>JARHVA010001816.1:212500-3070820 GCA_037957365.1 Torreya grandis
TGTGGTTATTTAAGGATTTTAGACATGTGACTATGTTGAGATAGAATTTGGTTTCATTGGGGCAATTCGGTAGTGAAGGATGTTTATTTATGTTTACTATATATTCTTGAAAATTTACCAAAAGATCTCTTGTGATTTTGAGAGGTAAGAAAGTTGGTACTTCAAATTTGATTAGTAGTGTTGATTCTTTTGATTTAGTTGTTCAAGATGGAAATGTAATTATGTGGCACTATAGGCTCAATCATATGAGCCATAAGGGAATGGAGATGCTAAAAGATAAGTTTCCTAGACATAAACATCTAGATCTAGACTTCTGTGAGGATTATGTGTATGGGAAATAGAAGCGGGTTAAGTTCTTGAAAGTTAGACCTATAAATAAAAAGCACAAGTTAGAGTTGGTACATTTAGATGTATGGGGACCAGATTAGGTATCTTCTATTAGTGGTTCCAATTATTATGTCACTTTTATTAATGATGCAACTAGGAAAGTTTAGGTTTATTGAATTAAAAAAAATCTGATGTATTTGACACTTTTAAGAAGTAAAAAGCCTTGGTTGAGAATGAAACAAGTTTCAAATTGAAATGTCTTAGATTAGATAATAGAGGTGAAGATTGTAGTAATGTTTTCTTTGATTATTGTTCTAACAATGGAATCCATAGGCAAAGAATGGTTCCAAAAACTTCACAGTAAAATGGGGTATTTGAAAGGATGAACAGAATAATAATGGAAAGTGCTAGGAGCATGGGGTTACATGCAGGGTTGCCTTTACAGTTTTGGGCAAAAGTAGTTAGCATGATAGTATATCTAATTAATAGAGGACCTTATATGCCTTTGGATAGAGGCATTCTTGAACAAGCTTGGTCTGGTAAGTATGTTGATTATTCTTTTCTTAGAGTCTTTAGATGTGAAGCTTTTGCCCTCATCAAGAAAGAGATTATGACTAAGTTAGAGGCTCAATCAGAGAAATTTACCTTTGTTGGATATGGTGAGGATGACTTTGGTTTCCATTTATGGAGCATTAAAGATAAGAAAATATTTCAGTCTAGAGATGTAGTCTTTAATGAAAAATTAATGTATAAGGATTAGTTGTAGGAATAGGAATAGGAACAGAAAGAGTACATAGTATTAGATGACATTTCAAATGGCAAAGTATCTAATAAATCAGTTTAGGAATCTTCTACACAAGGACCCCAAACTCCTATGTTAAGAAGATCTTCTAGGGTAAGAAAGGCACTTGAACATTTTTCTCCTTCTTTGATTATTTTTTACTCACTGACAATGGAGAACCAGAGTGTTATGAGGAAGCAATGCAAGTAGATGCTAGGTTGAGATGGGAACAAGTCATAGATGAAGAGCATAGATCTCTCATGGAGAAAAAAACATAGGATTTGGTAAGGCTACCCAAGGGCAAGAGTACATTGCCAAATAGGTGGATCTTTAGAATAAAAGAAGAGGATCAAGGGAGAAAAGGTATAAGGTCAAGGTGGTGGTCAAGGGGTTTGCACAAAAACTAGGTATTGATTTTGATGAGATTTTTTTCCTATTGTAAAAATGACTTCTATTAGAACTATTCTTGGTTTAGTTGCAGTTAAGGATTTACACTTAGAATAGTTAGATGTAAAAACTACTTTTCTTCATGGTGATTTGGATGAAGAGTTATATATGAAGAAGCCATAGGGATATGAGGTCAAAGGGAAGGAGAACTAAGTGTGCAAATTAAAGAAGAGCTTGTATGGATTGAAACAAGCTCCACGATAATGGTATAATAAATTTGATTGTTTTATGTTGGAACAAGGATATCAAAGGTGTAATTTTGACTATTGTGTGTACATCAAACATTTTTATGATGGTTCCCTTATTATTTTATGCTTGTATGTGGATGACATGTTAGTTACAAGAAAGAACATACAGCATATTCATATGCTCAAGAAATAACTTAGTGACTCATTTGCTATGAAGGATTTGGGTGCTGCAAAGCAAATCCTTGGTATGAGGATTACTCATGATAGGAAGGAGAGGAATCTAGTTTTATCCCAATCAGAGTATGTGAATAAAGTATTGGAAAGGTTTAGTATGTTGGATGCTAAATCTATTTGTACTCTTTTGTCAAGCCACTTTAGATATCAAAGGAGCAGTATCCCAAGATGAAAGCTAAAAATTTTAAGATGTCCAATGTACCTTATTCTTTGATAGTTGGTAGTTTGATGTATGTCATGGTTTGTACTAAGCTAGATATTGTATATGTAATGGGATTTGTGAGCATGTATATGAGTGATCCAAGTTATGAGCATTGGCAGGTAGTGAAATGGATTCTTTGGTTATGTGGACTCAAATTTGGTAGGGGATATTAATAGTAGGAGTAGTATGATAGGATATATATTTACTATTAGAGATATAGTAATTAGTTAAATTTTTAGGATACAGAAGGTTGTGGCTTTATCAACTATAGAGGTAAAGTATGTTGTTGCCATAGAGGCTAACAAGGACATGATTTGGTTACAAGAGTTGTTTTGAGATTTGGGTCATGAGTAGGAAGTTGGGAGACTACATAATGATAGTCAGAGTGTTATTCATTTGGAAAAGAACTTTGCTTTCCACTTGAGGATAAAATATATTCAATTTTGTTGTCACTTCATCAGGATAGTTTTGGAAGAGAACTTGGTGAAGTTGGAGAAGATTCATACTAGCCAGAATCCTATGGATATGATGACCAAGGTGGTCATATTGGACAAGTTGAGACTATGTTCAGATTTGGTTGGCCTTAGTGGTAATGGAGTTGTGATATATTCTATTTAGGAGAAAAGGTATCCAAGTGGGAGATTGTTGAGTGTGGATCCCTTTAGGGCTATCACATGACTTTGTTGGTACACTTTGGGGGCCTAGAGACCTCCAAGGATGTGGGGAGCACATTTTTTCTTTCCTCCTCATGTGGGTGAAAGTTATTAAATGTTTATTTAATAATTTTCATGTATTTTTCCATACTTTTTGGAAGTGGGATTGATTTCTTTGTTCTAGGGAATTAATTGTTTATTTAATATTTCTATGATGCATTAAGAGAAATTTATTAAATGATGTATTTAATAATTTCTATGATGTATTAGGATAAATTATTAAATGATTTACTTATTTATATGATGCATTATAAGGAGAAAAAATATTAAATGAAGTATTTAATAAGTTCTTGATGTATTATGGAAGTGGATTGGACTTGCAAATTAGAAGTTGTGTCATTTGGAGAGGAATGGTGTGTTCCTACTCTAGAGGCCTTTTGGATATGTATTGAAAGGTGTAATGTGGCATGTAACTTCATAGATAGAGCTTATCTTGTTTTAGGATGGTGAATTTTCTCTTTGGAGGATGTTTTCTACACCATTTTTTATTTATACAAGGTGTGGAGTGACCTATGAGAGGTTGTTGATATTTTTATTTGCATGTGTGGATTTTAAGAAATAGAGTCAAAGTGCAGGTGTTTTACAAAGTATAGGTGTTCATTTACAGGATGTGATTTAGCATCTTGTGAGATACAGTAAAGTGTAGGTGCAGGTGAAAGTGTAGCTTTTTATGCAACATTTTCTATAGGAGATTTTTCTATCTCTGTGAGAGTTCATTGTAATCTTGTTTTAGATTATTGTTTTATTTGAGGACTTTCTTGGTGGATGTAGCCCACATTGGATGAACCACGGTTTATATGTGTTATGTGTTATTGCTAGTTTTTTTCTCTTCATTTATGCTTTCATTTAAACTGTGGTTTGAAAGAATTATTTTCACATAATTAAATCTAATTTTCACACATTTAAAATCTGGTTATGTGATTTTATGGTGGTTTAAAATCTGGTTTACATTTACTTAATTCCTAACACCAAGGCATGTTTTATAGCTTATATGTATAACAATGAGTAAATGTCTAGTATTTGTTGCATGAGTATAGGTGGATTTAGTATAATTTGTTTAATTTCATCAAAACCCTATTGATAGCTAACGTCCCATTCAAATTTTGTATCTATATTTAATAAGAGTGTGAAAGATTGTGTCTTCTCAACCAATTGAGATACAAACCATCCTATTACTTGAATATTTCCTTGTAAGGACTATAATTACTTCAACCCTATTGGAGGAGGCATATATATGATAGCTTTGATCTTTTTATATCAACTTCAGTGCCTCTTTGAAATATGATGTAACTGAGTAATTTTCCTTATGTAACTCCAAATACACACTTTTTTGGATTTAAACACACATTGAATTCTTGTATTATTTTGAATATCTACCATAAATATATAGCATGATCATGTTGATGTTTTTATTTTCAAACAAATCCATACACATAATATTCAATGGCATTTTGTATATAATTATGGAAAATGTATCACATATCCCTCTTGTACGTGACCTTTACATTCTTCAATCTAAATGGCATGACTAGATAATAGAATGTTCCCCATGGTGTGCTAAATAATATTTTTTATTTATCTACAAGGTTAATCTTGATTTGATAGTATCTAAAAAAAATCCATAAATTATAACATTTCATAACCAGTGGTAGAATCCACAATCACATCAATGTTTAAAAATGGAAAATCATCTTTGGGGCATGCCTTTTTTAAATCATGATATTTTATACAACATTGAGTGTATCCATTATGATTTATAACTAGTATTATGTTATATAGCCACTTAGAATAGTCAACATCTCAAATTAAGTTTACATCCAAAAGTTTTTTGATTTTATGGTTAACTACCAAGGTCATTTTTGCATGCATTTTTTATTATTTTTTGATTGACTAACTTGGCATCTAGGTATAACACTATATTATGCATTAGAATTGTAGGATCAATTACAAGAATATCTTTATAATTCCATGTGAATAGTTATGGGTAATCATATATAATTTGTTGAATGTTTTTATCATTATCCTTATTTAAGAAAGCCATAAGAAATATTGGTCATGGATATATATTTATTCCATACTAAAATTTTACTATATATTTATTAATTAAAGTTTTTTTTTGTTACATACATGGAGCTATAGGAATGGTATCTTGACCATTTATTATGATGTGGATATTAGTATCTTCAATTCCTCCAAAATATGTATGGATGGATGTTGAATGAGGAAAATTATTCTTAAGATAGAAGGAAGGAAGCTCCTTATGTCCTATGCTATTCTAAGATGGACTCATCATTTTAAAATGCATCTAATGTCCAGAGCTCTAGGGAAGTTTTATTGTCAATCATGTAAGGGTATACCAACTATAATGAATATGTATTTTGAACTTCTTGTGTTGGTTTAGGATTTGATTTGAAGAAACATGTAAAGATATTAGTTGGTGTAGATGTTCTTATCTTAGATTCATATTCAAGAATAAAATAACCGAGTCAAATTCTCTTCTCCATCTATCATTAGAAGAGACCAACTATTTACTTAATATGTGGTGGGTCATTGTATCTACTAAATCTATTAAAATATATTAAGTGGTACAGGGGTGGATATATATAAGGGTGGCCCTAGATATGGAATTGATATGGTCTTATTCCTCTAAATAACCAAGTATGTGTTATCTTTTTAGATGAAATGCTTGAATGGGATTAACAATGCTTTGTGTGTGTGTTCCCAATCCTTGTCTTGTATATCCCATTTTTGTAAATATTTAATCCCAAATCCATATTAACTATAGCCTATTTATGATGATTCCATTGGAGAATAAGAAGACATTGGTCGTGCTATTGATCTAAATTATTGTGCATATGGGTGTATATGAGGAATTTAATGATCCTTAGGTTCCGTTAATACACAATACTTAAATGGTTCTTAATCCAAAGAGCTTATATACATTTATTCTTAGTAACTAGAATTTGAACATGCATTTAGAGTAGAGGTAATTGTGTTCATCTCATGTGTCCATGGTCTTCCTAAAATAATATTATAATTAAGTTCATTATGAATATATGAGGGCCCATAGTTATATACAATGTAGTTTGTTAGAGTAATTTTTGTTAAATACTATCAAATACTTAAATGTTCATGTTTGAATAAATAATATCTTGTGCTTATATACCTAGTAGATTTAAGAAAGAGATATTGCAAATGTTTAATCTTGATAAATTATTGATAACAACCCTTTCAACAGCATTATTGTACACATAAACCTATATATAATGGGAGATGTTAATCTATAATATTATTTGGAGGTAAGACATACTTTTATAAATAAATACTTTTATCTATTTGTCCTAAAGTATTAATAATAGAATCAAAATAAGGGGGTTCTACATTAATCGATATAATTGTGTTGTGTAATGATTCATATATAACATCTTTATATATTAGCATTTTTTAAAGAAATTATAACATTGAAATATTAGCATAAGTATTTTATATTTGATAAGTTATATCATACCCTTTGAGCTGAAATACCTACCTTGTGGGAGGTGGAGGGGGTTTGAAGAATAACATGTTTGCTACCTTTTTTTTGTCATGGGGGACAAGATATTTTCCCTTGTCTAGTGTTGACAGCATGAATAGTAGAGTATAATATGAGCCATGGATGAATCATTGGAGTGGGAGGAAAAAAATTAGTTATACATGTCCTTTGGCACCTAGTTGTGATAGGTAATTGTTCAAATTTGATATTGTAACAATATGAATTGAAAAAGGCTTGATATTGTAAATTATGTATTTTAGCTTTTATGATATTTGAATTTGAATAATGTGCATATATAATGAATCCATATAATAATTTGGAAAGTAATATAGAATTTAATGTTAAAATTCAAAAGGTGTAAGCATAGTTCGTTCCATTATAACCATTATGTGACTTTAAATTTACAACTAGGATTAGGAATGTAACTAATCATGGTGTGTTTGCTTTGTAGGTTCTCAATTACATTGATCCTAATCATAATGTAGTGAACACATCTTAAAGGGAACTAATTAGGGATATTTCCATCTTCACATAGCCATATTATCCCATTTCTAGGGTATGTTGAGAGTAAATTATTGGGCCAAACAACTTATCGATGCACTACAAAAATAAATGGTCAAAGGTTTCTTATGAATAAAAAATACCTAAGTGTTTATGATATATCAGAAGGTACATAGAAACTAAAAACCATTTATATAATTGTCTAATGGATTGAGTATTAGCTAAAAACCAATCACACCATGACTTACGTCAAATTAAAGACCACTTTGCCTAGAACAATAACCCTACGAGTCTTAAAAATTTTGAAACATGTGTTTTAGTAAAGCAAGAAAGAAAAAATAATTTAAATTAAAAACCAAATCAAAATATCAAACATGTATAGGTTCATCAATATGTTTTACCCTATTTTTTATTTGAAAATTATATGTTTGTGTAAATAGGCATAAAACTCGATATATGTCATAATGCTAAATATATAAATAATAATTCTAACTTTATAAATTGATAAATATGGATCAAAACTATTAATTTTGGAAAACACTAAGAATAAATTTAATTAGCTCAAACTGGGATTTATTTTGATTGTTTTAGATATCTAAAAGTGGAAATCATAAAAATATATGAATGTGCATGCTTGGGATCAAGACAAAATCTAAAAATGTTTTTGGACAGATCCACACTCCATAAATAAAAATATGGTCCAATTTGCATGTTGACTACAGCCTTGTCCTAGTTGATTGTGACTAATGATTGATAGAAAAAGATAGAAAATCAAAAAATTGACAATGACAAATTAAAATTAAAATCTAATAATATTCTAAATAGGATTGTGTTCCTTTGGACAATAATGCAAGTCACTTATGTTTATTGAACACAGACTTATCTGTATTGAATTTTATGCAAATATAATTATTGTTCCTTATATGCATGTGTTTTTTGAGTATGTTGATATGTCATGACTCTATTTTTACCACAAG
This sequence comes from Torreya grandis, assembly GCA_037957365.1. Lineage (NCBI taxonomy): Eukaryota > Viridiplantae > Streptophyta > Pinopsida > Cupressales > Taxaceae > Torreya > Torreya grandis. The sequence continues at coordinate 220,403 of JARHVA010001816.1, forward strand.
GGATTCATTTGTTTCCTTATTTTTATTTAAAACCCTAAGGTAACTATGAAAGTTTGAAACCTACAAAAATAGAAGGGGAGTGTAAAGGGTTGAGTTGACACCAATCACCTCTTTTAATATTGATTGTTGTCTACATATTAGATTATCCACGTAATAAAATCAACCACAATTAGTTCTCCCTCCTAGAGTGATTGTGAAATTGTGATCCTTAACTATGTTTATACAATTATAAATATGGCATTGATCTTCACAATGATAACTATTGACTTGATTTGATATGATTTAAACTTGGCTTATAGCTTCTCCTTGTGACTAATCTTGAATTTGGAAAGAATAAGGTGAATTTTCTTAATGTTAAATAGTTTTTAAGTTCTATATAGATATTGCCAAGTTAGGAACCAAGTAGGGATAATGAATTATATTTGATGTGTATTTATTAAAAAAAAATTGACAATTATATTTAGTTAATTTTATGAAACATGATGAAAGACCCAAAATATTGTTTAAAATTTTAAAAACTAGACGTTATTTGGCATGGGATGTGGCCACTCTATTTGGATAATTTTGTAGTAGCAGACCTATTTAGTAAGAGTGGACTTGTCTTAGGAAGTCAGGGATAGTTGTCCTGAGGTGGTATAATTATTAGGCTCATATAAAATCAATTTTTAACATTGGACTTGGAATAATGTTGAAAAACATAATGTAGGGCCCACATATAGATAAATGTCTTAAAGGAATGGAAAATAAGAGTAATGTATTTGGGCTTAAGTCATGTGGTTTAGGATATGCCACTAATTAGCATTGTCAAGTACATATGACCATATTTATGTGTCTACATTATCTAATATAAGCCATGAAAAAATAATGAAAATGTAACAGTGAGACAACCTTGAGGTCTAGGGGTAGGAGGAAAAAAACAAGTTATGCATGTCCTTTGGCTTCTAGTGGTGACAGGTAGTAGCTAGGATTGGATATTTCAACAATATGAATTGAAGAAGGCTTGAGATTATACATTATTCATTTTATCATTTTTATATAAGTAAAATTATTTCATTATAGCCATGATTTGAGTTTTAAACTTTGAATTTTTAAATTCCATTGAGGGTGTAATTAGACATGGTGTATTCTATTCGTAGTCTTTCAAATTTACTGATTCGAGTCCTAAATAGTGAACAATTCGTAAAGGGGAATTGACTATGAAGGATTCCACCATCTCATAGCCACATTATCACATGTTGGAGTTACATTAAGAGTAACTTCTTGGGGCTAACCATTTACTAGTGCACTATATAACCAAATAGTTGAAGGCTTCTTATGGCTAAAAAATAAAAAACACTACACAATTCTAATATACCATGAAGTGCATGTAAAATAAATTCCATATATAGTTATGTGTAATGGTTTGAATATTAGATAAGTACTCCATACAACATGAGTTAGGTAAAAATAATGATTGATTTGCCCAGAATGACAGTTCCTATTAGTTTTACAACTACCAAAATAGAGTTATAGAAAGTAAGGAAAAGAAAGAAAAATAAATTGAAACCCAATAGAAGAAAAGATTTTTGTGTATGGAATTCATGAATTCAATCCAAAACCTCTAGGTTAAAGATAAATCCTATAACATCACTCAATAAAATCCTATAAAAAATGATCATATTTCCCTTTAACATATGGGAATCATGAATTTAGTTGAAAACCTAGAACAAATTTTGAAAAAATAATGTTCATGCAATAAACTGGTCCACCAATATGTTTTACCCTATTTTTTATATAAAAAGTGTTTAATATCTATAAAAATTATCATAAATAAAAAAGATGAAGATATAAAATTTACCAATAATGTTGATTGCAACTTGTTAAATATAGTAATATGATATTTCTAAAATACACCAAGAAAGAGATAACTTAACTTAGATTCTAAGATTATACTAGTTTGAGATAGGGTACAGTCATTTGAAACACACAAACATGGGTTTTTAATCCTTTAGGTTCATAAAACTTTCTAAAAGGGCTGAGATGTTGCATGTATTTCAGTGTCGCATAAAAAAAATGTTTTCTTTTTCTTTTCCTTGAAAACCCTAGGTGTGCTTGTGAGAGCTAGAAACTTATAAATTATAAGGGGAAGTGTAATGAGTTGAGTCGACCCTAATCACCCCCATAGATTATTGACCATTGTCTACATATTTATATACTCTAAGGAAGGAATCAAATCACATGTAGTTATCTCACCTAGTGTGATTGTGCTCCTTAACTATATGTATGCAGCCAATAATTTAGCTTTTATAATTTATGATGTTAACTCTTAAATTTATTTGATATGATTCAAACTTGATTTTTTACTGCTACTAGTGATTAAATTGAATTTGGGAAGAATGGAGTAGATTTTCTCAATATGCAGTAGTGCAATAGATAGATGCCAAACATATATCAAGTCCTTTTGAAATGAGGATTTAATTTGACTATTTAGTGAAATTTTTGAATAATTTATTTTGAGGAAAGAAGGAAAATATTTTCTGATGTGTCTTAGCTTGTTGTAATTTTGAGTGTGCTCATAATAATCTCTTAAATCACTTAAATTAATGACAGATAATTTTATTATAATATGTCCAAAAACAATTATCGTTAAGCCAACTAAAATTTTATAGAGGAATATCTCCTCAAATCTAGTAATCATCTTTGAATGAAAAAGTATGCATTATGTTGACATGACACTCTGATTATAAGATGGTTATATTTATATTAATTTGACCAAATATGCAAATGGTGAAAGACTTGAACTTAAATTTGTATTCTAAGACTATGAGAATTTATGAAATAGGTATGAGGTGGTTTTATAAAATTGATGTGAGACTAACAGTTGAACTTACCTTAAAGTAGATATGTTATTTTGAAATGAATGAAATTTTAACATATGCTAATTTTTAATAAATTATCATATTTATATCTTCTTATGTAAATAAATAATACTTTTTTGGATGATTTGGCATCTATTTTCAATCCTCAAAAAAATATATGGATGATAACACATCCTATAGGTGGTATGGGACATTTATATAAAGTGTTATCATTCAAGAATTTTTTCATGATAGACCTTGTGTTATTTTTCTTGTATACTTTATGATAATATTTAATGAAGTGGAAGTTTATTGATGCTTCGTGCAGATGGTATGGGACACCAATGCTATGCATCATCACTCTCAAACTTTTTGAATATTGTATTCATGTTGATTATGATTTTTTGTATGAGAATCAATTCATTGTATATTTTTTTAAGGATAAATGAGTTGGGTATGGATGTGGACATAGGAATGTGAACACTAAATAGAATATGGAGATCCTTACTTTCACCTTGACTCTGAAATTGGGAATTGATTTATGAGTTTAGCTGAAATGAATTGGAATTGTTAATTCCTAAGTATTATAGCCATAAGCATATGTACTTGTATGTATTGAGAATTTTTAATTTCCTATTCTAAATCATTGTCGAGATTTAATTTATTTTGCATGAATCTAGCTATAGTATGACTTGCATTCACGTTATTCTTTCTCTTGTTGATTATTCTAAATATAAATGTCTCATAAAGGGAAGGGACACTCTTATAAATAAGAGGTTTATGGGGGATCTGAAAGGATATGTCATTGGAGGTAAATCCTATGATGATGCTCTCTCTCATCCTATACAATTCTCAATAGTCATGATAATCTTTAGTGTTCATATAGTTTATAATAAATACAAGGAATTAAATTTGTATGATAATTATGGATAACATAATTAAATATACCTTGTAATGTTATTTAAAGGAGGAAATCATGTAATATTGAGATGTATCTTAAATATAAATTACATATTGATGTATGTAAACTTTTTAAGTTATATTTATGAGAGTAGTTATGTTTTAGATATCACTTTGAAAATGTAATTTAATTGAATGGAGCATTTATAATTTACTTAGAACATATTTGAATAAATACAATACATTTTTACATTTCAACAAAGAATTAATATTGAAATTCCCTAATTAGTCACCTTATTGTAAACATAGACTTTGATTTAGGAAATGAATGTGTATTCTAATTTAGTAAGGAATGGAATATGAAAGTAGGATTTGAAACATGTTAATTTATATTATAAGTAATAATAATTCTTATTTCATGAATATTTTGACACAAAAAAATGTATTCATGATTTCATTACTAATTATGAATTAAATGTGAATTACTTATTCATAAACATGTAAATTTAGGATTAGTTCAGGAAAGTTCAAGAGGATGATATGGATTCGTATAAGCCCAAAGCATTTATTTGGTATCTATTTCAAGGGGTTGATATAAAGACATTGGTTATATAGTAGCAACATTTCCACTTACTACACATGTGCATAGATGTTGAGAACCACATCAAGTTTTTCATTCCTTATTGCCTCATTGAATTGATAAAAATGAATTAAAGATTTTACACATCTCTTTCAATTCCATCTAGGCCATGATAATCTTTCAACATAGTTTTCATGATTAGACTTTCATGAAAACTAATAAAATTACTTTTTGTTTGTTATAGGGAAAAGTTCTCTAGCATGGTCATCATGGTTTCTTATAAGAAGGGAATCAATGTGTTGTAAATCTTATGTTCTTTCTTCCATCACATTTGATTTAAGTTTAGGTTTCCAAAATTTATTATCTCTAACTATGACATAGGGTTTATCATCCACTTAAAAAAAGCTTTGTGGGACATGATGGATACACAATTAGATCAATCTACTAGATAAATGAACAAATGAAAGTTATCAACTTTACACTTTTCATCTTTTTTAAATGTATAGCATTGTGCATCTATGCACTTGGGATGAGATATTTCTATACATTTAGCATCCTATAATAGAGCTTTAAATATATCTATGAGGTATATTCCTTTCCATATATTTCTTAATATCCCATCCGATGGCAACTCTAGACATATCCTACCCTACACCATTTGACAGAGTCAAGCATGGGAATCGAAAATAAATAAGGCACAAAATTTTATATAACACATTCAAACACTCATGTATAATTTCATAAAATAATCTCACACCAATATCTAAATTATAGAGAGTTATATGACAAACACCACACACCTCATGAATTCAAAGTGGAAAATAAGGTCTAGATACATCTTCAAAAATAATGCTTCAATGGTTTACACTACAAGGTCAACCCTCTATGTTATGATTTATACATTTCCTTACATTAAATTGAAGAGAACACTTTTATTTTAGACCTATCATAGTACTTGGATTTATATATATTCTTTAATAGGGAACTCCTCAAGCCTTACTTCCCACCTTTTATTGAACTAGTAGTGGTGCAACATCCTTCAGATTTGGATCCTGAACATTTATAGATTATAGAGTAAGATCAAGGGGTAAGTGCACAAAGTTGGAGGATAATTATATGGACATTACCCATAACACTATCACATTAATTAATAACACAATCATGTTATTTAATTAATATGATTGTGTTATTTGAATCTAGGCTTGGTACTACTAAGCCATAATACGATCGTGTTATTAACATGATTACATTATTAATATTTGTAATAACATGATCACATTAATAATGTGGTCATTATTTGTGTGTTGAAAGAAATAAAAAAGGGAAACCCAAATATAAAATACTCTTTTTGCATTCGAGTTCCCTCACTCTCCCATAGCTTATGTGATCATGTTTTGATTAGAAGACTCCAAAGAGTGCTATAAAGCTACCAGATTCATCCCACAGACTTGTTGATCAATAATGCCACCATGTAAGAGAGGTAAGTGATTGAAATCTTCCCTATTTAAGCCTGATTTTTCATAGTTTTCTTTGTTTAACCTTGGTTTTTAATTATAATTTATTTTTTAATAACTAGTCATGTTAACCCTCCATAAAACCCTCTAGTTGTTCCTCTTCATAACCTTCCACAAAACCCTATCATTCCTCCTATCCCCCCACCTAACCCTCCTATAGTTCACCAAACCCCCTAATAATCAAGAGGTTTTAATTGACAACATTGTGGGAAACAAACTTGAAATTTAAGAGTTAATTGACGAAATGAGGGATCTCATTTTGACCAACCCCCACCGCACCCAGCTAGATGATTACCTACATACATTATTGGGTCAAATTTACTCTATAACAAGTAAAATTGACTAATGGAGCTCATATAGGGATACTTTTAGGGCATATTATGCTGACAAGTTGTCAACCCTTCATGGATATTTCAAAAGCTGACATTTGCACCCTATTCATCAACCCAACCACCAATCCCCCATTTCCCTTAACCACTAAATGTTTTTCTATCCATCGATGTGTACATAACTTAATCATGACAATTTTTGGGATCAATATTGGATGGTCTTTGACTATCCACCATGTAACAACCATCAAGTCCCATTATATTTTTTGAGGAAACTCTAAAATGAGTTTATCCTCAACCAAATTCCTAATTATTTTGATTTTAGTGAGTTTTAGGGCCAAGGAAATGGCTCCACATAGGATCAACCAGGTGTATGTCATAAGCCTATTCATCCTACATGGATCCATATAAAAAAATCTCTTGAGCTTGAGATCTCCTCCATAGTTCAGTAGGTCATAGAGATAGAACCTCTCCATGCTCTTAGTTCACTCACCAATACACTTATTTAGCATACGAGTAGGCTTTCATAAAGTGATGTTATAGATACACCATAGGCTACCCAACCCTAACCCCACCCTTGTAGCTCATGTGGAGATATGTGCATAGGACCTTTTAATTATGATGGTGTCAATGGTTCAGATGGCTTATATCATATTCTTATAAGTAATGATTTTTTGGCATTCATATTTGGCATATAGACATCAGTCACCACACAGATGTAGATATACTTTATATAAATGTCATGTTAAATTAAATTTATATTTTCAAATTTAATTTCTAAGATAACAATTAATTTACATAGAAATTCAATATAATATATATGTCATTTTTTAGGTCGTAAGAGGTGACAGTTCATTCATCATCATAGCCAACATTTACAGCTTTTGATTTATTATAGTTATTATTTACACATTTAGATCTAGCTACTGGGTCATCCATGACTACATCTACCTCTATTAAGATGACACCATTTACCTATATGGAGGTAGAAATTGTTTACATATATGTTTTGCTCTTTGCATTTATTAGGATTGTAGTTATTTACATATATGTTTTGCTCTTTGCATCTAATTTACTTCTCTTCTCAAGAATTAATGAAAAAATAACACAAACAAAACCATAAAAGTTGTGAATGGTCTTATGTTAGACCATGCTTCCATGAGAGTAACATCCTACAATAATTTTGCACTAGTGTATTGTGTTCAAAATTTTACACCTTATTTCCAATGACAACCAAAATTATCCTAAAATACAGACTACATTTCATTGGCTCATCATGTATGTATCCCATGTACTAAAGAAAAGTTAAAAACCATATATTCCTTTTCAATATTGGAATTTCTTTAGATGTTATGGAATGCATTTACTATATCATTCTAAGTATATATCCAACAAATAGTGTTGTCTTTTCTTGAATGTCACCCAAGTGACTGTGGGCATATCTAAATTCATAATTATTTCTTGATAGTCCCAACACAAGGCTGCTTCATCTAAAATTTGAAAAATAAATAGCATGTCCATATGATTTATTGAAAAATATCTTATCCCAAAGTACCTTTTCATACCTATTATCCAAGCATCAGCTTCCCTAACAAAGATTCATCCATTGAATTTAAGACCCTTTTCACTTTATTTAGTTTGCAAAATTCCATCCAAGCTTTGATGTGTGTCACCATTGTCATGAGCTCCCCTAGTGGATGATATTCCATGTAATATATTGATATCTCTCTCTTTTTGAACATTATGTTCATAATCACACTCATGGAATGATTTTATCCTATTCTTTAATTTTTCCATAGAGGCATCCTATCATTGAGTTTGTTTAGCACTACACGTATTTCCAAATCAATGGGTATCACAATTACAACCTCTTATCTATCTATAAAATATTTCCCAGGTAGCACAACTTCAATATAAGGATTTTTCTCTTTTCCTCATATAGTTCGATCATGCTTGATATTTTATACCTATAATTAAAAGAGAAAATATGGTCATGTTAATTGTACGATGATAAATCATTCCAATAAGAAATCCAACTTATTTTTAACATAGCATAATATAGAAAGCATGGTTATTTGAAAAGGCCAAAATTTTTGAACCATGATTTGATACAAACATGTAGCACCCTCATGTGTTACTTGAAACCTAGTTACAAAACTTTCATTATTGAAAATAAAACATGGTAACATAATAATATAGAGTTACACATGTTCACACACTAACATTTTTTCCCATTTTTTTTCATGAAAACAACCACAATCAGTCCTATCAAATTAATGAGTGTGATAGTTGTGTTACAACTATATTTAGTCATTGATTAAGGATGTATATGTTGTATTCATATCTTCTACCCATTACCCATATGGTACATTTTCTCTTTTTGTTACCTGAGGTCAATACACTATTTTATAAGAAATATATTTCATGCTTCTATGGATAGGACATTATTTATGAAGAAAACATGAAGCATAGTTTGCTATAAAATATTTGAAGCTTCTTTATAAATATACACCCATTTGCCTAGTGGAAGTTAGCTTGGAAGTGATAATATCCTATTAAATGGGAGTCTCATTCATATACCTCTTTCCCAAAGACTTTCCTAATAATGCAAACTAAAATTCCTATGACCATATTGCATCTAAAAGAATAAGGATAGAAACTTGACATGACTTCACATGTAGCATAATTACTTCCTCATATTTGATATGGGTAAATGGGAACAATCCATTTTCTCTCTTTCCCATCTATATTTGTGCACCCAACATTTGTATAAGATCCATGTGTGTGTGTGTGTATTATGGTAGGCATGTACAATAAATATCCCACACCAATCCACTTAAACAACCATCTTTAACAAATAATGAGGAACTACTATAATCATCAATGTTATGCCCAACACATATATTCTTGTGATTAGGATAAGATTTCGCATGAGTGTCAAAACCCACCCACTAGTTTCCCAAATCATTTCTAAAAAAGGGGAGATGATTATCAAGCATGCCAACTCTTTAATCTTCTTCCTTAAAAAGTGATAATAAGATCAAATGACCTTGTAAGACCATACAAAAAGGAAGTAGTTACGAAGGTCCTACCTAAGTCAAACCCCTATTTTTAGACAAGTAATAAATCAATAACCAATATAGTCCAACATGTAATATAGTATAAATTAAAGATATTGACTCAAGTATATTTATATTTATTAATGAAAAAAAAGAAACTAGTATATTTTATATTCCCTTTCACTAATCCTATAATTTTAATTTTGGTTTTGGTACAAGGTTATTGATCTAACACTTCAATAGGTGGCTTATCAATTTAGATCTAATTGTATTTTCATGTGCATGCTTGTCCTCATCTTTCTTATAATGTGTCATTGTATTCATGTACTTATATAGATAGATATTTTATATACAAGTGCTTCTATTAATCATTTTGGTTTCCATATATAATATTTGATACTTGTTGTTCCCAAAACCACTCACTCATTTTTGTGGATAACCAGTTGACCATTTTGGTCCTGCAAGCCACAAATGGTCAGCTTCTTTCTCAAAAATGCTCTGAGCAGTCAAGTTATTCAATTGCACAAGCCTTTTCAGCAAAGGAAATCACTCTTTTTTAAAGGGTTTATAATTAAGAAAATGAACAAGGGTTAAAAGGTGGGTTTTCGCAAGAAAAATTTTCAAAACACTTGAAGGCATTTCCTAAAAAATTGATAAGGATGGTTCAACAGTGGGGTTCAATGATATGAAATGAACTATATAGACCGACCATAGTTGCATTGAACTTTGAACCATTAAACTCTGCTAAAAAGGTTTAAGAGGAAGGTTCCAATGGAAGGTTCAAGTAAAAGGTTCAAGCAGAAGGTTCAAATAGTTGGTTCAACTATACATTGAATTCATAAGAAGACTAAGTGAACATGACTCTTTGCAAAACATAAAATATTGATCCACCAAACCATTGAACCATTGAACTGGTGAACTCTAAAAGATGGTTCAAGGTTCAAAAGGTTCAAGCGACTGGTGACATCCCCTCGAACATCAAATTTAGGACAATGGAATAACCATTGGTTTTCAAATGACGTAGACCTGAGGACAAACTTAGTGACCCACTGAGGAAGGAGTCAGAGAAGCCAGCAAAAGGTGAGAGGATAGCCCCAAGAGCTTGGATCACCAGGAAGAGACAAAATGTAGCAAGGAAAGAGGGAAAAAAATAGAGAATCTAAAAGCATCGATAGAAGAGTTATTTAAGTGGATGGAATAGTCCACCAAGTGGTTATCAAAGAGAGTAAACATTCAATGGTGTGGCCCATTTTTTTTCATTTGAGTAAAGATGAGTGGACAGTCATGTAAGTATCATAAAGAGGAGTAGCCTTGCCCTTCAGAGTACCAGGCAACCCATGCTTTTGAAGAGACATTTGATATGATTTAAATGCCAAAGTCAAGGCTGGTAATTTGCTCCAACATGGCCCCTTCACAGGACTTCCTCTTTCTAATGCGTTCAAGGTAGCATGGGCCATTTATGGAAAGGGGTGCCAAAGTCTTTCTTTTGAATGTTATATATTGTAATCTCTCCTTTTTGAGAAGGAGAGCATCTCTGAGTTATTGGAAGCAAAACTCTACCCAAATTGAAAGGCATTTTTGAGACTTTGAGCTCAGAATGTTAATCAAATTTTATTCATTGAATGAGAAAGCAAGTGACCTTTCAAACTTTGTGTTGAAATAACTTGTGTTATGTAGGAAATTGTTATTATGTCTTTTTCCTAAATATAATCTTATCCATTTGATCAAATAAGCAGAGTGAGTGAAAATAATCTGGGAGATGTTCTGAAGCTAATTATGGAGACTTTGTGCTACCATAATAGTCTTTAGTTTGTGTTTTAGTGCCTTAGGATGAAGGATATTGGGAAGGCTTTGAACTACCTTTATCTTTTGTAATCATATGCTCTGTTGTAGTTTTCGGTGAAGACTTTGGGTTGCACCTCATTCTACTATGATATAAGTCATAAATTAGTGAAAGAAGAAATGAAAGACTTTGTACTTTCATGGGTTTTTTATTGATTCATTTATTACTCGAGAAGTTTTACTCTTGTTTTGTGAACATTATTTCATAAAAAAGAGAAATGGATGATATAATCTCACCCCTGAGTTAGTATTTAGTATAGGTTAAGTTTGTGATAGTTTATAGGGAAGCTCCCCTTATTGAGAGGAAATATTTATCTCATTACGTTGTGGCTAATATACCCATTTTGCCTTTAGTTAGTTGATGACAAAATATTCACCCAATAGTTTTTAGTGACTCTATTGGGGAAGAACGTGCAATTTAAAACTTCATGCTTTAAATTGAAGCATTTCTATTTCTTTTCCATTCTACATTTTGGCGAATCCATGGTATACATGAAGCCAGAGAGCTCAGGGTATTGTTGATCCTATATTTGAGTTTATGCAGCAAAATAATTTTGATCTTTCTCTTCCATGATCTCACCTCCAGCGAACTAATATTTTTCCTCCTACCAACATTAGGTCTCCAATACTAGGTAAAGCTTCTCCTTTCTCTACTAGTAGAGCTTTGTCTATACACACTCTAAAAAGGTTTGTTATCCCTCCTTTTGATCATCATATTATGGTAGCCCAAGGCCCTTGGGGCAACACTTTTGGCCCCCTAAATCTAACCCCACCTTTACATGAACTACCTTATAGTTCAAGAAAGAATTTTCCATAGTGCTATGGTGATGGGAAAGTTCATCTTGATGAACATGTTGTGGCTTTATGTATAGCATGTGGTGTGATAGGTGTTGAATATGAAGATATAGCGATAAGACTATTTGTAGAAACATTGCAAGTCATTGCCATAGATTGGTTTTATCATCTTTAAGCTCAGACTATAACTGACTGGAACACTCTCAAGGCCAAGTTTGAGGCTAGGTTCAAACCCATAGAAAATGCCCATGCCTTGTTAGCTCAGCTTACGTAAATGAAGAAGGAGCCTCATGAGCCTATGTGAGACTTCATTACTAAATTCAATAAGCTGAGGAACATGATTCCTACAATTGCTCAGTTAACACTAGAAAATTTTAAGTGTTTCTTCATCAATTGTCAACTTTCTAAAGTGAGTTTTTTGTTAAGGCAAGCTGGCCATATAGATCTTTCTGTAGCTCAAATTTTGGCTACCGAGGTCTAAGATGATCTTATCCTTACAAGTAAGATAAGAAGAGATCCTAATAGAAATAGATTTTCTTCATCTACTAAAATTCTTCCACAAGCACCACTAATCTTATGGTGCAAAAGTAAGTGAATGAATTACTAACTCTAAAAAGGTAAATGTCCCAAGGTATGTCTGCTCCTCCTTATCGGGATATTCCAAGGAGGACATTTTCCAACCATTCATATTAAGGCAATGTTGTCAAAAGTTAAGGGCAACCCAATCATCTTCCCACATAGGGGAAGCTTGTCATTGAAGTAGCACCAGTCAACTCAGCAGTTGGTTAATTATGAAGATGAACATGATTTCTCTTTCCAACATAAGTTAGACCAAGAAGAGGATGTTAATCTCTTTGTAGAAGAAGAAGAAGAATTAGCAAGCGACTCCAATATTGGTTTTTTGAATTACCAAAATGAAGCTAACAAAAGGGAGAGGTGTTTGATGGAGCATATGTTATTTTTACTAGGTCCCAAAACTAGTCAACTCAACAAGTTGATAGAGGAAAAGCAATAAAAGAACCTCAGCCAGTGATTTTGATTGCTAAATGGGGAACTTTGCTACCTTTCCAATCAAAAGCCTTGATGACTAATAAAAAAGTAAGTACCTCAAACAATCCTATACCCTCTACCTTTATTCCTTAGACCAGTGCCACATAAAATAAAAATTAGAATGATAAACTTCCTTCCTTTATTTCTAGTTCATTCTAGTTATTCTATATAATTGATCACGCTATGAAGACCAAGATCCAAATGTCTGAGTTTGAGTACTTACAATCCAACCCTAAGCAGTTGGATAGGTTGGTTGAATGCATCAAAAACAAAACTATCCCTATAGGACAAGATTCTCCAAAAGTGGCCCAAGATCCCCCAAAGAACAAATCCACCCAAAGTAATCTTGTCACTACTCCTCTTTTTGCCCCTAGGAAAATAAAACCTTTCTATGTTTCTTTATTGATAAATGATCATAAATGGAGCAATTGTATAATAAACTCCGGAGCCTCTGATAATGTTATGCCTGCCAAGGTAGCAGATTCCCTTAGTCTTACCTTAACTAAGACTTTTGGGAGATGTTTCTCCATGGAAAATAAGTAAGTGCCACTTCTAGGTCAAATCAAAGATGCCCAATTTATATTTGTAGCTTTTCTAAATAAGAGGATTAAGATGACAGTCTTAGTGGCCAATGTTCCAACTTCTTATGGTATTTTGCTCGGATGTAATTTTTGTAAAGATGTAGGTGGAGAGTTAAACATGGATCTATTTGAAGTGAGGATACATGTTAAGGGCATCATGCAAAAGTTACTTCTTGAGAAGGAGTCAAAATACATTGTTACTCAAATGTCAGACCCTAAAGCTCAAATTTTATTTGAATCTTCAGGAATGGGTAATTATTTTCTATCCACTGAAGATGTTTCTATTTCATCAGATGAAAGTTTGATGGGTGATAATTTAGATATAAAATCAAAAAAAAATATAGAGAAAAGTTTAGGTAAAAGGGGGTCTTCCCTCACTAATGAAGAGAAATCTTTAAGAAGATCAAATTCTAATAATGTTTGGATTTTAGAATTTAATGGTAGTTATTCTTCTACCAGTTTTAGATCTAGAATTGTTTTGATATCCTGATAAGGAGAAATCTTTCCTTACTCATACAAGTTGCAATACAGCAATACTAACAACACCGCCGAATATGAATCATTATTGCTCAAATTACAAGCTTCTCATGCTAAAGGTGTTAAAATTCTCCATGCCTAAGGAGATACTGAATTAGTGGTTTGTTAATATCAAACCAAAAATGAAAGACTGTGGCACTATCACAATCTTGTATGGGATTGCATTGAAAGTTTTGATGCTTTCAATATTTCTACAGTGCTAAGAGAGTTTAATGATCATGCAGATTCATTATCTATCATCACAACCCTCATGGTTTCTCAAATATTTCAAAGGGAATAAGTACACTATTGAGCTGCTCTTTCGACCAAGTGTACCTGACAATGCCAACCATTGGCAGGTGTTTAATGGTGATAATCAAATTATCACTTTTTTGGAAAAGATGGACAGTTTTGAGGAGCTTTATTTTAAAGGTATTGACTCTCCCCCACAGGAATTAGTTCTTGAGAGAAGTTCACAAACTGGTGAAGAGTTTCTTCAACTCAAAGGGAATAAAATCCCAAAAGGTTTGGTTTATCTTGAGAAGCTATTTGATAAGCATGACAAGTACATCAAGCAGCTACAAATAGATTCAAGTTCCTCTAAGGAATTTGATTAAGTAAATTTGAGTACGAAAGAAAATCCCAAAATGGTCAACATTAGGAAATGTTGCACTACTGATGAAAAGATCAAATTTGTTACTCTTCTTCAATATTTCATTGATGTTTTGGCATATTCTTATGATGATTTGAAATCTCTCAGTCCTAAAGAAATTTAGCATGAAATTCCCCTTAAGACTGGGTCAGTACCTCACAAACAGAAATAGAGGCAATAAAATCCCAAAATATTAGGTACTATTCTTTCAGAAATTTAGAAGATGTTGAATGCCAAAATAATTTTTTTGATTCACCATTCCACCTAGATCGTGAACATAGTTCCTGTAATAAAAAAGAACAAAGAAATTCATATTTGTGTAGATTTCAAGAATCTCAATCAATCTTCTCTAAAGGACAACTACCCTCTACCCATCATGGATCAAGTATTACAAACAGTGATTGGCTCAGAAATGTTATCAATGTTAGATGGTTTTTCTAGGTATAATCAAGTGGAAGTCAACGAAATAGATCAATATAAAACCATTTTCACTACACCTTAGGGCACATTTTCATATCATAGAATGCATTTTGGTTTGATCAATGCTGGTGCCATATTCCAGAGAGTAATGGACCTTCCCTTCAGAGATGAATTAGGGAAGTTCATCATGGTGTATCTTGATGACTTGACTATTTTCTCCAAACATCATCTAGATCATGTGCATCATTTACATCAAGTGCTAGAACATTGTGGGTAAAATGGTATTTATCTCAATCCAAAGAAGTTAGTTTTTGGGGTTATAGAAGGTAAACTTCTTGGGCACATTGTATCCTGAGAAGGCACAAAAATTAACTCAAAAAGAGTTAAATCTATCCAAAATCTTACTCTACCTGCTAGTAAGACTGCAGTTCATTCTTTCTTTGGAAAGGTGAATTTTCTATGAAGGTTCATTCCTAAATTCACAAAGAAAACTCACCACATTGTTGATATTATGAAGGGTAAAGCTACTTTCCATTGGACTGCAGAAGGTAAAGTAGCATTTGAAGATATCGAGAAGGTTATTGCTCATGCCCCGATCCTGATTTGTCTGGATTATGCCAAAGACTTCATAATATATAGTTATGCTTCTGAACATAAACTTTTAGCTATTTTATTTCAGCAGAATGAAGAAGGTGTGGAATCTCTTATATCATTCATGAGTTTCCCTCTCAAAGCTCACAAATTGAAATATTCAAATATGGAGAAGCATGCTTATGTTATGGTTAAGGTGGTAAAACATTTCTAATTCTATATCTTGAATTCACATGCTATTATTCTAGTGCTTGATATAATAGTAAATTATATTTTAACTCAACAAGAGTTTGGTACTAAAAGGGGTAGTTAGATTGCTAAGATTTAGGAGTTTGATACTGATATCAAACCTACCAAGCCGGTGTGGGGAAGAGGTCTCTGTCAATTGATCGCTGATAACATACCAAAAAAAATAGGAAATAAAGAAGCAAAAGTTGAAGACATACCAACAGTTCTTTTTGTCATTACTACTAATGAGTGGTATTCCAATATCATTCATTTTCTTGCCTACAGCGAGTGCCCTACTCACCTATCTTATTAAAAAAAAAAAATGTCAAGTTGAAAGCTGTTAACTATGTCCTGTGGGACAACGGTTTGTATAAAAGGAGCCTTGATGGGGTGTTTCTTCATTACATAGATAAAGTGCAATAGAGTAAACTTTTAAAATCTTTCTATAATTTAGCTTGTGGGGGACATTTTTCGACACCTATGACTACTCATAAAATTCTATGAGCTAGATACTATTGGCCTACACTATTTCAAGATGTGTATAATTGGGTACGTAGGTGTGAGTTGTGTCAATAGTTCATTGGGAAACCCAGGTTGGCCACATCACCTCTCAATCCGGTGGTGATTGAAGAACTTTTTTAGCAATGGGGTATTGATTTCATCATCACCGTGAACCCATCCTCAAGTGCTAGACACATCTATGTTCTCACTGCAACAGACTATTTTACCAAGTGGGTGGAAGCCATTCCAGTTAAGTATGCTACTTCAAAAGTGGTATGTAATTTCCTTAAGGAAAATATTGTTTCTTGATTTAGGGTTCCAAATAAGATTATAGCAGACAATGCCACTTATTTCTCTTCTCATGAGATTATTGAATTTTTCTACAATCACGAGATTATTCTTTCCCACTCCTCAGACTATTATCAGCAAGAAAATGGTCAGGCAGAATCGAGTAATAAGAATTTGGTTACTATTATCAGGAAACTGGTAAATGACAATCAGAGAACTTGGCATAAAGCATTATTTGATGCTTTATGGGCAAATAAGATTATGCCTAAAAGGGCAATAGGTATGTCACCATTTCAACTTCCGTATGGTCTAAATGTAGAAATACCCATTACCTTAGAAATACCAGTAATGAAGTTGGCAAATGCAGTAGAAGATTCAAATTTTGAAAATTCTATTAATAAAAGAATCATGTACCTGACTGAGTTAGAAGAGAAATGAACTATGGTAGTGGACCATATTGCTAAACACCAAAATTAGGAAAAGAAACTCTTTGACAAGAAAGAAAAGATTCATGAGTTTCAGATTGGAGATCAAGTCTTGTTATGGGACAAGAGGATAGAACTAAAAGGAATGCATGGAAAATTTGATTCCTTATGGAGAGGTCTATTCACTATTCATCAATTCAGTGGTGAAAATAGTTTCTTTCTGAAATATCAAGATGGAATGCCATTCTCACTGTCTTATAGTGGGTAGCATCTGAAGCACTTCAATCCTTAAAGTATTAGATAAGATTATTTGTACATTTGTAGTCTTTATTTGTTTTGTGTTGCTCATCTAGTTTTTGGCATCTTTCTCTTTTTGGGTGGCTTAACTCTATGGCCCAATGGCATGGATAAAGGCACTTAGAGTCTGGATTCTACTCCCTTCAATCATTTCAAAATACAATCAATGAAAGTTACCTAACTAGAGCCAGTTGTTATTCCCAAAACCAGTCACTCATTTTTATAGACAACCAATTGACCATTTTGGTCCTATAAGCCACAAATGGTCAACTTATTTCTCAAAAATTCTTTGAGAAGTCAAGTTATTCAATTGCATAAGCCTTTTTGGCAAAGGAAATTGCTCATTTTCAAAGGGTTTACAGTCAGGAAAATGAACAAGGTTCAAAGGTGGGTTTTTGCAAAAAAAATTCAAAACACTTAAAGGCATTTCTTAAAAAATTGATAAGGATGGTTCAACAGTGGGGTTCAATGATATGAAATGAACTATATAGACCGACCATAATCGCATTGAACTTTGAACCATTGAACTCTACTCAAAAAATTTAAGAGGAAGGTTCTAGCAAAAGGTTCAAGCAAAAGGTTCAAGTGAAAGGTTCAAATAGTTAGTTCAATGGTACATTGAATTTATAAGAAGACTGAGTGAACACAACACTTTGAAAAACATAAATTATTGATTCATCGAATCATTGAACCATTAAACTAGTGAACTCTAAAATATGGTTCAAGGTTCAAGCAACCGGTGACGTCCCCTCGAATGTGAAATTCAAGACAATGGAATAACCATTGGTTTTCAAATGATGCAGACCCAAGGATAAACTCAGTGACCCATTGAGGAAGGAGTCAGAGAATCCAAAAAAAGGTGAGATGATAGCCCTAAGATCTTAGATCACCAGGAAGAGACAAAATGTAGCAAGGAAAGAGGGAACAAAATAGAGAATCTAGAAGCATCGGTAGAAGAGTTATTTTAGTGGATGGAACAGTCCACCAAGTGGTTATCAAAGAGCATAAGTATTCAATGGTGTGGTCCATTTTTCTTCATTTGAGTGAATATGAGTGGATAGTCGTGTAAGTATCATAAAGAGGAGCAGCGTTGCCTTTTAGAGCACCAGGCAACCCATGCTTTTGAAGAGAAATTTGATATGATTTAAACACCAAAGTCAAGGTTGGTAATCTACTCTAGCATGCCCCCTTCATAGGACTTCCTCTTTTCAATTTATTCAAGGTAGCATGGGCCATTTGTGGAAAGGAGCACCAAAGTCTTTCTTTTGAATGCTATATATTGTAATCTCTCACTTTTGAGAAGGAGAGGATCTCTGAGTTATTGGATGCAAAACTCTGCCCAAATTGAAAGGCATTTTTGAGACTTTGAGCTCAAACTATTTATCAAATTTTATAAGGTGAATGAGAAAGCAAGTGACCTTTCAAACTTCATGTTGAAATAACTTGTGTTATGTAGGAAATTGTTCTTATGTCCTGTTCCTAAATATAATATTATCCATTTGATCAAATAATTAAAGTGAGTGAAAATAATTTGGGAGATGTTTCAAAGTTGATTTTGGAGACTTTATGCTACCATAAGTCTTTAGTTTGTGTTTTAGTGCCTTAAGATGAAGGATATTGGGAGGCTTTGAACTACCCTTATCTTTTGTAATCATATGCTCTAATGTAGTTTAAGGTAAATACTTTAAGCTGCACCTAATTCTACAGTGATATAAGTCATAAATTAGTGAAAGAAGCAATGAAAGACTTTGTGCTTTCGTGGGTTTTTTGTGGATTCAGTTATTACCCAGGAAGTTTTCCTCTTGTTTTGTGAACATCATTTCTAAAAAAAGAGAAATGGATGATATAATCTCACCCCTGAGTTAGTATTTATTATAGGTTAAGTTTGTGATAGTTTATAGGGAACCTCCCCTTGCTGAGAGGAGAGATTTATCTCATTACGTTGTGGCTGATATACCCATTTTACCTTCAGTTAGTTGACGACAAAATATTTACCCAACAATAATTTATATAAAACTAAGTGGGACCTTGTTTACATGAATAGTTGATGGCTGGAGTATACACTCCTTCCTCTCTACGAGCTAAGATAGACATAGGCATTACTTCTACAATGTCATCTACACAGGCACTAATAGAGATATATATTAGTTCTTTTAATTTTGAATTGTAAAAATAGATTTGTTTTAATAATTTTAGTATATTTATTTATAGCAAATATAACTTATGTAAATGTATTATGTATGCAAGGTTATCCTATGATAGTTGATAGTCCTAGTTAGATGGTGATTGGGGCAATTTCTCATGTTCCTCCCATATTTGAGATGCCTATTCAAATAGTTGAGCCTGTTATTCACTTGTTTAAGTGTGAAAAATAGATTGAGAAGGATTGAAAGCTTGCAGTAAGTGCACATGTTTAAATTATTTTTTTATTGTAGTTTAAAATTAAGTTATTAACAATTATTTAAATTTATTTTATGTTAATTTTGTAATAATTATTGTATTTGAATAGGCTGAGTGGCAATATATCTATGAGCATAGGACCTGCAGTGAGACCTTGGAACAATCCAAGGCATTAGAGGGGTCTCCATCTACTGGTAGGGCATCCCAAAGGGAGTCTTCTTTGAGGAAGTCAAAGAGAGGAAAGCTATTTGATGAATAGGATGTCTTACACATGAGATGTATATTTTTGTATGCATATATGGCAATTGATGCATTTATTTAGCCAACATTAGATACTATGTTGGTAGATATAATTTTTTGTATGCCTATTATGGCAATCTATGTATTATTTACCTTGGACATATGTTCCTATATTGTATGCCTATCATGGCAATCTATCTAATTTATATTCAATTTTTATTTCATTATGTGTTATTTTATAGTGATATTTTGATCTTCCAAATTATTATCTATCAGATCTCATACTTAATGTTGTACACACAAATGAGGATTGAAAAATTATTCTTTTCAATGTTATAAATCTTGGATCTCCCATATTTTTCTGAATTAAAGTTTTTATTTCATTGTTTGTAGTGGAAATGACTAATGACACTCTTATCACTTAGGCTTAATGGCCTTCTTCTCTTTGTACCTACTTCTCATACACTTTAGAGACACTTTTTGGTGTCATTATACCTCTTACAAACCTTTCACATTCATTTTCTAACTCATTTCATACATTTCATTCATAAACATCCTCTCACTCTTTCATTATCTTCTCACTAGGCAATCCTCTTATGTTTCAAGTACTAAAACTTGATATAGGTCTCAAGGAGTCAGTCTTCTATCATAGATATTCTTACATGGTCAAATCACACCTGCCTTAACCTATTATAAGTGATTAAACACACTTCAACATTTAATTCCACATATAGGACACAACAAGGCACCCTACAGGCCTATGACAACAACATGGACTATTAGTTCAATTTCAAATATCTCATACATATTCTAAGAGATTAAAAACATCTTTTGTTGATGGGACCATATTCCAAGTCCATATATTCAATATAATACTTGACAAGATTAATAAACAAGTCTTACTTCCCTTTGCAATGTGGTTGTTAACCCAAAACAGGGTATAGATAGGGTTTCTTTGTTCTAGAGGACGGTATGTTGATTCTTTACCATTATATTTTGTATAAACAGCAATTAACCTTCCACCTCAATGATCATTCTCAATCTACATATCATTATCTACACTAAATTCATACTCCCTTCATGAGAAACAACCATTTACTTTTTTATTGGACTATCATAGGCAAAACAAGGTATATGTCTTACTCATTTCTTTGTAGGTCTGTATAGGTTCAACACATTCAAAACTAATAGCATGATGACTCATAACTTACCAACCTAGTGGAGTCACTCTAATTTCCCTTCCTTTATTGTGACCTATAGTCACTTCTTGGTTACCACCTATAGTTATTCATCCACCTACAACCTTACACAAATGATAACATATTCATGGCCTCAAGGACCTTCAAGGATAACATGAAACTAATGCAATCACATACACTAAATGGATAATCCATAACAAGTCACTTTATAAGTCAATAGGCAAATTACTCAATACCACCTAATATGCCAATAGGTCAATTACCACCTAATATGTCAATAGGTCAATAGGTCAAAGTTGTCAAAGTTGTCAAAATTGTTAAAGTTGTCAAAGTTGTCAAAATTGTCAAAGTTGTCAAAGTTGTCAATAGGTCAATAGGTCAATAGGTCAATTACTCAATACCACCTAATAGGTCAATAAGTCAATTACCACCTAATAGGTCAATAGGTTAATAGGTCAATACATCAAAGTTTCCAAATTTATCAAAATTGTCAAATTTTTCAAAGTTGTCAAAGTTTTCAAAGTTATCAAATATGTCAATAGGTCAATAGGTCAAAGTTGTCAAGGTTCAAATTATGGTTGTATAACTCTAGTTTTTATGCTTTAGGATTAAAAATTGACACTTCTAACATTTTTTAGGGGTGGATAACATCTAGGACTAGGTTTTTGGCCTCCCATCAAGCCCGATCGACAAACCCACCACCCATTCTGGCCTCAACCAATACAAGAAAAATGCAATTTTTTAGCCTAAGTTCAAACATGCATAAAATGAAAACTATAATTCATTTATGCAAACCATCATATCCTTCAAATACCCTTTTAATCCCTCTAATCTCACCATATAACACTCAGGTGGAATCTTCAAGATCAATCCATTAGACAAGTTGCAATGAGGGGTCCAAAAATGCAAGTTTTTATCAATGAACAATTAACTTCTCAAACTCTAACTAGCATTTCTACCTAAGGACCTCCACCTATGAATCTATCACTTTAATCACATCCAAATAGGAAAATTACATGTTATCACACTTCCAGTATATTCAAATCCACTTGAAAGTGCATTTTCACTATTGTTTTAGAGAGCAAAAACACTGACAATAAATGTTATCAAAGTTGAAGTTATGGTTGCATATTTTTGGTTATGATGCTTCCTGAGTGAAAAATGACATTTCCAACATGTCCAAAGGGTGGATAACATCTATTACTAGATTCTTGGCCTCCCATCAGGCTCGATCGACAAATCCACCACCCATTTTGGCCTCAAGAACACCCTTCCCAATACAAGAAAAATGTAGTTTTTTTATCTTAAGTTCAAACATACATAAAATGAAAAATGTAAGTCATTTATGAAAACCATCAAATCCCTCAAATACCTATTTAATCCCTCTAATCACACCCTAGATCACTTAGGTGTAATCTTTGAGATCAATCCGTTAGACAAGTTGTAGTGATGAGTCTAAAAGTACAAGTTTTTGTTAATGAACAAGTAACTTCTTGAACTCCAACTGGCATTTCTATCTCCAAGACCTCCACCTAAGAATATATCACTTTGACCATGTCTAAATATTAAAATTACATGTTATCACACTACCACAATGTTTGAATCCACCCAGAAGTGCATTTTCACTATCATTTCAAAGAGCGAAAACACTAACAATTATTGTCAAAGTTAAAGTTATGGTTGCATGACTCTACTTTTAATGCTTCTTGAGTGAAAAATGACACCACAAACATGTGTGATGGAGCGAATAACATATAGGATCAGGTTCTTGGCTTCCCATCAGGCATGATCAACAAACCCACCACCCATTTTGGCCTCAAGAACACCCTTCCCAATACAAGAAAAATGTAATTTTTTAGCCTAAGTTCAAACATGAATTAAATGAAAAGTGTAATTTGTTTTTTAAAACCATTAGATCCATCACATACCTATTTAATCCCTCTAATTTTACCTTATATAACTTAGGTGGAAGCTTCAAAATCAATTTATTAGATAAGTTGTAGTGACAGGTCCAAAAATGCAAGTGTTTATCAATGAACAAGCAACTTCTCAAGATCTAACTAGAATTTATACCTTCAAGAAATACACTTGAAAATATATCACTTTCATCACATTCATATAGTCAAATAATATTTTATCACACTACCATGATGTTTGAATCCACCTGGAAGTGCATTTTCACTATCATTTCAGAGAGCGAAAACACTGACAACAAATGTTATTAAAGTTCAAGTTGTGGTTGTATAACTCTTATTCAGATGCTTCCCAAGTGAAAACTTACATTTTCAACATGTATAAGGGGGTGTATAATTTTTAGGACTAGGTTCATAGCCTCGTGTTAGGCCTGATCGATAAACCCACCACCCATTATGGCCTCAAGAACACCCTTCCCAATATAATAAAAATGCATTTTTTAACCTAAGTTCAAACACACATAAAACAAAAACTTTAAGTCATTTACATGAACCTTTATATCCCTCATGTACCTATTTAATCCCTCTAATCACACCTTAGAGCACTCAATTAGAAGTCTTGAGATCAATTTGTTAGATAAGTTGCAATGACAGGTCCAAAAATGCGAGTTTTTATCAGTGAACAAGTAACTTCTCAAGCTCCAATTGGCATTTATACCTTTGGGACCTCCACCTATGAATGTATTGTTAGGTTGTGGAGCTAAAAGCTTCACTGTATGCAAACATGGAGGAGGTTGCTAAGTGTCACAGTCAACGGCGTCGGTTAGGCCAATCGACGTCGGTCAGGGGTGAACAGAAAGCTGTCGACATCGATAAGAGTTAGCTGACTTCGGTCACCTCCAGTCAGATAGGGACCAACATCGATCGTCTGTGCAGTACCAAAACTATTCATTGCACAAATAGTTAGTTTGTTGAACCGATTGTTTACATGTAAAGACTATTTTGAGTCTTGAGCTGCGTGTCTAATTATTGTAAATTAGAAGTCTAAGTTATTGTTTAGTATGGGATCTATTTATAGACCCATTGGCATGTATTTTAATTAGAGCAATAGAGGAAGGCAAGGTAGATCCTTCCAATTGTAAGATCATTTGAATTGCAGGTTGTTGCAAGTTCATGGTAGATCTACATGTGTAAGTAAGATCATTTGAGTTGCAGGTTGTTGCAAGTTCATGAGAGATCTACTTGAAGTACTTTGAGTATTTATGTACTGGCAGTGTTATTACTGACTGGTTGGAGGTGAACACCAACTCTGTGTTTGAGTTCTATGTTGGGAATATTTTTGGTAGGAAAGTGAACTCTTGATTGAGAATTACTGGCAGCCCTTGAGGTGTGGGAAGCCTCACAAAGGTGTGAGAAGAAGTGGCATCTTCTTTATTGTATTTTCTTTCTAGATGAGTATTAATACAAGATTGTGTATTGTCTCTCATATTTTGTGTTATTTGTGAATTCTAGTTACTTGTTCATTCTGGTATAATTCTGTGTTTAGTTGCTTATACAAGGTAATCATATGTACTCTTATTAAGGAGTAGGATCCTGACAATTGGTATCAAAGCTTTTGGTTGGGTTACTAACAGGTTGTATCAGATCTAGTTAGTGTTTGTTGATTACAGGTCACTCACAGGGGTTTCTATTTGAGTGGGAGTATAGCAATGGCAAAAAAAAGTAAGCTACGAATGGAGAAGTTTAATGGCAAGAACTATCAATTATGGAGGATGCAGATAGAAGATTATCTATATCAGAAAGATTTGTACTTACCATTGGGTGGGGTTGCATGCAAGCCCACGGATATGAAGGATGAAGAATGGGAGGTTCTTGATTGGAAGGCTCTGGGATCTATAAGGTTGAGCCTTGCATCGTCTGTGATTTCAAACTTATCTCAAGCTAAGACAATGGTAGAGTTGATGGAATCTTTGGCAAATTTATATGAAAAACCCTCAGCTTCGAATAAGCTATTTCTAATGAAGCAATTATTTAATTTGCAAATGTTGGAAGATGGATCTGTACATAGTCATCTTAGTGATTTCCATGGTTTGGTAAACCAGTTAAATTCAGTCAATATTGTTTTTAATGATGAAATTAAGGCTCTCTTAATCTTATGCTCATTACCTGAAAGTTGGGAGAGTTTGGTAATGGCAGTTAGTAATACTGCATCTGCTTCAAAAATCTTAAAAGTGGATGATGTTGTGAGTGTAATCTTGAATGAAAAAATTTGCAGGAAAAGCACAGGTGAATCATCAGAGAATGCTTTGAGTGTTGAAAGCAGGGGAAAGCAAAGAGAGAAGATCAAGCATGGGAGATCAAGGTCCAAGATAGGTAGGAGATCCAAATCCAAGTATGGCAGAATAACTTGCTAGAAATGTGAAAAGTAAGGGCATGTAAAGAGAGATTGTTGGGTGAATGAAGATCAGCATGAAGAACATGAAGAAGTAGATGTTGCAGATTTTGTTGCACAGGATGCTCTGGTATGTTCCTTAGATAAAGTAGAATCTTAGGTTTTAGATTCTAGTGCCTCTTTCCATGCATCCCCAAATAGGGAATTTTTTCATGAATATGTCCAGGGAGACTTTGGACAAATTTATTTAGGGGATGGTAAGCCTTGTCAAATGGTTGGCAAAGGGAAAGTGAAGCTGAAATTACAGACGAGCAACACATGGGTGTTGAAGGAGGTCATGCATGTCCCAGTCCTGAAGCAGAATTTGATTTCTGTTGGAAATCTGGGTGATGAGGGTTGCACAATAACTCTCACAGTAGACTCTTGGAAAGTTTCAAAGGGTGCACTTGTTGTAGCAAGAGGTAATAAAGTAGGTACACTTTATCTATCTACTTGTATTACTGATTCTCCTTCTGGTTTATCTACTTCAGTTGTAGATTCAAAGATGTGGCTTAATAGGCTTGGTCACATGAATAAGAAGGGGATGCATGTTCTTGAGTCAAAGGGTATGCTTTCAGATTTGAAAAGCATGGATCGAGATTTCTGTAAGCAAAAGAAGAAAGTGACATTTCTTGACACTAGTTCAACAAAGAAGGTGGTAGCTTCTGTTGGAGGATCACAGTATTGTAGAAGGAAGAAATCCAATGTTCGTGAGAAGAACAGAAAAGCCTTGGTTTTCAAGGAGAAGATGATGGATAGAGATCAGCGTAAGGGGCTAAAGAATTTTGAGTAGAGCAAGGTTGATTTGGACAAGGTTTTGATCCAAAAGGAGCTCACAGGTAAAAGTCATCGCTCACAAGTAAAACACAGAGACCAACGTTGGTTAGAAAACTGACGTCGACATCTAGACAGGGACCAACGTCGATTATGTGCAACCTAATGTCGATGACTCCAGACAAGTAAACACCAGCGTCGGTCAGGGGAGAATTGATGTCAGTGATGAAGCAGTCACATGGAACCAATGTCGATCAGGTGCAGACTGAGATGTGACTGACATCAGTCACTAAGACAGATTTTGGGTAGACAACAAGCTGTCAAGGAGTCTTAAACACCCATATGGAGGACTAAAAGGGTAAGTAAGCCTCAAATTCATCATTTCTCTTCTTTACACTACTTGTTGCTCACTGATGGTCAAGAACCAGGAAGTTATTAAAGAAGCAGAGCGGGTAGAATCCAGGAAACAATGGGAGCTTGGCATGGATGAGGAATGTGATTCCTTGGAGAAGAACCAAATGGGAGTTTTTTTGGTAGAGTTGTCAGCTGGAAGAAAGCACTAAGAGACGAATGGATTTTCAAGATAAAGAAGAGTGGGAATGGACACGTGAGACAGAAGGCCAGGGTATATGGTCTTGAGTAAGCTGCAGGACAATGGAAGTTTAACCATTGTGTTTTCTTTACCAGGTTGGATAATATTAGCTACATTATCCTGTTACTGTATGTTGTGCTTGTTGCAAGGTCACATATGCAAGGAGTTGCTGAACTAAAGGTAAAGTTAGTTCAGAGGTGTGTCATGAGGAATTTGGGAGCAACAAGATTCTTTGGCATGAGTGTGTTCTAGAGACATTGAAGGTCACAAGTTGATTTTGTCTCTAGATGATTGTGTGAAACTGGTTAGCATGCTGATGGTTGGACAGTTCTATGAATAGTGTCTTGATTCACATGATGAGGTTGAGTACATGTGTACTAAACCTGAGATTTCCCAAGCAGTGGGAGTTGTCAGCAAGTTTGGAGCCAATCCAGGAAAGAAGCACTAGAGGGTAGTTCAGTGGATTCTCAGATATCTAAGAGGGACCAGCAGCAGGTATACATGCTATGCAGGGTCAAGCACTTCTCTACATGGGTTTGTAGAATCGGATGTGGCAAGGTGATTTGGATGACAGGAGGTGCACCATAGGATTTGTGGTGGTTGGTCTTCAAGAGTGATCTTAAAGAGGCATACAAAGCCAAGAAACAAATTAGATGATGTACAGGTACAGGTACAAGTGCAGCTATTTATCTCCAAGTGGCAGATTATTATGTTGTGGAGCTAAAAGCTTCACTGTATGCAAACATGGAAGAGGTTGCTGAGTGTCATAGTCACCAGTGTCGGTCAGGCCAACCAACGTCAGTCAAGGGTGAATAGGAAGCTACTGACATCGGTAGGAGTCGGTTGATGTCGGTCACCTCTAGTCAGACAAAGACCGATGTCGGTCGTCTATGCGGTTCCAGAACTATTGGTTGCATGAATAGTTAGTTTGTTGAACCGATTATTTGTATCTAAAGACTATTTTGAGTCTTGAGCTGCATGTCTAATTATTGTAAATTAGAAGTCTAAGTTATTTTTTAGTATGGGATCTATTTATAGACCCATTGGCATGTATTGTAATTAGAGCAATAGAGGAAGGCAAGGTAGATCCTTCTAATTGTAAGATCATTTGAATTGCAGGTTATTGCAAGTTCATGGTAGATCTACATGTGTAAGTAAGATCATTTGAGTTGTAGGTTGTTGCAAGTTCATGGGAGATCTACTTGAAGTACTTTGAGTACTTGTGTATTGGCAGTGTTATTACTGACTGGTTGGAGGTGAACACCAACTCTGTGTTTGAGTTGTGTGTTGGGACCATTTTTGATAGGAGAGTGAACTCTTGATTGAAAATTACTAGAAGCCCTTGAGGTGTGGGAAGCCTCACAGAGGTGTGAGAAGAAGTGGCATCTTCTTTATTGTATTTTCTTTTTGGATGAGTATTAATACAAGATTGTGTATTGTCTCTCATATTTTGTGTTATTTGTGAATTCTAGTTACTTGTTCATTCTGGTATAATTTCGTGTTTAGTTGCTTATACAAGGTAATCATATGTACTCTTATTGAGGAGTAGGATCCTAACATGTATCACTTTGATCACATCCATATAGGAAAATTACATGTTATCACACTACCACAACATTTGAATACACCCGAAAGTGCATTTTCACTACCGTTTTGAAGAGTAGAAACATTAACTACAAATGTTGTAAAAGTTCAATTTATGGTTGCAAAACTCTATTTCAGATGCTTCTTGAGTAAAAAATGACACCTCTAACATGTCTATGGGGGTAGATAATGTCTAGGGCCAATTTTTTATCCTCCCGTCAGGCTCGATCGACAAACCCACCACCCATTCTGGCCTCAAGAACACCCTTCCCAATACAAGAAAAATGCATTTTTTTAGCCTAAATTCAAATACCCATAAAACCTAAGCTTCTCTTAGGTTCAAGAATATAGAATTCTTTCCTGATAATTCCAACCACATGAAGGTGAAATTTTATCTAGCACCACTAACCTACAAAAATTGTTAGTAAATAATTAAAAATGAAATTTATATATGTACTACCTAGAAAATAAAAAATATTTGGTAAAATTGATTACATCTACTTTTGAAAAGTCAACATACCTTCGTATTTCAATCTAACAAACCACTAGGATCTGCTCTAACCTTGATAGTATCAAGAATAGCTTCATTTTCAAACTCCCAAACTTTCCATAGTTTCATGTTTAATGGCCTCCCATGATATTTTGTAATTGAATATTCATTGCAAGAATAAAACTTAAATATTACATTATCTTCTTGTGCATTTCAAAATCTTCAAACAACCATTGATCTAAAAAATTTATAAGATATCATCAAAATCAATTTCCAATGACTACCATTGACCCAATGGCATAGTCAATGTTTTCTCCATCTATAATTGGGGAAGTCAATATTTTCTCTCTCTACACACCGACGTAAGTAGTGATCAATGCCTTCTTCATTATCTTCATCTGAAATAACTACAAAAACATGCCTTGTATCACAAAAATCATTTTTAGTGATAATATGAAGATATATTTAATGAGAATAAATTATACATAATGAAAAATATTCTACCTGATTGCACTAGATTAGATACATGGTCAAAGTCATATGATGATGTCAATTTATAAGTTACAATGCTATTAGAAACCTATATTTGTTGATTAGAATTAAAGGGTTGTAACTCCAATCGTTCACCTACTCTTATGACTCACATGCATTTCAAACACAATTCATGCATGCAGAATAAAAACATGCCAAGTGTCTCATATGAATAGTCCAAGAATATGCATTTGAGCTATGAAATGAGTAGAGGTCACTTGAACCTGTTAGAGTCATACAATCCTCATATTTTTCCAAGAGTTCTTCCTCCATTAACTAGAAAGGTCTAAGAATAGTAGAATTTGGTTGAGCACCATGACACATGCTCTCATTACACCATTTAACCATAGTTTTTATATCTATTAAATGAACACCCTCTTCAAATTTCAACTCCTCCCTTAAAATAGCTCTTTTTACACATGCTCATGCACCATCATGCTCCCCTTTTCCATGGCCAACCTTGATGAAACTCAAAATGTGTTCTACACTAGTGGTAATATGTATCTTTCTCAACTAATAAAACATCTGTGCATTTGTGAATTGGGATGTGCAAATGTCTGACTAAATGTAATGTTGATTGAAATTAATGTTCCTTTGATCAACTATTCATAGAACTTTTGAAACAACCTTGCACATACTTTCAACAATGTGATTTATCATCACTGATATATAAATGGTACTCCCTTAATATTTTTTTTTATTAATCTATACTATCAAGTGCATGCATGAATGTTATATGCATGAATATGGAAACTTGTGTTGAGTTGTAATACTATGATTAAACTTCTATTTGGGGTTCAAATGTGAAATTATTAGCAAAATAAACTACTAAAACAATGGAACCAAGTGGTAATGTATCCTTACATATCTTGAAATGTTCATCCAACCATTTAGCCATGTGTGTGTGCTTTGCATAGTCATAAACAATCTTCTCTTTAAATTTGATAAAAAATTCAGAAACAAGTATCATTTTTGTAACAAACTCGCACCTTTTAGATTCTTTGCCATCTTTTACTTGATAAGTCACCAATTTATATTTGCTTAAACCAACTAATTCATGTCCAATTTCATTTGTAACTCCTCATGGATAAATTTTTTTTAAATTTATCAATCGACCACAAATGTTATAATTTCCATTTAAACATGATTTATTATAAAATAATTGCCCATCAACTCCTTTACAGAAGATAGTTGAAATAAATTCCCTAGCTAGTTTTGGTGGTAATTCAATGCCACACTCTTATAAAATGTTAGTATTCAAAGTACAATGAATATGGATAAAAACATCATGGTGCATTGAAACTTCAACATGTTGCCTACAACAACAAGAGGTGCATGTGTGATTTATTTTAACATAAAAAGGTTTTCCCATCTCAAAATATCTTTGATAAATAAAAATTTGTGGGTGTTTTTCCAAAAATTTAGAGTACAATTATGTTTGATTCATATCTAATAAATGTTTTGGATGCGATTCATGGTTATGAGAACCAACTCTTCCTTTCACATCTCTTGCATTAGGCATAACTCTTGTATTATCTTTCCAAAATCGAGCAAGTAACTCTTTGAGAGTATTGGCTATAGCCTTGTCCTTTCATGGAAGTATACCAGAGAATGCCCAAAGCTCATTGTTATTAGGTTCATTAAGTCTTTCACATCTTATAATTTCTTTCATTAATGTTTTTATATTTATATCAAGTGTTTGGCTTATTTTTAAAATCAATCATTTTTCCCTATTTCAGTACTTACTGCACAAGTTGTCATTATACATCAGGTAGCATTACAATATTTGTTGCATGATCTCGGGCCTATAGTATGATATGCATCATGTAGATTTCCAATAATTTAATTATTTTAATCATCCATGTTATATGTTTTTAGTCTTAATGTCTGAATTATAGGTCTCATCTTAATCAATTTTATCAATGAAATAAATAATTGGCATCTTTGACTATCATACTCCAAATTATGAAAGAATCCCAAATTCATTGAGCCATTCTTCTTGAATACCAGTCAGACATTTTTGTATGCATTGGTTTTAAAATATTTCCATTGACTTCAATTAATTACTTGTATTTTCTATGCACAATTCTTGGAGGTGTTGGTAATGGTGGAATTTGTTGAAAGGACGTTTCAAAACCGTTATTACTTTCATTGTTTAGAGGTGGGATGACATTTTCTTCATTATTAATTTCTTCATTATATGTTTCCATGAAATTTTCTTGATGGTTAATTTTATCATTATTTATGTCCATCAAATTTTCTTCATTCATGGGGGGTGAAGCACCATACATAGACTCATCATCAACAAAATCAAAAACTTGGAACTTTGAATGTGAACTTCCAACATTAACTAATTCATTTTTTTCAATTTCATTATTATTCATTTCATTATGGTCAATTTCATTATTATTCATTTAATTATGGTCAATTTAGACATTATTCAATTGATTATAGTTAATTTCATCATTGTTTAATTCACTATCATCGATTGGCTCATTATCTATGGCATTTGGATCATTAGGTTTAGGGTTTGTACCTTGTTTACCATGAAGTTTTCACATTTGTAGCTTGTGTTTCTCTCTCAAATATTCTAATTCCTCTAGTGTTTTTTCTTCAACAACTTCCTCTTCAAACATGATTTATAACCCATCATAAGGGATAATTTATAACTTTTCAAAGGTGGGATCAAGTTAATAAGTATGTAGATCTTGTAGAAGTATGTAGATAATGTTTGTGAGCATAGAAATCTCGATTTGGGTTTAAAATAATTATTGATAAATGAGATTAATCTAAAATAATAATAAAATGATCATATTATATAATGTGATCATGTTATTAGGTAACACGATTGTGTTATTAGGTAACATGATCATGTTATGTGTTCTATAAGGTTCTAGCCCATTTAACCCATTGTGTAGCTTATATCTCTAATAACGTGATCACATTATGTAATAACATGATCACGTTATTGTCAGTATATGCTTTGGGGTTGGTAATTGGAAATGATAACTAAGTGTTGCCTATGTTAAGAATAATGCAATCACATTATTAAATAATGTGATCACATTATGCTTAATATAGATAAGGGATTATGGATTAGGGATTAAGGCATTAGTGCATAGGGTTTATGGATTAAGGATTAGGGATTAGGTAATATATTTATGTTTTAGGGATTAGGTATTACAATTTATGTTTTAGGGTTTAGGGATTAGGGATTAGGGCATGTAGGGTTTGGGTTTAAGGGTGTATATAAGGTCTAATCACTATATGCCATGTGCAAACCTAATTTTTACTACAAAGGATGTTATTTGGGACTAAATCAATTGGTAAATAGGGAAAGTTTTTGGTTTAAAATTTAGGGGATAGTGTTTAGGGCTTAGGTTTAGGGTACACAGGGTCAACAGGTAGATTGGTAAGTTTCAAAGGCTTTAGCCATAGGTTTAAAAAGTGCATTTTATGACATCTCATGATAAAATCAGTTATATCATAAGGCATGTATGTTTGTGGAATGTAGTGGGCATTAGGGCATTGGGATTACAATTTATGTTTTAGGGATTAGGGATTAGGGCATGGGTTTAGGTTTAAGGATGTGTATATTAATTTGTCTAATCACTCTATGCCATGTGAACCTAATTCTTACTACAAAAGATGTTAATTGGGACTAAATCGATTGGTAAATAGGTAAAGCTTATGGTTTACAATTTTGGGTATAGTGTTTAGGGTATCATGTAGATTGAGTGAATTAGTTAAATGAGGTAATCAGTCATGTGATTTAAGCTAAATTGAGCCTTGTGAACTTAATTCTTAGTCTATAAATGATGTTAATTTGGGTTAAAATGATTGGTTTAAGGTTTAAAGAGTTTATATTTATGGTTTAGAGTTTAGAGATTAGGAAATTTAAGGATTAAGGATTAGGGTATAGGTTTTAGCCTATATTTATATAATTGTGTAGGTAATTGGGGGAAATTTGGGAGCCTTGAACCTATATCTATGAGTAAATAATGTGAATTTGGGATCAATTATCCCCCACCTCATCATAGATTGATCCTACGAAGTCAATTAGGGTAATGAGTGAAGCAATTTTAACCAAGTTCATCCATGTGAACCTAATTCTTACTATATATATATATAAAGGATGTTAATTGGGGCTAAATTTATTGGTTTAGGGTTTAGGGTCTACAATTTAAAGGGTTTAGGGTTTAGAGATTATGGCTTAGGGTTTAATGTAAATGGTATAGGGTTATTAGGGTTAAAATTAAAAGGTATAGGGTAACTTAAGGTTTAAGATATCAAATATAGGGTCCAATCACTAAGGTAATTGAGGAATATTTGAGTTCCTTGTGACACCTATTTATGATTTGATGACCTTCATGTTTGCATTTTTGATAAAAGTAGGGTCAATTATGCCATGTGCATGTTGCATACATGTTATACCATCGATTGAGCCATAAATTTGGTTTAAGGACTCAATTTTTCCCAAATCACGCAAGGAATTATAAAAATTGACTAATTGGATCAATTCATGATAGAAGATCGATCTTTTGATTTTTCCCTAAATCATATCTTGTTATTGAAGGGGTTCAAATTGGCCTCAAATGCCTCTTCAATTAAAAAAATCAACTAGATCCTCCTCTTTGGTTAATTAGGTTGAAAGGGCTAGAAATAGCCCCAATTTTCTTCAGATGCACAACTAGATTGGTACTCCAAAGGCTTTAGCCATAGGTTTAAAAAGTGCATTTTATGACATCTCATGACAAAATCAGTTATATCATAAGGCATGTATGTTTGTAGCATGTAGTGAGCATTAGGGCATAGGGAGATCTTAAAATTTATGTTTTAGGGATTAGGGATTAGGGCATATCATTTAGGTTTAAGGACTTGTATATATTAATGTATAATCACTAGATATACCATGTGTTCAAACCTAATTCTTACTACAAATAATGTTAATAGGGACTAAATTGAAGTTCGTAAATAGGTAAAGTTTATGGTTTACAATTTAGGGTATAGTGTTTAGGGATTATGGTTTATGGCATATAGGTTTTAATGTATATACATGGTTTAGGGTATACAGGGTCAATCGTAAAGATAATTAAGGACAATTTGAATCACTTGAACCCATTTGTAACTATAGAATGTGTTTTTGGGTTGTCATTATACCATGGATGTCATTGTGAAGATTGAGTGAATTAGTCAAATGGGGTAATTAGCCATGTGATTTAAGCCAAACTAAGCCCTGTGAACTTAATTCTTAGTCTAAATGATGTTAATTTGGGCTAAAATGATTGGTTCAAGGTTTAAACAGTTTATATTTATGGTTTAGAATTAATGTATTAGGGCTTAGAGTATAGGTTTTAGGGTATATAAGGTACAATCATGATGGTGATTGGGTCAAATTTGAGCTTCTTGAATGTAAATCTGTGAGTAAAGAATGTGAATTTGGGATCAATTATCCCCCACATCATCATAGATTGAGCTAACAAAGTCAATTGTGGTAATGACTGATGTAATTTTAACCAAGTTCATCCTTGTGAACCTAATTCTTACTATATATAAAGGATGTTAATTGGGGATAAATTTATCCTAGGGGCCAACTGAGCCTCAAGGTAAGGAATTTCATCCATATGATATCAATTGGGGATCTAAGTGTTCACCATATTAAAAAAATAAGTATTTTTTTAATTTGATATATAATTCGATCCAAAGGAGCCATGTACAAGGAAATACATTCATATATAATGGAAATTTGGGCTTACTTGGCTTTGATTGCATACCATATTGAACCAATTGAGTATTTAGTTCCAAATGATACATAATTGGGGTCAATTGAGGCTTGCCCAAGGGAGAGTGTCAACATAATTTTAATTAGGGCCTTAATTGTGCACCTTATTCAAATAATTGAGTGTTTGATTGAATTTGATATGAAATCCGGACCAATTGAACCCTCTGTAAGGAATTACATCCATCTAATAACATATTAAATCAACTAAATTCAATTGAAAGAATATTTGGTTTAACATGTTATATGAAATTTAGTCCAAACAAGCCTTGTGTAAGAAATTTCATCCTTCTACTGTCAATAGGGGCCTCTATTGATCCCAAATACATAACATATTAAATCAACCAAGTATTTAGTTTAGTTGAATATGCAATTATGGCCATCCAAGGCTCATGCAAGTAACTATTCAAACATCGAATGTCAATTACAACTTTGTTGTCTCTGATTGTAAACTATATCCAGCTAATCATGCATTTGGTTTTATCTTAACATAATTAGGGCTGACTGAAGCATGAATGTAATTTTTTCCATATAATGTTCCAGTTATGTTCCATTAACCCTGATTGCACACCATATTGAATCAATTGAGTATTTAGGTTTAATATGATATGCAATTGGGGACACTTAATCCCCAAGTAAGGAATTACATCCATCTAATGTCATTTAGGGATCTAATTACACCATATTAAATCAATTGATATTTTTTTCAATACTATACACAATTAAGGATAACCAAGTCCTATGTAATTGACTACTTCCACCTAAAATATCAATCAAGGCATTTTTCATCCCATACAATGAATTGTGTCCATCTAATGTCCATTGTGAATATTTTTTCCTAATTGCACATCATATTAAACCAATCGAGTATTTTCTTCGGTATAATCTATAATTAAGAGTAATTGGTCTCTGTGCAAGGAATTCCTTTAATATAATGCCAATTAGGGATTTGATAGCACACCATATTAAACTAATTAAATATTTAGTTCAATCTAATACACAATCAAGGTTAAATGAGCTTTGAGAAAGGAATTGTATCCATATTATGTCAATTGGGTCTCTAATTGCACACCATATTATAAAAACCAAGTATTTAGT
The DNA here is from genome assembly GCA_037957365.1 of Torreya grandis. NCBI lineage: Eukaryota > Viridiplantae > Streptophyta > Pinopsida > Cupressales > Taxaceae > Torreya > Torreya grandis. The sequence goes on from JARHVA010001816.1 coordinate 256,839, forward strand.
TTAATTTGATATGTAATTGGGGCCAACCAAGCTCCATTCAAAGAAATATGTACATCTAATGTCAATTTAGAATCTATTGGCCCGATTACACACCATATTGGGATCAAAGGAATAATAAATTTATTTATAGGTTAATACATCTCCAATTATCATTCAATGTTATCAATTCTTGACAAGAACATTAGTCCCAAACAACAATCTTAATCAACCAATATTTGATCTTAAGATTACTAGGCCTAATGTCTCATATTCGGGTTTCAGGGTGTTGAAAGTATACAACGCAATTGCATTATTAACATGATCAAATTATTAAATACCATGATCACATTAATAATATGATCATGCAACACATTCACTTGCAACGCATGTGCATCACTTGATTCCTTTTGTGGTATATTCTTTAATTTTCATAGCACCAAGCCACATGTAGAGTAGGTTTTTGTGTTTCTACATGCATATTCAACATCCACATTTTAGGTTACTCCTACCATGTAACATGCGAGTTGGCCTTCTCTGCATTTGTGTCACATTATAGAATCTCTTGGTGGAGCCACATGATTGGAAGTCCAATTATTTGCCTACAAGAAGCTCAATTGTCACTTATAAGATGAACCACCAACCTTCTATAATTATTTCTAGTTGTAGTTCTACTTTTTGTAATAATTGTATATATTACAATTGTCTATCCCATATAGACATAAAGAAGAGAGATCACACAAAACCTAGATAGGAGTTTGATAGCGTTCTTTGTGTATATAGAATTCAAACACATTATAACTTTGCATTTTTTTATTCAGTATAGACAAAACAATAAAGAAGTATTTTCCTTTTTATCATATGAACTAATTTATTAATAATTGTATTAAATCTTGTACATATTAGAAAATTTCTCTATATTATATATTATCAAAATTATATATTTTCATATCAAACTTTTACATTTAAATATATGTTTAGTTTTTTATTTTTTAAATTATATTTTATGGATTTAATAATCCATAACTTATGTCCAAACCTAACATTATCCATCACACAGATATCTTAAATCTCCTGGTACATATCAACTAAGTATTTTAGATATAGATATAGATATAATATTTGATCTAATCAAATGAAACTCAAGTTAATATGATTAAATGTCGTTCCAACTCTACATAAATCCATTCTTTGATTGATTCCACAAACATATAACCATTTAATAAGAGACATACATACTCAGAGACAATAAAGTCCAATATAATTCTAATATTTAAGAAAATATTTTTATTCACCAACCTCTTAAAAAAAAAGCTTTACATCACTTGGCATAACATATATGCATCTTCATTATAAAAGAATTTTTTAAATAGTCAACGTGAAATCTAAACATGGGTAATCTCATCCTCATAGCTATCTATATTTTAAGTGTTCCTTAAAGTCACTAATGGAGTAATGCTAAGGCCATGTTCATCAAATAGCTAACAAATCTATATATTAAGGACTATTCGTCTTCACCTTTCTAAGAACTTTACAATATTGAGAATTGTTGATATCGAACATTCAAATATGGAAAAATTAGATTGTAATATATATTTGTATTCAACATTTAAATCTAACATGAACTTAAAATTAGAAGTCCATTAAAAATGTCAATAATTTAAATATATGTTTATTCATCAATTATAATCAACTCTATATAATCTAAAACATATACAAAAATGTCAATATCTATATAATTTTAAAGTTTTTAATTTTTTTTTTTTTTTTTTTAAATTACCAACTCCAAATATTTAATTATATGTTTTATAATTGATTAATACTCCATATACAACATTAAAGAAAAATATTTATCTTCAAAATAATTGCGAAGATTCCATAAATAAAACTAGTGCAATGTAAAAACTCCATTGAAAAACCCATTTCTTGGCATCTCCATAACATCGGTCAACTAAATAAATTCTGAAATAAAATCAAAATGATTTAATTTTTCTTCTTATTCATGGTTTTTTAAAACTAAAGATATAATCATTCTTGGCTATAAGTCAAAAGTCATGCTTGGTTCAACCAATTAAGTTTAATAAAACTTAAGTGCAAATTATAAACCAAACTCTAACTAATCCCTCTACTATTTTTGAGAAAACAATGAAAATACCAAAATTATATACCAAGATCCTTCACAAACAACCAATTATGTGTTAAAGGTAGTTAGTAAACATAATACCCACTCAACGCTCCTAATCATCAATTTCATGTTGTTAAGCAAGGTTTCATCTAAGAATTAATCCTCATTCAAATCAAACTTGCCATCATTCGTACTTTAAAACTTTTTTATCTCCAAAATTATTCAATGCAAGAAAATTCCCACACACATTTAAGATGCAATCATGCACAATTAATACACTTATAAGAATTTACAATTAATGCATTTGATGCATAATAAATATATAAGTGACAATTAATTAGCTCTCAATTATATTTAATATAAATAATTAATTTATAATATAAATTAATATTCAAAAAACAAGGGCTCGATCTTATTATAAATTGGTTTATGATTCTTTTTATATGGAACTTTATAATCTAAACTTATTATAGAAGTGAATTGTAAGTAGGGATTAATAAGAGTACATAGATAAAATATTATTATCTATAGAAAATGAGTAGTGGCTAATGTTTTATGTAAAAGATGATGGAAATAGACATATGAGTTCTGTTGGTAACATGGAAGATAAATGTAATTGAAAAATATTAAAACATGTGTCAATAAACGTTGAAGTTTGGAGAGTATTATAATTTGAAATAGATATGATAAATTGAAACCAAATGTGTTTGTATGGTCAAAGGATGTGTATGAAGAGATGCCATTAAATGGCTTGGAAAGCACATTCCCAAGAATATAAAAGTTTTTTAGGAGTGGTTGTCGCCATTAGTCATCGATTTTTTTTGGTGATTTTTGGCTAGAGAGACCATCGAACGGAACATCGTTCACCACGTCGGATAGAGAGTTGATAAGATTTTATTATGCAGTATGCTTGTGGAGTAAGGAATATCAATAAAATAAAAATAAATTCCTTGGGTTTAGTGTTGACATGCTAAGCCAAATTATAAAATATTTATCAATAGAAATGCATAAAACAAGGATTGCATAATGGTTAATAGTTGCTTTTGTATTGAAAATTATGATTGAATATATATTCATGGCATAATAATTACAACGTGGTTAGTCTTACCACAAAATATTTAATATTGAATTGCATAGAATTGAATCAACTAAATCTTTGTGGACATGTGCTCAATAGATGGTAGCGCTCTTAACTAGATCGCGTGATTAAGTATCCCAACATTAATAATATTTATTCATGACCAATAAATTCTTTAGAGTTTAAAGTCTATCGAATCCCAATTTTATGAATATAATATAATTACTTTCCATTAAATATTTGAATTATTTAATAGTTGGGTAAGTGCACAGAGTTGGAGGATAATTTCATGGACATTTTTAAGTAATGCGTATGTATTATTGTATAACACATGCATTATTCAAATTTAGGCATGTTGATTACCAAGCCATAATGTGTGTGTGCTTTTAATACTATAAGAAATGCATACACGTTTCTTATTTTGTTAAAAGTGCTTGCGTGTTTTTCATATTATAAAAAATACATGTGTTTCTTATACTATAATAATTACGTACATATTTCTTATAGTAATGAAAGTGCATAAATGTTATATCTATTAAACAAAAAAAAATGAGACCGAAACCCTCACCAAATTCATTTTGATTTGCCTTAGCATCTCATCTCTACCCTACCACGATCATATTTTACTCCCAAGAGAATAAAACACACTACCATTGCCTATTACCTTGATGAATCGATAATGTCACTGCAGATGGGAGGTAAGCATGCAAATTTTAAACCTTATAACACAAAATTTTAGCAATTATTTCTTATTTGCATTGTTTTATTGTTAAATCTAGTTTTTTGTTTGAACAGCCTATTTAAGTGCTAGACAACATCCTCCTAACCTTCTTACAATTCCACAAGACCACCCAGGTGGTCAAGAAGATTTGGTTGCACATAGTCAAGAAAAAAATACAAATTGAGGAGATAATTAAGAGAATGAAGGACCCCAATTCTACCAACACCCAACGTACATATTTGGCTAATACCTTAGAATTGGTATTAGGCTAAGTTGACTTGATAACAAGTCAAATTGACATATGGGAATCATATAAAGATATAAGTAAGACTTACTATGCGAATAAATTGGTAACATGTGAGGTGCAGGATAAAAAAACAAATTTGTTCCCAAAACCAACTACAAATAATCACTACTCAACCCAATCCAAATCCAAATTCACCACATTTAGGGAACCTTACTCCAAAATTAAAAATGTGAAAGTTTGATGGGAAGGATCCACTCACTTGGATCAATCAAATGGAAAAAAAAAATTGATGTATATTAGATCTCTGGTGGATAAAATATGGTAATGGCATCATTCTATTTGGAGCTAGAGCAATTTATTTGGTATATATGGTTTTTCACTTAGAATAAAAATAAGGGTTTTACTATTATTTGGTCAATGTTCATAGATGAGCTACAAATGCACTATTGTCATAGTGTAACAAAGAACTACTTTAGCCAATTAGTAAATCTACAACAAACTGTATCAATCAAAGATTATATTTAGTAATTCCAAAAAAAATTGTTAAGGGTGGATGACATCTCAAATGACAACATGAAGGATCTCTTCTTGGGTGGTTTCAAGGATACAATCCAAATGGATGTTCGCATGTTTAATCCAAGCATTATATCTGAATCCATGATATTTTCTCGTCAAGCATAGGAAAGATATTTGGTCAAATGAAGGGATTTAAATACTATTAAAGAGCATTTAGGTCTAGTGCAAACCTTTCCTCGGATAGAAGATTGACTTCTCACCAAATTGAAGAGAAACAAGCAAAAGGATTGTGTTTCAATTGTGATAAAAAAGGAAGCAAAGGTCATAAGTGTGCTGAGAATAAATTATTATACATTGAAGGGGCCAATGATGAAGAAGATGATGAGATAAAATATGGAGAAGAGGATGGAGTGCCTAAATCAGATTTGGAAGAGTCCCAACCCACTATGTCATGCCATGCACTTTTTGGTATTAACACTCCACAAACCCTCAAAGTTATGGGTTACCTAAAGAAATAATAGGTGATTATGTCAATTAAATGCATGAGTACACATAGTTTCATCAATAATAAGTTGGCAGTGTGCCTAAATTATTTTATTTGCCTAGCCTCGAAATTTCAAGTCATGATTACATATGGAGGCATAGCCAATTGTTTTGGTAAATGCCATAGTATCAAAGAGGCAATGGGAGACTACAATCTTGATTCCCCTATGTTTATTATTCCCATGGATGGAGCAGATATTGTGTTAGGATTCTAATGGCTTACAACCTTGGGCATGATCAAGATGAATTTCCAGGATATTCATAGTTGGTTAGTTCTCATCAAATGTAAAAGCTTATTCAAAAAGGGGCTGAGGGATTTATCACAAGGTTGTGCTCCATAGAAGTTTAACCATCAAAGACATATACACATCCTGATATCCAAAGGATTATTGATGACAACTCAATAATTTTTGAACCAAAATGACTACGACCAAGCAGAGATAATGTTCATTCCATTCGAATTTTCCCTAGTAGTCAACCACGTAACATTTGTCCATATAGATACCCATATGCCTAGAAGATTAAAATCAAAAATATGGTACATGAGATGTTGGAGGTCGATACCATTAGACATAGCCAAAGTAGCTATTCATCCCCAATGGTTATGGTCTATAAGAAGGATGATACTTGGTACCCCCTAGATCATAGTGAGTGATCATGATCAAATTTTTACCAATAATTTTTGGAATGATTTATTTTCATGTTTGGGTACTCAATTGGCTCATAGATCAACCTATCTTCCTTAATCTGATGGGCAAACTGAGGTGGTCAACAAATTCCTAGAGGCTTATCTTTGTTGTTTTACATTAGATAAATAAGAAAATTGGGTTTATTGGCTACCAGTAGCTGAATAGTGGTATAACACTTCATTCCATGTCTCTTCCAAAATGTCTCCATTTATGGCACTCTCTAGGTACCAACCCCCTTCCATCACCTCATCCTTGTAGATCTAGACCAAGATTCTTATTGTGGAAGAAGAAATTCACCACCAACAAGAAGTCCTTGTTAGTCTTAGAGAGAATTTAGCCATGGCACAAAATCAAATAAAGAAACAAGTAGATCAACATCGTTGTGAGAAGCATTTTGAAGCCAATGATTGGGTATTTGTCCATCTATAACAATATAAGCAGTTGTCCCTAAAATAACAAAAAAAGGATAAAATATTCTCTCTTAAGTATTATGGTCTTTATCAGATCCTACAAAACTCCCCCATTCTACTCACATCTATCTAGTCTTTTATGTTTCTTGCTTACAGAAGGTAATTAGACATACCATATCTGCATAGGTTGAGTTACCTGAATTGGATGAGCAAGGATGAGTCATTCTTAAACTTGAATATATCCTTGAGACATGCACTAAAAGGCTATGGACTAGAGATATTAAGGATTATTTGATCAAATGGAAGAATCTTCCTCATGAGGATGTCACATGGGAGGATACCACCTTTTTGTAATAATATCCAAAGTTAATCTACATTGAGAGAATCATTGTTTTGAAGAGGGGAGCATGTTAAGCGCTTAATCTACATGATCCATAGGGATATGTGTGGACTAACCTATGGCACACTCTTCATTTATAATTGAAGATGCATTAGTTAATTATTGCTTTAGGTCAACTTCTTAATACATAAGGGTGGGATGAATGGGTGTGACTCTCCCCATTAATTCTATATATTGGGATGAGTGTGGCTCACTCAAAACATCATATTCACAAATTATATTATTATTAAGAGATTGTGGAGGTTTCCCCCTCAATGTGGATTATCATATATTTTGTTATATTGTGATTTTTTGCTTTAATTGTGAATAAAGTTCATTACACTGTATGAATCTCATGATTTTATCTAGAAGATGAGAACATTGATTTAATGATCTAAAGATGTCTTGAGTATGATATTTTACTGGTTTGACATAGAATGAGGTATTTTTTATAGGTGACTGACAACAACTTAGAAGGATTGGACCCATAACTATCATTTGCATGTGAAAGAATAGTGAATTAGAGGCATATATGTATGCACAAGTCATGTAGGGTGAAGGTAGGTCAAATATGATATTGTCAAGTGTTTAATACTAGATTTTAGTACCTACACCTATATAGAATTGGTATTAATATCTAGTGCCTTCCTCCTACAGGTATGAGATATACAAATCCTACATAAAATCAACATGGAAAATGTGTCACCATATTATTTTTAAAGAGAATATGGATGTATTATTACTCCCAAGTACACCAAGCTCTCTTTTGGTTTGAGATTTTGTTGCCAAATACAAGTATGATCTTACCAACTTTGCATGGAGTTAGAGCACATTGTTTTGTGACATCAATGTATGTGTCAACTTTGTAATAATGAACCAAAATCATATGAGCATTTTATATCAAGTGTTCCATATATTATGAGATCTGTAATAGGGTTTATTATTTCTTGAGAACAAATCAATGTTTTTTTAGGATATTTTATTCATTATGAGAATCAAATATGTTTAGCTCTATTCTTTAGAGAAATGACATTGTTGGCCAATTTTGGCCTACATACAAAGCTTCTGCCTAAATGGATGAGCTGAACAAAGTTCTAGATGGAATGAGTGGTCCAAAGATCACATGTAGTTGGCAAAGCCTTTGAAACACTTTAAGTAAACTTAAAGTGTAGTTTATTAAATTTTGATAAAAAAGGTTATCATGGTGATCAATGCAGTTAGGATCATGGAATGAGTTCGCACAAGCCTCATAAACTCATCAGATCTTTGAAGGATCAAGCAATAGTTCCTAACACAAGTCTAAATGAACCAGACCATATTACATGTCACACAAAAATAATAGGTTGGTTTACTTGTGCATTTTATAAGTATGCTCAAGAAGCCTCTTAGAGTTGAAGGATAACATAGGATCAATGTATTTACTACTAGGATCATCCTCTATAAATTTTATGTCTTGGTGATAGTTCCAAGATCATCCTCTACAAATTCCATGTCTTGATGAGTTGTTTATCTCAAGATATAAGTATTCAAAGTTGAATTAGCAGAGTGGGGCGTGCGTGTGGACATCAAATTTAAGTTGTGGTAAATAGTCATTTGAATTCAAATGTTCCTAAGGATAAGCGTGGGGATGACAAGTGTCAATATTTTGGGTACCTAAATGAAGATCTAAAAACGCACAATGACTGATGAAGATAGTGGGTCCAAACTAATCAACGGTGCATAATTCATCATACCAAAGTAGATCAATAGTGAGTGGTGGGTCAAAAGTTCAGTGGATCCTAAAATTAAATGCATGGATGACAAGTATCTTCAGTGCATTAAACTAGTAGAAGATATATTGTTCACATTCATTTATATAGAGAAAAATCAACGATGCAAGTAAGGTCAAGAAGTCAATAAAGCTCAAATCAAGCATGAGGCTGCCAAGTGTTAAAATTTGATAGTCCCAAATCAATAAGTCGATGACCAATGAACAAAAGTGAGCCCAAGAAACATCCGGTGGAGGTTGATGTAGTTGTTTGCAACCCAGGTAAGTAAATGCATAGGAGTTGAGTTCAAAGATGATCCAGGTTGAACCAAAATGGATATTTCAAGTATCAAGCATCACCATTTGAGCTCCATGGAGGTAGAATAGGTCTTTTAGACCTAATATAGATAAAAGTGTGGTAAATTTTTGTTGAAGTGAGGTTAAACACCTGAAAAGCTTCATTTCATCAACATTAATACTATAGGAAAACCAATGAATAGGATTGGTTTTATCTATAGTAGACCTAGGTTTAGATTCCAAAGTAAGGGTAGATATTTTTTGATTATGGGAAAATGTATCATCCTTTTATATGGTTTATTTTTTATAGTCAAGTACCTACCACCATTTGAATTAGACGTGGAGATGACTCTATCAGGATCAAATATATGAGTATTATGTCTTCGCAAGCAAGTCAAGTGGGAGATAACGTAAAGTTTCAAGATGGAGATTTAGTGTTTATAGAAAGTAGATAGAGAATTTAATGGATTTTAAGGGTGACTAAGGGTTTTTATTCATAGCAGAATCATGACTCATCATATTCAATAAACTCTTATTATCTAGCATGTTGCACAACCAATGAGAAGACTCAGAGGCTATTCGGACAAATGAAAGATATCTTGTCAATGTAGAACTGGTGTTCATTAGATTTAAAAATGGTGAAGCATTTATAAAATGTGGTAGCTCATTCAATGATCTCGGTTGATGAGATCCTCTCTCTTCACCCTTTATATATATATATATATATATATATATATATATATATATATATATATATATATATATATATATATATATATATATATATATATATATATATATATATATATATATATAATTTTCAAACACATTAGCACTCTCTCTCTGATTTTAGATTTAAAAAATGAATTCTTGATTTTAAATATTAGGAGACTTTCATTTGATAAGGCTAGACCCTATCAAAATTTGTAAGAACTACATCTTGCTACAATAAAGGACTTTATTTTACCTATCTTTTGCCTTTGATTAGTGTTTAGCAAGTTTGTGCATGATGGTCATGTGAAGGAGATTCTTCCTTGATCATTGTCCTTCTTACCCCTTTTAAGGTCTTTTCAATATATTTGCAAGTCTAAATTAGTGTTATTTCTACCATTGGTGCAAGTTTTACATGAGTCTTATAACTCCTCTTTATTCTCATTCATGGCTTCCTGAACCTAGTTTATGAAATATGTATGCAATTAGCTAGATTGTGAGATTGTGTGAGTTAGTATTATATTTTTCAAATTTAGTGTGGGTTCAATCATATGAGATAGTCATTTAAATTTGGTGCATCACCTTGTCATCTTTCTTAGGATCCTTATTTCCCCCTTTCTAACCATTTCCCAAGCCATTTGCATTAGTTTTAGGTGATCCATCAAAAAGAAGCTAGCATTTTTCCAAAGGTTCAACTTCATTATAGGATACCCACAGCCTAGGGTTGTTCCCATTATGTAGCTTAGTTGGAGAGATCCTGAATAACCCTCTCCAAGGGTGCAAATTAAGCTTACAATAGTTTTTGGCATGCCTAGTGGGACTACATAAAACAATTTGGTGAAAATTTTTGGTGTTATCTTCATCCAACATCCTTTGGAGGCATGTGTGCAAACATCAATGGTGACTCCAACTATCCATCAACAAGTTTAAGTAGCCCAAGTGCCTAATCATCAATATCTGAAGACTCCAAGGAACATTCAACAATCTGATTTGTAGAGTAATAGCTTTCTTTCATGCCAAAGGTCATTACAAGATCAACTTCTAGAGGTATTCCTTTTGAATTCATTGAACTACATTTAAATTCAGCTAAAATGCTAAGGTTTGTTAATACTCACCCATATAAAGGAAATTTTCCACCCAAACCCATTTCAAGACCTACCTCAGCAAGAAGATCTCTAGTAGCCCCTTTTATCATCATGGCAACCCCTAGAGCTTTTCCCTTTATGGCTTTCAATGGTCAAAGCCCTTTGGACCTCCCTCAATATGATCCTCTTCCAGTAGAAACTCTTAAAAGTGTCCCTTATTTTATTGGAGATTGATCTAAAACCCCTTCAAAACACCTCATGGATATAGCTAATTTTTACAATATTCATAATGTTAATGAGGAAAATGTAGTAATTAGGTTATTAGCCATCTCTTTCAAAGGTAAAGCCCTAGATTGGTATATAAGCCTTGTGTCTAACTCTATTACATCATGGGATCAATTAGGATTTGCACTGTGTAAGAGATTTGAAGATAAAAGTGACCATTTATCACTTGTAGAGTAGTTAACCACAATAAAAAGAGCTAGTCATGAAGTCATACAAGACTTCAACACAAGATTTCAAAAGACATGGGACAAAATCCCAGTCTTTGTTAGGCCTACTCCTAACTTTGCCTTTCTTTGTTATTTGAAGGTCATAAATAGTGACATTGTAATAATGATCCAGTCTATGGGAGGGAATACATTGCTAAATACATATGAGGTGGTAATTAGAGCAAAAAAATTTCTAGTCCAAGATGGCAAACTAACACCTAGACCACCAATACCTTCATTCCCTAAGATTCAACTACCTCCTGTCTCTATTCTTCCCCTTACTTTCATTCTTCCTATACCAACAATTGCTATTATACCTTCACCCAAGTAAAAAAAGACTTCCACTAGTCAACCTAATGATTCCCAAGAGCACAAAAACTTTCAAGAGCTTAAAATCAAGTTTCAATCCTTGGGGGATGAACTAGTAAATGTTAAAAGGTACTAGGCCTAATTCAATAAGCCTTACCAAGCTTCATATCAGCCTCAGCAACAATCTTATCAAACAAAGAAGCTTCCAAGACCAAGGCCAGGCATAAGGGCAACCTAACTATAATAGATAGAGCAATTATAATCCAAATACTGCAAGCACTTCCAACACTCTAGTCCCTGTTCAAAACAACATTGCTCAAGAAGCTAGAGGGACAATACCTTGGAATCAGTCTTTTGGTTAATCCATTATCCCAAACACTGACTTCAATCAGGCCTTCAATGAGCAATGGCATCAAGGTTCTAGCTATGGGTACAATCAAACCCTCATGGCTCAAAACATAGAAGTACCCATGATGACAAAACCAATAGAACCTCAACAAAGTTAAAGCCCTGATCAAGGACAAAGCTAGTTGAGTGTTACAATGGTCAACTATGAGAAAGAAGAATGATATGTACTCAAAGAGCAGGTTAGTTCTAGCCAGACATATATCCCAGTGGCAGCGAATACATAATTCAAAAGGAGAAATATGGATACTATCCAGGAAGTAATCAAAGAGCCTCCTATTACTACTCAACTATTGTCAAAGCTAAATGAACCCGTTAGAGATTCAAAGGTTTCAATTACTCTAGAAAATCATAATCGATGGGATCCCTTTATACCCTCAACCTCACAATTTTAAAGTACATTTGTGGCTCCCAAAGCACAACCAAAGATTGGTGGTTTACCCATCAACATTATGGAACAAATGAAGAAGTCCAATGTAAGTGTGCCAATGTGGGATGTGCTTTCCATGCCTGGAAAAGGGGATATTCTTCAAGAATGTTTGTCTAAGATTAATGTTGCACCAGTTGTAGACAAGCCATCAAGCAAGGTGAATTACTTTTTCACCAATGCTATCAAAGGGCCTGTTGAGGGAAAGTCAGGTAAAGTGATCAAGCCTCCTCCTTTCTAAATTTATCAAATCATTGGTAATTATTTGGTACATAATTTCTTGGTAGACAATGGGGCTAGCACCTCAGTAATGCCGAAGTCCATAGCTAATCATCTTGGCCTAAAATATGATCCCCAATCCAAAGGAGTGCTACAACTTGATTAATCTTCCACCAAGCCATCTAGTATCATCAGGGATCTCAACTTAACCTTGCATGCTTACCCTAGTGTCTTAGTGGTTCAAGATGTGTTGATCTTAGATCTGCCTCCTTGTTTTGCATTATGCTTATCCAGAGAGTTCACAATAAATATTGGAGGTTACCTAGCAGTAGATTGATCATATATGGCTTTTAAAACAAGATATGAGACCAAAGTATCAATCAAGGTCAAACCCATTGCATAATTCCACATTAAACCCTATGGCCCAAATAGCATAACCTTAATTGTACCATCCTTGATGAGGATGAATTCACAGCTAGTCAATAACTAAACACTCATCCTCAGGAGATGCCAGATATGTTCCTAGATGAGTTATGGAATGATAATTAGTTATTTGATCCCTTGGAAGGTGTTGAAGAAAGGGACATGGGTGTCTACTACTTATATAAAGAAAATAAGTCTATGTCATCCCTCATTAGACACCAAGAAGACTCCAGTGGCTTATGAAAATTGTTCTTTGATGGTTCAAGGAGCAAACATGGAATAGGTGTAGGTGCAATGCTATTATTCCCTTCTAATGACAAATATTTATCTTCTTATAGGTTCCAATGCAGCTGAATATGAGGGTCTTATCCATGGCCTTCAATGGGATAGTAAGAGAAGGATCAAATAATTACAATTTTATGGGGATAGTGAATTGATAATACACTAAGTCAGAGGCTAGATGTCACCAAGAACCCCTTGATAAAGTCCTAAAAACATAGGGATGGGACCTAATTAATAAATTTGAGGCTTTCAACATCCAAGCAGTGTCAAGGAACCAGAATCAACATATTGATAGGTTAGCAGCTATGGGGGCTCAATTTGATATCCCCAAAGAGTTTTAAAAGACTAAGGTGTAGCCACATGTTAAAGTGGTAGTAAAACCATCAGTTCCATACAATAAATCTCATTGACAGGTCTTTGAAAATGATAAACAAATTATTTATTTCTTAGAACAGGAGGAAGAATTCTCCTCAATAAATCAAGAAAAGTTTCAACATCAATATGAGGAGGAAATAATTCAACTGAGGTCTAATAAGCTTCCTAAAGGATTAGTCACCCTTAAAGGTCTCTTCCATGAGGGATATCATATGAGGAGAGATAAAGCAGTGATGTCAACTAAAAAGGAGAACTATGAAAAAGTTTTTATCCTCAAAGACAAACTCCTCAAGCTTAGAAAGGTAAGCACCAAGGCTGAAAAGCATTCTTTTATATAGGTTTGTAAAGAATATGCAGACATATTTACTTGGGAGTATAGTGACTTAAGAGGCTTTGATCCCAAATTAGTCAAACACATTATAGAATTAGAGGCTAATGCCAAGCCTGTCAAGCAAAAACAAAGGCCTATCAACCCTAAAATAAAAGAGCTTACGAGGAAAGAGTTGATCAAACTGATTGAATCTAAGATCATATTTCCCATCATGCACTCCTCATGGGTATCCAATTTAGTGTCTATCAGGAAGAAGAATGGGGAGATCAGATTGTGTGTTGACTTTATGGATATGAATAGTGTTTCTTTAAAGGATCATTGCCCTTTACCATCCATGGAGAAACTCCTTTAGATAGTTTCTAGTTTAAAATGCTTCTCTTTTTTGGATGGTTACTCAAGATACAACCAAGTGCTGGTAAGAAAAGCAAACCAATATATGACTACCTTCACCACCAAGTGGGGCACATATGCTTATTAGAAAATGCCTTTTGGCTTGTCAAATATCCGGGAAACATTTCAAAAATCAATAGACATGGATTTCCAAGGATTGTTAAATTAGTGGTGTTGGTCTACTTAGATAACATCACAATCTTCTTCAAAAAATCTAGTGAGCACATGGATCACCTAAGGTTGATCTTTGAGAGATGCAAAAAGTATGGGATCTTTTTAAATCTAAAGAAATGTGTATTTGTTATTCGTGAAGGCAAATTTTTGGGTCACATTATCTCAAAGGAGGGATTATCTATTGGCCTTGATATAATAAGTGACATCTTAGCCTTATCTTTACCCAAGCACAAGAAAGGAATCCAAAGCTTCCTTGGGAAGATAGACTTTGTGAGAAGGTTTATACTTGGTTTTGCAAACTTGGTCAAACTGATCACTACCATGCTAAGAAAGAGTCAAGAGTTCACTTGGTCAAGTGAAGGTAAATAAGCATTTGAGGCCATCAAAGAAGCCATTGCCCAAACACCCTCGCTTATAAATCTTGATTTATCAAAGGATTTTATATTATATGCCTTTGCCAATGTTGACAATATATCAACTATGCTCATGCAGAAGAATGGTGAAGGACTGAAACAACCCATTTCCTTTTTTAGCTAAGGGTTAGAGGGATATGAGGTAAGGAATACTTTCATATAAGCAGGTTCTTATAGCTTTTAGGAGCCTCAAGAATTTTAGGCCAATACTCTCCAATAGTAAGATTCATCTTATGGTGTCTCATCCTGGAGTGAGGGATTTTCTCCTTAACATAGACTTGAATGAGAGAAAATTTGGCTGGATTACCAAGGTCATGAAGTATGATGTGGAAATTAAAGTCATTAAGCTAGTAAGAAGCAAAGGCTTATGTGAGCATATGGTAGAATATCTCTAAGAAAACAAAGAAGTTATTTTGGTAACACAAGATAACTCACAGGCAAATGCACCCCTACTTCACAATAGTTAGCTCCAAGATATGACCCATTTTTTGGTAACGAGTGACCCTAAGGTTTGAACAGAGCAAAAAGAAGGTATTTTAGACTTGAGTCCATACCTTATGCATTGATAGATGGGATTTTATTTAGAAAATATCTCAATGGAGTACTCCTTAGGTGCATATATGATAATCAAGTAATAAAGCTTTTAGAACAGTTCCATGATGGACCTGTAGGAGGTCATTTTGCTCCAAGAACAACATCATCAAAGGTAATGAAAGCTAGTTATTACTGGTCCATCCTTTACAAATATGTTTATGCATGGGTAAGAAAGTGTCAAAAATGTGCTCTCTTTGCGGGTAAACAAATATTGGCAGCGTTTCCTCTCAACCAAATTTAGGTGTAGCAACCCTTCATGCAATGGGGTTTGGACTTCATAGGAATTATCAATCCACCTTCTAGTGTAGGTCACAAATGGGTGCTCACTGCTATGAATTACTTCACTAGGTGGGTGGAGGCAATTACTTTGAAGGAAGCCAATGAAACAATAGGGTTGGATTTCTATGACAGCATAGTGACCAGGTTTGGTGTCCCTGCTACTATAATTTTAGATAATGTCTTAGCATTTGTAGGCATGAGAATAAGTGAATGGGCACTCAAGTTGGGAATCTACCTCAACACATCCTCCAACTACTATCCCCAAGGCAATGAACTAGCAGAGTCCACAAACAAGAACTTGATAAAGATTATCAAGAGAACTATGGAGGAGAATTAAAGATTGTGGCACACAAAGCTAAGAATAGCCTTATGGGCTGATAAAGTGACTCCTAAATTTGCTATTGTAAATTCTTCATATGTCCTAGTATATGGAAGGGAGGCCAAATTGCCCATTTCTTTTGAATTTTCTGCCTTGGAGTTAGCATATCAACTTGAGTTAATGGAAAGTGAGCCCATGAGTGTAAGGATGTGTTAAGATAAAATAAAACATAGATTTATCCCTAAATTGCATACAAGAGAAACTATGAAATGAATCAATCAAACATACAAAAAATAATCATAAACATGCACAAAATAGGAGACACAAGTTTTAACGTGATTCACCCAAGATGGGCTACATCCACCAAATTTGTCTAGTATATTATTTCCAGTAATACAAGGGAGAAACAAATCCTGCAACAAAATCTATTACAGCTCTCTACCTTCTCTGCCTCCTTTCTGTCTACAATCTCCTTTTTTTTCATCTCAACCATGTATCAATACATTTTAGGGTGAAAAACATCTAAACATAAACTCTACCATCAAATCTAGAAACCTTTAATCAATGGCCTATATTCACCACAAAATTACAATTTTACAAGGCAATTTTAATAAAAATTTTCCTTCAGGGAAAAAAATAGGATACAAAGAATAAGATCCAAAACCTAACTGAAATAAGATCAAAATTTTAACCTCTGATCTTGGAAGACAATCAAGCTCCATACCTAACAAGATGGTAGAGCTCATGGAAATTGAAGAGACTAGGGACCTTGCCATGAAGACATTAGAGTCACATCAAACTCAAGTCAAAAAAGCTTTTGACAAGAGAGCCATAGCAAGGGATTTCAAAGAAGGGGACCTAGTTCTCAAATGAGACTAAGAAAAAGCCAAACCAAGAAACCATACCAAGTTTGGCAGCTTGTGGAGTGGTCCTTATTTGATCCATGGATACAAATAGCATAATGCTTTTCAGCTTGCCTAGCTAGATGGAGAGGTATTACCCATCCCAGTCAATGGCATTCATTTAAAGTCTTGTTATTAAAGGAGTTGCATCCATTATATTATATTGTACATATTAGAGTAGATTTTATGCTTTCTTCCAAGTGCCTTGTGCACATTTATTTCAAATATGTGTTTTCCCTTCAATAAGTGTCATAGTCATAATTGTTTTTTAATTTTCTTTTGGCCCTTTTGCTTCAAGAGAGGAGTTCTAAAAAAGGGATAGCCTTAGGTCAATTTCTATTTGATAAGAATTAGAGACCAAGACTCCATATGCCTAATGGATCAATAAAGGCAACCAATCTATTATATAGCAGGCATGCAACCCTAGGATGTCACCAAAAATGTTGATCAACTTTGGCCTGCATACAAAGCTTTTGCCTAAATGGATGAGCTGAATAGAGTTTGGGATGGAATAAGTGGTCCAAAGATCACATGCAGCTAGAAAAAGCCTTTGAAACACTTTAAGTAAACTTAAAGTGTAGTTTATCAAATTTTGATAAAGTAGGTTCTCATGGTGATCAATGCAGTCAGGATCATGGAATGATTTTGCACAGGCCTTAGAAACTCATTAGAGCTTTGAAGGATCAAGCAACAGTCCCTAGAACAAGTCTAAATGAACCAGATCATCTTACATGTCACACAAAAATGAACAAGTTAGTTTACTTGTGCATTTTTATAAGTATGCTCAGGAAGCCTCCCAGACCCAAAGGATCACATGAGAATAATGTATTTAGTGTCAAGATCATCCTCTGCAAATTTCATGTCTTGATGAGTTGTCTATCTCAAGATATAAGCATTCAAAGTTGAACAAGCAGAGTAGGACGTGCATGCAGACATCAAGTTTAAGTTACAATAAATAGTCATTTGAATTCAAATATTTCTAAGGATAAGTGTAGGGATGACAAGTGTTAAGATCTTGGTATCTGAATGAAGATCTAACGATGTAGGTGACTAATGAAGACAGTGGGTCCAAGTTGATCGATGGTGCATGATTCATCATACCAAAGCAGATCAATGATGAGTGATGGGTCAAAAGGTCAGCAGATCTTAAAATCAAATGTGTGCGTGATAAAAGTCATAAGCACGTTAAAATTGGTAGAAGATCTATGGCTCACATTCATTCATACAGAGAAAGATCAATGGTGCGAGTAAGGTCAAGAAGTCAATAAAGCTCAAATCAAGTGTGAGGCTGCCAAGTGTCTAAATTTGATAGTCCTTAATCAATAAGTCGATGACCAATGAATAAAGGCAAGCCTAGGAAACCTCCAATGGAGGTTGACGAAGTTGTTTTCGATCCAAGCAAGTAAATGCATAGGAGCTGAGTTTGAAGATAATATAGGTTAAACCAGAATGGATATTTTAGGGATCGAACGTCACCATTAGAGCTCCATGAAGGTAGAATAGGTCTTTTAGACCTAATATAGATAAAAGGGTGGCAACTTGTCGAAGTGAGGTCAAACACCTGGCAAGATTCATTTCATCGACATTAAGACTATAGGAAAACCAATAAATGGGATTGGTTTTCATTTATAGTAGACTTGGGTTCAAATTCTAAAGTAAGGGTAGATATTTGTAATTATGGGAAAATGTCTCATCCTTCTACATGGTCTTATTTTTGATAATTAGGTACCTACCACCGCTCGAAGTAGATAAGGAGATGGTTCTATCAGGATCAAAGATATGAGTATTTTGTCTTCGCAAGCAAGTCAATTGGGAGATAGTGTAAAGTCCCAAGATGGAGATCTGGTGGCTAGAGAAAGTAGTTGGAGCATTTAATGGATTTTAAGGGTGCCTAAGGTTTTTTCTTCATAGCAGAATTATGACTCATCATTTTCAACAAACTCTTGTCCTCTAGTGTGTTGCACAACCAATGAGAAGATTTGGAGGCTATTGGGACAAATGAAAGATAAATTGTTAGTGGATAACTGGCGTTGATTGGATTAAAAAAATGGAGGAGCATTTGTAAAAGGTGGTAGCGCATTTAATGATCTCAATTGATGAGCTCCTCTCTCTTCACCCTCTCTATATATCTTTCATTTTTGAACACATGAGCACTCTCTCTTTGCTTTTAGATTCAAAAAAGGACTCCCTAATTTTGAAGAGCAGGAGACTCTCATTTGATAAGGCTAGACCCTGTTAAATTTTGTAAGAACTACCTATTGGTGCAATAAAGGACTTTATTTTACCTATCTTTGGCCTTTGATTAGTGTTTAGCAAGTTTGTGCATGATGGTCATGTGAAGGAGATTCTTCCTCGACCATTATCCTTCTTCTTACCCCTTTTAAGGTGTTTTCAAGCTATTTGCAAGTCTGAATTAGTGTTCTTTCTACCATTGGTGTAAGCTCGACGTGGGTCTTAGAATTCCTCTCTGTTTTCATTCATGGCTTCCTAAGTCTTTTATGAAATATTTATGCAATTAGCTAGATTGTGAGATTATGTGAGTTAGTATTGTCTTGTGCAGATCTAGTGTGGGTTCAAGCATATGAGAGCCTCATTTAAATTTGGTGCATCAATTTATTAGCTTTCTTAGGAGCCCTATTTCCCCCTTTTTAACCCTTTCCCAAACCATTTGCATTTTTTAGATGATCCATCTAAAAAAAGTCAACCTTTTTCTCGAGGTTCAACCCCATTATAAGTTAATTTAATTATTATGAACAAGTGACAAAATTTTTATTATAATATAATTGGTAATATACAATTATAATTATTTTATATAAATAAAAAGTTTGAATTTAATTATTGTGGACAAGTGGCGAAATTTTTGGTATATTAAAGCATGATGACTTCTAATGACTTGGTCGAATGTTTTGTGACACAATTGCGTGCCCAAACACCGCCCCCTTCCACACAATGAAGGGGTTTTGTTTGTGGCAATACAAAACCCAAACCAAAGCATTGAAACCTAGTGAGAACACAAATAAGTAGGCGATTGGGCCATGCCCCATGTGGAGGCACCTAATGGCCCCAAGACATGCGGAGGAACTGGCGGATCCACCAAACAATCATTAAATAATCCATCTGCCTTCCTGCCTGCCTGCCTGCCCCCACACTAATCCTAATTGTTTCTACTTCCCACCGCACTTTACCTCAGCCTCACCTATACCCAACCCATGTTAGCCTCATGATGCCAAAACTTCGTATGCTCTATTACCAAGGGTCCCACCCCACCCCAACTCCACCCCAACTCCAACCCAAGTTTAGGGGCTGCGCTACTACATCACTCGTTCGTTAAAGCGACGGGTCGTGTCTTCCCCCAACCAACTTTTTATTAGAAGTTAGTTAGACTGTTTCATACCAAGTGAAAAACGGCATGTGGCTTTCCACTCATTGGCTACGAAACAAATTAATTTAGTTTTATGAAATTAAAATAATATTGTTATAGGAATAAAATATGTATATATTTTAACTTTTGATTATCTTTACATTTATATAATCCGTTAGTACAAATTAAAAATGAATAAAAATCAAGATGTTGAATTAAACTTAGATTCCCCTAACTATATATATAATTAAAATCTTACATTTTTAGTAAATGATAATATATTAAAAAATTCACTTATAATAATTAATTATTTATTTTTGATAAATTATTTTTTATATATTTGAATTTGTAAGTTGGTTGTTAAGACATAAAGATTAAAAGTTATCTCATTAATTTTCCAAATATATATATATATATTTAATTAAATAAATATACAAATAATTCATAAAAAGAGATAGGGGGTACGAAAGTACATTCCAAGCATCAAATTAGGTAAAGCCTAGGAACATGAAACAACAACAACAATAACTAGACCCCATCTAGGAACAAGTCATAATGATATCACAAGAGAAAATATTAAGTTGTCGAAGCAAGGCCGAAAGGTGGAGGATCCATATCATTAGTTCCCCACCTGAGCTTAGCAAGTCATTGCCATCTGGAATTGGTTCCCAGCCAGAACCCTCAGCAATGTCCTTATCATCTTCTTCTTGTGTTCGAGTAGGAGAAATGATCAAAGAGACCCTGGGAAACTTGTTCAGTACATTTGACTGACTTTCAGGGGGCATCCCACAAGCAACAAACGCAAAGGAGTAGGAGGAGCATCCCATCCAACCTGCCCAACAAAAGGAGGCGAACGCTACCACCCTCTTGTTTACATAACATCTTACAAAATATTTTTCTTAAAATTTAAAATCACCCTCTAGTTTACATAACATCTTACAAAATATTTTTCTTAAAATTTAAAATTATGATAAAATTTTGAACCTTTAAATTTCTCAACATAAAAAATACCATATTTGTGTGAAATTACCCCTAAATAATGGTGTAAAAAATATACCCCTCAATCGTGGACACCTCATCCACCCAATCTATATAAAAACAAAATTTCAATCAAAATATACATATTTAAAATTTAAATCCCACATTTTTAATAAAAAATAATATATATTTATAATAATTAATTATTTATTTTTGACCAATTATTTATATTTGAACTTATAAGTTGGTCACTAAATAAAAATTAAAAAATTCTCTCATCAATTTTAGAGACTTTTATATCTACTTTTAACGTTACAAATTTTATTTTTTAAAATTTTAAATGATGATAAAAATTTGAACCTTTTACTTCAAATTTCTCAACATGAAAATTTTTAAAATCTGAGAACCACTAAAACCGGGAAAACTCTTAAATTTAAAAAACCAAAATCGGAGTGAGCTACAAGCCCCCCTCCATGGAACCATAACTTTGGTCAAATTTGCGCACAGGATTAAGTCTATGAAAGCCCTGATTACTCATCATCTGTTCGAAATTAGTATCTCCGTTCTTCTAGAAACAGTTGAAAGCTGTTAGCAGTTCCATAAATGAACAGTTAAAAGCAGTTAACAGTTCCATGCATAAACCGTTAGAAACAGTTGGCGGTTCCATATTGAAATTCCAAGGCAACAAGAGGATTGAAACTTGACGAGTATGCGAGGTGAGTGAGACTATAGAAGAGTATTGCTATAACTTTACAGCGGTAGCGCGGTAGAGAAGCAAGCGTGCCGAGACTGTAGTAGTTTTTATGCCTCCATTTCTTGTTTTTTTAATCTTGGCGGAGAAGCCGGCGGTTGTTGTTATATAGTCGACGGGGGCGGGGCACTAGTAGTAGCATTCAGGAGCGAGGGAGCCATCGTTTCAAGAATGGCCATGGCCACGGGATATGCTTTCTTGGCTGCCATTGTCTTTGCCACAGGACTGCAGTTGGTTCAGGCGGAGGAGGGGTACGCATGGAACTCTTCTCAAGTGGAGAATCCAGAGATAGTGGCTGAAATGGTGGGAAGGTGAGAGCTGTTAACACATTTTGTAAAGACTGACTGTTGCTTCACATGTAAGTTGCAGATGATTTTATTGTGCTGTGGTGTGTGTAATTTTTGTTTGCAGGAGCGTGAATAGTTCCAGGCGAGAGCTGGGTTATTTTTCTTGCGGGACCGGCAACCCCATCGATGACTGCTGGCGGTGCGACCCTCACTGGCAGCGGAACAGGAAGAGACTCGCCGACTGCGGCCTCGGCTTCGGCCGCAACGCCATCGGAGGCAAGTTCGGCAGATTTTATGTCGTCAACGACCCCCGGGACGACGACCCGGTTAATCCCCGGCCCGGGACTCTCCGTCACGCAGTCATTCAGTCGGAGCCGCTCTGGATAATCTTCGCGGCAGACATGATGATACAGCTGAAGCAGGAGCTGATCATGAACAGCTACAAGACCATCGACGGAAGGGGCGCCAACGTCCACATTGCTTACGGCCCCTGCATAACCATTCAGTACGTGACCAACATTATCATCCATGGCATTCACATACACCACTGCCGCCCCGCTGGGAACGCCATGGTGCGGAGCTCCCCGACGCATTACGGGTGGAGGACCATGTGTGACGGCGACGGCGTGTCCATCTTCGGAGGAAGGAATGTGTGGGTCGACCATTGCTCCATCTCCCGCTGCGCCGACGGCCTCGTCGACGCCATCATGGCTTCCACCGCCATTACCATCTCCAACAATCACTTCACCCACCATGACAAGGTCGCTTTCATTTCCCAAACGTATCTTCCATTGTTTTTAGGTAATGTGGTTTGTTAAATAGATCTGTATATGAGCAGGTGATGCTGCTAGGGCACAGCGACAGCTACGGACCAGACAAGATCATGCAGGTGACCATTGCCTTCAACCATTTCGGAGAAGGACTGGTACAACGAATGCCAAGGTGTGGTTCTGCTCTTTGCCGCCATGGATTCTGTTTTCTACTAAGTTTGCAGGTATGCTAAAGTAATTTTTAACACTGTCAGGTGCCGCCATGGATACTTCCATGTGGTGAACAATGATTACACGCACTGGGAAATGTACGCAATCGGCGGAAGCGCGGGGCCCACCATCAACAGCCAGGGTAACAGATACCTGGCTCCCATAGATCCCTTCGCTAAGGAGGTAGGCACTGCCTGCCACGTACTGTTTGTTTTTGTTTTTGCTTTTTCCGTATTGTGCGATTTTTAAATTTGGGAGGCGGTCAACGGGAAGCGGGGCTCGAATTCAGGGCAACTATTTTCAGAAAGATTTTTTAGGTTCACTTGTGGATTAATGGTCTCCGCCGCCTGGATATTGAAACTTGCAGGTGACAAAGCGAGTGGAAACAGCGCACGGAAGGTGGAGGCACTGGAACTGGAGATCAGAAGGGGATTTAATGCTCAACGGTGCCTTCTTTACACCGTCAGGCGCAGGCGCGTCTTCGAGTTACGCAAAGGCGGCCAGTCTTGGAGCCCGGTCTGCTTCCCTTGTGAAGGTTCTGACCGGCCAAGCTGGGCCTCTCAAATGTACAGGGTCTGGTTCAGGGTCACGCTGTTGAGCATCTGTGACTCGGTCGGTTGCTGTAAACTAAATTTCAAGTCACGGAAAAATGCATGTGGTGTGCGGAGTTGTAACCTCGGCCTGTGCATTCACTGGTGTAAGAGCTTAGGATTATTTGTTGCAGGTGCAGAAGAGTTGTACTTACGCCCATACGCATGTTTATGATTATGTTTATTTTATCCCGAGAAATAAAATTTATCATCTTTCTTACTCCGTTGTCTCGCACCTTTGTCCGCCCCATTTTTTTTTTCTCAATTTAAAAACCATTCACTGTTCATATTGGAGAAAGGATTCTGAAAATGGTCTTTAGACGTAGTCAGTCACAGGTCATTTCACGATGTTTCCGGGCGCTTTCTTGTTTGATCACATTATGTTTGATGTGGTTAAGTCGGACAAACTTCATAATTGGAATGAGTTAAAACATTGGTAATTGTTATTTAAGGTTGTGTCATGCAAAGAGGCGTTCACTTAAAAGGGCTCAAGCTCAGAAATTGTAATGATTCAAAGGTCTAAATTTAATGATGATTGGAGTCAACACTCTACACTTTCTAATGCTAATGATCAACAAAAGCACCAAAAGGATGATGATGTGCGAGGCATCAATGCTCAGTGTGTAGCGTATAAGGGCAGGGTATAATGCTATGGAAGGAGGGTATGAGTATAGATTGTTCCTCATGATTGAGAGTAATGTAAGATGAATATATTATTAATGAAGATATTAAAATGGAAAGGATTATATGATGATATTAAAATGAAAAAGATTATTTATGTATTTTGTATTAAAGGAAAGTAACATTATTATTAAGATAATAAAATATGTATTTTGTTTTAACATGATAGTTTTAGTGTGTTTGTTTGTTAGGCTTTCCTTTCTTTGCAAGTCTATGGTCGCTAGGCACATGTTTGTCGTGTTAGTTTGTGCCTTGATTCTATTGTGCATATTTTATATTGTGTGAGTTGTTGACCAATTTTTGGTCTTGCAGGCCAAAATTGGGCACCCCCTCCTTTTTCTTTGCAAGAGTCATTCAATCCATGTTTAGGCTAGATCATCCCTCAACTGTCTTGTGCAAAATGTTCTCTGTCAGATTTTTCTCATGAAAAAGCCGGGGGTTTCCCTCATTCTGCTTTGCCAAGTGTATTTTGGGTTTGTCAAGAGCAATTACTTCACCTATAATAGTGCATTTCGGGTTTTCCACATGACTTTACTTGTGAAATTTTCATAAGTCAAGTCACTTGATAAACCTGATTTGGTCTTGGTGGTATAATTCGGACTTTGCAAATGTCTTTACTTATAAAGGTTTATAATTAAAGTCACTTGCAAAACGCGATTTGGTTTTGACAGACCAAATCAGGTTTTCCAAGTGTCTTTACTTATTTGCTTTATCAACTAAAGTTGATGTAAAACTCGAAGTAGAAGCTCCTAGGAAGTTCGAAATAGTCTATCTAGCGCAAATCGAGTTTGTGCAAGTGCATTACTTGTCTACTTTTATAAGTAGAAGCGATTGAAGAACCCAAAATGGTCTAAGCAATTCGCAAAAGGCAACGGATTTCCTTCGGAGGGCATTTTGACAGCTTGAAGGACGTTTGCAAAAAGTCTGCAGCGTAAGTGCCTTTCTGAAGGGCACTTGGGAAAAGAAAGAGGACTTCTTCAAATTTTCGAAGGGTCGTTGTAGAATTCTCGAAGGGTATGTGCCCTTGCAGAGGGCACTTAAGCGGCACATAGGACCCTTACAATTCTTTCGAAAGACAACTTTGGACTCAAAGTGCCCTTGCAAAAGACACCTTGAGAAAGATGAAGACCATTTTAGAAAGCCCGAAGGGCACTTTTGGATGAAAGAAGCCCTTGCATAGGGAAACCAACTAAAGGAGACAAATTGCAAAGGCTCGAAGGGCACTTGCCCTTCTGGAAAAATAAACAAGTCAAGAGAGAATTTTATTTGGACAAATGTCCGAAGGAATTCTTTAAGACATTTATCCGAAGGAATTCAGACAAAATCTTGTCGAAAGTAAAAGGTCGAACCCCGAAGCATTGAAAAGAAACGAAGGCAAAGAAAGATCCAAAGGATGATTTCCTTCAGACAAAATATCTGAAGGAAATCCTTTAGAGATTTTGTCTGAAGGAAATCAACGTTACAAAAAATCGATGCCTGAAAGAAAAAACCCATAAGGCACAAGCAAAGAGCGAGCAAAGATAGAGACAATAAAAGCAAGGAGTGATTAAGAAGAAGAATCTGTTGCTAAGAAAAATGGCAAAGAGCTTAAAACCTGAGTAAACACGGGAGGAAGAAGACAAGATAAAGACCAAGGACCGAGAAGGAGTAGAAGATCGTCGAGAGCTCGAAGGCCCGATAAGTAAAGAGAAAAGGAACCAAAGCAAAAGAGAAATCAAAAGAAAGAGACAAAACATGGGCAAAGATAAAGCAGAAAAGACAGAGCTCAGAATAGTTCCAGCAACTTGACAAAGTCAAAAGGCAGAATCAATGACCATTTAGAACAAGACAAGTGACATAGGTACACTCAGCAAAAGGAATTAATACATTTTGGTGGAACAGTATCTACCAAAAACCAATATATAGATTGGTTTTTGAACTATAGAGATAAGTATTCCATGTTTTTAATGTTTCACCATTAATGCACAACCAGTTGCGTCTAGGTATTGAAGGGAGCATGGTCCAACCATAACAACTTGAGGATGGCTTGGTCAGTTGCTAGAATGAGTATCCCATGCTTTTGTAGGCTCAAGATAACAAGGACGATGGTTTGGATAGCTTACAACATGGCTCTCATTGGCAGTTTGAAGAAAGTGACAGCAGCATGGTCTTTTGGTCTCTGCAAAAGTGTTTAACTCAGCATGGATTTCCATTCCTTGATTTGTCATCTATCTTATTTCCACTTCTCTATATATTTTTAACTTCTCATTTGAGAAAGGATCTCTCAGCTTGTATGGTGAAGCCTTGCAGGAATTTACCTTGAATCAAGACATAAGCATTTTACCTCCATTTGGGTTTATACTTTTGCATATGTCTATGGTTTTGATCTTGTGTCAAGTCATTTTCTTTCATGCTTTCACAGTTTGAATCCAGCATATCTAGTGTATTGTGAGCTCTTTCTTGTAGGTCAACAATAAATGTCCATAGCAGAGTATAGGCACATGTGAACAGGCTACCATAGTGTGTCTTAGAATAACTCTGGTAGTTCATCCTCTTTGGATCTCCGTAGGGGCCCCTATTGAAATATTGATGCAAGAGAGTTTCTCATCTTGAATGATAGTGTATGTCAGCTTGTCTTGGTGTAAAGTGAATGTCAAAGCTGAGTAGACCAACTATTTTGGTACATCATCGCTTCATTTTAAGTTCAAATTTTTAGTATTTCTCTCCCTTTTCATCCCCCTCATTGTTAACAGTAGGAGATCTAGGGCCTCAAGGTGCATCAAGGGGAGATATCCCCTAATCTAGAGATTCATCCCTCATATTTACAACCCACAACAAGAGGGATGTATCCATTGTGTCACGTGGATGAAGAGAGCTGAGCCTCCCTTCAGACAGTGTAATCCATTGTGTCAACAATTTTTGGCACACTTGGTGGGATAGTTTGTCCAAGGAGTTGAAAGATTTTTGGAGTGTTCTTCAACCAATCAGCCTTTGGAGGCATTTCAATCAACACCAATGGTGACTCTAAGTTGAATCAGCTAGTTAAGCAGTCTTGGTGCCATCAAGAAATCACTTTGGTATGTATAATCCCATTGCTGAGCAGCATGGGCCTTGTGTTCCTTCATATGGTTTTGATCAAGCTCAGGTTGTTCATGGAATCACCTCAAGCAACTCTCCTAGTTACCCTTCACCTAGTGTAAGGGAGATAATGTTGGAGTTCAAGAAGCAAGTGATGGAGATAGACAAATTGGATGAGCAAAATAGATATCAACAAGAGTTTATGTATAAAGAGGAGTGTTTGTTCAGGCAAACTCAGTCCTTGCAATTCATGAAGGAAGAACTAGCAAGATGGAGGAGCCAATTCATTCAAAGAAATCATCCTTGTATGCCTTTTCCCATCCCAGAGCAACTCCCTCCTACTCAAAATAAATTCCCCTCTTGTACACCAAATCCTTTCTACCAAATAACCCTTGCTCACCAAATCCAATCTTCTGGCTCATCTGGTGCATTAATCACTCCTGCTCTTAATCCTTTGCATCTAGCTTTCCAACACCAAAGGGCATTAAAACAACCTCTCATGGAGACTAACCTTCTCAATTCCTTAGAATGTGGACCCTCTTTTGATGGGAATCACCTTATATCTTTTGAAAGGCAACACGTCTCTCCTGAAGTAACTCTTTCTGTACATGAGTAGACCCTTCCTAGTCTCCCTCAACCTCCTCAAGTCTTTCAACATAGGAGTGCCTATCATGAACCAGTTCAGGACCTTGAAGAGGATAAAGTTGCTACCTATTCACAAGGGAAGAGTTCCAACCCCAAGGTCATGAGTTGGAAGCAAACAATGGAATCATGGGGTAGAAAAAAAGATGAGAGACCTATTCATTTTGATAGAAGCTTTGAAGAAGATGAAGCTGCTCCTACTCATCATGATGATGCTTGTGACCTCCAAGAAAGGCTCTTCCAAGAGAATATAGCCAAGCAAATTACATAGTTAGAGTCTAGAATGAGGTTCCTCAACCAAGGTGTGATGAACGGTTCAGACCAAGCAGAGGATCCTACATCTGAACACACCCCATCTACACCCCTCCAAGAGAGCTATCAAGCCACATTTGATGTGGATGAAGTGCTTTTCAAATGGAAGGAAGATAATCATTCTATTCTAGCTCAAGGTTTGCCTTCTTCCACATGAGTTTAACCATCAGCCTTCCACTTCATCCCTTCTCAAGGAGGAACCTATTTTGAAACAGGCAAGTAAAGAAGAGAGGATCCCATTTGTGGCTGATCAAGAAGTTCTCATGGATGAAAATAAGGAGGAAATCACCATGGATGCTCCTTTTGAAGACATCATCAACAATGGATAAGATATAGGTCATGCATACATGCAGATGTTCCAGTAATATGAAGATGAGGATGACAAACTTTATTTGTCAATAATGGAAGATGAGGAATGTAAGCATGGTGAGCTTTCTCCCCCCTTGTTTGATGAACTTCCTTGTTGCTTTGATGAGGATAGTGACCATGCCATGGGACCTGAGATGGATGAGTTTAAGGAGCATGTCTTTGAACATCTAGAGACTCTTGTTTTTTAGCAAGCAAAAGAAAGGCATGTTCATTTTGATAGAAGCTTTGAATAAGGGAGCCTCAAGCAAGAACACAACATTCTATGGGATGAGAAAGTGGTTTGTGATCTCATTCCAGACACCACATTGGTCACCCTTCTTTGAGAAGACCATAATAAAATAGAAGATCAGTTTAACAGGCTCCTTAATGAAGCTGAAGGGAACAAGTCAGTCCATGGTGCATGTCAAGGGGGCTATGAGCTAAATGAGGCTTATGGTGATAAGTTAATAGCCATTGATTTTTTGATGAAATACACTAGTATGAGGGGTCAACATGAATCAGGTTTCAAAGGGAAAAGTGAATACATAGAAGTTGGAGACATGTTTGACCCTGATCCACTCAGATACAAGCCAATCAAGGTGGTAGGCAAGAAGGGCAAGTCACAAAACTTCCATTCCATTCAGCCACTTGTCTGGCACCATAAATTTTCTTTCCATGAAGGAGACTTAAGAAGTTTTCCCTTTGATCCAAGAGGGAGAAGAGCATATTTGGTTAGTTGTACATAGTAGTTTTATTTCTATTTGGTTGTCTTTTGTTTTCCTTAAGTGCTATTACGCATGTGTGTAGTGTTTTTAGCCTTTGTGTGTGTGTTTTCCTTATTGTTTGGGGTAAAATCTTTGTTGGTTCATAGGTCCTTATAAGGCTATTTTTGACTTTTCCAAGATGCATTCTGACTCCATGACCAATGGACTTTGTGGCTACCAGTCTTCCCAAGTATAGCAGGCATGCTTCCCCTGTGAGTTGCCAAATGTGTTGACCAATTTTTGGTCCTGCAGGCCAAAATTAGGCACCCCCTCCTTTTTCTTTGCAAGAGTCATTCAATCCATGTTTTGGCTAGATCATCCCTCAACTATCT
Source organism: Torreya grandis (assembly GCA_037957365.1). Taxonomy (NCBI): domain Eukaryota; kingdom Viridiplantae; phylum Streptophyta; class Pinopsida; order Cupressales; family Taxaceae; genus Torreya; species Torreya grandis. Next base: position 286,779 of record JARHVA010001816.1, read on the forward strand.
TGTGCAAAATGTTCTCTGTCAGACCTTTCTCATGAAAAATCTAGGTGTTTCCCTCATTCTGCTTTGCCAAGTGTATTTCAAGTTTGTCAAGAGCAATCACTTCACCTACAGTAGTGCATTTTGGGTTTTCCAAATGACTTTACTTGTGAAATTTTCATAAGTCAAGTCACTTGATAAACCCGATTTGGTCTTGGTGGTGTAACTCAGACTTTACAAATGTCTTTAATTATAAAGGTTTATAAGTAAAGTCACTTGTAAAACCTGATTTGGTCTTGACAGACCAAATTGAGTTTTCCAAGTGTCTTTACTTATTTGCCTTATCAACTGAAGTTGATGTAAAACCTGAAATAGAAGCTTGTAGGAAGTCTAAAATGGTCTATCTAGTACAAATTGGGTTTGCAAAAGTGCATTACTTATCTAATTTTATAAGCAAAAGTGATTGAAGAACCTAAAATGGTCTAAGCAATTTGTAAAAGGCAACGGATTTCCTTTGGAGGGCATCTTGATAGCTTGAAGGATGTTTTCAAAAAGTTTGAAGGGTGTCTTTTTGTAGGGCACTTGGGAAAAGAAAGAGGACTTCTTCACTTTTCCAAAGGGTCATTGCTTAATTCTTGAAGGGTATGTGCCCTTGTAGAGGGAACTTAGGCGACTATAGGACCCTTATAATTCTTTTGAAAAGCAACTTTGGACTCAAAGTGTCCTTATGGAGGGCACCTTGAGAAAGATGAAGACTATTTCAGAAATCCTAAAGGGCACTTTTGGATGAAAGAAACCCTTGCAGAGGGTAACCAAGTGAATAAGGAGACAAATTAAAAAGGCCCAAAGGGCACTTACCCTTTGGGAAAATGAAACAAGCCAAGAGAGAATTTCCTTCAGACAAAAGCCCGTCAAAAGCAAAAGGCCGAAGCTTGAAGCATTGAAAAGAAATGAAGGCAAAATAAGATCCAAAGAATGATTTCCTTCAAACAAAATGTCTGAAGGAAATCCTTCAAACAAAATGTCTGAAGGAAATCCTTCAGACATTTTATCCGAAGGAAATCAACATTGTAAAAATTTGATGCCCAAAAGAAAAGACTTACAAGGCACAAGGAAAGAGTGAACAAAGACAGAGATAAAAGAGACAAAACAAAAGAAAGGAGTGCCCAAGAAGAAGAATCCATGGCAAATAAAAATGGTAAAGAGCCCGAAAGCCAAGTAAACATGGGAGGAAGAAGACAAGACAAAGAGCAAGGACCAAGAAGGAGTAGAAGATCATCGAGAGCTCGAAGGCCTAATAAGTAAAGAGAAAAAGAACCAAAGCAAAAAATAAATCAAAAGAAAGAGACAAAACATAGGCAAAGATAAAGCAAAAAATACAAATCTTAGAATAGTTTTAGTAACTTGACAAAGTTAAAAGGTAGAATCAATGACCATTCAAAATAAGACAAGTGGCATAGGTACACTCAGCAAAAGGAATTAATATGTTTTGGTGGAATAGTATATACTAAAAACCAATAAATAAATTGGTTTTCAAACTATAGAGATCAACGTCTCATATTTTTTATGTTTCACCATTAATGTACAACCAGTTGCATCCAGACATTGAAGAGAGCATAGTCTAGCCATAACAACTTGAGGATGGCTTTGTCAATTGCTAAAAGGAGAATCCCATGCTTTTTCATGCCCAGGATAGCAAGGATGGAAATTTAGATAGCCTACAACATGGTTCCCATAGGCGGTTCGAAGAAAGTGACAACAACATGGTCTTTTAGTCTCTGCATAAGTGTTTAACTCAGCATGGGTTTCCATTCCTTGATTTGTCAGCTATCTTATTTCTAGTTCTCTATATATTTGTAACTTATCATTTGAGAAAATATCTCTCAGCTTGTATGGTGAAGCCCTGCAAGAATTGACCTTGAATCAAGACATAAGAATTTTACCTCTATTTGGGTTTACACTTTTGCATATGTCTATGGTTTTGATCTTGTGTCAAGTCATTTTATTTCATGCTTTCATAGTTTGAATCTAACATATCTAGTGTATTGTGAGCTCTTTATTCAGGTCAACAAGAAATGTCCATAGCAGAGTATAGGTGCATGTGAATAGGCTGCCATAGTGTGTCTTAAAACACCTCTTGTATTTCTTCCTCCCTATATCTCCATAGGGCCCCCTATTGAAATACTGATGCAGGAGAGTTTCTCATCTTGAATGATATTTTATGTCAGCTTGTCTTAGTGTAAAATGTATGTCAAAGATGAGCATACCAACCCTTTTGGTGCATCACTGCTTTAGTTTAGGTTCTGATTTCTAGTATTTCTCTCCCTTTTCATCATCCCTTGGTGTTATCAGTATGAGATCTAGGGCCTCAAGGTGCATCAAGGGGATCTAGCCCCTAATCTAGAGATTCATCCCTCACATTTGCAACCCACAACAAGAGGGATGTCTCCATTGTGTCGTGTGGATGAAGAGAACTGAGCCTCCCTTTAGAGGGTGCAATCCATTGCACCAACAATAGCATAACCCCATATGAGTTTCTTGAGCTATCAAAATCCTCATGTATTACATATCCCTTCTAGCATGCTGACACTTGCACTTGTATTACATGTGGCCTTTGCTAAATGAGTGTTATTGCATAACTACGCACCTTCATATTTTCATAATCCCATGTAGATCAAGACTTTGAAAAAAAGGCATGTTATGACTTCATTCATGCACACTTACACTTGCATTTATGAGACTTCACATTTTATTCTTATACTAAACATTTATGCATGGTACCCCCACTGCTCTTCTTTAATTTAATCCACATGATGCCTCTAGTGGCATGTAAAATATTATGGAATTCACTGACTCCCATTTCTCCTAGACTAATATGAACATCTTCCTTGATTTTTCCTCCACTCATCCTTCTTCTATCAACTTTAGGTTTATCACCTTTTTTTAATTCTACCTTCCTTTAGTGGCTTCCTCATGCCTCATGCAATCAATATTACATTATAATCATTAGCTAAATTTATTATTTTATTATGTCTTCTCAACAAATTTATTATGTTTTACAAAAAGATATTTACATTGTCTTCACTTTTGTGAATCATAAGTCTCCTTCACACTGATGTAGGTTGTTCCTACATGCTCTTTATTTTATGCATCCTCAAAATTTTCCCATGGAGTTTTATACAATGTGATTCTACTTCCTTTGTTTTTAGGGAAAATGTTTCACCTCTAACTTCACTTCCTTCCTTGTCCACAACCAACTCTGACATGTTGACTTCTGATCATCTATTGTTTCTGTTGTGAAATAATATTCAACTCCATAGGAGCCAAAACATCCCATCTTTATCTCTTTTTAACTTCTTTCTTCTTGTCCTCTCTATAGAGAATTTCATCATTTTGTGCACCATTATCACCATCCTACTGTAGTGACTAAAATGTAGTCATGAATACTTGATAATGTTATTTTTGGCCTATTTTCACTTTAATTAACTTGAGCATTTAATCCAACCCTATCTCTTCATGTCTCTCTATCTTTGCTAGCTTATGCCTACTAAATTAATCTTAATCACTAAAAACCTTTAATAATTTGTGAACACATCCTACATCTTAAATTTCAAATGTTACCAATTAAGACAAAATCAACCAATATAGTCAATAGTGGTAGTCGGTCTTGACCCCTGTGGTTCGATCCTATCCTTCAACCTAGAAATGACTATTTTTCAAATTTAGAAAGGTTAGTCCATAATTTTAGATAAGTACTATGAGGTTGTCTCCTTTTGGATTGTTATAAAGGCATATCTAAGTCACCTATTATACCACTTGTCAATTTCATTATTGAGCTGCACTTACACTATTGGACACTGAGCAAAGTTTCCATATTCTTCCCAAATCTGATTCTATTCATTAAGCCAATTCAAGAGCCTATTTTATCCAAATCAAACAAAGCATTATCAAGCATTCAAGCCATTTTTATATGGATACATGTAGCAAAAGGAACACAATCACACTAATCACTCTAAATGACAGAAATAGATGCGCTTGATTTTCCTTTTTATAGTATTATATACATAGACAATGATCAATCACCTTAGGGGTGATTGGGGTCAGCTCAGTCTTATACTCACCTATTTGTCTTTATAGATTTTTAACTATTGTAATCCCATTAGGGTTTTAACCTTGAAGAATTCATTTGCAGGTCATCCACACATAACCTAAGTTTAATTTTTCATGCATATTTTAAATATAGATGTAGATGAATTTGCAATTATTTCTTTTATTTTTTGTAGAAGATAAGGTCAATACAAAAGGACATTAATGGCATTCAATCCTATCCCCTTCTGGTCGGTTTTGACCTTGAGTAGTTATAGTCACAATCTTTTTGGCACATACAAGATCAGTTTGAGTTGATCATTTCCAACCATCCTTCAGTCATACATAGTCAACATATAGGTATAAAATGACTAAGACTTATTATGTTTTCATATTTATCTTTCTTTCATTCTTTATGCTTCATCTATTTTAGTACTTTGCTTTCATTTTGCTAGTTACAAGTTATTTACAATTTTTGCTATCGATCTATTCATTTTATCTTAATTAGAGTTAATCACCAAGTTAAATACAAATTATGATAAAACTTATTGGTGAACTTTCACATTTTATTTGATCATTAATTCAAAAAAAATTAAGGTTTGCATAAATTCATGAGTAATTGACACGAAAAGAACTTTATTTCAACCTTAGATCTAATATCTGACACTAAAAGAACTTTATTTTGACCTTGAATTTAATGGTTGCCACTGAATTTACTTTCTTTTGACCTCAGATCTAATATCTAACACTAAAAGCACTTTATTTTGACCTTGGAATTTATTAATCTCCATACATAATTTTTTTCTTTTTATAGGATGTAAATTTTAGATTTGTATTACCTTTTTCTTAATTTTCAAAGAATATATGGCTATATTTGATGACCATTTTTTGCTTCAAGCTTTCCTAATTTTCATTACATGTTGTCTTTCCTTAATAATGAATAAACTTTTAAAAAAATTAATAAAATGAATCACACCGCATGTTAAGATACAAACACCATTAATACAAATATTTTTTAAGTCAAGTATGACATGGGAACAAGAGCAATTATGAATTCAAGATGTTATAAGGCTCACTCAACACCCTCTTGATGGGATTATTATGACCATATAAAATGATAAGTCTTATGAATTTGATTTCTATAAGGAAAAAATATTTGATCTTTGTTGATGCAAAATAATTTGGTGAATATCTTGATGCCCACCCAGATGAAATCAATTTTTTTCTATTTGTATCTTGATAAGAATAAATAAACATGCTCATGCTAGCACATCTGAAGAACAAAATGATTTTTTTGGTAATATTGATCAACCTCTTATAAACCCTACCATAGGTGTTGCTACCTCTATTGATGATACTATTATTACATATACACTTTTGGGTTTGGGGGAAAGACAAGAATTCTATAAAATATCTATGTTCATGCTTAACCAAATGACCCATACAAGATATTTGATGGATACACATATTACATCACCTACCTTTCCTATTGCACAATCCCTTATGCAAACTATTTTAGTTTTTCATGTTAAGGTGTTGTAGTTAGATCAAGTTATACCAAAAGCTAGCCAATCAATGGATTCACAAGCCTTACTTCATAGTTTTTTAGCACCTAAGAATGCATCATATCCTTTACCTACAAGATTTATATCTCTTAAACTTCTATTATATGATGGTAAAGGAGATTCAAAATAACACCCTTAATTTTTTCATGCAACATGTCTAGATTATGCTTTTAATGATAAGTTGATAACTAAGTTATTTCTAAGAAGCCTAAAAGATTATGTCTTGCATTGGTTTTATGATTTATCTATTCAATTATTCAATGCATTGAACCTATTAGTAGAAAAAATTCTTAAGCATTTTTATATCAACATTGATGAAAAACTTTTTTATGCACAAATTGCTAAACTCGATCAAGAAACTAATGAGCATCTTAGTGACTATGTAATTCATTACAAGACCATACTTACTAAAATAACTAACACTTTAGAAAATAATGAATTACAAGACATTTTCAAACAAAGTTTACTTTCACCTTTGCATGAGTCAATTATTTTCAATAAATTCAAATGATTTGAGGAATTTTATCATATAATAAGAGAAAGAGGAAACAAAATTATTGCTTTGAATAAGCTCAAGTATGCATAGACATCTACTTCAAATTCTACAATGAAGTTTCAAAGCAAACCATATTACAAATATAAGCCAAAAAATACTAAAGCTGATGCAAATATCATAATTAATGTTATTTCTCAACCTTCCAAAAAACTTGTTTTATTAGATCAACCAAGGAGGGAATTTTCTAGATTACCACAACCACCTCAATAATTACTACAAAATTTACTTGAGTACAATCTCATTACTCTACCTCCACCACTAGAGGTTTACATGACTAACCTCAAAATAATTCATTTAATAATAATGTATATTTTGATTACCATATGGTCATTATAATAGTATACATTTCAAGCTCAAACACCTTATTTAAGATCTTATCGATAACAATGATATTGAGCCATGCACTCTTTCGAAGGAAACTAAGCCTTGATAAAATGAAAATGCTAAGCTGAGAATTTTTAGAGAGCCATTTCTATATCATGAAACAAATAAGGATAATCCAATAGTGCATTATATCTATAATGCATAACCACCTCATGAGTCATATGATCATCCATTAGATGGAATTATTGGTACACTTGTTTAAACTTCCCAACCATATCCAATGATCACCTTTGATGATAGTGAGATAGCACATGATTTTTATCTTCATGCCTAATGTTTGCAAGTATACATTGACCAACAACTCATTCATGGTGTACTAGTTGATAATGGATCAAGTGAGAATGCATGTACAATGAAATTACTCTATTTATTTGGTTACACACGACATGACATACAAATAACATTGAAAAGTTTCAAAACTTTAAATACGAAACAATAAACTACTTTAGGATGCATTGTATTGCCTCTTCAGTGATTCCTATTATATTATTCACTTATTTTCTAGTTATATCAAAGAATGGGGTATTTGAAATGATATTAGGATGCCCTTGGTTATAGAATCTCTATGTTGTACTTTTCATGATACATCATACCTTCCATGAAGTACATTCAATGCAACCAAGTGGTCCCAATTTTAGGAATTGGATATGAGTACCCTATAAAATATATGGTACCTTTTCATCTCCATCTACCACTTCCAATCATTGATACACATATTCAAGGTCAAATCATATTTATAATTATTTCATTGATGTAAAATATTTCTATTAAAGAAAAGTGAAAAAGTCTCAAAAGCAACCAATGCAAAATAAGCATATTGGAAAAAGGTGTTAGGTTCATAAAAAACACCATCACATGCAACATCTTCTAAATTTGTGACACATACAAATCATCTTACTCCAAAAAAATCACAACATTTTAAACAATCTTCTACTACTCCTCATTGGATTTCAAACCATTCTACATATATGTAGATGATATTTTGTGATTATGTAGCACCTTAGGCTTATATACTTAGAAAACTCAGACCTTGGTTATTCCTCTTAGTTTTACAAATGCCTTACTTCTTCAACCCTTGCATCTACTCTATCTTTTGCCCCTTGGCCTATCTCTTATTTAACCAATATTATATTGATGATACAAACATCCTATCTTTCCCATAATTTTTAAAATGTACTTATCTTACACCTTTACAAGTTTTGAGCCTATGTTTTCTCTCTTATTCCTTGGACACTAACATTAAGGTTAGAAAATAGTATTGATGTTACTATCCAACCTTGATGCATGTGTCTAGTGCCCTAAATTCATTAAATTTACAAAATGAAATGTATTACAATAGTCGGTCTAAGTGATTTAATATGAGTTATCTCTTGATAGGATTGGTATAAATACAATATCAACCCTCATTCATTTCTCACCTAGCAATCAGATAAAAAAAACATTCAAGAAGCACTTGAGTTATCAAAAGCTTCTCTATACTATATTATTATGACATAAGTCAAAATAATAGCCCAAATATAGGTCTGACGTACTAAAGGAGAATTTATAAGGTCTTATTTTCTAAGTTACAAGATAGGTCATTATTGTACTTGATTTACACACATTGCATGATTCCCACACAAGCCAACATGTAGGTAAGAACTACATGAGTCTAAGGCCCTTTTCTATAGTATTGGATATGTAAGCAGCACCCTTTGACATTGGGGTCATTACGATTCAACTTGACACTATGTGCCCACTAACCCATTTTTCCCCAAGGTCACATTGAAGATGGAAAGCTAAGATTTTTTCATTTCACTAAGAGAGACATTTTATGACATAGATATAAATACACTATAGTGAAGGTGAATCCAAATCCAAAAACATCTAGGTGGTTGAATCTTGTTTTAGTAGATATTTCATATAGCACACTAGCATCGAATTCAGATAGTGGCATCAACACAACTATCCAGGGCTAATGTAACTATCTAGAGAACTAGAGACACCAGATCTAGAATCTAACAAATATTCTATAACTATATTCCTACCTAATTTCTACCTATTTCAGATCTAACACTATGTTATCATCAAAACAAGCTAAGTACATAACTTATTTGTCATATCTATATCTATATAGTTGTACTTTTCATTTATAGCTTATCTTAGTTTAATAAAATAAGCATATGGTACATTTGAGTTTAGCACCTTAATTGTCCTATTGTAGATTTAATATTCACCCCATTTATATATCCTTAACCCTATCTAACCAAGTAGAATCCACATACAAATTATGTTTAAATATTTGGTGAACCTGACTTTTGAGCATTGTTGTTATATAAGCATTATCTTGTATATGTTTATTTCATACCATGTCTTAATATTTGTGTTCTTCTTCTTTTTCATCATGCATGAAATTTATTGATTTGATGATTATGAATACAAAACCCTTCAATAATCTCTCAAATTAGGGATTAAAATCAATTACTTTTGCATCCCTCCAAGTGTTAGGGCATACAATATAAAAGCTTTGAATGGTGGAAGTTTTTATCCCTTTAATCATGTATATACTCCCAACCTTTCAATACATGATGTGATCCATCCTAAGGAGGATCCAAAGAATTTTCACTTACCTTCTATACCAAAATTGGTTCAATGTGGACAAAAGGTACATTCATTTGATCGTAATAATTTACATCAACTCCATAAGGAAATCATGGAGGATTTGTAAACCAATCATAAATGGGATATTATTTTAAGTTCATTAATCAAACCCCCTCCTATATCTACATTTCCAAACAATATTCCCCTTATTAAGGGTGATGATCCTTCTTGGCCTTCATTTGATATTGATTTTTTTTGAAAGGTTAACCAAGCAATTATGGCATATTTACCAAGTCATATTAATCCATCAAGAAAAAGGAAGCATTATACATATATAAAATAAAAAAATATTAATTTTATAAATAAAAGATGTGTACTAATGTTAATCAAGGTGTCTCAACTAGAGGATATTCCTACCACACCAAAAGAGGTGACTTTACCAATACTTTCCCAAGTTACACTTGATATATCCTTACAAAAGGTACATCAATAAAGTTCTAAATACATTCCAAGCTCTTAAAATAATACACCAAGGGCACCAAAATTTAAATATCCATTACCATTACCAAAGTATCCAAAATTCAAGGATTACAAACTTGCACTTATTGTACATGAAGATGATGATACTCATATACTTAGATTAAAAAAATGTGGTGGTTTATAACCAATGATAACACCCATGTCAAACACCACCATTCCCATGGATTATCTTATATCTTCAATGAACACTATTGGGTATATTCAAAAACAAGTTTCTATACTTCAATGTGAGTGGATTTACATAATGCAAATGCAAAATGTTACCTCATTCAATAATCAACCTCTTGTACAATGTATAATTGAGTATCCTTATCCACTTGGTTTTGAATTACCACATTTACCTATCTTTGGGAACCATAAGGATCAATTTGAGCACATGCTAAATTATGTTCATTCTTTTGGTGAATGGGCAAATGATGACAAACTATTATTAAAGGTGTTTTATATGAGCATTTCTGATCAGGCTCACAATTGGTTTTATAGCTTACCAAAGGGTTCCTTAACCACTTTTTCATAATTTGAAGATGATTTCCTCATGGCTTTCAATATTAACAAGGTGCCAAAACTTACATTATAAAATTTGCATAATTTCAATCAATGTGATGATGAATCCCTTCAATATTATACTATTTGATTCAAAATTACAACATATGAGCTACCATTTAGACCCTCAAATTTGGAACTATAATTTATAGTTAGTAGAGGCCTTTTTTTCATATTAAAGGAAAGATAATTTCATAAACAATGTGAATCATTTGCCCATTTACATAATTATGTGCATAGATATGCTTCATTTATCATTACTTGTTTAGGATAACTCAACATATGTCCCTCCAAATACAAATTTTTTATCCCTCACATAATGGAGGGAGATCAATTACCTAAGGAACATTATGAGCAAAAATGTGGTAATCTTAACCTCTATATGATTAGTGCAAAAAAATTACTTAACATGGGACCAATACAAAATTCGTATCCTATGTAAGAATCTCAAAATGAACAAAAAAATAAGTGTTCATGCCAATAAGATTTAACAATTAAATTATACATGGATGGCACTTATTTTTAGCTAACCATGTTGATCCTACACAAGTAAAAACTACTTGTAATGTAATATGTTTAAAACATATTGGGTTTAATCTAACAAGCTTAGAAAACAAAGGAGGTTGAAAAGACTCCTTAGGTAACATAATAATACCAGTTGTTTGTGGTCCTAAAGTAATTTAAACATGGGTTTGGATTATTCCAACCACATTTCCCTATGCATTTACACTTGAAACTCTTTGGCTATACCAAATTGAATTAAAAATTGATCCAAATCAACATGTATTTCCTTTTCTCATGAATGCAAATTAATACATAATTCAAATGATAACATTACATCTTCTACTACATGTGCAAAACGTGAGGAAGAACATGTTATGTGCCTTTTTAACTTATCAAATTATGATGCAAATAATGTAAAAGATCCAAATTAAGGTGCAAGGCATTGAAGGGGGGAGATGCATATGATTATCCATTTGATAGGATCATATCTTAGTCTCTCCAAAACTTCAAAAAAAAAAAAAAAAAAATTGAAAATGAAAAATCAAGAACATTTTTAGTACCTACATGTTCTATTGGCTCCTTGGCATCTATGTGTTAGTCCCATGTTGAGGGATAACATATTATTTACTTCTACATACATATATACAGACATACATAGATACATGATACACTCCTATTTTAGATGTTGGCATTTTCTTCTACTCATGTCATATGGACATTGGGGGCATCTACTTCTTCAATCTCAATACACACAAGTTATATGATTCAATGATCACTCTACATTATCATGTTTGAGCTTACATATGTACTTACACATACCTTATCCATGCTTATATATTTCACATGGTACTTGATATGTCATGCATTTGACATTTTTGATAACATATTTGATCCATGGGCCACTATGATATGTTTATGTTGGTTGTTTATGCTTTACTTTATACACTTCTTTGAGTGTTTTGTCTTACTATTATCTTACTTGTTTGATCATTTGAATATGATTTGTTGTATGTGGCCCCTGTGCTTATGTTTGCCTTCTTAGACATTTGAATATTTCATTGCTTATTGTATGGACATTTGAATATGTCATTCCTTGATTTATCAAAAGTTAACTATCATGTTCATTTGATTTGACAACATTTGAACATGCCCCTTATTTGCATTCTCCTTGGATCATTATTTTTTAACTTGATTTTGAGTTCTCTTGGGTGTGTGTTTATTTGCTTTTTGAGCTTTTACTATTACTATCTAGATATTGCCATGATATTTATCATGCATCTTAGGCCTACATGTGATCACATTAGTTCTATGTGCTTCAATGATACATTTACCTAGACATGTTTCACTCTATATGTTACATGGTTACAATCACATATTTTACAATTGTCTTACCCTTTTGAGGTGAGGTAACTTTTAGGTACTATTTTTACCTCACCTCAAAGGGGGGCATATTAGTGGGGTCGTGCTTGGGAAGCTTGTTTTACACACCTTTCATAGTTCTCAGATTCAATGGGGGCATGCCATATGGACATGGCTTACACACATTCATAGTTCCAATACTATAGTGGAGGCATGCTTTGGAAGCATGTTCTCCACATTCATTTAATATATGATACTTATATCAATTTATAGATTTAGTGGGGGCATGTCATTTGGACATAACTTCTACACATTCACAATTTAAAATTTAATGGGGGCATGATTTGGAAGTATGTTATCCATATTCATTCAGTATGGTACTTATATCATTTCATAAATTCAGTGGAAGCATGCTTTGGAAGCATGTTATCCACACCTATTTAGTATTCAACATCTCTAGTTTATAGTGGGGTCATATTTTGGAAACATTTCGTCCACATAGTTACTTATATCAATTTTAGATTCTCCATATATAGTTGGGGATTGATTTGGAAGCATGTCCTCCACACTTACATAGTTATTTGAATTGGCCAAAGTACATGGTTATATGATTTAGATACACATTTGTGGCATAATTATATACATGGTACCATTGTTATTCACAATTTTAACATGAAACATATCTAAGGTGCATATGTTATACAACATGTGCCTAATATTAAAAAATCAAAATCAATTTCAAATTCTCAAAATATTTGACTTACTGATACCCCATGGACATTTACATAATTTATTGAACCAATCTATTATAGTAGTTGGTTCACCTTATGGTGTGGTTTAGGTGGTTAAATCACTCTTTTTTGCCATTATTTTAGGTTAAAATTGATCATCCAACCTCACTAAGTTATAAGTATCACTCGGTTTCATGGTTGAGATAATCTCATTTGCCATGTGGTGACTCACTTTTGCACCAAATATGGGGGAATGTGCCTTCCAATCTCTCATATATCTATCTCCTTGGATATATGCACTTTAAATATTCATCTATATTTATCCTAATCTCAGTTTGAGAGCCTTACAATGATAGATATTTTTCAAAAACAACTTACCAAGAGGTAAGGTAGTTACATTGACACACGAGTGTACTCCTAAACCTTTTTTTTTTAATTTAAATCTATGTGAAATACTTTTAACCTAGATTAGATGCACTTATTTTAAACTATAACATGCTCTTGGTTGTGGGTCAGTCACTAGTAAATCCCTCAAATTCAACACAAAGAAAGACAAGGTGTGAATACACACCCAGGTATTTATTTATTTCCTTTAAATTCATAATTTCATTACTAGATTAAAGGGGGGGAAATATAGATGATATATTGTAATTACTTAGTAGCTTAGTCTTGTACACTTGGAAAACTTAGACTTTGGTTATTCTTCTTAGTTCTACACATGCCTTGCTTCCACAAGCCTCACATCTGCTCTATCTTGTGCCCTTTAGCCTATCTCTTAGTATAACCAATCTTTTATTGATGACACAAACATCATATCTTTCCCAAAATACTTAAAATATACTTATCTTATATCTCTACAAGTTTTGATCATGTACCTACTCTCCTGCGCCTTAGACACTAATACCCAATTCAAATAGTTATGTCGACATTAGTATCCTACCCTGACATAAGTGTCAAGTGCCCTAAAGTCATAATATTTACAAATGAAATGTATTACAATGGTTGGCCCAAATTCTTTAATATTAGTTATCGCTTGATAGGATTGGTATAAATACAATATCAACCATTATTCATTCTTCACCTAGCAAACAAATCAAAAGAGCATTCAAGAAGCACTCAAGTTATCAAAATCTTTCATATTCTATCATATTCTAATATAAGCTAAAGGAAAAACCCAGCTACAAGTTTAAAGTACTAAAGGAGAAATCATAAGTTCTTAGTTTCCAAGTTACAAGCTACGTCACTATTTTACTTGCTTTACACACATTATGTGATTCACACATAAGATAACATGTCAAGGAAAACTACATTAGTATGAGGCCCTATTTTGGAGTATTGGATATGTCGACATCACCCTTTGATAAGAGGGTCATTTTGGGTCAGCTCAACACTTTGTGCCCACTAACCCATTTTTCCCCAAGATTACACTAAAGATCAAAAGCCAAGGTTTTACCATTTCACTAGGAGTGATAGTCTATGACCTAGATCTGAATGTATTAGAGAGAAGTAAAATCCAAACCCAAAAGCATCCAAATGGTCAATTTTATAATATTCCATTTAGGAAACTAGCATCAAACCTAGAAAATAGGGTCGATGTAACCATCTAAGGCTGACACAACTATCTAGAGACCCAGAGGCACCATATCTAGAATTTGATAATTGTACCAAAACTATCCTCCTACCTAATTTATACCTATTCTAGATCTAACTCTGTGTTAACATCAAAATAAGATAAGTACATAAATTCTTTGTCATTTCTATATCTATCATAGTTATACTTTCAATTTATAGTTTATCTTAATTTAATAAATTTAGTAAATGGTACATCTGAGTTTAGCACATTAATTAGCATGTATTAATTTGATATTCACCCTTGGGCCCTATCATTTATATATCCTTAAAGCATATCTACCTAAGTAGGATTCACGTTCAAATTAGGGATAAACAATATCCTAGAGCTACTCCTCCCACATGAGATTACATGAGTAGTGATCTAGATCATTTTATTACAACCAATGCATTTTTAAATTTTGAGTCATTTACATCTAGCACTTTTCATCCATAAAGATGATCCTTCCAAAACTTATTAAAAATTATTATTATGCCTCTCATCTTGACAGGATCATTGGTTATCATTTTGAAATTTCAATACCCTATTTTTTTTTTTTAAATGTTCGTAAATAATATCTTGATTGATTTATCATGCTATTATTATAATCATTACACGTGTGATAAATTTGATCAATATTATATCACTTTGGTCCTTGTGACTTTTTGGCCTCTTGGATGTCCTTTTTAATTTTTTAGATCTAAAAGTCCAACAAAGTGATTTATACAACCTATTTAACCCTTTTTGGAATTATTCAAGGGTTGAAAAGAATAGGCTATTCAAGAATGAGATAACAATGCCTAAAATTAGCCCAATTAAATAATTCAGTATAGGATATTCAATTTTAGTGATGAAGTATAAAAATACTAAATATGGAAAGTATAATGCTAAAAAGTATTTTGATTGCACAATCACAAAGAAGGAACAATACTTAGCTTATGCAATGATGCACAAATAGATCCGAGATGTACATATGTGGAAATAGGTTGTCAGATGTTTAGGAAATAGTTTTTAGTCATCTAAAATGTCATTTAATCCAATGAGTATCACTTGAGACCACCCTATCCTTAACTTATCCCTAGACCTATCATAGGGCCTTTTCTACCTTTTATGTGCTTCTAGCCCATGCCCAAATATACCAAAATCCACATTAAGCCATCACCTAGGCGTCCTTATTATTTCTCACATGTGCCATCCACCTAGACGATAGCATGACCCCTTTGGTCTATAGTGTAGTTCGCTATTGGAAAAGGGGGAAACACTATTGACCCTTAGCTTCTTTCACTCTAATGGATATTTCCACTCTCTGAAACATCCTAGGGTTGGCCCATATTTATTTCATGTCTAGACTAACATTATAACACTATATAAAGACCACTCTAATTCATTTATCCCTTAGATAGCAATTCTCATGAACAAGCTCATAAGCAATTATGCAAATTAAGGTCATTGATCCCTATTTACCCCTATTTTGCATATATCCATCTACAATAGCCCAGAGCTTAGTTTTAATCAAATTTTTAGTATCAAGTCACACTCAAAGCATTTAAATTATCATTCATACTTAGGCATACTAGGATCACTCTCACTTGCACTAGCACTTAGATTGGGAGAACTACATCAGTATTAATCCCCTTTAGAGGTATTGGTATCTAGGTAATGTTCAACACATTGGATGTTGAGGTTCACATCTAGCCTACCTTTATAACTCCACTCTTTTTAAAATTGTGTTCATCAAAACCTTAGCAAGCATGGAGGCTTAGGGTTCCATAGTGAAATCAATGAAAATTAAGCACAAATTATGATCCAGGTATCGGTCATATAGGCACAAACTTCTCCCAATAGAGTGAAGTTCTTACCCAAGTTTCACTATTTTATCTGCACAAGGTCAATATCATAACATAGAAGGTCAGTATCATAGTGCATTATTGGTAAAGAGGGATGCACTACTATTCAAAGAGGGTTTTGACACCCATTTTCTACTGATGACACTCTACCTTGCTCTTCTTTCCATCCTGCCACTTGTCTATTTTAGTCATATTTTCCAGCTAAGTACCTCCTTTGTAATTCATTTCTATTTATAGGATAAGCAAACAAAATAATTATAGTAAAAATTAGTGGTTGTTGATATTGTATTATTTTATTCCATGAATTACATGCTCAGATCTTTTATCTACTTAGGGTTTTACATTAATTCCCAAAAAAATAAATCATTTGGTGAAACCAACTTACTTTGAATATTGCCCAAAATTGTAACACTAGATACTCTTTGGGTTTGTATCCTTCTATTTTGTATGCTCAATAGTTAATTTCAAACTCTTAGACCTAATTCATTATTTTATTTTTGTAATCTTTCATAGATTTAATTTCTTTAAGGTTCAAAATATACAACTTTTTATTTCCCTACTTTCCAACCTACAATAGTAGAATTGATAACCAATTTGATGAGATCGATAAGAGACAATTGAAAATTTTCATTTCTAAGCATTCATATATATAAGATGACCTTATTCGTATTGTTCAAGAAGATATTTTGAAGTCTATTGCAGGTCAATCCTCTAACCCCATAGATGATAATATTATTACACCTACTATTGGGGCAACTCAAACTTTGCAATAACCTAATATAACTAGGCAATTCTCACTAGTGGTAACACCTCCTATGGCTAGTACACATCCCTCCTCTCTTTATGTATAATATCTTAAGCAAGAGATCCATTCTCTATAGGCTAAGATGTTACATCTTCAGTAGGGTGCTACTACACCATTTCATGCCTTGGACTTTAATGTTCTCCTACATACACCATTAGCATAACATATAGAAACAACTCCTTTTCCATCTATATTTTTGGCACCTATGCTTATTCTATATGATGGTAAGGGTGACCCAGCACATTTCTACACTCTTTTAATGTAGCATGTTTGGATTATGTGTCCAATGATTGACTAGTGACTAAGTTTTTCCCTCATAGTTTAAAGGACTATGCATTATAATGGTTCTATGATCTCCCTAATCAGTCCATTACAACATTTAATCCACTGATAAATATGTTTTTGGAACATTTTTTGATCAACATCAGTGATACTATTTCATATGCTCAAGTTTCTCAACTAAATGAAAAATCTAATAAGCCAATAGTTGATTATGTAATATGCTATAAAACCATATTAGCAAAGATGAATAGACCCATGGTAGATAGATAAATCCAAGACATATTCAAGTAAAGCTTATGACCAACATTACAACATGAATCTATATTATTCAAAAATTTCCCATCATTTATAGATTTATGCCATATAGTGAAGGAATGGGAAGTCACACTTCTCTTCATGGGAAAGTTAAAGTACACAACTAGGTTGGATTCCACTAATAAGAGTTTAAATAAGCTCCCATACAAGGTGACTCTAAATGATAAAATAATGATCAAAAGACAACAATCAACACATCCTTAGAGCTAGTTCCTCATCTAGTTTTATCAACTCCTCCAAAGAGACCTTTTATGAATCTTCCTAAACCACTAGCTTGCATTCTCCACCAACTTTTAGAATGAAATGCTATATCTCTCCCTCCCATCAAAGAGGTTGATATGACTAGGCCTCTTTGAAATAATTATGATTCCAATGCATTTTATGATTATCACAAGGCCCCTGACCATATTACAAACAGATGCATCAACTTATGACATAATATCCAAGAGTTGATAGAGGCTAATATCATTGATGTGAAAACTCTTACAAAAACAAACAAAGCATAATCAACTGAATCAAAATCAATGAAAATATTTTTTGGTCTATTTACAAATCATATGACTAATGAGACAATAGACACTTCAGGTGTTCATTATAATTATCAAGCACATCCACCACCAACATCCTATCATACTCAAACAACGGACACACACCCTCTACATAATATCATTGGTGTGTATCATACTATAGTGATATCTAGGCATCTTATCACTTTATTATAATATGATATCATTAATAATGACTCATATTTATATGCACTCTTTATATGAGCTTATATTAATCATCATCCTATTCAGAGTGTCATGGTTGACAATGGGTCAAGCATTAATATGTGTACTATTACACTTCTACATCACTTGAGCTATTTAGATCAAGATATTTCTCTAACAAATATAGTTAGTCATGGCTTTAGTAGCCATGTCCAGAGATCCATGATTTAGATACACATTTGTGGAAACATTCTATACATTGGTAGCATTATTATACCCAAATTTCATCTTGAGACATATATGAGGTACATATGCTATGCTAAGGGAACCTTAAATTACAAAATCAAATTAGTTCCTAGATTATAAATACTACTATGGATTGTTATCATACCCAAGATGAAATTTTAAGGATTGTTATTGAGCCAATTTATTGTAGCAGTTGGTTCACATTTTAGAAGGTTAAGGTGATTAAATCACTCAATCTTACCAATTTTATAAGTTAGGCTTGAGCAAATCATATAAATTCACTAGGTTTATAGGATGGAGTGATTATATCATCAAACATCACTATTTATATAGTGTGATTTGATTGGATCGTTCACACTTGCCAAGTTATAAGTATGATTGGGTTGCATGATTGAGATAAACTTAATGATAATGTGACAACTCACCTTTTCGTTGGGGTTGGGGGCATGTTTTCCTCCAATATCTATATACATGTATGCACTTTCATGTTAAATTTTTTCCTAATCTTAGATCTAATGCTTCATAATGAAACATCTATTTAAATCAAATTTCCAAAAGGTAAGGTGGTTACATCGACACACAGGTGTACTCTTAACCTTGCTCTTTCTACTTTCAAGCATTTCAAATTATTTCAATTTCAAATTTCATACAATGATTATATATTATAACATGCTCTTGGTTTCAGGCCAGTCACCAAATAATCATTCAACTTGGGCTCATGTAAATCTGTTATACACATCTAGGTACTCATTTATTTCATTTAAACTAGCAATTTCATTACTACATTAAGGGGGGAATGTAGACACTAAATTTGAATTATATAGCACCTCAGTCTTGTATATTTGGAAAATATCTACATGGTTGTACCCTTCATCTCTAAAACCTTCATACTATTGAAAATCTCATGTTTGTTATCTATCTATGATAAATTGCTTATCTCTTAGTTTGACCATATGTTATTCCAATGACCAGGTTTTTTATACTATGTAAAATGATCTAAACCTTATCATTATCCTTATCTTCTAATTTTTTACTTGGACCTATTTTCAAGCTTTTTGGACATTTGTGTCCCATCCATATGCCTATGTCTATGCAAGTTTCCTTTTTCTAACTAAGTGTTCAGTGCCGAAAAATCATCTAATTTACAAATTTAATGTATCCTTATGGTCAGCCTAAGTGCTTTAGTATGAGATATTTTCAAAAGGGATTGATATATATATATATATATATATATATATATATATATATACAAGATCAACCCTCATTCATTATTGACTTAGTAAATTCATACCTCATGTAAAGAGAAACAAAATAACAATCAATCAAGCATTAAAGTGAGAAAAAATTCCCTATTCATTCCTATTTTCATATCAATCATATGAATAGTCTATTTATAGGTCTGAAGTACTAAAGGAGCAACTAATGAGCCATATTTTACAAGTTATAAGATAATTCATTATATGTAATTGCTTATCATATATTTTATTCTTATGTACACATAAGACAATGTGTATGGGAACACTCATAAGTTAGAGGCCCTATTTGGAGTATTGGCTATGTAGGAAACACTAGTTTAGGGCAACTTGACATCATGTGACGACTAGCCCATTTTTTTCACAATCACTCCAAGCATGAGGAAGCTAGGATTTTATCATTTGAAAATGAGTGAAATCTTATATACACAATCCCTATATATTAGAAGAAAGGTGACTAAAACCTAGAAGTTTTTAGTTGGTCACATCAAGATCCAGTCACTATTATGTATAAAACACCTATGTCTAGATTAGATGCCCATGTTGACATCGCTATCTAGACTCGGTGAAATAGTCTAAGGCTACCAAATGCAAATTCCATGATCTAATGACTATTACTAGAACTTGATCTATTCCACTTCCATTTTGTCTCAGCCTTGATTTGCATGTACACAATAAGATAACTAAGTACTCTTATTTCTAATTTATCACAATATCAATCAATAGTTATAATTTATGTTTTTTTGATATCTTAATATCTAAATTTAAAATATTATTTATTTGAATTTGAAAATTAATTGCTCTGCTATAGATGCTTAATCATTTCTATATCCTTAACCCTATTTATCCATGTATAACAAATTTAGGGTTAAATAATGAATAGTTATCTACATAAGTGATCATCTGACATGTGGCCACTAATAATAAAAATATCTCATTAATATATTTCTAATGATATCAAAAAATACCTCATTTGGTGATCCCAAATGGAAGTTATGGCTGCTTGAAATTTGTTGTGTATTTCTTCCATTGTAGCTTATTTTATTTAAAGTGGTATTTTAAACAAATACCTTATGGAAATAAAACATTTGAGTGCATCAATGTAATAATCATATTCAAATAATATCATATAATTTTTGACAGTAAATAAATACAATCATGTGTAATAAATATTAACAAATTATACAACTAGGGGATTAAGGGTTAAGAGAGAGCATATCTTATTTATGATGTATTCTAAATTATCTGAGCCATCAAGATTTATCTTAGGATCATTACCCAAATCCATGATCCATTTGTTAGGGGTTTTAATACTTTTTTAAGCATTGACACTAGTCTTACATCATCTTAAGGACACTTACATCAATGCTACTATCTGTGTTTCAATGCATTTGCCTTGTATGAAATATGAACTCTTTTATGAAACTTACACATGGTCCTTTCTAAGTTTTTTGCCACCATTTTGATTGTGTGTTTAGATCACGCAAAAAAAAAATTGATATATGAATATGGCTTAAAACCTTTTATCTTTTTCTTTGACCACTTGTGACTCAATAAAAATGGAGTTAGCACATGAGTCAAACTAACCATATCAACCTTGCTACTCTTAAGTGATGCATACATAGCCATATACTCCAAGGAGCTCTTCAAACTTGAATGTAGTTCTCCCTCCTAATTATGTGTGTGTAATGGTGATTATATTCTCTTTCTCCTATTGTAACCCTTGGTTAATGCAAGTGTAATTTTGACCTTTTTTAATACTTTAGACTATAATGTTATGAAATTTAGTATAAGGTCAAATTCAATATCTTTGAATAAAAATGTGTATACTAAATTATAAAATTGCTTGGTAAAAAATATTATGTCCTAGCTTTATTTATATATAGTTATCCTTTTGGATTTGAATTAAAAACCTAATGACACATAAAAGATGACAACATAACAAAACACAAGTACCCTTTAAAATAGTCACAAAGTGATGAGAAAAAAATATAGAATAAGACAAGGCTAGACACTTACATCAACCTTCAAACAATAGCATTGATTCTAGTGTCCAATAGTGAATGTAGGTGTCCAAGAATTCATATTAAAAAATAAATAACCAAAACACAGGAATACCTATCATAAGTTGGCTAAAGTGTAACATAATAATCATAAAGTATCAATAGATAATACATTGGAATAAAAATCCTTAAATCCTAATGGACCCATGTGATAACATGCCACTAAGTACTCATATCTTCCTTAAAAAGGCTTATACTCTAAAACCTAAAAAAATCAAAATACAACAAATCTTGTACCAAATATGGGTATCTACATTTACACCCCCTTTAATCTAATGATACACAAGGATGAAATTAAATTCTTATAATTAAATGAATTTCAAACCTAGGTGTCTAAATAGACTTTGGACTCATGGTAGTTCCAACTTGACTTTTGTATCTCTTGTCCTGCAACCAAAAGCACAGTACAATACAATTAGCATATATAAATTGAAAATGATCAATGAATTAAAAATTTAAGAAATAAAAAACATGGATAAAGTAAAAATGCATATATATTACATAGTGATGTATTCTATAATAACATCCTCACCATGGAGGATGGAGGGATATCAATGGAACTAGGTTCCCCATCCATTTTCTGGCCATGAAAATGAATGAGTTTGCAAATGACCATGTGTGTTGCATCTCAGGGATGTTTTCCTATATAATGAGAATTGGTGGTGATCATGCCTCCAAATTGGTATAATGTGAGTAGTGTCAAGTCTATTGAAAGTATTTAACCTCAACCGCACTACTCAAGTGTAAAATTAGTTCATATAACCAATAAAGTCAATCTAGCTAGTCTACATGATCTCACTCGAGTCAAATGGTGTAACCATATTAACCTGCAATAATATAAGTAGTAAAAAGTCAATTTAGGGTGCAAAATATCAATCACACTACTCAAAAGAGCCAAATTTTGTAGACAAATAAATCTCAAATGGTGATTCTTGGTAGGGTTGGTGCATCTCAATAAATGAGAGAAGGAATAAACTCTACTTGTGCCTCCTATCATGTCTATTATGAATAATGTATAATTTGAATATGTATTCTAATTTTTAGTGTATTTTCAAATCATATGCACCTATGATATGTTTCAATCTAAAATATCTATCAAAATGTAACCTTTGCTCTGTAAGTTGTGTATAATATGTATTACAAATCTAAAAACTCTGTAGAAAATATGTTCCATATTATAAAATTTTATTTCAAGTATAAATATGAATCATGTAATTGTATCAAAATTTTCCCATTCTATAAATTTTCATGTATGTGGATTCATATCTCTATGTTATTCCCCCACTAACATGCCCCCCCTCCATAGACTCCCCCTTTTGGGGAGAAGGAGAAAGTATCATAGTGGTCACCTTATCATAAAAAGGATAAAATGAATTTATCATACATTTATCAATAATTTAGTATCCAATCATTGAATTATGTTATGCATTAGTAAGTTGTAAATCCTAATGTTTGGAGATTTTGTAATAAGTATTGTATTTTATTTATGAATTATAACAATGTAGCGAATTGGATAAATTTTAATCAATTTTTGAATTTGTAAATAGTTTTCATGAAAATTTTATGGCATGGAAGTGTTCTTTTTATATATAACAACATAATTTTTGGTTTGTGATTTGGCTACATGGTGCTCAAGATATCATAATTTGAAGTTTGTAACTATGTGTAGTAGCAAGAAAAGTCAACCAATATATATATTGAGTTTTCAAATTGATTGATATTTCATTTTCATTTTGAAATATTGCAATATTTTTTCTCTAAATTTCTATTTTCCACCATGCCTTGAGGGAGAGCGATACATCTTATGCGATTTTATGTCTTGTGAGCAACCTTAGGAGAGGATCTATATGACTTGATAAGCATGACCTTTTTCCCTTATTTTGGATTTGAAAATTAATTTTTTATTTTTATTTTTAGCCCTCTTTTTTGTGATTAAATGGGTTTGATAAATGGGAACATAAATGATTATTTACAATAACATCTACTATTTTACATTAATGTCATATGCTACCATCTAATTTCTATAGTAACATTCAAGGTTAATGTCCATATAATTATTAATGTCTTATCATATTTACATGATAATATTATATTGATTTTATACTAGTGTGGCTCATTTACCTTATTTGTGTTTTTAAAAAGACTTTCACATCCATGAGTTTTAGCATGGGTGACATCTATCCACCCTGGTAGAGTTGGATTTAGATGACATTGATTGGGATACTATTAATCAGACCAGTCTTAGGTAGGTGGGTCAATTAGTGAAAATTCATTATGATGTTCACTTGATGAAAACATTAGTTGAGAGGTGGAATGTATATACTTGTAAATTTTGGCTCATAATAGGGGAGATGATGGTTACATTGGAGGATGTGTATCATATTTTACATTTACCTATCATAAGAGAGAGGAACAAGTGTCGGGGGTTGTAGTCTAGGATATATATAGGGATCCCATGCATTTTTACAGGTCATTGAGTAGAGGCAAGAGAACCCTATGGCATGGTCCATTTGGAGGACATAGTTTGATATGATATTCTATGATTATGAAAGTTCATATGTTCTTTGTTATCTTGTTTAATCACTATGGATAGAACTGGGGTTGTTATTATGTACCATATATATTATATTCTATAGAACATTGAGTGACAAGGTACTAGATATTATTAAGGGCACACCATGGTGCCCATTTATATAGAGATTTGTACAAATTATATTTAGATACCAATAATGGTAGATTGGGAACCATCACTCTTTTGTATGTGTGGGAATACAAGCATATTTTAGTTGTACAACATATCAATGATCCCATTATTGGATGGGCCCACCCACATGTTTATTTTATGATGGGTGTTACCCTGTCATTGAGTATAATTGACTATGGAGTATCACACTATACTAGACTTATTAGCACTGACACTAATTATTTGGCATCTTTATAAAACCTTTACTATTTGGCTTGAGGATGAGAAAGAGTTATGATGAATTCATGTTAGTATGTGGTTCGTAGATATAGTTCTTGGTGGGTATGGGTAGTTCCATTTTGATCATGTTTTGTGTCATTTCAACATTCAATAGGATGTCTTGTTAGATACATATCCTGTTAGGAACCCTTTATCCAACGGAAGCACAATTGATTACTTTCTTATAAGCAATTAAACACAGAATTATACCAAAATGATTAAGTAACTAGAAACTTGAGACAACAAAGAATTTGAGAGACAATACACACTCTTGTATTAAATACTACTAGAAGAAAATACAATAAGGAAGATGCCACTTCTTCCTCCACCTCAAAGGCTTGCCACACCTTAAGACCTTCTTCCCTCTCTCTCTTGCTCAACACAACAAACTCAACAGCCTGAGTTGTTATCCCCTCCTTGAATACTTCAGCTGATCTCCTTGACCTTACACCTGTAGATCTCAACGACCTTGCTTCAATGCTTTAATGCTTTACTTGCTTGCTTGATTTTACAATACATGCCTCATGGGTCTTTAAATAGAATCCCATGCTTACAAAAATAGAACTCTAACTACAATAATTAGACATGCAGCTTGTGACTATAATTAGTCATTTAACATGCAAACACTCACTTCACTTAACTGACTATTCGTCAACAGTAGTTCTGGAACACACAAGCGACCGACGTCGGTCCCTACTTGTCTAGTGTTGCCGACGTCGGCCGACTAGCTGCCAATGTCAGTCATGTTGTCGACGCCAGTACTTTTGGATCTTCAGCAACCTCCCTTCTTCATGTCTACAACAGTTGAAGCTTTTATCTCCACACCCTAACAATCTCCCACTTGGAGATAAATAGCTACAACTGTACCTATACCTGTACACCATCTACTTTGTTCCCTTGGCTCTGTATCCCTCTTCAAAGTCACTCTTGAAGACCAACCACCACAAAACCTGTGATGCTATACCTGTCACTTATGCCAAAAGAATTTTGCTGCTCCCAAATTCTTCATGACATACTTTTAAACCAACTTTACCCTTAGCTCAAAAAACTCCCTGTATATGAAACCCTGCAACAAGAAACACAATACAGTAACAGGATAATGTAGCTAATATTATCCAACCTGGTAAAGATAAAATACAATGGTCAAACCTCCATTGTCCTGCAGCCTAATCAAGACCATATACCATAGCCTTCTGTCTCACGTGTCCATCCACTCTCTTCTCTAACATGGGAATCCATCCCTCATCCAGTGCTTTCTTCCAGCTGATAACTCCACCAACAAATCCCTATTTGGTTCTTCTCCAAGGACTCACACTCCTCATCCATGCCAAGCTCCCACTATTTTTGGATTCTACCTGCATTGCTTCTTCCATCTTCCTAGTTCTTGACCATCAGTAAGCAATATAAATAAGGTGAACAATGAGTATGAGGTTCACTTACCCTTTTTGACCTCTATATGGGTGTTTGAGACTCCTTGATAGCTTGTTATCCACCCAACATCTGTTCCAGTGACCGATCTCAGCCATCTCCTAGTATGCTCCCAACCGATGTCAGTTCCCTACACTGACCCTAACTGTTGACGTCATTTCCCTAGCTGACACCGGTGTCCCCCTACCAACGTCAGTCCCTACCTGACCGACGTCAGACTTCTCTACCCGACTCTACCGACCCTGCTGGTCTGCACATGACCGATGTCGGTATTTACCTGACTAACGTCGATCCCAAGTGATCGACATCGGTGTCTGTGTGTTCCTGTAGGTGATGAAATCTTCATCTGTGAGCTCATCTTGGATCAAACCTCTGTCCATACTGCCTTGCTCAGATTTATTCAGCCCCTATGACTGATCTCTGTCCTTCATCTCCTCCATAAACACCAAGGCTTCTTTGTTCCTGTCAAAAGCATCAAAATTCCTTTTTCTGTAATGAACTCTATCTATGCTTTTTGAATCTGAACACATACCTTTTGAATCAAGAATGTCCATTCCCTTCTTATTCATGTGACCAAGCCTATTAAGCCACATCTTCGAAGCTACAGCTGAAGTAGATAAACCAGAAGTAGAATCAGTAATACAAGTAGATAGATAAAGAGTACCTACTTTCTTACCTCTAGCTAAAACAAGTGCTCCCTTGGTAACCTTCCAAGAATCCGTTGTGAGGGTTATTATGCATCCCTCATCACCCAACCTTCCTATAGAAACCAAACTCTGCTTCAGAACTGGGACATGCATGACCTCCTTCAACACCCATGTGTTGTCCATCTGCAATCTCTGCTACACTTTCCCTTTGCCAACTATTTGACAAGGCGTACCATCCCCTAAATAAAGAACTCCAAAGTCTCCCTGTTCATACTCATGGAACAAATCTCTGTTTGGGGATGCATGAAAAGAAGAACCAGAATCTAAAGTCCAAGATCCTACCTGACTATCCAAAGAAAGTATGAGAGCGTCCTGTACCATAATATTTGCATCCTTTGCTTCTTCATTACCTTCGTGTTGATTCTCTTTATCCCTCAACCAACACTCCTTTGTGTGTCCTCTCTTTCCACAAAACCAGTAGGTAACACCTCTAGATTCGGATCTCCCTCCCACCTTCGACCTTGATTTCCCTTGCTCTATCTTCTCTCTTTGCCTTCCCTTACTTTTTGCACTTAGATCATTCCTTGATGATTCACCTGTGCTTCTCCTACGTATTTTTTCATTCAATATCACACTCACAACATCATCAAATTTTAAGATTTTAGAATCAGATGCATAATTACTTATTGCCATAACCAAACTATCCCAACTTTCAGGCAAGGAACATAAAATCAAGAGAGCCTTTACCTCATCATCAAAAACAATATTGACTAAAGCTAACTGGTTTACCAAACCATGGAAATCACTAAGATGAGTATGTACCGATCCACCTTCCTGCATTTGCAAAGTAAATAGCTGCTTCATAAGAAATACCTTATTAGAAGCCGAGGGCTTTTCGTATAAATTTGCCAAGGACTTTATCAACTCTTCCGTTGTCTTGCACTGTGATAAGTTGGAAATCACAGACGATGCAAGGCTCAACCTTATGGAACCAAGAGCCTTCCAATCAAGAACACTCCATTCTTCATCCTTCATATCTGTGGGCTTGCATGCAACCCCACCCAATGGTAATTACAAATCCTTCTGATACAGATAGTCCTCTATCTGCATCCTCCAATGTTGATAATTCTTGCTGTTAAACTTCTCCATTCGTAGCTTACTTTCTTCTACCATTGATAAACTCCCACTCAATAAGAAACCCTATGAATGACCTATAATCAACAAACAATAACCTGCTCCCTGCAAACTGTAGCTCTGATACCAACTGTTAGTAACCCTTTATCCAACAGAAGCACAATTGATTACTTTCTTATAAGCAATTAAACACGGAATTATACTAGAATGATTAAGTAACTAGAAACTTGAGACAACAAAGAATTTGCGAGACAATACACACTCTTGTATTAAATACGACTAGAAGAAAATACAATAAGGAAGATGCCACTTCTTCCTCCACCTCAAAGGCTTGCCACACCTCAAGACCTTCTTCCCTCTCTCTCTCTTGCTCAACACAACAAACTCAACAGCCTGAGTTGTTATCCCCTCCTTGAATACTTCAGCTGATCTCCTTGACCTTACACCTGTAGATCTCCTTGACCTTGCTTCAATGCTTTACTTGCTTGCTTGATTTTACAATACATGCCTCATGGGTCTTTAAATAGAATCCCATGCTTACAAAAATAGAACTCTAACTACAATAATTAGACTACATATCCTTGGCATCAGATCATGAGAGATGGGCATAGGTCCAAAGATAGACCTATCCCCACTACTATAAATTTAACAATATTTCCTATTGGGGAAACAAATCCTATTATTTCATTGGTAGATG
Organism: Torreya grandis; assembly: GCA_037957365.1. Classification (NCBI taxonomy): domain Eukaryota; kingdom Viridiplantae; phylum Streptophyta; class Pinopsida; order Cupressales; family Taxaceae; genus Torreya; species Torreya grandis. The sequence goes on from JARHVA010001816.1 coordinate 315,601, forward strand.
GTGATGATGTTGATTATCTAGCAGTATACACATAGTGGTGGTTTGGGGTCTTATGGCCTTTTTTGTTTGATATGATTGTTTTCTCTATAATGAAGGTCTTACCACACATGGTAGAGATCGAGGAGATAGAGGTGAAAGTGATCCCATAGTCCCATAACCTTTAGATGAGGCAATGATTAGAGTGGCATGAAAGTATATTAATTTTATTTGATTTAATTTTAGCATATTTGGTATATTATACTTAGAGGTATATATAATTCATAACATGATTGTTTTGATTGCATGCAACCAAGAGTGGGTTACCATGATTGATCATGTCATGCATTCATAGAAACATAGTGATCCCATAGGCATTATAGGTGACAAGTATTTAATGCAAGTTATGAATATTTATCATGCAAATTCACCACTTTTTGATATTGTGGCCATGGTTGTGGTTGCATACCATATAGTGGCCACTAAGTGGGATGAACCACATGTAGAGTTAGAGAGGTGATTTATTCTTGAGAATAATTCCACAGAGATTATGTAGACATTTATTAAAAAGTATGAGGACCTATGAAATGATTAAAAATAGACTCAATGTGAGTTAGGAGCCCTAAAGGAGAGGTTTTGAGAGCAGTCTTATTCTCGAGATCTTAAATGGAATGTTGGAGATTCCACATTGAGAGGGATTAGGCCCCCATATGATGATAATGATGATTTGTACAAAAATGGGAATATGTCCCCACATATGATTGGCATATTATAAAACTTTATATTATTTGATCAGTGTTCTTGGCATTTTAACCAAAAACTTATATTGTATTTCTTAAAGTGCATTGTATGTGAGATGTTTATGGTTTTAATAGTTGTTATTTTATATTTTTTTGAATTTAATTTGAATTATATCATTGTATGTACCATGGAATCTAGTTGGAAATAAAAATTCATGATGATAATGATTATTTTATGACTAAATATCTATTTTTTTATTTAGTTCCAATATCTCATCTCTTTGTGTGAAAAAAATATATGTTGATGTATGAGTGTGGGACTCACTTATTGAATTTGTACTTCCCATAGGTACATCTCTAAGATATTGATCAACCAATGATTCCTTGATAGGATTAGTGTGTGAAAGATCAATTAGGGTAGAACATGTCTTAGGGGAAGGACTTCTTCCAATGGGTTATTTCTATATAGGTCGATAAATCATTCGCTACATGTGAGGAGTGTCATAAGATGTTTTGGCCTTGTAAGAATAGCCTATAGAATAAGTAGAATAACAATATATGGATTTATTTTCATAAATATAATAACCCCTATATCTTACAACTATGTAAACTTATGTTTTAAAACACAAAAATCATTGTTACAATGTTCATTAATACCATGATAAATGCAAAAATGATTTCTTTTTATCTTTTAAAATATGTGTGGTGGATGATAATAGTTTGGAGAAGAGTAATCAACCATTTATCCAATAATATATTCATTATTGCATGTGGTCAATCCTTAGTATGATCAAACTAACTTGTTGTTTCTTTTTAGAAGCAGATGCACTAGTTGTAGGAGATAAAGGATATGTTGATTCGTTCCCTATATGAAGTCCTTTCATTGTTTTCTCTTTACTATGCATACATGTAAATTGATTAGGAATTTTTGTAATTGTTATGTTTCTTTTGTAATAATGGTTAACACCACATTTTACTTTTAACAAATATGTTTGTAATCACATGTTATCATTCATGACATCCATATATAGGTTATCAAATGAAGTTTAAGATTGATGTAAAGCTATCTCTTTTAATAGAGAAATAAGAACCCATAAAAAATATGAATTTTACCTTCAAATATGAGGATCTATATGTCAAAGATGATAATGCATCCTTGAACCTAATAGTATAATCTCAAAAAGTCTCATCATTTTTTTGTTGTAGGTCTTATAAGTGTTCTAATGTTCTAGAATTATTGCATAAAGGAACACAAATAACACTTTATGTATGTAATGAATAAATTATAGCATTTTTAGCATCACCAAGGTTTGTATAACTATTATGTAAAGCATCATTTCATATGATTTAAATTTACATATCATGCATATTATGTTGATTTTGACTACGTGAATCTTCATTAAATGAAAGAAATTCCATTTCACTTTTTTGTTTAGTATGCATGAAAAGGTTAAAAGAAACATGAGGTGTATGAGAATAATATTCTTCATCACTATGAATATTTAAATCATTATCATTCCAATCAACACTATCATAATAATTTGCTTCACATTCATATGCATAATGTATACTATTGTGACTAGCGCTATCATTTTCATATTTCCATTATAGAAGGAGAGGATAAGAAAGTTTGCACACATTTATATTGTTGAGAGTTTGACAGATAGAAATATATTCACCTTTTTCATTTTATATAGATATAAAATAGTCATTAATTATATTAATGTAATCACTAATTGATAAAGAAGGGATACATTCAAAATAGACATCATTTGATAAAGGAAACTTGCATTCATTTTTTTGGCATACACATATCATGATAAGGTTTTATACACAAGAAAATGACATTTTGAATAAGATGTGTCTTTATATTTTAAATCATATCTACTTTATAATATTTAATTTGATTCAATGTACTAGAAAATTGTGAAGAAAAAATAATTTCTTGTGTAAACAATGCATCTTGAGATTGTAATTTAAGCAATATGGAAGACATATGAGAAATAGGCTCCTCACACTTACTTTTGACATATGTAGAATAAACATCATAAATAGTTCTAAGAGTCTCTATATAATCATCTGTAATTTTATCAACATTTACTATATCATTTGTCCATTCGTTATCATAACTATAATTAAAAACATGTTTTTTTATCACATTTCTTATTGGCTATTGAATCCTCATAAGCAATGTATTGATCCTTAGGAAGATTGAATATTGCATCTAAAGGATGATGCTCTATATGAATGAGGAAGCCTTTTGAAAAAATTAAATCCAAATACACCCAAAAGGAGAAGCACAAAATCTAGGTAGAAAATGAGAATAAACATCACTTATGTTATACCCATGGAAAAAATCAGATCTGAAAAAATAGTACAACAATTTGAAACTTTAGAAAATTAGAATCTTAGGGAAAGCTAGGGTTTTGATGCAATGTTTTAGTAGAGTATGGGTTCACCATAATGTTTTATCTAAAATTGGATTCTAAAAAAATACCTTGTGTAAATAAAATGTTTGAGTACATCAAAGTAATATTTAGATTTAGACAATATCACACAATATTTGAGAATAAATACATTCAAGAATGTGTAATAAATGTATAAAATAATTTTAAAACTAGGGGATTAAAGGTTAGGAGAGAACATATATTATTTTCTCAAATGTTATAAAATATCCCAACTGCCAAGGTTCATCTCAAGATCACTACCTAACTCTATGTTCCATTCATTAGGTTTTATCTACTTATTTAGGCTTGGACACTTGTGTTGTCCTGAGAATACTTGTGTCGACACTACTATTTGTGTTTCAAAACATTTATCTTGTATGGAATATTTTTTCTAAAATTTCCACCTGAGCCTTTTTGGGTTTTTTTTCACCTTTTGGATTGTGTGTTTAGATCATGTGTAAAAACTATTGATATCTGAATATGGATTAAAACCCTAGATATTTTCCTTTGACTAACTACAACTCAATAAAAATGGGTTAGTACATGAGTTGAGATAACCCTAGTAACCCCATTGTTACTAAGTGTTACCTGCATATCCATATACTCGAAGGAGGGCCTCAAACTCAAATGTAGTTCTCCATCCTAGTTGTGTGTGTGTGTGTGTGTGTGTGTAATGGCGACTATACAACTGTATAATTTTTATCTTATTTAAAGCCTTGATTCAAGTAATACAAGTCAAATTTTGACCTTTTTTAATACTTTATATTACAACTTTATGAAATTTAGTGTAAGGTCCAATTCAATAGATTTTAAATAATAATGTGTATACTAAATTATAAACTTGTTTGGTAATAAATACTATAACCTAAATTTGTATATATAATGATCCTTTTGAATTTGAATCAAAAACCTAGTGGCACATGAAAGCTAAAAATATAACAAAATATATGGTCCCTTTACAATTGTCACAAAGTGATAATAGTGAAAATAGAGAAGAAGCCCAAGTTAGACACTTATGTTAGCCTTCAAAAACTATCATCGACTCTAGTGTCCAATAGTGAATGTAAGTGTCTAGGAACTTAGAATATAAAACATATAACCAAAACATAGGGATCCTTGCCACAAGGTGGCCAAGGTTAACATAATAATTAGAAAGTATCAATAAACAATACATTTCAATAAAAATCTATAAATATCAAGGGGACCATGCAAGGCCACACCACTAAGTAATCATATATTCCTTCAAAAGGCCTATACATTCAAAACTAACCAAAAATATAAAATACAACATATCTTGTACCAAACATGGATATCTACATAACCATAAATTGAACTACGATTGTTTATTGCTCGTGATCTTGCATCATGGCATGATCTCAGAATCTGCATACCATAGGATCTAAATAGTCTCTATGAATTTTAAAATACCACATATACTAATAAAAATAATTATTTTTGTTTAGAATGTTCAACATATTTTCCTGAACCTGTGAGAATATTCACTTTGCTTATACATTTCAACACATTCGCCTAAGTGGTCTCACCATTTATTTGAACTCCACATTAGTTATGAGTTTGTCACTTGTGATAATATAAGGCTGTCAATATAATACAAATGATTAAGACTTTATGGGAGGAACCTGAAGCAAAAGGCACTCCATGAAATTTTTATGGTTCATGGGTCCTTCCCTAGGCCAGCTAACTCCATGATCTTGTGAACATGAAAATAAATTTTATGGCTATCACCACTCATAAAACTATCATCCCATGAATAAATATCTCTATGATGCTACCACGTGTACACTATAGATGTCCAATTCATATTGTCTTTAATTTGACACCTAATATTGTAGGCCAATCCATCACAATGACTTTGTCACAAACACTTGAAAACTTACACAATACACAAAGTGGATTTTCTGATCATATGGAGTATAGGAAATATAAATTCCCATTAAAATTTTATACTTGGGTAAATAACATGGTTGTCTTAAACTATGAATATTTAAATGTCTACTGAGATGTCAAAATTTAGGTTGTGAATAGAAAATGTAACTTTGTGAACCCTAAATGTGACCAGTGTGACTTGTGACCTTATAGCCCCAAATTTTGACTAACGAGATCTTTGAGACTATTAGAACACCATGAAATATAAATTATCCCTAACACTTTTTATTGAAATAAAAAATTATCTACCTATTTTTTCGTGATGCAAGATTGCTCGTATACCTTGGATGCTCTTGTATCAAACACCTGAGGTAATTAAAATGTGAGCTTCTAATCACATCAATTGAATAAGTTTTAAAACCATTATTTTAATGACCATGGTGTTCCCTTCCAACATAAAAATGTTTTAGCTGATTTTATCATTTTCTCTTCCATTTCTAGTATCTTGTTGGCTACAAATCCACTCACTTATATGTATCTTCACTCATTATTTCCTCTTTTGTGCAATTATACCTGCCATATTATGTTCTCTTATAAAAACTTTTATTATTTTTACCCACTATTTGGGCATCTTCCCACTTCACCAAATTATTCTCTTTTTATACTTGCACCTTCCTATGATATTAAACCCACCATTGCATCTTAATTTATCTTTTGGGCTTGACCTCATCACCATCTGACCACCTCCTCCTAGAGCCTTTTTATATTTTTTCATTCACTATCCAACATACTATTTTATTCTTCCATGTTCCACCTTTATATATTTGTAACTCTTATTTCCTAATCATTTCCATCAATTCCTTTACTTCTCTTTCTACCATCATATTGCTTGTTTATTATTAATTTTAAAGATTTTTAAAATAATATTCTTGTTTCTCTTATTCTTCCCAAATTGTGAACTCAAGTGGCTCACTCTCTTCACTTAAAACTCTTTTGTAGATTCCTCCATTATGTCCACCTCTACACTTACACATTGAATATAATCACAAACTAGTTTAGACACATTGGACTTAATAGTCCCCAAAGATGCTTCCCCCATATTCACACTATTATCTTGATTCTCATCAATCATGGGATTCTCAAATCCTCTATTACTCCACCTTCTCTTCAAAATAGTACTCAGTTGTTCTTGTGATAGCTCATGTTCCTTTTCTTTACCCCTCATCTTCTTTACATCAACTATAAGATGATTACATTCTCCTTATTTTTATGCTAAGGTATGAATCAACTACTCATCTTCACATTATTCCTTGAGTGCATAATGTTTCATTCACACTTCATTTCTTCATTATTCATGTGGTTGTGAAATACCACATTATTTTATTATCTTATTGCCTTTGCTACAACAAACTCAACTCTAGTATCATCTACATCGATGTAAATTAGGTAACATGCTTCTTCTACTATTGTCCAATAAATTTTTAGATCATCTCATGATGCAGAATTATTTACTCGTATTCTCTTCTTTCTCTACCCATGACAAATACATGGAGAAAGTCTTCTTTTTAAATTTAAAAAATATCATGTCTTTTTTATGCTCCTTGTGTTCTTTGGATTCTTCTAGACCTGTGGGAAAATAAATGTTAGAAAAAAGAAGATTTTAAACATTACCCTTCTCTTGGAAACCTTTGTTGTATAAATTACACAAAACCTAATTCCCAACCCTATTGTACCCTTCTTTTTTTGATTTATTTATTCATTTATTTTATTTTAAATTAAATATTTTTATTTTTATTTCATTTCTATATTTTTATTTTTAATTTATTTATATTTTTATATATGTTTTGATTTATTTTATTTTATTTATTTTTACTGGTTATTTGGTTTTTAGATCAATCAAATAGTTTTACTATTTATTTTTATTTATTTTGACCCCTTATTTGCATTTTATTTTATTTCATTTATTATTTTTTATCAAGCCAACTTATTTTTACTCAATTTTTTTTACTTTATTGATGTCTTTAATCTAGTTTATCTTTCCTCAATTTTAAGCTTCTTCTCCCTGATGGTGGGTCCAGTATAGGACTCAAAATGTTGGATATGAAACTTATACATAGTATCATCCAGAAGAAATTACACAATAGCTTATATTTACGAAATTAATATGAAAACTTTAATTACTACCCTATATAGAAGGGATGTATATGAACTAAATAGGCTCTCTGAGAAATTGAAGATTAACCTTGCAAAGCATTTAAAGGACATTCATTTCTTAAAAATATGTCATAATATTGATGTTTGTCCCCAATTTGGTAATATTAATCACCCCCTCAGAAGTGAAATCCCAAACCATATTTTTAGAAAAATGGAGAAATTTTTTCTCAAGAATGAGATAACTAAAACCAAATTTTTTATGAGTTCACTATTAAAAAATTATGGTTTACTTTTAAAGCTTGAAAGTATACTTAGAATTGATATTTAGTATTTGGTATTGTATTGAAGATGTCTAAGACCATTCAATATTCAAAAGTAAAACCCCAAAAGAATAATATTTTGAAGAGTGAGTACTTATCATTAAATAAGTTAAATGAGAATAAAGACACTTTACTGCTTAAATTAGACAAAGGGAATGCCACAATGATTTTAAACACAACAAATTATATTAATAAAATTAAAGATCTCTTAGCTAGAAGTGGAAGTTACAGACACGTAACTAGTGATCCTTTAAACAAAATAACAAGAAAGGTAAAGGAGATTATAAATAAATTTTCTCTTAGCATAGAGTTCAAACAAAATCTTAACCCTAAAGACTCTATTATGTCAATAATGTATGGTTTACTAAAGGTTGACAAAGACATTACTTCCATTATACTTATTGTTGATATCATTGAATCACCTACTTATCATCTTGAGAAACATTTTATGGGGAAATTAGAATATTTTGTAGGGAAGAAGAATTTATTTGTGAAGGACTCGACTGATTTTGTACATAAAATTGAAGGATTAAGGGTTGAAAAATGATATATTTTAGTAAGTTTTGATATTATTTCACTTTACACTAAAATATTAGGTTATCAATGTTATAAAAGAGATCGTGAACAAGGAAACAACAAAGTTGGTTGAGTTATGTCATGGATCTACTTACTTCACCTCCATGGGGGAATTTTATGAACAAAAGGAGGGTGTAGCAATGGGTTCACCACTTTCCTTGATTGTGCAAACTTTTTTATGGATAGTTTCAAGAAAAAATCCTTAGATTATGCACCCCAAAAACCATAATGGTGGGTTAGTTTTGTAGATGACATGGATGCTACATGGAAACATGGTAGAGAAAGTTTGAAAATTTTCCTTAATCACCACAAAGCACAATTAGAACATATAAAATTCACAATGGAGGTTGACTATAATGACACACTTACTTTTATTGATGTCTTAATTATCATAAATGAGGATGGTTCTCTTTCAAGATAAGTATATAAAAATAAAACACATAGACATGTATATTAGCTCAGATTCGTACCACCATTTGTTGCAAAAAGTAAGTATTCTCAACACTATCTTCACTAGAGAAATGACAATATCTGATGGAGATCATTTTAAAATAGAAGAAAGACATCTTATAACTTGGTGTTAAATAAAAATGGATATAAAAATGAAAATTAAGGTTGCTTCCAAAAAATAAAAAAGATACCCTAACAATAGATATAAAAATAGAGATCTAAACAAGGCTCATGAATTAAAAGTTTTTCTTCCCTACAGAGAAGGCAACTCAAATAAAATTTCAAGAATTTTTGCAAAGAAGGGAATAAAGATTTTTTTCAAACCTATTGACACCATTATAAATAAGATGAGGAATTCAAAGGATCCCATTGGTCCACATCTAAGAAAAGGTGTCTATTCAATCCCATACTCTTGTGGAAAGTTATACGTTAGTGAAAAAATATGTTCACTTCAAAAGAGACTAATAACATTGTAAATATTTGAAACATATAAGGGTCAATAAGTCATCCTTATCAGAACATGAGGACATCACTAAGCACTTCATTTACATAAAAAATACCAAATTAATTTGCTTTAAAAGTCACTACACATAGAGGAAAATTTGTAAATACCTGGGAATTTAGAAACATCCTTACAATTTGAATCATGGTGATGGTTGGAAATTAAGTTACTCTTGAAAGTCTTTGTTGCATAAATTACACAAAACCTAATCCCCATGCCCTGTCGCACCCTTCCTTTTTATTTTTTAGATATTATTTTATTTTATTTTTACTTTATTTTATTTATTCTATTTATATTTATATTTCATTTCTATATTTTTATTTCTAATTTATTTATTTTTTGTCTTTTTTTTATGTATTTTTGATTCATTTTGTTTTTTATTACATTAAGAAACATTATACAATGATAACAAGGAAAGGCACTAAGAAAACAATCCACATATTTTTTAAACTTATTTTATATATGATATTAGGGCTTGCCTATAGGAAGACATCTTGTGTATTTAGGAATTTGCCTTTCCAAATGCCCTTTCTGTGGCCATTTGGAAATGCTCGCTCATCTTTTCTAACACTACTCCAAATTCCAATGGGTTTGGACATGGATTCATGACCTTTTCAAGCCTTTCCAGCCTAATTTTTTTCATTAACAGCATATCCTTCTTAGAGATAAACCCGCCTTGCCTTTTAAATACACCCAACTTTAGCATACTTTTAGAGTGGAGATTTTATTTTGGTTATGGAAATAAAGAAATAATGTAGTGTTTAACAATGTTTCTTCAAATTGTAATTTTTCTACTCTCTACAAATCCTCTATTATTCCCAATGTGCTTTTGTAGATTCAATTGTAGGCAAATAAAGTTGCCATAGAGATTGGCCATCTTCAGGTCCTTCTCACTCACTGGGGAGATGATCTTTGTGCTATGACATGGATTCCTCCTTCTCCACCTATGGATAACAAAATTGTTGGAAGAAATGCTAGTCCTCTTCATCGTGGTGGGCATCGATGCAGCTAGTCTCAATACCACTCTAATAGTAAAAATCTATATCAGCACGTCTCCTCCTAGATAGAAGTGAGGGTGGAAACCCATACCTCCTTCCCCTATTGGGTAGGATGGTTTGGGTTCCCCTCCTCCTTCTCTACATCCAAATGATTGGGGGGTGCCACTTGGAGGTTAGACAGACATTATGGACAAGTTCCCCAGACTCTCTCTTGATATTTCTCCTACTTGACCACAAGAAGATGACACAAACACTTCTCAGGATTATGGTTGGGAGCCAATTCTAGATGGCAATGACTTACCTAGCTTAGGTTGGGGTCTGGATGATATGGATCCTCTACCTTTTGGCCTTACTTTGGTAGCTTAATGTTTCCTTTTATGACATTATGATGACTCATTCCTAGGTGGGACCTAGCATTATTTTATTTCTTTTGTTTCATATTCTTAGGCTTGGCCTAATCTGACTTGAGGCATACTTCCATACTGATTATTTTTTTTTTGAATTATTTATATATTATGTATTTTATTAATATATAAATATATTTCATCAAAAAAAAACTTCTTTTAAATATGAATTTTTTTTTGAATATATATAAAATTTCTTCAAGATAAGAAAACCTAATTGACATTTTTTAAACATTATTTCAACACATGTTTTGAATATATCTAAAATTTTCCATGATATATGAGATAATTTAAGCACACGGTTGTTGAGTTTAATGTGTTTCTCATGATATTTGTGAAGATGATCAGATTCCTCTTCCTCCCTCCCCCGTTGTTCTTCCTCACTCCTTCACTGTCTTTCTTCGCTAAGACGTTTTTCATCCTCTTAGATGTTCATGGCTAATGGTCTTTATTTACATTTTATTTTATTTTATTTTTCCTTGATCAAAATTTATTTTACACATATTCTTCTACTGTATTGATATATGTATTCTAGTTTTAATTCTCTTACCTTTCTTCAAGATAGCTTTTTCTCCACTCAAAAAGTCATATATAAAAATTATACTTATTACACTCTCATCTAGAAGAAATTACTTTCTTGTTATTTTCTTCTTTTTCTAATATATCTTTGACTCTTTATACTTAATAAAATATCATGCTTCATAGGTTGAAAAGGACATTCCCTTCTATCTAATGGCTTCTCACGATTATTTTACTCTCTTTGTTCACTAGAACAATCTCAGGTTTACTCATAGACAACTTTAATTATTTTTCTCCTTGCATCGATATTTTATCCATACATTCATCTAAGAGAACATATATTTATTTCTCCCACCTCTTATTATTTTCCAAAATAATTTTCTCTTGCTCACTGTGAAACTTTACTTCCTTATTATCTCTTAAGACAATATTATATTTTGTTTACTTAAGCCTCATACTTTGAAGTTAATCACACCATTATTTATGCAATCTGGGATGCAACATGTAATTTAACAACTTTGAAACCATGTGTTCCCAATATTTCAATTTCTTATTCCCATATTTTTCATCTTTTCTTTTGGAGAACTCTCTAAGCTTTACTACCACACATTCTAGTGTGTGCAATCTTCACCCTTTTGGGATTTCTGTATCAAAAATAATTTATTTGTCTAATATCAAATTTAAGAATTCTTTAAGATTTTCTTTACCTAAATATTAAGGCTATGCTCAATAGACTTTTTTTTTTTTTAATTTTGACATTTCTTGGTCTTTTTTCTCTACTGATAACTCTTTTATCTATGACATCCATCCTTGAAACCATATTAATCGTCATTTATTTTATCTTGGGTGATTTTAGGTCACTCGTACATGGACTCTTTTATGAGTCTTATTTTTTAGTTTCCTTTCTTTAGCACAATATATCTTACTTGGAATTCCTTTGGCATCTTTACCAGGTCTTGTATTCTTGGTGATTTTCTTCATTTATGTGTCATTTATTTATTAAAAAAATGGGCTTATATTGAATAATATATAAATGATTCAAGTAGGATTATCTTTCATAACCTGTATTATACTCGCATAATATCCTCTCTTTCACAACTTTGTTCACACTATAGGACTTGCTAGACACCTACAAAAAAATTATCTTATCTCACATGAAAGCTTCTCTTTCACAAATTTATTTGACATTAACATGTCTCTTTTTCAAAACTTGCACTAGAATCAAACAAGATTCTCTCTCATTTTTTCACATAAATCTATCCCCTTCAATGGATGTTATTAATTCAACAAACATGGTTATTTTTCACAACTTACAGCTAAATCAAAAAGAGATTGACACTTTATCACATGGCTCTTTTTCACTTATAGTACTTTCTCACACTATTAAAAAAAATCACAATGACTACAAGGTATATCTTGACAACTTCTACCCAAAAACTATTCTTTGTTGGAAGATTCCCACTCTTATTTTTTACCCAAAATAGTGTGGAAAATAATTTTTGAGTCAGATGCAAAGCTTTACCCTTATTTGACACCACTTTATGTAGTCATGATAGGTGGTCCTAGTGAAGGAATGGTCTTGTTTGTACACCTAAAGTCACATATCCAAAAAAACCATTATTTATTAATAATATCAGCATTTATAGCATCTACATTCATAGTTACGATCTAATGGATACTCTATTATCTCTCTCTAATCCTTTCTAACTTTACAATCACTCTCTATTGTAGACTCTGTAACCTACTCTATTGTGTTCCCTCTCTAACACAAATTCTCTTTCTCTAATATTCATAATTCATAACCTTTCATTTAATAGTGGAACCTTTTCTATGTGGTTGTGATCATTTTTATATGTAGCCCTAACACTCCAAATTCTTCATAACTGCCTCTTTGAATCTAGATATAATTAAATCATCACATAAAAAACTTCTTGATCTTCCCATATGAAAATTTATCCACATAAGTGGTCATCTAACATATTGACATTGTTAATCAAAATCTATCATCAATACATTTCCAATGAGACCAAAAATGCCTCATTTGGTGATCCTAAGTGGAAGTTATGGCCACTTGAAATCTGTTGTCATTCTTCCATTGTGATAGAAACTTGAAATGTGATTGTTTATTACCCATTATTGTAATACATGGCATGATATCATAGTATCCATACCAAATTATCAAAATATTCCCCTTGACTTTTAAAATAACATGTGGACTTGTGAAAATGTTTCATTTTGTTTAGAATATTCAATGCATCTAGCTAAACCCGTGGAATTATTCAATTTTTCTTATGAATTACAACACATCCAACCAAGTGATCTCACCATTTAATTAACATTACATATGTTGTGATTGTGACACTTGATAACATCTAGGCCTCCCTAACTCATGCAACCACTTAATACTACATTTAAGGAACCCAAGGCAAAAGGCACTCTATGAAATTTGTATGGTATGTGGGTGCTTCCTAGGGAAAATAAAATCCATGGTATTGTGAACATGAGAATAAATTTTAAATTTATCTCCACCCATAAAATAATAATCCCATGAACCAATCTCTTCATAACGCTTCCATACATTCATTAGAGATATCCCAATCACACTATCTTAAATTTGACTCTAGTTGTTGTACATCAACCCATCATAAAGAAGTTGTTGTGAACACTTTAAAACATACACAATGCGTCCATCATGACTTAGGAAATTAGGAATATAATAGAGTGGTTGTTTTGATCACATATATTATTGTAAATATAAAGTCCCTCATGGACTTGGAGACTTATGGAAATAATGTGGCTATAATAAACTATTGATTTTTAAATGGTTGTCGGGACACTGCAACATAGGTTACATGAATAACAAATGTGATTGTGTGAGCCCTAAATGTTTCTATTATGACCTATGAAATCATGAACCTAAATTATGATTAATGTTATCTTTAATACCATTTCAACTCTGTGAACTATAAATTATCCATGAGACTCATTTAAACTGAAAAACTATTTACCTATTTTTTGTGATACAAGATTTCCCATATGCCTTGGATGTAATTACATCAGTATATCAAGTTATGTTCATCAAATTCATTTCTAATGAAATTTTATGTTGGAAATACTACGAAGCTTATTTGAGATAAGTTTGAAATTTTGTATCAAGCCAACTCATTGGTAAGCAAACTATTTATATGAAAGAATTTGTATTAATTACAAATAAATTATGGTGACTCAGTTGAAAAGCATCTAAATGACTTAAACATGATGTTAAGTTATTTATAATCCATGGATATCAAAATTGATGATGAATAATTATGTATCATTTTTCTAAGCTCTTTTTCAGACTCATGGGATAATATGGTGATGACAATCACTAGTAATACATAAAATCTAAACGTAAAGGATGAATTCAAAACCATATTATTAGAGGAAATAAAGTGCAATTTTGTGTAAATATATATTATGAATGACACCATGTTTGTGTGAGGTTAATAAAAATAAAGAGGCATGTGAAATACTAGGGATGAGTGCTCAAATTTTAGATGTAGATATAAGACTCTAGATAGATCCTTAAAGAAGTGCTATAACTATGGAAATTTAGGATATTTCAAAACAAACTATAAAACATGAAAGGTGGAAAAATAAAAACCACCAGACATTGCAAAAGCATTAAGTTAAAAGGTCTCAATTGATGGAGATGGATATGTATATCTAAAAACCTTGATCTCACATGTATTTAGCTATGCCTGACTAACTAACTCTACATTATTATATAATCATATGACTCCTTAGAGGGATATGAATATGAATAATATGATGGTGGTGGTGTATTTATGGGATAAAAATAAACATACAAGGTCATGTGTAAAGTGAAGTTGAAGTTTAGAGATGAGATAATAAAGACTCTCTTTTTTATTTTAGGCATTCTTGGCCTTACAATAAAATTATATATTTATGAGAAAAATGAATGACACCAATGTCTAAGTCTCATTTAATAGATATGGGTGAAAAAAATTACACAGAGCCATAGTGTTGGGAAAAGGTGTGTGCATGGGTAATTTCTTCGGGATTTTTATGACTAATATAAGTAGTGCATGTAATAGGATTATTGTTCATAAGACCAAAGCTGAAATAAGAACTTGGACATTACTTTTGGTGGAGAAAACCTTTCACTAGAATTAGAGGATATTCCATATTGTGAAAATGGACTTCACATAATGAAAAATATAAATATGAAAAAAAAGATGCAAAATTTCCCTTGGAATTTAAATTCTATGAACATTATAGCTATGGAAAGAATATTATGAACTAATTTCCCAAAACATGTTGCAAGGGAAATTAGAGCCTTGTAGGTGATCCATAGAATTTTTTTTAGAATAGATGATATCCATCACACACACACACACATACACACACACAATGTATTTCATATGCAAATACTCTCTTAAGTACTAGATATACTTCATCTTAAATAAATATAAATTAATCAATAAATTCAAGGATTTAAAATCCCTTATTGAAAACCAAGAAAAAAATAGTGATCTAACCTTTTAAGGTTTTACATAAGTAATTATTATGTATGGTTAAAGGGCAAAGATGTCTAAATCAATTAATTAAATTTTCAATAATTAAGTACTGATTTGTTATGATTTTGATCTTGATTTAATCTCTATAGATAGTAATAAATAGGGATAAATAGAGACTTGTCTAAAAACTAATTGTCATAGATGATCTGGGTCTTCAAACTTGAGATCTAGGCAGTAATTTGCATCATCAATAGGATTATAGTATTTGTCTATTCACTAGATAATGGTAATCAGTTTGGATAGTAATTCCATCATGTGTAGTATCCTTAATGTGGTGCTAATGTCCCCTTCGATGGACTATTATTATTTTTGGTGAGCACCTACACCTATGTTTGTATGTTTTGTTCCTGTGTGACTAAAACCTATAAGTCTATAGTATACATTGAAAGCTTGATTTGATGTGAAAACATTGATCTCTTTATAATTATGGCATAATCAATCATTTTGTGTGTGTTATTAAGATGGATTGGACATCCTCAACACCCCACTATGTAGAGATTTGCCTACATATCGATACTTTGATGAGGGATCAAGTCCGATGTAGTTCTCCCACCTAGTGCTTAATATATGTGAAAGTGAATAGAATGAGAGTGACCTTGGATGCCTTTAATGTGCTTGAGTTTTTAAATGCTTTAAAACTAGACTTAGGGATACTATATATGGTAGTATGCATAAATTAGGGAAAAATATGAATCAAATACTTTGATTTTGCACAACTTTGTCTTTAGTTTGAATAACTTTTGCATCTATTTTTCATCTAGTAAATAGAAGTGGATTAGACTTGTATTTATAGGGTTTTGTTTCTTATACAAATAAGAAAATAAACTTAGGCTAACCTTAGGAGGGATAAATTTTGAAAAAGTATCTGTTGGGAAGAGCTGGGGCTAAGGATAGTAGTACCCAGTTGGGGACACTAACATCATGTGGTTGTAGTGTCCCAAATATGGCACTAATTTTATTTTGTTAGACTATTGAGAAAATTGGATTGAGATTTAGGATGATAGTTCTGGGATTGTGTCTTGATTGGTTATAGGTGATTGTGGTCTGTTAAATGACTAAAAATGTAACTCTAAAGCTCAAATATAGGTCTATGGCTACTTTATAGATAGGTTAACTCAGGAAACACTCTTAGCCTCTAATTTTCACTTTTAGGTGATTATATTTACCCCCCCCTTTATGGTATTAATGCAACAAAGTGAAATGAATAGTATATAAAAAATAAGCCTACTTGGACTTACCTTAGAAGTGAAGCCCATGTAGCTAAGTTTGAATATGTGAATCTAGGTTTGCATATGTGAAACATGATCTAAAACAATGTCACCTCATTAGGTAAATGAATAAATGTATGAACCTAGTGAAAACATGAATGTGTGAATGTGCATAGTGATCATATCATTGAATAACTTGAATTGAGTTGATGGCTTGCTCAATCCTCATATGGGTGGCTTACGAACTCAATCCAGTTTTGAATCCATCATTGCCCACCCCTCCTTGGTGGATCTTGATATCTACGAATAGCTTGGATAAAATTGTAAGTGTGTATAACCCTCTCATGTAGGTGGCTCAAGAACTCAAGTAGGCCATGACTCCATAATTACCCCCTATGTAAAGTAGATGCATATGTAACTATACTGCACAAAGTGTTAAAAGTATCTAACTAAGTAAATCTAACTATGTATTTAACTTCATGGCCACCCAATTATATTAGGAAGCTCTGGGCCATTCAAGAATGTATACATTACAAATAGAGTAAGGCATGAATATGGTGACAACCTAGAATGTGATATCAAGTGTATACATCATAGATAATGACATGGAGTTTTCAATTCTATCTGATCGACCTATATGAAGCTGAGTATATAGAACCTATGTGCCATGCACATGCCCCTAGTCTAATATCTAAGTATATTAAATCTAAATCAAGTATGTAATAGTTGAATATGTGTAACTTATCTAAATGTATTATTGATCATGTCGTGTATGATACTCTAAAATCTATGCAACTAATATGAATCTAAGTTGAAATGAATGTATCTAAGTTAAATCTAAACATAACTACCAAACCTATGACTATATATGTGCAAATCTATATTATACCTGATGTACTGGTCTAAATGATTTAGTTTGTCCTAAAGTTAGGGCTACTAGATAGTAGTTATATATAGTGGATAGTAGCACCCTATGGTGTTAGTGTTTCAATATGGGTGTTAACGAATACCTAGTTTGATTTTTGAGTGATCTAGACTAAATTCTAAATCTATATTTTTTTTATGTTTGACCTGAGTCTATATCTAAAATTGAGCCTACGTGTTGAAATGTATTTGTGAAAATCAATGTAGGAGCCTAATCTCTATTACAAACCTCTATGAATTCCCCCTCTTTTGAGGGTAGTTATAAAACCTATGTAAGAACTAACCTTTAAATAAATAACTCTACAAAGTGTGTTAGCCAAAGCATATGCATGATATTCCAATATAATGTACAACATAACATTAGAATGTAAATGTATCTGAGCATAATTAGTAAATGTAAGATGTATGTTATAATCTATCATTACACAAGGGTGTCAGGATAGATGTAAGCAATGCATATAGTAGTAAATTTTGATTAACTACCTAAGGGGATGGGACATGATGTCCATCATGGCTACCAAGTAGGAAGGGTTATTGCATGAGATCCCTTATGGTATAGAAAACTAGTATGGGTGTGTAACAAGCAAATACAAGTGTCATGGTGTATAAGCATATAAGGAAGCAAACATATAAACACATGAGGCATGCAAAAGGTAGGACAAGGGGCCATAATAAAAGGAACATAGGAACATGTCACTAAATCTAAGAATGAAGACATACAAGGATATGTTTAAATTTCCACATACACCAACAACAAGAAATTTGGTGTAGAGCCACATAAAAGGACATGTTCAAATGTTTGCATATAAAAGCATGAAAGAGTACACACAAGTGACATGATCACATATCCAAGGCATACATACAAATAAGTGGCATAGAATTAAAATAATAATGACAGATTCTAATTCTCTAAAAATGAAAGCAGCATAGGAAACACAATCAAGTCTAATCTAGGAACTAGAAATGAAAGCATGTATAACTATGTAATACAAATCTATGTAAATTTTAGGATGCATATATACCGAGTCTAACTAGTGATAGTGGGAAATAAATTTGAGTAATGAGGAGTAATTATCAATATCAAGATAAATCAATGCATATACTAGAATATATAGTGTGTAAATATAAAACTTAGTAGTACAATAATTGTGTAGAAGATGCCCCCAAGTGGGAGTAAATATCGATGTATAAACCTAGATTGGTGTAAAGTTCCCCAATGGGTAGATGATAGTTGGTCAAGATCAGTGTTTGACCAGATTCTTATCTAGAATCTGCAAGCACTTGAGAAGAATAATTGAAGCATATGTGTATGATAAAACTGACTATACTAGGATAGCTAGCAATATGCAATATCTGGCAAGTAGTAAAAATATAAACATAATAATGAATACAATCTATAAATTTTATGTTTTTAAAATATTTGAATGTTTTTGTATTTTGACATGTTATGTTATTTTTGTGTTTTTTGAGAACAATATATGTACAAGCATATGAAAATAAACTATGTACAAGGAGTGAGAGAGAGAAGGAAGTATGTACAAGGGTAGAAACCATACTAACCCATGAATCTCATGGGAGACTCACCGTCACTATGGATTGTGTCAAAGAGGGTAACTATGATCATGTGTGTGGTGTGAAATAGTAACTATGAACCCATGATCTGGTGTGTTGTATAATCTAAACATGAAGATGCTTGAGTAGTGATGATATGATGGTGTGGTACTGATTATGATGCCTTGTGAACTGTAGGGGTCTTAGGGGCCCATCTAGTAGATGTAAAAGTTTTAGGTGATGTAGTGGTATTTAAGTTCTGAGATTGTCAATTGAGATTACATATCCCTAGATTGGCCATAGGCCTTTCTTAGAGCCTATTGTCACACTTATTTAGCCTTTGTATAGGCCACAAGCATCCCTAGTTAGCCCTAAAGTAATCCCAAACCCTCATTTCCTGATCTTGGCCCTTTGTGCCTAGTGTTATGCCAGCTGGACACTACTATCATGATAAAGACACTAATGCCACATGGTGCTAGTGTCCCTAAAATGTTGTTAATTTATTTTGCCCTATCATTTATCAAACATATATATTTTCAAAATAAGAATTTCTTAGGGTCATCTTAGAGATCTTTTATCACCCACATAAGTAATAGAATAGTATATATACATGAATTTTAGCCCTCTAACTACTAGATGGACATCAAATGCAAAATACATATTTAAACTCATAAAAAATTTATCACAATTAAGGTTATCAATCCCTATTATGCCCTACTTCTGCATACTACCATCTATGGTAGCCCTAAGCTCATATTACCTAGATTTCCAATCTCAAGCATATTCAAGGCACTCAAGGCCAATATCATACTATCATCACTTGCATTATCACCATCACTTAGGTGGGGAAAAATAAAGTGGGCTTGATCTCTCTTCAGAATATTGGTATGTAGGCAAATCTCTTCATAGTAGGGTGTTAAGGATGTCCATCTTACCCTATTAAAAAACACACTTTTTAGATCATATCACTCAGTTGCCCTAGTTACATAGAATATTAGATTTACAAAATAAATAAAACATTAAAATCAAAATATAGGGTTTTAGGAATCATGCATGCAAGAATATACCTCAAATATCTAGGCACAAGTGCACCCATAAGCTCAGGATGGTCCTACACAAAGGACACTACTACCAATATCAAGACACTACTGCCACTTTTACAATAATGGTGTGCTATTGTCCAATTGTGGTGATACTATCCAGGAGGGGTTATTATTTCAATGAATTTTTGCTTAAGTTATAAAGAAAGAGAGAAAAGAAACTTGATACAGGTATGGTTGAAAAACTTGATTGATTGTGTGTGCATTGAAATCATAAGATTGTGAAGAGCTCCTCTTTGGTTTGGGAGGATGACCTATAGATAAAAAATTACTAAAGCAAATTTGTTTGTTAGATAAATAATTGAGTGGATTGCCTAGCGATAGCTAGATCCTAGAAGTTAGACCTTCCTTAGGGGTTGTTAATCCACACATTTTAAGCAATTAAGCTTATAAATAGAATAAGAAATTAATTTCATCAATGAATCAAAAGGTATTAAAACTAAATACAAGAATGTTTGCTAAGAAATATGCTATAAATGATTAAATTAGTGACAAACTAATTAATACTAGTGCTAGAGGGTTGGGGTATGCTTTAGAAAATCTGAAAGGGGTCTATGAATAGGCAAGAACAAAAAAAATTAGGTTTGATTAGGTATGGGTAGGTGAAATTAACATGTTGGTTTTCAATGCCATAGTGATCATCAGTAGTTGGGTTGATCATCAATGGTCAAGGTGACCATTGGTAGTTGGACAGACTGTCAGTGGTTGAGTTAACCATCAATGGTTATTATGTGAGTATTTGGGTTGGTAATTTGGTTGATTGACGAGATCCAAAAGATGGATACTAAGAGGTGGGTAAGACTTGGGTTGATTACAAAATGGAAATAAAGTAAATGAATACTAAGAAAAAAAATACTTGTCTTACCAAAAATCCATTAGATTGATGGTTGAGGTAGTTGATTTATTGGTGGAATCTAGCTGGATTCTGACAAAGTAATGATACATAAAAACTTAGTGGAGAGGTGATAATAAATTTAATCTCTAATATGATTGATGGATTTCTAGATTGTTTATGGTGATTGACCTATAAGAAATAAACTCCTGAGTGGACAAGCTCTTGATAAAAATTGTAGATGGATTTCACCTTCAAGCTCATCTATTTTTATAGGCACAAGCAAGAGGTGGAAGTGAAGGTTCAATTAGGTTGTCTAATTATAAATTTTCCATCCAAAGGCTTGCAAAAGGATTTAGACAACTTATATTTAGAAAAACAAAGCAGGTGGTTTGAATGCCTTTAATTAGGGAGGTGCACCCTAACCATCAATGGTCAAGGTCAATGGTCAAGTGTTAAAGGGTAAAAAGGGATAAAAGGTAAGGTTGATCTAGTTAATTTAAACTAACTATAAGTTAGGTTAAACAAGGGTCAAAGGGTTAAATGGTCTTAAAGGGGTCTCAGGGAGTTTCAACATTCAAAATCACAATGTGTAGATTTATGATGTCTACATTTTACCTCTTTTTGTTATGCACCTTGAATGTACTAGCTATAAAACAAAAATTAGTTGCTAGGTCAAAAGGTTTGGTTACTTGCCCTAATTATGGGAGGAGTTATTGCTCCTCAAATAAGGAGGTGATGAGGAAGAATAGAATTGGGTGTGGGTTTGATGGTTGGTGAAAGTGTCGATAAGGATGGACATCATTGGGTACAAAAGTGCAAATAGGTGAATAAAGTATGACAAAAGGTGTGAAAGTTGAGATTGCATAAAGACTAGGTTACCATAGTCGATAAAAATAAAGGTTAATGTTAGATAAGTGACTAGTGTACCATATGACCATAATTAGGCATGGAAGTTAGGTACACCTATTAGTTTCCTACATAGGGTCAATGTTTTCATGTATATCTAAGGTAGGAGTGCTCTCATGGAAAACACAATTTGTTCGAGTATCATAGGTATTTAAGATAGGAAGTGCTCTAAAAATACATAAGTGGGTCAGGTAAGTGTCAGGTGGCACAAGTTCAAAAGGTCAACATGGAAATGTTGTCATTCTGGTCAAAGAATGAGGTAAAAAGTGTCAAAAAAAGTGTGATAGTTGGGCCTAAATGGACCAATAGTGAGGTGATGATGTGTTTGGGGTGGGTGGAGGAGACTAATCTCCATGGGTGGGTTTGGGTTTGTAGGAGAGGGTAACTCCAAAAAAAAATTGGCACCTAGGTGTGGGTGCCTAAAAAAGTTTTTAAAAGTTGGTTTCCTAACCATTGATGGTTAGGGTCCCAAGGTCACCCGTCGACGGTCACCTGACCATCGATGGTCAGGGGGAAACCCTAAAAGGCCAAAACATAAAAAATGAAAATAAAAAGTCATTTTCACTTTTACTATTTTCCCTCTAAGTTTTATGTGCTCTAGTGAAGTGGCTTTTGGCATCTTGATACGAGAGGTTTGACTGAGTGGTTGTTGACTTAGTCATTATTGATTGGTTAGAGGTGCATGCTTGAGTAATCTCTTGGGAATAAGATACAAGGTGGATAAGGACATGATCGAGTAGTGGGACATGGGATCCATCTATGATAGAGGTCAAGGAATGAGGTAGGTATGTTTGAAATTGATAAATTTTATTAGATTAGGTTAATTTGTAGTTGAATATTGGTAGTTTTTAGTTGTTTAGGTAGGGTTTTTGGGGGGTTGACCTAATTTTAGGTTTTTCTTACATGTGTAAAAATTATCTGATGAAATTTAGAATGGAAAGGGTAGTCATGTTGAGGTTAAGACATAGGGTGAATTAGGTAGCTGATTAGTTAAATTTGTCATTATTTTTATAGCTTTAAGTAGCAGTAGGTTAAGGGTTTTACCACCAATTGTCGCACACAATGATCATTAGTGGTTAGACCTAACTATCAATGATTAGACATTATCATCGATGATCGACCATCGAAGGAGGAAACACACTTGACCATCGATGCTTATAAAGACCATCGATATTCGAGTATTTAGGGAAGGTGAGGTTCAAAATAGGAAGAGATAATAAAATGTTTTGAAATGTTAAAAAAGGGTTTAGAGGTAGTTAAAATTACTAGGTATAGGTTTAATATATGTTAAAATGATTAATGTTTTGAAAAGGTTGTTGTGTACAACTAGGTGTTGGTTTTGATGGAGTTAGGTAGGTGATAGGAAAATTTGGTGGGTTTAGAGTTAGGTATTATTTGGTAGAAACATTATGCATTTGGTTTTATATGTTTGGGTAGGATCTAAAATAGGTGGATATTGGTGGTTGAAGGTTGATAAAAGGTTGGTGTTAGGTAGGTCTAGGTAGAATGATTGAAAATGAAGTATGCAAGCTAATTTAACTATTTTATAGGAATGAAACTAGATCCAGATGAGGGATTGGGTTCCCAAGATATTTATGGAGTTTCATGATGGGATGACTATGGATGAGTGGATGCATATGGAAGAAGTCAACTTTAGATCCATGGTTCACTATCAACACCTACCATGGGATGCTTCCATGATTGTGGCCCTCATCAAGAGATGGGACCCAACCATGAACACATTTTTGTTGCAGATAGAAGATATTAACATCCTGTTAGAGGATGTATATAAGATTACATGGTTTCCCATTCAAGGGGAGCCAATTTACCACATTGAGATTGAGGAGAGGGATTACCATATGGATTTGTTATATGGTGAGGATTGGGTCCATGCCAGGTGGCATTTCAATGACTTTAGATATAGGCCTTTATACCAAAGGGATCTAGAGGATTGTTTGTTGATGATGATAATGATGATGGTACTGTCCTATTTCATGTTACCAAATTTGAGTAGTGGATGTTTTCCTTGTTTTCTATTAGGAGTATTGGTAGAGGTGTTGCTAGGTAGGATAGTGTTCAGGTGGGCACCTGTCTTACTTATTTATATTCATAGGGAGATATGGGGATTTTGAGTCCATAGGTGATATGGGATTAGTGTTGGGTTTATGCTCCATTTTTGGGCATATGATAACATTAGGGTGTGGAGACCATGGGGGATACCATAGAATGGATACACCCAAGTACACTTCATGGTAAGATTCTTGAAATGGAAGGGAAACTATGCATTAATAGGGGATAGTGGTGGTACTAGAGATATTGACTATTTTAGAGATGCCATAGAGGGTCTAGTTGTAGATGATGTGGTGTAGAGGCCCTATATGGGTTAGCCTAGGTGGGCCCACTACAGTTATCACATTTTATCTTTATAGAGTTAGAGATGGATCTATGGGAACAAGATGATGAGACTGAGATCATCTCATTTGAGATATTTTAGAGGTATTATAGACTCGTGTAGGGGATTTCAACTTCTTCTTAGAGGTACAGGAGAGAGGATGCATAATTTCTACTTCTGGAGCCACAACCATAAGATATAGTGCTAGATCATGAGGAGTTGATTGCTAGAGTAGGGATAGATGATGTTGACATTGTTGACATCTATGCAGCCTAGTACCAAGCCTTATATTTAGTAGTTAATTTTGAATGGGATGATGGGGGCTGATAGGCCATGGATGTGGATTCATTTGGGGTACGAGTTTAGGGTGGTGGTCAGGATGGACAGGTAGTGACAGCACTTACAGTGGTACAAGCTCAGATCATAGGTTTACAGGGATAGGTGGCCACTCTTCAAGGCTAGATTATCACTTTATAAGGTCAACTTTCCACCTTAATAAGAGAGGGAGATTAGGTTCAAACCTCCCTTGGTTTAATGACTCAATAGAGGGATACCCTAAGACAGAGGGTAGGGGTAGTGGTAGGATAGGTAGCACCACCAGGTTTCACTCCTACAACCTAATACCTAGCTATAATAGAGGTGTTATAGTGTTATGAGGTTATTATTTTGGCATAGTGTCCAAATGAGCTCAGATAGGGGGAGTCCAGTTCTAGTCTAGTAGGTGGTCCATCTATGGCTACTCTAGGATAGTGGGTCTCTATAGTGAGTGGATATATATGCATCCCAAGAGGTCTAGCACCAGATGGTAGTGCAGGTATAGGAGCAGGAGGGGCCAGTGGTAGTGGTGCCCCAGAGACATGATATTACATGTTTTGATATGTTATATGTACATGATTTTGATACTAGCTTACGTGTTGATGATGCAAGATGTATATGAGAGAGAGATTATATACATTTATTACATGTATTATTTATGGTCACACATGATGTATATGATGATGTTGATGATTAGATAGATGTGGTTTATGTTTCATGATGTGGTTTATGATTATGGATATTTGTGTTCATGTTATAATGTTATTAGAGTTATACATGTGATCTTTCTTTATTGCCCATGCTAATGGCGTATGATTTACATTTGGTGTTTAGCGCTTATGATGTGATGTTTACATTGATTTATGGATTATGATTATGGTATGGTTGTGTAGACACTGACATATGCTTAGTGAGGCATGAGATGGTTTTGGTTTATGGTTATGCTTCTTGATTACTTATGACATGCTAATTTTTAATGAGTGTTTTGGATTTCATTATGATTAGACATGTGGTGGAAAATGATTGATTTGTTTAAATTATGAATGTGATTATCATGTATGGTATGGTTATGCTTATGGTTATGGTTATTTTTATGGTTAATGTTTGTTGTTAATTTTTATGATAAAACACATGAGGGAGTTTAATTAACAACACTAGATGGGAGAGTAAAGAATATAATCAAGAAATGATATGAAAATATCAACTAGTCACAATAGGATAAGAAGAGGGCACGATGCCTTCTCATTGATAAGGACTAAAACAAACCAAATTTGGATTGACTTAATGAACATAAGCCCTTTGAATGCTTCCCCTTAGCATTTGTTAATTGGCTAAAAAGGTGTCTTGACCACATAAAGTTAAGTAAACTCAAAAATCCCTTGCATATAGTGCTAAGGAGAGATGGGTGAAAATGAAACCCAGTTGCGAGACTAGCATGTCTCTGTTGTAGGTGTCTAAAAGACTAGGGTAAACAAGACTATGCCAAATTGTGTAGAATGATTGATGTGAGAAGTCTACTTTTAAAATTTGATTGTGGCTTCCACCTTATCTTGTTGTTTAAGAGCCAATTGCAGCTTTAAAAATTATTTTGCTTTTGTTTTGATTGTGATAATGAATCTTTTGTTGATTGTTGTATATGGGAAGTTGATCAATGTGGGAAGCTTCCAAGAAATTTATATGCTTTTGACAAATGCTTACTTAGTCATCTATCAAGGGAGTGGTCTAAGTTTATGTGATTTGCTTAATGCTTTTGATAGTTATCCTTTGAGGGAGCAGTCCACCTTACATTGTGTTAATTTCAAAGAGGTTATCAATAGATATCCTTTAAGGGAACAATATGTGAATGTTAGGAATGACCCATGATTGCTAGTGACAATAATTTTGTTATTTTTCTTTGATTTTGCTTGACATAAATTTGCTTAGGTTGGCTTAGTGGTTCACCTTTATGAAGGCAAAACTAAAAGCACAAGAAGGTTGATTAGGTGTGAGGAGGTTTAGGTAATAATGACCATGGGAATCCATCTTGTGAAGGTGTGGAAAGTACCATGAGAACCATGCCATGGGTAGAGCCATGATACCCATTGTTGAAGATAAGGATATACTGATGACAGATAATCACATGATTCATTTTTAATCGATTTCCCCCTAAAAGAGGGAGATGAATGTGGGTAAATAGCAAGGGATGAGCTTAAGTTAAACAAAAAGTGAACTTGATCCTTCTTAAAAAAATAACAGATGCATATGCAAAGCATTGAGGGGCTCAAGCTCTAGGTGGCCTTTGAGAGAAGATAACTGGTAAGTTCTTGATCCATACTTATGGGTTATGATATAAGATCCAAGCCAATTAAAATCAAACTTGCCCCATTTGCTCTTATCCATATTAGTGACACATTAGTTTTCATTTAAGACAAGGTATTTGATAATGATTTCTCACACTCTAAGGTGCTTATTATAGGCACATTTGATATGCTCTTGATAGACATGAAGATGGGTGAGGGCCTCTAGATGATGTTATTCAAGTAGCTCAAGTAGGACTAAATGATGTTGATGATAATCATCCTCTAAAATAAGCTCTTTCAAAGATATAAAAAGAGAGGGGATTTGGACTTCAAGAGGCAAGACATCCTCTGCTCCAATTACAAGAGAAAAGGGGGTGGTACCTATTAGGGTTCTAATGCTAGTACGATATGCCCACAAGGCAAAGGGGATGTACAAATGCCATTCCTAACCTAACATATTAACCATTTTAGTTATCATGTTATTAAGAGTTTTTTTATAGGATTCTACCTCTCCATTAGCTTGAGGGCGATAGGGCAAGGATAAACTTAATGTTGAATGCATCACATAGACCTTAGACTTGCCTAATTTTAAAGTATTTACCATTTTCAATGATAATCTTGTGAGGAACACTGAAGTGACAGATGATATGATGGTTGGTAAAGTTGACAATATTTTTCACTTTGGTTGAGACTAAAGGAATAGCCTCTACCCATTTGGTAAAATACTTGATCGTGGTAATGATCGAATGGTGTCACTGTGAGGAATGAGGATTGATTTCACCAATAATGTTTAGACCCCATTATGAGAAGGGCCAAAAATCAATAGAGACTCGAAGGCTATGGATGGGTGTGTGATGCAAATTAGCGTGTTATTGGCACTTAACACACTTTTTCACATAATCACAACAGTCTTGGTTAAGGGTAGGATAATAATAACCGAGATGGAGGATGCACTTAGCTATAGTGAGGTCATTAAATTGATCCCCACATATACCATCATGCATTTCCTTGATAGCGTGAGAGGCTTCATGACTAAACAGGCAATGGAAGAGGAAGCCATCAAAGTTACGCTTATAGAAGATTCACCCCATAATGGTATAGTGTGAGGTACTCTAGATGAATGCTCTTTAAGCATTCCTAGAGAGCCCAAAAGGAACTATGCTAATGTTAAGATAGTCAAAGGTTTGTTGATACCAAAGGTCAGGTTGGGTCTCCTCTACATTGAAAATGGTGGGAGAATGTAGTTTGACATAGGATGGTTAGGTAAGTCAGTGGATAATGATAGACAGCTTAGAGTTTGAGGGTATGGATGGTATCTGAGAGGTAAGGGAAGCTATGGTGTCAGTGAATTTATTTGTAGATCATGCGGTTGACTGGATGCAATAGTGTTCAAATGATGCTAAGAGTTTGTCAACTAGTTGCGTATACTACTATAAAATATCATTTTACACTGGTAAGAACCATTAATTTAATTAACCACAAGTTGAGAATCACCAAAGATATTGATTGTTTTGACTCCTAGGGCTAAGGCAGTTTAAAGGCATATTACTAAGGCTTTATACTTAGCCATATTATTGGTACATTAAAAATCAAGCTTGAAGGATAAAGGGAGAGGTTCATCATCAACGGTGATAAGGATGATACCTGGTCCCCTCC
This sequence comes from Torreya grandis, assembly GCA_037957365.1. Lineage (NCBI taxonomy): Eukaryota > Viridiplantae > Streptophyta > Pinopsida > Cupressales > Taxaceae > Torreya > Torreya grandis. Next base: position 344,320 of record JARHVA010001816.1, read on the forward strand.
CATGTTGACATTTTGATCCATCGAATAACATGGTGACTTGATAGGTGAAATATACCTAAGAAAGGGTCATGATAGACTCATCTGAGAACTCAAGGGGAGGAGGTTGGTTATTTGCTAAAGGCACTTTGACCAATTGGTTAGCAATAACTTACCCTTTAATTAACTTTTGTTAGAGGAACTCAAGATCAAACTCTACTAAGAGCATGAGCCACTTGGCTATATGCTAGCTTTGGTATGGCTTGCATTGCATGTACTTAAGTGGGTTGGTGTTGGTTATGACATAAGTTTTATGGTTAAGAAGGTAATGGTAAAGTTTGGTAGCCATGAAGACTAAATCTAAGTAAATTTTCTTAGTATGGGTAAACCAATTCTCATACTCTAAAAGTGTGTGGCTAATGTAGTATATGGCTTTCTCTTTGTGTTTTTCATCTTGATGAGTCAACATTACCCCTAGGGAATGGTCAGTGGTAGAGATATATAGGTAGAAAGGCTAGTTGTCCTTGGGATGGGTGAGGATAGGTGGTCACAAAAGGTAATTTTTGAGAGAATCAAAATCTTTTTGATAACCATCATTCCACTTGAAAGACACATCCTTCTTCAGGAGGTCATGGAATAGTTGACACTAATCTGAAAGCTGGGAGATGAAATGATGAATGGACTGAAGCTTTCCCTGCAGGATACATACTTGCTTAAGGTTTGCAGGAGGAAGCATGTCTAAGATTATTTTGATTTTGGTAGGATCAACTTTGATTCCATGAAGGGAGATAATAAATCCAAGAAGCTTTCTTGATAAGACCCCAAAAATGCACTTTTTAGGGTTAAGATGGACATGAGAGTGGATAAGTCACTCAAAGATGATCTTAAGAATGGCCAAGTGATCCTTTCAGAGTTTTGATTTTCTAATAAGGTCATCCAAATAGTCCTCTATGATCTTATGGATAAGGTCATGAAAATGTAGGTCATGTCACATTGTTAAGTTTCACGAACATTCTTTAACTCGAAAGGCATGACTCTATAGCAAAAGGTCCCCCATGGGGTGGTAAAGGTGGTTTTGTGTTAATATTCAAGAACAATTAAGATATGATTGTAACCTAAGAACCCATCCATTAGAGATAACATCTCATGGCCAACTATAAGATCAACAAGTTGGTTGATGTTTGATAGAGGGAAGTCATCTTTAGGGAAATCAAGGTTGAGGTCATGAAAGTCCACACATATGCATAGTCCCCTTGTGGCTTTGGTGATGGGTATCACATTCGATACCCATTGGGGGTAGTCAATGGGTTGAATTAAATTGATAGATAAAATATGTTGAAGCTCTTTTTTGATGAGAAGGGCCATGTGGGAATGCATGCATTGAAGTTTTTGCTTGATAGGTTTGGCATCACGGTGAGTGACTATGTTATGGGTAGAAATGGCGGGGTCAATTTTAGGCATATCACTATAAGACCAAGTGAATGTTATGATATGGTCTTGGAGGAAAGAGGGGAAGTCCTGAAGTTCCTTAGTATTCAAAGATTGGCCTAACTTGACAATGTGGGGGTTGTATGAGTACCCAAGTTGATATCTATGGTGGATTCATTCAACATGGTTGAGGTCTCATGAGGAAGGGATTTATGGATCAATGAATATGGGCCATCAAGGTAGGTGAGAATAGAATCATCATCCTGGCACTGAATAGTGTTAATGGTAGGAGAGTATTCTCCTATCATCTCAAGATGGGTCAAAGGGATGGTTACAATCACCCCCTCCTTCTTATTAGTCAGGCATCCAAGGTTTATCATGTTGATAAAAAAAAATTAGGTGGGTTGATGTCATCATCCTCATACATAGTAGGGGAGAGGTCAGTGAGAAGGGATTATCTTCCTCAACAATGGTGGTGGTAGGTGTTTTAGGTTTCTTTTTGTTAGGTAGGATGAAATTGAGGCCATGTTTCTCATGAGGTTTCCTAGTTTTGATGGTGACCAATTCATGTTCGCCATGTTCATATCGCCCAAGACTGAAGCCTTTCCAATCACACTAATGAAGGTATGTCTTGGAAAATTTTGGTTTATCTAGGTAAGAGAAACTAATGATGAATGGTCAAGGTAGAAGAGAGGTGGTATAAGCATAGAGGGATTTGTTGAGTCCCTCATAGATAAATTGGGTCTAATGGTGGGGAGGTCTAAAGGGAATGATAGTTCTGACATTGGGGTCATATCCTAGTTGGTTGGTAAGTTTCCCATACTCATGAGGAGTAGGGAAAACATCAAGTGCTAAAAGTTGATATTCCCCCAATGAAAGATGATGGAAGGTGGATTACAAAGGGTCTATGGTAGGGATTTGGTCTGAATGGATGGAGGAAATAGTTGATGCCTCATTGGTAGAAGGAGAAATGATATCTACTTTGGTGGTTGAAGGTTGAGTTTTAACTATTGAGGGTGTGTTGGATGGAGGTATGAGGACATCATTGGGGTGATAGCTCATGTTGTATGTTGAGAAAGGACTTAGGTCAACTTGGATGGTGATGAATTAGCCTTCATGCCCAAACTTAATGTAATGGTGGAGGGTAGAGGGAATACAACCCATAGAGTGAATCCAAGGTCATCCCAACAAGATGTCGTATTGGAATTTAGCTTCTACAACATAAAAAAGTTTACGGAGCATGTGGGGTCCTACACAAATATGAAGGATGATAGTTCCCAAGGTAGTAGTCATGTTATCATTAAAGGAATGAAGGATGGATGAGGATTAAAACATAACATTATTTGGCAAGTTGAGTTGGTTACAGGCATGAGAGGAGATGATGTTTATGCTATCTCCCCCATCAATCATGACTCATTTGATGTGGTTTTGGTTGATTTAGGTAGTGATAAAGAGAGGAGGACCTAGATCCTCATGATGGATGGAGGGTATTTTTGAATCCTTGAAGGTAAAAAGGTTGTAAATCTAAAGAGCACCAACAAAGGTGGCTAGAGGTTGGGGGTCCTCAGGTTGGACCTTAATGGATTTCAAAGCCTCTATTAGTGCTTAGTGGTGGTGGGGAGAGGTAGAGATTAATTCATACAAGCTCATCTTGGTTAGGTTTTGATGAAGTTGTTTAAGGATAACTCTCTTAATGGCTTTTGAGGGGTTAGATTGGGAGGCACCTAAGATAGACACCTTGGGTTTGGTCAAAGATGAAGATGGTTGGGTCTAGGTTGGTTAGGAGTTTGAGGAGAGATATATCCAAGGAATGGACACCTTAGCTTTCCCCTTATCCTTATGCTATGCTCTTGTGACCACATTGATAGTATGGATAGAAAGAGAGGTTGAGCTGGAGGATTGGTCAAATTTGTCTTCAATCTAAAGTGAGTATGGAGGAGTGGGTGAGTGTTGGGTACATATGGTGGGTGGTTGGATTAGCATGGGGCTCATAGGAGTTTCATCTATTAATAGATCATCCTCATCATAAATTTGGTAGATGATGGTTTGGAGAGCTTTACAATTCTCCATATCATGGCCAGGTGTCTAGTGATAAGAACACACATGGTGGTCATCGTACCAAATGGGTTTAGAAGCTATAGGGTCAAAGGGTCTGATGAGAGGTAGGGTTAAATAAGAGGTTTGTAATAACCTATGGAAAATGGTTAAATAAGACTCAACTAAAGATGGTAAAGGTTTAATGGTTTTTATTTAGTGGTTGAGGTAGGAGGTAGCTTAGAAATAGGTTTGGTGGTATTTATTTTTGGTAGGGTGGAGTGTTTGGTCAATGTCTTTAGTTTAGGTAAGGATATTGATGAGATATATATGGAATATTGTAAGTTAGGTAGCCTAGTTATTTTTGGTATGGTGAAAAGAGGTGCATCAAAGATATATTATGAAGGTGTAACCAAGATAAGTGGTGGGGTTTTGGTAGAGGCAATTGACTTCCTGCTCAAGGTAGAGGGAGGCAAAATTTGGGCCTTATGGCCTTTGTGTGGTTTCACCTCTTTGGTTGCATTGATCTAATGTTTGGTTGGTGGACTTGAAGGGGTTAGGTCCACTTTCACATATGGGTGACTAAGGCTTGATGTAGGGAGGATACCAAGGTTCTTGGTAGATTTGATTGGGATGATAGGAGAGGGTTTGGCTACTTGGGTCATGGTTGGCTTAAGTGGTTCAAGGTTATTTGGTTTGGTAGAGGTTTTAGTTGGTTAGTTAGAGGGTTTGGTTGTTTGGGTAGATATGGTAAGAGGTTAGTCAATGGAAGTGGTGGGTTGGTATAATTGAGAAAGGGTTGGAGGTTCTGGTAAAGTAATATAAGGGAGGCCTGATTGCTGCCAGAAGATGGATTGATCCATGTCAAGATTGAAGATAAAATCCAATTTTTTCACTATCCTAGATAAAGGTTTATAGGTTGGTTTGATTCCATAAATAGTGGACTTGAAAGATAGGCCCATAGGTAAAGACACGGGGATGGTAACCTCATCCTCTTCTTGTAATCAACAAAGGTAGGGTTGAGATAGGTGGTTCCTTTACAGGAGGAGTAGACATGGGGGTTTCCTTCTTGGGAATGATTTTTGAAGGGGGAGTAGGTTGTTCAGTAGTTGAAGGTAAAGACAGGGTGGTGATGGTTGGTTGTTCTACTATATCAGTTAAAAGGGTGGCTTGTGGTTCCATTACCTCAATAAGTGGAGGGGAAGAAGATGGTGTTTCCCCAATTTGGGTATCTGAAGGAAGGGAAGGTAACTCTGCTACTGCAACAAGTAGAGAGGGTGAGAGATAAATGGGTTGGTCAACAAGATCTTTAATAATGAGTGTGTCAAGAACCATGTTAACTGTATGGGTATCATGAGAGCACTCGATGTTGTCACTCTCATTCTTGGTAGGATCATGGTTTGGGAAGGGTTTCCTAAATATATCAAGGGCTTGGTTTGATGGTACATTGGGGTTTTCCAATGTAATCTCTCCCTTGTCAATGAGGGATTGGACAAGGCTCTTGAAGGTGTTGCACCTACTAACATCATATCCTATTACCCCATGAAAGGCACATAGATCATTCTCATTGTACCAATTAGGTGTAAGATGAGAAGAGTAAAATTGTTTGGGTGCCTTGATAGGAGGAAGTTGAATGATGTTTGCTTTTAATAACTTCTCTAAGATAGAAGCATAAGATTCTCTAAGTGGGGTGAATTGCTTTTGGTTGTTCTTGTTTTGGTTCCTCAAGTTTTGTTTTCAAGAATTAGAGGAATTGGATTGGTTAATGAAATATGGAGGAGTGGATTTTAAGATAACCACATTTGTAGTTCCCTTACTTTTGGTTTTGGTATTGGGTTGGTTGATTGACTTGGAAGAAGAAGCCTCATTGGTTTTGTAAGTTGAGCTCTTGATTTTGAAATTTAGCTTATCTTCATCAATGGCTCGGTTCTCTAACTTACTCTCCATGGTAAAAGCTTCTTCAAAGGTTTGAAAGCTTTGGACATGTAGTGTGGGGGAGATATACTTGGCACATGCCCGATCAAAGAGCTCTATGAGTTCAAGTTGAGGCAAGGAAAAGGAAAGTTTGTTAATAAGACTCCTCCAATGAGCCACAAAATTGAAAATGGATTCATCCTCAAATTTTAAAATAGAGTAGAGGTTGATGATAGGAACTTTCTTGGAGATATTAAAAAGTGGTCTAAGAAGGTCTGATCCAATTGGGTGAAAGAGAAAAGGGAGTGCTTAGGTATGACACTATACCAATCCAATGCTAGATCGGCTAGAGACATGGGGAAGGCACAAAGGATAAGGGCATCATCATAGGTAATGAGATATCAAGCATGCCTAAATGCCCTATGGTGTTATTGGGGATCTTCCTTACTTTGAAATTTAGAGAACTTGGGAAGTTCCCATTGGGGAGGATATGGGTTGATAGGTACAGATGGTTAGATGGGCTTATTGCATATTTGGTCATATAACAAGATGTTGTGATCACCCAAAATGGATGACTCCAAGGTGGTCATCTTGTCTATAAGCATATTCATCAGGTCAGCTTGGGGTTGTGCACCCAAAAGGTTATAAGATGTATACTACTATGGTGGTTGGGAGACATGTTGGGAGTGGGTAAAAGGTTAGGAAGCTGCCACATATGGGTAAATGGATGTCAAAGGTTGGGTGGAGGATACATAAGGGTGGGTAAAGGTAGGTAGTTTGGTAGTGGGTACATGCCCTTGTATATTAGGGATGTATCCAAAGGTTGGTCCAAGAGGTTCTTGTTAGATAGGAGCGGTAGTTGGGTTGGTGACTGATGGAAGGGTGTTGACCCTCGTACTAATTGGTGGTAGGGTAGAAGGTATGGATACCATAAGGTTTTGAAGTGGAGTAGTGGCTGATGGGTTGGGGATAGCTAAGGGAAGGTTAGTAGTGGTAGAGGTAGGCCCTCGTATTATGGAGGAGTGGTTGGTAGGAACAGAAGATATAAGGGTAGTGGTAGATTGGGCTAGTTGTTTTCAATGGTAGTCTCAAAGGGGTTGTTGGTTGATGAGGAGGCTTGGGCAGTTAACATTTGGGTAGTAATTTTTCAATAGAGGCACTCCCCATGATATGGGGAGGCATGCCATAAGGTGGATCTATGGATGGAGCTGAAGTCAAGATGCAGTAAAACATGGTTGTAAGATAATGTTGTAAGGCTATATGATTGTTATCTAAAAAAGTGACAAAATATGCATCTCCTTAAGGAACCTACCAAGTGAAGTTAGGACTTTTAAAGGGGTGAGGATAGTCTACTAGTTTAGAAATGTAGTTCATGGATGAATAGGTAGAAGAGGTAGGTTATCTTTGTGATGAGTTTTACTCTGCAAGGTCTCTTCACTACTAGCGAATGAGAACCATGTGAGATAAAGGAGATAAAAAGCACAAATATCCTTACTACTCAAATAAAGAGAAGACAAGAAGAGATCAAAGAAATCAAATCACACTCTAAAAGAGGTCTTAAACCCTAGAGTTTTAATTAATATCTCTTTTAGCTTATGCCTTAAGAAGATGTGTGATTGAAATTGGTTTGTAGATCGGGTACTAAAAAGGAAGTCTATGGTTGGTTTTAGGTTGTGTTTAGGTGCTCAAAAATAATCTGTATTGGAATCAATATGTGGCTTGGTATTGGGGCCTACCCCCTCACTTCACACACTTTAGCAATAAGGGTGTTGGGTGCTTAGCCAATAGATATTGATATCTAGAGATTATACTCAACTAGAGAGTTTAGTTGGTCCTCCCCTTGGTAATGACCTCCAAGTAGGATCACTAAAAAAGGGTAAGGTAACTATAAGTGATGAAATCCTATTTGTGCCTTGTCTCAAGTATGTTTAATGTTTAATCAATCAAAGTGGTTTAGTTTAATGTGTGTAACAAGTAGTGAACCTACGATAGATTAATTTGCCTTTAAGGTAAGCTATGTGAACTAAACTTTCAAGAAATTGATGTATGCACTTAATTCTAATCCAAAAGAAACTTTTGATTTCATTAATGAGGAAAAAATATAAATAATGTAAGAAAACAAGAACCCAAGTAAAGACACATGGCTCCCATTGGGCATGCCAAAATATTTTAATGAATTTCTGCTTAAGTTCTAAAGAAAGAGAGAAAATAAACTTGATATGGGTACGGTTTAAAACTTGATTTATTATGCATGCATTGAAATCAGAAGATTGTGAAGAGCTCCTCTTTGGCTTAGGAGGATGACCTGTAGATAAAAAAAGCACTAAATCAAACTTGTTTATTAGATAGATAGTTGATTAGATTTCCTAGTGATATTTAGATCTCAAAAGTGAGAGCTTCCTTAGGGGTTGTCAATCCACATGTTTTAGGTGATTAAGCTTATAAATAAAATAGGAAAGTATTTCTATTAAAGATTTAAAAGGTACTAAAACTAAATACAAAAATACTTTCTAAGAAATATGCTAGAAGTGATTAAATTAGTGACAAACTAATTAATACTAGTGCTATATAGTTAGGGTATGCTTCAAAAAATCTGAAAGGGGTCTATGAATAGGCAAGAACATAGAAAATTAGGTTTGATTAGGTGTAGGTAGGTGAAATTAACTTGTGGGTTTTCACTGCCACAGTGATCCTCAGTGGTTGGGTTGACCATCGATGGTTAATGTGATCTTCGATGGTCAAGGTGACCATCAGAGGTTGGATAGATCATCAGCGGTTGAGTTAACCATCAATGATTATTGTGTGAGGATCTAGGTTGGTAATTTGGCTGATTGATGAGATCTAGAAGATGGATTTTGAGAGGTGGGTAAGACTTGGATTGATTATGAAATGGAAATAAAGTAAATAAATACTTGTCTTACCATAAATTGATTGGGTGGATGGTTGAGGTAGTTGATCTATTGGTGGAAACTAGCTTGATTCTGACAAAGTAATGGTACCTAAAAAATTGGTGGAGAGGTAGTAGCAAATTCACTCTCTGATATGATTGCTAGATTGTTGGATTGTTGATGGTGATTGACTTACAAGAAAGAAACTCCTAGATAAACAAGCTCTTAATAAAAATTGTAGATGGATTTCACCTTCAAGCTCCTCTCTTCTTATAGGCATAAACAAGAGGTAAAAGTAAAGGTTCAATTACATTGTCTAATTAAAAATTATCCATGCAAAGGCTCACAATAAGATTTAGAGAACTTATATTAAGAAAATCAAAGCAGGTGGTTTGCATGCCTTTAGTTAGGGAGGTGCACCCTGACCATCGACGATTAAGGTGATCGTCGGTGGTTATCTTGATTGTCAATGGTCAAGTGCCAAAGGGTAAAAAGGGCTAAAAGGTAAGGTTGAGATAGATAAGTTAAACTTACGTGGATTAGGTTCATCAAGGGTCGAAGGGTTAAATGGTCCCAAGGGGGGCCCCAAGGAGTTATAACATTCATAATCATAATGTGTGGATTTTTGGTGTCTATAGTTATGACACTAGGATTTAGTTTATGACACTCATACCAGATTCCATCTCAGTTTCTAACACCCAGATCATTTTTATCAGGTGTTTTCTAGCTAAGTTATTACTTGCACTATTTATTACTATTTTTAGAAAAGTCAAAGCTAGTCAATTTTGTAACAAATTAGTGGTTATATTTATCACATATTATTTTCTTGATTAGTCTATTCATCTATTTAAAAAACATAAGCTTTACATGTGTTAAGTCTTAAAAGTTTAAAACATAATCCTAGTGCTTCATTCCCCTAATATATGAAAGTGATGAGTTGGAATGTTAGGGGGATTATAGAAGAGATATTGTTAGACATTTTTGTAGAGCCATAGAGGGTTTGGATTTTTTGCTCTTGTAAGAGTTAAATTATACTAGCCATGCCCTTAACACTACCCTTTATTTTATTTGGCCTAGTTCTACTTTTGTTTTCACTAAGTATGATAAAGGCAGAGAAGGTGTTTCTATTTTGGTAAGTAAAGATTGGGATCACTTTATTATTGACTGGGGGTGTTCTCCTTATAATAGAGTTATTTAGGTTTCTTTGAAAACTAATGAGCATGAATTTGGTATATGTTCTCTTTATGCCCCTAATGATTATAGAAAAAGAGTTGAGATTTGGAAATGTATCCCTAATTCCTTAAAGGATATCCCTTGGGTCATTGGAGGGGATTTTAATATGGTTGAGTAAAAAGAAGACAAGATGGGAGGATACTCATTTGAATGGAAAGGTAATGAATAATTCAGGTGGTTTAAGATGAAAATACTTTTATGGATTATTGACCCTATGTTTAAAGGTAACAAAGATAATAAAGGTGTGTGGTTCACTTGGTGTAATAATCAATCCAAGAAAAGCAAGTTTTATTCAAGATTGGATATATTTTTGGTTGTTAAAGATCACTTTATTCTTCCTTTGATTGATAGAGGTAATCTAATACATGTGTACTTTTAAACTCTCTCTAACAATCACCCAATTGAGATGTGCTTTGAGGTTTGCTCAATTCTCATATCAGTAGCTAAATAGTAGAAAGGTTAATGTGACCCATTTAAGTGATGATGACTACCTCTAAGGGTTGAAGACCACTTGGTTCATAGGAAAAAAACTTATTTGCCTTCCTCTCTTCTACTTTTTTAACCCTAATTTGGTTTTAGAAACCCTAATAGGATAGAAACTAGTATAATAACTCAAACTAATAGATATGAAATTCAAGCATACATTTGAATGTTAAATACTAAAACTGATTGCAATGAAATAACAAGTGGCATATGCTAAATATATTAAGTACAACAAAGGGATGAATACTTATATTTTTTTACTAACTATAAGATTATGATTGTGTTTTGAAGGTGGGAAACATATAAAAATAGGGTTATGATTCATTTGGTTCAGGAACTAGGTTTCTATTTATACAGCATTGATTCTATCAAATCTAGGTTAGTATTGATTTTCTATACTTCCCTATATGGTCAGTAGTGACATATGCCAAAATATGGGTCTATGACTATATGGTCATGTGTGCCTATCTTTGAAATATTTGTATGCATAATGTTGAATCTTGATGATGTTCACAACCCTAGAAAATATCCTTCTTCACCTTGAAACCCTAGGTGTTCTTGTGAGAGCTAGAAACTTAAAAAAATTTAGGAAAGTGTAATGGGTTGAGCCAACCCCAAACACCCTTATTGATGATTTATCATAGCCTACATATATAATACTCTGAGAAGATAATCAAGCTACACGTAGTTCTCATAACTTATGTTATTGTGTAGTTGTGTTTCTTCACTATATGAATGTAGCTAATGATTTAGATTTGATACTTGATAATTATTACTTTGACTTGGATTTGGTATGCTTTAGACTTGGTTTGTGACTTCTTGTGGTGACTAGCTTTCAATTTGGTAAGAATATGTAATATTTGATTAATGTGTAGTAGTCTATAGATGTGTACTAGATAAGTACCAAGTCCCATATCAAGTGAGGCCTTAATTCGTATATATATGAGTCTAATTAAGTAATATCATGCCTTATAAACATTAGGTATATGGGTATACCATAATTAAATGTTTGTTTTTTAAAATTAGATATTATTGGGAGAGGGTCAACAGTATCAGGCAAAAGATAGTATCAACTAGAAATACTGACCTAGTGTGACATTACTGAACCATGCACATGAAGACTAAAATGAAGGTCTAGGGATGTTTGTGTAGGATAATAAGTAAGTTTAAAATAGATAATGAGGTTATTTTAGTTGTGTAATAGTAGAATGAAAGGTTCAAACTCAGAAGGTAGCATGTAGGTGTGAGAGAATGGCAGGTTAGAACACTATTTGTGCACTCAAATCATGTGTGGTAAATGTATATCAAATTTTCATTTTCAAGTACTTAATACCATATTTTATTATCTAGATTATTAATACCTATAATCAATGCATTACCTATTGCCAAAACTTTATGAGGGTATATGATAAATTAAAATCTTGGCTAAGACAAAATAGAAAAAGGAAGATTTTGGAAGATTTGATCAATATTGAATCTAAGTTGCATAACTCATCAAATGATAGGGACATGCTGAAAGAGATAATTGATGTGAAAAAAAATCAAAGGGATTACCAAACATATATTGCTCAAGGGGCCAGGGTCAGATCTAAGTTGATGTGGCTTAAACAAGGGAACTGGGGAACTAAGTATTTTTTTAGAACTCTCAAGTCAAGCATTATATGAAAAATGTTTTTGTAGTAGATATTGGTGGTGTTGTGTCTAATAACCCAAGTGAGATTAGGCAAGCTTTATTTTCTTTCTACCAATCACTTTTCACTTTAGATGGTTCCTCTAATTTAATTGATAAGAGAAAACTTATTTTCACGTCTTGTATCCCTCAAAAAGTATCAAATAAGGATGCTCTCGAGTTAGATATGCATGTATCCATGGATGAAAACTTATTTTCACCTTTTTTTAAGGAATTTTTCTCTACATTGATGAGCTTTTAAGTCTGTCACACTATTCATCACCATGGATCTAGGTAGGATTTTACTTTGTTTACATTAATTGTTGATTTTGATTAGCGATTCATCCTCTAGGAGATAAGGGGGTACCCTTTATTTAATGATTGTTGCCTCCATCTCTTAATCTATGGATGCAAAGAAAGATAGAGTGAGCGAGTACAACCATGGCCCTGAATCAGGGGAGTAAATTCATCTCAAAGGTCTTCTATGAGGTAATGATAATGACTTTGATTCTCCATTACTTGATGTTATTCTAGATGTGCCTAATTTTGACAAAGCTTGTCATTTCTTTGAAAATTTTACTTTAGTTACTTATTTCTTTAGTTGAGTCCTCCTAGAGAACCTTCTGAAGCAATGGGCTCACAACCACTGGTAAGGCCATGGTGTGAAATTTGAGGCAGTCTAAAACCTTACAAAGGGCTTTTTTTATTTCACTTTTCTAACCCATAACACTACAAAGATATTGTTAACCATGGGCCTTGGTTCATCTATAACACTTTGGTCATATTTTCTCACTGGACTCAGGACTTTCAAGTCTCTGAGCATGTAAAATTGAAAGTGCCCATTTGGGTTTAATTTCCTAGCTTGCCATTCCTCCTCTAGGGTTTTATTCACTAGCTTATAAAACCCATAAGATGATTTATCTACCATGAGTAGACTAAATTTTATATGGCTCATCCTCAGAAGAGGGTTTGTGTGGATGTTAATCTATCTCATGATATGAAAGTTTATATTGATATAAAAATTGGATCTAACCATTTTTCTCAGTGTATTTTGTATATCAATTTGTCAAACACTTATGTTCTGTGTCAATCCTTAGACCACATGATCTAGGAGTTCCAGATCTGACACCAAAGCTTTGAATGGAAAAGTTGATAGTTGGACTACCATCACCAATAAAAAATAAAAAATAAAAAATAAATCTTCCAAAGGTGGTGGCAGGCCACAAAATTTATCATTCTGGCCTACTGGTAATAATGTTATGACAACCTCTACTGACAAGGCTTTCATTCCCACCAAAGTGTCTCCACTTATTATGTGTACGTTGCATGTAGTGGCCTTATTGGTTGAGGCACCGCTTTATGTGTCCTAGTCACAACCCTCTCATAGGGTGAGTGCCCCCGAGGAAGATAGGATTCTAGTTACTTTGGACCTAAAATCTTTATTATGGTATTCTCTCAGCCCATCTCCATCTCTTAAAAGGAGGAATATATGGCACACAAGTGACAACCATTGAGAATGAATGATTATATGCCCAACAACCTTATGTATAATAAGTTTTCCATGTTGGAAGGCCTATCTAAGGAGAATGAAATGCACCTTGATCCTATCTAATGATTGTGTACTCTTGGAATGTTTGAGTTATTAATAATCCATTGCGTAAGTATGTGGTCAGCAACAGTTGCCAATTTTTTAGTAACAAGAAAAGTCTTTGTTTGCAATAATTCAATATTTTTGGCTTCATGTTGTAGAATGCAACATGGATCATTTGGACTAGGGCCATTTTTCAAGCCATTAGGCATGACATTGGGCATCGTGGGGCTATCACTTTTTTGGCTCTAGAATTGGCTCATAACATTATTTCTTGGGGGTTAGAGCCCGCCCATCAAGTGTTGTAGACCCTTTTGATTTCAACAACTACATTATTGGGTTGGCTAATTTGTATGCCTTCAATGATGTTTTGGAGTGGGCATCTATGTGAATATGGCTAGCTGACTCTCTTACAAATGCCCATTGGATCCTATATGGTGACTTTAATATGGTGGAGTCGGCTAAGGATAAACAAGGGCACCTTTCGATGTGATGATGTGTTTGTGAGTGAGACACATGATTCTACATGCATAAAAAAATTAGGGTTTTTGATCCTAACCATTTTTAGAGGAAGGATTCAGACTCCTCATGGTTCACCTGGTCTAACTTTTGTCAAGGGGATGATAGGGTGATTTAATGTATTAATAGAGCTTTGCTTGATAAACAACATCTTTTTTATTTTGCTCCAATCAAAGACATGCCTATTTCTATCATTCTTGATATTTTTCTCTTAGATCATCACCCCATTTGCTTTAATTTTGAATGGACTTCTCCTTTATTCAGTCCTACATCCATGCAATTTTATCTCAATATTGCCCGCCTCAAACATGAAAGAATAGTGGGGCATATTGTTAGAATTTGAAACTTAGTTCCTCAACCAGAAGGAGATACTGATTGGATTCAGTGGTGTTTTGAGGTGTTGGCTCACACTTCCACATTTCTTTGTATTTATGGAAAGCAAGTGGTTGTCTTCAAATGGCATTTGCACAATGCTACAAATCATGAGTTTATTTGCACCTCACAGGAACTAGAGTAGGCACCTTTAATGTCCACCTTCAAACTCAAGTGGCATAATGGAGGCACAAACTTTAAATTGAAGAAACACACAAAGCTATAGGAGCTCAACTGAGAGCTCGAATGCACTAGCTCAAAATTGGTGATAAAGGAACCAAGGACTTTTTTTCCCTCCTCCATTCTAGGAAAGCTACTAATAGAATCAAAGTTGTCAAGGAAGGAAATGCAATACTTACCAAACTTAACATTTTGCAAACCTTTGTACATCATTACCATGGTGTTTTGTCAATCCAAGCTTCTTCTCTAGAAAGGGAGGCGGCTCTCCTTCAATTTCATCATGTTGTGCCTGGAAAAGTTTTCAATTCTGAAAGAATTACTTGTGGCAGGCCTTTATCACTTAGTTACCTTCATGAGGTTGTTAAACAAAAGGTTGTGGATATAGCTCTAGGAATTGATGGCTTCTTGTGTGAGTTTTATCAAACCCTGTGGGACACTATTGGCCCTGATCTGCATCAGGTTTACATTGAAGAAGTTCTAACCAATTCTTTGGGAACCCTTATCAATTAGGGTAATATTAAATTCATCCCCAAGGTTGGTGATCCTAAAAGTATCATAAATTGGAGACCTGTTACTTTTCTCAATGTCTCTTATAATATTATTTCCAAAGTTATGTCTCTTAGGGTAAAACACATTCTCACTTTAATTGTTCAGAGTGAAAAAACATGATTCATACAAAATAGGTTCATCCTAGATAATGTCATCATTGTCTAGGAAGGTATGTAATGGGCTAGACTTCCTAATCAAAAGGTTTTGTTTGTTAAGATTGATTTTGAAAAGGTTTATGATCGTATGGAATGGCCCTTCATTTCGGCAATGCTTCAGGCACTAGGGTTTAGACCAAAGTTTGTTCAAACTATTAATATGCTTTTTCAAGATGTAAGGGCTTGTATTACTATTAATGGAACCCAAACTTATCGATTTAACCTGCATCATTCCATAAGGCAAGGTTGCCCTTTAGCCCCTTCCCTATATGTTCTTATAGTAGTAGTATTTAGCTATCTTATAGCTAATTATGCTACCAAGGGTTTGGTAAGAGGCATTTCTCCCCCTCAGTCTGATAGACAACTTCTAAACGTCCATTTCTCATATGACTCCTTTCTCACTCTCCAAGAGGAAGAACAATCTGTTAAAAATGCCATGGAATGTTTGCACATATTTTGTTTGGCCTCAATATCTTCCATTCAATGGAGGAATACCTAATGGTACAGGCAGTCTCTAGGCCCCAAACCCCTTTGGCTTGAATAATTTTACTGGCAATGGATTTTATCAAGGGGTGCAGTTCAAGTTCTTGAGCATTCCTTTTGCCTTTTGGGCATCTCCCTCTAAATTATGGTCATATGTGGTAAAGAGAGTAGAAAAAACGATTTCCTTTTAGATAACTAAGCTTTTATCTTTGGTTGGTAAGTTTTAAATCTACTCTAAAGTTTTGGCAGCCATGCATGTTTACTATTCCTCCTATTGGGCCCCTTTTAATGTTGCTTATAGCAAATTAGAAAAAAAAATTAAAAAAAATTATTTGGGTTGATTCTGAAGGACACAAGGGCTTCTACAGAGTTTCCTAGAATATTTGTTATTGCCCCAAGGAATCAGAGGGACTAGGTCTTCTTGACATTAAACTCCAAGGATTGGCTCTAGGGGCCAAATGGATAATCAAAGGTCTCTCTAGGGATGAATCTTGGAAGATTCATCTTCACCATTGTATCTCTCAAGGTCTTCAATGTGGTAGGAAATCACGGCAAGGCCTGGGGATTCACTCTTTGATTATCACCCTAGTGCCTATCAAAATTAAGGGGTCCTTTGTTATTCAAATTTTATGGAAGGCTTGGGAGAATCTTAAGCCTTACCTTAGTTGGGTTGGTGATGGGTTCATAAATGGCCACTCCCTTAACTCTCAGTCTCTTTGATGTTTGCCTTGTCTTAACTTTCATAATGTTCCCTTTGCTATGGTCCCCTAGGTTAAAGAGTTATGACTTTTCAAAAAAGGTGTAAAGTTTATCAGTTACCTCTTTTATAAAGAAATCAAGGATTAGCTCACTCAGTATAAACTTTAAAACAAGTATCATCTAATAAATTTAGACACAAAGGCTATTACAAAAATTTAAGTTTTCATACCTAATGAATATTTGCATAAAAGTGGAGTTAATTCTCTTGTTCCTTGGTGGAGGGATTAGCATTAGCCTATAGCCACCCCTTTCACTCGCTACACTCCACAATTAGAATATTAATTATTGGCTCCTCAACATATTCTATTTGATATGCTCAATACCAGATGGAATCTTCATTCCTATTAAGGGATCTGGGCCAAGCATTTCAGCATAGTGTGGGCTACTTTTATTAAGCCCAAAAAAACTCACTTTTTATGGTGCCTTATCTACCATGGATTGTCTGTGGGTGATTGAATCAAGCATTTAGGTGTACCTAACCTCTTTTTCTTAGTCTATCATCAACCAAAAACAAATAAACATCTATTTTGATTTTTTCCACATGTTCAGTCTGCATGGCACTAGATCCATTCCCTTTTCCATCCTTTTCACTCAAAATTATTCACATGGAAGATGGCTCTCTTGGGCAACTCAGCTATGTTGCATGCTAAATATAATCTCTTTTGGTATATCTTTTGAGCCAACATTATGTTTCAAATTTGGAAAGCTAGGAACTATGCTTTATTTAATCATGAAGAGCCGAAATGTAATTTTTCTATTTCTAACAAAATTATTATTCTCTCTAATGTCACTCTTCAAATTCAAATCCAAATAGACAAGATATTTCTGGAGCTCAACTACCTTCATTGTTTGCTCGATCATTGGGATAACACCCTATGTGCAGTCAGCTAAGAACCTCCTAATCCCCCATGACATCCTCTACCCCCAAGGATGAGGATGTGGGCCAAGGCAATAGTGATCTAGAACTAGACGTAGGAGTTATTCTCTATGTCGATCACACCTTGATGGCCTTCTCCCTGTCATGGTGGTTGGAGTGGTTCCTCCCACTCTGGAGGTGATGGTAGGGGCTAGGGATCTCCTCCCCCATACCAAGATGGTGAGAACAGAGGTTAGGGTATGCCTCCCCAAGGAAAATTCCCACACTTGGATTTGGCTATTTCCCCTTAAATAAATCAAACTGAGACGTTGGAAGAGCATCAAAATTTTGGTTAGGATCCTTTACCTCCTGATGGAGATCCTCCATCCATGGGAGGATGGGGTGATAAGCCTCTGGGTCCATCATCTCCTCCACCTCCCCCAACATCCATGTTTTCTTCTACTACATAAGTGTTCTCATTAATGATATTTGTACTTTGGTTTCCCTGCTTTGTTGGCATGTGATGTGATGTAGTTTTTTTTGATATGGTCACTTTGTGACCACTTTTTATGACTTTTCCTAGGGGGTTTCTCTTAACCCTCAGTGTAGACTTACTTGTGGGGTGTGACTTTTTCCACCCATTTTTTTGTATGATTATCATTATACCATATCTTATTTTATATTAATATACAGGCGTTTCTTAATCAAAAAACATATATTTGATTGCAGAAATGAAAATTGATAAATTTTATGTGGTAGATGGTTTTCTAGTTGAATTCTATAAGGCCTCTAAGGGGTGGATTGTGGATGAGATTAATTCCATGTTTCAAGAACCCATTGATGTTGGGACCTTGGGGAACCAAATTAATACAAGCATCATCAAGATCATTCCTAAGTATGGGGATAACACCTAGGTTAAATTTTGAAGGCCCATAACCCTTCTTAATATATCGTTTAACATTTTGGAAAGAGTTTTAGACACTATAATATCTAAGCTTTTGCCTAACATCATTGTTGTCACTTAGACTGAGTTTGTGGAAGGAAGATACATCTTGGATAATATTATCACCAATTGGGAAGGTATGAATTGGGCTAATAGCTTAGGGGAAAATGTTTGTATGGCCCTCCTATATTTTTATAAATCTTATGATAGATTGAATGGCCCTTTATTGATCTCATAATGAGAACTCTAATGATTAGTGAGAAATTAGGAGAATGGTTTCAATTTTTTTCAAGATTCTATTGCTCAAGTGGAAATAAATGGATATCTCACATAATATTTTGTGATATAGATGTCTACTAGACAAGGTTCCCCTTAGATTTTGATCTATTTGTAATGGTTATAGATGCAATTTACTCTCTTCTTAGGGATGCAACCTCGGGGCTTCTTGTAAGGGGGATAGTGCTTCATACTAAAGAATAATTGATTGATGTATAATATTTGGATGACACTTCTTTATTTCCATAGATGGATCAAACCAAATTTTCTGAAATGAATTAGAGATTAGATATTTATTGCTCAACTTTAGGATTAATATTTTCTATGCCAAAATTCATGCTATTTGGTTGGGTTGAGGACCCCACCCCCTGATTGGATATCCTCAAGGGGATGGTCCTGGGGTGGGCCACACAAGATGGTGAGATACATAGGCATTTATTTTTCTCACTCCTTCATTCCATGAGATGTGGTAGCAGATTTTTGAAAAAATACTGAAGAAAGTTACTAAATGGCAAGAATCTTCTTTCCATGCCTGGTAGAACTCAAGTTTGTTAGAAAGTCCTCTCCTCTTTATCTTTATACTATGCTTCATGTTGTTTATTTCCATCCTCACTTGTGGATAATCTTCACAAGATTATAAGGTATATTTTATGGTCAAATGGAATGGGTAACAAAACTATGCATGCAGTCAAATAGGATATATGTTGTAAACCCAAAGTCTTGTGGGGATTGGGGCTTAAAGATCTTAAGCTTCAAGGTGTAGCTCTTACTATGAAATGGATATTGAGATCCATAACTAGTAATGAACCGTGGAAATTTTTGGTTAAAATTAATCGTTGTCAATGGAACTCTTAAAGGGAATAATAAGTGGAAAGGACTTCATATGATTGATTTGATGTTTGGCACCTTTTTAGTGACTCCTACTAACTACTTTATTTTTCAATCTATCTGGAAAGCCTGGGAGTAGGTGAAGTCCTTGGTTGTTAAACAACCCATCTTCTTTTTGTTTCACACTAGGTGTCAAGGGATAAAAATTATATGGTGGAACCTTTTTTATATGGATAAGCCCCTAGCCTTGACTAGGCGATGCTCTGTATTTCTCTAGTTTAGAAAGGGAATTAAGAACTTTCAGGATATCTACAAAATTGGCAATTGGATAACCTGGGATGAGATTAAGGCTTTGTATAAGATCCCTCAAACTCAAGATAAGACTTATATTTTTATTCTCAATGATTTGAACCCTGATTCTTTAGTTATTTTAATGGATGAGGATGTTTTATTTTGAGAAAATGTCAAATGGTTGAAGGGCCCTCCTCTACTTGAAGTGACTTCTAGACAAATCTATGAAAGATTGGCCTTCTCTTTGAATTATCTTGGTCTTAATGACAAGTGGAACATGTGTGACCCCCTTAGGGTATAGACTGATAGGTTTAAAGTGGTGTGGTCCTAATGTTGAACCCAAAAAATGGTGCTTTATATGGATCTTGTTGCATAACAAGTTAGATGGTGGTTGTCTTTTATTTAAAATTGGCATAAGTAGTCAGTTTTGTTTTATGTTTAGTAGTGAAGAGTCTACTAAGCATTTGTTGTTTAAGCATCTTTATACTAAATCAGTGTGGTCTAGAGTCTTGTTTTCCTAGAATATTGTGGCACAAAAAGAAATTATATGGAATGATATCTTATTTGGGTTAATCTGTTCAGAGTTATGTAGTTCTTTTTTCTTGCAAAATCTCTAGTATTTTATCTCTATTGAGGTACTCTAGTTTCTATGGAAAGATAGGAATGATGATGTGATTCAAGGAATTGAAAGAAGGCTTACTGACTTCAATGGACAAATCCTAGTCCATTTGCTTGTTGTGTAGGGAGATATACAAAGGAAGATGCCGAGAGAAGAGCTAAGAAAAATCCTACAATTGGGTAACATCACAGTTAAACTTGACCTTTCAAGAGAAACTGGTGGATTTCCTAAGGTGGCTAGATTTATTACATAGGAAGAAAATTCATATTTTGATCAGGAAAAGGATTCATTTATTCCTAGGTGGGATCTTGTTACACAAACTTATTATTTATAGGTGGAACTTGACCTATGGGAAGAGGATATGAATTTTTTTCTAGTTGGTGGTAAGGATATTAATGTTCAAATAGTAAATGATCTACAATCGTTATCCCAACACAACATTGTGATATTTACTCATTAGGGTCTTCCCAAAATGGAAAGCCAACAGGGTAAAGAGTATGCCATGCAAATCGTACAAAGTGTTTTAGATGTTTTGGGTGATGATTCAAGGTCTATGATCACGCATGGGAATTCAGCTATAGTGGAATCAAGGGAACCTGATATTGGAATGATTTCATAGGCCTAGATTGATGAAATTTTATAGAGTCATGTTAATAATATTCTTCAAGAAATGCAATAGAAAAGTGTGGCTTCTAACAGGGTGAAAAAAATTGTCAATGAAGATGGTGTTCTCTCAAGTGGTAGAAAGGGAATTTTGAATCTGTTGGGACTTATCTAGTGGAACGATAGGATTGAGCTTGACCATAGGATTCTTAGTGTTAATGATGATGTTGTTCACTCAAACTCGATCTGAGCTTTGCTAGTTTTACTTTAGTTGTTTTGTTTGGTGTTTGACTGTTGTATTTGGTTATAATTTTCTAATTTTGTGTTACTTCTTGAGGTGATACTTTGTTTGTTTTCCCATGAGGGTTGTGGTTTTATGTTCACAATAACTTAACTTGTTTTTTGTCATTCCCTGATTAGGTTGAACTATGTTTTATTTTGATTGTTACTCATTGGGTCATATAATTTTGTGAACTCTTGTCATTTAAAAAAAAAATAGTTTAACACTTTATTTATAGTGTAATATTATATTGTGTTATACATTTTCTTTTCAAATGCATATTTATAGAAGAATATTGTTCCATCTCCAAACAACCAATCATAAGTACCAAAACAACTATCCATTGACTTTTTTACTACATGTGATTATGAATAATTAAGCTTACTCAAAGTATAATAAAATTGGGTGTAGAATCAATGATGTCAATAATATTGGTTATAGAAAATCAGTAGAGAGGATCATCATATTCTCTTAAAATGGAAGTTATTGAAAAATAACTTCATCCTCCCTCCCCAAATTAACAAAAGGTTATTGGCCTCTTGGAAGCCTCCAAGTGAAAGTTATGTCAATCTAAATTTTGACAAGACATCTAAAAGTAACCCAAGGCTTTCTAGTGGAGAAGGATATTAATAACTTATTTGGGACAAGTGTATTATTATTTTGACTTCAACATGTTGGTTGAATATTTTGTCGATCAGCGTACTGATAAACAAAATAGGTCTGATCAACCAAAGTAGGAAGATTAGTCATCCAAATGTGTAGGTTTACCACATCAGAAGGGGACTGATCTCTCCTCTCATCAAGGGGAGGTTCCCTATAGGTATGCTCTATATATATAAATAGAAAATAATACTCAAGGGTAGGACAAACTATCCATCTCTCTTTCTTCAGAGATGATGTGTGTGGATCAAAGGAGAAACTCAAGGAAAATGACAGAAAGCACTCCTCTTCTTTTAGAAGTATTATTCAGCAAGCCACAAGAATACTCCAGGTAGTAACAACAAAATGTAACAAAGGATGTAATAACCAGCAAATTGAGATGTAGCACAAAGTCTCCACCTGAATCACTCAAGAGTAAGATACGAAGGACAATGAGGGCACAAAGTCTTCCCAAAGTCCTTTACACAGAAATGAAAAGAAAACACACTGAAAGGAAATTATGGGGGGCACAAAGTCTCTCCACAGTTGATTCTTCAGGACACCTTTCTGACTAATTTCACTAATCTTGCTTGTTGAATTAAAGGAACAGAAAATAAATAAAGGAAAAAGACATAAGAACAGTTTCCTCAACAACAAAGATATCACAGCACAAAGTCTGAAAAGTCATTTGCTTTCTTATTCCAATAACAAAATATGATCAACAAACTGAGCTCAAAGTCTCAGAAGTGCCTTTCAATTTGGGCAGAGTTTCGTTCTGATTGTCAAAAAAGAGATCCTTTACAATAAAAGAGAGTCCTTTATATAGCCATTTCAAGGACTTGTGAACAGTAACACATCATGTTGTGTTGGAATCTGTTAAGAGGACAGGCTGGAACTTAGGGGCATTTTACTCATTTGATTTTATCAATGCAAGGAAACAAGTCACACTTATTGAAAGTTTTCAACTTTCAATGTCCACCTGACGATCTGATCTTACCTTCATCGTTCCTCCTTTTCTAGTTAATTGAATCCGGTCTTGGATTCAGTTTGCTGTTCTATTCTTTCCTCACTTTTTGCTAGTCTTGGCCTTAAAGTCTGTGAATACATTTTGGTCTGTAGGTTCAAAGGATCAATGGCTATTTTGTTGTCTTGAATTTGACGTCTTCGAGCACGTCATCCCTTTGTCTTCTTTTGGCTTTTCTATTTGGCGCTTTCCCAGATTGAACTTGCCCTTTTGGGCCTTAATAAATGGCCCATTTTGAGTCGAGAAGAGCCTCCCACAATGGTATCTACCCTTCGATTAGTATTTGAATGGCCTTCAAACTTCTTTGGGTGACCCTTCGGCTTCAAGAAGTGTCTTCAAATTGGCAGCCGAGAGTCCCCTGTAAGGGCACCTACCCTTCGGGGTCCTTTGACGACCTTTTTCCTTAGAGTTTTTGCAGGCTTTCCTCAGGCTTTCTCTGTAGATAAATTCCTGTGGACAAAAAGTCTGGGGACAAATTCTCGCGGACAAAAAGTCTATAGGAATTCTTTATCTCTGTCAAATTCTTTGGGTTTTCCTGCGCCTGCAGCCAGTTCTTGAACTCTTTCAGACTTTTTGTCTGAAATAATTCCTTCAGAAAAAAGTCTAAAATAATTATGACTGCCTTTATTTGCCTTAGTCTTATTTGAATTCCAAAAGAATTACCTTTGCAAATGACCCTTCTGAAGGGTACTTTCATTGACCAAGTGCCCTCCATAAGGGCACTTGTCCTTCAAGAGGCCCTTTGAACTTTGGCGATGAACCAACTGTTAAATGGTTCCATTGAACCAAGGCTTTGAACCAAAATGGTTCAATCTGATGAACCCTTTGTTTGAACCAACCGTTGAAACTCTTCGTTGAACCAATCAGTTGAACCAAGCTTTGAACCAAAATGGTTCAAGTCGATGGTTCAATTGAATGAACCAAAGCGATGAACTAACCGTTGAACCAAGTGGATGAACTAAGTAAACCAAAATCATTGAACTGATTGAACCTTGAACTCGTTGAACCTTTGAACCAAAGTGGTTCAATGGTTCAACGGTTCAATGGTTCAAGCCTCTTTTGCTTGAATGCTTGCCGATAGACATTTCTAATTGAACCTAGGCTTTGAACCATTCTTGAAAATGACCAAGTGTTAGAAACTGATTCTTTTGGTTGAGCCCACCTACAAAAGCCTTTGAACCTATAGAAATGAACCTGCCTTTGAACCAAAAGACGTTGAACCAACCGTTGAACCAAGCTTTGGTTCAAAGGTTCAAACAAAGCTTTGAACCGATTGATGAACCATTTGATTGAACCAAAGGATGAATCAAAGCATTGAAACAAAGTGAATGAACTAAATGAGTGAAACAAAGCATTGAACCACTTGATTGAACCTACCTTTGAACCATTTGACGTTGAACCTAAGGATGAACCAAATGTTGAACTTGCTACTGATGCTTGCCGATGGAGATTTTTGTTTGAACCAAGGCACTGAACCAATCTTGCAGAGTCTGTAGAAACCAAGTCCATAGTTTTCTCTAACCTTGAAAGATTTCATAGATTTGAAACTGTAAAGCCCATTGAACTTGATCTGCAAAGTCTGTAGATTTTTTCTTCCTATTGAGTCCATAGATTTAAGCCTGCAGAGTTCGTAGATTTAAGCCTGCAGAGTCCATAGATTTAAGCCTGCAGAGTCCGTAGATTTTTGAGAAGCTTGAAAAATGAAGAATTTGAATGCTCAAAACAAATTTTTAAAAAGGGAAGAGACAATTTTGGTCTGTGGGACTAAAATAGTTCAAATGTTGTCCCAAAAATGAGTGATAACTTTTGGGGGACAACAGCTGGCTCCAATTGGGGAACTTTTGTCAATTGAAAAAAGAATTGAAAGGAGTAGAATCCAGAATCTCCAGTGTCTTCATGTGTACCATTAGGTTATGGATTCATGCTACCCAAAAATGAAAGGCATCAAAAATAGAAACAAACAAAACAAAATAGAATTAAAAACTATACAAATGTACATATATACAGATGGAATGATCTGACACTTCAAGAGTTGAAATGTTTTAGATGCTGCCCATTGTGGGGCAGAGAAAAGAGTGTGCCATCTTGATATTTCAATAGAAATCTATTTTCACTAATGTGCTGATGAATAATAAATGGGCCTCTCCAAAGGGAGTCAAACTTTTCATGCATCCCCTTTGGTTCTCTCCTTTTATCCCACAGCAGGACTTGATCCCCAATCTGGAAATCATGATTTCTGGCCTTTTGATCAAAGAATTTCTTTACCAAAATTTAATGCACAACAATTCTATCCACCACCATGGTTCTTTGTTCCTCTAGCTCAGCTAGGCACATGATTCTTTTGTCAAGAGAACTTTCATATGTCTGATCTTCAATTGCCTTTGTCAATTTCAAGGCTGGCAATTCTAAGGTGATTGGTATCTCAGCATTGATACCATAAAGAAGTTGAAAAGGAGACATACCAATTTCCCTCTTTGGTGTGATTCTATCTGCCCACAGAGCATCAACTAATGCTTTATGCCATGTTCTCTGATTGTCATCTGCTAGCTTCTTGATAATAGTTACCAGATTCTTATTAATGGATTCAGCTTGTCCATTCCCTTGTGGAAAATAATCAAAAAATGAGAGAGTGTAATTCCATAATGGAAACAAAATTGTGTAATCTCTTGAGAGGTGAAACAAGCTACATTATCAGTAATAATTTTGATGGAAACTCCAAACCTGGAAATGATATTCTCTTTAAGGAAGTTGCATACAACTTCTGAAGTAGCATGCTTAGTTGGGATTGCTTCTACCCACTTGTAGAAATAGTCAGTTGCTATAAGAACATAATCATGTCCAGCACTTGAAGATGGGTTTATTATTTCAATGAAATCAAGTCCCCATTGCTGAAAAGGTTCCTCTATGATCACTGGCTTGAGAGGCATAGCAGCTAACTTGGGTCTTCCAATAAATTACTGACAGAGTTCACATTTTCTCACCCACTTATGTGCATCTTAGAAAAGAGTTGGCCAGTAATACCTGGCTCGTAGAATCTTGTGAGCAGTCACAGGAGTAAAAAAATGTCCTCCATAGGCCAGATTGTGGAAAGATTTCAAATTTGTTGCTTTTTGTCTACACAGTGAAGGAATACTCTATTTATGTTTCTCTTGTACAAGCCATTGTCCCAAAGGACAAAATTTGCAGCTTTCAACTTGATAGTCTTTTTTTATTTGTAATACAAATGAGCAGGACATTCACCATAAGTAAGGAAATGAGTGATACCTGAATACCACTCATTGGTAGTGGAGACAAAAAGGACTGTTGGTGTCTCTTCCACTTCAGTTTCTTCATGTTGTGTGTCTTCTGATTTATTGTCAGTAATTAATTGGCATAAGCCTTTACCCTTGACCAGCTTTGTCAGCTTGATGTCTAGATCAAACTCTTATATTTTTGCAATCCAATTACCTCTTTTCATGCCAAACTCCTGCTGAGTTAATATAGACTTGACTATAGTGTCAGGCACTAGGGCAGTAGTATGTGAATTCAGAATATAGAAGCGAAAATGTTTGACTACTTTCACCAAGGCATAAGCATGCTTCTTTATATTTGAATATTTCATCTCATGGGTTTTGAGAGGCAACTCATGAAAGAGATAGGAGATTCCATACCTTCCTTATCCTGTTGAACAAGAATTGTTGAAAGAGTGTGTTCAGACGCATAGCTATATATGATGAAATCTTTGTTGTAATTTGGGCAAACCAAGGTAGGGGCGTGAGCAATGGTGGTTTTTGATATCCTGAAATGTTGCCTTGCCTTCTTTAGTCCAGCTGAAGATGGTCTTCCCTTTCATCATGTTCACAATGTGTCTAGTCTTCTCAGCAAATTTGGGGATGAATTTCCATAAGAAATTCACCTTTCTAAAGAAAGAATGAACATCATTCTTACTTGTAGGCAAATTAAGTTCTTGAATAGACTTGACTCTGTCTGAGTCAATCTTTATGCCTTATTTGGACACAATGTGTCCAAGGAGTTTCCCCTCTGTTACTCCAAAAATAGACTTTTTAGGATTTAAGAAAATATCATTCTGGCGACAGCACTCCAGCACTTGTGAGTGGCATACATGATCAGATCAACGCTTTGAAAAGACAGTCAAGTCATCAAGGTATACCACTATGAATTTATCAATCTCATCTTTGAAATCTAGATCCATAGCTCTCTGAAAGATAGCACCAGCATTTATTAAACCAAAAGGCATTCTCCTATATGCAAATGTACCCCAAGGCATGATGAATGTAGTCTTGTGTTGGTATGCTTCACCAGCTTCAACTTGATTTTAACCTGAGAAGCCATCCAGCATTGATAACATCTTTGCACCTATCACTGTTTGAAGCACTTGATCCATAATTGGCAAAGGATAATTATCCTTCAAAGATGCTTGATTTAAATTTTTGAAATCTACACAAATGTACATTTTGCCATTCTTCTTCCTTACAGGCACTATGTTCACAATCCATGTAGAATGATGGATTGGAAAGATGATTCTAGCATTTAATATTTTATGTATCTCAGATAGAATAGTACCTGATATTTTTAGATTATACTGTCTAGATTTTTTTTTGTATGGCATTGAGTCAGCCTTAAGAGGAATCTCATGGCAGATTTCATCTGGTCTGAGAGACTTCAAGTCTTCATAAGAATATGCTAAGACATATATGTATTGACAGAGTAAAGAAGTGAACTTGAATCTTTCTTCAGGGGTGCAGCATTTACCAATATTGATCATCTTGGGAGTTTTTTCAGTAGACAGATTCACTTGATCGAATCCTTGAAAGAAACTCAAGTTTGTTTATTGTTGTTTAATGAATCTATCATGTTTGTCAAATAGCTTTTCAAGAGAAACCAAGCCTTTCAAAATTTTATTTCCTTCAGCTGTAAGAATTCTTCATTTATATCTGAGCTGGATTCAGACACAGATTCATTCTTCTGAGATTCACTGCTTTCAAAACATAGTTGTTCAAAATTATCTTTTCATTTTAGGAAGGCAATGATTTGATGATCATCATTGAATACTTTCCAGTGATTAGTATTGTCAGGAACACTTGGTCTATAAACCAACTCAATAGTATACCTGTCTTCTTTGAAATCTGAATGAGGAACTAAAAGAGTTCCTGAAACAGCAAGTGCATCAGCGCTATCATTAGACTCTCTGAGTATGGAAAAATTGTTGAAAGCATCAAAGCTTTCAATTTGGTCCCAAACCAAGTTACGGTAGTGGCGTAATATTTCATTCTTAGTTTGGTATAAGTTCCTCACTTGACAAACTACTAATTCAGCATCCCCTTTGGCATGAAGAAACTTGATGCCTTTTTCTTGAGCAGCCTTCATGCCAAGCAACATAGATTCATATTTAGCTATATTATTAGTGTTGCTAAACTGTAATTTGTAAGATGAAGGGAACATATCTCCTTGAGGAGATATCAAAACAATCCTAGCTCCTGAACCGGTAGAGGAACAACTATCATCAAATTCCAAAGTCCATATCTCATCTGATACTAATTTTTCTTTGGTCTGTACTATAGCCTACTAGTTTTTCTGTTGTTCTTGTTGAACTGATTTCTGAGTTGATATTTTTAGGTGTTTCATGCATTTCATCTGTAGACAAAAAATAGTTACCCATACCTGCGGATTCAAAAATAATTTGAGCTTTAGGGGCTGATGTCTGGGTGACCACATACTTTGCTTCCTTTTCAGGGAGCAACCTCTTCATTATGCCTTGTACAGGGATCCTTGCCTCAAACAGATCCATGCTTAGTTCTCCTCCTACGTCTTTGCATAAATTTCATCCAAGCAAAATGCCATAGGATGTTGGGACGTCAACCACCAAGACAATCATCTTGATTCTCTTGTCTAGAAAGGCTGCAAATGCAAATTGGGCATCTTTAATTTGCCCCAGCAATGGTACTTGCTTGTTCTCCATGGAAAAACATCTTCCAAAGGTTTTGGTCAATGTGAGACCAAGAAACTCAGCTACTTTAGCTGGCATGACATTATCAGATGCACATGAGTCTATAATACTGTTACTCAGCTTGTGACCATTAATTAACAGGGAAACATAGAAAGGTTCTATTTTTTCAAGAGTAGCTGGGGGATTAATGACCAAATTATTTGGAATAGGTGTATTCTTTGGAGAATGAGGAGTTACCTTTTTAGCCTTTTGTCCTGCAGGGACGATTTGATTCTTAACATATTAAACCAGCTTATTCAATTGATTAGGATTGGACTGCAGATATTCAAACTCAGACATTTGTATTTTTGTCTTTTTGACATGATCGATTATGTCAAATGGCTTAATTGAGCTAGGTATAGAGAAAGGTACTTCAACTTTCTAAATTTTAGGAGGGATGGGAGGTGGGTTGGTTTGTGAATTTGAATTAGAAGGGGAAGTCAAAATTGATGTATTTGCTTTTTGAGTGATTACCGAATCCTTTGACTGAAAAGGCAAATTAGTTCCACGCTTAGCAATCGTGACTGTTGGTTGTGGTTGTTCTTCTATCTTCTCTTTATCAGCCTGCTAGACTAATTGGTTTTTAGATCTGGTAAACACTGCATATGATCCATCAAAAGCTTCTCCTTTGCTTCTGGGATCATCCTGCTAGTTCAGGAAACTAATATGGGAGTCGCCAGCTAATTTTTTTATTGTCTTCAAGGAGATCAACATCATTTTCTTGATTTAATTCAAGCTAGAAAGAGAATTCTGATTCTGCTTCAAGATATCCCATTGTTGAATTGGTTGGAGGAGCTTCCAAGGCAAGTTTCTCTTGTGGGGGAGGAAGACAATTTTGTTTCCCTTGATTCCTAACAGCATTGCCCTAATATGACTGATTTAGGAATGTCCTTCTGTATGAAGGAACAGAAGACATTCCTTGAGCCATTTGCTTTTTGAGAGCAAGCAACTCATTTGCTAATTTTTGCACCATTGGATCTGTGGTGCTTGTAGATGCATATTCAGAAGATGATGAAGCTCTATTTCTATTTGGATCTCTTCTTATCTTCCCTGCTAAGATGAGATCATCTTCTACCTCAGTGGCCAAAAGTTGAACTGCAGCAAGATCTATTTGACCAGCACATCTCAAGAGAAAACTTACTTCAGGTAGCTGAGAATTAATGAAAAAGCATTTGAGATTCTCAGCTATAGGTCAAGCAATTATAGGGATTTTGTTCCTCAATTTGTCAAATTTGGCTATGAAGTCTCTCATAGGCTCATGAGGCTCTTTCTTCATTTGTGTAAGTCGAGCCAGAAGTGTATGTGCATCTTCTGCAGGTTTGAATCTAGCTTCAAACTTAGCTTTGAGAGTATTCCAATCAGTTACTGATCGAGCCTGTAGATGATAAAACCAATCTGCAACAACACCTTGTAATGTCTCTACAAAAAGCCTGACTTCTACATCTTCAAATTCTACGCCAATTACTCCACAAGCTATGTTGAAAGCTACGATGTGCTCATCAGGATGAACTTTTCCATCACCATAGAACTTGGGGAAGTTCTTCCTTGAACTATGTGGAAGCTCATGTAGAGGTGGAGTAAGATTGAGAGGACCAAAAGCATTACCTCAGGGGCCTTGAACTGCCATTGTAGGGTTATGAAAAGGAGGGATAACAAATCTTAGAGGGGTAACTATTGGCAAAGCTTTATCAACTGCAGAAGTAGATACTTCGTCTGGCAATAGAGATCTGACTTTAGTAGGAGGAAAACTCTTGGTTCGTTGGAGACAAGATGGTGAAGGAAACAGATCAAAATCACTTTGTTGTACCAACTCGAATACAAGATCAATGATACCTTTAGCCCTTTGGCTTCGTGTATACCTTGAATCTGTCAGATTGTGAAACAAAAATGGAAAAGAATTGACCTTGCTTCAATTAAAGCTTGAGGCTTTAAATTGTGAGTTCTTTTTTGGTTAGTGTGGAGGTGAATGAATAGATTATAAATGGATAATGGGTGTGTATCCCTAGCGGAGTCATCAAAAAAATTTGGTTGAATATTTTATCGATCAGCGTACTGATAAACAAAATAAGTCTGATCAGCCAAAGTAGGAAGATTAGTCATCCAAATGTGTAGGTTTACCACATCAGAAGGGGACTGATCTCTCCTCTCGTCAAGGGGAGGTTCCCTATATATATATATATATATATATATATATATATATATATATATATATATATATATATATATATATATATAATACTTAAGGGTAGGACAAACCATCCATCTCTCTTTCTTCAGAGATGATGTGTGCGGATCAAAGGAAGAACTCAAGGAAAATGACAGAAAGCACTCCTCTTCTTTTAGAAGTATTATTCAGCAAGCCACAAGAATACTCCAGGTAGTAATAGCAAAATGTAACAAAGGATCTAATAACTAGCAAATTGAGATGCAGCACAAAGTCTCCACTTGAATCACTCAAGAGTAAGATATGAAGGACAATGAGGGCACAAAGTATTCCCAAAGTCCTTTACACAGAAATGAAAAGAAAACACACTGAAAGGCAGTTATGGGGGCACAAAGTCTCTCCACAGTTGATTCTTCAGGACACCTTTTTGACTAATTTCACTAATTCTGCTTGTTGAATTAAAGGAACAGAAAATAAATCAAGGAAAAAGACATAAGAAGAGTTTCCTCAACAATAAAGATATCATAGCACAAAGTCTAAAAAGTTTTTTGTTTTCTTATTCTAGTAACAAAATATGATCAACAAACTGAGCTCAAAGTCTCAGAAGTGCCTTTCAATTTGGGCAGAGTTTCGTTTTTATTGTCAAAAAAGAGATCCTTTACAATAGAAGAGTCCTTTATATAGCCATTTCAAGGACTTGGGAACAGTAACACATCATGTTGCATTGGAATCTGTTAAGAGGACAGGCTGGAACTTAGGGGCTTTTTACTCATTTGATTTTATCAATGCAGGGAAACAAGTCACGCTTATTGAAAGTTTGCAACTTTCAATGTCCACCTGGCGATCTGATCTTACCTTTATCATTCCTCCTTTTCTGGTTAATTGAATCGGGTCCTGGATTCAGTTTGTTGTTCTGTTCTTTCCTCACTTTTTGCTAGTCTTGGCCTTAAAGTCTGTGAATACATTCTGGTCTGTAGGTTCAAAGGATCAACGGCTATTTTGTTGTCTTGAATTTGACATCTTCGAGCACGTCATCCCTTTGTCTTCTTTTAGCTTTTCTATTTGGCACTTTCCCAGATTGAACTTGCCCTTTCGAGCCTTAAGAAATGACCCGTTTTGAGTCGGGAAGAGCCTCCCACAATGGTATCTACCCTTCAGGTAGTCTTTGAATGGCCTTTGGGCTTCTTCAGGAGACCCTTCAGCTTCAGGAAGTGTCTTCAAATTGGCAGCCAAGAGTCCCCCGCAAGGGCACCTGCCCTTTGGGGTCCTTCGACGGCCTTCTTCCTTAGAGTTTTCACGGGCTTTCCTTAGGCTTTCTTCGCGAATAAATTCCCGTGGACAAAAAGTCCAAGGACAAATTCCTGCAGACAAAAAGTTTGCAAAAATTCTTTGTCTCTGTCAAATTCTTCGGGTTTTCCTGCGCCCGCGGCCGGTTCTTGAATTCTTTCAGACTTTTTGTCTAAAAGAATTCCTTCAGACAAAAGTCTGAAAGAATTATGACTACCTTTATTTGCCTTAGTCTTATTTGAATTATGAAAGAATTACCTTTGCAAATGACCCTTCTGAAGGGTACTTTCGTTGACCAAGTGCCCTCCACGAGGGCACTTGTCCTTCGAGAGGCCCTTTGAACTTTGGCGATGAACCAACTATTGAACTGTTCCATTGAACCAAGGCTTTGAACCAACTGTTGAACCGTTCCATTGAACCAAGGCTTTGAACCAATTGTTGAACCTAGGCTTTGAACCAAAATGGTTCAAGCAGATGAACCCTTTGTTTGAACCAACCGTTGAACCTCTTCGTTGAACCAATTGGTTGAACCAAGCTTTGAACCAAAATGGTTCAAGCCGATGGTTCAATTGAATGAACCAAAGCGATGAACTAACTGTTGAACCAAGTGGATGAACTGAGTAAACCAAAAGCGTTGAACCGATTGAACTTTGAACTCGTTGAACATTTGAACCAAAGTGGTTCAATGGTTCAAGCCTCTTTTGCTTGAATGCTTGCCGATAGACATTTATGATTGAACCTAGTCTTTGAACCATTCCTGAAAATGACCAAGTGTTAGAAACTGATTCTTTTGGGTGAGCCCACCTGTAGAAGCCTTTGAACCTATAGAAATGAACCTGCCTTTGAACCAAAAGACATTGAACCAATCGTTGAACCAAGCTTTGGTTCAAAGGTTCAAACAAAGCTTTGAACTGATTGACGAACCATTTGATTGAACCAAAGGATGAATCAAAGCGTTGAAACAAAGTGGATGAACCAAATGAGTGAAACAAAGCGTTGAACCGCTTGATTGAACCTGCCTTTGAACCATTTGACGTTGAACCTAAGGATGAACCAAACGTTGAACCTATTGTTGATGCTTGCTGATGGAGATTTTTGTTTGAACCAAGGCACTGAACCAATCTTGTAGAGTCCGTAGAAACCAAGTTCGTAGTTTTCTCTAACCTTGAAAGAGTCCATAGATTTCAAACTATAAAGCCCATTGAACTTGATGTGCAAAGTCCGTAGATTTCCTCTTCCTACTGAGTCCATAGATTTAAGCCTGTAGAGTCCGTAGATTTAACCCTGCAGAATCCGTAGATTTAAGCCTGCAGAGTCCCTAGATTTCTGAGAAGCTTGAAAAATGAGGAATTTGAAGGCTCAGGACAAATTTTTAAAAAGGGAAGAGACAATTTTGGTCTGTGGGACCAAAATAGTTCAAATGTTGTCCCAAAAATGAGTGATAGATTTTGGGGGACAACACAACAATCCATGACCTTCTATCAATTTAGCTAAAGCTCTAGCTCTTCTCAGACGTTTGAGAACCATTGTTGATTCAAATTTCAAGAAACTATTCGTGAAAGGTGATTCTCTCTTGATTATCAACATTGTTAAAATGAAAAGTTTTGATCAGTGGCAACTCAATTCAATCATTCAAGATATCCTCCATGTCATTCCTTTTTTTTATGACATTTCTTTCTCCTATAACTATCGTGAGACAAATTCTCCAATGGATTTCCTGGCTAACTTTGGATCTCTTCACCTTCCTCCTAATGAAGATTGGAATTGTGAAGGCCCCCCTCCCTAGGAAGCATATAGAGAATTAATTAGAAAAGACTTGACCCACTGACAACTTCCTTTGTATTCTAGTTGTCATCAAGGGATTCAGTAGTCTAACTTTTGGAGTGTGTATTGTAGTCTTAGTGTTTGAAGGACATTCTGGCGACTGGTGACTGGTGACCAAGGCTCCTGGTGTTGGCGTCTTCCTACTTCCTGAGAGTGGTTCCATGGTGATGCTTCCCTCTAGCACTCCTAGACTAATCTAGGATGTGTAGCTTATGGACTCAGTTCTTTGGTCTTCTCTCTTGTATATGGTTTATTAGCTTTATGGTTGTTTGGCTTTCTGACTTTCTCCCTGTCTCTTTCTATTCTTCTGAAGGCTTCTTTGTTTCTCTTAATCTAATTTTCTTACCAACCCTTTTTTACCATGGTATAAAGGCCCCTTTTCCTTTACTATTATTTATAAAAACCATATCACTAAAATTAGGCCTTACAAGACGCTGAAAAGAGACACTAAGTTGATTATTCATCATGCAGATTCTAAAACAAAATACTAGGGGCCAACTATAACTTGTTAATCCTTGACCTTACCTATCTCTTATTGAGGTTCAATGTTTTATGTTGCCATTACCGGGCAAACTTGCTGACAATTTTTTCTAGCCATGTATTGGCATGACATTTCTTTGAGAATCTCTCTCCTTTGGTACATCTTAGCCATACCAATGTTATTTGGCATTATTGACAAATGGTGTTGCTTTCTCTGACACAAACTTAATTTTCTCGCGCTTTGGAGAATGTTCTTTGTTTGACACCAAGAATGTGACTTTCTCATTCTTGTTTTCCATTCTCTTGCCTTATTGGTAGGAATTAATTCTAAGAGAAATTCCCAACACCATTGGCATTATTGAGTATAAATAAATGATAAATCTAATACAAAACATGGTTAGTGGATTTTGAACACTACTCCAGAATCCACCCATCAATACAAGTTTGTCTTGAAGCAAAATATTTCATTTGTAGGAATTTGATAGAACGAGGAGTGACTTATGTTATTTGCAATCTTCAATACTCTATATACTTGTTTTGATCTAACAAAGTTGCTTGTTGTCAAGATGCTCTAAAGTTAATTCAGTTTTGATTCTCTCAAAGATCAAAATCAAAGATAACTCAACTAGCCAACTAGCCAACCAAAGTACAAATTTTGATACAATATCACATGCTATCAACACAATTGCAATCTTGCAATCTCCCATGAAGTTTTCATAAAGAATCTTGCAACAACCTTGTTTTCAATTATGCCATGTGGTGCGACAGATTCAATTCATTTAATAAAATAGGCAACATATTGTTTATGACCTCGATAAAAAATAAACTTTAATTATAATCATCTGATAAAGAGTTGGTAATAATGCTGATTTTTGTTAACTTAAAATTCTAAAAAAAATGCTACAAGTTAATGTCTCTCATATTTATGTTTCAGAGAAGTAATAGTTAAAATCCTAATTATAAGAAAAATCCAAAAGTTTACTCTTATTTGTTCTCCCTTTTTACTTCTGAAGGGAGCAAACCCACGTTTACATATCCCTATAGATATGTTCCTCAAGTGTTCAAACTTGGATCAACTTTCTAAAGGTGAAACCTATTAACCATTCAAGTAGTTTTCTTAAACCACTTAATCACATAATAAATCACACATGATTATTCTTTTTTAACTTGGGAAAAGATAAAACCCACACTAACACATTCTCATAAATATGTCTCAATTTATTAATAATATTTAAATACTTCATTTACCGTTTTTGTCTTTTATGTGTATGGTTAAACTATCATACAAAAGTTGCATCTCCTCAAACCTCAAGGGGAAACTACTCTAACCCCCTAAACATTAGCAATTATTTATGCTCATATGTTTGCTCCACTCTTGAAAAGGCTGACTTTATTAATTTGTTTACACATGCCGCTATTCCCATGAATTTTTTCACATTTTAAATCTTAGGCAAAGTTTTGTAACCTCAATATTTTTTTACTTGTCCTAAAATTAA
Organism: Torreya grandis; assembly: GCA_037957365.1. Taxonomy (NCBI): domain Eukaryota; kingdom Viridiplantae; phylum Streptophyta; class Pinopsida; order Cupressales; family Taxaceae; genus Torreya; species Torreya grandis. The sequence continues at coordinate 380,146 of JARHVA010001816.1, forward strand.
TTGTTAACTCTTTATTGCTTAGAAGCAATTATGTGCAATCTTAAAACTAATTAACTCTTTATTGATTAGAGGCAATTATGTGCAGGTCTTAAAACTACATTGTCAATTCTTTCACTGATTTTAGCAAGACTCAATTATATAAAAATATTCTCTGATACTTTTAAATTGTGTCCTTATGATATCAAACATTATTTTAAATTTAATTTTAAGATTATGACCATGTGCTTTTTTATTGTTAATTTGAATTTAATAATAAGATCATTCCAATTCAAATTTTACTTTATGCTTATTATATTTTGAATTACTATTATATAAAAATATCATTTATATTATAATGTACAAATTATCTATATAATAATATACTAATTACAATTTTGTGATATTAATAAATAATAATAATAATCATAAACAAGATGAACATTCTTTACATACAAGAACATAAATGAAAAACTAAACGTAAATTAAACTTAAAAAATACATCACAAAATTCATTTCTCATTATAATGATAAATTTTAAAAAACACATAATATAACAAGAGAGACTAGTGGACTATTTATGTTACTAGTCATGAACATGCCAACAGAATAAATCAACATAAATATAACTTAAGTCATCTTATATTTGTAATCATTTACATACATTATGGATATTTTAATACTATTTTTACTTATAATATTAAATAAATCACAAAACATTGAAAGGAGTCTTTTTGCAATATAACTTTAGGGTCACAAATAGGTAATAACCATCTATCACAAGATAATTAACATTGTCCATATGCACAATCTATAGACAAGACCACTATGGCAATTTTCTATGCTTAGTTTTTTCATTAAATATTTCTCATCAATAGACACGACTCCAAATGAAAGAATTTCTAGAATCATCCTATGCAAATCTAATTAGGTTAAAACTTCACATCTTTGATTTAAAAAAAAGTTTAACTATTACTATGTTTTCAATTGCAAAGATTACGAATGTCATTCTTTACTTATCATCCTTGTCTCTTCATAAGAATAAATTGAAAATTACAACCATTTTAAAACATTTAGAACAATTAAATTATTTTATAATATGTTGTAAATGTTAACAAATATTATGTATCGCATATCAGTCTTTTTATATATTAATTTTTAATATAATTTATTTTGTTAACTATAAAGTTTATTTATCTAAAAATATTATACATACATACATATATTTATATACAATTAAAATTATAAGTTAATATTTAAAATACTTCTGTTGATATGAACAAAGATTCACCCTGTTATGGTGTGGTGCTTGTTTCTTTTACCATAACTTCATGATTTATCTACCATCATTTATATACATCATTTATACACTTCTTTTGTAATTGCTTTCCAATTTTTACCAATGTTAGTACCCTTTATACATTTTTGGTTATTCGAAAATGGTATTATTTTATTAGTAAACTTTGCCATTTCCAAGATTTATTTTTATTGATGAAATACCACCTTTCTAATAACTACCTGCTTTCTAACCACAATGCAGCCTTACCTTCATCTAAGATGCTACCACCAAGGGATGAAAGAATAGTCTCTCCTCCGCCGAGGGTGCAACACACCTGGTATTAGAAGTGGTTAATATTCTTAGTATCGTAAAATACATGATATTAGAGATTTAGGCATGGGCCTTTGCTATAATAACCCAATTGACTTACCAATTAATGTCATCGTAATCACAATTATGTCTGCTCTTTTTCAGCACGCCTTGGGGAACAATATACGATAAATGGTCCAATGATGGGGAAAAAATAATTATTATTATGTCTGCTCTTTGTTAGGCTCTTTAAGTGAACCGGTCTATTAATTTTTTTTCAGAAAAACCTACTACCATACACATACTTCCATTTAGCACAAAAACTCCCAAAATTCTCTCTGCAATAGCTCTGAAGGTCTAGCACTCTCTAATCTAAAAAATTGTTTTCCCTAAGATTAATTTCAATCCTAAAGCTTATATTTTTTTATTCTCCTAGATTCTCACAATTCAAATAAATTAATCGGGTTCATTAAACTTGATGTTTAGTTTAAGGATTACGAGGTGGTTGGGGTTGTCAAGAATGCCCCTCCGCTCCGCACTCCCGCCCCCCACAACAAACGCTTATGGTGCTAAGTGGATCCCTTTATCCTGTGATTATTACTAAAAATACAACGAGGTAAAATGTCATTAAAGTAATAACTACTAATGAAGGTCATCTCAAGATGGCTTAAACAAACACAGAATCCCACAAAAAGTAATACTTTGATTAAAATTGCTCATGCAAGCCTTCAATTGCTTTATATTCCAATAGAAAAAAATAGTAATATGAATTTAGCCCTAATTGGAAAACAAGGGCACGAATCAGTGGCTGAGCTCAAATGAGTTTCATAAAATATTTTACCTGCAATTTATTCCCAGAAAGGAACAAATGGCATCCATTTTCTTCGACATTTGCTCTTCATTAAAAACTACTTTCTAAAAATGATAATCTTCAAAGAAAAACCCCTTTTAAAAAAGTACTTTCGGGACACTCCAAGAATACATCTTACCCATATCCAATACAGGTCTCTTGTTTTGGAGATGTGGGTAGGCATATCGGCTGTGAGGAAACATGCCCACCAGTAAAACATGTTTCACTGGAATGGAGAAATAAAAGAATAAGAAGAAACTCGTTGAAAACATTATGGTAGATCCCAAACTCCATTCTTTCCTTAATAAACAGAATCTTTATAACACATAAGCAGTAGTATTAATCTGCCCTGGGATGGACTATCATCTCTAACTATAAGGAAGTATCAAATCAATTTAGGTAAATATATTGAATCAAGCAGGAACTGGAGTTGATTCAGGAGGTGAGGGCAATGGTCGAAGAGCCTTTAGAGGATTCATAATGACAGAATCAAGAAGACCATAGTCTTTTGCTTCCTTTGGACTCATAAAGTAGTCACGGTCAGTATCACTGTTAATCTTCTCCACTGTCTGCCCCGAAAAGTAAGCTAAATAACCAGCTAGATTAGCCTTGTGATACAATATTTCATTTGCCTGCAGCCTCAAAGCATTATTTCATTACTGACAAGCACTACCTCAAAAGAAATCAGAGTTTCTGTGCCTAAGACTTCAACATAACAAAGTTTTAAAGAAAAATAAGGGAAGATCTGCCGATTATTACCTGAATCTCCACATCGGTTTGTTGACCCTGTGTACCTCCAAGAGGTTGATGAATCATAATCCTGGAGTTTGGTAAACTATATCTTTTACCTTTAACAATGCAATGACAGAACTATCAGATTCACAATATTAAAGACAATACCTGAGCTGAACTCAAACAAGAGAATGCATTACAAATTTCTCTATAGGAAGAGGACCCAGTCAAAGTTCTTTGAGACAAGCAGATTGAGTACATAAATAAGTACCTTTTGTACCAGCAGCAAGAAGAAATGCACCCATACTGCAAGAAAGTAAAAACCAGCTTGGATGTTAGTGACAATTGCCAGTATCATCTTCGCCTTCAAGATATACACAACACTTTTCTAGACATCTAAGCAGTCTGTTTCTTACCAAGCATTTTGAAAAGCCAAACCACTAGAATGCAAACATCGAACCACGAGGAAACTAACCAGGCAACAAAATCATATGGGTTTTATAAAGCTGCAATCTGGGTTATGCTGGAAAAAGACATGTTCGCCAACTTAGCTAGAAGCCATTGACAACGATGGGAAATACTTGACCAAACTACCACCAACCCAGTAGGCAGAAAGGAGAGATCCCTTTAATTTAATTTTTCATATAACAGGAAAACAAGTCATACTGGTTGCTTTAGTTGTCCATTCACCAATCTAGAACCATCACAGCAAATTAATTTGAGAATAGGAAGGTGACACAAAAGTATGTAGTAGAAGTTTGCTATAAAGATGAACCATATCAAGCTTGTGACTGGAAATGAATACTCGAATAACAAGTTCCAATTATAATATCCTGATCATGAGGAGCCCTACTAACCCTAGATTACCAAACCAAAAGTTAAATATACAGCACATTGTCTCCATCCTACTCTCAAGATTATTTCGACTATTGAGGTAAGTGATATACCTCCTGACATCTATAAGAGACTTCAAAGTTTGAAATTTTATAAGGGACTGCATTTAAATCTGGAACCTCAACAAACATCAATAACTAAATAGTTAAAACATATTATTAAAAAAACTCAATTTTCTCTCGCAAATGTCTTTCCTTTTGTATCTTCTGACCATGTTATAATAGTGGAAACCATCCATATGAAAATATCTTTGTGAATAAATCATCGACTGGACTTCAAATTACAATTAAGTCCACATATGAAATTAAAAGACTTGTTTTGTTAATTGGTTTAAAACTTTAAACCCATAATGTTTCTCCCTGGCACAGCAGCAAATTTCTCACAGGAAAGTTTCTTTACACATAAGAGTCTGCACTTGTTATCTCAGCAAGTGAATACATCATCACTATCAGCATCTCTCAGGTGGTGATCATGTACATAGAAGATTTCCTCAGAATTGCTCCACGAGTGACTGTCGTCAAATCAAATTTCTCTAGTCAACATTGACCAGGTCAATTTTTGTCAGACTATCTGCCTATGACAAATTTCTTTAAAGAAACATTCTTTTTCTGTGAGAAAGAGAGATCCTGCTATCTTATCTCCTTGCTATGATTCCACTGGACTGAGATAAACGTAGCCTGTTATCCTGACATCTGGGTGTGATCCTTAGATGACAAATTTGATGTGTAAGATTTTTGCCTCACCAAACAAGCTGCAAAGACTTTGGCTCCTTAACCAAACCTTAGTGGTATTTCTTTTTGGACAGCTTGAAATTAATAGCTGTTCGTCATTTAATTTGCCAACTCCAGTCTATCCTAACCTTGCTACCGTAATTGTTAATCATCCTGTAGTGACCAAGAGACAATGTTGGTGGAAGGAACAATAAAATATTTGGGAAATGAGTTTCAATGTCAACAGATAAATGGTGGCATTATTTCTAGAAACAAATTCTCGAGCATGTACGGATGCAGAAAACATAGAGGCTGCAGGATGGATTACATATGCAGGGCATCAATATTGAATTGAAATTTCAGAATAGACATCAAAACCAGCAGTGACCAGTATAAACATTATCTTACATTCTAATTTTCAATCCAGGGAAGGCACTTTGCACCTGAATGGGATTATACTTGGTGAAGCAAGCTACAAAAGATGGATATATGTTGATTCTTTACCAAGGATATGTCAGAAACATTTAGTAGATTCTAGATCCACCTTTACTGTATGTCAAATCAAGATCTCGGCTGCCTGGATATCAGCATTGAAACCAGAACAATTAGCAAGCTCAATATTGATTAAAATAGGAGCAAGGTGCCATAAAAGAAGCACATAATAAAATTGAATTTATATATGCTTGTAACAGCCTCTAATTTGGCATCAAGATGCTTTATAAGCTAACAATTAGCTCATTTGGTCTTTGAAGTGCTGTATGATGGCATTAATTCAACGAATAGATATCACATTTTCAAAACAAAACCCCTGTGAAGGGGTAGATAGACCACAAAAGTTTCACCAAGGCATACCACCACCAATGAAATAAAAAATGAAAGCCTATGAAGGCAGTTGCCACCGACTGAAAGAGGATGGCTTAAGAAGGGGCTCCCACAGATGAAATGAAAGATGGCAGCATACGGTTGGAGATGCCAACATTAAATAAAGAGGACAGCCTATAGAAGATTTTGCACCCTGCCCACCGAGTGGAAATGAACATGAAATATTAAGTCAATGCTATGTTGCAGAACTCCAGACACCACTCCACTTCCGCCAGCCGCACCTCCTTCCCCCATGATTTCGACAGAAACAACCCACAAAGGGGCACAAATGTATCCAGGCTCTTCCCTGCATCCCAACCGGAAATGATATTTGTTTTCCCATTTAAGGGACCATGAGTTTCTATTAAAAGGTAAATAAGATTATAGAACATGACATGAAAAAATAACAAGCTGAAATTGAAAAGACGAAGTAACCCTAAAAGCAATGGAAAAACATAAAGTACCCTTCTTTCTTCATCTTTTTTCATTTTTCATTGTTCTTTTGTGGGACTGAAAGGCAGCAAGGGTTTTGGGCAGCAAGAAGGAATTTTTTGTCAAGTTTTAACATATTTGAAGTGATTTTATTCAGCAAGATGAGAAATCTTCATCCATAGCCTCAGGTTCTTTTTGACAAGCTGCTCTACGTTGAATAGTGAATGATATCATATGTTCATGGAGGTTGGCACTAAACAAAACAAGGTATCAATTATAATGCATATGTCAACTGTTAAAAGCATAGTTACAAAGTTTGGAAATCTGGGTTTCTATGGGAGTGGAGGGTGGGAATCCGAAAATCATACTCCACAGAATCTGCCAAAGACAGATTAACAGTGCTACGCATGGATGCATCCACAGGGGTCTGGGGAAACCAGGAACAGAACGTCCCCAATTTTTTTTTTTTTTTTTTTTTTTCAATGCTTTCACTTCAAAACAGACCTCTCCCTCACTCTCACCACCGCCCCCAAACCCAACCCAAAAAAAACAATGAACCCTACCCTAAAAGCACTCTGAAAAACTCTAAATAAAGTTTAAAATTTTAAATATTAATTGTTACATATTGTTTTAATAGCCACCCCCAAAATCCGGGAAATTTTTGCTGTTCCCAAAACCCTGTCACACAGGTAACTATGCAAATTAATGGCAGTCAAAAGTTCAACTTGTTCTAATTTCATTTGGTACCACCTCTTTTTCTCTAAGTACCTTCCAGGATTTAAGGTTTGATATATCACTCTCCTTTAGGTGCCCATTAAGGAACTCATTCATGAAAATCACATTCCAAACAATTAATACATAACTAATAGTCAGAATATATAAGTCAATCGTTCAGTGCCTAAAATCTAAATACCACCCAAAATTTTCTCCATCATTGATTATCACAAGGAAAAAAATCCATCAAAAGCACCGAGACTTTTGCAATGTCGTAATAAACTATTCAAAAAAAATGTGTGACAAATTTGCCCTATCCTGATTTCCAAACAAGATATATAAATGTGGATCATACAAGGAATTGTTAAGCAAGATTCTCAGTATGTAATGGTCCTTTTAAAAACACAAATTTTGATCAGATTTAATTTCACTATGAAGAATTAATAGAAGGGATACGGTTGCTGTAATTAGTTGTAAATTGAAAGCCAGTGAACTAGAAGGATACTCATTATGATTCATTGATAAACCATTCGAAAAAAAATTACATTGAATTCTCATTGAAGAAAGAAGGCCGTACCTTGCTGCAAGCCCAACACAAACTGTAGCTACATCAGGGCGAACATGCCTCATGGTATCAAATATGGCCATACCTGATAGATTATTATGAGAATAAAATGCAAACCACCCAAGAGTAAGCAAGAGAATACTACGATACAAATAAATGGCATAAGCCCTAGCAATGAGCACTTTCGATTGCAATACCCAGTTTCTGTCACTCTAAGAGTGCTCCTAAATTCAGTCACTTAATTCATCTGAACATACCTGCAGTGACTGATCCGCCTGGTGAGTTGACGTACATTATGATATCCTGTGGAAAACGCAACAGCTCAAAATTAGTCCAATTTAAATGGAAGTGCTCATGTTCAAAAAATCATAAATGTTCATTAGGTAGCCCTTACAAACTGCTCATGGACCAACCCTATTTCACAGTCAATAAATACTGTGGAAACGATAAGTTCCAAAATTTTCCCCAAAAACCATAGATCAAACAATTCATGTGATTTCACCCGTTATATTCTTAAGTGACTATGACCAAACCATAAAGCTCAATGGTTCCACTTCAAAATCATATAAAAACATAAAATGGAATGTCTATTCCCAGAGAATTCTTTCGCTTATGATGTCTCCTTGTTCAAAATGATAACAGTTGTAATAAGCCCATCTACATCAAAAAGAACTGGAGGTAGCATTGCTCCAAGAATTCATCTTCGAACAAGGAGAGACAAATTGAGCAAAGTTTATTGCAAGGAGATCCTTCTCTTCAATGAATAAATTTGGGCATAGCACAAAAATTTTGAAGCAAATACTGGACTCAAATCAGTTTTAGCAAGCCAAGAAACAATGGTCATTAAATTTTAATATTATACCTGGGACACTTCGAACTTAAGAAAATCTGATAGCAAGCAGAGAATATAAACGAATGTTTGAATAAAATGGAGAGACACATGAATTCACATGGAAGAGATGTTTCCCATATGAGAAAGCAGAAAGAAATTATAATAACGTTCAGAAGTGGCAGGTTAGTTCAATGGGCTTAAAAATACATAAAATTATAATAGAAAAGTACTAGAGTAAAATGAAGCCTCGGATCTTTATAAGAAACTAACAACTAAAACAATGTAAACATAATTGGAGGACGACTCTAACCATGTCGATTAAGAACAAATACAAATAGCCATGTCAAGAAAGTGGGATAACAAATGGAAGGACAGAGCTGGAAACCAGTGGTATCACATGTCTGCATCAAACACTTGACGTAGAAGAAATGACAACATCATCATCCACCATGGGAGATGTCCTAGGGTAAAGGGGGCAGTGTGGACAATCCAAGAAGGGGTTGAGGTACTTACCCTTGAACCTCTCCTAACCCGTACTAATGTCGTATTGCCATAGGTAGAGAGATAACTAGTTATACCTGCATGTCCCTATGCTCTAGGCTGTGGGTCAAGAGAACTAGACAGCCCTCAATGTCAAGTAGGATGAAATACAAGATGTCTTGTATGTTAGCAAGAGGACTGGGATATCCTAGTAGCAGCCCATAGAGGAAGACATCCTCTCACTGAATTGGCACCATTTGAACCAATCGCATCCAAGGGACACTTATTATCTAAGGGACAACCATCTCTATGGCTGATCACCTCTTTCTTTCCGCCCATTGCAAACATCATAGGTGTCAAGTGCCCTTTGGATATTGCTTCACACACAGACCAGGATAGGTCAATGAAATGATGCTCATTTGTGCACACTACTGCTGCAAGGGTGCCCCAACACACTCTATCAACATCATGGATCCGCTCCTTAGTCCCCCTTGCCCACTTCCCAAGCCATGGGGACAAATTCACATTACTAGTTTCTTCTCTGCTGCTAGAGCTTCCTCAACCTTGTATGCTAGGAAGGGTCCTAGGAGGAGTACCCAGCTTCCTCTTAGGATTATCCAGCCTGACCCCCTCAGCACTAGGCAACCCCTGATGACCATTACCATATCCTGCATTAGCCCTTTCACAGTGACAGAGGATAGCATAGAGGACTCTTTCAGTTTGAGCCTTATTACAGATTTCGTTGATGATGGCACTGAAGATCGTTCCAGCCCAAGCTTTGTTACAGATCTTGTATTGGCCCACTCACATACCTTGTTCTTCATTGGGGGGTCCTTCCCTCATATGTCAATTTTGTACTTGGTCATATGGTTTGGGTTTTACTACTTTAGGCCCTCATGTGTCAATTTTGTATGTCGTCATATGGTTTGAGTTAACCTATTTTGGTCACTCATGAGTCATGAGCATTAATTTCTTTCTTTCTAGTCAGGATAATAGGTGGTGAAAGAGAACCTTCCAAATCTTTGTACAAATAGTAATATCTCCAACCTCTAACACTGTTTGTAATATCTTCAACCCCTAGCCTCACCCTAGCTTTCAGCAATCCCATGGTATATGGGGCATGAAAAATATCTACAAATATACAAACCATTTATCTTCTTGGAAACTAAATAACTTTCCAAGAACGTTATGAAATGAAGGGTCAGTGAGATTTAAAGAACTTCTAAAACTGATGTCATTGAGCATGAATATATACTCTCAAGAAGAATAAAAATCATAGCGAGGTAAGGGAAGCCCTTTCTTCAGTATTTTAACATTTGTCCTTGGCATTAACAAATATAAAACTATACTTATAGCTTTAAAATTAGAGCTGACATCCAAACTCACATACATAATGGAGATTTTGCAATACCTTTTCTCAATGCTATGGTTACCAGGTTTGCACATAAGATCTGAAGAGTTCTCTAGCCATAACCAGAAAAACAAGTGTCTTGGTGTAGGCTCAAGTGTGGCCCAACCACAAGTACATACTCAATCAGAGCACCTGGTTGGAACCTAGTGCATACAGCTATAGTGCATAAGGCTTAAAGCCCTCAAATATAAAGAAAAAAACACACTTCACCAAATAAGTTTGTTAGCTTTATTTATGGTTGACTCTAATGGGCATAATAGCTTTGAGTGAAGTAGCATATCACCAATATAGTGCATAAAAGATAAATTGTGCTCTATTGGGCGTTCAAGATGTTCTATCCATGATGTTGTTGGTCTATGGGTGGTATTCGACTCTTAAGCTTCCATGGTTATGTTAGGACAAGAAGCATTTGTTTGAGATGTGTATCTAAATACCCTAGAATGTAAATAGTTTGGTACATTGGCAGGGAGTTCAAAGAGGGACCTACTTAAATAAAAGCCAAGGTACTCGCTACATTGGTAAGCTGAAGAGCATAGGTATGTATTTTTATGAGGGATTATTGCACGACTAAATTTTATTAAAGAGACTGTCATCATTTGTTGCAGTTTAACACGAGATTGAAAAACTAGTAAGGGGGATTGTAAAATTAGGAAGGAAGAAAAATAAACCCTGAATATTTTTCTCTTAATCATTCACCACATTTTTGTAGAGACCCCTAAAATGGGACTCCAAAATTTTTTTTAAGAAATTCCCAAAATTAATCTTGGTGTCCTTAAACATGCAGATTAGTTAAGCTTGAGTTCTCAATGCAGCAACTTAGTTTAATGTGATCATATTCTTAAAATTTGCAACACATGTCATCTTTGTGCCGACTAGATCCGTAGTCTTTTATATCAACTAAGCCTGTAGTCTTTTATTTCGGACTAGGATGGCCAATCCTATCATCCGTTCTGATTTGTCAATTGACATAAGCATTCTTGTTGTGATCAATTAACATTTTTGTTTGTTATGACCATGTTTTAGTTCTTTTATAAATATGACTCAGTTTAAACCCACCAATTTTGATAGGTGGAATCGAAGTACGATTTTAGCTAATCAGGGTTTTTAGCAATTGACATCATTGAATCCCACACAAGTTCCATGAGGACGTGCACCCTTGCCCATAGTAATTTTTAACCACCAATAGTAATTTTTAACCTCATCATGCTTTCACAACTTAGTTCTCATACACCAAAGGACAAGGCTACATTAGAACCTCTAGGGTTCCAATGCCTAATACAGCTTCAAGCTGTCATTAAGTCATTTTTAATTATTGTTTTTTCATTATTGCCCATTTAATGATTCATATTCAACTATCCTTTAGCTTTTTTATTGTCCTTTTAGGTCTAAGGGTTCCATTAGGTACCTGTCATTTAGTTTATTTCTTTCTTCCTAATTTAAGGTCATCTCATTTCAATTACTTAACGAGAAGATCCTTTCAACATTTATTTCATCATTTGTTAGCCACAACCTTACTTAAGTTCAATCCCAAACAAGATCAATATCTACACCTATCTTTTCTTATTTCTTAAAAGGAGTCATCTCCCTTTTCTTGTACTTTAATGTTTTCTTGACTTATATATATATAACTACGTAAATGTATAGAATATATTTCTTAATGCAAAGAATGTGTCTTAGTAAAAATATAATGATTGAGTAATATTGGATTACTGATACAGTATTTAAGGGTGATGTGATATGATAGCTTTCTATATGAGGAATGAAAATAATAAATATACAAAGTCGGGTTAAGCAAGAGATATTTTTATTAATAATATTATTTTATAAATAATTTTTCATGTGGAAGGGGTTGAATGCCAATGTGCAACTGGGTCGCAAACATTGCCGATAGGTTATATTCTCTTACGTTTTGAAATTATAAATATCATGGAAGCTCTTGGATAATTGAATTGGTTAAAAATTCTATATATAGATTATGGAAAGAGAAGAATTAGTTCTTAAAGGCTCTCCTTTATGAAGATGATTTTTTTTTTGGGGGGAAGATACGTCTTATATAAACAAAACAATATTTACGGAGAGTTGTACAAAGAATGGATGGTTGTATACAATGAGAATCATAACCTCATCCTAAGAGCAACAAGGGCTCAAATATATGAAGAATAAATTTATATTCATTCCAATGAACTAAAACATGATTACAGAGTTCTAATTTATACAAACAAATCATGTTCGTAATAGTCCCAGTTAATCTAGGAGATCATTATCAGAGGATCTCCCAAATACAACATGGGAGTAACAAACTACTATGTTAAAAAGATTTTAAGATTCACTACCCAGAATAAATCCAGTGAGTATAATATACTCATGTACATTATTAATCACTATTTACAATAAGTAAATAAATATTACTTTATTTATTTACAATGGTGAATTAATCACCCCAATATTCCCCCCCTTAATTCAGCATTGTCTCAAGTGAACAAGAGAGAAATTATTTGAATGCCTCAAATTTTTTCCGCAAAGTGCTTTAGTGAAAACATCTGCACGTTGTTGATCTGTCAAGCAATACTAGAGCTGGATGTTGTTCTTTTGAACATATTCACGGATGAAATGAACTTACACTTCAATGTGTTTAGTGCGTTCATGAAATATTGGATTGCGAACAAGCTTCACTACTCCTTCATTGTCTACATGAAGAATTGTTGGCTGATTCTATGGTAATCCAAATTCTTCAAGTATACCTCTGCGCCAAATCGCTTCACAGACAGCTCCTGCTATGCAATATTATGATTCAGTGGAGGATCTTGAAACACAATTTTTCTTCTTGCTCCCCCGTGATATCAGTCCAAATCCCAAAAAGAATACAAATCCTGAAGTAGATTTTCTATCATCAGCGTTCCCTACATGATCTGAATCTGAGTATCCTGTCAATAAGTTATCATTCTTCTTGTATTCTAGGCCAAAATCCATAGTGCCTCTAATGTACCTCAACACTCGTTTTGTTGCTTTCCAATGACTGACCTTAGGCTTTTGCATGAACCTTGAGAAATAACTGACAGCATAGATGATGTCTAGCCTAGTGTAAGTCAGGGATATGAGACTCCCCATCAACTGTCGATATAGAGTTGTATTTACCTATGGTGATGGATCTACTCGAGACAAGTGAAGTTTGGTCTCCATAGGTGTAGCAATTGGTTTGCCATCCATCATGTGAAATTTCTCGAGCATTGTATTGGCATATTTGAGCTGATATACAAATATGTGATTTTCTCTCTGCCAAACTTCTAAACCAAAGACAATAATGTAGAAGCCCGAGATTTGTTATGTCGAATGATCGATTTAGATCTTTCTTTGTTGATTCAATCATCTTCACTAAACTAACAGTGATAACTAAATCGACATATATAACGACAATTACTATCTCCCCCCTTGTTTGAGGTAGAGATTGGGATCATATGGACTCCTTTTGAATCCATGTTTAAGAGATGCTTATCAATCTTGATATACCATGCCCTGGGAGCCTATTTAATACCATATAATTATTAACAAGTCTACAAACTTTATCTTCTTTCCCTGATTTGACAAAACCTTCTGGTTGAGTCATGTAGACTTCATCCTGTAAGTCTCCATTAAGGAAGGCACTTTTCACATCCATTTGATGGACTTTCCAGCAAAAACTGTGTAGCTAGAGCAAAACGCATCCGAATAGTTTTGATTTTTGCTATGGGAGCAAATGTCTCCTCATAGTCAATGCCTTCTTTTTTAGCATATCCCTTTACAACCAGTGTTGCCTTATGCTTATCAAGACTACCATCTGCTTTGGACTTCGTCTTGAAGATCCATTTGCATCCGATTGGCTTCTTCCTTGGTGGAAGATCTACAAACTGCCATGTTTTATTCTTCATCAATGAATTATATTTTGCATCCATGGCATCTTTCCAAGGCTTCAACTGTATGGCTTCTTGAATTATAGAGGGCTCGACAGTTTCAACAATTGTACTCATTAAGGCCAAATTGGCCTCTCCTCAAGCCATACTGCGAGTCATTGGTCCGGCGGTGGAGTTGTCTGGAACACCATCCAATTTTGCATCTCTAAGTGTTTTTGTATCCCATTTAGGCATACTTTGAATAGTTCTTGTGGGTGGTGGAGCTACACCATCATTCCCATCATCATTATTGTATTCATCTGGGAGATTGCCATCTTTTGTATTTTCTATGGGACTGATTTGTTTATCAAGTGAACCTGTATAAGGAGCTTTTGCTTCTTTCTTTTCAAAGAACTCAACATCCCCGCTGGTGTAGATTTGTCTGGTTTTTGGATCCATGAGTCTATAGGCAAGTGCTTCTTCACTATACCCTAAGAACGCATTTTTTTGGCTTTCATATCAAGTTTAGTCCATTCCGCTTTAGGAATGTGCATACTTGTTTGGCATCCAAAAACTCAAAGATGTGCTATATATGGTTTTTTCCCTAACCAGGTTTCATGTGGAGTTATTCCATCAAGAGCTACAGTGAGAACTCTACTGAGTAGTTATACGGCAGTTTTGACTACTTCTGCCCAAAATGCCATTATCAAACCTGAGTCATGTATCATACACCGCACCATTTCCACAATAGTATGATTCCTCCATTCAACAACTACATTTTGTTGTAGTGTATGCAAAGGTGCCATTTAACGATGAATGTCATTTTCTTGCAAAAACTATTTAAACTTATTACTGGTGAATTCCCCCCCCACAATCTAAGCAGAGGGTCTTGATTTTGCTACTAGATTCTGTTTCAACAGCCACTTTGAATTTCTTGAAAGTTTCGAAGGCTTGACTCTTTGTTTTCACACAGTAGTCCCACATTTTTCTAGAATAATCGTCAACAAAGAGCATAAAGTACTTAAACCCAACATGGCTAGGTGTCATTGGTCCGCACAGATCAGTGTGAACCAGATCAAGTTTACCATTGGATCTATAGGTACTTTTATGAAATGGAACTCTATGTTTCTTGCCTGCTAAGCAATCATGACATTTGTCTGTACCCTTTTTAAGAGGTGGCAATCTTCTTACCATGTTGTAGCGGTGGAGTGTGTCGAGATATCGAACACTGATGTGGCTAAATCTTCTGTGCCGAGCCTGTGTCCTTTGCTATGAGTGCCTAATTATTTTTCTAAATGAAATCAAGCTGAAACATACTGTTCACATTGGATGCCTATGCAACAATTTTTGAGTTTTTGGATTTATCTTTGATCAAACACATTTTCTTTCTACCTTTACAATCAAAGTCAATCTTCAAACTGTGGTCTAAGAATTGACTGACTGATAATAAATTTTTAGTTAAACCGGCTACATAGAGAACATATGTGATTCTACCGTTTTGTGTGCCGAGAGGTAAGGCAATGTTGTCAATTCCTTGCACACTGTATGAGGCATGATAACCAAAGAAACATGATTTTTGTTGGGTGTGTTCTTCAAAGTGAAAAACCAATCTTTTCTATCTGTCATGTGTCGGATTGCACCCAAATCAACAGACCATATGTCACTTTGTGATGTATATTCATCATGGAGATCTACAGAGTACAGGAAGTCTTCATCATCATGTTCTTCCTATTCGACAATATTGCCTTGTTGCTTTGATTTCTTCTGCCAGATCCCATTTTTCTGTCCTTCTGGTTTACTGAATGTTCCAGGGGACGATTGTTGGTTAGTGGACTTCTAACCACTAAAAGATCCTTTCTTGAAGGTATTGTACCAATAGTTTTTGAGTTCATGTCCCTAACAACCACAAATGAGACATTGTTTCTGTCATTTTCCTCGTGAATTCTACCTTGGATTATGTTTTGACGAAGATTTGACTGGTTTCTTGCCTTTTTGTTGATGAGAAGCCTGCGCATGTTCTTCTTGGTTGTCGTGAGTATTGAAAGACTCTACCTGTTGCAAAGTTTTTCAAAACTTGGCTTTTATCATGTGACAGTCAAAGTGGTCACAAAAACCCTATATGAGGGTAGCAATGCTCTCAAGATAATAAGTACAAGAGTCATCTAAAATTGTCTCACCCAAGAATTGAAGTGATGCCCTCAACGTTGCAACATGTCTTAAAAAGGCTTCCAATTTTTCACCTTATCTCAATTTGAGAGAGTGGAGTTGACTTTGCTAATGCAGAATAGTGCTCTCATTTTTGGCCTCGTATACAATTTGGAGCTTGTCCCAAGCTTCCTTAGCTGTTTTGGCTTCACGGATGTGTGGTTGGACTTCAACTGATACTCCAAACATGATTATCAACTTAGCCTTTTGGTTGGCTTTGTCAAACTTACGTTGTCGATCAACGTCTATTGCATGTCGGGTATATAAGCTATCTACTACAGACCAAATTTCTTCAAATTCCAATTGAGTTCTGAGCTTTGTCTTCTAAGCAAAATAGTTGTCACCCAAAGAAGAGCTGTGAATCTAGCAAAAAAAAAATTGGACACTGTGCAGCCATTATCAAGACCGCGGGTGATGGATTGGTTCGTTATCACTCCAGGTATATAGGTTTCCCTTTCTATATACCATCAGACCGATGAACTAGACCTTTCTTTATACGCGTTCTGCCTTTATACCCATCGATACATGGAAGAAGCTCACCCTTTCTATATACCCGATGGTACGTGAAAGAGACGTGAACGTACGTAAAAGAATCCGATACTTGGTACCTAGACAGTACTGAAAAGAGTTCGTCCATTCACTAGCACCTGCTTAGATGAAATTTCTCATACGTGTGCGTAACTTCGCTATATACTAGGAAATTCCACCTGTCAAGATTTACGTCTTTCGATTATAGCAAACGAATAAATGAAGGGAAGGCTATGAGTGTATGTGCCTTATTTCTCCCCGACGATTTAAAGCGTCGATGTCCAAATGTCATTACAGCTATGTTAAGCGTTGTATGCAGTAACTCAAACGCGACAGCATTACCCGCAAACGTGAGTCAGAGGCATAACTATGACCGAACACTACGATCGAGTTTAAAACTCATGATTTTGTGCAATTTTTTTACACTAACGAAATTTATAATTTCTTGTAATACAATCTGAAAATGAAATTTACAATGTTTGCAGAAATGTAAAATGCACTCTTTTCCAGAAAATTGAAATTTTTGCAAATTTTTTTTGTTTTTGGGTTTTTTGGCCTCTTTACGCAAAAACAATCTTTGTTTTTCCTTTTTTTTACTTTTGCCTTTGTTTCCCTTCTTTTTTTAAATAAACACTTTTTGAAAAAAAAAATTGAAATATGATATTCTCTACTAACTTAGTTGTAACTAAGTTAAACGGGCTTGTTAAAGTTGGTGGGGCTACTAAAATTTCTACCAAAAGAATACTTTTGGGGGAATTGAACCTCCCACCACTCTATTAAAATATATACCCACCAACTCGCCTATGTATCATGACAAGTCTAAATAAGACAATTTACATTTGAATGCTCATAAATTCTAATTTTGAAGTAAAACCACTCCCTAGCCAATACCAAGGGTTTGCCAAATGAGTGTTTTTTATGGAATTGGCAGCAAAGAAAGATTTTTTAAGGCGGTTTTGGGATTTAATAGGCAGTTTTGAATAAATTTGCAGCAAAGAATCTATTTTATAGGCGGTGTTGAAGTGGTAAAGGGTGGTTTTGTGGATCAAGAAGATAGTTTTGAGCATAGAAAGACTAATTGGCGCCTTAAGATAGTTTTAAAGCTATAAACTGATTTTTTTTTCAATTTATGAACTAAAACCAGCAAAGTAAAACCACCAACCTTCACACACTATTGTGGACAGTAGAGAGTACGTGAGGCTGGGACAAGCTTCATGAGAAAAGAACTAGCCAACCTGAGAGCACTATCCAAAAAATAGGTGTTGCTCAGGAGCTCGCCAATCTCCACGCTTCCACAAACCTATGACGCCTCTCCAACAGCGATATACTACATCTGAGCCTCAACGTCTTTTTAAATTTGTTGGTTGTGTTGGTCGCCTCAGTGTCTTTTCACTCAGAAGAGAATGCCTTTGTTGCAGGTCGATGCCTCTTGGAAATGGAGATTTGACATAGTATTTTGGTTGATTTTTTTTTAACCAAACTAAAAAATATATACTTACAAATTAAGACGCCTTTTCCTCCAAACGGCTGCTCCTACTCTTGGCACTCTACAGGGTACTCAAAGGGAATATGGATGCAAGGACAAAATAAAAAGACAAATCAAAATGCCTTTAAATCCTTATGCCTCTTGATTTTTTCTTTGCGGCTTCTTTGTTGTGTGTCTGCAACTTGTTCAAACGTGTGGGAGTGCACGGGCTTCTCCTCACAGGGTCAGAGATCATTCAGAAGCTCTAATACCAGATATGGAGGAAGAATAAAATTATATTCATTCCAATCAGCGAAAACATGATTACATAGCTCTAATTTATACAAACAAATCATGCTCGAATAGTCCCAGTAAATATGGGAGCATTATCAGAGGATCTCCCAAATACAACATGGGAGTAACAAACTACTATGTTAAAAAGATTTTAAGATTTGCTACCCAAAATAAACCACCTACCTACCTACCTACGATGAATATAATTTACTCACGTACATTATTAATCACTATTTACAATAAGTAAATTAATATTACTTTATTTATTTACAATGGTGAATTAATCACCCCAATAAAATAAAATCAGTATACAATGTTGGGTCCCAGGCATCGGCATCTTTGATCAACAGAGCTCCTTTAGCAAGGGGCCAATGGCATACCTTGTCCCTCCACATAGAACAAAAGGTACACAGAGAGTTGTCCTCATAAGCAAAGACATTCTTTTACCTTATTTTCTAGAAAATAAATAAGGCCGAGATCCTCATGTAGTGCCATATCTCGGCAAATGTTGGACGAACCTAAGAATGACAACCTCCAAACAAAGCAAAGTGCCAATGAAGCCTGCTTTGAAACAACATTGAATACTGAGCCTCAAGGTACTTCCAACACTACCTAGCAAACTGACACTCCCAAAAGATATGCTTCGCAATCTCCGAGCGGTGGCAAACATGACAAAGGCTATCAGAGAGTCCACTCTTGCCCAGCATGGCCTTACATAGAAGCCCCTAGTAGACAATCAACCAAGTAAAAACTTTTGGTTTATGGAAAATCCAAATTGACCAAACATTGTGAAGACAACGAATCCATCTAACATCTGGGTGTGGAGAGCCAGCGAGCATTAAGGACTAGGGATAACAGATGTCTCTTATGCAGCATCGAATACATTTGACGGGAGTCATACTAGAGAAGTGGAAGACCAAAGCACCACCTCCAATCCCTCCATAATGGACCAGGCATCCCGATATTCATTTTTAATAACTTTGATTCTAGAATAAGCCCTCTCAACTCCATGATCGAGCAATGGTCAAAGGCAAGGAGACCATATTCTTGAGCAAGAACACACTACTCCTTCCAAGAACGAGGAGCGAAGTCCCACAAATCACCCCAAACAAAGGATGCCCTTCCTGCTTGATCTGTGAGCATGATAGCAAGGTTATTCTGAAACAAAAGAACCCTACTCCCTCCAACTCCATATATGACAGCACGCTAAATCCCAACTTGCCCTACAACCCTCCCAATGCTAACGAACCAAACCAACAATTTTCCAAGCTGACTGGATGCTCCTAAAGATGAGGGAGCCCAACATCAACGAAAAATGTTGCATAAACCAAAAGCTCCTCGAACTTCACCAACATGCAGCACGATGATCATCTGGTGCCAACACAAGATCTGCCAAGGCACAATACCCTCAAGACACTACACCACCCACTTGGCCGAAAGGAACCAAAGGAAGACCCCACTCCCCACCAAACTTAGACCGTAAATAAGCCCTCAAAATCTGCTCAAGTCACCGGAACTAGGTCCTGCTAGGAAACCAACAAGAGACAGTATATATGAGAAGCCTAGAGAATACTGCTAGGAAAATGATTTTTACTTCTTCAAGGTAAAATGAAGTAATTAGAAGGGTTTTAACTTTTTCATTTTAACACAACAAATAAATGAAAAGAAGCTCTAAAAAGATCAATATCTACACCTATCTATTTGTATTTCTTATCAAGGTAAAATGATGTAATTAGAACGGTTTTAACTTTTCCATTTAAACATAACAAAAAAATGAAAAGAAGCACTAAAAAATCAATATCTACCCCTATGTATTTGCATTTTTTGAAAGGAGACATCTATTTTTCTCTTGTATTTTAATGTTTTCTTGATTTATAAGGTGTTTCAAGTTACATTTTGAAAAATACATATACACACGTTTGTATATGTATAAAATTAAAAAAAAATCTTAATGCAAATAATATGAAATAGTAATAACATGATGATAAAGTAATATTGGATTACCTATATAATATTTCATAATGATGTGATGCGATGTAACGATAGCATTTTGTATGAGGAATGAAAATATACAATGTTGGGTTAAACAAGAGATATTTTATGAACAATTGTCCATGTGGAAGGGGTTCTATGCAAGTGTGTGACTAGGTTGCGAGCATTGCCTATCGGTTATATTCTCTTGCATTTTGAACATTTGAAAGATCGTGGAAGCTTTTGGATATTTAAACTGATGAAGAAGTTTTTATATAGACCGTGGAAAGAGAAGAAATGGAGTACTTAAAGGCCATGTGAAAGTGCCTAGCCAAGATTAGTCTATACTATTTTTTTGGATATTATATACCCTCCTTGCCAGACACAATACCTGCTAAACTCCATACCTGAGCCTCAGGTAGCTGAATATTTCCATAATTTGATAAGTCTTGGTACTCATATATTTTAATCAAAACTTTGTATTTAAATGAATAAGATTATCATGGTCAATGAAATAGAACCATGTTGATATCTGAAGGCATATTTTGTAAATTGGAAAAGAAAATTAGACCAAATAATTTTGATTATGTGGCACATACAACAAATCTTTTTCAGAGATGACAAAGAAAATTGTTCCAAAGAAATACTACTTTTGACTTAGGCCGGTTGGGGATGCTCATATTGTCAACATTGGAGACATCCAATAATGAATTGCATCCAATGCATTCAAGGTGACATTCACAATTATATTAAACCAATCAATATGACTTATCACGGATCGTTGACTTCAATATTATTTCTCAGTAAAAATTATTTGAAGTGAAAATAGAGTTCTATGCAACTAGGGGCAATTTTATATAAAAGGGGGAGAAAGTTATATGACAAAATCCCCATTGCAGTATTAACATAGTTAGAATTGAATTGTAAGTGTCACTAGAACTTAAATATCTTAAAGAATGTAAAATTAAATTAGTTTTATACTCAAATGATATTATTATAATAATAATAACAATAACAATGGAGAGAAGTGACTATTGAGAATGTCCTCCAATGGCTATTTATAATAAGCATGCATGGGTATGGGGGATGGACTGGAAAAATTGAGTAGATATTTAAAATATATAAATTTAGGCAATAGAGAGAGATATATATGGCGCTATAAAATGGGATTTGTCTCGCAATATAAATATGCCAGCACCAGAATAATTACTTTTTTTTATGAATGCAAGCAGAGTAATTCAAATTTTTAGTTGAATTTTTTTGCGTGTTGCTTATTCCTTCTTTAAATATCCCATAGCTCTTCCTTTGTTATTAGCTTGGATATCTTAAATATATCTATCTAAAAAACACAGAGATGTATCAGTATCAAGGTGCCTAACATCGATTTGTCGCATACTTTCACCCATTAAAGGGTTCCACACTAATTAATGACTCCATCACCTCCTCTGCAAATTTCCAGTTGACTAGTGGCAAATGACTTCAATCTAGCTGCACCACTGCTTCGGGCTTAGAAACCGAAAAGGACTTTCCAAGGAAAAAAGGGGATCCAAACTCTACTGTATACCCAAGATATCATGTTACCCTTTTAGTGGCATCTCACAAGATTACAATCACTCCTCCCACCCTCCCCTGTCTACAATTGTAGGTTACGCTTCTTGGCGTGATAAACATCTTGATGTTGAAAGTGGGAATGGACTTTCAGGGTCTTTGGTCGGCTTTCTCCATAAATGCAAGAGGTCATCTTGTGCAAACAAGACATGTAAGATGGCATTAACAATATACAAAACCTCTAGTATGGTGATAATTTTATTCATATGGTAAGTTATCCACGAATTCAAATCACATGGGCATACATTATTTCACTTTTTATTTTTTTATCAAATCTAATATTCATCATGTACAACAAATTTTAGAAGAAATTAGGAATGTGAGATACCCACAAGGAACGTTGAATATTCACATCTCAATTTTTTTATAAAAGGTCTGAATTGGATCAATATTATCATGTTAAAAGAGCACTTGGACAGATCTCAAGCACGTAGACAACAATGGATGATTGGCAGCAGAGAGACTACCAACAACAAGTGCATCTAGTTCTTGGAGAGAAAGAAAGACGATGACAGCAGAGAGTGTACTTATCCAGGATACCAGTAATGTAAATATGCCAAGACTAATAAAAAAGCACCCAAAAAAGAAATATATGATATGGGCACTACCAATGCACGAAAATATTCAACGTACTCATGAGAATACCCTTAAGGAAGGGTAAGGTTGCACCATACAATGATCCTTTATCAAACATAAAGCCCTGCAGTTATTAAAAAATATTTTGACCTATCAAAAATGAAGGAAGTGCGTTTGAAAAAACATAAAAAGATCAATCAACAATGCAATAGATTTCATAGAAACAAAATCAAAAGACAGAATTCAAAACAAATTACTCATTAGTTAAACAAAAACAGGAAGATATGAGATAACACTGTTAAATAGAGAAAGCCCGGAATTCCACAGAGAGAGAGTTCACAAATCTAAAATACAGCTGATGCTATGAGGAACTATTAAAAAATAAATCGAAGTTATAATAACACCAAACAATGCTCATAAGTAGCAATGCCAAGGCACAGTTTACAATCTGCTTCACATTATTGAGCAAAAAAAGTAACTAATTCAGTGAATAAAATAATTAACAATAGGCATGATTTCATTTAGTTAATATCATTGAGTAAATAATATACAAGAAAGTAAGAGAAAAGATCTTAGAAAACTATTCCAGAACTTATTTCAAAAGCAGGGATTGCTTCTGTACCACTAGGAATCAGAAGAAGGTCACTGGTCCAAAAGAAAAGACCATGGCCAATAGTAATTCAATCCCAATGAGCTGAGCATGCTAAATATTTTCAGCTACAGCAGACTGGCATCTGGATTCTAACCATGTATCTGTGGAAACAGCAAAACTTAAGTCATGTGAGCTCTCACTATGATTATCTCAAGGTTGGGATATTGGATATATGCCTGAAATTTGATTACCAATCCTTCCATTGGATTTGGAACTTCGACATAATTAATGAGGTTTTACAGATATAGATAATAGAGTCACTTGTTCACACAAAAATACAACATATGTAAAAGTGAGACATAGATAAATAGGAAGAATTTTTAGAACTTTATACTTTCAAATTTAGCAAAAATGAAAAATAGGGGCTAATATAGCATTTAAATTCTTTCTACAGCAATCAATGGCATTCTTAAACAGAACTGGGCCTTCAAATCCATTCGATCATCCCCCTCCAATAGTATTTTATCTTGGGTCCATCACAACATGCAAGGCTACATTCATGGGTTGTCAAAAGGACTGCATTCTCAGGAATTCAGTAGGCATATAAATAAAAAGTATAATGTCAAGCTAAAACTTTTACATTTAGGTTTAAATTAAGATCACTTTTATTAACTCTTTTTTGAATTCAGTCAATGGCAAGCAAGAGGATGGTGATTGGGTTCACTAAAGTTTTAACCTCTTTCAAATGACAAAAAACATTCAATGAATATGGTGGCATAGCATACCATTATCACGATGTGAATATCTATCTGCCTTCAGATGCTTCTCTATGTTTTTATTTTTTATTTAATCTAAGAATGTTTATAGATTTGCCAATTTCAAACTTTACTGAATTATTTTGCAGCACATTCTAGCTCTTAAAAATATTAATAAAACCCTTCTAGCTTCTACAAATGTTTATTAAACTAGACAAAGATATGCAAAATCTTCTTAAGATAATTATTTTTGAATGTTCAAAGACTTAACATGCAAAAACACATTTTCATTTGTTATAGTAGATTGTTTACCTTAGCTCATGTTCAGCTAGGTACTTAATTATTCCCACCCACTTATGTGTATATTTTATTTATCTTATTTTAAATATTATGAGATATTACATATTTATCTCTTAGATATTACGAGGATAATTTATATTTGTTTCTATCATTTATGGATAGTTATCTCTTAGTCCTAGGTTTGATCTCTAGCTTGATCTTTTAGTTATGTTTGATCTCTTAGTTATGATTGATCTCTTAGTTAGAATTGATCTTCCTTGCCTATATATGCAAAGCTCATTCATTGTATTTCATGGAGTTTTGGAAATATAGAGTATTTATCATCGTATGATTTATTTGTATATATTATAATGAGATATTATTTGTGCAATGCATCAATAGCTTTTATTGTGGTAATGGTTTATAAATTTGACCTTGGATGAGAGTGTTTTAAACTCTTTCATGGTATTAGAGCGATCTCCAACAGCCATTACTCATATCATTAGTTTTTCCTTGCTTAGCATCTGACATTCTCTTTGCTTACTAAGTATGCTCTTCTCTTGCATCCTCTTTGAATGGTCCTGAAAATCAGAAATTTGTGCAAAAAATTCTAGTTTTTGAGGGAGAGTTCATCTTTTTTTTTTTTTTTTTAAATTGCAGATAAATTTTGGAGATTGAAGGAGTAAATCAAAGCTCACCAATGCATCCATATTATCTGATAAAGACATAATCACCTCTAATTTCATCCTAGTTGGATATCTGAGGCAAGATCTACAAGTTTTTGTAAATCCGTATTTGGTTAAAAACGATTGTTCTTTTTCCGATTGTGAGATATTAGTAGACGATCTCTTAGATCATTTTTTGGGTTTTGTGTGCCTTGTTTTCTACTTTGCAGAACATCTTGAAATTTTTAATTTCATTAAGAATTGCAAAAGTTGTCGTAGTTTTACTAAACAATACTATTCTGAAAAACATACGACTTTTCTTTATTTAATTGTGAGAACTATAAATGATCACTCAAAATCATTTATGGGTTTTGTGTGCCTTGTTTGCAGTTTTTCAGAATATTTTAAAAATTTTAATTTCATTAAAAATTGAAAAAGTTATCGTAGTTTTACTAAGGAGTACTATTCACAAAAAATCTCTTTGCGGGGAGATTTTTTTTAAAAGGGATTTTTTATTGTTTTTTAATAAAACAATATTTTTAGATGATTTTTTTATTGTTTTTTATTAAAAACAATATTTTGTATTTGGGAGACATAATGAGATATTGTATTTGTTTATTGCCTGGCCACGTACCTTTTTTTTCGATCTCGTTTGTCGAAAATCGAAGGGTGAGGCCCAGTTTAGTAGGTGGTCAAACCCCTTCACAACCAAACAAATTTTTTCCCTCATTGATTTTGCCATTGTGATTGCAATCATGGATACATTTTCGGTTGAGTTCGACGTCCCTTTGCAAGTTACCTCGCATTTTACTGTTGTGAATTTTTTTCATCTACTCCTATGCAGGCATCTTCATCCACCATTGCTATTTGATTTGAGATGAATTTCAGATCAAGTGTGGTGGCACCATCATTCTTTTCAATGATTTTAGCATGGTTCCTCCATTGTTCAGATCCTCTCACAAAAACACTTTATTGCACTAATGTTTATTTATATGTATACTTGCAAATGTATTTTTGACAGAGCCTAACGTCTTGCATTATTTGAGTATGTTTTTTGTACTTATGTTTTTGGTCCACATTACTCTCTTGTTTTTGGAGCAACTCTCATGATTTGTGATGACTTCTTCGACAAGTTGACAGTCTCTTTGTTTGGAGCTATTTTGGTGTATACAGTGTTTTTCTTGTTTTTATTTGGTGTTCTTGTGTATGGGATATATTGTACTTGCACTAAATTATAAAGTGCCATGGGGGTTTGCCTTTACAGCCTCATCTACCTTCATGCATGTGTACTTTAGTTTGTGCACCCTTTACTATTTCAATTGTTAGTCTCTCTCATCACCACCAAGGCCATCTTTTTGAGAAATTTTATTTGTATCTTCGACATCACTTTTTTGATAGTTTGGCAGTCTCTTTCAGCATGATATGGAGTTATTCTGATGTATATAATGTCAATGTGTCGGTGTTCGAGCAGTGGATTCATCTCACTCATACAAAAAAAATTTGCCTCGCTCCACCCATTCAACAGTATGGAGGGATGTGATGCAAACCCGCTTTTTGCTCCCTATTGTTTAAGCTCCTTGTTTAGCAGTTATATGGTTTTTGTGCACTTGTACATTTTACAGCTTTTTTGAGTGTTTTCTAGATTTCTCCTTTGCACATGGGTATCTTGTTCAAGGACTTTGTCGGAACCCATATGAGGATTGTTACGTTTCTGTGGCATTCTTGGTGACTTTTTGAGTAGTGACACTAGTGTGGCATCGCCATCAATCTTTGTGCTCACTACTCACCATTTTTCGTCCACTTCTTTATAGACTTTCATTGCCACCTCTCAGTTCAACATTGAGGGAGGGTGTTCAGGCAATGGTTCATCATTCTACCCAATATTCTAGAGTGCAATGTTTGTGTTCAATGATCCTCGTATTCAACACCATTCTCACTTCAACTTGGCGATTACAGCGACTCGACATCCATGTATTCCGACAAGATGGATTAGCATCCATAGGGACACTTGTCTTCACACTACATCTTTTTTTTGTATGCGTACCTCATTAGACCTTGTTGCCAAGACCCATTTCATTCCTTATTTTTTCTCTTTAAGGGAGAAGTTTTATTTTCCTAAGGGTTTTTTCCCTTTCTCTACTTTATGAGAGATTGTTTCATGGATATATTGTACATGAATACCTGATCAAATCTTGTTGTCGGGACTCATACAATAGATATGCCACCTTTTTTTTGCCCCTAGCTTCACTTGAGGGGGGTGTTAGAGTAAGTTGTTTACCTTAGCTCGTGTTTAGCTAAGTATTTTATTATTTTCACCCACTTATGTGTGGATATTTCATTTATCTTATTTTAAATATTATGAGATATTACATATTTATCTCTTACATATTATGAGGATAATTTATAGTTGTTTATATCATTTATGGATAGTTATTTTTTAGTCCTAGGTTTGATCTCTAACTTGATCTTTTAGTTATGTTTGATCTCTAGCTTAATCTCTTAGTTATGATTGATCACTTAGTTTGATCTCTTGGTTAGGATTGATCTTCCTTGCCTATATATGCAAGGCTCGTTCATTATATTTCATGGAGTTTTAGAGATATAGAGTATTTATCATTATATGATCTATTTGTGTATAATACACTGAGATATTATTTGAGCAATGTATCAATGGCTTTTACTATGGTAATAGTTTGTAGATTTGACCCTAAGTGAGAGTTTTCTAAACTCTTTCATCATTGAGCACTTAGTTCTTCCATTTATAAAGCTTTGAACTACAGAGAAACCAATTCACACAATTAGTTTGCCCATTATCATTAGTAATATTTTTCCTATTTCTACCATTGTTATTTTCAGTTATTCCCCTTAGTGGATCCTTTCAGTTGGGCAACTTTGATAGAGCCCTATTACAACATCACAAGTTATCTCGTCACTATTCGTACAGACAAATTAAAAAAAAAATAGAAGTTGAAAATGCAGCTACCTAACACGCATTATCCAACATGGCATAGAATTCTGGCAAATTATAAAGTATAACTCCAAATTTCCTAATGCATTCCCTACCAATCTGTTAGTATGACGCTGCTATGAAGATCACCAGAAAATATTTCAATGTTGAAGCAAAGGAAAAAAACAAACCCGGGTGGGATCAGCTGCATCAACATAAAGAAGTTGAGCAACAAGAAAGTTTGCCATCTCATCATCCACTGGTCCACCACACCGAATTATTCTCTGGAAATAAAATTTTATGAATCGATGGGTAAGATCATCCAATTTGTGATTCATACTTCTCAAAAGATTCAGAATGTGAGCATCTAACAACATGGAATTATAATCTAAGAAAATTCTTCATGCTAAAAAAAGGAAAATAGATTAGAAAATTACATGCTGAAAAAGTTGGCTAATAACACTTTGAAAGCGATCATACAACATGGGTGGTGGACCTTGCGATCCTTGTGCATAGGTATTACAATATGGTGAAGAAGGAGCCTCTAAATCTCTCCTGATTTCAAATGAAATTTTTTTTATTAGAAGGATAATTGACTGTAAAAACAAGGTATAACAAGCAAACATCAATAACATAAAACAACAGCAGGAATGGCCAACCTTATAGACCATACACCAGAGTTGACAGTGAACTGCGGACTCCCAAAATATTCTGACCGTATGCCAGATAAAGACAGATGATGGTTGTTTGTAGCACTGCAAACTGATCTAAGTTTTCTGCAACACATTTTCTAAAGATAAGTTAGAACAACAAATAATAAGAATAAACAGCAGCTCATACATTGGAATGAAGAATGCAAATTTAGAACCAGAAACATTAAAATTAGACTTTTCTTGATGCTTGAAAAATTCATGAGGGCATTGCTTTTTTGAAAACCACGATGAAAATTAACAATATCAATGAGAGAGGGAAGTGGATCTCATGCAAAATGAGTGGTATTCTGAAGGTGGTTGTAGTTAATTTGGACTTTATATGTAACTTATGCACCTCAAATGTCATGGAAGAAAAGTCAAAATATAAAAAGTAGATAACCTTTCTCTGGACCTCAAGTTGGATGCCATGTATCAGTGGAAATCCAACATCTATCTGGGCCAGAAAGTAGATAAGGCAATACCTGATCTGGGAACTACTCATTCTCAGAGGAATGTCAAAACAGTCGCTAAAAGTTAAAACCATTGTTGTAGATGTTCTTGCATTTGAAGGAAAAATCTCTTCTATTGTAGATAAATCCATTAAATTCTGCATAAGGAAGTGAATACTCAGTTTGACAGTACTGCTTATAATCTTGATGAAATCTTTTTGCAGCAGAATAAAGCGGATTTCATCCTGCAAAAAATGACTCAGAACAGTAGGCATGATCTTCTCCTAAATTCAGTGATAATGTTGATGATGAAAAGAAGGTGGGTAGACTGACTTCTGTTAGACACAGTTGTTGGATGATTTATACAGGGCACCAGGAGGATGATATTAAGATGAACAGGAGTTCTTTTTACTTTCTTTTTTTCAGTTGTCTAATTCCAGTTTTCAGTGTCTATTAAATAGTAAATCGACATATAATTATTATGGGGATGACTGGCCTAATAATAGCTGCTACGCAATGCAGATATTTGAAGCTTTCTAAAAACAGTCCAGTATGGATCAGTTAAAATGCAGAATTCGGTTTTGGAAATGATATGGCAGTAGAGACTTTTTATAATCTAACTGAACATGATAGTAGAATAAACATCAAGTGTCAGATATTTTGATTGTTATTTTTGGACCTGCATGCATTGTTTGTC
This sequence comes from Torreya grandis, assembly GCA_037957365.1. Lineage (NCBI taxonomy): Eukaryota > Viridiplantae > Streptophyta > Pinopsida > Cupressales > Taxaceae > Torreya > Torreya grandis. Next base: position 409,780 of record JARHVA010001816.1, read on the forward strand.
CTTTGGACATTTTCTGTTAGGATCCTCACACTTAATTTTATTGTACACCTGTGAATATGTGCTAGGTGAAGCTCCTGTATTAGAAGCCAAGTTTTAGAATTAAAAAAAGCACTTTACCAAATAAGGTGATCAGAAACAAAAGTAAGTTTAGGCCCCCAAATGACATTGATCAGGGTTATCGTTTATGTAGTTTATGGAAATAGTAGATAATACGGCAAAGGAGACTGTATGTAGTTTAACTGCCAAATCCACAATTGTAACAATAATAGAGGAAAAACTCACAAAATTGAAAAGCCACATTCCAATTGGAGGATACAAGGAACAATATTTAGTTTATGCAATGCAAGCCACAAACATATTTTTCTCAATTGCCAAGTATATCCACTTGTGCTGCTAGGGCCTGCATCGTTTGTTCAAATAAAGTTTTGAATAACTCCATACACTTTGAAATCATGTCACATTGTTGGCAACTGCCAACCTTGAATTGTAAAAGCTTCAAACTTTGAAGTAGAATAAGTAAAACCTCACAAAGTAAAAAAGGCACTCTCAAATCAAGGAGAACACAAGAAACAAGGTTGGGTGCCATGAGTCATGAGGTTCTATATTCCCAAGATTTCTAATGATGGGGACATTCCCCCGGCACAGCATGTGGTCTAGAACACCTAGATGTCCCTTGACCCAGCAAATGAGGTATGCCTGTCCTGAAAACAAAATCCTAATTTCATCCAAAACTACAGGGATCATTGTATCAACATTGAGCTCAAACATCCGAGACTCAATATTCAAGTGATGAAACAGCATACCCTTTGTCTGAAGCAGCCCGCTTTCTAGTTTTGCACTCTCATTTTCTGTGAGCAACAGCAATTTCATCTTCCACATCCATAATCTGAGAATCCACAAGGATTTTTATTGTTTTTAATGCTTTTATCATTGTTCTGTTCTCAATAATATATTTTCCCTTTGCCACAATCACATGGATTCTGTAAGCATTGTCAGCTCTGGTAACTCTGCTACTGCTATATGCTTTTGATACTATGAGTAATTGCAAATTTCAAATTGTCCTGTGATTTCCTCATTTCTTTGAATTGTTTATTATTTCATTGCAAATATATATTTTATCATAAGATTTTAAAAAAAACATTTTCCTAATATTTTTATAAATCCCGAGGCCTGCAGGACGTGCCATCCCTTAATTTCGTGGGTACTCTCTAGCCAACCCTAAACCAAGTCCAGACATACTAGAAACTTCGTTTACCATTGAAAAATAATATAAAATAGATATTGTAAAAGATAGAATATGTCATCAACAACTTTGGCTAAAAACAAAATTAAAACACAGAAGTACCACATAAGTATATTACAAAACCAAGCCCACCTCATGTACTATTTGAGCTCTGCACTAATTTTTACCCTAAAACTTCTATTCCATTGTGCTGCGATCTAGTGGCAAGGTATGCATAACACTCATTTTCAAATCCCGGCAGTTTTGCCATAGCTCACCCACTCCCACTTATATACCAAACCTTTTACCCTAAGTAAAAAGTAAAATCTTGGTTATGGAAAGATGTTTCCATAGTTTCAGTTCATCCAACAAAGTTCTGAAAAGTATCTTGTATCAAATATGTTTTCTAAATTGGGAAAAGAGTACTCAACCTCCTGGAATGGGTATCTTAAGGTTGCTTTAACTTTCATTTGCCAATCATACCTGACTCCAGTTAATGACAGTGTTGTATGTTTTTTTCTCATTTTCCTTAATCATATTTTCCTGTCAATGTAAAAGCTTAAGGTGATTTTTTAAGTCTCAGCCCAGACATAATGCCTCCTAGCCGTCTGAGACCCTCTACTGGGAACAAGGGATATTTTCCACTTTAACTTATATATAATTCAAATTTTGTATCCTAAGGCTCTGACCTCGTGACCAGGCTCAAGAGGAAAACAAGCCTTGTCAATCCAACTTATATATACTTCGGTCTACCATTATACCCAATATGTGTGTGTGTGTGTGTGTGTGTGTGTGTGTCTGTGTTTGTGTGTCTGTGTCTGTGTCTGTGTCTGTGTCTGTGTTTGTGTCTGTGTTTGTGTTTGTGTTTGTGTGCCTCTGTGTGTGTGTGTGTGTGTGTGTGTGTGTGCGCGCGCGCGTGCGCCTCTTTGTGTGTGTCTGTGTGTGTGAATGTATATATATATGGAATAATAATATATTATTCTTAGCTTAGACAGACTGGCAAGGCATGATTTACTACAAGATTTCACTAAGGGTTGAAACCCAAAGAGCTACAAATTTGAACAATAATCATATAAGGTAAATCTGTAAAGTTCTGCTGATACCTGGAGGACCAGAATTCATTTCTTCTACCCAACCTATATACCAACTTACAATACACATTCCAGTGAAATATTGAAGAAAACATGTCGAATGAATGAGCTTAACTGGTAAATCATCGCAGCATAATATTGAAGAAAACATGTTGAATGGGATGAGATCACAATCACAGACAGACCAGGCTCCGGAGGAAAATGAGCCTTGTCGATCCAACTTATATATACTATGGCCTGGGCTACCATAATAGCCCATGTGTGTGTGTGTGTCCAACTTATATATCCTATGGTCTACCATAATACCCATATGTGTGTGTCCAACTTATATATCCTATGGTCTACCATAATACCCATATGTGTGTGTGTGTGTGTGTCCAACTTATATATCCTACGGTCTACCATAATACCCATGTGTGTGTGTGCGCGCGCGCAAGTGTGTTTGTGTGGAATAATATTATATTATTCTCAGCTTAGACAGATTGGCAAGGATTGATTTACTAGAAGCTTTCACTAGGGGTTGAAACCCAAAGAGCTACGAATTTGAACAATAATTATATAAGGTAAGTCCGTAAAGTTCTGTTGATCCCTGGAGGAGCAGAATTCAATTCTTCTACCCAACCCAGATACCAACTTACAGTACACATTCAGGTGAAATATTGAAGAAAACATGTCGAATGAATAAGCTTAATTGGTAAATCATCACAGCATAATATTGAAGAAAACATGTTGAATGGGATGAGATTGAGTGGTAGATCGTGGGGGCTTTCATGACAGACCCGGGGTTCAAATCTCCGAAAGACATGTTAAATGTTAAGTATTAGATTTGGGTAAAATGTGACGTCCATCTCTGGGTACCCTAACCAATGAGGTTAGATATAAGTCTCAGGTGACTTCCCCTCCACCATGGCATTTAGGCGAAAGGAGGCATTTAGGCGCACCCAACACACAAGCTCAGGTGCAAGTCCCAGGTTGCTTTGACAAAAGAAATGCCCTCAATTGTGGAATTTAGGTCAAAGGCATCCTGACCATGGGTTCCATGTACCCCAACATACAAGGCGAGGTGCAGGTCCTGGGTGACTTTCACCATTAAGATAAATATCGGTTCTCGATTTTAAGCTGAAGAGGTCCAATCATAAGTTCATCTTAACCCAATGGATGATATTGACAGAAGTGATACCCCTCAGTCATGGCATGCATCGTCAAAGTTTGTAACTCAAGGGTAATTTACCAAATAAAAAATAATAATGCTGAAGTAAACAAAATCCATACAGTTCAGGGATTGTTATAACAAAATCCATAGGGATGAGGACACCAAGCTTAGTGATAATTGGGAGCCGGTTCTTAATCTTCTTCAAAATAAGAGGCAAAAAGTGACTAGTCCTGAATAAATTGGCCGACCACTTTGGACTGTTGCTCTTGTGTGAATTAAAGTATATTTATCCTCCTCTTATCGATGGTTTTGTATATTCAAAGTGTATCCTTTCAACTCCTGATGATGATCCAAGAGTATGTATGGATCAAAACGTTGAGGCATTTATTGCTTAATAACGCAGATTCCGTCCCTTAATAAAAATCCATACAGTTTAGAGACTGTTATAATTTTATAGCCTCTGTAAGCTTTCATATATATTTACCTTAAATATAATATGTAATTTATCTTACCAGCCCTGCATTTAATAAGAGAACATAGTCAACAGTTCCATTATTTTGTTTATCCAAAGAATCTCAATGAAACCGGGGTCTCGTTGCTCTCCTTCGGTAGAATTAAAATTAAAAACATTATTTAACCTGAAGCCTAAAAATTATTTTCCTTTACTAATCCTGCCATATGAACATCTAAAATAACTCTAATGACACTTAACGAACAAACACAATTGAAACTATCAGGTTTAAACCAAGTTTCTTTGAGACATTTACAGCCGTAGTAAACAAATTTAAAAAGAAATCAAAAGATTTTAAGACCCCCAAAATAATGGAGAAAACAAAAAAAACTTACTTGAGAGGCGAACGAGGCGGTGAAAGCCTTATTGAAAGCGATAGAGGTTTTCCATTGAAATTTTTATGCAGTAAATCAGCCGAAGAAGAAAGCACTGGGGGTGTATTGCGAGCTGAGAGCACTGATTGAGCCATTTCTTCTTCTTTTTTAGTCTAAATCTATTCTTCCTGCTTTTGGATCTGCTGGGATCGCAGATATGTTTTATGCATTTGGAATGAAAAATGTTTAGGACCAAAGCATTCCTATCGACTGGTGTTTTGTTCAAAATGAAAAAAGAGTTAATTAACAATTTGAAATATGGGAATGTGGTGGTTATGTTTAGGTTGGGATATTAATTATGTGGTTAAGTATTGTAGACTTCAGGCTCTGTGCGTTGAATGATTATTCTTGATGATGAAACATGGGTTGTGATTTGAAATGTGTCGAGTAAAAATTTAGCACATAGATCATCTAGAAGTCTACAATATTTACTTATATGAACTATGGAAACATTAAAAATCTTATATGTGGTTAAGTTGCTCATTGTACCTGGGATCATGAATTATATAGAATGTCGGTATCTTTGCATATATTTCAGAGATAAATGTATAGCAGATTTACAATGTTGAGTAAGTGTACATTTAAATTAGTGAGTTCTTTTGGCTAAGAAGTCATGAATAAAGGGCATCCATGCTGTCAAAAATGTCGATATCTTTGCGTATATATCAGAAGTCAAAAATGTTGGTATCTTTGCATATATTTCAGAAATAAACATATAGCAGATTTACAATGTTGGGTAAGTGTATGTTTAAATTAGTGAGTTCCTTTGGCTAAGCAGTCATGAATAAAAGGCATCCATGTCGTCAAAATCACCCAGGGCATGACCCTGGTTTTAACCACTTGACAATGTGTTGGGTATCTAGAGGGATTTGTACCTTGGTGGATGGATATAAGCAACCATCATCCTCACCAGTTGAACTACAACCTTTTCGATTAAACTTTAATATTTAATTCTTTAGATTATTAATTTGATTGTTAAGTTTTGTGGGATTTTTATTCAATGTGTTTAAGTATTTTAAGATGTGAAATAAAATGAACTCGTTTTAATTATTTTCACAAGATTCAAAGGTTTGTGGGAATACAATTTGTTACAGCGGTGTCAATTGTTTAATGATGCATAAATTGAGGGATGGATGGATTCTTTTAAAATGTTGTTCTTTCTCTTGTTGATTTGTGTCAACAATTTTCCGATACTTTTATTTGTGGCTCTTGCAAAAGCTCTAATGTGATGTCTATTCTTAATATTTTTGAGTACTTAACCCATATGTCATTATTCATTGGGCATCTTTAGATGGAGTGATTTTCTATTTCTATTGCTTGTGTGGTGCAAAACAAAAATATCCTTTGCTCCCATTTTTTATGGGTCATCCATCTCCTTGTCTCACATTTAAGCTTATGGGAAATAGTTCTTCTCTGAGTTATTAGTATCTTCTCCCTCTATTTGATTCCAGCATCTATGTATGTTTTTCATGATGTTCGTAGGTCAGGTTGAATTGTGTAAGAAAATGTTTCCATTCCCTACTTGTTTTTTATCTCCGCGTGATTATTCTAAATATCTCGTTTACATAACTTTAAGTTTATTTGTTAAGGGTCGAACCTTCATTTGTGTCAAAATCATATATATTCATTCATTTGTGGTTGTGTTTCATGCATGTACTCTTTCTCCTATGCAACTCTTCTTATTTTATTGCTTTAGGCCATCTATAATTCTATAAATTTTCACATTTTTTTAAAGTAGCAAAATAATTTTATCATAGTCATTGCCTCTAAAAGGAAAGCTCTTGTTTTTACAAGGAATATTTTGTAGGGAACAATAGCCTTGATTTTGATGTTTTTTGTAACTAATCCCTTCTTGATCCTTTATATTTGCCTCCATTTCAAACCTAAGTTGTCATTGCCCCATATCTCACACACATATAGAACCACTAAGGTGACAAGTAACCCAAATAAGACTTTGGTTAATATGAGCCCGAAAGGAGTCCCTTGTGACTACCTTCTTATTGTGGTACTCTTGTCAGTATTCAATCACACAGAGTATTTGCACCATAACTAAATGATATGAAGCATTTGTGGGTCAATAGATAGGTATAATGCCTTGCGCATTTCTGTACAACCTCATGGTACTATGTAGCACCTTACAACACCTTGCAAACACTTGGTATCACATTATAAGATCCTTGAATTCCATGTTGCATTGACAATCTTACACCACCTCAAGTTGGCTTGCACCATTTGAATGGATTACCCTACATCGGCAACATCACAATCAACCTTCCTTATTTGATGCTTCACTCAATTAGCACACCTCAAGGTGTTGCACAATAATAAGGACTTATACACTTATTTATCTTCACACCAACTGTTGCAACTACTGTAAAGACTCTCTACTCTCTTGCATGTTTCTAAAACACTGAGATGCATATTGTGTTTGTTCGTGCATTCCTGCATAACATATACACCACCATAGGAGAGTGTGTGTCAATCATGCAGTCTTCACAATATCCTTGTGCACTTTTACAATGTTAAGATGAATATTGTGCATCAGTATAGCTCAACGCATAACTCAACAACCACATGGACACTTTGTGCCACAATATGCAACACCATATGGCACTTATTAAGTTTGCACCATGTCAAAACATATTTTAACATACCATGCATCTAGAAGCTCGATCGTTTCACGAATAAAAAGGTGAATCGTCAGTCAGGTAGAATATGAATTGTTCCTAAGATCATCCTCTTTTGTAATTTTCATCTATTGTAACTATGTTATTGTAATGATATATATTGTAAGGCATTTGATAGAAAAAAAGATGCACCATGCATCCAATATGTATCCTGAATTATTGCATGCCTCAATCATCTTGTATCAAATGATGATATTTCCTCCAACATGTTAGCTTACCTTGAGTATCTAATATCAATAGAATATTAGAAACACGTCTTTTGAACGAAGAAAATCAATTAGGATGTTTTATTCCTCTCTAATATTGGGAACCTACATTCTTAGCCTTCTCTAGTCATCTACAGTTTAGAAAAAATAGTTAAGATGTGTCTCCCCCTTCTTAATCATGGGAATTCTTATTCTCAGTCTTATTTTACAATGTATGCATATGCACTATATTTATTTTTTCTATTGAATAGAAGTAACGTTATTCTACTACTTTTTATGTGTTAGAAAGTGTATTGGTTATTTTACATCTTGTTTTGATTCCATTACATGTTCTACAACTTTGCATCATTATTTGAAAATATATATCTAGTTTAAATAATCGTAGTTTTGTCCTCTACCCAACCTTCTAGGTGTCATGTGGATCATTAGTGGTCTTTCAATCCCATAAATCTACATTCTAGCACTTGTTTTGTAGTGCATAGAGAGCTTTCCATCCAATGTGTATTTTCATCATCCTACACTAGTCCCAATTGAGTTTGTTGTGAAAGTTTACACCAATATAATTACAATATGATACTATACATACCCAAATTTGGTATAAACCTTATTTATATAGTCCTTTCATGTGACTTTACATATATACATCCTCAATTGCGAATAGGGAACTTATTGACACATTCATCTTGGTCTCTTATCTTCTTATTAGATTTACTTGATTATGTAATACCCTGTTTTTATTCTTTCCAGCTTCATATGCTTCATCATAAGGATCCCTAGTTCCATTTTACTTATAGTTGAGTTTTCTTTGCTTTCAGACAAATCTATAATTCATCAATAGATTCATCTAATATAAACATCTTGAAATTATGCAAACATCCAATAGACCTTTTTGGGTCTATTTCAAGCATGTTTCCCTTTGGGGATAATTCTCTTACACATTTAGTCATTCTAGGGTTAGCTTTTGTGCACCACTAGTTCCCCAATTCAAAATTGATGACCCAGTGTATACAAATCCCCTCAAATACATTAAAGGATAAACATTCATTATCAAAAAATTATATACAAAGTGCACACTACTCTTATCTCATTGTTTATTTTAAAATCTAAAGTTTATAAAGGTTAATATATATTTTACATGCTTGTAACAAACAAGGGCCTGGGCAAAATAACATGCAGACTTGCATCTATATGATTTAGCATACACTCACATTAAATGGAGAATACGCGTGCTTTGAGCCCTCTTCAGAGTATTAAAAATGTAGGTAATGTTCAATTGGTTGAGGTCAATCCAACCCCAATCCATTAAGCATTTTATAGGTCTTCTTGATAGAAGTACAAAGCTAGGGTTTGAAGAAATGAGAGAGAATACAATATTATTTGTGTAGGTCTAAAGGTGATAAAACATAGAAAAGACATACAATGCAAATGCATAATCCTAAAAAAAATAGATTTACTCGACCACCTGGGTTGAGTCTATCAGAATTAAATGGCTTCAAACTTTCATAGGTGTCTAATAAATTTTGAAGGTTGCATCTTAAATGGTTGGTGTAGCCTATTCTTAATTCAAACTAACATAGATTTATTTAGATTGCATCTTACAATTACAATAGAATATAGAAACTAGAATTGAGTTATAACAAGCTAATTAATTTTTATCCCTTAGATGCTTGATTATTTATATATTTAGCATGTGTAATTAATCATATGTAACATCTAATTTTGTGTGATTGTTGATGTACATTGTCCAATATGAACATTGAAATTTTTACACTTTTTTAAATACACTAATCCAAAATAAGTTAAAACAAATACCACTTCAAGTAGGGCCCCTTTAAATTTAAAAATTAAGGGGGGGGTGGGGGGGGTGGTTTGGGGAGGAATTATGGAGAAGACCAATATCTTTGTCTTGTCATTATTTACCTACATCCCTGCCACTTTATAGAAACATTGTAGGGCTTGTAAGTGATCTCTCAAGCCTTGGGTTGTTTCCACAATTAGAATTAGATCATTAACATATAAGAGGAGTTTCATTGCATATTTAGTCAAATGATTACTCCACCTTCATACTTGTATGTCCATTCTATTATCTTATAAATATATAACCTAAACAAAATGGGAGACAAAAGACAACATTTCTAGATGCCTACATCTCTCCCAAAATACTCAGATGACCCTTCTTATGTTTTGATTTTGATCTTGACTTACTCATATAGTTTATGGAATATACCCTAAATTATACTACGACTTGTAGTCATTTCATTATCCTTCATAGGTTTATCCTCAACATTATATCAAATTATTTCTTGAAATATATGAAATAATACTAGACTTCAACTTTTTTATCCCAAACGTTTTCAACTAAGTGTCATAGTGTGACACAATGATCAATTATTGAATACTTTGTTCTAAAACTTGTTTGACCTTTTTCTTTGTTTCCTTTTTCTTCAACCCAACTATTGATTCTATGTTCTACCATGATCCCAACAAAATTTGCAAAGAGGGGATTAATCATGATGGTTATGTAATTTGAAGGCCCCCACAAAATAAAGGTATGGTTAGGCTAGTTTTTCACTCTATCAAGAAGCCATTTTGAATAACCCCATTGAATATTTATTTGATGTGTGTGATGGGATCCTTGCTCCCCATTTTAGATATTCTACTTACAGACCATCTATGTCTTAGGCCTTGGATGTTTCTAAACTCTTAATCCCTTCTTTGATGTCTTTAATTGTGAAAAATCCTACTTTACAATTGATTGTATGGGGTGTGTATTTATATTTTTTGCATTTATACAAATGTTTTGAATATTCCAACCACTAAATTATTATAATGACATTTTATATAAGTGTTATTTTTTTATGTACCCCCCTCTAAAATATTTTAGATTGTGCTTCCTGAAGTAAATCATCTCCATCCATTTTGTTCTATACTCTTATTTTTTAATCCTCATAATTTGTTCATAGAATTATCTATTTCCCTTTGTCTCAACTAGTGGTTCCCTTAGTGTTCTTGTTGCCTTTTATTCTTCATCGTACCATGGATTTATTAGAAAGTTTTTTATGCTTAGTGATCCTTTAATTATGCACATTAGCCTCTCACTTTTAATAGGATATGTACAAAGTTGTCATCCTCCTCTTGAAATTTGTTTCTCAATACAACCCTAAAGGTACATTGATTTTACTTCATTAGGATTACATTCCTTTTAGGTGGTGGTTTGTAATGAGTGACCCAAACGCATTTATCTCATGTCTTACTTCTTTGCATTTGAAAAAATATATAAATTGGGTTATATTTTATATTTAAGCTCCATTGGTAAATTCTCTACTTCTATCTCTACAATTCTAGATATACATTTTTACAATATAAAACATAATCAATAACATTGTGTTCGTTCTGGATTTTTCATGTCTAATTCCCTTATTTATATCATGCAATCATGCCAGTGCAAATGATCAAACTATATATGTTACACAAGCTTAGTAATTATTCCCCAAAATGTGTGATGATCCTTGTATATACTCAAATTTGGTCATGAATACTTGATAATGTCAATTTTGGCTCATTTTTAACTTAAATGATTTAAGCACTTAAGTTGGTCCTAATTCACCGCCTCACTCTATCCTAAGTACATGTACAGGAATGGGCCCACCCCTTATAAGTTGTTGTCCACCTAAAAAATATTTTTAATTGCTAAAAATCCCTCTATGCATCTATACAAACATTTCAAAATCTTTAGATCAAATGTTATCCTTCCAAGTCATACTTGACCCGAAGGGGACAAGATCGATAGTTGATCCCAATATTTATGGGTTGATCTTTCCCTTTACCCTAACAATAACTCTTTTTAAAATTTAGACCCTCCCTTATAGGTTGGTCCATATTTTTATGATAGGTAGTGTGAGATTTCACCCTTTTGGATAGTTATAAATGCACATCTAAACCACTTATTCTACTACTTGGTAATTCCACTATCTGGGCACACTTATACTATTAGACATTAAGAAAAGCTTCCCTGTTATTTGAAATTTTGATTATATTCAGTTAAGTATCCTTTATCCAAGTCATGAACTTGTTCTATATAAGTCAATCAAAGCATTATAAAGTATTGAAGCCATCTCTAGATGCATACATGTAGCAAGGGAGCATTATTGCACTAAGCACTCTAGGTGGGAGAACTATGTGGGTTTGATTTCCCTCCTTGGTGTATTGGTTATTTAGACAAAGATCAATCATCATGAGGATGATTGAAGTCATCTCAACCCATTACACTCCCCCCTCTTTTTGAAGTTTTTCAGCTATCACGAGTCCTAATAGGGTTTCAACCTTGAAGAGGTCATATGTGCATAGTCGATGGTTAAAATTTTACATGTAGCCCTATTTTAGGCAAGCTCAAGTGATTATTCCAACAACTTATTATTTTTTTAGCATAGGTCAAGATCAACCTACAAAGGATAGTAGTGATAATCGATCATGATTATTTCTAGTTGATTTTGACCTAGAATAATGATAGTTATAGTTTTTGTTACACACATATAATCTGGTCTGATTTGATCATATCTAGCCATCTTTTAATCACACACAGTCAACCTACAGTAAATAATCAGTTGAGTTTTATTTTCCTCTTTGTGATTTTCATAGTTATTTTTTTTCATTCATTTGAGTTTTGTCCATTTTAGTACTTTACTTAAATTATGCTAGATACAATTCATTTATAGCATTTGTTACCCTTCAATTCATTTTGTATCAATTAGATTTATATCTCAATTAATTTTAAATTCTAGTAAAATAGTCTTGTGTTCATCTTTTGAGAGTCTAATCCATTAGTGATTTTCCTCTTCTTCTAGCCACAAAGGATTAGTAACTAGGTCTTCATTGCTTCTTATAAGATTGTCATGTTTAAATTTTGTCATTGGATTGAAATCCTCTATAAGTATTATCTATCCTAGCTTACTTTTATCTAAAATGTCCCTATTTGGGGATTAGTATAGGTTATTGCAATCAAAATCAGATCTTTTATAGCAGTTAGAATTTTTTGGGGTAAAGTAACAAGTAGTTATGTTAATTATTATATCATTTTCTAAGATTATAATCCAAATATATTGTCTATTTTCACATTTTTTCTCCATTCTTATATTTTTCCCCCAATTTTCTTTGACTAAAAACATTACTCTACCAATACCTTTGTCTTTTTTATTTCCTTATTCCATACCATTGCTTTCATGTATCCTTCAAAATAAAGGGTCTTGTAGGCATCATGTTCAAGTGTTTGTGTAAGTATGATTATATATATTTCTCTAACTATGGACCCTAACCCAGGTCCTCTTCTCCAAGGGCAACCTCTACAATTCCATCATACCAATGTAAGATTCCCACGAAGGGGGGCTGCTCCCAATTTATTTTGAATCGATTATTTAGTGATATGGATTCTCCCATTATCTAAGTATGTCCATCTTCTTTAGTTCCTTGTTGCCTTCTCTTTGGCCCATTCCTTACTTCTCTCTTCTTACTAAAATAGTGTTAGGTCTTCATCTAAGTAACTCTCAACAATCATCTATTTCTTAGTATTATGACATGAATATCCTTATCTCCTCCTACTTCCCCTTTTTTTAGTTTGCTTGTCTGCCAAATTTGACCTTTCTATTACACTTGTCTTTGAGAAACTCCCTTGATAATTTACTTGTGTCATCCCTTTCTCCATAATATTTCACTCCTTTGATGATTATGTTTGTTTAATTATCATATCATTCACTTTCCTTTACCATTTGTCTCTTGAATTTTTTTGTAACAAATTTTTTGTTTGTTTATCCTATGATTATTTCACTACATATATCTATATTTTAGCTTCTTTTAACTAATGAATTAAATCCTTCTCTCTCTAATAAAAATCATTTTTTTGGTGTTCACTTTGTTTGTCCCTTCATTGGAGCTTGTTGGAGACTCTATGTCTTGTTTTAAGGCATGCCATTCATGTTTTCCAACATCCATGAGTCTTATTAGTCATGTTACTTATGTGTTGAGTATGTTTCTATCTTCCTCCAAAATTTTATTAGTTTTTATTACTTCTTATAATTTGAAATCTTTCAATTTTTATCTCGATTGTATAGTTTCTAGCCTCTTTTTATAGCTCATTAGCTCTTGTACATATAGATTTGGTGACCATATTAGCCTCAAAATGTATAACTCAAGTGGTGAAGTGGGGTGGGTTTTTCCTTACCAAAGCATTCAATCATTATTCACCCAGATTTAAATATTAATAGGTATTATTAATGTGTCGACCTCTTGGGCTTCATGTATATGTCGTAAAAGCAAGACTCCTCATGCATGGATGTTTAAGGAACAAAAATATATGTAATAACATGTTGAAGATTGAATATTTGTTAATAGAGGGATCTATACATCTAAAATAGGTCTTGTAACATTTATTAGTCTTAAAATTGAATTATTATAGTGTGCCTATGTGTTTGTCAACCATTGGTCCAAATTAGGCTCTCATTGGTGTGTGTTCCATATGTTTCTAGTTGTTCCTTATCATTTCCCCTCCTCTTCTCTCTTTTTCCTATTTCTCTCTCCTCGAATCTTGTTTCCCTATGTTTTAGTGTTTTTCCCCATAAATGTATATTGTATGTTTGGGGTTGGGCCCTTTTGACCCTAAGTCTGTCAAGGTTTGGGATCTTGATTTATTAGTATTTCCCAGCCATTGCTACATGTTTAAGCTATAGTGCATGTATGGATATGTGTGGTCTACTTGTGGCATACATATCTTTCATATTATTATATAACATTTCTTTATGTTCTTAGTATGGTCAACCTAGGGAATAACCATGACTAAGTAGAGTATATATAGGAGGTAGTGGTTAATATTTTATCCTCATATTGTGAATTATGCTCTTACTACATTTTTTAGAGGTTGCCCCTCAAAGCAACTTAGTTACAATTATAAATTATTATGCTCTTTTATCAATTATTATTGTGGATATGATTGTTCTACTCTTAATATGCAATATATTATTCCATTATTGCGAAACATCCAAGTAATTTTATTGCAAGTGGTATGAGAGAATCAATTTGAGCAATTTTATGTGGTGTTGTTTTTTAGATATGGTGTTGCGACAATTAGGAGAGTTGATGGATCGATAAAAACACAACTTGTGATCCTAGAAGAATTTAATTTTTTCACCACTGTAGGATTGTCAGAAGTATTTTTTGAAAAAAAATATAATTTTTTTTCACCCTTATGAAAATTAGTAGTCTTTGGATTCATCTTAATGAGATGATAATGATGATATTATTTGATGGTACAATATTTTAGTGCCCAAAACCCTTTATCTTAGGTTTCGTGCATGGTTGGTCTTAACACTCGAAGATGCGTTTAAGGTCAAAACACTCAAAAAGTTCCTCATAAGGATGACATGGAGTTTGAACCTTCATATCCATCAGTTTCTAAGGTGGTTCAACAAATTTAAAAAGATACACAAAACATGATGAGGAAGAATGATCTTGATGTAGTAAAAGGGGACATGGATTATATGAACAATCAATTATCAATTCTAATTACTCAGTTGACCACTATTATGACTCAACTTTCACAAAATAATCCTCCACCAATCCAATCAGGTTCTCCCAATCCAAATAATCACAACTCTAATAATGGTTTGAAGCACGCGATATCAAAGTGGAAGTGCTTCAATTTGATGGTAAAGTTGGATCAATCAAATAGTTTTTTTTATCTACATTAAATCCCATGTAAACAAAAGGTAATCATAACATCTCTATATCTGAAACCCAAGTAGTTCATTTGGTATAGGTGGTTATGTGCTCAAAATAAAAAGAAGGGTTCTCTTGTTACCTAGTTGAAATTTACTAAGGAACTACATACACACTAATGTAATGACGTCTTAGAAAACTACTTCAACTAGTTAGTAAAATTATGACAAACATGTATTATATTAAGGATTATATTCAATAATTCCATAATTTATCCTTATGCATGGATGACATCAATGAGAAAAATATGACTGTCATGTTCTTGGGGGGATTAAGGATAACATCCAACTTGAGGTTTGCATGTTTAATCTAGTGTCCATTTCTGAAGCCATACCATTCGTGCACTAGCAAAGGAAAAATATTTGGTCAAAAAAAGGGATTTCTGATAGATTTTGCCAAGATCTCTTAATAGCGGCCACATGATGAATGCCAAATTCCTGTAGAGGCATAATGAGATCTCCAAAAACAAGAAAATTCCACAAAGGAAATATTTGCATTAGCCACTTTAGGAAAAAAGAAAGTACATATAGGGTGAGATTAGGTCACCAAAAAAGTAAAACCCTAACTCACAATTAGAACCCACTTAAAGGTAAATGTCCCCTAATGACTTAATTAACTAACCTAAGTAAGCTAAAAAGACATGTAAGTAAAATCACTAGGTGGAAAAATCCTACACTAACACCCTCCTTGAAGCATAGCTTAGGTGGGTAAAAGAATTGGGTCTCGACAATGAGGCCTGATGAGGTACCTAAGTACAATGCAACTCCCATAAACTGGAGTAAAGGAGAAAAACCATATGAACAAAACTCCTCCCCAACAAAGAGTAAAGAAGAGAAGAGGGCTAAAAAACCCCACTAAGGTCTAAAATTGACTATAGCCATCTAGCGTCCCCAAGAGGAATGCTCAGAAGTGATTGTGAATCAGAAGTAGATGCAGTGAAGAGTGGATTACCCTAAAACAATGAGTTTGTCTGCCAAGTGCCTAATGGATCTTCAACCAAGGTGTAATTCTTATGAAAGGAATGATCCACATACTACAAGGTAGGTGGCCCAACTCCTCTATGCTAAGATGGTGCAATAGAATTAGAGGTGAAGAAGGTCTACAAGATCCTATGTAATTGTGGAATAGACTGTATGATGTCTGATGTGTCTTGGATTAGTAGACTGTTACCTTGTAATGTTGAAAATAAACTAAAGGTAGGTAGATCAAAAACTAACTCTTGAATATATGGAAGGTGACAAGGAGATTGTGGAGGTGTGTCCACTTCACTATTTTAGTCATCTGTAGAAGAAGAGTTGTCAATATCATAAAGAAGCTCAGGCTCAGAAGTCTCAATAGGTACAGGTGAGTCTAAAGAGGAATATGAAGAATTTGAAGGAGAGTTAAGAACAAAGTGTGAGAAACTATATAGCTGAGTTTGATGATTGACCATTCCCATAGCCAAAATAGTATCTATATACAACTCTCTGATGTACACTGAATCTAGAGTGTATTCAAATCGTATGCCTAGATCAAGGTGAGTGATCTAGTAGACTGATAAGAGATTATTTGAGAGTGAGGGCACACTTAGAACATTATTTAATGTTCCACCATTCACTTCAATAGACCCTCCCCCAAAAACCTTTTTAGAAGTGTTGTCACCCAGTTGTATAGAGGACATGTCACATGGTTCTAAGGAACTGAACTCAATCTGTGAATAGGCCATGTGATGTGAAGCACCAGAGTCAATGACCCATGTAGGAGAAGTTGGAGGCACAACTGAAACTAAGGCTTAACCTTTATGTTTCCCCTTGTTATTCTCTTTAGCCTTTTATTTGCCAAATTCATTTACCTTAGTGGATTCATGGGTTGATGAAGATGGTTTGACAGAATCTGAAACACCTATGTTGTTCTAAATAAGAAGGCTAGTAAGGTGGTTAATTTTTTTTATTCAAACGCTTACTCTCATCATGCTTCCCTGAGCAATGCCCACATTTGATCCAATCTTTTTTAGAAGCTTATGACTAGAAGAAGAGGTCACATTGATTGATTTGGAGGTGGAAAGACTTTCACCCTTCTCAACATTTTTCTCGCTCTGTTTTCTCTCTTTGTTGTTAGAAGTCTTATCTTTTTTAGCAAGCAATGCATGATATTTAGATGATTTCATTGTGCCCATCTGTATCAACTTATCTTGCTCCTGAATTAGGTCGACAACAAAGGTATATAAAGAAGGCATCTTCCATGCGATGTCAAGAGCACTCTCAGTGACATGGAAAGTGGACACAAATATAGAATATTTAGGACCCAATTTAGACAGTATATATCGAACAAGTTATTCATCTTTCTTATCAATTCCACATGCTTTCAACTGAAATCTTAAAACCCTGAACTTAGTGTAAAAATATTGAAGAGTGTTGAAGTCATCTGGGCTCAATCTGATGAGCTCATTTTCTAGCTCATGTCCTCTCATCACATCTTGCACTCCAAAGAGCTTAGACAATGTGGTCCACACTTTAGTAGGTGTTTTGGTATATTCAATGTGAAAGAATAGATCTGGGGAGATTGAGTGACACAGTCCATGAAATTTGTCACAACGATTAAACCATTTGATTTTTGCTCTAGTATTAGTAGGTTCAGTCTCAGTGCCCATTATAATTTGATGGTAACCATTAGATTGCAAGATAATATCCATTTTAGGTTTTCATTCATGATAATTAAATGGTATAAGTGGACTTATTGAGAATGAATCCATAGTGCAGAAGTAAGTATTACTGCAGTAAGTAAAGAAGTGAAGCAAAAAAAAGAAAGACTAGATGCACATCAAACACACAAGTACCCCCTTATAACTATCAAGCATTAACCCCCCCTGAATGTGTCAAATACAAACATGCTCCTATAGATGTTGGATTCAACCAAAAATGCATCTTGAGAAGTAGGTGTGTAAGTACAAGGAATAAGAGGAACATCAAATACAACTAATAATGCATTTAAGAGCATATAAAAAATATGATTTTTTTTATAGATGTGGTAGGATTAATGATGGGTCCAATGTGTAGAGCATAAAAAAATAAACACTTTTGAATAAAATGGCACTCAAAAAGGAGTTATCGATCAAAAGTTATAGCACTTACAAGTTCTTACTTAAACATATTCCTGGACCCTTTCCAAAAATAGATTTTTTTTTTCAAGTCTATTTCTTTATTACCTTTCACCTGAAATTTGATGACTTCTGAAACATCATGCATTTACTTGCTCAGGGTTCTAAACAACTTTAACTTCAGGTTCTCGAATTACTTCAACTTATAAAAAGTTATAAGCAATTGCCCCTGGAAAACCTGGTTACTTCTTTACAGTGTATTTCAGGTTCTTCGAGCTGCTTTACTTTAGAGTTTCAAAAAACTATAACTTATTAAATAAGTAATGAGTAATCGACCTGAAAAACTTGAATGGGTCTAGCAAGCAAGTAATCGGGGTTGAGAAACCTAATTACTTATAAGTTGTCATCTTAGAGAAGCCTAATTATTTATAAGTAGAAGCACTTGAGAAATTTGATTTGGTTTACGAGCAAGTAGAAGCACTTCAAAAACCTGATTTGGTCGATGAGCAAGTAGAAACACTTCAAAAATTGGATTTGGTTGGTGAGTAAGTATAAACACTTTAGAAACTCGATTTGGTCGATGAGCAAGTAGAAGCATTTCAAAAACTTGATTTTGTCGGTGAGCAAGTAGAAGCACTTCAGAAACCCAAATTGGTTGACAAGTAAGTATAAGCACTTTAGAAACTTGATTTAGTTTATGAGCAAGTAGAAGCACTTTAAAAACCTGATTTGGTCTATAAAGACTAAATTAGGGTTTACAGGTTGGATTACTTCCACTGTACAAATGACAACCAGATAAAAGAAATTAATTTTTTTGGAAAATTCATGAACTTTATCAGAAAACTAAGAATAACCCATTTTAAATCTTTAAAAACCCATAAAATATATGCAAATGGATTTTTCATCAAAGGCCTTTTGATACAAGTTTTGAGGTAGTTTTTAAAAAATGCCTCTAAGATAAAAATGATGATCGTACAGTATGAAAAAAAAAAAGGTGAATGCAGGAGGATCTTACCAAAGGAGACAAATACATGAGGCTATCAAGAAAAATATGGTATCATGATAGATTTTGCCAAGATCTTTGAATAGTGAACATGTGATGAATGTCAAATTCCTAGAGAGGCAGAATGAGAGCTCCAAAAATAAGAAAATTCTATAAAGGAAATGTTTGCATTAGCCACTTTAGGAAAAAAGAAAATACATATAGGATGAGATTAGTTTACCAAAAAGGTAAAACCCTAACTCATAATTAGAATCTACTTAAAGGTAAATGACCCCTAATGACTTAATTAACTAACCTAAGTAAGTTGAAAAGATGTGTAGGTAAAACTACTAGGTGGAAAAAATCTACACTGACACTTTTAGTCATGGTCACAAAAGAAATTTCATAGCACCATCATTTCCAAAGCCTACAATATTGACCCTTCAAAAAATTGAAGAGAAACATGCCAATAGTTATGTTTTGGATGTGATAACAAGTGAAGCAAAGGACATAAATGTGTTGAAAATAAGTTGTTCTACATTGAAAGAACTAATGAAGATGAATAAGATGATGAGGCCTCAGGTGAAAGTATGGAAGGGCCATAGGAGGAATCTAAATATTTTCAACCTACTATCTCCCGTCATGCCCTTTTGTATGTTAGTACCCCTCAAACTCTTAAGGTTGATTGACTCAAGAAGTACACATAATTTCACCAACAGTAAGTTGGTTACTCGTTTGCCTTATTTTATTTATCTAGCTCCAGAATTTCAAGTCATGATTATAGATGGTGGTGTAATAAACTATTTTGGAAAATGCTATAGTATTAATATTACCATGGGGTGCTACCTACTTAATTCTCCTATGTTTGTTATTCTCATGGGTGGGCTAACATTATTTTTGGAGTATAATGGCTCATGAATTTAGGCACAATAGATGTGAATTTATAAGAATTATTTATACACTTTCATTCTAAAGGTAGGACATTTGAGCTACGGGGATTATAGACAAAGTCTCCCCCCAATTGGTTAGTTCACATCAAAAAAAAGGAGGCTGAATTTTTTGTAGCATGATTATTTTCCATCAAAATTCAGCCAACAAATGTGTTGACACATCCTAATTTACAAATGATTCTCGATGACTACCCAATAATTTTTGGCACAATTCCAAAAGGATTACCACCAAGCAGAGAACATGATGATGCCATAAGATTGATTCCAAGTAGTACACCACCAAACATCACACCATACAAGTATCCATTTGCCTAATAAATTAAACTTAAAATATGGTACAAGAGATGTTGGAGGCAAGTATTATCTGACTTAGCCAAAGTGAATATTCATCCCCGGTGGTCATGGTACAGAAAAAGGATAACACCTAGAGGATGTGCCTCAAGTAAAAAGAAATCAACAAATACACCATCAAAGATAAGCTCATTATATTAATTGATGGTTTTTTAGATGAATTACATGACGTTATTTATTTTACCAAACTAGATCTTCATTCTAGGTATCATCAAATTTGAATCAGAGATGAGGATATCCATAAAAGAGTTTTGAAAACTCATGAAGGCCATTATGAGTTTATGGTTATGCCTTTTAGTCTCACAAACTCACCATCTACATTATAGAGTTTGATAACATTGTTTTTAGGCCTTTTTTAAGGAAGTATATGTCAGTGTTTTTTTATGACATCTTAATCTAAAACAAAACTTGGGAAGAGCATTTAAAGTATGTGAAATAATTACTGTTAGTTTTAGAACAACATCAAATTTATGTAAAAACTTCTAAATGTGTTTTTGGAGTCTATGAGGCAGAGTACTTAGGTCATATTGTTTCACATGAGGCAGTCAAAGTTGACGGTAAGAAGACCAAATCTATGATGAAGTGGCAAGTACTAAAGACCTTCAAGAACTTTCATGGATTTTTGGGGCTAATAGGTTATCATCACATATTTGTAAAAAAATATGGAAAAATAATAGCTCCACTCACAACCTTATTGAATAAATATTCCTTCCATTAGACTAAACCAGCTACCAAGGTATTTGAGAAGCTAAAAGAGGCTATGTGCACCACTCAAGTTTTGGTGACCCCTATTTTTTCCAAAATATTTATTGTTGAATTTGATGCATCAGTATATGCATGGGGAAGTATTCGTATAAGAAGGAAGGCCCATTGCATTTGATATTTGACAACTCAAGGGAAAAAATAAGCTCGAGCCAATATATGAGAAAGAGATAATGGTTATTTTTCATGTAGTCAAGCATTGTAAACCTTATCTAATAGGTGTACACTTTCTGCTAAAGATTGATCATGATAGTATAAGATACTTTATGGAACAATTATTTTCATGAGAACAATGACAAATATGGGTGACTAAAATGTTGGGATATGACTTTAAAATAGTCTATAAAAAAGGAAAAGAGGATGAGGTATCATATGTTGAGTATGATGCCAATATGGGTTTTTAAGTTCTATTGTTAGAATTAGTTTATTTTGTGATTTATGTGTTTATGAATGTTGTTTAATAAATTTATGTCATATATTTGTTGTTTAGTCAATTTTGGACACTTTCTGAGAATTTCCTAAAAAATAGTCCAAACTACCACTTAATTTCAACTCACTGTCTGAGTAATCAAATGAGTTATCGAGAAGTGGAGTACACTTTTTAGTGTTATTTAAATCAAATTAAAGCGTACTTAATTCAGTTCCTATTTTATATGAAATTTGGGACACTGTAGTTGGATAGATTTTATGATTTGGTGACTTGTTGAGTAAGGCTTCTTACATGCTGACCTTGTCTTGAACATGAGTCAACCTTGTTTGCTTTAGTATGCTTTTAATTGACTTAGAGTATTTTTATATAAATATAAATTATAGATTAATTAGTTTTAAAGTAAAGTTTTTAATTTATTTTTTGATTTGTACTTAATTTATACATAAGTTATCATGTAATTTATTTTATAATAGGCTTGTTTTAACCTTTATTATTAATAAAAGATTGTGCAAAAGTGTAGCAGAATAATTCATTTTGAAAATTCATGTTGCATATTGTTATTTATGATTTTTCAATACATATTCACAATGTAATATCAACAAGCATATTTTTTTGGTTTTGAATCTATTTAGTATTATTTTTTTGTCATAATTTCACTCAAAACACAACTAGTTTGACAGCTAGTAATTATGGGATATTTTTGTCAATATATTACTTCAGTTTAAAAGTGAAAAAATTGATTTTCACTCCATTCATACACTCAAGACCTTAATTTGGTATCATATCCACATTTAACCAAAGTTCATAAGGTTTTTTAGACCATTATTAGAAGAAACAATGGTTTTAGTGAATTCTACGTCCATGAATATTTTTATTTTCAAAGGTAACAACTTTGAGTATTGGAGAGATTAGTTGAAAATAATTATTGTGTAGAAAGGAGTTTTGGGAGAATGTTCTTCATGGATAAAAACCATCTCAATATTGGAATACCTTGACACAAGATCATAAAAGATGAATAAAATAGAAATGGATAATTTTTCTTCTGTCTTCAGAGTGTCATAGACCCAAGCACTTATCTAAGAATTTTAGGATGCAAGAATGCCTATGAGGCATGTAATACCTCAAAAAAATCATAAAAATGATCCATTAAGGTATAAGAAGCAAAAAGAAAAACCCTTAAAATTAATTTTGAGAATTTCAGAATGACAAATTTCAAAGGCATAGAAAAATATTGTATAAAGGTAAGTGATTTAGTTCATAGAATGGGGGTTTATGGATAAAATATACAAGACAATGTTATAATAAGGTTTTTTTAATGTATTAAGCCAAATATGTCTAAATATTGTGACCATTATTGAAGAGTATAAGGAAATGAATACTATAAATGTTCATTAGTTAATTGGTTATCTCTTGTCCCATAAGGATAATATGAGACTATATTCAGAAGATCTAGAACATGGTCTAAAACAAATAATTGAAACTAAAGTGAATGTTTTAAATACAAAAGAGGAAAATAAAAATTAGAATCAAGGGAGTTTACAAAACTCAAATTTTAAGGTAAAATCTGAAGTTAAATTTACAAGTAAAATTAAGAGATACTTTACCTATCATTATTGCAAAAAATTAGGACACGTAATTAAAGATTGCAGGATACTAGTAGCTAAGAATCAAACTAATCAAGAGAGAGAGGAGAAGAATTTTCAAGTTTAACAAAGTGATTTTCAAAATCATTCATATTATTGTCTCGCATGTGTTGTGAGAATAAATAATGGAAATAATTTGTTTTCTCTTGATTCAGGTTTCTCAAATCACATGACAAGTCAAAAAGATGATTTTAACAAATAGATGATTCTTTCAAAATCCAAGTGAAATTAGGAGATAAAAATTCAATCAAAGTTTAAGGAAAGGGTTGTATAAAATCACCACAAGTAAAGGTGATGATGATATAAATGATCCCAAGAGTATTGATCATAATTTCACAGGATATAGTGATGAAAACAAAGCATACAAGTTTTATAATCCGACTAGTAAATCAATAATTATTGACAGGGATTATATTTTTAAGAAAAATGAGGTGGATGTTGATTTTGATCATGTAGATATAGAAATAAAAAGTAAAAGGTTTGTTTTTATCTGTTACTCTTGAGGACTTGGTCAGTCCTTTTGCTCTCTTTTGTTTGTACTCCTAGGGTTTGGGGACCCTAGTAAAAAAAAATCCACTTTTAACCTTAATAAAAAAATAATTGAAGGGTTTAGCATATTGAAGTTGTTTTTGAGATCTTACAAAGTCATACACATGTTTCTAATTCAACAAGAAACAATATTAGCTCTTTGAAAGAGATTAATCATTCATCTACATCAACACCAAGCAAGAACATATGTTTATTGAATCCTCATCCAAATACTTAGATGTTGCATCATAATTATGAGATGAGAATCACAGGCTAAAATATTAAGAAGGTAACTTATTTTATGATGTTTATGATGTAAATACCATGTTCGCATTATCATTTGTGACTAGTGAACCTAAAAGTTATGTAAAAGCTAGTCAAAATAAATAATTGGTTGATGTTATGAAATTAGATATGGACTCAATTGAGAGGAATGATACATGAAATTTAGTTCAGACTCCTTTGAATAAATATGTCATTGGTACAAATTGGGTCTATAATACCAAAGTTAAAAATGATGGCACATTTGTCAAGCTAAAAGCTATACTAGTTGTAAAAGAATTTTTACAAACATATGAGGTTGATTATGAGAAAAATGATGCACCTATAACACATCAAAATATTATAAAACTAATGCTTACTTTAGATTATCATAGAAAATGAAAAATACATAAAATTAATGTCAAAAGTGCATTTCTAAATAGAGTGATTGAAGAAGAAGTATATGTGGGGCAACCACAAGGTTTTGAGGTAAAGGGTAAATAATTTTGGCTATATAAGTTGAAGAAGACTCTTTGTGCGATAAAGAAAGATCCAAAAGCTTGGTATTCAAGAATTGATTATTGTTTATTGAATAAATATTTTTTAAGAAGTTAAAATGAATTAACTCTTTATATACAATCATTGGGTTGTAATGTTTTATATGTCTATCTCTATGTAGATGACTTAATCTTTATAGGTAGCTCTATGGAGATGTTGAATAGTTTCAAGAAAGTAATAAAATAAAAAATTTAGATGATCGATCTTGGATTTATGAATTACTATTCTAGCATGTAAGTCCATCAAAATAAAAATTAAGTATTCATTTGTCAAGCCAAGTATGCCCAAGACATGTTAAAAGAGTATAATCTTCAAGACTCGAAGCCCACAAACACTCGAATTACAAGCGGAGAAAAAATTATAAGAGAGAATGGAATTCATTCAAATAATAAAAATAATTTTAGAATCATGGTGAGAGGTTTGATGTATCTCACTATGATAAAACCTGATATCAGTTATGGGATTTCACTAGTTTATAGATTTATGGGTAAACTATCACTCAAGCATTTGTAAATAGTGAAAAGAAATTCTAGATATGTAAAAAGTAATTATAATCATGTTATTGGTTTTAAAATAAAAATTTAATTATGTCTAATTGGATACATATATTTATATTGAAGATCTCTTGATGACAGGTAGTCAACTTTAGGTTATTGCTTCACACTGAGAAGTGGGTTGATTTTTTGGTATTTAAAGAAATAGACTACAGTTGCATTATCCTCTATTGAAGTTGAATATACAACAATTACAACATATTGAAAATAATAATCATGTTTAATAAGACTTTTGGCTGATTTTAGAGAGACTCAATTTGAAATTTTGTGATAACAATGGGGCAATATAATTATCTAAGAATATAGTATTTCATGCTAGAACCAAGCATATTAAACTCAAACATTATTTTGTCAAAGACCTGATCAATGATAAAATATTTGTAATTAAGTATGTGATAAGTGAATATCAGTTTGTTGATAGTCTCACCAAAGTATTGCACAAGCTGATTCATAAAAGACTTAAGGAGATGATGGACATTTCACATATTTGCATCAAATGGGGGATGTTGAGTTTGATGCCAATATGAGAACTTAAGTTCTATTTTTAGAATTATTTTATTTGTTTATTTATGTGTTTTATAATTTTATTTGAATAATTTGTGTCTTATATTATTTGTTTGGTCAATTTTGAACACTTTTTGAGAATTTCTTAAAAAACAATTTGAACTACCAATTAACTCCAATTCATTGTCTGAGTATTCAAATGAGTTCCTAAGAGGTGGGGTGCACTTTTAGTATTATTTAAGTGAAATTAAAGTGTATATATGTTAATTCATTTTATAGGGAATTTTGGATGTCATAGTTGGTTAAGTTTCATGATTTGGTGACGTGTTGAGCAAGGCTTCTTGCATGTTGACCGTATCTTGATTGTGAGTCAACTTTATTTGTTCTAATCTATTTTCACATGTCTTAAAGTATATTTTTAAAGTATAAATTACATTTTACTTAATTTTTAAGTAAAGGTCTTAGTTTAGTGCTTAACTTAAGCTTAAATTAGACATAACTTGTCATGCAAGTTGTCTTGTAATAGGTTTGTTTTAGCTTTTATTATTAATAAAAAATTGTATCCAAGCATAGCACAATAATTTATTTTTGAAATTTGTGTTGCATATTGTTATCTATAATTTTATATACATGTATTCATAGAAGAAGAACAAAAAGTATATACTTTTTGTTTTTAATCTATTTAGTATAGTCTTTTATCAACAATTGCACTTACAACACAACTAGTTTGACAGTTAGTAATTTTGAGACAATTTTGTTGATACATAACTTAAATTTTAGAAAAAAACAAAAATGATTTTCAATCCATCTATACATTCAAATTTCATTAGATCCATGAGGGATGAATCACTTGAGGTAATGTTATGCACAATTACCATTTGGCAAACAGATTGGTTAGAAGAAGCAAGATCAAAATGAGAGAATGATAGGGGTACACAAGCTCTAATTCAGAATCTTCAACATCATTTGGTGTTTCTAAAAAAAATGAGTGAAAAGGAAACACATTATGGTATAAATATATATTATACTTATGTAGGGATTTTGTCCTCAAACATAAGATCATTTATGAGCTTTATACATGTCCAATAGGGGGCACTCAGGATTTTTGAAGACATATTATTGAATTGAACAAGAATTCATTTGGGAAGGACTCAAGGGGGATATACAAAAATTTGTGGTAGGATGAATTGTTTATCAACATAACAAAGGAGAAATAATTAAAACATCAGGTCTTCTATAATCGTTATCCATCCCTGGCAAGAGGTGGGGGGAGGTTTACATGGATTTCTTTATAAAGTTGTCAAGGTTTGAAGGTAAACACGTCATCATGGTAGTTTTGGATAGGCTCACACAATATGCTCATTTTTTTTTTCTTATCAAAACCATTTGTACCTAGTACAATAGTTTTTATCTTTCTCAATATAGTTCAAAAGTTTCATGATACTCCCAAAATCATTATAATTGATTGTCATCCTATCTTCACCAGTAACTTTTGGATTGAGTTATTTGAATGCTTTGGGATTTATTTTGCTCATCACTCATCATATAATTCTTAATATGATGGGTAAACGTAGTTTGTCAACAAATACCTAGAAGGGTATCTCTATTATTTTGTATCAAATAAACTTGAAGGTTGGGTCCATTGGCTGCCACTAGTAGAATTTTGGTACAACACTTCCTTCCATACCTCTTATAAATGTCTCCCTTTGTATAAATTTATGGCTAGAATCCTCCATCCATCCCTTAATATTTAAAAGTGCAACCTAAGGTTTTATCCATTGATAAACACATTCAACATCAACATGAGGTACTAACTAGTTTAAGGGAGAATTTAGCAATGACAAAGAATAAAATGAAGCACCAAACTGATTAGCGCTATAGTGAGAGGTATTTTGATATCAGTGATTGGGTCTTTGTGCGCTTGCAACCATATAAGTAAATGTCATTGAAGCAATAAAGGATAGCAAACTTTCTCCTAAGTATTATGGCCCTTATAAGATCATGTAGAAAATTGGTAATGTGGCATACAAGCTAGAGCTACTCCAATCCTGTAACATCCCCACAAAGATTTATTAGAATAATGCAATATTTTAAAAAAAAATACATAACACTTACTTTGTCATTAGATTACACCATGAGAATATAATTAGTGATCTTAACATATTAGTCAGTATGTTAAACATAAGTAAACATGTAGCATTAACAATTACTAATCACTAGCATCATATGTAACATAACATAACTACATAAGGAAAGTAATTACATTTAAAATTTAGATATGGCTAGTATAATAATACAACCACTATTGTCAATGTATAGTAAGTAATCAATTACATTTCTAATAGACATTATGTATCAACATAAATATAATAATATATACAATGTTCCATTGAGCATGAGTCACTCTAACTCCAATATCTCTGATAATCTCAAGTGCAGTCTCCAATAAGTATTGTAGTGGGGAGGGAGAGCATCATCTAAGCACTTTTTCACATCAACCACGGACCATTGATCCCCCGCACAATCCCCTAAATAGGGAATGACCCTTCCTCACAAATGGGTAGCTAGTGATGGTGTGGGAATCAAAAGAGACATGTTAGTATCCGTGTGCTGTAAGATTTATACTACATGATGTGTACCATAAATAAAATATATTCTAACATGATATCATACAAACATGTAAATCATACATATAAAGTGACAATGTCTATATAAACATTACTTTAGCCATATTTTTCAAATAGATATTGATCTCTAGGATCATCAAAATTCATATACATCACTTGATATGATTACCTTCATCTGACATTGGTGATGCTAAGTAAGCTAGTGAAGTTTAGTTAGTACCAGCTATACGAGATTTGGTTAAAATTTATATAACCAATAGATTCATACTG
Organism: Torreya grandis; assembly: GCA_037957365.1. Classification (NCBI taxonomy): domain Eukaryota; kingdom Viridiplantae; phylum Streptophyta; class Pinopsida; order Cupressales; family Taxaceae; genus Torreya; species Torreya grandis. The sequence continues at coordinate 438,284 of JARHVA010001816.1, forward strand.
ATAAATTTCTAATAGCAAGTATAACTTAAGCTAATTATAGAAATAATCACTTTACATACATTTAGTCCATCAAATGTATGAATAAATATTTATTCTTATTGTTCATCACATAAACAATAATCATAACAAGTAAGTTTATTTACCAAATAGGTAAAATACAAACTCATACTATAGAATCTACTTTTTGTAAGTAAATGCAAATGTAATAAAATCAACATTCTCATAATATATTGCAAATACCACTCAATTATAGAAACAATCATAAGAATTTAACTTATAAATCCAATGTATAATCTTTCATTATATTATACATATTTGGAGGCTTTATGCATATAAGTAAAACACCCTATCCTTTAAGTTTTTATGACTTCATTACTTAATCAAAAGCTATAACTATAGGTATGCATCCAATATATTCATACTAACTATATATGTTTATGTGGACCTAAGTTCACATATAAATATATAACACATATTTATACATTTTTCAGTATATATATATATATATATATATATATATATATATATATCTTGTTATGTTATACTATTGTATTTTCTATTTATTTCAAGACTATATAATTCAATAACCTTTTTGTAAACAAGAATATAAATCTAAAAAGGGTTTTAGTATTTTCTTTAGCCCCTAACTAGATTTGCAATACCTTCATAATAGATGTGGTACAAGTTTGACCCAAAACTGTTCCAAATTTAATACTTTATTTTTCCTTTATAAGTAAGTTTCTCAACTATATAAATATTATTGGAAAATAGAATATAATAAATATAAGATCAACACTATGCTTTGTTTATCCACTAGATATTTATATCCTTATAGAAGTTCTAAGTTAAATTGTGATTCAAATAGATTTCTAAAACATCCACAACAGACCTTACTCATTTGTAAAAATACCAAAAGAGATAAATTGTTCATAATCATTCGTTCATGCCTTTATACAGTCTGCTCTATTCTTTAATACATTTAGAGGGTGTCTACACTATAAATTTCTGCTCAGTTCAACTATCTAGTAACACATAAATGATATTACCTTCCCTTTGTTTTACTATCAAAACATATTTTGTTCCACATGTTCTGAGTTTGGTATCCCAAATACATAGTTTGATTCTTAATATGTTCACAATGATTATTATAAATCGATATCATTCATTGAATATATGAACTTGATTTGGAGTTATAATAAGCATTTAGTTTATAAAATATATATGTATACTCATTTTGTGATGCATTACATAGTTCGTTTAAATGCCAATTGACAATGTTTCAGACTACAATAATGGCTTCAACATAATTACCTATACTCTATATTTTGTGCAACAGGTATATATTATTCTATATACATATATATAGATATATGTCCCATTCCCATTTTTAATTACATGTAGGTCATATATGAATATATATGCACCCTGTGTCTATATTTTCCTAAATACCTAGTCCATAAATATACTAATTCAGATCAATAAAGACTTATATCTAATATAATTATGTTATAGTTTTATCTGTCAAAATTACATAGTTTGATTTCAAGTCAACAGTCTATACATCGATACCCATTATGTATGTATAGAAATGTAATGACAATATAAAAAATTTCAAATTAAACCATTTAAAAACTTTTTAAACTCAAACCTAGTTAATATATAACACTCTAGACCTGTATATATCCTTACACACACATATATGTACAGTTTTTTATATTTATGAGTATATAAATATATATTTCTATCGAGTATATTGCACACATGTCTATATACCTCTAATGTTTTCAAAACTTAGTTTATACATATATGCAAAAATCTCATCTGCCCAGTGTTTTGATTTAAACTAGAGCTTTGTATTTTCAAAATAAATAACTCAATTTACTCTAATGGTTTAATACCCAGTCGAGTTTATTTACAGTCTTAGGTTTTTTAGAAATTATATGGATTAGTTCTGTGGATGGTCGAGCCATCCATATGACTAAGCCTATATTCACAATACAAGATTTAATATAGCTCAAAACCTTAATAATTCAAACTAAAAATAATAATTCTACACACAAAGGAAAGTAATTAGTTCACCAACCTTGTAAGTCGCTTCCAATTTGAGACAAAATGAACTTGAATTCTTTCTCCTTCTTGCTATGTATTTTCCTTATCTTCTTCGTCGTGTCCCCCTTCTCTTCTCAGCTTGCCTCTTATCCTATTCTACTTGCCCATCGAGTCTTGCATGAAAAATCTCCCAACTCACAATTATCATGCATAATCCATGTTTTTCCATTACAACAGTGATTAAAAACCAGTTAACTTCCATTAACAATACTTAAGAAAGCTTTAATTTCAATTTACTCAAACTTTTCTCCTATACTTAGTCATTATTATATTCATTTTAAATTTGTGCATGTTAATCTAAGTTACATGATCGAGTACTCTACTCAAGAGTCCACTTTTAATCATTTTACAAAATGATAATTATACTTTTAATCTTAACGTGGTCCATGCATGTTTACAAAACATAGACTTAGATCATGATAGTATTTAGGATAATTCAACCTCCTTCAATAATTATTAAAGGTAATTATCTCCTTTCTTTTTATGGTAATATGACTAACACAATGTTAATTATCTTCGTATATCAAAATGATAGACCAAAAAATTATTTATTTCAATCATAAAAGGATAATCGTTTGTGTTATTACTAGTTTATATATGTTATCTATGTCTTTCATTATCTAAATAACTTAAGATGTATATTGATATTATTGAATATCAATAATAACAATATTAATGTTCTAAAACATTATAAAGATATTTTGTTAGTCTATATATAATAGTAATCAGATATCAGCATCATAGATTTATATTCCTATAATCATAAACAAATATAAGTGAAGTAACCTAATATTATCATATTGCACATTATGCACTAAGTCTATTTAAAATATACACAATGCAATCACAAACAAGATTTATTTCATATTTATGCACTAACATTTACTAACACACAAAGTCTAATATTTAACAATAATTAACTTAAAAAAATTACTAACACTAATACTTTAAACACATAATGCATATAACATATAAAATCTAATATGGTGTGTGCATGGGTTTAGCAGTTCTTATGTCATCCTTCATCATCTCCATCTATGTCACCGTCTCTGATGATGCTCTCCCTCCATCATACTCTGAGGGATGAACTCTCTTGCATCCAATTCATGAGAAGAAAGTATTTAATCTAATACATCATGATATATATCACAAAATAATGATGTAAAAACAAATTTAACATAGTCATTATGTTTATAATTCACAATATAGCCAACTCACAACAATGAAATCATTAAAATCAAGTAACATACAATAGTCCCATAACATCTCATGACTGATAATTTAGTTAAAAAGTAATAAATAAATTTAACAACCATAATAATCCATAAATAATCAAATAAATTAACTTAGTGAGAAATCGGGCTATAACATCCTTCCCTCCTAAAGTTGGTCATCATTTTGATGACACTTATTCAAACAATAGTTCTGAATAATAAATAGAGTTTAGTAGAAAAATAAGATAGTATGAAGCATTAAATTAAGCAAACAAATATAGAAATAGTCTATAGAACTCATCATATTCCTCTCAAGTAGCACTATCCTTAGAGTATTGGTCCCACAAGACCTTGCATTGTGACACTTCTCTATTACACAAACAAAATTTATGAGTGTCAATTACTCTGATTGTTTCTACCATGACTACCTTGAGATCTAGAATCTACAAAGCATTCCCATCCAATACATGTGAAGGATCAGCTATATATTTTAGGATTGACCACTTCTAAAACCTCAAAGGGTCCCACATATCTTGATGAAAGTTTTACTGACTTCCCAAATTTAATCAAACTCTTTTGTGGCTTAACTTATAAGAATACTTTATCACGTACTGAAAACTACCTAGCCATTCTCTTTAGATTAACATAACTCTTCAGCCTAATATTGGCCTCAACCAACCTCTACATGATTATTTTGACTTGATCTTCTATTTCTGAAAGCATCTTAGGTCCAAACACTACCGTCTTCCAACATGTCCCACTTAATTGGTGAACTGCACCTTCTTCCATAAAGTACTTTAAATAGTGCCATCTTTAAAGTAGATTTATATGAGTTATTGTATGCAAATTCAACTAACGAAAGGTACTATTCTTATTTGTATTGTTGATCCATGTAATACATATAAAGAATATCCTCTAACACCTAATTAACTCACTCAATTTGATTGTTAGTTTATGGGTGATATGTAGTGCTAAAGTTTAGTTATGTACCCAAAGTTGAATTCATAGTTAACCAAAACCTAGAAATCATTCTCAAATCACAATTTGATATGATCTTGTCTAAAATTACAGGCAATTGATACACTTCTCTTATAAATCTCTTTGCAAAAGTTGGTGCATCGTCTATCAAATTATTTGGTATAACATGTGCTACCTTGGTTAGTTTATCAATTATAACCAAGATCATGTCATGCTTATTCCATGATAATGATAATCCTTGGAAAAAAATTATACTAATCACCTACCATTTACAGTCTGGTATGTCATGTAGATATAACAATCTAGCTGGATGCACATGTTCAAATTTTACTCACTAACATTCCAAACAATATGACATAAAGTCTGTTGCATCTTTCTTGATTCCCTTTTATAAATATAGTGGTCTAAGCTCTGTCATGAGCTTGGTTACTCCTAGATGTCCTGAATATGGGGCATTATGCAATTCTTTTGGCACTGTACTCCTCCGATTCTCCTAATCTGGCACATACATCTTTCTATTATATCATAGAAGACTATTATTTTCTATGTTGAATCCTTTATACCTGGGATTCTGATCATTCTTAGATAAAGCTTTCCTAACATGATCATAAGATTTGTCTCCTAGTGAGAATTTAATTACATGATCCCTGGAAGTATTCCTGATAGTAACCACAATTGTTATATACCTTCTATGACTTAAAGTGTCAGCAACTCTGTTGTCCTTACCTTTGAAGTAATTGATATCAAATTCATAGTCAGACAAAACTTCTAACCAACATCTCTAGTGAGCATTCAAATTTGGTTGGGTAAAGATGTATTTGAGTACTAAGTTATTAGTCTTGAGCTTAAATTATTTTTTCAAAAAATAATGTCTCCAAACTTACAAAGTGTGAACAATTGTTATAAGTTCAAGATCATGAGGGGCATAATTCACCTCGTAAGACTTCAACTTTCTCGACTCATAAGCTACGTTTACACCATCCTACATAAGGACTCCTCCTAATCCCTAGATGCATCTGTGATCACTAAAAATTAAGCATTGGGATCAAGAACTCTTAACACTGGTATTGAATTAAGCCTTCTTTTTAATTCTTAAAAAGTTACTTCACACTTATCTAACCAGATAAAACTTTGATTTTTACATTGCAGAGATGTAATCAGATTATATATCTTAGAAAAACTTGAAACAAATTTCTTGTAATAGCTTGCTAATCCCATAAATCTCTTTACCTCATGGACATTCCTTGGTGTTGGCCACTCTATAATGGCTCTTATGTTAGCTAGATCAAAAAATGCCATCCGATGAGATAATATAACCCAGATATTGAACTTTTTTTGGAAAAATGCACACTTGGATAATTTGCCATAAAACATGTGCTTTTGTAGATGTTACAAAACTAGCTCCAGATGTTGAAGATGATCTTCTTCATCCTTAGAATATATAAGAATGTCATCTAAAAAGACCAAAACAAAATATTCTATATAATCTCTGAACATATTTCATGAATGTTGCAAGTGCATTCATCAACCCAAACGATAACAATGTAAACTCATAATGTCCATAGCAAGTTCTAAATGCCTTATTTGTAATATCTTCATCTTTTATTCTTAACTGATGATATCCATCTCTAAGATCAATCTTAAAAAAGACCATTGTTCCTTTCATCTGATCAAAAAGATCATCTATTCGAGGTAGTGGATACTTATTTTTGATGGTCACTTTATTTAACATTATATAATCAATACAAAGTCAAAGAGTGACATCCTTATTCTTAATGAATACAACTGGTGCACCCCATGGTAACACACTTGGTTTGATCAATCCTTTGGACAACAATTCCTAAAGTTGTACCTTTAATTCAACTAATTAAGTGGTTGTCATTCTATACGGTGCCTTAGACAAAGGTTTCGATCCTAGTTTGATATCAATAGATAAATCAAATTCCTATTTATGAGGCAATCCTTGAAATTCCTCTGGAAATACATCATGAAAATTCTTAATCAAATGATAACCTTCAATTGATGTTTCTTTAGTTTTCTCCATTTCATTTATCTTGACGATATATTCTTGACATCCTTTTCCTTTGGATTTCCTAAGTTACATTGCAGAAATACGCCTAAGCCTTAACTCCCTTTTCTCACCCTAAATTAGTGTCTTATTAACATAATCATCTAGACACTCAACCTTTTTGAAATAACAGTCAACCTTGGCCTTATGCTTCATAAGCTAATTGACTCATAGGATCACATCATATGACCCTAGTGGTGTTACATAAAGATCCACTATTGTTATTAATTCAAGAAACTTAATTTTTGATTTTACTAAACACTTGTCAACTTGGACTTTAAAATCATTGCCATATTATATTGACCATGCATTTATCATTACACTAGCTTTTTTAGACAAATTATTTAGAATTCTAGGAGCTGTAAAACATTTTGTAGCCCTTGTATCTACCAAAATGAAAATTGGGTGTTCAAACAAAATACCTAATAGTACTATTGGTGAAGCTTAGAATTTGGCTTGTTGATTATCAAGTTTTACATGAATATATTGCTTCAAAGTTCTTTGTTGAGGGGCAAAACCTTTATTCCTCAACTTATCTTGGGTACATTCATGTATAAAATGGTCACCTCCATAGATGAAGTAACCTTCTAGTGGTCCTTTTCTATTAAACTATTGGTTTTCCTTAAAAGCACCTTTAGAACTATTACCCAATTTGTTGCTACCTAAACTAATGTTGAATTTGGTATTCTAGCTCTTGAATTGACTCTTGGAGTATCCACTTCTTTAATTTTAATTCTTCTTCTTAAAAGTTGGCTTAGAACTTCTAAACTTTTTCTTAAACTCGTCCCTAACCTGAGCAAGAGATTTCAACTTTTGTTCTTATTTGACTGATTTATCAAAGACTTGGCCCATGGTAAATGGTATATAAACATCCACCTTTCCACTAATCTAGGGTTTTAATCCCATGATGAACTTCCTAATCTTGAACCTCTCATCTTCCTGATATTGAGGTACATATTTCAAAAGTTTGGTGAATTATTTCTAGTACTCATTCACCAACAAGTTTCCTTATTTCAAATTTTAAAAATATATAAGTTTTTGGTTAAAATAATGCTGTGAAAGCCACTGTGTTTTGAATAATATCACAAACTATTCCTAACTAGTGGTGGTCAAGTTTAGATTTATTTTTAACTTCTTATTGGCCCACCACATAACTGCTTATCCAACTAATTGATAATCTCTCCATATGGCTTTGATGACCTTAGATTAGTTTCAAATCTCTAAATACTTATCCATTTCAATCAACCATGCTATATCTCTATCTCCCATAATGGTTTTGTCAAACTTAGGTGGATTCACCTTTTTTATATCCCTAGCCAATTTTGTAGCTACACATGCTCTTGTGTCTTGAGGCACTTTCTCATGTCTCTAATCTTAAGAGATTTCCTACTTAATAGGATCCTATTTAGGTTCATCCTGATGGGCTTCCTTCTCATGTCCATGAATTTCATGTATAGGGCTACAATTTTATCCCTAGTCTCTTTCATGGCTGCAAGAATACGATCTAACTTTGTTGCTTATTCATCAACAAAGTGGTTAAGATCAAATAGAGGGTTATTGTCATTTACATTCGAAGGGCCCTCTCTATATGATCTTACTCATACCATTATTCTTTATATTAATAGAAGAATGCAAAAATGTTAGTGGATTCATTTATTCTTAGAGTTCAAGCCACAGTTCGGATACCACAAAGTAACATCCCCACAAGGATTTACTAGAATAATACAATAATTTTTTTGTTAAAATTTTACATAACACTTATTCTTTCATTATATTATACTATGAGAATATAATTAGTGATCTTATCATACAAATTAAGTATGTTAAATATAAGTAAACATGTAGCATTAATAGTTATTGATCACTGCCATCATATGTAACATAACATAACTACATAAGTAATTACATTTAAAATACAACCACGATTGGTAATATAATATAGTCACTATTGTTAATGTATAATAAGTAATCAATTACATTTACAACAAAAATTATGTCTCAACATAAATACAATAATAGATACAATGCTCCATGGAGCACGAGTCACTCTAACTTCAATATCTCTGATAATCTCAAGTGTAGTCTCCAATTAGTACTAAAGTGAGTAGAGAGAGCATTATCTAAGTGATTTTCCACACCAACCACAGACCATCAATCCCCCACACAATCCCCTAAATAGGAAATGGCCCTCCCTTCATGGATGGGGAGATAGTGATGGTGTAGGAATCAAGAGAAACATGTTAGTACCCGTATGTTGTAAGATTTATACTACATGATGTGTACCATAAAAAAATATGTTCTAACATGATATCGTACAAACATGTAAATCATACATATAAAATAATAATATCTAACTAAACATTACTTTGGCCAAAGTATTCAAATAGCTATTGATCTCTAGGATCAATCAAATTCATATACACCACTTGATTGGATTACCTTCATCTGGCATTGGTGATGCTAAGTAATCTAGTAAAGTCCATCTCATTGCTTAGTTAGTACCAACAATGTGAGATTTGATTAAATTTTATATAACCAATAGATTCATACGGATTAATTCATACTAGAAGTATAACTTAAGCTAATTACAAGAATAATCACTTTACATACATTTAGTCTGTCAAACGTATGAATGAATCTCTATTCTTATTATTCATTATATAAACAATAATCATAAAAAGTAAGTTTATTTACCAAATGAGTAAAATACAAACTCATACTACGTGATCTAATTTTCGTAAGTAAATAAAAATGTAATAAAATCAACATTCTCATAATAAATTGCACATACCACTCAATTATAACAATAGTCATAAGAGTTTAACTTATAAATCCAAAGTATAATATTTCATTGTATTATACATATATGGAGGATTTATGCATATAATTAAAGCACCCTATCCTTAGGTTTTAGGACTTCATTACTTAATAAAAAACTATAACTATAGCCACGCATCCAATAAATTCATACCATCTATATATGTGTATGTGGACCTAAGTTCACATATAAATATATAACATATGTTTAAATGCTTTTCATATTATATATATCCCATAATATATTATAATATATTATGGGATATATATAATATGAAAATCGTATAAACATATGTTATATATTTATATGTGACTTAGGTCCACACACACACACACACACACACACACACACACACACACACACACACACACATATATCTTATTATGTCATGCTATGGTATTTTCTATTTATTCCAAGACTATATAATTAAATAATTTTTTTATGAACACACATATAAATCTAAAAATGGTATCAATATTTCCTTTATCCCCTAAATAGATTAGCAATAACTTCATATTAGATGTGGTAATTTTGACCCCAAAACCATTCCAAATCTAATACTCTATTTTTCCTTTATTAATAAGTTCCTCAACTGTGTAAATATTATTTGAAAATAGAATACAATAAACATAAGCTCAACACTATGCTTTGTTTATCCACTAGAGATTTATATCCTTACAAAGGTTCTAAGTGAAACTCATAATTCAAATCAATTTCTAAAACATCCACAACAGACCTTACTCATTTGTAAACATTCTAAAAGAGGTAAATTATTCACAATCATCTGTCCATGCCTTTATATAGTCTACTCTATTCCTTACTACATTTAAAAGGCATTCACACTATAAATTTATCCTCAATTTGACTGTCTAGTAACATATAAATGATAATACCTTCCCTTTATTTTACAATCAAAACATACTCTGTTCTATATGTTCCTAGTTTGGTATCCAAAATACATAGTTTGATTCTTAATATGTTCATAGTGATTATTATAAATTGATATCATTCATTGAATGTATGAGCTTGATTTGGAGTTATAATAAACATTCAATCTATAAAATATATATGTATACTCATTATGTGTAACATTATGTTACACATTACATAGTTCATTTAAATGTCAATTTGCAATGTTTCAAACTACAATAATGGATTCAACATATTTATCTATTATCTATATTTTGTGCAACATGTATATATTATTATATATACATAAATACATACATACATACATACATGTGTGTGTGTGTGTGTGTGTGTGTGTGTGTCTTGCTCCCATTTTTAAGTACACAGAGGTCATATATGAATGTGTGTGTGTGTGTGTGCACACACACCATGTGTCTATATTTTAATAAATACCCAATCCATAAATATACTAATTTGAATTAGTAAAGACTTCCTTTTGATATACTTCTATTCATAGTTTTATCTATCAAAATTACACAGTTCAATTTCAAGTCAATAGTCTATACATCGATACCTTTTATGTATGTATGGAAATGCAATGAAAATATAAATACTTTCAAATTAAACCATTTGAAAACATTTTTAGCTCAAACCTAGTTAATATATAACACTCTAGATCTATATATATCCTTATATATATATATATGTGCATATAGGTATATACTAAATAGGTCTTTTTGAATATATATTTTTGAGTATATAAATATATATTTATTTAAAGCATACTACACACATTCATATATACCTCTAGTGTTTCAAAACTCAGTTTATACATATATGCAACAATCTCATCCACTTAGGGTTCTAATTTAAACTAGGGCTTTGTATTTTCAAAATAACTAACTCAATTTACTCTAATGGCTTAATACCCAGTCAAGTTTGTTTGAAATCTTAGGGTTTTTAGAAATTATATGGCTTAGTTATGTGGATGGTCGAGCCATACATAGGAATAAGCCTATATTCACAATACAAGATTTAATATAGCTCAAAACCCTAATATTTTAAACCAAAAATAGTAATTATACAAGCAAATAATAGTAATTACTTCACCAACCTTGTAAGTCACTTCCAATCTGAGACAAAATGAACTTGAATTCTTTTTGCTTCTTGCTCTATATTTTCCTTTTCTTCTTCACCATGTCCCCCTTCTCTTATTAGCTTGCCTCTTATCTTATTCTATTTGCCCATCGAGTCTTGCATGCAAACTCTCTCAACTCACAGTCACCATGCATAATCCATGTTTTTCCATTCCAACAGTGACTAAAAATAATTAACTTCCATTAAAAATACTTAAGAAAGCCCTAATTTCACTTTACTCACACTTTCCTCCTATGATTAGTCATTATTATATTAATTTCAAATCTATGCATGTTAATCTATGTTACATGACTGGGTACTCTACTCAAAAGTCCACTTTTAATCATTTTACAAAATGGTAATTATACTTTTAATCTTAATGCAGTCCATGTATGTTTACAAAACTTAGACTTAGATCATGATAGTATTTAGGATAATTCAACCTCCTTCAATAATTATTAAAGGTAATTATCTCCTTTCTTTTTATGGTAATATGACTAACACAATGTTAATTATCTTCGTATATCAAAATGATAGGCCAAAAAATTATTTATTTCAATCATAAAAGGATAATCGTTTGTGTTATTACTAGTTTATATATGTTATCTATGTCTTTCATTATCTAAATAACTAATTAGGATAGTATTTAGGATAATTCAACGTCCTTTAATAATTAGTAAAGGTAATTATCTCCTTTTTTTAATGGTAATATGACTAACACAACATCATTTATATTCTCATATCAAAATGATAAACTAGATAATTATTTATTTCAATCATAACAAGATAATCATTTGTGTTATTACTAGCTTAGGGTTCTAATTTAAACTAGGGCTTTGTATTTTCAAAATAACTAACTCAATTTACTCTAATGGCTTAATACCCAGTCAAGTTTGTTTGAAATCTTAGGGTTTTTAGAAATTATATGGCTTAGTTATGTGGATGGTCGAGTCATACATAGGACTAAGCCTATATTCACAATACAATATTTAATATAGCTCAAAACCCTAATATTTTAAACCAAAAATAGTAATTATACAAGCAAATAAAAGTAATTACTTCACCAACCTTGTAAGTCGCTTCCAATCTGAGACAAAGTGAACTTGAATTCTTTTTGCTTCTTGCTCTATATTTTCCTTTTCTTCTTCACCATGTCCCCCTTCTCTTATTAGCTTCCCTCTTATCTTATTCTACTTGCCCATCGAGTCTTGCATGCAAACTCTCTCAACTCATAGTCACCATGCATAATCCATGTTTTTCCATTCCAACAGTGACTAAAAATAATTAACTTCCATTAACAATACTTAAGAAAGCCCTAATTTCACTTTACTCACACTTTCCTCTTATGCTTAGTCATTATTATATTAATTTCATATCTATGCATGTTAATCTATGTTACATGACCGGGTACTCTACTCAAAAGTCCACTTTTAATCATTTTACAAAATGGTAATTATACTTTTAATCTCAATGTAGTCCATGTATGTTTACAAAACTTAGACTTAAATCTTAGGATAGTATTTAGGATAATTCAATGTCCTTCAATAATTAGTAAAGGTAATTATCTCCTTTTTTTTATGGTAATATGACTAACACAACGTCATTTATATTCTTATATCAAAATGATAAACTAGATAATTATTTATTTCAATCATAACAAGATAATCATTTGTGTTATTACTAGTTTATATAGGCTATCTATGTCTTTCATTATCCAAATAGTTTAAGACATATATTAATATTCCCGAATATCAATAATATCAATCTTAATGTTCTAAAACATTGTAAAGACCTTTTGTTAGTCTATATATAATAGGAATTAGATATCATCTTCATGGATTTGCATTCTTATAATCATAAACAAATATAAGTAAAGTAACCTAATATAATCATATTTCACATTATGCACTAAGTCAACATAAAATATACACAATACAATCACATATAAGATTTAATCCATATTTATGTACAACATTTACTAACACACAAACTCTAATAATCCAAACACATAATGCATATTACATATAAAATCTAATGTGGTGTGTGCATGGGTTTAGTAGTTCTTTCATCTTTCTTCACCATCTCCATTTATGTCACCCTCTCTGATGAGGCTCTCCCTCCATCATACTTTGAGGGAAGAACTCTCCTGCACCCAACTCATGACAAGAACGCAATTAGTCCAATACATCATGATATATATCATAAAATAATGCTGCAACAACAAATTTAACATAATCATTATGTATAAAATTCACAATATATTCAACTCATAGCAATGAAATCATGAGAAACTAAGTAACATACAATTGTCCCATAATAACTCATGCCTTATAATTTAGTTTAAAAGTAACAAATCAATTTAACCATAATAATCCATATATAATTAGGTAAATCAGCTTAGTGAAAAATTGAGATGTGATAAATCTACTCACATACATCATACATTTCATGAATCTTGCCTTAAGAATGTCATTGGACAAAGAGTTTCTACCCAAACTGAGTTACTTGAACTAGATGAAGAAGGTAGAGTCATTATGAAACCAAAGGAGATCCTTCACACACACATAAAAAGGCTAATACTAAGAGAGCTTAAGGATTATTTGATCAAGTGAAATATTCTTAATCATGAATTTACAACATGAGAGGATGAAGTTTTCTTGAAACAACATCCAATGTTGATTAACATTGAGGGCAATGTTGTTTTAAAGGGGAGGGACATGCTAAGCCATTAACCTATAGTGCATTTAGGGATATGTGTGGTTAACTTGAGGCTCAAATACCTTTCATATTATATTATTGAATTTCTCTATGTTCTTAGTATGTTCAACCTGTGAAATAACCATGGATAATTAAAGTATATATAAGAGGTAGTGGTTAGTCTTTTATCATCATATTGTGAATTCTGTTCTTACTGCATTATTGTAGAGGTTGTCCCGTCGAAGTAGCTTTAGCTATAATTATCAAGTATTTTGATTTTTTGTCAATTATTGTTGTGGATCTAAATTTTTTACTCTTAATTTTGTGATCCAAGTAATTTCACTACACCCATTGTGTGTGTTTGTGCATACCATAGGGTCTCAATTTAAGTTTTAAAATGCATATTAATACATCTATTTAGAATGTATAGTGAATGCAAAAAACAAGCAATTAATGCAAACATTTAGAGAAAATGTTTAGTAATATAAGTAAATATAAATATAAGCTATCTGTTATTGCATTATAGAATAAATCAAGCATTCATTATAGCACTTAAAGTCATAGGAGATTAGACACTACATCACACTAAACTCCCTAGTAAAATTGCATTATACATGACATGCTATTTTTTATTATTATGAACTATTAAGGGCCTTGATACATAGTGAGTTCTTAAAAACCCTAGCTACACCGAGCACATACCCCAAGATAAAAATTCTCCTTATCTATTTGTAATTTCAACGATCCTATTAGGGCTTTGAAGAAGAAAACCAATTTCTTATAGATTTGTGCATTTTTTCAAAAAAATGAGTATGGTTTTCAAAGCCTTAGACCTAAAAAGCAAATTCATAAAATAAGTTTTTTCATGTTTTATTTTACCATAAACATGTAGTGTATGGTTATGGTTTGCCATAAACATCAACTGTATGGTTCTAGCATGGTACTTAGGTCATTGTGATTTTTTTGAGTTCTCACTAGTCAGCCCTAAAAATCCTGATTGTGTTGTCAATATATGAATAACATTTCCATATTTGCATTAAAAACATATATCTTTATAAACCCTTCTTTTCAATTAATGCACGAGAAATGGAATAATAATTAGGCTAGATTTTAATGTTTTATATTTTATTGAGGCTTGATTGCATGTTGTATGGGTAGATATATTACATTTCGAAGTAAAATTATTTTCCCATTCTACACTTTGGTGAACCCTCATTTTCTTGCATGCTTTGTAGCCTTCTAGGGTTAGATATTGCTTTCTTGGTGATAAATTTTAATTTTCTTAGGTTTGCTTATTTTAATTTCCCCACCCAGGTTTAGATATTATGTCCCATAATGTTGAATTTGAGTCCATGTCATTTTTAGGTGATACTATATTGCTTGCTTCTCCTTATAGTTTTGCTTAGATTCATATTTCATTATATCCCTAGCCATTCATTATATAAATTATATTAAATATCATTTATATGTGTAGTTTAACTCTTCTTATGGATAGGAATATTCTTAGACACAATTCACATATGACGTGTCTGCTAATGTTTACATTTACATGGCATATTCCTAGTATATGTATATTGTTATGTATTGTTTTAATTATAAAATTCATATTATAATTCATATTCAAATTTATGTTCCTAATGGCATACCATAAAATGTTAGAATAATTTCTAATACATGCTAGGGTTTCATGCAATTTTCATAGTGCTTCATGTTATTTCTTTCTACCCTTGTGAATAATAGAAAATCCTTGATGACTTACATATACATATCTTATGTAAATTTATATGTTTCCAAATGTATGATAGCTTGTTATGAGGTGAACCATACCATACAAATGAGGGCTAGGGAAAAGAATAAAATAATCCCTCCTAATCTTCTCAATATCAATGTGGGAATAACCAAGACATCCCTGCTAATATCCCTATACCTCCCAAGCTTAGGTTGCATGTGTTAAAATATTATGACATCATGGATCAATTTAAAAATATTTGTGTTATCCTTGAGTTGCTAACTAAATAAAATATGCATCAGGATACCATTTACAAAGCTTTAGAGGAGATAACATTTACAAGGGATACTCAACCATCTCACTTCGCTTCTATTCTCAAATCTCTGAAAGATATTGAGAATATTATTACCTTTTATAATGATAAGAATCCCTCAAAAGATATTATTTATCATCATTTACCCTTACACATTTTAAGTTACAAACAACAACACAGGGATCAAAATGTTACTTGTGTAAAATGGTTTAGGATTAAACATTTGTAGTTAGGCATTGGAAGACAAGCCATCACTCATTTAGATACGATTATTTATGGTTTTAAAAATCAATAAATAAAGGTTATAAAAGAAATTACATTAAATACATCACTTGGACAAAACCTTATAGCTACAAAATCTCAAGTTAAACCTAATAATGTAATCTATACTATTTTACTCAGGAGACCTTGGATTTATGACATGGGATTTATCCCATCCACTCTATGTATGTATTCGAAGTTTATACTTGAGGTAGTTATTTATCCATGTTTTTCCAATGATGTGTCATTTATGTTTTTTTAAATGATTGAACCTCAAGATAGTATTGTTCATTACTTGAATAAGAGTTAACCAAATATAGTGGCACCTCAACAAGTTATTCCAATGGATTAAGTGAGAACATTTTTATTTATTGAATGCCTACTCTAACCCCTTGACTATTAAGTCCTATTATTTCATTGTTGGAGTTGTTTTAATACAATCCATTTGACCAAATATTGCAGCAACCTCGAAAGAAATAAGTAAAATTACTAGTGGATAGACTTCTACGCTACCCACCTCACTATGAATGCCTCAGATTATATGAGCGATAAGTACGATTCATATTTAGATAAGTTTGAACATTTGAACCATAGTGAGGACCCTATAGTTTATCTTCACCTAGAGGATGATCCTAATTATAATCTAGTCAATTTAATTGATAGGGTGTTAGTGGATACCCTTGTTCAAACTGATTCTAGGGAAACTAACCAACATTTATAAATACCAAGGGTAGAACCTTTAGATAAGGATCCAATGAAATAAAAATCACATCCCTTCAAATCACTTGAAATATTTTTTCTAGTTGACTCATAAACTACAAAAGATAAGGATGGGTGGACCAAAGTGCAGGAAAAAAGAAAAATAACAGAAGATTGGAGGCCTAGTCTTATAGTATGACCCTCTAGTCGGGGGGACTAGGAAATGTAGAAGAATCAACCCAACATGAATCTCAACCTAGATGGGGATCTATTTTATACAAAATAAATAGAAGATTGGCATAAGTTTTATGGGCATTCTTGGTTATAATAGGGTCATTTATGAGTCAAAAAATTAGTAAAAGACTGTAGGTTAGTGACTATTTAGCTATAGGGTGGTGTGTCCTTTTCGATAGTCTAAGGTTTAGCTATCTATAGGATATTTGGAACCTCATGGGATATAGGTGGTGGCATCCCATTTGAGATTCAATGTTCTATTCTTTATCATAGGTTATATCTCCTTTCAACTTGTATTTTACCCTATCAAATATATATATATACACACACATGTATATATATATATGTATATGTATATATATATGTATATATATGTATATGTATATATATATATATATATATGTACATATATATATATGTATATAACATATATATATACATATATATATATACATATATATATATATACATATATATATATATGTATATATATATGTATATATATATATATATATATATATATATGTACACACACACACACACACACACACACACACACACACACACACACACACACACACACACACACACACACACACACACACACACACATATATATATAGGAAAAATGGATTAGACGAGTGGAGCAATGACGAGGGCGATAGAGGATCTTGAAGGTATCTTCTTCTTAGGTACCACAATTTAAACTCATAATGGAATATAGGTAGATCATAGGGGGTAGGTCACAAGGCCAAAGGAAAAGAGGCAATCACACCATCGACATATTCAGGGGAGGTGTGACTCACACCTACCAAAAATACTATAGATTGGTGCTTGTAAACCAAAAATAGGGGTCAGAGAAGGTCTTAAGAAATCGATAAGGATGCATAGGTAGGTGTGTCAAAATAACACAAACTCACAAGCTAGGGAATACTACAAAGGGGATGGCCTCGACATATGGATTGGAAGGTAAAAATGCCCTAAGATATTATAAAATGGTTGCTGTCAAAGTGTATGACAAAATAAAATGCAGGGAACCACCTACAACTAGAGGACATAAGATGTATTTCAGATTTAGATTAGATCCATTCAAGGTAATACATTCTACCTTTGGGTAAACTCATCAGAGTGTGTAATGGATCTACAAAATAGATTGAGAAATCCATAGGGATCCCAACACCTCTCCAATGTCTTATCTACAAAGGTAAAAATCTAGGAAATACTAACAAGCTATTCACTTATGCTATAACCATAGATTCCCTTTTATCTTTAACTATGAGCTGAGAGGTGGGGTGATTGGTAATGGGAAGGCACTAATGTTCTCCTATAAAGATGCTACAAAGAATGAATGGGAAATGAGGGGAATTAAAAGAATGTTATAAATAAGAAGGTAGTAAACACACATCAAAAACACACTCCTCAATCCAGTGCCTACATAGGGGAATAGGCAGAGGTGGTTTAGACTGTGGATATATCAAAGGAAGATGTGATAGTATATAGAGAAAACCTTGAGTAGGAGTTAGTCATATGCAGATTCAATGGATTTTGTCCAACCATAAATACATTATTTAAATGGGTGCATTCGACCTGTTCAAAACAATGTGAAAACTCCTTTTGTTCTAAGGGTTTTTTCATTGTATAGTTTTTTGATGAGGATGCTTACCAGAGAGTTTTTTTAGATGGACCTTGGTTTTGGGGGTCAACTAGTCTTTACCTCACTCTATGGATTCTAGACTTTGACCCGAATAAACACTCAATTACCATTATGCCAATATGGGTATGAATTCCAAGCCTCCCTATATATCTTATTAGTGATTTTAAATGAATAGGGGATAGCTTGGGCAAGTTTTTCAAAGTGGATATTGAGATAATTCAAGTAGGATCATGCATCTATGCTCGTATTGTGGAAATAGACTTCAACAAAGGTATACTTGACAAAATGTTTATCAGATGTGGAAAAATATAGCATATCCAGTCCCTATATTTTGAAAATATAGCCTTCCACTGTTGTATCTATAATTTTATTGGGCTTATCCAAGCTACTTGTCCACATGCAATAAACCTACCAATAAAAAAGGAAGGGCTAAAACCTGCTTATAAATAGTGGTCCTTTCCTGCACAAAAGGAAGAGGAGGATGAAAAAGAAGACCATGAAGTGGAATGTCAAAATAAAACAAAGATAAAGGAGCAAAAAATTAGTGATTAAAACATACACACTAAAGAAATTGCTCCCACAGTTGGGGAAAATGGAGAGATTGAGAATCAAACCATGGAAACTAAACTGGTTGGGTCAATACTAGGAGGAATGAAGAGAGCTCATGAATCCAATTTTTTTGATTCAGATAAAGAATTAGTGCCCTACACAAACCCAAATCAAATGGCAAATCCTTTTATTACAAATTACAAGAATATGAAATTATAGATGGTCATTTTGGAGCCACTGCTCAAGTTGTAGCAGGAGGTAAAAAAGTAAAGGCAAAAAGGGTAAGATTGAAGATTTAATGGGATCTCCCTCAAATATGCATATTGGTATTTGAAGACTAGTACACCTACCTTTTTTTCTATCATGTTTGTTTACTTCTCTTTGTTTGTTCTCCCCTATCCATATAGGGATGTATTATCTTCATTAGGTCAAGGATTTATCGCCCTTGTCTATATGTTGAGGCAACTAACTCAACTTTCTTGTTGCCATATGCTTTTGGCATTTTGGATGTATCTTTTTACCTTTATTAGAATAAAAGGCATCGATACTTTTCTTTTATATGTGTGTGTGTGTGTATCAAAACAAATGATTAATGAGTTGATATCAGAGAAAAAAATTTATCCAAGCTAAGTTTTAGACCAATATGATTTAGGGAATATAGAGATGATATGAGCATGTTTGATTTTGGAGCCTTTTATATAACCCCTCAAGATTATGGAAGACCAATTCAAACACCACCAACTATTGAATAACAACCAAGTGATGTTTTGGGAAAAGGGCTTATGGTAAATGATTATTATAACACAAATACATAAATAAATTCCACTAGGCTCATTCAAACTACCTTAGATAAATATAATTTTAGACTCAAGTGTACAAAAGATTGGTTATATTGGTAAAGGATTAAGAAAACCTCGAAAAAGAAAACAATGCATAACAAAACCCATAATTCCAAATTTTCATTTATTCAAGTAAGGAATTATTATAATAATTAGGACAAGTCACATAAGGATTCCATGTATGGGCATACAAATGATTAAGCATGAGTTAAAATTAGTAATATCCCTTACACTATGGACATCAGTTATTTGGGTGCTCTAACTCATCACAATATTGTCAATGATAAAGAATATTTATAATAAACTTGAAACACAATATATCCCCTTGATTTACACTTTAGGAAGTATTTAATAGATTTCTCTCAATAACTTACAAATATATTGTACATCTCATAACAAGATGTATATTGAAATATGCCTCACATTGCAATCATTTATCTATCTCTTGCTACCACTCTTATTTCACATTCATTGACTTATACACGTGATTGTGTGTTCATGATTTATCATGATAAAAAAATAAATTGTATAATTATATGATACAAATGTTTAGTCTTATTTACCTTCTATGCACAAATAATTACCTTATGAAAAACACTTTGTCTATGATAAGATTTATTTTTGTTTCTTACTTTTCTTGAAATATTGTTAATTGCATGACTATATTAGCATATACACTATTTGTTCATGATTATTTGTGTATTGATAGAGGTTACACTATGACTATTGATATATGCATCTCACTTATGAGATTGTTGAGATAGATGCATAATTCATATGCAACAAGGAAAGTCACATTACTAATGTCCTTTAAAAACATTTCATAATGTTTTAATATTATTACCTATTGATGGGTTAATTATATTAATTGAGCATGTGAGGATTTCAACCACAGTGGTATGTAAACAACCTCCTTGTGGTGATCATATATGCTATACAATACACCCAAAAAATCCATAATATAAATATATTAGAATTCTACTTGACCTTAATAATTTGAGATGCGTACATATTTGCTCAACTAAACCAGGGTCTTGTAGTTCTTATCTTCCATTATTTATTTTAGAAAAAAATAATTTAATATAAGTGTTAGTTACATATGTGCCACTTAAGGAGACTTTAGAGCTCTTTATTAGAAACATTTTATCATCTATCATTCAAGTCTTGACTATCTCTTACAGAAATCTGAGAAAAATTATTTCCTTTATTTTTCTCCATACTCATGGTATTTAAGTTTCAAATTTTTTAATTTAGAACATCTTTAAACAAATGATAAGAAAAGATTATGTTATATAATTTATCTACCCTTAAATAAAATATAGATTTCACCACAATCGTATTCTATTTTACTTTCAATGGAGTACTAATTACCCGCAATTATATACTATTGTCCTTAAATGACATGTTAATTACACTTTCAATGAACATTTTCCTCTTTGAAAAATGTGTTATAACACCTCATTTTGACCCATCCTATATGTTTAGTTGATTCACTTGTTTTTAGTATATTATAGATACCGAAATCTCATCATATGTACTTGACAATGCTAGTTCTTGACACATCTTAAACCATTTAACTTACGCTCAAATACACGACTCTTATTTTCCATTACTCTAGTCATTTATTTAAATATGGCATTGACCCCTCTTTTAACCATCATTAATACATAATAATTTCTAAGTCAATGCCCAAACTACCTTATATCCCTCTCAGATTGCTTCCAACCTCAGGACAATTATCCCTACTTTATTGGGACAAGTCCATGCTAGGTAGATAGGTCTACCAACATGGACCTATCCACCTAGCATGGCCTTGTCCTCATGCCATTTAAAATCTAATTTTCAAAATTAAAAATATTCATTTGGGTTATCCCACATGTTTTATAAAGTCAGCTAAAGGGAATTATTAAAAGGTTCACTATAAATACAAATCAAAGGTCATTCATTAAGGGACTTGACATCTATATCTATTACACTACTACACATTGATAAAATCTACCCTATTCTTCCCAAATTCAATATCTATCATTATTAGCAATATCAAATCAAGTCTTAAGCATTCCAAATCAATTTAGGAGCAAACATTGTCAAGTATCAAATCTAAATTTCTAGCTACAAAGATATAGTCAAGGAACAAAATTGCACAATCATTCTAGGTGGGAGAACTACATGAGACTTGATTCCCTCTTTAGAGTATCTTGATACATATTTAAAGGTAAATCATCAATGGGGGTGATTCGGGTTAACTCATCCCATTACGCTTCTCCTTTATTTTTGTATGTTTCTAGCTCTCATTAGTACCCTTAGGGTTTCTAAGGCAAAGAAAAAGAAAATAAAGTTTTATGCATGACATCAATATAATATAAATATCTCAGTTCCCCAATAGACATAGATGTAGACCATAGATCAATTACAATTTCATAGTGGACAAGACTGCATTCATTATATAAAGTCACACTACATACCTATCTAAGGAGCATAAACCTGTCCAAAAGTACTTGCAAACTCTATTTCCAAACTTGAGCTTTCATATTCTTATTTTATCATGTTTATCACTATTAGACACCTAATACAATTAGCCAAAAACCACAAAACACTAAGTAACTTCTTATTGTTTGTACTTACTATATTTAGCATATGCCACTTATTAATCAATTTCTACTTTACATCTAGATTTATGCTTAAATGTCATATATTGTAATCTAAATAATATTTTAACATTTTATACCTATTATAGACTATTAAATCGAAAATAGGGTAAAATATATTGGTGAACCCATTTTTTTCTTGGTCATCACTTTTTCAAATTTTCTTATAGGGTTTCAACAAAATTTATGATTCCCATACACTAAAGAAACACATGATCATCCTTTCCATGATTTGATTGAGCATTGCTCTAAGATTTATCTTTGAACTAGGGGTTTTAGATTGAATTACTAATTCCCATATATAAAAATATTTTCTTCTATTGGTTTTCAATTTATTTTCTCTCTTTTTACTTGTTTTCTATAATTGTGTATCGATAATTGTAAAACTCATAAGAGTTGTTCTGGAAAAAGCACTCATTGGTTTTACCTAAGCCATGGTGTGAGGGGTACTAATCCAATACTTAATCCATTAGAAAACATTATTTATAGACTTTAGTTTTCATGTACCTTATGGTATATCAGAAACACATATGGTTTTTATTTTTGAGTCATAGTAAGCCTTTAGTTATTTGGCTTTGTAGTGCATCAATAAACAATTATCCCTATGAAGTTACTCTCAATGTACCTAAAATATGGCAAAATTTAGCTATGAGACAGTGGAATCCTCCATATTTAGTGTTACTTTATGTCTTATTCACTATTTATGACTGGGATCAATATATCTGACTGCATAGTTACATCCATTTTCTCTTTTCTTTTGCATATTTGCATGATTCCCTTTTATCCACCTAAGAAGGTTAACTCCCTTGTCCCTATAATATGCAATGTGTAGATACATAAATAAACATTTTTTTTACAATAATACACTTGTGACTATTCCTTATACACACTTAGCTCATGCTTGATTCCATGTTCTTTTGACCGCATTCCTTCACTCCTATGCAAATGATCCATTCCTCCAAGAAACTAATGATAAAAAAATGTCCATGTTTATCATTCTAAACAACTTAAGGTCATCTCTAGATTGAACCACACTTCTATCTTAGGTGCATTTGCTCCTTGAACAAGGTTTCTCTTTTGGGATAATCTCACTCATCAATAGTGTTTGACTCTATATGCAATCATAATTACATGATGCGCATGAATCAATCTTGGATCAAATAAGATAGATCACACCTACACTTCTAATTGGAGCATACCCTTGTTAAGTGGGAACATGACCAATATAAGGATCTGTTAAACCCAATTAGGGGATCACTTGTATCATCTATCACAACACATCATGCTAGGTAAGGTTCCAAAGCCTACAGTCTAACACAATCACACAATAACCCTAAAAGATTCCTATGGTTTCTATATTCTCTTATGATAATAATCAAGAAAGTAAACTAATCTAAAAAGAGGAAAATCAAACTAATCTAGTGCTTACCAAATCTTGTGGCACAAAGTAGGGGTTAGAATAAAATAAGTAAATAACAACTAAACTAAACATTTATAGGAGACATTTACTCATGTTAATGTATATGGAATCATAATACATGGGAGAGAAGAATACATACTACATTATCTATATACTCTTACAAAGGAGAAATAAATTTATGAATACTTACCTTTGAAGATGAACCTGTCGAGCCTCAACCTCTCCCTCAGCCAATGGTGCTTCGTAAAAGATTGATGTGGCTTGTAAAGACAACGAAGATAAATCAGCTTTAGGCTACATGACCTACCTAAGCATCCAAAAGACTTCTCCACAAGATAACATCAGAGCTCCAAAAGAAAGTATTGAACCCTAAATATTTATTCCTCAAGTAAAATGGTCAATAAGTAGATGTTCATTCATACTTCTTCGCTTAATTCAACTCTCTTATGAAATGGTAAGGAATAACCTTGTATATATAATAGTATCTCACCCAAAAGACTTTTAGACATGTTGGTTGTGCTAGGTCGATCGGGTTGACCTGGCACATTATCAAGCTAATGTCTGAATTTTGTGCTAGGTCATCTGAGATGCAAAGCAATAAGGAAAGGCAAAGTATCCCCAGAATCAGCTAGGTCAACCAGGTCGACCTAGCTTACTGAATAGGTAAAAAAGGAAACAAGGTAAGAAATGAAAAAAAAAACATGACAAATGGTGGGAATAGATATGAAAGAGAGAAATAAGCTTAGGGTTCAAGGTTTTAGGAGGCAAGAGTGTAGATAACAAGTGGCAAAAGGAACATTAATCTTATAAAGCACGAAAGGTCTGCCCACCACTTTCCCAGTGTACCCCTTAAGGCATGCACTCAAAGAGATTGATAATCGATAGGTTCCTGTAAGATACAAAGTGTCAATAATCAATAAAAGTGTGAAAATATTTTATGTATACATATGTCCCAATCAAAGCTCATCACGTGTCATGTAAGTGAAATACGGGATGGTGCTTCGAGATAGAAGATGATGACACATAATGATGATGCTAAGTAAAGTGTAGTAAGAAGTAAATAAGATAAATGAAAGGATAATATTGAAAAACACATACCTTTAACTTAACTTAGTACTAAATAAGAAAACTAGGAGAAAGTGAAGGTGTCCAATATAAAGCACACTAGGCAAACCTGTAAAAGTTAGTGTAAAAATAGCCAAAAATCAAATTTTTTGGAAGATAGGCATATAATATTGGAAAATAATCTCTATGTCATCACAAATCTAACACATTTTACAATTTTCAAAATGGGTGAATAAAAAAAAAGATATGAGAAAAAGAAGGAATATGAAGAAAAATAAATGAAGAATTTGAGTTGCTAAAAAGTAGTTTTAAATATGAAAAAGAGAATTAAATTTGTTATTTTTCATTTTAAGATAAAAGAAAAAGAGCTCTAGAGAGAAAACAAGCTAGAATGGCAAGGGAATGACATGCTAGATGAGAGGGAGCTCCAGGAGTGAGAGCGGGTGCACTACAGGTATGCATCTAAAAATCTCAAACCAGATTTTGAAATTTGAAATGAATTAAGTTATTTTTGATAAAATTTAATATTAAGCATTTATATATGTAAAAATGAAAAAAAATAGATTATAAGGGATGAAAATGGAAAGATGGGAAATGGGTTGGAAGGAATTAGGGAAAAAGCCAAAAAAGTAAGTTTTTGGCAAAATGTGCTAGGTCGACACACTAAAACCTACTAGGTTGACTAGGTTAACCTAATAGAGTAAATAAGGGTGAAATCTATATGGTTGACCTAAAGGGTATAGGTCAACTTAACACATTCTGGAACCAAAAACCTAGTGTGGGGTATCTAGTTGGTGTGTACAGGCCAAAATGGAAACTTAGCACCAAAAAAAAAGAATAAGAAGGAAAATAAGAAATGTGGAGAAATATAAGAATTTTTTTGGTCAAACTAGGTTGACCAAGGAATCAAAAAAAGTATGGAAAAGCGTGCATAAAGCTGAAAAAGAGATAGAATGGTTTGAAATGACCAAAGAAGGGCAAGGGGTACCAAAATAGGCTAAAATAGATAAAAATAAATAAATGATACTTGTTTATGATTAAAAATAGAATGTATAAATAATGTATTATGATTATACATGACATGGAGGAACTAATACATCCTTTATTATTTATTGATTGTAGAGACAATGATGGTTTTGGAGATTATTGGATGTCTCTTAGCTACTAGACTTATTAGAGAGATTGATAAATGGAGATAGGGCTATATTGATATCCATAGGTCTAGGAGGTATAACAAATATGTGTAGAATACCCTTGACCATAGATCTATTAGTCATGTTCCTTGGTTGTTAGGAATGACTGACTAACACCTTCAGATGGGAGGTGGATGGGGATGTGATAGAGGTGGCTATCACACTAGAGGATGTACATGCCATCCTCAAGCTACCTATGGTAGGAGCACCAGTGACCACAGGGATACTAAATATCAAAGAGGAGAGGAGAGCCTTAGCCATGTGGGCTACAAGCTCATAGATGATATTATCGAGGTGGAGAGCAAACATGGATAATGTCTATATATTGTAGATTCTGGATCTCTAGAAGGTGGTGATAGGCCTTGTGACACATTGAGTGATCTATCACAAGTCAGATGGTAAGGTACCACTATACATGGTATCTTTGAGTAGGATGATGCTGGAGGAGTAAGTGTTATATGATCTAGGCTCTGCCATCTGGGTCCAGCTCATGCATGATCTATATGAGATGCTGGTTAGAGCGTAAAAGACTATGGGACTAATTATACTACTAACAACATAGCTATATGAGAGATTTATTATGTATCAGCCAATTGAGTTGCCCCATGCAATCGATGATAGCTTACCTCAAGTGAGGAGATAGAGAGAGGACCAGGTAGTATGGGACGTGTCACACATGCCAACACTATAGATAGTGAGATGCATTGACATAGTATGGTGACCATATGAGCAATTAGTGACTACTTAGGAGATATGACACATAGTTAAAACAATCCTTGAGAGGAGAGAGGTGATAAGACACTATACATGGTGGAGAGAGACATATTTAGTGGCATAGGTGCTAACACAGATGGGTCTACCTCATCCAATGACACTGATACTCATGCTCGAGTAGTGGACTCAACATTTGAGGGAGCTATGAGGGAAGAGGTGATTCAAACCATTGATAGTGAGGTTGACACTATGGCCATGTTGAGAGTGACCATGGATTGATCAAGTATGATGACGGGTAGATCAGGAGGAGGAGGTAGAAGTAGTGATACTAGATGTACTACCACCATCTCCATAAGGAGATAATATACAACCATCAAGGACATGACATCGATGGAGGTAAGAAGAGAGAGTAGAGATCATCATCATCCTTGGTGAGTCAACAGAGGAGATAAAGGAGACACAAATGAGTGAGAGACCACTCAGGTGTAGTTTGAGATGGACATGAGCCATGATAACTAAGTTTGAGCTGAGGAGGTGACCTACAAAGGAGGAACTAAGTTGTCACACAGATAGGGAAACTGTGCTAGGCGATCGTGTGAATGGTGAGACCATAGTAGTAAAGACATAGATAGGTAAGAAAAATATGATTGATTTATTACTTAAACTTTGAATTAAAAGATAAATATATAGACATTGTGATATATGATAGTGATCTAATATCTATCTGGTGTGAATTTGTAGGCATACCTAAGGATGAGGAGGAGAGATGGGATCCCTAGTTAGGGGAGCACTCCATGACATCCTAGATGAGACTCTATAGCCATACGACCCCATGAAATTGGAGGATTTGAGTGTACCATTTGCCCTAACTTAGGTGAGCTAGTTTAGATTATCGAGAAATGCCATGAGGTATATACAGATGCAAAGAGAGAGGGCATAGCCACCAATAGATATGGGTGCATGAGAGAGGCAATCCTGATAGGCCCTAGCCAATGAGAGAGATATGTATTTATAGATAGTGACATAGATAACATAGGCATATACAATGATGTAGACCCAACTAATGTAGGCACATACAATGACCTAGACTAAGTTGGTATAGGTATAGGTGTGAATAAGACATCTACAAGGACAGGTAGAGGGATTGAGATATTGAATTGCCTCATTATAGTTTACCATTTGGAGGAGTCAGACTAAGGCCTCAATAGGTAGCATGGCTAGGTCATGAGATAGATAGGATGGAGTCCAGCCCTAGAGCTAAAACATTGCTTATGGTTGTATATATTATATCAAACTCTTGAGATATATATATATATATATATATATATATATATATATATATATATATATATATATATATATATATATATATATATATATATATATATATATATATATATATATATATATATGATGTATCATTTTGGCTTACTGATGTGATTGTGTATGTGGTCACTATGGATATATTGTTATCATTTTGATGGTTGTATATGTGGATGCTTTGGATATATTTCTTTCTAGCACATGTATTTAGCTTTGTTGTATATGCTAGAGGAAATATATGTGATGTGGTTTCTTTTCTAGCATTATGAGAAACACATGCATGGTTAAAAATAAATAGGCAAAAAGACTTGGAAAAATATAATCAATCAAAAATGTACTACACATTAATTCAAGCTAGGAAATGTGTAAATAACATGAAAAATGACTAAGTATAAAGAACCAAGAAATGGAAAACAAGATGGTAAAAAGGGGATTTGTTTTCAAACCAAAGATGAAATATTTTTGCACGAAATTAAAACAATATCATGTTGGGAAGTATGAAAAAATTAAGTAATAAATGGAAGGTATGCAGAAGGTCACACAAGGTAAGAGAAACAAATGAAAAATCAATTAAAATTTGGTCTTAAATTTATCACACTAAGTCAAGCTGGGAAGTATGAAAAAATTCAAGAAATTGTTGAAATCTTACATGCACTCAGAAAATAAGAATATAAGAGGCAAAAGGAAAATGAAGTAAGCATAAAACATACTAGTTCAAGCTGAGAAGCATGTCAAATGATGTGTATCTTCATAATCAATAAAATCTTATCTCAAACTTGACAAATGTAATTTGATGGTGACTTGATTGTTGGAAAACTTTGTGAGGATGGTCGGGTCCTATCTACAGTCTTACACTATAACTCAACAAAAGGAACACCACATGGGGTGGAATAAGCATGAACAACCAAGTACATGGGGAATAAGGGTAATAGGATAAAATAATCATAAATTAAAAACCCAAAAGGATTCCAAAACAACATTATCAAGCAAAATAATAATATTGGATTGAAATGCAAAAGGAATGGTAATTTTGTGAGGAATTGTTGGGTCCTATCCATAGTCTTATGCTGTGACTCACAAAAGAAAAACCCAAGGGGTGTGATCAGAAAGAAATAAAATATTTCTTAAGAAGGAATATGAGGAAAGGGAATGAAAAAAGGAGTGTAAAAAGCAAAGACTTAGGCATCTTAAGAGAAGACCTTAGGAGATATGAGGCATACTAAGAACATGAGAAGACATTAAGTGACTAGTGGTCATCTATGTATAAAGCAAACCTATTCCCTATAGACACAAATCTTTGTAGGTAGATAAGTGTCCTACTAAGGTTAGCTCATGAAGGTAGATTGGTAAAATGAAAAATTAAAATGGATGTACCTCCACACGATGTGTTCCCCACTCCTCAGGACCCCTTACAATGCCATTGGTCTACTACAAAGATTGGGTACTTCCGTGAGAAAGTAGGTAACACTAGAATATTTTTTGAATTCCCCTATTACAATCTATTGACCTACCATACCTTAAAGGACTTTGGCTCTATGTGAAGCTAACTATGGAGTTTAACTTTTTATTAGAGATAGGAGATGTGCTTGAATCACGTCTTTTAGTGTGATTAGACTTTTAAGAATATTGTATATTTTTGCCTTTTGATATCATTATCTTTTGTTTAAATTATTTGGATTTTATCTTTCTTTTCAAGCTTTTTTTTTTAGATTCCTCCTCCATACAGATTTGGAATGACCAAGCATGAGAGAGATAGTGATACACATGAATGAGCTATAGGCTAAGGCTAAAGTAAGATAAGTAACTAAATACGAAAGACTGAATAGGACACTTAGGATTGAAAATGAACAAATATGTGATTTCAAATCCCAACCGTGCATATCCTTAGTTTGTAGAAAAAGGAAGAATGGAAAAGGGAGATCCAAAGGTGGACTAGTAAAAGAAAATAGTAATGAGAAAGACTGTTTGCTAACTGATCACATGGTAAGAGGAGATAATAACCAAAAATAATAGGGTAAATTCAACCAAGTCACCATGATAATTATCTGTGAAAATCAAGGATAAGAAAACAAACAATCATGAAGATACAAGGCATCAACAAGCTAAATATGGTGATTTTATGAGGATCTGTCAGGTCCTATTCGTGGTCTTACAAAGCAACTCACAAAAGAAATATCCAAGGGATGAAACAAGAAGAAAATATGAATATAAATCAATTATAAGGAAGAACAAACATATGTAAAAAAGATATAATATACAATTAACTATAAATATAATATAACAAAGAAGATAATGATATATAAGGTAAACAAGAATTTGACACAGTGTCAAATGATATAATCAGATATAGAAAAAGAAAAAAAATTAAGGACACATCCAATCAAAATATAAATGTAAAAGTACCATGCATGTGCTCATAAGTATTGATAAATCTATCCACACACATTATCCAAGACATTGGATAAATCTCTATAAAGCTGGGTAAAAACTACTGCTAATGTGTCGTTAATCTTTACAGAATATTGGGCAAATACTTATTTTCTAATCTCCTCAAATGAAAAAGTAGGAATACTCATTGGATTGTTCTAAGGAGGGAAATTGGGCAAAGTATTATCATAAGAATGTGTGGGAATATGATCTATGGGAAAAGGAGGAATCACCGGTTGAGAAGGATCCATAGGTGGAGGGTCCACGGGCAGAGAAGGAACCACAAGTAGAGGCATAGAAGGAACTATATGACGTAACTATGGGAGAATAAGGGGGAACCTTCTTATGAGAATGACATGTGGGAGGAATACTAGCTGGTCTAGGGATATCTACAAAATGATCCTTAAGATGCTGCTAAAGGATTCGATAATAATCAGTATGATGTGTGCTGCATTGGTGATATATACAATAGTTCTCACCATACTTAGGTATATAGTCAGGAAGAATCTTGGGAGGAGGTATGGTAGTGTCTATGTATGGGAAAGAAGGATGCAAGGTATCAATATATTGTCATAACTTATGATAAAATGTAGACGAATGAGTATCTATCCCATAAAAGTAATAGATACGCTTATGAGTGTGTTTAAGAGGAACATTCACAAGAGAAGGTGTAACAAGTGTGGAAAAAAATAGAGATGACTCATCACCCCATTTTTTGGGCAAAGGATCCATCTTTGGCAAAGGAAGCAAACCATCACCAAGAAGAGGTGATGATGGACAAGGAATAAAACTAGTCTTAATAGGAAGAGAACTAGTGAAAGAAGCAAGAGTAGGCTCACCAACAGTTGAAGAAGCAATAATAACTAGTTCTAACACAGGTTCCACTATGGGAGGAGTAGGAACAATAGAAGGTCTAAGAAGGGTAGCACTAATATTAGGAGTAAACCAATGATGGGAATCAGGGAGCCTAGAAAAATGGTAAGGGCCAGTCATAACATGATCCATGAGCATAGTCCTATAGGGATCCTCAAAAACTAAAGGTGTCGATGCCATATCCACTCTGTGATAAAGAGGAAAAATACAAAAATCAATAACTATAAAAGTTTAAACATGAGAGGATGCATAAAAAGACTCAAGTAAAGAAGAATGATAACACATAATCTCAGCATCACAGGGTTGGACAAGACCACCTAATAAAGGATCATCTAAGGAATAGCCATCATCATAATCAAGTGAATGAAGATCAATGACATAAGTCATAATAACTTTGTCATCAAAAGAAGCATGGTGAATAGAATGATGTGTCTTAGATAAGACTACAAGAATGTCATCACAAGGAGGTTTGTGAGAGTGAGGTTATAAGGAAGTAGGAAGTTACGAGATGAGATGAGGTGTGAGATCATATGTTTTAATCTTGAGATTAATCTCATCAAGCTCATCATCATCGAAGTCTAAAAGGTTGGGAGGAATATTACCAATAAGCTCAGGATGCACATTGTATCCTCTGGTTGAGTTGACAAGAAAATTTATATGCTGTGACTCATGGATGGAATGCTAGGTAAAGGCTCAAATGTAGGAATCTTAAAGACACCATGATCTTGGAATTGTTCAAAATTCCAAGGGTTAATATCTCCTTGAATCCTATAAATAGATCCATTATGAGGGAATTTAACGCATTGGTAGGTGGAAGAAGAGATAGCTCTCATATGATGAGTCCATGGCCTACCAAGCAAGATGTTATAAGAAAGAAAAAAGTTAAAGATCATCACCTTCACATGAACGATGACAGGTGGGACAATAATGGGAAGCCACACACACCCAAGAGGAGGCATTTTCCTTCTATCATATCCTTGGCAAGTGCTACGTGTGGACTTAATATTACATTTAGAATATCCAAGGGTTTTAATGAAATCAAGAGAAGTAACACAAGTGCCAAAACCCTCATCAATCAAAGTAAGCCTAACTTAGATATCACTGATTTAGATGCTAATAAATAGGGGAGGATCATCTACATGAAACAGAATCTCATGAAGAATCATAGATGAGATGGTAAATTTTAATGAAATAAAAGTGTTGATAGTTTCATCAACATTGATGGACATCTCTTCACATTGTTTTAAGATACTATCCTCAGAACCAGATAAGGCTACCTCTCATCCCACTAAGGGAGGATGAGGGACATTCATCTCAAATAATAGTTGCATAAGACGGTTCTAATGACGAGGAGATGTCCTCATGATTTCAAGAAATGGAATTTGAGAAGGAGATTAGTGAGCTCTGTAATGGGACCCCAGTCATCATAAACCATGAGAATATTGTTAGGTATAGGTGCATAATGTTTAAGGAGGTCTTCAGAGGGAAGAGTTGAAGAGCATTGAAATTTGTGTTGATAAGAGTGAGAAGGTTTAGAAGTAGGTTGTAAATCATGTTGAGATGATGAACTAATACTTGATCTTGAGGAGTGGAAGAGGTGTTAACATAAGGTTGATTAACATTGGAAGGAGAAGATGATGAAAGAGTGGTAGAAATAGCATGGGATGTGTTATCCAAAGGAGAATCAAAAGTTAGATCTTCATCAAAGGTTATAAGATCTTCTTACCCCAACTCATGTAAATGAGTTGGAGAAGAGTCTTGGATAACACGCTATGCTTGAGAAGGAGGTGAGGTGTAGATAGGCTAAGAATCGATGAAAGCCACTACTCTTCACATATTAGTCATGCTAACCACCTTTTTTCCAAAATTTGGTTCCGTAAGACTTTATACATTATTGGTGGAAGAGATGGGCTTGCCTTGGTTTTCTTGAATTGATTGATGATTAGCTAAAGGATCTTTATAAATAGCTAAATGAGTGTTTGCTTGATTCAATATTTGAGCTTTATCATGACTTTTGTATTCTTTAAATGCATGCTCATAAGCTTGTTGACATTGGCACGTGATAGAATCATAGTTAAAATTAAGTCCAAGAAGAAATTTCATAGCTAAATTATGAAGCTGTCTACAAGTCTCATGTGAATGACCCCAACTAGCATGAAACCAACAAAACTTGTTAGGATCATACCAGGTTTTCACAAGATGAGTAGGGTCAATTTCATGAAGAAGAGGTCTAGGTAGACGTTTAAGCAATTTAGCTAAGGAAAGAGGTTTATGAACATTAATGTTATTTGTTGAGAAATGCAGATTGGTAAATTGATGATAAGAGGAAGCTGGTTCTAAAGAATGGGTAGGAATAATAGGTTAAACATAGTGAATGGTATCATATAAATCATAAACACCATCACTGCTAACATTATGGTTTTTGTTTTTAAGTAATATATGAGAACTCGTGGAAGGTTGGGGTGGCTCAAATTGACACATAAATAAATCTTGTCATTTAGCTTGATCAATAGCTTCTTTCAAAGTGCGTGGAGAAAGAATACAAACTCAATATTGTAGTTTGGGATAAAGATTATTTGTAAAGAGATGAAAAATATTATCATTAGCCATGTTGTGTTCACATTTGTTTGATAAAGTCTTCCATTATTTAACAATGTTTGGGCAGTTTCATTTTTTCTTTGCTTGTAATTGATGAAATGGGCCAAAGTGTTTTCAGAAAGATCACTAGTTTGGAATTCTTGAACTAAAGCATTCAGTAAATCCTCCAAACTACTAATAGAATGATGTCTAAGTTGATTTTACCAATCCATGGCATCGCCTGTGAGGGTCTTAGCAAGGAGCTTGGTAGCGGCAAAGTTGTTTAATTTAACCCAATCTTTATAAAGATTCCCAAATGTTTTAAGATGAAGAGAAGGATCAGTTGATCCATTATAAGAGATTGTAGGTGTTATACCTCCTATATCAATGTTAGCAATTTGAGTAGTGAAAGGTTCATTTTGTAGATGTTTGATAGTTTTATTGATTAAAGGAGGTTGAGGAATAATTTTACCTTAAGAATATCAAAAAGGAGGGGGAGGAAAACTTTGGTTATGTGTGCCCCAAGCCATTGGTTGTGGTTGCATTTGAAGATGAAGAAGGTGATTTTGCATTCTCATCATTTGATTTATGTTATGGTCTTGGAAAACATTCATTTGATTGAGAGTTTGCAATAGAAGTTGGTGAGTTTGACTAACATTATTAGAAGAGTTGGTGTTGGTATTAGTGGCTTGGTGTTGTTGAGAGGTTGAGATGAATGATGAGAATGAAAGGCACTAGTGACAAAGCTTGATTTTTGTGGCAAAAGATGGACTAGTGAATGGAAGAGAGAGAGAAACACTAAAAACATGAGTGCTTTGGGTAACAAACAATGAACTAGTGGAAGGATTAAGGATAGTGAATCTTAAGATTGGTCCACTAGATGTAGAACCAGCCATGGTAGTTGAGATACTAGGCATGGGGTAAAAGAAAGGAAAGAAGAAGAAGAAGCATGAAAAGAGGTCATGATCGAAGGGAGAGGTTGTGAAGTAAATAAATTAGTACTACCAAATCTATTTGAGAATGTAGAATGTGGTGAATGAGGTTCATTGTCTTGACCACTAATCATGAAATTGTAAATGGTAGATGGATCTTTCCCTTTATGTTGGGGAAATTGGTTAATAAAGAAAAAACATTTCGAGAGTATACTCTAACTCAGGTTGGTTTTCTATGAGAAAAGAAGGATTATGTTGTAAAGAGGTATCATGAGGGAACCCATAGTCCATTATGTGAGTTGCAATATGGACATTACTAACATTTTCAAAAAGAACTCTACTTTGTTTATGGGGAACCCTATGAGGATTGGTGAATTCCATCATGCCTGCTATTTGAGATTCAGTGTTGTCACCCAACAAGAAATCCATGATGAAAGAGGAAGGAAAGCAAGATGAGAAAACAAAGGATTCAAAAAGTGACATAAACAAATCTAAGTCGACCCAATAGACCTAGTGCAAAATAGGGACAATAAAGCTAGATAGGATCCATATAACTAATCTAGTATAGAGAGCAGAAGCTGATAGAAAAAGGAAAAATGCATAAAAAATATGCTAGGTCGACTTGATCGACCTAGTATATAGTGCACAAGAGCTATAAAAGCTACTAGGTTGACTAGGTCAACCTAGTGTAGCTGACAAAGGCAAAAAGTAGGACCTGAGATAGTGCAGAGTCAAGCTAGTTGACATAACACAATAGATAAGAAAAGAGAAAGTATTATTAAAAAGATGAAAAATGAAATGAGATATGCCTATAACTAGTATAGAAAAGTAGATAATATAATGAAATACATAACTAATTAAATTGTTGCTGACCAATCTAATAGGTACACATAAATAGATTCTAATTTTGAAAGAAAAGTACAAAGCAGAGTAGAAATAAAAAAATAAAAATTGACCTTAGTGTTTTGGAGATGAAAATAGAATAGGTAACTGACCTATAACTTTGGAGATAACTGGCCCAATCTGTAGAATTAGGTCGAGATGGTTGACCAAGTGAGATAGGAACCTACTGTGAAGGCTAAAAAATTGTGCTAAGTTGACTTGGTTGACCTAGTAGACTAAACTAGATGTCTGGAAATGTGCTAAGTCAAGCTGGTTGACCAAGTTGACTTGACTACAAATCTAAAAGTCTGGAATATGGAACTTGCACTGTGAATCCTGGATAGGAACCTACTACAAAGTGGTTGGAAATATGCTAGGTTGATCTGGTCAACCTAGTAGGCTAAACAAAAAGTCTATAAAGTGATAGAAACCTATGCTGGGTTGAGCTAGTCGATCTAGTTTCCTATTCCTACACATAGAGAAAAATATTTGAGTCAATAGAATCGAGCTAGCGATTCAAAACATATGATAGAAAAGATGATAAAAAGAATAAAATAAGTGAAAGAAACCCTATAAGGGTTTGAGTCACATCAGGTTCACTAGAATGTATGCAATTAGAATTTCATGATATGCATGAAACAATCTTGGATCAGATAAGATAGATCACACCTACACTTTCGATTGTGGCAAACACTTATTAAGTGGGCGCATGAATAATATGAGGATCTGCTAGACCTGATTAGGGATCACTTGTATCATCTGTCATAACACATCATGCTAGGCAGGGTTCTAAAGCCTACACTCTAACATAATTGCATAAAAAACCTAAAAGAGTCTTATGGTTTCTATATTTGCTTATGATAATAAAAAATAAAGTAAACTAATCTAATAGCAAAAAAAGTAAACTAATATAGTGCTCACCAAAGCTTGTGGCACAAAGTAGGGGTTAGAACAAAACAAGTAAATAACAATTAAAATAAACATGTATATGAGATATATACTCATGTCAATATATACATAATCCTAATACATGAGAGAGAAGAATACATACTACATTATGTATCTATTCTTACAAAGGAGAAATAAAGCTAGGAATACTTACCTTTGAAGATGAACCTGTCGAGTCTCAACCTCTCCCTTGGCCAATGGTGCTTCACAAGAGATTGTTATGGCTTGTAAGGACAACCAAGATAAATTTATTTAGGCTACACAACCTACCCAAGCATCCAAAATACTTCTCCACAAGACAAGATCAAAGTTCCAAAAGAAAGTATTGAACCTTGAAGCTTTATTCCTAAAGTAGAATGGTTAATAAGTAGATGTTCATTCACACTTCTTTGCTTAATTCAACTGTCTTATGAAATGGTAAGGAATGACCTTGTATATATATTAGTGTCTCATCCTAAAGACTTTTGGCCATGCCAGTTGTGTTAGGTCAACTTGGTTGACCTGACACATTATCGAGCTAATGCCTAAAGTTTGTGTTAGGTCGACTAGGATGTAAAGCGACAAAGAAAGGCAAAGTATCCCCAGGATAAGCTAGGTTGACCAAGTTGACCTAGCTTACTAAATAGGTCAAAAGGTAAACAAGGTAAGAAATGAGGGATAAAACATGACAAATGGTGGGAATATATAGGAAAGAGAGAAATAAGCTTAGGGTTCAAGGTTTTAGGAGGCAGGAGTGTAGATAGAAAGTGGCAAAAGGAAAACCAATCTTATGAAGCACCAAAGGTCTACCCACCCATTTCTTAGTGCACCCCTTAAGGCATGCACTCAGAGAGATTGAGACTCGATAGGTTCTTGTAAGATATGAAGTGTTAATAATCAATAAAAGTGTGAAAATTTTGTGTATACAGATTCTGTCAGTCGCATCCTCCTACCAAATAACATCTAGTTGATCAAATTCAAATTCACCCAATGGGTCATCCCACACATTTCTCAAGGCCCATATGAAGGAATTATAAAATTATCACTATAAAGCCACATTTGTAAGCCAATTTTTACTAGAGGTCCATATGATTGAAAATCACTAGAATATCTAACTGCACATTGAGAAAAAAATCTATTTTTCTCAATTTAGAGTCTGTATAACCCTAATAACCTTGATTTAAGTCTGAACATACATCCAAGGTCAAAGGTTATTGTTGAAGCACTTAATCACACCAAGATTACACCAACATTTAGCATTTGCACTAGTTTTTCACACACACCACTATAGCATGGGAGAACTACATAGAGTTTGATCCCTCTTCACAGTATTGGTATGTAGGCAATGCTCAACATAGGGGTGTTAGGGTAAATCAAAACTATAATTGCTAACCCCTTTTTACCTCATGATCACATTCATATTATTGTGTTATTGAGCTAGGGTTAGTGGTGAAAAATAAGGTACGCAATGACTTTCCCAATAGATCTAGAGCTCCCACATAGTCAAATAAGATATATAGGCACAAATAAACCTATCATATTAGTCGTAGAGAGTAAAATCTTACCAATTGTTGGTGTGTTGTAAGCTCACTAATGTAGGCCTCCCTTGTCTCATTCTAGTGACCTTGTCCTATATCCAATTGAAGCCAAGTTCTTAATTCACAATGTCATAATAGAATAACATAATAATTTTTATAGTTGTGCTTACAGTCCTGCATATCCAATTTTTTAGCTAAGTTGTGCTTCTTTGTTACTTTCCCCTTTTATCATATTTCTAAATTTAACAAGTTCCAAATTAGTTTGTGCCATTTATTTCATAACTATACATTTTAATTTTGTGCAACGATTTGTCTAATTAGGATAAAACTCTCTCAATTGCCAAATTTGATAAAACATATAGGTGAACTCATATATTGATTGAATATTGTAAACCATAACTATTCATGTTGCTATAATTTCTTTCCTTCTTGTTATTTCTGATTGTTGTCTTATGGTTTTTAGATTTTTTAATTCTTTAATATCAATAATCATCTAGGTTTCTATTTCATATGTTATGCAATCTATGAAATTTGTTTCTGCCTCTCTTAAAATAAGTGCTAAACTAAGTGGTACTCAAGTTGAACATACTTATATTACTTTTAACAAGGCATGTAAGATGGATAAGAATAAAGATATATCAAGAACTTCTAACATTAATGCATATGCTGAATATTTAGTAGTGCTTGATAACACTTTCAGGCATGAATAATATAATCAAGACAACATTTACTCTCAATATGAGCATAAAAATGAATTACCACGTTTAGATGATGGAAAACCACTAATAAATATAGTATAAATTATTAAATACTTTTGTGAAGCAATACATGATCAATCTCAAAATCATCATACAATCTTGCACACTATTTTAGAAATAGAAATTTCAAGCATGGATTAGCTACTATGGGTTCCTTACCTTTCTCTACTCCATTTGATGCAACTTTTCTACCACCATCTACTATGGGGGTGACCCAAGGGTTTTAATAAATAAATTTTCCCATTCCTACTTAATCATTTATGACACTAGCTTTGGTTAGCACAAATTCTCATCCTGATGTATAATTTCTTATGCAATAGGTTCAAGCTTTGCAAACTAAGGTACTATGTTTGGAATAATGTGCTTTGAAACCAAATCAGGCACTTGATTTGCATACTTTGTTATGTACTCTATTAGCTAATTGTATATCAACATACCCTTTATTGAATGATTTTTTTGGCACCTAAACTTACATTCTACGATGGAAAAAGTGACTCGAGAAATATTTGAGAGTATTTCACATAAAATATTTGGAACATATATCCAATGATGGGTTGTTAACCAAGTTATTTCCCATAATCTTAAAATAATATG
Organism: Torreya grandis; assembly: GCA_037957365.1. NCBI lineage: Eukaryota > Viridiplantae > Streptophyta > Pinopsida > Cupressales > Taxaceae > Torreya > Torreya grandis. The sequence goes on from JARHVA010001816.1 coordinate 478,363, forward strand.
CACTATGATGGTTTTATGATTTACCACATCAATTAATACATGTATTCAATCATTTGGTAGATTTGGTCCTTACACATTTTTCAATCAGTAATGAAAATATTTCATATGCTTAGATTACTCAACTCAAACAAGAATCCAATAAGCCTATTGTAGAATATGTCTTAGGATATAACACCATGCTATCTAAGATGTTGAATCCTATGGTAGATAAGGAATTTCAAAACATTTTTAATAAGAGTTTGCTTCCATCTTTACATGAATATATTATGTTTAATAAGTTTTTGTCATTCATGGATTTGTACCATATAATTAAGGAAAGAGAGGTCAAGTTTTTGACAATGAACAAACTTAAATATGTAAACAATCCAATTTATACTTCTCATGCTAGGAATTTGAGTAAGGCACAATATAAGGTACAACTAACTAAAAATAAGGGTGATCAAAAGGTAATAGTCAATTTAGTTTCACAACCTACTTTGTATATTGTAATATTAGCTCCTTCGAGGAGACTATTTACCAACTTACCAGAAGCTACTTATAAGGTATTGTATAATTTATTGGAATGTAACAGTATATCACCCCCTCCCATTAAAGAGGTTGATATCACTAAGCCTCTTCCAAAAGGATTTATTTAGAATGTTTTTTGTGACTATCATAAAGCACCAGGGCATACTACCGACATATGCATCATTTCATGACATAAGATTCATGACTTGATAGGTGATAACATCATTAATGTGAGTATACATAATGAAAGTTTAAAACAACAACCAAGTGAAAGCAGAACAATGAAGTTATTTAGCGATCCTTTACCTAAGCATATGGGCCAAGAAATAACAAATAAATCAAAGCTGCATTATACATATAATGCATATCCTCCAAATTTTTTTTATCATCCTCATACTGAGGCACATCATCCTTTAAATAGAATTATTGATACATATCATGTTTCAATGCCATCTATACCACTCATCACTTTTGTAGAGCATGATATTATCAATGATGATTTTTATGTAAACTCTTTATTAATTTGAGCTTACATTGATCATCAACTTATCCAGAGTATCATGATTGATAATGGTACCAATGTGAATATGTGCACACTCACACTTCTCTCCCATATTAGATACATATATTAGGATATAATTCTAACCATAAATATAATCAAAGGCTTCAATAGTCACATTCAAAGTTCTATTAGTGAGATCACATAACCACTATAGGTTGGTCCAGTGCATGTGGCCACCAAGTTTACAGTAGTACCTAGTGTAGGGTTTTTGATATGTTATTGGGACATCCTTGGATTTAGTAGCTTTGTGTAGTTCCTACTATAGTACATATATGTTTGAAATAATTTTTTGTTAATGAGGTTATCATAATTCATGGTATTCCCTATGAATACCCTTTCTAACTAACAATTATTCTTCCTACGCAACATATTGTAGTAGAGCAACCTAAAAAGGTTCAACCTAATGAAAATATTCAAAAGTAAATGATCTATTCTGTAAGGAGACCTATACTTAAAAGACCACTTAATTAGATATTTTCATAGATTCTAGATAGCCACTAAATACTTCAACACATCCTAGATTAATACTATAATGAACTAAGATCATTCCATAGAGGACACCAACACAAATTTCATACATTCCATGATGGGTTTCGAAGAGTCCTAGAGTTTATCATGCTAAATAACATACACAACATACTATAGAGTATTATCATGACCATGGCACTTATGTTTCAGAGTTAATTTAGTTTTTAGATTTTGAGTTGAGACCAGTTACTTCATAGGGGTATCATGATTTCCATTCATGAGAGTTCATCCTTCAAATTGTTAAGTTGTGGAGCTAAAAGCTTCACTGTTATGAAAATTGTGGGGGTTGCTGGGTTACAAAGTAACCGATGTCAGTCAGAATCTGCTGACATCGATCAAGCAGGAACTAGAATCTGCCGACATCGATTATGTATCGACCAACGTTGATCATCTCCAGACAGACAGTGATCGACATTGGTCATCTGTGCGTTCCAGAACTGTTGTTCTAATTTTAGACGAACAGTAAGTTTGCATGTAAAGACTAATTTTAGTCTTGAGTGTGTGTTTCTAATTATTGTTTGTTTTGGGGTTCTATTTAAGAGACCCATGGGGCTGTATTGTAATTAAGGACTAAGAAGGATTAGATCCTCAAGTGTAAGATCTAGAAGGTCTGCAAAAGTGCAAGATCAGGAAGACCTATAGGTAAGCAAGGTCAGTTGATCTGTGGTGTAGCAAGATCAAGAAAGATCTATGGGTGTGTGTGTGTGCAAGCTCAGTTAGATCTGTGGGGTAGCAAGATCAAGAAGATTTGCAGCACACGGTGTAAGCAAGACCAATTAGATATGTAGGGTGAAAGATCAAGAAGGTTTGTGGACAAGAGTAGGCAACAACAACCATTAGGTTGATTGTTACTGGAGGGAACAACTCAGTGTTGAGTTGGTTGTAATTGATTGAGAGAGAGAACTCTTGAGGGAGAATTACTGTACGCCCAAGAGGTGTGGGAAGAAGATATTTCTTCATTGTATTTCTTTCTAAAAGAGTGTTAATATATATTGTAGTATTTCTCGTATCACCTATTCTTTGCTGTTTCTGAATTCTAGTTACATATTACTTCTGGTTTAATTTTGTGTTTAGTTGCTTAAACAAAAGTAATCAATTGTACTCTTAAGGAGGAGGATCTTGACAGTTGGTATTAGAGTAGGTTCATCAAAGTAGGTTAGCGTTTGTTGATTATAGGTTCACTCTCAGGGGTTTCTGATTGAGTGGGAGTAAAGCAATGGCAGAAGAAAGTAAACTAAGAATGGAGAAATTCAATGGAAAGAATTATCAATTATGGAGGATGCAGATAGAAGATTATCTATATCAAAAAGATCTATACTTACCATTGGGTGGGGTTTCAAGTAAGCCCACATATATGCAAGATGAAGAATGGAGTGTTCTTGATAGAAAGGCTCTTGGCACTATAAGGTTGAGCTTGGCATCATCTGTGATTTCTTCTAACTTATCACAGACAAAGACAATGGTAGAGTTAATAGAATCTTTGGCAAATTTATATGAAAAACCCTCAGCTTTGAATAAGGTATTTCTTATGAAGTAATTATTTAATTTGCAAATGCAGGAAGGTGGATTGGTATATAGTCATCTTAGTGATTTTCATGGATTAGTAAATCAGTTAATTTTAGTCAAAATAGATTTTGATGATGAAATTAAGGCTCTCTTAATCTTATGCTCTTTACCTGAAAGTTGGGACAGTTTGGTAATGGTAGTTAGTAATACTGCATCTACTTCAAATATCTTGAAAGTTGATGATGTTGTTAGTGTAATTTTGAATGAAGAAATTCGCAAGAAAAGCATAGGGGAAACATCAGGTAATGCTTTAAGTGTTGAAAGTAGAGGAAAGCAAAGAGAGAAGGTTGAACAAGGGAAAACAAGGTCAAAGATAGGCAGTAGATCCAAATTTAGAAGTGGAGGTATAACCTACTAGAATTATGGAAAGAAACGGGATGTAAAGAAAGATTGTTGGTTGGTAGAAGATCAACATGAAGGAAATAAAGAAGTAAATGATGCAGGTATTATTGCACGGGATGCTCTTATATGTTCCTTGGATAAAGTAGAATCTTGGGTTTTAGATTATGGTGCCTCTTTCCATGCAACCCCAAATAGAGAATTTTTCTATGATTATGTCCATGGAGACTTTGGAAAAATTTATTTAGGGGATGGTAAGCCTTGTAAAATTGTTGGCAAAGGGAAAGTGCAGCTGAAATTGCAGACTGGAAACATATGGGTGTTGAAGGATGTCATGCATGTTCCCATCCTGAAGAGGAGCCTAATTTCTACAGGAAAGTTGGGTGATGAGGGTTGCATAGTAACTCTCATAGCGAAATCTTGGAAAGTTTCCAAGGGTGTACTTGTATTAGTAAGAGGTAAGAGAGTAGGTACACTTTATCTATCTACTTGTATTATTGATAATTCACCTTCTATTTTATCTACTTCAGATGTAGATGTAAAGATGTGGCTCTGTAGGCTTGGTCACATGAGTGAGAAGGGAATGGATGTTCTTAAGTGAAAAGGTAAGCTTTCAGATTTGAAAAGCATAGATCAAGATTTTTGTAAGCATTGTATTTTTGGGAAATAGAAGAAAGTGAGGTTTCTCACAACTGGGTCAACAAAGAAGAAGCACAGGTTGGAGCTTGTTCACACAAATGTGTGAGGACCAGATCAGGGAGCTTTTATTGGAGGATCACAGTGTTATGCTACAAGAAAGGTATGGGTTTATTGCATAAAGAGGAAATCTGATGTTTTTGACAAATTTAAGAATTGAAAAGCCTTGGTTTTCAAGGAGAAGGTGATGGATAGTGATCAACTCAAGAGGCTAAATAATTCTAAGCAGGGCAATGTTGATTTGGATAAGGTTATGATCCAAAATGAGCTCACAGGTAAAAATCATCACTCACAAGAAAACACAAATATTGACGTCGGTCAGGTGAGAACCGATGTTGATCAAGAAGGAACCGACGTCGATCTGGTGGAGACCAAAGTCGGTGATGTTGGGCAGGGAGAAATGGATGTCGGTCAGGTAGGAACTGACGTCGGTCAGGTTAGTTATATGGAACTGACATCGGTCAGGTGTAGACTGAGAGATGACCAGGATCGGTCACTGTTATAATGAAATTTGGGCAGACAACAAGCTGTCAATGAGTCTCAAATTCCCATGAGGAGGTCTGAAAGATGAATGGATTCACAGGTTAAAGAAATGAGAGAATGGACAGGTGAGATAGAAGGCCAGGTTATATGGTCTTGAGCAAGCTCCAAGATAGTGGTATTTGAGGTTTGATAGGTTTATGACAAAGCATGGCTTTAGTCAATGTCAATGTGACCATTGTGTTTATTTTACCAGGTTGGATAATGATAGCTACATTATCCTGTTACTGTATGTAGTGTATATGCTTATTGCAAGGTCACACATGCAAGGAATTATTGAGCTAAAGGTAAAAGTAGCTTAGACATGTGCCATGAAGGATTTAGGAGCAGCAAAGAAAATCCTTGGCATGAGTATTTCTAGAGACAGGGAAAATCACATGTTGATTTTGTCTCAAGAGGATTATGTGAATAAGGTAGTGGAGAGGTTTGATATGCAGGATGCAAAATTGGTAAGCACACCTATGGTTGGACAATTCAAGTTGAGCAAAGAACAATGTCCTAAATCACATGATGAGGTTGGGTTCATGGTATGTACTAGACCTGATATTGCCCAAGTAGTGGAACTTGCCAGCAAGTTTATGGCCAATCCAGAAAAGAAGCACTGGAAAGCAGTTCAGTGGATTCTCAAATATCTGAGAGGGATCAACAGTAGGTATTTATGCTATGCAGGGTCAAGCATTTCTCTACATGGGTATGTAGATTCGGATATGGTAGGTGACTTGGTTGGCATGAGAAGCACCATAGGATATGTGTTCACTATTGGTGGAATGACGATTAGCTGGATATCAGAGTTGTAGAAAGTTGTTGTAGTCACAGAGGCTAGCAAAGATAAGAACCCTGCTGATATGTTAACAAAGCCGAGAATAAAGAAGAAGTTGAATCTTCTTTCAACTTTTGTTGGTCTTCAAGATTGAACTTGAAGATGGAGATACAAGCCATAAACAAATTAGAGGATGTATAGGTACAGGTACAAGTGCAGCTATTTATCTCCAAGTGGGAGATTGTTAAGTTGTGGAGCTAAAAGCTTCACTGTTATGCAAATGGTGGAGGTTGCTGGGTTACAAAGTAATCGACGTTGGTCAAAATCTACTGACATCGATCATGCAGGAACCAAAGTCTATCAACATCGGTTATGTATCAGCCGACATCGGTCATCTCTAGACAGATAGTGACTGACATCGGTCATCTGTGCATTCCAGAACTGTTGTTCTAATTTTAGATGAACAGTAAGTTTGCATGTAAAGACTAATTTTAGTCTTGAGTCTGCATTTCTAATTATTATTTGTTTTAGGGTTCTATTTAAGAGACCCATGGGGCTGTATTGTAATTAAGGACTAAGAAGGATTAGATCCTCAAGTGTAAGATCTATAAGGTCTGCAAGAGTGCAAGATCAAGAAGATCTACAAGTAAGCAAGGTCAGTTGATCTGCGGTGTAGCAAGATTAAGAAAGATCTGTGGGTGTGTGTGTGCAAGCTCAGTTAGATCTGTGAGGTAGCAAGATCAAGAAGATCTGCAACACACGGTGTAAGCAAGACCAATTAGATTTTTAGGGTGAAAGATCAAGAAGGTTTGTGGATGAGAGTAGGCAACAACAACCATTGGGTTGATTGTCACTGGAGGGAACAACTCAGTGTTGAGTTGGTTGTAATTGATTGAGAGAGAGAACTCTTGAGGGAGAATTATTGTATGCCCAAGAGGTGTGGGAAGAAGAGATTTATTCATTGTATTTCCTTTTGGAAGAGTTTTAATACAGATTGTATTGTTTCTTGTATCACCTATTCTTTGTTGTTTTTGAATTCTAGTTACATATTACTTCTGGTTTAATTCTGTGTTTAGTTGCTTATACAAAAGTAATCAATTGTACTCTTAAGGAGGAGGATCCTGACACAAATGCTAGATACATGACCCATTAATTGTGAGGATCTTGTGGAAGTCATTGATTAGTATGTTATTTTTCATGTTTCATATATTCAAAAATACAAAAAAAATAGAATATTCCAAAAAATTCTAAAAACCAAGATCTATGCATGTTATGTTTTGTTCTTTTACCTTAGTTGATTTATGCTTAGTATATGCAATATTTCTCTTTATCTAATTTTATATCAAATATGATTTAAAAGTGTACTTGAGTGAGTTGCAAAACATACATGTTGTCATTTCTAGATGCAGTTGTAGATGATGGTACTATCTAAAGCCCATAAATTTTACACAAATAAAACCACTATAATCTAGATAGTAATACACTATGCTCTTGTCTAATTCTAGCTAACTTGTCCTGGTGAACACAGGCTCTAATTTTCCAAATTCAACCCACTAATAACTTTCTAAAGCTTATCTATAACACAAAAATTTCACTCGGGGAATCCTCTTAAATGTGTTTTATCATTCTATGACTATCCCTATTGTTCATGCTTTGTTATTTACTCACTTAATTTCACATTGATAGATTAATGGATACCTGATTTGCTAAATATACTAGTGTTACAAGTTGTTCATATTGATCAACTTTACTTAGTCATGCATGCTTTTCATGTTTGTTTCCTTACTTCATGTCTTGTGTGTATACATCTTATTTATATTGTAAACATTTAAACATGTCCTTGATTATAGATCTAGCCTTAGTTGTGTACTTCTATGCATGTTGGTGACATTTGAACATGTCTTTTGTACGTGTCCCCTTGGCCTTCTCTTGTGTGTTTTATGTGATTTTATGTATGTTCTTTGTGTGTGCATCATGGCCATGATACTTGTTTGCTCAATTCTCTAAGTTTTTGATGCCATGATATGTATCACACATCTTCCCAAAATTTTTATGCTATGATGGACATCATGCACCCTCCTTTAGTTATTCTATTCACTTTCACATCCTTAATATATGATCATTGATTCACTATGTTTCTAATTGCTAACATCTATCTTGACAATGTCACTATGTATGTTTATTTCTACATGCATCTTACATTACTATATTGCTTCATTACTTATGATGATTCCATGATCTCCAATGTTATCATTACTACTTTATAATTTTCAAACTTATCTATAACATAATTCACATAAATTTCTTATTTTGAGTTGAGTTAATGCACAAGCTTCACAAGTCACCTCAAAAGAGGGGGCAAACATAGTTACTTGAACTCGAGACTAAGCTATAACAACACACTACATAGACAAAAAAATGTAAATCTTATTTGATTGATCATAGCCATACCCATATTTTACTCAAAAATTAATTTAAGATAACACTACTCCATTTGAACATGGGAAAAGGCTAATCATGTCCAAAATAACACGTTATTATCCTAGTAGGCATAAAATAATGATTTCCAAAAATTATAAGAATCACAAATAATATAAGGTAGCTTGAATCAAGCATATATAATTATTTTAGGAGAATACTCAGACTTTATCCCAGATTTTGATTATAATGGAGGCATCATGCACAACGTGTTCTAGAGTTTCGCACATATATTTTGATCAAAAAATCAAATGATATTACTCTATTTTAGAATCCATATGCATGAATATATCAAATTGGGGGCATGTGCATAACACATGACCACCTCCTTGCTTAGTTTTTCATCAATTTCATATAAAGAATGACAATTCCTATTGTTCTCTATGATGTATACACTAAACCTAGTTTCACCCCAATTTTGCACCAAAAATGAATCATATTCCATTTGCAATGGTTGATTCATATTTTCCCACTAGTTTTGCACCAAAATGATTAATTATAATTCATACAAGGATTCTAAGTTAATCTACTAATTTGGGTATGCAATGATGGATTCAAACACACATTGAGTTATTAATCACACTCTCTTATTAATGAGGCTTGGGGCATACACAATCTAATCCAAGTGTTTCAATGAAGAAAAAATCTCTACGGGTCCTACACTCTATAGTCACCAGTTTTGCACTTGAAAAACATAATTATTCACATACCCAAATAGGTGTATTTATTCCTTGTCATTTAATCTATGAGTTTATTTCCTTTAGTTTCATAATTTTATCCTAAGTAAGGACTAATTTATACAAGTTTCATTACAAGTTTGCATGAAGAACAATTTAACATGTGACCTACATTTAAGATTGTTCTTCGTAGGTAAGTTCAGATATAACTCTCTTCATTTTACTCCAGTCTTTCACTTTATTGCATTACTAGAATAAAAGGGATGGAAATGTAGACACATAAATTAAATTTTATTTCTAAAATAATGGACTTGTGAGCACTCCTTATACACACTTAGCTCATTCCTAATTCCAAAGTCTTTTGTCCACCATTCCTTCACTCCTTTCTGGATGACCCATTCCTCCAAGCAACTAATGATCATAAAATGTCCCTATGTCTCATGCCAAATGTCCAAAGCTCATCTTTGGACTAATCCACACTTTTATCTTAGTTATTTTTTCTCCTCTGATAAGGCCACTCCTTCAAGACAATCCCACTCATCAATAGTGTCTGATTTTGTCAGCCACATCCTCCCAAATAATAATGGCTAGTTACTCAAATTTATATTCACTCAATGGGTCATCTTGCATGTTTTATAAGTATCATATAAAGGATTTATAATATGATCACTATAAATCCACATTTGCGAGCAATTTGTTCACTAGAGGATAATACGATTCAAAATCACTAGAATATCTAACTATACACCGAGAAAAAAGCAATTTTCCTCCATTCAAATTCCACAGAGCTCTAGTAACCCTGAGAAAGTTTGAATACACCTCCAAGGCCATAGTTCATTACTAAATAACTTACACAAGTATTTTAGCAAATTTTAGCATTTATACTAATCTTTCACATACACCACTATAACATGGGGTAACTACATTGAGTTTGACCCCTTTTTAGAGTATTGGTATCTAGGTAAAATTCAACATAGGGGGTGTTCAGGTCAAGCATAACTGAAATTGCTAACCCATTTTTATACGATGATCACATTTATCTTATTATATCATTGAGCTAGGATTTTTGGTGAAGAAGAAGGTACACAATAACTTCTATAATAAATCAACAGCTCCCACACAATCAAATAAGACATACAAGCACAAAAAAACCTATCATATCATACATAGTTAAAACCCTTACCACACATCAACATGCATTAAGGACACCATTGGATGCCACCCTTGTCCAATTATGGTGGCCTTGTCCTAGATCCAAGTAAAACCCTATTCTTGATTCACAACATCATCACATAGTCACATAATCATTTTTATATTTGTACTTATAATATTACACATCCCATTTCTAGATAAGTTATATTTATTTGGTACTTTCCCATTTTAGCATATTTATAAATTTAATAAGTTATAAATAAGTTTGTGCCATTTATTGCATATCTACAACATTTTGATTTTGTGCAACAATTTATCTAATTAGGAATAAAATTCTCTTAATTTTTAAATTTGATAAAACACAATGCATGATTAAGTAAAATTCATATAGATCATATTCAAATTCCTTTAAACTCTTAAAAAATGGATAATACAAATGTTTTTGCTCAATTTGATAATGTAACTATTCAAAGTTATGTACAAATTGAAAATTATGTTGATGATGAACATAATAAACATGATAATCAAGATAATCCTGAAGGATTTGATAAAATTTATCCCAATGAGCTTAGTAGTAAATCTTGAGTAAGTTAAAAAATTGTCAATTTTTCATTAAGGACATCCTCAATGTCCCAACCTTGTGGATAGGGTTGTCAAATTGATCATAGCATATAATATTGCACATCAAGCTAAGCTTTCCATATCTCTCACACAACAACAAGAGGTGTCTTTTAGAATTGTTAATATTTCCACTTCAGGTGTTCTAGTTTCTACTTTAGCTATTATTCCTATATTAAGACCTCTAATTACATATGTGATGTCATCCCCAAGTATGGGGGCATCACAAGGTTACAATTGATTAATATGCTTATCTTTACACAAGCATCACACACACCTCATTTAATTATTATGCATGGTCCATCGCTAACCATACCTAATGCACATTACCTTTAGTATATTGTTATAAACTACATGTTAAGGTGTTACTATTATATCAAGGTGTCTCTAAAGCTAGTCATTCAATGGATTCTTGTACCTTACTTCAAAAATCTTTTGGCACCAAAGATAACATCTTACACATTACTAGTAGCCTTGGTAGCTCCCAAGCTTCCAGTCTATAAAGGTAAGGTGATCCTAGATAACATCTTCAATCATTTTATGCAACATCCTTGGATTATACATACAATGACATATTATTAACCAATTTATTTCTATGAATTTTTAAAGTTTATGCTTTGTGATGGTTTTATGTTATTCCGCTCCAGTCAATTAAGGCGTTCAACCCTTTGGTAGATCAGTTTATAACATAATTCTCTATTAACATTGTTGAAAAAGTATCTTATGTGTAAATTGATAAACTTAAGCAAGAATCCTATGAGCCAATCAATGAATATGTTATTTAATACAAAACTATACTAGCTAAGATGACCAATTATATGGTAGTTATTGAGTTATAAGATATATTTATGTTTAACCATTTTTGGATGGGTTAAGGGGAATATCCTAATTAATTATGGAGTAAGTTATTATGAAAATAAGCCAATTAAATGAATTTAGATTTATTATATTCTGATAAATATAATGAATATGAGTATATGCTAAATATAGACAAGTACAATGCCAAATAAAATTACAAAATTTACAATATGAAAGAGAAAATAATTAGCTAATTTAAAGATACACATGTAGATCTAACATGTATAAGTTTAGAATAAGACACACTAATGTTCCACTTTGATTCATTAAATTCTGGAAAATAACTCTCTGTCAGCCTAGACACTACCATAAGGATTTGGACACTTTTGTCCTAGTTTTGATGCTCCTATCGAACCCAAGGTACAAAATATTTTATATAAAAACCACATGCACTTGTTATGGTTCACTATCACCTTGCAGGTTATCAACTCAAATAACGCGAATAGCATCCTAAAATTAATCTTTTGTTCAAAACCCTAGGTCCTCCAACTTGGCATGTCACCTTATGAAATAAGGATAAGTGGGCTCAAATGACGTCAAGTTGACCTCAAAGACCTCTTTGTCAATGAGTTATTCATACATAGCCATATACTTTTAAGAGATCCTCAAATTGATGTAGTTCTCCCCCTTATGTGAGCTTGTGTATGGATAATTATTCAATATGATATATGTGCATGCATGTAGTGATCTATGTTGTAACTTGATAAATACTACTCATGGGCTAAAATTTGAATGTTTCAGACCTGTAATAGTATTTATCCTATGATTGATTTAGAAATAGGGAAGAATAAGGTAATATATCTCAGTTTTGCAAATGATTTTCAATAGTGCAGTGTGAGTTTTAGAGGTAATTGCTAGATTCATAATGAATGACTTTTGATTTGTCTTTATACCACACATTTTGAAATAATCTCATATGAGAGATAAATAAGGCAAATAGGTTGACCCATAATGTCAATAAATTTAACCATTTCGAAGGTAGGAACATTATTGTCACATTTGGGACACTAGCATTGATGCTAGTGTTTTGCATGATAATAAGTTGTTGAGTTTCTTTTACCACCTATGCAAGATAAAAAATAGGTTTTATGTAAATTATAGGCTATATGTGTTCTGGGTCATCAGAATGTTTGGTCCAGACTATAGGATAAGTAATTTGGCAGAATGAGATGGTGAACACAAGCCTTTCGGCAACATGAAGGTCATGAATTGAAGGGTTGAGAATTGATTGGTGTTTTTCAAGTGTATAAGACTAGTATGTCATATAAAATTAAATTTTACTATCTATGTTTACCCCCTTTTTTAATTTAGTAATGCATAAGGATGAAATTACTAGGTTAAAGGAAAGAAATGCATACCTTGGTGTGTACAACACACTTTTCTTTGACTTGAGCCCTGTTGTATGTGTATTAACTATAACCAAAAGCATGTTATAGTGTAATTAGTACATATAATCTAAAAGTGAATAATTAAAATGCTTGAAATTGAAGAGAGCAAGGAAGGAATACACCTTTGTATCGATGTAATTATGTTTCCCCTTAGTACTTTAATGATGATGCTTCCTTATTGAAGCAGTTGAGAGAGAGGTTCACAACTAAACCTTGGATATGTGATTAAGGAATTAGAGGGTGATCATGCCCCTAATATGGTGTAAGGATGAGTTATGCCAAGTCTATTGAGAGCACTGAATCTCAATCACATAACTCAAATGTGAACATAATCTAGGCAATCTAGGAAATCTATCCAAGGTTAAGTGGTGTAACTATCTAAACCTAAAAAAGAGAAGTAGTTACAAGACCATTGAGGGTGTTAAATATAAACCACACTACTCATGGAGCCAACTGATATATATACATAGAAGCTAAATCGATGCATCTTAGAAAGGTTAGTGCATCAATGTGTGGTGAGAAAGGAATGAACCTTGTTCATTCCCCCTCATCATATTTGCTATAAATAATGTATAATCTAAATATGTGTATATGATTTGGTGTATTTTCATGGCATATACACTTCTAAAGTGTCTCAAGTTGAAGTATCTGTCAAAATGCAACCTCTACTCTATAAATTATATATAATATCTATCTCAAATTTGAATAAATCTATCCAAAATCTATGAAAATTGGTGCTAAGTGCATAAGATTATGACCCAAGTGTATATCTAAATCATGTGAATTGTATCAAGTTCTGCTAATTTTACCAATTATATGTGTGTGGATCCATGTCTCTATGACATGCCCCCCCCCTTTTTAAGTGAAGGAATGAAATATAATAGTCACCTTATCTCAAAAGGATCAAATAACCATGCCATATCTATATCAATCATGCAATAAAGAAGTATATATTGGTATCATGCATTAGTATATGTATCAATGAATCTTGTAGTATCTAATCACAATAAGCCCCAAGATGCATAATGTGGATCTTGGGAATGTCTAGGAGTAACAAGCACAAGCTCAAAAAATAATCAAGCACACACATAAGAGCACTGAATGCCCCACAACAGGGGTCTAAGGAGACCAAAAACAAGGGGCATGTTCAAATGCTACACACTCAATGGGAGGACATGTTCAAATGTCTACACACTAAAGAAAGAACACTTAGGGGCACCGTGGCCAAAAAACAAGGTACATGTTCAAATGTTCCACTATCAAAACAAGGTAGTAAACAAGAATCACACTCAATTAATCCATGTGATAATATGAATAAGTGAAATGTAATCAACCAACATAAGCATATCATACTAGTTCTTGCATACATGTGTTAGCATGATGTCCTATAACATAACATATCTAACACACTGTGTAATAATTTATCATGAGTATAGACATGTGTAAGCATTAATATATAAGTTCAACATGATAATTTAAGGTGATCATAAAACAACATAACACGTATCAATCATGATCAATGAAGTAGATGCCCCCAACACAGTGTGTCATGCAGATGGAGGAAAATGTCTAACATCTGTATATTCATGTATAATGTATATAGTGTATACCTATATCACACTTAAGTACCCATGAAACATATGTTTGTATATAATGAAATGATATAATATCTATTAACATAAAGTAAACAACATATATGCAAAATCTAGTAAACATGTGTATGTCAAATATATTAGTTTTGGTGTTTTTTTATTTATTTGAATGATTTTATATTTTCTTGATTATTTGATTCTGTTTTTGAATTTTTACATATAGTATGATTAGAAAAGGTTTTGTGTACAAGGAAAGGTGATACTGGAAGTGAAATCTCATCAAGGATATGCTTATGTGAAGGCTCTATAACATGTGTGTCATATTCGTATTATGTATAATTTGTATCTCGATAATCATAGTAATCTGGGGTATGTTGATGTTGAAATTATGAAATGTCACTCTTGTCTTATATTTTATCTAGATATGAATAATGAAATACCAAATACTGTGGTGTTGGCCTTTCTCATTTTTGTTTTGAAATATGTACTATGTCCTTTGTCTTTACTGGTATTCCATCACTTGCATCTATTTGCATGGTAGTTGAGGATATGCTTTCTTTCTATTATTTTTTCTCTAAATATCTTCCATCTTTGGAAAAGGATGTAACCTTGCCTTCATGATCAAATGATATGCAACCTTTATTTTTATCAATCATTTCTGCTATTTATTTTAACCATGCTCCTCTAAACACAACATTGTATGCACTTAGATTTTAAATTACATGAAAAGTAAGATAATACTCTTTTGAAGCAAAGTAAAATCTAAACTTGATTTGAAGTAAAATATTAACTTGATTTCTCTCATACATGTTGTAGATGCACTATTTTGATCCAAGTGTTGATACTTATTTTTCATAGAGCTAAGAAATGACATAAAAAAAAAATTGTATCTTGATAGGCCATAAACTTGATATCTGTAAATTGCTTGCCATCAATGTGAGTAGTGATAATGAAAAGGTCTTGATATGAGGAAAGACTTGTAATTACCCCCTTTGTAACCACATTTTAAACTTTTACTTTTTCAAGTGTCTCTTACTTTTTGACCTATTTTGTTAGAAACCCTGCTTTAAGAATGCTTTTTTGCTTACCTTGAATTTGATTTTCCAACTGTTCTTTTTGTAACATTGAATTTGTAATTATTCCTTTTGATCTTGTCCCATTTGTAACATTGATTTCACTAGCTTTCCTTTTGTATCTTTTCTTTTTCTAATTATGCCTTTTAAATCTTTTCTTGTCCTAATTTTTTCATTTGCAACTATTTTTATCTGAGTTATCCTTTTGTACCCATACTTGTTCTTTCTCACTTGAGTTGTAAAAGATGCACTCGTAAAGTGAGTGGATTTCTTGATTGATGTGTCTATTATAGTTTCACCAATATCAATTATACTTTTTATATTCTTCCTTAGATCCAAACAACTACATGTATGATGCCCATGTATTTTATGATATGCACAATAGTATTTTGATCTCCTTAAAGGATGTAGAGGAGGCAATTTGATAATTTTATTTCTAAGGATTTCCCTTAGAATATCACTTGAAATTTTATTAGCCTTTTGCATAATTTTTGAAACACTTGTTGTAGATGTATTCTATTATAGCTTCCCATTTGGATATGAAGTCTTGTTAGGCATAACATTGCTAGATGAAGATACAAATGCATGATTAACAATATCAAATTTTAGATTCTTTACATATGTGACCTAATTTTCCAATGACGTGATCTTTAAACTTAAATACTGATTTTGATTTTGCAACTCTTCTATTAACTTGCTCATAATGATGATTTGATCCTCTAGGGCTTCACAATTACAAACCTTAGGTGCTTTAGATTGAGTATTTATACACACACTATATAAAAGAGATGTGAGAGGTGGAGGGGGTTGAGGGAGGATATGTTGGTTACCTTCATTTGGTACTATAGGATGGGCTCCCTTACCCCTAGAAGTAGTGATAACATGGACCTAGTTAGAGGGAAAATAACTCTCACCCTCCTTAGGGTTATGAAGAGGAAGAGGTTTTTTTATCCATTTTAAATGTCCAAAGACTAAGATATGAACATGAAAAGAGAGACATATAAATGCTAACATATACTCCAACATGATAAGGAAATCAAAATTAAATTTAAAACCATAGAGGCTGAAAACTCTACAGCAAGCTAGGGTTGTGCAATAAGACTAAGAGGTTAGGTTCACCAAATGTTTAAATATTTTTGGATGGGTTAGGGTAAATATCCTAATTAACTATGGAGTAATCTTTTCTAAAATCAAACCAATTAAATAAATTTATATTTATAATATTATGATAAATATGTTGAATCTAATAATATACTAAATATAGACAAATACAATGGTGAACAATGAAAATTTCAATATGAAGGAGAAACAATACTTAGATTATTTAATGGTGCACTTGAATATCTAACATGTATAGGTGTAGAAGAATACAAACTAATATTTCACTTTGATTCGTCAGATTCTTGAAAATAGCTCTATGTCAACCTAGACACTACTGTTAAGATCTATATAATATAATTAATGCTTTTATCATGGTTTTGATGCTCCTATCTAGTTCAAAATACAAAATATTTTCTATAATAACCACCTGTGCCTATTAGGGTTCACTATCATCTTGCAAGTTATCAACTTAGATCATGCACATAAGTTCTTCAAATTAGTCTTTTGTTCAAAACCCTATGTCCTCCAACTTGGCATGTCACCTTGCAAAACATGGGTTAGTGAGATTAAGTGAATTCAAGCTAACCATAAATACCCCTATGTCAATTAGAATTGCCTATATAGCCATATACTCTAAAGAGGGCCTCAGACTGATGTAGTTTTCCCCCTTATGTGGGCTTGTGTATGCATAATTATGCAATATGCTATATACAAGTGCATGTAATGATCTATCTTGTAACTTGATAAATATTTCTTGTGGGTTGATATTTGAATGATTTATATCTATAATAAGACAACTTCTATGACTGTTTGGAAATAGGGAAGAATAAGACAATATAGCTCAGTTGTGTAAGTGATTTTTAGTAGTGTAGTGTGAGCTTGAGAGGTGTTTCCTAGACATTGCTTGATTCATAATGAATGAATTTCAATTTGTATTTATACAACACATTTTGAAATAATCTCATTAGAGAGTTAAATAATACAAATAGGTTAACCCATAAATGTCGAGAGATTTTAAATTTGACCATTTGGAAGGTAGGGATCCTAGTGTCAGATTTGGGAAATTAGCACCAATGCTAGTTTCCTGTAGGGTAAGAAGTTACTAAGGATTTGTAACTATTTATGTAAGATGGAAGTTAGGTTTCATGTAGAAATTAAGTTACATGTGGTCTAGGTCATCATAATGTAAGGGTCAGACTATATGATAAGTAATTTAGCATAATGAGATGGTGAATGCAAACCTTTCAATAGTGGGAAGGTCATGAACTGAAGGGTTGAGCCTTAATTGGTATTTTTCAAGTGTAAAATACTAGTATGATATATAAAATCAGTTTTTAATATCTACACTTTACACAAAGTTTATAACACCACTTCATAAGTATATCATTTTGACAAATTCAAATATTTTGATGAGTTACGCCATACATTCAAAGAATGAGAAGTCAAGATCATAGATTTGAACAAAATTTAATATAAATAAAATGTCATAATTAATTCAAATAATTTTTTTAAAATTAAACCAAGCTACAAGGTCAAATCTTGTCACATCACATTGTGATAACCTCTAAATTGATGCCTTTTTACTGTCGAGAAAGATTTGTCTCTTGAAGGAGAAGGCAATGGAATTGTTAATAGGGACTATAATTACTGTTATGATAATAATTATCATTAATTATAATCATCCATAAAATTATATTAATCATTAATTACTAACATGACTCAATTGACTTCATGGTTTAAAGTACGCATCATTGAGCTTGACTTGATCATGTAGATCAAAAGCTTAGCCTAGTGGAAAGAAAGGGTTGTTAAGTAACATTGTAGATCTTGGATATTAACAAGGGGTCATATGATTAAAACCTTTATCATAAAGATAAATGATGATGCTAATTCATATTTTTATTTGGTGGTAAGGAGAAGTTTTTGTCTCCTACGTTGATTAGAATAAATATTAATAGTCTGAGTTTGATTAAGAAAAACTACCCAAAAGGTTATGTACATTGGATCTAATTTAAATATATTGTTATTATATTTACTAAGTCACCATATAAGCCTAAGTTGTTCTTATATGGTTTAAGCCTAAATTATAGGAAAAACTTGAATTTTTATAAGATTTTGGTGGTAATTAATTAATTTTTTTTAAAAAAGTATAAAAGTAAAAAAGATCGAATTGAAGCCCTAACCATGGGCAGATTCATATGGTAATGAAAAATAAAGTAAAAGCTACCAAAGGTAGCATGGAATTCTTGGTGGATTGGTCTTGTATAAGGCATTGCATGGGATTTGTGTTTATGCCATCACTTCTGGAAGTGGTCGACCAGTTAGGCCATGGAAGATAGAGAAAGGATGAAAAGAGACTTTTTTTGCACATTAGTAAAATCCCCCAACCTTTAACCATCTAAGGAATTGTCTATATAGGTTGAGCTGGTTGTTTTTGGATGCGGCTACATTATAAATTGAAGGGCACCATTTAGATTTGTAACTTGGGTAGAGAAGAGATCAATCTAGAAGGAAGAAACTAAGGAGTGAGTGAAGGAAGGTTTAGGGAAGCATACACCTTTGTTGGACATGTTCAATAGAGTAGAAGGGAAAAATAATGAAGTTATAGATAGGGGGTTATATTTTTATTCTCTCATGCATACCATCTTTACATTACCTATACATGTAAAGGCTTGATTTATAAATTTGCTTTCTTTTAATGAAACCCTACTAGTTGGAATGAGAAATGTGTGTGTGTGTGTGTTTTTTTTTTTAATTACCATTTTTATTTTAAAATGGATATACAACCCTATACTAAAGCCACAAAATGGGCATATAGCTATATATGGGCACATCATTATTGTTTGGTATGGGTTTGGAATTTGAATAGTCTTGGAATGGATTTGTAATGGCTACTAGTTTCTTATTTTACTTAATATGGCCTCTCCTAAAATTTGATTTCTAAATGTATTTATCATTTACTTGTTGGCAAGAATGTTTAATTAAAATCTCAGATATAAATATAGTATGGGTTCTAAAATTTCTACAATCCATACCCTATCTTGATGGTTTCTTCTTTAAAATGTTTTCAAAATAATAAATCATTACTTTGTATGTTTGGTAATGGGAAATTTTGACATGCCATCTATACACTGACCACATATTTCTTATTGTTTTGAAGTAGCACATATCTGGTGGAAACTAATTGTATGGAAGTGCAAGGCTTTTGATATATTGAATGAATAATTTTTTGAAGTTCTATTTTAGTCTCATTAAATGAATTTGATGAAATGTTTTTAGAAAAATGATTGTAATGAATGCCAAGTATTGACAATAAGTGACCTTTTGAATTGGGATATACTCTCATTTAGAAAAAACATTTCTTCATTATGATGTAATCAGTATGTCTTGGGGTATCATTAAAAACTTAGTTCCCCTATTGGACCCTATGATTGAAAGGGAAATAATTTGAAACTTATTATACATTTGTGTATAGTTTAACTATGATATGGTGTACTACAACTTGCAAAGGTTATGAATAAACAATGTGCTAAAAGAATATCCTACTTGGTGTGACCAACACACCCCATTTTTTAAAATTTTAAATAGGGACCCACTTGATCTTCAAAATTGCATATTCAGGTCTCCTTTGACCATGAGATGACATTAAACCTAAGCAAACCTTGACCTAAGTCCTATTATTCATGACTTATTTTTGGATTAAACTTTGGGTATTATTTCATAAGCATTAGATTTTATTTTTATGACTAATAAAGATTAATCAATGCTTATTTGAATTTATTTAGTTTTTTAGTTGAAATACACACTTTCATCAATAAAACAAGATACAATACATTATTAATCATATAAAAAAGATGGGTGGAAAATTCACACCCCAAAAGCATATTCAAACTGAGCTAAAACATGCCTCAAGATGAGAGCATTGTCCACAAAAGGCCACCACCTAGCCAAAATAACCAATATTAAATTACCTTAACTGCATATCAACCAAAAAAAGGATAAACAAAATCACAAACAATAAGGAACACATTAATTAGTAGAAATAAACATGGCAACCTGTGGAAGTAGAGGAGGTAGAGGATCTTGAGGGTTTCCTCCCCACCCCTTGAACAAAGTGGGTCTTCTTCAACTAGTGCAGGATCCCAACCATTAATGTGCTAGTTATCTTCAATAACATCCTACTGTTTAATTGTAGAATACTACCTAGATGGAGAAATGGTGAGATCCAATCATGGGAACTTATCTTTTAGAGGAGGACCCCAATGCCCTACCACCACTATCTTTAGTAGCCTTATTAAATATGTAGTGTGGATATGGCCAGTATAGGTGAGGAGAGGCACTCCTCCAGATCCTAGACAGTTGACTATGATAACATTAACATATACCCCCATGCCCATGACCTGGGGGGGAATGGTGGCAAGGGGGATGTGAAGGCTCATGGTTGACTATAAAAGGTGCATTCTCCCAATGGTCTAGGAGAATCTATAGATGGTGGAGCTCAAGCCAAAATTTATCTATCTAACTCTAGCTCTAGAGGGTAGCATTAGATATCATAACAACTTTGTTAGTTACATAAAAGTTTTTTTCCATATCTTCATGATTAAAACATGATTTATTTCTAGATTTCCAATTCTAAAAAGAATATTAGTATGGAAAATCTACTAGAATCTATTGTATCTTTTATGGAATAAGGTGGAGTTTCCAAGGAGAGCCATCTTCCATGTGAACATTTCAGTCCTAAAGGGCTTGAAGAAGGTGTAAATCCATCTCTAGGAAAACTAAGCATGAAGGCAAAAACAAAAGAGGTGTTTAAGGGATTTTGGTTAGTGATAGGTGGGGTAAGTGGGATTTGATACCCCATGTGCTTCAGTTGGTCACTTACAAGTAGACCTTGGTAGATAATACATTAAAGGAAATGGGATTTTTTAGGTTCAATGAAAGCTGCCCAGATGTTCTCCAGCCTTTTAGCCCAAACATGGTGAAGGGATCTAATACTCCATCAATGATTGAGGGTTTTAGTGTCAATATGCTAAGGGTTTAAAAGATCATACCAGACTGAGGGGAGTAGCATTGAAACATTGTATTTATAGGCCAAGACAAGTCTTTACACTATGGTGTGAGAGACATAACACCAATTTTGTGTAGATACTTGTTAGGTATGGAACTCTACAACTCATAAATGGATTCTACATCTTCATTATTGAGCTTAAACTTAGACTAAACAAGATTCCATGGAAGTCAATCTTTAATGGTCTTATAGAAAATATCCTCAATTATGTGTATACCTTTTTTGAACAAGCTCAAATATTTAATCCAAGGGACCATGGTAAAAGGAACATTATAGAAATTCAGCATGGGAGACCACCAAAGAGATTGTTCAATAAGTGAGAGACCACTTTGAAACCCTTCCCCCACCTAAATGAGGTGTGGTTTGAGCTTATCCCAATCCTTCTAGATGCTTTGAGTAATAAAAGTGCCCTTATTTTATTATAAATAGGGGTGATGAGGATGTTGTGTAGACCAATCCCTTTCCAGGCCTCTCGATCAAGAGGGTAGCCTTTAGATATATAATGCCAAAATATAATTCTATAGGATTCATCCATTATAGGCTTATAATAATCCATATAACATTGAGATTGATACTTTAGAATTTAATGTCAGTGATCCCAAGGCCACCAACTTCTTTAGGTCGATAACATATGGCCCAAAAGACTCTATGAAAACCATGATGGTCCTCAGAATTGGCTCATAGAAATTCTCTTAGGAGTTTTTCAAGCTTAGCATAGCAATAATTGGAAGGGGCCCAACATGATGAGTAGTAAACATGAGTAGAAATGAGCACCTTAGAATGAATATGAAACTTTCCAGCTAGAGTTAAGGGTTTGGTGATCTAGAAAGAAAATTTATTCTCAACCCTTTGAACTACATAAGACCACAACTCAATAGGTTAGGCTCTAAAAGAAAAGGGAATGCCTAAGAGATTAAGCTACACTCTATGGAGAATCCATTTCCATTAGTATCCCTCTAACCAAGGGGGTTTGAGAGAGAGGTACTGGCGATAACATTGAGTCTTTTGCCATTGGATAAAAGACCCATAAGTAAGGCATAAAGTGTCCATGCAATCCATGACATGTTTAACAGAGTCATCTTCTTCCTAAAGAGTGAGGAATGATTCATTATTAAATATCCCATTAATCAACTAAAGGTCTAAATTAGGGAGAGAAATACCCTTCACCAAACTCCTAGAAGTGTAATTAGCCAAAAGATAATTGAATCCCTCAGTAGCCATAATGTAAAGAAAATGAGCTAGAGGACAACCTTATCTGATAGATATGTGAACCTAAAAATACTAAGATTAAGAACCATTGATATTAATGCAAAAACCAACATCCTAAAAAAGCATAGTAATAGTTTGCACAAACCTAGGGCCAAAATCAAGAGCCTTAAGCATAGCTATAATGAAAGTCCATTAAATTCAATAATAAGATTTTTCAAAATCAATCTTGATGAATAACACCTTCTAGTTGGGCATCGTGGCCCATTCCATACCTTTTAGACTTCAGTTATGTCTAAAATGTATCTATGTTGATTAAACCTAGTTTGCTCACTTCTCACATTTAAGTGGAGAAGGTGCTTCATTCTAAGAACAAGATCTTTAGATATAATTTTATAAGATACATTAAGAAGAGTTATAAGCTTGTTGGTGATAATCTCAGGGTCTCTAGATTTAGGAATGAATTTTATGTTACCTTGATTAATGAGAGGGCTCAATGTGTTGGACAAAACAACATTGAAACAGACTTTATGGAGATCTAGTCCAACAGTATCCCAAATGGTTTGGTAGAACTCACAAGGAAACTAATAAACTCCTATGGCTTTATCAATGGCCATTTGCATGATAACTTCCTTAAGATCACTTAAATTTAGAGGTCTACCATAGGAAATTATTTGAGCTTCAAAGAGCTTACATGGAACAACCGCAACGTATTAAGAGAGAACAACTTCATGAGTAGGAGATGTGGGATGAACAACAAACATGCCATGATAGTGATGCACAAAATCTTGCAAGATGTCAGGTAATATGGTAAATCTAGTTGAAGCACATCTAATGGCTTTGATTATGTCTACAACTTGTTTGGACTAGAGGAAAACAATTAATTCTTTGGTCACTTTATCTCTAACTTTTAGCCAATGCATTTGCCCTCTAATTTGTGCTCCTATGGCCTCGTGTTAGGACCTAGAAGCACAATTGATTACCATGTACAAGCAACTAAATGTGGAATTTAACCAGAAGTAACAAGTAACTGAAATTCAGAAATAACACAGAATATGAGAGACAATACCTAATTGTATTAATACTCTTCTAGAAAAGAATTACAATGAAGAGACACCACACTCTTCCACACCTTACAGGCTTCCCACACCAAGTGTAAAGTAATTCACCTTCAAGAGTTCACTCTCTCAATTACGGTCCCAACACACAACTCAAACACAGAGTTGGTGTTCACCTCCAACCAGTCAGTATCACTACTGCCAGTACCACCAGTCAGTATCACTACTGCCAGTACACAAGTACTCCATGTACTCCATGATTGAGTACACACCGTACTCTAAGTAAATCTTGCCTAATATTGCTACCTATTGTGTTGTTGATCTCCCTGATCTTACTGCCACCTACAGATCAAATTGGTTTTGAAACACCTACAAACCTAGACCACACACACACACACCTGCAAATCAATGATCTTACTTACCACATGTAGATCTCCTTCCTGATCTTGCACACCTGTAGATCAACTTGATCTTACATACTCAGATAGAACCCTTGTCCTTGCCTCACCAAGTCCTTATGATTCTACCATACCAACACCCTTGTGGATCTTCTACCAGACCTTACAACAACCTGCATATCTACCTGATCATACACACTTGGCACTGTGGCACTAGGAGGAACACACCTTGCTCTCTTCACTCTGAAGGAGCTAACCTTGCTCTTACTCAACTAGCACACAATTACAATACAACCCATGAGTCTATTATATAGATCTCATGCAAATAATAATTAGACATCCAATTAAAATAATTATATCCATAGTTCAAGACTAAAATTAGCCTTTTAACATGCAAACAACCAGTTCGTTAACTAACTAATCAATTAGCAGTTCTAGAACCACACAGGTGACTGATGTCGGTTGATCAAAAAAACGTTGGTTTCTCTGCAACTCAACAACCTCTCAACAACCTCCTCCATGTCTGCATCAGTGAAGCTTTTAGCTCCACAACCTAACACCTCGTAAGCCTCAGTCACTTAGATTTTATGTCTCCACATGGCTACTTGAACCTAAAGAAGAGGGATAAAAGGTGAGGCTTCTAGATCCTATGAAAACCTAAGGTATTCATAATTTGTATCATGATGTATATGTTGTCAAAAGATTGCATCTTGATTACCGCATATTTAAATAAAAGCTATGGTAAAGCTATGGCATCAGCCCACCAATCAATCCAACCAATATCTCTAGTAGGTTTGGGAGATAGGTTCCAAATTCAAATGATATGCCCAATAGTCTGCACATGATTGAGATGGGTAGTGTTGAGGTAAAACTAATAATTATGGGGTTTAACCTGGGGCTGATCCATTCAAAATAGAAGCAAATAGGGTGATAGTTAGACAAGAAGGTGTTCAAGATCACAACTATAGGTTGATTATGAATAGGAGCAAAGAAAAAAAGGTCGTGTTTTGCTAGAAAAGCATGGTCAAGATGCTTAAACACTCTATCTTCTCCCTAGTGAAAATTTGACCAGGGGAAACAAACAAAACTTAAATCACTACTCTGGTAGTGATTGGGATAAAAAGACCCCACTTTTTTTTCATGTAAAATCATGCCTCCTAATCCCTTTCACTACATTCCAGTGATAATTTTTCCACATGTCTCTCTCATATAGAAAGATGGATGACAATCTGAGTTTTTATAATATCATTATCACATCAATTATTGGGTATACAACTCCTTCAAAAATCATACCTAAAATCAATTAACTTTTCATGGCTCCAATGTTCTAGTTTAACGAGATCACACCATGTGTTGTTACCATGTTTCATTACAAGCATATGGATAAGTTTATGCTTCTCCAAGTGAATAAGTGACAAAACAAGATCATGCCACTTATCGCTCTCTTGGTTCATCATCGATTTACACCAAAAATTAAAAGTAACCAATTCAAATGATAGAGTAATGTAGCAAGGTCATGCCACACATCACTCTCTTGGTTCATCACCAAAATTTATAAGTTACCAAATCCAGTGATAGAGTGAGATGATACCACACATCACTCTTTCGGTTCATCTCTAGTCTACTTTAAAATTTTAAATTTACCAAATCTAGTGATTGAGTGCTGCATTGAGATCATGCCAAGTGTCACCATCTCACTAACACAAAGAAGAATGGTTGAAATGATAGATTATAAGATTCACAACCAAGAGATCAAGTGATAAAGTGACATGTGTTCAACTTAGTATAGTCAAAAGCTATGAGTCATATATAGATGAATCCACATGTCTCTCCTAGGATAGTCAACTACCATGCATCATGACACGTTGCACCACCTCATTTCATCCTACATAAATAAATATCTAAAAACTTAAGGGAAATCATGAACTGAGAAACAATGAAACAATACACCATGTTTCCCATATCAATAAGTTAGACTGAAAATCTAGTATGAACCTAGTTAGCCTTGCATAGGGATATAAAAGAAGACACGACTAAATGAAATAGTGACAACTATCAATGACATATGGATTTGGCAAAAATAAATAAGTGACTAAGTAGCTAAAATAAGCAATAACAAGACACATATCAAGTAAAGTCCCATGAAAGTATACATCATAAAAATTAATTTCAAATATAAAGATAGTTGACATAGACCATTGCTCTAAAATTAATTCCCATGAATGAAAAAATATGGAAATGAATTTGACACTCATAATTATTCACTGTCTCTAATTCAATTTAACTACTACTTAAAAAATAAATTAACAAGCTGACTAAAATCCATAATCCTATGTTCCCTGCAAAATTTAGAATCTATAGTCTAAAGAATGAAATTCAATAGTCTAGTGAAATAAACCTGACATAAAATACTCATGCACCATCAATATTTTGTTTAGGACACAAGTGGAGTTTATAGACATTCTATATTATTGCAATGCCCTAGTGAACATGTTCTTCCATTTTTTGGCTCTTTATGCAGAGGTAAAAAGGGCCAAACCATAAAATGATGAATACGACTTACCATTAACTAAAAGGGAATACATATATGACCTATTAACCGTTAAAGATACATAATTACATAAGGTGGATATAAAACTAGAAATATTTCCTTGTATTGATGTTTTGCATAATTTGTTTATAGTTGGAGCATGTACCGATGATACATTCCATAAGATCAATAGTAGGTAACATGTAGCTTTCATACCAAAATTACCTTTGAAAGATAATATGTCCTCTCTTTAAGTGATATAATATATGACTTATCAACCATTTAAAACTACCTCAAAGACAACAATGTCAAGGAGACACTAAAGGCTTGGGCTGATGATCCCAATAATTTTGTGAAAAGGAAAACTCTTCCCATTAGGCAATTTAGGCTAGGAGTTAGGATAAATATGGCCCTAATGAAAAAAATACATGGATCCCCATACATAACATATGTGAACGATGTTTGGGTCCCTTTATTATCAATGACTTTATATGATAGGAAAATTCTTGAAATTGGGGTGGTCATTAACTACAATTTGAAACAACAAAAGGATGTCCCAAAATAGACTAGATGATCATTTTTATATTTTTTCCTACTTATTATATGTTCTTTTTTCCATATCACCCTACCAAGGGAAGGTCCATGGCAACCTATGGGAGTGAATAGTAGAATTTGAGATGATTTTAATAGTTTCAACATAAATAAGTTTAGAAACCACATACATAGAATTGCAAATATCTTCTACCCTATGATTGGATGTCAATGCCAACCCATGCATGTACTCTAAGAAGAAATTAGAAGGTAGTTGAAGACATTGGTAAATTATTAGTATTATCCATATCACACTGTTATCATAATAAAAGGAAATTTGATGGGCCCTTTTTATCTCCCCATGTATGTACCAAACAAATAAGTAGAGCAAGATATATCTTACCAATTGTATAAAAGTGTGGATGTTAATTGTAAATAAATTAGATTAGGGGTTTTACACAAAACACCCTTGATCATTGAGAGGTAAAAATACAAGTATTGGAGCCAAATATTTGGGGCCACAAAGCACATGAGCAAATTCAATCTCGACCTAGCATAATTTAGATATTGGGATCTAGATAATAGAGTAGTCAAACACATAAATAATTATAGAGGAAGGTTAAAAACAAATTATGGACATATTGATTATTCACATGACCACATTTTCATGGATAAAGAAGATGATTTTGAAGTATGGATAATAATGCAGTTATTTGGGATGACTATGGAGACTACCCAAAAAATCCAATATGATCCTCATATAAAGAAGAACAATGTAATTCCTATAGAATATCCTAGAGAATAGTCTGGTGGAGAGACCAATGAACAATTTATAAAGAAGATACTTAAAATCTTCCACCACCTAGAAATCCTTAGCCATAGGACTTTTCATTAGATATGGAACTCCTTTGGTCCCTCCAATTATAGTTACTTTTTATACTCCAATTCAACCAACTCAGATACCTCCATCAATGCAATTACCTATGGCAAGTCAGAATCCTTCATTAACAGATCTCACCTTACACAAACTTCCTCCATATATTTAGTCTAAGAGGCCACTACCTAGCTCCTTTAGGTATCTTAAAATTAAAGTGGAAGAGAGACCTTATCCATATGCAGAAACACTATTGGATATAATCCACTTAGATTTAGAAAATGAATCTACCAAAGAAAACCTAATAGATAAAAATATTATAGAAGAACACCTAATAAAAGAAGAGGATGATGATTTAAAATAACAATTACAACATGATGTTTTTTAGAAGACAACTTTATAGGTACACTTTGTAGCTTTTGATTCCACTCCTCTTCACATAGATGATATAGATTGAGAAATAACTAGGACACAATAACAAGGTATTGGGATAAGCTAAGCTGCAAACCCACTCATCACATTAAACACTCCTCTAGTTGACATATCAATTACTTATGGTGTGGATAGTATAGTTATAACAACAATGGTTGCTACCTGGGTCATGGATCCCATTTCCTCTATTTTAGGTGTTCTTCTAATTACTACCACTCATGTTCCTACTGAAGAGGTCACAAATCCATTATATTCTATAAATATTTATATTCCTTTGCCTAATACTTATATATTAATAGTTCCTACTATCTCATTTGATTAATTGGCTAGTAACATTGCCACCCCCATAAATACTAATGTTATCCTTGGCACATCTGTACCATTTCCTCAAGTATTAAAAACTTTGACTCAAGATGCCATGACATAACTTGAAGATGTAATAAACCCTCAAGGACCTATTCTTACTATTCCCCAATTAGTACATTTTGAGGAATTAGTTTCCTAGTTATTATTTGGTCTATTTCATATCCATTCATCTACTTACATACGATCTCCTATGGCCTCAATCACCCACATAGAGTCCTCTATTATTACAACCATTTAGGAGTTAATGTAATCAAATACATTATTTAGAATCCACCTTCAATTAAGGTCTCTGATGAAAAAATGATTGATCTTCCATTTCTTACACCCCCTTCATCTACCCCTCCATCACTCATAGGACTACCATCAACCATTCCATCTATTCCCACCTCATATAAAGAGCCTATCTCTAACACTAGGCTAGTCCTAACCACACCATGGATGCAACAATTATAGACAAATAAGTAAGCTAGACAATACTTGGTGCTTATTGAGCAACCTAAGATAAATTTAGAATTTGATGAAAATACTAACAAGCTTAAAATGATTAAAAAAAATGAAAATGAAAAGTGTTGGTAAAGAAATTGAATTGAAAAGAGAAGAAGAATTATTTAGCTTAACAAATAAGAGAAAAACTCAGCCTGACAAGAGTGAAGAATTAAAGGAAGACTTTATATCTATCATAAATGCCACAGGGGGAGTGCTAAAGAAAATGTTCCATGGTGTCCAACAGGAAAATAAGAGGCCAGAGTCTCAGCTTAGGATTGAATCCCTAAAGGATATTAGGTTACAAATACATAACTCTACACAGTCATTGTATGATTTTGTATGTTCTATCCAAAGAGCATAAACTAAATCATAACCATAATGGCATAGCGTGGTCAAATTTCACAAGGCATTGAATTAATTAGATGCTAAATTATATAAAATGGTAAAGGTAGTTAGGGATAATTCATACCCAGATTTGAATCTATTGACACTCCCAAATATTAGTTTGGCTCTGATTTATGTGAACAATATAAGAAATTTTCTTATGGAGTGTCACCTAGATATGAAAGAGCTATTTAAATAGTTAACTAGTCAAGAACACCAAGCCATGTAATTGCTTTGAGACATGCACATATCCTCTATATATATTGATAGGGGTAAATAATCAATATGACATTTTTAAAAACCTTGATTTAGACCTTCATTAACCATTTTAAATCAAAGGTTCATAATACAGTCCATGAAATCAATGATCAAATTATCTAATTAGTCACATTCACCAAAGAAAAAATAGACCATGTATAGGCATTAGAGAAATCATTTGATACTTCAAGGGTCACACACAAAAAATTAATGGAAAATATTTGTGTCCTATTCAGACTTACCATTGTCAATTTTTAAGTAATTTAATTAGACTTCACATCATGTGATAATGCTTATAAAAAAGGAATAAGAGTAATTGACTCCTCAAACAGAGGTTTCACAAGTTCAAACAACTCCTGTAGTACCTTCAGTTACTGTCACAGTAACTAGTTATTCCACAGTTAGTGTCACATGATCAGCTCTTGTGTGGGGAATACCTAGTCCCAACCTACCAATTGGATTTTGGTTCAGTTCAAATTCAGCTACCATTAATGGTAACACTCACACATCATAGTCTACTTTTGGAGTTCATTTTTGGCATATTTATTTACATCTTTGCTTCATCAAAAAGCAAACTTTTGTACATGCATGAATGACAAACTAAATTAAGACCAAGACTTATTTTTAGTATTTTTGTACATGCAACCACATTCTAAAGACGAGGAATTTCCCATCCAAATCTATTTAGACATGTTTCTTATACATTATAAAATGAGGAGAATTTTGACAATTAATGCAAGTCAAAAACTTTTCTATAATTTTTATATGAGTTTATTATCTCTTATAACTTTCTATGTTTCAAGATAATTTTACATTAAGTTGATAAATTTGTAGTAGGATGAGTGTGTGTTATTTGCACTATCAAATTTAAATTTCTATTAGTCTTGTCAGTTCTTTAGTTATAGATCATACTTATTACTTATTAGTGACACTGGATATACGTAGCAATCTGGTACTAAAAACATCTTTGATTATAATCATTGGATCTTTTTAAAATTATTCCCTTAGATACTTCATTGTGTTTATTTATGTTTTGTGCTTTCAACTAACCCACAACAAACATCAATTTATGATATGCATTTAGTCTAGTATAGTAAGTTAGCTTAGAAGGGTTTAATCTCTAGTTGGATCATATGACCCCTTATTTTATGCCTTACCCTTCCCTCTTTTTATCTTTTTAGATAGGTTAACCTTAGTTTAGATCCACCCATCCACCTTGAATGGATTTCATATTTATAGTTAGACAACCATCATATCAAAACCACCCACATTAAATAACCATTCCACTCACTACTAATCCACCATATGGTTATTTATAAAACTAAGACCTATATGTAATCAAAAATGCATCATGTCTATAAATTAATCCTAGCTTGAAGAAGATAATGCATACCTAAACTTATGATTGGGAATACTTTTGTTAAGTGGGGGAATGACCAACATGGGGATTTGATAGACCCGATTAGGGGATCACTTGTCACAATATACCATGCTAAGAAGGGTTCTAAAGTTTATAGTCTAACATAATCACACAATAACCCTAAAAGAGTCCTAGGTTTAATGTTTACTCTATATCTAATAACAAAAAATTAAATCTAATGTAGTGCACACCAAAGCTTGTGGCACAAAGTGGGGGTTAGAAACTTAATAAACTAAACTAAACATGCATAGAAGACATATACTCACATCAATATATATGAAATCCTAATGTATAGGAGATAAACACAACTACATTATCTATATACTCTTATAAAAGAGAAGTAAAGTTAGGAATACTTACCTTTGAAGATGAACCCACTGAGCCTCAATCTCTCCCTTAGCCAAGGTGCATCATAAGAGATAGTTATGGTATGTGAGGATAACAAAGATAAATCAACTCTAGGCTACATAACCTATCTATGTATCCAAAAGATTTTTCCATAAAATAAGATCCATATCTCCAAAGAAAGTATGGAACCCTAAGCTTTATTCCTCAAGTAGAATAATTAATAATCAAATGTTCATTCATACTTATTCTTCTTCACTTCTCTATTATCAAATGGTTGGAAATTAACTTGTATATATAGGTAGATCTTATCCTAAATCCTTCTGAATATGTCACTATTCACGGTTGACCCAATCAACCCTACATGTTTTTGGGAGGTAAATCACTAGGTCCTGAGCTAGGTCAGTTGAAGGGCTAACAAAAATTCTAATGAAAAATATCCGTAAATAGTACAAGGTCGATCATGTTGACCATGTATAGTAATCAGGGGCTAAAAACTAAATAAGGTTGACCCAATTGACTTAGTACAATCAAATGGTGAAAGGGGGTCAAGGAAAGAACAAGGAGGATAAAGAATGAGAAATGACTAGAATGGGTACAATAGAGAAGAATAAGCTTAGGGTAAATGGTTTTAGGAGACAAGTGTGTAGATGGAAAGTGGCAAAAGGGATAACAATATTATGAAGCACCAATGGTCTACCCACCCGTTTTTGGTACACCCCTTAAGGCATGCACTCAGAGAGATTGAGACTCAATGGGTTTCTAAAAGATACAAAGTGTTAGTAATCGATAAAAGTTTGAAAATATTATGTGTATACATATGCTCCACTTGAATCTCATCACGTGTCACATAAGTATAACAAAAGATGGTGTTTTGAGAAATAGAACATGATAACATACAACGTTGATGCTAAATAAAGTGCAATAATTAGAAAATAAGATAAAGGAAAGGACATAATTGAAAACCACATACCTTTACTTACCTTAGTGTTGTAGATAAAGAAGTAGACTACAAGATAAAGTGAAGGCATCCAATATGAAGAACACTAGACAAACCTGTAGAAGTTAGTGCAAAAAATAGCCAAAAATAGAAATTTTTGGAATATAAGCATATATCATTGGAAAAGATTATCTACATCATCACAAATCTAATGCATTTTATGGTTTTAAAAATGGATGAATAGAAACAAAGATATAGGCAAAATAAGGAATCTATAGAAAAATAATTGAAGAATTTGAATTTTGAAAAGTGTTTTTAAATAGGGGAAAGAGAAGTCATTTGGTTATTTTGACTTGTGAAAGAGAGAAAAAAGAGCTCTAGAGACCAAATAAGCGAGGATGGTGAGGAGATGACAAGCTAGACGAGGAGGGGCTAGTGGCAGCGGGTGCACTATAGGTATGTAATTATGAATCTTAATCTAGTTTTGAATTATTTTAATGAATTGAGTGTATGTTTAGAAAAATATATTTTTTAGCATTTTTAGATGTCAAAATGAAGCAAAATTAGATTTTATAGGTAAGAAAAACCAATTAGGCAAATGGGTTTGAAGGAATTAGGAAGAAAATTGCAAGAAGGCACTTTTTGAGGAAAATACAAGGGGTCAGTAGTCAAAAACAACTAGGTTGACCCAGTTGACCCAGTAGGTTGAAAATGTGCAAAATCCACATTACCGACCTAGTAGGTATCTACCAACCCTGTGCATTTTATAGACTATCAACCTAGTACAGTTTGCCAACTGATCCAAAAATTCCAAAATGACAATGCAGGTTGACTTAGATTTTTAAGTCAACCAAGTCAAAAATAGGGAAATTTTGGTCAAAGTAGGTTGACCAAAGAACCAAAATGGTATGAAAATGCATGTAAAAGGTTGAAAGAAGTCTAGAATGGCTTGAAATGAGCAAGTAAGGGCAAAAAGGATTGAGTAGGCTAAAAATAGATAAAAATGAATGAATTAAAGCAATTTAGGCTTATTTTTTATTAAAATTGTAAAAATAATGTATTATGATTATACATGACATGGATGATCTAATACATCTTTTGTTATTTATTGGTTACGGAGATGACCCAGGTTCTAGATATTGGCAAACATGTCTTGGCTACCGAATCTACTAGAGCATTTGACCATAGGAGATAGAACTAGGCTAGTAGTTATAGGCCTATGAGGGATAATTGACATGTACAAGATTCCCCTGAGCATGGATTTGATAGATATGTTCTTTGGATGTTGGGAATGATTGACTAACACCTTCAGATGGGAGGTGGATGGAGACATGGTAGAGATAGCTATCACTCTTGAGGATGTGCATGTTATCCTAGGGTTATCAGTAGCAAGATAACTAGTGACTATAGGTATACCAAATAGCCTAGAGGAGATGAGAGCCTTAGACATGTGGGATATAGGCTCATGTATGATATTTTTAGGTAGGAGAGTTAGTATGTTTAATGTATATGCATCACATATTTTGGATATTTAGAGAGTTGTGATAGGACTTGTGACATAGTGAGTGTTATGTCACAAGTTAGATGGCAAGGTACCATTATTTGTGATAGCCTTGAGTAAGATGATCCTAGAGGAGGGAGTACTATATGATATCGACTCTATCATTTAGCTCTAACTCATACATGATCTGTATGAGGTGCTGGTTAGAGGGTAGAAGTCAATAAGATCAATCATATTACTGATGGCTTAGATATATGAGAAGTTTCCCATGTATCAGCTAGTTAGGCTAACCCATACAGTCAATGATAGGTCACCTTGAGTGAAAAGATGGATAGAGGACCAAGTAGGGTAGGCCATGCCCCATGTGCCATCACTATATATGGTGAGACACATAGACATGGTGTGGCAGCCATATGGGCACATAGTGACTACATGGTCAAGCTAGCATATAGTTGTACTAGCTATAATGAGGATAGAGGTGGTTGGACACTACACTTGGTGGAGAGAGCCACATCTGGTAGCATGGGTTCTAGGATAGATGGGCTTACCTTATCTAGTAACATAAATATTAATGACTGAGTAATGGGCTCAACATGTGAGAGAGCCATAGGGGAGGGGGGATTAGGATCACTAATGATGAGGCTAACACTCAGACCATATCATGAGTGATCATCGACTAGGAAAGTATGATAAGGAGTAGAGTAAGAAGAGAGGGGTGTAGAGGTAGTGGTACTAGATATACCACCAAATCCATATCGAGATGAGTTATGACCATCAAGGATATGATGTTGATGAAGGTAGGAGGAGTAAGAGAGAGTGGAGACATCACCATCCCTGATGATCTAGAAGGTAAACTAGAGGAGAGCTAGATGATATAGAGGCCTCTCAGGTGTAAGCTAAGGTAGATGTGAGCTATGATAGCTAGATTTGAGTTGAGGAGACAACCTATAGAAGAAGTGCTAGGAGGTTACACAGATGGAGACTCTATTTTAGGCAGTCATGTAGATGGTGAGATTATAGTGGATGAGACACATATAGGTAATAAATATGATTAAATTATTGTTTATGTTTTTATTTTGAAATAGAGACTAGTGGTAGATATATATTATGAGATATAACAATGATCTAATATCTATTTGGGTGTGATTTTATAGTTGTAACTAAGGATGAGGAGGAGAGATGGGGGTCCCTTGTGAGTGGAGCACTCCATGACATCCTAGATGAAACTCTATAACCATATGACCCTACTACATTAGAGGACCCTAGTGTACCATCTACCCCAGCTTAGGCGAGCTAGTTCAGATTAACAAGGGAGGTGGCAAGGCAAATACAAGCATAAAGAGAGAGGATGCAACCACTAGTAGAGATGGGTGTAGGCAAGATATGGGCATGATAGGCCTTGGTATAGGAGATATCTATACATCTAGATTCAGGGATGCAGATGACACAAGCACATATAATGACCCTGACCCATATGACACAAGTGTAGGAGTAGGAGAGAGTGACATACATGGTGACCTTAGCCTAGTTGGTGTAGGTACAAGTATGAGTGTCATATCTAGAGGGATAGGTGGATGGATTGAGATATTGGATGGCCTTTTTACAATGTACTATTCTAAGGATTCATATTGATGTGTTGACAAGTAGCTTGGATAGGCCATGAGATAGATAAGATGGAGCCTAGCCATAGAACTAGAGCATTGTACATGGTTGTACTTGTTGTATAAAAAAATAATGATATGTGTGTGTGTGTGTGTGTGTGTGTGTGTGTGTGTGTGTGTGAGAGAGATGTATCATTTTGGCATATTGATGTTGATTGTGTATGTTATCATCATTATGTTTGTGGTTGTGGATGCTTTGGATATATTTCTTTCTAGCACATGTATTTAGTTTTTTGTTGTATATGCTATAGGAAATATATGAGATGTGGTTTCTTTTCTAGAATTATGTAAGACACATGCATGGTTAAAAAGAAACATGTAAAAAGGACTTGGTAAAATATAATCAATAAAAAATGTACTACACACTATTTCAAGTTGGGAAATATGTAATAGCAATAAAATGACTAAGTATAAAAAACCAAAGGATGGTAAAAAGCAATTTGTTTTTAAACCAAAGTGAAAGTTTTTTGCATCAAACTAAAATAAGTAAAATCATACTAAATCACGTTAGAAAGTATGAAAATAATGTAATAAAATGAAAGGTATGTAAAAGAGAACAAATAGTATAAAAAATAAATAAATAAAGTCAATCAATCATACTAAATCACATTGGGATGCATAAGAGAAAAACAAAATTGTCAAAAGATTGGTCTTAAATTTATCATATTAATTCAAGCTGATAAGTATGAAAAATTTAAGAAATGGTTGTATTCTTACATGCATTCATAAAATAAGAAGATAAAAGTGAAAGATAAATGAATTAAGCATAAAACACACTAAATCAAGATAAGAAGCATGTTAATGATGTGTAACTTCATAATCGATCACATCTTATCTCATATTTGACGCATGTAATTTTATTTGTGACTTGTATTATTGGAAAATTTTGTGAGGAATGTTGGGCCCTATCCACGATCTTATACTACAACTCACAAAGAGAACACCACTAGGGTGGAATAAATAGGAAAAATCAAGTAATAAAGGATGTGGGTAATAGGAAAGAAAAAGGTGGTAATTTGTGAGGAATGTCAGGTCTTATTTGTGGTCTTATACTGCAACTCACAAATGAAATCCCAAGAAGAGTGAGTAGACAAAATAATATTTCTCAAGAGGAAATATGAGGGATATAGGGAATGAAAAAGGGAGTGTAAAAATCAAGACTTAGGTATCTTATGAGAAGACTTTAGGAGACAAGAGGCATACTAAGGACAAGAGAAGACACTAAGTGACTAGTGACCATCAATGTATAAAGGAAACCTATTCGCTATAGACACAAAATTTTATAGGAAAATAAGCATGTTACTAAGATCAATTCATGAAGGTATATTGGTACAAGAAAAGGTAAAATGGACCTACTTTCCTGTGATGTGTTCCCCATTCCTCAAGACCCCTTACAGAGTAATCAGTCTACTACATAGATTGGGTACTTACGTAAGAAATTGGGTAGCTCTAAAAGATTTTTTTATTCTTCTTTTCTAATATATTAGCCTACCATACCCTAAAGGACCTTGGCTCTACTATGAGGCCAAATGTGGAGTTTGATCTTTGAATAAAAGAAGGAGATGTGCTTTAAATCACATCTTTAGTGTGATTTGACTTTTAAGAATATTTTTGCCTTTTATATCATTTCCTTTTGTAAATGATTTGGCTTTTAACTTTTTATGGATTTTTAAGATTCCTCATCCATACGGATTTGGAATGACCAATCATGAGAGATATAGTGATACACATGAATGAGTTGTAGGCTAAGGATAAAGGAAGCTAAGTAACCAAAGACAAAGACTGACTAAGACACTTAGGCTTAAAAATGATCTAACATGTGATTTCAAGTCTCAACCATGTATATACTTAGTTTATGAAAAAGGAAGAAGGAAAAAAAGGAGATCTAAAGGTGGACCGGTAAAAGGAGATTATAATGAGATGCATTGTTTACTAACTAATCACATGGTAATAGGAGACAATGACCAAAGGGAATAGGGTTTGTATAACCAAGTCACAATGATAATTATATGTGAAAAATAGAGATACAAAATTTAACAATCATGAAGACAAGAAGGGATTTTTGAGAAAAACTCAAGAAAGAAAGAGAAAGCAATTATAAAGAAAGACAATCATATGCAAAGATACATGATAATATAATCAAGATATAGTACAAAAGGTAAAGAATCACCATGTAAGAAAAATATGAATTTGACACAATGTCAAATTATATAATATATAGATAAAAATAAAATTGGAGCACATGTCTGATCAAAATGTAAATGTAAAGACACCATGATTATGCTCATAAGTACTGATAAATATACCCACACACATTATCTAAGACATCAGATAAATCTCTATGAAGTTGGATATGAACTGTTGCTAATGTCTCATCAATCTTCAATGAAACTAAGAAAAAAATTCTCTTCTAATAGCCTCAACTGAAAAAGTAGGAATACTCAAGGGATCATGCTAAGGAGGGTAATGAAGTGAGGGATGCTTAGGAGAATGCATGGAAGGGGATCTATGAGAGATGAAGGAATCACTGATGGAAAAGGATCCATGGGTGGACTCATAGGTGGAGAAGGATCCACAAGTGAGGGAAGGTCCACAGGTGAAGGAATCATGTGTGGAGGCACAAAAGGTGACAAAGGGACCATAAGAGGGGATGGAACCACTAGAGGTGGAGCCATGGGAGAATAAGGATAAGCCTTCTTATGAGAATGACCCATGAGAGGAATAGAAGAAGGTTTGGGAATAACTACAAGGTGATATTTAAGGTGTTGTTGAAGGATGTGATAATGATCAGTGTGATGGGTGACACATTGTGCTATAGACAATATACCTTACCATAATTAGGTATATATTTAGGTAGAACTTTCTAGAGAGGCATGAATTTGTGTAAGGAAAGAGAGGAAGGACACAAAGTATCAATGTACTATCGTAACTTGTGACAATGGGTAGAAGACTGATTATCTATTATATGGAAGCAATAAATATGCTTGTGAGTAGTCTTAGGAAAAACACTCATAGAAGGAGGTATAACAGGAGTGAAAGAAGCTAGAGAAGACATGTCAGCCCATTTGGTGGGCAATGGAGCCATCTTAAGCAAGGGAAGAAAACCATCACCAAGGGAAGGTGGTGATGGAGGAGGAATGGAACTAGGCTCAATGAATGGAGAAATAAGATGAGAAGTAAGGGTAGACTCAAAAATAGTAGTAGGAATAGGCTCAATTATAGCCAGAGCAGGAGTAAGGTTAACTATAGTGAGAGTAGGAATGGGCTCTAATAAGGTTTCTACTAAGGGAGGAATGGGATCTATAGAATGTCTAAAAAGGTTTGCACTAATCTTAGGAGTAAACTAACTATGGTGATTAGGGTACCTAGAAAAATGGTAAGGCCTGGTCATAGCATGATGCACAAACATACTCCTATGAGGGTCCTCAGAAACTAGAGGTTTTGGTGTCATTTCTACCCTATGATAAAGAGGAAAAATACTAAAATTAGGAATTGCAAATGAAGGAAAATGGGAAGATACGTGAAAAGACTCAAGTAAATAAGAATGATAATATATAATCTCAGCATCACAGGCTTGGATAAAATTGCCTAAAAATGGATCATCTAAGGAATAACCATCATCATAATCCAGGGTGTGAATATCAATGACACAAGTAGGGATGACCTTGTCATTCGAGGAGGTGTGGTGAATAAAATGCTAAGTCTTGGTCAAGACTACGAAGATATTATTGCAAGGAGGCTTGCGAGAATGAGGCTACAAAGAAGTAGGAAGCTATGAGATGAGATGAGGTGAGAGATCAAATTTTTTAATCTTTAGGTTAAGCTCATTGAGCTCATCATCATAAAAATATAAAAGGTTAGGAGGAATGTTCTCGATGATTTTGGGATGCCCATTGTAACCTTGGTTTAAATTAATTAGAAAATTAAGATGTTGAGACTCACAGAATGGAATGTTGGGCAAAGGTTCAAGAATAGGAATCTTGAAGACACCATGGTCTTGGAATTGTTCAAAATTTCAAGGGTTAGTATCACCCTAAATCCTATAAATGGCTCCATTATGGGGGAATTTAACACATTTTCAAGTGGAAGATGCAATGGTTTTCATATGGTGAATCCACTACCTATCAAGCAAGATGTTATAAGAAAGGGGAAAGTTAAAGATCATCACCTTCACATAAATGGTGATTGGTGGGATGATAATAAGAAACCACACATAACTTAGAGGAGGAATTTTCCTTATATCATATCTTTAGTAGGTGTTATGTGTAGAATTTAGATTGCATTCTGTATATCTAAGGGTTTTAATAAAGTCAAAGGAGGCAACACAAGTGCCAGAACCCCCATCAATCAAAGCATACTTAACTTAGATATCACCTATTTGAACACTAATGAATAAGGAGGGATCATCCACATGAAGTAGAATCTTGTCGAGAATCATAAAAGCTATAGGAAATTTTAAAGAAAGAGAAGTGTCTATAGTTTCATCAATATTGATAGACATCTATTCACATTGTTGTAATATACTATCCTCAGAACCAGATAAGGCTACCTTTCATCCTACTAAGGGACGACAAGGGACATTCATCTCAAATAATAATTGATAAGATAGTTTCTATGATGTGGAGAAGTCCTCACAAGTTCAAGGAATGGAATCTAGGATCAGAGATTAGTGAGTTCCGCTATGGGATCCCACTCATCATAGCCCATAAGAGATTGTTAGATATAGATACATAATGATTAAGGGGCTCCTTGGAAGGAGGAGCTGAAGTGAATTGGAAATTATGTTGGTAAGAAGAAGTTTTAGAACAAGGTTGTAAATCATGTTGTGATGATGAAGTAGTTGATTCAAGTTGATTTTGAGAATTGGTAGAAGTGTTAGTAGAAATTTGAGTATCATTATTGTTAGAAGATGATGGAAGAGTGGTTAGAATGGAAAAATAAGTGTTATCCAAGGGAGAATTAGAAATTGGATCATCAAAATTAATAAGTTCATTTTTCCCCAACTCATTTAAATGAGTTGGTGAAGAATCCTAAATAACACGATATATTCTAGATGAAGGAGTGTAGATAGGATAGGAACCAATAAAATCAACCACCCTTCACATATTAATCATGTTAACCACATTCTCTTTAGAAGTGGGTTCAACAAGACTTTATACATTATTGGTGAAAGGGGTGGCTTTATCTTGATTGTCTTGGATGGAT
Source organism: Torreya grandis (assembly GCA_037957365.1). NCBI lineage: Eukaryota > Viridiplantae > Streptophyta > Pinopsida > Cupressales > Taxaceae > Torreya > Torreya grandis. The sequence goes on from JARHVA010001816.1 coordinate 519,461, forward strand.
TGATGATTAGGAAGAGGGTATTTATAGATAGCCAAATGCACAAAGGTTTAATTCAAGGCTTGAGATTTATCATGTGATTTATAATATTTAAAAGCAATTTCATAAGCTTGTTAATGATTTTTAATGATAAAATCATGATCAAAATTAAGACCAAAAAGAAATTCCATGGCTAAATTATGAAGTTATCTACATGTCTCATGAGAATGACCCCAACTAACATGAAGCCAACAAAACTTGTTAGGATCATACCATGATTCATAGGATGGGCAGGGTTAAGATCTCATGGAAGAGGCCTAGGTAGACAACTAATTTAGTTGAGGATAGAGATTTATGAAAATTAATGTTTTTTGGTGAAGATAAGTGAGGATTGGTATATTGTTGAGAAGGGGGAGTTGGTTCTGATGAAGGGGTAGGAATAACAACTTGAACATTGTGAATTGTGTCACAAGAATCTATAACACCATCATTGGTAACATTGTGATTTTTGTTTTTGAGTAAGAGACGAGGACCTCCAAAAGGTTGGGGTGGCTCAAATTGATGCATAAGGAAATATTGTCATTTATCTTGGTCAATAGCCTCCTCCAATGTACGTGAAGAGAGAGTGTAGACCTGATATTGAAGTTTAGGAAAAAGGGCATTGGTAAAGAGATGGAAAATATTATCATCAGCCATGTTATGTTCACATTTGTTGGACAAAGTTTTCCACCTTTTAACAAAGGCTTGAGCAGTTTCATTTAAAGTTGTTTGCAATTTATGAAGTGGGCCAAAGTGTTTTTAGGAACATCACTAGTTTGGAATTCTTGGACTAAAGCATTCACTAAATCCTCCAAACTAGTAATGGAATGAGTTCTAAGTTGGTTGTACCAATCCAAGGCATCACTTGTGAAAGTTTTGGCTAAGATTTTGGTAGCAGCAAAGGTGTTCAACTTGACCCAATCCTTATAAATATTTCCAAATGTTTTAAAGTGAAGGGTAGGATCAATTGATCCATTATAAGAAATTGTAGGTGTGATACCTCCTATATAAATGTTAGCAATTTGAGTAGTGATAGGTTCATTTTGAAGATTCTTAATGGTTTTATTGACCAAAGGAGGTTGAGGAATGAGATTTCCTTGAGAATCTCAAAGAGGAGGAAGGGGAACATTCTGGTTATGTGTGACCCAAGCCATTGGTTGAGGATGAGATTCAAGATGAAGAAGGTGGTTTTACATTCTCATCATTTGATTCATTTTATGAGATAGAAAGGTATTCATTTGATTGAGTGTTTATAATAATAGTTGATGTGTTTGATTAGAATTATTAGAAGCATTATAGGTGGTATTAGTGGCTTGGGAACCACTATTGGTGTTGATAGGAGCTTGAGATGAATTATGAGAATGTGAGGCACTAGTGGGAAAATTTGCTTGTGTGGAAAAAGATGGACTAGTGAATGGTTGAGAAGAAGAAGCACTAGTAGGATGATCACCTTGGGTAGAAAATAGTGTACTAGTGGAAGGATTAAGGATAGTGGATCTTATGAGAGGCCCACTAAATGTAAAACCTACCATGTTAGTGGATATACTAGGCATGGAGGTGGAATAAGTTAGATAAAAAGAGGTCATGGTATGAGAAGGGGTCCTTATCAAAGGAAGAGGCTGAGAATCAAAGAAAGTGGTACCCCCAAATCTGGTTGAGAATGTAGGAGTAGGTAAATGAGATTCTTTGGATTGACCAATAATCATAAGATTGTAAATAGTAGAAGGAGCTTTTCCTTGATGTTGAGGAAATTTAGAGATAATGAAGAGCATTTTGGGGGTATACTCTAATTTAGGTTGGTCTTCTAATGAGAAGAGAGGATTATGCTATGAGGAGGTATTAGGAGGGGTCCCATAGTCCATTGTGCAAGTGGTAATATGAACATTACTAGCATCATCCCTACTCTGTCTATGGGAGACCCTATGAGGGTTGGTATGATTCATCATGTTCGGTGACTACAACTTAGTATTGTCATCAAACATAAAGTCCATTATGAAGGAAAAGAAAGAGAGATGAGAAAGCAAGGAAACATGAAATGACAAAAATAGTACAGGGTCGACTGGGTGGACCTAGCACAAAAATAGGGTTTGTAAATAGTATAGGGTCTACTAGGTCGATTCAATATAGTGAATAAGGGCTTAGAAAAAGAGAAAATACAGTCTATAAATAGTATAGGGTCAATTGAGTTGATCTAGTATAGTGAATAGAGGCTAGAAAAAGGTACAGGGTCAATTGGGTCAATCTAATACAATAGAGAGGGAAAATTAAGAAGCTTATAATAGATTTGTGAATTAATATAAGATAAATTTTACAAGTAATTTGAAAATAAATAGCTGAAAGGAAATAAATAGTTAATTGGATTAATGTTGGCCAATCTAATTGAAGTACACAACACAAAACCTTACACTAATGCTGGTTAATGCAAGTTTTTGCTATACAAAATACAATTGAGGAAAGAGCAAGCAATAAACTTGGAAAGTAAATAGCCAACTAATTGGTCAACTTGAATGTTAATTAGATTATTAATATATGTTTTTAAATGTGATGGGAAGTTGACTATAAGCAAGAAACTAGAATGGAAATCTAAGGATGGTTTTAGGTAGTTTGGGTTGAAAAGGATCTGTAGTGGTAATGATCTAGGGTTTGTATTGGGGCCTACCCCCTCACTTCACACACCATAGTGATAATGGTGTTAGGTGGTTATCCAAAATATACCATTAGCCATGCTTTATACTTGACCAGAATATCAAATAAACTTCCCCCTTGATGATGAAATCCAAGTAGATTGGCCTTGGATAGACAAATGTTAAAATGCTTGTTTATATTTTGTGATTTGGTTATGTGCACATAAAATAAAAAATAGTGAAACTAAACAATTAATTAAAACCACCGAGTTAAACTATGTGATCTATTATAAACATGAAAACAATAAGAAAAAAAAGTGTGAATTAATTACTAGCATATAAGGTTAATTCCAAATTTGAAACAAGGTAGAATGTCGATATAGTCAACACTGTATGCACAAAATACAAAATATGGTCTATAGGTTCAACTTTGTACTACAAAAATAAGGTCTTAAAATGAATAGAGTCAACAGAGTTGACTCAGTTATCTAAATAACACACAAAACACAAAATTGGGTCGATAGGGTTGATCCAATTGACTATGTAGGGGTAGTTTTAAAGACTACAAACTATAAAATTAAAGACTATAAATAAAGAGATAGAGAGATAGAAAAGAACCTCGGTGGATCGGAGATGCAAAGAATGAAGATTGTTGTTCAACAACCTTGATATATGCTTGTAAATTCTATTAACTAGGTTGATTGGGTTGATCAATATTTATAAAAACTTGTTGTTGAGTACATGAAAATATACAAGGTTGACTGGATCAACCTAGTAATTTGTAATGGATGTTTGAAAAGCTAAAAACCTATACTGGGTAGACAGTGTTGATCCAGTAGCCTGTACCTGAAATCTTGTGTATAGAAGTTAGATATTGGGTTGACAGAGTTGATACAATATGGAAAATATATTAAAAAATAGTGATGAAATAAGGTAAACCAATCTTGAAAGGGTTATTTCAGATCGAGTTCACCAAAATATATGCAATCAAAAATGCATCATGTCTATAAATCAATCCTGACTCAAAGAAGATAAAGCATACCTACACTTTCGATTGGGAATACATTTGTTAAGCAAGGGCATGACCAATATGGGGATCCACTAGACCTGATTAGGAGATCACTTGTCATAATATACCACGATAGGAAGGGTTTCAAAGCCTATAGTCTAACATAATGACATAACAACCCTGAAAGAGTCCTAGGTTTAATGTTCAATCTATATCTGATAACAAGAAAGTAAATCTAATCTAGTGTACATCAAAGCTTGTGGCACAAATTGAGGGTTAGAAACAAAAAAACTAAATTAAACTTACATATAAGACACATACTCATGTCAATGTATACAAAATCCTTATGCATTAGAGAGAAGCACAACTGCATTATCTATCTACTCTTACAAAGGAGAAATAAAGTTAGGAATACTTACCTTTGAAAATGAACCCATCGAGCCTCAATCTTTCCCTTAGCTAAAATGATTCATAAGAGATTGTTGTGGTATGTAAGGATAACAAAGACAAATCAACTCTAGGCTATACAACCAATCTATTCATCCAAAATAATTTTCTATAAGACAAGATCCATATCTCTAAAGAAAGTGTGGAATATTAAGCTTTATTCCTCAAGTATAATGGTCAATAAGCAGATGTTCATTCGTACTTATCTTCTTCACTTTTTTAATCTCAAATGGTTGGAAATGAACTTATATATAGGCACATCTTAACCTAAGTCCTTCCAAATATGTTGGTTTTATAGGGTCAACATAATCAACCTTGTATGTTTTTGAGGGGTAAATCACTAGGTCCCAAACTAAGTCGGCCAAAGGGCTAACAAAACTCCTAATGAAAAATATCCCTAAATAGTATAGGGAAACCTTGTACAATAATCAGAGGCTCAAAAGTATACATTGTCAACCCAGTCGATCTAGTATAGTCAACTGGTGAAAGGGGGTCAAGGTAAGAACAAGGAGGATAAAACATGAAAAATGACTAGAATGGGTACAAAAAAGAAGAATAAGCTTAGGGTAAATGGTTTTAGGAGACAATGTGTAGATGACAAGTGGTAAAAGGGAAAATAATATTATAAAGTACTAATGTTCTACCTACCCCTTTCTTGATGTACCCCTTAAGGTGTGCACTCAAAGAGATTGAGACTCGATGGGTTCTTGCAAGATACAAAGTGTCAGTAATCGATAAAAGTTTGAAAATATTATGTGTATACAAGACCCACAACTTGTGCCTTAGAGTAAATTTATCATTCATCCTAAAATGTAAGGACCTTCCTATAAGATTTTTTAGTGTGTATAAAACTACATCAATAATTTTTATCTAGCGTTATAAGGAAGGCCAATCTCTGAATCATTTATAATTCACTCAGTTGTGTACACTAGATCCACTAGTAATACTAACAAGGCTTAATTATGACTCTAGCATGTTATTATTATCACCTTTATAGGTTCATCAAGGACCCAAATCAGACATAGGTATCCCTAAGAGAGCCTTCACTCAACCAAATTCACCAACCTGAGGGAATCGAACTCAACATTTCACTATGGATTGGTTAGATGGTTTAATGATCACAATAACTAGTTTATCCATGATTTACTTAATAATCCTGAGAAGTATCTTCCTTCATTTTCTCCTTATGGGTGATCAACTACATAGGAACATATGAAAGCCTTTAAAACTTATTTAGGATTTTTGAATGTGATTCATGAATATGTTGCATTGAAATTATTCCATTTCATAATAAAAGATGTTACTTATGACTAGTTCCTCAATCTTCCAGAGAATTCAATTACATGATGGAACCTATGTCATGAAACATTTATTGCATAATTTGGGTAGGGTTACCAACCCTAGTGTAGTATACCAACATTTTTCTAGTATGATAAGGGAACCCAATGAGCCAATGAGAACTTTTCATGTAATATTTCAAAATATGTATAGTCATGTGGATACTGCATATAAAGCTCCTACCGTGTTAGCCCTTGAAATGTATAAAAATGCCTTGGATTCTATGACTGTAGTATTCTTACGAAGAGCTCATAATATCAATAACTTATCAGATGCTTATGCTAAATCCATCAATATTGATCGATTGTTGAATCCTCAATTACAATATCTAGACATACCTAACATCAATCCAAATTTCCTATCCCTAAATCCCATTCTAAATGCCATTCAAAATCTCATGGACAATAATTAAAACTAGGTCTTCACAGTTACCTCTAGCACATGATAAAACAAATCATAATCTAAGTTTCCTAACTAATCCTACATCTATGCCTAATAATAAAATTAGAATCAAACCTTATTCCTAGATAATACTTCTATTACATAGGGTACAACTTCTGATTCTACCAAAGATAAATTGGATGTTATTCAATGTTGGTGCAAAAACTTAGCAATGAGTTTTTAAGCATGCAAAAACACTTAGGAAACACTATAGGGGAAGTTATTAATAGGAAATTTTCATTCCAAAGATATAATATATCATTTAACAAGTTGGGTAATAATTCAAATCTATAGCCTAACAAACTTCCTGAGATAAATATTTTTGAGGTAACCTTACCCAATTGGTGTAGAGTTCAGAGTAATACACAACATGGTGAATTGGATTGAATAGATTTATTTACTACCTTTAAAATATTTCAAAAATAGACAAAAATATATGATAATGTCCCAAATCAGCCTGATCCATCCACATCTAGTACTCCTATACCTCTAACATTATAATGTTGTTTGAGACATATGACTTCCCATTCATTGTTGACGATAAAAATGAACCAAAAGATAACATAGATGAGATTCATGATTTTCAAAAATTCCAAGTAAATAATTATAATATGATAAATAATAATTAACATATTGTCATAACTTCCACACCTCCAAACAATAATTCAGTCACTCCTCCTAACCCAAATGTCAATAATAATCCACTCTCTCCTAAAGGATATGATCAACAACAACTAATTGATCCACATAATAAGAGTGGATATAGCATAGTTGAGGACATGGAGAAAATCAAGGCAAACATTACCCTTCATGAGTTGGCTCAGATTACAGAATAGAGAGAACTTTTGTTTAAGGCTTTGACTAGCATGCCATCTACTAATAAATCCAAAGCTACACATACCAACATGGTCATCTATTAAGATAAACCCAAGGTCCCACCTTTTTTATTAACTGTTAGATTTTTCAAGAAAAATGTGCATAACTATTTAGTTGACTCTGGTGCTTCACTCAATGTGATGTCCACTAGAATATGTAAAAAGCTAGGGTTAACTCTAAATAAGTCTAAAAGGGTGGTCATTACAAGTATAAAAATCTTCAGTACTAGTTGTTAGGTAATTATTGAATGTACACATGCATCTTGCTTCTAAGTTGTAGGTTAAACAATACATTGACATATTTGTAGTTGATATTTCTAAGGCTTATGGTGTAGTCCTGAGCCGCAATTGGTTAAAATCATTGAATGGATATATGGCAATATAATTTTCACACATGTGGCTACTTTGGAAAGGAGTATCCAATTATAATAGGGTTGATAGAGAACCAAAGATGAAATTTACAATCTCATAATACAATGCCAAAAATGAAATAATTAATTTTACTTCATCACATGTAAAGTTTTACACTTTCACAATGAAACCTAAGAATAATGAATGAGAATTTAAAGGTCCTTCATAATAGTGGACCTTATATTTTGATAATACTCAATCCAAACATGGTTTAGGTGTAGGCATAACTCTGATTGATCCCAATGGGAGGTAATACTTTGTTCCTTTCAAGTTACAGTTTCCATTAGTAATAATTGTGCAAACTATGAAGCCTTGATCTTTGGGATCTAATTATCACTAAAGCATAGTGTCAAACAATTGTTAATGTTTTGAGATTCATAACTAGTTGATAATCAAGTTAGGAGTTGATATTAGAGCAAACTATCATATAAAAAATATACTTAGAGAGCTTGGGACCTAATTTAATCATTTGAAACTTTTTATATATAAAATCAATCCTAAGAGAGCAAAACCAAACAATAGATTCCCTATCTCCCTCTACAAAAAATTTAGCCCCACTTTAAGAGTTACAGATACATAAATTCTTTATATAGTTGGTATTATTCCCCTAAATCCCTGATAATGTTGATAATTTTCAAGTATTTGATGATGATCCACATATCATATAGTTCATGGGCAATTTTGGCATTTTTGAGTCACATATCACTGATGAAAGAGATTTTGACCTAATGAAAAAAAAGGAAAGAGAAGATGATGGTATCATTCAATTGAAATAAAATGGAATACCTAAATGGATGGTTTCCTTGGAACGAGTCTTGGATATGGATTGCCAAGATAAAAAATAAAAGCAATCTAAGACAAACAAATCTGATTTTGCCAAGGTGAACTTAGGAATAGATGAGCATCCCCAACTAGTCAACATTAGGTTGAGTTGTAATGAATAAGAGAAATAAAGGCTGAAAGAATTATTGACTAAATACAAGGATGTGATTGCCTAGACTTATGAATACCTAAAAGTTTTCAACCCTAGAGTTATCAAACATAACATACCATTGAGAGAATAACATAAACCTTTTAGACTAAGACAAAGACTAGTTAATCCCATTTTATAACCTCTCATTCAAAAAGAAGTTGATAAATTATTAGATGCTAAAATTATACTTCCTATCGGATATTCTACTTGGGTGGCCAATTTATTTCTTGTAATAATAAGAATGGTGAAATCAAACTATGTGTAGATTTCAAGAATCTTAATCAAGCTTCAAAAAATACAACTATCCCTTGATCTACCTAGATGAAGTAATTCAAATAGGTCAGAAATTATGTCTTTTATAGATGGATTTTAGGCTATAATCAGGTCATGGTAGAGAATGATGATCGAATGAAAACTACTTTTACGACTAAATGGGGAACCTTTGCATACATAAGAATGCCTTTTGGACTAATCAATGCAGGTGCTACCTTTCAATGTGCCATGTATTTTGTTTTTAAGGACTCATTAGTGAGTGCATCATTATTTATATGGATCTTCTAACTATCTTTTTTAAAGATAGGGTAGATCACGTTGCCCACTTGTAAAGAGTGTTTGATAGATGTAGAAGGTATGGAATCTCACTAAACTTGAAGAAAACTATTTGTGGATTTACAAAATGTAAACTATTGGTCCATGTTATCACCAATGAAAGTATATTTATTGACCCTGAAAGAGTTCAAGTTATTTTGAAAATTCCATATCCTATCAGCAAAAAGGATCTCAAGTCCTTTAGCAAGATAAATTTTCTTTTAAAAATCATTTTAGGATTTGCATAAATGTGAAACCACTAAATGAAATGTTGAAATAGGATGAAAAATTAGAATGAACATTTGAATCCAATAAAGCATTTTAGGATATCAAAAGCATTATTACCCAAGCTATAGTTTTGATCAATCCAAACTTCACCAAAGTTTTCTTCCTATATTCATTTGCATTAGAACATATTACAATAGTTGTGCTCACCCAAAAGGTTGAAGATAGTGAACATCCTATAGCCTTCATGAGCACCAATTTGAATGAAGAAAAATTAAAATATTCTATGATTGACAAAAAAAATTATGCCTTGATCAAATTGTGAATAAGTTTAGGTATTATATTCCAGGCAATAAAATTTGTGCCATTGTCCTGATCCAACTATCAAGCTCATACTTGGGAAAAATGAGCTAAATAAAAAAAGAGTTAAGTGGATGGCTAAATTATATAAATTTAACCTAAAAATTATGCCCATTAAAAAAAATATGAATATATGGTATTATTTAGTTAATGATAGCTATTGATCCACACATCTCCATCGAGCAGGTTAAATAGTCTTAGATAATTGGGGTGATTAGTATACTGAGATCATTCACTATCTACTTATAGGCACATGTCCTTTTGAACTAAATATAGAAAAATGGTGAATAGTTAGGCTCAAATTAACACACTATATGATTAAAAAGGGGGTGCTTTATCCAAAAAATTGTGAAGGAATTTATTTGAGATGCATTTTTAGAGAAGAAGATGCAGACATCCTTGATAACTTTCACCAAAAGGTAGGTAATAGACACCCTTTAGTGAATGCTACAACACATAAAATTTTATGGATGGGATACTTGGACTATGTTTTTTAAGGATGCACACAGTGATGCCAAAAAATTTCACTAATGCTAAGTGTTTGGTAAAAGATAAATCCATGTCGTTATGCCGTTACATCCCATGATTGAAAGACACCCTTTTACACAATGGGGCATGGATTTCATAGGGGTTATTAGCCCCAATTTATCAGTTGGACATAATTTTGTCTTGATAAATACAAATTACTACATGATATGGATTGAGGTAGTAGCAACAAAGAATTCTAGAATACAAGAAGATGTGATCAAATTCAAGGAAAATATTCCGATTAGGTTTAGAACACCAGTTTCCTTAATGTGTGATATTGGTCCTTTTTTCTTGTCTACAAAATTCACCAAGTGGGCCTACGATAACAAATTATAATTAATTTCTATTTAAATTATTGTCCATAAGGGAATGGAGTTTCTAAATCTATCAACAATAATTTGATTGATGCCATAAAGAAATTAGTAGAAACCAAACCAAGAGAATGACACTTATTGCTAAAATATATATTAAGGGTAGATAAGAGCAGACATAAGCAGGGTCTAAAGACTTCACCTCTTCATATAATGTATGGATAATAACCTATCTTACACATTACTCTTAAGTTGCCAATGTATCAATTTATGCAAGAATATATGAACAATTTAGATATATTGCTAGACATTATTTAGATAGAAGATGCACAAATAAAAGCTTTACAAAATTTCAACAAACACCATCACATTGTTAAGAGATGGTTTGAAAAAATATCAAAGATCAAAGTTTTATGGATTTAAGAATTAGTTCTCCTATGAAATAAAGTGTATGAAAAGAAAGGACAACATGATAAGTTCACTCTATTATGGATTGAACCATATTAGATCTCTAAATTTTTGGGTAGCAATGTTTTTCATTCAAAATATCTCCAAGTTAATGATTTGACTTTTCTAGTTAATGGACAATTTTTGAAACATTATTTCATGATTGATAGAAGAATATCATAATGACTATGAGTTTTACTTTAATAGTAGGATTAGATTAGATTTCATGATTTATCAAATTAGATTTCATGTTTTCTTAGATTAGATTTTCTATTTTCCTAGGTTAGTAAGGTCATTTGAACCACTCATAAAAAAAATAATGAAATTTATCCTAGGGGTAGTTGATCAGACTTAAGGATATTTGTGGGTTTTAATCATGATGAATTTTTGTCATAGATTCAAGGTAAGATTATGCCTGAATGTAAAGTTTTACTTGAAATAAATAAGTTTATCAGATAATTAGAAGTTATTTCGATATGTTCATGTAAATTTTAGAAATACTTCTCATCTTGAAATATTAACTGCACATTTACATGCTTAAAATTTGTTTGAGAGATAATAAACATTGAGAAAGACAAAATATGAGTGAAATATTTGATTTACATAAATTTTATCCCTATACACCCACCCAGTGGTGGTTCCCAACCCTTTCCAAAATTTTCTACATCAAAAAAATCTCATCAAATATGGGTCATTCAAGTAATCTCTATCAAGGATATGGATGCCTGGATGGTAGTAAAGCATTGATTAGAGTGTAACCAAAGTTATCTTTATTGGGGATACAAACACCTAGCTGACAATAAATCAATTCCCAGCTTCCCAAATATTTGCACTTAAAAAATTATAATTTGTTTTTGGAAAGATAATATTAACATAATATTTAGGTGTGTCTAATCTTTGTTAATCTCCCACAACAAGGAGGTATGAACCTTAATGTAATCATAAACAATATAAGAGGTGAGAAGGGTTAGTATGTTGCATGATTATCTTGAAGTCTCTTTTAGTTGTCTAATTTATTTATTTATTTTTTTAAATTTTGAAGTTATTTATGATATTTATACCAATATTGTTGAGGTTCTCAAATACTCACAAGTATTTCCCCATTGAGTCACCATTTGTTATGATCAACACACCCCATTTAAAAAAATTCAAATAGAGACCAACTTGATCTTTAGAATTGCATATTATGGTGGTTCATGAGATGAATTTAGACCTAAACATACCTTGAACTAAGTCCTATTATTAATGACTTATTTTTGGCTTAAAATTTGGACATTGTTTATTAAATGTTAGATTTTATTTTCACAAATAACAAAGACTAATCAATGCCTATCAAAATTTATTTAGTTTACATGTACATGGAAATTCTAAAGTTTTTGAGTGTCTCTCTCTCAAATACAAAGATGAATGATAGAATGAGTTTTTGTAATATCATTGTCACATAAATTATTAGATATACAACTCCAATAACTGTACTCAAAATCAATTGACTCTTTCATGGATCTAATGTTTTGATTCAACATGATCATGCCATGTATTGTTACTACATTTGACCACAAGTTTTTTATGATAAATGAATAAGTATATGTTTCTCCCAGTGACTAAGTGATGTAATGAGATCATGCCACATGCCACTCTCTCAATTCATCATTGGTCTACACTATAAGTTCAAAGGGACCAAATCCAATGACAGAGTGATGTAATAAGATCATGACACACATCACTCTCTTGGTTCATCTTCAATCCATACCAAAATTTATAATTTACCAAATATAATGACAAAGTAATGTAGTAAGATCATGTCATGCATCACTCTCTCAGTTCATCATCAGTTTACACCAAAAATTCAAAGTTACCAAGTCTAGCAATAAAACAATGCCTTGAGATCATGATAATTGTAACCATCTCATTAACATAAAAAATTATCCAAAATGATAGATTATAAAACTTACAACCAAGTTATCAAGAGATAAGGTGCCGCATGTCTAACTTGGTATAGTCAACAACTATGAGTCATCTACAAATGAAGCCACATGTCCCTCCTAGGATAATTAGTTACCACACATCATGTCACAAAACACCATCTCACTCCATCGTACACAAAAATACAAAAGCTCAAGGGGAACCATGAACTAAGAAATAAATTGACAACACGCCACATTTCCCATATCGATACAATTGGAGTCCAAATCTAGTATGAACCCAATAAGCATCTCGTAGGGACATAAAATAAGGCACGATTAAGTAAAATAGTGACAACTATTGATGACAGATGGATTTACCAAAAATAAATAAGTGACTAAGTAACTAAAAGAAGTTACAACAAGAAATGTGTCAAGTAAAGTCCCGTGAAAGTATACATCATAAAATTCAAATTTAAAATGGAAAGACAATTGGCATAAACCATTACTTTACAATTAATTACTATATATGAAATATTATGGTAATGAATTTAGTGCTCACAATTATTCATCATCCCTAATTAAATTCAACTACTATTTTCAAAAGAAATCAACAAGACAACTAAAATCCATAATCCTATGTTCCCTACAAAATTCAGAATCCATAGTCTAAAGAATGAAATTCAATAGTCTGTGAGATTGGAATTGAAATAAAATAATCCTGCACCATCAATATTTTGTTTTGGGACACAAGTAGAGTTTACAAACACTTTTTTTGATCATAGTGCATTGGGGAATAAGTTCCTCCACTATTCAGCTCTTTACATAGAGTTAGACATGGCCAAACCATACAATGATGAATAAGACTTATCATTCCCCGAAAGGGAATACACAAATGACCTGTTGACCATTAAAGTAATAAGACTACACAAGGTAGTTGTGAAACCATAGGTATTTCCTGTATTGATGTTTTTCATAATTTATTTTGGGTTGAAGCATCTACTAATGATATATTACATAATATCAACAATAGGGAACCTAGAGCTTCCATTTTTGGAATTACCTTTGAGAGATACTATGGCCTACCTCAAAGTCATATAGAATATGACTTCTTAAATATTTCAAACTACCTCAAAGACAACAATGTTAGGGAGACACTCAAGGTTTGGGCTGACGACCCCAATAATTTTATGAAATGGAAAAATCTTCCCATTATGCAATTTAGGCTAGGAATCAAGATAGTTATGGCCCTCATGAATATAATACATGGAGCTCCATCCATGTCATATGTTAATGATGTTTAGGTCCATTTATTATCAATGATTTTAGATGATAGGAAAATTCATGCCATTTGGGAGGTCATTAGCTACAATTTGAAACATCAAAAGATGTCCTAGAATAGATCAGATGATCATTTTTACATGTTGTCTTACTTATTAGATGTTATCTAGGCCACAACAACCCTTTTAGGGGAAGCTCCATGACAACCTATAGGAGTGAATAGTATGATTTGTGATATTTTTAATATGTTTCACATACATAAGTTTAGAAACCACATATCAATAATTGTAGATATATTATACCTTCTAATTTATAAGGTTGTCAATGTCAAACCCATGCCTAGACTCTCAGAATAAATTAGGTGGTTTTTGAAGACACTAGGCAATTACTAGTATTATCTAGATCACATTGTTATAAGAATAAAAAGAACATTGGTGGCCTTATTTTAATCTCCCTAGGTATGTATCAAAAAAATTGGTAGATCAAGATATAGATTACCAATTATCTAATAGTGTGGATGCTAATTATCAAAAATATAGTTTAGGTGTTTTACACAAAACACCCTTGAGCATTAGGAAGTAACAATATAAGTATTGAAACTAAATATTTGGGGCCTCAAAGCACATGATGGAATTCCACCTTGACTTAGTAGAATTTAGATATTGGGATCTTGATAGTAGAGTAGTCAAACACATAATAAATGATGGAGGAAGGTTAAAAATGAATTATGGTCATATTGATTATTCACATGACCACATTTTCATGGACAAAGAAGATGATTATGAAGTATGGATCAAAATAGATTCAGTTGGGATGACTATGGATATTTCCAAAAAAATCCAATATGATCCTCGTATAAGGAAGAGGGATGTAATTACTATAGAGGATTCTAAAGAAGATTCTAGTGGAGATATTGATGAATAATTGACAAGAAAGATACTTAGAGGGATTCCACCACCTATAACTCCTTATCCACATGCCTCTTTATTAGATATGAGAACTCATTTGATCCCTCCAATTAAAGTTACTTTTTTTACTCTAATTCAGCCAGCTCAATTACCTCCATCAGTGCAATCACCTATGGCAAGTCAAAATCCTTCATTAATAGAGCTTACCTCAGATGGAATTTCTCTAGATATTCAGGCTAAGAGGATACTACCTAGCTCTTTAAGGTATTTTATAGTTACAGTGGAAGAGAGACCTCCTCCATATGCATAAAAACCTTTGAATTTAATCCACTTATATTCAGAAGGGGATTCTACCAAATAAACCTTAGTAGACACAAATATTATAGAACACCCAATAAAAGAAGAGGAAGATGATATAGAATATCAATTATAACATGATGTTTTTTAGAATACACATCTATGGGTACATTTTTCATCTTATGATTCTAGTCCTCTTCATATAGATGACATAGAGAAGGAAATAATTGAGACACAAGAAGAAGGTATTGGGATAAGCCAGGCTATAGATATGTTCATCACAATAAATACTCCTAAATTTGAAATATCTATTACTTGGGGTGTGGATATTCTAGTTATAATAATAGTAGTTTCTACCTAGGTCATGGCTCCTATTTCTACTATTTTAGAGATCATTCTAATTATTACCACTCATGTTGCTAGTCAGGTCATAGTTCCATTAGATTGTATTGGTATTTGTATTCCTTGGTCCAGTACTTCTAATATTTATGCAATAATAGTTCTTGATATTTCATTTGATTATTTAACTAGTACCATTGCCACCCCATCAATATTAATGATGTCCCCAACATATGTGTACCATTTCATCAAGTATTAAAAACTTTGAATCAGGCTTCCATGGCACAACTTAAAGATGTAATAGACCCTCAAAGACCAATTCTTAATGTTCTTTAGTCTGTACATTTTGAAGACTTAGTTTTCCAGTCATTATTTGGTCCATTTTATATCCATTCATCTACTTAGATAGGATATCTTATGCCTTTAGTCACCTAAATAGAGTCCTCTATTATTACAACTATTTAGGAGTCTTCTAATGTATTCAAATAGATTGTTCAAACTCCACCTATAATTAAGGTCTTTGGTGAAAAAATGATTGATCCTCCATTTCATACACCCCCTTCATCTATTTTCCATCACTCATGGTACCACCATCAACCATTCCATCCATTCCCACCTCATCTCAAAATCTTGTCTCTAACATTGGACTAGTCCTAGTCATACCATAGATTCAACAATTACAAACATAGAAGCAAGCTATACAAAACTTGGTTCTTATTGAGCCACTCAAGATAAGTTTATAATTTTTTTAAAATACTAACAAGCTAAAAAATATCAAAAAAAGGAAAATGACAAGTGCTGGTAAATAAATTGATTTTAGAAGAGAAGAAGAATTATTCAGCTTAACAAAGAACATAAAAACTAAGCCTGGAGAACATGTCAAGTTTGAGGAAGACCCTATATTCATGGTAGATACCACAATGGGAGTGATAAATAAAACGTTTTGTGGCCTCCAATAAATAAATAAGAGGCTAGAGTATTAGCCTAGAATCGAAGCACCAGAGGATATTTTGTTACAAGTATAGAACTCTATTCTATCAGTGTATGATTTTGTATGCTTTATCTATAGATCACGAATAGATTCACAACCATAGTGGAATAGGGTGGTCTAATTTCATGAGGAATTAAAGAAATTAGATGCCAAATTATACATAATGACGAAGGCAGTTAGGGAAAAGTCATACCCATAATTAAATCTATTAACACTCCCAAATATTAGTTTTGCTAAAAATGTTCTTATAAGAGATGGTATTATGAAGTGGCACCTAGTAATGAAAGATCTATTTAAACATTTAACTAGTCAATAAAACCAAGCCACATAATTATTTGGAGACATGCACATTCCACTATATATACTCTATAGGGGCAGATAATCAATAGGACATTTTTCAAAACCTCAATTCAAACCTCTATTAACCATTTTAAAGCAAAGGTTGAGAATATAATCCATGGAAGTAATGATCGAATTGTCTAATTGATCACATTCACCAAGGAAAAGATAGACCATGTGTAGGCATTAGACAAATCATTTGATACTTCAATGGTCACACACATAAAATTAATACAAAATATTCTTATTCTATTAAAACTTCCCATTATCAATTTTGAGTAATTGAATTAGACTTCGTATCATGTGGTAATGCCTATAAGAAAAAGAAGGAGCAACAACATCTATTTTCTTAAATAATGGATTCACAAATTTAGATGACTATTGTAACACCTTCATTTATTGCCACAACATCTATATCCTCTAATGTTAGTGCCATGTCATCAAATCTTACGTTTAGAATACCCAATCCCAATCTACCAATTGGAGTTGAGGGTGGTTCGAATTCAACTACCACTGATAGTACCACTTAGACATCATAGTCTAATTTTAGAGTTTATTTTTGGCATATTTATTTATATGGTTGCTTTATCAAAAAATAAACTTTGTACATACATGAATGGCAAACTAAATTAAGATTGAGATTTGTTTTTAGTCCTTTTGTACATGCAATCATGTTTCGAAGATTAGGTGGTTCCTGTCCAGATCTATTTATATAGTTTCTTATACATTGTAAAGAGATGATAATTTTGGAAATTAATGCAAGTGAAATTCTTTTTCTATAACTATTTTGTGTGTTTGTGTGAATGTGTTGTGTCTTCTAACCTTCTATGTTTTATTGGAGATTTTCCATTAAGTTGAAACTTATGTAGTAGGTTGAGTGTGTGTTATTTGTAGGGATATTATTAAACATTCTATTAGTCTTGTCAGTTTTTGGTTATAGATCATATTTATTACTTATTAGTGACATTAGATATGCGTAGAAATCTATTACTAATAACATCTTTGATTATAATCAATGAAGCTTTCTAAAATTATTCCCTTAGACTCTTCATTGTGTTTGTTTGTGTTTTCTGATTTTAGTTAATCCACAAAAAACATTTGTTTATGTTATGTGTTTGGCCTTCTATAATATGTTAGCTTGAAAGGGTTTAATCTTTAGTTAGATTATAGGAACCCTTTTTTTTGCCTTACCCTTCCCTCTTTTTATCTTTTTAGACAAGTTCACCTTATTTTAGATCCACCCATTCACCTTAAGTATATTTAATATTTAGAGTTAGACATCCATCATATCTGACCCACCCATGGTAAATAACCAATCCACTCACTGTTATTCCACCACATGGTTATTTGAGCCTTAATCAAGATTCTGTTCAATTTCTAGCACATGATGCAATTTAAACCTAGAAATCACCTAAATGCCCAAATTCATCTACATAAGGGATTTACTTACTCAAAAATGTGATGAGGCTTGTTTATTTAGGGTATTACCTATATGCACCTAGAACCTAGTTTGGTTTCAACACTATTCAAATTACAACCTAGTATTTTGACACTTTTGACATGTTGAGCTATTAATTCAAAACATTTAAAACAATTTCAAAGCCAAAAATCACTAAGCAAGATTAATTACATTGAAAATCTTAATTAACTTGCCTAAATAAAAATTCTAAATTGAATTAGTGAATTTCATTTATCCAAAAAGGATTTGTTGACTAATTATGAAGTCAAAGGTCAAAGGAGCTAATAAAGTGAATTATTAATTCTTAAATATTACAAAAAGGTGAGTGACTATCTCAAAAATATATAAAGTGAGTTTTCATACCTCAAAAATATCTAAAATTGAGGTCTCACGATTTTATGAGTGCTTTGACCCAACCTAGGGTTAGCCTGATTCAATCTAGGTTATGTTAGACTCAACCAAAGTTATAATTTAACCTAACCTCTTTAGGGTTAGAGTTAGTTCCTAGAGCTATAAATACAAGTACCCACACCATATCCCAAGAAGCTTTTGTGTGTAAGGTTATTTTGTAGGAATGCCTTTAAGAAGCCATTAAGAGTATTGTTATAATGCTCATTTTATGCCAAGCTGCACACCAAGCCAAGCCAATAACAAAGTAAGCCACAAGTGATCATTGGAGAAGTGCTACCACCATGGAGAAGCATTGACAAAAGTATCTAATGTTATAGATCGAGCATTAACATCATTATGACAACAAGTGGACATAAAATTCAAAAAAGGAGGTGAATTACTAGTGTATTGTTATGCATGAATTTTTATCATTTTGACTAACAAGGAAATAATCAAAATTTGTGTGCTCTTCAAAATCCTAAGATACATAATTTCATGCCTGGTGGGACCACTCATCACATATATCCAAGGAGAATGATGTGAAACCTTTAGTTTTTCTAACAAAAACATTTAATTCTTTAATTTTAGAGTTTTGTGCTTGAAAATCCCATCATTCTATTTTTATGTAATCGGTGACTTCACCCTATATAATGGTAGATTTGTCATTCCTATTCCCTATTTGTGATATTTATTTATGTAGAAACAATGACTTTGAAATGGTGGCTTTGACTTGCTAAGTGGTGACATCATATCTAGAAATGATAGCTTTAACCCTGCTAAATAGCGACATTGTTAGGTAAATTTCCATTTGGTTTTGATGAATTCACCTATTTTAGCCTATAATCAGTGACTTTGAAAAATTATAGTCTAGTTGGTTCTATGTTTTAAGCAAAATAATGGCTTTGCTCTGTTGCATAAATGCTGGCTTCACTCTATATTTTCAAAAACTTGAAATTTCTAAATGGTTTGTTGTTTATTGATTTGATTTCTGGCCTAAAGACAAGTAAACCCCATAACATATTTTCAAGAACCAAGGTGGAGAAAAAGAGGCCTAAACACTTCTAAATCTCACATACACTTTTGTTTGGTGCTTAAAATTAACCTAATCAAACTTGTCTTTTAGTATTTTCAAAAAAAATAACAAGTGCAAACAAGGCCAAGGGTTCAAAATTTCAATCACATTTGAGTTGGTGTTATTGAAAAGAACATACACTTTAGTTAGAGATATTAAGAGATTTTTCATTTTTTTGTTTATTCATTATTATTATCTAGTTTCAAAGTTCATCAATTAAATTATTTATTTGTGGAAAATAAAAAACTATTGTATGTATGCTTTCCCCCCGTCCCCTATAGGGAACTCAAGTGACCAAAAGTGCTTGGTTTATTGTCTTGTTTGTTTAGTCTTGTCAAAAATAATATCACGTATCTCTCACAAGATCCAATTGTCTTGGGTGACTTAAAAATGAACTCTAAAGCCTTTCCATTTTATTTTCTTACATTTGGCTTGTGGGTAGGAGTTCGTTTCCCCCTCACAAGTTCTTTACATGTGCACTAACCTAGGGTTTCATCTCCCAACATTGTACCAACCCCACTCCATGATGGAGTATATAAATTGGGTATGTGATACTAAGATTTCTAAGGAGATAAGTGGTTAGCCTCTTTGATCCTAATGAAAACTTGGTTTAGGTCTTACTAAACATCAAACTTCACTAAGTAGTACACGACTGAAGTAGTTGTATATTAGAATAGACTTTTGCATAGTAAGTTAACAAGTATGAACCTAATTGATGTGATTGCACCCTTGTGTAACCATACTTCAGACCATTTAGTGCATTTCAAAGTTTACAGATTTTAGTCAACCCCACTTACCATAGAATGTCTTGCCAAATGTTGAGTGATCCTCACTCTAAGTTCGTGCCATAAACCAATGCTTGAGAGACAAAGGGGGCATAAAAACTCTACGTACACATGTTATTTAATTTTTGAATTATTACTTAATTCCTTTAGAGCATTGGTATATTGATAGAAACTTTAGCATAAGATATGCACACCCATGTCAGTTTTAGGGATAGGATGATCCATTAGTGTTATTTATATTTTCCTTGATTTACATGTGTGTTTTAGACTAAAATTGATTGTTTATATTGTCAAGTCAAAACAAGTCCAAAACTTTCACATTGTTTTCACACCCTTTTAGTCTAAGAGGTGTTACTCTATCCATTTTGTGTTATACTTTTGCCTTAGAGTTTTATCCCAAACCATTTGTGTGTCACTTGTTTAAATGGGGCATCATTATGCTACCCATTTTATCTAAGACATTTGCCTTGGATTTTTGAGTCTAAAACCATTGTCATGCTATTTATTTGAAGGAGCATTGTTATACTACCTAAATCATTCTAAAACACTTATTGTATTTGAAATGAAGTTCCAAAAACCATTGTTATACCTCTTATTTCAAACACACAGTTACACTACCCATTTGGTCTAGTACATTTGCCTTAGAATATCCAAGTCTTTTTGCATTAAATTTGAAACTTGATCTTTCAAAGTACCAATCCTAAACTAATCAGGTTTATGTTGAAGCCTCATCTAATTTGGGATTATGTAGTCTACCTTTTGTTTTTGGATTGTGTTACTTGGGTTGGTTTCTTATTTGATCTAAAAGACCCATTGCCTAGACCTAGCAATTGTATGTTGTCTTGTGCCTTGTTTGAGAATCTTTTGAGCCAAGTTGTTTACATGTGACTTGTTTAAAGTTTATTGTGTTAAGTTCAAAAATGTCCTAGTTCCATTGTTCAAATAGTCTCTTGTGAATCAAGTATCGAGTCTTAGTAAGCCAGATACTGAGTGTCACCCAAGTTAATTCCCTTAGTTTATTTTGTTTTTGAGTTCTTGTTCAAGTTTTTTTATTTATGAGTTTGGCCTTGTTTTTCATGTTAAATAATCACAACCACCTTTGGGTAAATCATTGTTATCCTTTTAACATAGTTCTCAATTATTTTTCTACCTTATCTAAATACGTTTCTCACTATTTATAACTACCTTTGGGAAAATTAGTACCTTATCCATAGATGGGTTTTGAGATTTTATGTTACCTTTACCACTGATTATAACCACCTTTAGGAAAACTAGTACCTTTATTAGACCGGTTTTATGTTTGTTTTGTTTTTACCCTTACCTAGTTTAGTTGTTTTACCCTTTGGGCCTCTTTTACAGAGCCAAAGGTTATTTCTTTTTTAGACCTCAAATTTTTGCTACCTTTTAGACCATTGTTTTTCACAAGACCTCACCATAGATTCAATCATGCCTTGTTACTTGCGTAGTGGGAATTTATATAATCAAGATTATGAGAAATTTGTGATTAGTGATGCTTTTGTTCAAGAGACATATGGTGATGACGTAGTAGCTTATGAGATAGATCCCTATCTCTATTATAATATTGCATATGTTAAACAAAGGTTAGACCCATTAGTGTAATATTTGGTGATTGCACCTTCTTATCCAGGCCAAAAATAAGATCAAATGACACAATACCTTGCTTAAGTAATGCATAACATTGATCAAAGCTAATAACAAGATCACTATTACATTATAACACCAACACAAACAATTAACAATATGTACTTGTTTGATCATCATTTTTTAGAGAAAAAAGATGAAATTCTCATTAGGGTAGTCGAAGTAGGAGCCAAATTTACACCAAAATTCTCACATGAAAGTTTGATTAGAAATCCTAGTAATGCACCTCAAAATCAATAGTCTAAATAAGCATCAACTATCTATAATCAAGATTTATTACAAATGCCACAATAGAAGCAAATTCCACTTGTGAAAGGGAAAGGCCATATGGATGATCAAATGCAATAGGTATAACAAGCGTACCAAAACTACCTCAATATAGCTCACAATATTAATATAATGGTTATTTCTAACATGTTACTTATTGAGCTAGCCCTGTAAACAAGGAAAAAATAGATGCTTTAGGATATGAAAACCAAAACATAGACCATTTAGCCAAAAAATGTTGGTCAGTGACATGTTTAATGTCCCCATTTTGATAGAAGAAATTATAACTCAAATGAAAGACCTCACTCAAAATGTTGTGGATAACAAGAAAGTGCATTTTAATTTAAACCAAAATGGGTGTAATTTACTATCAAGAAACACATGGTAGATTCCTCCAACCAATGCCACAAGTGGATTACAAGATTAGGGGATAAACACACCTATTTCCCAAAATCAACAAGCAACCTCCACTCCTTAACTAGATACTTCATTGAGTATGCAAAAGGGGAAATACAATAACAATAGACCAACTTACCACCACAATAAGTTTAGAACATTACGTCACCTCAATAGGGGTAACAAATGTTCTGACACAACAACCACATACCAATATACCTCAACAATCACAAATGTTGCCTAACCCACAACATGTTTATATTGGTCACAAATTGCCAGTTAGTTAACAATAATAAATGCCAAAGCCCCCAACAAGTTCCTATCCAACAATAAGTGATCAACTAATAAGGTTCCTATATAAATAAAGAACTAGATGCTAGTTAATAATTACCTTTTACCTAATGGGTATCAAACATACAAAAAGGATCCAACTTTCAACACCTTCAATAGTAGGGATCTAGTCAACAATGAGTTCCCTATATATAATAGGGTTTAATGAGTAGACAACAAGTTCCCTCCCAAATCCAATAATACCAACACATTCTATAGAGGCAAATTGTAGGGGGAATCCAAGAACAAACACACCTGTTCTGATTCCTCTTGTTAGGATCTTGCTCCTCAGAAAGAGCACAATATGATTACCAAATATAAGCAATTAAATATGCAGAAATAACCAGAAACACAAGTAACTAGAATTCACCAATAGCATAGAATATGAGAGACAATACACTATCTTGTATTAACACTTTACAGAAAAGAATACTACAAAGAGCCGCCACACTCTTCCACCTTACAGAGGTTTCCCACACCTCAAGTGTACAGTAATTCTTCTTCACAACACTCTCCTACACAAAAAATGGTCCCAACAACCAACTCACACATAGAATTGGTGTTCACCTCTCCAACCAGTCAGTAATAACCCTGCCGGTACACCAAACACTCTACAACACTTCAAGTTGATCTCCTGCAACCTGCAATTCAACAGACCAAACTTACATGTAGATCCCCTATGAGCTTGCAACAACTTTCAACTCAATGATCTTACAATGGAAGGAACTACCTTGCCTTCCTTTCTATCTCATACTTATACAATACATGCCAATGGGTCTATAAATAGATCCCTAACTTAAAAAATAACTTAGACTCTTAATTTAGACAATTATCCTCACAGCTCAAGACTCTAACTGGTCTTTACATGTAAACTCTTCGTTCACTTAACTAATTGTCCATACAATGAACAGTTCTAGAACACACAGGCGACCGATGCCGGTCCCTGCTTGCCTAGTTTTGCCGACGTCGGTCGACTCCCTGCCATCGCCGGTGGCATTCTGCACTGGTCACGACCGACGTCGGTCCTGATGCCGATGCCGGTGCTCCTGGATCTTAGCAACCTTCTGTTCCTACTGTTTGCAAAGAGTTGAAGCTTTTAGCTCCACAACCTAACAATCTCCCACTTGGAGATAAACAGCTGCAACCTGTACCTGTACCTGTACCTATACTCTATCTAGTTTGTTCCCTTGGCTTTGTATCCCTCCTCAAGATCACTCTTGAAGACCAACCACCACAAATCTTGTAGTGCAAAACCTGTCATCTAAATTACCTGTCACATCCGCATCTACAACCATGTAGATAAGAACTTGACCCTGCATAGCATATGCACCTGCTGCTGGTCCCACTGAATTGCCCTTCAATATTACTTTCTCGGATTGACTCCAAACTTGTGACAACTCCCACTGCTTGGGAAAACTCAGGTTTAGTACATACCATGCACTCAACCTCATTATGTGAATCAAGACACCTGTTATGTGAACTGTCCAACCATCGGCGTGCTAACCGGTCTCACACAATCATCCTAAAACAAAGTCAACAAGACCTTTCATGTCTCTAGAACACACTCATGCCAAAGAATCTTGCTGCTCCCAGATTCTCGATGACACACACCTGAACTAGCTTTACCTTTAGTTCAGCAATACCTGTATATGTAACCCTGCAACAAGCACATCATACAAAAATAGGATAATGTAGCTAATATTATCCAACCTGGTAAAGAGAAACACAATGATCAAACCTCCATTGCCCTGCAGCTAATACAAGACCATATACCCTGATCTTCCATCTCACGTATCCATTTCCGCTCTTCTTCATCCTGAACATCCATTCGTCTCTCAGTGCTTTCTTCGAGCTGACAACTCTACCCAAAACACCTGTTTGGCTCTCCTCCAAGGAATCACATCCTCATCCATGCCAAGCTCCCACTGTTTCTTGGATCTACCTGTTCTGCTTCTTTAACAACTTCCTGGTTCTATACCATAAGTGAGCAAAAAGCAGTGTAAAGAAGGGAAATGATGAATTTAAGAACTTACTTACGCCTTCAATCCTCCATATGGGCGCTTGAGACTCCATGACAGCTGGCTGTCCACCCAAAATTCGTCTCAATGACCGATGCTGGTCACATCTCAGTCTGCATCCGACTGATGTCGGTTCCCTGTGACTGCCACCCTGATGATGTCAGTTTCCCCTGGCCGACGCCGGTCGTTATCTGTCTCGAGTCACTGATGTTAGGCTGCACATAGCCGATGCCGGTCCTTGTCTGGAGCCGACGTCAATTTTCTTGCCGACATCGGTCTCTGTGTTTTTCTAGTGAGACCTGACTTTTTCCCGCGAGCTCCTTTTGGATCAAACCCTTGTCCAAATCACCCTTGCTCTGCTCAGAATTCCTCTACATCTTGTGCTGAACTCTATCCGTCACCTTCTCCTTAAAAACCAAGGCTTTCCTGTTCTTGTCACTAACATCAGATTCCTCAAGAAACTTCACCTTCTTCTTCTGCATACAGAAACCATGATCCATGCCTTCCAAATCTGAAAGCATACTCTTTGACTCAAGAACAAGCATCTCCTTCTTATCTATGTGACCAAGCCTATTAAGCCACATCTCCAAATCTACAGTTGAAGTAGATAACCCAGAAAGAGAATCAATAATATAAGTAGATAGATAAAGCGTACCTACTTTCTTACCTCTAGCTACAACAAGTGTACCCTTGGTAACCTTCCAAGAGTCCACTGTGAGAGTTACTGTGCAACCCTCATCACCCAAACTTCTAACAAAAATCAAATTTCACTTCAAAATTGGGACATGCATGACCTCCTTTAACACCCATGTGTCACATGTCTGCAATTTCAGCTTCACTTTTCCTTTGCCAACAATCTGACAAGGCTTACCATCCCCTACACAAATTTCTCCAAAGTCTCCTTGGACATACTCATGAATTCCCTATGTGGGGATGCATGAAAAGAGGCACCAGAATCTAAAACCCAAGATTCTACTTTATCCAAAGAACATACCAGAGCATCCTGTGCAATGTAATCCGTGAGATCTGCTTCTTCTCCATGTCCTTCATGCTGATCTTCACCCGATCTGCAATCTCTCTTTAAGTGCCCTTGCTTTCCACATTTCCAGTAGGTTATTCTGCCATACTTGGACTTGGATCTTCTGCCTATCTTCGACCTTGATCTCCCACGCTCTATCTTCTCTCTTTGCCTTCCTCTGCCTTCAACACTCAAAGCATCTCCTGATGATTCACCTATGCTTTTCCTAAGTATCTCTTCATTCAAGATCACACTCACAACATCATCCACTTTTAAGACTTTTGAAGGAGACACAGTATTAGAAACTGCCATTACCAAACCTTCCCAACTTTCAGGTAATGAACACAAGATTAAGAGAGCTCTAATTTCATCATCAAATACAATATTGACTAAACTTAACTGGTTTACCAAACCATGGAAATCACTGAGATGGCTATGAACAGATCCACCTTCCAATATTTGCAAATTAAATAAACGCTTCATAAGAAATACCTTATTAGAAGCCGAGGGTTTTTCATATAAATTTGCCAAAGATTCCATCAACTCCACTGTTGTCTTACACTGTGATAAGCTGGAAATCACAGATGATGCAAGACTCAATCTAATAGATCCCAGAGCCTTTCGATCAAGAACCTCCCATTCTTCATCCTTCATACTCAAGGGTTTTCAATTAACCCCGCCCAACGGTAAGTACAAATCTTTCTGATACAGATAGTCCTCAATCTGCATCCTCCATAATTGGTAGTTCTTGCCATTAAACTTTTCCATTCGTAGCTTACTGTCTTCTGCCATTGCTCAACTCCCACTCAAACAGAAACCCTGTGAGTAACCTGTAATCAAAACACACTACCCAGATCTAAACCAATCTGTTAGTATCCCAACCAAAAGCTCTGATACCAGTTGTAGGGGGAATCCAAGAACAAACACACCTGTTCTGATTCCTCTTGTTAGGATCTTTCTCCTCAGAAAGAGCACAATATGATTACCAAATATAAGCAATTAAATATGCGAAAATAACCAGAAACACAAGTAACTAGAATTCACCAATAGCACAGAATATGAGAGACAATACACTATCTTGTATTAACACTTTACAGAAAAGAATACTACAAAGAGCCGCCACACTCTTCCACCTTATAGAGGTTTCCCACACCTCAAGTTTACAATAATTCTTCTTCACAACACTCTCCTACACAAAAAATGGTCCCAACAACCAACTCACACATAGAATTGGTGTTCACCTCTCCAACCAGTTAGTAATAACCTTGCCGGTACACCAAGCACTCTATAGCACTTCAAGTTGATCTCCCATGAACCTGCAACCTGCAATTCAACAGACCAAACTTACATGTAGATCCCCTATGAGCTTGCAACAACCTACAATGCAATGATCTTACAATGGAGGAACTACCTTGCCTTCCTTTCTATCTCATACTTATACAATACATGCCAATGGGTCTATAAATAGATCCCTAACTTAAACAATAACTTAGACTCTTAATTTAGACAATTATCCTCACAGTTCAAGACTCTAACTGGTCTTTACATGCAAACTCTTCGTTCACTTAACTAACTGTCCGTGCAATGAATAGTTTTGGAACACACAAGCGACCGACGCCGGTCCCTGCTTGCCTAGTTCTGCCGACGTCGGCTGACTCCCTGCCGTCGTCGGTGACATTCTGCACTGGTCACGACCGACGTCGGTCTTGATGCCGACGCCGATGCTCCTGGATCTCAGTAACCTTCTGTTCCTACTGTTTTCAAAGAGTTGAAGCTTTTAGCTCCACAACCTAACACAAATGTCATTACCATAGTTGTAATTTTCTAGAAAAGGTTATGTATCCACTCTAAACTAGAAGGTGTTTCAACAATAATATATTTTATATCAATAATACAATATTGATGCATAGATATGTATACCTAGTGATCTGACCAATTTGACCAACATCCCATAATATTATTACCTCAATCAAGGTAATCCACTTTTGATCATGCAACCCCAACAACAATAGGCCACTCCATCTGGCTTCCTTACCCAAGGGTTGTAACAAATGAAGGATGCAATTCAAGCTATACAAATTGAAAATCAAATAAATAAATTCAAACTAGATGAAATATGCTCTTATCCATTCAACATGGATTATCTACAAATACCATTTCTATCAAGTTATGATCCATCTAAATTTGATAAATACAAGGGAAAAAGTGACCCTAAAGAGCATATGAAATAGTTCTTTGTTACTTTCTAGCTAGTGGCATATAGCGACATATACTTGCTTCTAATATTTTCAAGGAGTCTAGCTGGATAAACCTTGGAATGGATTTTGAAATTGTCAAAGAATTTTTTACCTAAATTCGATGATATTTCAAATAAGTTCATATAATATTTTTCATATAATCTCACATGATATTACTATTATTGATTTGGGCCATGCTAAACATAAGGCTGGTGAAAGTTTTGTTGCATACTTGTAATGTTGGAAAGTACTAGCGAGCCAATTTACTCATAATATACTATATAAGTACTTGGCCATGATATTTATAAGGATCCCACATAATGAGATATATTACCATTTTGAGCTTCAATGTGCTCATACATTTGAAGAGTTTATAGAGAAAGTAATACAGATTGAGAAAGCCCTTATTAACAAAGGATAATCAAGCTATCTTCTTCTAATTAGAACCAAAATTAGTATCAAGGTCAATAGCACTAAAACAAAAACCAAAGACAAAACCATAATCAAAACCCAATTCAAATACCATATTCAATTCCACCTTAGGACAACAACGAGAGACCAAAACCCTACAAGTACAATAAGAATGTTGTTGGAAACAGGGTCACTGAATCACACCATTTTCAGATAGTGCAAACACTGGATGTCCATTTACCTCCACCCATTTAATAACCTACACCTCCATACATTCAACCAAGTCCTCCAAAAAATTAATAGCCAAAAAATCAAAACTAATTGCAAACCCCTCCTCCAAAGAGAAGACTGCCCATTGCCAGATAATTTAGCGACCTTGGTAAGCCTTTTAAATTTATATGCTAAAGATTGATTCAGGAAAATATGATTAGTTGGCCAATACCAAATCCATTCACTAAAGGTATTCCTTTTCTTGATTGGTAAAAAGAACATGAATTTTTTGAGTATCATCACATCAGAGGACATTCCAAAGGCTGGTGTATCCAACTTTGGCATTTGATTGAGAATAAGCTAGAAAATAGAGAGATACAAAGAGATACCCATACTCTTATGACCAATCATAACTTAGGCATCTACCAAAATATGTTTCCCTAACATAAAAAAATAACAACAATAAATAATACCAACAAAAATAATAATAATGAAAAAGAACTCCACTAGAATATCAACAATAATAATGACAATCACACCAACAACATAATGGTCAAAACCAAGGGCAAACTGACCAAACAAACTAATTAGGCCATCACGCCATCATGTATACCTATAAAAATGTTGTAGGACATGTCTTAGGTGGTCATGTTTCCACTATTACCATTAACCCTCATCCAACTACCAATAGACCTAGACCTTCATGTAACAATGCCATTCAACCAAGCAATGTATACCAACCTCCTTATGCCATTAATTCTCCTTCAGAATGTGTTAGCATCCAAGCTCAATACCACCCTAAAATTACCATTCTAGGTCCCATTACCTACCTATAAAATTGCCAAAGCCAAGTACTAGATCAAGATTGCATAATCACGACTTGATGAGCCAAGGTCACTATCAAGGGACCATAGCCAAATACTATGAATGATCCCATTTAGCATTCCATGCCTATCATAAATAAACCAACTAAAAAAACTCATGGAAAGACCTATGATATTATGGAGCATCTAAAGAAGACACCTACATATATCCATCATGAATTTTCTATGTACATATAGCATCCATAAAGACATCTTGAATGATTACTTGAACCAATCCTTCATTCCAGATGACATCAATCAAAACAAATTTCAAACCATGGTAGGACACTTGGCCCCTGATCAATGTCTTACCTTTGACCAAAGTGACATGTCATCCCTAGGCCCTTTGCATATTAACCTATTATATATTGAGGTTGGTATAACAAACCATAGAGTTAAACATGTCTTTGTAGATAATGGTTAGAGCCTCAACATTGTGTCTCTGAATTTGATCAAGCATCTTGGATACACATCAACTGACTTGTAGCCAAATATCATTGTTATCAAGGAATATGATAATGAAGAACAAGAATCTCAAGGTACTATTAGCTTTCCAATATTCATTGGGCCTTTGACCCATGACACTTTATTCCATGTTTTATATCTAGAATTATCTTATAATCTATTATTGGGTTGATCTTGTATCCATGAAATCAGGGCTATACCTTCCACATTGCATCAATGTATAAATGTTCCACATTTAGGTGTGGAAGTGACCATACCAACTGATATTCAACCATATCAATATTTTAAACATCTCGAGGATGAGTAAAAATTCTATTACTATCGATTTGGTTTGAATTATATGCCCAAATCTAATGAAGAAAGAGCTAAAAAGGGAAAAGCCATTGAATCAAGACCAAAATCTAATTACATTGACCTAGATAACTTAGCTTCTACCTCATCCACACCCCTATCAGACATTACCAATCACTTCTATATAACTAATAAAGGTCTTGGAGAATACAATACCCATAAAGACTTCAATATTTCCAAATTGTCAAAAATCCAAAATCTTATGGGAGACCTAAGGCTAAAACTACTTGCAAGGAGGGGTAGACCAAAGGAAAATCTCAGCTAAATAAGCCCATTATTTTCAAACCAACATTTGGCCTAGAACAAAACCCCTTAGTTGAAGACAAATTATGGCTTTACACTGATGAGTTAGCTGACTATTACCAAAAGTGCAAAGTATCATATTCCTAACTAGATTATGGATCACTTAGCTTATGAAGGTAGATGCTTGGGGATACATCAACAAGGCATGATTGAACTAGTCTTAATGACCAAATATAAGGGAACCCATGGTATTGGATTTAAAATGCCTGGGGGTGATCCTGTATACCTTATTTACATTCCAACACCATCGACTAGTAAAGACAATGTCGACAATGATGCAGGGTCCAATTATAGCATCTACAATGACCTTGTCACTAAAAATTTATTTAACCCCCATGTCATTTACACTATTAACCCTATTTATCAACCTTCCCTATTAACCCTTTGTCATCCATAGTTGATAGCCTGGGACTAAAAAAATTCAATAATGCCATTAGATGAGTTAGAAAATGATGAGGCCATATGCAACTTTCTGGGATCGAGGAATTATATTCCTCTTAGAGATCACAAGTAAGGCTTTTCTATTAGATTGGACCCTGTGCCTATTTCACAGAGTAGGTGAAATTCCTTGGCTAAAGATAAAAATAAAATCAAACATTGAGGGCTAAAAATGAAAACCTCTTTGAGGCACTTTTTGACTAGTGTAAAAGTAAAGATAAAGGCAAGTCTCTTGGTGAAAACTAGTTTCCAACACCATTAGATAGGGATGTTCACCCCTCTTCCTATGAATCACATGAGACCTATAGTCCATAGCCTATTTATGGATCAGAGATTAGTACTGAGGAGTGACAAGATTATACACAAATTATTCAAGAGTGCCCCAAAGTATTTATTTCATGGATTTTACCAACATTAGGAGATTTTGATTCATCATACTTGGGAGAATTAGATGAGCCAGTCTAGCCAGAGGAATTTGCCATTGCCAACCAATTTACCTTCTTGCTGACTATTTTAGATGATGGTTCTACACTTCTTGTAGAGGACACTTCAGAGGTTAACATTGGGAATGTAAAGGATCCAAGTAGATCAAACTAGGTGCATCCCTCATTGAGGAGGAACATGAAATTTTTATAGCCCTTTTGAGGGAGTTTGTTGACATATTTACATGGGCTTATTCAAACATGCCAGGTTTGTACCCCACCTTAGTTGTATACCATCTCATTGTACATCCTAATGCCAAACTTATTAATTAGAATTTGCATAAGATGTAACCTTGTATTATTGTGTTTGTTAAGAAAGAGTTGGATAAACTCTTAGACATGAGATGCATCATATCGATTGACTATTCAGAGTGGATTTCAAACATTATGCAGTGAGCAAGAAATTGGAAGGTATCAAAATTTGCATTGATTTAGAGACATCAATAAAGCCTACCTAAAAGATGACTTTCCTTTGCCTAATATTGACATGGTAGTTGACTCAATGGCTAGATATGAAATGTTTTCTCTTATGGATGGATTTTTAGGGTAAAATCATATCAAAATTACACCAAAAGACCAACACAAAATAACTTTCACCACTATGTGTAAAATGTTTTGTTATCATTTGATGTCATTTGGACTTAAGAATGTTAGATCCACTTACCAATGAGCCACGGTAGTGATTTTCTATGATACTATGCAAAAAATTATCAAGGACTATGTTAATGACATCCTGGGTAAATCAAAGACCTGTGTTGATCATCCAGTAGTGCTTCAAAGAATCTTTGAGAGACTTCATGAGTATAATTTTAGATTGAATCTAAATAAGTGTATATTTGGCATAATTTATAGAAAAATATTAGGCTTCATTATCTCTTACAGGGGCATTGAATTTGATCCAACCAAAGTTCATGTAATTATCAAAATGTTATCATCATCTACCTTGATACAGTTCCATAGTTTGTAGGGAAAGATACAATCAATCTATTGCTTCATATCATAGTTGGCTAACAAATTCCACCCATTTATGCACTTATTAAAGAAGGGTATTACATTATATTGGAATGAAGAGTTCCAAAAATCATTTGATCATCTTAAAGATCTTGCCAGTCCACCTTTTTATTTCCACCCACATTGAACAAGCCATTTTTAGTGACTAAAAAATGCCCTGGGGGCACTTTTAGCACAACATGATGAATAGGATAAAGATCATGCTATGTATTATTTGAGACAAACATTGGTCACATATGAGCATAATTATACATCGATTGAAAAATCATGTTTAACTTCACATCCCAAACGTTGCATCATTACATATTAAACAACAAGACCATTGTTATTGCAAAACAACTCTATAGGGTCGTATAGTAAAATGGATCATTATTTTGAGTAAGTTTGAAATTGAATATGCCAATCAGAAGGTCATTAAGGGATAATTACTCATTATTAGCTTGTCTAAGCTCTTCTTCATGATACTCAACCTCTTATATTTGTATTTTTAGATGAGGCCATTATGATCACTACAGAAGTAGACACATCTCTTGAGGTAGAACAATGGAAGATGTAATATGATGGTTCATTTTCAACTCATGGATCAGGTGCTAGAATATTATTTTTTATGCCACAAGGGGATCTTATTCCCAAGTCCTTTTGCATTATATTTACCTATACTAATAATATGGCCGATATGAAGCACTCATTATAGGACTTCTTCAAGAAATATAATGGAACATCCAACATTTACTGGTATATGGTGATTCTTAGCTAATCATAAATTAGGTTACGGATCAATACTAGACCAAATACAAGAAGTTGGTACCATATAAGGACATGGTTGATACTTTCAAGCAACAAATTGCCAATATTCAATTTTAAAGAATACCTTTAGCTAATAATAGAATAATTGATGCTATGACCACTATTGGCTCCATGATCCAAATCACAAAAAATGCAAGGGATTATTAATTTCTTGTAGAACATTTCTTAGTGTCGGCACATGAACAATCAACTATCAAAATGGTTTATGACATTTTTGGTTTCACATCTCCCTAGTTTTCTGACATAGATGCTTATCTCTAAGATCAAACTACTCCACCTGACCTATCACGTAAGAAACAAAAATCCTCTTATTATACCTTACTCAAACCTATCTTATATCATAAAAGCTATGTTGGAACTTTTCTTTATTGTTTACATTTGGTAGAATCCAGATTAACATTGAGAGAAGTTCATGAAAGAATGTGTGAATCCCACACCAATAGGGCAATCTTAGCCAAAAATTTAATGTATACTGGTTATTATTGGCTGACTATGTAAATAGACACAACCACATATGTGAAAAGGTGTGTAAAGTATCACAAGCATGCTAATTTGATTCATGCTCTAGCCAAGACACACAAGCCATTAACAACACCATGGTCATTCTCAATGTGGGGACTTGACCTTGTAGAGATGATAAATCCCACATTCTCATATGACCATAAACATGTCCTAACTACCATCGAATATTTCACTAAGTGGGTGAAATCCATTCCCCTCACATCACTGGTAAGTAGATATCCAAGTTCATATTCAACCATCTCATTTTCTATAATGATATCCCTTTTGACATTATATCTGATAATGACAAATCATCTAAAAAAATTAATTTGAAAACACTTTTTACCCAATACCATATCAAACAAAAATTTTCTATTGCCTATTACCCTTAAGGTAGTGGCCAAGTTTAGGCTTTTAACAAGACCATTGTCAATATTCTAAAAAAGATTATCAATGAATCTGGTCATAATTGATACTTGCAACTATTTAACTCCCTCTAGGCATACCATACCACATTTTTTACTCTAATAGGAGCTACATCTTATTCACTTCTTTATGGTACTAAGGCCATTCTTCTTGTCGAGGTTGAGTTGCCTTCTTTCTAGATTTCACTACAGTACATCATCGATGATGAGGACTACAAATTAGCTCGCTTGTAGGAGCTAGATTTACTTGATGGAAAATGCATGGCTGCCTTGAATAATCTTCAAGGATATCAAAATAGATTAAGAGGCTAACAAAATTTATACATTAAGCATCATGAATTTGAGCTTGGTGACCTTGTGTTAAAATAAAATCAAAAGAATGTCAATGTTGAGACAAAGAAAAAAGGAAAGTTCCAACCAAAATAGTTAAGGTCATATGTAGTTACTTCTAACTACAATTTTTTAGCATATAGGCTTGACACACTAGAAAGAGATGAACTTGACAAACTGATGAACATAACATACCTCAAACATTTTTACACTTGAAGGACTTGAATTATTGTCTACAAGGATCATTTATGTTATGCCATATTATACCCATTCTTTGTACTATACCCTTTTATCATTCTTACTTGCCCTTAACCCTTTGTTATCCCATTCTTTTTACCTAACCATACCTAACACATTTGGCCTTGGTTCTAATTCATTTATAATTTAGGCATGTTCAGTGGTTGATGATAGATTTAGTTCTAATAGTTGTTTCAAAATTAAATGTTTGAATGGCAATATATGAAAGCAATATGATAGCGGTCCTAGCAATTGCATCCATCATTTGTTGTTACATTATATATAGGTACTCAATTTATTAATTATAACTTCCTATGGGTAAATTAGTGTCACTGACCTTTGTTGTTGTTTCTTAATTATAACTGCCTATGGGTAAATTAGGAACAACACCTTTATCATGCATTACCACATCACCTTGCCATCACTATTGCCATTTAACTTACCATTTACCTATACGTAAACTTTTTGTTACTTAGTCAGATGCCTTTTGTGTGGGTGGAATTATAGTGACTTGAGGTCCTATGAGACTATGTAGGCAATGCTTGATTCACATCGATGTCAGTTCAATCACCCCTTTGCCACACTCTTGTCATTTTATGAGCAATTTAATTTTGAACACTCTCATCATTTTGTGAGTAACCTAAGCCATGATCTCATCATTTTGTATCTCATGATTATTAATTGAGTTGAGATGCCTAGAGAATTCCAAAAATATTTGAAACAATTCAAAATCCCTAAACATTTTCAAAGGACTTAGAAAATCCTAAAAATCACAAAATCATGAAAATTGGCTTAGATTTTCCACCTGAAATATAAAGCTACCAAAATTATATGGGATGGGCCATCTTAACTATACAACTTTATTTCTAGACCACCTTGGTTTTTTTGTCCCATTTATGGGAGAACTACATCGACTTGAGGTCCATACAGACTATGTAGGCAATACTTGGATACATGGGGTATCTTAGGTTAGCTTAGCCACCTTCATTTATTTTTTGACCACTTCTTTACCTTAAAAATTCTAGGAATCTTAGCTATTTCACAAGTAATCACTTGTTCTTTAGTTTCCCCATCTTTATGGGCCTTAGATGTATACTTTCATAATTTTGTGAGTTAATGTTGTGAGCATTATGTGTTCAAAATTTAATGCACTAATGACCACTTGGATCTTCTTATGCTCTTACCATTTTGTAAGCACTTTTTGTTCGAACACTTTTAATTTTTTGAAAGTAACCTTAACCAATGCTCTCCCCATTTTACAAGATCATTCTCATTCCAAGCCATGGATATAGTAAACACTATGAATTTCAATTCAGTTCATTAGTGGATACTCGTCTTTTGAATTTTAGTGTGGTTTTAGCCTAAACCATGCTTTCATGCTTACGTAAATTATTTATGTTGATGCTTTCATGGCTACGAAAATCATTCCCCTCTTTTCTTATGCACTCACCATTTTGTGAGACCATTCCTATTTTCCTCTACAAGTCATTCACATTTTATTATCATCTATTTTATTTTATCCCATATCTTGGGAGAATAATATTTGGCCTGAAGTTCATGTTGGATCTTGTGTTTATGAAACTATGTAGGCAACATCCACTTGCCTAGTGCATTTAGAGTCAACTCAACTACCCCTTCCTTTTATTATATACCCCCCATTTTTTAATTTTATTTTTATCATTGTTCCCTATAGCCTATGGGCAATTGTTTGCCATCGTACCCTTTATCATTGTCTCCCTATAGCCTAGAGGCAACCTTGTGCTAGTTGTTCTTGTGTTGTTTTCCCTATGTCATTGCTACCTAGCTTAGGGGTCACCCTATCACCAAGAGTTACACCTCTATTACACATGCATGAACAATTTGTATTCTGTTTGTACTAACATTGTGATTAACCATTGTTTGTGTATTGTCATTTTATTAGCTTAGTTTGTTTGTTTATCTTTGTGTGCTTAGATTAGTTTGTTTATTGGACTTTTATTTGCTTTGGATTGTTTATTTGTTTGTTTTATTTTATTTATTTACATCTTAGTTTATTTTATTTCTTCATTTATTTATTTTTTCTATCTTTGTTTATTTTGTTTGTTTTATCTTGATTATATTATTTGTTTGTTTATAGTTGTTTATTTTGTTTTGATATTGTGTTTTTTGTGTCATGTTTGTTTCTTTATTTATTTTTGTTTATTGGTTTTTTGTTGTTTTGTTGTTTTTTTTTTTTTTGTTTGGTTGTTTGTAGTCTTATTGTTTGTTTATAGCCTTGTTTATTATTATTTTGTACAATTTGTTTATGTTATTGGTTTTATTTGTTTATTAGTTTTTTGTTTGTTTGTTTGTATTTTGTTATTGCTTGATTTTGTTCATTTGTAGAGCCTTAGTTTTTTTGTGTTTTGTTTGTTTCATTGTTGTTTGTTTGTTTGTTTGTTTTGTTTTTATTTACCTCTTTGTTCCTTAGTTGCCTTAGGACTATTCCATATTATTTACACTTAAGTCTTAATTATCCATATCTTGTGCTTTGGTTTTGACTATTTAGTTTTATTCTTGCACTTGGCTTTTTTGTTATATTTACACTTGGGATTTGATTGTTCATATATTATTCTTAGGTTGTTTATATTTATATTTAAAACTAAGTTTTTCATGCTTAGGGTATATATTGTAATTTTAGTTATTCATAACTATGATGCATTATATCACAAGCTAAAGTAAAAACCAAGCATAAAGAGACTATCAGATCAATGAAATGGTAATACTTCTCTGATATATCAAAACTATTCAAGTACCCAAATACATGCCTGAATTCATGAGTAATAAACAAAAGTAAAAATGATTTATTATGTGTTTATATAGATGTGCTTCTCTGAATAAGCATACATATGAGTCATACAACATAATCAGATGATAACCAATAGAAAAACATTTTATAATCATGGAACAAGTAATAAAATAATAGAGCACACATGAGCATCAACATAAACAATGTTAAACATCCATAATGCTAATCAATACTAAACATGAGATAAACAAGATAATAGTATGGCATCATATATATATGTGTGTGTGTGTGTGTGTGTGTGTGTGTGTGTGTGTGTGTGTGTGTGTGTGTGTGTGTGTGTGTGTGTGTGTGTGTATATATATATATATAAAAGTAATATCATATACATATACATCAGCCCCAAAACACCTAAAACTAAATATCAATGTATCTCAAATGTTATAGAGAATACATATATATCATAATGGTGTCTCAAAATACATCAATATGTCAATACCATAAATACAATGCCATATGACAAAACTTTGCCAAAATGTTAAATTTCCAAGATCCCTTTGATCAACTTTGGCTCTGTGTGTCTATGGAAACTATGGTTAGAGGTGGCCCTGATGGCCTTGAAGGTCTTGGTGGTGGTGGTCATGGCTGATGGATGGACTAAATTGAGGCACCTATCACATGAGTCCTAGTGTGAGACCAACCAAATATGCTAACTACCCACTGTGCATCCCAAACCTCAAATTAAGTAACATATTGGTCCTTGGGCATGGTTGTCTCATAGGCTTATTGATAATAAGAGGCCTCATCTGTAGAATGAAGGCTCTATAAAATCATATATGAAAATCTAGCATGTTTGACAGCTCCTCAAGTTGCATCTCACTCTCACTATAACCTATCAATAGTGGCCAATGCCTTATATTTATTGTTAATGTCTTGATCCCTCTTAATGGTAAGTTGGCTCTACACCTGTATGATCTTGTCTATCTCAGCCTTTAATCAGGTGATCTCTAACTGAAGCTAAGTCATGTCATCATTATGCATATATATGGTGCTCTACAAATTGACCACCTACCATTATAAGCATGTAATCTCTCTTATTCGAGTGGTGATCTCCACCTTTAGCATCCCTATGTCCTTGATAGTTGTCACGATGCCATAAGGCCCTACCTGGCCTAGATTATCCTAAGCCATTATAACCCTTACCATGCTAGGATTAAACACCATAAAATTTAGGCTATTATCTCTATCATCTCCATCTCCATCTCCATCTCCTTTGTTGAAGCCATCAATATCATCATCATCCTCTTTATCATTGCTATTATGCCAGGTGTTGTCGCTACCACTCGATGTCTCATCCTCCATCTCCTCAATGTTCATGGGCATTTATCCCCTTACCTATACTAAAACTATCAACCTCAATGGGCATACTTTCACCTACCAATGTATATAGGTTAGAGTGACCCTTGCATCTACAAATCCTCCTACATAATCTTAAATAACTCATGGAATACTCAAATAATTCACAGTGGCCACACTCCTCTAGATAACAAGAGTATCCTGACCAATCTCTTATGTAATGAAGGCAAACCATGTAGGTCCCTTAGGTACATCCTATATGAACCCAAACTGCCAAAGCATCTGATCAAGGTGGTACTCCTCAATAATGTGGGACTGTCTCCCAATAAAAAAATATCGAATCATCATATAAGACATATAATATCCATCCCAAAACCATTGTAGCTAGTATACAAGGTAAGGCCTCCAAATGAAAAATTTTGGTGTAAGATTATCACATATATGATGATAGAAAGTAATATCTTCCCTATGCCTATGCTTTATTATTCCTCTCTAAGCCCAATCATATGCCAATGAATATTCTAGGTCTCATAATTAGTGTTACCCTATTGGTTTCTCAATCAAAATGTGCTCCCAACCCCAAATCATCAAAAGAGTGGAAGCCCCAATGTTACATCCAACACAATATACTATCATATGAAGATTCCTATAAAGTTTTGCCAAGACAAATGGCCCCTAGGTAAAGTGTTTAGACTCATCAACCATACTCTATACTACACCTACAAGGCCCATATGAAAGTACCAACCACTCTTGTCAGGTAAATCATCAAGGTAGATGTTTGTGTATATCTATATAAGGTCTATATTGACCTTCCCCTAAAATTTGGGGATACCTTTGTAAATGACCAAATCATCAATAGATACCTATTATTATACTATTGGTGTTTAAAATAGTCTTTATTTAGACATCAACAACTTAAGGATATGTCAGGTATCCTCAAGTGTCATGATCAACTCTCTAGTGGATAGGTGAAACATGAAAGTTTCATTGTGCCAAAGCTCAACCAATGCACTCAAGTATGCTTGATCTAATTAGATGACTAGCATCCATACCATGTCATAAATATCCAACACCTATAATAAAACAACCATACCCTTATGTCCATATATGAGGGGTCTATAGATAGTGCAAGCATCGCTCCTAGCACGTCAAAATAGCTAGTTGTTTATGCAATCATAGATAATTTAGAATCAACCTAACTCTATGCTACTACATGAGCTTAAGCATATTTGACTAAGCCTACTCAACCCTATTTATGAGGTTAGACCCCTATCAGGTCCTTGAACCAATTATTTTTGGCTTCTAGGGTGAAGCCACCATTTTCCTAAATGGCTAAGTTGTCATTTAGGTGATTTTGCACTTTTTTAGGTGATATCACCATTTTTAATTTCATGAAAACAATGACTTCACCTAAAAATGGGTGAAATCACTGTTTTGGTAATTTTCACCCAATTATTGCATTTTGCCATTTTTAGGAATGATGACTTCATATAAAGTTATCATTTTCCTTGGTGAAGTCATTATTTGGCCTAAAATGAAAATAGTGACTTAACCATTTTTTAACCTAAAACTATCATTAAATGCATGAAAAAGAGAATTAATAACTAGGTTGAATTTATTCACTAATGGTCCATCATGCGATGGCCATATGTGCACTCTCAAGTGCTTTAAAACATGACATCTAGCTCCTTCACAGGCCATTTTTATCAACTCACTACATAGGAAACCAAAACTCAGAAAATATAATAGGCTAGGGTGAAAATAAATTATTTTTCACCCCTAGGGTGAATATATAGCCAAAAATTTGAATTTTTACCCCCCAAGGCCTATACTTGATTCTGCGTGCTCTAGGAAG
This sequence comes from Torreya grandis, assembly GCA_037957365.1. Taxonomy (NCBI): domain Eukaryota; kingdom Viridiplantae; phylum Streptophyta; class Pinopsida; order Cupressales; family Taxaceae; genus Torreya; species Torreya grandis. The sequence goes on from JARHVA010001816.1 coordinate 560,553, forward strand.
TGTATTTTTCACATATGTGATCCATTTTGCATGCCATTTGATCCCATATGCCTTATTTTTTTGATGTATTGTAACCAAACCATCTTTGTTGGCCTCTTTAGAGACCCATTTAACAATATTATTTTTCTACTTATATCCCAGGTTTGTTTAAACATGCATCTTCAAAATCACATTTAGGCTAGAAAATTGTTGTTACTCTTTGCAACTCATCATAAATTTATTTTATAGATTTTTCATATAATCTATCCTTTCCAATTTGCCCCTGTATGATAAATTATTTTATGATCGATCAACAATATATTATGCCTTTCTGGGGCAAACTCATTTTAAATCATGCAATTTAAAACATGTGAATGATTATAACTACCTTTAGGCAAACCATTCTTTTTAGACTAATTTGATGATTATAACTACCTGTGGACAAATCATTATTTTTACATCCCATGATAATGATTATAACCACCTTTTGGAAAATTATTTTTTTCCCACTCTACCCACCCTATCGGGGTAAATGCCTATGTCACTAATTATAACTACCTTTGGGAAAATCAGTGTTTCACATTATGTTACTGATTATAACTACCTTTGGGAAAATCAATATTTGTCCCACCACCCTATAGGGGCAAATACCTATACTAATGCTTATAATCACCTTTGGGCAAACCAGTGTCACACCCTTTATTATTGCTTATAACTACATTTGGGTAAATAACTAACTTTACCACCATTACTATTTATAACCACCTTTGGGAAATTCATTAATTCTACCCCTGTCACCTCTAGATCATTTCATTTTACTCCTTTCAAGGGAATGTTCAATGACTCTATTTTTACACATGTTCCCTTAAGGGGACATCAAGGGCTTATTGATCACCCTTTAAGGCATGAACCATTAGGATTAAAGACTTTTGCATTATTTGAAAATATGTTATTGTGTTTATGTCTTATCACGCCTTCCCAAATGAGGGAAAACTATAGACACTTAGTTTTGGCCACTTTCGTGCCTAAACTAAGATTTGGTTCAATTTCTAGTACATGATGCAACTTAAGCTTATAAATCACATGAATACTCAAATTCATTCACATAAGGGATTTAATTACTTATAAAAAAGATGAGGCTTACATGCACCCACAACCTAATTTGGTTTCAACCCTAGTCAAATTATGACCTAGTAATTTGATACTTTTGTCCTATTGAACTATTAATTCAAAACATTTAAAACAATTACCAAAATCCAAAAATCACTAATTAAGGTTAATTACATTGAAAATATTAATTAAATTTCCTTAATAAAAATTCTAAGTTGAATTAGTGAATTTTGTTTATTTAAAAAGGAATTTTTAGCCTAATATGAAGTCAAAGGTCAAAGGAGCTAATAAAAAGATTTATTAATTCCTAAATATTCCAAAAAGGTGAGTCACAACCTCAAAAATATCTAAAGTGAGTTGTCATGCAAAAAAAATATATGAAATTGAGGTGTAAAGATGTCATGAGTGCTTTGACCCAACTTAGAGTTAGCCTGACTCAACCTAGGTTATTTTAGACTCAAACAAAGTTAGAATTTTACCTAACCTCCCTAGGATTAGAGTTAGTTTTTGGAGATATAAATACAAGTGCCCATACCATATGCCAAGAAGCTTTTGTTTGTAAGTTTATTCCGTAGGAATTCCTTCAAAAAGACATTGAGAGTAGTGTTATAATGCCCATTTTATGCCAATCTTCACACCAAGCCAAGATAATAGCAAAACAAAGCCATAAGTGACCATTAGAGAAGTGATACCACCATGGAGAAGTATTGAAAAAAGTCTCTAATGTCATAGACCAAGTATGAACATCTTTATTCCAACAAGTGGACATCAAATTGATAAAGGAAGTAATTTTTTTTTGGACTGATACTAGATTTTATTCGGAGCTAAAACCAGTTCTAGAGAACAATAGGAGGTCTAGTCTCCAAAGAAAGTAAAACCAGAATTTACTTCAATTTTTTTTTTAAAAAATATGCATCCAAGAAACTTGGCTAAAAACTAAGCCAAAGAGAGTAAAGAGAAAAACTCAACCTAAAGTTAACAATTTTAAAATAAAAATTAATTTTCAAATCATCACCTAACCATGAAAACTCAAAACAATGTAGTTCCAACTTCTATCTCAACCTTTTACTATGAGAGTATGCTTTCCCCTACTAGAAAGTAGTGTTTCCATCATCCATTGAGTGCCTCCATCAATGGAATTCATTGGATCTAGTTGTAGTCTTTCTGCTTCCATTTTCCTACCTTGTTTCCCTTTCGTACCATAGTTAAGAGTTTTTTGTGAACTTAGATATTGAGCAATTGACAAAATTGCCTTGCTAGCCAACTCTTCATCTTCATCCTCCCATTCTTCCTCTTCTTATCTAGAAGATTCATTATACTGGGAATTTTATGCTGAGGGATAAGCTTTTCCTTATGGCCTTTGAGCCAGATTTCTATAAAAATTCATCCTCTTCCATATTAGGAATTAAGGGCTACCCTACCTCTAAATTAGGAAGAGATTTTGCTTCCTACTACACCTTAATTTTCTAACAAATCTGACCTGTCTGAATTAAATAAGAAGAATGTTCAACCCTTGCCTCCATTTCAAGAAGAGATTTTGAATCCTGTTGCACCTTAATTTTCTAAAAAATTTGGCATGTCTAAATTGAAGAAGAAGAATGCTCAACTCCTACCTCCATTTTATGGAGAGATTTTGCTTCCTACTTTACCTCATTGTTATGATAATTTTGACTAGCCTAAGGTGCATAAGGTAAGTGCTCATTTGACCTATTCTTATCAATGACCAACAACCTTTGAACCATATCTCTATTGGGACAACAAATCTTTCGAACCCATTTCTTTAATATAGTTTCTTGGGATCCTTTCCAACCTATCTCTACACAAGAATCAATCTTATGATCTGCTTGATTGCATTTAAAGCATCTAAGTGGAAGACCTTCAAAATCAATATATTGAGGCCAAATGCCATAGGAGGAATATATTTGAATAGAATGGTGTAAAGGTTTGGAAATATCAACCATAACACACACCCTCACAAAATTTAGATTGGTCTCAATAGATTCATTAAATTTTAACAAAATCACCCAATTTACTAACCATTTGTTGAAAGAGACCCAAATCCTGCATGACTAAAGGAAGGTTATAAAATATTACCCAGATTGGGGCTATATAAATAACCACTAAAGTCACATAAAAAAGGGGGCCCAGGGAAACAAGAACACCTCTTTCATTCCAATAAACCAAAGCCCATACAACCACACATAATCTCTATCTTCCACTGATTGAAAGAAAAGGAGAAAGAAACCATTTGCCGAAATTGAAAGAGAAGGGAGTTTTAAAGAAGGCCATGGCCCTTCTTACCATTTTAATAGTACTTCCTAAGAGGAACATCTTTTAATACATCTACCAATTAAAGATATTTTCCCCCTTTCCAATCCAATTCTTGTGAACTTAGCATCAAAAATTTCCATAATAAGAGGCTATTCTAAAAAAATTAAAGGGATATCCCCAAGACAGGTCATTTCCTGAGTTCTATTTTATTTTAGAGAAGATTCTTCACTCCTCTCCATTACATAAACTGCTTCTTTATCTTCTACCTCTGTCACTTCTGGTGAAATCAAATTTCTAGGTAAAATAGCAAGGTTTGAATTAGGATAAATCTTGAGAATGTTCTCTTTACAAAATATTCCACAAGAGTGAAAAGGGTTGGAAATGTTCTTACATCTAGAATACACCAAAGCATTGTTGGAAACCCTATCTGGGCCTTTTGATGATTTGTGTGCCTACTGACTTAGAGATACATATCCAATTTTCCAACCAAGATCTTCACCCAAAGATGACAAAGGAAAGGAAAAATAAAAATGATCTTGATCTATTTTCAATCTGTTCTAGCCCCTGCCCAAACCCTTCCTCATTTTTGAGTGTCACTTTTACTCCCACACCCAAAACCCATCTTGCCTAGAAAAAACCTCTCTATTCATCACCCTTCTCCAAGTCTGGCTCCTTCTCTATGATCTCTTTTGCCTCTAGCATTTTCTTATTAGTAACGACCTATGTTGGGTGACTAACCTCATTTCTTATTGTCATCTTCCCTTTTCCCACTTGTCACACCTGCCACTACCCTCCTTTTGCCATCGTTGCTCTCACCATTTCCATCATCCCATTTTAATTCAATAGGAGGTAAATTACTTGTGTTATTTTCATCTCTATTTTGAAATCTTGTTTATTATGTTATTCTCCCTCTAGTTCTTAGGCAAGATCATTTAGTTCTAGTGTGTTGTTATGCATGGATTTTTATCATTTTGACTAAAAAGGAACTAATCAACATTTGTGTGTTCTTCAAAATCTTAAGATACATATTTCATATTTAGAGTTAGACATCCATCAAATCTAAACTAATCATGGTAAATAACCATTATGTTCACTGCTATTCCACCACATAGTTATTTATTAACTAAGATACGTAATTCATGCCTTGGAGTGAATTTTCACCAATCTTAAAATGTTATGGAACTTCTCATGAGAATATTTTATGTGTATAAAAACCACATCAACACTACTATGCTCTTATGTTGATATGAATGATTCAACTGATTTTAGTATGCATTATAGCTGGCTTTATCATCCATACATAGCTGATTTTAGTATGCATGTACAACTAGTTTTATCATGCATACACAATTGATTTTGGCATACATGTACAATTGGGTTTATCATGCATCAAAACTAATTTTACCATACATGTATAGCTGGTTTTATCATGCATACATATCTTATTTTATCATACATATACCATTATTTTATCTTACATGTACCTTTGTTTTATCTTGCATATACCATTGGTAGTAAAAGAAGCATTACATTTGTCATAATATAGTTGGAAACTTGTTATGTTGAAAATTTAGCTTCCATTTATAGACTATAGGACTTGTTACAATGGGTACCATGTATCATAGGATCAAAAATGACCAAATGTTTGAATAAGGTTATAACTGCATTATACATTTGCTCATTATGTTTTTATAAACTTTGATTGTTATACATTATCATGTACTAAAGTATTTTTAAAATTTTGTAACTAAATATACATAGGGAACATTTTTTAAGGACTTGATATTCATAAATATGGTATGAATGCCGATTGAGTTGTCTTATTGTAACATTTAATGCACATTTGTCAATAACAACTCTTAAGGGGTAATTTTTATTGGACCCATACTTGATTTGAGTTGATGAATTAATGTATCTCATCTTCTACCTCAACCATAGAACCTGAGATGAGTTTCCATGGTTATATCAGCCCTGAACTCCTTGAATATTAGTTAAAATAATGGACATCTAGATTGTATTAGTTTGGAAGGGTAAACTGAGACTTTTTATAGACATTATATTAAATGGAGTGAAGCCCCTATAATATATTATATTTTGTCAAAGATCCAAATGCCTAAATGTATGAGGAGTTATGAAATGAGTAGTTATTAATTTGTTACCCTCTAACACTGTAGAAATTTGAGATTTATTAGCTCTCTACTCCATAAAGACTTATGTAGTGAAAATGAAATGATTGCTATTTTTCATTGATAAATCATAGTTTTTATAAATGGAAAAAATATTCAGGTATAATTGCATCTCATCACTAGATGAGAGAGTTTTTTGACATTGAATATAAGCCAAATAAAGTGGTTAAATTAATCCTTGATCTCTACATCATTGTTGAGCTAGTAAAATGAGTTGGTAGAGGTCTATTACACAAGCTTTGAATAAATGTTTAATTTTATTTGTTAGATGTTAAACCTTTATTTGAATTTATTATGCATGGATATTGAAATCTAAAAATATTAATATAATCATAATAATGATGAAAATAGAAATTCTTACATTAAAATTAAACAATATTGTAATCTAATCCCAATAACTATAAACTAGTCTATAGAGAACTTGGCTCCAATAATCTTAGACTCATTGATAAAATGATTATTTGGGTACCGCTCTATACTAAGAGACAAAGTATAATGTAAACATAAATGACACAACTTAAAATTTTATGTATATTGTTTAATACAAGGGGTATTCATGTGTAGGTATATATATGTTTTACTAATCATGAGCCCATTCATGTTCATAAAAGTTGGAATTGAAAATTATCTTTGAATAACCTCAAGCTATGTTGCTAAATTTACTAATTAATCTTAAGTTCACTTGACATTTTATACTCTTTTGGGTTTGCCCTATTCTGGGAAAAGTTTCTAGTGGTGATATCATGATTCTTAGCATAAGGAGGTTCTCTCCTATAAGTTCAATAAAATTACCTTATTTCTTAGAGGCCCTTTTTTTTAATGTAATATTTTAAGCTTGACAAGTTTGTCATTCTCATACCTAATCAAGTAGTTTATATGGGATGAAAACTAAATCTTGATACCAAGACCTAGGTTTATTATGTGTGGAATTATAATGTGTTTCCTTGGATTTAAAGTCAAGACCAAAACCTAATTTGAATTCAATACTACATACACTTAAATTCTAATTGTCCCCTCTAATGGATCATATTAGTCATGTAAAGGTACTAATGATAATTATTTACCACTTGAAAATACCTATTAGTATTAACATTGGGTACAGAACACAAGAACCTAAATTATAAAATATTAATGATAGAAATGTGGTTGAATAATTTTAAATTTTATTTATATATCATAAGTAAGAATGCAAATTTACAAAAAACAAGATGGTATATTGACCAAAAGATAATGGAATGACTAAGTGCATTATTATTAACTTACATGTCATAAATCTATGAGGGTAAGACTCCTTTTAGGGTCAACAAGATAAAATGTGAAGAGTCACTATTTCTAAGACTCCTAAAGATTTTTCAAGTTTAGTATGCATTCGTTATCAAGGATTCATGGTAAAGGCTCCTAATGAGAAGTTCTTAGAGGGTATAGCCTACATTAGAAATAAGGATTAATATTATGTTAGGAATATGATCCATAATCATGATTAAAGTAATTATGAGAATCATAGACATAGAGGTGCCAAATTGGTATCCACCTTGAGATTAATGAGAGTATCAAGGTTAATAAGAGGTATATTATTTTTCTATTCAATTAAATGGATCAAGTTGTGGACCAAAATTGGCAGGTTTCAGGGATATCAGTTAATGATCAAACATGAGTTAGATGAATGAATTTAAGTGATTCATTTAATGGTAGAACTATGATTAGTTAACATTTTATTTTTCATGTTGAACAATGATATTGTGGAGGAAAAAAAACAAGTTTTTTTCCTATTTCCTAACAAGAGCGTTGTTATAAATCTAATGAAAGTAAGAATGAAGCAAAAGTAATTGTTAATGTAGTATTACAACTAAAAAATAAGATTTAGCTAAAGGATCCACCAAGGAGGCAATTTTCATAGTTACCATCACCTCCTTATATTAAGTTACAAAAGTTACTTGAGTGCAATATCTATCTCTCCCTCTACCATAAGAGGTTGACATGACTAAGCCGCAACATAAGGGATTAAAAAACAACACATACTATGATTACCATAGATGTATTGGACATTATAGAAACAAGCATTACAAATTTAAACATAAGATACAAGATATTATTGATGATAATACTCTTGAGTTAATCACATCCATAGAGGAATCTAGATGATAAAAAAATGAAAATGTAAAGTTTAAAATCTTTAATAATCTATTTCCAAACCATGGAATTAAAAAAACTAAGGAGAATTCATAGGCACACCATTCTTACAATATACATCCTCATCCTTAGACATATGGACATCTAATAAATGGTATTATTGGTACATTTACAAACATGTCAACATTATGTCCCATGAACACATTTAAAGATAGTAAAATCATTGATGATGATTTAGATGGGCATGAACTCTTTACTTGAGCTTATATCAACAAACAACCCATACACAGTGTAATGATCAATAATGGGTCAAGTTAAAATACATGCGCAATGACACTTCTTTTCACTCTTGGGTACATAGATAAATATTTACAAGATACAACAAAATTAATTAAAGCATACGATGGGCATACACATAATACTCTTGGGCATATAAAGCTACATATTTAGGTAGGTTAAAAAATAATGGATATTACATTTATAATGAAATTACTTAGATGTTTCACAATAAAAGAATAATATATTATAGAATTAAGAGAAGAATAATTATATCCATGATAATAATCAACAAAATAACTGAATACTTGATCATTATGACTGAGACACTTTGAGGGTGTAACCTCCACAGCAATGTAATAAGAGTAGAATTAGTAATATGATGATAAAATACTAACCACTAACTTTTATATACACTATGATTAGCCATGTTTATTCCATAGACTAACCATACTACAAACATAGAGAAATATAATAAGATAATATGAAAGGTAGCCACAAGTTTGGCCACACATATCCCTATATGCACTTAGGTTAAGGGCGTAACATGCCCCTCCCCTTCAAAACAACATTGCCCACAATGTTGAATCAACTATGGATATTGTTATAGTTTTTAAAGCTTGATCATCCCATGTTGCATCTTCAATATTCAGGCTCTTCCACTTGATCAATTACTTCTTAAGCTATCTTGTTCATAGCCTTTTTGTGCATGTGTGAAGGATCTCTTCAGGTTTTAAAATGACTTTGTCTTCTTCATCTAGTTCAAGTAACTCAGTTTGGGTATAATATCTTTATCTAATGACCTTATTTAGGCAAGATACATGAAATACAAGATGTATGTGAGTGGATTAAGGTTGTTCTAACTTATATGCCACTGCCAATTTTCTATAGGATCTAATAAGGGACATAATACTCAAGATCAGTTTTTTATCATTTTCCTATTGCTTCAAAGATATTTGATTATATGGATATAAGTATGGAAATAACCAATCACCAATAACAAAATACCTCTTAATAGGGTGTTGATCAACTTATTTCAAGTGACACATTTTATAATATGTTTGAACGTGTTGTACCACCAATATGCTAATGGCAGCCAATGGACCCAATGTTCCTATTTATTTGATCCAAAACAATAGATATACCCTTTTAGGAATTTGTTGACAACCTATGTTTGCCTATCATATTGAGGATGATATGATGAGATATAATCTAACTAAGTACCAAAACATGAAAACAACTCAGTCGAAAAGTTACAAGCAAAGGTAGGATCATGATCACTTATAATGATTTTACGAGTACCATACAACTTTTGAACTTATTGAGAAAAGTAGCAGCTACTGTATTTTCTATAAATGGCTATGATAAAGATTAAAAATGAGTATATGTTGTGATCATAACCACAAATAACATGATGATAAATTTAACTTTAAACCTTGGTAACCCCATAATTAAATCCATGAAAACCTCCTCCCACCTATGGCCAAGGATGGATAACGGATGTAGAAGACCTTGTGTCTTAATGTTTTCTCCTTTATTTTGTTGAAAAACCATGCATTATACCATAAATTTCTATATAAACCCCTTAAGTCCTTCCCAAAATAAATCTTACTTGATTTCATGATATGGCTTCAAAAATCCTAAGTTTCCCCTATTAGAGATGCATGAAATTCCTGAATGATCTTTTGTTTGAGGATAAAATACTTACATAGGTATAATTTATCTTTATACCATAATGTATTCCTTTCCAATCAAAATTTTCACAAACACCCAAACCATGTTAAAGATTCTGAATCAAGACTTGTGTATTCATGTCATTCTCCCATTTTGATCTTGACTATTCTAACAATATGCTTATAAAATGGTCATTGTGAGTAAGAATGCCTTGATTGATTCATCCCTCTTAGAAAGTGTATATGTTGCCACATTCTCTTTTCCTTTCTTATAGACTATTTCAAAGTCATGTCCCAAAATTTTAATCATACATTTTTATTTTTATTTTGATAATAATCGATGTTCTAAAATTATTTTAGACTATCATGATCAGTCTTTACCTGGAAGTGTCAACCCATAAGATAAGGTCTTCATTGCTTGACTGCATGAATAATGACCATCATCTCTTTCTCATAGATTGGCTTGACCTTTTTTTTAACTTAAGTTGATGACTCTCGAATATAGTGGATCTTCCTTATTTCATGAGTAATATCCCCATGTCATATCCTTATGCATCACATTCAACAATAAACATTTTTTAAAAATCAGGGGTTACAAAAACTAGAGTGGTGCACATAGCCTCTTTTATCTTCTAAAATGGCTTGGTTTTTGGTTTCATTTAATGAAAAGAATATTTATTCAACAAGGTTGTGAGTGGAGCTGTGATGCTGTTATATTTTTTTTATAAATAAATGATAGTAACTTGTTAGCCCCATAAAACCATGAAGGTTCTTAAGGGTCTTTGGCACTTGACACTCCATCATAGCTTTGGTCTTCTTAGGGTTGATTCTCACTCCTTCATGTGAGATAATATGACCTAAGTACTCCACCTCATGGACTCCAAAAGCACATTTGGAAGTTTGGCATAAATTTGATGTTGTTCTAAGACTAATAGTATCTGTTTCACATGATTCAAATGTTCTTCCCAATATTTATTGTAGATTAGGATGTCATAAACAGATACCAAAAATTTAATTATAAAAGGCCTAAAAATAATATTCATCAAAGCCTGAAATGTAGATGGTGCATTCGTGAGATAAAAAGGCATGACCATAAAATCATAATGGTATTCATAGGTTCTCAAAGTTGTTTTAGGTAAATCCTCATCTTTGATTCAAATTTTATGATACCTAGATGGAATATCTAGCTTGGTAAAATAACCAACACCATGTAATTCATCTAACAAGCCATGAATTACTAGAATAATAAATTTACCTTTGATGGTGTGCTCATTGAGTTATTTGTAGTCGGGGCACATATTCTAAGTGTCATCCTTGTTCCTCACCATGACCATTAGGGATGAATATACACTTTGGCTATGTTGAATAATACCTACCTCCAACATCTCCTATACCATATTTTTAATTTCAGTTTTATAGTCATATGAATAGCTATATGCTCTGATGTTTAGTGGTGTACTACTTGGAATCAGTCTTATGGCATGATCATGTTCTTTGCTTGGTGGTAGTTCTTTTATAATTGTGTCAAAAACTATTATGTGGTCATCAATAATCATTTGTAAATAGGGATGTGTAGACACCTTTGTTGGTTGAACATCTATGGAAAAATTATGATACAAATCCTTCAACCTCTTTTTAATAATATTCATCATTTGATGTGAACTAACCAAGTGGGGATATTTTGAATGTAATTCCCTTAGTTTAAATGTCCTACCTTTAGAATGAAAGTACATGAATAATTCTTAAAAAATCATTTCTATTATGTCCAAATTTGTGAGTCATTATACTCCCAAAACAATGTCAACTCCACCCATGGGAATAGAAAAACATAGGATAATTAAGTAGGTAGTCCACCATGGAAATCTTAATACTATGTCATTTTACAGAACAATTGACTATGCCACCATATAAAATCATGACTTCAAGTTCTAGAGATGGATAAATAACGCAATTCAAACAAGTATCCAACTTATTATTGATGAAATTATCTACACTTTCTAAGTCAATCAACACTGTCACCTTCTATTTTTTTAGGAATCCCACTACCTTAAGAGTTTGAGGGGTACTAATGCCTGAAAGGGCATGACATGATATAGTAGGGTGAGAATATTTATATTCCTCTTCTAGATATTTCATATCTTCACTTGATGTCTCATCATCTTATTCATCTTCATTGGCTCCTTTAATGTAGAACAACTTATTTCACATATTATGTCCTTTACTCCACTTATAATCATAACCAAAATGTAACCCTTTGGCACACTTCTTTTCAACTTGCTAAGGTGTCAATTTGAAGGTTTCATAAATGATGCTGCTATGAAATCGTGTTCATAGCCATGAGTGAATGCCTTTATTTTGACCAAATCATTTTCCTCTTACTGGGGTGCAAATTATATGGATTCAAAAAAAGATGTTGGATTAAAAAAGTGAACCTCGAGTTAGATGTTATCCTTGAACCACAAAATAACATGTCAGTCATATTGTTCTCATTGATGTCATCCACACATAAGGATAGATTTTGAAATTGTTGAATCTAAATTTTAACATCTATTTTTCATAAATTTCTTAACTAATTGAAGTAGTTTTCTGAGATGTTGTTGTGATGATGCATTTGTAGCTTCTCAATAAACATGGAGCATGTAAAAAAATCACACTTGTTTTTATTTTGAGTACAAAACCACCTATACCAAATGAACTACTCATGTTATAAATATAGAGATGTCATTATCAGATTTTATGCACATGGGGTTTGATGTAGATCAAATAAATTTTCCATCTGATTGTTCCAAGTGAGTGGATCCTTAGCATCAAACTTGTGTACTTACAATTTTGGCAACATGTGCTTTGAACTAGCATTGGAGTTGTGATTATTCAGATTGAGAGAACCTAATTAAAGTAGTGGAGGATTATTTTATGGAAGATAAGTTGTAATAATGGTCAATTGAGCACTCAAAGTTAACAATTGATTCTTCATATAATCCATTTCCCCTTTTATTACATTGAGATCATCCTTCCTCACCATGCTTTGTATATCTGGAACAACCTTAGAAATCAATAGATCTAAAGTTCTCAACTCCATGTCATCCTTGTGATGAATTTTTGGAGTGTCTTGACTTTTCCCCGTATACGAGTGTTAATAAAAACCATGCACATACCCTAATATGGAGGGTTTTATACCCCTAAAATGTGTACCAATAGATTATACCATTAAAATAATCTCACCGAGACAAATCTAATGATTTATAACTTGTAAAAGAGTGTGCATAGTAGACCCATTGGGACTTTGATTTAAAATTTGAGAAGTCACCCAAAGGGATGAAAAAACCACGTGTGTTGATGTAGGCATTAAAATTGGTAATTGAGTTGAAGTATTAATTTTTTCCATGGAGTATGTAGAAAGAGGTGTACCATCTAAAGGTTCACCATTATTGTATATGGATGTACTAGCCTTGTAGACACCTAAAACTAGTCGTCGACAACCTCCAATCAAGCTTTTGGTTAATTTCCCCCTAAAATGCACAATTTGGCCTAAAAACACTAAAACATGATAAATAATGTGAAACTAACATATTCAAGTGCCGATTTTAGCCAGGGTATCCCTAAATGGGGAAATGCAATTAATGGGCCAACTAACTTTGATCAGATCATTCCTAATCAAAATGCCAATTTTGCACTTGGTTGCTTTGGATTGCTCTTTCCTATCAAATCTTCTGCACAAGATGTGTGCCTTTGTTATTTGTTGTCAGCAACATCCTAAATGGGATAGTGGGTTCAACACATCTAATATGGACATTGAATTCTATTTTAGTCAAAATTTAGACCAATAACAAGGCATTTTAATCAATTTGAGTAATTTATGCATAAAGTGCTTAATCATGCTTAAGAGCTAATTAACCCAAACCAAGGCATAATTAATAATTCCATGGAAAATTATTGAAAACTTATTTTTGGATATGAATATTGAATATCTACATCATCAGGTGACCTCATTTCTTGGGAAGACATCCCTAGGCCATAAATGCCACAAATATTAGGATTCATGCCCTCCATACCTCATCAATGCCTTCCATGATGCCCTCCATGCCTCTTAATTTCCCCTTCTTGCAATGTCATGATTAGGATAATTACAAACTTAATTCCAAAAATTGAATTAATCCTCAACCACACATCTCAATCTCAAGATGGATGGTTCAGGTTGATTCTAGACATTTACAAAAATCTATAAATAGAGAGGCCATGAACATCATTTCTAATCTATTTTGGTGAAAATTTATAATGCAAAAATATCTTCAAGGAGCCATTGTAACTAGTGTTACCATGTCAAATTGATTCCAAGCCAAGCCAAGCCAAGCCATAAGCCAAAGGTGCCAAGTAGAGATGGAGGTAGTCAAGCTTCCATTGCCAAGGACTTCATGAGCACAAAAACTGAGCAAGCCACTACTACAAAGGCATTTGGAGGATCCAAGCAAGGTGAAGGAATTCTTGTGTTTTATTCCTTACTTTTTAGTTGTGTTTTTCATTTGTTTTTATTAACTACGCTCTCCCTAGTGTCTAGGCCTAGAGATGTTATGTTATTAGTGTGTTTATTTCATTTTGTTTTCATTTTGAAACTAACACCATACTAACCATCCTCTCTTGAGTCAAATTCCTAGATCACATAATGGCACGCTCGGTAGGACCAGACATATCTTACACATGAAGAAGATCATTTTGTAACTCTAAAATATTTATTTATACCTTTAAAACTCTTGTAAATTGATTTTCTAACTTTATTTTTCCATTTTTGGTTGCCACAATTTTACATAGTAATCGATGTTAGCAAGTAAGACCAACATTGGTTACATGGCTTAACTAATGCCAGTTAGCAAAACTAACATCTGTTAGATTTTAGTTAGCCAAGGTAACCATCATCTATTGTAATAATTGACATCATTCACTGTGTTTTTCCAAAAACATAGACCTGAGAGCTATTTTTCTAAAGTTCATTGTTTCAAACTAAAAAGAGCTTCAAAGCTAAAAGACATGCTAACAATTTTATTGTAGGACCAAGCTTGATATTTGTTCAAAACATGTTTAAATCACTTTTTCATGCTTAAAAATCAATTAGGAACCTTGTTTTGGTGTTTAACAAAGGACTTAGATGTTTTGGTGAATGTTTTTAGAGTTTTCAACTAAGATCAAGAGCTTTAAAGCTAAAGGACATGCAAACAATTTTGTTGTAGGACCAAGCTTGATATTTGTTCAAAACATGTTTAAATCACCTTTGCATGCTTAAAAATTAATTAGGAAGCTTGTTTTGGTGTTTAACAAAGGACTTAGATGTTTTGGTGAATGTTTTCAAAGTTTGCAACTAAGACCAAGAGCTTCAAAGCTAAAGGACATGCTAGCAATTTTGTTGTAGGACCAAGCTTGATATTTGTTCAAAACATGTTTAAATCACCTTTGCATGCTTAAAAATCAATTAGGAACCTTGTTTTGGTGTTTAACAAAGGACTTAGACGTTTTGGTTAATGTTTTCAAAGTTTGCAACTAAGACCAAGAGCTTCAAAGCTAAAGGACATGCTAACAATTTTGTTGTAGGACCAAGCTTGATATTTGTTCAAAACATGTTTAAATCACCTTTGCATGCTTAAAAATAAATTAGGAATCTTGTTTTGGTGTTTAACAAAGGACTTAGAAATTTTGGTGAATGTTTTCAAAGTTTTCAAATAAGACAAAGGGGTCAAATGAACACCACCTCATTTTTTGAATTTGGGATTAAAAATGAACTTATCTTTCTAAGCTTTTTATATTCACTTAGTTATTTAAATTAAATTTTTGTTTGGAAAAAAGAGGGGTGTTGCATGTATGTTCTTCCATTTGTCCCCTTTAAGGAACCTTTGGAATCAAAATCACCATTCCTATTGTAAGTAGCCTAGTCCAAGGCTTAGAAGAATGTCATCTAAAGCACTCCCCAAAAACTTGTCAAAGTTTCGGTGACCTTGAAAATGACCCTAAAGTCTTTCTATTAGTCTATTATTTTTATGAAAACTTGTCTTGTGAGGGGGATGTCATTACCTCCCATAAGTTCTTTAGGGAAGCTTTGACCTGAGGTTTCATCTCTTGGAATTGACTTCACTTACTCCATTAGAATTTCACACAAGACATATCTACATTTGGACATCACACTACACTGAGGGAACAATAGGATGTAGTGGTTGTAAAAAGGACTAGACCTTTTTACAACTAGCCAATGCCATGGTCACCCAATTTCTATGCTTATATTTTGCATCATTTGACATGAAAGTCATTGTGAAATTTGTTGGTTGAATATTTTGTCTATCAGCGTACTGGTAAACAAAATAGGTCTTATCAACCAAAGTAAGAAGATTCGTCATCCAAATGTGTAAGTTTATCACATCAGAAGGAGACTGCTCTCTCTTCTCATCAAGGGGAGGTTCCCTGTGGATATGCTATATATATGTATAAACAAAAAATAATACTCAAGGGTAGGATAAGACATCCATCTCTCTTTCTTCAGAAATGATGTGTGCAAAATAAAGGAAAAACTCAAGGGAAATAACAGATAACACTTCTCTTCTTTCAAAAGAACTGTTCAGCCAGCCACAAGAATACTCTTGGAAATAAAAGCAGAATGTAACTAAGGGTGTAGTAACTAGCAAATTGAGATACAGCACAAAGTCTCTACTTGAAATGCTCAAGAGTAATATATAAAGGATAATGAGGGCACAAAGTCTTCTCAAAGTCCTTTACACAACAATGAAAAGAAAACACATTGAAGGCAGCTATGGGGGCACAAAGTCTCTCCACAATTGATTCTTTAGGACACCTTCTTGACTAATTTTACTAATTTTGCTTGTTGAATTAATGGAACAAAAAATATATCAAGGAAAAAGACATAAGAACAGTTTCCTTAATAACAAAGAAATCACAGCACAAAGTCTGAAAAAGTCCCTTGCTTTCTTATTCCAATAACAAAATATGATTTACAGACTGAGCACAAAGTCTCAATGATGCCTCTCAATTTGGGCAGAGTTTCATTTAAATTGTCAAAAAAGAGATATTTTACAATAAGAGAGGGCCCCTTAAATAGCCACTTCAAGAAGGACTCGATAACAGTAATACATCATGATGCGTTGGGAACTGTTAGGAAGACAAGCTGGAACTCTAGGGCCTTTTACCCATTTGATCTTCTCAATGTAGATAAACAAGCCATGCAATTGAAAGATTGCAACTTTCAATGTCCACCTGGCAGTCTGATCTTGTTTTTATCGTTCCTCCTTTTCTGGTTAATTGAATCAAGCCCTGGATTCATTCATTATTCTGTCTTTCCTTGCTTTTAGCTAGTTTTGGTCTTAAATTTTGCAAATGCATTTGGGTCTATAAATCGAAAGGATCAATGGCTATTTCATGGACTTTAAAATTGACGTTTACATGCCTGTCAATGTGCTCTCAATGGTTAGTTCACTGTCCTAAATTTGATGTCTTCGGGGGTGTCACCCTTTAGTCTTCTTTTGGCTTTTAGCTTTGCCCTTTCAGGCCTTAAAAAGTGATCCTTGAATGGGTCAGAAAGGGCCCTTTACTTTGGCCACCGAGAGTCCCCCACAAGGGCACCTATCCTTCAGGGTCCTTCGGCAGCCCTTTGCCTTGGCAGTCCCTGTAGACAAATCCATGGGCTTTCTATTTGAGGCTTCCTTCAGGCAAATGTTTCTCGCAGACATTTCCCCAAGGAAAATTCCTGCAGACAAATCCCTAGGGAAAATTCTCGCAGACAAATCCCCAGGGAAAATTCCCGCAGACATTTGTCCTATAGAAAATTTTCGTGGACAATTTGCCCAGGGAAAATTCCCGTGGACAAAAGTCCGCAAAAATTTGTTATGAGAAATCTTTGACTGGTCTTCAGACTTTTCCTGCATTTGCTACTTAGAGTTTTTTCAGACTTTTTGTCTGAAGGAATTCCTTTGGACAAAAGTCTGAAAGAATTAGGCATTAGCCAATTTTCAAATGCCTTAAACAAATCTGAAAGAATTACCTTTTGGATTTTCTTGAAAAATGACCCTTCCGAAGGGTGCTTTTATTGATTAAGTGTCCTCCGCAAGGGCAATTGTCCTTTGAGAAGTCTCTTTCTTTTGCCCCTTTGAACTTTGGCAATGAACCATTCTATTGAATCAAGATGTTGAACCAATCGGTTGAATCAAAAATGGTTCAAGCTGATGGTAAAAGCCAATAGTTTAATTGGATAAACAAGCCAATGAACTAAGCATTAAACCAAACATTTGAACTTGCCTTTGAACCAACAGTTGAACCATCTCGTTGAACCAATCGATTAAACCAAAGCTTTGAACCAAAACGGTTCAAGCCAATGGTTCAATCAAATGAACCAAGTGAATGAACCTGTTGTTGAACCTGTAGATGTTGAACCAAAGGATGAACTAAAAGAATGAACCAACTAAGTGAACTATTTGGTTAAACCAAAAGACACTGAGTGAAATAAAGCGTTGAACCGCTTGGTTGAACCAAGCCATTAAACTATTCCTTTGGTTAAAACCGCCATTAAATCTTAAACCCATTGAACCTTTGAACCAAAATGGTTCAATGGTTCAACAGTTCAATGGTTCAAGCCACCTTGATTTGGCCAAGTGTCTTGAAGCTGATGAATCAATTGAACTTTGAACCTTGATGAAGCACTTAACTCTTGCCAAAAATGTTGAACTTGTTGAACCTTGAACCCATTGAACCTTTGAACCAACGTGGTTCAATGGTTCAACAGTTCAATGGTTCAAGTCTCTTTTTGTACTCAGATGCATGCCGATGAAGATTTTCAATTGAACCAAAGATCTGAACCAATCCCAGAGAATGACTAAGTGTTGAAAATTGATTCTTTTGACTGAAACCACTTGCAGAAGCCTTTGAACCTATATAAATGAAGCTGTCTGCAGAGTCCGTAGACTTTTTGAGAAGCTTGGAAAATGAGGAATTTGAATGTCTAGGACAAATTTTGGAAATGGAAGAGACAATTTTGGTCAGTAAGACCAAAATAGTTTAAATGTTGTCTTAGAAATGACTGCTATTTTTTAGAGGACAACAGCTGGCTCCAGGTTGGGGAACTTCTGTCAATTGTAAAATGAATTGAAAGGAGTAGAATCTAGAATTTCTAGTGTCTTCATGTGTACCATTGGGCTTCGAAGTCATGCAACCTAGGAATGAAAGGCATCAAAAAGAAAATAAACAAAACAAAATAGAATTAAAATTGTACAAATATACATATATACAGAGGCAATGATCTGATACTTCAAGATTTGAAGTATTTTAGATGCTACTTCTTGAGAGACAGTGAAAATACTACACCATCTTGATAAACTAGCAAGAAGACATTTTGTCCCCAGAAACGGTGATGGGTGAATGGAGCTCTCCACCAGGAAACCAAATTTCTGTGTCTTCCTCTTAGCCTTTTATTTTTGTTCCAAGGCAAGATGTGGTCTTCAAACTAGAAATTATCACTCCTTGCTTTCTTGGTGACGTATTCCTTTACCTGATTTTGATTTGCAGTAGCATGATCCACCATCATAACTTGTTGTTCTATTGGTTCAGTCCAACATATGATTGGATTGTCCCCCTCAGATATCTCAGATTCTTCTTTATTTAGAAGGGAGGGTTCTCCTACACATATGCTGCACTCCACCAATTATTCTACTATTTCATCCCTGCCTGAAGACTTAAACAAAATTTGGGCTGCATGGGCCACCATTTGGGTCTCAACACATTTGACATGATCAATTATGTCAAATGGCTGGATTGGACTAGGCACATGAGATGAGAGTTCCTTTTGGTTTATAGGAGGGGTGAGAGGACTGATCTGCCAAGTTGAAGTAGAAGGTGCAGAGATGTTTGGGATACTTACTTTCTCAGTAATCACTGGGTCCTTCAACTGGATAGGTAGAGCAGTCCCACTCTTAGCAATTGAAATTGTAGACTAAGGTCACTCCTCTATTTCTCCTTTATTAGCTTGTTGAGCTGACTGATTCTGGGACTAGGTAATCACACCATATGATCTTTCGGATGCTCCACATTTACTTTTAGGTTCATCCTAGTAATCCAAGAAACCAATGTGGGAGTTCCCAGCTGATTCTTCTTGACTGTCTTCCATGATATCAGCATCATTTTCTTGATTTAATTTAGGCTGATAAGAGAATTCTAATTTTGCTTCAAGATATCCCATTGCTGAATTGGTTGGAGGAGCTTCCAGGGCAAGTTTCCCTTGTGGGGGAGGAAGGTAATTTGGTTTCCTTTAGTTCCTGGCAATATTGCCCTGATATGACTGATTTGGGAATGTCCTTCTATATATAGGAGTAGAAGACATTACTTGAGCCATTTTCTTTTTAAGAACAAGCAACTCATTTGCTAATTTTTGCACCATTGGATCTATGGTGCTTGTAGATGTAAATTCAGAAGATGATGAAGCTCTGTTTCTATTTGGATCTCTTCTTATCTTCCCTGCTAAGATGATATCATCTTCTACTTTAGTGGCCAAAAGTTGAGCTACAATGAGATCTATTTGACCAGCACGTCTCAAGAGGAAACTGACTTTAGGTAGTTGAGAATTAATGAAAAAGCATTTGAGATTCTTAGCTGTAGGTCGAGCAATGACAGGGATTCTATTTCTCAGCTTGTCAAATTTTGCAATAAAATCCCTCATGGGCTCATGAGGTTCCTTCTTCATCTGCATAAGTTGGGATAGCAAAGCATGATCATCTTCTGTAGGTTTGAACCTTGCTTCAAACTTGGCTTTGATAGTGTCCCAGCTAGTCACTAATCCAGTCTGTAGATGGTAAAACCAGTCTGCAGTAACACCTTGTAATGTCTCCATGAAAAGCCTGACTGCCATGTCTTCAAATTCTACCCCTATCACAGCATAGGCTATGGTGAAGGCTGCAATGTGTTCATCAGGGTGGACTCTTCCATCACCAAAGAATTTGGGGAAATTCTTCCTTGAATTGAGTGGTAGCTCATGCAGGGGTGGAGTTAGATTAAGTGGGCCAAATGAGTTACCCCAGGGGCCTTGAACTGCCATGATCAGATTATGAACAATAGGGATAACACATCTAAGTGGAATTGCTAGATTATAGGACAAAAATAGAAAAGAAACTAGCCTTACTTCAGCTTAAAGCATGAGGCTTCAAACTGCACTTTCTTTCCCAGCAGCTCTGGTTTTGCAGACCAGATAATATAATTAAGATGGATGAAAATGGTAAAGTTATAAATGGATAATGGGTAAGACCTAGATGGGAGTTTCCAGACTGTATAATGGATAAGGTGATAATGATAATGGGTTATAATCCCTAGCGGAGTCGCCAAAAATTGTTGGTTGAATATTTTGTCTATCAGCGTACTGGTAAACAAAATAGGTCTTATCAACCAAAGTAAGAAGATTCGTCATCCAAATGTGTAAGTTTATCACATCAGAAGGAGACTGCTCTCTCTTCTCATCAAGGGGAGGTTCCCTGTGGATATGCTATATATATGTATAAACAAAAAATAATACTCAAGGGTAGGATAAGACATCCATCTCTCTTTCTTCAGAGATGATGTGTGCAAAATAAAGGAAAAACTCAAGGGAAATGACAGATAACACTTCTCTTCGTTGTTCTATCTTTCCTCGCTTTCAGCTAGTTTGGGTCTTGAATTCTAGAAATTCATTCAGGTCTATAAATCCAAAGGATCAATGGCTATTTCATGGACTTTAAAATTGACATTTACATACCAGTCAATGTGCTCTCAACGGCTAGTTCACTGTCCTAAATTTGACATCTTCAGGGGCATCACCCTTTGGTCTTCTTTTGGCTTTCATCTTTACCCTTTCGGGCCTTAATAAGTGATCCTTGAATGGGTTGAAAAGGTCCCTTTACTTTGGCCTCTGAGAGTCCCCCATAAGGGCACTTGCCCTTTGGGGTCCTTCGGCAGCCCTTTGCCTTGGCAGTCCCTGCGGACAAATCCCTAGGATTTCTATTTGAGGCTTCCTTCAGACAAAAGTCTAAAAGAATTAGGCATTAACCAATTTTCAAATTCCTTAAACAAATCTGAAAGAATTACCTTTCAGCTTTTCTTGAAAAATGACCCTTTCGAAGGGTGCTTTTATTGATTAAGTGTCCTCCGCAAGGGCACTTGTCCTTCAAGAAGTCTCTTTCTTTTCTTGAACTGCCCCTTTAAACTTTGGTGATGAACCATTCTATTAAACCAAGACATTGAACCAATCGATTGAACCAAAAATGGTTCAAGCTGATGGTACAAGCTGATAGTTCAATTGGATAAACAAGCTGATGAACTAAGCATTGAACCAAACATTTGAACTTGCCTTTGAACCAATAATTGAACCATCTCGTTGAACCAATCAATTGAACCAAAGCTTTGAACCAAAATGGTTCAAGCCAATGGTTCAATCAAATGAACCAAGTGAATGAACCTGTTGTTGAACCTATAAACGTTGAACCAAAGGATGAACTGAAAGAATGAACCAATTGAGTGAACTATTTGGTTGAACCAAAAGACACTGAGTGAAATAAAGCATTGAACCACTTGGTTGAACCAAGCCATTGAACTATTCCTTTGGTTGAACTCGCCATTGAACCTTGAACACGTTGAACCTTTGAACCAAAATGGTTCAATGGTTCAACGGTTCAATGGTTCAAGCCGCCTTGATTTGGCCAAGTGTCTTGAAGCTGATGAACCAATTGAAGCGATTGAACTTTGAACCTTGATGAAGCACTTAACTCTTGCCAAAGACATTGAACTTGTTGAACCTTGAACCCATTGAACCTTTGAACCAAAGTGGTTCAATGGTTCAATAGTTCAATGGTTCAAGTCTCTTTTTGCACTCAGATGCTTGTCGATGAAGATTTTCAACTGAACCAAAGCTCTGAACCAATCCCAGAGAATGACTAAGTGTTGAAAATTGATTCTTTTGACTGAAACCGCTTGTAGAAGCCTTTGAACCTATATAAATGAACCTATCTGTAGAGTCCGTAGACTTTTTGAGAAGCTTGGAAAATGAGGAATTTGAATGTATAGGACAAATTTTGGAAATAGAAGAGACAATTTTGGTCTGTAAGACCAAAATAGTTCAAATGTTGTCCCAGAAATGACTACTATTTTTTGAAGGACAACACAATTGATTCCCCTAGAATGATCAAAATCTTGCTAGTTTTAGTCAACCCCATTTTTCCATACCCTTATCAGGATTTGGATGATTATACTTAGTGTATTTTTGGATCATTTTCTCATTTAGTATGTTTTGAGACTAAAACTTGTTTGTTTGTTCATAAGCCATGTCAAAATAATGTATTTGAGTTGAGGAGGGTAGTGTTATGCTACCCAAATCATGTCAAACCATTTGTCCCTTTAAGTCTTTTGAAGAATAACATAAATCACATCATTTGAGCATGTTTACACAATTAGGTTGCTCAATTTATTTCAAAGACTAGTTTACCTTGCACTAAAAACCATTTATTTCAAACCATGTCATGTATAAAATTTGGACCTTTGTCTTATGTTGTCATGTTGCCCAATTTTGTCTAGCCTATTTGGTCAAATCTTAGTTTTCAACGTTGAGTTTTCAATTAACCTTGTTAAGTTTGGATCCAAACATTGATTGATTTCTATTTTGGCCTTAATTCATGGGACTAATACATAGATATTTATCTTTTAGGTTGCATAACTTTAGTTAATCAATCACCCAAATTTGAAAACCATTGATGGTTTGTTTGTTTAGTACCCATCCTTATCATTATTTATGCCTTTATTTGGAAAAACACAGTCTTTTTCAAAGAGCCTTTTTGTCTTATTCCTTATGACAATTGATCATGTTTATGTTTGATTTCGTGTGTTGGGTCTATGTCAAAGTTGTTTCCAAACTTATTAGATTAAATGAAATCACATCATGCCTTTATTTTAAGTCTAGATTTTGATGTTGTTTGGCCAAAAGTCCTAGTGAATGCCTATTTGTTTGAGCCTAGCTTTTGACTCTGCATTTGGATAAAAGACCTAGTAACTCAACTTTTCCCTTTCCTAATTTAGACCTTGTTTGGAACACTCTGATCTAGACCTTTGACATGCTGGTTTTTATTTAGACACTTGACCTTTTGTACGTATGATATTTGACATTAGACATTTAATGTTAGATTATTTTATGCTAAGTATTATCATAAATCATTTTGGAGATACAACTCCACTTTTAGACCATATTGGAGATATATCTCCACCCCTTCGACCAAGTTAGACCAAGCTTGAACATTTGTCCTTTCGACATAGTTTTTCAGAGTTTATGGAACTCTAGGCTTTTTTATTCCAGAGCTTTCATCATTTACGTGGATATGTGTAGCTACACTTATGGTGGAGTCACTCACAATCCAAATTATGATATAATGGCCCACAAAATGACTTTTATGGCTTTGGTCAAGACCCCAATGATGTTAATATGGTTTGTGAGATATATTTTTATCCACCTCATATTAATCACTCATGGGAACAAAGTCATGAAATAACTTATGATCCAACTTGAGACCTTGATTGGTATGAAGAGGCTTGTGAGGAGGAATTTGAAGACTCGACTATAGATAATGTTATTTGGGATATGGATCTGTACCCTCTTTATAATAATCACTACATGAAAACAGTCAAGAACCAACTTATGAGCCAATTCAGGACTGAGATGATATGGTTTATGAGGAAGACTTGGATGCTTTGGATTATGTAAGTAATCGGGCTCTACCACATTATACCATTTCTATTCTAGGACCATAATGTCACACCATTCCCATACCAAGACCTCATCCTTTGGTTTGTTCAAGCAATCAGGTTCCATAATACCAAACCATTTCTATACCAAGACCTCATCCTTTGGCTTGTGCAAGCAATCAAGCTCCACAACACCCCATCATCATTCCAAGACCTAGTCCTTTGGCTTGTGTAGGTAATCAATCCCCACAATGCCTTATCGTTACCATTTCAGGACTTTGTCCTTTAGCTCATGCGAGCAATCATGCTCCCCAAGGCCCTACCATTATCCAACTGTAAGTCATTCCTCATCCAGTACCAATCCCAACTAAACCTCAAGTGATCAATCATTCAAAGACTAAGATATGTTCAAAATTGGTATTTTCCAACTCATTGGAAACCAAGGCCAAGACAACCAACCAATCCAAGATGTTTATATTGAATCAACCATTTATGATAAGTCAACCTATGATAAATTTCCTATTGATCTTATACCAATTGTCGAGGAGTCTCACTCTGATGAGCCAGTCTTTGTTGAGTCACTTCTTAATTATTATAACCACCTTTGGGAAAATCATTACCTCAACCATGAACCTATTTTTTAAGAGCCTCTTATTACCAAGCTAGTCTTTGAAGAGTTGTCTCTTGATCTTTTTCCCATCCTAGAGGAGTCTCACTTTCACAAACTAGTATTTGTGTACCCCATCATGCCGTTACAGGTTGTTACTTATCCAATACCAAATATTCAACAAGACATCATTATAACATAGTACCCATCAGATGAAGAATCAGAGTTAGAGTCAGGTTTTACTCCTAGACTAACATTAGATTTAGCATCAAAATCTAAATCTAAATCAACATCAAATTTAAAATCCCTTGAGTTAGAATCAAATTTAGATAAAGAATATGTCCATGGCTATTACAACATTGATTACGCATGCCTCACAAATCAATTTGAATATATTTATGATCCTTCTATGGTTTTTGAGGATGAATACTTTAGCTTTGACACAAGTTATCCTAGTATCTTTTATGAGATTGTGTAGCCTCTCCCCATTTCATTACTATTCCATAGGCCATTACCATCAACTAAAATAGCCATATTATTGACATTCCATCTCCCATAAGTGTTGATTAGGATTGATAAAATCACACTTTGTTAAACTGCATCCATGGTGACATAGTAGTTGAAGAAGAACAAGGAGGCTAAGACAACATTCATGTAGCAGAAGAACACTCTCCTAGTGAAACCTTTTTAAAGGTGCTAGGGGACAAACCAAGTTAGAACTCAACATCTTTTAGTGAAACTTTTTCAAAAGTGCTAGAAGACAATCAAATTCAAAAGTCAACATTCCTTAGTGAAACCTTCTCGAAAGTGCTACGGGACAATCAAGATAACTTCATTGGTGAAAACCTCATTGAGGCACCAATAGATGAGCACAAAAGTTCTTCACTACTTAATGAAGACAAAATCAAAGATCAAATAAAAATATCTTCTTATCTGTAGCCTAATTATATGGTAGCTACTCTCAAGCCTAAATAATAAAAAAATTGATCGTCCTATCGAGAAAACAAGTCTTCGGTGCTACTACAACCAAAATTATGTCGAATCCAGCATCAACAACATTACATGTGACTAAAATTCCTGATCTTTATTTATTTCTCCATCATTATACATTCCATTATCATCTACCATTCCATTTCATATTCAAATGTACCATCCATTATTTATCCCTATTTACCATCCATGGTTGTACTTTCCTTTAAAGAGGCTATAAAAATACCTTGTCTCAATGTTTGAAGGAATTAGAATTAATGACCAATGAAGATCACAAAAGTATTTTTAGAAACAAAATCTATAGGCCATCTCTCATTATTTGAGAAGACATTGTTTTGCATATGGCTTGCAACATCTTCCCAAATAGGGGCAAACTTTAGACACCTAAATCTGGCCACTGATAACCCCCAATCAAGATTTTGGCCAATTTCCACCAAAAATGCACAATTTGGCCTAAAAATACTAAACATGCTAAAATATTTGAAATTGACATATTCAAATTCCAATTTTGGCCAGGGTATCACTAAATGGGGTATTCCAATTTATGGGCCAGCTAACTTTGATCAGATCATTTTGAATCAAAATGCCAAATTTGCACTTGGGTGCTTTGGATTGCTCTTTCCTATCAAATATTCTACACATGACATGTGCCTTTGTTATTTGTTATTGGTAACATCCTAAATGGGAATACATATCCAATGCATCTGACATTGCCTTCTAATTATAATCTAGTCAAATTTTGGACCAATAACAAGTCATTTTGATCAATTTGAGTAATTTATGCATAAAACACTTAATCATGCTTAAGAGCTAATTAACCCAAATCAAGGCCTCATCAATAATTCCATGAAAAATTGTTGAATACTTATTTTTGGAAATGAATATTGAATATCTGCATCATCAAGTGACCTCATTTCTTGGGAAGACATCCCTAGGTCATAAACGCCACAAATATCAGGATTCATGGCCTCCATGCCTCATCAATGCCTTCCATGATGCCCTCCATACCTCTTAATTTCCCCTTATTTCAATGTCATAATGAGAATAATTACAAATTTAATTCTAAAAATTGAATTAATCCTCAACCACACATCTCAATTTTGAGATGGATGGTTGAAGTTGATTCTGATCATTCTCAAAAATCTATAAAGAGGAGGCCTCACAACATCATTTCTAAGCTATTTTGGTGCAAAGTTATGATGCAAAAATATCTTCAAAGAGCCATTAAAACTAGTGTTACCATGCCAAATTGATTCCAAGCTAAGCCAAGCCATAAGCCAAAGGTGCTAAGGAGAGATGAAGGTAGTCAAGCTTCCATTGCCAAGGACTTCATGAGCACAAAAACTGAGCAAGCCACTACTACAAAGGCATTTGGAGCATCCAAAGAAGGTGAAGGAATTCTTGAATTTCATTCATTACTTTTTAGTTGTGTTTATCATTTGTTTTTATTAACGAAGCTCTCCCTAGTGTCTAAGCCTAGAGATGTTATGCTATTAGTGTGTTTATTTCATTTTGTTTTCATTTTGGAACTAACACCATACTAACCATCCTCTCTTGAGTCAAATCCCTAGATCATATAATAACTGCCTTTGGGAAAATCATTGTGTTGTCACCACATTGATTTTTCCACCCATAGAGGGGCATGTTGTTATCTTGTTTGTCTATCCTAACTGGGACATCTCCATCTTCTCAATGATTATAACCACCTTTGGTCAAATTATTGTGTTATCATACCACATTGCCACTATCAGGGTATAATGCTTATAATTGCCTTTGGTAAAACCATTGAACACCATCCCACTTGCATTGGCAATGACTTTGACTACTTTTTCAATATCATTGCATTTTCACCCCATCATCTTTCCTTTCTTTGGTCCCCTTGTTTCGCTTCTTTCTTTTTGAGGGATTGTTTATCGACTTACTTGTGCCAACTATTCCCTCAACGGGGCATCATACAGTTATTTTATCATAGTTACAATTATAGACATGCATGGCCTTTTCATTCTTTGAGAATATGTTACTATGCTTATAACTTGTAATGCCTTCCCAAACAAGGGCAAATTATAGACACCTAAATCTAGCCGTCGATAACCTCCAATCAAGCTTTTCATTAATTTCCACCCAAAATGCACAATTTAGCCTAAAAATGCTAAAACACACTAAATAATGTGAAACTAAAGTATTCAAGTGCCAATTTTAGCAAGGGTATCCCTAAATGGGGCAATGTAATTTATGGGCCAGCTAACTTTGATCAGATCATTCCCAGTCAAAATGCCAATTTTGCACCTGGGTGCTCTAGATTGTTCTTTCCTATCAAATATTTTACACAAGATGTGTGCCTTTGTTATTTGTTGTCAAAAACATCCTAAATGGGATAGTGGGTCCAACGCATCTAACATAGTCTTCCAATTCCAATCGAGTTGAATTTTGGACCAATAACAGGCATTTTGATCAATTTGAGTAATTTGTGCACAAAGTACTTAATCATGCTTAAGAGCTAATTAACCCAAATCAAGGCATAATTAATAATTCCATGGAAAATTATTGAAAACTTATTTTTGGAAATGAATATTAAATATCTACATCATCAAGTGACCTCATTTCTTGGGAAGACATTTGTAGGACATAAATGCCACAAATATCAGGATTCATGCCCTCCATGCCTCATCAATGCCTTCCATGATGCCCTCCATGCCTCTTAATTACCCCTTATTCCAATGGCATGATGAGGATAATTACAAACTTAATTCCAAAAATTGAATTAATCCTCAACCACACATCTCAATCTCAAGATGGATGGTTCAGGTTGATTTTAAACATTTACAAAAATCTATAAATAGAGAGGCCATGAACATCATTTTAAGCTATTTTGGTGCAAATTTATAATGAAAAAATATCTTCAAGGAGCCATTGCAACTAGTGTTACCATGCCAAATTGATTCCAATCCAAGCCAAGCTACAAGCCAAAGGTGCCAAGGAGAGATGGAGGTAGTCAAGCTTCCATTGCCAAGGACTTCATGAGCACAAAAACCAAGCAAGCCACTACTACAAAGGCATTTGAAGCACCCAAGGAAGGTGAAGGAATTCTTGTGTTTTATTCCTTACTTTTTAGTTGTGTTTGTCATTTGTTTTTGTTAACTAAGCTCTCCTTTGTGTCTAGGCCTAGAGATGTTATGTTATTAGTGTGTTTATTTCATTTTGTTTTCATTTTAGAACTAACACCATACTAACCATCCTCTCTTGAGTCAAATTTCTAGATCACAAGCCTTAACATATTTATTGATTTATTTTTATGTAATATATAAGAATGCATTAAGTAATTATTAATTTTTATTTAGATGGTTGATTAAGGTTACTTTATCTTCCATTTAAAAATGATCTTTTTAACATTTTCCATATTTTCTAAATGCAAATAAATATGCCAAAAGCAATGATAAATTTCAAATTTGAAAATGATTAAAATTAGAAACCCTAACAGGCTAAAAAATCTAGATCAAGCTAGTACTTGCATGAGAAAAATCATAGGTCATGTTCACAAAATTTTTAACCTTTTTTAGGATTTAGGGTCAGGGGAGAGTAACCTAATCAAAGATGATTAAAATATTTTGAAATTAGGAAATTAATGAATTTAGATTCTAACATATTTTGATCAGAAATATTGAATCTAAGCATATGTCAAATATATAAAGCATAATATTTAATATTATGATAATAGCAATACGAAGGAGAAATTATACTTAGCTTATATATTGATGTGATGACAGGTTTGAGTAATGCAGATGTAAAAATATATTGTATGAAGATTTTGTTTTAGATATCACATTCTAAAAATTATCTTTATATTAACACAGATACTTACATCACCCTTTAGACACTTGTGTCACCCTATTTACACTTGTGTTGAGGCTACTATCCATGATTTAACACATCTATCCTATATGAAGTATTGAATGTTGACTAAAACTTTCACTGGGTCTTTTTGGGTTTTCTATCACTTTTTAGATTGTGTGTTCAGATCGTGCACATGCTCTTGATATAAGAATATATCTCAAAACCCTATATCCTCTTATTATGTCTTGTCACCATGTAAAAATTGGGTTAGTGGGCTCACAAATTTGAGTTGACCTCAAGGCCCCCTCTATCAATGAGCACTACCTACATAGGCAATACTTCAAAAAGGGCCTTAGACATATGTAGTTCTCCCCTATGTGTTGGCTTGTGTGTGAATAATGGTGTGTAATGTTATATGCAAGTGCATGTATTGATATAGATTGTAACTTGAAAAATATGGCACATGGGCTACTCTTTGAATGTTTTAGACCTGTGATATGACTGCTCTTATGACTTATGAAAATAGGAAGAAATAGGGCAAAAAAACTTAGTTGTGCAATTGATTTTCAGTAGTGCAGTGTAAGCTTGAAAGGCGTTTGCTAAATGAATAATGAGTTGGATTTAACTCATATTTATACCACCTATTTTGAAATTTTCCTCATATAATGGTTAATGAAACATAGTAGGTTAACCCGTACATATCAAAATATTTTTAAATTTGAATGTTCAAAAAGCACATACATTTGTGTTTTAGAATGGATAATAACATCAATATTACCATCCAAGTCTAAATGTAATTATCCAAAAACATAAAAGGTTGTTGCAGCTTTCTAACTAACATTGAAAGATATATATCAGAGTTTAAGTGTACTATAGGCTATAGGTGATTTGGGTAATTAGAATAACATGGTTAAACCAAAATATAAACATTTAGGCCTAGTGAGATGGTGAACATGAGCCTATTAAATACAAACAAGTTCAATAACTGAAGGGTATAGCTTTGAGTGATATTTTTTAAGTGTACAAGACTACTTTAACATATAGTTATAGATTAAAGCATCTCCAAATTTCAAAATGGAGTTTTTCAATTATGCACCTTAGAGGGCAAGGATTTCAATGAATCTATGAAATATTTTCACCTCCAAAATTACTTCATATAAATATTACATTCCACATTTCCCTCTTTGAATTAATAAAAAAATTCGTTATTTTTGTGTTGTTCTTGAATTTCGGTTATTTTTTTAGGATAATTATTTAGCTATGAGATCACCTGACAAAAAAATTCAAAATGTAGAATATTGTTTCATCCTCTCATATTACCTTATTTCTATTTATAAATTAATTCTAAAATTATCATGAAATATTAGTCTTATCCTATTACTTACGTGTATTGTGAACTTCATTCCCATACACTTTCTTGCAAACTTAAAAACTCTACCATATAACCTTGTCTAGAAAATTATCCATGACAAGATCCCCTTTTGTAGTTCACTATAGGAAAAATAATAGGATGCTCAAACCAAGTAACTATATCCACCTATCTTTGTCCTTTTTGATGATCCCTTGCATCTTTTTAGTTTCATGGGGCCAAGATTTGGGGATAAGAGCCTTTAAAAAAATAAAAAACACTATACGAAATCAAGCTTATGCAAGTCAAAAATCAATTCTACATATCTCAACCTTTTCTACTCATTGGTAATGATCCCTCACATTATTGGTTATGTGGGGTTAACATTAGGTAAGGATGTCATTATCCACCTACATTCAGTATTTGGTGATGAGCCTATGCATCTTCCTAGTTACATAAGACTAAGTATAAGGGGTCACACAAGCAAAATCAAGTTAAAAAGTAATGCAAAAAGTGTCTAAAAAGTAATAAAATCCATTAAAAAAATTATTATATGTCTATGATAAGAGGATAACCTCACCCATTTTACCAATTCCATCACATTTGGCCATCTCTCAATCTAAGGCTAGAGGAAGACAACAAAACTAGTGTTTTCTAATCTTAGCAAGAAGAACAATTGTTCTCATAGTTCATAAGGATTAGGCCAACCTCTTATTCCTTGTGATTTTTTCATGTGTAGTTTTCCTCTTTCATCATTACACTTATCCCATCTTCCCTTCATTCCTTGTAAATTGAATGTCGTTTGTCATGTGAATACACTAACTTGATCATTACCTACAAAACAATCATTTGTGCATTTGTATTTTGTAACCATTCATCATATTAAATTTGAATGAATTTTGTATCACATTTTAAATATAAGAATATCCATATAATTTTTACCAAAACAATGATCTGTATTACCTCATAACATTCTTATCCATTTACAGTGCATAAATTAAGACATACATTAAAAAAAATAAAAGAGATGCTAGTCAATGTTAAAAGCAAAAATGGGTGTATATATACTGAGATTTTAGTATAAACACCTCCACACCTAGAGGGTAAGTGTGTCTCAAAAATATAAATAAATAAATAAATATAAAAACCCTAAAGATATACCATATTTAGTCTTGTTGTTGGGCCCCTCTTGAGGTAGAGTGCCCAGGGCTCCTTTTCTCCTCCTCTAAGAAGGTTTAGATGCAAAATGGTGAGGACTTTGGATCTAGTTTATACTTCTATGTCACCTATAGCTTATCACTATCTAGGAAGCATCCCCTCTCATAGTTTATTTGATGGAATTCGTTTGTCCACATCTCATTGTGAACAAGTCATTGAGAATCTTCACCTAAGACTCTAATAGTGCAACATTGGCCTATAGGCTAATATTATCTACCCTTTATCTGGTAATATCCTAAGTTCTAATATATGTAGGGGAACATATATTAGTGTGTATATCCACACTCATATGAAGGCATGGAGTAGTAAGGATTTTATCCTTATAAATCCCATTTTCCACTTGGAACAAGTCCAATAAAGAGTCCTTAATCAACCACCTCTGCTCCATGGCAAAATATTCAAACACATACACACATAGGCATATGTTTTATATATATATATATATATATATATATATATATATATATAAATGTAACTTAAAAAAGTATAAAACATGTTAAATTGTGGTAAAAATTAAAAAAAAAACAATGTGTTGACTCACTAGATCTCCTTCCTGCTTGTTGGCATCTGAGTTCTCATCATAACTCATCTCAGCCTCAT
The DNA here is from genome assembly GCA_037957365.1 of Torreya grandis. Lineage (NCBI taxonomy): Eukaryota > Viridiplantae > Streptophyta > Pinopsida > Cupressales > Taxaceae > Torreya > Torreya grandis. The sequence continues at coordinate 593,502 of JARHVA010001816.1, forward strand.
CCTTCTTGGATATAGGCTCATATCTTATAGAGTATTATCCTCCATGTGTTGTTTCCCTTGTCCTCCCTCTCTTACATCTATCATTAGTTGATACTACTATTATGGCTATGGATCTAGTTGTGGTCACTGTTATTGCTAATCACCATTTAATTATCCATGTGCTACTTGTATTACTAGTGCAAGAGCCTACACTTCACCCCCTCCTCCTACTATAGGATGTTGATCAACCCGTACTCCTCCTCCTCCTCATCATCATCATCATCATCAGCAATCAACCACCATAGTTATAAGATTCCTTAGTGTTAATAGATACCACCCAGTCTCCCTAGTTGTAAATCCTAATCTCCCATTCCCATCTATAAAATACTTGAGGAATAGGTAGATTGTATACATATTGTAGCCCAAACTATTATGGCACATTGTCAATAAGGTGCGACTCTACCTAACCATGTCAATTGTGCACTTACATGTGCTCTTGTAGGCCATCAATGTGATGGATTCATAGCCCCATTGACCAACCATCCCTTGGTAGGGCATCATAATGAAATATATTATTATTAGTGTTACCACTACCCATTGTGCATCCTTAAAGGGTACCATACATGTACACTTAGAGGCCTTGATGGATCTCACTGCTTGTTGTAGAAAAGGGTGCACAAATTTGTCTTAGTCAATTCTTGGTTTATTACTACTAGGTGAAATCATGAGCTATTCCTTTTGTGATCAAAATTTAAACACTCAGTTGCACTGACATCAATCCACATAAGGCACATACCTTATGCACTCACTTGAAGCATAACTAAGAAGGAACTAGGGCTTGTGTTGGGATAGTTGTGCCATGGTGTGAGACTTTATTCAGGGGACTTGATCAATTCAAAGAAAGCATTTAGGTAGATCTATAGGCATAAGCCCTTTCATAGACCAAGCCTAGTCACTTAGGCATAAGCCTTTATTTTATTAATCCTAGTGCCATATAGGTACTTGTAGGGTCAAAAGGTCTCTATCACTCAAACTACTCATGATAGACACATGCTTCTAACTAGGATGGGATCACTTGGTGCAGGATCTATACTCATTCTCTCTAAAGATTTATGATGTTATCACCATTCATTATAGAAACTCCATTAATGACACAAAACATAAGCATGCATAAACATTACTCATCATAATTTGAATTAAAATTATAACATTATAATCATTCCGAATTTAAATACAAATACACAATATGCATAAATCAGATAGAGTGTCATTTATTACAAAAATCATTATCAATAATCAAAGTTAAAATAAAGTATAGTGTTTATGGTAGAATATATTTTCAATTTATACTAAACTACCTAGAGGCTTATAGGTGAGCTTGGGCATATATAAATGGATCCTTCATGGTATCCATACTACTCCTAAGTCTAATGGTTGTCAGATATATGCATATAGAGTAACTCCATTTTGCTTGAGCTTCATTACAATTTTCTATCTCCTCTTCTTCTAGTTCAAGATCCTTTTATATACTTTTAGGAGCATCTTCATCAGGGCAGAAGGTGCACACCGATTATCAAGCTGGAACTTGATCATCATACTTTCCAACTCCATAATCTTGAAAACTCTACACTACAATCACCATGTATCACCAATCCTAGAAGATGCCCTAAATATTTGGGAGCCAGTTAGCCACCTACTAGCTAGTGCAAGATATGTGCTACATCTTTTAGATGGTGCCAAAATGCCAAACATATGCAAACTAATCTCTTTGTGCCCATGTGGATGTCATGTTGGTTTGAGTCCTTACTTAATGAGATAAGGGGCCCAACATCACCCAATATAAAAATTTTAGTCCATCCTTGGACTAGGTTGTTAAGCTCTTTAGAGCACAAAACTTGGGCATGCTTTCCTTGTGTTTGGTGTTGAAGTATTCAAATCCTTTAATGGCGAGCTTGATTTCCTCAATGATGTTATCTATTTTAGTAGAAGCAATAGTGAGCGTAAACACATCTATTTTCTCAATCTCTTTTTAGAAGGCCTCAACATTTGCTTTTGCCTTTTCCACACTCCCATCTAGGATTATTCCTTACTCATAGGCCTTAGTCTATAGAGCACATAAGAGTTCTTCCAATTTCTACCCTTCATATTTGATTTGTTGCTAAGCATTTTGATGCTCCCCATGATCTATTCCCACTTTGACCTACTCTTTAAGTATACATGCACCATCAACTTCTCTTTCTCCTCCTTTGCCTACTTTAGGTGTGCATCTATAACTAAGGCTTTGTTTAAAAAGATCAATAAAATAGAACATATTATATCTATACCCTCTTATAGTTTTAAAAATATTTCTTCTACCTCTTTGAGCTTACCAAATATCTCCTTTTATAGTGTGACTCAAGGATCTTCTTCTTCTTATTATGCCAACTTGGGTTTTAACCTTGGCAGCATCTGTTCCTCTAGCACATAGATTTTGTCAACCTTTGAAAGGTCTAAAGTATTGATGCCCACCAAAAGGTATGATTTAGCCATATTTTTATACTCACATAGATACTATAGCTTGAATTTGGTGGCTTGTACTTCATCTTTGGCTTCTTTGTGGAGCTTTTTCCATTTTCTTGCTCTGCCATCATTGATGAAGTTTTGATGCATAACTTTTGTGGCCATTCTAATCAATGAATTCCCAAATTGGATTGGGTTCATGGTGTGAGGTTTTATAATTAGGGAGTCTTTCCCCTCATCAATCTCTTCTAGGCTTAAATTAATCACTCTAGGTGCCTCAAAATGATGCTCATCCATATAATGATCAAATGCAAATGATGGTTGTTTTTGCATCCTAATTATGATAGTTTGGGGAGTATGATGTCATACATGTAAATTTCTTCATCCACCCATCCATTTTTCACCTTTTCCCTTATGCTCCAATCCTTATCATCCTTTTTAATGATGGTCGTCTCTATTTTTACTTCCTCCTCTTCACTATCACCGTCACTCTCTTCACTATCACCATCACTCTCTTCGATGTTCTCCTTATAGGACTCACCTGTTTGATCCTTAGGGGTTTCTTCCTTAGAATTTTCCCCTTCATTCACTTCTTCCTCCTCAATTTTATCAATACTCACCTCCATGGAAATTATTTTTGTGTCAGTGTCACCTTGTTACTACTGGAGTTCCTATATTGTCTCTATTTAGTTTTCTAAGGTGCTAGTATCACCTTCTTTTTCTTCAAGCACCCCATCACTACTTGGACATGCCTCTTATGCAGCTTCTTTTGCCTTCCTAGTTGGGGTGGTTGGTGCTTGCTTGACCACTTAAACTACTAATCATGTGCTTATGGGAACTTTCATGGCTCTTTTATCTAACTTGGCCATTTCCCATTATTTGGCAAGTCTCCACTTCTCCTCAAGCACCAACACTTTATTAATGTGTGGAGGGTTTTTCTAAGGATGAGGGGATTATCAGATTCTCTACTTCCTCAAGCATGGTGTTAATTCTACTTTAAATGAGTTATTTTACATCCTTGATGCTTGGATCCTCTTCTTCTTCTTCTATCTTTAGGATATATGTCCATGCTTTTTCTTCTTTAGTATCCTCCTCCATTCTAGGTATGAGGGTTGCCTCTATCTCCATCTCCACCAAAGTTATAGTAAGGAATGCAATGGGTCCCTTAGTATTTTTATTGTACTTCTTTTTAGAGGAATCACTCTCTGGTGTGAAGGTCACATGCTTCTTATGAGTTGGGGGCATAATTTTATCCCCAGAGGTAATTTTCAATTGGATGTGCTCCATGATCTCTTCAAGTTTCTCTCCCTACTTCTTCTAGATTGTCTTCTCCTATGTCTTCAGCATGACCTTCCCTTCATCATTGATTAGGAGGGGGAAATCATCATCCTTTCCAGGATTGGTGCCCTTCTTCCATAGCTTTATTTCATGGTAGAGTTTGAAGATTCATCCATTTATTATCTCTTTGGAGGGGATGAAGGTCTATCATCTCAGAGTCATCCTCCTCATCCTTGGTGGCCTAGGATCTGGGGTGCACAAATTGACACCTCAACCTTCTCCTATCTTGAACAGGATATCTAGATGTTGCACATTAGGAATTACTCCTTGCTCTACCATGAAATACTTGGTATAAAATGCATAAATTAACTTAAAGCATTCAAATAGGTTCCCATCCATGAGCATTAGGTGGATTATACAAAAATGCTACATTACAATAAAGGTTGCCATTCCCACCAAATGTTGGGGAAGCTCTTGAGGGATGTGCCATCAAATCCAAAAGGTTTAGATGTACCTATTCACACCACCCTTACATCTTAGTCTTGTACTTATATGAGAATTCGAGTGGGAAAATGAAGTCTTGATATTGTATTATATGGGACTCATGGTTGGGTGGGAACACCCATAGGTTATCATCATCTTTGTCTAGCACACCTATCTCTTCCATCACAATTAGAATCAACATATACCCCCACCTAACAGTTTCAAGCACTTAATGACACTCTTTCATGTTCTTAATAATCTCCTTAGTAATAAATTTGGAGATGTTGAATTTTACTCCCTGCACCATGTGGTGGGTGATGTACAAGAAGGTCTTATTAATGTCAAACCACCCTTTGCCAGGGTAAATTTTGTAGCTAAATAGGTGTACCATTTCCCTCATGTAGGGTCTTAAAAATCCTTGATGGGGAATGTGAGTCCTGACTTATATTAGCCTAGGAGCTTCATGACCCTCTCAACCTCCATTTCATCCTCCATTGTCTCATGGATATCTACCCCTGTGCTATATAATCTCATGATCCTACTGATGAGGCACATAAAAATCCTCATGCACCATCTTGTGAAGTAGAAATGGTCACCATATACATGCAAGGGGAGGAATTACACCAATTCCTTTGGATTACCAAAGTTTGGTAGCTCAAACATTTATGTTGTGTTTGTTTTTTCCATTTTATCTAGATGTAGACATCAAAGAGCACAACGCTTTCCTTTATATTCTACCCTATGTCAACCATCTTGTCTTGGTTTAGTTATTTCACATTACTCCCCTTTGATGGTTATAATCCTTCAATTTGCACATGTGTGCAAAGGACACCCACTTCTCCCCTATCATGACCTTGGAAGTGGGGGAATTGCATCTCTTTATAAGCAAGTTTTGCACTTGCTTCTAGGTCTATTATCATGATGCTTATGCCTTCTATTAGTTTTGCCTCCCATTTCATGATGGCTACTTCTTTCACCATTCACATTTTCTTTGCATCTTTCTTCACTTATGGGAGACCTATTTTTAGTCTCTTTTTCCCCATTCTAAATCAAATGCAATTAAAATGTGACTGGCTCATCATTTAGAAGCCCAAAAATTTTCTTGGTACTTCTCGCAATCATGGGAACTATGATCATGTCTTTAGCTATTAAACTTCCTACACTGTTAATGGTAGACTCATTATTCTGCATAACTTATACTACTTTGTTTCTCTCTCAATTCCTCTCCACTCATTTCCTTTTCAATTCAAATCAAAACATAATCTTGTTGGAAGTCTTTCTCTCTCAATTGGAAGGGTTGTGGATGAATAGTTTTCACTGGTAGCATTCTTTGCTTTTTGATGACTTCAGCTCTATGTTCTGGTTTGAATTATCAAAAATGTTTTTAACCTATTAAATTCTATCATTCACCTATTTATACTTTGTTTTCAGATACCTCATTAATGGCTAGTAATTAATGGCTTGGTGCCACATGGATTTCTTTAAATCTACTAAAATATGCCACCAAATTCTCATTTATTACAAATATTTGTTCTTTTGTCATCACAACATTATTTTTTTAATGGTTTATTTGATGAATTGATAGGTGATTCAAATGATCACTTCCTACCCACCATTAGGTGGGTGCTAGCTGTCTCAATAGTCATTCTTTTATGCTTAGCTTTACTTGGCACGACCTTCGCCCTTCTTATGGTAACCTAGGCATAATGCTTCACATGCACATGATTTATCCTCCTTGATTTCATCTCTTCTTATTGTTACACTTCCTTACAATCACACCTCTCTTTCTTGGTTAATTTTTATATACTTTCATGTCTCTTGCTTCAACCTTCCCTACCCCATATAAATCCTTATGTTAGTCCTCCAGTGCTTCATTCTCTCCTCTTGATTTATTGTGCATGAGTATCTTGTGTGCCTCTCTTTGTCAACTTATACTCATAGTTTTCTAAACCTAGAAAACTTCATGTTCCCAAAAACTTAGGAATCTAGCATTTAGAGAGCATATGTGCTTGACTCACCTGACTAGATTTATGTGTGTAAGCACTAGAAGATTTCTTATATGGGCGTAAAAGTGTCATGCTTATTCACTCAATATAAAAAATAAAAACATATGGAAATATTTGGCTTGCACAAAATTTTATTATGGTCAAAACAAAGTAGCTAAATTGTGATTGAGAAGTCAGTATCTGATGGTGTGAGCATCATCCTAGTGATGGTATAGATTCAATCTATTACCATTAAAATTCTTAGGGAGCATTTCACCCATTAATGTGTGTAGCTTGCATGTGCTAGTCTTAAATATATTATGGATGATATAAGGTCCCATCCACCTAATATGTAGCTTGCCTAGGTGCTTGAGGTACTTTGAGTCATATAGCAAGACTAGTGTACCTTCAGTTAAAACCTTGTAATTGATGTGCTTATAATGTCACAGAGTTAAATATGCCTTTTTTATTTGTTAGCTCCATCTTTCTTGGGTGTGTATCTCATCCAAGTGTTCCAAGTCTTCCAGTTGTTTGCTCAAAGACTCTTGGTCATCCAATCAACCAATATGCATGATGCATAATGAGGGCACTAGAAATTCCATAGGTAAAATGACCTCTGCACCAAACACCAATTGAAATGGTATAGCCTTATTCAGGTGCTTGTATGTAGTGTGATAGGCCCATAATACTATGAACACATGGTCATCCTAATCTTTGTAACCAACATTGCATATCTTTGTGAGGCATATTCCTAATATTTTTTTAAATGCCTTGGTGGTGCCATTTGCTTGTGGATGGTAAGGTGTTGACTTATGGTGCACCACCATGTATTTAGTTAGTAAGATCTGAATGGTTTTATTGAGGAAGTACATTCCATGATCGTTAGTCAAGCTAAGTGGTCATCTATAATGATTGATGATATTCTCCTAGATAAACCTTATTGTGGTGGTGGTTGTATAATCTTTGGTTAACACTATTTTGGCCTAGTTAGTGAAGTAATATATGGTAGCTAAAATATATTGTACACCTATCCATCTCATATTGGGAGTTATAGGCCTATCAAAATCAATGGCCCATTTTTAAAATAGTACCTAAGTAAGGATGGGTATGAGATACATCTCATCTCATGGTTTGGTTTTCCTCTGCATTGGTAGATGTCACATGCTTTGGTGCATTATTTTGCATCCTATAATAGAGTTAGCCACCACAAACCTGATTGTAGTGCCTTATGTATCATGGCATCTCTAACACAATGGCCTATAATAATGCCCTCATGCACCTCTTTAAATATTGATTTTTTTTCATGTTATGGGACACATCAGTACATGACCTCATCATAGCTCAACTTATACAGTTCCCTACCTATGACTTAAAAATGGGTAGTGCAAACTGTGAGCTACTTTTTCTCCTAGTCATCATGGTCTAGGGTATAAATCTAAAGGTAAAAAATGTGGTGATCTCTATCAAGTATTCAGGGACATGATGGACTCTATAAAGTTACATGTTAGGAATATCATCTTCAATAAACATTGTTGAATCATTAGAGTTGATGCAGGATAGATGGTCTAGGCCCTTATTTTGTTTTCTAGCCTTCACTAAAATAGGGAACTGGAACACTTAAAACAAAAAATCCATTGATAAATGTGCCCATGGAGAATGGGCTTGTTCATTAGGTACCTAAGTGCCTCATGATCAGTGAAAAAGCTGAAAGGGGTGGGTAATAAGTATTGTTTGAATTTTTATAGGGTGTAGACCATGGCAAGTACCTCATGCTCAATTGTGGTGTAGTTCTACTCTACCTTGGTTAGTTTTTTGCTTGCAAAAGAAATGGGCTGATCCATTTTGCCTTCACTTGGTTTTATCAAAATGGCACCAATTGTAGTACTAGAGGCATCGACATGGACATGAAAGGGAGTTTCCCAATCAAGAAATTATAATATCGGTGCACTTTCTAATTTGAGTTTCAAGGTCTTAAATACATCTTCTTGTGATGCACCCCAATAAAATGGTCCATCCTTTCATAAGAGATCTTCTAATGGTACAACAATCTTGGCATAGTTTCTTATGAACTTATTATATTACCCATAATGTCCAAGAAAGGCATGAATGTTTTTCTATGTTGATGGGGTTTAGATATGAAGGATGATTTCAATCTTTATTGGATCAATGAGAAGACCATCCTTACAGATGATGTGCTCGATCAAAGTGCCAAAAGGTGTTGTGAAAACACATTTCTTGAGGTTCAAAGAAATTTACAACTACCTACACCTTTCAAACATATGGCACAAGTTACCATAGTGATCCTTCACTAACCCATACGTAATCTATTCATCTAAGTATACTTGGAAGAACTTATGAATGAAGTCTTTGAAAGTGATGATCACCACTCAGGAGAACACAGATGGCACATTATTAAGTCCAAAGGGTATCACATTGTATGTGAAATAACCCATTCTATCATAAAGTTGGTTTTTGGCTTGTCCTTCTCAATCTAGACTTGATAATATCCTAATAACCCATTAGTAAAGGTATATATCTCACAAACTAATATGCCATCTATGACTTCATCAATGAATAGAGTTGGAAAGGGGTTGGTTACTTAAGTGACATTCAATAATCTATAGTCAACACAAATTTTGATGCACCCTTCCTTTTTGATGCTGATGAACATAGGGATAACCCATTCAAATTATTGCATAGGTTAGATTATGCATGTGGCTAACATAATACCAATCTTCATTTTGACCTTGGCACAAAGATTGGGTTTCATCCTGTAAGGTCATTTCTTGATGGGATTTTTGCCATTGACTAGCTTGATGTTCATCTTCTCAAGGGATGGGTGTGTGCCTTTCATATCTCTATAGTTTTGAGGGAAAAAGTCTTAGAATTCCTTTAGGAGATCAATAATATGTGATATCTATATGTTATCCTCAACTTGGTGCACTAACTTCCTTTTGTATGTCAAATTCTTCCAGTTGCATGACTTCTATGTTTCATCATCTTCATAACTAGAGTCACTATTAAGAGTTTGCTCTTCAAAAAAATATGGGAATGCTAACCCCTTTTCATCTAACATGTCTTTTAGGTGCTCCTCCAATATTTTAGTTTCCTTAAACATTGCTCTTTAAACTACCTATAGTGGATCCATTAATTCAAGGTTTTGCAAAGAAAAGGAGAATGTGTGAACAAACCCCTCCTTAAGTGCATCCTAGTTGGCTATCTCATGGTGCATCTCATTGACGATGTACCATTCCTATGCCTAAGTCTTTAAATTACTATAGAAGCCATGTACCCATAGATTCCTTGGGGCATTTTCATTGCAGATAGTCCACGTTTATTCACAAAGGCATGCAAGTACTATATGGTCAGATTTGCCAAAGTAGGTTGAGATGTCAAGGTCCTCATTGCTCTTTCTAAATCTAGTACAAATGAATACCTTCACATCTTTCCAAGTTAGCAAGCTAGGATTTTGTGTTGTCTACCAATGAGTAGTAGTGATCTTTAATGTATATACTAGTACACCCATTCTATCCACCTCTTTTAAGATACATGATTCAAGGTCATAGATATAGTCCTCCACTAGATTACTCCCTTCATATCTTGGAAGTGCTAAAAGTTTACCCTTAGGTGAAAGAATCATTTTCCATTCTTAGCATAAGGGACCGACCTTTTAAAATCATGTTCAATCTAAACCTAACCTATCTTTATTAGTTTTAGCACCTTCACATGCACCAAATGACACCTTCAATCAGTGGCCTCATATGATTCATTGACCCATCAGTTGCAAGAAACATTAGTGGTGTTTGAGACTGATTGTCCATCTTCTTAAGAGAGGACTCCTTGATCATTAGGTCTAGAGTTTTGGTGCCTTGCACCGTGATGTTATAAATGTGGTTGATCTCATCCTTGATGTCTATGTTCTTGACATAGGGGGCCTTGGTCATGAGAAATGGGTATAAATACCCTCTCCTTTCCATACTCAAATGTCATGTAGTGCCTTTTGAAGTGAATATCTACATTGTTTGCATAACACCATGGCCTTCTTAGAAATTTTGGATAGTTGTCCTCCTCTATTAACTTGATCACTCAAAGTCAACATAAAATTTTGTGCCCATGATATCTATAACTATACTATTTATAATTCTAATAAGATGTGCTAGGGTATTATTGGCCATGAAGAGTATATTAGGGGATGGTCTCAAGGATAGCCTACCCATTTTTTCCCAAGTAATTTTGGTCAAGATGTTGACTTCAATGTCTATATATACAAGGACTTCATAGATAGACCATCCATCAATAGTAGCATTCACAAGGAGTTATTGGTTGTACTTTACATTTTGTGTATGCCAAACTTCTCACACCCTCTCCATGCTTGGCATAATGACCTGAACTTGATTTTGACATGCATGCTCTAAGAGCAAGTTCTTCAATAGGGGTAGCATTCCCTCTATTTGTAAGAGGTATAGGATCTCAATTAATTATTGTATCTCAACTTCCTGGCTATCCTACTTCTTTTGAGAGGCAACAACCTACACTTTTAGGTCTTACACTTATTGGAGATCCCCTTGAAGAATTTGGATGATACTCATAGCCTACTGCAATACATATTTTTGGCATACTAGGTCTAGGTAAGGTGCAAATATTGGTTCAGGCTATGATATACACTTAGTGCGACCCTTATTCCCATATTCTAGGCATAACTCAGGTACTGGCACAACTAACAATTGAGTGGTGAATCCACTTCACATAGTTGTTTGTACCTTGATTGCCTTAGTGCATGTAGGTTGCACCTTTGGGGTCTATTTTTCCATTTTTAGATCATGCATAATAATTAATATGCCTTTATTTATTCTAGGCCTACCTTAGGTCAATTTTTTGTACAAGTTAGAGCCTTCTAAGACTTTATGGGACCCTCAACAATACCCACACATGGGATGTGTAGGGCAGTCACATTGATAATGCTTAGTTGAGCCACACGTATAGCATGAGTGTGGTGGGAACCTTCCACCCCTACATCCTCCACCTTGTCATCTGGTGCCTAGTTGTATTCTAAATCCTACATTTTATTGGCCATAACCCTCATTACTTTGGTTTTCTTACCCTTTGACTATTGTAGTGACCTTTTGTGTGCCTATTTCCATGTTCTCATGCATTTCATTAATCACCTAGTAATTAATAGTGATATGGGTGTAGGCATCACATAACCAATAATAGATAGTTATGTTAACTTAGCTATCACATTACAACAAAGGGTAGTTATAGATGTCATTCACCTTTTGATATACTTATTAGCTTAGAAGCAAAGTGCACACATTCCTTTGTGTGTAGTTAGTCCTATTATGGCCTTCTACTTCATAGTCAATACACCATAATCCACTTTATAATTCATACAATGAGCTAGCAGTAAGATTTTGGAATTGGGAGGCCATAAATGCAATATGTGCATCCATAAAAGGGTTGATCATGGTATCTACACTTTCAACTGCTTCTACTCTGAGCATGGCTTCAAGTGCTTCTCGAGGGTCTATAAATGTTTTTTATGGAAAACACTCTTTAGAATGGCATGAGTAACCCTCCAATGAACCACTACACATGTTGGGAAGGGTGAATATCATATGGGATCTTTGATAGAAGAGTTTTGAACCTTACATCATACAGGTGCACACTCTCTAAGAGTCCTTAGATAATATCTTTTATCACAATGATGCTCTACTATTCAAACTTTGGAATGTCAAATTCCTTAAAGAATGCATCCTGAAAGGAATCATAGTCAACCATGGCTTGGTTAGGATCAAATTTTCTATTCTAGGTGTGGGTACAATCAAGTAAAGTGGTTGCAAACTAGGTATCCTTGCATTCTGATTGGGTTATGCCCCGCATGTGTCATTGTAGTTCACACTTCAACAATTTTTTGTGGCATTCTAAATGCTATGATACTCTAACAAGTGCATGGCCATTTTTTAGTAAATTTTTTTTAGGGGGGCAACTAGTATTTGAGGTGCTTATCCCCCCAACATACATCTTGGTAGTGGTCATCCAATGCTTGTAGCCATTGGGATAGGTATTGTTCTCATTGTTATTACTAGTACAGTTGATGTTGATGGAATTATACTACTTATTTATGGTGTTAGACCATTTCATGTGGGATATTAACCACTTTGTATTACTGACATCAGCTGAGTTGGTATGCTTGTGCTCAATTTTTGTTATGGTGAGCTAGCACCCAATGGTCTAGAGGTAGTTATGCTCACCTCCTTGTATGGAATAATCTATTCAATCACAAAGTTATACTCCAATTATGTAAAATATCAAATATATATGTCATTAATAAAGTCAATTATTATTTTTTTACTTTCTTCAAATGAGGGATATAGTGAGTGACCATGCATTGTAGGTTCAAAGGGGGTAGGCACATCAAGCATATTTATAGTCACCAAATCCTGTAGGAACCTAGCAAATTCTACACCTATCAAGTGCTAAGCTCAATCCATCACTTTATTATATTTTTCATCCTCACATTGTTGTATTTCAAGATATCCTTCTCCATGCCCTTCTCACTCACTAAAATTTCTCTCAGCACTTCCAGGGTCCAGATATTCCATCAGTCAACACCGTCTCTTATTATAAGTTTATCTTCTAAGCTCTCAAGTGTTAATTTACTCATCCCCTTAAATTACACCATACCTACACATCCACTTTACCTTTTCACTTCTCATATGTGAAAGGATTTTAACCTTCCATCCCTAAAGTTTTAAAACCATAATCCACCATTAGGTTTTTGAGCTCTGTGATGAATTCCTTCACAAACATGCCTCTAAGGTCACACAAAAACTAGTAGTCTACTTCCTCAAGGCATGAATATGTGGTGGCATATTTTTCTTGATAGATGTAGGTTGCCCTAAAAAAATAAATTTTATTTAAAATGGTAAATTAAAAACAAAATTTAGTGTTAATTTGAAATTTAACAACTATTATGTTGAGTTGGAGAGCGTATGTTTTCCACTCGACATGTTTGAATTAGAATGTTTATTTATTCAACTATAAAATATATAAATAATCATTCAATCATTAAATTCTTTAATTTAAGAAGCATCAATTCAAAAACCAAAATCAATAAAGTAAGAAACCTTGAAAATATTGTTGAGAATACTATGGAAATTGAAATTTGGGGGTTTGTTGAGTGGCTTTAAGGGAAGCAGCTTCAGAGTTTTCTCCAAAATTTTAACAAATAAATAAAATAATACAAAAACTTTAATTTTCATAATGTATCATTTCTCATAATATTTTGGAACCAAGAAAACCTAAAAGTGGAGATGTTTTGGCTTGATTTGTCACAAGAGAAGTCCTCGCACATTTAGAACTAAATGATTGAAATGATGATTCTACACTCATGTCAAAATCTCTAGAGCCCTCAAGTACATGATGTCCTTTTCATGTAGCTTGTCTCCTTGTGCTAAATGCATGAAGTCTTATTTGTAACAAGCAAAGATAATATTAAATTGTTAATTTGTAAGAACTTATAAATTAAAATAGTCAATTGATTAATTTGAATGCTAAACTAACCTCTTGCTCATCAAGGGATAAAGATTTTTTTCTCTTTTTTGATGGATCATAGTTGGATAAATGAAATTGTAGAACTATCATTGCAAACAACATAATTTAACTCCAATCTAACCCTATTAGATATAAATGTACACTAGTCATATTTTACTCCTATAAGAAAATGAAGAATGTAGACAAAAACCTAGAAGGGAATGTATGATGGTCTTCCCTTTAATTTTATTATGGCTTAGAAAAACTCAATAATGGCTTGCAAAAATGGGTTTGATACACTGTGAATTTGTAGCCCCCTTTTTGACCAAATATCTCCAATGAAATCCAAAAACATGAAATTAGTACATTAGTAAAGGACATGATATATTATAAAACCTTGAATTTTAAATTTGAATAATAATGTTAAAAATATCAAATAAATAGATCTGCAAGTTATAGTGAGACTCCAAGTATTTTTTATCACTATTTATTAACATTGATTTCATGGTGATAGGGTTGGCATCTCAATTTGGAATCCTAATCAAGCAATGGATATTTGAAAGAGATGTACCAAATGAAAGAAACTTTGAGTTGATAGTGACATTAAACCTTGTCTCACTTTTGTCATAGTAGGACATGAGAGATTTAAGCAAGTCTGTGTTTGTTCATATTAAGGCATGTATACTAGGCCACAAAAACCACATTGGTCAACCCAATCACTATATGCATCTAGATACTATAGTTCTCTAACAATTTTAGGACACAACAATTTTTTTTTAAATTACGTATTATACCTCTGGATATTGTAGTTGTGGATGTCATGACTGTAGATGTCTTACCTAAATAATTTTTAATATTAAGAGAGAAAATTGCCTTTAAAAAGTTTTAAAATGGGGGAAATATATATATATATATATATATAAACATTTATGGACACATGGTAGCCTATGGTTCATTATGTAGACACATGCCAAAATGCAACTAGTTAGCTCACAAACTAGATGGCTACATCATGAAGCTAGTCAATTGAATTATACGTGCAACCAGTCAACTTATGTACCAAGTGATTTTATAATGCATCTGGCCAGCTTGTGTAATCAGTCTACTATACAAACCTACTAGTTGAATGGTAAAATTGGATAGATGGACAAGATGGCTAGTTACATGGTTCAACCAGTCAGATGCATAAATTGATTAGTTGCATGGAGTAGCCAATCAGATGCACAAGTTAGTTAGTTGCATGATACAACTGACTAGTTGTGTAAGTCATCTGATTGCATGATGCAATTGACTGGTTGTGTAAGCTAGTCAGTTTCATAATGAAGCTAGTGACCCTTAAATACATTATTTTGCATTATGCAACTATCCAATCTTACAAAAAAGAAAAAATAGCTATTGTGGCTCTCCTCACCTTAAATTCGCTAGCACATTTATACATTATTGACTAATAATCATCATGACTTAGAAATAGATATCTATATATTCACCAATGTAATCCAAGGGGATTTCTTATTAAGGCTCTTAAAATTTACCCTGGCCTGGCCAAGACCATTTATTTAGTTTTTTTACCCTTCCTATACTATATCGACCAACCAATACAATTATAAACCTATCTTCTAACATTTTTATTTTATTGACCTAGTTGATACCATCAACTTAGTATTTAGGGTTGGTTGTGAATTTTGGATTAGTGTATATAGGGGTCATATTTCATTCATAACATATCATATACGTTATATTCTCTCTTATTATGCTTGCACTTATGCCCTAAGTTATATTTGGAGAATTTTATGGTCTAGAACCTTATCTTGAGGAAGTTTGTATTGTTTTGTCTTTGAAGATCAATAGGAATCATTAGCAGTTCCTAGTTAAGGATATCCTAGGTCTTTATCTAGCCATTTGGAGCCTTTTACCCACAACATCTGTTGCAAAGCTCCACTTCAACCAAGGAGGAGATTGATGCTCAAAAATTCCACTTCAAGGTAAGTATTTCTAACTTTATACTATTTCCTTTACTTAGTATATATATGTTGCTTTTTCCTTAATGAATGAATGTGTGTATCTTTGTTTAAACTTTCCCTGTATTGAATAAGCAAGTGTGGCTATAGGATTACTTAGACTTACCCTATTTCACTTTAGGCTGTATATATCCCCATTTGGTTGTTCACTACACCTTACCAAGTTAAAATCATTCTAACCTTTCCCCTTAGTTTAGTTTAATTTACTTGCATACTTAAAATCATTGCTTAAAATCAATTTATTTTCATAGAGGTCTAGTGAGAGTTACATCCTTGTGTCATAATCTTAGGCTTTGGAACCATTTCCTCTTGACATTTGCATTGTAGGTAACCCTTTGCTAGATTTTTGGAATTTACAAGCCATTAATTTATCATCCAAGTATTGAAATCTCTATTTGATTGACCTTATTCGAGCCATAGTATATTGAGATATGATAGTTATAGGTTAATCTAAGTTCGTGCATACACCCTCTACATTCAGTGGTAACTCCTCCTCCTCCCCACCACCACTACAATTGGTTATCAAAACTATTCAAAAGCACCATAAAAAGAGAGTTAAAATACAACACTATGCTTTTTTGGATTCATATGCCCCTACATATAACACTTTTTACAAACAAAAAGTCATCCTCAACATAATTAATTCAAGCATGCACTATGGTTCTCCCATTTATGGGATCATAGGCTAGTTTCCCTTACAAAAATATTGTCAAAAATATAAAAAAATCAAGAAACAACAAATAGTATAAAAACACAAAAAAAAATTAAAACATTAAAAATTGGGACTTGAGCATGACTTGAGATGATAGTTACTTCTTTTCATATGTTATTTATCACATAATTTATTAGATATCATATCATTTTTATATACACACATGCATTTAATGAGGTATACGAGTATTGATGCAAGACAAACATTGTATATGCATTCTTAGATGTTTTTCTCCCTTCTACCCTATGGCCATGCCTATGTTGGGGGCATATTCAACTACAAGATACACTATAACAGACTATATCTATCTATGACCTCAAATGTAATATTGAGATGAATATCTTACTAGTGTCTTGTTAATCACTAAAATTTTACTTTGTGCTACATATGTTACTTTGATAATAATATGGAATTGATACATATGAATGGAATATACGATCTTTCACTTTTTTTATGCTCCTTCGATGTTTTTACATTCTTGCATGATAGGCTAAACACTATTTACTTGTTATGTGTTTCACTTAGCCCTTGTGTCAAAATTATTTGAACATCTCTATGATATTATTGCTTGGTATGTAACATTTAAAATTTTCCATTGCTAGCATCTTTTATCCCTATGTTGTGAACAATATTTGAACATGTCCCTTATATGCAACCCTTAGCCTTATTGTACAATATTGTGTGATTTTGTATGTTGTGATTATGTGTTTTTTGAGCTTGATTAAGTGGTCCCATAATACATATCATGCATTATTTTGCATAGCCTACTTTAGAGATGATTACTTTATTACATGCTTAATTTATATATATATCTATACGTAACACTTGTATGCCTCACATTAAATATGTTATGTACACACTCCAAATGATAATTATAATTCTATGATGGCATACTCTCCAAACATGAGGACATAATTACTACATGGCTCTATCTTTATCATGTGAGATAGTTAAATATTTTTTTAAGATGTGTGACTTGGAGGATAAAACCCTCATATCAAAATGGGGGGCATCACAATGGGCTTGTCTTAGATATCCAAGCCTCCATGAGTAGACAAAAAACATATTTGAGAAATAGTACATGTTTCAAAAATATAATGTATAGGTTTTTAAAGATTCAAAGTAATGAAAAAATAGATTCTATAATAGAATACAGCTTTCAAAGATTCAAATATATTCATAAATAAAATGTATAATAGATATCAACACATTAATATAGATTATGGAGGCATATGACATGCATATGCACTCACTTTTTAAAGACTTAAAGTACAGAATCATATATGCATGAGAACATACATGAGCATATGCAAAATATCTACAAGATAAAAGTTACAAATTGTAAATACAATTATAATTGAGAATATAGATATATATCATTCTATATCATTATAAAAAATTTAAGGGGCATGATACTCATTCATTGTCATGTTTATTCAAATTTTCAAAGTTAAAAGTTAAAAAATTAAAAGTTTCAAAGTTGTAATAAGGCATCATACTTATTTATGCACATTTTTAAAATTCAAGATCAAAATAATAATTTCAATGCAACCCTATGAGAAATATGGTTATGATACCAATGAGATGTGGGTGAGTTTGTAAAGGCAACTTGGTTGCTACATGCACCACCTAGGTTCAATTCTCAGATGGTATTGGAGGTCAGTTGTGGTCAATCATTGGTATTAGGCCGGTTGTGGTCATTTATTGATATTAGGTCAGTTGTGGCCATTAATGGTATTATCAGGCCAATTGTGGCCATTATTGGTAATCTTGATAATTATGTAATTGGGGATTTGGGCCCTTGATTGTATCTAAGACTGGTTGGAACTTTGGTCAAAAATCATAAGGGCAAGGGACCCATTTAACCCTGGTATTGATCTAAAAAAGAAATGTGGTTATGATAAGGGCATGAATATTAACCATTATTTTTTATCATGAAAAATATAATATATATCCATTTGTAATGGTGTGATTCAAGTATGTGTAGTTGATGTACATTCGAGTCTAGTGAAACTCAATAGCCTTGGAATCACTTCTAGCGAACCTATCGTGATTCCACCTTTTTGGATTAGTACATTGGGTACTACTCCCTATTCATGAGTGTTGAAATAATACATATTTCCAACTCAAGATCTTGATTACTTATTCAAATTTGGACTTGGTCAATCTAAATTCACCATTGGTTCAAATTATTTAAGTGATTCAACAAGGGGGAATAATTTTCCATCATCAGTTATAGGTTATAGGGTAATTTTGTTTCACATATATCCTGGTGTTTTCCTTCCTTTCTCTCTTTTCAATTTTCATTTTTTAAATTTATCTTTTTCAAAATTTAAAATGCACAAATGAATACTCCATGAACTACTGCAAGGTTTGCTAAATAGAGTGTCCTACACAAATGAATTATCCACTCAAAGACAAAGTGTGTTGTATACACTCAGGTTAATTTTTTTCTCCTTTATTCTAGAAAGTTCATTATTAGAATAAATGGGGGACAAATGTAGACACACAAATTTAGTTAAAAGTACTTGATAATGATAATTATTGACATATATTAAACCACATGACATATACATAAATACATGACTCTTATTTGTCATTCCTCTAAGCCATTTATCTATATGTAGATTTGACCATTTATTTGTCATTATCTATTACATAAAACTTTCAATTTCTAATGCTCAAGCTATCCATAATCACCTTCAAGCTATCTTCATATCAGGTCAAGTGTCCTTAATCCTTTTGGACAAGTCCATGACAAGTGGATAAAATTGCATTATGCTCCTATCCTCTTAGACTGACCATGTCCCACACTAAATAAAATCTAGTTTTTGAAATTCAAAACACTATTTTGTGTCTTACCACACTTTTGCATGGCTGGCTACAGGAAATTATCAAAAAAATACCTATAAATACATGTCAAGAATCAATCATTATCCTCACTAGTCATTCACTTGGTTATAAAATATAAATTTATGCACATTTAGCACATATTCCCTTTTATTTCCATATTAAATATTACTCATAAGGAGTAGCCATAATCCAAGTCAAGATCCCTTCAGAGCAAGTTAATGGATTTATTTTTCAAGTATCAAATCTATTTTATGGATGCATATATTTATACAAAGGAGAAAATTTGTACATTCATTTTATGTGGGAGAACTACATGAGCTTGATTTCTCTCCTTAGAGTATTGGATACCTAGGCAATGATTAATCATCAAGGTGATGATTGAGGTCAGCTTAACCCATTACACTCCCTTCTTTTCTTGCATGTTTTCAAGCTATCAAAGTTCCCTTATGGTTTCAAAGATAAGAGAAGACAAATAATTATTATGAATGGAAAAAATATAAGTGTGATATATCAGATTACTCAGCATTCATAGGCATATAAGGAATAATAACCAATTCTATGGCATGGTTAATCGAGACAAGTCTATAATCAATGGATTCAAATGCACTACGTTCTTGTTCTCCTATAATGATCATGTCTAGAGATACTTTCTAATCCTATTGTTGATTTTACATTTTATACAATTATGTTTTCTCTATCATTCCCTATCAGTCACCTGTCATAGTTAATGGAATTGAGTGCATCGCATTGCCATCCATTTATAGCGAACATGTCCAGATTTTGTTTTTGATCTCCTGCCTATTCCTAAACCTATATAATCATTTCATTCACTTATTTTCACCATCATACAATCATAAAATTTAACATAAATTTATGTGTAAGCTAAGTATATCTCTTATTAGTATTGTCTAAAAATAATAGTTTTTTATATTTAGCATTTTATCAAAATCAAAGTTGTTGATTATTGTACATATTTAACAGTATGATATTCTATACTTTTACACTTATTTATTCAAATGCATTTTATTTGTGTTCTATCAAAATTAGATTAAAACACTTTTATGTTCTTCTATTTTCAAAACATTTTCACTTGGCCTTGATTAGATAAACATGTGTTAATTTTTTTTTAAGAAATTCAAAAATATGCATGACATGCTTTGCTAATATAAATGATTAATTGATGTTATTTTTTATATACATGATGAATTACATATCCATTTTATATGCACATGTTTTTTAGTATACATGAGTGGGATGTCAAACATACATGTTATTTATGATACGAAAACATATTGATGCATGAAATTATTTACACATAGGGATTACCTTTCTATATCGGGGGCATGCCTACACTAGGGCATATTTGCACACTATCAAGTTGTATCTTTTTATATTGATCCATTAAACATAGTAGACTATTATATATGAATTTCTCTTGCTTATACTTTTTGGAGTGTTATCTCCTTTGGATATTATGGTTTGTTGTATTAGAAGATGACATTGATTGATTATATGGACTAACAATAGTTTTTTCATGCATGTTTGATGTTGATGATTATTAATTGTGTGATAATTTACATGTTATACAAGTGCATTTATTATGATTTATTTGTGTCAATTTGGAGTCAAATCAGATTTGAGTCATATCTTGAGTGCTTATGTAATTCATGATCATTATATTGTGTGGGTGTGGGTGTGTGTGGATACATATATGTTTATTATTGATCTTGATGCCATTTTTTAATCACACATGCTTTTATTGTATGAAATGACATGATTTATATCATGCATCTATTATGATTCTTATTATTGTGTGCCTAAGTGATATATCTACTGGACATGACAATTATATACCCATTGCCTTAAATTACATGTTTCATACATGCTTAAAGGATTAAATATGTATGTGATGACATATTTTATCATGTTTGTATAATAATTTACATGATTATAATTTTTTAACATAAATATTTCTTTTGAGATGAGTGATTCATTGGATTCATCCCTCATATCAAAAGGGGGCATATAGGGGGCTTATTTTAGAGATTTAGACCATGATAGGTAAATAGTTCATATTATGAGATAAACTATGTTATCTAGATGAAATATATTAAGTAGATTAAGACATATGTGAGTCATACATGGGGAATTCTACATGATTGTGGAGAACATTTAGAATATTCTATTACATTTTGAGATATATTAAATGGACAAATTAGAAACATATATCAAATTTTCTCAAAAATCAGTTGAGAGACACCAGTGGCATTATGAAAAATATATTATGGCATATATGTCACTTTGAGGTACAAATAGATGAGATTTTGGGCATGAATATTGTTCATACAAACACTTTTATATTTTTTTATAATTTGAATCGATGGGAAATGATGACACCACATAAGTACTTTGGATCTATAATTTGTCTACAGTGGTTGATCCAAAGTTCCATTTTGATGTCAAACCTATTTTTGGGTTCCATTTTGACATATAAACCTATTTTTGGGTTCTACATTTACATTCAAACCTATTTTGAGGTTCTAAAAAATAGTTATGAGGATATTCAAAGTAGTGCAGTTGAGGTTTATATGACACTCAAATTTCTAATGGTCATTGAGGCATTAACAATTCTCAATTCATGGTTTTAATAGTTGTATCTCTTTCATGAATAATCACTTCGTGGCATTATTTAAATGATTTTAACAAGTGGAAACTTGGTTCTCATAGCCTAGGGTGTATTCATTCCTTAACTTTTTAATTTCAAATAAATGAACTATCTAGATTATTTTAGATTTTTTATCATGAATGGCATTATTATGTGTGCGCATGTTTTTTTTCTTGTGGATTTTACATATAAAAAGTGTTGCATAGAATAAGTGGGACATTTGGGGAATCCCTATCAACACCAAGTGCATTTCATTACAGATACCAAATTTATTCCTTTATCCTTTTAATCTAGCATTTTCAAAACTAGAATAAATGGGGGGCATTTGTAGACACCTAAATTTTGTATTAGATACTTTGGCATGATTTGAAATTCTTGGACTTTTCATACACATTAGAACATTTTTCACACTTTACCCTATCTATGTACCCACTTTTGTCTTCACCAACCCAATCACCCTAGTGTATGTAAGAACCTTCCAAAATATTAAATAGATTGTCTCCATATCTTAGATCACTCATTTTTATTCCTAAAATAATATCTTCAATAGTCATAGAGTTAAAAAAAAATTTAGGTGTCAACCTATATTGATAGTGTCTAGGAATATGAAATGACTACTTTTGAAATTGGAAAGTTTCCATTAGGTTAGCCTATACATGATTCATGGGTCGATCATAACAGAAAATATCAAAGAGTCAGCTATAAATACAAATAAATCATAAGGTTATACTCACCTAACATTCATCTTGGAAATCATTAACAAACTCAATAAATCAATTATCACTCTCTTGATACATTATCACAAAGTCACACATATTTGAATATTCCTTAAAATTCCAGTCCTATATCCAAGTACAACTACAAACATAATTCAAAGTTTCATGGTACCAAGTGTCAAAAGCCAAATATTAGATTGCCTTTTAAATTGATCATGATGGTGGGCACACACACCTAAGTGGGATAATTGCATGTGGTTTGAGACATATTCAGAGTATCAGAATGTATAAAACATTCAATCACTTAGCAAATATTGGTTTGGGTTTTCCAACACAACTTTAACATATTTTTCAAGGGTCATCTTTTGTTGAAAGTATGACTAGAGTTTCCAAGTAAAGAGAAGGAAAACAAGGATCAACACAGAGGACTAAAGGTGAGAATGCACACATGAGGTGTTTATATGGGAAAATATAATTATTAGATGTGTCATATACCTATAGAGTCAATAAGTATAGTATGGGCAACACTTGGACAATACTGGTCACCATAGGGGTTTGAGATTTGTCATCAACATCCATGTTAGTTTTGAGCTTATATTTTCCAATTTGAGTGGTTACAAATAAATTTTTAGGATAATGACAAATACAATGAGCAATATAATATCATTTTAAGCTAAGTGATCCCTTCCATCTTGATTTATCAATTCTAAATATAACAAGTGCAATATCAATCTACCCTTTTATAATCATATTTGTATTATTATTTCCTTATTTTACATAATCTAAATATTTTTAGTTTTATTTTATTTAGATCACACTAATCATAAAATATTTAAAATAGTTTGTAATTAAGGCCTTCATGAATAAATTTTAGGCATTGACTATTGGAGGAAGTGATGGCTTTCATGCATGATCTAAAGATGACCTAAGAGAAGGTTATAGTGTTATAAATACTATATGTTAGTGCTCACATTATTATATGGGTTAGTATATCTAGGTGTTTATAAATTGTGTGTGTGTGTGTGTGTGTGTGTGTGTGTGTGTGTGTGTGTGTGTGTGTGTGTGTGTGTGTGAGATATTGGTTTGTTGAACCAACTCACATAATTAGATAAGTTGAGTGAATAAAGGGATGAGAGATGTTACGAGATAGAATAGAGATTGGGGGATTTGGTATAGTGATAGGCTCCTCAAAAATAGGAGACTTCCTCTCTATATATGTAAGTCTATAATGATATTTTAATTATCCCAAATATATTTAATATCCTATATGAATTATAATAGAGTGTGTTTTGATTTATTGTGAAACAGTGTGTTTAATTTGTATAAATTTGAACCATAATTATCGTATAGAAAAGTTGAAGATTAAGAACTGTAAGATTGGTGTGAACTATTTTTGGTCCAATAATGAGAGGAATCCAAATGCAACCAAGGATATTTTGGCTATTATTATCAAATCCATGAGAATTAAGTTTAGTTTTATTGAGATATTTTATGATGTAGTCATGTTTTTTGACTAACTACAAGTGACATTAATTCTTGAATCGTCATCCACAAAGACTTTTTTTATTTGAACATCATTAATCATTACTCTCATAAAGAGAGGTAGATCAATGACTTTGAAAATAATTTAATCATTGATCATATCATCCTTGTGAAAATAAATTGAGAGTTTGGTAGAATATTGAGGATGAGATTTAATTTCAATTCATGAATTTTGA
Source organism: Torreya grandis (assembly GCA_037957365.1). Classification (NCBI taxonomy): domain Eukaryota; kingdom Viridiplantae; phylum Streptophyta; class Pinopsida; order Cupressales; family Taxaceae; genus Torreya; species Torreya grandis. The sequence goes on from JARHVA010001816.1 coordinate 617,941, forward strand.
TATTTTATGGACCTTCGATAGGTTGAATAGAAGTTTTGGTTTCATTTTTAAAAGGTATTTCTTTTATATCTTATAATTATTGCATAAGATGTTTCCTATGGCAGGGTGATGTCCTCGTGATTTTTATTAGAGGAATATTTCAAGACATAGTATTAAAATCTTCTAATAAATTCCATTGAGATGATTTTTGGTAAGACCCATAGTGATATTTTGGTTGAAAACTAGGAATTACTTTAGTAATAGAAAGAGGTTAATCATTAAAGTGAAGCTACAGTGGTGGAGTGGTAGAATCATTAGATGAAAATTTAAACTTAGTTTTAGATATGGTTACATATTTGAGAAGCATTTCTTCTTAAGAAGGCATCTTAGGCTTGGTAACATGATCTTTGTGATAGAACTTGCATCACTAGTTAACCATTTCTGCATTAATATATTGAGAATTGAGGCAGTATTTATCATAATTTTCATGAATAACACCTACAAATTTATTCATAAGGTAAATATTGGGATTATAATATTGTTGAGATTTAGGGGATTTTTGAGTTTGAGAGTGATGTGATTGGTTAGATTGGTGGGATTTGTTGGATTGAACTTTAGAATCTTTAATATAGTGCTTATAATGTTATTTAGGTATAAATTCATGGTTGAAGTGATCTCCTAACAAGAGGTCATAATAAATTTTCCTAAGTCCATGACAATATCCATGAGAATGACCAACTATGGCATAGAACCAACAAACCCTATCATCATGGTAAAATGGGAGGAAAGTTTCTAATTTGTCAAAACTCATGGCCTAGAAGCCAACATGACTTTCTTTATTTCTTAAATACTTAAGGGTAGGTAGGAAGTGTTTTAATTAATTAATATATATTTAATGAAGACACTATTCTTATAAATTTTGGTATTGATTACATTAATGGATGCTTGAAAATATGTGCTACTAAGATTTTGAGATGGTTAAAATTAGTTCATTGGGTAATCTTGCATTTTATCTTGATCAAAGGCTTCTTCCAATGTCTTAGAAGAGAAATACCTAAATTTGTATTGGGTTGGGGTTTTTTAAGTAATAAAGAAAATATTTAATATATTTTCATCCCTCAAGTTGTGATCCAACTTATAGGCCAAAGACTTCCATTACTTGATGAAAACATGGGTGGATTATTTAGGTAATAACTTAGCATTAATGAAGTTATTAAGGCTATTATTGGAAAGGTAATAATATTTAAATTATTTGATTAAAGTATTGATTAAGTATTCTAGTTGTCTAAATGAATGGTTTGGAAGTTTTTTATGCTATTCCAATGCATATCCAATTAGAGTTTTAACTATAATCTTAGTGGTTTTATAATTATTAGTTTAGATTTGTGGACACATTAATTTGGTATAAGACACTTGACAATGTCATATTTGACCTATCCTTAACATACATGACCATTGTATACATAATTGACCCTTACTCTCTCTACTAGTTATTCAGTTATGTATGGGTCTGACCCAATTTCATGTCATTCACATATGAGATCTCCCTAGTTTGTGCCTAAACAACTAATTATCCTAGGCAAACTCTTGCCTAATCCCAAATCACTATTTCCTATACCTTGGATGGTTCCAACAATAGTCAAATGGATTTAATTATCAAAGCCATCCATCTATGTCCTTTAACTATTATCTTTCAAATTCAAACCCTTCCCTTAGGTTGGACCACACATTTCACATGTCGATTATAGAGGGAAATAACCCAAAGAGCTTCCTATATATACACATAAATCCTAAGCCTATATCTATCTAACACCTACCTACAAAATTATTTTCATGTTGAGGAATACATCTGCATAATATTAAATCACTACTCTAAAGGCATCCAAATATGAAAAAAATCCTCAAAGGAATAATGACCAAGCCAAGCTAGGATACTATTACAAGGTCAAAATCACAAGTTGCCAAGTGTTGAAATCCACACATGATTGTATACATTCTAACATATCACTATTGAACACACACACAATTAGGTGGGAGAAATACATAGAATTTGAGCTCTCTTTGGAGTATTTGAATATAGGAAATGCTTATCCACTTAGTGAAGGGTGTTGGGGTTGTCCAACCCATTTTATCTAACCATTTTCTTACATGCAAAGTAAGTTTCGAAAATGAAGCTAGGGTTTCAAGGTGAAGGAGAAAAAATATGAACTTGCGCACATGACCAAGCCTCTAGTATTACATAAAAAACCTCTTAATAGGTATGGACATTGACCTAACATATAAATGATTGACATAAACATAGAGGACATTCATTTAAGAATAAAATAAATCTAACCATTATAGGTGTCTATGCATTACCAAATATGTCCAACTAGGTTTTGATAGTCATTTTCCTAATCAAAGTGATTGTATATCCATTTCAAAGCATTACTAATGAATATACATTGTCACAAACTATAACATAACTAAAAAAACTAAGTACCCAATCCTCTTGAGAATTTTTATAAATCATAAGTATAATAAGTTAGTATTATTATAGCTTTTGCTTTTAGATCAGTATAACTCAGACATATCATATACAACTTGAATATTCCATAGTTTTATCTTGTTTAGACAACTAAAATCCAAAATAATAAAAAATATATTGATGAACCCTTCAATCCTTCAAGTGCAACAAACCTTAGGTCTCTATCTATTAGGGTTTCATCCTTCTTCTTTGTGTTTTATATTTTTAACTATAGGGTTTGATTATAAGACATGATTTTTGATTTCCCCCTTTTCATAGATGCAAATATGATGTTTTTTCCTATTTTTCCCTAGGGTTTCATGCTTCTTCTATTAGGTTTGTGAGTTATTCAACTATTTTCTTATTCAAAATGACTATTTTAAAAATCCTTGGAGGTTTTTCTTAATCACTTCTATTAGATAAAAAAATGTTTTTTAATTCCCTAAAATCTTTTACATAGCTTTTACAATTAGTGTTTTACTATTTTTGGTGAAAAAAATATATGAGGTAAAGGGCGTATCTATTTTATAAATAAATTTTGAGTTTTGATTATCTATTGATATTTTTCAAAAATATATCTTTATTTCTCAAAATTCCTTACAATTTTTTTGGGGTAATCAATTCTTCATTTGGACATTCTCCATAATACCTCCATGTGTGCCTTCATTTAATCCTCCTAAAGGTAGTGATATACACCATACCTCCCCTATTATTTTCCTAATGATTATAACAAACAATGAGGTCCATTATATCATAATCTAGAGAGGTAGGATGCATCCTCCTCTGGAATCTTCCTAAATTATAAGTTGTAGTGTGCCTAGTTTAGCCATCCATGACAAGACATAATTAGTGAATGTATCTACTCAAAGTGTCACTATTCATACACATCAGACGATAAAATGGTGAAATATATAAAATAATTAAAAAATAAAATACAAATTTTGTGTAAAGGTCACATCAATTTAAGATAATATTGTGTATGCCGTACATCCAAAGAAGGCTAATGTAAATTGCATATCTGGTTCTCCATTCAAATCCCATATGCCTCAAAAGGTTCCATTACAAATGTTTGTTAATAAATAAGATTCATCTATGAATAATAGATCAATAAGTGTGCATAACCTTAATAAGTTTTCTAAGTGAAACTCTAAGGAATATGCTTCAAAATAAGTTGATCATGTTGTCTCCCCTATGTCATTTAAAGAGATCTAACCATTATTTTTCTTATCATATAATCTTTAGACATCATATAAATTAGTGTCAAGATTTAAAAATAAGACTATATGATATTATTTATAAGGGTTATCTTACTTTAGATACATCCATTAAATTACCAACAAATACAAACACACCTTATATAGTTGAGCAACCAATTGAAATTGTGGTCCCATCTCGTAGGGTTGAATTATCAAAATACAAGTTACATCAAGAAGAATTGAATAATCAATAATTATCTAAACAATAAAAAAATTCTTAAGAAAGAGGTACTTAAAAAAAATTATACAAAATAAATATATACCTAAGAAGCCTTATGTTACAAACTTTGTTTCATGAAGTCAAACACCACCCCCAAATCATAAATAGAATAGAAGGAAAAATTCACTCCTAAAAGGCTACAATTACATCTCTAATTCAATAAGAAAAAATGGAAATCATTTCTCTAATTAGTACTCAAGCGGTAATATCAATTTATTCTATAATCACAACTAAGATGTATGAGCTTCAGTAGGTGATATAGAGCAAGGAAATCCTTAAAAATTAGTTAAATCTTACAAAAATGACTACATTGATGATTATGATAGTGATATGGAAAAATTTTATGACAAAAAATATTAAGGAGATTAAATTATTTCTATAAGATAAAAGTTTCTAGTTCCAAAAGGTGATACAATAGAGGAGTCGATAGATGATATACATGGTACTACTCACCCATGGTGGCTAATCGATACGTGGCCTACATGGGAGCATCCCATTTATGAAATCATTGGATAGATAAAACATATTATATTAGACATGTTTCCTTGATTTTAGCTTGATTGTTTATCTCATCTATTATTTTATATTAATAGACATGTACATATGATTTTGCATTGATCATTATTCTAGCCCTTGGTTTTGTTTTGATTTGGCCCTTGCCTTTTTATTGTTTATCCTAATTTTTACATTCATCACATATATCCTAAGAAGATACATCCTTTATAGTAGCTTCAAGCCAATGCACATTATTTATGCCATACTAATTACTCACCCATATATATTAACTATTTATAGTTTTTGTGACCTACATTGAGCATACATGGTCACACAAATTTATGCCTATTATAGAAACTAAAAGTAACGTTTAATGTTAAATCAATACACTTGTGACCACTCCTTATGCACACTTAAACCATGCTCAGTTTCATGATTTCAAACCACTATTCTTATACATCTATGTGTATGACCCTCTATCCTTAGGAAACTTTGATACCGAATGTTCCTATACCTATTTCGAAGTGGTCTAGACTCACTGTTCGACTAATTCATACTTCCATCTTAGTTGTCTCTATTTCTCAAATGAAACTGATCCTTTGAGATAATATTATAGGATAGTAATGTCTGAATCTATCAATTTTGTCCTCCTATTGATTAACGACTAATTTCCCAAATTCAAATTAATTAAATTGGGCCATCCCACACATTTTATAAGCCTAATATGAGTAAATCCCATAAGGAATAGTATATAAGCATATTTTTTACCCATTTGTTTACTAGATGGCAAGAGGCTCAAATAGTTTCAAGTTACAAATATATTATAGTTTCACATTGAGAGGAAAGTACTTATATTTCATGATTATAAGTACATACAACCCAAATAGCCCTGAGCTAAGTCTAAATACAACAACAAGGTCACAAGTCATTGTTTCAAGAACTTATCATGCCAATATTACACTAGCATATAACATTTCATTAATATTATACACACACCACTATATCATGGGAGTACTACATGGATTTGATCCCTCTTTAGATATTAGTATGTAGGAAGCACTCAACACATGGGGTGTTAAGGTCAGGCACAACCCCATCCCCTTGCATGTTGACTCCATTTAATAGCATTTATTCTTCCTTATCATTGAGTTAGAGTTTTGATTGAAGAATAAGGCATACAATAGCTCCCATAACAAAGCAAGTATATTTGCAGATACACACAGGATCTATACATGAAAATGCATCAATTAAAATTTACACAGAGGGAAAAAAATTGTAAAGGATGTTGGCATACCTTACAGATAACTATGCACGCTGGCCTAGTCCAAATAACATGACCTTGTCCCAATATAATGCAAATCCCTATTCTTTATTCATAACAACCTCACATAGCCTCATAGTCCATTTCACAGTCACTTTTGTAGTCCTTAAAACCTAAGTTCAACTAAGTCATCCATTTCTTAGTATTTCCCTCTTTTACCATATTTTTAAAAAAAGTAAGTTTCAAATCATGCATGTGTATTTATTGTATATCTTATGCATTTTGATTTACTCAACAATTTTTTATAATTAGATTAATACCTCTTAATATCTAATTTTTATAAAAACATATTGGTGAACCCATTTATTGTTGAATATTTCAAAACCATAACCATTCATGTTAGGATTTTTTTCCTTCTTTTTATTATTTCTAATTGATGTATTAGGATTTTAAGATTTAGTAAATTATTTGTTAACAATAATTTTTCAAGTTTCTATTTTATATTTTATGTAATCTAAAAAAATCATTTTTATAAGAAGTGTTAGACTATTTTTTCTTGAAGTTGAGCATTCTTCAAGTTCTATTAATAACAACACAATGGCAGAATCAATTAATAGATTTGATGATTATGACAAAATAAAATTAACACTATGTATCTTTCAAAGAATCAATATATGCAAGATGAGTTCATAGATATGTTTAGATAGTAAATAAAGAAAGCATAATAAATTCAATCATCTAAGACATCTATTACTATGGGTTCCTTACCTTTTTTGCATCAATAAATTTAACTTTTATACCAACATCTAGTCTGTTGGCAACCCAAGGGTTTCAAAAGATCAATATACCAATCCCTACTCAGTCACTTGTTACACTACCTTTGGTTAGCACACATTCTATTCCTGATGTATATTCCCTTTTGTAAAACCTTGCATCTCTACAGACTAAGGTGTTACATTTGGAACAAGGTGATTTAAACCCCAAATAGACACTTGACTTGCAAACTTTACTGCATATTACATTGGATCAACATATTTTAGCTTATATTTTACCACTTGGTTTTGTGGAACATAAGTTTACATTGTATGATGAAAAGGGTTACCCTGAACAACATTTGGGAGTATTTCACATAGCATGTTTATACTATGCGTCTAATGATAGCTTCTTGACAAATTTATTTCCCAAGAGTTTAAAAGAGTATGCTCTAAGATGGTTTGATGATTTACCATATCAGTCATCTCATGCATTCAATTATTTTTAATAATATTTCATCATACATTTCTAAATTAAAATAAGTGAAAAGATCTCATATTCTCAAATTGCTCAACTCAAACAAGAGTCCAACAAGCCTATCATAAATTACATATTGTGGTATTAGACCATGTTATCAAATATGACAAATCCTAGATAAATAAAGAAATACAAGACATATTCAAATAGATTTTGCTTCCACCTATACATGAATCTATAATGTTTAATAAGTTTCTATCATTTACTAATTTATGTCACATAGTTAAGGAAAGAGAGATTAAGTTGTTAGCAATGAATAAGCTAAAGTATGTAACCAACCCATTTTCTAATTCTCATAAAAAAAATCTAAGTAACCACCATAAGCTTTGAATCCAAGTGGAAATAAGAATGATCCAAAGATAATAGTAAATATAGATTAAAAACCTACTCAAAATATCATGCTATCCACTCCTCCAAAGAGATAGTTTACCAACTTGCCAAAAACACCCTTTAAGGTGTTATAAAAGTTATTGGAATGTAACCTAATATATCTCCCTCCCATTTAAGAGGTTGATGTGAGTAAACACCTTCTAATTTATTTTTATCAAAATGTTTTTTGAGATTTTTACAAAGCACCAAGGCATACTTCTGACAAATGCATCAGTTTAAGACATAAGATACATGATTTGATATATGTGAAGATCATTGATGTGGGTACATTTACCAATAATATAAGAGAACAAAAAAGTGAGAATAGAATAATGAATATATCCATTGATCCTTTCTATAAACATATGGGTCAAGAAATAATAGATTAATATGAAGTTCATTACACATATAATGTGTATCCTCCACATGCTTCTTATCATCCTCATATAGAGGCACAACTTCCTTTGAAAGGAATTACTAGTACATATCATATTTCAGCACCATATAGACCACTTACTATATTCACAAAACATTAAATAGTAGACAATGAGTTTGATTTGCACTATTTATTCATTTGAGCTTACATTGATCATCATCCTATATAGAGTGTTATGGTTTATAACTATGAATACATAGCACATGAAAAAATATAATATTGTTATGGTTTTTAACAATTTTGTGATAAAAATGTATGTTTTGGGTCCACTATTGTATGTTTCCATTCATATATTAAACCCATTATTTAAGAGAAGTAGTATGTACTTCAATATATATGACTCCTTAACTGTCAAGATTGAACTTAGGAGAGTAGTTTAGTTCTATTACTGTGTACCAAATATTGAATGTGCATGAAATTTTAGGATAAGTTGAAGATTGGTTCCAAGAGGATTATAAGCATAGATGTGCAATCAAGAGGTATGCTAGGTTACATGAAGATAGTTCCATTTTGAATCCTAGAAATCAAAAATACTATTGATCCATGAAAATTAATGTATTTGAATAATTCAAAGAGGGGTACCTAGTGAAAATTTGGTTTTTGACTTGTTGTCATGTAGATGAGTTATATAACATGCAGAATGAGGTCAACACAACTCACACCTAGAAGTAGTTGATTGATTTGAACTGAGTAACTCAAGATCTAAATTCCAAAAAGAGGCAGATCAAGTGATTCAATATAAGATTAATGTTAGGTTTTGATGATTGTATACATACATACATGTGTGTGTGTGTGTGTGTGTGTGTGTGTGTGTGTGTGTGTGTGTGTGTGTGTGTGTGTGTGTGTGTGTGTATACATGCACACATGCGCATGCACATACATGTGTGTGTGTGTGTGTGTGTGTGTGTGTGTATATATATATATATATATATATATACATGCGCACGCACACACACACACACACATTATAACTCTTCATCATATGTTGATGCATTGAATGCTTTATTTGTGATTGGAATACTTGCTTTGAAGCATAGTCCATTAGAGGATCTTGTATAAAGCTTTATTGTGTCCCAAGAAAGATGAAGGATAATTACGTCAATGTTTATGTATGATCTAATCCTTCTCTCTCCTAAACTATTATTTTCAAAGTGGGATGGAATGTTGCAAATATTTTAAAATCATCATGAGAAAAGTACACATGTTGACACCTATACTCCTTGCTCCATATGCATCACTGAGATTAGTCAAGGAATTTCATAGACAACATATAGCTTTTCCATTTTCTTAATGTTCTTTTTCTCCTTTTATTGTTGCATGTTGGAGGAGTTTAGGATAATTAAAAACATTATTGATTAATGTTTATTTTGTTTCTTTGTTGAAACTCTAAGTTATTATGATTGTTTGGTCATCATCAAATTCATATTTTACTATTGAAATTAATTGAAGAAACATGTTTGGTTAATTTTGTTGCATGCCTTGAGCAAGAAGACTGTACTTGAGTTTGTTTAACTTCCTTGTTAGGTATGTGCTTTTATAGGGGGGTTAATTATAGTTTATTAGATATGTTCTTGATATCCTCTATTATGGTCAATATAATCAATTTGATTTCTTAATTGAACACTTTGAAAGATGTAAATATGTGATATATTTTTTACAATTTTTTTTGACAAAGTTCTTCAAAAATCTTTTAACTATCATTAGAATCACATTATCAACCATAGAGAAATTAACCTCATGCAAAGGATTATGACCTTAAAAATTTATATTTATTTTAATAATGAGTTAATTCAAGCCTTTTGATTGGATACAACCAAATAATTAATTGCTTTGAGTGACAGTTATAGTACCATCTCTTGGTAGGGTACTAATAATATTAATTTAAAAAGATATTTTTTCTTATCAATGTTGATAGATTTTACATAAATGTTAATACACACCTTTGAGTGAAAGTGTTTGTTAAGATCAAGTTGATGAGAATAGTCTTTGGTTATTATGGATTTGGCAAAGTAATCCTTGGATATCATGAAGTGTATATCCATTATTGCATTTCTTTAAAAATGGATTTTTATTTATGGATTGGTTTTTCTTCTATAAACAGAAGAAAGCAAAAATAAAAAAAATGATTAAATGACTACATCATAAACTCATGATCCTCCCTAAAAACATTTTGATGCTTGTACGGTCAATAATTGAACATGTGCCTAGACCTCCTCCTTGGTTTACAACTTGAAGGGACTAAAAATATTGTTGTATATCCATACGTATGTGTTCCTATTAGTCATTTTTGAACTACCAACGAACCTTTCAAAGAGATTCACATCTAATGTTGCCAAAAATTTTGATAATTTATTTATATTTTTATGTGTCATTCTATTATATTTTTATCTGATAACTGAAAATCAAATCCTCTTAAAACATAATTGCATCGTTCTTACTTCTTGTCAAATAATTGGAAGGAATTGTTTAAAACTATGAGCTAGAGACTCAACATGTCTTTAGTGCATACTTATATAATCAAGTGTTTTTTATGTGTGTGAAATAAATAAATAATTATTTTATTGTAAATATTATGAATGGATATGTTACTATATTACAAATATTAAAACATATTCAAACTCTTTGAAAAAAATCATTAGAATGTGATTATATAGTTACAAATGAATAGAAATGTTGAATGAATTTTTTTCTTACAACTATATTTGAACAAGAGATTATCTTTCCATGTCTTGGAAATTTTTCCAAATACAAAAATATATCCATATAAATAATGATATTATAGGCCCATCTAATACTGAGCCTTCATCCATAGGCTTTATCTGGTAAGCAGGTGGATAAAATTACTGCATAATTAACCTTCAACAAGAATGAATATGTTGAATGCAATGGAAGTGTTTAATATATGACTTCATTGTGTTACAATTTTTAATTAATTCATCATATTATTATACATATTGTCTATAACTATCTTAACTCGAGAAATATAATCTCTAGCCATGGTTTTGCCTAGCCATTATTGTGAATAACAACAATTTTCCTACGAGTGTCTTGATTTATTTTGGACTGATAACCCAATCCTATCATATGCCAAGATGGATTAATATTATGGAAGTGGCCATTAAATTCAATTAATTTAGGTGTTAAAGTGCCCAAACCCTAGAGTGATAATTTGGAGTTTAAATTTTGCAAAATAAAAGATGAGCATTTTTAGTAGTTCTCAAATTTAACTCTTCATAATTGTGGAAGAAATCCTTAATAATGTTGTTTATGAGACCAATGGATTAGGTTCATTAATTAACTTAAAATTTTAATCCAATTATGATAAATTTATCTAATGTTTGTCCTTCTTCAGGCTTGCAGGTCAAATATATTTATACCATATGCCCATGCACACTAGTTAGGGTCAAAAGTAATTGTGATAAGAGGATGAGGGAAATTAAAATGTGTTTTTAAAGTCTAACCTAAGCCATATGTTAATTTCCCTACATGTTTCTAATGTCCCATTCACCTTGCCTTCAAGATAAATATTCCACGGTGGAGATAAGTCGCATTGAACTACCACATCATCATCTAGAAAAATGACCTTTTGAAGATTTGGGAAAATCTACCAACAACATGATGTCAATAAGAAATGAGATTTTGATTTTAAATTAATGTCACACTTTCACAATTAAATGAATATTTATAAAATGGAAAAATGAAAATTAAACTAATGCGAAAACTTCAAGTGATATTCAAAAGCTACCATATGTGAAATAAAAAGCCAACATGTTTGAAAGCTACTAAATTTAAAATGAAAAAGGGACTTAGAATTTATGTGAATCAAAGGAAAACTAAAATGGACATTCTTTCCAATATTAACTTGATTTAAATAATTTGCTTACCTTTTTAATATTTGGAAAGGATTTAAGATTGTAGAGAAAGATATAAAGAGAAACAAAGATACAAAATATGACTCAAATATTTTTGTAAATTATAACTTATGTCTGTAGGAAAAAGTGTTTCTCAATCTATAAGTAACTAAATTTAATGACATGTCAACTTTTTGTATCTGTCACCTAGCTTTTATAGGTCAACACACCTTTGTTTGTCACCCTCAAGATGTATGACACAACCATGCCAAAGGTCACCACACATTAATAGTAGGGAAACACAATCATATTCATCATAAAAAATCAAATAACACATCAAGGAAACCTCTACATCTAATATAACATAAATATTTACAAAAAACCTTTACACTTTGGAAAAATTTATCCACATCGTTGATTGAATTTAATGACCACCCACCTTCTATATCTACCATTTGGTTACCATGGAGTGAATGTCAGTGTTGGGTTTATGTTAAGTGAAATAATGTCAAGAACCCCTTACATGAGTGTGGGGATTTATGCAAGCCTATATAAATCTCCTATTACATAGAGACACCTTGAAGGTCCTTGTAATACCTTAAAGGTATCTTTTAGGATATTCCTTGATGGTATAAAAAATATATCCTTATAATACCTTTAATGTATCTTCTATGAGATACCTTGAAGGTATTACAAGGACCTATTTATAATACCTTTAATTGTAATACCTTCAAGGTATCTCCTATGAAATACATTGAAGGCCCTTGCAATACCTTTAAGGTAACTTCTAGGAGATATATTTAAGGTCCTTATTATACCTTTAGCGTATCTCCTATGAGATACCTTTAAGTTCTTACTAATACTTTCAAGGTATCTCGTACGTGTTAATTTAGAAGGTATTAGATTTTTCTTGTTGATGGTAATGGATTTGGGGTCCAAAGTATCTCATGTGTGATACCTTGAAATGTGTCTCTTAGGTGATACTTGAAGGTATTACATTTTCCTTGCTGATGGTAATGGCTTTGATTTTATTTGTTGATGGTAATGGATTTGAGGGCTAAAGTGTCTCTTGTGTGACACCTTGAGAGGTGCCTCTTGCGTAATACCTTAAGAGGTTTCTCCAAGAAATACCTTTCAAGGTATCACTCAAGATACACCTATCAAAGTATGATAAATGAGATAGTTTGGCCCTCAAATCCATTACCATTAATAAGGAAAATGTAATTGCTTCAAGTTATCTCATAGGATATACCTCTTGTATTTAAATTATATGTTTTCAAAATGCACCTATCACATCAAAAGATACCTCTTAAGCTATCTCTCAAAATGTACCTCTCAAAAGGTACGTATTCCACCTAAGAGATACCTCTCGAGGTATCTCTTAAATATACCTCAATGTATCTCTTAAAAGATACCTTAAGACATGTCTCTTGAGTGATAATTTTAAGTTGTCTCCATAGAAAAACCTCTCAAATTTTCACCCAAGATATACCTCTAAAGGTCTCTCTTGAGACATACCTTGACCCTCAAATCCATTGCCTTCAATAATTAAATAGTAACACCTTTAAGGTATATCTTATGAGATACATCATCTCTAAATTATGTTTTCAAAACCCACCCTTATATAAAATTGACCTGATACTTGGAGAGATATCTTGAGAGGTATCTCCATAGATAAACCTCTTGGAATTTGTATAACTTTTGGGGAATTGCCTAAGGCATCTGCATAGTTACCTCATAAGGACTTCATTTTGAGTGACCATTTTTTTAAGTGTGTATTATGTTACAAGGAATCTCAATTGGGAGTTGTATTTAAGATTGGAAGAGGTCTCACCTAATCAAAACTAGGATTGAAGCATGCAATATATAATAATCAAAGCTATACTTTTTTGGATTGATAACTTCCTCATACGAGTTCCATTTGGAGTAATTTTTATTAAAAGTGTATATTTTTTACAAGGAATCAAAATTTTCCATCAAAATTAATTTGAACTATCCAAAATAATTAATGGTAGGTCTTTTTCTTAATATATATACATATATATATATATATATATATCACCTATATATATATATATATATATATATATATATATATGTATATATATATATATATATATATATATATATATGTATATATATATATATATATATATATATATATATATATATATATATATCACCTATGTGATATATTTGTGAATCTTTTGTTAAGTAGTGTCATTAAAAAAAATGTGGTATACATCCCCTTTTTAATATTTTTGGGTTTTAAAAATTCTCCATGCTTATATTATGGTATAAATAAAGCTTTGTCTCCTACATATAGTATACAATGAACTGCTTTTCTAAATAACCTGATTAAGAATCTTTTCACAAGTCTTTTACAAATGTCTAGGTCAAAAAAGCATACACCAATGGCTTTCAGATGTGAAAACTATGTTGCTCTCATAAATAATGGAAGGGTCATTGGTGAAGGAATAAGACATAAAATTCTAGGTGTATATTCTATCTCCTTGGACTCCACAAATCTTGATTCAATGTGACATAATGAGAAATTACCTTTTAGATGTGTAAGTGTTAATGTGAAAAAATATTTTGATGCCACTCTACCACTTACAATTCCTAGAGCTTTTGTAATACTTTTGGGGATGTGGTTGATAGTTTTACTATATGGAGCATAAGAAGGATGCAACACATCATAGATTAAAAATTTATAGAGTATTACATGGAAGAAGGAAAAAAATAATTTATTTTAATTATGTATATCAAACCATTACAGTAATAAAATCCTCTCCTGGATTCAATCTTGCACTATATCAATGACACAACCACATTTTGTAGCATGATAAATGAGTTTATAAAATGTATAACTCTTGCAAATGATGACATAATTTCTTATGGTTATATTAAATTTTTACATCCAAGAGATATTTTTGGTTGTATTCCAATCCAAATGGCAAAAAATGAATTGGGCATTTATATAAAGTGCATTCTACAACACTATGAGACTTTCAACATAGAATAAGTAAGCCATATATCATTAGATGGCCTTTCATCAAGATAATGGACATTCAAGGAAAAGTAATCAATTTACCATACATGACACCAAAGGATAAAAAATTGGAAAATTTTGGGAAGTAGTGGATATTGAAATCATTCCTTGCCTACAATTCCTAGAATAGAGGCATCCAAAAAAAACTCATGACTACAACTATTCTAGTCAAAAATGATTACAACCAGATACTTCACTTTGGTAGAATTTTAATTAACCCTAGATATTAAAATTAGTAAGGTGTATACAAATAAAATTTGTGCCAAAATATATCTTTAGTCAAATATGTCATTTAAGATACTAAAATCAACAAGGATAAAGTTGATTGATTCCACCACAACAAATAGGAGGCAACATGTTTTGGATGCCCTTTCTAGTTGGTTTGTTTAAAAATAAATAAAAATAACATTACCATTTATTTGTAAGGTATTAAGATATGTTTGGAACCTTGGCTTAAAATATATGGATTGAAGAGAAATAATTTTTTTTACATTCAAAATTATCACAAAAATGGGGAACGAATTACATTCCATGCAGAATAGTTTCCACAAAAGCCACAAAATAATTAAATGGTAACTAAAAATTTGTTGGAACAAATAGTGGATTAGTTTTTTGATGTTTCTCCAAGACTTACATAATAGGTAAATATAGATGGTGCACAAGGAAATGTTCAACATCTTTCACTCAGTAATTTATGAGATGCCACATCAAAGCACATGTAATATACATGGAATATGATCCAATATCCCAACCAAAATTCAATAACATGTGGATAACTAATTTTAATAATGTGACCATTTGCAAGTCTAATGACTTTTCTAGATGAAAAAAATGTATCTTGTTGACTCAACAAAAATTATATGGGTCCCTATCTAGAGATTAGGTGGAGTGTATTGATCAAGAATTTGTGATCTAATCAAATCAAATATTTTTTGCAAGATAAATGTATTAAAAATATTAAAAAATGTCAAATTACTACCCTAAATAATTCCTCAGTGTCATTCATGACAAGGTAAAACTCCAAAAAACATTTATGCTAAGGACAGTGATAAAAAACAAATCAATCACCAATAGAATAATAGAGTTGTCAATGGCATACATTATCACACATAGTCATGGTGTAGGTAGATATTGGCATTTTTTTACCATATGTTCCTAAAGAGTCTAACTTTACTATCACCTCATTGAAAAAGTGCTTGAAGTACATGTAAATAACAACCCCATATACTTATGGATCTTTGTTATATAAAAATGGATCTTCAAAATATCCATTGCATGATACACTTTTATCTAATAACTGCTACCCTAAATGTAATAAATACATAGACCAAGCATATTTAATAGGTGTCTTCAAGAAACTTACTTCTAGGCTATATATTTAACTAGATAATGGTTGTGATGACAATAAAAATAGGTACTTCCTTTGAATTTTTCTATTTAAGGACTATGTTTTCTTTTAAAAATACATATATAATATTAAATTATTACATCTTCCATTCCCATAATAATTCATTTATCCATTACGTTTATTTTTAAAAAATTAGTTCTGACCACTCCCCTTTGTCTTCTTATGTGTCTACAAAGTGATACATTTTTATTACCCCTTCTAAATTATCAAATAAACCTTCATTGCACCAAACCTAGTCTACTACTCTTGTAATTTTTTCCCAAGTCGTACATTTGTAATATGCCTTAAATATTACCAAACAACTTGTGTTCATAACACAACCACTTCATTTATTTTTTATATGTGGTTCTTAAGAAATAAAATTGATTTATCCCTTGTATAATGTCAAAAAAATGGTGTAGCAATACCATAATCATTTTCATTAAAACTAAGGTATTGTTTGAGAGGTAAGTATAGACATAAAATAAAGGCATTGTGTTAAGAACATATTGTATTTGTTAATATACATGAGATAATACAAAGATATCACTTCAGAAATACCAGAGACCAATTATAGAGTTTCATTACCACTAAATTTCATGTGATAATTATTTATGGATTAATATGATTTTTTTTATTTGTATGTACCCAAGAAGACCAATAAAAATTACTACATGTGGCAAGTTATAATGGTTGTAAATGAAGGTATCACTTGTGAGATACTAATGAGACCAGTGTATATTATCTTATATAATGTAGTGGTAATTTAACCTCATTCCATGATCTTATTTATATCTCTCAATCAATATCATTGAAATTATAGCTTTATATTACTATGAAAAAAAAATGACTAACCTTGTATAGAACTAAATGTAATTCTATTAGCTTTCCAATTGTAAAAAATCATGTTTTTTTTGTATAGGTTTGTGTTGCAATATTTATCTCTCCTTATCTACAAATATATCTTCCTTAATGTCAATTTCAATTTTATTCATGTAGGACATCGACAACACATTTGGAAATTTTTCTAAATTTATAAAGAGGAAAGATGTATGGAGTATGGTAAAGATGATGGACACTTACATGACATGTGAAAACACAATAAACTTCAAGTCATACTTAATTGAATTAGTAGTTGATTTTAAAGACTTTGTTAATAATTACCAATTTAAGGAAAGTAATGAAATAGTAGGTTTGATGAAAGGCCAGTATTTTATTCTACACATAGAGTAATGTTAGCCCATTATGTGTTGAAAAAATTCTATAAAAGATATAAATTTTTCCCCCCAATTAAATTATGGGTAAAAAAGAAAATGGTGAGTCAAATTTTCCAAAATGTAATCCTATGAGAATATTTTTTGAAGACTTGAAAAATAGAGAAAAGTCACAGGAAGCCAATGTTGTAAAAGACTCTGATAGAAGTAGAAAAAAGAGTGAAAAGGAAATCAAATATAACTTGTTCGAGTATGTAAATAAATTTAATGAATTTGGTTTGACGTTAAATAGTAAGTGGAAGGGTCTAGCATATTACTTCCAAAATATCCATGACATAATGAAAGAAAACATGGTCTCTTCTGAAATTGAATATACAAGAGATTTCTGATCTATAACTCAGCATAGAATACCCTTGCATAGATATATCCACAAAATGGTGCATGGTAGGGCCCTTAATCCTAGAATGTCATCAATAGATACATTTTTTGGTCCAAGAAGCAAAAGACCAAAAAAATCATTCGATTCAATTCAAGATGTACATATGGGAGATATGA
Source organism: Torreya grandis (assembly GCA_037957365.1). Taxonomy (NCBI): domain Eukaryota; kingdom Viridiplantae; phylum Streptophyta; class Pinopsida; order Cupressales; family Taxaceae; genus Torreya; species Torreya grandis. The sequence continues at coordinate 635,812 of JARHVA010001816.1, forward strand.
TGTTTGTTAGACCTAATGATTCTACAAGAGTGAACTACACAATATGGGTTTCTAGAGATAAGATAAATATTGATACTTAAAATAAATGGGGATCTAGAACAGAGAGTAAAAACAACTTGGTTCATCCCAATTCATGCAAGGAAAAAAGATGCAAAAGAAACATAAATTTATTTAGATTGTTTGTATAAACAATGGAAGCCAAACCCAATAAACACCTCTTTACCATCCATTATTATAGATAACATAATCTACGCTTGGAAACCAAACAAAACCTAGAAGGGGAGAACACTTATTCTTACTATTCTTTTAAAAAGGTATTGTAACATACTATCTAAATGCATCATCAAATTAGGCACTTTCAAAATATTGATAAAGGATTGTGAGCTATTGTTTTCTTCCATGATTTTGTTGATTTGAAATGGTTTTTCCTTAAATTTGGAATGACAAGTATGAAATGTTTTTTTTATTTTTATTTTAGTGATTTTTAGACATGTAGAATGTTTTATCAAATTCATAGCTTGCATGCTCGTTTTAATGATTCATTTGTTTTTTCTATTCATATATAAAATATCATAGTCATATTACTAAAAAATATCATTCTCTAAACTATGATGGATTATATTTCGTTGTCATGAATATATTGATCAAATTTATATAAATTATATATAATGTGTGTGTGTGTGTATATATATATATATATATATATATATATATATATATATATATATTACTAAAGTTCATTAGGTAGCATGTGATTGTCTTGTTGGTTTATCTTAATGTCATGTTTTGTGCAAAAATGATATTACAATCTCAATATGGTTAAATAATAAAATAAAAAATTATTAAATAGTAATCACATTTTTACAGTGTAATGATTATCTAATTTTGTTTTTAAACTTTATTCCAAATATCATAAATTTCATTTACGTTTACTTACATATAATAATAAAATATTCAAGAATTTAGTAGCTTATAACTATCCCTTACAATTATTATTCTCAATTATTTTCAAGTATTGCAAATGATTTCATGCATTTCTTCTACCTTAATTACTTGAAATTATCCCCCAGATTTCCAATTATTGTTGACAATTGCTATAAATAGGTCCTGTAATTCTATCTATTTTGACATGCAACAATCTAAACTAATAAAACTCCATATAATGGAAAAATGGAAAAAACTTGCTACTGTGGTTAGACCCTACCTAGATAAAAATATATCCAAAATATATTTGAATACAATATTTCCAATAATTTTAATTAATTAAATTGTACATTATATCTTTTCCTTTGAAATTCATAAGTTGTCACATAGGAAATACCTTTACTTGGATTATTTCAAAAATTAACATGAAAATTACACTTAATTTTGATTACTAAAATTAAATATATAATTGAAACTTTTATATTTTACTTCCACCTTCACAAACTACCACCTACTACATACCATCACTTGCATTTCTCCAAAATTTAAAATAGGACTATACTTAACTTCCATTACAAGATACAACTATATATACTAAATAGACATTTTTTTTTAAATTTATTTATTATAGTAAAAAATGGTCACTTATGAGTTACCTATTAATCAAAGGTATGTACATGCAATTATGGGTGATGGTACTCTAATTTCTTCTTTACAACATCGTAAACTATTTTTCTAGATTCATCTCTCCATGGGCAAACAATATATTATTATAATATTGTAGTTTTTATTTGGAATTGGAAGCTAAGCCATCACTAGCAACATTAAATTTTATAAACATTGTAAGGTGAATATATTATTTATAAATAAATTGACTAAGGCTTGCATGGACTATATTTTTGAGAAAAAAACATTTTTTGGGCTAAAAACGTTGATGCTTTTGAGGACCTCCATGGAAAACCATTTTTGATCTTTGAATCATGCATGATTATTTTTGTAAACATTTTATCTAAAAAATTATCAATGTAACCTCACCTCTTTCCTATCTCTCTTGTAAAAAACAAGATACAAATGTTTTCTTCGTATCCTGGAGCATGTGTTATTTAAATATGTTATATTTTTTTTGGAAAAAACATAATTTCAATGTACTCCATTTTTCATAAACTTTATATATAATCTATTCTTATGTCACTATATATAATTTTCCTCTTGGGTGTTAACCCTCATTAAAATATAAAAAAATGTGCATCATTTTTTAATTACTAAGAGTTCTCAAATATGTATCGAAACAATTGGTTAATATGTGTTATAATAATAAAATACAACAAGCCATGTATGTCAATCTTAAACATCAATAAATTATTAAAAAAATATATTACAATTGAATTGCTACACTCTTAAATTTACACATAATATTGAAAAATAATATTAAAAAATTAATAATTATTAAACTTTTGTTATAAAACATTGACCATGGAATCAATCCATTTAAGCTTGGAATATTAAATTTGTACTAAAAATTTATATCCAAAATAAATCTTCAACATATTAAATTTATATAAGATAGTCTCTTCCACTACTTTTTCATAGCTTTATCCTATATTGATTTCACTTTAAATTTAATATGTTTAAATCATGGTTTTATTTCAAGTCATTTAGCTTCCAAAGATAGTACAAAATGATGATAGTGATCACTTTGTTACTGAAAGTGACTTGTCTATCAAAGTGATTTTGTATTTTATGTGATAATGATGATAAATTACAAATTTAGTGTTCAAGGCTTTACCCTAGGGGTTCACCCTCTATCAAACATATCATCAAGTACTAATATGTGGATTTCATGAGGCTGATTTTGTAAATGACCTTCCAATTAAAGTTTCAACCAACTATGAGAATATATTCAACCATATTAAAGATACATACCTTGTGAGGGATTAATATTTGGAAGAGTTGTGCATGGTTTTCAAAGAAATTGTGGCTATTTTTTGTATCTTTAAATTTACACTTATAAAAAATGTAAACAATGGAAAATATTTGGTAATACTGATGAAAACCATACATCATTCAAACATGTCCATGGATGAATCACTAACCTCATAGACTAGTGTACCCTAAAACTTCCTTCAAAACTATTGATAGATCAAAAGAACGAAAAATAATGTTCCACTAAAATTCCTATAGAGAGTCATCAAATGATTCCCATACCAATTCATAATAAAATTGATCAACATTCAGTCAACATACAAATGTCAATTCATTTCATGAATTATTTGACAATACCATGGTTTGTTATAAAACTAATAGTCATTAGCATGTTGATGTACATGACACTACAAAAACAACATCCCAAGTCATGATTTTATAAGGCTAATTTATGTAATTTTTATGCTTTGAGTTTTTAAAAAAAATAGTTGGTTATAATATTTTTTCTATTACAAATTATAGTTGGAAATGTATACGATATCTTTGTGAACCTCACAATTATTTAGTTTATTAAATTAACATATAAATTTTATGAATCTACATTTCATTTTAAATAATTTTAGTAAGTATATATTAAAACAAATTTCAAACTATTTCACTAAAATTGATATTGTGTGATGGTCTTGAACAAGGAGTTTAAGTTACTTTATTTAATTTGAGCAATAATTTTGTTAATTACCTATAAATTATATTAAAGATGAATTAGTCATTGCTTGATAAATTTTAAATAACTAAAATAATTGTTTTTAATTAATTGATACACTATAATATTTTACTTCTTGAAATTCAACTCTTAAAAAGTCCAACAATCAAAATTATTTTAGAAAAAAATGTTTAGATTGTAATTAATATGGATTGATTCTAATTTAATTAGATATATATGGTTTATTTGCAATGAGTCCAACTTATTTATATTAAAGTCAAATTTATTGATTTTGTTAGGACCTGGAAGCACACAATTGATTACTTTTGTATGAGCAACTATATGCGAAAATTAACCAGAATGCACAAGTAACTAGAATTTAGAAATAACACAGACTATGAGAGACAATACCCAATTGTATTAATACTCTTACAGAAAAGAATTACAAATGAAGAGACGCCACACTCTTCCACACCTTACAGGCTTCCCACACCAAGTGTACAGTAATTCACCTTCAAGAGCTCACTCTCTCAATTACGGTCCCAACACACAACTCAAACACAGAGTTGGTGTTCACCTCTAACCAGTCAGTATCACTACTGCCAGTCCACCGAGTATACACACATACTCAACCGAGTACACAACGCACTCCAAGTAGATCTCCCATGAACTTGCAACAACCTACAACTCAAATGATCTAACTTTGGAAGGATCTACCGTGCCTTCCTCTTTGCTCTCTAATCGAGTACACACCATACTCCAAGTAGATCTCGTCTGATCTTGCTACCTATTGTGTTGCTGATCTCTCTGATCCTGCTGCCACCTACAGATCAATCTGGTCTTGCACACCTGCAAACCTAGATCTTGCACACACAAACACTTGCAAATCAATGATCTTACTTACCATACAGATATCCAAACCTGGTCTTGCACACCTGCTGACTGAGATCATACATACATGAAGAATCCTTCTGGTTCTCCAAACCAGCACCCACACTTGGCACTGTGGCACTAGGAGGAACACACCTTGCTCTCTTCACTCTGAAGGAGCTAATTTTTGCTCTCTTACTCTCTAGCACACTTTTACAATACAACCCATGAGTCTATTATATATATCCCATGTAAACAATAATTAGACATCTAATTACAATAATTAGATCTATAGCTTCAAGTCTAAAATTGGCCTTTAACATGCAAACCACTAGTTCGTTAACTAACTATTCATGAACTAGCAATTCTGGAACCGCACAAGCGATCAACGTCGATCCCTGTCTGTTTGGAGGTGACTGACGTCAGCCGACTCCTGACCGATGTTGGTTGCTCTGACACTGTATATGACCAACGTCAGTTGATCAGACTGACATCGGTTGCTTTGCCACTCAGCAACCTCCTCCATGTCTGCATCATTGAAGCTTTTAGCTCCACAACCTAACAGATTTTTTATTTGAATCTGGATTAGTAATTATTCTAGACTATTCAAAAATTTCCAATCCTAAATATTTTCAATCCAATATATGGAAAATGAATCCAAATATTTTGCATACTCAGTCCAATATGTGTGGAATGAGTCCAAATATTTTACATACTCGATCTAATCTAATTATAATATAAGAAAATTATTCATGATTTTAAATTTTCTTCAGTCCACTTAAGGGGTTATAATTCCATACTATTCAAAATAGTCCCTTTTGAATATCAACTAGACTCTTTCTTAACTAAAAATCTTGTAGGTAGAGTTGTCTCCCAAAAAGACATCACCTTCATTGATCTTTTCATATTCACAAAATTAATCCCTATGGGGAGTGATATGAAAATAATCACTCGAGTCAATCAACAGTGCATCATGGCATCCATGCAAGCATAATGTTGCCATGAATAGATCCCTTGAGTCTTCATTGGGGATATTTATTTTTATAGATTAGCAATCTATTGATGCTTCTAAGTGTACCACCGATGATTTTAGTTTTTAAATAACACTTCTCATTTTAGGATCCAAAGGATTCAGGGCATGAGTTGCAGGGATTTGGCAATTAGGATGCCTATCATGAAATAATAGCAGAGTAACGTAGATTGTTCCATAATATTTATAAAGTTTTATGGTTGGGAGCCATCTTGGTACCTTATTTTATGAATCTTAATGCTAATTTTGACAAATAAGTCTAAATATAAACTATTGACTAAACTAAATGGTTATAATCGATGTTTTAAACTAAATTGAATTGTTTAAAGAAAGAGCAAAAGGAAAGGGTAGAGTAAGAAAGAAATGGTGATTTTCGATCCTTGATTATGAACATATTGATAGAGTTTTAAGAATTACCAAGCATGATCTTAACAATCATATAGTGTAAAGTAGCCTAAGCTCATGTTTCATTACAAACTAGGCCTAATTATGAAGATAGGATGACAATACAAGTAAAAATTGGATTTACTTTTAAATTTTTACACCACATATAGATAGATAATGCACATATTTATTGTAGAGAAAATAAAATGAAGTAAACTCAATTTCATTCAACTAACCTAGCATTACACAACTTAGCAACCTTATAGTTAATGATCTAACTCAGTATTTCCAAAAACTATTCATATTCAAACTTAGACAAGCAATTGAGAAAATTAGCAATTCAAACACATCAACCTAGATAATTCTTTAAAAAATCCTTGATATTTTATATTAATTACTTAAAAGTGGTATAAAAATAGCTCAAAGTCTCTCCCTTTTAAAAATGGTAATGCATGCCTTTATAGAAAAGCTAGGTAGTATACCAGTTAGTCTAAAAATATAGATGTATAAAGATAAAGATAGTTGTCTTTATAATAAACTATGATACACATGTCTTTTACAAATATGTTGACCTTAAGGCAATCACACTAACAAACTAACATGTGCCTTTACAAAATAATATGCAATCTCTCAGATAAACCATAATTAGGATGTTGGAGGTGGGGCCTTATGCTACTAAAGGATGTTCATAGCTTTTTTATGTTGTTCATCCACTAAGCCCAAGTCTATTGTAGGCCTTGTGATGCGTTCCTCTTCTTGATCAACTAGTTCATCAAAATCTTTGTCATTCCTAGCCAAAGATTCCTTAATTCTTTTGGCTTCATTGATCCTCTCCCCTGCATTGAATATCATGTCTAATATTCTACTATTATCTTGCCCTGATTGTCATTGGCTTTTACCCTTGATTTCTTGAGTCACCAAAGTGGTTATGTGCTGGAATTCTTCATTACTAATAATTCCTAGGGTAGTGGGTTGTGCAAGATCCTTGAGCATAGTTCCCAAGAGCTTCTCAATTCTACCCATGAGCTCTTTCTCCTCCTCAATAAGTTCTTCCATTTTAATATGCCAAGTACTCAAGTTTTGGACCTTATCTACAACAATTCCTAAAATGGCATTAGGTACCCCATGCTGATGGCTTTAAAATTTGGTATATGTGTCTTAACCTAAATATTAAGAAGTTGGGAAATTTTATCCTCAAAATCTTTCCATTGAGTAACCAGCTCCTTGGCTAAGGTGGCCTAGTTTTCAAGTGCATCCTGCCTCAATTTCATAGACTTAAATGCTTTAAAAATGTCATGAAATGACTCCTCAAGCATTTTAATCATTGAATCTAGCACTGAGAGAATTGCTTGAGTTTACAAATTCTCTTTTTCCTTCTTTAGGTTCTTAATTATTTGTACTAATCCCTAGACACCAGCCCTAGCCTATTGATATTGAGCCACAATTAAACATTCCACATCCTCCTCATGGATGGGAGTCTCTCCAAGTTGTTTTCCTCCAAGAGGGGTTAGCCCTAAGAATGGTTCCAACTTTTGAAAGGTGAATTCTTCTTGATCGATCATGGCTATCCTTATCATGATCCTTTCCAATCCTCCCATGTTTAGGTTAAATTGGAATTTAACCTCTAGTTCCTTTAACTTTGGGGGCTCATGCACCTCCACACTTGTATTATCAAAGGTTCCTAGGGTGTCAATTTTATGTCCTCTCTGAATATGATGAACTTGTATTCTTCTCTTTTCTTGATTTTTAACTATGTCTTTGATCCATCATTTGATGTTATCATGCTTAGTCAAGCCAACCTATGTTAAGGCCCATGAAGGAGAGAGGGATGGGACCTTCTGCAACTTCCCATAGATGAACTAGTTAGGGATGTGTGGTCCATTGATTGGGTTCTCATCACTGAATATGTTGACTTTACTAATAGGGTGAGTAAAGGTCAACCTAGACTTATTCTTTAGATTCATAGTAACCAAGGCCAGTTCTGCTTTCCTTTCCTCTTTTTCCTTGGGAACCGACTCCTTTCCTACTTCTTCAAAGGGATCCCCTTCTCTATCTAAGCCATATGTTTCTACTATATCAATGAGAGTACCCTCCAATGTCTCTTTTGGCTCAAGAGATATCATGTCAATAAATTCCACATGATAAGGTGGCCTTTATGGGTGTTCTTCAAGTGAGGGACCTTAACCGAGTCTATGTTTTAATCTTAGTTCTCCAACTTTATCCTTGCCTTTATCCTTTCCATCTTGAGGCTTTTCAAGCTAAGGTTCCTACTAGTGGGGTTGAAGTTTAGATGGTTGCCCTTGATTAGATGGTTCCTCATGAGTGGTCCTAGATGGTCTTAGCAATAAACGATATTACAAGGGATGTAATTGCCATATCTCCCCTATAGGCTTGTTGTCCTTGATCAATCTTCATTCCAACTTGATATTGTAGCATTTGATTTTGGAGAGCACTTCTTTAAAATTCTTTGTTCTAATATAGATGTCATCATTGACACCTAGTTTATGTTCATATTCAATCTTAGGGACCTTTCTCTCCTTAATTTGGTTAACCACCCTACCCTTAGGGTCCCACATTTTAAAGTCATCTAATTGGAAATCAAAATAATTCCTATGCATTACCATGGTTTCTAGCTGCTTCCAATCTTTGATTACAATCTTCCCAATATCCAATGAGAGGGGGTGGATTTGGCCTTTCCTCTTTTCTTTACATACCTTATCCATACCCTGGGTGATTTTGGAGGCAATCTCTTACTCGGCAAGCTTGTTGGGGACATGGATTGGTAGCCTATAAGCTTGGGTTAGGATCCTCTCTATCCTAATGATAGTGCAGTCTCAATAATACCATACATCCCCCATGGTTTATGTCTATCTCTTAATAAGGGGATGCACTCTTGGCATAAGAATTATTGTGATGGATTCATATATGGCTAGGAAAACACAATCACAAATGAATTACATGTGGTTCATGTACTTGAATATGTAAAATTTGGAATAGTGGTGATAAATTATGGTTCTACCATTAGGGGACCAATTCCTAATGCTAGGGAAGGATACAGAGGCCATAAGGGAATCCAATAGATAAGACATCATATAGAATTACTTAGAGTTCCATCTTTTTATGGCTATAAATTTCTTAGCCAAGAAGAAGTTAATTAGGTCTCCTATTGGAGGGGTCAATTTCTCTTCTATCATGAAGTGGACATAGGACACCTAGACTTTGTTTACATATGTGGTGGAAGGGGTACCAAAGGCTCAATTCAATAGGGTCATGACTATTCTAATGCCTTCCCTGAGTTGGATAATGGGGATCATGCCATCTAGGGTTTTGAAGATATGGGGTCCTTAGATTAACTAGGGTGTGAGGATTGAATCAATGTCTTGGGTGTTAACCCAGTTCCTCATCTCAGGGAAGTTGAGATGGGGTAAAGGGAGCTTGTAATAGGTTTCAAAAGCCATAGGATATATGTATGCCACCCTTTTATAACTACCCTCTTGAATGATCCATTACCCATCTATCCTATAATCAATAAACATGGGTATAAGTAAATCAATATAGTGCATGACCTCTAGTTTTGTTGTGGCATGGCAAAGACCAACCATTTGAATTAAAACTAGGTCATTGTACCTTTGATTCATTATGGTGTTCCTCTTTTCCTCCTGGGAGATAGGTTAGAACTCACATATCAATAAGAATAATTTGGACCAATTCTTCACTCCATGGATGTTTAGGGCCATCGAGTCTAGCTCTATATCCTTTAAAATCCTTCCTTCATTATCAAAGGTCAGATAAAGCTAAGCCTCCATATTTAATTTTTGCTTGATAGCAGCCATTTTTGATGTTATTGAGTTGCCCACACTAGATTGCCAAGGGTTCTTACTATAGCACTTGTTCTCAGGAGCATAATTATGCTATCTTGATTAAACTATAATTAATTAAACCTATTTAGGTCTTTTTAATATAGGCTTTAAGGTTCAAATCTTTAATGGTATAAGATATTTAGACTTTAAATTCATACATGTTTTAGATTTGATGGAGACCCTTTTGCTTTATACCCTTGCATTTTCAAGTTTAGAAGATATTTGATTTTGACTTTTTATGCTTATGTGAAGTCTATATGGCATCATTCTAGGATTTTCATGATAATTTTCATAAGTGTCATTTGGATACTAGCCATTAGATTTTAAAAGCTTACTTTTAATTCACATCATTGGATCAAATCCATCTAGCAAGCATGATCCATTAATCTAAATTTGAGTGCTCAACTTTTATTGGTCCAACGATCTCTAAACTTGTAGTAGTGACACTTGGCACCCTCACAAATTTTTCCTATGCTATGTATCTCATATCAATTATCACCTTGGTCGAGCACTAGCCACGTGTTGATCTCATAGAGCTTTAAACATTATTGGGCCTTTTTCACTGTTGGATCAAATATAGTGAGTGAGTGATCATTCCTAAGAGCCTAGGATGCCTTTGAAAAGTATACTTGGGACTCATACCATTGGATCAAATCTAGCAAGCAAACCATAGCTATCGATCCATGCAGGGGGATTTGATAATTAATTAGATGCCTTTATTAGGTGGGCCCCTTTATTTTTTCCTTTCAATCATTAAGTTACTATGCATTTGGTGCTCGAGGCCTTATGTTCCTTTTGACTTTTCTTTTTGTGCCTCATACCATTGGATCAAAGCTAGTGAGTCAGTAATTATCATTGATTTATCATGGTGCATGTTATTTAAGTTAAATCCTTTCGATTGGGATGTTCCATCTGATCAAATATAATGAGTAAGCATCAATCATAGGATCTTACAAAGAGTGAGGGAGAAAACTGTTAGACCTGAGGACATAAATAAAAGCACTTAGCATAAGAAATTAATGCTAAGGTCAATATAATTATCAGAGCCTTAGTATTAATGACCTAGGCTAAGTTAGGTAATGTAAAAAGGGACATTATGGAATCATATTAAATTAGACATGAGGAACTTCAGAAAAGAAAGGGGAAAGAAATAAAGAAGAGTTTGAGTTATGTTATGAAAACATGACTTAAACCCACGCAAACACCTTGTTTATATATTCTTTTAAATTGGTTCCTACCAACTTGTATCCCTCTAATATTTGAATTTGAATCAAGGGCCACCTAGGGTTTTTAAACATAGAACCCTAAATCTTCCATGGAAGCTACAAAATGACTCACATAACCTTGTTAGTAGGGTTAGTCTGAAACAAGAAGATTAAATCACACAAGTATGTTCATTAATAGAGTGGATGATCTTCAAATTTTGATAAAGAATTCAATGTTCAGATTCTTCAAAACTTGGGCACAAATCTTCTCAAAGGTCCCTAATTTTTAAATTAAAAATAGGGGTATATTGGTCCCAATAAATTACAAATTTTGGGGGAAATATAGCAATATGTTAGAACTGCTAGACTCTGAATTCAAACAAACATTGAGGTCATCATTCTACTTGATCAAATAAACTACCATCTAGATCTAATTAGGGTTAAAATAAACCTTGCACTTGCAATTTTGAGGTCAAACATTAGGCCATACCTGAGCTATGTGTGTGCTTTGATTCCACTTACTATTTTCCATAGGATTTAAGAAGCAGTCTTTAGCTTCCTACCTTCAGTCAGTTATACTAACCTAGGGTACACTAAACATTCATTATGAATCATGGCTTTGCTTAGGGAGGGCTTGGGCATTGCTCTACTACTAGCCAGGCATCCATAGCCTTGATAGAGATACCTTTGGCTCCACTCATGGCCTTGTTCCATTGCTATCCAGGTGTTCATAGCCCTGATGGAGGTTGCCTAAAACACCTTTTTACAAAAGCTTCATTTTTTGCTTTATATTCTTATTCCTTTTTTTTTGTATTTTTAGATATTTATGCTTCTAGTAAGTTTGGGAGCCACGATAGCCAGGTTTAGGGTCTAGTCAAATATTTGATTTTGGGAGGATCACTCAAGTTTAAAACTCTTGTCTTAGGTAAGGATGTTGATTAAGTGCTAGCTAATGGCATACTCTTGATGGTTTAAGTCTCCAATCCTTGAGTGCAAATATTCTTAAAACTAGTGTGGATCTAAGGTCATGACTTAGGTCTCATGGAATGATTTCATCTCCACCTGTGTATACTTAGTTTATCTAAAATATATCATAATGCTAGGTTTCAAGACCATGGTTTCCATTATATGGGGTTCATTCCTTCTTGTATAATTGGGTCACATCTTGAGTACGTTTCATAACTTCTAGGCTCAAGGAAAACAACAAGCAAGCAACACACAATAGAAGGAAGAAATCAAGACAAGAAAACCAAACAAATATGAACAAACATATATGAAGGAGCTTCTCTTATTGATGTTTTTAAATGTACCACAGGTGCTCTTAGTGTTTAAATAACACTTCTCATTTTAGGATCCAAAGGATTCAGGGCATGAGTTACAAGTATTTGGCAATTAGGATTCCTGTGGTGAAATAACAGTAGAGCAACGTAGACTATTCTACAATATCTATAAATTTTGATGGTTGGGATCCATCTTGGTGCCTTCTTTTATGAATCTTGATGCTAATATTGAAAAATTAGTCTAGATCTAAACTATTGACTAAACTAAATGGCTATGAACAATGTTTTAAATTAAAGTGAATTGTTTAAATAAAGAACAAAAGGAAAGGGTAGAGTAAGAAAGAAATGGTGACTGTTGATCCTTGATTGTGAACATATTGAAAAATTTTCAAGAATTACCAAGCATGATCTTACCCAGAATATAGTCTAAAGTAGCCTAAGCTCACATTTCACTACAAACCAAGCCTAATTCTAAAGATAGGATGATAATACAAGTAATAATTGGATTTACATTTAGAGTTTTACACCACATCTAGATAGCTAATGTACATCTTTATTGCAAAGAAAATAAAATGAAGTAAACTCAATTTCATTCAACTAATCTACCTACTCTAATATAATCACCTTACACTTACTCCATGAAGACCCCGGGAGGGGTGGCAGGGAAATAGTACTTGATGTATTGCCTATTAGCAGGCAATATGAACTCTGCCCCTTGTAAATATTTGAACTTGAAGGTGTTGTTCCCTAGTGTCTCTGCAATATAGTATGGTCCAATCTATAAGGGTGTGAATTTTCCATGCTTGCCTTTGGGTTTGGATGCTTTGTCCCAAAGGAGGATTAAATCTCCCTGCCTGAACACTTCAACTTTAGACCTTTTGTAAAACCATCTTTTCACCATGGCTTGGTGTCTACTAAAGTTAGCAAAAGCTTTTTATCTATCATCTTCCATTTGAATTAGGTCTAATAGCCTATAAGTGACATGTTCTTGGCTTTTTTCCATGTATTCTTGCATAAATTTATATGTAGGCAACTTGAGAGTGATGGTAAAAATGGGCTCCTACCCATACACCATCAAAAAGGGTGAAGCCTTCAAGGCTTGCTTAATCCTTGTTCTATCAACCCAGAGTGAAAAATTGAGAATTTTATGCCAAGTTCTAGGTTTGTCTTCTGTAAACTTATTGATTGCATTCATTAGGTTTCTATTTGTAGATTCAAAAACACCATTCCCTTATGGATAGTGATTGGAGGAAAATTTAAGTGTAATACCATTGTCATAAGCCCATTCAGTCATCTCAATTGAAATGAATGTAGACCCATTGTCACATACTAGAGAAACTGGGGTCCCAAATCTAGTACATATATTATCCTCCAATAAACTGATCACTTCATTTATTCTACATTGTTTGGTGGCCACTACCTCAATCCATCTAGTGCAATAATCTATCACAGTCAAGACGTATTTGTGACCTTCACATGAGTTGGGGTTGATCACTCTAACAAGGTATAGATCTCATTGTATAAATGGTTTATCAATCATGACTGGTTATATAGGCATAGCTGCCTTTAGCTCTTTAGTGTTGAATATTTGACATGAGTGGCATTCTCTCACATGCTTATGAGAATCCTTGAAGATACTAGGCTAACAGTAACTATCCCTTAGGATTTTATGAGCTGACATTCTTCTAGAGGGATGTTCACTGCCTAAATTTTCATGAAAGGTGGCCATAATTTGGGTAGCTTCTTCTTGCGAAATAAATATTTGGTAGATTCCTTCAAAGTTCCTTTTGTACAAGATTCCATCCTTGATCCGGTAGTGGGTTGCCTTGAGCCTCAAGGCTCTCTTTTTCTCCCTAGATAGACCTACAAGACAAGTACCATTGATTAGCAAATGTATGATTGAATCATACCATTAATTGTTTTGAAAACTATGCTAGCCTACTTGCATGATACTTACTCTAGGGCTAGTATTGGCAATCATCTGAATCAAACCTTAGCACCTTACCAACTTTGATACCTTTATTTACAAGTCATATTCCTAAAAAAATGACATCCACTTACCTCTCTATTCTCCTAGGTCATTTTTACTCAACATAAACTTAGTGGTAGGGTCAGGTAGAATAGCATGCGCCATATTTTTGAGGATGTAGTGCCTAAACTTATTTATTACCTTTATTAATGTATATACCGACTTATCAATCATGGAATAGTTTAGTTTAGCATTCTTAAAATTAATACTCATAAAATCTATTGGGTGGTCACACCCTTCAACTTTTAGATTCAATACCACAACCATAATATGGTTAGATGCAAAAGAGTAAAGGTAGAATCTAGACTTATAAGCATTGGGGCTTGGCCAATGGCCTCTTTGATGTCACTGCATGCCTTCTTGGATTATTCATTCTATATTACCTTGGCATCTTTCTTGAGCATTTCATTTAATGGCTTGACAATTTTTACAAAACCTAAAATAAACTTCCTTACAAATTTTATTTTGCCAAAGAATGACTTTAGTTCCTTCCTACTATTTGGGAACATAATTCTAGATATGGCCTCCACACTTTCAGGATTTATGGAGATGCCATCTTTGGTTATAACATGTCTTAATAGTTTTCCTTTAGTTACACAAAATATGATTTTCTTAGGGTTCAAGGAAATGTCATACCTTCAACATCTTTTGAAAACTTGTTTCAAGTGCATGAAGTGATCTTCCTTATTTTTAGAAAAAATGGTTAGATCATCCATATAAATGATGATGCACTTACAAATTAGACCTTGGAAGGTGTGGTCCATGGCTCTTTAGAAGGTATCTCTTGTGTTGATCAGTCCAAAGGGCACCCTTTTGTAAGCAAAGGTTCCCCACTTTATTGTGAAGGTTATTTTCATCATGTCTTCTCTATCAACCAGTACTTGGTTATAGCCTAAAAAACCATCTAAGAAAGACATCATAGCTGAACCTAAAATATTTTGAATTACTTGATTGAGAGAAGGAAGGGGATAATTGTTCTTCTTTGATGCTCTGCTTAAATTTCTAAAATTAATGCAAAGCCTAATCTCACCATTCTTCTTCCTGAATGGCACTAAATTGGCCACCCAAGATGAATGTCTAATAAGAAATACTATCCTAGCATGCAGTAATCTTTTGACCTCCTTGAAAATCATAGGTTCCAGTATGGGGTTTACTGGTCTTTATTTTTGTCTGAAAGGTTTACAACATTATTTGAGGGGTATGGTATGGGTAATGACCCTTGGATTAAAGATATTTAGGTCATCATAGGACCATGGTATAACATCCTTGTACTTGGTAAGTTCTTTGGTTTCCTCATTTTCAAAATTTGTACAAGCCTTTCCAACATTCACTAGTTGGGGTTGTTCTTAGAGGCTAAGATCCATAGTATTATAATCCTTTCCACTCACCTTTGGGATTTTGGAAACCTTAGCTAGCTTATCTTGATCAAACAATATTTCTAGAGCAATCATCCCTTTAGAGATTTTGTTGTCATTTAGTTGAATGACCTTGTTATCAAACTTGTTCCCTCCAATTGCATTTTCATCAACTTCATCAATGATATGGGTTTTAAATGCCCAAAAATTAGTTAAGAAATCCAATATCTACTAGTCATCATTAAAGACTTGGAAATGATTAACATTATCAGGCACTAATGGACATGGGACCAATTCAATACTGAAATTAGGGGAGTCTAGATTAGGCATGATATTTGTCGTAGTGAATGCCAACTCATCCATTTTTTGGTTTTCTTCCCTAGGAATGGAAGTGATGTTGAAAGCATCAAAATACTCAATCATGTCCCAAACTCTAAACTTATACTTTTTGAGGTATGAGAGTTTACATTGGTACCTACTCGTGATTTGGTTGACCACTAGTTTAGAATCACCAAAAACTAGTAAATCCTTAGCTTCATTCTTGATAGCAAAATAAAAACTAAAGATGAGAGCTTCATATTCAACAAGATTATTGGTGCAGGGGAATTAGAGTCTATAAGAGGCATGGTACCTTTTGTTGGTGGGATCAGTTAAGACAATACCAACACCTAATCTAGCCTTACATCTAACACCATCAAAATGCAATTTTCATAACCCAAGAGGATGTTCCCTGTCCTTCAGATCATCTATCCTATAAAATTCTAGGGTGAAAACCCCTAAGTTTGAGTCAATTATGTTGATCCTTTCATTTACAGCATTATACTCCGTTATCATATGCTTCATTTTTGGTTCCCTCTTAACTCTAATTTGATTTGGGACTCCTTTCCAAGGTTGCTATAAGAGGGAACAGTTAGTAGACATATACCCATTTAAGGCCTTGGTCCATTCCTTACTCAATAAGATCTCATAGGCATATGGCATATCAACCACCTGAATGTCAATAAATTATTGAATTCTGGGTTTAGAAGCTATCTGTATGTGAAATTTCAAAATTTCTTTGATTACCTTTACCTTGACTTGTCTAATTGGGTGACAATCCTATCAGACTCGACGAGGGTTAATCCAAGTTATTTACATATACCAATAGGCATATTATTTGTAAAGGCACTTGAGTCTAACAAGCAATTATTCAAGTTCTTACCAAACATCCTAACTATGATCAAGAAAGGGGGGGATTCAGCTTTGGCCTTATGTACCATTACATTAACATGATTAGTCTTAGGAGTTTAGCTAAATTTTAAGGACTCTAACAGTAAATATCTTTGCTTTGTGATCTATGTTAACTCATGCAAGGTGATGTTGGCCTTGATTTTCTTTATGTATCTAACAATATTATAGTTAGTCTTGCTTGGTGAATTAACACTAGGCTTGGAGGAGCTTCCTTTGGGTGGCTCAGGGTCATTCCTTGAAGTAGTGTCAGCAGGGGTCCTAGAGTTATTAGGAGGATTTGAATTGATAAAAGGTTGTTTTTGCTCTTTGTTCTTCAATGGGTAAGTTTTTTTCAAGAACTATTGAAATGCATGGATTTCCTCAAGGATCTTATCTAGTTTATTTTCCTCTTGAAAGGAGAAATCAAAGGTTTCTACTATGTGGATCTAGTTAGAAGGCTTAGGGCTAGATGTATTTGCATTACTACCCTTATTAGGGACTACTTCAAATGTATCTAGTTCATCCTAAAAAGCTTTAAAGGCTTTACAAAACTCAATGCAATTAATCTCACCATGTTTAGCAGTAGCATGCACTCTACAATAGTCAGGCAAAGTAATGTATGTGAGATTAATGTCCATGGTTTTGTTACTATCAGAGGGTTCATTAGTCTTATTTTTGTTGTAGAAGCTATCATTTTGAAACCTATTTCCTAGTCTGTTGAACTTTTGGAAAGTAAAGTTCCTTCTAGAATTTTAACCAATGTTACCAACTTGCTTTTGCAATTGAAGAAAATCAGTGTTAAGTTTTTGAACCATCTTTAATATAGACTCATTCTCACTTTCAGGGGTCTCAAAATAATGTACATAATTCTTATTTGAATTAGGAGAAGGTATTAAGGCCTTTTGATCATTAGTAGAAGATTCATTAGTAGCCTGATGACTCAGGAATCCCAGACTTTGATTAGGAGTAGCATAACTAGTAGGCAAAATGTTCAGGTTTGGGATTTGATTAAGAGCTAGGGTATTTTGGTTATTGTTTGGAAAAAGGTTCAGAGCAGGCAATTATGGGTTAACATTGGCGATGGAGTATGCCATGTGGCTTTATGGTTGCATCTAATCACTAATAACCATTGCCTCATAATAAGCTTGGGCTAATGAAGCTATCACTGGGATAAATCTCTTTCAAAATATAGAAGTCATTGGATCTATTACATCTTTGTAGATCTCTAGAGCTAGAACGTCATTAGGTTTTTTAGGTTCCATAGTCCTGCTATACATTTTTTAGAATCTAGCATTGAAAGACCTTATGAGTTCACTAGCATCTCTTTTTATGGTTGTAAATTGATGATAAATGACACAAGGACTGATAATCTTCCCAAATTGATCGATGAAAATGGTGTTGAAATCATTCTAGGTGGTAATGCAGTCATCAGGCAAATTGAGGAACTGTTCATATGCTACATCTTTGAAAGTAAAAGGAAATAGTCTACACACTACATCCTCATGTATAACATTTAATAACCTAAAAGTATCTTTAAAATACTTAACATGTTCTTTCACAGTTATAACACCAGTGGGACTAAATATGGGCAAATATTTCTCAAGATTCCATGATAAATAATGGACTATCCCTTGTACATTAATGGGGGAACTTCCTAACCAAGCCATACCTAGATGTGGTCTAAATGCAAAGGTTCCTTGGATAGGATAAGTAGGTAAAGACTTGGAAATTCTTCTTCTACTTTTGTCACACCTATTTCTTTGATGACTTTGTAGCTCTAGTAAAGGCTCTTTCATTTGTGATATGGTGTGATCCTACGTAATTCTAGCTTGAAGATGTGAAACCTTATTTAAAACATGGTACACCAAGTTAATTTTTTACAAGAAGCAAGGATAAAACATGCATCCTAGGCTAATTTTGTAAATATTTATGAAAGAAGTGACAAAGGACATCAAATTCCCATAAAGGTAGCTTGAGGATGTATTCTATTGTGCAAAGATAATTGATCTTTGATCAGAGTAAGCCATTCCAATTTCAAATACTAAAATCTACAAATCCAAAGCTATATTTACCAAAACTAACAATCATTTATCAAATAATTATGACTTTTGCCATAACAAAGCACAAAGATATGTCAAAAACCTCCAAGACCACCAATCTATACACTTGGGATCAGAGATCTACCCAAAGGTGTAAGGATGTCACAAATCTTGGGCTAATTAGCATCAACGGCCCTCCTTTTAGCACTAATAGAGCTTCACCTGTTGATGCTTCTAAATGTACCACATGTGCTCTTAATATTTAAAGAACACTTTTCATTTTAGGATCCAAAGGATTTAGAGTATGAGTTGCAGGTATTTGTAAATTAAGATGCTTGTGGTGAAATAACAACAGAGCAATGTAGACTGTTTCATAATATTTATAAATTTTGATGGTTAGGAGCCATCTTGGTGTCTTGTTTTATGAATCTTGATGTTAATTTTGACAAATCAATCTAGATCTGAACTATTGACTAAACTAAATGGTTATGAACAATATTTTAAACTAAAGTGAATTGTTTAAAGAAAGGGTAAAAGGAAAGGGTAGAGTAGGAAAGAAATGGTGATTATTGATCCTTCATTGTGAACATATTGACAGAGTTTCAAGAATTGCAAAGCATGATCTTAACCAACATATAGTGTAAAGTAGCCTAAGCTCATGTTTCACTACAAACCAGGCCTAATTCTGAAGATAGGATGACAATACAAGTAAGAATTGGATTTACTTTTAAAGTTTTACACCATATCTAGATAGTTAATGCACATCTTTATTGTAGAGAAAATAAAATGAAGTAAACTCAATTTAATTCAACTAAGCTAGCATTAAACAAGTTATCAACCCTATAATTAATGATCTAACTCAGTATTTCCAAAAACTATTCATATTCAAATTTAGACAAGCAATTGAGAAACTTAGCAATTCAAACACATCAACCCAGATAATTCCTACAGAATTCCTTGATCTTTTGTATTAATTGCTTAAAAGTGGTACAAAAATAGCTTGAAGTCTCTCCCTTTTACAAATGGTAATACATGCCTTTATAAAAAAGCTAAGCAGTATACTAATCAGTCTAAAAATATAGGTGTATAAAGATAAATAGAGTTGTCTTTGTAACAAACTATGATACATGTGTCTTTTACAAATATGTTGACCTAGAGGCAATCATGCTAACAAACTAGTGTGTGCTTTTACAAAAGAATATGCCATCTCTACAATAAATCATAATTAGGATGTTGGAGGTGGGGCCCTCTACTGCTAAATGATGATCATAGCTTGTTCATGTTGTTCATCCACTAAGCCCAAGTCTACAATAGGCCTTATGATACACTCCTCTTCTTGATCAGTGAGCTTAGCGAAATCTTTGTCATTCCTAGCCAAAGCTTCCTTAATGCTTATGGCTTCATTGATCCTCTCCCTTACATTAAATATCATGTATAATATTTTGTTATTATCTTGCCCTAATTATCCTTGGCTTTTACCCTTGATTTCTTGAGTCACCAAAGTGGCTCTGAGTTGGAATTCTTCATCACTAATAATTCTTAGGGTAGTGGGCTATGCAGGATCCTTGAGCATAGTTCCTAGGAGCTTCTCAATTCTGCCCATGAGCTCTTTCTCCTCCTTAATAAGTTCTTCCATTTTAGTATGCCAAACACTAAAGGCTTGGACCTTGTCTACAATAATTCCTAAAATGGCACTTAGGTGCCCCATGTTAATGGCTTTAAATGTTGGTATTTTCTTCTTAACCTAAATATTAAGAAGTTGGGAAATATTATCCTCAGAAGTTTTCCATTGAGTAACCAGCTCCTTGGCTAGGGTGGCCTAGTTTTCTAGTGCATCCTACCTCAATTTCATAGACTTTAGTGCTTTTAACATGTCATGGAATGACTCCTCAAGCATTTTAATCATTGAATCTGGTACTGAGAAAATTTCTTGATTTTGCAAATTCTCTTTTTCCTTCTTTAGGTTCTTGAGTCTCTGTACTAATCCCTAGACACTAGCCCTAGCCTATTGAGATTGAGCCTCAAGTAAAATTTCCACATCCTCCTCATGGATGGGAGTCTCTCCAAGTTGATGTCATCTAATAGGGGTTAGCCCTGAGAATGGTTCTACCTTTTGAAAGGTGAATTCTTCTTAACCAACCATGGATCTTATAGTGATCCTTTCCAATCCTGTCATGTCTAGGTTAAATTGGAATTTAACCTCTGGTTCCTTGAACTTTGGGGGCTCAGTCACCTTCACACTTACACTACTAGATGTTCCTAGGGTGTCAATTTTCTATCCTCCCTAAATATGAACTTGTATTATTCTCTCTTCTTGATTTTTTACTATGTCTTTGATCCATGGTTTGATGTTATCATGTTCAGTCAGGTCAACCTATGTCAAGGCCCATGAAGGAGAGAGGGATGGGATCTTCTACAACTTCATATAAATGAACTAGTTAGGGATGAGTGGTCCATGGATTGGGTTCTCATCACTGAAGAGGTTGAATTCATAGGTAGGGTGAGTAAATTCCAACCTAGGATTCTTCTTTGGATTTATAGGAACTAAAGCCAGCTCTGCTTTCCTTTTCTCCTTTTTCATGGGAAATAGTTCCTTTCCTACTTCTTTAGAGGGATCCCTTTCTCTATCTGATCCATCTGATGCTATTATATCAATGAGAACACCCTTCATTGTCTTTTCTGGCTCAAAATCTATCATGTCAATAAATTCCATGGGAAAGGTGGCCTTTGTGAGAGTTTTATAGTGAGGGACCTTCCCCACATCTATGTTCCAATCTTAGTTCTCCAACTTTCTATTTGCCTTTATTCTTTCCATCTTGAGGCTATTTAGGTTAAGGTTCCTATTGGTGGGGTTGAGGTTTAGATGGTTTCCCTTGATCAAATGGTTCCTCATGAGTGGTCCCAGATGGTCCTAGCAATAAATGATATTGCAAGGGATGCAACTACCATATCTCCCTTGTAAGCTTGTTGTCCTTGATCAATCTGTGTTCCAACTTGATATTGTAGATTTTGTTTTTGAAGAGCACTTCTTTAAAATTCTTTGCTTTAATATAGATGTCATCACCAAAACCTAGTTTATGTTCATATTCAATTTTAGGGACCTTTCTCTCCTTAATGTGGTTAACCACCCTGCCCCTAGGGCCCCACATTTTAAGGTCATCTAATTGGAAATCAAAAGAATTCTTATGCATTACCATGATTTCCAACTACTCCAATCTTTGATTGCAATCTTCCCAATATCCAATGGGAGGGGGTGGATTTGGCATTTCCTCTTCTCTTTGCATACCTTGCCTGCACCTTGGGTAATTTGGGAGGTAATCTCTTACTCAGCAAGCTTGTTGGGGACATGGACTGGTAGCCTGAAAGGTTGGGTTAGGATCCCCTCTATCCTAATGATAGTGCAATCTCGATAATACCATACATCCCTCATGGTTTCTATATATCTCTTAATAAGGGGATGCAATATTGGCATAGGAATTCTTGTGATGAATTCATATATGGCTAGGAAAACACAATCATAGATGAATTGCATGTGGTTCTTGTACTTGAATATGTAAAATTTGGAATAGTGGTGAGAAATTGTGGTTTTACCATCAGGGGACCAATTCTTAATGCCAGGGAAGGATACAGAAGCCAAAAGGGAATCCAATAGATAAGACATCATATAGAATTGCTTAGAGGTCCATCTTTTGATGGCTATGAATTACTTAGCCAAGAAGAAGCTAATTAGGTCTCCTATTGGAGGGGTCAATTTCTATTCTATCATGAAGTGGACATAAGACACCCAGACTTTCTTTACATATGTGGTGGAAGGGGCACCAAAGGCTTGATTCAATAGGGTCATGGCTACTCTATTGCCTTCCCTGAATTGGATAATGGGGATCAAGCCATCTAGGGTTTTGAAGACATGGGGTCCTTGGATTAGCTAGGGTGCGAGTACTGAATCAAGGTCTTGGGTGTAAGCCTAGTTCCTCATGTTAGGGAGGTTGAGATGGGGTAAATGGAACTTATAATAGGTTTTAATGGCCATAGGAGAGATGTATGCCACCCTTTTAGAACTACCCTCCTAAATGATCCATTCCCCATCTATCTTATAATCAATAAATATGGGTGAAAGGACATTAATATAATACATTACTTCTGGTTTCACTATGGCATGTTGGAGACCAACCATTTGAATTGTAACTAGGTCATTATTCCTTTGATTCATTATGGCATTCCTCTTTTCCTCCTTGGAGATAGGTTGCAACTCATCTATCAAGAAGAATAAATTGGACCAATTCCTCACTCCATGGATGTTTAGGGTTGTCAGGTCTAGCTCTGTATCCTTGAAAATCCTTCCTTCATTGTTAGAGGTTAGACATATCTTGGCCTCCATCTTTAATTGTTACTTGTTATCAGCCATTTTTGATGTTATTGAGTTGCCCACACTAGATTTCCAAGGGTTCTTGTTATATCACTTTTTCTTGAGAGCATAATTATGCTATCTTGATTGATCTATAATTGATTGAACTAATTTAGGTCTTTTTTATAAAGGGTTTAGGGTTCAGAGCTTTAATGGTAGGTTATATTTAGACTTTAAATTCATACATGTTTTGGATTTGATAAATACACTTTTGCTTTATACCCTTGTATTTTTTAGTTCAAAAGATCTTTGATTTTGACCTTTTATGCTTATGTGGAGTCCATGTGCATCATTTTGGGCTTTTCATGACAATTTTCATAAGTTTTATTTAGATACTAGTCATTGGCTTTTAGAATCTTCCTTTTAATTCACATCATTAGATCAAATCCAACAAGTAAGCATGATCTGTTGATCTAAATCTGAGTCCTCAGCGTTTATTGGTTCAGTGATCTCTAGGCTTGCGGTTGTGATACTTGGCACCCTCATATTTTTCCTATATTGCATATCTCTTATCAATTGTCACCTTTGTCAAGCATTGGCCACATGTTGAGCTCGTGAAGCTATGAAAATTTATTGGGTATTTTGTACCATTAGATCAAATCTAATGAGTGATCGATTGTCATTGATTTTTTGGCCAATCATAGCTCAAATGAAAATGTGACATGCATCATTTCCAGTAGCCTGAGATGCCTTTGAAAAGTCCACCTAGGACTTGTACCATTAGATCAAAAATAACAAGGGAATGATAACCATCAATCTATGTTGGGGGGGTTTTGGTCATTAATCAAATACCTTTATTAGGTAGGCCCCTTTATTTCTTCCTTTTGATCATTAAGTTTCCATGCTTCTAGTGCTCGAGGCCTTATGCTCCTTTTGACTTTTCTCCCCACACCTCGCACCATTGGGTCAAATATAGTGAGTAAATGATTGTCATTGATCTATCATGGAGCATGTTGTTTAAGCCAAATCCTTTCAATTATGATGCTCTATCTGATCAATTCCAGTGAGCAAGCATCAATTGTAGGATCTTGCAAAGAGTGAGGGAGATAACTGTTAGACCTGAGGACATAAATAAAAGCACTTAGCATAAGGAATTAATTTTAAGGTTGAGATAATTATTGGGGCCTTAGTATTAATAACCTAGGCTAAGTTAGGTAATGTAAAAAGGGACATCATGGAATCATGTTAAATTAGACCCGAAGAACTTAGGAAAAGAAAGGGGAAAGAAACAAAGAAGAGTCTGAGTTATGTTATGAAAACATGGCTTAAACCCATGAAAACCCCTTGTTTATAGCTTCTTTTAAATTGTCTCCTACCAACTTGGATCTCTCCAATATTAAAATTTGAATCAAGGGCCACCCAGGGTTTTTGAACATAGAACCCTAAATATTCTATGGAAGCTACAAAATGACTCACATAACCTTTTTAGCAAGGTTAGTCTAAAACAAGAGGATTAAATCACATAAGTATGTTCCTTAATAGAGTGGATGATCTTCAAATTCTATTAAAGACTTCAATGTTCAGATGCTTCAAAACTTGGGCACAAAGACTTCTCAAGGGTCCCCAATTTTTAAATAAAAAAGGGGGGTATGTTGGTCCCAACACAATCATCAGATGATAGCCATTTTAGCTATTTTAGATTTTCAATCTTTTTTAAAATGCCTCATTTCACCATAGTTCCAACATTTCTTATTATTTTTTATTCTAATTTATTATACCCCTATGTCAAACCACTATGGACACTTTTATCTTTGTCGCATTATCGTAAGTAGAGATCTTGTTAGGTGGGTATAAATCTTGGCGAGAGATACCTAGTGTTATCTTGAGTTTGTCAGAGTCTGATTGTATACACTATTCAACATTATAGACTTGATTATTTTGCGATTGGCAGGTGATTTTGTTGGACTAATCCAAAATTAAAATTTGAGTCATGATATACTTGTATTAATTGCTACATATTGTATATATGTTATTATTCATATTATTAGTTAACTATGTAGAGAGAGAATTTCATTTGTTATTTATGTTGTGTGAATGAATAGAGGATATGTGTTTAGGTCCTACAAAAAAATGGAAATGAGACCAAATAATCAATGATCGTAACTATTTAACTAGTTACTGTAAATAATTAATAGCTTACTCGAGTTCATAATAAGTAAATATTTATTAACATGCTTTAGTAATAAAATATTATATTTTATTATTCAATGGATGGTAAATTAAATATTTAATGGTAACATGATTCATTATTTAAATATTATTTTTGTAATAATAAATTGGACTAATGGAGCCTAAAGCAAGTGAAGTCATAATTAGACCCACTTCGTGGGTGACCAAGCATGTAGTAGTGTAAGAGAGTGGGAGTAGTTAGGGTTTTTTTTTTTTTTTTAAAGAAATGAAAAAGGGCAAACAAAATTTTATGCAAGCTTGGTCAAAACTATTTTAGGGTTATGAAGTTTCATTTATCCTCTAAGCTCTTGCCTCCATAGATGTTGTTGTTACCAAGGGAGCCAACTAAGGAAGGGAGAAGAAAGCAGGTGAATGGAAATCAGCTAAAAGAAATACATCTAGGTGTATGCAAACAAGTAAATATTCCCTCATAAATTTAACTATTTTTTCTCAAACATATAAATGGGCTAAGAAATGAATGATAACTTCTTTTAGGTTATTAAATCATGTGTATTTGTTTGTTAGAATGTCAAGTTTTTACTCATATCTATTTTTTGGACTGACTAAGGTTTTAGATACCATGTTTGGTTGTTCTATATCCTAAATTTATTGGAAAACCCTCTATTTGAGTTGTTGGTTGGATAGAGTTCAAATAATGGAGTATATACTTATTATATATACCTCCTTCTTACAAGTTCAAGTTCTTTGAAATAAACACACACACACATATATGTGGTGCAAATTTTAGTGTTATATATGTATGTATATATATATATATATATATATATATATATATATATATATATATATATATATATATATACCTCCTTCTTACAAGTTCAAGTTCTTTGAAATAAACACACACACACACACACACACATATATGTGGTGCAAATTTTAGTGTTATATATATATATATATATATATATATATATAATGGAGAGTGGGGGGTGTGGTTAAGCTGACCCCTGGCCCCCTCCCATTGTATGGAGGGAGGAGGGATCAAGCCAAATAACCCTCCCCATTCCATAGGCCTAGCAACCATGGCCACAATTAGGCCATACGGCCCAGCCACCAGTCATCGGCCAGGGCGGTTAGGGTTTACCTGCTTTATATATATATATATATATATGAATGTATGTATGTATGTATGTATGTATGTATGTATGTACAGCTGACCCTTCCATTCCCTAGGCCTAGCAACCATGGCCACAGTTAGGCCATACGGCCCAGCCACCAGTCATCGGCCATGGCGGCTAGGGTTTACCCACTTTTTAAATATATGTATATATATATATATATCAAATCAAATTAAAAAAAGTATAGTTTAATAAATTATTATATATTTTTTATATTTTATTATATGTATTTTATTTTATGTTAATATATATTTTATAATTTATTTTTTTAATAATCTATATATAATATTATTACATATGTATCAATGAGATTTCAAGTTGTATATTTCATGTTTTGTATTTTAGATTGGTTATCTTATGTTATATCCATTTGTTCTTAAATATGGATATTTACATCACTATAGATGAATCCTAGTAGTTCATTTTGAAAACTTAGACTCGAAATTTTGTATTTAGAAATTTATGTAAAAACTATTTCAAAAACTATTAAATAGATATATCTATATATATGGATAGAGAAGGTGAGGCCCATTATGAGATTATATTATACTTGAACCATTTCTGATATTATTAAATGTATATATTTGTATATTTCTATGTATGTAAATATATATACCTATATATAAATGTGTGTAATTTTAGAAGCTTTGAGTGAGACTCTTTAGGTGAAGATACGAACATGAGTATGGAAAAACTTGTAAAGATAGAAATTGAAGTGAGGTGTAATTGAATTGTTGAGTAGATCACGTCCCCCATATGCTAAAATTGGTGCATATGTCTAAACAAGGATATATTTAAAATTAATTATCCTAATTCGGTTGAGCGAATTATGATAGATTATGTTATAATTATTATTTTGATGAAGTTGGTTTCATTTTATTGTTGGGTGGATTTTATCTATTTCCCTCTTATTGTGATGTGTGTGTGTGTGTGTGTGTGTGTGTGTGTGTGTGTGTGTGTGTGTGTGTGTGTGTGTGTGTGTGTGTGTGTGTGTGTGTGTGTGTGTGTGTGTGTGTGTGTGTGTGTGTGTTGTCATGATTAGGAGGAATATTGATTTTCATTGTTATTTATGATTCTAGAAAATGAAAGAAAAATATTTGTGAGGGTATTTTTACTGGCTCAACATAAGTTGAGCCATTCTTTCCAATGTCTCAGTACAGGGGAAAGAATTACCAGTGATATATAAAGTATAGAGATATTATGCTTGTCATGTTGACATTTGTAGCGTATTGAATGTTATTTGATTTTCGCTTTGAATTGATGATGTTTATATGGTTATTGTCCAATTGGGACATTTGTAAAGTTTGTCTCTTGGGGATTGTATTTAGCCTTAAGTTACCCTATTATTTTAAATATCCATATTAGAGCTTATGTTCTTGATTGCCATAATATTTGTTGTAATATTCAATAATATCAATGTATAATGATTTTCCTCCATCTAAGTTGACAATAATTTGTTCAACATTTAATTCATTGCCACTAGATGTAGGCTAATGCTTGACTAATAGACTTATTTTCAGTGGTGATTTGGAGACTATTTTATCTATGAGTCGAGAACCTTGTTGAGTAGGTCAACCAAATATTATTTGGGAGGTAAGTACTAATATTTGGATAAATAAATGTTTTAGTATCTAAGATTCATAGTTGGATGATAAAATTAGTGTTAAGAACACACAATTATGTAGTAAAATAATGTTGAGAACATTATATGGCAAAATAATATTGATAATCATAGACTTGGAATATAAGTGAGTTTAGTTCACTTTCATATTACGAAACTATGGATTAATCTTAATATGTAAGATAGCTAAATAATTAATATTGGGTTTAACCTATACAGTTAAAATTAATGAGAAAAGTTAATAAATTCAAATTTAGACATTCCATCTTGATGTGAATATTGTGACTCTCTTAGCTCAAGCATTGTAGAAACACTTTTGAGTAGTTGTCCTTGGCAAGTCATTAGGTATCCTTTAAAATCTTGTTGTTGGAATGTAAATGTATCTAAGAATTAATTTATATCTATGAAGTGAAAAAATAGATATATTATCTTCTGAGATCATTTAATAGATGGTTGGGTGATTGCATGCACTTTTATGAGATTTTGGGTAAGTTACATTATAATTTTTTTTTTTGTTTTAACATTAACCAAATCGGTTCAGAGATAGGCTCTAAATTAATAATCAAACTTGAATTTTTATTAAATGAAACTTGTAAGCTCTATATTTATATTATGTGAATAAAAATCTATAACCGTTATTTTTTACCCCACTCTGATGATTTTTGGCAGATCTAATTCTAGAGATAATTAGTGATTTTCTGCACCTATTTTCCTTTTTCAGCCTGTGAAGTCGATTCAAAATTGAGTTGCCAAAAGTATATAGAGGGGTCTTAAAGAGAAACCAGAGTTTTATAGTGATTCATATTACCTTTAAATTTATATATAAACTTTGTTTTAGTACTTTTAGATGTCTTTACTATTTTTAATGACCCTATTTTCAAACCAATTTATTCAAAAATTACTTAGCCAAATAATTTTCAGCATTAAAACTTGTTTGGAATGTTGAGTTATTTTAACGTTAAAATTATTGTAAATTGCTTTTGTAGGTTAATAATGGTATCATGTAGATAATATATTGTAGAATAACTTCCATAAATAAATTTTACCTCATGAAAGTAATTTTTCCATCACTATTTCATAGGTGATTTTACAACATTGAGATTGGACTAAGAGGTGAGTTAGCCAAGTTTGTTTGCTTAGCGATTGAAATTTTACATTTCAAAATGAATGGTTAACCTTGAATAATATATTCAAGGGTGGTATGATGGTTATATTTGAGTTGGAGTGAAGTAGGGCATTGATTACTTGGTTTATTTTGTGCTTGTGGTCGTAGCTTATAGTGTCACCTCGTCCACGAATCATTGGCAAATTACATTTCATACCATTGGGAACAGGCTTCAGTGTTGGTATCATTAGTATAAACTATACTTGACAACCCTTTAGTATCAAAGTCAAGTGTAGTATTATAAATTTATTTTCATGTTGTCGACACAACTTTATTACACCTAGTTTGTCGAACGCTTTGATAAATCTCACATTTTGAGATTAAAGGAGAGAAACTATGTAGTAGGTGATGTACATTAATTGTGAGTGCATTCATTTAAGGTTACCTTGATATTGGGCATGAGTTATAAGATGCATGCAATCATAGCATGTATGTGTGTGGATGGATTAATATTTAGAGTGTTCACTTTTGTGAAGATAGAGTTGCACAAAAAAAAATTAATAGTGTTTTTAAGGGTTTTGTTTGAGTTTTCTTGAGGTGAAATTTTGAGCGTTACATAATCTTAGATTTACATCTAGAATTTGATTATTCGGGCCTCTTTTTATTTTTCTCTCATGAATGACCTCTCACAATCAAGGTAACCTTTATTTTATAATCCTTAACTAATTTTTCCTCATTTTTTCTTATAATAAGATCCTACTATGTCCTATATTTTTAATTTTGATGTAGTAGTAGTTATTTCCATAACTAAATTATCTCAAGAGTCAGGCAAAGAACAAAGTAGTAAACTTTTCTTCTTCATCCATTTTAATTTTGATAGAAAGTAACTAAACTTCCACAGTATTGAAAGCATTCAAATGTTCAACTACAGTGTCTCCATCATTCTTTCTCAATGAATGTAACTTCTTTCAAATATTTTGTTCACTAGAGAATTTTTCTAATACAAAGTCCCCAACTTCTCTCATAGTTCCTTAGAATTTTTCTTCATTAACAAATTCAACAAAATAGAATCTGACTAACACAATATGATTGAAATCTTCACCTTCCTATTAATATTTTCCCAATCTTTCACCTTCATACCTGTAGGTTTCACTCTCGATACACCAACCCACTAATCTATGTCCACAACAATATCTCCATCTTAAGATTCCACATCACAAAATGTTGACCATTGAATATGTGAATTTATGTCAGTATGCTTTGCCATTCTCCTTCACACAAATATTCCCACACAAAGATATCCCACTTGTTAAATAGTTTATCATAGGTAAATGAAACCATAACTATTCATAAAAAAGTTAAAACCTAGCTCTGATACCAAATGAAAAGAAAATGTTTAATAAACCAATACAAGATAAGTAATATAAGCATAATATTTATACTAAAATTGAAAAAGATCAACTACACACACATAATGTTATATGGTACACAAGATTTCACTGGGAAACCCTTATAAAAAAAAACCAAGCACAATATCCTCCTTCACTGTTATATTAACTTAAACATCTTGCAATACAATAATATACTTCTCATTTCTATTTTGTCCCTATTACATGTGTCAATAACCAATAAAGTAGTCATACAATAGCATGGGTACCAAAACCATGGTCCAAGAATACCCATAATGATTCCCCATAATAATATGGGTCATAACATTTCTCATATTATTATTATCGTTTAAGATACCTATGAGATCACCAAAACATGAATTTGTTTTGAATTTTTTTGTCGTTCCTAGATAGACAATACTTAAGAGGTGTAACACATGTAAAATATACAACAAATATCTAAAAAATTATGTAAATATAAAGTACAATAAATCAATCTTACTTTGTCTTTTACATGAAGATATGTGTAGCTTAGACATATTTTATACAGTATAAATATTCCCTAATTTTATCTTGCTTGGACAGCTAAAATCTAAAATAAGATTAAATAAGATCCACTCTTTGTAGAGGTTTCCAAATGCTCTTATGTGAATGGTAGGATCAGTAGTCCTATCATATGCTATGGATGGAGAAACACCTCCAATGTCCATGGAAACATGGGGAGCTAGAGGTTCATTTTGAAGAGTTTAAAATATTTTGTTGAGAATAGGAGGTTAGGGAATGATATACCCATTATCACCTCTAAGAGGAGGAGGTGTAGAGCGTTATTTTGGATAATTCCAAATAGCTTGTTTAGGTTGATTATCCATTTAATAAATATGGTTTTGCATTTAGAGCATTTTATTGGTATTGGTATTTTGCATAAGGGCCATTTGGTATAGCACTTTAGTATTTTACCTTTTATTGGATTAATGATCTAAATAAGTATATAACTATGAATATTCAAATTGTATAAAGTATATTTAAAATAAGTAGATCCAAATACATAATTATATCCTAAATTACACTTTACTATTTATATAAATGACCAAGAAGACTAATGTGCTTAGCTTGTTACTATTTTGTTCAAGTTTGAGATTGTGCACAGGTGGCAGAAAAGAATGAAATTAGATCTAGAGTCATTTGCATCTGCAAACCAAATATTGAAACTATCCAGATGAAATAAATAGTTGATGGACACTTGTGATAACCAAAGGCATTTTATCTCTACAAGAAATATCTATGTGATATATAAATCATTATTTTGTGGAATACCATAAGCTCGTTATTGTGCACAAGTTCATAATTTTTTCTCCCTCACCTTAAAACCATAGCTTCAATTTTGACACTAGGTATACCTAGAAAAGAGAATGAAAAATATGGGTTGATTTTACCCTAATTATACCCAAATAAGTGTCTAAGTGTTTCCCATGTTTTAAATACTTTGAGGAGGGCTCAAATCGCATGTAGTTCTCCCATTTAGGTTATATGTGCAATATTGATCCATTACAATGGATGCAGCTTGTAACTTAGACTTTGACACTTAAAAATATGCAAAATTGACTTAGATTAAGTGATTCAAACTTGAATAGGGCCTAATCCTTTAAAGCATTTTAGAATTTTAAGCTTTAGGGTTATTCCTCTCAATGTGAAAATGTATAGATTTACTCTTGATAAGTATTAGATAGATGTTTGCTAGATATGAATAGGCTTATACCTATTGTGTTTAAACATGTGAGTCTTTAGATAAAATTTTATGCCGCCAAAATAAAAAATGTATGAGCTCACCCATATGAAAGATTTAAACTTATGAAAATGACCATTATAAAGTGTGTAGATTTGTCTTGTACAGATGGATAAATCCAATAGAAAGATTCATCTAACTATAACTAGAGGCATCCAAAGAATTGGAAATAGTCATATGATGATCAATATATATTCTAATTAAGATAATAAGTAGATTAGGCATTGAATTTGAAATTTTCACAAGTGAGTGATAACAAATTGGGAAGGCTAAATCCATAAATACTTGAATGGATAAGAATGAATGTGGATAAGAGTCATATGTGTATGCATAAGTCATGTATGGTAATGATGGGTCAAGATTGACATTTTCAAGTGTCTAATATTAGGTTTATGTGTTTATACTTAGCAAGGACTTTCATGCTATCAACAATAGAATTATTGGTGGCATTATCAATAAGAAGAGGGTTTTTAGGAGAGATATTAATAACATTGGTATTAAGATTAGGAATATAGGTGCAAGCACTAGTTTCATGTAAAGTTGTTAATGTTATTAAGACATCCAAATTTTATTCAAGGTATAAACATATCTAAAATTAAGATCTTTGATATGACAATTGAGACTTTTAGGATCACTATCAAAAGCTATTGAAACCATGTTACATTGATTAAATCAAGATTGAGATAGAGGAAAATTGCACCATTAGGATTTGCCCTCAATGGCATGCACGGGAGGAATAATTAAGTTGCCCATATGAAATCTAAATGGATTAAGACTCACTTGAAAAACCCTAAGAAGGGGCATCATTGTAAAATTATGGCAAAATTTGAGAAGCTATGAAATTAAAAGAAAATAAAATGTGGATATGATCTAACCAATAGTGGGATAAGATTCACGTCGAGCTCATTAGAATGTATATTGGCAAAATGTGGTCAACAATAAAAATATCCTCTAATATATGAAGGAGAGAAGACCATACTAGGACCCAATACATATAGGAATGTTGTGCCACAAAATGGGGCAAGGCTATAAGAAGAGTTTTTTATAAGAGGGGGAATTAATGATATAATAAAAACAGCACATGCAAGGGACTAAAAAATAGGATCCTAGATCCAAGATGGTAAGAATTGAAGCTAAAAATATATAAATTACAAATGGTTATAATGGATTATAACTGCATGCAAAGGCAGTGAAAACTAACTTAAATCATGGATAAAGGAAAATAATTATGGTTGTATTTACAAGCTTAAATAACATACACCAATATAAGCATGAATATAATCTAGGTGAGGAGAGAAGTGATAATAATAGTCTAGTTTTAAAACATTAAAAATATTTATATCTAATAAAGTAAATAAAAGAAAAAGATTAGGGATAGGATACTTACCTTTAGTTGACTTGTTGGAACATCAATGTCCCCCTTGGCTCTAGTGGCACTTTACAATAGGTGTTGTAGGTGAACGCATCAAATGGAAAGGATGAAGATCCAAGTGTCTTTAATTGGGAACTCCAAAGACAAAAGGATGCCTCCTTGGTTTAGTTAACTTTTATTGAGCTTCAAAGACCTTGAGCAAGACTAGACCTCCACAAGAATAAGACCATATCTCTTAATTCCTCTTATATACTTAGAGGGAATTTTTGGTGTGCAAGTAAAGTAGACGAGTATTATTTCTTATAAAAAATGGGATATGAAAAACTTATAGATGGATCTAAATCCTAAAATTAACCTAACACATATATCAATGGACTCAATTTGGATTGTTATAGTATAAAGATCTAGATAGAAAATAATGTGATGTCAACCATGATAATATAATACAAAAAAGCAAACAACTATATCCAAAGGGGCTAATGTGGTTGGAAAGGGACACATGCAAGAAAAGTAACTATATCAGACATGGATAATATAGTTGTAAACATAGGGGCCAAAATATAACTAACTTTATCATGATCAAGTTAGTTAGGGAAAGACATGAAACTAGGTAGAAGAGGCAAAAAAGTAGGGAAAAGAGCACCGGAGGAGGTTAGAATGACCAGGTAGCAAGATAATGAGTGTAAACAAGTATAACATGTAATCAAAAGATATAAATATCTCATAAAGTACCATGAGTTGACACAATCCTGATCCCAATGCACTCCTTAGGATGTGCACTCTAAGAGAAAGATGTGTTGACGAGTCTTGTAAAAGAAACTGATAGTAACTAAAAAATATAGGTGCATACACTAACCATGATCAATGTTAGTGCATACAAGATTATACATGATAATGGGGATTGAAGGTCTATCATATACATGGTACCTCACTTTCATTCCCATTGACTATAGGCAGTGATCATATTTTAAGAATTGGTCTTAATTTCAAGTTGAAGAGTATATTTTCATCCAACCCTTCCATGATGAAAAGTTGTAAGAAATATTTGTACTTCAAATTAAAAGAGAAGACTAAGTATAAATTCACAAAAAAAATGTTTAATATATGTAAATAAGATTTATAGAAAAAATTATGTTAAATATAATTCATGACTATGGAAATATTTTCTCGTTAATGTTAAATATAATTTTAGTCTTCCAATTTTTATAGACTTCAGTTTCTAAGACACCTGCTATTTTTATTTTACACATGAGAGATCTAAAATATTGGAAACTATCATTAATTCAGAATATGGAAAATATAGTAATAAATAAATTAATATAAATTGAAATGGATTGATAGATATTATAATTACTTATTTTATAAGTGATAAATTAAGAAAGGGATGATGTATTTGACTAATTATGGCTACTTGTTACTCATATAAGCCATCATTGAATCTAGCAATGCATTGTATATGCTTTTTTCAACTTCTCTGATTAGAAATAATGACTAAAACTTACCTACGTGTTGATGAGCAAAATCAAATGCCTACTTTAGCCAAAAATATCAAGGTCTACTCATAGTGTCCCTACACATAATGAAACTTGTATGAGCCCTAAGCCCTACGTAGTTTGATTATGTGTGTACACACTTTTTAAATCATTCACTAAACTCCTTATTTTATGTCTCTTTTGTCCAAACCCTAATTATGTTTGATCGATCACAAGATTCCCTTATAAAGGGGTCAAGGTTTTTGGTTGGACTGACATCAACCAATCACTACTAAATGGATAAGCATTTATTATGTTTAGACACTCTAAAGAGGGCTCAAATTACAAATACTTATCCTACTTATGTGTGTGCATAACATTTTGAACAATATAGAATGCAATAATATATTTTGATCTTTAATACTTAAAACCATGCAACTTTAACTTTGAGTATTTAAGTTTCATTATATGCTTGATTTAGGGTTAATTATTGAAGATTTGAGATGTGTGTATGCTTTGTGACAATGTTCAAAGAGAGTGCTAGGTGACTTCTCAATGTCACGAAGACTTGTCAATTGTATAGTAACCTTAGAGGTGAGATGTATTTATAGATGACTATTTGTTAACTTCCTACTATGACCAACCCATAAAACATGTCTAGTTCAATTTAATGGAGACTTCATTTTTAAAAATAGCTATTAAGGGCTCATGGACACTATCAACATAGGGAGACACTTGTAGTAACTAACATTGTCTAGGTTTACCTATACTATCCTAGAAGTGAATAATAGGGATCTAAAATATGGAAAATGTCTATCTAGGATTCTGGAGGATTTCTATATAGACTTAAGTTATCTTGAATAATGCATATGGAAAATAGATGTTGTTGAGATAGTAGATGGGTAGATAGCTAGAGGGAAATTGTGCCCAAGAGTCATATATATATATATATATATATATATATATATATATATATATATATATATATATATATATATATATATATATATATATATATATATATATATATATATATATATATATATATATCATCCATGTATGTCAAAGTTGATGTTGCCGAAAATCCAAAGACATATTTAGGTGTCTACAACATGGTTTAACCCCTTATAACTTTAAAGGGTTAAATTTTATGAATGTATAAACGTATTTATTATTTATGACTATAATATATTAGTTTTGTATAAGATTGTATGGAATGAAATGTGAAAGTTCGGGTGGGCTGCTGAAAATTCTTAAGGATTATAGAAATATTTATGAATGATTAAAGAAATACATATAATATTTTATGTTTCCTTCTTTAAAAGTGTCTCTCATAACATTTGAAGTAATATATTGAATGGACAACTATCATAAAATTTTAATTTCATCATAATATCAACCATTAAATTTAACCCCTACATGGAAGCACTGATCAAACAAAGTATACATAGAATAATAATTCTCTTGAAAGTAAATCTTTGTAAAAAATAAATGATAATGTTTTTATTATTAATAATGAGATA
The DNA here is from genome assembly GCA_037957365.1 of Torreya grandis. NCBI lineage: Eukaryota > Viridiplantae > Streptophyta > Pinopsida > Cupressales > Taxaceae > Torreya > Torreya grandis. The sequence continues at coordinate 672,600 of JARHVA010001816.1, forward strand.
GGATGCAACACATGTATTTACAAACACATAATCCTCATTTCCCACCATCTAAAAGAAGTTCAGATTATTATTAAGATTATGCCCTTCCATTAAAATAATCAAATATTTTGCGTATTACAATCAAATAACTTAAACATCAAAAATTCAAAGATAAAATTGAACTATGTGAATGTATAACAACTCTTTGAGCCTAACTTATGAGACATATTAGTATCTAACCTATAAACAATCAATATATTGTCCTTCCTAGTTGTAATCTCACGATCAAGATATCATCCTTCCCAATCAACTATGAAAATAAAATAAACCCTTGCATGCACATTTTTTTACCATGCAAAATTGTATAAATAATTTAACATGTTGTTTAAACCTAAATTTAGAAGGGTGTAGGGTTAAGTGATAGAATATCCTAAACATAAAGGTGATAAATTACTCTATAACAGGCTAATTAATTATAAACTTAGATAGATGAATATTCTAAATTATAAAACTAACATATTCTAAATATAAAAAGTACCAAATTTGAAAGATTTTCAATTGATTGCAATACCAAAGAGAAATGTTACTTTGTTGGGTTTATTGTGTACAAACATATCTAAGTTGTACAAAGGTAGGAGTATGCAAGATCATGATTTTGAGATAGTCATTAAATTCTAGAAATGATGTTCATAGGGCTGAAAACACTATTGTCAATATTGGGACACTACTGCCAATGTTATTGTCCATGATGTGACAATATTGTCAATCTTGGGACACTATTGTCAATATTATTGTCTGTGATGTGACACTAATGTCTAGTAAAAAATATGCACTGCATTGTGATGCGACCAACTTAGTTGTTATGGGTTTTTGGTTACCTTTTTTATGATGTTTTCAGACCTATAATATAGGTTACTACTCTCTTATTATTTATCAAACCCTAGCTCTTCACCCTTATTCACCCTTAGAATGAGTTTTTCCAAAAATGGGTTAGTGGGCTCATAATATTAAGTTGACCTCAAATACCCTCTATCAATGAACATCATCTACATAGCTGATATTATAAGGAAGGCCTCAGACTTATGTAGTTTTCTCATATGTGTGGGAGTCTATGTGAATAATGATGTAATATGTTATATATATATATATATATATATATATATATATATATATATATATATATATATATATATGCATTCATTTATCTATCATGTAACTTAATAAATACTACTCATGGGTTGATTTTTAGATGCTTCAGACCTTTTATATGATTGCTCACATGATTGATATAGAATTAGGGAAAATTAACTTAGTTGTGTGATTGATTGAATAAGCCTTGGTAGGTACTTGCTTGGTATTTTTTATATGAAAAATGAGAAGTCTTAGACTTGTAATTATACCATATATTATGAAAATATCTCATGGTAGGGTTCAATAAGACATGTAGGCTAACCCATAAGTTTCAAATAATTTGCAATTTGGATGACTTTTGAGTATTAAACACTAAATAAGGATCTGGACACTAGCATCAATACTAATGTCCATTTGTGGTCGATAGTTATTTCACCCTAAATTAGATGTGGATCTTACTTAGGTAGATAGAGTTAATAATATAGAAATGACAATGCACAAGGGCAATAACCAAATCTACAATGGACCAATTAAATGTTAAACTCATATACAACATATAGTGAATTTATTAAATTAAGATAGGCTAAAGATAGAAAGTACAACTATGTTAGATATGAAAATGACAAAGAAATAATGTAATTATCTAGTTTGATGTTAAAACAGTTCTAAATCTAAAACAAGTAGGAAGCAGACTGGAAGAGAATTCTAGATCAGTCACCCAATTCTAGATTGAGTGCCCTTAGAGCAACAAACACTAGCATCAACCTTAGACATTAGCATCGATGCTACTATCTGAGCTAGATGCAAGTATCCTTTAAGGAATAATTATCAGAAAAGGATGAAACCACCTAGATGCTTCTAAGTTTATCTTTGCCTTAATTTTAGTGTATTTAAATTTGGGTCATGAACTATCATTTCTCATGAAATGGTAAAACCCTACTTCTTCATCTTCATAGTGACCTCAAAAAAAATGGGTTAGTGGGCATATGGTGTTGAGCTAACACTAAAGACCCCTCTATTAATGGGGGCTACCTACATAGCCACTACTTTGAAGAGGGCCTCGAATTGAGGTAGTTTTTTCCTATGCTTTGGCTTGTGTGTGAATTGTGTAATATGTGGAAAGTAAGTACAATAGTGACCTAGCTTGTGACATGGAAAATATAGATCTTGGGATACTCCTTTAGTAATTTAGACTTGTAAATGTGTTTTCCCTAAGATTGATATGAAAACAAGGGAAAATAAAGAAGTTTTACCCAATTGAATGTTTGATAAAATGTTCTGATAAGTTACCTTGGTCTCTTTAGGTCTTTCTAGGTGTGGAATGAATGAGGAGTGATTATGAATACATACCACTCCTATTGAGAAATATATTGCATTAAAACACTTATAGGGTAACCATTACTATACATTTCATTTACAAATTAGATGACTTTAGGGTACTAGATAATTGTGTTAGGGTAAGACACTAACATTGACATAAGGGTCTGGGACTAACGCTTATGTCATAGAAGTTTGAAAATAGGTACATGATCAGAACTTGTAGGCATATAAGATAAGAATTTTTGGTAAGATATAAGGCTAGGGTCATCAACATAAGTCTGGTCAAACCAAGAGATAGGCCAATGGGCACAAGATAGAGCATATGCGAGATATTCGAAAGTAGGAAAGGTCTAGAATGAAAAGGAACAACCAAGGTCTAAGTTTGCTAAGTGTACAAGTATAACATGATATATAATTCATAAATATCATCTACATTCCCCCCCTTTTAATCTAGTAATGAAATTATTAGTTTAAAGGAGAAGAAATGCATACATCATTGTGTATAACACACCTTGACTTTGCATGAATCCAACTTTAGTACTTTTTTGGTGACTAACCTGCGACCAAAAATATGTTACAGTATATAATTAGTACATATAATATAAAATTTAAAGCATCAAAAAGATTTAAATTGAAATATCAAGGTTTAGGAGTATACTTGTGCATCGATGTAACCACCTTGCCTTTTATAAAATTGATTTTAAAAAAATGTATCATTGTAAAGCTCTAAAACTAAGAATAGGAAAAATATATATAAATCTAGAAAGTGCATGTATAAATATGGATAGAGAGATATTGGAAGGCACATGCTTATGCCCTTGACCTTGAATAAAACATGAGTTTCCACCTAGAAATTGAGATTAACTCAATCATTCAACCCAATCATACTTATAACCTGGTGAGTATGAGTGAACCAAGTCAACTCATATTTTGAAACTGGTGAGGTTGGAAGATACAATCAAGTCCAACTTAAAAACTTGGTAAGATTGAATGATTTAATCATCTCAACTATAACAAGAAGTGAACCAACTACTACAGTAAATTGGTTTAATATAATTTGGAAGAATCTAACTTGGTGGGTGATGACATTCCCTAAGAGTGTTTTGAAATCTAAAATTGATTTGTATTTTATAATATTAGGTGCATATTTCATGGCATATGCACTTTAGATATGCCTCATGCTATATTTTTTTATAAAAATGGTACCAATGTATATAATGATGTAAATGTGTATTTACATCATATGATTGTGTGCTTTGTTCAATTCAAAAATTGTGTGTGGAGAATATGCTTCCAAAGTATGGCCCCACTATATATGGAGAAATCTAAAAACTGATATAAGTGCCAATGTGGAGGACATGTTTATAAAACATGTCCCCACTAGACCTGGGCATGTGGAATATTGAATAAGTGTGGATAACATGCTTCCAAAGCATGCCCCCACTGAATTTGAAACTATGAATGTGTGGAAGCCATGACTTTATGACATGCCTCCACCAAATTTGTAACTGTAATGTTTGTGGAAGACATGCCTCTATGGCATTGTTATGCCCCCCTCTGAGGTGAGGGAAAATAGGAACTAGTAGTTACCTCACCTCAAAAGGAGAAGATAACTAAATAATCTATGAATGGAACCATGTAGTATATAGAAGAACATGTATAGGTAAATATATCATTGAAGTGCAAAAAATAGTGTGATCATATGAAGGCCTAATATGCATGATAAAGATCATGGAAATGTCTAGATAACAATAGGACAAGCTCAACAAGCAAAAAAATAAACACACAAGAGTACTCAAAAGTAAGTTAACATATAATGGTCCTATGAGACTATAAACAAGGGGCATGTTCAAATTCCACACAATCAAATGGATGTCACTTAGTCAAATCTCCACAAAATCAAAAATGACATGTTTAAATGTAAATACAACCAAATAATGACATATTCAAATGTCAAATAAAGTACACATAGGCACGATGGCTGTAAACAAAGGAGCATATTCAAATGCTAGAACAAGCAAAACAATAACAAGGCAAGACACTCAAGGAAGTGCATAGAAGAAAACATAAGCAACTGGCATAAACATATCATCATAACCCATGGATCAAATGTGTTAATAAAAAATGTCAAGTGCATAACATATCAAGTACCGTGTATAAGATATAATCATGGATAAAGGCATATGTAAGTATATTAGAGCTCAAACATGATAATGAAGAGACTATAGAATGGTATGACATGTGTGTATCAAGATCAAAGAAATCAATTCCCCCAATTTCCATATGACATGTGAAGAGGGAAATCCCAACATTCATTATGATTAAGGAATTTAAGAAGGGTGGTTAGATCATATGTTAGATTCACAATGAAAGAAATCAAAATTAAAAAAACACACTAACATACATAACACTATCTTGCCTAGATCAAAGGGAGGAGCATAGTGAAAAATACCAATTAACAAAGCACAACTAAAATGCAAGAAAAATATCATTTCTTACCTTCCTTGAATGCTCCAAGAGATTTCTTCATTTGGCTTGCTCAGCTTGTGCTCAAGAAGTATTTGGCAAATGGAGTTGTGTGGTTCTTTCTCTCCTTGGCACCATTATTTGGCTCATGCTTACTTGATGTAGCTCGATGGCTTGATGGCTTGGCTTGTGATTCACAATTTTGGCATTATAATATTATTATTTCCAATCTTGTCATAAATCCAACATTATAACATTACTATGTCCAAGCTCTCATAAATGAGAGGCAAATGCTTGTATTTATAGGTTTATCAAAAGGGGTTGGAATGGGTTCAAACCTCACCTTAGTTCATTAATTAACCCCAATAAAGTAAAAAGGTGTCACAAACCTCATGATTAGCATGGAATAGGCATGAGTGAGATATTTTGGATTTTGGACAAATCACAAAAGGTAATTATGAAATTCTAGGATATTCTTTGATTTTTTGAATTTTTTTTTGATAATTTCTTTAATTGCTCAAGGATGAATTCAATTAGGCATTTGATTAGGTTTTACATTTTAATTAATTTTATTTCAATATTTTTGCATTTTAAATTAATTGATGTGTGCATTTGCCCCATTTAATTAGTTTATGAGCCAAATTGCATATTATAAAGCCAAATTTGAGATGTCTAGTGATTCTTAGGCTATATTTGTAAAGGTTTGTAAGAATTGGTCTAAATTCTGGTATGAAGCCATTAGTGGCCAATTTTAGGTGTCTACAATTTGCCTCTTTTTGGGAAGGCATTTCATGTTGTAAGCATGGTAACATCTTCTCAAAGATTGAAAAGGCCCTATATGCTCACAACTTCATTGACAATGGATGAATTGTAGTTGCCCCCTCGAGGGAACTATTGGCAAAGGGGTCAGCAAATGATCCCTCAAAAGAAAGAAAGAAGTAGACCAAATAGATGAAAATGATGGGGTGGAATAAACTAATTTTCCCATAAGCAATTATAATTTGTGGAATGGTTGGGATTAAAAAAGGTGATGATTTTCCTAAAGGTGGTTATAATCATCAAAAAGGCTTAGGGTAATAAGAGACTAATTTTCCCAAAGGTAGTTATAATCAGTTAAATGGAAAACAATGATAGAAACACAATGATTTGCCTAAATGCAATTATAATCATTGAAAATGCAAATGGGATGGTGTACAAAGGTTTCACCAAAGGTAGTTATAAGCACTGTACCTTGATTATGATAAATAAGCCCTGTTGTGCAAAATAAAATGAATGATTTGCCTAAAGGTGGTTATAATCATTAACCCTCAAATTTGTGGAAACACAATGATTTTCTCAAAAGCAGCTATAATCAATGGAAATATAAGTGGGATATGTACAATGATTTTCCCATAGATGGTTATAAGCATTGAATCCTGATAGTGGCAAACATGATATGAAATGATGATGGCAAATATGATGATGGTCAAATTTATAAAGAGGATAAAGATGGATTAGGCAACCTACTAGTAGGGAGATGCTTGTTTAAACTAGCAAGGAGAAAAAATATTTTATTGTTTAATTACTCTATGTAGGATATGATTTGGATTAGATTGGGAATTATTAGTGTTAGTGCCAAGGAGATATCATTAATACATTTGCCATGTAGACTTCTTGAAGATAATTTTTATTATAGCATGTGACAGTAGGCATCATGATAGAACACCATGAGGACTTGGCCAAAATATGTATAAGGACTAACTCCTAATATCCAATATTCAACTAAAAATAATGCACCAATGATAAAGACCATGATGATGCTATTGACATATGAATATGGATGGATTCAATAATAATGCACAAGGAATCACCCAATGAATGTACATAGACTGAATCAAGGCAACAGTACTAAAAGCAAACAAATAGGCACACAAATAAATAAATAAACAAACAAAACAAAACAAGCAAACTAATAAACTAATTAACAATGGTTAGTCACAATGTTAGTACAAATAACATGATACAAATAAGATGAAGAACATTGCCCTTAGACTAGAAGAGATAATGAAACAAACAAAACAAAATGAGGGAATAGAAGAAAAAGAAGGGGGTGGTTGAGTTGTCTCCATATGCACTAGGAAAGTGGATGTTACCTATATAGTTCTATGGATGTGATATCCAAAAAAAACTTTAGGTCAAATGTAGTTCTCCTAAGATATGGGATAGAAGGAAAATGTGATGAATGTGATAAAAGAATATGAGAATGATCTTGCAAAATGGTAAGGCATGGGATAAAAAGGTCAACAAAGATGGGGAAACTAAGTGACAAGTGATTTCTTGTGACTTAGTGAGGGTTCACAGAATCTTTAAGGTAAAGAAGTGGTTGATGTTTTTGGTTTTTATAAACATTTTTAAAAATGTTTTCAGAATTTTTGGAGCATCTCAACTTGCTCGAGAATAATGAGATACTGAATGGTCCAAGCTCATAAAATGGTGAGAGCATTCAAACTTGAAATTGTTCACAAAATGGTGAGAGCATATGGAAAAGGTGGAGTGAGCTAACCTCAAAGATTATCAATCACTACCCACATAGTCTCAAAATGGCCTTAAGTCACATTAGTTCCACCTTACAGTAGATGAATCTGACTAGTGTAGCAGCTAATTCAAACAAAATAGGCAATGTTGGCATAATGGCACAGTACAACATAGGAATGGCAAGTTGGTATGTTAAGGTACAATAAACAAATATTGCCCTTAGTTTTCTCATAGGTAGTTATAACTAGTAAACAACAACATATATCAATGATACTAATTTACCCATAGGTGGTTATAATTAGTAGCAAAATCGGTGAGAAACTAATTACCCAAAGGTGGTTATAATCAGGCCCACACAAAGAAAGCACGATATAGAATGAAATAATAAATGAATGATGCAACTGCTAATATTCTATCTTACTACTCCAAAATATGGCTTATGTCTGGAATACTTGAAATAACTACTAAAACTAATCTAATTTTTCATGCTAAAAAGCAGAACTAATGGATGAACCCAAGTCAAACGAGCGAGGTAGGTAGGATAAAAACATGTTAGGTTGATATAATAGAATGGTATAAATGAAAATTTGAATGGAAAAGTGATTAAAATGATAAAATGGTATGGTATAAAGAAGAATGTTGATAACATGGTACAACTTGAAATAGTCTTCATAGACAATACACCTAGTCACTCAAGCGAGGTAATGCTTGAGGTGTATAATGTTCATCAGCTCATCAAGTTCATCCCCATCCAGTATGGAAATCTTGTATGCTCTTGTGCCATAGTCTGTAATAATGATGAAAGGACCTACCCAGTTGGGTTTGAACTTGCATTTATTCTTCTTCTCAACTGTGGTATACTTTTAGTTTTTTTTAAGAACAAGATCACCAAGTTTAAATTATCTAGGTTTCATGCACTAATTGTAGTGGCCATGGATTCAATTATGATATGCTTGAAGGTTATTTACTGCATCCATGTGTTTTTCATCAAACAACTCCAACTCTTTTAGGTGAGCTACTTGATAGTCTTTGTCATCTAGGACATGCTTCAAAGAGATGCATATTAAAGGTAACTCAACCTCAATGGGAAGAATGGTTTCAATGCCATAAAGAAGTGGGAGTATGGTAGTTGGTACAGTATGCCTAGAGGGCAAGAAATATTTGGAGGTGCCAATCATAGTTGACATCATAGACCATCATTTTAAGGATGTTGATAATGGTTTTGTTTGATGCTTCCACCTGGTGGTTACCTTGAGGGTAATATGCCATGGAGAAATGTTGTTTGATCTTTTACTCAGCATATAGTGATTTGACATCCTCATTTTTGAATGAACTACCATTATCAGATATAATGTCATAAGGGATACGGTAGTGGCAGATGAAATGGTTAAAGATGAATTTGGAAATTTACTTTCTAATCATGTGAGGGGTATAGCTTCAACCCACTTAGTGAAATATTTCATGGTGGTAAGGATATGTTTATGGTCATCGAATGAGGTAGGGTTTATCTTCTCAATGAGATCGAGGCCCCATATAGAAAATGGCCATGGTGTCAGCATTAGTTTCAAAGTCTTGGTCAGGGCATGAATCAAATTGACATGCCATTGACATTTATCACATCTTTTGACATATGTAGCTACATTTTCATCCATCATTGGCCAATAATACCTAGTACAAAAGAGATTTTTAGACAAGACTACCCCATTTGTGTGGATTCCATATACTCCTTCATTAACTTCCCATAACGCTAGTGTAGATTCTACTAAAGGTAAATTACAAAGCAGAGTTCCATCAAAACTACGATGGTATAGGGTTGGTCTAAGTAAGGTATAACATTGAGCATTGTGGATGAAGGCATTAGATTATTTTTAGGATAAGTCTGGTGGTAAAACATGGTCATGTAAATAGGTATATAGGTCTGAATACCAAGTAGAGTTGTGACCAATAATATCACAGATCATTACAATAATTAAAGGTTTAATGAAGGTGATAATAGATTTACAATGAGAAATTGGTATTCTTTAGTTGTATCTATTTGTAGAATCAAAGATCCAATGGTATCCATGACATCTATTATTCTTTTGTTTGCCCTTGGTATATGTTTAAACTAGGTGTCAGTAAACCGCTACTTAAGAATGTTGATTATGGCCTTATATGGTACTAGCTTGTCGTCTTTGGTCTAAAATTAGTATGTAACCTGATTGATATCAACTGTGAATCACCATAAACCTTTATATGTGATATGTTCTATTATTTTTCCTTTTAAAGCCCTACAATGAGTTCTTCATATTCAACCATGTTATTGGTACAAGGAAAGTTGATTCTAAATGACTTAGGGATTAGATCCCCCTATGGATTAATAAACAAAAGCCATGTCCCTGATCCATGTGTTGTGAATGATCCATCAAAATACAACTTCCAATGTTGATCCTCAAGAGGTGTGTTAATGATGATCATAACGGATTCATCAAGAAATTGGAATGTTAGTGGCTTTATATCTGCAAGAGGTGCTTCAGCAAACTGATCTACAAGAACTTTCCCTTTGATAGATTTTTGGTTCACATATTCTATCTCAAAGTCACTAAGAAGCATGATCCATTTGGCCATGCGGCCTTGTAAAAATATTTTAGATAGCAGATACTTGAGCAGATCTACTTTTTAAATAACCATGGTCTTATTATTCAACATGTAATGTCATAGTTTATGAGCTATGAAGACCATAGCTAAATAAGCTTTTTCAATGGGTGTATAATTGTGCTCATACACGACCAGTATACAGTTTAGATAGTACACAACATTCTCTTTTCCATTATAATCATGTTGAGATATAAGTGATCCCAAGGCTTTATCTATCACTGATAAGTATAAAAGGAATGGTTTCCTCGGCATAAGAGGTAATAAAATTGGTAGATTTTAAAGATAGTATTTTAGCTATTGAAAATCTTTCTGACAATCTTTTTCCTAAAGAAATGTCACACCCTTCTTCAGTAGGTGTGTAAATGGATGACACTTATTGGCCAATTGAGATATGAAGCATCTAATAGACTGAAATTTGCCTTGCAAACTATGAAGCTTCAAATTGATCAGTAGTGGCATTTTTGTTATGGCTCATACTTTGGCTGGTTCAACTTCAATGCCTCGATGAGACATAATGAACCCAAGCAATTTTCCTAAAATAACTCTGAAAACACACTTTTTGGGGTTGACCCTAACTTTATATAAACATAGTCACTTAAATATCCTCCTAAATGTGTTTGGATGATTGACCCTAGTCTTTTATTTACTTAATATGTTATCGACATAGTCTTTAACAATATCATGCATTATATCATGAAATATGATAGTCATAGCTCTTTGATAGGTGTCCCTTATATTCTCAAGAGCAAATGGCATAACCTGATAATAGAATGTTCCCCATACAGTGGTGAACACTATTTTGTGTTGGTATTATGGTGTTATTCATATTTGATTGTAGCCTGAGAATCTATCCATCAATAAAAACATCTCATAACCCGCTTTGGAGTCGATAATCATGTTAATGTTTGGTATACAAAAGTCATCCTTTGGGTAGGCCTTGTTTATGTCCCAAAAATCAATGCAAATCATGATTCGTGCTGGCTTTTTACTAATGGGTACAACATTGGAAATCCATTTAGAATAGTGAATTGGCCAAATACATCTCACTTCCAAGAGCTTTTCCAACTCTTTATTTACTAATATAACAATGTGAGGATGCATCTTACATAATTTTTGATTCATTGGTTTGGGATCAGGATGTATCACAAGGTGGTGAACAACCAAGGCAGGGTCTAAACCAAGCATGTTAGAATAGGCCCATGCAAATATATCTACAAATTCCCTCAATAGGGATGTAATAACTTCATGCTCCTCCTCGATGAGGTATGCTCCTATTTTAAACCATTTTGGGTCATCTAGAGTCTTGATATTAACCTCTGAAGTATCCTTCACTAGAAAGGTCAAACCATCTTCAAGAATAGTGGGAAAAGATTTGAACTATTTGGCTATGTCAAATTCCTCTATTAGGACGTATTCTTCAAGTTCTCATAGACATGATGAATCAAAATCCCCTAATGGTAGGGATGGCCATGTAACAAATACAGTTGTAAATTATTGAATGATATGATGAAATGCATGTCGTTCTTCAAGACTAAACTCAGACCCATAGGTAAGTTTATTTTTGTTGGTTCCTGAATGATTCGATCAAAAGCCTATTCTTATTTAAGACTAAACTTAGACCTATAGACAAGTTCATCATTGGTGGTCTCCTATTCTATGTTAATAAGGTTGAACACCCCCATCTAGTGGTGCCTAAAACATGTTTTCACCACTAGACTGGCCATTATCTTTACTTTTTCCCTGGTCTAAAACTACCTCGAAGAGGTTTTCACTTTAGGATCTCAATGTTTTATTTTTATTTTTTTGGCTAAGGGTGTTCACCTGCTCTCCAAAATAGGTTTTAGGATCCAACTTGATTGAGAACCCTTTTTTGTGGTCTCCTAATGGAATATTGTCCCTAAGGCCTAGAAAATCACATAAGGCCTCATCATTTTAGAACTCATCAACTAGCATGTTGGATTCTTGTTCATCCCATTTTATTAGTTGGGGATAATATAATGGTAATGGTTTGTGATGAATGACTAGTTGAAGGGTACAAATGGCATTATTTTCAAACAAATTGGAATGGGTTGGGTCATTAAATGGGCTATAATCAGACTCTACTTTGCTATCAGCATCATCATCACTAGTCATTGGTGATGGAACTCAAATAAGATACATGGGGTCACCCCTAGATAATTTAAATCCAAGTCCATGGGTTCCTTTGTACCAAACCATAGAAATTGGCTCAAGTGTACCATGTTGATTTGGCCTGAGGCCTCTTCCTTCATAGTTTTGATTCTCCATAATCTGATTAGGAATGGGATATTTGGAGTTGTTATAAAAATTATGCAATTTGTCATTATATAACCATGATTTATCACCTTCAAATGGGTTTTTTTCTTGGCTAGAGGCTGGTATGAAAGTGACAGGTGTTAAAATATGCAGATGGCCTTTTCCCTTTCTTTGCCATTGCATGAATGGTTTGGCTTTTGGTCTTCTAAAGGACTTGGAGTTTTGTGGAAGCTTTACAATGTGGAAGGTGTCATGGGTCAAGTATTATCCTAGGCCATTGTTTGATATGGTATAATGATTAGACATCTTAGGAGGTAGCATGTGGGAAATTAAATCAAGAGTATCAGGGTCAATGTAGTTGGGCTCTGGCCTACATAACATGTTCATTTTAAGCACCAAAATAAATTGTGCAAGACTTAGCTAATTCTTTTTACACACCAAATTGAAGTGTAAAACCAATTAAAATTCACAAATGTGTGTTCCAATCAAGCCTTGGACCTATAATTTTTATATAGTATCATTTTCCTTTAAAGCACTTTTGATTGACAAAATGAACTTTGGAAAAAGAGCTCTTAAGTTTTTATTTTTGAAAACATAAGGGTTGTGGTTGGTCAAAATGATCAATGTCATTTTAAGTCAATTGAGGTTGGTCGATTCATAGAGAACTGATGTCGATCATGAATAACTAACATCGGTCGATTAAGACCATCATCGATCGCTTGTGAACCTGAAGGCAAAACCATAGTAAATTAAAACAATAGGTTAGGCAATGATTAGCTAAAAACTCAACAAAACCTATAAGGCAAGGATTAGACAAAGAGTTTAAATGATACTAAGATCAAGAAAAAATTGTTAGGAATACTAGAAACATTCAAAATGCAATCTTGGTAAACTATTCTTTGCCTTGTATACCAACTAATGATGGTTACATAGAATCAATCTCAATTGGGATGAACTGATAATGGTCACACAGGACTGATATCAATTAGGCTTGATTGATGTCAGTCTCTGTGTAGATCTCAGATAATTTAAGAATTAAAAATATGGTAAAATTAAAGCCAAAACTATAAATTTGAAGTAATTTAAGCATTATTTTGTCAATTTTTGAGTTACATGTTCATCTCCTTACTAGGATGTTTCTTGTCCCATCGAGCATGCTATTTGTGATCAAGGAATCCAAGAAGAGTGGTTAGATCATATGGCGGCTTCATAATGAAAGAAATCAAAATGAAAAGCAAACACACTAACATGCATAACACTATCTTGCCTAGATTAAAGGGAAGAGCACAATGAAGAAAAATAATTGACAAATCACAACTAAAATGCAAGAAAAATAAACTTTATTACCTTCCTTGAATGCTTCAAGAGATTTCTTTCTTTGGCTTGCTCAACTTATGCTCAAGAAGTATTTGGCAAATGGAGTTGTGTGGATTCTTCTCTTCTTAACACCATGGTTGTTTCATTCTTGCTTAATGTAGCTTGATGGTTTGATGGCTTGGCTTGTGATTCATAATTTTGGCATTATAATATTATTATTTCCAATCTTATCATAGATCCAACATTATAACATTATTATGTATAATCTCTTCAAATGAAGAGGGTTATGCTTGTATTTATAAGTTTAAAAACTAACCCCAACCAAGGTGAGTTAGAGTGTAGTTAGAGCTTGGAATGGGTTCTAATATGATCTTTGTGAGTTAATTAACCCCAGTAGTGTTAAAAGGTGTCAAATGGTCATGATTGACAATGAATAGGCATGGGTGAAATATTTTGGATTTTGGATAACTCGAAAAACGTAATTATGAATTACTAAAATATTCTTTAATTTTTTAATTTCCTTTTTGATAATTTCTTTGATTGCTCACGGATGAATTCAATTAGGCATTTGATTAGGTTTCACATTTTAATTGATTCTATTTAGGGATTTTTGCATTTTGAAATATTTGAATTAATTGGTGTGTGCATTTTCCCCATTTAATTGGTTTATGATCCAAATTGCATATTATGAATCCAAATTTGAGACATTTAGTGATTCTTAGGCTAGATTTGCAAAGGTTGTTAATAATCGGTCTAAAGTCTGGTATGAAGCCATTGGTGACCAATTTTAGGTGTCTATATCCATAAGTGCATAAATCATGTATACGTGTATCCCTATATCACACTCAAATATAAGTGTGAAACATGTGTGTGTAAAAGTAACTAGTATGTTATCCATCAACATAGAACTAACACATAGATGTCAAGGAGCCAATAAAACATGTTTGTGCTAAAAATATTTTTGGGTTTTTGAAGTTTTTGATTTTTTAGGTATTTTTTGAATATGTGAAGCTTTTCAACCTTAAGTTAGATCTTTGACATTATTTTCATCATGATAAGTTGAAAAGGTACATAGCATGTTCATCCTCACGCTTTATGTATGTTGTAGAAGAACTAATGTTATCATTTGGAATGTGTATTAAGTTTCCTTCATGAGGAAAAAACACCTTACTGATTTGGATCAATTTTAGCTTCTATTTGGTATAACCAAAAAGTTCACAGTGTAAACGCATATGGAGATGTGGTAGGCATGACCCAACCCTATGTTTCAATTAATTTTGGACCACAAGCAATTGGTATTGTTATGTTTCACAAAAAGTCTTTCCAACTAACTTCTTTTTGTAAGTTGCTTACATTAAAGCCAAGTTGTTCTAAACGTCTTATATTAAAAGTAGTTTTTGATTGTGTGGGATCAATATGATTAAGCTAAAATAAAGCACCACCCATGAATAAAGTGATTGTTAAATCCTATTAGCATGAAGTCTTTTTTGTCATTCCCTTTGATATTCTTTCATAATACATGGACCTTGGATTAGCCCTGTAGTCATATAAAATATCAATTGAGTGCAATGAATGTCACTTGAGACCACCTATCCCTAGCTTAGCCCTAGACCTATCTTAGGGGATATTTTGACACTTATGTATATTTTGTGTGGGTATTAAACATCTTTAGACATCCCAAAATTAGTCCTAGACCTTACCCTAGGGATTCAATCCCCTAGTGTCCCAATTTATGCCACCTGGACACTAGCACAATTTTTTAGACACTAGTGCACTAAGCTAGTGACCAAGGGATCACGCCAATGTCCCTTGCCTAATTTCAATCCCAATGGGTATATTTTCAATTCCTAAGACACCTAGGGTCAGCCTAGACCTATTTCACACTTTACACAAGCACCCAATATATATATATATACATGAATTTTAGCCCTTTATCCACTAGATGGAAACCATATGCAAAATACATAAACAAACTTAGAATAAGTGGTGCACAATCAAGGTCATTGATCTCTATTATACCATACATATGCATACAGTAATATATAACCATCATAAGCTCAAATTACACAAATTTATGGTCTCAAGCCTTATTCAAAGCACTCAAGTCAATACTCATACTATCATTCACTTGCACTTACACCAACACTTATATTAGGAGAACTACATCAGGATCGATCCCCTCCAGAGGCATTGATATCTAGGCAACTCTCAACATAGTGGGGTGTTGAGGACATCCAATTTACCCAATTAACATCACACTTTTGCTACTTGTGTTATTTAAATACCTTAACAACATGGAAGTCTAGGGTTTGCTCACAAATCAGTCAAAAATAGTGCACAGACAATGAATCAGGGCACATCCACACAAGCACAGATAGATCAAGCTCAACTAGAGGTCCACCTAAAAGATCACACAATTTTATACATAGGGACACTAACACAATGGAGAGGACACTAGTGTAATGTGCTACTATCCAAGGTATCATGATACTATCCAGGAGGGTTTATGACACGTGGATATTATTTACGTCACTCTGATTAACTTTTACACTGAGTACTTATTTGTGTCATTCATTACTAATTTTGGAAATATCAGATTAGGTCAATTTTTTCACAAATCAATTATTATGTTTATTGCATATTTATTCCATGATTTATTATATTCACACCCTTTAACAACCTAGGATTCACATACACTAAGCCCTTAAAAGTAAAATCAGGCCCCATGTTAGGTATCATTTGTAAACTAGTCATATAAAGATTAGGAATACTACATTTTTGTTCATAATACTCCTTAGGTAATTTATATCCTTTGTGTAAGGGATTAAAAAAATTATTTGGAGGGAGGTATGTTAAACTCCTTTGGATGAATAATTATGAAGGAAGCATATCTATGCTCATCATTATATAAATGGGTAAATGACTCATATTGTTTATGTAATGCTCTTTCCTTTAATGGGAAAGAATCCCTCTACTAAAAATAAATTTTAATTCCAAATATGAGGGTCTAAATGCTAGCTCATATGACATTATTTTAAATTAAATAGTATATATTGAAGGGATTCATCATAATGTTACTTGAAATTGTACAAATGTGTTAATGTAAGTTTTGGCACCTTGTGGATATTGAAATCCATGAAGAAAGCATCTTCCAATTTTGAAAAAGTGGTCAAGGAACCTTTTTGTAGGCTATAGAACCAATTTTGAAACTCATCGAAAATGCTTATGTGGAATACTTTTAGGAATAACTTGTCACCTTTTGTCCATTGACCAAAAGAATGTACATAATTAATTATGTGGTCGAATGGGTCCTTGTGACTCAAAAAGAGAGGTAAATCTTATAGTTTAAAATCATATGAATAAGGATATTCAAGTATATAATGTTTAAGAGGTTGATTGTCAAATGAAATCACATTTACATTAGTATTATGGAAAGCCATTTGCATTTGATGAATAGAAAACTATTTTTTTAAATCCCCAATAGTAGTTATCATAGAAATAAGGTATTCCATGGGAGCATTGGTGTTTATCATAGGTCTTATCACATCAGGTTCACCAAATGTTTAACCCTAAATTAGATGTGGATCCTACTTAGGTTGATAGGGTTAAGAATATAGATCTACAACTAGCCAATGAAATGTTAAACTCATATACAACATATACTAAATTTATTAAACTTAGATAGGATAAAGATATAAAGTATACTATGCTAGATATGAAAATGACAAAGAAATAATGTACTTATCTAGTTCTGATTCTAACACAATTTTAAATTTGGAATAAGTAGGAAGTAAACTAGAAGAGGATTCTAGAACAGTCACCCAATTCTAGATTGAGTGACTCTAGAGTTGTAGACACAAGCATTAGCCTTGGACATTAGCATCAACACTACTATTTAAACCAGATGCAGGTGTCTTATATAGAATACTTGCTAAAAAAAGATGAGACCACTTGTATGACTCTGGGTTTGTCTTTGCCTTCACTATGGTGCATTTACATATGGATCATGGACTATCACTCCTCGTGAAATGACAAAACCCTAGTTTTTCATCTTCATAGTGACCTTGAAAAAAATAAGTTAGTGGTCACATGATATCGAGCTAACCCCAAAGACCCTTCTATCAAGAGATGTTACCTACATAGCCACTACTCTAAATATGGCCTTCTTTTAATTTAGTTCTCCCTTACATGTTGGTTTATGTGTGTGAATCATGCAATATGTGGAAACCAAGTACAATAATGACCTAGCTTGTAACTTGGTAAATATAGCTCTCAAACTACTCCTTCAGTACTTTAGACTTGTAGATGTGTTGTCCTTATGACTAATGTGTAAATATGATAAAATAGGGAAATTTTACTTAATTAAATGTTTGATAGAATGCTTTTGATGGGATGCCTTGGTCTCTTTAAGTATTTTCTAGGTGTGGAATGAATGGGGAGTGATTGTGAATGTATACCATTCTTATCGGGAAATGTCTCACATTAAAACACTTAAGCCGACCGTTAGGATACATTTCATTTGTAAATTAGATGACTTTTGGGCTCTACATACCTGCATCTAGGTAGGACACTAGCATCGATGTAGGGGATTGGGACTAATGCTTATGTCTTGGCAGTTAAAAAATAGGCACAAGCTCAAAACTTGTAGGGGCATAAGATAAGCATTTTTTAGGCATTATAGGTAAGATACAAGTTATGGGTCATCAACACAAGATTAGTCAAACCAAGAGATCGTCCAAGGGGCACAAGATAGAGTATATGCAAGACTTTCAAAAGTAGAAAAGGTCCAAAACTAAGAGGAACAACAAAGGTCTGAGTTTTCCAAGTGTGCAAGACTAAGGTGCTATATAATTCATAAATATAATCTATAGTAGTGACTAAAAGGATAGAAAAAAAGTATGGATATGTAACTAACAATGAAGGATATATATCATTTTTTTCATCTTTTTGTAGTAAATAGGTTGTGTAGGTCATCAAAATGATATCAATCAAATTATAAGATGATCATTTAGGCACTATGAGATGGTGAATGTGAGCCTTTCAAGAGTGGGAAGGTCCAAAACTGAAAGGTAGAGACTTGATTGATATTTATCAAATGTAAAAGACTATGATATTATAAATATTTAGTTTTAGTATCTACATTCCCCTCCCCCCTTTTTAATGTAGTAATGCATATGAATGAAATTACTAAGTTAAAGGAAAAAAATGCACACCTAGGTATGTACAACACACCTTGCCTTTGCTTGAGCCCACTTTGAGTGTTTTATCGGTGTATGACATGTAACCAAGTGCATGTTGTAGTATAAATTAGTACACATAATATAATATTTGAAATAATTAAAACACTTTAAAATAAAGAGAGCAAGGAAGGAGTACACCTATGTGTCAGTGCAACCATGTTTCCCATTGGTACTTTAACTTATTAACGATACTTCTTTATGAAGTATTGAAGTTGAGACAGGTTCATCCATGAACCTTGGAGATCTAAAGAGGGAGATTGGAGGGTATCATGCCCCCAATATGGTATAAGTATGAGTTGTGACTTGGCCATTAAGATCACTAAATCTCAATCACATGACTCAAGTGTGAATATACATAATCTGGCAAGGGTTAGTAATTTAATTGGCTCGTGATATAAAATTGGTGAGGTTGGGTGATTTAATCAACAAAATATATAAATATGGTGAATCTAAATAATTAAATCACTTCAACCTATAAAAGTAACCCACTAGTATAGACATAAAAAGTTTGATAATAGTACTTCATAGTGTAATAAATGCTTCCTAGTGATAGTAATTTGGAGATATAATTAGTATATTTATAATTTCTGGTGTGCTAGCATGGCATATGCACCTTTAATTTGTGTCAAACTAAATTATGTGTCACAAATCTGAAAAACTCTATTTCAAATTTATGAAAAATCATTTTAATGTATAGGATTCTAACCCAAGTGTATATATGAATCATGTAACTATACTTGAGATTATGCAAGTGTGGAGGTCATGTCTTTGTGACATGCCCCCACTAAAATCTAGAGATACTAAGAACTAAGTAAGTGTGGAGGTCATGTCTTTATAACATTCCCTAACCATCTAAAAACCATGTAAATGTGGAGTCCATGCCTTTTTGACATGCCCACACTAATATACCCCCCTTTTGAGGTGAGGGAAATATAATTTGGTAGGTGCCTCACCTCAAAAGGATAAGGTAACTATACAATATGTGTACAAATCATCTACCATATAGAAGTAACATGTCTAAGAATATATATAAATGAAGCTCATAGTATGGGATCACATGAAACCCTAAGACACATGATATGTATCATGGAAATGTCTATAAATAAATGGTACAAACTCAATAAACAATCAAGCACATAGACAAGAGCACTCAATGTAATGAAAAATAATGGTTTAAGGAGACCTCATACAAATTACACGTTCAAATGCCACATAATTAAAAGGAAATGACATATTCAACTGTCTAATATACATATAATGACATATTCGAATGTCCAAATAACATACAATGGCACAAGGGCCAACAAGCAAAGAACATATTCAAATATTCCAAAAGCAAGACAATAGCAAGTAACATAATACAATCAAGGAAGTGACAATGTGAATAAATGAAGTGTAATCAACTAGCATAATCATATCATATTAGTCCCTACATATATGTGTTAGCAAACAATGTCATGTAACATAGCATATCAAGTACACAATGAAAAATACGAGCATGGATATAGGATTGTGTAAGCATTAGTATATAAGCTCAAACATGATAATGTATAAATGATCAAAAAGGATATGTAACCCATATCAATCATGATTAATGATGTAGATTCCTCCAATGTACTATATGACATGACACATGTAGAGGAGAGGTCCAACATCTATATGTACATATATCATGTGTCGATGGTATGTTTGTATCAAACTCAATGATGCATAAAACATGTATGTGTGTATAAATGAAATGATATTATGTTCACTAATATGAGTCAAACAACATAGGTGCCAATGAGCTAGTAAACATGGGAATGTTGCATTTTTTTGTATTTTTTAATTATTTGAAAGTTTTTGTATTTTCTTGAATATGACTTTTTTGAAATTTTGATTTTTGAATTTTTATTAGCAAATATGCTATGGATAATGAGAAAGTGATACGAGAAGATGAGGAACTCATTAAGGAGATGCCTATATGAAGGCCATGTATCATGTGTTGCATACTCATATGCTACACAATTAGTATCATCAACATCATACTAATCTTATGTATTATTAGGATCATAATCATCAATGTAATCGTTATCATAGGAGACATGTAATTTCTTGGGTTATTATAGAATGTGTGATATATCATTTTGAGCATCTATGTATGCAAAACCCATTGCACCATATATTAGAGTTTCTTTCTTGAAAGTTTGTGTTTCTAGAGTATGTTCATAATTGTCAAAATGTTGCATCTCATTATGGACTAGATAAGAGTCACATATCTTTGCTTGAACACTAGGAAAATATGTAATTTGTGATTTGAATTCTTGATATTTTTGTAACATATCTTGCTCTAGCTTAGACTTTTTAATTTTTTCTTGCTCTAATTGTGCCTTTTGAATATTTTCTTGCTCTGAATTATCCTTTGGTACCCATACTTGTTTTTTTTCACTTGTGCTTTAGGTGAGGTACTCATAATGTGAATAGGTTTATTGATTGATGTATCTATTAGAAGATCACCACTATCATTAGTAGTTTATATTTTTCTCTTCAAATCCCAAAAAAAATTGTATGATGCTTATGCATTCTATGCTATGCATAATAGTATTTGTCCTCCTTATAAGATGTATAGGGGGTAATTTGATTAGTTTGTTACGAAGCATTTATCTTATGATTTCACTTGGACTCTTATTAACCCTTTGTTTAATTTTTGAATCACTAGTTGTAGATGAATTATATTTTAGCTTGTTATTTTGATATGAAAATTTGTTAGGCACAACATTGCTAGATGAAGATGCAAATACATGATTAACACTAGCATATTTTGGATTCTATAGGCATGTAATTTGATTTTACAATAATGTGATATTTGAATTGAAGTTCTTTTTCAAGTCTTTGATGAACTTGCTTATAGTGATGATTTTATATTTTAAGGTTTCACAAGCACAAACCCTAGATACTTCAGATTGAATATGCATACACACACCATCTAGAGGAGATGTGGGGGGTGGAGGGGTTTGAGGAAGGATATATGGATTCCTTTCATTTGAAACCATAGGATGGGCCACCTTACCCTTTGGAAAAGTGATAGCCTAGATCTGGTTAGAGGGATGGTAGTCATCACCTTCCTTAAGGTTAGGATGAGGAAGAGGCTTCTTTTTATCTATTTTATAATGAAATTAGCCCATTAAATACAATTTATTAGTCAACTTTCCATGATTTATTCATGGTTGGATATTACATTTTATAGTGTATGTTTCTCCTACAAACAAGGAGATAACATTCATCTCTCATCCCTTACATACCTCATTCTATCTCTCCTTTATTGTCTCTATCTCCTAGAAACTCTCCCACAAACCTATCTACATGAGATGCAACTTACTTTATTGATTTATACACATTAATATTATTTATCCCACTTATTATTTAACAACATACACATACCCTAATAATCTATTCTAGAATACCTAATCACCCATGTGACTAACTCCTCAACATTCCCCCCTTAGTTCTAATATGGGTTGAGGAACTACATACATGAATTGCCCACCTTAAATGTGGACGTTGGGTTCCCCTAAAAATGCATCTAGTTTATGGATTAGGAGAACTTATTACAATGAAGATCACAAATGATCTTGCTTTATTTAAAATTCCTTCGAAAGGCTTATTTGAAATTCAAAATTAAAAGAAAAGACTTTTTAACAAAAACAACAAGGACTTGACTCTAGACTCTTAACTTTGATGGCAAATAAAAAGGATGACTTTTTATTTTTGACAACCAAAATAGATCAAACACTGACACACTTACTTTAAAAGAGGACTAAAAAAAGACTCTTAACTATAAAAATACTAACTCCAAATTTATAAATTCTAAACATTAACAATGAAAAAAGTAATTAAATATTACTTTTTCTTTACGAAACTATATAAAAATGAACTAAAATAAATATTAAATTAAAAAACTAGATTTACTAAAATAAAACAATTTAAACAAAAGTATATATGTATATATATATATATAACTTAAACAACTTAAAGACCATAAGTTAAAATAAACCTATTTTAAAAACAAATACACGAGAATCTTATTAAAATTATATAAAATCACTAAAGACATACAAAATAAAACAAAATTCATTTAGAAAACCGAACTTAAACTAATAAATAATGAAACCACTTTCTAATAAAATCTAAACTATGAATTTGAAACAAAACTAAAAAATAAATAATAAAAACAAACCTACAAAATGTAATCCCTAAAAAAAATAAAACACAACTATTATTATCTTCCAGTTGCAGTGATTGATGGTGATAAAGCAAATATGATGCAAAGAGTGGTGAATGGCATGGCTATCGATATGCAAAGGTTTTCGCCATATGAGGAGGATAGATCACCGAGGGAGAGACTACCTATTGTTGGAGAGGTGAGTGAGTCAAGCCAAGGTGAAGAAAAGCTTGGGTAGCTCGAAGAGCGAATGGCAAGGAGTATGGAGAATGTCGTGCTTGTGAGTATTTAGAGGATTTGAATGCCAATGCAAATCTAGGTCGATGGAGATGTTGGCACTAGTGAAGAGAACATGAGCTACACCATTTTTCAAGACAAGGGCACCAGGTTTTATGTAGAAGGTTAACGTTGGGATGCATGATGTTCAATTTGCTACAAGGATTCTAAGCTCAGAGGAACATTCCTCATGATAGGGTTGAGATTATTTTGTAGAGGAATATTTGTTGCTGAAGAAGTCATTGAGATTGTAATGATACAAGAGGTGTAGATTGGACTAGCTAGTAGATAGGAGAATGAAGGGCCTCCAATGTGCAATTCACCTTTTCAAAACTACTCTTGTACAATAACCCTGATTGTAAATGTACAACTTTGCGTAAATACATCAAAATAAATGTATATATATACTATATAGTTTTTTAAGATACATGAAACAAACAGTTCCAAGAAAAGAAAATACAGAGGCTAATATATATAAGATAAACAAGCATATATATATTATTTTCTAATTTTTCAAGATGAGACAATGGACATCATGGGTGAAAAATATTATAGAAGGAATGGAAAAATGGAAGCTTTGAAGAGAGATAGTGCATGGGGATGGTAGAGCTAGCAAAGGTAAATGTGGTTGTCATTGTAGCTGGTTAGCGGAGTGCAACTAGCGGTGGATAAAGAAGCAAGAGTTCTTGCACGTGATCTATACTACATCTCTTAAAAATCCATTTTGATGCAAAAACTATAGTGGATGGAAGGTACAGAGAGGTCCAATCAGGCTGCCTGCTCTGATACCAAATAATGAAATTAGCCCATTATAGGCAAGAGCCAAAGGCTCAAAAACAATTTGTCAGTCAACTTTCCATGATTTATTCATAGTTAGATATTACATTTTATAATGTATGTTTCTCTTACAAACAAGGAGATAACATTCATCTCTTATCCCTTACATATCGCATTTTATCACTCTTTTATTCTCTCTATCTCCTAGAAACTCTCCCATAAACCTATCTATGTGAGATGCAACTCACTTTATTGATTTGCACACATTAATATTATTTGTCCCACTTGTTATTTACCCACACACACATGCCCTAATAATCTATTGTGAAACACCTGATCACCCATGTTAGGACTAATTACTTAACATTTCAAATGTTCTAAACTCTTAGATAAAAATTAGATAATAAATGCATACAAATTATAGCGAACAATCCCACATGATAGGAAAAATTAGAACTGAATAATTTATACAATATAAAACCCTATAATGATAAAAACCCTAGGGTAAGCTAGGTTTTACACAATAAATAAGTATCAATGTCAAGTGATTGGTTGGGTATTTTAGGAATTTGAGAAAGGTTTTATAGAAAAAACATAAAATAAGGAAAACCCATAAAATTAGGGGAAATAAGTATCTCTTGTGCATTGTATGTCAAGATGTACTAAAAATAGTAAATTGAACAATTTGAAAAAATTGTACGTAGTTTTGAAAAATGAAAATATATTTATGGTTATAACAATAGGATTATAAAAAAACCTCTGAGATATTTGAAAATTAAATTGTTATGAATAATAAATGAGCCAAACAATATGGAATGTTTCACAAGCAAAACCCTGTAATATTCCCAATAAAGAATCAATAATTGCATTAAATCAATAATATATTTCAAAAATCTAAGAGATGTTTTTAAATAAAATAAATTTTCTGATGAAACTCAGAAATTAATTAGAAAACAAGTAAACCTTTCACCTTTTATGTCAATATTTATTAAAAATAGTAAATTGTAAAAATCAAAAAAATCATAGAGAATTTGGGTGAACAAAAAGAGGGTTTTGAGTATACCAATCCAAATAGAAGAAATTTATAAGGAATTTTAAAATGGATCTGTTAGGAATCTAAAATTATCAAATAAAGGAAGAATAAATTATAAGTCTATAAACACTAAACCTTAGCAACAAGATGAGGGTAAAACCCTAAGGTAAAAATTATATCTGAAAATCAATTACAACAAGTTGAAACCCTAGAAGGCTAAAAACCTTAGACCAAGCTAGGATTTACATGAAAATACAACGGTTGGGTTCACTAAATGTTTGACCTTAAATTTAGAGGTGTGTAGTGTTAAGGGATAGAATAGCCTAAACATAAGGATGATAAACTAAGTTATAGCAGGCCAATTAATTGCAAACTCAAATACATGAATATCATGAATTATAAAACTAAGATATAAATACATGAATATTATGAATTATAAAATTGAGATATGTTAAATATAGAAAGTACCCAATTTAAAATATGTTTAATTGACTACAATACTAAAGAGAAATGATACTTAGCTAGGTTTATTGTGTGTAAATAGATCTAGGTTGTACAAAGACATGAGTATGTATGATCATGATTCGAAGACAATCATCAGATTCTGGAAATGAAGTTTCTGGAGTAGTGGACATTAATGTTGACCTTAGGACACTACCGTTAATGCTATTGTCCACGATGTGATGCTACTATCCAGTATAGAATATGTGCTGGATTGCAATATGACCAAATTTATTATTATAGGTTTTATATCTCCTTTCTGATGATGTATTCAGATCTAGAATACAAGGTGTTGCTCTCTTCGTATTGATCAAACCCTAGCTATTCACTGTTATAATGTTTTTTTCAAAAAATGAGTTAGTATACTCATAATGTTGACCTAACCTAATGAGCACTGCCTACATATCCAATATTATAAGGAGGGCCTCATATTTATATAGTTATCACCTATATGTGGGAGTGTGTATGAACAATGGTGTAATATGTTATATGTAGATGCAAGTAGTGATCTAACTTATGACTTGACAAATACCATTCATGAGCTATTATTTAAATGCTTCAGACCTTTTGTATGACTGCTCTTATCTCTAATACATAAATATGGATGAATAAGGCCGAATAACTCAGTTGTGTAATTGATTGAATGAGCCTTGGTAGGTGTTTGCTTGGTATTTTATAGATGAATAATGAAAAGATTTAAAATTATATTTATACCACACCTTTTGAAAACATCTCATGATAGGGTTCAATAAGACAAATAGGCTGACCCATAGGTTTCAAATAGTTTACAATTTAGATGAATTTTGAGTACTAGACATCAAATAAAGATCTAGAGACTAGCGTTGATGCTAGTGTCCCTTTGTGGTTGAAAGTGTCTCGAAGGCTAGAAAACATGTATGGATTTGTAGCTAATAGTGAATGATATATATCAAGTTTTGATATTTATGTAGTGTACACATTGTTTTGGTCATCAAAATGATGTGGATCAAACTATAAGATAATATTTTAGGCACGGTGAGATGGTGAATGAGATCCTTTTGGGAGTGACAAGGTCCAAAAATTGAAGAGTAGACCCAGGAATAGTATTTATCAAATGTACAAGACCGAGTTGCTATAAATATTTAGTTTTAATATATACAAATGCTAGTAAGTAATTTTAGTACTAGATCATCCAAACATAATAATAAGTTTATAATTAGGCATAACCTATAGATAATCTCCATTAAAATTAACATTAATTACAATGTGATGTAGCAAAAATTCATATAAAATGTTTTTGCATATATGACAATATAATTATAATTAATGCATGCGATGACACTAAA
Organism: Torreya grandis; assembly: GCA_037957365.1. Taxonomy (NCBI): domain Eukaryota; kingdom Viridiplantae; phylum Streptophyta; class Pinopsida; order Cupressales; family Taxaceae; genus Torreya; species Torreya grandis. The sequence continues at coordinate 699,591 of JARHVA010001816.1, forward strand.
ACTATTATTGATAAGTTATAGCTTCAATTGTTGTGATCTTAAATGATATATGAGTTTAACTTGTCTAGAGGTATTTAAATGCTAAATGTGTATAGTAAAATATGTCAAAAATATATGTAAATGTTAATTAACCCAGTACTAATAAAGTCCATAAACAATAATGTTAAAGAAACACACATATTTTTCTTTTCAAAATTACAGATCATTAGTCGAAGAAGGTAGAAAGATGAACACATTTGTCCCTATTTTAGTCGAATCTAAAGAATAGTAAATAGGTGATCTCAAATTTGTTGGGGACTGATAGAAGGAAGAGGGTAATTTGTATTCACAACTTTTCACATTTACACTAATTATTGTGAACTTAAATTATTATGAGTACACACATTAACAAAACATTTGTTGATTATTGAGAATTTTTTATTATAAGTACATAAATTAGCTAGAATTATATTCATACCAACTCTTGAAGGATATTAATCTTTGACTAATAAACATATTAGGAAATTTTGATGTGTTCTTCTAGTTGTAGCCCTTCTTTTGGAATTTTGTAAAAAATTGTTTTCATTCATAAATGACAAATTAATTCAAAATTTTAAATTTCTTTTGACTGGTAATTTTTAAATTGTACTTTTAGGGCATGTTTGATGTCCTTAGAAGGGTTGAAAAGGGTTTAATTTTGATCGCTAACTTTAGGACATATGATTCCTAGATGGTTTGGTTGATTTGACTCTAGGAAATGCCACACTTGTGGTTAGATTTAATTAGATTCTTACACTAATTTCAATATTGTAACAATATTGTATATATTTGTTATTAATCATGGGTGTCTAGTTTTTGTCTTGTAGTGTAGTTGCACATTTACTTTTGTCTTGTAGTGTGTAGCTTAATAAACCTATAGATAGTTGAAAGGACTTTTTGGTAGATGAAATGATAATTCATTCTTTGAATTATTTAGTATAATGCTTTCTCATTTCCAAATTGAATCAAGAAATATAATTTCATGTACATTATGAATATATTATTTGGCTTGTCATTGGTATCAACACTTGGAAAATTAAAATATTTTTCTCTTCTCCTTAATCTAGCCATACGGATTACAAAGGTTTGTTCAAACTCAAATTATTTCTGACTATTCAAATAAGATGTCAGCTATTTGAAGATGTCTTTAAGGGGTTGTTTCTATTCTAATAGACCTTGTAGTGTCAGATAATAAATTTATTCATTTCATTTATGGGCATAACCATATTACTGTGTGAAGACATTTTTGACATAATACAATTATCTTAGATGGTGCTAATGTCTACTTTATTTTCTATGTGATGCTTTCATTTGTAGCATGGATAGTAGGAGACATTTGTAGGACTGAATCCAACACATCTTTTTTTGGGTTTAAATTTTTTTTGAGTGTGGTGTTGGACTATGTAGAAGGTGTTTTACATTGTGGCTACATATAAATCTATCAATTTTGACTAAGACCTACGTGTGTTTCATTAACTTCTTCTTTGACATGCAGACTTTGTTGGATTTACCATGAGACATTACAGTTGTGGAAAGATTTACCAAAGGTGTAGGCATTTTCCTTTTTGAGCTCCATAGCACAAGCCATACACCAAATCCTCTATATTTTCCAAAAAAATGTGTATAAATTTCAAGGCCACATGGAAGAGAATAGGTAGAGGTTGAGTTCATCAACCAAATGAGCATGTGGAAGTCTTCATTTGCTTGAATCCATTCATACATATTATTTTTTCCAATATTGGAAAAGTCATCATATAAGACAAAATTGGAGGAGAGGTATAAATTTTTTAAGCTTATTTAATTTAAAAAGCAAAATTCAATTTTTTAAAATGCTCTTATTCAATTTTGGAAATCATTTAATTTGAAAAGCATTTAACATTTGAGCAATTTTTCATTGAAATTGCCTTGAACAAGCTAATCTAAGCAAAATTGGAAAACAACAACCAATTTTTGTAAATTCAAGGAGAAATAAAGAGAGATACTATTTTACCCATTCATCACCATCGATAGGCACAAATCCAAAGGTTAAGAAAAATTGAGTATATTGATGTACAAGGTTTTCTTTTTAAGTCAATGCAAATGATAGTGAATCCTTTTTAGTACCATTGTGTATATATAAAAGGGGAACATTTTGGAGTGATAAGGAACCAATTAGGGTTAGACTCAAAACTCAAAACCTCCAAAAATCAAAACTCTAAAAACTCAAATAAAAACCATGCATTCCATCAAATCTATTATTGGCACTACATTGATCGGCAAAGACAACTAGCTAGAATGGTCTCGGCAAGTGGAGAAAACACTCATCTTCAATGATCTATGGTTTGATATTTGAGATGGGGAGAAACAACTAGTTAAACTAATAGGGAATGCAAAGGATACTCAGACATGAAAGCAAAAAAACTATAAGGCATTGGCCTCGACAAGGGCATCAATGGATAGAGATGTGTTTTATCATATACATGGGTATAGTACACCATGGGAAGTATTTCACAAACTAAAAGAGATATATTATTCTCACTAAGAGTTTTAATTCATTCAGTTATAGTTAAAATTGTTCAACCTAGAGTTAAAATATGGTGATGTGATGAGATTGGATTCAAAGATATGTGTCATCAAACATGATGTAGAAGTAACAAGTGTCAAAATCAACATCTACATGATCGCATTCATAAAATCCCTTCTTCCCAACTATTCAACCTATTTAGAGTCTCTACAAGCAACCAATATGTTAAATACTCTCACATTTAATCAAGTGGTTAAAGAATGGCAGAAAGAGAAAAGGCCTTTGAAAGAAAAACTAAGTTCACAATAGGTTAAAGTGTGTGCTATTTCAAATCAAATTCTTCAAAAATATCAAACAAGGTCATGTCTTCTAAAAATGAAGGCAATAACAAGTGCAAGGGAAAATGTGGCAAATATGAAAATCGTGGGGGTCAAAATTAAAAAAAAACAAGATGATAAATAAAACCTCTATAGTAAGTGGTGTGATAGAAAAGGATGCCATGATACCCACAAATGTAGGACTCCATGGGAGTAAATTGAATCATACCATAATAAGAAAGAAGAAAAAATAAAGAAACAATCAAAAGAGTCAAACTCAGCCAAATTCATAAGTGAATGTGTGTTTTCCATACAGATGATGGAGCAATAGTGTCTCGATCAATTCTTTATGGTTTGATGTTTGGGTTCTTGATAATGGTGTAACTTAACATATGAATATTCAAAAAGACTTATTTGAGGAGTATAGTGAAGAAATTTGTGGCTCAATATACCTCACAGATAGATAAAGTTTGTAACCATAGGGAAGAGGTATAATTTGATTCAAGTGTTAAGGGATTCCAGACTACAAACTTGAGAATGTTCTCTACCTTCCTCAATTGAAATTAAGCTTGTTGTCCTTAGTGTTCATAAGGTAATAAGGTCATTCCATTATATTAGATTATGGTGATGTCACAATTAAGAGAAAAAGTGACAATGCTATCATCTTGACTAGATATGAGGAAGGAAAACTACTTAAAGTTAGGGGTGAGCCATAAAATTGAAAGAATTGTGCTCATCTCATAGAAGACAAAATGTCTCCAAATATGTTGTGGCATGCTCTATTTAGGCATACTCACTATAACAACATCCATGTGTTTCAAAATAATGGTGTTTTTGGCATGCCTACATTGCCCACAAAATCAAATGAAAAGTGTGAAGACTGCATCTTGGCTAAACACACAAGACAACCATTCTCGAAGTCATAGTGGAAAGCTGGCAAAAATTTGTAACTTGTTCACTCAGACTTGTGTTCTCTTCTAGTCCTCTCCACTGGTAGTCATAATTAATTCATGTTGTTCATTGATCACTATAGCCAGATGACATGGATATACTTTATGAAGAAAAAATCAAAAGCCTTTGAGATTTTCCAAAATTTTCAAAACATGATTCAATATGAAGCACAAACCCACATTGAGACACTTAGGATAGACAATGGTGGTGAATTCACTTCAAAGAAGTTTGAATCCTATCTTGAGAAAAATAAGATCAAACACCATCTCACAGTTTCATATATTTTGCAACAAAATAAAGTTGTAGAAAGGATGAATAGAACTGTGATGAATGTGGTTTATGCAATGTTTTATTTCAAAGGGGTAAATCTACACTTTTGGCTCAAAGTAGCTAAAATAGTAATATACCTTTGCAACAGATCACCATCAATAGCCCTACAATCTAAGACTCCATATAAGATAAGGTGTGGTCATCTCCCTTCAATATGAGATCTTCAAATTTTTAAATCCACTTGTTACGCATTGATTCCAAAGGAGAAATAAATATGTTGGACCACAAGAGTCAAAAATGCATTCACTTGGCATATTCTAAATCCTCTAAGGCATACAGGCTATATAATGAGAAAGAGAAGAAGTTTCTTGTTGCAAGAGAAGTTGTCTTTTGTGAGTCCGCAAAGGACAATAATCATATTTATTAGAAAATGAGCCGACTTGACAAGTATGCAAATTTTGATGTCTATAAAGAGAGTGATTTGGATGTTCAAGATAATGAGTAGGGGACACACAGTTGGGAATCTATTAATTTTCTATTATCTCCTATACATGAGCTTGAAACTCCTCTTAAAGGAGATAATGAAACTTCATTAGATAATGAACAAGGGCCACCAGAATAGAGGGTAGAAAGTGATGGAACTTTAGAGGATGAACCTTAAGCACCTAAAACATAGAAATATATGCCTAAGTGGGCCACTTAAACATTAAAAGATGTGAAACTTGATGAAGTTGGGAAAATAGGCATAAGAAGTGCACATGCATCTGCATCATAATCAGACAAAACCCTTGAATAAATTCAAGAAAGAATTGAAAAAATTAACTTGAATGATTATCCAAAAGAAGAAATGAATGTTGCATTTGATTCAAAACCAACATCATTCAAATAGGCTGAGAAGCTTGAATATTGAAGAAAATCAATGAAATCTGAATACAATGCATTGGTCAAAAATGGGACTTGAAAATTGGTTGATCCTCCATATGGATGCAAATTGATTGGCTACAATTGGGTCTACCATAATAAATACAAGGTTGATGGCTCACTTGATAAGCTTAAATCAAGGCTTGTCAAAAAGGGATGTGCTCAAAAAGAAGGAATTGATTGCAATGAAACCTTTTCACCTACAATAAAATGGACTACCATTCGGACCATGTTGGCTTTGATAGATCACAATGGATGGAAATTTTACCAAATGGACATCAAAATTGCATTCTTGAATGGTGACCTCAAGGAAACTATGTACATGGCATAACTTAAAGGTTTTGCAATAAACAAATAAGAGTACAAGGTGTGCAAACTTAAAAAAACATTGTATGGTTTGAAATAAGCCCCTTGAACATGGTACGACAAACTAGCTGAGCGCCTCATGAACACGAACTTCAAACATTTTGAGTTTGAAGATGAAATTCTTTTTATCAAAACAATTGACAAAACTTATATTTATGGAGGTGTATGTTGATGATTTGCTCATCACAGGGAACAATGAATAATACACTACAAAATTCAAATCAGAGTTGATGAAAAGCTTTGAAATGACTGATTTGGGTTATCTTTATTATTATTTGGGTATTGAAGTAATTCAAAAACCAAAGTATTTTTTCATCACTCAACATAAGTACATTGGTGACATTCTAAGCAAGTTTCAAATGGAAGATTGTAAGCCTATCAACATGCCCATGGAACATAATCTCAAATTGACATCTGAAGATTCAATAGATTTGGTTGATGCGACTAAATACAAACAACTCATTAGAAGCCTAATTTATATGACCACAACTCAACCAAATATATCTTTTTCAATTGGTGTCCTCTCAATATTCATGCAACAACCCAAGGATAGTCATTAGGTAACAATAAAAAGGGTCCTCAGTATTTCAATGAATTTCTTGCTTATATTTGGAAGGGGGAAAAAAAGAAACTATGGGTATGGTTGAAAAACCTATTTGATTATGTGTACATTCAAATTAGAAGATTGTGAAGAGTTCTTCTTTGGCTTGGGAGGATGACCTGTAAATAAGAAATCACTAAAGCTTATTTGTTAGATAGATAGTTGAGTGGATTGCCTAACGATAGCTAGATCTCAGAAGCAAGAGATTTCTTGGAGGCTATCAATCTACATGTTTTAAATAATAAAGTTTTTAAAGCAAAAAGAAAAGTACTTGCATCAATAAATCATAGATACTGAAATAGAATACAAGAATGTTTGCTTAGAAAATAGACTAGAAATGATTGAATTAGTGATAAACTAATCGATACTAGTCCGAGGAGTTGGGCTATGCTTTAGAAAATTAGAAAGGGGTTTATAAACAAGTAGGGACATGGAGAATTAGATTTGATTGGGTGTAGGTAGGTGAAATTACCTTGTTGGTGTTCACTACCACAGTGACCATCAGTGGTTGGGATGATCATCTATAGTTAAGGTAACTATCGATGTCAAGGTGACTGTCGATGGTTAAGATAATCATCAATGATTACTATGTATAGATCTAGGTTAGTAAATAGGTTGATTAACGAGATCCAAAAGATGGATTTTGAGAGATGGGTAAGGCTTGGGTTGATTGCAAAATGGAAATAAAGTAAATGAATACTGAGAGACAAGTACTTGTCATACCAAAAGTTGATTGGATGGATGGTTGAGGTAGTTGACTTGTTGGTAGAATCTAGCTTGATTCTGATAGAGTAATGGTATCTAAAAACTCAATGGAGAGGTAGTGGCAAGTTGACTCTCTGATATGATTGTTGGATAATGGGATTATTGATGGTGATTGACCTACAAAAAAGAAACTCTTGGACACGTAAATCTCTTGATAATGACTACAAACCCATTTCACCTTCAGGTTCCTCTCTTTTTATAAATACAAGCAAGAGGTGGGAGTGAAGGTTCAACTAGGCTATCTAATTATAAAACATCCATGCAATGGCTCACAATAGGATTTAGTCAACTTATATTTAGAAAAGCAAGGCATGTAGTTTGCATGCTCTTAGATAAAGAGGTGGACCCTAATCGTCAATGGTCAAGGTGACCATCGGTGGTCAACCTGATTATCGATGATCAACCTGATCGTCATTGGTCGAGGGTGAAGGGTAAAATAGGCAAAATCTAGGGTAAAGCTAGGTTAAACCCATTTAATCAAACTAACTATGGGCAAGCTCTATTAGGAGTTGGAAGGTTAAATTAGTCCTGAGAGGGTCCTAAGGCAGTCAAGGGGTATTTCAACATTTGGAATCATGGTGTGCAGTTTTGGTGTCTACATTTTGCCCCTTTTTCTTGTATAGCTTGGAATCATCTAGCTACAAAACAAAAACTAATGTTGGTCAAAGGTCTATTGATTACCCCGAGTATGGGAGGAAGTGTTCCTCCTCAAACTAGAAGGTGATGAGGTAAAGCAAAATTGAGTGTGGGTTTGACAAGGTGGGTGAGGGTGACGACAAAGGTGGACATCATAGAGGTGGATGAGAAGTTGGGCACTAAAGCACAAATGGGTGTGTAAAGAGTGAAAAAAGGTGCAATAGCCAAGATCACACAAAGACAAGGTTACCATGATTGATAATAATAAAGGTCAATTCTAAGGGACAAGTGACCAATTTATTGCATGATCATAATTTAGGTATGGTGGTTGGGTACACCTATTAGTCTCCTAGATTGGGTCAATGTTTTCATGGGTATCTAAGGTAGGAAGTACTCCTATGGAAAACATAAATAGGTCAAGTTTCATGGGTATCCGAGGTAAGAAGTACTCTTGAAAAGACATAAGCAAGTCAGGTAAGTGCAAGGTGGCATAAGTTCAAAATATGGTCAACATGCCAATGTTTTTGCTGTAGTCAATAGACTAGGCAAAAATTGTTGTAAAATGCATGCTAAGGGGCCAAAATAGACCAAGAATGAGGTGACAAGGTGTTTAGGTGGGTGGAGAAGGTAATCTCTATGGGTGGGTAAAACTAGATTGGTTTTACTAAAGAATGGGATTTTTCTTTGGTGGAAGCAACAAAGTGGGTTATCTTGACCGTTGATGGTCAGGGTACCCAAAGGCGACCATATATGGTCACCCTAACTATCGATGATTAGGGTGGAAACCCTAAAAATCTATGGGGTAAAAAGTGAAAAGAGAATCACTTTTACCTCATTTATTATTCTTGCTTTGTTGAATTTATACTTTGGTTTTTGGTATTTTATGGTGAAGGTACTTGTTGACAGTTCAATTACTGAGGTGGAGGTTGTCATATTGCTGAGGTGGACCACAAGAATCATTTTGAATGCAGTGAGCATGTAGGCATGGATGAAGACGAGCAGGTTTATGGGTGACTCCATGATAAAGGTCACGAAATGAGGCATGGGTGTTCTTAATGTGAGAGTATAGATTTAATTATAAGTGTTTGTATTGGGTTGGGAGGTCATGGTAGGTTCAAATGCTCATGTTGGGTTTATTGTGCTCTAGGTAGGGGTTTTTGTTGATTTTGGGTAGATGGATAGGCAAAATTGGGAATTGATCGAATGGGTAGGTGAGTTGGGGTGGGTGGAGGGGTTAGGTGAGTTAATTAGGGGGTTTAACTACCATTTGGGTAGGTTTTGGGGTAGTTAGGGTTTGGGTGTTCTGACCACAAAATGTCTAAAATGATCTTTGATGGTCAAGGTTGACTGTCAATGGTCGACACCCTTAGGATAGAGCACACCTGACCATCGCCGGTCACCATGACCATCGATGGTTAACTAAGTTAAAGAGAGGTTTGAAGAGTTTTTAAATGCTAAGGCAAGATGATTATTGTTAGGTAAGTATTGCATGATAGAATGCAACTTAGAGAGCATGGGGTAGATGGCTAAGAGGAATAAGGAAATATGTTAGGTGCTTCAAGGGTAGGGTAGATGATAAAGGCGTAGGTAACTAAGTTGTGCTTCTGACTTGGCTAAGAGGAATAAGGAAATATGCTAGGTGCTTCAAGGGTAGGTAGATGCTAAAGGTGTAGGTAACTAAGTTACGCTTCTGACTTGGTGTAGGTCAGGGAGTAGATATAGATATGTGATTGTGTGTCACATATCTTTACAAAGATCCAATAGGGGATGACCCTAGTCAATCGGGCCCACATAGAGGAGGTGGGGTTAAAAGCATGAGGCACTATCAGTATGTGCCTTGAGATATGTCCATGGTCATAACACTCATCAAGAGATGGGATCCTACTATGAACACCTTCCTACTTCTGATCGATGAGATGACCAACTTACCTGAGGACGTGCATAAGATCACTTGACTTTCACTCCACGATGATTCGATATACCACATAAAGTGAGAGGAGAGGGATGATTATATTGAGTTACTATACAGAGATGAGAGTGACCAAGTCAGATGGCATGCTAGAGGATTTAGGTACAATAATTTATATCAAAGGGCTCTAACTGAGAAAAAACTCATGACCATGCTCATGATTGTTGTTACTTGCTTTGGGCTTCCCAATTCAAGCAATAGGAGATTCTCATATTTGCTACTGGGTATTCTAGTTGAGTTATTTTTGCGGTGGATGGTATTTGGTTGGGTGCTTATTTTACTTTTGCAGATATATAGGGAGCTATGGAGGTTTAGGCCCCACAGGAGATATTGTATTAGCATCAACTTAGTTCTTCATTATTGGGCCTATGAGCACATTAGGGTGTTGAGGCCAGTAGGGTTACCATGGGCAAGCTTTACACAAATAAAGTTCCCTATCGACTTTATGAAATAGAGGGATCACTTTGTTGCATCAGGTATAGGGGGTGGTTCTCATGACGTTAAGTGGTTCAGGGGTCATTAGGTGCACTAGTGATAGGAGATATCACTTGGAGGCCATACGTCCAATTTTTAATATGGCCTATTTACAAGAGGTAGACACTCTCACTAAAGAGCTATAGATGGATATTTGGTAGGCGAGATAGAGAGGTGGATTTGATCCTATTTGATAGGGTATGTAGATAGTTTGGCTAGGTATAGGGCATCCTAGGGCTATTCCCAAAGTACAGGTGAGAGGACTCTAAGATTTTGCCACTAGAGCCACATCTCATGCCTACTTTGCTAGAGTATGAGGAGCTACCAATTAGGGCACTGATAGATGATGTTAGGTTTTTAGATAGGTACGTGGCAAGTAATAGCCCATTTATGCAATTGCATACATTAGCGGAGATGATAGAGGAGTGAGGCTGATGGTCATGGATTCAACTAGCCATGATGAATAGGCAGGGGTGGCTTTAGCCACTACACAAGGACATGTATAGGTATTGCAAGGGTAAGTGGTAATGTCGTAGGGCCACATTATCACACTACAAGGTTAGGTTACGACCTTGTAGGGTCAACTTGCTACTATCACAAGTGAGATGGATCAAGCTAGGACCTCTTTAGGCTTGGTAACCCAGGAGAGGGACTCTCTAATCAGAGAGGATGAGGAGTAGCAACAGGACATGTAATGCCACCATGTTTTAATCATATAGCACAATACCTAGCTATAGTACAAGAACTAGGATATTATGAGGCTATTATTTTGACACATTATCTAGATGAGCTTCGATGGGGAAAGTATAGAGCCAACTTGGTCAGGGGTGCCAGTGTAGTGACACTAGGAGAATGGATAGTGTCTGTATCTAGATAGATAGGGATAGTTGGGGGATTGGTAGGCACAACAAGTGGGTAGGCACTAAGATATAGGAGTGCTCCAGGAAGTAGTGGTGTCCCTAAGGCATATATATAGCTAAAGTATGACATTTTATATATCATTTTTATTTTAGCCTACGAGTTGATGTAGTGAGATGTAAATTTTGAGAGAGAGTCATGTCTATTTTCTTTGTACACATTATTATGCTATTTGACTAACAAGTTTATATATATGTGATCTTTGATTATGCTCATGTTCATGGTTTGATTATTTGGTGTTCATTACTTGTGATGTAATGTTTATATTGCTTATGTTTATGTGATGGTTGACTTGCTAGACACTAACATAGGCTTGCTAGGCATGAGATGGCTTTGATTTACAGTTATGTTGATGACATGCTAAGTTTTATTGAGTATATACTACATTATTTTAGACTTTAGAGTGATGGAAAATGGTTGATTATTTTAAATGCTCATGGATGTCATTATGCTTATGGTTATGGTTATACTGAAAGTTATACTTAATATGGTTATGCATGTTGTTAGGATAAAAACACCTGGGGTAGCTTAATTAATTAACAACACTAGATCGGAGAAAAAATAATCTGAATAAGAGACAAATGTCATAATGAAAATATCAACTAGTCATGATAGGATGAGAAGAGGGCATGATGTATCTTCATTGACAATGACTAAAACAAGGCCAAAGTTGGATTGATTTATTGAACATGAGCCCTTTGAATGTTTTTCATGAGTATTCATTAGTTGGTTAAAAATGTGTTTTGACCACACAATGTCGAGTAAGCTCAAGAATCCCTTACATATAGTGAGTAATGGGGAGATGGTGGAAATGGAACTTGCTTGTGAGACTAGCATGCCTCTTTTGTAGGTGTCCAAAGAGTTAGTATAAACAAGTCTATGCCATATAAAGTGTAGACTGATCAATGCAGTAAGTCTACTTGTGAAATCTGATTGTGGCTTTCACCTTATTATGCTCCTTGAGAGCCAATTGTGGCCTTCAAATTAGTTTGTTTTTGCTGTGATTTTGATAATGGGTCTTTTGTTGATTGTTGTATATGGGAAGTTGATCGATGCAGGAAACTTCTAAAAAAATTCTATGTTTTTAATAAATGCTTACTTAGCCATCCTTCAAGGGATTGGTCTAAGTTCCTATGATTTTTTTAAGGCTTTGTGATATTTATCCTTCAAGGGAGCAATCTGCCTTACATTTGTGCAATTTTAAATAGATTTTCAATAGTTGTCCTTCCAGGGAGTAGTCTGTAATGCTAGAAATGACCCATAATTTTCTAGTGATAGGAATTTTGTTATTTTTATTTGATCTTGCTTGACATAGACTTGATTAGGTTGGCTTAGTGGTTCACCTTTATGAAGGCAAAACTAGAAGCACAAGAAGGTTGATTAGGTGTAAAGAGGTTTAGGTGACAATGACCATGGAAATCCATCTCGTGAAGGTGTGGAAAGTATCATGAGAACCATGCCATGGGTAGAGCCATGATACCCATTGTTTAAGATAAGGATATGCTGGTAATAACTAATCAAATGATTCAATTTTAATCAATTTCCCCTAAAACATGGAGATAGAATGCAGGTAGATAGCAAGGGATGAGCTTAAGTTAGACAAAAGGTGAATGTGATCCTTCTCAACAAAAGAACGGACACATATGCGAAGCATTGAGGGGCTCAAGTTTTGGGTGGCCTTTGAGAGAAGATAACTGGTAAGCTCTTGATCCATACTTGTGGGTTATGATATAGGGTCCAAGCCAATTAAAAGCAAACTTGCCCCGCTTCCTTTTCTCTATATTAGTGACATGTTAATTTTCTTTTAGGATAAGATCTTCAATATTTAATTCTCACACTTTAAGTTGCTTTTTATAGGCACACTTGATGCACTTTTGATAGACATGGAGATGGGTAAGGGCTTCTAGATGACTCTTATCAAGGAGCTCGAGTTGGGATAAATGGTGTTGATAATAATTGTCCTAAAAAATGAGCTCTTGTAAAGATATGAAAAGAGAGGGGATTTTGACTTCAAGAGTTAAGATAGCCTCTACTCCAAACATAAGTGAGAAAGGGGTAGCCCCTGTAGGGGTTCGAATGCTAGTACAATATGCCCACAAGGTGAAGGGGATGTGCACATGCTAATCCCAACCATATGCATTGACCATTTTAGTTAATATTTTATTAAGAGTTTTGTTAGAGGATTCTACTTATCAATTCACTTGAGGGAGATAGGGTGAGGAGAAGCTTAACCTAATGCTGAATGCATCACATAGACCCTAAACTTGCTTGTTCTTAAAGGATTTACCATTATCGATGATAATCTTATGAGGAACACCGAAGAGATAGATAATGTGATGATTGATAAAGTCAATGATAATTTTTGCTTTAGTCGATATTAAAGGGATAACCTCTAGCCACTTGGTAAAATACTTAGTCATGGTGATGATAGAGTGGTGTCGTTGTGAGGAATGGGGATTAATTTCACTAATGAGGTATAGACCCCATTGTGAAAAGGGCCAAAAATTAGTGAAAATACGAAGACTATAGCTAGGTGTGTGATGCAAATTAGCATACTATTGACATTTGACACATTTTTTCACATAATCACAATAGTTTTGGTTAAGGGTAGGCCAGTAATAACCAAGATGAAGGATGCACTTAGCCACAACGAGGCCATTAAAGTGTCTTTCACAGATTTTGTCATGTATTTCCTTGATAGCATGAGAGGCTTCTTGATTACATAGGCAATGAAAGAGGAGACCATCAAAGACACATTTATAAAGGATTCCTCCCATAATCATATAACAAGAAGTACTTTGGATAAAGGCTCTTCGAGAATTCCTAGAGAGGCTAGAGTGAACTATGCCAAGGTTAAGGTAGTCAAAGGTTTGTTGATACCAAATATCGGTTTGGGTCTCCTCCACATTAAAAATGGTGAGATGTTCTGGTTTGACATAGGAAGGTTGGGTAAACTTATGGTTAATGACAAACAATTTAGAGTCTAAAGGTGGAGACGGGATCTGAGAGGCAAGAGAAGCCATGGTGTTGATAAACTTGTTGGTAGATCATAGGGTTGATTGGATGTAGAAGTGTTCAAATGATGTTAAGAGTTCATCAACTAGTTGCTTATACTATTATAGAACATCATTCTTACATTGGTAAGAGCTATTGATTTTATTGACCACAAGTTGGGAGTCACCAAAGATGTTGATTTTTTTAACTCCTAGGGCTAAAGCAGTTTGAAGGCCTATCACTAGGGCTTCATACTCAACCATGTTGTTGGTACATTCAAAATCAATATTAAAGGATAAAGGAAGAGGTTCACCATCAAAGGGGATAAGGATGATACCTGCTCCCCCATCATGTTGACAATTTGATCCATTAAAGATCATGGTGACTTGATAGGTGAAATATGTTTGAGAGAGGGTCAAAATGGACTCATCGGAGAACTCAGTAGGAGGGGGTTGGTTGTCTACTAATGGTGTTTCAACCAATTGGTTATCAATGACTTTCCCTTCAATTAACTTTTGTTTAAGGAACTCAAGGTCAAAATCTGCTAAGATCATGAGCCATTTAGCCATACGCTAGTTTTTGTAAGGCTTAGAGTGCATATATTTGAGTGGGTCGGTGTTGGTTATAACATAGGTTTTATGGTTAAGAAGGTAATGGTGAAGTTTGGTAACCATTAAGACTAAAGCTAAGTAAAGTTTCTTAGTATGGGTATATCAAGTCTCATATTCTACAAACATGTGGTTAATGTAATATATGACTTGTTCTTTATGATATTCATCTCGATGAGCTAGTATTGCCCCTAGGGAATGGTTGGTGGTAGAGATATATATGTTAGGGTGTGGAGCTAAAAGCTTCACCAAGGAGCATTCATTATCAGGTTCAGGTCTACATAGACACCAGTGTCGGTCAGGAGCGACCGACGTCGGTCACAGGCAGTTGCAGAGACGCCGACGTCGGCAGAAGGTCGGCCGACGGTGGTCACAAACAAGCAGCAAGAACCGACGTCGGTTACCTGCGTGTCCAGAGAGCTATTTTCATGGACAGAAGCGAGTGTTTGCATGATAAGTTTGAGTTGTAGACTCAAGCTCGCGTCTCTATTATTAGCAATTCTATTTTTAGAGCCCTTGTTCAAGTGGCTTAACTGCTTGTTGGGTGTACATGCTCAAGTCTCCTAATTCTATATGTAGAATTAGATCTTCTCAGCTTTGTAGTAGATTATTGTAGTTGGGTGAATTATTGTAATTCATTGTGTGTGAAGAACAGTACAGAATTGAATCAATCCAGGCTTGTTGGAGTTGATTGTTCTTGAGAGAGAGAGCTCTTGAGGAATAGAGATCTATTGAGAGATCTATACATCTAAGAGAGGTGTGGAAGAAAGAAGCTTTCTTCAATTGTATTCCTTTTGTAAAGAGTTTGTTAATACAAGTTTTCAGGGTGTTTTCTTGTATCTCTTGTTCTTGCTATTATCATTCTAATTACTTGTCAATCTGATTTAATTCTGTGTTTATTGTTGTCACAATTGTAATCTATTGTTGGATTGATCCCCCAACAAGTGGTATCAGAGCCTTGGTTGCAGGTTCAGAGCTTGATATCCAACAATTGGTATCAAAGCTCAGGGGCACTAACAGGTGGTTCAGATTTGTGTAGTGTGTATTGATTACAGGTTCTCACAGGAGTTTCTGTAGGGATTTTTGTTTGAGTGGGAGAAGTAATGGCAGATGAAAGTAAATTGAGAATGGAAAAGTTTAATGGCAAAAATTACCAACATTGGAGAATGTAGATAGAGGACTATCTGTATCAGAAAGATCTCTACTTACCGTTAGGAGGTGTTGCAAAGAAGCCCAAAGACATGGAGGATGAAGAATGGGAAGTTCTTGACAGAAAGGCTCTGGGGTCTATAAGACTGAGTCTAGCATCCACTGTGATATCCAATTTATCACAGGCAAAGTCTACGATAGAGTTGATGACTACGTTAGCAAATTTGTATGAAAAACCCTCAGCTTCTAATAAGGTATATCTTATGAAGCAGTTATTTAATTTGCATATGAATGAAGGTGGATCTGTTTCTACTCATCTGAATGATTTCAATGGAATTGTGAATCAGTTAAGTTCAGTGAATATAGTGTTTGATGATGAAATAAAAGCTCTTTTGATATTATGTTCTTTGCCTGAAAGCTGGCATGGCTTAGTAATGGTAGTAAGTAATATTGCATCTGCATCAAATATTTTGAAAGTAGAGGATGTTGTTAGTGTTATCTTGAATGAGGAAATACACAGGAAAAGCACAGAAGAGACATCTGGGAATGCTTTAAGTTTTGAGAGTAGGGGAAGGCAGAAAGAGAAGAGCAAGAAAGGTAGATCAAGATCCAAGTCAAAGGGGAAAGGCAAATCTAAATCTAGGAATGGCAGGAAGCCACAATGCTGGAATTGTGGAAAGATGGGGCACATAAGCAGAGATTGTTGGTCAAAACCTAAGGAGGACAATCAGTACGAAGGAAAGGAAGAAGCCAAGATTGCAGGTATTGCACAGGATGCTTTAATTTTCTCTCTACATAATAATATAGAATCTTGGGTATTAAATTCTGGTGCATCTTTTCATGCTACTCCTAACAGAGAATATTTCAGTGACTATATCCATGGAGATTTTGGAATAGTGTATCTAGGGGATGATGAGCCTTGTAAAATAATCAGCAAAGGTAAAGTGCAGCTGAAGATGCAGAATAGCAACACATGGGTGTTGAGAGATGTGATGCATGTTCCTAGCTTGAAGAGAAATTTGATTTCTGCAAGAAAGTTAGGGGATGAGGGTTGTACAGTAACTCTCACAACAGAATCTTGGAAGGTGACCAAGGGTGCACTTGTTATGGCCAGAGGTAAGAGAGAAGGTACTCTCTATTTGTGTAATTGTGTTACTAACAAATCTCCTTCTGTATTATCTACTTCAGATGTGGATACTAAATTGTGGCACTCAAGGCTTGGCCACATGAGCGAGAAGGGGATGTCAATTCTTAAGTCCAAAGGTATGCTTTTAGATTTAAAAGGCATAGATCTAGAGTTTTGTGAGCACTGCGTATTTGGAAAATAGAAAAGGGTTAGTTTTCTCAAAACTGGGTCTACTAAGAAGAGGCACCAGTTGGAGCTTGTTCACACAAACGTGTGGGGACCGGCTCAGGTTGCTTCCATTGGAGGATCACAGTACTATGTATCTTTCATAGATGATGCTACAAGGAAGGTATGGATCTATTGTATTAGAAAGAAATCTGATGTATTTGAGACTTTTAAGGTTTGGAAATCCATGGTTGAGAATGAAACAGGTAAAAGATTAAAGTGCCTGAGATCAGACAATGGTGGTGAGTTCTACAGTCATAAGTTCAGAGATTATTGTTACATGCATGGAATCTATAGGCAAAGGACGGTTCCAAGGACACCTCAGCAGAATGGTATTGCTGAAAGGATGAACAGAACAATAATGGAGCGTGCAAGATGTATGAGATTGCATACGGGTTTGCCCTTACAGTTTTGGGCACAAGCTATTGACACTGCAGTGTACCTGATTAACAGAGGACCCTCTACAGCTCTGGATGGTGGTATTCCAGAAGAGGCATGGACAGGTAAAAAGGTTGATCTCTCATATCTCAAAGTTTTTGGTTGTGAAGCCTTTGTGCATATAGATAAGGAAAAAAGAAAGAAGCTTGATGCTAAGTCTATGAGATGCACATTTATTGGCTATGGCTCAGATGATTTTGGTTACAGATTGTGGAATCTAGAAACTAACAAGGTAATCAGGAGCCGTGATGTTGTTTTCAATGAAAGAGTGATGTATTGTGATCAGCTAAGGAAGTTGAATCAGTCTGAGTAGAGCAATGGTGAATTGGATGAGGTGAAAGTCCAAGATGAGCTCATGGGAAAAAGGAATAATCACTTGCAGAAAAACACAGAGACCGACATCGACAGGGTAGGAACCGGTGTCGGCAGGACAGAAATCGACATCGGCCATACAAAGACCGATGTCAGTCGTACAGGTATCGAGGTCGGTCAGGCAGAACCGACGTCGGCCAGTAATAGGTCTGCAGGTGACCGAGGTCGGTCACTGTCAGAGAATTTGGGTAGACAGCGTGTTGTGGACGAGTCTCAGACACCCATCAGGAGGTCAGAAAGGGTGAGTAAGCCTCCAATTAGATATTCTCCTTCTTTATTCTATTTATTGCTAACTGATGGTGGAGAACCAGAGAGTTTTGAAGAAGCAATACAGGTGGAGTCCAAGAGTGAGTGGGAGCGTGGCATGGTTGAGGAGTTGGAGTCCTTAAGAGAGAACCAAACATGGGATTTGGTTGAATTGCCAGCTGGTAAGAGAACACTAAAGAACAGATGGACCTACAGGTTGAAGGAAGGTGAGAATGGACAGATGAGATATAAGGCTAGATTAGTGGTAAAAGGATTTTCACAAAAGCCAGGTATCGACTTTGGTGAGATTTTTTCTCCTGTTGTTAAAATGACTTCAATAAGGGTTGTATTGTCTTTGGTTGCTTTTGAGGATTTGCATCTTGAGCAGCTAGATGTTAAGACAACATTTCTTCATGGAGATTTGGATGAGGAAATTTATATGGAACAGCCTGAAGGATTTGAGGTCAAGGGTAAGGAGAAGTTTGTGTGCAGATTGAAGAAAAGCTTGTATGGCCTCAAGCAAGCTCCTAGGCAATGGTATTTAAAATTTGACAAGTTTATGACTAAGCATGGCTACAGTAGGTGTCAATCAGACCATTGTGTGTATTTCAAGAGATTTGATAACGATAGATATATTATTCTATTGTTGTATGTAGATGACATGCTGGTTGCAGGATCACACATGCAGGATATCTCTGAGCTTAAGGTGAAATTAGCTCAAACGTTTGCTATGAAGGATTTGGGAGCAGCAAAGAAAATCCTTGGCATGAGCATTAAGAGAGACAGGAAAAATCATAGGTTGATATTGTCTCAAGAAGATTATGTGGACAAGGTGTTGAAACGGTTCAATATGCAGGATGCTAAATCGGTAAGCACACCTTTGGCTGGACATTTTAAGTTGAGTAAAGAACAATGTCCTAATTCATATGATGAGGTAGAGTACATGAGTAAGGTTCCATATTCTTCCACAGTAGGGAGTTTGATGTATGCAATGGTGTGTACTAGACCAGATATTGCCCAAGCAGTGGGAGTGTTAAGTAAGTATATGGCCAATCCAGGTAAGGAACATTGGAAAGCAGTTCAGTGGATCCTTAGATATCTGAGAGGAACCAACAGTAGGCACTTGTGCTATGGAGGTTCAGATACTTCTCTACATGGTTATGTAGATTCAGATATGACAGGTGATTTGGATGGCAGGAGGAGCACTACAGGTTATGTTTTCACTGTAGGTGGAACAGCGGTTAGCTGGATATCTAAGTTGCAGAAGGTTGTTGCCTTGTCAACTATAGAAGCAGAGTATATTGCAGCCACAGAAGCTAGCAAAGAGATGATATGGATGACACGGTTCATGGATGAGCTTGGTAGGGAGCATGAGAGTTGTAGATTGTATAGTGACAGTCAGAGTGCAATCCATTTGGCTAAGAATTCAGCCTTTCATTCAAGAACAAAGCACATACAGCTAAGGTATCACTTCATACAACAGGTATTGGAAGATGGTGAGTTGAAGCTGGAAAAGATCCATACAGATAGGAATCCTGTTGATATGTTAACCAAGCCGGTTACAAAGGAGAAGTTGAATCTTCATTCAACTTCTGTTGGTCTTCATGATTGAGTTGAAGATGGAGGAGCTAGAAGATGTTGCTGTACATGTACTGGTGCAGCTATTTATCTCCAAGTGGGAGATTGTTAGGGTGTGGAGCTAAAAGCTTCACCAAGGAGCATTCATTATCAGGTTCGGGTCTACACAGACACCGACGTCGGTCAAGAGCGACCGACGTCGGTCACAGGCAGTTGTAGAGATGCCGACGTCGACAGAAGGTCGGTTGACGGCGGTCACAGACAAGCAGCAGGAACCGACGTCGGTTACCTGCGTGTCCAGAGAGCTATTTCCGTGGATAGAAGTGAGTGTTTGCATGATAATTTTGAGTTGTAGACTCAAGCTCGCGTCTCTATTATTAGCAATTCTATTTTTAAAGCCCTTATTCAAGTGGCTTAACTGCTTGTTGGGTGTACATGCTCAAGTCTCCTAATTCTATATGTAGAATTAGATCTTCTTAGCTTTGTAGTAGATTATTGTAGTTGGGTGAATTATTGTAATTCATTGTGTGTGAAGAACATTACATAATTGAATCAATCCAGGCTTGTTGGAGTTGATTGTTCTTGAGAGAGAGAGCTCTTGAGGAATAGAGATCTATTGAGAGATCTATACATCTAGGAGAGGTGTGGAAGAAAGAAGCTTTCTTCAATTGTATTCCTTTTGTAAAGAGTTTGTTAATACAAGTTTTCAGGGTGCTTTCTTGTATCTCTTGTTCTTGCTATTATCATTCTAATTACTTGTCAATCTGATTTAATTCCGTGTTTATTGCTGTCACAATTGTAATTTATTGTTGGATTGATCCCCCAACAATATAGGTAGAAAGATTGGTCATCCTTGGGAGGGGTAATGATAGGTGGGGACAAAAGGTACTTTTAAAGTGAATCAAAGGCCTTTTGGTAGTTGTTATTCCACTTGAAAGACACATCCTTCTTCAAGAGGTGGTGAAAAGGTTAGCACTAATCTAAAAGTTGGGAGATACAATGACGAATAGATTGTAGATTCCCTTGCAAGCTATGAAGTTGCTTAAGGTTGGTAGGAGGAAAAATGCCTAAGATTGCTTTGATTTTGGTAGGATCGACTTTGATTCCACGAAGGGAGATAATAAAACCAAAAAGCTTTCTTGACAAGACCCCAAAAATGCACTTCTTGGGATTTGGGCATACATGGTAATGGATAAGGCATTCAAAGATGACCTTAAAAATGGCCAAGTGATCCTTCTAGAGTTTAAATTTTTTGAGAAGGTCATCCACATAGTCTTCAACAATCTTATAGATGAGGTCATGGAAGATATAGGTCATGACACGTTGGTAGGTTGCACCAACATTTTTTAGTCCAAAGGGCAAGACTCTATATCATAAGGTTCCCCATGGGGTGGTAAAGGCAAGTTTGTGTTGATCTTCAGGAGCAATTAAGATTTGATTATAGCCTTGGAACCCATCCATAAGAGATAGCATCTCATGGTTAGCTGTAAGATCAATAAGCTAGTCGATACTCAATAAAGGGAGGTCATCTTTGGGGCAAGTAAGGTTGAGGTCATGAAAGTCCACACAAATACATAGTCCCCCTATGGCTTTGGTGACAAGTACAACATTTGAGACCCATTAGGGGTAGCCAATAGGTTGAATAAAGCTGATAGATAGAAGACGTTAAACTTTTTCTTTTACAAGAAGGGCTATGTGGGGATGCATGCGTCGAAGCTTTTTCTTGATAGGTTTGGCATCACGATGAGTAACTATGTTATGGGTAGTAATGGCAAGGTCAATTATAGGCATATCAATGTAAGACCAAGCAAAGGCTATGTTAAAGTCTTAGAGGATAGAGGGGAAGTCTTGAAGTTCCTTGACATTCAATGATTGACTGATTTTGATAATGTGGGGGTTATTTGGAGTACCAAAGTTGATATCTATGGTGGATTCATTCAACATGGTTGAGGTCTTAAGAGGAAGGGATTTGTGGATTGAAGAATCTAGGGCACCAAGATAGGTGAGAATAGAATCATCATCCTAACACTGAACATTATTGATGTTAGGGGAGTCTTCTCTTATCATCTCAACATGTGTAAAAGGGATGGTTACAGTCACCCCCTCCTTGTGATAAGTCAGGGGTCTAAGGCTGATCATGTTGATGGAAAAAAAAGTTAGGTGGGATGATGTCATCATCATTACACACAAGTGGAGTTAAGGTCAATGAGGAAGGGATATCCTCCTTAATAATGGTAATGGTGGGTTATTTGGCTTTCTTCTTATTAGGTCAGATGAAACAAAGTCCATGCTTCTCATGCAGCTTTCTAGTTTTTATGGTGACCAATTCATGTGGACTATGCTCATACCGCCCAAGACCAAAGCCATTTCAAGCACATTGATGAAGGTATGTCTTGGCAAAGATTGGTTTATCTAGCTAAGAAAAATCAATAGTGAATGGTCCAGGTGGAAGAGAGGTGGTAGAAGTACCAAGGTATTTGTTGAGTCCCCATAGACAAAATGGGTCTGAAGGTGGGGAGGTCTGAAGGGAATAATAGTCCCAACATTGGGGTCATATCTTGGTTGGTTGGTAAGTTTCCCATACTCGTGAGGAGTAGGGAAAACATAAAGTGCTAAAAGGTGATACTCCCCTAGTGAAAGATGATGGAAGGTAGATTCCAAAGGGTCTATGGTGGGGATCTAGTAAGAAGATATGGAGGAACTAGTTGATGCCTCATCGGTAGAAGCGGATATGATATTTGCTTTGGTGGTTGAAGGTTTAGTTTTAATAATTGAGGGTGTGTTGTACGAGGGTATGAGGACATCGTTAGGGTGATAGGTCATGTTGCATGTAGAGAAGGGACTTGGGTCAGCTTGGATGGTTATGACCTAGCCTTCATGCTTAAACTTAATGCAATGGTGGAAGGTAGAGGGAACACAACCCATGGATTGAATCCAAGGTCATCCCAATAAGAAGTTGTATTGGATTTCACCTTCTATAGCATAGAAAATTTTGGGGAGTGTGAGGGATCCAAAATGGATATGAAGGATGATAATTCCCAAGGTAGTGGCCATGGTATTATTAAAGGAGTGAAGGATGATCAAAGATTTTGACATGACATTATCTGGCAAGTTAAGTTGGTTGTAGGAGTGAGAGGAGATGATGTTAACACTAGATCTCCTATCAATCATGACTTGTTTGATGCGAGTTTGGTTGATGTACATGGTGATAAAGAAAGGGTGATCTAGGTCCTTGAGGTGGATGGAAGGTATTTTCAAATCCTTGAAGGTAACAAGGTTGGAAATTTGAAGGGCACCAACAAAGGTTACTAGAGGTTGGGGGTCTTTGGGGTAGACCTCAATGAAATATAAAGCATCTATTAGTGCTTGGCAGTGATGGGGAGAGGTAGAGATCAACTCATACAAGCTCATCTTCATTGAGGTCTAATGAATTTGCTTGAGGATAACTCTCCTAATGGATTCTGAGGGGTTAGATTGGGAGGTACCTAAAATAGACACCTTGGGTTTGGTCGAGGATGGAGATGGTTGGGCATAGGTTGGTTGGGAGTTTGAAGAGGGGTACGTCCAAGGAATGGTCATCTTAGACTTCCCTTTATTGTTCTATTAAGATCTCATGACCACATTGATAGTATGGATAAGAGAGGTTGACGTAGTAGACTAGTCAGACTCATCTTCACTTTGAAGTGAGAGTGGAGGAGTAGGTGAGTGTTGGGTAGGTATAATTAGTGGTTAAATTGGTCTCAGTTAATATATCATCCTTTTCATAAATTTGGTAGATGATGGTTTGGAGAGATTTACACTTCTTTGTATCATGATTGGGTGTCCTATGATAAGAACACATGTGGTGGTCATTGTACTAGACGACCTTGGAAGTAAGAGGGTAAAAAGGTTTGATGGGAGGTAAGGTTAAATAAGAAGTCTATAATAACCTATGGATAATGGTCAAGTAAGACTCGGCTAAAGGTGGTGGAGATGCGATAGTCTTTGCTTTAATGGTCAAGGTAAGAGGTTACTTGGAAATAAGTTGATGGTCATATTTGTTTTCGGTAAGGTGGTGCATTTGGTTGATGGCTTAAGTTTAGGCAAATAAGTTGATGAGCTAGATGTGGAAGATCGTAAGGTAGGTAGCTTAGGTATTATTGACACGGTGAAAAGAAGTGTATCAGAGAGCAACTGCAAAGGTGTAACTAAAAGAGGTGGTGGGGTTTTGGTAGAGGCAATTAGCTTCCTGCTCAAGGTAGAGGGATGAGGCCCCAATGGAGGGCAAGGTTGAGGGAGGAAAATTTTGGGCCTTTTGGCCTTTGTTTGGGTTTACCTCTTTGGTTGCTTTAGTCTAGTGTTTGGTTACTGGTTCTAGTGAGGCAAGTTCTACCTTCACTGAGGGGTGATTAAGGCTTGTTGTGGGGAAGGTGCCAAAGTTCTTGATTGGTTTGGTTGATTTGGTTTGAGAATGTGATTTGGTCACTTGGGGTTTAGGTGTCATGGATGGTTGAGGGATTATTGGATTGGCAAAGGTTATTATTGGTTTGGCTAATAGGGTAGAATTTTGGGTCACAAAATTGGTGGGTTGGTCTACTAAAGGTATGGTTGGAGGTTCTTGCTTGGTGATATAAGGTAGTATTGATTGCTACCAGAAGGTGGCTCGATCCATGTCAAGTTTGGAGATAAATTCTAATTTTTGCATGAGCCTAGAGAATGGTTTGTAGGTTGGCTTATTTCCCTGAATGGTAGACCTAAAAGATAGGCCCCTAGGTGGGGACATAGGGATGGTAACCTTGTCCTCTTCCTCAATCAAAGGATGTGAGGCTTGGATAGGTGACTCCTTTGTGGGAGGAATAGACATAGGAATTTTCTCCTCGAGAATGGTTTTCGAAGGGGGAGTGGTTTGCTTAGTAGTTAACAGTGAAGGTGAGGTGACGATGGTTAGTTGTTCTAGTATATCAGTTGAAAGGGAGGTTAGTGTTTCCACTACCTCAATAAGTGGAAGGAGAGAGGATGGTATTTCTTCAATTTAAGTGTCCAAAGGAAGGGGAGGTAAGTCTGCTATATCATTAAATAGTGGAGATGGAGGACCAAAAGATTGGGTTCTAGGTGGTTCAATTTGAGTGTGTCAAGGACTATGTTAACTATATGGGTATCATGAGAGCACTCGACATTATTTATCTCATTCTTAGTAGGAGCATGGTTCGATAAAGTTTGCCTAAATATATCAAGGGCTCATTTTGATGGTGCATTGGGGTTGTCTAATGTAAGCTCCCCCTTGTCAATGAGGGATTGGATAAGGCTCTTGAAGGTGTTGCACCTACTGACATCATGTCTTATTACTCGATGAAAGGTGCATAGATCATTCTCATTAAACCAAATAGGCATAGGGTGAGAAGAGTCAAATTGCTAGGGTGGTTTGATAGGAGGAAGTTGAATGATGTTGGCTTTCAATAACTTTTCCAAGATGGAAACATAGGATTTTCTAAGTGGAGTGAATTGATTTTAATTGTTTTGGGTTTAGATCCTCATGTTTTACTTTGAGGAACTAGAAGAATTATATTGGTTGATGGAAGGTGAAGGATCAACTTTAAGGATAACCACATTTGTAGTTCCCTTGATCTTGGTATTGGTATTGAGTTGGTTGATTAACTTGGAGGAAGAAGTCTCATTAGTTTTATAGGTTGAGTTTTTGTTTTTGAGCTTTAGCTTACCTTCGTTTATGGCTCAGTTATCTAACTTATGCACCATGGTAAAATCTTCATTGAAGGTTCAAAATATTTGGACATGCAGTGTAGAAGAGATATGTTTGGCACATGCCCGAGCAAAGAGCTCTATGAGTTCGGGTTGAGGCAAGGAAAAGGAAAGTTGGTTAATTAGGCTCCTCCAACGAGCCATAAAATCAGCAATGGATTCATCCTAATGGATAGAGTAGAGGTTGGTGATATAAACTTTCTTGGAGATATTGATCAAAAAATGGTCCAAGAAGGTTTGAGTCAGTTGGGTGAAAGAGAAAAAGGAGTGTTTCGGTATGGTACTATACCAATCCAATGCCAGACTGGCTAGGGACATGGGGAAGGTGCAAAGAAAAAGGGCATCATCATAGGTGATGAGATAACAAGCATGACTAAATGCCCTAAGGTGTTGTTGAGGATCCTCCTTACTTTAAAATTTAGAGAATTTGGGAAGTTTTCATTGGGGAAGATATGACCTGATAGGTATGGATGGGTAGATGGGCTCATTATAGATTTGGTCATACGATAAGATGTTGTGAGCACCCAAAATAGATGACTCTAAGGTGGTCATCTTGTCCATAAGCATATTCATTAGGTCAGCTTGGGGTTGTGCACCTGAAGGGTTATATGATGCATACTACTGGGATGGTTGGGAAGCATATTGATAGTGGGTAGAAGGTTGGGAGGCTGCCACATATTAGTAAGTAGATGCCATTGGTTGGGTGGAAGATACATAAGATTAGGTAGATGTGGGTGGCTGGGTAGTGGGTACATGTCCTTATAGATTATGGATGTAGCCAAAGGTTGGTCCAAGGGGTGTTTGTTGGATAGGAGTGGTGGTTAGGTTGGTGACTGATGAGAGGGTGGTGACCCTTGTACTAATCGATGACAAGTTAAAGGGTATGAACACCACAAGGCTTTGAAGTGAAGTAGTGTTTGATGGATTGGAGGTAGCTAAAGGAAGGTTGGTAGTGTTATAGGTAGGCACTCTTATAGTGGAAGATGGTTGTTAGGAGTAGAAGGTATAAGGGCAGCGACAGTTTGGGTTGGTTAGTTCTCTACGGTAGTCTCAAAGGGGTTGTTGGTTGATGAGGAAGCTTGGGTATTCAATGGTTGGGTATTAATTTTGGTAATAGAGGTACCCCCCATGAGGTGGAGAGGCATGTCATAAAGTAGATTTATGGGTGGGGTTGAAGTCGGGGTATGGTAAGATGTGGTTGTAAGATAATGTTGTAAGATTACAGGATTGTTATCTAAGAAAGTGAAAAAATATGCACCTCTTTAAAGAACCCCTGAGGGAAGGTAGGACTTCTTGAGGGGTGAGCAGAGTTTCTTGGTTCAGAAACATAGTCCATGGATGGATAGGTAGGTTGGATTGGTGATGGGTTTTGCTCCATAAGGTCTCTTTGCTACTGGCGAGTGAGAACCATATGAGATAGGGGAGATAGAAAACATAAACAACCTCACTACTTAAACAAAGAGAAGACAATAAATGATCAAAGAAATCAAATCACACTTTAAAAGATACGTTAATCCCTAGAGTTTTAATTAATCTCAATTTTGGCTTATGCCTTGAGAAGTTGTGTGACTGAAATTGGATTGTAAATCGGGTACTAAAAAGGAAGTCTATGGTTGGTTTTAGGTTATGTTTAGGCACTCAAAATGAATCTATATTAGAATTAATACGTGGCTTGGTATTGGGGCCTACCCCCTCACTTCATACATCGTAGTGATAAGGGTGTCGGGTGCTTAGCCAATATGTATTGATATCCAGAGATTATACTCAACTAGAGAGCTGAGTTGGTTCTCCCCTTGGTAATGATCTCCAAGTGGGATTACTAAGAAAGGGTAAGGTTACTGCTAGGTGATGAAATCCTAGTTGGGCCTTGTCTCCAGTTTGTTTGGTGTTTAATTGATGAAAGTGGTTTGGTTAAGTGTGTGCAACAAAGAGTGAAGCTACAATAAATTACTTTGCCTTTATGTTAAGCTATATGAACTAAATTTTCAAGCAGTCGATGTGTGCACTTGATTTTAAGCCCAAAATAAACTTTTGATTTCATTAATTAACATAAAATATAGAAAATACAAGAAAACAAGAACCCAAGTAGAGACACAAGGGTCTCACTAGGCATGTCAAAATGTTTCAATGAATTTCTTGCTTATAATTAGAAAAGGAAAAAGAAGAAACTAAGTATGGGTATGGTTGAAAAATCTATTTGATTGTACGTACATTGAAATCATAAGATTATGAAGAGCTCCTCTTTGCTTGGGAGGATGACCTACAAATAAGAAAACACTAAAGCAAACTTGTTTGTTAGACAGATAGTTGAGTGGATTGCTTAGCAATAGCTAGATCTCAGAAGCAAGAGATTACTTAGGGGCTGTCAATCCACATGTTTTAAATAATTAAGTTCATAAAATAAAAATAAAAGTACTTACTTCAATAAATCAAAGATACTAAATTTGAGCACAGTAATGCTTGCTTAAAAAATAGATTGGAAATGATTAAACTAGTGATAAACTAATCGATACTAGTGTTCGGGAGCTGGGGCATGCTTTAGAAAATCAGAAAGGGTTCTATGAACAAGTAGGGACATAGAGAATTAAGTTTGATTGGGTGTAGGTAGGTGAAATTAGCTTGTTGGTTTTCACTGCCATAGTGACTGTTGATGGTTAAGGTGATCGTCGATGATTGGATAGATTATCGGTGGTTGAGATAACTATCGACAGTTACTGTGTATGGATCTAGGTTAGTAAAAAGGTTGATTTACAAGATACAAAAGATGGATTTGAGAAATGGGTAAGGCCTAGGTTGATTATGAAATGGAAATAAAGTAAATGAATATTGAGAGACAAGTGCTTATCTTACCAAAACTCGATTGGGTGGATAGTTGAGGTAGTTGACTTGTTGGTGGAATCTAGCTTGATTTTGATAGAGTAATGGTACCTAAAAATTTAGTGGAGAGGCGATGACAAGTTGACTCTCTGATATGATTGTTGGATTGCTAATGGCGATTGACCTACAAAAAAAAAACCCCTGGACACACAAAGCTCTTGATAATGATTGTAGATGCATTTCACCTTCAGGCTCCTCTCTTCTTATAGGTACAAGTAAGAGGTGGGAGTGAAGGTTCAACTGGGTTATCTAATTATAAATAGTCCATGTAATAGCTCACAACAGGACCTAGACAAATTGTATTTAAAATAGCAAGGCAAGTAGTTTGCATGCTCTTGGATAAAGAGGTGGATCCTAACCATTGATGGTTAGGGTGATCATCGGTGGTCAACCTAACTATCGACAATCGAGGATGAAGGGTAAAATAGGCAAAAGCTAGGGTAAAGACTAGGTTAAGCCCATTTAGTCAAACTGACTATGGGCAAACTTTGTAAGGGGTTGGAAGGTTAAATTGGTCTCGAGAGCATCCCAAGGCAGTCAAGGGGTATTTTGACATTCAGAATCATGGTGTGCAAATTTTTGGTGTCTACACTCAAATATCTCAATCGAACACAAAATTTTAGGCTCAAATATTCTAGGGTAGGAGACTTAAAATTGGTTGGGTATTTAGATTCTGACTATGCTGGTGATCATGAAGATGGAGAGTCCACCTCGGGTTTTCTAATGAATTTGGGAACAATTGTTGTTAGTAGGAAATCTAATAAGTAATCAATGTCAATAATTTATTCAGTAAAAAAAAAAATATGGCCACTTCAGAGGCAATTGGAGAGATCTTATGGCTCATAAGGGTTTTTTTAAATTTACAGGAGCAATAGGTTTCATCAACACCTCTCATGGTTGACAACACTTTTGTAATCTAGATGGCAAAGAATCCAGTCTTTCATTATTGAACCAAATATATCAATACTAGTTTTCATCTGATTTGACACTATGTGAAAGATGGCAATGTCAAGTTGCAACATTGCCCGATAATAGAGCAACCAACAGACATCCTGACAAAAGTGCTTGGATGAGAAAAAATTGAAAAGTTTAGATGAATGTTTGGTCTAACAAAGACCCCTTTAGATCAAGGGTGGGATGTAATAATATTATATATATTTGTTATTAATCCTGGGTGTCTAGCTTTTGTCTTATAATGTAGTTGTACATTTACTTCCATCTTGTAGTATGTAACTCAATAGTCCCACAGGTAGTTAAAATGACTTCTTGGTAGATGAATTGATAAGTCATTCTTTGGCTTATTTATTGTAATGCTTTCTCATTTTCAAATTGAATCTTGAAATAAAATTTCATGTGCATTTCGAATATATTATCCAACCTATCAAATACTTAAGATTTTTCCAATATTTATTATTATTTAGAATTGACTTGTGTTTTTGTTGAAAAAAAAAAAAAAATTTACTTGATTTAATATAGGTTTAGAGGTACAAGATTCTACAGGGGAATCCACATATCTTTAGCACAAATTTAGAGATGCAAAATTCATAGAACGACACCCTCACATCTCCAATTTCACAAGAGTATTGAGTTTTTTTTTAAAGCTTCAAAAGTGCAAAATTTTATATCCACCCTTTGCTTGTTTTACTTTAATATGCATGTATACACACACACACACACATCAAAGTGGGACATTACATAGACACCTAGAATAGTCTTTGGCCATTCATTAATCATAAAATTGTATTATTATAATGTACTTGTGCACTCATTACTTATTGGTCTCAGCTTTATTGTCACATTTTTTGGTGTTTTTGATATTTTTTTCATGTATGACCCCTCTTCTTTCCCCCTATTTCTCTCTCATCCCCTTTTTTTGTATGTGTTTCTAGTGGTCCCCCTGAATTGTACATTGTATGTTGTTTGGGGGAGTGTGTTGTGTGGGTCTGTCTAGGTGCACCCATGTCCTGTGGTCCCATTTTGTCATTTTTTTCATCCGTGTATCGATTTGCATGCCAATAGGGTCATAATTTAAATTTAAGAGGTCTACAAATACATATGTGCATGAGTGCATTTAAGACATTAAGGAAGTGGACGAGCACAAAAAATCAATACAATCATTTAAAGAAGGCATTCAAGAGGTTAAGGAAATTTTAAGATCATCAAACATTTATGACTGCATTTTATAAGAAACCAAGCATTTAATGTAGTATTGAAAGTCACATCAAATATATACACTACACTAGATTGTCTCGCTTAATTTCATTTTACTTGACATGTTGTCTTCGATATTGTATACCATCAAAGACCTTAATAAGTAGTAAGGGACTTAAAAACCCTATTGATACTGAACACATGCATTAAAACATATATTTTTCTTATATTCTGTA
The DNA here is from genome assembly GCA_037957365.1 of Torreya grandis. Classification (NCBI taxonomy): domain Eukaryota; kingdom Viridiplantae; phylum Streptophyta; class Pinopsida; order Cupressales; family Taxaceae; genus Torreya; species Torreya grandis. The sequence goes on from JARHVA010001816.1 coordinate 730,036, forward strand.
GGTTCAACTGTCCTATTCGGGTTTGAAAAAGAGGACCAATTTCCCAAAGATTTGCATGAAAAACGACGTTTTCAAAGCCCTAGACTTGATGGTTGTAGCTGTCAAATCAAGTTCTACCTATTTCTTATTTATCAATAACGTGCATTGTACAATTTTGATTATTAGAAAGGTTGAGTGAATAGTTCTAGGGAAGTGCTCCAGTATTATGAGTTTTTCGGGTTCTCACCGTCATGCCTATGAAACCTTAATTTTTCTCTTACATTGTGAAAACTATTCCCAAATTACACTAAAATTAAAAGACATCTAAACCCTCTCCTTGTCAATTATTATACTATAATTAATTTAACAATTAACTGTGACTTTACTATCTTACATCATCTAATTAGGTTTAATTAGAATATGTATAGATAGATTATATTGCATTTTAATGTAAAACAACCTTCCCATATTGCACAAGCAATCAATCATTATATTAATACAAGCATCGAAGGACTATGGAGGACACTCAGTAGTATACTTTTCATAACTAACCCACTAATTTAGTGATGAGAACCCTCTCTAGAGCTTAGCTTATCATAATAGTTTTAATATTTTTTGTTCTACTTTTACTCGATTCTATGTGGTGGCATAATTATAATGTTTGGTTTTAGATGGTTCATTTCCAAAAAGGGGTACATACATTATCTTTAACTCTTATACATGAATTTTCGAGTCTATGTGGTGACATAATTATAATGTTTGATTTTAGATGGCTCATTTCAAAAAGGAGTGCATCCATTATATTGAAGACTTATACTTTGATTTTATCATTTTTAATTTAAAAAATAAAAATAATGATTAAAAACTAAGATTTTTTAAAAATTTGGTTTAAAATACGAAGCTAGGAGTAGAACTTAATTTAGCGCTCCAACGTACCGTTCCATTTGTAACCTAAAAATCAAGTTTGGTGGAGAGCATGTAAAACCCCGCAAAAACCCTGTAAGATATTCGTCAATGAAGGACAAATGACCCAGTAGAGAATGACAGGGACGAACATGGAAACTTGTTTACTTTTATAACGCAAAATGTCTCAAAAACGAACCCTGACAAGTGCATTTCACACACTGCATAGAGTTTATTCCATCACAACAACTACAAACTCATCATTGTATGTGCAGAAGTTTTTTCTGTTTACTGTTCAGTTGAAATGGAAGAAGGACAGAGGTTTGGATGTTGCAGTAGAAAAGGAAAATAACCTAAGGGCTGTTATCTCTCTGAAAGATATTTTAAAGAAGGAGCCAGAGGCCTGCTTGTCTATCGATACCCTTTCAAGGAAGAAAAAGAAGCTGGGTATTCGCACTGGGGTTTCCAAGTTTATCAAAAAGTATCCATCAATTTTCGAGGAATGCAATGGGGAAAAATATAAGTTGACAAAAGAGGCCCTGGAATTGGAAGAAGAAGAAGCCCGAATCCATCAGGACCAAGAAGCGGATGCTGCAACTAGGCTTTGCAAGCTTTTGATGATGACCAGAGAGAAAAGGGTTCACTTAGATTTAATAAACCAGCTGAAATGGGACATGGGTTTGCCACAGAATTATGTCAAGACCTTGGTACCTAATTATCCAGACTACTTTAGCGTAATCAATATGCCTGATAACAGGCCTGGATTGGATCTTGTTTGCTGGAATGATGAATTGGCTGTCTCTGAGATTGAGAGGAGGGCAGCCAGTAAGGGAGAGTATAAAAAGGGGATGCCTTTGGCTTTCCCAATGAATTATTCTAAGGGGTATGATGTGAAACAGGGATATATAAAATGGGCAGAGGAGTGGCAGAGATTGCCTTACATATCGCCCTATGAGGATACATCTCATATAAATCCATTAAGTGATCTACACGAGAAAAGGGTGGTTGGGGTGTTGCATGAGGTACTGAATCTCATGATTAGCAAGAAAACAGTGAGGCGGTATCTTATCGACTTGCGGGAGCATTTGGGACTGCCAGAGAAGTTTGAGAAGTGTGTTGACCGTCATCCTGGGATATTTTATCTTTGTTTGAAGAATGGCACTGTCACAGTGATGCTCAGAGAGGCCTATAAAAGAGATAAGTTGGTCGAAGAGCATCCTCTCATGAAATCGAGGGGAAAGGTCCTTCATGTGATGAAGAAGGGGACCGGAGATAGAAGGAAAGGATTGCACAAGAAGGGTCATCTGAAACAGAAAGACTCAGTAGCTGGTGAACACCAAAAGGACCTTGATAATCATGAGGGAAATAGTGAGGGCGAAGAATCACAGGAGGAGGATAATTCTGATGACAGCAGATCTGACAAGAAAGATTTCAGTGAAGATGACAATTATGACAATGATGACGGGGAGGAGGAGGAGGAAGAGGGGACGGAAGTTACTACAGACGAAGAATCTTCAGAGACAGATGAAGAGTCTTCAGAGGATGATGAAGAACTTTATGAAAGAGATGTTAGAACATATGGGAAGCAAGGTGATAGGTCCCAATCATCAGGTAGGAAAGCCACTAACTTAAAGCCTTCTGGAAGGCAAGGCATTAACTCAAAACCGTTTCAAAGGCAAAGTAATAGTTCAAGAACATCTGTACGGCGAGACAATAATATACAAACATCTGGAAGGCAAGGCAGGAGCTCTGACACATCTGGAAGGAAAGGCAGGAGCTTTGACACATCTGGAAGGAAGGACAGAAGCATTGACACATCTGGAAGGCAAGACAGGAGCTTTGACACAGCTAAAAGGCAAGGAAGGAGCTTTGAGACATCTGGCAGGCAAGGCAGGAACTCTGACATATCTGGAAGACAAGGCAGGAGCATTGACACATCTAAATTGAAGGACAGAAGCATTGACACATCTGGAAGGCAAAGCAGGAACTTTGACACATCTAAAAGGCAAGGAAGGAGTTTTGAGATATCTGGAAGGCAAGGCAGGAGCTCTGACACACATGGAAAACAAGGCAGGAGCTTTGACACATCTGAAAGGCAAGGAAGGAGCTTTGAGATATCTGGAAGGCAAGGCAGGAGCTTTGACACATCTGGAAAGCAAGGAATGAGATTTGACGCATTCAAAAGAAGGCAAAGCAGGAGCTTTGACACATCTGGAAAGCGAGGAGTGAGCTTTGACGCATCTGAAAGAAGGCAAGGCAGGAGCTTTGAAACATCTAAAAAACAACGAGTGAGCTTTGATGCATCTGAAATAAGGCAAGGCAGGAGCTTAGATGCATCTGGAAGAAGGCAAGGCAGGAGCTTAGATGCATCTGGAAGAAGGCAAGGCACAAGCTATGACACATCTGGAAAGCAAGTAAACAGAATTGATGCATCTAGAAGAAGGCAAGGGAAGAGCTTTGACACATCTAGAAGAAGGGAAAATGATTCTAAAACATCTGAACGTCTGCACAGTATGTCTCAAATGTCTAGAAGACAAGGCAATAAACCTGAATTGTCTGGAAGTCAAGGCAGGAAGTCCAGAACATCTGGAAGGCAAGGGAGCAACTTTGAAGCACCTCAAAGTTGAGGATCGAGGAAGACATCTTGAAAGCAGTCTAGTAACTCCAGGTTCACTATGTTTACCTCGTAGCTTTCAAATGAGCAGGTATGTTTAGCTTGTGGTGGACATCCATGCATTACCTAAGAAATGGAGAATTGCATTGAAGCTATATCATTGGCTGTGTGCTTACTTTTTCCTCTTGGAGTATTTTCTTTGTCATTTCAAATGTTTGTTGACCTGATTTGTGTTTCTGATTAAATTTGTGTTCCTCGGAGTATTTTCTCTGTCATTTCCTGTATTTTTGATGATGGTTTTTCTTCTTGGAGTAAATTAGTAATAATACACCCATGCGTCTTATATTTTCCAGGCGAGCATAATTATTATTAAGGGGAGATGCTTATTGAGTGACTGTCATTTGATTCTGTGTCTTTCTTGCTTTGACAGTCGACATGTTTTATCAATTAGTAATTACAAAGGCCTTAGCATGGTTATTGATCAAGTGAATTACAAGTCCTGATTTTGCTTGTGTACAATGCATTTTTCTAAACATGGACCCTAAAGTAGGTCAGTATTCAAGTGGGCTATTTTTTCTTTAATCTACATATTGGATAGCACGCCTTTGTAGTCACCACATAACACGGAACCTTGACTTGATTGCTAGTCGAGCTTTTGAGATTGTAATCTTTTAATTTGTGGCCTTGATACTGATATGAAATGCATTGTACTCGGTTCACAATTTCAGAGTTTCCTCTGTGATCATGTTTTTATGTTTTTGAATTTGAATTATATCTAGTTGACAAATATTTTTCTTCGCATTCTGTCTCTCAGTTGTATACAAGAAGTGTTTTTTTGAAATGTAAATGAGGGTTCGATTCCAGAACACTCTCCCGTAAAAAGTTCTAGCTATTACAGGAATTACAAGTCACGATTTTGCTTGTGTACAAAATATTTTTTTAAACATGGATTTTTAAGCAGTTCAGTATTCAAGTGGGCTATTTTTTTTTTCTACATATTGGATAGCACGCCTTTGTAGTCACCACATAACACAGAACCTTGACATGATTGCTAGTCAAGCTTTTGAGATTCTAATCTTTTTATTTGTGGCCTTGATATTTATATGAAACGCATTGTACTTGGTTCGCAATATCCGAGTTTATTCTGTGATCATGTTTTTTTATGGTTTTGAATTTGAATTAGATCTAGTTGGCAAATTTTTTTCTTCACATTCTATCTTTCAGGCCTATACAAGAAGTGTTTTTTTGGAAATGTAAATGAGGGTTTGATTCCAGAGCACTCTCCTGTAAAAAGTTCTAGCTATTACAGTCCATCATCCTTCGAAAAGCTCGTAAGAACTGAAACTTTTGCATCAAAATCACAGCCCAATAAACAATTATGGCCTGATAGTTTGATAAAGCTACTAATTAACTAAGAAACCAGATATCCAGAACCTACGATATATCTGCCATAGCCAAAAGGCTACATATTTGGGTTCATAGTGTCAAAACAAGGTCTTATATAGAACAAAAAAAAGTTTGAAATAGAAACCAAAACCTGGACAAACAGCACCAGAAAAAACAGATAAGTACAAAATGACACAATGCCAAAATTCCTTTCAACAGATTGGGGGCAAAGCTAGCCATAGTTTTGAGGATGAATTTTACCAATATCCATTAGGGTTGTAGAGCTGTTCCCTATCAGGAATAGGTAACTAGACGTCTGTATATTGGTATTGGGAGTAAAAGTGTAATCAGAAATGTCAGAGACCTGAACTGAGTTGCAATTATACTCAACTAATCAAGTAATGGGAAGCCTTAAACAACCTGCAAAAAGGTGAACTTAAAACTGCTGAAGCAAGACACCTTACAACCTTGCTATCCATGCATGTTCTAATATTTCCTTGTTACTTTGAAATTTGTTTGCCCTGAATTCACTGAACAGTTCATGGGGTAGTTACCTTCTAAAAAGCCTTAAAACTTTGTAGCTAGTCCTATGAGTAAACAGTATGAGAAGATCCCTGCACTTATGTTTCATGTGCCAATCAAGTAAGACTTTTCACATCCAACCATTCAGTTCACAGTGTTCAAGGTAAGGTTTATTGACTACTTCAAAAAATGGCAATCCTGATTGACACTCTGCTGGCAGAAGGTCTCTGCAGAGGTGTGCTCTATTCAGGCATACAGCTTCTTGACAACGCCAACTATACAAAAACCAAACATCCTACCTTTTCATAGATTACCACTTTTCTTATCCACTGGAGTTTACTTCCCAGGTCAAAATATCAAATTTCATTCATGTTTACACAGTCATCATTGTCACCCATTGTTTGATTTCTTCTCAGACTTAAGCCTGCTGTAGGACAGAGATACCCATTAATGTTTCTGCTTTCAGCAGCGATTTTCTTTATTTGTTACCTCCTTTTATATATATTATAGTGACGAGTCATGTTGCATCTAGCAGATTTCCTGGTTAAGGCAAACTACAATCCATAAATCATTAACCCAAGATGGCGTACAACTGTGACAATCACAGCACACATTTACACATACTCCACAAATTTCCTACATCAGTTAATACAGATAATGCAGCCTTAGAAGGATGAGAAACAATGGTATGACTGTCAAGCAACAATGGTATGACTTCAGCACATGTCTCACACCTGTCAAATCTGGTTTACATTTATCCACAGCTCATTAGGCCAGATGAGTTTTATCTACATTTTCGTGCAGATCCATACACATCAGGGTTATTAAGCACGGCCTTATCAGTCCTTACTTCAGAACAACACAACTGAGAACAGGGGATAGCAACACATCTAGGACAGGGAACCCTTACACCATGTCATGATAGAATCCCAAGGCAAAACCATCAATTCAACCACAAGCAGTGCAAACTTTTTATCAAGGACAAAAGGATTGGTACCTCATTGGGCCCACCCCTACTGAACATACATGTGTAAATCAATATTTGTCGACAGTCAGTCAACAAATAAACCATAAATGCTGAGAAGTTCATCAATGTTCAGTGACTAATTCCAGTTGTATGCATCAATTAATTTTTGTATTAATTGAGCCATAACAAGTTTAAAATAGTGTAGGATAGTTTCTGGATATGACTGAGGAATAGACTTTAATTCTGGACTCAAAATGCCGGAACTAAAGTCTATTCCTCAGTCATACCCAGAAACTATGCTACAATGTTACCACACTGTGAAAAGAACCTCAAGTTTAAAATATCTTTGAACCAAAAATTTCGAAGTACATCGAATTACAAGGCTAATGCACCGGAGTGTTATTATACAAGGGGAAGTGGACACCCTTGGAATCACAGAGAGATCCAATCAACATAAGTTTTTACAAGTGCCAGGCTAATTACACACACACTGCATTTCATTCCTTAGATGGTTCACAAATAGTTCAAGTACATTCTTGACAAGGTCATCTGAAAACTGATAATGTAAGTTTTTATGTCAGGTCCAGGTCCAAACACACTGTATGAGTGATGGCCCCATGATCCCTTCTAGTGGGGTCCATCCCCACCCCATCCATTGACTAAAAGATGGGTCAACAAGTACCATGGCCTTCCTCAGGTATAAAAAGACTGACGACCAAGCATGGCTCATAATCAGTCAAACCAATACTCATGAATCAATCAAAACAATTTGACAAGATGGGTACTGATAAGTGATAACAATACCGTTGGTATTTACCCCTTGCACCCACAAGGGGTTGATTGTGCACAAATGCAAGGAACATGAACTGATTCCTTTGGTAGCAACCTATAAAATCGGGGAAGATGTCATGGAGCCATTAGGGTCTAGCCTTGTAAATCTCTGCCCCTCTTTCCACGACAGAGCTTCCAACAACGAAAATTCCAACATCAAAAATACAAATGAACAGGCTGGGAACAATCCCCCTAGCTAGGGATCCAAAGAAAAATCTCATCCATCATGCTAAACAAGCACAACAAAAATTTCCGTTGTTGGTATTTACCCCTTGCACCCACAAGAGGCTGATTGTGGACAAATACGAGGAACATGGACTGATTCCTTGGTGGCAACATATAAAATCGGGGAAGATGTTGTGGAGCCATTAGGGTCCAGCCTTGCAAATACTCTGCCCCCCTTTCCATGACAGAGCTTCCAACAACGAAAATTCCAACATCAAAAGTACAAACGAACAGGCTGGGCACAATCCTCCTAGCCAGGGATCAAAAGAAAAATCCCATCCATCATGCTAAACAAGCTCAACAAAAATTTCTGTTGAGACATCTTAATGAAAGCCAAGACATCTTAATGAAAGCCAAGACATCTAAATGAAAGTCAAGCAAAACCAAGAGGAAAGATAATCCATGATTGGCATTTTACCCAAACCCTGGGCTGACTCACAAAGCCAATAATCACAGAATACTCACAATACCAAGCAACCATATCAACATGAATAAAAACGGTCAAGGGTATACTACTAATAACAGATATCAGGTCGAGGGTGATCATTTTCAACAAGTTTATAGGAAATCCTATTCATATATTATTCTTCTCCCACTTCAATATAAGGTTCCAAGATGTACTTACTGGTTTATAGACCAACTATGTCTGGCTGCCATGGCTGAACAATAACACCCCCAGCAACTTCAACCCCTTCTCTGTCCATTATTTCCAAAATCTCCACCCTCAATGTTACTTTTTTGAGAATGTAATAACCCATATATTATCAAAATCCATTGTATCTTCCTTCACCTCCCATCTTCCTCAAATCCTCCTCGATTATTCGTATGTATTCGATGTTCATGAATATAGGAATCAGTCAGGGATTTATGGCAGAGTGGGAGACAGGGAGTGAGAGCAGTGAACGCTCAGCCGAGGTAGCAAGGGTTGCAAACTTGTTTTGCAGATAATATTAAGAGACAAGACCACTCTTCCCACGAGCATCCAAAATGAGCTCAAAGAGAAGGTGTGATATATTAAGTCATGATCTAAACTTTAGGCTTTCAATTAAGTTTTCACGACTCCCAAGATCACGTCATTATACTTCCACTTCCATCTCCATTCTTTATCTTCGCTCTTTCTTAATAATTATTTCAAACAACATTAAACTCCAATCACCTTCCTTTCTTGTTAAATCTCCAAGGGTAAAACACTACTTACTTTTATCACCACTCCATGATTCAGGTTATGGGGTTTATATGTTATAAAGCCGACCCTTGCAATATGGAATGGTGTCATTATACACTCAACACATATCATACAAAAGCATTACCATAAGAAAATAATAAGACAAAACAACTTTATGAATTCAACTCATGACCACCAAAACACATGAATCACACAACTCAATTGCAATTCCCTTTGGCAAGTGTCGACAATCATTTGTTAGCCTGCTCGAGATCATCATTCCTTTGGTGCACATGCAAAACTCACAAGGGTATCAATAACACCTGTCTTAGCATAATTGAACATAATATTCTCAAATGAAATTGTTTTCATTATCTAAACAATTAAACCACTTGATTTTTAAACTATTTTATCTCATAAGAAGCTCAAGTGCTGCATATGTATAAAAATATAAGTTCCATACAAAATGTGGGCCCAAATTACAATAGAACCCCTTTACATGAAGTCCAAGACTAGGTAATAATCCTCATAAACATACATCATAACTAATTAGTTATGCAAAAGTGCTCTACCATGTTATTGAATATCATACCTAGGATGTAAAATGAGTGGTCACTACAAATTTTGTGGCTCAGATAACAAATATTTATTCTCCTTCAACAACAAGGTTTTTATTAACCGTGATTGTATGTTCTAGGACTAAGGCCAAAGGCTTGGCGTTGTTATTGGAAGCACGAGGATGCCCTTAGCATGGAAAAATGAATAATGCTCTAGTGGTCTTAAAAGATTCACCTTGCTCTAGAAAGACCCAAGATCCGCTTCGCAGTGTCATCAATGTTGAGCTTGACTCTTATTGTGCTGGGGGACAATCGTACCAATGTCATCTGTAGAGATTTGACCTATTTGGGCCCCATTAGCAGGGGACTTAGATAGGTAGTGTTATGGTGATTACATTTTATTCTTTTTTATAGTTGCATGACACAATGTTTTTGTAGAATTGGACCATTTTGTTGCGACTAGGGTTTAAGATATGAATAAAGTTGATAATCAACATAGCATGAAGTATATAACCATTATTAGATTTTTGGACAAGTTCCAAAATTGCTGAACCACCTTAAGACTTTCATCCACATTTATGCAATAAATAAATCACAGAAGGACAATACATGTGATTTATCCAGATAACATTACTACCTCTTTAGATTAAGATCTTTGGCATATATTCACTAGTATTACAACAATAACTCTCATCTCCAAAATCACCTTACCCACTAGCCGTCTATGCCCTTATAAAGATAAGGAGGCTAGGGTTAGGATTTGGAGAGTAGAGTACTTGTAGAAAAAATCTCCTTAGAGATAAAACTTTTCTATACTTAGTGGAAGTCAATTAAGGAAATGCTTAATTGATAATCTTCTCTAGTAATAGGTAATGGGCAAGTGTGCACCAATTAGTGCTCATCCATTTTATATATTACAAATAAATAATACAAGTACATCTTAAACGATACAAAAGTGTATGCGTAATTAAATAAACTAACATCCCCCCTTAAGTTGTACTTTGATAAAGGTAGGGATGAAGGAATCACAAAGCTATTCCCCTTTGATGATACCTTCACTCCTAAAAGGGCTAAACAAATCAAGCCTCGAACAAGGGCTTTGTGAAGATGTCTGCAACTTGATTTTCTTTTCTATTTCGACAATACTTAAAATCAATGACTTTGTCCTGTATTAGTTGTCAACTATAATGCATATGTATCTCAATGTGCTTTGTGCACTGGTGCTTCACTGAGTTGTGAGAAATGTGGATAGCACTCTGATTATCGCACTAAAGCCTTGTGTATTGGGCTTGTGGAAATTCGAACTTGAAAAGCATGTTTAAAATCCAAACTGACTCACAACTAGCAGTGACAACTCCACTATACTCAACCTCTGTAGTAGACAAAGCAATAGTAGACTGCTTTTTGCAAGACCAAGTCACAGGACCTGCGCCAAGTTGATAGACATATCTTGCAGTTGACTTGCGATCATCTGTATCCCCTGCCCAATGATTGTCGATGTATACTAAAATTGATGTTTTGCCACCAAAAGTGTAACCAACAATTGAGGTTTTTTGCTCGTAGACGAACACCCAATTCCATAATTAATGGTACCATGATGATACCTTAGAATGTGCTTGGTAGCTTGCCAATGGCTATCATGGGGGTCCTGATAGAAGCTAGGCCAACAACAAAGGAACAAATTAGGACGAGTATAAGTCAAATAGAGATGACTTCCCACCAATTTCCTGTAGTGTTAGTGTGTGAAGCTAAAAGCTTCAACTGTTTGCAGACACAAGAAGAGGATGCTGAAGAACCAGAGGAACCGGCGTCGGCAGTATAACCGACGTCGGTCACAGACAGTGGAGAAGGAAACCGGCGACGGGAGGAGGTCGGCCGACGTCGGCAGCACCAGGGAAGCAGGGACCGACGTCGGTCCCCTGTGTATTTTCAGAACTGCTGTTGACGAACAGTCAGTTAAGTGAAGCGAGTGTTTGCATGTCAAATGACTAATTATAGTCACGAGCTGTGTGTCTAATTATTGTAGTTAGATTTCTATTTTTGTAACCATGGGATTCTATTTAAAGACCCATGAGGGATGTATTGTAATTATCAAGAAGACAAGTAAAAAGCATTGAAGCAAGCAAGGTCAAGGAGATCTATAGGTGTAAGGTCAAGGAGATCAATAGAAACATTCAAGGAGGGATAATAACTCAGGCTATAGAGTTGTGTTGAGCAAGAGAGAGAGGGAAGAAGGTCTTGAGGTGTGGCAAGCCTTTGAGGTGGAGGAAGAAGTGGCATCTTCCTTATTGTATTTTCTTCTAGTAATATTTAATACAAGAGTGTGTATTGTCTCTCAAATTCTTTGCTGTCTCAAGTTTCTAGTTACTTTATCATTCTGGTATAATTCCGTGTTTAATTGCTTATAAGAAAGTAATCAATTGTGCTTTCGTTGGATAAGGGGTCTCCTAATAGTTGGTATCAGAGCATATTGATTGTTGTAGGTTCTCCTAACAAGTGGTATCAGAGCTACGGTTTGCAGGGAGCAGGTTATTGTTTTTTATTACAGGTCATTCACAGGGTTTTCTGATTGAGTGGGAGTTCAGCAATGGCAGAAGAAAGTAAGCTACGAATGGAAAAGTTTAACGGCAAGAATTATCAACATTGGAGGATGCAGATTGAGGACTATCTGTATCAGAAGGATTTGTACTTATTGTTGGGTGGGGTTGCATGCAAGCCCACAGATATGAAGGATGAAGAATGGAGTGTTCTTGATCGGAAGGCTCTCGATTCCATAAGGTTGAGCCTTGCATCGTCTGTGATTTTCAGCTTATCACAGTGCAAGACAACGGAAGAGTTGATAAAGTCCTTGGCGAATTTATACGAAAAGCCCTCGGCTTCTAATAAGGTATATCTTATGAAACAGCTATTTACTTTGCAAATGCAAGAAGGTGGATCGGTACATACTCATCTCAGTGATTTTCATGGTTTGGTAAACCAATTAGCTTCAGTCAATATTGTTTTTGATGTTGAGGTAAAGGCTTTCTTGATTTTATGTTCTTTGCCTGAAAGTTGGGACGGTTTGGTTATGGCAGTAAGTAATTCTGCATCTGCTTCTAAAATCTTAAAAGTTGATGATGTTGTGAGTGTGATCTTGAATGAAGAAATATGCAGGAGAAGCACAGGTGAATCATCAGGGAATGCTCTAAGTGCAAAAAGCAGGGGAAGGCAAAGGGAGAAGGTTGAGCAAGGGAAATCAAGGTCGGGAAGGAGATCCGAGTCCAAAGGTATTACCTGCTGGTTTTGTGGAAAGAAAAGACATACAAAGAAGGAGTGTTGGTTGAGAGATAAAGAGAATCAACATGCAGGTACTGAAGAAGCAAAGGATGCAAATATTGTGGTACATGATGCTCTCATACTTTCTTTGGATAGTCAGGTAGGATCATGGATTTTAGATTCTGGTTCATCTTTTCATGCATCCCCAAACAGAGATTTGTTTCATGAGTATGAACAGGGAGACTTTGGAGTGCTCTATTTAGGGGATGGTACGCCTTGTCAGATAGTTGGCAAAGGGAAAGTGCAGCTGAGATTGCAGATTGACAACACATGGGTGTTGAAGGAGGTTATGCATGTTTCAATTCTGAAGCAGAGTTTAATTTCTGTAGGAAGGTTGGGAGATGAGGGATTCACAATAACCCTCATAGCGGACTCTTGGAAGGTTACCAAGAGAGCACTTGTTCTAGCAAGAGGTAAGAAAGTAGGTACTCTTTATCTACCTACTTGTATTATTGATTCTACTTCTGGTGTAGATTCAAAGATGTGGTCTAATAGGCTTGGTCACGTGAATAAGAAGGGAATGTATGTGTTCAAATTCAGAAAGCACAGATAGAGTTCATTGCAAAAAAAAGAAATTTGATGCTTTTGACAGGAACAAAGAAGCCTTGGTGTTTATGGAGGAGATGAAAGATAGAGATCAGTCACAGGGGCTGAATAAATTTGAGCAGGGCAGCATGGACAGAGGTTTGATCCAAGAAGAGCTCGCGGATGAAAATTTCATCACTTACAGGAACACACAGACGCCGATGTCGGTCACATGGGACCGACGTCGGTCAGCCAGATATCGACATCGGTCATGTGCAGACCAGCAGGGTCGGTAGGTCGGGCAGGAGAAGTCCGACGTTGGCCATAAGGACCGACATCGGCAGGAGGGACGCCGGCGTCGGCAGTCAGGGTCAGTGCAGGGAATCGACATCGGTCGGGAGCAGATTGGGAGATGGCCGATATTGGTCATTGGAACGGATGTTGGGTGGATCTATAAGTCTCAAACACCCATGTGGTCAAAAATGGTAAGTGAACCTCATATTCGTTGTTCACCTTCTTTATATTGCTTACTGACAGTCAAGAACTAGGAAGATGGAAGAAGCAATGCAGGTAGAATCCAGAAACAGTGGGAGCTTGGCATGGATGAGGAGTGAGTCCTTGGAGAAGAACCAAACAGGTATTTGTTAGTAGAGTTGTCAGCTGGAAGAAAGCACTGGATAGAGGGATGGATTCCCGTTTTAGAGAAGAGAGTGGATGGACACATGAGACAGAAGGCTATGGTATATGGTCTTGAGTAAGCTGCAGAACAATGGAGGTTTGACCATTGTATTTTATCTTTACCAGGTTGGATAATATTAGCTACATTATCCTGTTACTGTATTGTGTTACTTGTTGCAGGGTTTTATATACATGGAGTTTTCTGAGCTAAGGGTAGAGTTGGTTCAGAAGTATGTCATGAAGAATTTGAGAGCAGCAAAATTCTTGTGGCATAAGTGACAGGTTCAACATCACAAGTTTCAGTGGTGGTTGGTCTTCAAGAGTGACTTTGAAGAGGGATACAAAGCCTAAGGAACAAAATAGATGGTATACAGGTACAGGTACAGTAGCAGCTATTTATCTCCAAGTGGGAGATTGTTAGTGTGTGGAGCTAAAAGCTTCAACTGTTTGCAGACACAAGAAGAGGATGCTGAAGAACCAGAGGAATCGGCGTCGGCAGTATAACCGATGTCGGTCACAAACAGTGGAGAAGGAAACCAGCGACGATAGGAGGTCGGTCGACGTCGGCAGCACCAGACAAGCAGGGACTGACGTCGGTCGCCTGTGTATTTCCAGAACTGCTGTTGACGAACAGTCAATTAAGTGAAGCGAGTGTTTGCATGTCAAATGACTAATTATAGTCACGAGCTGCGTGTCTAATTATTGTAGTTAGATTTCTATTTTTGTAACCATGGGATTCTATTTAAAGACCCATGAGGGATGTATTGTAATTATCAAGAAGGCAAGTAAAAAGCATTGAAGCAAGCAAGGTCAAGGAGATCTGCAGGTGTAAGGTCAAGGAGATCAGCTGAAACATTCAAGGAGGGATAATAACTTAGGCTATAGAGTTGTTGTGTTGAGCAAGAGAGAGAGGGAAGAAGGTCTTGAGGTGTGGCAAGCCTTTGAGGTGGAGGAAGAAGTGGCATCTTCCTTATTGTATTTTCTTCTAGTAATATTTAATACAAGAGTGTGTATTGTCTCCCAAATTCTTTGCTGTCTCAAGTTTCTAGTTACTTTATCATTCTGGTATAATTTCGTGTTCAATTGCTTATAAGAAAGTAATCAATTGTGCTTCCGTTGGATAAGGGGTCTCCTCACAATTGGTATCAGAGCATATTGATTGTTGTAGGTTCTCCTGACATGTAGAGTGTGCCATCAACCAAAGGAGAACACCTAGGAGAAAGCTTGACTCCATATTGAAAGGGAGTTAGGGCAGACTTACAGTTTCCCCTGTTGAAGTATGTCTTTAGCATACTTGGATTGATTTTCAAATATGCCTTTCACAGATTGTGAGATCCGAGGCGAAGAAAATAATATAACAGCCCAAGTCAGTCATTTTAAAATACTTCATCAACCATGCTTTCACATCATGGAGTTGATTGGTGGAATTCCTTGTAATGATTAGGTCATGTACATGGAGGACCAAAATCAGGGGTTCCCAGTGTACTTTCTTTGTGTAGACTGTGGGTTTAGAGGGACTCCGTGTAAAATCAGAGCTGATTTAGAACTTGTCGATCTTCTCATACCAAGCTCAAGATCTCTGTTTCAAACCGTACAAGGACTTTTTCAATTTGCACACATAGTTGGAGTTCTCATTGATGACGGACTTGAGAGGTTGGGACATGTAGATTTTTTCTTGCAAATTACCAGCAAGAAGGCACTTTTGACATCCATTTGGTGGACTTCCCACCCCTATGTTCAATTAAGGAGAGTACTAATTTGATGGAATTCATCTTGGCAACTGGAGCAAAAGTTTAGTGGTATCAACATCTTTAACCTATGAAAAAACTTTTGCTACAAGCCTAGCTTTGTACTTGTCAATGGACCTGTATGTTGCATACCCATTTGCACCTCACTATTTTCTTCCTTTCGGAAGCGGAACCAACTCCCAAGTGTTATTCTTCGTAAGAGAATGAAGTTCTTCTGCCATAGCTTCTTGCCATTTAGGATCTTTACTCACCTCATGGTAAGTCTTTGGATCATAACTCATTGCCAAATGTGCCAAGTGTGCAACACCAAATTGATGTTGTGATCTAGTCCTGTGTGGATCATTAGGATTCCTTGCCCATGCACCGACCTCATTTTGAATTGTGCGGATCCATTTTGGTGCAGGGTGTGCAGGTGCATTCTGGCAACTTGTGGCACCGGCGACAGAACAATGTGTTCGTTTGGTGGTGGAGGAGCTAGATGCCTCCGCTGCAACTCATCATATGAACTGTAATGACATCCAAAATGAAATTCATTCTAGCTGATTTGTTCTTCAAAATAAAAATCAGAATTTGTGTCTAGATCGACATAAACTAATGGACAAGGAGAAGATGTTGGGTCATAAGCCTAGGATTGTTTAACAAACAACACATCCCGCCGGTAAAGCACTTTAGTGGGTCCCAAGACATGAAGACAATATGCCTTCACATTTTCAACAATAGTTGACAAAAATACAAGGATGACCCTTCCTTTCCATTGCTTTGTACTTATCATCCAGGATATGCACCCATTCATTACACCAAAAAACCTTGAAATAAGAATCATTGGGCTTTACACCACACCATTTTTATTCAAGGTTTATGTTTGCACTACTTAGTGGGGAGTGCGATTTTGAATATAGTTTGCACACTGAATTGCCTTTGCCCAAAATTGAGGCGGAACGTCTTTGGAATGCACCATCCAATTGGCAATACGTTGGAGTTGGATGCCTTCCTGTTCACAGAAGTTGATCATCCTATTGTTGCCATGCTCTCCTCCATTCTTTGTTTTGAGACATAGAATTTTTCTCTTTGACATGTTTTCTACAAGGGCTTTGAAAATTTTGAAGTGCTCAAAAACTTCACTTTTGTTTTTTTAAGTAATAGACCCAAGTTTTGTGAGAGAAATCATCAATGAATGTAAGCACATATTTATGTTTTTGAAATGAAACATGCGGAAATGACATGAGATCATTGTGAACCAACTGTAATTTGTCACTTGCCCTCCAAGCTTTGCCTTTAGGAAAATGATTCCTATGTTGTTTTCCAAGTCCGCAACTTGGACAAACTCCATCTTTGAAGGAAACTTTGGGCAAACCAAGAACCATGTTCCGTTTATTGAGGTCCTGCAATGAGCGATAGTTTAGGTGACCAAAACGCTCATTCCAAAGTTTACTCAAGTCATTTGCATGCCCAATCATGACATGTGAAGGTTGATTGTACACAAACTTGTCAAACTTGTACAATTTGGCTTGATGATCAACCTTGCCAGTGGATAAAATAGTGCACTATCTTTTGCATTTCTGATAAGAACCTCAGTGGGTGTAAACTCAATGGTTTTTACCTTCCCCTGAATGTGTGCTTTCCAAAATGGATAGTAAGTTCGTAGACAAGTCTGGAACACAAAGATTTTTTTTGAACATTCTATTCTCCATCTCAATGGACCCTTCACCCTCAACAACTAGAGGATTATAGTTGCCCACAAATTTTTTAGTTTTGCGTCTTCCTTCAAGAGTGTGAAACAAAGAGCCATTATTCACCATATGGCAAGAAGCGTTTGATTCCAAAATCCATTCCAACGTTGGTGATTTATCTATTGTTGTGGAAAGTACTTATGTCTCGGAGGTAGGGAGTTGCATCTTTTTCATTTATGCTTCCAAGTATGCCATTTTCTTGAAACATGATGTTTCAACATGCCTTGGTTCACCACAAAAATTGCAAGAATCCTTGTTGACATTTGCATTCCAATGCCATTTGCCTTTTTCTTGATGGGCAAAAGGATTATGCTGGGTCGATCGATTGCCCTTAGGTTGGGACTTTGCTATCCCTTTTCCTTTGGCAGAGCCCTTGCCTTTCCTAGAGTTAAGATGTGACTTTGCATTAGCATCATTGACAACTAATACCTGCTACTTAGAACCTCCAAGTCGGATGTCACCAATGAAAATCAGTTTTTCCATTTCTCTTTGAAGTGGCTCACAAAACCTTTGAAAGCTCAGTGCCATATATGCAAAGCTCAAAGAATCTTGTGTGTAGTAATTTGAGACAAAGACTTAGTAGGGACGGCCCAATTTTGACAAAATACTCATAATGATTTGGTCATCAGTGTTGGTTACACCTGTTTCAATAAGCAAAAGTCTCAAGTGCTTAACTTAGTGATGAAATCCTCAATCTGAGGATAGCTGTTTGGATTAAGAGCTCCAGCTCGTTTTTCAATTGACATGCTTGCATCTTACTATGCTTCTCGAAAAGATTCTACAAGGTTTCCCAAACTTCCCAAGGTTTCATAATGCTCTAAAAGCGAAACTTCAACTTAGGAGACTATGACTATTCTAAAATTTCTCTGGCTTCGTCACAACAATTTTGCCATTTGGCTCGTTTGATAAGGTCGAGAAGAGCAATTTCTTCACCCATGGAAATTTGGTAAAGACTTGTAATGAGAATCACACATATAATGTACCCTTTCTTGCTGAAGGAGTTGGAATTGGTGAGAATTACCTTTTTTCTACCGTTGCTAGCACAAACTTCCAAAAAATTAAAAAAACCCTATTTTTTTGGTAAGGGTGTTTGGAGTAATATATCAAAATGATCAGCTTGACGAGTATACAATTGCATAGAGGGCAAAATATATTTTCTTGAAAAAATTATTCGGATTTGCATATCAAAACGATCAACTTGAGAGGATTGCAATGGTGCAGTTGCTCGGAGGACGAAAGATATTTTTTCGAGACTTTTTTTTTAATTCTAGGTGGAAATGTTGTTTTGGGTTATTATTGAGATGTTTTTTTAGTTAGAATTGTCAAATTCCTCATGGTTTGAGAGATTTAAAAACAAGTTTTTTGTGTAGGTTTCAGCTATACTACCATGAGCTTGAACAACCAAACTGTGTGCAGGTCAGCAAAATGTGCCCAAGACTGATTTTGAATAACTAGGTTGGGGTGTGTCCAGTTCATAGTTTCTCTAATATACTTATCGGTTCAAAAATAGTGAAATGACCCAATATGTCAGGGCATTGACTATGAAGCGTTGCACCGGACAATTAGCCATACTATCCCTTCTCCAAGGTACGAAGAGAATAACTTCTCAGTGCTAACTGTTTATCGGTGCACCATAGATTTAGATGGTTGATAAATTTATACAACAAAGTATCTCCTAAACCCTATGCGCTTCTAATATACCAAAGGTACGTGGAAGCTAAAAACCACATACAATGATGTTTGAGCCCTAGGTATTGGTGAAACACTTATCACCTCACTTCACACGTGTTTACGTGCTTAGCCAAAAACGATAGCTCTTGTGATATTTTAAAATCCCTGTATAAAGTTTCTAACCTAGATAATATCTAAAAGCAACAGCTTTGACCCTTGGTACCAAACTAATTTCACCACTTTTTAATCACAAAGATCCCGTAAGGGCGAGGTGAGAGCATATGATGGGTAGAGATGTAGAGGCCACAATAAAAAAGTGGGACTGAAACCAGGAAACTAAAGTAAAAGACAAAAAATAAAGAATAATACATTTGATTTTATACTTGAATACTGTGAGCATGAAAACAACATAACTGCATAGACTCCACGTAAATGCGATGCAAGAGGTGAAGCTCTCTGATAAACTCTGATATTATATTAGATTTTTGGAAAAGTTCTAGAATCACTGAACTACCTTAAAACTATCACACGCATGCATTCAATAAATAAATCATAAAAAAACAATATGCATGATTTATCCAGGTAGCATTACTACCTCTTTCAAATTAAGAGCTTTGGCATAAATTCGCTAGTATTACAACTCTCATCTACAAAAGCACCTTACCCACTAGCCCTCTATGCTCTTATATAGATAAGGAGGCTATGGTTAGGGTTTGGAGAGTAGATTACTTGTAGGGCAAGTCTTATTAGAGACTACACTTTCTTATTATTAGCATAAGTCAATTAAGTAAATACTTATTTGGTAATATTCTCTAATAATAGGCAGTGGATAAGTGTGCAATATTTCATGCTTATCCATTAATTATATTACAAATAAATAATACAAGTGCATCGTAAACCATGCAAATCTGTATGCGTGCTTAAATACACTAGCAATCATATGGATCCCATGGAATATAATGCCAATAATAGAGGAAAGATAGTAATAAGAGTTGACGTAGATTTTTTAAGATATATTTGCACACTGGAATTTCCATTTAGGAGGCTTCCAATTTACAAAACTAAAACCAGGAGGATCACATGTTAAGGTTTGAGCAAGAATTGACAGCCTCATCGCCTTTGATTGGCAATACTTTGACTTAGATCTTGGACCACTACTAGTCCCTCCTACAATCAGTCACACACATCCAAAGATAATAGCACTTATCAAGAGCATGGAGACACCTCATTATTCCATGCATTGTGATTTTTAGAATAATATCAACATGTACTTGGATCATGGGTCATTATTCTCTATGTTTCTTGCACCTAGATTTGAATGGATGCCATAGATAATGTTGACATCCAAGCTATTTAAACCATCATAATAGGTCTCGGACTTGGCATGGACTCAGCTGAGTCTCATGAAACAAGTTTGTTCGAGAGTTATCTCATTCACTTTGTTGTAGCCTTTTGTAGAGAATGGATGTACACATGGTGTGCCTCGTGCTATTTTAAATTATCAGTCATGGGATGTTTATGTCTTAAAATGCTCTAAATATTTTATTGATGCCTTTCTAAAAATATGGAAGTTCTGTTGAACTACATCTATTTGTCAGTTTGTTTCTTCTTATAAGAAGTGCTTTAATTCTATTGAAATTCAACGTAATACTATACTTAGGCTACTCGAATCATATGGCCCCTTTAATGAGAAGCATTTTGGTGAATAGATAAATGGATTACTGAAGCCTGCTTGTAAAAACTATTTTATAGTTATGTTGGGTATTATTCTCGTTAGTTCCATATGCATTGTCATATTGCTACTAGCATTCATTGGCCAAGGTTGAACTGGCCTTTCTGTGGAAGTTTTTTGATGCCATAGTGCCATAAAATAAAGGATTTCGAGCATCAGAAATGCATGTATGGTAAAAATGATTGGCAGAAAGAAATTTGGCACCATTTTTGTTCTGGTTTTTCCTACATTACCAGATACTCCTCTGCAGGCCCTAGGGTACGATACGATTTGAGTTTGGGTAAGATGTGAGGGGAAATGCCCAGGGTACGCTCCTGCCCCTGCGGGTACGTCTGCGTACCTGCAGGTGCAGGAGCGTACCCTTGGCTTTTCTGTTATCGACAGTCAATACTCTCTTTTTTTTTTTTTTTTTTTTCAATTTTGCATCATGAAAAGTCAAACATGGGCCTCAAAAAGCAATAAAAATAAAAATAAAGTGGATTCTCAACGCTAAAGCAACATTCACACTCATTTTATCAAAAGAAAATGACACATTTACCTTTCATCGCATTTTTTACTTCTCATTGCCCATTTGTTCTCTCATCTTCAATTTTTCAATTGCATAGGATTGAAACTCCTTCCTTTTGCCTCCGTTGCCTTCCTTTCATTGCGTGGCACAGAGCTAGACGGTGCTTCACACGACCTACATAGTGGAGCTAGTGGGGGTGGCACTGCTGCTGCTTGTGGTTCTAAATGAACCACATGATGATGAAGACATTGCAGCCGAAGACAAAAATGAATATAGTGAATCATGAATATACTGATTTGTCTTTATTTTTGTCCATAAATTTTAACATTTGCACTATGTACCTGTTATAAAACTAATCTAAGTTTGACCCTTGAATATTTTGATATTTGGCCTTGAATTATGCATATGTTTTGTGGTTATTTGTTTTATTGTTTCCTCTATGCATATGATGTGGTTAATTTTGCGTATATTGCTTTATTTTTATATTTTTAATTATATAATATATATATATTTGTATGGCCGTTTTCAAAATTGTATCCAAGACTCCGAAAATAATTCCCGTATCCACATATCCGATTCTCATACCTGTATCCGTATTGGCAATCTAGGGTTTTTATTAACTAAGTGGCATGGATACAGTTACATTCACTTTCAAAATTGCTGTCACAATTAGTTAAAAAATGTAGAAATTATTTGGGAATGAACTTGGAGATGTAGGGACTTGAATCACAATGTTCAATAAAACTAACAGATTTTCCTCCTAATGCAATTTATTTAATTGTTTACATTGACTTGTATAATTGGATTCTCATCTTCATCCTCGTCCAATCAATAATTCCAGAACCTGATATGATTTCTCTGTATGTTAGTTTCCGAAAGGATAAGATAATTAATCATATCTTCAACATGAATTGGAGCTGTGCATATTACTCTATTGAAATGTATAGAACAATACAAGTTCCGATTGTAACTTTTGTTTGTTTGATAGTGAAATGTAGAAGTGTGAATATAGGGCATTCTATACATGAAGTCTTGGGTCAAATGATATTCATTCCTTAAAATAACTTTCATTGAGTCCCTCTGCTTATCCGTTTTTACAAAAGGAAACTGTTATCTCTGTAAATGGATTTGGTTTAGGTATGGTATCCTGTATCGATACGGCAAAATTTAGCAAACACCATATATGATACAACTGGGATTTGGAATATTTATAAATACGTAGCAAAAGAATGCCATAGAACATATCAAATTCAAAAACGTATTAAACGAATTTGGAAATATAAATAAAAAGAGATAATTTCCATCATTATTAGAACATCAGACAGAAGAAATAGCATCCCAAAATTCAAATTTATCAGTCCAAAACCTAAGTCCATTCTGCTCGAAGAACATAATCAGCTTCTGAGTCGGAAGCAAAGGCATAATGGAAAAAGAAAACAATCAGATGAAGCTTCCCCTCCATGGATATCAACTCTGGATTATGCACAGTTTCTTTATTTAGACAAACCTTTAAAGATCTGGGACAAAATCTCACTATTTGTCAAAGATTTGATTACAAATCATAGATTCACTAATATAGACGATTCTTGGCACATAGGGGGAGTTAATGGCAATTTCTAACAGAGAACTTTAAAATAAAAAATTCAACAAAGTTGAGTAGATATCTTGTTGTTACAGAAGACCGGCTTTAGGAGAAGAAATGGCCGAACTATCTAAATACTCACGTTCATCAACTCAAATATATTGATACCATTCCATCTGGATGTCCTAGAGGGATTGCTATTCTTCGGGACACATGAAGTTGCGTCTTCTTTTTTCTGTCTAAGATCTTTGGGGCTCCATAGGTAAATTGTTTTCTTATGAATCTAATCAAGAAATCTTTATTGCCTCTGTTTATTTGCCTTCTCTTGGAGGAGATTATGATAGAATTAGACATTCACGTCAGAAGAAATTTGGCTTATGCTTCCAGTCTCATATTGCTAATAGATCTTCTAAGTTCTTAATTAACAATCCATTGGTAAAGACCACTACTTGCTTTAATATGCATCAGAGTGGGAGTTTGGGTCTTGATTACTGAACGCTAAATGGCTGACAAGTTGAAGCCATTCTCCATTGTTTTCAAAATGATTGTGTCCGATCAATGGCCTATTGAGCTCAAGTTAAAGATGGATTTCCCAACTCCTATATGTTTTCAAGTTTGAGAATCTCTAATTCAGCTATCCAGATACCACTATTCTCATTAAGAAACGATAAAAAGTTGTTCACTCAGTTAAAGGTTTTCATGTGTTTAGAGTGGTACAAAAATTTGAAATTACTTGAAAATAATCTGAATGCTGGAATTAGAACTCATTTTGGAATAGACGAGAGACTGAGACTATTTAGCTGCAATTTAGCAGTTTATCTTGTGACAAGGATTAAACAAAGAATTGCAATCCCTAGAACTGTTGCCACAACACATGGATTCAATTCAGAACAAAAGAAGAGATCTATTCGAGGCGAAAATTCTATATGGTTTTGATTCAAGATGACAATCGGAACACAAAGTTATTCCATAAGTCCACTCTCCATATATGCAATGTTGATAGGATCACTTGCCCGGTGCAGTTGGAACAACCTTAGAATTGCTGACAGAAATAATGAATACAGCATGGGAATATTTAGGCAGTTGCTCACTTGAAACTTCTCTAGACCAAGACAATTGGAACACAAAGTTATTCCATAAGTCCACTCTCCATCTATGCAATGTTGATAGGATCACTTGCCCGGTGCAGTTGGAACAACCTTAGAATTGCTGACAGAAATAATGAATACAGCATGGGAATATTTAGGCAGTTGCTCACTTGAAACTTCTCTAGACCAAGAGTCTGCACAAGTAGCGTTGCTAACATATATTACCCTCAGTCTTTGAAAACTAAACTCAAACCTTATGGCCCCAATTTCTGAAGAATAGCACCAAGCTGTGTTCTCACTCCAACATGACATATCACAAACCACAAAGCAACATCATGAGAAGTTTCCAAAGATCATGCAGCCAAAGAAGTGTTGGAGTAGTCGAAGGCAGATCTTTATGGACAGTATCACTCTGAAGCTCATGGAGGCTTGAGTTATTTTCTAATCTTGATAAGTTACTGATGAAAATATAGATTATACTTCTGAAAGAAAATTTCAAGCGCTTCAAGAGTTTTAAAAGATATTCAAAAAGAAAAGTGGGAAGAATTTCGGCACCCTGCTCAGATAGAGGGGGTCGGGAAGAGGGAGGATATTCTTTCATGTAGTTTGTATGATTTTTCAAGTCAAAATGGTTAAGGAAAGATTTCACCACCGTATGTACACCTTAACTGGTGTCGTTGAAAGAGAGAATAAAGCAATTGTGGTGTTTCTAAATTAAGGCGAAGGGTTTGGACAAGACATTTTGGGTGAAATTCATTGACACAACAATGTACTAATTTATAGATTGCTAACAAAAACAGTCCTCGCCTGACAACATTATACAAGGTGGACATCAAGAATGCCTCAAAGAGGATTTGCATGGTGAGAAAGATGTCCCATGTGGAATAGAGATTGACAGATCAACTTTGGAAGCCAAAGAGTGTGACAACTCTATTAGCATCATCTGGGAATTGGATAATGGCTCAACCATGGTGCGCTGTAAGCTCATTGAGGGCTTAGGATGGTGAATATTTGTTAACTATAGGTGTGTTGAGGAGCTAGGACCACTGTAAGAGGTTTTCTGGAACTTTGCATTTTGCTGGGACAACATTTGTTAAACACCAATGGTCTATGCTTCGTCCTTGCCAACCTTCGCCTATGGAGATTCAAGATCTAGGGTAGAGTTTGGGTTTGTGATTAATTAATGGTCACCAATTTTATGGTTTAGAGATTGACAATGAAATCGAGTATTTAGTATGTTAATTTTAAACCATTGTTTTAGTGAAGCAGTGGGAACCTACTTGAATGTCAATTGTTTCCTTAAGGTATTGCGAAATCTCGATTTCTACACAAATGCTTGTTGTGGCTGAATTGAGTAAAAATTATCAATCTCTTAACAAATCAAGCGGATGATGGGTTGGATAAGCTTTTCATAAAAGGCTAAAATAGTATTTGGAACCCATGAAACTTAACCCAAGTTAGGATTTTGAGGCTAGCAAAATTGAACACAATGAAAGTTTTATTTAGTTCAAAAAAAAATAACAAAATATCTGTAAAACCACAATCAATGACTCATAATGACCTTATGGTATGCTGAGTCTCTAAAAGGTAGCATATAAAATCCATTGGTCATATTTCAGACACCCGTAAGTTTTAGACCATGAGGTTTTCAGGCATGTTGGGCCCAGATCTTGAGGATGCTCTCAAAGGGGGATTTTCCTACAAAACATTCAATGGTAAGTGTGCTACTCATACCATTGGCAAAACCTATTATAATCTTCAACAATAAAGTTCACTAACAAGTATAGGGAGAGGGATGGTGTCCTTACCTTTGGAAATTGGGTCCATTGCTATCAACAACAACAACAGGAACAATAGTTGCTTTATGCTAAGGACCAACCATTTATGAACTTAAGCTACCAAATCTATGATAGATGTGGTATGAAATGAAAATTTCTAGTAGATGACGAACAATATGCAATAAAGGTATTCGAAACAACTCGAAGATGCTAAAAATTGTGAGAAAGAGGTGGTTTATGAGGTATCACGCACACCAAAAGCTTTGCCAATTAGGAAGCAAAGTTTGGAGTGCAGGTCCCATGGTTGATCTGTTAGCATCATCCCTCTCACTAGTATCAACATCGTCAATGGTCTTGGTGACATGCCTTGTGGGTCCTCTCCACCTTGTCACTGTTCTCTATTTGATGCCAATGATGTTGAGATTTCGTTCCACATTAATAATCTCTCCATCTGCAGTGATTGAAAACTAATTTTAAAACTTCGAAGTTACCCTCTAATATATTTGAGCCATTTTCACTACAAATTTGTGTTATCAGTACTATTTACTTCACTCAACAAAAAAAATGTTCACAATTATTCATCAATATTTTTCTATAATAGTTTTTTGAAGTAAACAATCTTCACTGCCATCAACAATTGGCATCTTGGGTTTCATAGTCATCTATTACCTCCTAGAATGCATTGCATATGGTAGATTGATTCGGATCCTAGGAAATTCGGGGGCCATCATTTTAAATGAAGGTTTAGATATGTTGCATGTGTATGTGGAAGCAATATTGAATAATTTGGAGCATATAGAAAGTAATAGAACTTGACAAAAAAACTATACTAATTTGTGCATTTTGTATAGGGCATACTCTTGAGAACGATTTATGGCTGTCTACCTTATATCATCTGCCTGCTAACTAATGTTATAAATATGTATATATAGATTATAATGCCACAAAGCTTAAAAACTATTATGGAAGTTGAACTATTTGGTTTACCATGTGTGGCTATTCATCTTTCAATGGTTATGTGGCTTGCTTGACAGGTGCATGGTATGTTAATAGATGATATGGCATAACATGATCTCTGGAAGTGCCACTTGGCATTGCGCAATGTGGCGCAAATTGTCCATGTTGTCACTATGAGTTTTGGGTGTTATGTGCAACATATATTTTGAGTGTCGCAATTGTTGACAAATGCTCTGGCATAACTTGATCTCTGGAAGTCCCACTTGGTATGACACAACATGGTGCAAAGTGCCAAGATGGCCAATTTGAGTTTTGGGTGTTAAGTGCGGTATGTCTGTGAGTGCTATGCAGTTGGTTGAAGTTGTGCACATGGCTCGTGGTGGTGCAATGTTGCGTAGAGTGCATGGAGGTTGTGTTGCACAAAATGTGGTTGTGTCGAATAGAGTTGAGATTGATCATCCAAAATTTGGTGCAAGGCGTTGCCTCGTGAAAGGGGCACGACCCCTCAACCCTGAAAGTGCTAAGCACTTGACACTTAATGTGCTCTGCGTCTATCGGGTGAAGTGTGCACTGTGGTCTTCCGAGATGTGCGACATGTTTCTTGGCATTGCTTCGAAGGCACATGCTGTTGGTGGTTGTGCAAAGATGCTTGGGGTGCGAAGTTGTGTAGAGGTGAACAAGTAACCAAGGCACTCAAGGTAATAGTGTAAGTCTGTGCAGATGCACGTGAATGGTGGATCATTCACTTTTTCTTGAGTAGAAATCATCTTGATTGCATTATGTGTAGGAAGCGTGGCATCTTGGCTTCTAGCTGATATCGGCTGAACCATTTGCCTTGGGGCTTGTTTTGACTCACCATGCCAACTCTATAGACTAGATAAGACAAATCATGTGTGCTCATGGTTTCCATATTCTGATATGTTTCTATTGGTTGAGGTTGTGCTATTGTAGGTGGTGTGTTACATAATCTTTTTAGGAGTTCGTGCATCATGGTTAGCGCTGTAGACATCCAATTCCTAACACTATTGTGTTGAAAATGTCAATCTTACTCGAAATTTGTGAAAACGCACAATTTAGGCCAAAATCACTTAAACATGCTAAATGGTTTGAGCTTGTTGTATACAAGTGTCGATTTAGGCTAATGTATTCCTAAATGGGGCAATGCATTTTATGTGGTTATTAACTTTGATAAAATCATTTCGGGTCAAAATGGCGAAAACGCATTTTGGTGCTTTGGATCACTCTTTTCTTCTAATTTGGAAGCACACAACACGTGCATGCGTTATTTTGTGTCAACAACGTCTTAAATGGGATGACGGTCCGTACGCAACTAACATCGTCTTTTAATTCCTCCCCTGTCAAATTACGACCCAATAATGACTTTCTGACTAGTTTGATTAATGAAGTGCAACCAATTTCCAAAGAATTGCTTAAATTTGATTAATCTTACTTAAGCTTATATCATAGATCATATCATTTTCATTTTCTTCTTGACAACTCTTTTCTTTGAAAAGACGTTGCTTTGCCTAAATGTCTAGCTATGCCTTTTCAAACAAGGGCAAAATGTAGACATTCAATTCCTAACAATATTGTGTTGAAATTGTTAATCTTACTCAAAATTTGTGAAAACGCACAATTTGGGTCAAAATCACTTAAACACGCTAAATGGTTCGAGCTTGTTGTACACAAGTGTCGATTTAGTCCAATATATCTCTACATGGGCAATGCATTTTATGTGATTATTAACTTTGATCAAATCATTTCGAGTCAAAATGACGAAAACGTATTTTAGTGCTCTGGATCACTCTTTTCTTCTAATTTGGAAGCACATAACACGTGCATGTGTTATTTTGTGTCGACAATGTCCTAAATGGGATGACGGTTCGTACACAACTAACATCATCTTCGAATTCCTCTCCTGTCAAATTACAATCCAGTAATATGATTTTTTGACCAGTTTCATTAAATGAAGTACAACCAATATCCAAAGAATTACTTAAATTTTGATTAATTTTACTTAGGCAAATTAAATCAAATTATGAGTTCAAGTAAGAATCCATGGAAGTTATTGAATATTTTTTTATTGGAAATCGATTCCTATTAACTGCATCATCAAGTGAGGTCTTTTTTGGGGTGGCATTCATAAGCCATAAATGCAACAAATATAAGGATTATGGCTTCTCATGCGTCTTTAATGCCCCTTCCTTCCAAATCATTATGAGGATATTTATGGATTTTATTTACATAATTGGATTAATTCATGGCCACACATCTTGATCTTGAGATGGACGGTCATGGTTGCACCTGATCAATGTGAAAAATCTATAAATAGGAGGCATTTCACTCACATTTTTAAGATTAATTTATGTAAACTCATAATGCATGATTCTCTTTACAAACCATTTGAGTGTAGTTTGATAATGCTTTATTTGCAATATGATAGCTTCATTGATAGGCATATCATTGATTTTCATATCATGAGCCTAGTTTATAGTTGGTGTTCTTGAGATAGTGGAGGAGCTTGCTTTACACCATTGTTGAAGACTTGAACATCAAATCAAGGGGAAAAACACGCTTTGAGCTGCATTTGTCTGATGAGAAGCTCTTTGGAAGATAACTTGTGTTTGTTTTCTTTCATTTGCTCTTAGTTATCATTTGCAACATCCCGTTGAATAGGTTGGCCTAGATTGTTATGTTCTTATGTATTTTTCTTGGTTTTTCATGACTAATGCTTGATCTAACCATCTTTGTAATCTATCTCTACAATTATAATTTAAATTTATTTTACTAAATATAACAAATTAGGGCCACTTTGCATCTACTGAAATTGATTCTAGACTTATAGGTGTTACCATTTAAAAGTTAGTTTTTTAAAATCCATTCTAATCAATACTTAGTTTTTAGAATTTTAGGATTGGAAACTGACCAAAATATTGGAGTCGTTAAGATCTTAGCTCAAGTATTGATGTCACTGGTTGAGAAAGAGATATGGAACCATATATATAAAGGGGATCGGGTATGTATTGGTCAAAATATAGATAGGGTCTACGCTAATAGGGATGTAACATATACGTAATATGATGGGATGGAGCATGCACAGATGCATTGACTTGTCTCGATTGATAGTCCAACCCTTGATGGGAACCTAAACCGCTATTCTTGTATCATATTCATGGTTTGGATTATAATGTTAACACCATTCTAGGTGGTGATATTCTCAAATCGGGGCCTTGCCATACTATGAGTATGCCCTAGTCCCAAATATAGTAAATCAAGGGATATCATAGGAATGAGGCCCCTGCCATAGATATTTGGGGTAAATATTTTGAACGTCCTATCCTGATCTCAAGTCTGCCTTGATAAATCAAGGGAAGTTTGCCCTACCTACTTCATCTATGTCAAGGATCATGGCAAGGTAAGCTTGCATTTCTAATACCTAGATTTGCTTCACCCAATAGCATATCAATGGGAGATTGCCTTCCTGATAGATATGACTACATTAAGGCATAGATATTAAGGGAAGCTTTCCTTCTCGATATAAAGCTTTGCTTTGCTTCTTAATTAAGGCATGGCTATCAAGGGAAGTTTGCTTCTTGGTAGATAGTTTTTTCTTTCCCTACTTAGCTATGTCATAGCTGATAAGGCAAGGGAAGTTTGTTTATCGATATATAGCTTTGTTCTTGTCCTACCTACTTGTCATTTATAGAATACATTCTTAACTATCAAGGGAAGCTTGTTTCTGAATCTATAACTTGAATATATTCTTGCCCTACCAAATTAGCTATGCCATACCTAATTAGCTTATGTCAAGTTAGTAAGGGAAGTTTGCTTCCTTATAGATATAATGATAAACAAAGTTTTGAATCATGAGAGGTATGTAATTTAGATCTATACCATTGAGTATACCCTACCTACTTTACCTACTTGAGTATGTCATTCCTACTTTACCTAGTTGAGTATGTCTTACCCGATTTAATACATGAGCCATATGTTGAACTCGAGTATGCCCTAACTAAATACCCAAGACATATCTTGATCTTGACTATGTCCTACCTAGCTTCTTATTCTTGAGTATGCTCTACCTATTTTAAACCTACTTATGTCCTCCCTACCTATCCCTTTTTCCCTACCTACTTGGGTTTTACCTAACTGACTATGCCTTACCTACTTGAGTATGCCCTACTCGGTTGAATACCCGATCCATATATTGATCTCAAATACCCATATATAATCATGACCATGTCTATCTTACCTAAGACATATTTTAAATACACAGTATCGGATTGAATACCGAAGACATATTGAAAGGAGATGGGGAATTATCATGTTTGAAATTCAGTAGAGCGAGAATTATTAGATCAAAGGAAAAGGGAGAGGGGGAATTATCAAGGGATGCTTGAATATCAGGAGAGGGACATTATCATATATATATGTAAATGAGAAGGGGCATTGATAGAGCTATATATTGAAAGAAGAGTGGTAATTATACCCTGTATAGAGAAAGGAGTGACTAGGGACAATCGGGAGAAAACTTCAAGGTAGATGTTGACCCTCATCGTCCCTCATCCTCCCTAATCATCCCTAATCAGTTCCTCGATGACCATTATTGTCCCTAATCACATCCTCATTGGCCTTCATCATCCCTAATCATTCTCTAATTATCCTTTATTTCCCATCATCATCCCTAATAACTCCCTCATTAATCCTCATCATCGCTCATCATTCGTAATCACTCTCTCATCAGACCTCATCATCCCTTATCATCCTTATTCACTTCCTCATTAGCTCTCATTGTCCCTCATCATCCCTAATCACTTCCTCATCAGCACTCATCATCTCTTATCATCCTTAGTCACTCTCTCATTGGACCTCATTGTCCCTTATCATCCCCAGTTACTCTTCCATTGGCCCCCATCATACCTCATCATCTTGAATCACTCCCTTATATACCCTCATTCTCTCTAATCATCCCTAGTCACTCCATCCCTCATCATCCCTAATCACTCCCTCATCGGCCTCCATTGTCCCTAATCATACTTAATCATTTGTAATCATCCCTGATGACTTCGTCACTTTCCCTCATTGTCACTCATCATCCTCAATCACTCCATCGATATCCATCATCCATCATCATCCTTAATCACTCCCTCAATGTCCCTCATCATCCCTTATCATACCTAGTCACACCCTCATCGACCGTCATTGTACCTCATTATCCATAACCATTCCTTCATTGGCTCTCATTATCCCTCATCATCCCTAATTATTCCCTCATCGTCCCTAGTCACTCGATCATCCCTCATCATCCCTACTCACTCCCTCTTTGTCCTTTCTTCTCCCTAATCACTCCCAAATTGGGTTTTGCGTTTGGGATTTGAAGTCTTAAGGTTTTAGGTTTTGGTTTTTGGATATACCAAATTGTTTCTAGATGGAGGGCATTGTTTTGGCATTATCACTTATCATCCCTAACCACTCCATTGAACTTCATTATCAATCATCATCCATCATCATCCCTAGTCACTTTCTCATCATCACTAATCATCTTTAATCCTCATCCCTCCTCTCCCTAATCACTCATTTACTCTCACCGTCCCAAATTTTAATCAATCAAATAAGACTCAAATATTGTGTCGAAACAATATTATTGTTGTGGAACTTAGGCTTTGGGGTTTAGGGGATTGAGATTTATGGGGTTTAGGGTTTATATTTTAGTGCTTAGGTTTTAGGATTTTAGAGTATTATGATTAGAGTTTTTGTTTATAGTTTTTTGGATTAGGGTTTAGGGTTTATGGCAAGAAATGTAGTAAGGTTTTTTATAACTCATTTTTCAGTCTTAGTATTTACAAGAGATGGTTAGCCTGCAGTGGAATTAGTATACGTGAGACTTAGAATTCTAGTAAACATATTATTCTAATAAATGAATCCAAATTTGAAAACTCAGAATGTCTACAATATTATAGAGGGAAAAGTTTTTAGTTACCATGGGTAGAGGGTTTGTGTTTTTTTCCATATATTTTCTTCCACTACATTGCATCTTCATTATCTTTATCAGAGGTCAAATTTGGGAACCATCAGGCAATTCTAAAACACATGTCATCAAGTATATTACTAGGTGGTTGAGTTGGGAATGGGGTATTGATAACCCTTACATTGGTCAGAGGCCAAAGATCAGATTGAATCGAAAGACCCGAACATCAACTTGCCACTCTTTACAGAGTAATAAGAGATCCAAACCAAAAAAATATGATGCATAAATTTAAGGCAAAAACAAATTTCAAGCCAACATTTGATCTCGCATTAAAGAGGAAACATAGTTTCCTTCATACATTTACTATTTATTTTTGAACCTAAGTATACAGAGCATTCCGAAATTGATTTTAGATCAAGGGGGAATTACAAAGTTTCCTTTGTTGTAACTTTTTTTCCCACATGAATTTAAAGAACATCCCCCCCATAGTAGTTATAATTTAAAATCCATGTCATGATTCTCATAAGGATCCCATGATAAGTATGCTCATTTTTGAAAATGCATCATTAATAATGCAACTTGTGCTCCCAATGCAACTCAAGCTTCCAATGCAACTTGAGATCCCAATATAACTTGAGATGGCAATGCAACTTGGGCATGCAATACAACTCAAGCTTGCAATGCAACTTCGGATGGGAATGCAACTCAAGCTCCCAATGCAACTCAGGCTCCCAATGCAACTTGGGATGGCAATGCAACTCAGGCTCGAAATGCAACTCAGGTTGGAAATGAAACCTAGGCTTGCAATGCAACTCAGGATCACAAGGCAGTGTGGGCTCACAATGCAACTCGAGCTCATAATGCAACCCATTTTTGCTTACCAACATCGTATTGATTTAGCATTGATGAGGAATATAGGTTACATCATATTAACTCATTTTCTAAGCCATACGTACATCCCCACATCCAAAGAGCATACCAACATCATTTTTTTTTCACTGGGGAAGAAATATAGTTTCCTTTTTTAAATCTCATTTTCCAAATCGAAGTATACAAAGCAAGCGTAAAGAGGTAATTTTTGATCTTTTATCATTTGTCATCGTCCCTCATCATTCAAAATGAATTCCACCGTGAAAGTGAAAAGAGTATATTATCTTATTTCCACCATGGAAATCGTTCAACAATCTCCCTAGGGTAATCCGTCATGGCCCTACCTAATTTACCAGACATGAATGAGGATAATCACCCTAGTACACTCCACTTGGAACATAAGGAATCAAAACACCAATCAAGATTCATCTAAAAGGGATATTATTCAGTCTGAAACAAATTTCTATTGACTACTAGATTGGAACACATTCTACTAGATGAGGGAGTGATTAGGGATGACGAGAGAGTGATTGGGTATGATGAGGGCCAATGAGGGAATGATTAGGGACAATGAGCGATGATGATGGATGAGGAGGGAGTGATTAGGGATGATGAAGGATGATGAGGGTTGTTGAGGGAGTGATGAGGGATGATGAGGAACAATGAAATATGAAGTATTAACTAGGGATGATGATAAACGATGATGGTTGATGAGGGAGTTATTAGGAATGATGAGGGATGATGAGAGTGTGACTAGGGATGATGAGGGATGATGAGAGAGTGATTAGGTATGATTAGGGATGATGAGTTTCAATGAGGGAGTGTTTAGGGATGATTAGGGACAATGAGGGATGATCAAGGATGATGGAGTGATTGCGGTTGATGAGGTAGTGATTAATGATAATGAAAGATGATAGCGACTAATGAGGGAGTGATAGAGATAATGAGGGGCAATGACCGCTGATGAGGGAGTGACTAGGGATGATAAGGAGACACGAGGGTCGATGAGGGAGTGATTATGGATGATGAGGGTCGATTAAAGAGTGTTCTATGTGAATTTAAAATGCTAGAACATGACTTTATTTTATGCAACTTTATAGTAATGCATGAGATTGGAATTAAAGAATGCATGGATTGACCCATATGTCTGATATTTGTTTCAGTGTGAATGGTGTCTTTTAAGGATGACTTTTGAATGGTTTTTGATTCATTCTATTCTGAATGGAGTGTATTAGGGTGACTAACTACATTCATATCTGGTATAAGTTATCATGACTGCAGGTAGATGTCATGTATGAGTGACTGCATACATACATGTAGTAATAGGTATGCGGTATATGTCGTATATGAGTGACTGTATCATGACTATAGATATGTTACAGGTTGCATGTTATGGGGAAGTCATTTATGCATATTTATAGACCAATTGATTGAAAACCCCACAAATTATTTAGAGATCCGCCTTCAAGCTTGGGTATTCAATCGGGTAGAGCATACTCAAGTAGGTAAAGTATGTAGGTCAGACTCAATTAGGTAAAATATGGGGCATACTCAATGGTATATATCTATTACATACGTAACATGATTTGAAACTTTGTTTCTCATTTTCTCTTTCAATCCTGAAATTCTGAAAACTAAGTATTGACCAAAATGGATTTTGAAAAACTAATTTCTAAATGGTAACTCCCACAACTCTAGAATCAATTTCATAAGATGTAAAGTGGATCTAATTTGTTATATTTAATAAAATAAATTTAAATGATAAGAATATAAAATGTAATATAAATTAAATGTAAATTTATACTTATTCTACTAAATATATACTCTCACTAAAAAAACTTCTTGTAACTCAAACCTCACTCTCACTAACATTACCTCTTGTGACTCAAACCTAAATTACTCACTAATAGAATGTCATACACTCACTAAAGGGTAATATACTCTCACTAACCTTATTAAAAATATCTTTCAAAGTGCATACACCCTTTGAAAGACATGTTTTCCCTATAAACATGTTTTTCAAAAGACGTACACCCTTTTCACTTAAATATAAACTTATTAAATTTATTTTACTAAATATATTCTCTCACTAAAAAAGTCTCTTGTAACTCAAACCTCACTCTCACTAACAGAATCTCTTGTAACTCAAACCTAACTTACTCTCACTAATAGAATGGAGTACGCTCACTGAAGGCTAAATATATACTCTCATTAACCTTTATTAAAAATGTCTTTCAAAGGGCGTACGCACTTTGAAAGACTTGTGTTCGTTATAAACATGTATTTCAAAGGGTGTACGTCCTTTGCAAAGGGCGTAGCCCCTTTCAACATTTTAGTCTTTGAATTTTGTGCTTTTCTTTCAAAATTGCTTTGGGTATAGGTTTGAGGAGGTCCGAACCTAGTCTAAAATCAGTCATGGAGTATCCCATATTCTTTTAAGCAAATTTATGAGTATTTTTTGTCTTTGTTGACACATTTGATTAGGCATATTAAAAAAAAGAATTATATGGGTTTATAGAGGTGAAAGAGTAGTTTTTGAATGTATATATATATTTTAAGACTATATACATATCATTACAAATACCTTTATAAAATTTTAATTATTAATCGAAAGTTTATAAAACTTATATATCTCAACAATCTACACATCGTCAGCGATGCTTTACAAAAAGAAAAATGATTTTTATAAAGTTAAGGTCAAAAAATTATGTCCATACACATGTAATTTCAATTTTCCAGTTGTCTTGATTTGTAAAATTATTTAATATATGTATCAATAAAAATATTCTCAACAATCTTCGACATTTTATCTATCCATATATGAAATTTCATTCACCAATTCATTCATTTACTCAAAAAAAAACGTGTATGTACACATGCACTCTCCATACTTTTTAATAAAAATGTCAAGCCATTGTCATAAATGCATCTATTTCACACACTATATTATTATTTGGGTATTGGAAAAAAAATTAGAAATTACATTCAAAATTTCACAATTCATATTGTTGCATCGTTGTCAAATTCATTTTCCAAGTGTCTCTAAAATTCTCTTAAAGTTCAACAATTGTTATTTGTAGAAAAAAAAGTCTCTTTAAGCCCCCCTTTTGTCCTCCATTATCTTCCATTTACTCTTTCACAGCTCAAAAGATCACTAGTTAATTATTACCTTTTTTGTACCCTCTACTATTGAAAACCAGATCTAACCTAGCTCACTTTCTCTTTTTTGTTTCTACAATCATCATAATGATACATCAGTAACATCTGAATGGAAAATAAATATCAAATATGACAAGTAATTTCAATTTGAATTTACATCAGTGATTCCATAACAAACTGAATTTAATCATTCACGTGACAATATAAACATGTTCAATACACATCATATCATCATAATATCTCAAAACAGAGTCTCAATATCATCTAAGGAATAGTTAAATAGCAACTGAAACAACTATGTATCATGCTAATATAAATTAAATGTGCACTCGATAGTGTCATGAAAGAAATCAAAGCACACAAAATTGAGGTCATGACATAAAAACAAATAAAATAGGAACAAGATCTCTTCAAAATGTACACAAGGTGGAGAAAATGTAAGAAAAATAGGTTATTGTTGTGCATGAAAATAATGTTTTGAGTTCCATCATGGTGAATGCTCCCTCCGTGAAATCAACTTCCTTCATTTAGTGATCAAAATAAGATCTTAACATTTTATCCCAAGAAAAAGTAATGAAGGAAGAATGTATTGGAAATACACTTTTAGCCTCATTCAAAGAACATGAGATGAAGTATGACCACACACAAATTTGTGAAAAATTTCTTAGAAATAATTCATAAGAATAAGTTTTTGCTGATTTTCAACATCATGAAGTTTTAATTCCATGCCAATTCATGGAAGCCTTTGATGTGGATTTGGTTCAAAATTTCATAGTAGAAAATCCACATGAGCAACCATAAATCAAGAATTTTGAAGATATGACTCATGTTGGATGTGTTGGGGGATCAAACCAACAATAGATTACACTTGTGAAAGCAATAAACGCGAAAATAAATCAGATAGATAAGTAACTGAAATGATAAATAGCACATAACAAGATATACAAGAAAACACCCTGAAAACTTGTATTGAAACTCTTTACAATAGGAATACAATATGAAGAAACTTCGTTCTTCCACACCTCTCTCAGATGCACACAAGATCTCTCAGTAGATCTCTATTCCTCAAGAGCTCACTCTCAAGTACACTCAAATCCAACAACCTGGATTGATGCAACTCTGTACTGTCCTTCAAACATTCACAATGTTCTACTCTTACAGTTCTACACACATTCTTACAATTCTAAGCTAAGAAGATCTTCCTACATATAGAAATAGGAAACTTGAGCATGCTCTTACAACAAACAGTTAAGCCTCTTGAACAAGGGCTCTAAAAATAATATTGCTAACAATAGAGACGCAAGCTTGAGTCCACGACTCAAACTTATCATGCAAACACTCACTGACGTCGGCGCCTCTGCAACTGCTACTAACCGACGTCGGTCTCTCCTGACCGACGCCGGCGTCTGTGTAGACCCGAACCTGTTTAAGTATGCTCCTTGGTGAAGCTTTTAGCTCCACACCCTAACAATCTCCCACTTGGAGATAAACCAGCTGCACCAACCTGTACAACATCATCTTCTAGCTCCTCCATCTTCAACTCAATCATGAAGACCAATAGAAGTTGAATGAAGATTCAATTTCTCCATCGTAACCGGCTTTGTTAGCATATCAGCAGGATTCTTGTCTGTATGGATTTTCTCCAGCTTCAACTCACCATCTTCCAATACCTGCCGTATGAAGTGGTACCTTAGCTGTATGTGCTTGGTTCTAGAATGAAAGGCTGAGTTCTTGGCCAAATGGATTGCACTCTGACTGTCACTGTACAATCTGCAACTCCCATGCTCCCTTCCAAGCTCTTCCATGAACCGTGTCATCCATATCATCTCCTTGCTAGCTTCTGTAGCTGCAATATATTCTGCTTCTGTAGTTGACAAGGCTATAACCTTCTGCAACTTAGATATCCAACTAACCGCTGTTCCACCTACAGTAAAAACATAACCTGTGGTGCTCCTCCTGCCATCCAAATCTCCTGCCATATCTGAATCTACATAGCCATGTAGAGAAGTATCTGAACCTCCATAGCATAGGTGCTTGCTGCTGGTTCCTCTCAGATATCTAAGGATCCATTGAACCGCTTTCCAATGTTCCTTACCTGGATTGGCCATATACTTACTACTCCCACTGCTTGGGCAATATCTGGTCTAGTACATACCATTGCATACATCAAACTCCCTACTGCGGAAGAATATGGAACCGTACTCATGTACTCTACCTCATCATGTGAATTGGGACATTGTTCTTTGCTTAACTTAAAATGTCCAGCCATAGGTGTACTTACCGGTTTTGCATCCTGCATATTAAACCTCTCCAACACCTTGTTCACATAATCTTCTTGAGACAATATCAACCTGTGATTTTTCCTGTCTCTCCTAATGCTCATGCCAAGGATCTTCTTAGTTGCTCCCAAATCCTTCATGGCAAACTTTTGAGCTAACTTCTCCTTAAGCTCAGAGATATCCTGCATGTGAGACCCTGCAACCAGCATGTCATCTACATACAACAATAGAATAATATATCTACCGTTATCAAATCTCTTGAAATATACACAATGGTCTGATTGACACCTACTGTAGCCATGCTCAGTCATAAACCTGTCAAATTTCAAGTACCATTGCCTTGGAGCTTGCTTGAGGCCATACAAGCTTTTCTTTAACCTGCACACAAATTTTTCCTTACCTTTGACCTCGAAACCTTCTGGCTGTTCCATATAAATTTTCTCATCCAAATCTCCATGAAGAAACGCTGTCTTAACATCTAGCTGCTCGAGATGCAAATCCTCAAAAGCAACCAAAGACAATACAACCCTTATAGAAGTCATCTTAACAACCGGAGAAAAAATTTCACCAAAGTCAATACCTGGCTTTTGTGCAAATCCTTTTACCACTAATCTGGCCTTATATCGCATCTGTCCATCCTCACTTTCCTTCAACCTGTAGGTCCATCTGTTCTTCAGTGTTCTCTTACCAGCTGGCAATTCAACCAAATCCCATGTTTGGTTCTCTCTTAAGGACTCCATCTCCTCAACCATGCCACGCTCCCACTTACTCCTGGGCTCCACCTGTAATGCTTCTTCAAAACTTTCTGGTTCTCCACCATCAGTTAGCAATAAATAATATAAGGAAGGAGAATATCTAATTGGAGGCTTACTTACCCTTTCAGACCTCCTGGTGGGTGTCTTGGACTTGTTTTCAACAATCTGTCCACCCAAATTTTCTGACAGTGACCGACCTCGGCCACCTGTAGACCTGTCACTCGCCGTCGTCGGTTCTACCTGACCGACCCCGGTGCCTGGTCTGCCGACGTCGGTCTCTGTATGACCGACATCGGTTTCTGTACTGCCGACGCCGGTTCCAGCCTGCCGACGTCGGTCTCTGTGTTTTCCTGCAAGTGATTATTTTTTTTTCCCGCGAGCTCATTTTGAACCATAACTTCGTCCAATTCACTATTGCTCTGCCCAGATTGATCCAGCTTCCTTATCTGATCACTGTACATCACTCTTTCATTGAAAACAACATCACGGCTCCTGATTACCTTGTTAGTTCATAGATTCCAAAATCTAAAACCAAAATCATCTGAGCCATAGCCTATAAACGTGCACCTCATAGACTTAGGATCAAGCTTCTTTCTATTTTCCTTATCTATATGCACAAAGGCTTCACTACCAAAAACTTTGAGATATGAGAGATCTACCTTTTTACCTGTCCATGCCTCTTCTGGAATTCCACCATCCAGAGCTGTAGAGGGTCCTCTGTTAATCAGGTACATTGCGGTGTCAACTGCTTCTGCCCAAAACTCTAAGGGCAACCCTGCATGCAATCTCATACATCTTGCCCGCTCCATGATAGTTCTGTTCATCCTTTCAGCAATACCATTCTGCTGAGGTGTCCTTGGAACCGTCCTTTGCCTACGGATTCCTTGTGTATAACAATACAATTTGAACTTAAGACTGCAGAACTCACCGCCATTATCAGATCTCAGGCACTTTAACTTTCTGCCTGTTTCATTCTCAACCATAGCCTT
The DNA here is from genome assembly GCA_037957365.1 of Torreya grandis. NCBI lineage: Eukaryota > Viridiplantae > Streptophyta > Pinopsida > Cupressales > Taxaceae > Torreya > Torreya grandis. Next base: position 770,517 of record JARHVA010001816.1, read on the forward strand.
CCAAAACTTAAAAGTCTCAAAAACATCAGATTTTTTTTTAATACAGTAGATCCATACCTTTCTTGTGGCGTCATCTATGAATGTAACATAGTACCGTGATCCGCCAATAGAGGCTACCTGAGCCGGTCCTCACACGTCTGTGTGAACAAGCTGCAACTTCTGCCTTTTCTTAGTAGACCCGGTCTTGAGAAAACTAACCCTTTTCTGTTTTCCAAATACACAGTGCTCACAAAACTCTAGATCCATACTTTTCAAATCTGAAAGCATACCTTTAGACTTAAGTATTGACATCCCCTTCTCACTCATGTGGCCAAGCCTTGAGTGCCACAATTTACAATCCACACCTGAAGTAGATAAAACTGAAGGACATTTGTTAGTAACACAATTACACAAGTAGAGAGTACCTTCTCTCTTACCTCTGGCCATAACTAGTGCACCCTTGGTCACCTTCCAAGAATCTGCTGTGAGAGTTACTGTACAACCCTCATCACCTAGCTTACCTGCAGAAATCAAATTTCTCTTTAAACTAGGAACATGCATCACTTCTCTCAACACCCATGTGTTGCCATTCTGCATCTTCAGCTGCACTTTACCTTTGCCAATTATCTTACAAGGCTCATCATCCCCTAAGTACACTATTCCAAAATCTCCATGGATATAGTCACTGAAATACTCTCTGTTAGGGGTAGCATGAAAAGATGCACCAGAATCTAATACCCAAGATTCTATGTTATTATGCAAAGAGAAAATTAAAGCATCCTGTGCAATACCTGCAACCTTGGCTTCTTCTTTTCCTTCGTGTTGGTTGTCCTCCTTAGGCTTTGACCAACAATCTTTGCTTATGTGCCCCATCTTTCCACAGTTCCAGCATTGTGGCTTCCTGCCATTCCTGGATTTGGATCTTCCTCTCACCTTAGACTTAGATCTTGATCTCCTCTTGCTCTTTTCTTTTTGCCTTCCCCTGCTCTCAAAATTTAAAGCGTTCCCAGATGTCTCTTCTGTGTTTTTCCTGCGTATTTCCTCATTCAAGATAACACTAACCACATCCTCTACTTTCAAAATATTTGATGCAGATGCAGTATTAGAAACTGCCATTACTAAGCCATGCCAGCTTTCAGGCAAAGAACATAATATCAAAAGAGCTTTTATTTCATCTTCAAATACAATATTGACAGAACTTAACTGATTAACAATTCCATTGAAATCATTCAGATGAGTAGAAACAGATCCACCTTCATTCATATGCAAATTAAATAATTGCTTCATAAGATATACCTTATTTGAAGCTGAGGGTTTTTCATACATATTTGCTAACGTGGTCATCAACTCTACCGTTGTTTTTGCCTGTGACAAATTACATATCACAGTGGAGGCCAGACTCAGTCTTATAGACCCAAGAGCCTTTCTGTCAAGAACTTCCCATTCTTCATCCTCCATGTCCTTGGGCTTCTTTGCTATCCCACCTAACGGTAAGTAGAGATCCTTCTGATACAGATAGTCCTCTATCTGCATTCTCCAATGTTGGTAGTTCTTGCCATTAAACTTTTCCATTCTCAGCTTACTTTCTTCTGCCATTGCTTCTCCCACTCAAACAGAAATTCCTGCAGAAACACCTGTGAGCAACCTGTAACCTGTAACCTGTAACCTGTAACCAAGGCTCTGATACCACTTGTTGGGGGATCAAACCAACAATAGATTACACTTGTGAAAGCAATAAACGCGGAAATAAATCAGATAGATAAGTAACTGAAATGATAAATAGCACAGAACAAGATATACAAGAAAACACCCTGAAAACTTGTATTGAAACTCTTTACAATAGGAATACAATATGAAGAAACTTCGTTCTTCCACACCTCTCTCAGATGCACACAAGATCTCTCAGTAGATCTCTATTCCTCAAGAGCTCACTCTCAAGTACACTCAAATCCAACAACCTGGATTGATGCAACTCTGTACTGTCCTTCAAACATTCACAATGTTCTACTCTTACAGTTCTACACACATTCTTACAATTCTAAGCTAAGAAGATCTTCCTACATATAGAAATAGGAAACTTGAGCATGCTCTTACAACAAACAGTTAAGCCTCTTGAACAAGGGCTCTAAAAATAATATTGCTAACAATAGAGACACAAGCTTGAGTCCACGACTCAAACTTATCATGCAAACACTCGCTGCCGTCCACGGAAATAGATTTCTGGACACGCAGGTAACCGACGTCGGTTCCTGCCTGTTCGCCTGTGACCGTCGCCGGTCGACCATATCGTCGACGTCGGCGCCTCTGCAACTGCTACTAACCGACGTCGGTCTCTCCTGACCGACGCCGGCGTCTGTGTAGACCCGAACCTGTTTAAGTATGCTCCTTGGTGAAGCTTTTAGCTCCACACCCTAACAGGGTGCATTCTAGATATCTATTTGAAGCATACTCGCATTCACAAGGAAATTTCTTGTGTCATACATTAACTTATGGATGCAAGTAATGTTTGTATTCTTGATATCTATGGTCAAATTTTTGAAACCATAGTTGTTTTCCCACTCATCCCTTATGTTTTCCATTAGATTCAATGAAAACATGATTGTTGCTCATTAATTTACAAGAGTTGTCCTCATCTTGCCAAAAATTGTCCCGAAAGAGTTTATATTTTTCTTAGCCCGTGAATGGCCATGTTTAGATATGTTGTTCTCCTTGGTCCTTTGTAGGTCGTTTTTTTTGTCATTTTCAATTTTGGATTGCATATTTTCCATTCCATTGTGCATGTGTGTGTGTGTTTTAAATAACTGCAATAGAATTTTGGTGTTCTTTCCTTCCCCCATGATTGTCTCTTGTCCCTGCAAGATATTTTGCAGGGAATGATCTTTCCCATAACAATATATTTTGGAGAAATTGAGGATTTGGAGGTGAGTTTCAATCGACCTCATAAAGTGATTCCTCAAGTAAGCCATTGCTTTGTAAGTGTAGATGATTCTTTTTTGAAGTTAGTAATCCTCTTGGTGAGAATATCAATAATGGAGGTTTGGTCAAGACTTGCAAAGAACATATTGTCTATCTTGAAAATGAGGGAATACGGATCAATTCGTGTTCTTCAGCTAGTAATGCAAAGACTGAATCAATATTTGTTGTAAAAGTAGAAAAAGAAAATGATGCATATGTCCAGATAGAGGGAGAGAGTACTTCAAATGTTTAATAAATTCATAATATTTTAATTCAGTTATACTCTTTAGATACAACCATAGATGACATATCAATCTTTTTGGTATATATTTTTATAGATATCTATATACAATAAACATAAGATAGCAAGATGTATAGAAGTCTTCTTCGTTGATTGGAATTGAAAATGCTAGTGCATCTCCATATTTCAAAGGGATTATGTATATTGACAACTTTATACAAATGGCACAAGACAGCCAGGGGTCGGTTGACAATTGAACATTTTTACCCACTTCCTAGTATTAAATGAGATGGAATAACTATTGAACAAATACTTTTGTACCATTAGATAAAATTTTTATGGTTCTTGGTAGTTAGTATTTGTATTGGAAAAATTGCCTGAAAATCCATTAAAGCATAATTGAACATGTCAGGTTATAGTTGTGTATGCAAAATTTTGAAGCATTCAAGAGAACTGATAAGTGTTTGACAAAATGTTTGAGAAAAAATATGGTCTCACAAAATTCAATGATTGCATGATATGCATAATGGATGAGTTGACTTCGTAGGTTAACTCCATCCAAAATACTTCCACGCTGAGGTGTGATATTTAACAATGTTGTGTTGAGCATTGGGGGATACATAAGAAATGTGTACCGTCAGTTCAATGATGTTATTATCCCACTCTGTATTACATTAATCTATCTTAAAAAAGTTTTTTTACTCATTATTGTTGAGTGTCGTAATTTGTGACTAACAAATTATAATGAAGTGCATCACTGATTGGAAAAACACACATAGATTTCTTAATTTATTCCATGTCTTGATGGAGTTGCATGGAACAACATTGATGAATCTACTTTTCTTGCCTCCATGTTCTATGGTCATTCAAATCATTCCTCTTGAGATTGGCTGATATTCTTAGAGCTACCTTAGTGATCCTATAGAGAAGAGGAGGCTTGATCAACATAGAGGATGGAAGGACGAAAAAATTTGTACTAAATGGACATTTAAGGATTCTTCCCCAAATGGGGCACCTCTGTGCGCAGTTAATTCATTCTCACAAAACATTTGATGTTGTATCAGATGGGCAAAGAGGCCTTTGATTTTTTAATGCCATTTTCATCGTTTCAAAGGCAATTTATGTTCTTAAGCAAGTTATTGATGATGCTTGGCTAAATTAGCAATAAATGTACTAGATTGGTTGTTATGTCCTAACATCTAAGTGCCTTGATGTGTTGTATTGCCTCCAAGTGCAGTTTTGTGTATAGATTTTGACATACAACCTTCAATTAGTAATTTGAAAGGTTTATTACAAATTGTAATATCTTGCTCACTCTTTTTAGAAATCAGATTTGGGGTTATAGGAATTTAAAAAATAGCATAGAACATTATATTAGCATGATGAGGTGGTCTTGAGCATATTTAAGAAAGCCCACAGTAGTGGAAATGAATGGAAACAAAGCCTCTATGAATCTCCTAATGCATATGCGTAATGAAAACTCAAAAAATATAATATTTGTTTCTAGTCATGGCTAAGATGGAAAAAAAACAAGGAAGAATTTATAATGGACAAGGCAGTGGCTTGAGAAGCTTTGGAGTTCTCTTGCATTTTGTAGGAAATGGGTTCCACAATTAGAACTAATATTTTAGTGAGTTTTTGTCATAAAAAAATTCACTACCTAATTTGATTTATTTATTTTTTAATATTTTTTTCTACCTTTATAATGTTTTATTTCACTCTAGATCCAAATAAGAAAATTTGTATGAAGTAAAATTTGAAGATACATTTATGAAATTGAGCTGAAAAGTGGATGACTTTATAACATTAAATTATATTAATTATTTTAAAATGAATTAATTTTATTTAAAGTTATAAAAAAGCATAAAAAAGTACTTGATATTTGTTTGATTCGACATCAAAATTAAACTATGTTTTTAGATATATTGGTTAAATTAATATTTTTTATAATTAGCTAGTTTCATTAAATGCAAAATCACCATTATATTTAATTTTATAAAATATATATAATAAAATGTAAATATGGGAAAACTCTAGTTAGAACTCTAGGTGGAGTTAATATAAATGATGGATTTCCAACTTCTTTTGTGAATGAACATTTGTACAAAAATAGATAATCTCGTACTGGGGTTATTTCTTTCGTCTCTTGGGGTAAGTGCTAGTTGAAATTTTTATCTTCTTTCATGCAATTTTCCATATGTTTTATGGAATAAAAGTAAATTTGTGAAATCATTTTCTGGTTTTGTTAGTCTTTTTTTTGGTTTGTTAATGGAATTTTTATTGTTACGTTATCTTTTTTTGAAAAAAATGTGTTGATTTTTGATGCTCAACGTTTCGGATCCTCTGTGTTGATTTTTATTATTGTTCATAAATAGAGAAGTCATTTAAATTTTGTATTTTTTATGGTTGTTTCCAACTAACGATGTTTGAAATATTTTCATGTTTTGAAAGGAAGAATTTTCATTTATTTTATCTAAATCCTAGTTATTTAGGTTATCTTCTTTGTTTATTTCATCATAGGTTTCTTATCTTCTCTTATATCCTCATCTTTCTTTATTTCCCCCTTTTGTTTTCTTTTTATGCTTTCTGGTTAAAAGAACTCAAAACTCCTAAAAAATCTAAATCATATGAGGGAATTGTTGTTCTCAAAAGTAGAGGGAATTTATCTTTCCCATGATGATTTATCCAATATTGTAAAATATTACTACTTATTAAAAACATTAGCAAAATTGAAAAAAATTATAATGATATAAAATTTTCCAACAAAACAAATATAAAAGAAGAAAACCCAATAATAAGTTTTGAGTTGTGAATATCTATAATAACAACAAACAAATAATAATAGATTTGAGAAAAGAACTAAACATAACAATTAAATCATTGATTTACCATTTTACATTAAAAACAATATTAATAAACACTAGTTTATTTTTCAATTTATTTTCCCTACTTATACAATAAAATATGTATTTAATAATGTCGTCCCCCTCACCCCCAAATATGTATTTAATAATGCTACGCCGCGCCACCTCAACCCCCGTCGCCCTCCCCAAAAAAATTAATTTACTTTATAAAACAAAATATTTAAATAACAAAAACAAATTAATGAAACTACCTTAAGTTGGATTTATAACTGCTTCATAGACACACAAAAGAAAACTAATGTAGACAATGGTGAAGGAAATGTAGACAATATTGTGAAAAGGACAGAGAACGCAAGTCAAAGAAGTAATACAACGACGATGAGAAGGCATTCATTCAACATGTTAAACAAGAAAAAATTGGTGTATCTTTACAACAAGTAATATTTTAATTTTTGAAATTAGTGATTTTTTTAATATATATAATTATATTGGAATAAGAATTTAATAATACACATTAGTATTTTAAAAAATTATAATGATAATTATCATTAATTTTTTAAATCTTTTTTATATAGTTATTATTTTGTGAATCTTTAGAAATTTAAAAATAATAATGTTATTTTGATTATTTATTTTTATATTGTCATTATTTCGTTAATTTTTAAGATTTTGTGTTGTAAATTTATTTTCATATGGTTTATATGATTATACCTTTTATTTTGTAGATTTTTTATATATAATTAATATAATCATAGAGCTTTGATGTAATTAAGAGAGGTTGGACGATATGATATACACAATTAATTCCAAACAAAATTTTGTTCTCCTAATATAAATTATTGAAGCCTTATATCTTTAATTTTTAGATCTTGATTTAGCCTTAGGTATGCATTATGTCATGATTTAGTCATAGGAATGTAAAACAAAACATGCATTCGATACACTCTTAAAACAAGACATTTATTAGGTAGTTGAAGGTTTATCAATGTGACCTTTATCACACAATTTTTTTGGATAGATAATTGAGGGTCGAAACTTCCCTCACCTGCAAGAAGATTGAACAAAAGTAACAAACCTTTGCCTTGGATGAAAATCCACGAGGGATAAACAATGATAAATCTTAGGTAAACAAGCCCCGAAACACCTAGGGGAGAGTAGTCATCCCCGAGGCAAACCCAAGAGTGCCCTTCATGGCCTCTCTTTATTTTGAGGTGAGAGCAAAGCAACTTAGTAGGATAAGTTGAGGACAACCTCCATTTTTCTTCTTTTGAACTATAGTTCACTCATCTAAAATACTCAATCTACCATAATCCTCACATGAGGAAGCGAAAAATCCATCTTAAAGAACATCAATAGTGCCATCCTTACTAGCTTTATCAGAAACCACTGAACTTTAACTTTATTAGCCATGTTGATCTGCTCACCAATTGGTAGAACCAAGCTTTCCACCTTCGAACTAGCCTCCTAAGGAACCCCACTGGAAGTTCCAATGGAACTAACCCCTGAACTAGGACCCTGAGGATCCAACTTGGGAGAACCAACATCACAATCATGGACAAATGATAAAGGGGAGATTGAAAGGTGTTCAAATCCAACATCTTCCCATCAAGAAGAGGCCACTTTATGCTTGACAAAATAATAAGAGGAAGCCAAATGACCTTGCATAAAGCACCTGTAGCATCTGAACGACAATCTCTCATAGTCAAGGAATTGCGTCCAACAACGATCATTAAGTATAAATTCAATAGATGTAGGGAGAACTTGAGATGAATATAAACAAACCAGAATATACACATAAGTGGTGTGGGCAAAACTAGTAATAGAGGCATCAATTGCCAATAATTTGCCAATAGAGCCACCAATGGTAGAAATGCTGGAATCAACAAAAAATGAAGCGAAAGATAGGGCAGCCTGTTGACTTTAAATTTTTTGAACAAGGGATTGAAAGATGGGCTCCAAGGTTTCAAAAGGAGAAGATACCAATCCCAAGACCATGAATTAGCCAAAGCCACCTTATTATGGTCTGATAAGTAATCGAATAATACAATAAAGAAACCCATGGTACATGGATAAATATCCAAGTTCTCTTCCAAGAGAGGATGCCACAATTCTAAGATCCACTGATGAAGGGTAGGGAGGCTTGGCCAAAAATTATCAAACTTACAAATTAAACCCTGGGATCCAAACCATTCCTCATTTCTAAGGACTTCTAGAGTGTCATCTTTTAAATACACCATCGGAAAGGTTTTATCTGCTACAAAGGGCTTAACATTTTTGAAATCAACCTGCTCCCCAATGGAAATTATATGAGCAAAGGATTTGAGCTTCATTGGTATGGCTTCCTCCAAGATCACACAAACAGAGTTGTTACCCACCAAAGGAGTGGGTGGCTTATCAAAAATATTAACTTGCTCCTGTGTAAGCCATAAATTGGGTTTGAATCACCCTTTACCAACGACCAACATAGAAACCTTACAAGCCCTAGCGTCTGCTATGTAATGATCAGGGGCACGGGAAGAGGATGGCGGAGGATCTGCCTGTCTATAAGGAAGAGACAACGAGGAGGGAGTGCTTATGGATCCCAGAGATGAAGACAACAAAGTAGTAAGAGGGCACAAAGATTTGGATTTTTTCATGCCATACGTTTTCACCACCGAAGAATCATTTTTAATCCTTGTCTCATAATAATTACTAATGTGGGATAAATCAATTAATACTCCAATCATTTATTTATATTAGGTAGTTAAAAGCTTTCATGAGTAATTTTAATTATATTTTTTATTTTATTTTTACTCATTTGTATTTAATTCATTTCAAGATGAATCCATGAGTAGTTATTAACATAATGACATTTATTTACTCATGTATTTTTTGTAATAGTCACAAGGTAAGGGGACCTACCTAGCACACAAGTGCCATAGGGTATTCTTTTCATGCACACTTAAAACAAGAATGAAATTTCAAACAATAAAATTATACTAATATAAATTAAATGTTATTGCCATGGTTGATACATTGATTTATTTTTGTATCTTATTAGGGGAGCATGTCTATCGTACTTAGAGAAGATGATCATATCAACTTATTCTCAAAATGCACAAATGCTTGTGGAAAGAAATTAAAATACATGAAATTTGATGTATTGGTCGAAAATGGATTAATCAATTTCAAGGCTTGTCGCCACTACATGACAATGAATACAATATAAAGTTTAGAGGATTTGTAGCCAATTTGATTCATCTTTTTTTTATTAAGAGCAATTTTGTTGTAGAGGGAACAATTACAAACGCGCTTTGAGGAGAAATAGGGAAATTCAAAGTATTATCTATGGTAAAAAATTTAGTGTATCAAATACAAAAAATATAAATAACAAAGAGTATTGGGAATGTTTTAGGGAAAATCAATGGTTGATTATTTGAACATCATATATGATATCATCTTGGCATGGGATATATATTTTTTAAATTTCTATTTAAAAAGAGTCTCCATTAAGGCTTTAATATTTTATTGTTGTTTAATATGAATACAAGATTAATATTATTACATCAAATTATTTTGCATATTTATTGATCTACAAAATTGTAATATTAATGTGTAATCATCTTAAAGTGGTATTTGAGTGTTAAGAGTGTTATTTGAGACTACACATCCCTAGCCTAGCCCTAAACATATCTTAGAGCTTATTTTCACACTTATCCAACCTTCGTGCGGGTCACATGCATTCCTAGTCATCTCGAAATCAGTTCCAGACCCTCATTCTTACATCCTAGCCCTTCGTGCCTAGTGTTTTGCCACTTGGACACAAGTGCCATAATAGGGATAGTAGCGCCACATGGTGTTAGTGTCCCAATAATGACATTAATGTCCTTTCCCTCCCTTTTTTAAAAATAAATTTCTTTTCAAATCTAAAACCTTCTAGAGTCAACTTAGACCTCTTTTATCACCCGCCCAAGCATCAAAACAATATATATACATGATTTTTAGCCCTCTAACCACTATATAGAAATTAGATGCAAAATACACGTTCAAAATCATAACAAGTTGTGCATAATTAATGTTATCAATCCATGTTCTGCCTTACGTTTGCATACTACCATCTACATCATTCTTAAGCTCAGATTACCCAAATTTATAGTCTCAAGCACATTCAAAGCACTCAAGTAAATTATCATACTAGCTTCACTTGTACTTACACCAACACTTACGTGGAGAGAACTACATTGTGCTTGATCCCTCTTCAAAGTATTGGCATGTAGGTAATTCTCATCACAATGAGGTGTTGAGGATGTCCAACCTACCACACTAATAAACACATTTTTGAACTTGTATCAACTGGATGCCCTAACAACATAGAGGATTAGGGTTTGCTCATAAAATCATTCATAATAGGATATATATAGGGTTTCAAAACTCGTGCACGTAGGAATAGACCTCGCAGATTCATACACAGATGTACCTAGAAGCTTGGGATAGTCCTACACAGAGGACACTACCACCAAAATAGGGACACTACTGCCACATATTCAATAATGACGCTATTGTCTAATTAGGGTGTTATTTTTTATGAGGGGTTCTGACATGAGGATCCTATATATGACACTCATACCAACATCTACCTCAATTTCTAGCATCTAGATCATCCATCTCAGTATTTTTCCAACTAAGTTATTACTTGCAATATTTATTACTTTTTTAGAAAGGTCAAAGTTAGCCAATTCTGTAACAAATCAGTAGATGTATTTATTACATATTATTACTTTGATTTACTATACTCAGTTCTTTGACAAACATAGAATTTATACTTTGCTAAGTCCTAAAAGGTTAAAACATTTGGTGAACCTAACTTACTTTGAACATTGTTCAAATCCTAACCCTAAATGCTCTTAGGGTTTGTATCATTTTTGTTTCTATGCTAAGATATTAGTTCCAAAATCTTAGATTTGTTAATTTTTTTGCAACTTTCATATATTAAATTTCTTTAAAGGTTCAAAATATACACCAATTTATTTTTCTACTCCCCAAACTACAATGGTAGAATACAACAACTGATTTGATGAAACCGATAAGAGACAATTGTAAGATTTTATTTTCAAACATTCAGATATGCAAGATGACCTTATCAATATTATTCACAAAGAAATTCAAAAATCAAATAATGGTCAATCTTATATTCCCCCACATAATAACATTGTTACACCTATAATGGGGCCAACTCAGCTAACACAACAACCAATTGTAACTCAATGACCTTTAGTGATAGTTACACCTCTTATGGCTAGTTTCTTCACTCCAGATATACAATCTCTTATGCAGGAGGTTCATACTTTGTAGGCTAAGCTGTTACATCTTGAGCAGGGAGCCACTAGGCCATCACATGCTTTCGATTCTCATATTATTATACACCTTTGGCACATCACATAAAGATAACTCCTTTGCCATTTGTATTTATGGCACCTAACCTTACATTGTACGATGGTAAGGGTGACTCAGAGCACCGTCTCTGAGCTTTTCATGCAACATGTTTTGACTATGTGTCTAATAATTGGATCCTCACTAAGTTTTTCCCATGTAGTCTAAAGGATTATGACTTACAATGGTTTTATGATTTATCGAATCAGTCTACCATTGTATTTAATCCATTGGTAGATATGTTTTTAGCACACTTATCAATAAACATCAATGATAAGATCTCATATGCTTAAGTTGCATAATTAAAACAAAAATCAAATGAGCCTATTGCAGAATAAGTCTAATGATATAAGATTATATTGTCCAATTTGACTAGCCCCATGGTAGACAAAGAGCTTCAAGACATCTTCAAACAAAGTCTTCTACTAGCATTACATGAAGCTATCTTGTTTAAGAAGTTTTTAACCTTCACATATTTATGCCACACAATGAAAGAAAGAGAAGCCAAACTTCTCTCTATGGGCAAACTAAAATATATTAGTGGACTAGAGTCAACTACTAAGAGATATAGTAAGCCTCCATATAAGGTAAGGGCCATTGAAATCAAGAGTGATCCAACGGTCATAGTTAACATAGCTTCAGATCTATTTCCTTGCCTGATTTTATCAACTCCTCCATGAAGAGTTTTCACCAACCTTATAGAATCGCCAACACTTGTTTTACAATAAATCTAGGAATGCAATGTCATATCTCTCCCTCTAATCAAAAAGGTTGATACGACATGGCCTCTTCTAAATAACTATAATTTAAATGCATTTTGCAAATATTATAGGGCAACAAGCCATATAAAAAATAGATGCATCAACTTTAAACATAAGATACAAGATTTGATAGAGGCTAATATTATTGATGTGGGCACACCCATAGAGACACCCAAAGTGCAACAAATAGAAGTTAAGGTATTAAAAATATTCTCAGATCCGTTTCCAAAGCATATAACAAATGAGGCATGGATCACTTCAGGTGTTCACTACACATATCAGGCACATCCAACACCAACATCATTTCACACTACTTCAGAGGAGGCACACCCACTATAAAATATCATTAGTGTATACCACACTACAGTTTTAGCTAGACCACTCATCACTTTATCAAAGTAGGATATTGTTGATGATGATTCATATTTATATGCACTCTTTATACGAGCCTACATAGATCATCGTCCTATTTAGAGTTTTATGGTTGACAATGGGTCAAGTATTAACATGTGCACTATCACACTTGTAAAACATTTGGAATATTCAAAGAATGATATATCTCTTATAGACATAGTTATCAATGGTTTTAGTGGTCATGTTCAGAGCTCCATCAGAGAGATTGTACTTCCACTATAGGTTGGATCAACACATGTGGTCACTAGATTCTTAATAGTACCTAGTGTCGACGTATTTGACATGTTAATGGGTAGGCCATGGTTACAACAATTACAATCTATCCCATCCACTGTGCAAAGATGCCTAAAATATATACATGCATATTAGGTCATCATAGTTGAGAGTATTTCATATGAGTATCCTTTACCTATCCCATAGATAGTTACAACACAATTACTAGTTACAACGTAGTTACCAGTCACAACATAGTTACTAGTTACAACTCTGAGCACATTTCCTATCAGTACACCATATAGTTTAGTAGAACCACTAGTGCAACCGGGGTCTATTCCTATAGTGTTTCCACATATGCATACTCTTCCACAAAGACCATTATTAGAGAGACCCCTATGTTAGAGATATGTTACAAATTCTAGAGGGCCTCCCTCTACTCATTTTATTTCAATATCACTCTTAGTGAGTTCTTAAGGTTCTCAACATAGGGCACATATGCCACCTAAAACATATTCTACCCACGGGTCCCTAAGACCTCTGCGGTTCAAAAGACACCACAGTTAGTGTCATAAATTCCTAACACCACTGCATAGGGAGGGCTAGATATAGATCACTTAGTGCAGCAAATTCTAGGACTACAATTACCCTTTCATATAACATGCATGCTCATTGTTCCTTTATTTGACACATACCACATTGATAGTGAGTCTCCCATAAGACTCATCATTTAGTATTGTTCCTCCCTTCTTGTACATAATTTCCTTCTCTCTTGATCCTTGTTTATAGTTTCATTTTCACGTTACTTATACATAGCATATATCCAAAAAATATAAAAAACAATATAATATTTCAAAAAACATAAAAAACATTCAAATATTTACTTATAAAACATAAAATTATAGATTTTATGCATTGTTATGTTTACATTTATTTATTTTCCAGACACTACATATGCTAGTTATCTTAGTATAGTCAGTTTTATCATACATACATGCTTCACTTATTTTTTTGAGTGCTTACATATTGCTATAGGACTTAGGTCCACTACACCGATCCAAATTTGTTATTATCTACCCATTGAGGGCATATACACCGATCCACAAGTTCTTCATTTGACACATTCTCACTTGGGGACCCTATACACAATTTTAATTACCAATTTCTATCTTTCTATGGTATAGATCGCAATTCTAGCAGTCATATCTTGATATTGATCAAGCTACACTTAATAAAAAAAAATTCAGTTATAACTACTTTAGAATCATCATATGTACATCCTAGCACTTAAATAAATTTGTATTACATGTTCTTGCATACTTTTATTTCTAGATTTCCTAGTTTAGACTTGATTGTATCTCTATGCTTATTCCATTTGAGGGCATTTAATTATGTCATTGATCTTTGTCTCTACACCACTTATTTTTACAGTATCTATGCTTTAAACATGTGCCCATGCTCTTATGTGTGTTTTCTTGAATGTGTATGTGAACATTTGAACATGTCCTTCTATGCGGATCTAATCCAACTTGCTTGTTGCTTGTGTATGTGGACATTTAAACATGTCTTTGTATGTCTTATTTTCTTAGATTTAGTGGCATGTCCCTTGTATTGTGTCCCCTTGACCTACTTTGCATGCCTCATGTGTGTTGTATATATAATTTCTTGTATGAATCATGCTTCAAAATGTTAGGGGTGATGATTAACCTCTATTACCACATTATTGTAATTTTATTACACTTAGGATATGGAGCACCCATTCTGGCCTCAAGATGACTTGTCCTTTTAAGACAAAATTGTTGATTTTAAGGTAAACTTGATGATATTAAGGACTCCAAAGTGATCCAAGATCATTGGAGTCAATCATAAAACCATAAATAAATATTAAATACTTTTTATTTTGTATTTACATCCAATAAAACTATTCAAATATATGGTTATGTTGCAAAATGCATGCACACAGCTAGGGAGAGGGTCTGTAGACCTGGAATTAGAAGTTTTTGGTAAATTTTTGAATTTAACCTATCCAACCAAATATTATAGAGGTTAGAGGGAGTAAATATAGTACTATAATAAAATTAATGAGATTTTGAAACCTCATACAACTCAATATACAATTTTTTTACTAAACTGGTATGGTTGCTGCCCTTTGAGATCCTAGGTACACAAAAAACACCATAATTTGAGTATTAGAGCTCCAAAACCTATGAAACTCGGAATGAAGGTAAATTTTGAAATTTAATTTTTTTTTCAAGTGGTATCATGTATATAAAATACCTTTGGAGATATAAAAATAAAAAATATAGACCTATGCATGGAAAAAAATAGTGAAAACCGTTCTTCAAGGAGGCTAAAAGTGCCACAACTCAAGTTCTAGAGATCCAAATGTTTTGAAACTTTATGTGTAGGTGATAAAATGTCGTATAAAGGCAATTAATTTATTTTAAATATTTTTAGGATAATATATGAAGGATTGATATCTCATTGTGTACAAATAGGCCTTGTTTTAGGCCTAATTGAGTGAGTCAACAACTAGTATGGCCTCACCAAGGATAAAGGGATTAAGCTTGAAGGATATATCACATTAGAAAACATGGGAATATTTCAAGGAGATTACATGCACTTTAATTCCACACCCAAGATGGATAAATGGCCAAGTAATGAAACATGAATACTCCTATAAATGAGCTAGTCAATACATGGAGTGTGCAAGTGAAGGGTTAAGTGTAGAATCAATGTTATGCAGGTATCATCAAGTGTAGATAAGGTAAAACAATAAATATTATACATGAACCTAAAATTTTCTCTTATCTTCAATAATATGTAACTCTATAGTAACATTGCCAACCACGTGAAGGTGGAGGCTAATTTGGCACCACTAACTTACAAAAAATATGTTAATATGTAATTAAATTGAAACTTATAAATACCTAAGAAATAAATAAATTTTGATAAAAGTAAACACATTTGAATTTGAGAAGTCAAAATACCTTGGGATTTCAATCTAAGGAACTAATAGGATCAGATCTATTATTTATAGTAGTAAGAATTACTTCATGATCAGATTCACGAACCTTCCATAGAGTCATTTCTAATAGCCTACCTTGATATTTGTCCAACTGAACATTTGTTGCAAGAACTAAATTTGAATAGTGAAGTATCTTACTATATACTTTATAGTCTTAAAATAATCATATATTTTAATTTTTGATAAGATAACATTGAACCCAAGTTCCAGTAACTTCCATAGACCCAATGGGATAGTGAATATTTTCCCCATATGTGACCACATAAGTCAATTTCTATTTTTCCTCTACACACTAACACAAGTAGTAGTCTATTCCCTCCTCGTTATCCTCATATGAAATAAATACATAAACATTCCCTACATCACAAAATAAAATATTATTTAATAACATAATCTGCTGATATATTTACCGAATTTAGTACATGAAACACATGTTAAATATATGGTACCTGGTTTCACTATATCATATAGATGGTCAAAGTCGTGTGATGATGTCAGCTCTATAATTTGTAATTATAGTGGATATTGATAAGTATCAATTGTAACTAGAGGCCTAAAAATACATTCATCCACCCATTCTTGTGACTTCCACTCATTCCAAACAAAGTCAATGCATGTAGAACAAAAGCATGCCATGTGCCTCATATGAACTATCCAAGAACTTGTATTTTAGATACGAAATGATTTTAACTCAATTGATCATGTTATTATGTTAAAATATTCATATCTTACCAATTGTTCATCCTCCATCAACCAAAAATATCTACAAATAGTGGACTTTTATTGAGCAACATGGCCCATATTTTCATTACATCATTCAACTATGTTTTTTTCATCTGTCAAATCAATGACCTCTTCAAAATTTAACTCCTATCTTGAAATCACTCTTTTGACACATGATATGACACCATCATGATACCATTTTCCATGGTCTGCTTCAATGAAAATCCAAATATGTTGTACATTAGTGGTCACATCCATCCTACTTAGCCAATAGAACATTCATGCATTCTTAAATTATGATGTGTAGTTATCTGACCAGATATAATGTTGATTGAAAGTAATGCTACTTTCACTCAACTTTTCATAAAACATCTAAAAATAACCTTGCACATACTTTGAATAATTTGTTCGATCATCGTTGACATAGAAGTGGTACTCCCTTAATATTTTTTATCATACTTTGTACTGTCAGGGGATTGCACGAATGCTATATGCATAAAAAGGGAACCTGTATTGAATTTTAGTATTGTGACTAAACCTATCTTTGTGGTTTCAATGTGTAATTCTCTATAAATTAAATTACTAAAATAATAGTACCAATCGAGAATGTGTCCTTACTTAACTTGAATTGTTCATCTAGCCATTGAGCTCTATGTATGTGCCTTGCATACTTACATATAATTTCCTCCCTAAATTTGTCCATAAATTTGGAAACATGTATTTATTCTATAAAAATATTTCATATTTTAGATTCCTTTCCATCTTTTAATTGATATGTCACATATTTATATTAACCAAAACCAACCAATTCTTGTCCAATTCTGTGTAATCTCCTCACGGGTATAAATTTTCAATTTTGGCAATCCACCATAAATGTTGTAAGTTCCATCCAAACATGCCCTGTTATAAAAAATTATCCATCTAGTCTTTTACAAAAAATGAATGGAATAACTTCCCTTGCTAATTTTGGCAAGGATTCCACTCCACACTCTTTCTAAATGTTATCAGTATGTAAGGTACAAAGAATGAAAATTTAACATGTTGCTTACAACAAGTAGTGCATGTGTGTTGTTTTTCACATAAAAGGGTTTGGCCATTTCAAAATATTTTTGACTAATAGAAATATGAGGATATTTATTAACAAATTAAGAGTACAATTGTGTTTGGGTCATTTCCAAAAAATGTTTAGGAAGTGGTTCACGGTTACAACAACCAACTCTTATTTTCAATACATCTCTAATATTAGGTGATACCCTTATGTTATCTTTCCAAAAAATTTCAAGTAAATATTTTATGGCATCGACTATAGCCTTATATTTCCATGGGAGTGTACCAGAGAACACCCACAAGTCATTATTACTAGAAATATCAAGTCTTCTACGTCTCACAATTACATTCATCAATGTTTTTATGTTTATATGTAATGCTCGGAGTTTTGTCTAATCAACCATTTATTCTTTGTTTAACAACTTACCACAAAAGTTGTAATAATGCATTAAGAAGCATATCACATCTACTTGATGGTATGTATTATGAAAATTTTCAACAATTGCCTTGTTTACATCATCAACATTAGATGTTCTTAGTCCTAGGGTGTTCATTATAGGTCTCATCTTATGCACTTTCATCAATGTAACACATAATTGACATATTTGAGTTTAGTTTAATTTTTGAAAGTGTCAGTCCCAATTTTTTAGCTTTTCTTCTCATATGGTGATCAAACATTTTTTAGGCATTGGTTTCAAAATATTTTCATCAATGTCAATTAAATACATGGGTCTTCTTTTCAAAATCTTAGGAGGTGTTCTTAGTGGTAAATTTAATTGATTTGGTGTTTCTATATTATTTTCTTCATTACGAGTTTCTTCATTCGTTGGTGTTCCCATTATGTTTTCTTGATTTTTACTTTCACCAATCATTATTTCCATGCAATTTACATCATCATTATGCATTCTATCATCATCACCAAAATTAAAAACCATAAAATCTGAATGTGGACTTGTATTATAATTTGGTATACTATTATAATTGTCAATTGTACTTTTAGAATTTGGTATAATATCATTATTCATTTCATCATTATTTGTGACATTCAATTCATTAGGGATAATATACTTACTTTAATGAAGTTTTTGCATTTGATGCCTTTAATTTTCTCTCTACACTTCTAATTCCTATGGTGTTTTGTGCTTTATCTTCTTCTACTTATTACAAAAATTGTCACCCATGATTACACAAAGTTGTGAACTTTTGTGGGTGGGACAACAATTCCATTATTAAAAAATAGACATGTTTGATGTGCAGTACCAAGTGGGGACAATGATCAAATTATCAATAAATAGACATGCACTCTTTAGTCAACCATGAGTAGTTTTTTTTTGTTTACTTTTGAGGGTGGGGACATACATAAAATCAATACAAAATAGACCTACAACATGCAGAAAAAAATACAACAGAGTACCTAGGGGACAAAACTCTCGATCTGAAAAAAAGATGTTGGTAAATGTTTTTTATTTTTTACTACTAACAGAAATGTGTATGCAATAATGATCAATAAGTGGTATTATATGTATGCATAATCACCCATAAACCTAAACCCTTAACACTTAAACATTTATCTCTTAGACCTTATACCCTCAAACCTAAACCCTAGTCCATAAACCCTAAGCCTTAGAAACACTAAACCATAAATTGTAAACTCTTTAAACCCTAAATAAATCATTTGAGCACCAATTACTATAATTTAGACTAAGAATTAGGTTCACATGGCTCAATTTGGTCCAAAATTATTAGTCTAAATTATGGTAAAAATCACACCACTAACTACCCTAATTGACTAATTTACTCAATGTGTGATGACATAGGGGCTAATCAAACCCAAAAACACATTCTATTGTCACAAATAGGTTTAAGAAGCTCAAATTATCCTCAATTGCCTTCGTAATTAGACAGTAAACCCTAAAGCAATAGTTTTATCCTTAATTAACATCTTTTAAAGTAAGAATTAAGTTCACAGGGTTCAATTTGGCCCAAATTGCATCACTCAATGCCCCAATCGACTAATTGGTTCAATCTATGATGATGTGGGGGCCAATTCGATGCTTAAAAAATGATGGGCTGCACATAAAGCTATTTATTCTATTTTTTTCAAAAAATAATACTACCTCTTCAAATTTATGATGTTTGAGCTACTTATACTTGACCATTTTAATTTTTTTTAGTAGTTTATAAATTGGACTCAAAATGCTACAATTCATGTTCCTATGACATCTTCAATTTTTGAATGTAGGTGTCTCAAATAATCCATATAAGTTAAGTTTTTTAGTTTTTCAGGAAAAAAACATGTCCACTTAAGACCCCCTTTTGCCCCCTCAATTGCATGCATTTACCTGGTGGTAATAATCCCATTAGGATAAATGTTAGGTATTTTGTTTCTATTTCAAACAACTGACATGGATGCCCATATTCATTATGGTTTTGGAAAATTATACAAGGTAGCTAGCAAAACTAGATGTAAAGAGATGGAGAAAGATAATAGAAAGATATTCAAAGGAGGTCAAATTGATAATATTAATGGTATGTAAACATATCTCTTAAAGTACCAAGAGATGACCCCACTCCTTTCACAATGCACTCCTTAGGACATACACTCAAGAGATTGATGTGCCAATGAGTATTGCAAGGGACATCATCAACAAAGTGATAAAGATGAAAAATATCAGTTGTGTACAAGATTAACCCAATTAAAAACCTAATTATTTATTTATATTAGGCATTTGAAGGCTTTCATAATAAATTTTAATTATATCACTAATTTTTAAAAGATTTTTACTCATAAGTGTTTAACTTATCTAAAGATGACCTTCATGAGTAGTTATTAACATAATGAAATTTATTTCCTCATGTATTTTTGGTAATTTTCAGAAGAAAAGGGGACCCACTTGGCACACAAGTGCCATAGGATATTCATTCCCCGCACACTTAAAATAAAAGTGAAATTGTAAATAATAAAAGTGCATTGATCTAAATTAATTATTATTGGTGTGGTTGATACATTGATTTTTTTTTGTATATTAGTAGAGGAACATGTCTATTGTATTTAGAGAAGGTGATCATGTCGACTTATTTGTAAAATGCACCAAAGTTTGTGGAATTAAATTAAAATGCATGAAGTTTTATGTATTGGTAAAAAATGGACCTCATAATGCAGTTGAAACCTTCATGACTCTCCCCTGTTCTAAAAGAAAATGGAATATAGCTCTACCCCATTTTCTTTGGAGAGTGTGTAAATAAAGAAACAATGAGATATTTCCAAATAAGAGAATTAACTAAGCTAAGGTAGGGCTGAAAATTATGAAAGGTATTAAGGAACCCTGCAGGTTATCTTATAGAAAGAGCAAAATACTATTTCAATAGTTGAGGAGAGTATCCTTTATATGTGGACTATTGAGGTTCCTAAGGGAGATGTTGAGTCTGGTGCAAAGATAGATAAGGGAAGGCTTAAATAGTCAAAGCCATCAAATTCTTGGTATAAATTGAAATTTGATGGTGTAGCAAAAGGGAACCCAGAACAAGTGAGAAGTGGGTGAGATATAATAGAAAACAAGGGTGGTTTTATAACTAACTATGTAGGTCCTTTGGGAATACAATCGAACCACATAGTAGAAGTAAGCGTTGTGCTTTGGAGAATTAAACTATACAGTGAGTTAAGATTAAAATATTTGGTTATAAAAGGAGACTCACTGAATATTATAAATAGTCTCAAGGATAATGCTAGGTTAAGTTGGACTATTAAACATATTATCAATGATGATCAGATTATAATGAAGAATTTTGATGATCTAAGTATTCATCATATCTATAGGGAGTGCAATGGATTGATGCAGGAGCATCTACAATAGTTCAAATTCTAGTGTGAAAATTCAAATTTTGGTTTTCCCTCCAAATTGTGAGATTTCAAAATTTCACCTTGAAAGTAAAATGTAATTATCAAAAAGTGAAAGTAAAAAGGTAAAAAGTAATGGTTAGCCTGTTGAGAAAATCAGGGGGAAATGGTTGAAACTATTTTCAACCTTAGAATATTGTTAAAACTTAAAAACAATATTTTGTTTGCCTTAAGCCCAATTTTGGCGTAGAAGTTGGGAGAGAGATTCTTGAAAAGAGAGAAAACAAGAAGAATTCAAAAAAAGGAGAGAGGATAAGAAGAGAAGAGAGGACATAGAGGAAAAGTCCTCTCATTCAAAGGAAGAAGAAAGAATGAAGAATAGAGAAGAGAATTAGTGAGGGAGCACCTCACTCAAGAGATGATAAGGTCAAAGAGAAGGAGCAAATTTGATTAAAGACAAGAGAATGTGTGAAGGAGCAAGCAAGGTTTTGAAAGCCATAGATTCTGATATTGAAATGTAAGTCTTCCAATTGATCTATGAAAGAAAGAATGAACGTATTTGTTCCATTTATGAATTCTGTAAACAGGCTTTATATATATATATATATATATATATATATATATATATATATATATATATATATATATATATATGGGAATGTGTGTGTGAAGGATGGTTCTTCATAGCATATTAAGAAATATTGGTTATTTGGCATGTTGAGGATAAGTTTAAACTGGTATTTATGTGAACAAAGGATCTTAAGAACTTTGAATTGTATAAAAAGCCTAAACAGGCGTAAACATGATATTCAGGAATTCAAAACTACAGCCCACTGTCTTAAGTAAAACCCACGTGAAAATATTTGTATGGAGTTGAAAATGGTATGGAAATAGGTCTATAAGGCAATTAGAAACCAAAATCAAGAAGAAACAGGCGTTAGAAACCCCTTTAATGTCCAAAAACTCCACAGTTGGAATTCAGGCATGTAGGTGACAGTTTATAGACAAAGATAAAACATTGGCATGTTTTGCATAGTAGATTGATTGATAAACTCATCCATTGATATGAGTATGAATGGGGAGGTAATTTAGATGTTGACATATTTGTATATCACTTTGAAAGGCCTATTGATCATTGTGTTTAAGAAACAAATCATAAACCCTGTTGGCTGTCATATACAGTCAAAGCCAACTGTGATGTCTTGCTTGAAAAGTACATAAGGTTGATATGACTTGGCTGATGATTGTAGAAGGTGTAGGGCACTAATACAGACCCTAAAAAATTTATTTGAACCTTTGAAACAAGCTAAAACACTCCCAGCAAAAATAATAAGCTCTCGGCCTATGACTGTCATGGGAAAATCTTGAATTAGGTTCAAACCCTCAAAATGAGTTTTAAAGCTTGAAAACTCTTGAAACTTTGTAATTTGACCCTTGATGATGTTATCAAACTGTTGGAAGTGGTTTCAAGGTGCCACAGTACGGAGAAGTATGGAAAAGAACCATTGTCAAGTGGATCCTAGGTGTATGTGAAAGGAAGAGCATAGGCCAACATAGGAAAAGTGAATTTCTTCAAAGAAGTACCCTAAAAAATGATTGATTCATCTATAAGAAGGTAATGGGTGTCTGGAATGATGCTTGGTTTGCTTAGAGAGCCCATACTTTACTCTGGACAAGGTGTTTTGCACACAAGGAGGGTTAATTAGAACAGGGCATAAAGAAGGAAGTACAATTCCGTACAAAGCAAACTCAGGAGATTTTT
Organism: Torreya grandis; assembly: GCA_037957365.1. Lineage (NCBI taxonomy): Eukaryota > Viridiplantae > Streptophyta > Pinopsida > Cupressales > Taxaceae > Torreya > Torreya grandis. The sequence continues at coordinate 793,751 of JARHVA010001816.1, forward strand.
CAGTATGTTATAGAAGAGCTTAATGGGTATCCAGAAATGGTTTTACTTTCATGATTGAGATAACCTATAAAAAGTTATGACCAATAAACAGGGAAAACAGGGGTACAAGGAATGAATGATCTAGATAGGTCTGTATAAGTTTGTTGATGGTTACAGAGCTGTGTAAGATCAGCTTCATCATTTGGTATCAGAGCTTGAAGCTCTTGGGAATTGGCAATTTGTTGATGGCTATGATTTCTAATGAGTTGTTACAGGATTTGGCAAGAGGATCAGCAGGACAAGCACTAGAAGACCCTGGGGAGAAAAGGTATGAGTAATCTTTGCTATTTGAGTTAGGTGTATTGTGTTGAGAAGCTTAGAGAAGCTCAAAAGTATGGGAGCAAGTGAATGCTCAAGAGGAAGATCCAAAGCAAGGTAAGCTTGGATTTCTGATTTGTATTTGATGAAGTGTTGTATAAGAGTTGCTGCAGGATTGAGAAGGGGATCAAAAGACTAGGATGCAAAAGGCCTAGGTGAGATCAAAGAGATTGTCAAAAGACCAGTCAAGGAGAAAAGGCTTGAGTGAGACAAGGGATCAAGAGACCAAAGTGGAAAAGACTTGGGTGAAGATCTCAGAGATGGAGGTATTGTTGAAGGCACTGCAGAGCAGCAAGGTATATGAGGGCACCAAGAAGAAAGCAAGCATCAAAGGTATGGACAGTTTTGTAATTGATAAAGCAATTGCTAATTTGAAGAGAGAGTTAGCTAAGATTAAAGATGAATATGAGTCTTGGATGCAGATGGATAAGCAAGCATGGGTATGGCCAATGAGGAAGAGGATGAAGTGGCCAATAGATCTCATAGTGAAAAGGAGAAGAAGGGAAAATGAGATTTCCATGAAGAGAGAAGCCCATAGAGGCTTGAAGAAGGTAAGAAGGTTTCCAAGTGAGCAGCAAGAGGAAGAAGTTGAGAAGAAAGTTCTCATTGAGGAGAACAAGAGGGAAGAGAGAAAAGATGAAGTGCCAGGAAGAGCACTTGGAAAGATGAGAATGTCCATTAAGAGGACACTCATGGAGGCAATATGGTCTCTTATATTTATATCTAATATTGTTTTTGAGTGGGTAAGTGCAGGTATGAGCAACCTTATGGAGGTCAAAAGAAAGGCCTTGAAGAGTGAAGAGAATGGTGCAAGAGAAGACACCAAGTGCACAAGTGAATGTGCAAGAAAGAGAAGAGAGTTTGCTGCTGTTGATAAGGAAGAAGGAATGCATTGTCAAATGCATGAGAAAGATGTTAGAGATCTTGTGCAAGAAAATGTTGAGATGGAGGAGGAAATTGCATTCCATGATGCCATGGAGTACCTTGAAGAAGCAAGTGGAAAACTATGCACAAAAGAGGATAGTGTAATCAAAGAAGCCATGCAAATGAAGGAAACTATGAAGCAGCCCATCAAGGAGGTAAAGGTGAATTATAGTATTGATTTTTCTCATCCACTTAATTATGGAACATCTGTTGAACATGTTGCAAAATTTCACAAAGAAGTAGTGGAAGTCCATCATCATGCCAATGAAGAAGAGGGTATAGAATACTATGATGACTTGAAAAACATTCCAATAGAACAAAAGAAGGAAACACACCTAAAGAAAGTGAATGCAAGCAAGGTAACTATGAGGAAGAGTATGGCTAAACATCAAGCCATTGAAAAGGTAAAAATAAGTTCAAATTCTGATTTTTCAAATGCATATAAGAGTAAGACTACTGCTGTACAGATGGAGATGAAGAAGATTAATAACAAGCCTTCAAATCCAGTAATAGACCATGGCTATGTGGTACCAAAATGGCTCAAGGGATCAGCAAATGTAACGAAACACACAAAGTTCAATCAAGATGATGACTCAAGCAAGAAGCAAATACAAAGCATGAAGAAAGAGGTAGAATGCAAAGTGAGCAATGCGAACTATCAAGCAAGACAACATGAAGATGTCAAAGAGCAGAAATTTGTTGGTAAATTGAACAAGTGTCATCCAAAAACTATGAAAAAGGTATGGATGGCTAAAGGTGAGAAAGAAAACTTCTCAAAGAGTAATGAAGTAGAGCATAAAGATACAAAGATGAAAGGTAAGTCAATTGCTTGCAATGAATGGGATAATAATGTTTTTGTATCATTCAATGATCTTTTTATGAAAAATGAAGAATGTAAAATGTCTATGAAAGCGAATGTGCAGCAAGGAGAGAGTTCCAAGAGGATGGATGATGAAAGTGGAGATGTGAAATCAGTTCACATGTTTGAAAAGAGTAAGGAGATAGAAGGTAAGGGTGCTTCAATTGTTTTTGATAAGTATATTGATGTTGATGAAGAAGTTGGTTATTGTGAAGACAAGCTAAGAAAAGATGAGATAAGAGGTAAAGGGCAAGTAATCCTTGTGAGTGATCAGCCCAAGTTTGATGAATAAAATAGTGAGATAGATGAGATCTTAATAAAGGAAGAGTTGAAGATGTTAGAGGAGCTGTTTGGTAATTCAAGAGAGATGAAGGAAGGTACAAGCCATGGTGAAGACACCATTGGGAAGAATGAAGCAAGACAAGAGCAAAGCAAAGAGGTCAAGGTAGTTTTGGTCAAGAAACAAGAGCATGGAGACAGCCAAGAGGCTTCATGGCCTAAAGATTTTGATTCTAAGGTGGCTTTGAATGTTTTGTATGTAGGTATGAAGATTGTTAAGGTGAATGACATACATGAGTCATTGGAGAAGCTCATGAACCAAGAAGAACAACAAGAAGATCTAGAAGACATGTATGAAGATGAAGAAGCATGGAAGTGGGAGATGGCAGCTGAGAAAAAGATGAGGAGAACATATCTAAAGAGGAAGAACATCAAGATGAAAGACAAAGACCATTTCAAACAAAGACAAGCATTGGTATTGGCAACAAGACCTTGGGATCTAGGTATAGAATGAAGACTAAAGTGAGGAGGAAGCATGACATTTGAACTAAGGTTCAAATCTTTTATAGAGGGAGAGTATGATGCAGGAGCATCTACAATAGTTCAAATTCTAGTGTGAAAATTCAAATTTTGGTTTTCCCTCCAAATTGTGAGATTTCAAAATTTCACCTTGAAAGTAAAATGTAACTATCAAAAAGTGAAAGTAAAAAGGTAAAAAGTAATGGTTAGCGTGTTGAGAAAATCAGGGGGAAATGGTTGAAACTATTTTCAACCTTAGAATATTGTTAAAACTTAAAAACAATATTTTGTTTGCCTTAAGCCCAATTTTGGCGTAGAAGTTGGGAGAGAGATTCTTGAAAAGAGAGAAAACAAGAAGAATTCAAAAAAAGGAGAGAGGATAAGAAGAGAAGAGAGGACATAGAGGAAAAGTCCTCTCATTCAAAGGAAGAAGAAAGAATGAAGAATAGAGAAGAGAATTAGTGAGGGAGAACCTCACTCAAGAGATGATAAGGTCAAAGAGAAGGAGCAAATTTGATTAAAGACAAGAGAATGTGTGAAGGAGCAAGCAAGGTTTTGAAAGCCATAGATTCTGATATTGAAATGTAAGTCTTCCAATTGATCTATGAAAGAAAGAATGAACGTATTTGTTCCATTTATGAATTCTGTAAATAGGCTTTTATATATATATATATATATATATATATATATATATATATATATATATATATATATATATATATATATGGAAATGTGTGTGTGAAGGATGGTTCTTCATAGCATATTAAGAAAGATTGGTTATTTGGCATGTTGAGGATAAGTTTAAACTGGTATTTATGTGAACAAAGGATCTTAAGAACTTTGAATGCTATAAAAAGCCTAAACAGGCCTAAACAGGATATTCAGGGATTCAAAACTACAGCCCACTGTCTTAAGTAAAACCCACGTGAAAATGTTTGTATGGAGTTGAAAATGGTATGAAAATAGGTCTATAAGGCAATTAGAAACCAAAATCAAGAAGAAACAGGCGTTAGAAACCCCTTTAATGTCTAAAAACTCCACAGTTGGAATTCAGGCATGTAGGTGACAGTTTATAGACAAAGATAAAACATTGGCATGTTTTGCATAGTAGATTGATTGATAAACTCATCCATTGATATGAGTATGAATGGGGAGGTAATTTAGATGTTGACATGTTTGTATATCACCTTGAAAGGCCTATTGATCATTGTGTTTAAGAAACAAATCATAAACCCTGTTGGCTGTCATATACAGTCAAAGCCAACTGTGATGTCTTGCTTGAAAAGTACATAAGGTTGATATGACTTGGCTGATGATTGTAGAAGGTGTAGGGCACTAATACAGACCCTAGAAAATTTATTTGAACCTTTGAAACAAGCTAAAACACTCACAGCAAAAATAATAAGCTCTCGGCCTGTGACTATCATGGGAAAATCCTGAATTAGGTTCAAACCCTCAAAATGAGTTTTAAAGCTTGAAAACTCTTGAAACTTTGTAATTTGACCCTTGATGATGTTATCAAACTGTTGGAAGTGGTTTCAAGGTGCCACAGTATGGAGAAGTATGGAAAAGAACCATTGTCAAGTGGATCCTAGGTGTATGTGAAAGGAAGAGCATAGGCCAATATAGGAAAAGTGAATTTCTTCAAAGAAGTGCCCTAACAAATGATTGATTCACCTGTAAGAAGGTAATGGGTGTCTGGAATGATGCTTGGTTTGCTTAGAAAGCCCATACTTTCTTCTGGACAAGGTGTTTTGCACACAAGGAGGGTTAATTAAAACAGGGCATAAAGAAGGAAGTACAATTTTGTACAAAGCAAACTCAAGAGATTTTTCAGTATGTTATAGAAGAGCTTAATGGGTATCCAGAAATGGTTTTACTTTCATGATTGAGCTAACCTATAAAAAGTTATGACCAATAAACAGGGAAAACATGGCTACAAGGAATGAATGATCTAGATAGGTCTGTATAAGTTTGTTGATGGTTACAGAGCTGTGTAAGATCAGTTTCATCATGGATGCACTGATTATATGACTAATAAAGGTGTTTTGAGTTTCAACCTCACCAAATGGATCGATGATTCAGACCTACCACATCCTTTTATTGACATATTGAATGAGGAGGTAAATGATTAGCCTACAAATTGAAGGTTGGTAGAGACCTATCTCCATGGTCTCTCAATAGATAATATTTATGGTTTTTTTAAGGGGGTAAGAAGTTTTGACATGCAAAGCAATCCCCATGTGAGATACAATCATAATCTAAAAAGGACGAGGAAGTTATCCTGATACATGATTAATGTCATCATTTCCATCATTAGGAAGTGTGTGAGGACATAGGGAAGTAATTTTATTTTATTGAATAAGATCAAGGCCACCTCGATAGACAAAACAAAGAGTTGGCATTGAAGAGAGGACATGGATGTTGAAAGAGTGTGAGTGGAACCATTATCTTGGAATAATGTCAAAAGGAACAAAATTGTGTGGAATATTATGAAAAAAATCAGTCTAACAAGCTAAATCAAAAGAATTCGAGGGGTTTATTGAGTATCTTTGTAGACTTTGTTGAAGCTTGGAAAGATAGGCTAGTGAAGTTGAGGGGAGCCTTGGTGGAAGTAACAAAGAATTTTTTCTTAAGTCGCAGGTATGGGCACTAAGGGCACTAAGGTATACAGAGACCGATGTAGGAATAATATAGTGATCCATAGTTTTTTACTTTGAAAAAGGAAAAAATTCATGAGACTGAAGATGGCATCCTCCGTATGTACTTACTTAGTTCGTGGTTGGAAGTTTACTTGCTAGTTATGAAGTATGTCATAATGAAGGGGAGTTTTAGAAAGTTGTATTCACATTACTTTTTATTCCTCAATCATTTCAGGCATGGAGAGGTAATTAGCTTGACCTTTTACATATTAAGGTATATTGAAAATAGTATGAAGGAATTTTAAATGGGGGATGCCGACATGCCAATCTATGAAGCTTTAATTTTTCTCTTAGTTCATTATGGTTCCCCTGCCAATGATCATCCTATGGGTTCTCTTAGGGAAGTGGGTGAGAATGGGGTTGAGGAAATGCCTCGTAGATATGATAGAGAGGAAAATGACAAAACTTTGGCCCAATGAGATAACAGGGCTAAAATGACTTGGCCCATGGTCCCTCCTTTCACAGAAAGGATATGCAAAACAATTACAGAACGTCTAAGGAAAAACAAAAAGGAATGATGACTCCCCTAAATTTTAGCCTAGAAATTTATCAATAGATAAAACTAGTATGAATTAAATGGATCCCAAAACGGATCATATTAGGGAAAGGATGGATAAGTTGGAACATGAAAACAACACTTAATCATTTTCCTAAAGGAGCTAGTAAGTTAATTTAAGAAGAATAGGAAGCTTGTGGTGGAGATGCATGACATAGTGGAGAAGATAGAAATAAAACACAAAAAATATGAACATGAATTCATGGATTTGGAGTAGCACACTAATGAGTTTAAACAAAACATGACTAGCTTATGGGTCAAAATTAAAAGGTTAGCGGATGAGATTTAAATGCTGAAGGGTAACTTACATGTGACTAAAAAAAAAAATATCATCAACATCGCAAGCACCTCTGAGTTATGGGAGGATACAAAAGAAGAGAAAAGGGAAATAAATCCTAGATGAGCCTAGTAGACAAACAAGGGGCCAACATAAAAATAAGGAAGATGATATTAAGGTCACTGTGGGGGATTCTATTTCCAACAAGATTCATGGCCTTTAAGAAGATATGGAAACTACAAAGTGTCTTGAGGATTTGGTTGATCTATAAGGTGGATCGTTTTGTTCTGTTGCTGACTAGAAACTAATTGTATGTTGATGTTTCTCCTTTTGTTTGGTAGCCTATGATGTTTGTATGTTATTTTATTACTTGCTTGTTTGAATTTTATCATTTTTGGGGCCTTTTAGAACATAACTTTTTACCTTAATTAAAAAAATATTGATCTATTCGAAGACTTGTCATCACTACATGACGTTGAATACAATCTAATGTTTAGAGGAGTTGCAACCAAGTTGATTCGTCTTCATTCAATTAAGATAAAATTTGTTGTAGAGGGAAAAATTAAAAATATGCTTTAAGGAGACATGGTGCAATTTAAAAGATTGGATGGAAAAAATTTCAGTGTATCAAATTAAAAAATATAGATAAGGAAGTGTATAAGGAATATTTGATCCCAATTCAATGATTGATCAATTAGACATCATACATAATATTGTCTTTACTTGAGACCTTGATTTTTTCAAAATTCTATTAAAAACATGCTCCATCAAGACCTTAATATAATATTGTTGTTTATTATGAATATAAGATTAATATTTATTACATCAAATTATTTCACAAGCTCATAGAATTTATATAATCTTTTTATTAATATGTTATTATTTAATATAAATAGAATATTAATATTCATTTCATAAAATTATTTGTTAGACATGTGAAATACAAATATAAAATTGATGTTTAATTAGGTGAACAATAATATTTTCTTAATAAAAAAATAAACATTATTCTAAAACATTACAAGACCATAATATTAAACTAATCTTTAAAATGAGCGGAAGATTTAATATTTAGTTTAATAAATTATTTTTTATTCTTGACGAAGTACGATATTACCCTAATTAAAAACTAATATTAACAATATTGAAATATGATTTCAATGTTTATAATAGTAAAAATGGCGATACTTGAAATCTAGTTTTATAAAAATATGTCCATATTTAATGAAATATTGGTTATTAACTAAAAATATTAAAAAAATTTGAAATTACAAAAACCCACTATCTTTATGGAGATAAAATGATAATAAAAAGGCTTACTTATGAAAAACATATATATTCAACCAAACTTGCCTAAATACACTAAAGATTCTCATGAATTTTACTATTGAAAGTATCAAATCATCAAATCAAATAAATATAAATAATTGAGTGGATACATTTCATAGCCCACTCAAAATAAAGATGAAGGAGAGTACCAGGTTGACCTTGCTGTGAGGAAGCAATTTGATTATTTTTAAAGTGCCAACAGTGGAGACTTTCTGCAGAATCGATATGATGTCTTGGAAGGTCAAGACTCGGAGGACATATCCCTCAAAACCCATCATCTATGAATTGTTTTTCATGGAATGTTCGGGGTTTTATAGACCCAAAATGCAAGTTTGTTGTACATAATTTCAGAAGGAAGTTTCTCAAGATGGACATTCTTTGTCTACAAGAAGTCAAGGTGGTAGATTTTTTATTGATAACTGTTAGTAATTTCATCTAGCATGATAATATAATTTTACATAGGAATCATGATGCAGGACGTGGAGGGGTGATCATATTCATTTCTCCAAGGTGGCGGCTTCACTTAGTGCAATATGGCATGGACCCCACTAGTTGTATGGGCCCTTTTTAGCATTGAAAACCACTATTTTTGTTTTATTAACATTTATGCCTTGAATGATGCCTTGGAGCATACCCATTTATGGCAATGGATAGCAGATGATCTCCTCGATGCCCATTAGGTCTTATGTGGTGAATTTAATATGGTAGCATCTCCCAAGGATAAAGTGGGCCACTTGCCTATGAGGTGGGTAGTTGGAGAAAGGGAGGAATGGTTTTACATGTGCACTAAATGGGGCTTTTATGATCTCAATTTAACCCCCTGACTTGCAAATGGAGTTTGGTACACCTGGATTAATCTCAGGGAAGGCCCCACTCAGATTTTGAAACAACTAGATAGGGCAATGATGTCCACCCAACTGTACTTCTCCTTTGATCATGGTGTTTCCCCTCTGGTGTAGGCACTGTTGGATTTTGGGTTTTCCAACCACTCCCCTATTTAGTTCAAAGTGGCATGCCAGTTTATGGAACCCAAAGTCCACAAAACACAATTCTTCATAAACACTTCTTTGCTCAAACATGGGCCCATAGTGGCACACATTAGGAGAGTTTAGAATTTGGATCCACATCTTTCCCAAGAATCTGGTTGTATTCTTTGGTGGGATGATGCCATAAGAAGGACCTCTCACTTTTTACATATCTATGGCCACCAACTTGCTAAAATTTGGAGACACTATTACTCTACTACTTCCTCAGAGCTAAGTCGCATGACTTTGGCCCTAGAAAATGATCCCTTTAATGAGATCTTGTAGGTTAGAGTATCTTCCTTATAGCACTGCATTCAGATTGTAGATAGCTACAATTCCTGGGGAGCTCATGTCAAACCCAAGCTTCATTGGCTCAAGATAGGGGATAAAGTTTCAAAGGATTTCTTCCAAATGCTGCAAGCCAAGAACTTGAAGTAAAAAATACAAGTCAGCTATGAGACTGGAAATGGACACATAGAGACCCCACATATTATTTAATCCTTTATCTGCCACTATCAACAAGTGTTCAAAGCTCAAGCATCCTTGACTGAGCATGAATTTACCCTTCAACAATGTCTCGTATTAGTGCCATGCAAGCTCACTCTCGCCTAGTGGGTGGCTTGCGATAGGCCCCTCACTGTTAATGATTTGCATGAGGTTGTGTCTCACACGGATAATGAAAAAGCTCTTGACATTGATGGCTTCCCCTATGAATTCTATAAACCCCTTTGGGACCTTATGGGTAGTGACTTGCATAAAGTTTATCAAGAAGAGTTTCACTTGCATTCACTAGGTAAACATATTAATAAACAAAATATTAAATTCAAACCTAAGCAAGGAGATCTTTAGTTGATATACAACTGATGACCCATCACCCTTATGAATGTCTCTTATAAAAGCATTACCAAGGCTCTGGTGATTGGGTTGCACAATATGCTACCTCTCATTGTTTGCCTTAAACAAATAGGGTTCATCAGAAGCTATTATATCTTAGATAACATTATAGCAATCTGGGAAGGAATGGACTAGGCCAGAAGGTCTAAGCAACAAGATATGTTCATTAAAATTGACTTTGAAAAAGCTTATGACCGCATTGAATGGCCATTCATACTAGCCATGCTTTGAGCACTAGGCTTCAGGCCCATCTGTTTCTACCGCTAATTCGCTTTTCAGATTTAAGAGAAAGAAGAAACTAAGAGAAGATAAATGGACAAGGCATGTGAAGTACCTGAATAAAGATCGCACACCGTAAATTCAGACGCTTGTGAGCACTCCTCTTTGGCTGTGGAGGAATGACACCTGCAAGAAAAAAGGAAACTTGGACAAGAAAATGTTAGATGGATAGGCGGTGGGTTGCCAAGCAAAAGCTTGTTCTCGAAAGTGTGAAAACTTCCTCAAGGGAGGTCAACCCACTGATAACAGACAGATAAGAGATTGAGTAAATACAGAATGCCAGAATACAGAAGTGACAAAAAAATTAAAAAGGAAAGAAAAGACAAAATGATTACTTGAAGGAGTTGTTGGGCTGAAGACAGTCGCCAAGGTCAGAAATTTCGCCGGCGTCGGTTAGCTGATCTGCCGACGTCGGTTATTCTGCCGACGTCGGTTGGGGAAGTGGCCGGCGTCGGTCGGGGTTATGGCCTGTAGTCGGGTCTGGGTTGCTTTCTGGTCTGTGGCCGGGTCTGGTTTGTGAACGGGGTCGAGACAGAGTTGGGGGACGAATTTGGATGGACTGGGGAATGGTCTAGTTCTGGTTGGGGGCCCGGTGCAAGGTCTTTGTTTGACAGGGGGATGAGGAAGTTGTCTGGGATTGGATTAAAAGAAGGACAGGGAAGAGGAAGATACACAGAGGACAGGCCCTGAGAAGGCTTTTGCAGCCTCTCAGGGGGAAGAACAGAGGGAGTAGCAGACAGTAGATAGAACAGATAACTAAACTAAAGAAATGAAATAAAATGGAACACCAGACTGTGCTTACCTTTTTGTTTGCCGAATGAAGAGAGGAGGAGCTGTTGTTGGAGCCACAGAAGACTTGTCAAGCAGAAAAACCCTGATCCAGAGCCTTTACCCCTGTTGCTGCTGTTGCACAAGGTCCAGACGGAGGAGAGATGAATGCCAAAACGCCAAGAGAGTTCTGTTTGCGAGCTCAAGGGTCCAGTCGTGCAACGGATGCAGAAAGGTCTAATGAAGGCTACCGATGCCGGCAGTTTTGCCAACGTCGGCCGAAGGGTCGCCGACGTCGGCGGTGGCAGATGGGGACAGAGGCTAAAAATAGCCTCTGCCCATTCCTGCACGCCGCCGGGCGAGGGGTTGTGGAAAGAACGGTCATGAGGACGCTTAAATGGGCGTGGGAGGAAGATAATGAAGAGATTTGGCATAATAAATGCTAGGGGAAAGGTGGAGGGATTCAAGGGAGGATCCAAAGTGGCAAGGGTAAGGTGGAGAGGGGGCCACTTGATTAAAATATTTAAGTTATTTTAATCAAATGGAGGCCAAGGGTTAGGATAGGGGTTTGAGGTGGACAAGGGGGAGAACCAAGGTGCAGACACGTTTGCGGTGTCTACATTTGCCCCTTTTTGTCTTGTTGGTTGTTCTTGACGAACTGCAAGACAAAAATAGGAGTTGGTTGCCCCAGAAAAAGGATGAGGTGTTCCCCCCTCAAAGCGATAGTCGAGAGAAGGGAACCGAAGATCGAGTGTCGATTTGACAGAGAAATGGATAGAAGAGAGTGAGTGAAAATGCTGCAGTAGTCGTGATTGCGCGTAGTCCACTTCACAGGAGGGTCGGGTCAAATTGTCGCATGTCGAGGGTCAAGGAGTGCCAAAATTGAAGTAACCGGGCCCCAGCATTTAGTCGTCTGCTGATCGGGTCACTCAATCTAAGCTGAAGCTCCAAATGGTCATCGTGTTCTAGGTATCCCAGGCTCAGGAAGTGCTCCCAGAGACACAAAAAGGCCACAAGTAGTAGGGATCAACCGGCTTGCGATCTTGTACTTGCGAAGGGTCAAAAATAGTCTGCGGACAATCTTGCTAACCAGCCGTGAGGTAGCACACACGGAAAAACAACCAAGGCAACATTGGCTTGGAAGTAGTCAAGGTCGAAGGATGGTCATTGGTCAAGGGGATGGATGGACGAAAGGATGTGGCCGAGCTAACCTCAGAAAACGTCATGTGATCTGAGTGCTGCCTACATAGCCCTTGTGTGAAGGGCCTTAGGCCAATGTAGTTCTCCCTAAAAGGGAGGAAGGGTCAGAGGGATTGATTGGTCTTGGTCAAAGTCGATGATTGGTCTTGGTCAAAGTTGACGGAGTTGGTCGTGATAAGAGTCAAAGAAGAGAGGGTTTGTCCATCATAGAGACGAACAAAAGGGGGTGGTTGAGCTAACCTCAGAAGATATGGTATCTGAGTGCTGCCTACATAGCCCTTGTGTGAAGGGCCTCAGGCCAATGTAGTTCTCCCTAAAAAGGGAGGAAGGGTCGAAGAGGTTGATTGGTCTTGGTTGAAGAAAATGATTGGTCTTGGTCAAAGAGAATGATTGGTCTTGGTCGAAGAAAATGATTGGTCTTGGTTGAAGTCGCAGAAGAGAAGGTTTGTCCATCAAAGAGACGAACGAACGGGGGTGGTCGAGCTAACCTCAGAGGATGTGGTATCTGAGTGCTGCCTACATAGCCCTGGTCATAGGGCCTCAGACCAATGTAGTTCGGACTACGAGGGTCAAAATGGTCGATGATGAGTTTGGTCATGTGTTGAAATGACGAGGGTAAGATGATGCTATAGATGTCATAGGGGTCGAGAGGCTTTCATCTCCAGCAAGTTTCCATAGTCGTGATGGATGCATGCTAAAAATGAATGAAAGTCTATTTATGCTTCAGCAAGTATTGGTTTATGCTTAACATAAGTTGGGCCTGGTCGGTAGTTTCCATGTGTATTGGTGTCCATAGAAACTATGTGAAATGGTCTAGAATGATGTCAGCTGAAAATGATGAAAATGGTTGGGTTTGAGACAATTGATGTGGTTAAATGTGACTAAAGTGTAGAGAAAAGGTGAAAGACAAATTTCTCTTTCATTGACAAGGACTAGAAAGGAAGCATAGATAGGGGTTAGTAGAACCAAAGCCCCGTGCATGCATTACGTCGTTGACCAGTATGGTGTTAGAACGATAATCGAATCACTGTGACATTAAAGTGAGCTCGAAGTCCCCTGAGCAGGTGATAGGAGGAGGATAGGGTAACCCAGTTTAAGAGCAGGAATAACCTTGCCCCTTTTATAGGAGACCCTGAGACAACTACAAGCCAAGTCCATGACCCTTTTTTTTTTTTTTTTTTTTGCACAGGCTGATCGATGCGGGAAGCCTACATAGAGATGTCTTTTGATGTAGTGGTCATGTTGCGAAGCTGATCGATGCGGAAAGCTTCTAAGAAAAGTTGCTGTTTGTAGCGAGATTTAGTCATAGCCATCCTTCGAGGGAGTGGTCTATATTTTCGCTTAATAATGTTTGAATAGCTGTCCTTCGAGGGATCAGTCTATTAGCTACAGCAATGATAGTACAACTGTCTTTCGAGGGAGCAGTCTGTCTTTTTGAATTTGACTTGATTTTGTGACCATGGATATGTTTTGACATCTTGATTTTGATTTTTTTGATTTAGAGTCATGGACAAGGCTGTAGAAGTTCAAGGACGCCCCTTTTTATTAGGACAAAGCATCCATGCATCATAAAAGGGTCGTAGAGGACTTGTTAAAGGGGAATAGGGTTGAAAGGGATGAGGTTAAGAGGACGAGGATTGCTCAAGGGACGAGCTCAAATTACGTGTCAAGTAGACGAATACTCGACTAACAGAAGAATGGTCGAAGATGCAGCGCATTAAGAGGCTCAAGTTCTGGCCGTCCGTCGAGGGAAGACAGACGATACGTCCCTGACCCATACTTGTGCGTGATGATAAAAGGTCCAAGCCAATTGGGGGCGAATTTGCCTCGTTTACTTCGCTCCATATTGGTCACGTGCTGATTCTCTTTGAGGACGAGGTCTCCGATGTTGAAATCTCGTTCTCGCAGATTTTTGTCGTAGGCCCGCTTTATGCGACTTTGGTAGACATGGAGATGATTAAGGGCATCAAGACGACGCTCGTCGAGTAACTCAAGTTGAGCTAGACGATCTTGACGAAAGTCGTCGTTGGAGAGAATGTCATGCAGGGAGATGCGGAGAGACGGGATCTGCACTTCGAGAGGTAAGACAGCCTCTATTCCGTACATGAGGGAGAAGGGAGTAGCACCCGTAGAGGTTCGAATGCTGGTGCGGTAGGCCCACAAAGCGAAGGGAACATGAATGTGCCAATCCCTTCCTGTATCGTCGACCACCTTCATGAGAATTTTGGTGAGAATTTTGTTGGAAGCCTCAGCCTGCCCATTTGCTTGTGGGTAGTAAGGTGAAGAAAAGCTAAGTTTGATGCCAAATGAGTCGCATAGTTTTTGGACATTCTTGTTTTTTAAGGACTTGCCGTTGTCGGTGATGATTTTGTGGGGGACACCGAAACGACAGATGATGTGGCTGCTGATGAAGTCGACAATCTTGTCGGCTTTTGTGGAGACAAGAGGAATGGCTTCCACCCACTTGGTGAAATACTCAGTGGCAGTGATGATGGACTGATGACGAAGAGACGAGTGAGGGTTGATCTCACCGATGAGATCCAAGCCCCACTGAGAGAAAGGCCAGAAATCCTGAGCGACTTGCAAGGCGTGGCTGGGGAGATGAAGCAGGTTAGAGTGCTGCTGACACTTGATGCAACGCCGAACATAGTCGCTACAGTCTTGATGAAGGGTGGGCCAATAATAACTCAGGCGGAGGATGCACTTGGCAACCGAGTTTCCACCGAAGTGTCCACCACAAATCCCGTCGTGGACTTGCTTTATGGCATGAGACGCTTCAGCGGAGGTTAGACAGCGAAGAAGGAGGCCGTCAAAGCCTCGCTTATAGAGAAGACCCCCTAGCATGGTATAGCGAGCTGTGCGCTTGGTGAAAGCTCGCCGCGCATTGTTAGAGAGGTTGGAAGGAGTGACAGAAAGAGACAAGTAGTCCACGAGTTGCTTATACCAGTCATCTCATGGGCTAGAATTGATAGTGTTGATATGGTCGATATGAGGAGCAATGTATGAAGGCAAAGGCACGCGATGCACTGTGACAAAAAGGCGAGATGATGATGATGAAGACGGGATATGCGAAGCAAGAGAGGCCATGGTGTCGGCAAACTTGTTCGTAGAGCGTGGAACAGTCTGCAAGAGGTAATGGTCGAAAGATGCCAAAAGAAGGTCAGCACGATTCTTATACCTCTGTAAAACTTCATTTTTACAGAGATATGAACCGTTAACTTGATTAACGATGAGCTGCGAGTCGCCGAAGATGTTGATAGACTTGATGTGGAGGGAGAGGGCAGTCTGAAGTCCCAAAATTAAGGCCTCGTATTCGGCCATATTATTGGTACAATCAAAGTCAAGCTTAAAAGATAGAGGCATGGGCTTCCCTTCGAGTGGGACGAGGATGACCCCCGCACCCCCGTCGAGTTGACATTTGGAGCCGTCAAAGAACATAGTCATTTGGTAGACGGTGTCATCGGTGGAAAGTGTGGCGATAGACTCGTCAGGAAACTCACAGTGGGAAGGTTGGTTGTCGGGAAGAGGGGCATCTGCCAGTTGGTCAGCGATGGTTT
Organism: Torreya grandis; assembly: GCA_037957365.1. Lineage (NCBI taxonomy): Eukaryota > Viridiplantae > Streptophyta > Pinopsida > Cupressales > Taxaceae > Torreya > Torreya grandis. The sequence continues at coordinate 809,276 of JARHVA010001816.1, forward strand.
GCCCCTTGATAGATTTCTGCTGGATGAATTCGAAGTCAAACTCAGCAAGCAGCATGAGCCACCGAGCCATACGTTGATTCTGATATGGCTTGGAGTGCATGTACTTGAGAGGGTCGGTGTGAGTGACGACAAAGGTTTTGTGGTTGAGAAGATAGTGGCGGAGCTTGGTAGCGGAAAAGACTAATGCCAAATAGAGTTTTTCGGTATGAGTATACCGAGTTTCATAGTCGACCAGTGTTCGGCTGATGTAATAAATCGCTTGCTCGTGATGATGCTCGTCTCGGTGCGCGATCATGGCACCTAACGAATGGTTGGTGGCAGAAATATAAAGGTAGAAGGGTTGGTCATCCTTAGGTGGAATGAGGACTGGTGGAGAGACCAGATAGCTTTTGAGGGCCTCAAAAGCTTCTTGACAGTCCTCATCCCATTTAAAGGAGACGTCCTTCTTAAGGAGGTGATGAAAACGCTGGCAGCGGTCCGAAAGCTGCGAGATGAAACGGCGAATAGACTGGAGCTTCCCTTGTAGACTGCGAAGCTACTTGAGATTGGTCGGGGGTGGCATTTCGAGGATAGCGCGGATCTTGGCGGGATCTATCTCGATACCACGGAAGGAAACGATGAAGCCGAGAAGTTTGCCTGAGAGGACCCCAAAGACACACTTCTTGGGGTCAAGGCGGACATTGTATTGAAGAAGGCGAGAGAAGATGATTGTGAGAATGGTCAAGTGGTCGCACCGAAGTTTGGACTTGCCGAGAAGGTCATCCACATAGTCCTCCATGATTTTGTGGAGGAGATCGTGGAAAATGTAAGTCATGGCGCGCTGATATGTGGCACCAGCATTTTTCAAGCCGAAAGGCATGACTCGATAGCAAAAAGTCCCCCATAGGGTGATAAAGGTAGTCTTGTGCTGGTCTTCCGGTGCGATCAGGATTTGATTGTATCCTGAAAACCCGTCCATGAGAGATAGCATCTCATGGCCGGCCGTGAGATCAACAAGCTGGTCAATGTTAGGAAGAGGGAAGTCGTCTTTGGGACAGGCTAGGTTAAGGTCGCGATAGTCCGTGCAGATCCGAATCCCCCCAGTTGCTTTAGTAACTGGGACGATGTTAGAGACCCACTGTGGATAATCGATGGGTTGGATGAAGGAGACAGAAAGAAGGCGTTGAAGCTCCTCTTTGACAAAGAGCGCAACGCGAGGATGCATCTTTCGAAGCTTCTGCCTAACAGGCTTAGCCTCTAGTTTGGTGACAATGTTATGGGTAGCAATGGTGGGGTCGATGCCAGACATGTCGCTGTATTGCTATGGTTGGAAAGGAACTGGGCATAGTCAAGCTGCTCCTGAGCATCTAAAGATTGGCCAATCTTTAAGACGTGAGGAACATCAGAAGAAGAAGGGAGGTTGATGTCAATGGTGGATTCATTTAACATAACCTGAGTCTCAGAAGGGAGAAAACGCTGGATGAAAGAGTCATCGGCACCCATGTAGGAAAGGATGGCGTCATCGTCAACATAATGGACAGTGTGAATGGTTGCCGACTCATCCTCTACCATGCTAGGAAAAATGAGAGGGAGAGACTTGGGCACCCCATTGAGCTGATAGGTCAGGGGTTCCAGGCGGATGGTGTTTATAGAAAAAAAAGACTAGGAGGGATGGAAACCACTGACTCCGTAGGTGATGAAGGAGAGATGGGCGAGTCTGGAAGAGACTGGTCGATGGTTAGCTCGGGATAAATGTCGGAAAGAGCCTGAGTAGGGTCATGATATCCCAGGCCATATCGTTTCTTGGCATCGTGATCATTGAGCGGCTCGATGGGCTGATGGGAGCCCTGCTCATAACGCCCGAAACCAAAACCCTTCCATGCACACCTGTGAAGGTAAGTGTGTGCAAAGGCGGGGTTGCCAAGAAACGAGAAGTCAGATGTGAAAGGTTGGGGTGAAGAGAGGGAATTGCCGTTGGTAGGAGCTTGATTAAGCCCCCCGTAGACGAAGTTGGTTTGGAAGTGAGGAGGACCATAAGGCATGACCATCCCGATCCGATGGTCATAATTGGGACTAAGGTGAAGGCGTCCATACTCTTGCGGAGTTTGGAACATGTTGAGGGTCAACAAGCGATATTCCCCAAGTGATAGTCGTTGGAAGATGTCTTCCATGGGGTCTTTGGTCGGCGCTTGAAGAGGAGGGGTGAGGGCAACTACCGATTGCGAACTGGTCGAAGCTTCTGCAGATGGAGGCGGTGCCGGAGTTGACGGCTTGATGGGAATGAGGACATCGTTGGGACGGTAGGTGGTGTTGCAAGTCTTGAAGGGTGAAGGGTCAGCGGAAATGGTGTGGACTTGCCCGTCATGCTCGAACTTCACACAACGGTGCAGGGTGGAGGGTATACAGGCCATGGCACGGATCCAAGGTCGGCCCAGTAGAAGGTTGTATTGAAACTCTCCTTCGATGATATAAAAGAGCTCCGGGACTGTGCGGGGACCAACGTGAATGTGAAGGATGACTATGCCAATGGTCGTGGCGGTGGTGTCGTTGAAAGAGCGTAAGATCGCGTCAGTTTTGGAGACGCAATTCTTGGGAAGAGCCAGCTGATCAAAGGCGTGAGTAGAGATTATGTTGATGCTAGCGCCGCCGTCGATCATAACGCGTTTAATGCGTGTCCGATCAACATAGGCAGTGATGAAGAGGGCGGCGCCCTGATCTTCCGTGTTAGATGTGGGAATCTCAGAATCGCTGAATGTGATGGAGGCGACAGGAGATAAAGAATGGATGAGGGCAGCGAGTGGTTGGGGGTCTTCGGGTTGGACCTCCGCTGCCTGCAAGGCTTGGATAAGGGCTTGACGGTGCTGAGGCGAGGTTTGGATAAAGTCATAAAGAGACATCTTCACAGGTGTTTGGTGAAGCTGCTTCAGCATGGAGTCATGAATTGACCCAGAAGAGGAAGACGAAGAAGGCTGGGACGCGCCAAGGATAGAAATTTTAGGCTTGGGCGCAAGGGGTGGCTTGACGAAGGGATAGGTCCAAGGGATGGCCGCTTTTTCTTTGGCCTTGTCCCTTTGCGACCTAGTGGTTATACGGATAGCATTGATTTCGAAAATGGGAGGCGAAGAAGGGGTCATGTCTTGCTGGTGAGATGTTGACGTGTTTGAAAAGGTTGGATGAGGAGTCGGGGTTTGGTCAAGAGTGTCTTCAAGGAGAAGAGTGTCCTTCTCCATATGGCGGCGGATGACGGCCTTGAGGGCACAGCAAGTCTCAGTGTCATGTCTTGGTGTACGATGATATAAATAAATTTTTGTGTCGTCGAACCAGGAGGGTTTGGACCTGAGAGGTTGGAAAGGCTTGATGGGGGGAAGGGTTATGTCAGAAGTCTGGAGAAGTCGACGCAATATCAACGAGTATGAGCCCAATAGAGGGTCCGTGCTATTTGATATGCGCGAGGTTGGGGACTTTTGCTTAGGCGAGGTTAGAAGAGGTTTCCGTACCACCTTATGGGTTGATGGCGCGGTGACAGACGGAGACGGCTCTTTCTTGGTGATTGATACCGCCTTTTTGGGAGAGGGACGACTGGAGGTAGGGAGAGGAAGCAAAGGAGGCAACGAGTTTTGGTTGAAGGCCGGAGTGGGAAGGATGCTAGCCAAGGTCGAAGGATGGGGGACCAAAATGGATGGCAATGGTGACAGAGAAGGAGGCATTCGTTTCTGTGGTCTGGCAGTCTTCTTCGCCTTGGTTGGAAGACTACTACTGGTCGAGGTCTGGCCTAGGTCCACATTCACTTGCGGGTGAGTGAGGGTGGAAGCAGGACGAACGCCAAATGACTTGATGGGTTTAGACGAGATAGATGCAGGTTTTGGTTTGGGCGGGTTTGGTCGAGGTTTGAGAGTCTGGTCTTTGTCAAGAGTCTGACGAGATTCCGCCTTAGGAGGATTAGCAGCATGTGATGAGAGGGCGCGGGTATGTTGAAGGGTTTTAAGACGCTCTCACAACACCTGAGGCGTCACTTTCCTCGGAGGGAGAAGTTCGATTTTCTTCACTAACCGGGAAAATGGCTGAGAAGAAGATGTTGATGGTTGCGAGGTTGAAGACGAGATGGGTGTAGTGGTCTTAGACGCATGGTGTGGTGAAGTCATAACAGATTTAGATGAAGACAAAGGGGAGACAGGTTCTTCTCTGGGTGGAGAAGAAACCGGAGAGCGAGGCTCCTCCAGCGGGTAAAGGGTAGGGATGATGATGCCCTCCACTTGCGGCTGAGGAGTAGGAAGGGTCGGGTCCTCCATAGGCCGTAGAAAGGAGGACGGCGAGGCCGGTGGTGCTGGTAAGGTCGAGGCGTCCTCCAAAATGAGAGATCAATGGAGAACTAGCCGGGGAGAGAGGCTCGTCCACATGTGACGGACTGATTGATGGACTAACCTCTTGAGGTTGATTGGGGACTAAAGGAGAGACCGTATTGACCGTTCGAATATTGTGTTCATGATTGTCGTCAATTAAGGTCTGGACATTGTTCTGAGTTGGCGGATGATTGGGGAAAGGTTGTTTGAAGATGTCAATGGCTTGATTAGGAGGTGCATTTGGATTGTCTAAGATGAGATCTCCCTTCTCAAGCATATCTTGGATTATGTTCTTAAAGGTCTTGCAATTTTCCGTGTCATGGCCCTTAACACGGTGGAAGCTGTAGAAGTCTTGCTCCCTATACCACGCGGGGATGGCGCGTGAGGGATCGAATTGCGGAGGAGGTCGGGCTTGAGGGAGATTGAGGGCCCCCTGTTTAACAAGCTTTTCCAGCACAGACGCATATGATTCTCCGAGAGGAGTATATCGTCGTTGCACGTATCTTTGCTGGAATTGGCGAGTAGCGCTCTGAGATGTAGATGGCTCAGGCTGGTTGGTCGAAGAGGATGAAGGTCTGACAACCACGGCATTAGCTGAAGCCTTGGATTTAGAATTGGATGATGATGGCTTAGCAGAAGAAGGGTCATTGGTCTTAGAGCTGGGATTCTTACTCCGCAACTTGACTTTATTCTCCTCGATGGCACGCAACTCAAGTTTGCGGGCCATCGTGAAGGCCTCGTCAAAAGTGCGAAAGGTTTGAACCCTCAGGGTGGAAGAGATATGTCTGGCACAGGCTTGGAAAAAGAGTTCAATAAGCTCGACCTGGAGTAAGGAAAAGGAGAGTTGATTGATAAGGCCTCTCCATCGAGCAACGAAGTCAGCTATGGACTCGTCCTCGAATTGCCGAATAGAATAGAGGTCTGTGATTGAGACCTTCTTGGTTATGTTGATAGAAAAGTGATCGAGGAAGAGCTGAGCCAATTGTGTGAACGAGAAGAGAGAATGGCTAGGAAGGGAGCTGTACCAGTTAAGCGCAGCACCCGAGAGAGACATAAGAAACGTGCGTAAGAGTAATGCATCGTCATGGCCAATGAGGTAGCAGGCATGTTTGAATGCCCGCAAGTGTTGCTGTGGGTCTTCCTTGTTTTGAAAGCGAGAAAACTTCGAAAGCTCCCACTGGCTAGGATATGGTCTGATTGGGACAGAAGGATGGATGGGCTCGTTGCAGATCTGCTCATATGAGAGAGCGTTGCGCGAGCCGAAAACAGAGGTCTTAAGACTGGTCATCTTGTTCATCAGTATTTTGATGATGTCTGTCGACGGATTGACGGGTTGCGCGCCCCCTAAGTTGTGGGGTGATTGGAAGAGGCTAGAGGAGGCGTGCGACATAGTCGGTTGTACAATGTACGGATGACTAATCGCAGGGGCAGAGGTGGAGGCTAAAGGTGGTTGGGTAGAAGACATAGCTGGGCCCATTGTTGTCACGAGAGGTTGGACTGTGGTAACGGGGGCCAAGGGGTAAGAAGCCACCCTAGTGTTGATAGGGGCCAGGGTAGGCGGAATAGAGACGACAAGGTTTTGGAAAGGAGTGGATAGCGGTTGAGCGGGTTGAGGTTGACAGAGGGTCGGAACCTCGGTGGAAGTGGGCCCAATGATAGAGGGAGAAGCCACACCTGGAGGATTGGTCAAAGTCTGGTCGGTGGTCAAAGCGATGGCTTGGGTGTCTGAAGGTTGAACTACGGATGCTGTTGATACAGCCGTAGTCGCGACAAGGGAGGTTGGCATTTCGTAGATTGGATTGCCCAAGGAGTCTCGCGTTCAGCTATGCGCGAGATAGTGTTGCAAGGCCTTGACGTTGAGGTCCAAGAATCGTTCGAAGTCTTGGTCCCCTTCTTGGACAATAGGAGTCTGCGGCGGGGTTGGACGGGTAGGAGTTCTTTCGGTCTCCGAGTTGAACTCCATTGTAGGCTTGGTCACGGACGGGGTGGACGGAAGTGGTTGACGGCTGGCGTGGTTGACAAGAGCCTTGGCTTGGCTACGAGTCAAAACCATGCAAGGCAAAGAAGGTTCAGGTTTCAAGAACTGTGTTGCTCAGTTTCAGAAAACCAGGATGGAGTCTTTGACAGAGAAGGATAGGTTTTAGGCTGCTGGTTTTGAAAAAAAAGGACAGTGACAGAGACCGACGTCGGTTGAAAAACTGATGTCGGTAAGAAATGTTGCCGACGTCGGTCAGATAACCGATGCCGGTAACAGGGGAAAGCCGACGTCGGTGGCAGAACCGATACCGGCGACTGTGTTTTCCAGAGAACCAAAAGGTTTGAAGATTCTTGGAAAAACAAAGAAGAAAGCGTCCTCACTCACTCAAACAAACAGATGAGAAGAGAAAAACAGAGAAAGACAGACAAGCCTAAGCGATAAATCCTAGGAATTAACTTTAGAATTTGTGGCTTATGCCTTAGATAAATGTTTGGGGAGATTGGCTGTCAAGAAGGTCCTAGAAGAAGCAGTCTAGAGCTGGTTTCGGGTCTTGTTTTAGGTGCTCAAAGTCTGTGTTAGGGTCTGGTACGTGGCCTGATGCTAAGGAGCAAGCCCCCCTCACTTCACGATTCCAGTGGTTAGCTGGTCTCGCTTAGCCAAGATATACCTCGCCTAGAGTTTATCCTCCGCCAGAGAACGGAGTGGGCTTCCCCCTTGGTGATGAAATCTAAGTAGGGTCACCGGGACGGGTAAGGTATCCACTGGGGGATGAAATTCCAGTCGGGCCTTCTCTCAAGTAAGTTTTATGTGTGTTTTAGTGCATGTGGTCTGGTAGTGTAACATCAAGTGTCTACGATTTATTCAATATGCGGATTTAAGTTACTAGATGTGGACTAATGCAAGCACACGCATAAATGAATGCAAAGTGTTTTAATGCCCAAGTCGAAATGTGATATTTGTTATGAAGACAAGTTTGAGAAAGGGTTGAGAGTATGATGTTTAGACTAGTCTAGAAATGCAAGGAAGAAAGATTCGTTTTAGTCTTGCTTATAGTGTCGTTGAGAAGGAAAGAAGGAAGAGAAAAGGTGAGAACCTAATGTTCCTAAATGAATGAAGAGGAAAGGAACCCAGGAGGAACCTAGGGTCCCACCGGGCATGCCAGAAATGTTTCTACCGCTAATTCGCTTTTCAGATTTAAGAGAAAGAAGAAACTAAGAGAAGATAAATGGACAAGGCATGTGAAGTACCTGGATAAAGATCGCGCACCGTAAATCCAGACGCTTGTGAGCACTCCTCTTTGGCTGTGGAGGAATGACACCTGCAAGAAAAAAGGAAACTTGGACAAGAAAATGTTAGATGGATAGGCGGTGGGTTGCCAAGCAAAAGCTTGTTCTCGGAAGTGTGAAAACTTCCTCAAGGGAGGTCAACCCACTGATAACAGACAGATAAGAGATTGAGTAAATACAGAATGCCAGAATACAGAAGTGACAGAAATTAAAAAAAAAAGAAAAGACAAAATGATTACCTGAAGGAGTTGTTGGGCTGAAGACAGTCGCCGAGGTCAGAAATTTCGCCGGCGTCGGTTAGCTGATCTGCCGAAGTCGGTTATTCTGCCGACGTCGGTTGGGGAAGTGGCTGGCGTCGGTCGGGGTTATGGCCTGTAGTCGGGTCTGGGTTGCTTTCTGGTCTGTGGCCGGGTCTGGTTTGTGAACGGGGTCAAGACAGAGTTGGGGGACGAATTTGGATGGACTGGGGAATGGTCTAGTTCTGGTTGGGGGCCTGGTGCAAGGTCTTTGTTTGACAGGGGGATGAGGAAGTTGTCTGGGATTGGATTAAAAGAAGGACAGGGAAGAGGAAGATACACAGAGAACAGGCCCTGAGAAGGCTTTTGCAGCCTCTCAGGGGGAAGAACAGAGGGAGTAGCAGACAGTAGATAGAACAGATAACTAAACTAAAGAAATGAAATAAAATGGAACACCAGACTGTGCTTACCTTTTTGTTTGCCGAATGAAGAGAGGAGGAGCTCTTGTTGGAGCCACGGAAGACTTGTCAAGCAGAAAAACCCTGATCCAGAGCCTTTACCCCTGTTGCTGCTATTGCACGAGGTCCAGACGGAGGAGAGATGAATGCCAAAACGCCAAGAGAGTTCTATTTGCGAGCTCAAGGGTCCAGTCGTGCAACGGATGTAGAAAGGTCTAATGAAGGCTACCGACGCCGGCAGTTTCGCCGACGTCGGCGGTGGCAGAATGGGGACAGAGGCTAAAAATAGCCTCTGCCCATTCCTGCACGCCGCCGGGCGAGGGGTTGTGGAAAGAACGGTCATGAGGACGCTTAAATGGGCGTGGGGGGAAGATAATGAAGAGATTTGGCATAATAAATGCTAGGGGGAAGGTGGAGGGATTCAAGGGAGGATCCAAGGTGGCAAGGGTAGGGTGGAAAGGGGGCCACTTGATTAAAATATTTAAGTTATTTTAATCAAATGGAGGCCAAGGGTTAGGATAGGGGTTTGAGGTGGACAAGGGAGAGAACCAAGGTGCAGACACGTTTGCGGTGTCTACACCATCTTCATCTAAACCATCCGGATGCCTCAGTCATCCTTTCCATTAACAGTGTCAACTGTAAGCAATTTGGCTTGTTTCATTCCATTCGTTAAGGGTGCCCACTAGATCCTACCTTGTATGTGCTTGTAGCTGAGGGTTTTGGTTTTTTTCTTAGCAATGCCCAAGCTAGGGGCATTGTTAACGAAACTTATCTCCCTCCAAATGCCACGAACCAACAAGAAGATATGTAATTGATTAATGGTCACTTTACATATGACTCCTTCCTTATGCTCATTGAGGATGAGTCCAATGTGGATAATGCCTTATAGTGTCTCGACACCTTCTGCTTGACCTCTGGTTCCAACATCCAATGGTAGAAAACTCATTGCTATAAGTAATCTTACCTCCCTCCGTCGACGTGGGCTAATAAATACAGTTAGAAGTGGATCCGACATGATGAAATCTTTAAATTTCTTAGCATCCCCTTTATTTTTGATGCTTTACCACCTTTGTTGTGGTAATATGTTGTTGATAGAGTTGTTAAGAAGCTAGAATACTGGGTGACCAAGTCTCTTTCGTTAGCAGGAAAATTTTAAATCTACTCAAAAGTTCTTGCCACCACCCATGTGTACTACTCTTCATGTTGGGTCCCTTCTAAGAAATCTTACCAGAAGTTGGAGAAATTGCTTAGAGATTTCCTTTGGGCTAATTTCTTCCACAGTAAAGGATTCCACAGGGTGCCCTGTGAATATTACTACCTTACGTGGGATGTTAGAGGAATGGGACTCTTTGACATAGCCCAACAAGGAACTACCTTATGTGTCAAATGGATTATGTGGGCCATTGAAGGCCAAGAAGCTTGGAAGGTATTGTTCAGACACTGCATCTCCTCAGGTTTCCTTAAAGTCAAGAAATCTTGGAAAGGACTCAACTTCCCCAATTTGCTTTTCATTATGTCTTCCGTCCAAATCATAGGGGCCTTTGTGGCTAAAAGCATCTGGAAGGCATGGGAAAAGATTAAACTATGGATTCTATGGAATGGTTTAGGATTTTGTAATGGTTATCTGTTTAACAACCACTCAATCTAGTGATATCCTATTTTTAATATCAATGACGTGCCTTGGTAGAGGTCCCTTGGATCAACACTCTTCAAGTTTTTTCGAAGGGGAATTCATATTGTCTAGGATATCTACTACAGGTGATCTCGTTCTTGGTTATCCTGAGAAGAAGTGAAAGCCAAATTTTGGTTATCCAATGCAGACTAGGAATCCTACCAGGAGATTCTTAATATCGTGTCGCCCTCCATGCTCCACAAAATCTCTGTCCACTCCACTCGTCCATGGTGGAAAGACTGGAATTAGTATGTGGAGACCCCTTTTTTCAATTACACTCCTCAGCTTGTGTGGAGCTTAAACTTGTGCATTTTGCTTGGTGTATACAACACCAAAGCTTGCCCATTGGTAGAAGACTCGTTCAGCTAGGAGTTCCTCTTCTTACTTGCCCTTTTTGTGGCCACCTTGAGATGCTTCCTCATCTTTTCTGGTACTGTACCAAAGCACAAAAGGTCTGGACTTGGATTCATGAGCTCTTCAGGTTTTTCCATCCCGAATTCTTTCTTTGGTAGCACAATATGCTTGGAGATAAACCCGCAATGCCCTTTAAATACGCACAAGTTTGGCATACTTTTAGAGTGTAAATTCTCTTCCGGCTTTGGAAAGAAAGGAATAATTTTGTATTTAATAATGCTTATATCGATTGTAATGTCTCTGCTTTAAGCAAGTCCTCTATCATCTCCAATGTTCTTTTGTAGATTCAAGTTCAAGCTAATAAAATGGCTATGAAGCTTGGGCACCTTTAGGATCTCCTCTCTCACTGAGGAGATGTTCCTTGTGCAATGGCTTGGGTTCTACCATCTCTGCCCAAGGATCCTAGACTGGAGGATAGAATTGCTTTGCCACCTCGTGGTGGGTATTGTTGTATCCATTCTCGGCACTGCTCTCACAACGGTACCCCGTACTAGCGCATGACCCTTCTTAGGTAGCAATAAGGGTGGCAGTTGTTGCCTCATTCGCTAGCTAGGCAGGATGGTTGGGATGTTCCTCCTCCTCTACGCCCAAATGCTTGGGGGTGATACCTGGAGGCCGATCAGATGTGTTGGACAAGTTTTCCATGCTTTCTCTGGTCATTTCGTCCACTCAAACATAAGAAGAAGAAGATGATAGGGACACTGCTCAAGCTACTAGCTAGGAGCCTATTCCAGATGGCAATGACTTGCCAAGCTCAGGTTGAGGTCCTAATGATATAGAATCTCTGCCTTCTAACCTTGCTCTTGCTGCTTAAAATTATCTTTTATTATGACTTTGTGACTTGTTCCTAAGCTTTGTCTAATTGTTAATGGTGCTTTTACTTTTGCTCCTAAACTTTACTTAGTTTGACATGACGTGCTCTCATACCGCCTATATATTTTTTAAAAATTTATTTGTATATTTCTATTAAATTAATATATAGATATATTTCAAAAAAAAATAAAAAATTATTGTGTAAACTAATTAATATATAAGCAATTAATATATCTCAAAATGAACGATGTGATGGGAGGCGCGATGGCAGCGTTTGGAGGGAAGGAGAAAAACGGAGTGGGCGTGGGCGTGGGCGTGGGTGAGGGCTCAGAGACAGCACGGCAGGGCGTAGAGGGAGCTCCCCAGGCTGGGGAGGCGTCAGGTTTGAGGGAGAGATTAAAAATTTCAAAGGTCAATGGCTGTTTCCCACGCAGCCAAGACAGACCGGTTCTGGTGATTTCCCAGGATTCTGTCAAGGAGGACCTGGAATATCTGGGGGCTCACACCCTAATTTGCAAATTCATGGGGATTCGGGTATCCCAATCAGCGCTGGAAGCTTGGATGAGGCGTACCTGGCAGGTTGAAGGGGATATTGACATAATGCTGGCAGCCAACAGCTATTTTCTGGTAAACTTCTCTTCTATAGCTGACAGAAACCGCATTTTTGAGGGTGGACCATATTTTTATGACCGTTTTGGACTGTTTGTCAAACCCTGGCACCCTGGGTTTAATTCTGCTGAGGAGTTGCCTGCCAGTGTGCCCGTTTGGGTCCGCCTCCCGCGGCTGCCATTAGAATTTTGGCGGGAGGATATCTTATGCCAGATTGCCAATCTTCTGGGGAAGCCAATTGCGGTGGCTCATCAGTCTCTAGATAAAAAGCTTATTTCCTTTGCTAGAATATGTGTTGAAATTAATCTTAACAATCCCTTACCGGAATCAATGGAAATCTGCTTAGGAGAGACATCTTGGGACCAGCAAATCGACTATGAAGCGATCCCCTTTCGTTGTAGAATTTGTCATGTCTATGGACATTTGCACCGTCAATGCCCTCAGGCTGGAAGGTTCAGAGGGACGGAGCCTAAGGGAGGCCAAGAGGCTGGACAAACATCTCATCAGGGAGCCCCAACCTCGGAGCGGGGAAAGGCTACGAATGTTGATGTCCATTCAAATGGGACATGGGTGAATGGAGGAGCCTCGGGGAATGGTGACCTTGACAGGGACGGGTTCACCCAAGTTCGCCGGAGAGGGAGAGGACGCAATCAGAAGCGTAAAGACAGGTCTTTAGAAGTGAGCTTTAACCGATTTGAAGCTTTGGACAGCATGACCATTGAGGACGGTATTCCACCCTTGGAAGAGGGAGGGCCATCAGAGAAGGCTGAGAACTGCGCCCTTATCATGGGTTCCCAGGCTATGGAGGTGCAGCAGTGTCAGGATATGGAGAACGCCTTGGATGAAGGGACCTTGGGAGGTCCTTCAGCGCAACTGAACAGGGAGGGCAGCTGGGTAGATATGGTTAAAGATAAGGAAGGATCCAAGAAAGATAAAGGAGCTTCGGAAGCGTTGGGTTTAATGCAGAGACCTTTCAAAAAAGGCTCTTTCTCCACATCTTCCAGACCCGGCCGTAGGAAGGACCAGGAGAAGCTCAGGCTCGTAGGGGACTTATTGGTTGAAGCAGGAGTGGTTAAAACCTTGGATGAGTATTTCACCCAATCCACCCAATGATTGTGCTCTCATGGAATGTAAGGGGGCTGCATAGTACCCCTAGACAAAAAACTATGCGTAAGTTGATCTTGGAACACTTACCGGATATATTATGTATTCAGGAGACTAAGCTTTCAGTGGATGCTATGGTTGGGTGCTTTCCCAAATTGTGGACTTATGGTAAATGTGAGTGTGTAGGGGCGTTAGGGAGTGCGGGGGGATTAGCAATTTGTTGGGATCCAGAGAAGGTCACTCCAATCCATTGGATGGCTAATCCCTCGGCGCTGACCATGATTATGTCTTCACCTGAATCCGGAGAGCTGATTTTGGTTTCTAATATTTATGCTCCTGGGGATATCCATGGTCAACGGAAGTTGTGGGAGCATCTCTGCTTTGTTCGGAGCTGCTGCCCTTACCTGCCCTGGTTAATGAGTGGAGATTTCAATGCTGTCCTCAGTCTGGAGGAGAAAAGAGGAGGTCTGAATCGTCTTGAACCGTCATCGGAGCTCCTTAGACGCAACCTGGATCAGCTGCACCTATCCGATGTCAAACCTATCAATGGCCGGTTTACTTGGAGTAATAGAAGATCAGGTAATGAGGCTATCTCTGAGCGTTTAGATAGATTTCTTGTTTCTTGCTATTGGTTATCTAGTTCTTTCTCTATTGCCTCGGAAATTCTGGATTGGAGAGGGTCAGACCACTGGCCAATCAAGCTCACAACCAATTTCATTGCTGCCCCAAAGAAGCCTCCCTTTAAGTTTCAACTTATGTGGCTTCGGGATCCCTCTCTTCATGACCTCATGAAACACTGGTGGAGGCAAGGAGGCCCAGAATACGGTACAGCGATGTATATTTTCACTAAGAAGCTGCAGTATGTCAAGAGAAAGTTACAGGTGTGGAACAGGTGCAATTTTGGGAACATCTATACCATGAAGAAGAAAGCCCAAGACAGGTTGGACAGCATCACCAGACAAATCCTTGAATTCGGCCTATCCGATGAGCTCAGTAGGAATGAATTTGAGGCCCTGAATGACCTTAATGAGTGGGAACTCCGAGAGGAAATTTTTTGGAAGCAGAAAGCCCGGGTGGATTGGCTCCAGGAAGGTGATAGAAACACGGCCTTTTTTCACAAGTCGGTCCAGGCCAGGTGCAACCGGAATTATATTGCTTCTCTTGCTACCTCGGAAGGGACTCGTATCTCTTCGGCTCCAGCCATTGCGGAGGAAGCTGTCCGTTTTTATTCCGAAATTCTTGCTGAAGAGGCACGTAATGCTGATTTTGAGGAAAATATGGTTTTGTCTTGCATACCTCCCCTGATCACTCAAGATATGAATGACGCTCTCTTGAAACCGATTGACAGTGTTGAAGTGGAGAAAGTGGTTTTTGCTATGAGTAAAGGGAAAGCACCTGGTCCGGATGGCTTCCCGGCTGAATTTTTTCAAGCTTTTTGGGATATTATCAGCCATGATTTAGTTGAGGTGGTGTGGGAGTCCTTCCACAGCAAAGAGATGCTAAGAGCAATTAATGCGACCTTCTTGGTGCTTATACCGAAGAATGAACAGGCAAACCAATTTGATCAGTTCCGGCCCATTGCTCTTTGCAACATGGTGTACAAAATTATCACCAAGCTTATTGCTGAGAGACTTAAGGGATGGCTGCCTAAGATTATTTCCGAGGAGCAGGGGGGTTTTGTGGCTGGCAGGCAGATTCTGGATGGAGTGGTGATAGCTTCGGAAGCCATCCACTCAATGAGTATGTCCCAAGAGAGAGCTATGTTCATTAAGCTGGACCTGGCTAAAGCGTATGACAGGGTTGATTGGAATTTTATGCGGAAAATTTTTCTTGCTTTTGGCTTTTGCCAGGAATGGATCAATTGGGTAATGAGCTGTGTCACCACGCCGTCGTACTCTGTCCTCATTAATGGGGCGCCTTCCAGATTGTTTGGGGCTTCTAGAGGTCTCCGCCAGGGGGACCCTCTATCTCCCTACCTGTTTATTATTTTGGCCGAGGGGCTGGGTCGGCTCATTAAGACTCGGGCAGCTCAAAATCAGATTCAGGGATGGCAGTGGGGCAATGGGGCTGCCAGGTTGACTCACCTCCAATTTGTGGATGACACCATTGTTGCAGGAAAAGCCAGGACTCAGGAGGCGCACGCTTTTCGGAATGCTTTGGATACTTATCTTGTGGCTTCAGGACAGAAACTCAATGAACATAAATCCTCCATTTATTTCTTTAATACTCCTGATGCCATTCAGCGCAGGATTGGAGCTATTCTTAGATTCCAATCACAAACTCTCCCGGTGACTTATCTGGGGGTTCCCATTGTGATTGGTAGGCAGCCCAGGCTCTTTTGGCAGAACATTCTGGATAAATTAAGGCAGCGAATCAACCATTGGACCCATAGGTGGCTCACTACGGCGGGGCGGGTGACTCTTCTCCAGGCGGTTATTCAAGCTTTGCCCATTTACCGGAGCATGATCCAAGCTGCTCCGATGTATTTTCTCCGTGAATATGATGCCCTCTCCCGGCAATTTCTCTGGAGCGGCAATCTTCGGAAGTCAAAGTGGAGCCTGATTAATTGGGCCACTGTCTGTCGGCCCAAAAAGGAGGGAGGGCTTGGGCTCAGATCGGCTATATTAGCTAGCCAAGCTCTTGCGGCTAAGCTCTACTGGCGGTGGTGCACCAACCAATCCCACCTTTGGGCCCGTATCTTGGCTTTGAAGTACTTTCTGGGTGCTAATCCGGTGGAGATCCCCAGGTTCGCTGTTGAGGGAAGAGGCTCCATGGTGTGGAACACCCTCAAACTTGGTGCTCCCTTGGTGCAGTCCAGCCTTTTTTGGATTTGCAACAATGGAGCTGACACGCTGTTTTGGGATGATTCTTGGAATGGAGCTCCCCCTATCCTTGTCTCCCATCCTCACTTACAGGACCTTTGTGATGTGTTTAGAAATGCGGGATGGAGTACAGTTGAGCATTATAAGGAGGCGTATCAGGTGGGGACAGCCATCTCTTATAAGTGGAAAAAGGAGGAGGCCTGGCCTGCAGGGGGGACCCCGGAGGATAGACAGTTTTTAGCCCACATTCTTAATAACAGGGGGTGTAGTTCTTTGAGCGAGCGGGACATTCTGGCTTGGGGAGGTGATTCCAGTGGTCAATATTTGGTCTCCTCTGGGTATCAGGCGCTGACAAAGAAATATTATGGTGAAACTGAATTTCTCTGGAGCAAGAAAATTTGGAATTCGACTGCTTGGCCGAAATGTAATTTTTTCTTATGGACTCTTACCTACAGGCGCTGCCTTACCTGGGACAATCTCTTAAAAAGAGGTTTTCAAGGGCCCTCGGTTTGTGTGTTTTGCAGAGACAGCGAAGAGGATGGGGAACATATCTTTTTTCAATGTATTTTTGCCAAAAGCTTATGGCACCTGTGGTGGGACGCCTGGGGACGCCCATGTTGGCATGCCACGTCTGTAATTGAGTTCTGGCAGCGCCAAGATAAGCCTCCTAGCAGGGCGCAAATTCTGCAGAATGCCTGGGCTGTGGGTCCAACTTTCATCCTCTGGCACCTCTGGATTGAAAGAAACAGGAGAATTTTCCAAGGGCGCAGCTTGAATGTCAGAGAGGTTTGGTTTAGAATTCTTAGCGCCCTTCAGGAAACGCTCCAGGTGAATGGCGGCCAATGGGAGGAGTTGGAGCAGCAGGACGCTTTGGTGTGGGCGCGTCTCTCTCCCAGCACGCCTTTGGGGACGCCCTCCTGTGGCCAAGCGCGACCCCTGCATGGTGGTAGGCAGAGGACGAGTCCCATTTGTAGGCTGGGTAAATGGACGCCACCCGTGGAGGGAGTTATGAAGATTAATGTGGATGGGTCGGCTAGAGGGAACCCGGGTATTGCTGGCATTGGCGCGGTTGGGAGAGATAATACAGGGGCTGTTTGTTTTTTGTTCTCTGTTTACCAGGGACACCATACAAACAATTGCATGGAGGCGCTGGCCATCCTGGAGGCTTTGAAAACTAGCTGTCTTCAGGGACGGCTCAGAATTATCTGCGAGTCCGACTCGCAAGTGGTGGTTAATTTGATTAATAAGTGCATTTTAGACAGTGTGGATTGGAAGCTGGCCACGATCATTAAACAGATTCAACAGATAAGCTCGTCTTTCGAGTTGATTTCCTTTAAGCATATTCCACGGGAGTGGAACAGTGTGGCGGACCGTCTGGCTAAATGGGCCACGGAACATGGGCCGGATTGGGCAATTTACAACCAGCAGGAGCTTCCTGCGGGACTATCCCCGACTCTTGCTCATCTTCTGGAGCAGGACATGACTATGTAATCTCCCATTTTTGGGTTTGTTTGAATAAAATTTTACCCCCTTTTTAGTTGCAAAATGAACGATGTGATACCTAATACATGAACAAAAATTAGTCACAATAAAACATGCCACCTTTCCACACTCCATTTTCTTAAAAAAATAATTTCCATTAAAAGAATCATGATGGCATCCATCCTCATAAGCATGTATTAAAGGGCATGTATGAAATATTTTCCTACAAAATTAATTTCCCCAAAAAAAACATCATGAGCACGTAGCAAGGTATGTATAATATCACTTTTTAATAAATAAATAAATACTTTGGGATTTACGTTTTGGTTTCCCATTGCTTTCGCGTAATGTTATTGCCCAAAACACTTCAAACAACAACTCAATAATATTAAAGACGTGCCTATTCTCAAACAATCATTTTTTCCATTATAATGCTTTTCTCCCAAAAAGCCCAAACAAATTTATAATGACAAGTATTCATATTCATAAAAGTTATGAAATTGTAAATCATAAATTTATGTAGGGAATTACAAAGTCATGTTTTTATACTGAAATGTGTACTCTAAGTTGAATTAAAAATATGACTGTAGCAAACTCATATTCATTCTCTCTTTTCGGTGAATATTTTTGTAGATGGGGTAACTTCCTTTAAAAGCATCCAACCATGCTAGATTGTTCCTAGCATGTGCTTGGCATGTTTAGTAGTTAAAATTGTATTTACAAAATTGATTGAATACAATGTTAGTTATATTATTGTTCTACCTTAATTTGGTTTTTTTTTTTTTTTTAAAGGATAAAAATTATATAAATTTAGATTGATATATATATATATATATATATAGAATTCAAAATTATATATGAATATAAAATATTGAAAGTAATTATAATGATTTGACAAGTAACATGTATGTTAAATATAATAAGTACATTAAAATGATGAGCACTTACTTTTTTAGGTTGACTGTTTGACTATTGATGTGTTTTGATAGTGGAAAGTCGACTGAAGTAGTCTTGTGATTTGATTGGTTTAGGAACTAGGTTTCTATATGTGCATGGACGATTCCATTAGATTTGGGTCAGTATTGAATATTGATATTGATATTGACCTATAGTGGATGATAGTGATTTGTGCCAAAAGATGGGTTTGTGACTGTACGGTCACCTTCACCTATCCCTTAAAGCTTTGTATGTATGATGTTGAACCCTGATGATTTGCACAACTCTAGAAATCAGTCGCTTTCACTTTAAACCCTAAGCATGCTTGTGAGGGCTAGAAACCTACACAATTTTGAAAAATGTAATAGTTGAGTTGACCCCAAACACCCCCATTTGATGATTGACCACTACCTATGTAACGTATAATCTAAGAAGGGAAATAATCCCAGACATAGTTCTCCCACCTAGTGTGATTATGTAAATGTGTTCTTTCGCTATATGAATGCAACGAATGATTTGGCTTTACAATGCTTGCTTCAAATTGAATTTATTATGCTTTAGACTTAGCTTGTGACTGCTTGTAGTGATTATTTCAAAATTTTGAAAAAATAGGGAAGATTTTTCCAATGTATAATAGTACATAGATGTATACCAGATAAGTGCCAAGTCCCAGATATATATCCAATTGAGTGATTTCTCATGTCACTGACACACTATGTTAGGATTGTGGAGCTAAAAGCTTCACTGATGCAAACAGGAGAGGAGGTTGCTGAAGATTGCAGAGAAGTTGGGGTCGGTCTGATCAGCCGACGTCGGCAGGATAGCAAAGGGAAGCAACCGACGTCGGTCATATATCGGCCGACGTCGGTCACCTCCAGGCAGACAGGGACCGACGTCGGTCGCCTGTGTGGTTCGACTGCGAGCTATTTACGGGCAGTTAGCTAACGAACCAAGTGTTTGCATGAAGAGATCTAATTTTAGACTGAGAGCTGCGGATCTAATTATTGTAATTAGATGTCTAATTATTGTTTGGATGAGATCTATATAATAGACTCATGGTTGTATTGGAAAAGAGTGCTAGGGAGTAAGAGAGCATAATTATAAGCTCCTTCTGTGTGTGAGGTAGAGCAATGGTGCGTTCCTCCTAGTGCCTCAGTACCAGGTGTGTTGGTGTTGGATTGGAGAGCCAGCTGGGTTCTTCAGGAGTGTAGGATCTTGGTCACAGTTGCATGGCCTATATAGGAGATCTACATGGTAAGTAAGATCGTTGATCTGCAGGTGTATGTGTGTGCAAGGTCGAGGTTCACAGGTGAGCAGAACCGTTGTTTGATTTGCAGGTTTGCAAGGTCATATAGACAGCAACACAACAGGGAGCAGTATCAGGCATGATCTACTTGGAGTACAGGTGTGTACTCGGATAGAGCGAGAGGAAGGCAAGGGAGTTCCTTCCATAAGTATGGTCTGTTGAATTGCAGGTTGTTGCAGATTCATGGGAGATCTACTTGAAGTACCTTGAGTACTTGTGGAGCACGTGGAGTGCTTGTGGAGTGCGTGGAGCACTTGTGTTATGCGTGGAGCATGGGAGGTGAACATCAACTCTGTATTTGAGTTGGGTGTTGTGACCTGTGAGAGGGAGAGCTTTGGAGAGAAGAAGTACTGTTCACTTGAGGTGTGGAAAACCTCTGTAAGGTGGTGGAGAAGAAGTGGCATCTTCTTTATTGTATTCTTTTCTGTATAAAGTGTTAATACAAGTTGTGTATTGTCTCTCATATGCTGTGTTATTCTGAATTCTAGTTACTTAGTGAATCTGGTTTATTTCCGCATATTAAGTTGTTTGAAGTTTGGTAATCAATTGTATGTTTCCGATTTTGCATCCTGACAAGTGGGATCAGAGCATGTTTGTTGTTCTAGATTCCTGACAAGTGGTATCAGAGCTAAGGTTGCAGGAAGCAGGTTGTGTTTTGGTTACAGGGCACTCTCAGGGGTTTCTGATCGAGTGGGAGTAGAGCAACTGCAGATCAAAGTAAGCTAAGAATGGAGGAGTTGAAAAGCACAGACGGTTACTCACGGTCCGATGGAAAGAAAGAGCAGGTAAAAGAACATTGCTGGTTGGTAATAGATCAGCATGAAGAAACTGAAGATACAGATGTTGCAGGTGTTGTTGCACAGGATGTGTTTGCAGGTTTCTTGGATAAAGTTGAATCTTGGATAAAAGATTCGGTTGCCTCTTTCCATGCAGCCCCAGGTAGAGGAGCTGGTAAGCCTTGCCAAAGAATTGGCAAAGGCGAAGTGAAGCTGAAATTGCAGGCGGCCAACACACAGGTGTTGATGAAGGTCATGCAGGTCCCAGGTTTGGAGATATGGCTAATTTCTTCAGAAAGATTGGGTGATGAGAGATGCACAAGAACTCTCACAGCGGTAGCACTTGAATTAGTTGGTGGTAAGAAAACAGGTATACTTTATCTACTTGTTTATATTACTGATTCTTCTTCTGTTGCGAAGACGTGGCTTCGTAGGCTTGGTCACATGAGTAGGAAGGAGATGCATGTTCTTAAGCGGAAGACAGATATATTTGACAGGCTTAAGAACTGGAAAGCCTTGGTGTTCTTGGAGGAGATGGCGGACAGAGTTCAGTGGATGAGGCTGGATACATCTGAGCAGGGCAGTTTGGACATGGAGATTGATCCAAAGGAGCTCGCGGGTAAAAAGTCATCACTCACAGGCGAACACAGGTACCGGCGTCAGTCAGGAAGAACCGACGTCAAACAGACAGGTGCCGATGTCGGTCATGTGCAGACCGAAGCCGACAGTGTCGGGCAGGGTAAGACCGGCGTCGGTCATAAGACCGACGTCGGCAGTATTTAAGACCGATGTCGGTCAGGAGGACCGACGTCGGCAGAAGGGACACCGCAGGGTCGGTAGTCAGGGACAGACGCATGGAACCGACGTCGGTCGGATGCAGACTGTGGGGTGACCGAGGTCGGTCACTGTAACAAATTTTTTGGGTGGACAGCAAGCTGTCAAGGAGTCTCAAACACCCATATGGAGGACTGAAGGCGTAAGTAGGCCCTCAAATTCGCGTTCCTCTTCTTCATACTTGTTGCTGATTATAGAGCAGGAAGGATCCAGGAAACAGGTGTGAGCTAGGCAGGATTATGATGCAGAACCAGACGGGAGTCTTGGTAGGTTTGCCAGCTGGATGAAAGCACAGAGACGAATGGATTCCTTAGTAGAAGAATAGAGAGAACGGATACGTGAGACGGAAGACCAGGGATATGGTCTTGAGAAGCTGCAGGACAGTGGTACCAGGTTTGACAGGTGGAGGACGAAGCATGGCTTCAGTCAGTGTCAGGTAACTACTGTGGTTTGCCTTACTAGGTGGATGATGAGTCGCGACATCATTCTGTTACTGTATGTGGACGGTATGTTTTGCTATAGCAGGTTTGTACATACAGGGTTTTGCTGAGCTAAGGGTAAGATTAGTTCAGTGGCATGTCATGAGGAGTTTGGAGCAGCGGAATTCTTTGACATGGGAGGCATGGAGATCACAGGTTGATTTTGTCTCGAGTGGGAGCTGATGTGAATCAGGTGTTGGCGAGGTTCGGGATGCAGAACCGGAGCACACTAAGGGCTGGACAGGTACAGTGTCCGAAATCACATGAGGTCTGGTATAGACCTGAGTATTCCCATGCAGTGGGAGCTGTCAGAGTTAGGAGCCAATTCGGGGAAGTGGGTTCTCAGGTTTTCTGAGAGGGACCGACAGCAGGTGTTGCTATGCAGGGTCAGGACTTCACTACAGGTGTTGTAGGTTCGGATGTGACAGGGTACTCGGATGACAGGAGGTACATCACGGGATGTGTGGTGGGTTGTCTTCAGGTGGGAGCTTGAAGAGGGATACAAACCAGGAAACAGATTAGACAGAGTACAGGTACAGGTACAGTGCAGCTGTTTATCTCCAAGTGGGAGATTGTTAGGATTGTGGAGCTAAAAGCTTCACTGATGCAAACAGGAGAGGAGGTTGCTGAAGATTGCAGAGAAGTTGGGGTCGGTCTGATCAGCCGACGTCGGTAGGATAGCAAAGGGAAGCAACCGACGTCGGTCATATATCGGCCGACGTCGGTCACCTCCAGGCAGACAGGGACCGACGTCGGTCGCCTGTGTGGTTCGACTGCGAGCTATTTACGGGCAGTTAGCTAACGAACCAAGTGTTTGCATGAAGAGATCTAATTTTAGACTGAGAGCTGCGGATCTAATTATTGTAATTAGATGTCTAATTATTGTTTGGATGAGATCTATATAATAGACTCATGGTTGTATTGGAAAAGAGTGCTAGGGAGTAAGAGAGCATAATTATAAGCTCCTTCTGTGTGTGAGGTAGAGCAATGGTGCGTTCCTCCTAGTGCCTCAGTACCAGGTGTGTTGGTACTGGATTGGAGAGCCAGCTGGGTTCTTCAGGAGTGTAGGATCTTGGTCACAGTTGCATGGCCTATATAGGAGATCTACATGGTAAGTAAGATCGTTGATCTGCAGGTGTATGTGTGTGCAAGGTCGAGGTTCACAGGTGAGCAGAATCGTTGTTTGATTTGCAGGTTTGCAAGGTCATATAGACAGCAACACAACAGGGAGCAGTATCAGGCATGATCTACTTGGAGTATAGGTGTGTACTCGGATAGAGCGAGAGGAAGGCAAGGGAGTTCCTTCCATAAGTATGGTCTGTTGAATTGCAGGTTGTTGCAGATTCATGGGAGATCTACTTGAAGTACCTTGAGTACTTGTGGAGCACGTGGAGTGCTTGTGGAGTGCGTGGAGCACTTGTGTTATGCGTGGAGCATGGGAGGTGAACATCAACTCTGTATTTGAGTTGGGTGTTGTGACCTGTGAGAGGGAGAGCTTTGGGGAGAAGAAGTACTGTTCACTTGAGGTGTGGGAAACCTCTGTAAGGTGGTGGAGAAGAAGTGGCATCTTCTTTATTGTATTCTTTTCTGTATAAAGTGTTAATACAAGTTGTGTATTGTCTCTCATATGCTGTGTTATTCTGAATTCTAGTTACTTGGTGAATCTGGTTTATTTCCGCATATTAAGTTGTTTGAAGTTTGGTAATCAATTGTATGTTTCTGGTTTTGCATCCTGACAAGTGGGATCAGAGCATGTTTGTTGTTCTAGATTCCTGACACACTAGGTAAATGGGTTGATCATAAGAAAAGGTTTGATTTTAATAAGTAATCGTTGTTGGAAGAAGTTCATTAATGTCAAGCTTAAGTCAATATCAATTGGCGATACTGAAACAGTTTGATGTTACCGACCTATGCATATGAAGACTAAATTAAAGGTCTGGGGATGTATGTGCAGGATAGTATGTAGGTTTGAAACAAATAGTGAGGTTCCTATAGGTATGTGACAACAAAATGAGATAATCAAACTTATAATTTTTTATTTTATTTTTCATTGAGCATAGATACACACACACACACACACACACACACACACACACACACACACACATACATATCTTTTGTTGAGTGATTTCTCATGTCACTAACACACTAAGTAAATGGGTTGACCATAAGGAAAGGTTTGATTTTAATAAGTAGTCATTGTTGGGAGAGGTTCAGTAATGTCAGGGTTAAGTCAATATCGATTGGCGATACTTATTTAGTTTGATGTTACTGACCTATGCACATGAAAACTAAATTAAAGGTCTGCAGATGTATGTGCAGGATAGTGTATAGGTTTGAAACAAATTGCGAGGTTACTATAGGTATGTTATAACAAAATGAGTTAATCAAACTTATAATTTTTGATTTTATTTTCTATTAAGCATAGTTATATTTATATATTTACACACACACACACACACACACCTTTTGCAATAACTCATATAGACCACACTTGTGTATGGGATTACATAAATATATGTTATTATTATCATTATTTAACTACACTAAAAATTTCATTTTTTTAAATTTAGATGTCATTTAGATTGCACGAGTTTATGGGATTTCATAAATACAGGTTATAATTTTTTTATTCAATACTAAAAGCTTTTATTTTTCAAAAAATTCATTTAGACTATGTTTGTTTAGAGTATCATAATTATATTACTTATTATATTTGTTCTTCAATCTAGTACTAATAAAAAAATAATATACATATACATATCTTTTGGTGAGTGATTTCTCATGTCACTGACACAGTAAGTAAATAGGTTAACCATAAGGAAAGGCTTGATTTTAATAAGTAGTCATTATTGCGAGAGGCTCAGTAATGTCCGGCTTAAGTCAGTATTGATTAGCAATATTGATCCAGTTTGATGTTACTGACCTGTGCACATGAAAACTAAATTAAAGGTCTGAAGATGTATGTGTAGGATAGTATGTAGGTTTGAAACAAATAGCGAGGTTCCTATAGGTATGTAATAACAAAATGAGATAATCAAACTTATAATTTCTTTTTTTATTTTCTATTGAGCATAGTTATAATTTCTTATTTTATATGTAGGATAGTATATAGGTTTGAAACAAATAGCGAGGTTCCTATAGGTATGTAATAACGAAATGAGATAATCAAACTTATAATTTATTATTTTATTTTCTATTGAGCATAGTTATATTTATATATTTACACACACACACACACACACACACACACACACATCTTTTAGAAGAACTCATGTAGACCACACATGTGTATGAGATTACATAAATATCTATTATTATTCTCATTATTTAACTACACTAAAATTTTCATTATTTCAAATTTAGATGTCAGTTAGATTGCATGAGTTTATGGGATTGCATAAATATAGGTTATAATTTTTTTATTTAATACTAAAATCTTTTATTTTTTTAAAAATTCATTTAGACTATGTTTGTTTAGAGTATCATAATTATATTACTTATTATATTTGTTATTGAATCTAGTACTAATAAAAAATAATTCCCCCTTAATTTTATAGTAAGGAAATAGCCACTAAGTCAATCTTATATTCATCAAAGTCTTATAATTAAAAAATACATATGAATTCATTTTTTAGACACCCAAATTTGGTTCAAGCCCATGTGAATACATTTTTATGAAACTTTGCACATATATATTACTGATGACAAATAAAGAATCTATTGGCTCATTTATTTGGGTCTTCACTCTTTATTTCATACACCTGTGTGGTCACTTGTATACTTATTGTTCATTTTTTGACTTTTTTCATGGGGATCACCATTATCTTTCCTTTTATCTTTTGCATGCTTTCTAGACAAGTTCGTAGTTTCTAGATAAGACTGATCCCACAAACATGTCAATAAAATGCAGATTTATAGATAGGCATGATTTGTGGTGTTATTTTGGGTCATGTTTCATTTGGGTCATTCTTTTTGTCTGTTAAGTCTCAATTGGGTCACATTTTGCACATCAATAGGTATTATAATAAGAAATCAAAATATCTATAAATATAAAGCTACTGGAAGGCATCAAGGATGAAACTCTACACTATCAAAATCTATACAGAGATTACATGTTTCATTTACAGGATTGCTAAAGCCAAATATGAAAGTTACAAAGGTTGAATATATATTTGTATGTTTGTGCCAAGGGTAATATAAGAGTAAGAACATTTAGAGTTGTATTCACAATTTTACACATATACATTATCAGAAGAACTATATTTGAGTTTGAGCCATCTTCGGAGTATTGAAAATGTAGTGTAGTACTTGGTTGGTCAATGGGGATTGACCAAGGTCATTTCAAGTCCATCCCTTTCTTTCAATATCCCCTCTTTCATATTGAATCATTTTTTGTGTAACAACTAATGTTTCACATTATTAGTATCTTTGTTGGATATTTTAGACTTGATAGTGTACTAAAAATCTTAATAAACATAGGTGCAAATAATAGATCAATTGTTATTTTAGCATTTTCACAGTAGACAAGTCTGCAATAGACAAACACGACTTGATTGTGATGTTGTTTAGAAAACACAAACTTGTCCAAATATAGGCACAAACTCTATGCCTGAACCTAAGCAATAAAAAATTTAAGTTAGTGTGTTTCAGATGACTATACTTGATCTCAAACCAACAAAATCTCTTAATATAAGCTAAGTTTTCTTCTTCATAGTGTTTTCTAAAAGTATCATATTACTATATTTATCAATTTGTAATAAGAATTATTGATAAACTATACATCCTTAACATTTTGATTTACTCAACATTTTAATGCTTATTTGATTTGTTAAATAAGAAATAGGGTGGAACATATTGGTAAACGTGTACATTTTTAAAATTCTTTATCTAATTTTTGTCATAAGGTTTCAAATTAAATATGTTTACTAAATACAAATATTTTCTTTTGAATGGTTTTCAATTTTATTTTTCTTAAAACTGGGTTCCAATAGTTGTAAAACTCAGAGGATCTATCATTCTGTGCAAAGTGGTCTTCGATTTTATTTGAGTTGTGATGTGAGACATACTATTGTAATACTAAATCCATTAGATAACACTATATACATGCATCAGTTTTGTTGTCCCTCATGGTATATTAAAAACATAGGTGTTTTGTTTTTCTTTACAATAGGAAGCATTTCATCTAGTTGGTCTTGTAATGCATTAGTAAGTGGTTAGCTTAGAGAAGTTACTCTCAATACACCTCAGACATGGGATAATGCAACTATGAGATGGTAGAATCCTCTATAGTTAGTGCCACTTTGGACCTTGTTCACTATTATTACTAGGATCAATATATCTTAGAGCCTACAAATTAAACATACCTTGTCTAGTCATATACCTATTGATATCCTTTCTTTCTTGGCATGATTGGTTATTTTTTAGTAATATGCTTAGTGTTTATTGTATTCACTTTATTTTGGGTCAAAAAATGTAAAATGGGTACTAAATATGAAACCTATAATAGTGATCATCATTTGAATTTCCTCCTCTCTAATAATGTTATACCTTATGCTTATGATAATGAATGGGATAATGTTCATACTTGCACAATTACTGATGATACTTATATCAATGAAGAATATGATTCTAATAAATATATGATTATGATTATGGGTATGATTATAATAACTAAAATCAAGAGTGGTACAATAGTGAAAATTATATCGAAGAGGAAAATGAGCACACTAATTCAAAAATTGAAGAATCAAATTCCTCTATTCCTCCTTTGTATTCTTATTTTCATAAATTAGAACACACACACACACACATAATGAATATCTTATTTCCCTTGATCTATCATAGGGATCAAAATGTGAGTAATAAACCATTAGCACACCTTGTTTACCTCTTAAATTTTATATAACACTACATCATATTAATCATTATAAACTACAAAAGCATAGCCCTTGTATATAAATGGTAAATAATATGAATGAGTGTATTATTTCTTCTCTTTATATAGAAAAGGTGGATAATGTAAATGCATATGATATTCCTCATTCTAATTTATACATGACTATTGATATAAAATATTATAATAATCCTTCTTCTCCCTCACTGTAAATACTCAAATATAGATTTATATGTTAAATAGGTCTTGTACACCTAGAAAATATCATTCATGGCTCTACATTTCAGTTCTTAAGTTGCCTTGTAGCTAAAAGGCTCACGTTCACCATTTTACTATGCCTAAATATTTATTTTATAGTCCAAACTTGATATTATGATTACCCATATCACATGTAGCCCACAATACATTTAAAATCTGATATATATCATTCACTATCAATTACAAAACTTAAACAACTTTCTATCTTCTTGTACACTTGTATCCATCGATGTTAGTGTTCCTATGTCCCTAATTTAATGCATGTGTCCATACGTAACAAACACTTAAATTTGAAAATATTTTGATACGTACAAGTCAACTTATCTTCTTTCATTAACCCTTCCATGAAAAACATTTAAAAAGAGGTGGCATAAATACAAGTTGAAACACACTCATTAATCATCAAACAAACACCTCTCAATCTTATACTACACCACTGAAAATCAATTGTACAACTAATCTATTCTGTCATATTCTTTCATATTTACAAATCAATCATAAGAGCAATCATATTATAGATCTGAAACATCAAAAGAATAACTAATGAGAATTTTTTTCCAAGTTACAATCTTGATCATTACATGTACTCGCATATAGTATATTACACATTTGTTCACACACAAGCCCGCATAAAGAAAATAAATACATCAGTTTGAAAACCTATTTGAATTATATGGCTATGTAGGCAACACTCATTGATAGAGGGGTCTTTGAGGTTAATTCAATTTCATTTGAGCCCATTAACCTCCATTTTGTAAGGTGGCATGCCCTAATGGGAGGATATAAAGTTTTGATCCAAATATTGATATCGAAAATCTGTGCACACAATCTAGACAAATAATATGCAAGGATATAATGACATCTAAAATGCATAGATGGAATTTACAAAAAAGAGTTTATATTGTGATCTAAACAGAAGCATTGAAGTGAGGACAATAATTTCAATGTTAGTGTTCATAGGGCAATGCAAGTGTCTAGGTTAAAAGAAAAAATATATTTGGAATTTGGTGATAGGATATAAATCTTCATATAGTCCATTCTTGCACTTGTACTACTTAGATCTATGTACGCATCATTGTATAATTTCTCTTTCATATTGTTATTATCAAAATATTGAATGTTATACTTTCCATATTTGACATATGCTTAGATTCAATATATCTCATCAAAATATCAATATAATTTAAATTCATTTTATTGTCCTACTTTTGGAGTAGCTTATTGCTTAGTTGATTAGGTTACTCTCTTTCATATTAATCTTTATTTCTAAAAAAGTTTAAATATTTGGTGAACTTGACCTCTAAGTCTTTTCATGTAAATCTTATTTTGACCTGGGGATTTTAGCCTTCTAAATTGTATTTATTTAAATTTATTTTATTGTTTCTATACAACCCAAGCATAATCTTATAATAGGCAGTGTTCCTATTGAACATCTTAAGCTACCCTTCGATCCACCTAAAATGTCTCAATTGTTACGAATTCAAAGAACCAAATTCAGAAATTTAAATACAATAATAATATTTTGCTCTAATTCACATTGATAAAACATTTGGGACATAACACAAAAATATAAGAATAGTATTCCTATAGCTTTTCCCCTATTTTCTTGCACTCAAATATTATAAATAAACTAACCTATCTATGATATATTATTATAACAATTAACAATAATATAATATTCTAACAAATACAATCTTATCACATTAACCATACAATTATAACCACCCTGTAACTATTGTTTACCTCTCAAAAAATTAACCAGTTACTATTTACCTTTTGGTAAATACCTAAATTAACATGATGTAAAATCTAAATTCTTAACATTCCCCCCCATAGTTTTTACATGATGCAAAAACATTCACACTCTTATTTGCAGTATGCTCACCCACTGTAGCATGCCCTATTTGGCTCATGACCTTGATACAAAGAGAGCCTCACTCCTCCCATGGTTTTACAGGTTTACCACAAACCTTGACATGAACAAGACACAAAAAGCTGTTCACCTCATGTGGTTTTTTGGATCTATCACAAACCCTTCTAAGAACCATGAACTGACTTACATTAGTGATTTTTATTCTTTCACAATGTGTTTACATCAGGAAATTATGTTTAGAATTTTACACAAATTACATAACTTAAATAGGCATTATTCTTCTATTCTTATTTTGAAAACATACAACAGAAATAAAAGATACACATACACACAAGTCACTAAAACATTGATGTGACCCCATCATTGGTGACTGATGAGAGGTTGCTAAAAGACCTCCAACCTCTGTGTATCCTCTAGTATGTCATTGCTTACTCAACACAAGTGTCTATGATGGTTCTGATGGGTTCTTTATTGGTTGCTTCCATATAAATTGGAACCGTCTCATATTTCAGACGTCATGTACAAGTGGTAATGTGTCTGTTATAACAAAATATTTAACTTTGATGACTGACCAACATATAGGACTTTTACAAATGATAGTACTGTTGACGACTTGAACACACTTGACTTTCAACAATAAACTAGATATAATTAATAACTGACACTTTTAGATAATTTTTGTACATATAAAATCAATTATATTATACTTGACTAACAAATTATTTTATAATTTTGACTAACCATATGACAAAAAGACATTTCTAACTCTTTTAGCGACATATATATTCTAAGGACCCAATTAATTTCAATGACTCAACATTTGACTCATGACTTTAAAAATTCTAAATATAACTTAAGATACTAAAGAGAATCCAATTGAAGATTGTATTTGACCAAGTCTTATAACTTCAATCTATTTGATCATGCGGCTTACAAATAAACTAAATGACATACCACTAAAGATGGACTATATTAAAGTTTTTTTAATTTTTGTTTTTGATGACATGGATAGAATTATATAATAAACACTATATTGGGCTTGTTGCAAAACATGACCAAGACCAAAATTGCACCAAATAATAAATAAAATAAAACTTATATAATACCTAAAATATCACCAGATAATGTCCAAGTAAGTTGAAATGTCAACGTGTCTGAAATCACATTGAAGTATGGAAGTTGGCATGGCAGGCAAGCTTGTGAAGAAAGCTCGAGTCTTTGTCACTTATTCTCACTTCGTAATGAATAAACTAATCCAAGTTAAGTGGTGTGATCACTTCACATCCTCCTCAAAAATGAACAGAAATGAACAAGAATACTGCATCTAACGAATACTTCACATTCGAGTTAAGACAAACAATACTGCTAAAAAATGAACAAAGCCGCACGATATAATTTGACATGTGAATAATGCTAAGTTGTCATTGTTTGAGAGTCTTCCACTTATATTTTAGACATCAAATGTATAGAATGAGGGTTCTTCAATGTCAAAAAATAAAATGTCGAAGCAATACACATTCTTTGTAATAAACACCAAGGTGGTTCGCCGTTATATATTTCAATATCTTGGAAACTATCACGAGGGTAGTTTGACTGCAGAGTTTGAAAGAGGTGATTCGATGCCAATGTGAATGTTTTGAATGCGAAATTGGATCAATGCAAACCTTATCATAGATATGAATAATAAAACTAGATATATAGCTTGTTGAAAATCTACAAGCTTAAATACACA
Source organism: Torreya grandis (assembly GCA_037957365.1). Lineage (NCBI taxonomy): Eukaryota > Viridiplantae > Streptophyta > Pinopsida > Cupressales > Taxaceae > Torreya > Torreya grandis. The sequence goes on from JARHVA010001816.1 coordinate 840,559, forward strand.
TAGGTCTACTAAATAGATTGCAAATACGCACATAATCTTTTCTCATTATCAGAGATGAAGCACAATGCTAGTGCCCCTTTTTATTCTTAAGATTCCATTGCTCTGATACCATTGTTATGAATTCAAATATCTAAATTCAAAAAAATTATAATAATAATAATATTCTTCTCTAATTCACATCAATAAAATATTTGGGACATAACACAAATATATAGGAATATTATTCCTATAACTTCTCCCCTATTTTTTCTCACCCAAATCCTATAAATAATCTAACCTATCTATGATATATTGTTATAACAATTAACAACAATATAATATTCTAACAAATACAATCTTACCGTATTAATCATACGGTTATAATCACCTTGTAACTATTATTTACCTCTTAGTAAATTAATCAGTTACTATTTACTTTTTAATAAATACCAAAACTAACTTGATGTAAAATCTAAATTCCTAACATCAATCTAATAAGATGGCAAATTATGCTAATAATGAGAGTGCCAATAATGACAATGACCAAAATAATGAAAAAATATTACAGAAGATGAATTTGATCATGAGAATGAAACACATGAAAATAATGAGCATGAAAAGTATATCAAGAGCAAGTTAAATCTATTACTTTATTTCGAGAATGTATTCATGAACAACCAAAAAATTATTTGTGAAAAAACATTGCTCTCTATTGATATACATATTGGAGTTACTAGATATGCCTATAACACATCAATTCCAATCTCTCATCCTTCAAGTATAACATTTCATACTACATCTATTGAGGGTATGCGATATGTTTTCAAACCATTGTTCCCCAAAGATCAAACAACTATTACTACATCCTCCACGGGAGCTATTAATACTTAAATTTAATTACCCATTTCAATGCCTACATCAACACACGTGGTGTTTTCATCCCCTTTGATGACTTATCAAATATTCAATATGAATCCCAATGGGTCTATTATGCAAACTTTTTTCAAGTTATTTAAGCTTTGGAAGTTAAGGTTACCAACATTGAACAAAATGGTTTGAAATCAACTCATGTTATTGATTCAAAATATATATTACATGATTCTCTAGTATTTGAGATATCTTTGTACCCTTTGCCAACTAATTTTACAACACCCAGGTTCACACTTTATGATGGCAAGGGTGATCATGAGAATTATCTTTCATTTTTATATGCAACATCCCTTGACTATGCTTCCAATGAAACTTGTTTGACAAAATTATTTCCAATAAATCTAAACAACTATGTTTTAAGATGGTTTTATGATATACTAATACAATCAGTATGAGCATTCAAACCTTTGGTAGATCAATTTATTGCACATTTCTCAATCAACATTAATGAAAAGATGTTGTATGAAAAAATTACAAAGATCAAACAAGGAATCAATGAGCCTATTAATAGATATGCCCTAAGGTATAAGATAATGTTGGCCAAAAAGACAAATATAATGGTACACAAAGGACTTAAAGATATTTTAAAGAAAAGTTTGGTTGCTTCTTTGCATGAGTCTATTGTTTTTAAGAGGTTCAAATATTTTGATATCTTATGACATATTGTTCATTATAGATAAATGAAACTTATTTCATTAAATAAGATTAAGTATGTAGCAAACACACCAACTACATCCACTACCAAGTTTTATATCAAATAAAGTTATAAGGTAACACCTACAGAAGCCAAAAAAAAAGTAACTGCAATGGTTAATATAATGTCACAACAACCTAATCAGTTCATCTTATTCAGTGCACCTAAGAGATAATTTACATGATTACCTGAGTCTCTATCTTCACTATTTATGAAGCTAGTGGAGTGTCATCTCATATTTCTACCTCCTACGATGGTTAATATTAGTCGACCTATACCAAAATGATATGGTAAAAATGCTTATTGTGACTACCACCAATGTGCTATGAATTTTAAAAATAGATGTTTCAAATTGAAGCCCAAAAATCAAAACTTTATTGATAGTGACCAACTTAGCTTTGAGGATTTTCCAAAGGATTCAGGATCACAACCTAATGATCATCAAAATTAAAATATATTCAAAAATCCATTACAAGATCATTCTAAGGAAACAATAGAAGTGCAAATGGCATACCATGCACATCCTCCTTCAACATATTAGGGGAACCCATTATATGGGATCATTGGAACACTTACATGAGATATAGCTCCTATGGTTCATAGGTATTATATTTCATTTTATGACAATGAGATTGTGGATGATGAGTTAGATATTCAGTCCTTATTTATCTAAGCACATATTAATCATCAATTTATACATAATGTTACGGTTGATAATGATTCCAGTGAGAATGTTTGTACCATGAAATTAATCACACATTTGGGATACACACATGATGATTTATTCCTTTCGACCAAAATGGTCAAATATTTTGATGGAAAGACTAAAGTTTTTGGTGAGATTGATTTACCTCTACAAGTTAATCCAACACATCATTTGACCACAACATTTTTAGTTATACCACATACAAGAGTCTATCATATGTTATTAAAATGACCTTAGATTTATAGATTTGTGTAGTACCTTCCACAATGCATGGTTCTTTTAAATATATTTATTCTAATCGGGTAATTACAGTTTCAATGATTCAATATGAATATCCATTGCAATGGATTTTTTTTTACAACTAATTATACAACCTACAAAGGTTAATGATGAGTGAAAGAGTAAGCAAAAGGCAATCCCCTTTCTTAGGCAACCAATACTTGAGAGGCCATTTCATTAGAGATATATAATGGATTCTACAAGTTCCTTATTTACACCTTACAACCTAGCCAATTTTTAACAATAGAGAAACATGTTTCAAAGAGGGTATAAATACCCAAAACTACACGAAGGAAATCATATAGCATTAAACAATTGGTTCTACGAACCACTTCAACTTTTACTACTTCATGACCAAAAAATGTTGGAGGTTTGTCAATGATGTCTCCAAGGTGACCAAAGATGTTGATGAAGTGTCATGTGTGCTAGAATGACAATGATAAAGTGTGTTTCAATGAGCTTCAATGTTCCTGCATGGTTCTTCAGTGTTTGACTTAGTGAGGCAATTGGTGGATGATATAGATGGTATAGACATGTTATAAAGACCCTATGTGGTTTTATGAGTACTTAGAGTGCCTATTTAAGTGAAAAAAATTCATCAGAACAATCATATGAGTGTCTAGATTCAAGTAGTCATCTTGACAGACAAGGTCAAGTAAGTATTTTGATGATGTCATATTTCACATATGTGAAAGTTTTAGGAGCAATTTAATACATTGATGGATTCCCCTATGAAAGGTGATCCTATGGTTCAAATTTTAGGTCATAAGGTTGAGTGTAGGAAAAATTATTAAGGTAAAAAGTTGGCTTTTCAAGAAGATTTCACTAAGTTCCCATACTTAGCCAAATTTGCATTATCAAAGATCTACAGTGAGCATTTAATTAGAGCACAGATCTAATCATGAGCATTTAATCTGACCAAATAAGGATCTAATAGATCATGTGATATTATCAGTAGTGATCTAACTATGAGTATTTAGTAAATATGTCAAAGGTTACTCAGAATACACATGGAGCTGCCAAGTGGCATAAGTTCATTAGAGACTGACAGCGATATGTCTAGAAGTCACATGAGGGTGCCAAGTCTCTTAATCATAGAAGTGGAGATCTAAGATCAATAATGAGTGATGCAAATTAAAGACCAGAATGCTTATAAGGAGATCAATGGAGTGTATTTTTCAAAGTTTCCAAGGAACATGAGATAATGACAAATTGTTTGATGTTTAGTATTTACACAGTGATCGTTGGAATTTAAATATTCAAATTTGTGAAAGAAAATTAGTGATGGGTTTTTTATCTATATCTTGAGAATATGGAATAATTTGATGATGGTGTAAAAGGAAAAGTTGAAGAGGAATTCAAGGTGCATATAGAGAAGTTGATTATAATATTGGATTGTTTGTACAGTCAAAGATATTGAGCTTCAAAGTTGATTGTGTGTTTAACCATGTTCTACAAGTGACCCAAGAAGGATATTTAAGTTGTTATTGATAGTATTTTGATGTTTCAAGATGAACTATCTATAGGAGAGTGTTATAGAATCTATGAAGACCATCTGTGTGGATTTTAGAGGTTTGATCAATCCATATTTAGTGTGAACAATTGCTTAGAAGTTGACTGTTTATTGAATACATTTCCAGATTGAGTGACCATGTTGCAGGGGTGAGTTGAAGGTGTTCTGAGCAGAATTGAAAAAGAAAATAAGTATGCAGATGTTATATAAGTCTCTAATTATTATGCAAAATTATTGGATGTAATGATATACCCTTGATCAGATATGGAGAGTCAAAATAGTATGACTATATTTTTTATTGTGTGTGACCAGTCTGTGTGGTCACTTTGAGAGAGTTGATTTGAGTATTTAGAGCCTATGTTAAAGTATCTAAATCACATGGAGGTGTAGCTGAGGCTTTAAAGGGTTCACCCATATGATCTAATCATATGGCTATGTGAAAGACTTGAGTGTTTTCTTCAAAATTTTAAGATTGTGTTTTCTATATATGAAGACCCAAAGAGTGAGGAGACCTAATTGATAAGTTCAAGTGTTGAGTTAGTGTTTCAGGTGGCATATACCCATGATGGAGTGAGAAAGGGTCTATAGGATATAGGTTTGATGTATTATAAGAATTGGTAGAATCTGAAGGTAGTCCAAGAGGTTTTAAGAGTAACATGTGGATGTGAAGGCCTAATTATTTTAGGTCTCACCAAGACCTAATGGTGGTTTGGGATCAATAAGGTAATGGCCGACCTAAGGAGTTTCAGGGTCATACATGTAACATGTATGAAGACCTATTTCAAAGGTATAATAAATATGGTAAGCATCTTAGCCGACCAAGATGGGTTAGATGAGTATATGGTATAAATACTAAGCATAATTGACCTATTTGGTGGGGAGTTGAGAATGTGTGAATACATGAGCAAAAGATTTGTGAAGGATGTGATAGCTATGTAAATGTTTTGAGAGGTAGATCAGAGTGTGGATTGAAAGTATGATCTTATGGTCACAATTCTAATGTTGAATTTATAGGTTTGATGCATGAGAACAAGTGAAGGTGTGTAAATTGATGCAAAAGGTGTTTTTAGATGCCTTGCTTGTGTGTGAAGGTCTGAATGAGTGAAGATGATTGAAATAGGTTTTTTTTTAGAGTTTCTCCATCATATTGAGAAGCAATCATAGTTATGGAATTGTTTTTCATAGATGTTGTGTTGGTGCTCAACATCTTATGCAAGTTGGTGTTTGTCATCTTTAGGGGTTGGTGCTCTTTATGAAGTGGGTGCTTCACTAAAGTCTCATGTTAGTAATCATATTATTGGATAATTAGTCCATGTGTTTGATGGATTGAGAGTGGGTTTTCTCCCCCAATAGGGTTTTCCACATAGATCTTATGTTATCTTGCTTATCTTTCATGTTTATTGTTATGAGTGGGTTATTTGCTTCTTGATTACTTATGGTGTATGACTAAGGGTTTGAAATATTTAGATTGAAGTATTGAAATATCTTGATTCACTAATTAACTCCTCCCCCTCAGTGATTGTACCTCTAATAATTGGTATCAGAGTAGGACCTTCTATACAAGTTTAACCACTTGAAGGTAATCTGAGGTACAATGACAAGTTCTCAAAGTTTCTCTATTAAGAAAGTTCCATTATTTAATGGATCTAACTATGTTTTCTAAAGTGCAAGAATGAAGACCTACATCATGTCCTTGGGGTTTGACACTTGAAAATCTATTTTGGATGGTTATTCCATGCCACCTACTCCTCCAACTAGTGTTGTAGATAAGAAGCTGAGTGAGAATAATTCCAAAGTGACGAATGTTATCATTTTTAGTCTTTCAAAGGATGAGTTAACCAAGGTAATCCATTACAAGTCTACCAAGGAGATTTGGGACAAATTGTAGCTCATCTATGAATTACATTAAAAATTTCAGTTGGCCAAACTACAAACTTACGAAGGCAATTTGAAAGTGTCAAAATGAAGGAAGAGGATACAGTGGCTTCTTATATTCTAAGAGTTGATGAGGTAGTGAACATGATCAAAGGCATGGGAGAGGACATTTAAGAAGGCACTGTAGTGCAAAAGGTATTAAGGTCTCTCAATTTCAATTTTGATTCAAAAGTTTCTACTATAGAAAAAAGTCATGATCTCACCAAAATGAAGATGGATGAATTACATGATATTCTTTTTGTTTATGAGATGAGAGTTAATGAGGACAAACCACCAAAGAAAGAAGCATCTTTTAATGCACAAAAGAAGCTAGATAAAAAGTCCCAAGGTAAGAAGGTCAAGGAGTATGAGATTTTTGATATTGATGATGATGAACTAATAGCTCTGTTAACAAGAAAACTAAAAATAGGTTCAGGCAAGTTTAAGAGTAAACTTCCCTTCAAATGTTTTAATTGTGGAGAGATAGGCCACTTTGCCAACAAGTGTCCTCATAAGCATAAGGGAAATGATAATGAAGAACATAAATAAGATCATGATAATGACAAGAAGAAATTCAGGTCTGATAAGAGCAAGAACAGTTTCAAAAGGTATAATGTCCAAAAGAAGTTTTACAAGGACAAGAGGAGTCTCTACACAGGATATTGCAACTCATTTGATGAGAATAATGGTAGTGATTCTAAGAATGATCATGAAGACGATGGTCCTACTAAAGATGAAACTCTCTTCATGGCTAAAGAAGGTAGATGCTTATATCAAGAAGAATCTACATGGTTTGGAAGTGGTTTAGGTGATATAGATGATGAAGAAGATAAGGTAAACTGTGAGACTGAGCTGATGAATGCCCTTGAAGATCTGAAGATTGAGAAGAAGAAAACCAAAAAGTTGAAGTCTCAAATAAAGGACTATGAGGTGAAATTCAGTGTGTTTGAGGCAAAAATAGATGAAGACTTCAACGAGTATAAAAATTCAGTCAAGATTCTTAATGATCAATTAGATACTGTGAATGCAAACTTGAAGGCCAAAGAAGTTGAATGTTCAAGGTATGTAACTGAGATTAGTTCTTTAAGAGATGAGTTGAAAAAGGCTTCAAGTCAAGTGAAGTTGTGTGAAATTTGAAAAGGGATCAATTGATCTAGATAATATTTTGAGTAGTGAAAAATATGCAAGTGATATAATTGGTCTTGGATACATACAAGAACAAAAGAATACTACTCATGATGACTTGAAGACTTTTGTGAATAAGAATAATTAGACTTTGAAGATCAATAATTAGTCAAGAAATGAAGTTGCTAATAAAAGGAAGACAAATCAAACTAGACAACCAAATGAAATGAGGTATGCAAACTTTAATGGTTACTATTACACTTATAATCAATTCGGTCAAAAGGCTAGATAGTGTAGAAGACCTTCCAAGAATGAATTTGCTTGGAACTATGAATGGAGTCATCAATCAAGTGTTGTGAGTCAAAATGAGTGCTATAGTTGTCATGACATAGGACACATTGCAATGTTTTGTCCTGATAAGGTAAGACAAGCTGAGTTTCCATCAAGAAGAGTGGTTTGCTACAATTGTCTAGAAATTGATCACATTGCTACATTCTGCAAACAAAGGACATCAAGTCAAAATAAGTCATTTTAGGCTCCTAGAGTGAAACATAAAAGACAAGTTAAAATATGGAAATAAAAAAATGGAAAGTATGTGCCATGATTGGTCTGTAGGTCCAAGTGGACTATTTGCCATGCTAGAAGTTGTTACAAAGGTTGAAGAAAATCAGAAGATCTCATTGTCTGCTCATTTTGGGAATGAAGAGACCAAGCTTAAGGAGAAGAACAAGATGCCAGTTAAGACTAGTTTTGAGGTGTGTATGAATATAAGTGAACAAAATGATGTTATTGAACAAGTTTTCTATAAAGAATATCAGTTGATAATGTCCAGTGTTGATGCTTTGAAATGTGAGACTGATAATTCAAGTGAAAAAGTATGCCAAGAATATTTATTTTCTCCATGTATTGTCAATACCATCCTAAAAGAAAAGGAAAGTGATAAAGAAGATAAACAAGTTGATTTAGTCAAGAAAAAAAAGAATAAGAAGGATCATCAGTTCAAGTTGTCTAAGAAGGAGAAGGAATATGAGGAGTTGTGGGAAACTCCTAGTTTCACATTGTTCTAGGACATTATGGGCTAGGGTGTCTCTATCTAGGCTTCAAAGAAACACTTGACAACAACCAGAAGCATGGTGAATGCTAGTTGAGCTTTGGTTGATGTTGCAGGACAAGAAATATTTTTTGAAAATGTGTTTGGATAAGGGGGAGCAATGAGTTTTATGAATCTGCTCCAAAGTGTTGTGATTGAATGATTCAATAGACATATTCAGGGATAATGATCCTAAAGTCAAAGTTGTGGTCAAATATTTGAAGGATGGTCTAGTTGGTCAAAGTGGTGAAGAATGAAGCTATGTATGTAAGATCTGTAGGTAGGAAGATCTGTAATTGTCTAATCAGGGATGATGAGTTGTCAAAATCTTATATTGCATAGAAAGGTATGTTGATCATGTTCTAGTGTGCTCAATATGTGTTCAGGGTTTTTGGTCCTGAAGATAAGAACTTATCAATTTCTATTTCTTAAATTGATTGGTCAAAATGATGAAGACTGAAGACAAGGTTGGTATAGAGTATAAGGAAAATGTGTTATCATATTGTCGGTATCATGAAGAAGGTCTTATAGTTCTGTATATGACAAGTTGTGTCTATTATGGAGTTCTTAGTGATTTGAAGATGAGATAGTTCCATGAGAGTGTTTGAAAAGGTTCTAAACCATGATGGCTTCTAGAGGATTAAGGGCATTTGTTTTGAGATCCATATGAGAGTTATTCATGTGTACTTTAGTTACTTAAGTTGATCTAACGAAGATATGAGATCTATTTGTGGTTTCATAAGGATATTGACTGAGTGTGGATAGTGTTGAAGAGTTGTTGGTAGACCTAATTCATTGAGAAGTTTTATTGAAGATGCTTTTTAAATAGAGCATGGAGTTAGGTAGACTAACTCAGATAGTTTGAAAGGCTTGAAGAGTCGTGCATGATGTGAGGGGGAGCATATGTCAAATGTTTTAGTCATAATGGAGATATGAAGAAGTCTGCTATAGATGTGAACTCAAGTATGTTGATTTGATGAATTGATCAAACCAAGACAGATGCTTTGTCAATGTATTGCATACTCATGCATAAACAAAGGGAGAGCTTTGTAAATGGTCAAGTCCTAGGATCAAAGGACTTTGTAGTAGAATTTGAGAGAGAAGGTATAGAGGCATTTATGTTGTTTTTTTATGGTTAAAGATGGTCTGAAGATGATCAAAGGGTTCCTAAGCTCAGGTGACTTAGGGGGAGTCCCTCTTAATATTTTCAAGGTAAGTTCATGCAGTTTTTTATGTTCATGTATGTTTTGTCTTCATAGAAGCTATGTATGATCAAAGATGAGTATAGTCATGGAGTATTTTTGAGAAGCTTAAGGTAAGAAGAGGTATGAATAATATTAGGGGGAGTCTATATTATCTCTCAAAGGTGGTCATTTTCTTATTATTGGTCCATGAAATCTTTTTAAGTTCACATGATCTAGAAATGAGCCCACTTTATCATTGTGTCAAAGGGGGAGAAAGTGATTGAAGAGAAAGATAGAGTCTGAGCATAAGCTTTGTATTAGTGTTTGACATCAATGATAAAGGGGGAGATTGTTGGAGGTTTGTAAATGATGTCTCTAAGGTAACCAAAGATGTTGATAAGGTGTCATGTGTGCTATAATGATAATGACAAAGTGTGCTTCAATGAGCTTCAGTGTTCCTACATGGTTCTTCAATGTTTGACTTAGTGAGGTAATTGGTAGATGATATTGATGGTTGGACATGTTGCAGAGACCCTATGGGGTGTTATGAGTGCTTGGAGCGCTTATATAAGTGAACGAAATTCATCAGAGTAATCATATGAGTGTCCAAGTTCAAGTAATCATCTTGACAGACAAGGCTAAGTAAGTAGTTTGATGATGTCATATTTCACAAATGTGAAAGTTTTAGGAGTAGTTTGATACATGGATGAATTCTCCTATGAAAGGTGAACTTGTGGTTCAAATTTTAGGTCATGAGGTTGAGCGTAAAAAACTTTATTAAGGTGCCAAGTTGGCTTCTCAGGCAGAGTTCACTAAGTTCTCATACTTAGCTAAATTTACATTATCAAAGATCTACGATGAGCATTTAATCAGATCATAGATCTAATAGCGAGCATTTAATCTAACTAGATAAGGATCTAATAAAGTGCGTGATCTTATCAGCAGTGATCTAATGATGTATATTTATTCAATATGTTAAAGGTTGCTTAGAAGATGAGTGGGGTTGCCAAGTGGTGGAAGTTCATTAGAGACTGATAGCAATATGTGCAGAAGGCACGTGAGGGTGCCAAGTGTCTTAATCACAAATTCATGGATCTAAGATCAACGGTGAGAGATGTAAGGTTAAGACCAAGATAATTCTAACGAGATCGATGAAGTGCATTTTTTCAAAGTTGCCAGGGAGCACGAGATGATGACAAAGTGTCTGATGTTTAGTATTTTACATAGTGACCGTTGGAATTTAAATATTCAAATTTGTGAAATAAAATCAATGATGGGTTTTTTATCTATATCTTAAGTATATGGTAGAATTTACTAATGGTGTAAAAGGCAAAGTTAAAGAGGACTTCAAGGCGCATCTAGAGAAGTAGATTAGAAGATTAGAACATTTGTACAGTCAAAGATATTGAGCTTCAAAGTTGACTGTGTGTTTGACCATGTTCTGCAAGTGACCTAAGATGGATATTTGAGTTATTATTCATAGTATTTTAATGTTTTAAGATGAACTATCTATTGGAGAGTTTTCTAGACTTTATGAAGACCATCTTTGTGGATTTTGGAGGTTTGACCAATCCATCTTTAGTGTGAACAATTACGTAGAAGTTGACTATTAATTGATTACATTGGCAGATTGAGTGACCATGTTGCAGGGGTGAGTTGAAGGTGTTCTGGGCATAATTGAAGAAGCAAATAAGTATGGAAATGTTCTATAAGTCTCTAAGGCTTATGAAAAAGTATTGGATGTCATGATATGCCTTTGATCAGATATGGAGAGTCAAAATAGTGTGATTGTGTGTGACCAATCTAAGTGGTCACTTTGAGAAAGTTGATTTGAGTGCTTAGAACCTGTGTTGAAGTGTATAAATCACATATAGGTGTAGTTGAGGTCCTGAAGGGTTGACCCATATGATCTAATCATATGGATATGTGAAAGACTTGAGTGTTTGCTTCAGAAGTTTGAGACTATGTTTTATGTGCATGAAGACCTAAAGAGCGAGGAGACTTAATTGATAAGTTCAAGTGTTGAGTTGGTGTTCCAAGTGGCATGGATCCATGAGATAGTGAGCAAGGGTCTATTGGAGACAATTTTGATATGTTCTAAGCATTGGTAGAAGTTGAAGGTAGTCTAAGAGGTTGTAAGAGTAATGTGTTGATGTGAAGGCCTGATTGTTTTAGGTCTCACCAAAACCTATGGCGGTTTGGGGTCAATAAGGTAATGACCGACCTAAGGAGTGTGGGGTTATTACATGTAATGTGTATGAAGACATATTTCAAAGGTAGAATAAATATGGTAAGCACCTTGGCCGACCAAGATGGGTTAGATGAGTATATGGTATAAATACTAGGCATAATTGACCTATTTGGTGGGGAGTTAAGAGAGAGTGTGATTACATGAGCAAAAGATTTGTGAAGGCTGTGAGAGTTTGTATATGTTTTAAGAGACAGATCAGAGTGTGGATTTCATGTATGATCTTGTGGTCATAATTCTAATGTTGAATTTATAGGTTTGATGCATGAGAACAAGCGAAGATGTGTAGATTGATGCAAAAGGTGTTTTGGGATGCCTTGCTTGTGTGTGAAGGTTTGAATGAGTGAAGAGAATTGAAGGAGGTTGTTTTGCAGGGTTTCTCCATCAGATTGAGAAGCAATCAGAGTTATGTAATTGTTCTTTTCATAGATGTTGTATTGGTGCTCAACATCTTAGGCAAGTTGGTGCTTGTCATCTTTGAGACCTGGTGCTCTTTATGAAGTGGGTGCTTCACTAAAATCTCATGTTAGTAATCATCTTATAGGACATGTAGTCCATGTGTTTGCTAGCTTGAGAGTGGGTTTTCTCTCCCAAGAGGGTTTCCCACATAGATCTTGTGTCATCTTGCTTATCTTTCATGTTCATTGTTATGAGTGGGTTACTTACTTCTTGATTGCTTATGGTGTATGACTAAGGGTTTGAAGGATTTAGATTGAAAATTTCAAATATCTTGATTCACTGATTCAGCCCGCCCACCTCTCCCCTCCCCTCCCCCTTCTCAGTGATTGTACCTCTAACAAAATGTCCTATTAAGCATAATTAAAGTATTAATAATTCTTTAAATCCATATTTGTCACATTTACATGATCCTTGGCAGCACAACAAATTTGTTATACCATATTTAGATTATAGATCACCTTTTGAGCATCCCTTTAAATATGATATCATCGACTATCACTCCATATCCACACATCCAAAAATTCCCAAAATTTCAAGCTACAATAGCTTCCAATTTCTATACATAGTTAATCATGGGGTGTACAAGTTTCCAATATCTTTCTCATAATGTTTTAGTTTACAATTTGTGTAGGTTAGTTGAGTGAGGATTCTAACTATGCAGAGGTCAAAAGAAGTGCATTGAAATAGCCAAATCCATGCTTAAGAGCCACACCTATTCTTAACAAAGGTATGTTAGTACTTATTCTTAATGAATCCACTAGTGCTATCGATGTTAAATCACAAAAACTGGTACGTGAGGCTCTTGAACCCTTCACGATCGAAAGAACAACTATTTTTGTGGTGCAGCGTTTATCAATCATTAGAAAGATCGATCTAATAGCTATTTCTCAGTACACAAGCTATTTGGAGATGGGGATTCGCGTCGAGATTTTATCAAACTCTAAGAGAATGCATCCAACAAATTTGGTGGTAACAATCACATGAAGAACAATGTCAGGGAATCTCGTTTCTGGATGCCCAGATTCAATGCGGTTTTGGAAACTTATAGAATTTTGTCACTCATTTAAATACTAATTTGGCAATGTGTTGTTGAGTTCCAAGTCATTTGGTACTGTTTAGGAAGTACTCTAGCTTGCCCATAATTGGTAGAAATCTTTTTTACGGACGATTGTCATTTAGAGAATTTGTAAAAGTTTGTGCATGACAAAGTAAAATTCCCTATCATCAATGTGGCGCATAACACCTTGTCATTTAGAGATTTTCTTACCCTCTGGAAGGATTTTATTATAAATGCAGGACTGTAATAGTTAAATATATGTAGAAGCATAACACCTTGTTCAACCAAACCGATCCTCTATGATGGTCTAACGTTTCACTGTCAAGTTAATGCTTAAATGAATAACTATATCGATGACATGTTGTTAGAGTGCTGTCGATAGTAGTCCCAATAGGAATCATAGTGGTTAGACTGTTTTCAATAAGAATCCAAATAATTTTTTAGATAAGTGGCTTACCTAGATTTTTGATTTTTAATAATTTGTTGATCCGTTGAAATCCTATATAAGCATGTATTGGTGCATCTTAATTAAGGAAACAAAACGTCTATTTTTTTACTGATTTGTGTATGGCTTCCTTTGTTCTTGTTTTGTTTTGATATTAGAGCTATAGAAAAAGATAGTACTTTTAGTTGAAGAAGTTGTGATTGAATATATAATTTTCTGTTGTTTGGAGTACATATAAGTTCTTTGATTGGAGTGTTGAAGAGAAGTGTTGCCAGTCTAAAGTTATTTGGAGATTGAGAGGGAGTACTTTCTGTAGAAACTATGAGTGTATGTCAAAAAAAGGAACTGGGAATCTTAATTTGTGTTTCTGCATCATGTTTAATATGTCGAATTTTATGGATTCCTATGTCGTTGAAGCAAATAAATTAGATGGTGTTAATTAATTTGAGTTGGAAATTTAAAATGTGAACATCAATGGAAAGGATTAATGCTTGGGCCATTGTGAATGAAACTAAAGTTAAGCCAACTTCACCTCCAACCTCTATTCAAGATTGGGAGAAAAGAGAGATCAAGACAAAGAATATCTTGAGAATATCTATAAAAGAAATGATAATTCATCATATAAGGGAAAATAAGACATCCATTAAGACATGGTTAGTGTGAATTTAATATTTTTATGAAACAATGAACACAAATAGAGTTTTATTTCTTAAAAGCAAACTTATTTCCGTTAAAATGGATGAAAATAAAAATTTCAGTGGTTATTTGTCTAGAGTAAAAGAATTAAAGGATAAAGTTAGTGATGTTGGAGGCAACCTTGATGTAAAGAAGTATCGAGAAGGGACATCACCAAAGACAAATGGAAATGTAAAGATGAATGATAACTGGAATTATTGTGATGAGTTTTGAAATATCCCTTTCAAGATAAAATAAGAATTTTTATTTTTATTTTCCTTAATTCTGAAAATTCATACAAATACCAAAACAATACATGCAATACAGAAAACCAACAATTCACACATGTTCTCTTTCTTTCAGTCAATTGCATACCTAGAAAACAATTTGAAAATAATTATGAAAGATACAAATAACATAATAAAATTAGAATATTAGTTTCTCTTGAATTTTTTACCAAACCCTAACCTAAAACAACATAATGGTAGAATCTTTCCTTAAAACCCTAGCTAAAAATGTCCCAAAACAATATGACAGGATCAAAAAACATAAAGATTGATTTTTCCTAAAAACCCTAGTTGAAAATAACACCTAAACGGTACAAAAACATCAAACACTAGTTGCAGCAGTATGACATCCTTTAAAATGGTATGATAGCATTTAAAAGATTAATGGCCAAGTACAATAGTGAATAGTGATGTGAATAGTAACACCATGAATGGTGATGTGAATAGTGACATGAATAGTGATGTCAAGCTGAAATGTCATTATGTGATGGATTTTTTCATAATCTGAAAGCTATGGTGAAATCCCTGAATGGAATTACCAAATGGATTTGAGGATTTTCCTTCCTAATCCTTTGCACATGAGGTTTTTCTTCGTCTATCTAAAATATTATAATTATTGCCCCAAATTTGCAAAATAAGGATCTTGTAAAAGTGTTTGAATGATTGAATGAATCCTCACTTTTTCTAATCAATTCTTTTAATAAGCTTTTTTAATCCAAAACCCTAAAAGTAATTAATATTACTTTTAATTAAATATTCATCTTTTTTCATCCTTATAATTATTAATTACCTTTGTAGCCATGTATCCAATATTTGATTTTTGACCCCATTCAATAGTAATACATTGAATGTTTTTTTTTTTCAAAGTTATAATTTAAAGTACCTTTTTGAACAACTTAATGAATTATTATAACATTACTTCTTTTATTAATTTCCCTTAGCCTATAAAAAATAAAAGTGGGTTTTGGTCCTCTAATTTATTAATTCTAAAAGGGGACATTATAGTTTGCCCTTCCAAAAATTGCTTATCTTCAAGCAATGTTGGAACTGTCCTAAAATCCCAGGATCCCAAACTAATATTTATGTTTCTTCCATTCCTCCTTGTGATGTAGTTGGCTTCTATTATGCTACTATAATATAATTAAGAATTGGAAGCCTTGCACTAGGGGGTACTTCTCCAACTGTGTTAGTGAGTGAATCCATGATAATTGAATCATGAATCAATTGGGATCTAAATAGAGTTTGAAAACCATCTCCGTCTTCAGAAGCAAAAACCTCCTTGCAACCCTTGTCATCAAGTTCAAGATCATAAAACAACTCTTTGCCAATATATTTATCATTCATCCAAATTATCCTATGTTATTTTTAAAAGGCTCATTTGTTACTCCTCTTAATAGTATATTATCTGTTCGAGTAGATTGTAGGGCTTCATACAATCCCTCTACTTCTAATTCCAGCATTGTATTCTGCTCATCACAATGTTGGTTGCTCCCATGTCCTCCATCTGACTTTGTCTCCTCCTTATTTTCAACAATTTTCATGTTGTACCTTTCAGCTGATGCATGTCCTAATTCATCTTGCTTCATTTCTTCCATATACATTTATCCCACCATGGGCTTCCATAGGGGTAAACATGCATTTATGAACCAATTAGAAACCTGACTTCTAGTTAGGCATGCCCGCTTTGCTAGCATAACTTTGTCGGCATCTTTGGGGTAAGGATGAAGAAAATGCTCAAACAACCAAGCTCGTATGATAGAAACTGATCACTCTGGCAAACACCTCTATGGCCTACACACACATTGTTGAATCATACCTAGTTGTTGAAGAGTTCATTGCTTCCACAATTGTTGATCCATGGACCTGAAATGAGAAGATTCACCTTTATAACTTTATGTTATCTCTTCCTCACCCAAATTTTGATGACCATACATATTTGACCTGTAATTGCATCTCTTAGACATCGAAACTACCTGAAATTATTCAGAGTGCGAGATAAGTGTATATCTTGGTGGCCCCAACCTTAGTAACAACCTCAAATGAGGAGACAACAATTTTCATTTGATGGTGGTATGGTCTATATTTTCTATTCACCTCATCTACCATAGCAACAAGCTTTGCCTTCTTTATTTGATGCTCTTGTCTCTCTTCTAGAGTAAGCTCAATATTAAGGGCGTTATTGGCTTCTTCAGCTGAAGTTATATGTATAGCTATATCAATAGCTATTCCATCCTTTCCACCCTCTTTTGTGGCAACATTTCTTTTTATCTTTCCTGGTACCAAATAGTGATTGTGATTTATTGTGCTTACTAGAGACATGCTTTACAAACTTTCCAAGACTTAAAACTTCATCAAACAATTCATGTGCTATTGCAATATATTTAGAGCCTCTAAGAATATTTGGGAACTCAACTACCACATTTAAACTAGATTACATTCCTTTGCTAGCAGCAAGATTGGGAATAGAATCTGAAAACCTAGCTCCCATCATCCCATCTTGATTGGCCACCTTAACTCCATATGCATTTTTCCTGAAGTTGTTTGATAAATGCCCAGATAATTCATATCCAACTCAGCAATGAAATATGTAGTAGATACAATTTTTTTATTTCTTATCAGACTTCTCAGGTAATTCATGAATTACATAATAACTCTTCATTTTTATCCATATGTTTTTGACAGTTTCAAATTTATCAACAGGAGAAGAGTAAACTTGCACCAATATGTATTCCATTTTTTATCAATCCATGGTTTGGAGTAAACCAAATTATCCAAGTAATCATGTTTGATCATGGCTACATTCTCTTCTGCAAGTTCTTGTAAACCTACAACTTGAAGTTGCCAAACTTTAGCTTGGATTTTCTAATCCTCCATTACTTCCCAAAGTGGATTATACATTACATATGTTTTGTTGACACCTTTACTTAGATTTTCAAGTGTTAGTTACCTTGTTCCAACCCGTGCTTTAACATGCAGTGTAAGAAATGATATGATAGATCCTGCTATCTGAGATCTAACATCTTCAAGTGAAATACAAGCATCAAGATATGAAAGAGTTCCCACTGAAATAACTATCTTTGCTCATGAGGAAAATGTGTTAATTATAAATGACAACATAATTGGACTGAGCCCAACTAAAAAGAAATATGTAAACAACATAGATTTGTCACTGTACTACATAATATTGTTCATGGTAAAGATAGTTATAATCACTATCGAAACTATAAACTATATAGCGTATGTAATAAACTAGGACAAGTAAAATATATTATCCTTTAGGCCCATCATGTGTATCCCTTCCTTAATCTTCTTTCCCTTCTCAAAAATAGAGTAGATGACAAGTCTTGAGATTGGATAAATAAATCCCAATAGGTAAAATACTCCCATTACTTCTTTAAAAATAGATTGGAATTCATCATCTGTACTTTCATGAGTTTGAAAAGGTACAACACTAATATTTGATAGTGCAAATAATGTCCAGGGAAATTCCTGCTTGGAGTTCTTTTCAAGCATTCCAAACATCTGATGATTCAATTATGTATGATTGATCTCCAAGTAATTTCGAATTTGATGAGTATCTAAGTTACCAATATTTTCTATTTTGGCATAGGAAGTAGAACTACCATTCCATTGTGCAGAAAATATTATAAACAAATCCAAAACCTATTGTAACATAAAAAAGCCATTGTCTAAATCATTCGAATATGGCCCATGTTCATTTGTAATAAAATATTATGTCTATTCCTTAGTAGATCCAGACTGTGCCATGATAGTAATCAGGTGAAGGAAATGCACCAGATGAAGATTCACACATCCCATGAAGAAAAGGCACAATAATTCCAAGTACAACACCAAATATTTAGCCTCTTGAGACACATACAAGGTGTTTCCCTCTACTAGACAACTACATGCATGAATTTTGTTTGAGGCACTATGGTAGCCTTGTAAAGTATGTTTGTAGAATATTTTTTCAACCACCAAAAGGCAAAATGGATTGGATCTCTTGTTGAATGTAGTGTCTTTTAGAGCAACACATAATTCAAGATAGTTTTGTATGTCCAAATGCATGGGATGAAGGGTTCACTAGAAATAGTAATATTAATCTCATCAAAACCTTTATCCTTCTTGTATCTCAAAAGATGACCCAGATTTCGTATGCAAAAACAATTTTGAACTTGAATTAAAGAATCTATGTGCCTTATGTTGCAAGTTGTATCCTTGACCTTATTACCATTCTTAGAATGTTTTCCATGATGACAAGAATTTTGTAATGGCATAGTATGAAGTAACAAATCTTTTGGAATATTGTTGGGTGGGTCATGGATTCATACATCTATTTCCATCTTCAATGCTTTGCATTTAGCTATTGATGCCATTTCCTCCTTAAATTTATGTAAGTGTTGTTTGGCTTGAGCGGATATCAACTTAGCTTCCTTATCTCTCCTTAGCCATTCATCACACCTTTTTTGGGTCCTCATTACATCCTCAGTGTTTGTCTGTAATGTGGTTAGTTTATTTTCAACCACATTTTCTGGTTTCTTTTCAAGCAGGTTCTCCCTACCTTTGCATGTTATATTCCTTTAGTTCCTTTGTAGATTTTTTAGGCTCAAATTTGGACTTTTCCATTTGCTTTATTTCTATCCATGCCCTTATATCTTTTTAATAATCTTGCATAACTTGCAACATCTCCAACATGGATTCTTGCAATGACCTCATGATTCATGCACTAGTAAGATCGAGCTCTGATACCACATAAATATTCCTTTCAAGATAAAATAAGAATTTTGAGTTTTATTGCCTTTAACTCTGAAAATTCATTCAAATACTAGAACAATACATGCAATATGGAAAACTAAAAATTTACATGTGTTCTCTTTATTTGAGTAAATTGCATACATAGAAAACATTCTGAAAATAATTATGGAAGATATAAATAGCATAATAAAATCATAATATTAGTTTTTCTTGATTTTTCCACTAAAACCTAACTTGGAATAACATAAAGGTAGAATATTTCCTTGAAACCCTAGATGAAAATGTCCCATAACACTACGACAACATCAAAAGGTATAAATATTAGATTTTTCTTGAAAACCCTCATTAGAAATAACATCTAAACAATACAACATCAATCCCTAGTTGCAATAGTTTGATGGCTTTCAAAATGGTACAGTAGCCTTTAAAAAGTCAATGGCCAAGCACAATAGTGAATAGTGACATGAATAGTAATGTCATGAATAGTGACACTATGAATGGTGATATGAATAGTGACATCAAGCTAAAATGTCACTATGTGATGGGTTTTCTCTTAATCTAAAAGCTCTGGTGTAATCCTTGAATGGAATTGTTAAATGGGTTTGAGGTTTTTCATCCGCAAACATGTGCACATGAGAGTTTTCATCCTTTGTGTAGAATATTGAAGCTGCTACCTCAAATTTGCAAAATAAGGGTTTTGTAAAAGTGTTTGAATGAATGAATAAATGAATCCTCACTTTTTTTGATCAATTCTTTTAATTGAATATTCACCTTTTTCCATCCTTATAATTATTAATTACCTTTTTGGCCCTATTCAATAATAATACAGTGTCACTTATTTTCTTTTTTCCATGTTATAACTTAAAGTACCTTTTTGGACAACTTAATGAATTATTATAACATCGTTTCCCTTATTAATTTTCTTTAGCCTATAGGAAATAAAAATAGGTTTCGGTCTCCTAATTTATCAATTCAAAAAAAAAGACATTACAAGTTTAGATATTATGTTTATGAGTGCAGGAAAACAAAGTTTAATGAGTCCAAATATAAGAGACAAGAAGGTAATTTTGTAGATGGAGAAGAAGAGGTAAAAGATGATCTCAAATTATTTATTTAAGATACAACCTTATTTGTTGAAAAAAATATGAAAGCAAGTATGGTTTATAGACTTATGATCTTCCATTCACATGACTTGTAATAGAAATTGGTTTAAAACCTTTCAAGAGAAAATAAATGGCACTAAAATATATCTAGGTGATGATAGAGCTGATGAAATAAAAGGATAATATTGTGATTTATGTGTTAAATTTCCAAGTGGGAATTACCAAAAAATTAAAAAGGCGATGTATGTACTAAGGATTAAGAAAACTCTTATCTCAGTTTCAACAAATTCTGATCAAGGATTTAAAGTTGAATTTCTAAAGTTAGGTTGTTATGTGAAGGATATGCATGATCATTAAAAAGATTTAGTTGAAGGGTTTAGAGTGGGAGGACCATATAAGTTTTATGTAATTGTTAAAAGTCATCAATCACAAACATCAACAATGTGTTCATAGTAGAGTTATGAAACTTAAGGTATGGTCTTTTAAATCTTAGAGATCTAGTTTCTCTTTAAAGAAAAGACATGGTGAAATGTCTTCCAATTTTTGAAAATGAGCATGCTAAATGTGATGTTTATGCACTAGGGAAAAGATATCAGAATGAGTTTTTGATAAGGACATGATAATAGGCAAAGAGATGTTATTGAATTAATGCATATTGATGTGTGTGGGCTAACGCAAACTAGATCACTTAGGGGAGCTTACTACTTTTTAATCTTTATTGATGATAGAACTAGATTTACATGGGTCTATTTCATAAAAATAAAAGTGATGTTTTTAAGTAATTATAAATAAATATGCTTGAAAAACAAACAAGTAAACACATCAATATGCTTAGGTTAGATCAAGGGAGGGTATACACTTCAAAATAATTCTTGACATAATGTAAATAAAATGGAATTATGAAACAATACAGAATAACTTATAATCCTCAACAAAATGGAGTAGTTAAGAGTAAAATCAAAACCATAATTGAATGTGCTATAAGTATGCTAAAAGGTAATAGCCTCCCTAACAATTTTTGGGATAAAGTTGTATGTACAGTTGTGTATTTACAAAATATACAAGTCCAACCAAGTTCTTAGATCATACAACTCCTTATGAAGTTTTAATTGGCCAAACCAATTGTTAATCACTTGAGAGTTTTTGTGAGTAATCATTTTCTCAATCCCAAAAGAAAATAGAATGAAACTTGATGCAAAGTCAGTCAAAAGTATTTTGGCTGGTTATTGTGGAGACCCTAGAGCTTATAAAATATATGATTATGTCACTCATAAAATATTTTCAGGTAGGGATGTTATATTTCATGAATATGAATATGATATTCAAGAGGAAGATGTCAAGGTTCTCAAAGAAGAAGAAGATAGTCAAGGTTCTTGGAAACTTTTTGAAGAAGATGTTGAAAGTGCATAAGTGATTTTAAACCAACGATATGATGTTGAAATTCAAATCAACATTAAAGCTACAAGCAACAAGAATACACCAAGTAATGAGGGACCAAGAAGGTCAACTATAAAATCAAGACACCACCACTAAATTTTGAATTCTAAGGGTCATAAAGAATGGATGACTGTTATGCAAAAAGAATATGATTCTATTGTGAAGAATGACACTTGGGAACTAATTGGATTACCTACAAATAAAGTTATTATAGGCTCCAAATTATTGCACAAGTCTAAGTTCAATGATGATGGTAGTATAAATAAATTTAAGGCAAGATTGGTTGCAAAAGGCTTTTCACAAAATGAAAGAATAGATTCTAAAGAAACATTTGCACATGTTGCTAAAATGAACACCATTAGACTTATGATTTCACTTGATACTAAGTATGATTGGGTCTTACTGTAGATGGATGTTAAGTTAGCATTCTTGAATGGTGAATTAAAATAAGATTCATATCTTTTTCAACCAGAAGGTTTTATGAAACAAGGATAAGGACATCTTGTATGCAGGTTAAAGAAAGCACCATTTGGTCTCAAATAGGCACCAAGATCATAATATGTGAAAATTGAAAACTTATTCTCTCATCAAGGGATTATCAAAATTAATAATGACCCAAATTTATACATAAAAGAAGATGAGAATGGGAATGTTGCTTTGATTTCATTATATGTTGATGACTTGATAATAATAGGGAGTGTTGCATGCTTGATTGATGAAATCACAAGAGATTTATCAAAGGAATTTGAAATGAAGGATCTTAGACAAACACATTACTATTCAGGATTTGAGGTATGGAGGGAAGATGGTAAGACTTTGATCACTCAAAGTAATTGTGCAAGGAAATTGGTCAAAAGGTTCAATATGCATGAGTGTAAACCAATCTATAATCCATTTGAATAAAATGCTAAGTTTTTAATTGAAGATGATACAAAATAAGTAAATAGTGCTTTGTATAAGCAGCTGGTGGGAAGTTTAAACTACTTAACCAAAACAAGACTTGATATTGCATACACTGTTAGTATATGTAATCAAGTCATGGCTAAGCCACATGAAATTCATTGGAAAGCTACCAAGAGAGTTATTCAATATGGGTAAGTGCACAAAGTTGGGGGAGAAAAAGGGGCTACTTGTGGACATGATTTTCTTGAAATTTTAAAAAAAAGAACTTATATAAATAATTTGAAATAGCCAGATTCATAATTTGAAGATGTTATAAGAACATGAATTGTAGTACTTCAAGTCTAATTTTGAAAACATTATTTAAAACAAAAATGATTAAGTATAATTAAGTCAAAAATCTAAAAGCTGAATAAGAACTATTTTTTTAAGAAAATAGAGTGGATAGAGGTCGTGTTTTCCACTATTTTTTGAGTATCATTTAATATTGTCTGAAACCCTTTGGTGAATATTTAGATAAGACCTTCTAGTTTGTGACCTATATTTTTTTATATTTTATCAATGAATAATAATAATAATAATAATAATTGTTATTATTATTAATTTTATAAGTAAATAGATCCTGAAAATTGATTAAAAAATGGATAGTCAGCCGTGTAGTCCCCCTAACTACCTCAAAAAAATGAAAAATAGATATTTTTTTGAATGTGTGTAAAATTAGGCCTAGTTTGAGACCATATAATTTCTTTTTCACTTGGATCAACGAAAAAAATTATATTAACAAGTATAGGCATGTATATTTACAGCATGTGGCGGTCTAAAAAAATTATATTTAGAGATCAACATAGTTTAAAACCTTAAAATAGTCCAAAAATTATAAAAAATCATATATTTGAAATGCGGAGAGCATACTTGTCATCATTGTAATAATTTTTTGAATTTTGTTGATGAAATTCCTATTGTATTTGGTGATGGAAGTTGAAATTTATTTTTTTAATCAAATCTCTGAGACTCGGATGTAGATTCACATGTCCAACCCTTTGGCTTGGGAATCCATGCCATTTTTGATCCAAAACACTAGGATTTTGAATTCAAACTTACAATGCATAACATTATCCTATAGCGCATATAAATTATGTTAATGCATATGCATCTAATAATATATATGCATTATGCTAATACATATGCATCCAATAGCTCATATGCATTATACCATAACACATGCATTACATCATAACATGTACATGTTATGCCATAATGCGTACGTGTTACAACATAAACTATATACATTATTACGGAAAGCATGTACACATTATTATGGAATGTTTTTATCGTGGTAGCATATATGCATAATGCCAATAACATGTATGTGCTATACCATAACATATGCATGTTAGACATAGTATAGACAAAAACTTACTTTTCAATGGACATTTTTTAACCCAATTTGAGAAATCTAATCCATAGACATTCTCTGTGTGCTTCTATAGTACTTGTATATAATATGATTTTGCATATAATATTCATAATTAGTAAGATTTACATATAATATGACCAATTATATTTTCCCACTATCACATGACTTTCAATCATCTAAAATTATCAAATCACCTAAAATTATCAAATGTGGATCAATGGTGAAACATTACACTTCATTGTTGATAATTGACTTTGGAGGCCGAAATGACATGGCAGGACTCTTTTAATAGCTATTAGGCTTGTTTTAGGCATTGAATATGACATTAAAAAAGGTATGAATCACCTTGGAGTTCTCCTAAAGACTTAATATCTCCAACCATACACACACTTGTTGAAAACTTTCACTTTTTCACCTTGTGTATAGGCACATATACAACAACCAAATTATAATTATATTTGATAATTAAACACACTTTTAAGTACCTCTACTCATTGTATCATCACCATTTATGATCATTGTCATTCTCTCTCCTCTACAACCATTTTAAATGAGGAAGTTGTTTGTTTTACTACTTAAAATGGATATGGATGTTTAAATATTAAGTCTATATTTGAAGGATCAGATGGTATTGGTAAGAATAATGATGATAATGAGGAGGGCAAGATGGAGATGGAGTGGGTAATGTGAAACTTTGGACTATGCCGTAACAAGGTACATGTACAATATCTAAATTATAATTATATTTGATAAAATTAAGCATACTTTTAAGTACCTATGCTCATTGTGTTATCATAATTTATGATCATTGTCATTTTCGATCATCTACAACCATTTTAAATGAGGAAGTTATTCATTTTAATACTTAAAATGGATATGGATGTTTATATTAAGTCTATATTTGAAGGATCAGATGGTATTGGTAAGAATAATAATGATAATGAGGAGGGCAAGATGGAGATGGAGATAGAGTGGGCCATCAGTGGGAGTGGGCAATGTGAAACTCTGGACTATGTGCTAATAGGGTAAAAGTCCAAATGTGGCATTTAGGTTTAGGCTTAGGCTCAAGCTCAGGCTCAGACTTAGAGTATTGAAACTCATGCTAGAAGGTAAAGCATTAGCCATAAATTGGTTTTGCTAGAAATCTTAATTCTGGGTGATGGATCAAGATTAGGATCAACCAAGCTTGACATAGCCAAAATGTTGGAGGAGGCCATAAAGTATGTCAATTATATATAGGCATAATTTGAGGTTCTAGAATCTCCCTCTCCCTACAACTACAACTATCATTATCACTATATGCTTGTGCTTCTACTTGTGTCTCATGCAATCCAAAGAAAACTGTACACCAAAAAATGTTACACCCTGATTTTTTCACTAAACTAATTTGCCTATTTATCCATGGATTAATAAGGTTTATTAAATTAATTGTTACTTTTTAACTATTAACTAAATCTTAAGTTATATGTTGTTATGGGATAGATGTATGTTACTTATATTTCATGAGTTTATTATTTTGAGATGATAAATTATATATTTTGTACATAATGATTATGTTACATTTGTTGTTATAGCATTGTTACATTTGATGTTATATCATTGTTTGATATGTATCATGATATAATTAACTAACTACCTTCTTGTCATGAGATGGATGTAGGGGAATCTATCCCTTAGAGCATGATAGAGAGAGACCATCATCGGATAGGGTGGCATAAAAAGAGATAATGAAGTATGATAGAGGAATTGTTAAGACCCCTGCACACACCATAGTAGATTAAAAATGTTATATGCATTGTGTGTTTGGATTATTAGGGGTAAGTGCATAAAATTGGAGGATAATTCTAAAGACATTTTAGGTAACGTGATCAT
The DNA here is from genome assembly GCA_037957365.1 of Torreya grandis. NCBI lineage: Eukaryota > Viridiplantae > Streptophyta > Pinopsida > Cupressales > Taxaceae > Torreya > Torreya grandis. The sequence goes on from JARHVA010001816.1 coordinate 866,628, forward strand.
GTTAATAAATAATGTGATCACGTTAATAAATAATGTGATCTCATTATTTAATTAATGCAACCATGTTATTTAAATTATGGGTCGGTAATTACCAAGCCATAATGCAATTATAATATTAAATAATGTGATAATATTATTTTAAACAATAATGCGATCATGTTATTAACGTGATCACATTATTTTTGTTTTCAATAATTCTATCACGTTAATAATGCAATTGTGTTACTTGTGTTAAAAAAATATATAAACTGAAACTCGAATGCAGATTTGTCATTTTGCATTCAAGTTTCCTTTGCTAACCTTTGCTTCCATGATCACATTTTTTGTGAGACAAAATCTTGACAAGAAGCCACTAAATTCATCCCAAGAAGCTGCTAATTGATGATACCACCATGTTAAAGAGGTAAGTGATAAAAATATACACATGTTAAACCTTAATTTTTCATTATTTTCATTATTTAACCCTAATTTTTAGTTGTAATTTGTTTGTTTTGAGCATCATGTCCTACTAACATTCCTAACCCTCCAAATAACCCTCTTGTTCCTCCTAACCCTCCACCTAAACCTTCACAAAACCCTCTTGTTCCTCCTCTTATCCCTCCACCTAACCCTCCTAAAGTTCCACAAAATCCCCCAGGTAGTCAAGATATTCTAATTGATAATATTGTGAGAAATAAAATTGAAATTGAAGAATTAATTAGGAGAATGAGGGATCCCATTTCCCCTAACACCCACCGCACCCAACTAGCCAATTCCTTAGAGACATTATTAGGTTAAATTGACTTTATAAGGAGTCAAATTGACATATGGATCTCATATAAGGATAGTTGTAGGGATTATTATGCTAACAAATTGTTAGCAGTTGAGGTCAAAAACAAATAAATATCAAAATCCTCTATTTGTGCCTTATTCATTGACCCAACCACTAATGCCCCATTTCCTATAACCGCCAAACATTTTCTAATCTATCGCTACCAACATAACTTAATCACAACCAATTTTTAGGATTGATGGTTGATGGTGTTTGATTATCCATCGTGTAACAACCATGAGGTCCCATTGTATTTTTTAAGGAAACTCTATTGTGATTTTGTCCTCAATGAGATTCTAAACTATTTTAATTTGAGTGAGTTTCAAGGCCGAGGGAAAGGCTCTATGTAGGATCGACTAAGTGCACGTCATGCACCTAATCGACCTATGAGGATATATATCTAAAAGACACTTGAGCTCAAGATCCCCTCTGTAGTTTAGTAGGTCATAGATATTGACATCCTATATGTTCTTAGTTCACTCACTGATACACTTGTTCAGCATACGAGTAGGCTCTCACAAATTGATGTTAGAGATACACCACCTAATGTGTATACCCAAACCCATCCTTGTAGTTCTTGTGGAGATATGTGAATTGAACCTTCTAATGATAATGACATTGGTGGTTCAAAGGGCTTGGATAATATTCTTATGAGTGATGAGTTTTTGGTATGCACATTTGGTGTGCAGACATCAGTCACTACACAGATGCAGGTATATTTTATATAAATGTCATGTTAAATTTAAGTTATATTTGCAAATTTAATTTATCTAACAATTAATTTACATAGAAATTAAATAATATATATGTCATTTTTTATGTCTTAAAAGGTGACAATGCCTTCATCATCACAGTCAACACTTACAACATTTGATTTTAGTAGCCATTGTTTACATATTAGGATCCAGCTATTGGCCCACCCACTATTGCATCTATCTTTGTTAGGAAGACACCTTTTACTTATATAGAGGTGAAATTTTGAGTTAATCTTATGCTTTATGTACATTTAGTCTATGTATATTTATGTTATAATTTTAAGTTAAATTTATCTATCAAATATCTTGATTCATAGATTCTAACAAGCTTCCCTGATATGGATGGAAACACACACCTTTTCCAAATGCCCAAATCTGATATTTTCTTGTCCTTCTTTGTATTGTGTCTTTAACCTTTTTATCTCTTTTATCACTTTGCATTTACTAGGTTTTTTTATTCACTCTTACCTACTCAATGGCTCTTAAGCCTCCTTGTATTCACTTAATCCTCTTCTACTTGAAGTTATTTTACTAATCAACTACCTATACAATATTTCCTTTTAACATCAACCTCCTCAGTTCATACTCTATTTTCATGTTCTCTCTCTTTATCCTTGCTCTGTTCTTTAAAATCTTCTTATGTGTTTTCATAGGTCTGCATGCTACTTTGATTTTGTCCTTCTATAATAATCATAAGAGCATCTACATACTTAATTACATCTCAAGTCATGCATCCAACCATTCCACATAACCCCCAAGCTTCAACTCTTCACTTAAATCTTCTTTCCTCTTTGACACCTTCCTTCTACTAGCCCTTTTTCCAGACAAACCTCCTTGTTCTAAGTAAATTACAAAGCTCCCAACCAAACCAAAACCACATTTTAATAGCCCTTTATATCACATAGCTCATGTAGGGAATTTAATAATTTAACTCTCTTTGGATAACACCTAACTCAACACCCCTCAAGACTAATTAGGTCTCCTAGGCCTAATTAAAGGCTAATGATTGTGAAACTTTACCATATGGACTCAAATTGACTTTAAACCTTCAAAATCATCTTCCTCCTATATAAATACACCTATCCATAAATTTTGGAGATGGGTTGACATATAGGGGGTACCTTGAACCTTTGGAAGTTGTTATGAGGTATCATAAACCATTAAATAGGAACCACAATAGTTGCAAGCTATGAAAATGGGCTCAGTGGTATTTATATGACTGCTTTTGGCAAATCCCATAAAGATCCCATGAATAATCTCAGTCAATATTAGATAAGGGTAGTTCACATGCCATGAGGATACTTATAAAATGAAGAACACATATCTAGGGGTCCTTCTAGGTAACACTATATTAAAAATGAAGTTTCTAAGCTCAATATAATCATATTCTCATTTTGACTTATGTCACCATTACCATTATACATAAATCCACATGTTACCCTTCAAAATGAGTGATAATAGTAAGAAAATTTAAGGAAAAAGAGAAGAAATGTGCATAAAGGGTAAAAATACAAGGAATTAGATTTAACATGATTAAGACACATCATAGTGGGCAAATGTAACGATGACTCAACAATCTGACCCCTTTCTTCATTACTTTCATATCAACTTATACAATGTGATTTTGGTTTGTTGGTTGATGTAACCACTAATTATATTGCATCGAATCCACCCAAATCAACTAACTTTCAACCTAATCGAACAATTTTGACTATTAACCTACCTACAACCAACTCATAAATAGGTTACAAATTCAATTAATTGAACTTTAATTTTTTTAAAGACTACAGGCATACTCATAGCCATAATTAAAATAGTTTGCTAAATTAATTATAGTTACTTTCAAATAATATCAATGTAGTCCCAATCAGAACCTTAAAATTGCTTACTAATTATTAAAATAGCTACAATCGTACTTTGTGGATCATTAACTTAACAATGCAACTCTAAGAGTCTTCTTAGACATAAAGGACCATGACTTAGGCCCCAACATTAAATTGACTTATTTAAATAAAGTTAATGAAATAGATATTTAAATAAATTAATATTTTATTAAGTGACTTCATTTAAGACATAGTGATAGTAGGACTTAAATCTTGCTTCATTTTATTACAAGATCTTATACATGTTTATAATATTTGATGACCAATTTAAGAGGTGTGGTTCATAGGAAGGGGTGGAGTTAGGGAAAGGGGGATGGCAAATTTTGGTATCAACCTTACCTTATCATGTTTGAGCCACAAACTTGTAATACACATGATAATTCAATTGTAATATCTCATTACACCTTTTTCTTTGGCCACGATAAAGGTCTAGATTTCAATTGTAATGCCTCATTACACCTATTGCTTTGGTTATGACAAAGGTATAAAGGGTAAACAACCTCTTTACTCAACATTCCTTATGCTAGAAAACATTGCATTGGGTCTCAACAACTTGTAACCCCATTAACAAGTTTAGGGAGAACCACCATTTGTGTTGGTTCTAAAATATGTGCCGGCCTCAATAATTACACCTTGCAGTTTCTTCCAAGTCAACATCCAAACTATTTACCAATTTTGTTCTCTTAATCCAAAATAAGACAATATATTTAAATGGCTAAAACTTGATATATTGGACAAGGACCTCTCTTCCTCGACCTATTGGTAGATTTTTATTTACACACACTTCATCAAGAGGTGGATTCACCATGGCTCACTCCTTTCTATTGGTTGGGTACTTTCCCAAAAATCAAGTCATCCATATATTATAAATGAGTGTGCTATCAATCCATGTATTATATATAGAGATACAAATGATTAATATCAAGCAATATAATAGAAGGATGATAGCCATATATGTGTTGCTCAACCTTTCCCTAGTAAATATATAATGGTATTTTACTCTATCCAAAGAAGATTTACAAGTAAGGACAGAGTTCTTGATATGTCTCTTACTCCTTTTCTCTCCCTAACTTTTTCTTGTCAAAGTGCTACTATTCTTTCCACTTACTACTCTTCCACTCACATTTCCTACATGTATTACAATTTTTATATTACCTCCAACATGCAAACTACTTGCTATTCTTAGCCATTGCATGTTGTATGGCAGTTACACTTCCATGATTCTTGGTTTACATTGTCTTTTCATGATATGAACGTTGAAATATTATCATATATATCTTGGTTTATACTGAGAAAAACTTGCCATATATATCTTTGATACTTTATATAAAAGTAAGTGAGACCTTATTTATATGAACAGTTGATGGCTCAAGTAAACACTCATCCCTCTCTCAAGCCAAGTTAGACATGGCATTATTGCTACAATGTCATCTGCATAGGCACTGATAGAGGTATATATTAAATTACAATTTTAAATTATAAAAATACACTTGTTTTAATAATTTTACTACATACTTGGGGAAAATATAACTTATGTAAATGTATTGTGTATGTAGGGTTGTCCTATGATATGATATTCTCAGTTAGATAATTAGTAGAGAAAATTCTCATGTTTCTCCTGTATTTTAGATGCCTATTCAAATAGCTGAGCCTACCATTAACTTATTTGAGCATCAAAAATATATTGATCAGGGCCATGAGATAACAGTAAGTGCATGTTTAAATGATTTTTTATTGTAGTTTAAAATTAATTTCTTAACAATTGATTGAATGTATTTTATGTTAATTTTTTAATAATAGTCGTATTTAAACAGGTTCAGTTGCAAGTGAGCTATGAGTGTAGGAGCTACAGTTGGACCTTGGAGTAATCCAAGGCATTATAAGGGTCTCCATCTATTAACAAGGCATCCCAGGGAGAGTCTTAATCAAGGAAGGCAAAGAGAGGGAGGCTATTTAATGAATAGGATGTCTTACATGAGATGTACTTTTTGTATGCCTATATTACAATTTACACATTTTTGGCATTGTATATGCATATATGACATTCACCTAACATTAGATACTATGTTGTAGATGTATTTTTTTGTATGCCTATCATGACAATCTATATTATTGACATTGCACACATGTGCCTATATTGTATGCCTATCATGGCAATCTATCTAATTTATATTCAATTTTTATTTCATTGTGTGTTATTATGTAGTGTTTTTTTGATCTTCCAAACTATTACCTATTACATCTCATATTTAATGTTGTACATAAAAGAAGATTAAAAAAATATTATTTTCAATGCTATAAATCTTGTATCTCCCATATTTTTTTAAATTAAATTTTTTATTTCATTGTGTAGTAGAAATGACTAATGACACTCTATTTTGCATTTGTCATCACCCATTTACAACTTTTCAGTTGATCATCAACATAATTTGATTACACTTAAAACCCATACCTAATCTTGTTCAAGCTTGTATAATGCAAAGACATAAAATCATTCATAAATCCCTAAAAATTTCTCACTCAAATAACTATACATGTAAGTTACCTAATATTTCACCTTCACCTAGCTCTAATGCCTTTTTGACTAGCTTTTCTTGAAACTAGGCCTACTTCTTGTATGCCTTCTATCATCCCCTAATACCACCTAATGCATAGTTTTCTCTTATGTGTTTAATAAGGTTATGAAAGTCCTATTCATATGGTATAAGATCATGAATAATTCCAACCTCACTTATCCAATCTTATTCTTAACTCAATTTAAAATCCACTCTCAAATAATTTTCTTTTAAAATAGTCAATTACTCATTAGGTTGATAGGTTAACAGGTCAATTACTCATAATAGAGTTATTCAATAGGTCAATAGGTCAATTCTTCGTTAAGTTTCTAAGTCTCTAGACCTAGTCGTTGCTCTAATAGGTCAATTTATCAAAATAGAGTTTTTAGATCTTACAAATTATATTTTGAATAGTATTTTAGTAATTGTAACATGTTTTAACTCTTACCCAAGTTTATAGAACTCAAATCAACCAAAAGCTTATCTTACCCAAGTTTTAACATGTTTTGGAGGTTGAGAGTTTAGCACAACTATTATTTTGATGCTTCATAACTAAAAATTGACATTACCAACACATATCAAGGGGGGGCGGGGGGATAACATATAATATTAAGTTTTTTTCCTCCCATTAGGGCTAATTGACAAACCCACCACCCATACTGGCCTCAAGAGTGCCCTCTTCAATACAAGAAAAATACAATTTTTTAGCCTAAGTTCAAACATGCATAAAATGAAACTTGTAAGTCATTTATGTGAGCCATAAAATCCCTCCCTACCCCTTTAAAACCTTTAATCATACCCTAGATCACCTAGGTGGAACCTTTGAGAGCAATCTGTTGGACAAGTTGCAGTGATGGGTCCAAAAATGCAACTTTTTAGCATTGAACAAGCAACTTCTTGAGTTTCAACTACCATTTATGCCTCTAGTACCTCCACTTAAAAATATATCACTTTGATCACGTCCAGATAGGAAAATTACATGTTATCACACTGACACAATGTTTAAATCCACTTGGAAGTGCATTTTCACTTAAGTTTCAGAGCATAAAAACATCAACAACAAATGTTGTCAAAGTTTATGTTGTGAATACAGAACTGTGGTTTCGATGCTTTCTGACCAAAAAATGACACTACCAAAATGTTTATCAGGGTGAATAATGTTTAGGACCAGGTTCTTGTCCTCTCATCAGGCCCAATCGATAAACCCACCACCCATTCTAGCCTAAAAAATGCCCTTCCCAATACAAAAAAAATGTAATTTTTTAGCCTAAGTTCAAATATGCATAAAATGAAACCTATAGGTCATTTATGTGAACCATTAGATCCCTTCTCTACCTATTTCATCCCTATAATCACACCTCCAAATCACTCAAATAGAGGTTTGAATATCAATCCATTGGACAAGTTGCAGTGAGGGGTCTAAAAAAGTAATTTTTTGGCATTAAACAAGCAACTTCTTGAGCTCCAACTGGTATTTCTACCTCTGAGACCTCCACCTGAGAATATATTACTTTGATAACATCCATATAGTAAAATTACATGTTATCACACTGTCATGACATTCAAATCTACTCAAAAGTGCATTTTTGCTACCATTCTAGAGTACAAAAACACTGACGACAAATGTTGTCAAAGTTTAAGTTGTGGTTGTAAAACTTTAGTTTTGATGATTTTTGACTGAAAATTGACACTTCAAACACATCTAGGGGATGAATAATATCTAGGACTAGGTTCTTTTCCTGCCATCAGGCCCAATCAACAAACCCACCACCTATTTCAACCTCAAGAATGCCCTTCTTAATACAAGAAAAATGCAATTTTAAGCCTAAGTTCAAACATGCATGAAACAAAAATTGTAAGTTATTTATATGAACCATTAGATCCCTCCCCTACTTATTTAATCCATCTAATCACACCCTATATCACTCATGTGTAATATTTGATAGTAATCCATTGGATAAGTTGCAGTGAGGGGTCCAAAAATCTAACTTTTTGGCATTAAATAAGCAACTTCTTGAGCTCCAACTGACATTTATTCCTTTCAGACCTTCACCTGGGAATATATAACTTTGATCACATACATATAGTAAAATTACATGTTATCACACTACCACAACATTCAAATCCACCTGGAAGTACATTTTCATTACCATTCTGGAGCATAGAAACACTGACAATAAATGTTGTTAAATTTTAAGTTGTGGTTGCAAAACTCTAGTTTCGATGCTTCTTTACCAAAAAATGACATTTATAACACATCTGATGGGTGGATAACATCTTAAAATAAATTTTTGGCCTTCTATCAGGCCTGATTGACAAACACACCACCCATTTTGGTCTCAAGAATGCCCTTTTCAATACAAGAAAAATGCATTTTTTAAACCTAAGTTCAAACACACATAAAACAAAGCCTATAAGTCATTTATGTGAATCATCAAATCCCTCCCCTACCTATTTAATCCCTATAATATCACCCTATATCACTAAGGTTGAAGCTTCGAGAGCAATTTGTTCGAAAAGTTGCAGTGAGGGGTCTAAAAATGCAACTTTTTAGCATTAAACAAGCAACTTATTGAGCTCTAACTGCCATTTTTGCCTTCGAGACCTCCAATGCAAATTTTTAGCCTAATTTCAATCATTCATAAAAAAATTGTAAGTCATTTATATGAATCATCAAATCGCTTCCCTACCTATTTAAGCCCTCTAATCTCACCCTAGATCACTCAATTGAAAGCGTTGATAGAAATCCATTGTATAATTTGTAGTGAGGGGTCCAAAAATACAACTTTTTGGCATTAAACAAGTAACTTCTTGAGCTTCAACTGTCATTTCTACCTCTAGGACCTCCACCTGAGAATCTATCACTAGGATCATGTCCATATAGGCAAATTACATGTTATCACATAGCCATAATCTTCAAATCCAGTTGAAAGTGCATTTTCACTACCGTTCTAGAGCATGGAAATACTGACAACAAATATTGTCAAAGTTTAAGTTGTGATTGCAAAATTATGTTTTTGATGCTTCTTGACCAAAAAATGATACTACCAAAATGTCTAGGAGGTGGATGATGTCGAGGACTAGGTTCTTGGCCTCCCATTAGACCTGATTGACAAACCCATCACCCATTCTAGCCTCAAGAACACCCTTCTCAATATAAGAAAAATTATATTTTTTAGCCCAAGTTTAAACACCCATAAAATGAAAACTATAAGTCATTTCCTAAGCTTTGAGCACGTCCAACTTGAGCTTTGATCATGTATAACCTGATCTTTTCTCAGTTTCAATAATATATAATTCTTTACTGACAGTGCCAACCATGTGAAGGTGGAAGCTTATCTGGCACCACTAACCTACAAAAAACTGTTAATAAGTAATAAAAAATGAAATTTATATGTAATACCTAGAAAATAAAAAGCATTTGGTAATTGATTACATATACATTTGAAAATTCAACATACCTATGTATTTCAATGCAATGAACCATTAAAATCTGCTCTAACCTTGATAATATCAAGAATAGCTTCATGGTTTGACTCCCAAACTTTCCATAGTTTCCTGTTTAATGGCCTCCCATGATATTTTGTAATTGAATATTCATTGAAAGAATCAAATTTGAATAATGAAGAATTTTGATGTGCATTTAAAACTCTTACAACAACCATTGATCTAAATATTTTATAGGATATCATCAAAACCAAGTTCTCATGACTACCACTAATGCAGTGGGATAGTCAATGTTTTCTCCACCTATAACTAGGGAAGTCAATTTTTTCTTTCTCTCGACACACTGACACAAGTAGTAATCAGTGCCCTCTTCATTATCCTCATCTTCAATAATTGTAAGAACATGCTATGTATCAAAAAAAACTATTTTTAATGATAATATGAAGACATATAACGAGAATAAATTGTACATAATGAAAAATATTTTACCTGGATGCACTAGATCAAATACATAGTCAAAACTATCTGATGATGTCATATTTGTAAGTTACAATGTTGTTGGAACCTAATATGTGTTGATTGGAATTAGATGTTTAGATCTCCAATCATCCACCCATTCTTGTGACTCACACTCATTCCAAACAAAGTCTATGCATACATAATAGAAAAATGCCAAGTGTCTTGTATGAATAGTCCAAGAAATTGCATTTGAGCTACAAAATGAGTGGAGGTCACTTGAACCCATCAGAGTCATACAATCCTCATACTTTGCCAAGTTTTCTTCCTCCATTAACCAAAAATATATATGAATAGTAGAATTTAGTTGAGCACCATGACACATGTTCTCATTACACCATTCAACCATAGTTTTTGCATTTGTCAAATGAACACCCTCTTCAAATTTTAACTCCTTATTTTCAAGGACTCTTTTTACACATGCTCCAGCACCATCATGCTCCCATTTTCCATGGCTAGCCTCATTGAAAGTCTAAATATTTTTTACACTAGTGGTCATGTGTATCCTTGTCAACCAATAAAATATCTATGCACTATTTAATTATGATGTACAATTGTCTGAACAAATATAATGTTGATTGAAATTAATGTTCCTCTGGCTCAACTATTCATATAACTTCTGAAAACAACCTTACACATACTCTGATAAATGTGATCGGTCATCGTTGATATAGAAATGGTACTCCATTAATATTTTATATTATTTCTCTATACTATCGGGTGCATACATGAATGCCATATGCATGAATATGGTAACTTGTGATGAGTTGTAATATTGTGATTGGCCTTCCATTTGGAGTTTGAATGTGTAATTTTCAATAAAATTAACTACTGAAACAATTAAACCAAGTGAAAATGTATCCTTTCTTATCTTGAAATATTCATCCAATCATCTATCCATATGTGTGTGCCTTGCATACGCTTAAATAATATTGTCCTTAAATTTGACCAAAAATTTAGAAACAAGAATCTTTTTTGTAACAAGCTCACACCTTTTAGATTCTTTACAATCTTCTACTTAATAAGTCACTAATTTATATTTTCTTAAACCAACTAATTATTATCTAATTTCACTTGTAATCTCCTCATGGATACATTTTTTAAATTTTGGCAATCCACTACACATGTTGCAATTTCTATTTAAACATGATGTGTTGTAAAATAATTGTCCATCTAATTTTTTGCAAAAGATAGTTGGAATAAATTCTTTGGCTGATTTTGGTAGTAATTCAATGCCACACTCTTGAAAAATGTTGTTAGTATGCAAAGTATAACGAATATGGTGAAAAACATCATAGTGCATTGAAAATTCAACATGTTGCCTACAACAACAAGTGGTGCGTGTGTGATTTATTTTTACATAAAAAAAGTTTGTCCATCTTTAAATATCTTTGACAAATAGAAATTTGTGGATGATTTTTCAAAAAATTAGAGTACAATTGTGTTTGAGTCATATCCAATAAATGTTTTAGATGTGGTTCATGATTATGAGAACCAACTCTTCTTTTAACATCTCTTGCATTGAGCAAAAACCTTGTTTTGTCTTTCCAAAATTGAGCAAGTAACTATTTGAGAGTATCAGCTATAACCATGTCCTTTCATGGAAGTCTACTAGAGAATGTCCAAAGCTCATTGGTATTAGGTTCATTAATTCTTTCATGTCTTTCAATTTCTTGCATTATTATTTTTCTATTTATATTAAGTGTTCAACTTATATTTGAAACCATTCATTTATCCCTATTTTATCACTTACTGCACAAGTTATAATAAGTATATGCCGGGTAGAATTACAATATTGGGTGCATGATTTTGGGCCTACGTCATGATATGTATCATGTAGATTTTCAACAATTTCATTGTTTTCATCATCCATGTTAGATGTTCTTAGTCCTAATGTGTATACTATAGGTCTCATCCTAATCAATTTTATCAATGAAACAAATGATTGACATCTTTGACTATCATAATTCAAATTATGAAATAAAGTATCCTAAATTTGTTGAGCCAGTCTTCTTGAATGGTGATCAGACATTTTTTTATGCATTGGTTCTAAAATATTTTCATCGACTTCAATTAAGTATTTGTCTTTTCTATGCACGATTCTTCGAGGTGTTGTCAATGGTGGAATTCATTGAGAGGTTGTTTCAAAATCATTATTACTTTCATTATTTAGAGATGGGATGACATTTTCTTCATTATTTATTTATTCATTATATGTTTTCATGAAATTTTATTGATGGTTAATTTCATTATTATTTATTTCTTCAAATTTTCTTCATTCATGGGGTTGAAGCATCATACATAGACTCATCATCAACAAAATAAAAAACTTGGAACTTTGAATGTAAACTTCCAACATTATCTAATTCATTATTGTCAATTTCATTATTATTCATTTCATTATGGTCAATTTCATCATCTTTCAATTCATTATGGTCAATTTTATCATTATTTAATTCATTATTATCAATTGACTCATTATCTATGGCATTTGGTTCATCAAGATTAGGGTTTATACCTTGTCTACGATAAAATTTTTGCATTTGTATCTTGTTTTTCTCTCTCAAATCTTCTAATTCCTCTAGTGTTTTGTTCTTCAATATCTTCCTCTTCCTCAAATGTGATCCATCACCCATCAAAGACAATTGACATCTTTTCAAAGGTGGGGTTAAGTGCACAAGTACCACAAGTCCCACAGAAGGATATAGAGTATGTTTATGGGGACATAATTCTTGATCTGGGTTAAAAATAGATGTTGAAAACTGAGCTTAGTATATACTAATAATAACTTAATTGCATTATTTATTATACTAGGTTCTACTTCAACATACATATTGAGAAGCTTATATTAAGAATAACATGATCACATTATTATATAACATGATCACATTATTTGTTATACTAGGTTTTTGCCTCAATATATATATTGATAAACATATATTAAGAATAATTCAATCGTGTTACATAATAACATGATTATGTTATTCTTAATATTCGATTGAGGTTAGAAATTAACATTGAGAACTAAGTGTTGTCTATATTAAGAATAACGTGATCATGTTATTATATAATGCAATCGTGCTATACTTAATATAGAGTGGGGATTAGGGATTAAGGCATTAGTGCATAGGGTTTAGGGATTAAAGATTATAATTTGTGTTTTATGGATTAGGGATTAAAGTTTATGTTTTAGGGATTAGGGATTAGGGATTAGGGCATGTAGGGTTTATGTTTGAGGGTGTATATGAAGTCTAATCACTCTATACCATGTGTGAACCTAATTTTTAATACAAAATATGTTAATTGGGACTAAATCGATTGGTAAATAGGGAAAGTTTTGGTTTACAATTTAGGGTATATTATTTAGGGCTTAGGTTTAGGGTACATAGGGTCGATTGCAAAGATAATTCTTAGTCTAAATGAGGTTAATTTGGGCTAAAATGATTGGTTCAAGGTTTAAAGAGTTTATATTTATGGTTTAGAGGTTAGGGATTAAGAACTTTGAGCATTAGGACTTGGGGTATAGGTTTTAGGGAATATAGTGTACAATCATGATGGCGGTTGGGGAAAATTGGAGCTAATCAACCCACAAATCACATTTTATAGTCATGTAATTAGGTTGAAGGGGATTAAAAGAGCCCCAATTTACTTCAGATGCACAGCTAGATTGGTACTCCAAAGGCTAAAATTTGGCCATAGGTTTAAAAAATGCATTTTATGACATCTCATGATAAAATCATTTATATCATAAGGCATGTATGTTTACAGCATGTAGTGGGCATTAAGGCATAGGGCTTAAAATTTATGTTTTAGGGATTAGGGATTAAGGCATAATGTTTAGGTTTAAGTACCTGTATATAATGTCCAATCACTCTATGCCATGTGAACCTAATTTTTATTATAAAGGATGTTAATTAGAACTAAATTAAGTGGTAAATAGGGAAAGCTTATGGTTTACAATTTAGGGTATAATGTTTAGGGTTTATGGTTTAGGGCTTAGGTTTTAATGTATATATGGTTTAGGGTACACATGGTCAATCACAAAGATAATGTAGGATAATTTGAATCACTTGGACCCATTTGTGACTATAGAATGTGTTTTTGGTTTGCTATTATACCTTAGATGCCATCATGCAAATTGACTTAATTAGTCAAATGGGGCAATCAGTTATGTGATTTAGGCCAAACTAAGCCTTGTGAACTCAATTCTTAGTCTAAATGATGTTAATTTAGGATAAAATGATTGGTTCAAGGTTTAAAGAGTTTATATTTATGGTTTAGAGTTTAGGGATTAGGAACTTTAAGGATTAGGACTTAGGGTATAGGTTTTAGGGTATATAAGGTACAATTATGAAGGCAATTAGGGCAATTTTGAGCTCCTTGAAACTATATATGTGAGTAAAAATGTGATTTTGAGCTCAGTTAGCCCATACATCATCACATATTGAGCCAATTAATTCAATTATGGTTTAATGAGTGATGCAATTTTGACCAAGTTAATCCTTGTGAACCTAATTATTACTATATATAAATTATGTTAATTAGGGATAAATTTATTGGTTTAGGGTCTATAATTTAAAGGGTTTGGGTTTTAGGGCTTATGGATTAGGGTTTAATGTAAATGGTATAGGGTTTAGGGTGAAAGTTAAATGGTATAGGGTTTAGGGTTTAAGATATCAGATATAGGGTCCAATCAAAGGTAATTGAAGAACATTTGAGATGATTTTTCACCTATTTATGAAAATTACCTTCATCTTTGCATTTCTAATAAAAGTAGGGTTAGTTATGGCATGTATATGTTTCATACATGTTATACAATTGATTGAGCCATAAATTTGATTTAGGGGCTCAATTTTACCCTTATCATACCTCTAATTGCACAAATTAACTAATTCGATTAATTCATGATAGAATCAATATTTTGATTTTGACCAAATCATATCTTACTCTTGAAGGGGTTTAAATTGGCCTCAAATGCCTCATTGATTAAAATAATCAACTACCCTCCTCTTTCATTAATTATGTTGAAGGGGCTCTAAATAGCTTTAATTTACTTCAGATGCATAACTAGTTTGGTACCACAAAGGCTAAGTTTTGGCCATAGGTTTAAAAAGTGCATTTTATGACATCTTGTGATAAAATCAGTTATATTATAAGGCATTTATGTTTGTGGCATTTAGTAGGCATTAGGGCATAGGGCTTACAATTTATGTTTTAGGGATTAGGGATTAGGGTTTAGGTTTAAGGACCTGTATATAAGGTCTAATCATTCTATGCCATGTTTAAACCTAATTCTTACTACAAAGGATGTTAATTGGGACTAAATCAATTTGTAAATAGGGAAATCTCATGGTTTACAATTTAGGGTATAATCTTTGGGGTTTATGGCTTAGCACTTAGGTTTTAATGTATATATGGTTTAGGGTAAATAGGGTCAATCACAAAGATAATTGAGGACAATTTGAATCACTTGGACCCATTTATGACTATAGAATGTGTTTTTGGGTTGTCATTATACCCTATGTCATCATGCAGATTGAGTTAATTAGTCAAATGGGGCAATCAATCATGTGATTTTAGGCCAAACTGAGCCCTGTGAACTTAATTCTTAGTCTAAATGATGTTAATTTGGCTAAAATGATTGGTTTAAGGTTTAAAGAGTTTATATTTATGGATTAGAGTTTATGTATTAGAAACTTTAGACATTAGGGCTTAGGGTAGATAAGGTACAATCATGATGGTGATTGGGGTAAATTTTAGCTCCTTGAACCTAGATTAGTGAGTAAAGAGTGTGATTTTGGGATTAATTAGCCCCCACATCATCATATATTGAGCCTAAAAAGTCAATTGTGGTAATAAGTGATGTGATTTTGACCAATTTTCTTACTATATATAAAGGGTGTTAATTGGGGCTAAATTTATCGGTTTAGGGTCTACAATTTAAAGGGTTTGGGGTTTAGGGCTTATGGCTTAGGGTTTAAGGTAAAAGGTACATGGTTTAAGGTTTAAGTTAAATGGTATAGGTTTTAGGGTTTAATATATCAAATATAGGGTCTAATCACTAAGGTAATTGAAGAAAATTTGAGCTACTTGTTCACCTATTTGTGATAATTACTTGAACATGTTTGTATTTCTGATAAAAGTAGGGTCAGTTAAGCCATACATGTTGTATACATGTTATACAATTTATTGAACCATAAATATGGTTTATGGTATCAATTTTTCCCAAATCATGCCCCTAATTGCACAATTTGACTAATTGGATCAATTCATGATAGAATGGAACTTTTAAATTTTGCCCCAAATTATATCTTGCTCTTTAAGGGGTTCAAATTAGCCTCAAATGCATCCTGGATTAAATGAATCAACTCTTTAGTTAATTCCATATGACATGACATTAGGGTTAATTTCACTCCAAATCACAATGAATATATAATTTAAAATACATTCACATGGCTCATCTTGACCCTAATTACCTCTATATTTATACTAATCAACATTTGCATTCATTAGCTAATGATTTCAAGCTTATTGAGCTCAAAACCACATTCTATACATGTATAACTTGTATATAAATAAATTATGTTTCTTTTCTTCAATTGAGATAATGAAATTGGAGTTGATCAACCCCTAAATCATATTTTATAGTCATGTAATTAGGTTAAAAGGGCTCGAAATAGCCCCAATTTACTTCAAATGCACAACTAAATTGTACTCCAAAGCATAAGTTTTGGCCATAGGTTTAAAATATGCATTTTATGACATCTCATGATGAAATCAATTATATCATAAGGCATGTATGTTTGTAACATCTCTGAACTTGACAAAAGATAACTTCTTATATGAAAAATAGGGTACTAACACATTGATATACCTTGAAAATATATCCTTATAGAACTTCACTTACTGACTCAAACAATCTTATTAAAGACTCAAACAATACTACAAAGTTTATAAAAGTTTTTTACAAGTTCCAAACATCACCAATTATCCACAAAAACTAACGCAGTCTTGTTTAACCAAATTCAGCCTATTTTAGGATTGTATACACTCTTGACACAAAATATAATGACCCTTGATTTATTTTTTGTTGTTCAAAAACACCATTTAAATATTATGAAGAATACAAATTCCTTTTAAAATACCAACTTTCAAATAACTAATCCTTAAACATTTATAATATCATTGAACTCTCTTTCGAACCTAATACTCTAGGTCCATTCGTACTCAGTTAGAGGATCCTTTTATTCTAATTGATTTTTGGATAATATAATTTATTTAATCATGTAAAAAATGTAATATAAATCAAATCTACCAAATTATGAGTGATTTGGATCAGTGGATCACCAAGAACCAACTTTTGACTTTTTGACCCTATCTAGGATGAACTAGGACTGTCTACATTTAAAAAAAGATTAGACTCAAGTCAAATGAATAATAAATTGATTAATAGGTTAATACATCTCCAATTATCATTCAATTCTATCAAATATTGACAAGAACATTGGTTCCAAATAACAATCTTAATCAACCAAACTTTGTTCTTAAGACTACTAGGCCTAATGGCTCCTTTAGTAGGTCAAAATGCAAATTCAGGTTTTAGGGTGTTGTGAATATATAATGTGATCATGTTATTAAGTAATATGATCACTTTAATAATTTATTTAATATCATGATCACATTAATACCATTATATCATTATTAACATGATCACACTGTTAGAATTTGAATTCAAATCCCACACCTTTTGGCTCGGGAATGAATTGGATTCTCGAGCCAAAGGCTTGGACCTATCAATGTACAATCGAGTTTTGAGATTTATGATTAAAATCAACAAAATTTAACTGTAATTATCAAATAAACTAATAATTTCAATGTAAAAATTCAAAAACTTAATACCATCATGACAAACACAATCTCCTCTTTCCAAAAATATGATTTTTATAATTTTTGGACTAATTTAAGGTTTCAAACTATGTTCATTTCTAACTATACCTTTTTTTAGGTCACTACATGCAGCAAACATACATGCCTATACATGTTCATGTAATTTGTCTTTCATTGATTTGAGTGAAAAATAAGTTATATGGTCATAAACTAGGCCTAATTCTACACACATTCAAAAAAATTGATTTTCATTTTTTAAGATAGTTAGGTGCATCACACAGATGGCTATCTATTTTTTTGTCAGTTTTTAGGATTTATTCACTTGAAAAAATCATAAAAAAAAGTATTCATTTAAAAAATATATAAAAATATAGGTAATAAACTAGAAGATCTTATCTAAATTTTTCCCAAAGGGTTTATAAAAATATTAAATGCTTCTCAAAAAATGGTCAACCACATGGTCATCTATATACTCTATTTTTTGAAAAAAATAGGAGTTCCTATTCAAATTTTAGATGTTTAACCTAGTTATACTTAACCATTTTTTTTAAAAATTAGTGTTTGGAAACTAGACTCAAAATTCTACATTTCATGTTCTTACACCATCCTTAAATTTGGAGTTTAGATATCTCATATTATCTACATAAATTTATATTTTTAAAATTTTAGGAAAATCATGTCCACGGGTGGGCCACTTTTTGTCCCCCAACTTTGTGCGCTTACCCGTAGCTATTATAGTTTGTATGTTTAAATGTTAGCACATAGTTATGGAATAAATCTTGTATGTGATTGCATTTTTTACTATATTCAGTACTTGATGTTGCAGTAAGATTACATGAGGTTACTTTACTTAAGTTTGTTTATCATTTTTGAGAGTAAATCAAATAATATATATCTAGATGTTTTTATATATATAAACTAGTATAATATCTTTAAAAACATCATTAAATGTTTAGCTTACTATTATTGATATTCGAGAATATCAATATAAAATAAGTTATTAAAAATAAAGTAAGACATATATAGCCTATATATACACTAGTAATTGATTAAAAAAATTATCTTGTTATTAGAAGTAATTGTATATTTATATATCTTTTTGATAAAGAGATAATTGCCTTTGTTTTATTATTTTTAAGGAGATTAAACTATCCTAAAAATATTAACCTAGAGTTAAGTCCAATCTAAATCTAGTTGTTGATTATCATGCATGAGACTATGTTAAAATTTTAGGTATGAATACCATTATGTTGATGATAAACGTAGACTTGAGTCGTGGATAAACTCAAGGACTTATAATAAAGTGATTATGTAATAATAGTTAAACAAATTAAAAAAATTATATTATTTGAGAAAGTTTGAAGTGAGAGAAATTAGGGCTTCTGGTAAGTTGATGGAGAAGATAACTGTGGATTAGTGGAGTTAGAGGAAAATTGGGATATTATGCAGAGGTTGTGAAATAACATGAACAATATCATGAAAAATTGGAATGGAAGGAGGTCAATGAGGAAAAAGAATAAAAAGGATTTGTGGGTTAAAAAAAAGAGGAAAAGTGTAGAGTAGCGAAGGGATTTTGAATTCTGGAAGTTTTGACAGGAGCAATTAAAAGGTTGGTATTGTTTTTTTTACATTCAATAGCAAAATGAAATTCTATGTATGTTTATGAAACTTAGGGTTTGGGAAGTGGATTATAGTTTTGAATGGATATGGGCTTAGCCCTATGGATGGCTCAGCCATTCAAAGAGATAACCCATTATCCTCAAATCCTAAGTGTTTTATTTTAGAATTGGTAGAATGTTAAAAACCATAGGGTTAATTGAAATTTTAAAGTTAAATGACATGCGGGCCTAGTTCAGGAAAACAAAAACCTGAGGAAATAATTATATGTAAGCAAAGAATGAGTGTTATTAAAACATATTATAACTGCATACTCAGTTATAAAATGGAATACAGTAAATTATCCTTATTTTTAAAAGATATTGATTGAGTCATTAAAATGTTAGACGGGTTTTAATTTGGGGAAGTAGATATATTGTTGTTTTCTTATGAAGATATATAGGAGACAATCAAATAGGCAAAAAATAGAGTTTTATTTGCAATGGTAAATGATTGGGAAATTATACATTGGTATTCATGTCAGTATAAGGGATATACTCCATATCAAAATTGAGAAAATATTGAATGGGTTTCAAATGGGGTTTTGTTCTATGTATCATATGTGTACCATATGTGACATATGAATCTGAGTACCATATGTGACATATAAACTGTGTATCATATATAAATATATTGACTGTAGCATTTTTTTTAAAGTGGAAATTATATGAAAATATAGTATGGATATTTATATATATACTTTTTATTAAAACAGTCTTACAGGTTTGTGGGATAAGGTTTTTTTATGAACATAAGACTTTCATTTATAAACTATGAATGGAATGCATATGAATAGACTATGCATATATATTATGTGTATGAATACATAGTCATGACCTCTGTAAATAAGTATACAGTGTATATTTTATATACATATTAGATTGTTTGAATTGTTATGGGACTTGTATGTGTTTGAGTAAAATTATTAACTATGTGTTTTTTAAATAGACCAATCTTAAGATGTGAATTTAGCTTGTAACCTATGAACATAAGCAGTTGAATATGTTATGGTTATAAATAGAAATAGTTAATGTTATATTTAAAGAAAGCATATGCACTGTGTTATGGAAAATATTGACTCTTTATCCACAGTATTTGATAACTTAGTTTATTGAATAAATGACTTAAAGTTTGGTAGTAACAGAAATATGAGATTAGGAATAAAAATTGAGCCTTGTTGGATTCATTATTTCTAATGTTAAATTATTGAGAACAGGGGTTTTAGAATTATATTTGTTCTCAAACATTTTCTCAAAATTTTTTATCTTTTAGACTTTGAAAAGGAATAACAAGAAAGTTTTGTTAGTAGGTCAGAATGTAAATTTGTATATTTCATTATATATATTATGGGATATATATAATATGCTCATATAAATATACAAAATACATGTATAAGAGAACATAGGTCCTCCTATACGTGTATAGTGCATATTTATAGAATAGGTAATGTGCTTATAGTTATAGTAGTGACTAATAAGTCAAGTCATGAAATCCTTGTTAGTAGGTCAGAATGTAAATTTGTATATTTCATTATATATATTATGGGATATATATAATATGCTCATATAAATAAACAAAATACACATATAAGAGAACATAGGTCCTCTTATACTTGTATAGTGTATATTTATATAATAGGTAGCGTGCTTATAGTTATAGTAGTGACTAATAAGTTAAGTCATGAAATCTCGAAGGAAAGGGAACTATAACTATATGGACATAGCCTAAATTACAAAATGGATGAATAAATGAATTTTTATAAATATTTATAAAAATTATGAATGTTGGTTATATTGAGTGGTATGAACTTTATGTTATGGAAATGTTAATTTTATGCTTAACATTTATTAAAGAATAATAAACTTTAGAAATGACTTGTATTATACTTGTATGGTAAATAAATTTGCTTATCATAAATATTGTTTATGAGATAAATAATATAAATGAGGTTCATTCATATGTTTGATGGATTGAATGTTTGTATAGTAATTATTTCTATAATTAGCATGTATTTGTACTTGCTAGTAAAAATAATTGCATGAACCTACTGGTCACAAATATATGTTAACCAAATCTAGTATTGATGATTCTAACTAAGTAATGAGACAAATTTTATTGACTTATTTAGCATCACCAATGCTAGATGAAGGTAGTCTGATCAAGTGGTGTATATGAATCTGACTGATCTTAGAGATCATATGTTATTTAAAAACTTTGGTCAAAATAATGTTTAAATAGACATTGTCATCTAATATGTATGATTTATATGCTTGTGCAATATCATGTTAGAACATATTTCTTTTTGATACACATCATGTAGTAGAAATCTTACAACACACATGGTACTAGCATATCTCTCTAGATGCTTGAACCATCACTATCCACCCATCCAAGAAGGGAGGGCCATTCCTTGTTAGGGAGATTGTGTAGGGGATCGATGATCTGTGGTTGGTGTGAAAAAGTGCTCGAATGATGCTCTCATTCCTCACTATAGTATTTACATAGAGACTACACTTGAGATTATTAGAGATATAAGAGTTTGTGAGACTTGAGCTCCATGGAGCATTATATCTATTATTGAACTTATATATTGAGGTAACTTTTCTAATGAAAATGTAATTAATTATTATTATACATTGAAAATAGAGGTTGTATTATTATACCAATTATGGTTGGATTTTATTATGATTACTTTCCCTAGGCAATTATGATTCTTTATATAAGTTGCTAGTTATTAGTAAATAGAGTTGCTCATGTTTACTTAAATTTGATATATTTAGTTAAGTATGTTAAAAATCACTAATTATATTCTCATGGTGTAATCTAATGAAAGAACAAGTGTAGAGTAAATATTAAAAAAAAAAATTGCATTATTCTAGTAATTTTTTGTGGGGATGTTACATTGTGGTATCAAATTTGTGGTTCGAAATCTAAGACTTAATGAGTCCACTAACATTTTTATATTATTCTATTACCAAAAATAAGAATGGTGATAGCAAGATCATTGGGTGAGGGTCCTTCAAATTTAAATGATGATAAGCTTCCATTTGATCATAACCAATTTGTCATTGAACAAGCAACAAAGTTAGATTAGATTCCTATGACCATGAATGAGACTAGGGATATAGTTGTAGCCCTAAAATAGGAAATTCATGGACAAGAAGAAGAAGCTCAATAGGATGAGTCTAAATAGCATCATGTTGAGTAGGAGATCCCTCAAGAGTAGAGACACAAAGAAGTGCCTCAAGATGTCGTATCACACGTAGCTATAGAATTGGCAAGGAATATGAAAAAGGTAAATCCACCTAAATTTGATGGAACCATTATGGGAGATAGATCTGAAGTATGGTAGACTAAAATGGAGAATTATTTCAAGATTTGAAGCTACTATGAGGTCACCAAAGTTGTTTGGGGAGATTATCAGTTGTCTAGAGAAGTTGTTATGTGGTGGGCCAACAAAAAGTTGGAAATGAATCTAAACTCAACCACCACTACTTGGTAGTAGTTTGTGACACTATTCAGATCATGGTGGATTCCATAGTTGTATTTTGACCAAAATTTTATAGATTTTCAAAATGTAAAGGAAGGGGACTTTTCAGTGAATGAGTACTAATAATAGTTCACCAAACTTCTAAAATATTCACCCTAGTATCAGTCAGATGAGAGGTTCAGGATTAGAAATTTTATCATGGGATTAAAATCCCATATTGGTGGAGAGGTGGACATTTATAGACCATCTACCATGGAACAAGTCTTTGAGAAAGTAGTCAAGCAGGAGCAAAAGTTGAAATCTCTTACTCATGTTAGGGACAAGTTTAAGAAAAAATTTGGAAGTTCAAAGCCAACTTTCAAAAAAAAGAACTAGAAGCAGAGGAGTGGAGACTCTAAGAGTCAGTTCAAGAATCATAATACTAGATTCAATAGTGGTTCAAATAGCAAGAAACTAGGTAATGGTTCCAAGGCTGGTTTCAAGGGAAACCAACAATCTAATAAGAAGGGACCACTAGGAGGTTACTTCATCTATGGAGTGACCATTTTACACATGAATTTACCTAGGATAAGTTGAGAAACAAAGGTTCTACCCCTCAGTAAGGAACTTTTTAGCTATGTATTCATGTAGTGGTTGATAATCGACAAGCTAAATTCCAAGCTGGACCCATAAAACTATCAGGTATTTTGTTTGAACATCCAATTTCTATTTTGATATATACAAGGAATATAGAATGTTTTATAGCTTCTAGAATTATAAATAAATTATCAATGAAAGCTAGTGTAATGGAAAATGCATGGTTGGTACAATATGAAAATGACTCTAGAGTTTAGGTTGACAAGTGTTTAGTATAAACAAAAATTAGGTTACCAAAATTCATAAAGGTTGTGGATTTTTATGTAGCACAACTAGTGTCATATAATATGATATTAGGAGTCAATTGGATTGTAAAGCATAAATCTAAGGTTGACTGTTATCTGAAAAGAGTATAGTGTCTTGATAATTCTAGAAATTAGATACTAATTTAGGGTGAGAAAATAGAGTTAAGGCTTAGGCAAATTTTTAAAATTCAACTCAGGAATGCCCAAGGTAAGGGATGTCAAACATTTATCATCAAGATAAATGAAATGAAAGAAAATAAGGAACCATCAATTGAAGATTATCTTTTCTTTAGGAAATTTTATGATGTGTTTATGGAAGAATTATCAGGATTGCCTCCTAAATAAGTATTTGAATTTTCTATTGATATCAAACCAGGATCAAAACCTCAGTCTACGAATTTGTATCGAATGATAACCACTGAATTAGTAGAATTCAAGGCACAACTTCATAAATTGTTGTTCAAAGGGTTGATCAGACCAAGTGTGTCACCATGGGGTGCACAAGTTATTTTCATTAAGGATGACACTCTTTGACTTTACATTGATTATAAAATGTTGAATAAAGTGATGATAAAAAAAACGCATCCATGACCTCAAATAGATGATATTTTTAATTAAATGTGAGGAGAAATGGTATTTTTTAAGATTGGTCTTACAGCTAGATATCATCAGTTAAGAATAAAAGATGAAGATATTTCAAATATGACATTTAGAACTTGTTATGGGCATTATGAGTTCACAGTATTACCATTTGGGTTGATAAATGCATCAACAACATTCATGAATCTCATGAATAATGTGTTCAGAGATTACCTAGATCATTTAATTTTGGTCTTTTTAGATGATATTCTAATTTATTCTAAGGATGAAGAAGAACATCTTCAACATCTAGTGTTGGTTTTGCAATATCTACAAAAGCATAATCTGTATAAAAAATTATCCAAGTTTGTATTTTTCCAAAACAAAGTGCAATATCTAGGACATTATCTTAGTAGATGGCATTTATGTTGATATGACTGAGAGTAGAGCCATTATGGAGTGTTCGGCACCAAGGAATGTGCATGAGGTTAGGATTTTCATAGTATTAGTAGGCTATTATAGGAAATTTTTCTGAATTTCTAAGATATCTAATCCAATTACCTCTTTGCAGTATAAAAATTAAAATTTTATCTAGTTAGATAAGTGTGAATTAGCTTTTTAGGAATTCAAAAGAAGGCTTACTTCGGCACCAATGTTAAGAGTACTTGATCCCAATGGTTAATTTTTAGTGATTATGAAAATGCCTAGGGACAGACTAAAAGGAGTCCTTATGTAGGATGGTGCAGTATTAGCTCATGAGTTAAGGAAGTTGAAGCCTTATGAGATGAATTACGCCCCTCGTGACCTTGGAATTACATCAATTATCCATGTTTTGTAAGTTTGTAGACATTATTTATTGAGAAAACTATTTGAACTCAAGACTGATAACTTGGGACTCAAATACATTTTCAACCAACCAAATTTGAATGCTCATCAGAGGTGTTGGTTAAAGTTTTTGTCTAACTATAACTTTGATATCAATTACATCAAAAGCAAAAAAACAAATTTGTAGATGCTTTGAGTCGTAGAAGGTAAATAACAGTTGTAGCTACTATCAGAAGTACTCTTAGGAATCATGAGATAGAGTTCTCAACAAGATATGAATTTTATGATCAAGTCAAGAAAGATTTTTATGATAATGCTCAAAATCCTTATTATAAATGATACAACTTAGAAAGTGACGGTCTTCTACATTATAATAGAAGGATGTATGTGATAGATCCAAAAAATCTAAAAAGCACGGTGCTAAAGGAACTATACAATGCCCTGTATTAGAATATCTAGGAGTAACCAAGCTTATGGTAGAGCTTAGACTACTTTATTTATGGAAGGGAATCAACAAAAATGTAGTGGAATTCATGTCATATTATCTAGAATGTTAGCGAGTAAAAGACAAACATGTGCATTCGATTGGATTGTTATACCTACATGACATACCAAAGTGGAAATGGGAGGTGATCAGTATGGACTTTATCTAAGGATTAATATTATCATAGAATAGGCATGGCATGATCTTGGTTGTTGATGATAAATTAACCAAGGTAACACATTTTATCTCAATAAATTTGATAGATGATGCACCAACTCTTTGAAAAATATTCATAAAGGAAGTGTATTGATTGCATGGATTTTTAGAGAAGATCATATTATATCATGATGTGAGAATGAATACTATATTTTAGTTAACTCTAGATTCAGGTTTGGGTATGTAACTAAATTTTAGCATTGCATAACACCCACAAACTGATGGACAAATTGATTGAGTTAATCAGGTGTTAAAGTATCTTCTTTATATGTATTGCATGGATCAATAATATAAATGGAAAGAATACCTACATTTGGTTGAGTTTGCATATAATAACTCATACCAATCTACTTTGAAGATGGCTCCATTTGAAGCACTTTATGGGAGAAAGTGCAAGACACCAATCAATTAGGATAGGGTAGTCTTTGGACCTGAAATGCTTTCAAAAGTGCAGAAACATGTTAAAATAATCAAATAGAGATTGGTCGAGGACAATAATAGGTAGAAGAGTTATGTTGATCTAAATAAAACTATTAGGTAGTTTGCAGTAGGTGATAAAGTATTTTTGCATGTTAAGCTACAAAAGAGCTTGATTAAATTTGGGAAGTCAACAAAAATTTCATTGAGATATGTGGGACCCTTCAAGGTTTTATAAGTGGTCAATCCTATAGCGTATAAGCTTGCATTTCCACCAGCCCTAGCTTTATTACACAATATCTTTCATGAATCTTATCTTAAGAAGTATATAATTGATCATTTGCATGTGTTAGATTGGAATGTTTTATAAGTTATGGATTCTGAGGTGGTCACGATAGAATCAATCAGAGTAATTGACACTCTCAAACTTTATTTGTGTGATATGTTAGAATATTTTTCACATTATTATTATTGTGTAAGTAATATTTATCGAGAGGTAAATAGTTAGTGGTACAAAGTAAATAGTAGGTTGTTATAATCGTATGGTCAATACGATAACATAGATTATTATTGTTAGATATATTGTTATATGTTATAACAATATATCATACTTATAATATTTAGAAGGATTGAGAGATTTAGTAGGGATTTAGGAATCCTGAATATAGGAAATCTTTTTCTATATATTGTATAAATTAATAAGTGTGAAAAAGATTATTGTGTGTGTTGAATTAAATTCTCTGTGTATGTTTGAATCTCATTCTATTCAGTGTATGAATTGATTATTGTGTTTGGCTCTCCTCCAATATAAATCATTGTGTTTGGCTCTCCTCCATTATGTCATATTTTACCCTGTAATAAATCAACTTCTTACTTGTATTCAGTGTGAATGATCATGTGTTTTTCATTTTCTTACTTGTTTGAAACACCTCTACTATCTGGAGATAAGAGTGTTGATATAATGGAGTGCGGTCAAATGGTGTATAGGTAGGAAGCATTCTAGTGATCATGTATAGCAAGATCCAGACAACAAGATTCAGACAGTAGTATGCACACCTAAAAATATGCAATGGCATATGATTCTTTTCGGGTCAATTCTTGAAAATTTATGTTTTTCACATGCTCACATTAAGGGGGTGTAGATAGGATTTATAATGTTCACAAAGAAGTGAATGTTAGAATATTATTCACATTATTAATATTGTGTAAGTAATATTGACCGAGAGTTAAATAGCTAGTGGTAAAAAGTAAATAGTAAGTTGTTATAATCGTATGGTCAATACGATAACATAGATTATTATTGTTAGATATATTTTTATATGTTATAAAAATATATCCTACTTAGAATATTTAGAAGGATTGAGAGAATTAGTAGGGATTTAGGAATCCCTGGTTATAGGAAATCTTTTCCTATATATTGTATAAATTAATAAGTGTGAAATAGATTATTGTGTGTTGAATTAAATTATCTATCTATGTTCGATTCTCATTTTATTCAGTGTATGAATTGATTATTGTGTTTGGCTCTCCTCCAATATAAATCATAATAGAGACGTGTCATAGTGCAAGGTCTTGTGGGACCAATACTATAAAGATAGTGCTAGTTGGGAGGACTATGATGAATTCTACAAGTTATATACACATTTGTTTGCTTGATTTGATGCTAGATATTATTATTTTTATTTTGTTAAACTTTGTTTGCTATTCAGAACTATTATTTGAATAAGTGGCATAGGGATGATGATTAGTTTTAGGGAGGAAGGACGTTACATCTCGATTCTCTCACTAAGATAATTTACCTATTTATCTATAGATTAATAAGGTTGATTAAATTAATTGTTACTTTTTAATTAAATCATAAGTCATAGTTGTTATGAGATAGATGTGTGTTACTTAAATTTCATGAATTCGTTATTTTGAGATGATAAAGTATAGATTTTGTACATAATGATTATGTTACATTTGTTGTTATAACATTGTTACATTTTTTATTATAGCATTATTTGATATGTATCATGATATACTTGACTAACTACCTTCTTGTTGTGATATGGATGCAAGAGAATCTATCCCTCAAATCATGACGAAGGGAGAGCATCATCGAAGAGGGTGGCATAGATGGAGATAGTGAAGGATGATAGAGAAATTACAAAGACCCCTAAACACACCACATTAGATTAAAGAATTTATATGCATTATATATTTGGATTATTATATATTATAGTTTACATGTTTTAAATGTTAGTACATAGTTATGGAATAAATCTTGTATGTGATTGCATTTTGTACTAGATTTAGTACTTCATGTTATAGTAAGATTACATGAGGTTACTTTACTTATATTTATTTACGATTTTTGAGAGTAAATCAAATAATAAATATCTAGTTGCTATTATAAATAGACTAATATAATGTATTTTAAAATGTCATTGAATGTTTAGTTTACTATTATTGTTATTCAAGAATATTAATATATGATAAGCTATCAAAAATAAAGTAAGACATATATAGCCTATATATACACTAGTAATTGATTAAAATAGTTATTATTGGAAGTAATTATAGACTTATCTATCTTTTTGATAAAGAGATAATTACCTTTGTTTTATTATTTTCAAAGAGATTAAAATATCTTAAAAACACTAACCTAGAGTTAACTCCAATCTAAACCTAATCTTTGATTATCATGTATTAGACTACGTTAAAATTTGAAGTATGGATATCATTATGTTGATTAACATAGACTTGAGTAGTGGATAAACTCGGGGACTTATAGAGAAGTGATCATGCAATAATTGTTAAACAAATTAAAAGCTTTATATTATTTGAGAAAGTTTGAAGTGAGAGAAATTAGGGCTTCTGGTATGTAAATGGAGAAGATAATTGTGAATTAGTGGAGTTGGAGGAAAACTAGGATATTATGCGTGGATTGTGAAATAACATGAATAGTAACATGTAAAATTGGAATAGAAGGAGGTCAGAGGAAAAATAATGAGTAGTGGGCAGAAAAAAAAAGAGGAAAATTGCAGAGCAATGAAGCAAAGGAATTTTGAGTTTTGGAAGTTTTGATAGGAGCATTTAAATGGTTGGTATTATTTTTTTTACATTCAATAACAAAAATTAATTCTATGTATGTTTATGAAACTTAGGGTTTGGAAAGTGGATTATAGTTTTTAATGGATACAAGCTTAGCCCTGTGGATGGCTCGACCATCCACAGAGCTAACCCATTATCCTCAAATCCTAAGTGTTTAAATTTAGAATTGAGAGAATATTAAAAACCATAGGGTTAATTAAATGTTTAAAGCTAAATGGCATACTACCCTAGTTCATGAAAATAAAAACTTGAGGAAATAGTTATATGCAAGCAAAGAATGAGTGTTATTAAAATGTAATATACCTGCATACTCAGTTATAAAATAGAATACAATGAATTATCTTTGTTTTGAAAGATATTGATTAAGTCATTAAAAATTTAGATGGTTTTCAATTTGGGGAAATAGATATAGTATTATTTTCTTATGAATATACATAGGAGACAATCAAATAGGCAAAAAATAGAGTTTTGTTTGCAATGGTAAAAGATTAAAAATTTAGACATTTGTATTCATGTTCGTGCAAGGGATATACTCCATATCAAAATTGAGAAAATATTGAACGGGTTTCAAATGGGGTTTTGCTTTGTGTATCATATGTGTACCAAATGTGACATATGAATTCAAGTACCATATGTGACGTATAAATTGTGTATCATATATAAATATATTGACTATAGTGTTTTGTTTAAATTGTAGATTATACAAAAATATTGTGTGTGTGTGTGTGTGTGTGTGTGTGTGTGTGTGTGTGTGTGTGTGTGTGTGTGTGTGTGCGTGTGTGTGTATTGTGTATTAAGATAGACGTATGGGTTTGTGGTATAAGGTTTGTTTATTAACATAAGACATTCAATTATAAACTATTAATGGAATGCATATGAATAGATTGCTCATATATATTATGTGTATGAATACATATAATCATAGCCTACGTAAATAAGTATAATGTGTATATTTTATATAAATATTAGATTATGTAAATTGCTATGGGACTTGTATGTGTTTGAGTAAGCTTATTTAGTGTGTGTTTTTGAAATAGACCAGTCTTAAAATGTGAATTTGAATTGTCACTTGTGAACATAGGGAATCAAATACATTAAGGTTGGAAATAGAAATAGTGAATGTTATATCTAAGTGGAAAAATATTCATTATCTTCTCAAAACTATTGACTATTTCTCCACAGTATTTGATAACTTAGATTATTGAATAAATGACTTAAATTTTGGGAATAACATAAAAATGAGATTAGCAATAAAAATTGAGCCTAGTTATTTTTATTATTTCTGATGTTAAATTATTGAGAACATGGGTTTTAGAATTATATTTGTTCTCGAGCCTTTTCTTGAAAGTTTTTATCTTTTAGACTTTAAGAAGAATAACGAGAAAGTTTTGTGAATAGGTCAGAATGTAAATTTGTAGATTTCATTATATATATTTTGGGATATATAATATGATCATATAAATATACAGAATACATGTTTAAGATAAAATAGGTCATCATATATGTGTATAGTGTATATTTATAGAATCGGTAGTGTGCTTATAGTTATAGCAATGAATAATAAGTTAAGTCATGAAATTCCGAAGGAAAGGGGACTATAATTATACAAATGTATCCTAAATTAAAAAATGGATGAATAAATGAATATCTATAAATCTTTATGAAAAACTATGAATGTTGGTTATATTGATTTGTATGAACTTTAAGTTATGGAAATGTTAATTTTGTGCTTAACATTTACTAAAGGAAAATATACTTTATAAATGACTTGTATTATACCTGTATGGTAAAAAAACTTGCTTGTCATAAATATTTTTTATGAGATAAATAATATTAATGAGTTTCATTCATATATTTGACGAACTAAATGTATGTATAGTAATTATTTTTTTAATTATCATGTGTTTGTACTTGCTAGTAGAAATAATTGCATGAACCTATTGGTTACAAATATATGTTAACCAAATCTAGCATTGATGATTCTAACTAAGCAGTGAGATAGACTTCACTAGCTTATTTAGCATCACAAATGTTAGATGAATGTAATCCAATCAAATGGTGTGTATGAATTTGACTGACCTTAAAAATTATATGTTATTTGAAAATTTTAGACAAAAATAATATTTAGATAGACATTGTTATTTCATATGTATGATTTACTTGCTTGTGTGTTATCATGTTAGAATGTACTTTTTTATAATGCACATCATGTATTAGAAATCTTACAGCACACATGGTATTAGCATATCTCTCTAGATTCTCGCACAGTCACTATCTACCCATCTGTAAGGGGAGGGTCATTCCCTATTTGGAGGATTGTGCAAGGGATCGATGGTCTATGGTTGGTGTATAAAAATGCTTAGATGATTCTCTTACTCCCCACTGCAATACTTATTTAGAGACTACATTTGAGATTATTAGAGATATAGGAGTTTGTGAGACTCGAGCTCTGTAGAACATTGTATTTATTGTTGTACTTATATATTAAACTAGTTTTCCTAATGGAAATATAATTTATTATTATTATACATTGATATTAGAAGTTATTTTATTATACCAGTCATGGCTAGATTTTATTATGATTACTTTCGTTATGCAATTATGATTATTTACATAAGTCGCTAGTGATTAGTAAATAGAGTTGATCATGTTTACCTAAGTTTTATAAACCTAATTAAGTATGTTTAAAATCACTAATTAGATTCTCGTGGTCTAATCTAATGAAATAATAAGTATATAGTAAATATTAAAAAAATAACTATTGTATTATTCTAGTAATTTCCTATGGGGATGTTACATTATGGTATCAGAGCTTTGGTTCAAATTTTAGGACTTAATGAGTTTGCTAATATTTTCATATTTTTATGTTACCAGAAACAAGAATGGTGCAAGTAAGAGCATCGTATGAGGGTCCTTTGAATACCAATGACAATAACCCTCCGTTTGATCCTAAGTAATTTATCATTGAAGAAGCAACAAAGTTAAATTAGATTATTATGACCATAAATGAGAATAGGGATAGAGTTGTAGCCTTGGAACAAGAAATTCATGGATAAGAGGAAGAAGCCTAACATGATGAGTTTGAAGATCATCTTATTGAGTAGAAAATCCTTTAAGAGCAGAGACACGAGGAAGTGTCTTAAGATGTAAGAGTACATGTTACCGTAGAATTAGTAAGAGATATGAATAAGGTGAATCCACCTAATTTTGATGGAACCATTATGGGAGATGAAGCTGAAGCGTGGTTAAATGAAATGGATAAGTATTTTAAGATTTAAAACTACTCTGAGGTCACCAAAGTTATTTATAGAGTTTATTAGTTGGTTGAAGAAGCAACTATGTGGTGGGCCAATAAAAAATTAGAAATGAATCTGAACTTGACAACCACTACTTGGGAGGAATTTATGACACTATTCATATCATGGTGGCTTCTATAGTTATATTTTGACAAAAAGCTGACACATTTTCAAAATCTAAAGCAAGAAGACTTGTCAGGGAATGAGCACTGGAAACAACTCACCAAACTTCTGAAATATGTACCTCAATATTAGGTAAATGAGAGGTTCAAGATTAGAACATTTATCATGGGATAAAAACCCTATATTGGTGGAGAGGTGGACATTCATGGACCATCTACTATGGACCAAGTCTTTGAAAAAGAAGTCAACTAGGAACCAAGGTTGAAATCTCTTGCTCAGGTTAGGGACATGTTTAAAAAAAAATTTAGAAGTTCAAAGCCAACTTTCAAAAATAAGATTTGTAAATAGAGGCGTGGAGACTCTAAGAGTTAGTACAAAAATCAAAATACCAGTTTCAACAGTGGTTCAGGTAGCAAGAAATCAAGTAATGGTTCCAAGGGTGGTTTCAAGGAAAACCAACAATATGATAGGAATGGACCACCATGAGGTTAATTCATCTATGGAGATGACCATTTTACATGTGAATGTACCTAAGATAAGTTGAGAAACAAAGGTTCTACCCCTCAACAAAGAAATTTTCAATAACATATTCATGTAGTGGTTGATATTCAGCAAGCCAAATTTCAAGATTCACCTATAAAACTATCAGGAATTTTTTTTGAACATCCAGTTTCCATTTTCATAGATACAAGAGCTACATAATATTTTATAGCTCTAAGAATTCTATATAAATTATCTAGGAAAGCTGGTGTAATGAAAAATGCATAGTCGGTACAGTATGAAAATGACTCTAAAGTCTAGGTTAATAAATGTTTTATAGAATCATAAAAAAGGTTGTTAAAATTCACAATGGTTATGGATATTTTTGTAACACCACTAGATAAATATGATGTGATCTTAGTAGTCAACTAGATTATAAAGCACAAAGCTAAGGTTGACTATTATCTAAAAAGAGTAAAGTGTCTTGATGATCCTAGAAATCAAATTTTAATTTAGGATGAGAAAAGAGAGTTAAGGCTTAGGTAGATTTCTACAATATAAATCAATAAGGCCCAAGGTAAGGGATGTCTGATGATAAATGAAATGGAGGAAACTAAAGAACCATCAATTGAATATTATCCTTTCCTTAGGAATTTTCATGATGTGTTTCCAAAATAATTTTCAGGATTTCTTCCTAAACAGGAATTTGACTTCTCTATTGATATCAAACCAGGATCAAAACCTTAGTCTAAGGATCTGTATCAAATGAAAACCACTAAATTAATAGCATTGAAGGCACAATTTCAAGAATTATATTGTAAAGGGTTGATCACACCAAGTGTGTCACCATGGATTACACCGATTGTTTTCAATAAGAAGAAGGATGGCACTCTTTGACTTTGTATTGATTATAGAATGTTGAATAAAGCAACCATCAAGAATAGGTATCCACTACCTCAAATAGATGATTTTTTTTATCAAATACAAGGAATAATGATCTTTTCTAAGATTGATCTTAGAACTGGATATCATCAGTTATGGATAAAAAATGAATATATTTCAAAGATGGCATTTAGAACTCGCTATGGGCATTACGAGTTCATAGTGTTACCATTTAGATTGATGAATGCACCATGAGCATTCATGAATCTCATGAATAGTGTGTTCAAAAATTACCTAGATCATTTTGTTTTGATCTTTTTAGATGATATTCTGATTTATTCTAAGGATGAAGAAGATCATCTTCAACATCTAGAGTTGGTTTTGGAACGTCT
Organism: Torreya grandis; assembly: GCA_037957365.1. Lineage (NCBI taxonomy): Eukaryota > Viridiplantae > Streptophyta > Pinopsida > Cupressales > Taxaceae > Torreya > Torreya grandis. Next base: position 901,299 of record JARHVA010001816.1, read on the forward strand.
AATAAAGCACAAGATATATGGCAAATTGTCTAAGTGTGCACTTTTTTTTAAAATAAAGTGTAATATCTAGGGCATATTATCTTAGTAGATGGAATTTGTATTAATCTAGCTAAGATTAGAGCCATTATAGAGTGTCTGACACCAAGGAATGTGCACGAGGTTAGGAGTTTCATGGGATTAGCAGGCTATTACAGTAATTCTCATCTCAAATTTTTTTTAAATAGCTAATCCAATTACCTCTTTACAACATAAGAATCAGAGTTTTATCTGGTTAGATAAACATGAAGTAGCTTTTTAGGAATTGAAAATAAGGCTTACTTCAGCATCAGTGTTAAGAGTACTTGATCCCTATGGTCAATTTTCAATTATCACATATGCATATAGGGATGGACTAGGAGGAGTCCTTATACAGGATGGTACAGTAGTAACTTATGAGTCAAGGAAGTTGAAGCCTTATGAGCTGAATTACACCCCTCATGACCTTAAACTTACAATAATTATCCATGCTTTACAATTTTGGAGACATTATATGTTGGGAAAACTATTTGAGCTCAAGATTGATAATTTGGGACTCAAATACATTTCCATCCAGCCAAATTTCAATGTTCATCAAAGGTGTTGGTTATATTTTTTGTCTAACTATGACTTTGATATCAATTACATCAAAGACAAAGAGAATAGAGTTGATGATGCTTTGAGTCATAGAAGGTATATCGAAATTGTAGATACTATCAAGATTACTTTCAAGGATCATGTCATAGAGTTCTCACTATGAGACAAATTCTATGATCAATTTAGGAAAGCTTTGTTTGAGAATTCTCAAAATCTTAGGTATAAAGGATACAACTTAGAAAGTGATGGTCTTTTGTATTATAACAGAAGGATGTATGTGCCAGACTGAGAAAATTTGAGGAGCACAATGTTAAAGGAACTACAAAATTCTTCACATTCAAGACATCCAGGAGCAACCAAACTCATGACAGAGCTTAGACCACTTTATTTTTGGAAGGGAATCAAGAAAGATGTAGTGGACTTTATGTCAGGTTGTCTAGAATGTTAACAAGTGAAAGCTAAACATGTGTATCTGACTGGATTTTTATACCCACATGACATATCAAAGTGGAAATAGGAGGTGATTAGTATAGACTTTGTCCAAGGATTACCATTGTCATGGAATAGGCATGACATGATCTTGGTTTTTATTGATAATTAACCAAGGTAGCACATTTTATCGTAGATACTTTGATAGGCGATACACCAACTCTTGTAAAGAGATTCATAAAGAAAGTGTATCGATTGTATAGATTTATAGATAAAATCATATCTGATCATGATCTAAGAATGACTTATATATTTTGGTTAATTTTGAATTTAGCTTTAGACACGCAACTAAATTTTAGAACTGCATATCACCCACAGATTGGCTATCAAATTGAGTGAGTTAATCTGGTGTTAGAGGATCTTCTTCATATGTATTACATGGATCAAAAATAAAAATGGAAAAAATACCCAGCTTTAGTTGAGTTTACATATAATAACTCATACAATCTACTTTAAATATGGTATTGTTTGAAGCACTTTATGGGAGAAAGTGCATGACACCAATCAATTGGGATATGTTGGAAGATAGAGTAGTCTTTAGACCTGAAATACTTTCATAAATGGAGGAATAGGTTAAAACAGTCAGTGAGAGATTGGTTGAGGCCAATGATAGACAAAAGAGCTATGCTAATTTGAAGAGAACAACTAGGTAGTTTGCAGTAGGTCATAAAGTATTTTTACATGTTAAGCCACAAAAGAACTCGATTAAATTCAAGAAGTCAACAAAATCTTCATCGATATATGTGGGATATTTCAAGGTTTTATAAGTGGTCAATCATGTAGTGTATAGGCTTAGATTACCACCAGCCCTAGCTCTATGGCATAATGTCTTCCATGTATTTTATCTTAAGAAGTATATAGTTGATCCTTCATATGTGTTGGAATGCTTTACAGATTTTGAATCTTGAGGGTGGTCACAATAGAACCAATCAGAGTAATTGACACTCTTAAACTTCATTTGTGTAATAAAGAAGTGTCATAGTACAAGGTCTTGTGGGACCAATACTCTAAAGATAGTGCTACTTGGGAGGACTATGATTAGTTATAAAGGCTATTTACATATCTGTTTGTTTGATTTGATGTTAGATACTATTTTTTATTCTATTAAACTCTGTTTGTTATTCATAACTATTACTTGAATAGGTGTCATTGAAACGATGACCAACTTTAGAGGGGAAGGATGTTACATCTCAATTTTCTCACTAAACTAATTTACCTATTTATCCATAGATTAATAAGGTAGATTAAATTAATTTTTATTTTTTAACTAAATTATCAGTCATACATTGTTATGAGACAGATGTATATTACTTAGATTTCATGAGTTCATTATTTTGAGATGATAAATTATGGATTATGTACAGAATAATTATGTTACATTTATTGTTATAACACTGTTACATTTATTATTATAGCATTGTTTGATACGTACCATGATATACTTGACTAACTACATTCTTATCATGAGATGGATGCAATAAAATCTATCCCTTGGATCATGACGGAGGGAGAGCATCATCGAAGAGGGTGGCATAGATGGAGATAGTGAAGGACGATAGAGGAATTATTAAGACCCTTGCACACACCATAGTAGATTAAAAATGATATATGCATTGTATTTTTAGATTATTAGATATTATAGTTTGCATGTTTTAAATGTTAGTGTGTAGTTATGAAATAAATTTTGTATATAATTGTATTTTGTACTAGATTTAGTACTTGATGTTGCAGTAAAATTACATGAGGTTACTTTACTTATGTTTGTTTATGATTTTCAAGAGTAAATCATATAATAGATATTTAATTACTATTATATATAGACTAGTATAATGTCTTTTAAAACATCATTAAACATTTAGCTTACTATTATTGATATTCGAGAATATCAATTTAAGATAAGCTTTTACAAATAAAGACATACATATATATAGCCTATATATACACTAGTAAATGATTAAAATAGTTATCCTGTTATTAGAAGCAATTATAAATTTAGCTATCTTTTTGATAAAGAGATAATTACCTTTGTTTTTTTTTTTTTTTAAAGGAGATTAAACTATCCTAAAAATACTAACCTAGAGTTAAGTCTAATCTAAACCTAGTGTTTGATTATCATGCATGAGACTACGTTAAAATTTGAAGTATGGATATCATTATGTTGATGATTAACGTAGACATGAGTAATGGATAAACTTGGGGACTTATAATGAAGTGATCATGCAATACTTGTTAAACAAATTAAAAGTTTTATATTATTTGAGAAAGTTTGAAGTGAGAGAAATTAAGGTTTCTAATAAGTTAATGGAGAAGATAATTGTGGATTAGTGGAGTTATAGGAAAATTTGGATATTATGAGTGGACTATAAAATAACATGAACATTAGCATGCAAAATTGGAATGGAAGGAGGCTGGTGAGGAAAAAGAATAAAAAAGAGTAGTGGGCAGAAAAGAAAAGAGGAAAAGTGAAAAGCAGTGAAGCAAAGGGATTTAAAGTTTTGCAAGTTTTGATGGGATCATTTAAAAGGTAGGTATTATTTTTTTACATTAAATAACAAAAGGAAATTCTATGTATGTTTATAAAACATAGGGTCTATGAAGTGGATTATAGTTTTGAATGGATATAGACTTAGCTCGGTGGATGGCTCAATCATCCACAGAGCTAACCCATTATCCTCAAATCCTAAGTGTTTTATTTTAGAATTGAGAGAATGTTAAAAACCATAGGGTTAATTGAAGGTTTAAAGTTAAACGACATACTACCTTAGTTCAAGAAAACAAAAACCCGAGGAAATGGTTATATGCAGGCAAAGAATGAGTGTTATTAAAATGTATTATACCTGCATACTCAATTATAAAATGGAATATAGTGAATTATCCTCATTTTGAAAAGATATTGACTAAGTCATTAAAATGTTAGATGGATTTCAATTTGGGGAAATAGATATATTGTTGTTTTCTTACGAAGCTATATAGGAGACATTCAAATAGGCAAAAAATAAAATTCTTTTTGCAATGGTAAAAGATTAGGAAATTAGACATTAGTATTCATGTCGGTACATGGGATATTCTCCGAATCAAAATTGAGAAAATATTGAATGGGTTTCAAATGGGGTTTTGTTCCATTATCATATGTGTACCATATGTGACATATGAATTCAAGTACCATATGTGACATATAAACTGTGTATCATATATAAATATATTGACTGTAGAATTTTGTATAAAGTGGAGATTATACAAAAATATAGTATAAATATTTATATATATTGTGTATTAAGACAGTTGTATGGGTTTGTGGGATAAGGTTTGCTTATGAACATAAGACTTTCATTTTTAATTATGAATGGAATGCATATGAATAGACTGTGCATATATATTATGTGTATGAATACATACATTCACGACCTACATAAATAAGTATACTATGTATATTTTATATACATATTAGATTATGTGAATTGATATGCGACTTGTATGTGTTTGAGTAAAATTATTAAGAATTGTGTGTTTTTCAAATAGACCAGTCTTAAAATGTGAATTTGACTTGTAACCTGTGAACATAGGGAGTTGAATACGTTAAGGTTGGAAATAGAAATAGTGAACGTTATATTTAAGTGGAAAAATATTCACTATGTTATGAAAAATATTGATTATTTCTCCACAGTATTATTTTACTTAGATTATTGAGTAAGTGACTTAAATTTTGGGAATAACAGAAATATGAGATTAGGAATAAAAATTGAGCCTCATTGGATTCATTATTTTTGGTGTTAAATTATTGAGAATAGGGTTTTTGGAATTATATTTGTTCTCAAACTTTTCTTGGAAGTTTTTAGCTTTTAGACTTTAAAAGGAATCATGAGAAAGTTTTGTTAGTAGGTTAGAATGTAAATTTGTAGATTTCATTGTATATATTATGGGATATATATAATATGATCATATAAATATATTAAATACATGTATGTATAAGAGAACATAGGTCCTCATATATGTGTATAGTGTATATGTATAGAATAGGTAGCGTGCTTATAGCTATAGTAGTGACTAAGAAGGTAAGTCATAACATCCATAAGGAAAGGGGACTATAACTATATGAATGTAGCCTAAATTACAAAACAAATCAGTAAATGAATGTTTATAAATATTTATGAAAATTATGAATGTTGGTTATATTGAGTGATATGAAATTTATGTTATGGAAATGTTAATTTTGTGCTTAACATTTACTAAAAGAAAATAGACTTTAGAAATGACTTGTATTGTACCCATATGGTAAATAAACTTGCTTGTCATAAATATTATTTATGAGATAAATAATATAAATGAGGTTCATTCATATGTTTGATGCACTAAATGTATGTATAGTAATTATTTTTGTAATTAGAATGTGTTTGTACTTGCTAGTAGAAATAATTGCATTAACCTGTTAACCAAATCTAGTATTGATGATTCTAAGCAGTGAGACAAACTTCACCAGCTTAGTTAACATCACCAATGCCAAATGAAGGTAATCCAATCAAGTTGTGTGTATGAATTTGACTGATCCTAGAGATCATATGTTATTTGAATTTTTTTGCCAAAGTAATGTTTAGATAGACATTGTCATTTCATATGTATGATTTACATGCTTGTGTGATATTATGTTAGAACATATTTTTTTATGATACATATCATGTATTAAAAATATTATAGCACATGGAGTACTAACACGTCTTTCTGTATTCTCGCTCTGTCACTATCTACCCATCCATGAAGGAATGGTCATTCCTTGTTTGAGGGAATGTGTGGGGGATCGATGGTCTATGGTTGGTGTGGAAAAGCACTCAAATGATGATCTCCCTCCCCACTGGAGTACTTACTTGGAGACTACACTTGAGATTATTAGAGATACAAGATTTTGTGAGACTCGAGCTCTATGGAGGATTGTATCTATTAATCTACTTATATATTGAGTCAGCTTTCCTGATGAAAATGTAATTGATTATTATTATACATTGACAATAGAGACTATATTATTGTACCATTCATGGCTGGATTTTATTATGATTAGTTTCCTTGTGCAATTATGATTGTTTACATAAGTTGATAGTGATTGGTAAATAGAGTTACCCATGTTTGCTTAAGTTTGATTGATTAGTTTTAAGTATGTTGAAATCACTAATTAGATTCTCGTGGTGTAATCTAATGGAATAATAAATGTAGAGTAAATATTATAAAAAAATTACTGCATTATTTTAATAATTCATTGTGGGGATGTTACGAATAATGCATCCTAAGTATCTATAATCACCTTCACGTCAGTCACTAATCTCTTTTTAGAAAATAAAAAATTAGTAGGTTTAGGTGGAGGGTTAGCCAGAGGATTAGGAGGGTCAAGTGGCGATATGGAGATGGAGTGGGCCATTAGTGGGAGTGGGCAATGTGAAACTCTAGACTATGTGATAACAGGGTACATGTACACCATCCAAATTATAATTATATTTGATAATTAACCACACTTTTTAGTACTTATACTCATTATGTTATCATCATTTGTGATCATTGTGATTTTTCCTCCTCTAAAACCATTTTAAACAAGGAATTTGTTCATTTTACTACTTAAAATAGATATGGATGTTAATATTAATTCTATATTTAAAGGATCAGATGGTATTGGTAAGAATAATAATGATAATGAGGAGGGAGAGATGGAGTGGGCCATTAGTGGGAATGGTAAACGTGAAACTTTAGACTATGTGGTAACATTGTACATAAACAACGTCCAAATTATAATTATATTTGATAATTAAGCACACTTTTAAGTACCTTTGCTCATTGTGTTATCAACATTTGTGATCATTATTATTCTCTTTCCTCTACAACCATTTTAAATGAGGAAGTTGTTCATTTTAACAGTTAAAATAGATACAGATGTTTATATTAAGTTTATATTTGAAGGATCATATGGTATTGGTAAGAATAATAATGATATTTAAGAGGGCGATATGGATATGGAGATGGAGATGGAGTGGGCCATTAGTAGGAGTGGGAAATTTAAAACTCCAGACTATGTGGTAATATGTTACAAGTCCAAATGTGGCATTCAGGTTCAAGCTCAGGCTCAAAGTATTACAACTCATGCTAGAAGCCAAAGCATCAACCATAAATTGAGGTTGTTGGAGAGATTAATTTTGGGTGAAGGATTAGGATCATGATCGACCAAGCTTGACGCAATCAGAATGCTGGAGAAGGCCATCAAATACATCAAATATATGCAAGCACAAATTGAGGCTATAAAATCTCCCTCTCCTTATAATTACAACTGTAACTTTCACTGTCACTACATGCTTGCCCTTCTGTTCATGTCCCCTACAATCCAAATAAAACTATACACTAAAAAATGCATCCTATGTATCTATAATCACCTTCACTTCACTCGCTAATATATTTTCAAAAAATGGAGGTTTAGCCAGAGGATTAGGAGGGTCAAGTGATGAGATGGATATGGAGCTGGAGATGGAGTGGGCCATTAGTGGGAGTGGGCAATGTGAAACTTTGGACTGTGTGGTAATAGGGTACATGTACAACATCCAAATTACAATTATATTTGATAATTAAACACGCTTTTAAGTACCTCTACTCATTGTGTTATCATCATTTGTGATTGTTATCATTCTCTCTCCTCTACAACCATTTTAAATGAGGAAGTTGTTCATTTTACTACTTAAAATGGATAATGATGTATATATTAAGTCTATATTTGAAGGATAATATGATATTGGTAAGAATAATAATGATAATGAGGAGGGTAAGATGGAGATGGATATGGAGTGGGCCATTAATGGGAGTGGGCAATGTGAAACTTTGGACTATGTGGTAACAGGGTACATGTACAATATCTAACTTATAATTATATTTGATAATTAAGCATGATTTTTAGTACCTCCACTCATTGTGGTATCATTATTTTTTATCACTATCATTCTATCTTGTCTACAATCATTTTAAATGAGGAAGTTGTTCATTGTATTACTTAAAATGGATATGGATGTTTATATTAAGTCTATATTTCAAGGATCAGATGGTATTGGTAAAAATAATAATTATAATGAGGAGGGTGAGATGGATATGGATATGGAGTGGGCAATTTGAAACTCTTGATTATGTGACAACAGGGTACAAATCCAAATGTGGCATTCAGGTTCAGGCTTAGGTTCAAGCTCAAGCTCTGAGTATTGCAACAGCCTAAAGCATCAGCCACAAATTGAGGTTACTATATAGCTTAATTTTAAGTGGAAGATCAATATTAGGATCAAGATCAACCAAGCTTGACGTGACCAAAATGCTAGAGGAGGCCATCAAGTATGTCAAGTATATGCAGGTATAACTTGAGGTTCTAGAATTTCCCTCTCCTTGCAACTGCAACTGCAATTATCACTATCATTGTCACTACATGCTTTCCCTTCTTCTCATGTCCCCTAAAATCTAAATAAAATTATACACCAAATAATGCATCCTATATATCTATAATCACTTTCACAACACTCACTAATCTCTTTTCAAAAAATAAAAAATTGGGAGGATTAGGTGGAGGGTTAGCTAGATGATTAGGAGGGTCAAGTGGCAATATGGAGATGGAGTGGGCCATTAGTGGGAGTGGGCATTGTGAAACTTTGGACTGTGTGGTAACATGGTACATGTACAACATCTAAATTATAATTATATTTGATAATTAAGCACACTTTTAAGTACCCCCGCTTATTGTGTTATCATAATTTGTGAACATTATCATTCTCTCTCCTCTACAACCATTTTAAATGAGGATTTTGTTCATTTTACTACTTAAAATGGATATGGATGTTTATATTAAGTCTATATTTGAAGGATCAGACAGTATTGGTAAGAAAAATAATGATAATGAGGAAGGTGAGATGGAGATGGAGATGGAGATGGAGATGGGTGGGCCATTAGTGGGAATGGGCAATGTGAAACTCTGGACTATGTGGTAATAGGTTACATGTACACCATCTAAATTATAATTATGTTTGATAATTAAGCAAACTTTTAAGTAACTCTACTCATGTGTTATCATCATTTACAAACATTATCATTCTCTCTCTCTCTACAACCATTTTAAACAAGGAAGTTGTTCATTTTACTACTTAAAATGGATATGTATGTTTATATTAAGTCTATATTTGAAGGATTAAATGGTATTGGTAAGAATAATACTGATAATGAGGACGGTGAGATGGAGATGGAAATGGAGTGGACCATTAGTGGGAGTGGGCAATGTGAAACTTTAAACTGTGTGGTAACAAGGTACAAGTCCAAATGTGGCATTCAAGTTCAAGTTTTGGTTCTAGCTTCAACTCCAACTTAAGCTCAAAGTATTGTAGCTCATGCTAGAAGGAAAAACATTGGCCATAAATTAAGGTTACTGGAGAGCTTAATTCTGGGTGAAAGATCAGGATTGACCAAGCTTGACACAACCAAACTATTGGAGGAGGCCATCAAGTATGTCAAGTATATGCAGGTACAACTTGAGCTTCTAGAATCTCCCTCTCCCTACAACTGTAACTACAATTGTCATTGTCATTGTATGCTTACCCTTCTACTCATGTCCCCTGCAATCCAAAGAAAACTGTACACCAAACAACGTATCCTATGTATCTATAATCACCTTCACATCACTAGCTAATCTCTTTTCAAAAAATAAAAAATTAAGAGGGTTAAGTGGAGGGTTAGCTAGAGGATTAAGAGGGTCAGGTGGAGGGTTAACCACAGGAATAATAAGGTCAGGTGGAGGGTTAGGAAGATGGTTATGGTCTCTTATAGTGGATTGGTCAGTTTAAAACAAATAATTTACAAATTAAACAATGTTAAAAATTAAAAATTGATAAAATACAAGGTTAATAGGTGTAGTTTTTTATCACTTACCTTATCTACGTGGTGGCATTGTGAAGTTCGAGACATGTCGAGCTTTCCAATGGACTTTTGGGTTTAGAGGAGAAACACAATCACAGAATAACACTTAGGAGTTGGAAAAATGGTAAGAGGCAGCATTAATCTACAGATTTTTAAAAAAAATAAATAGGTGACATGTACGCATTATTATAACGCATATGTGGTATGGCTTTATAATTGTCGAGCGATAATATTAATAATTTATACCAGTTATTCAGATAATACATACATGTGTTATATGAATAATATATACACATTAAAGGGTATGTAGATGGGATTATTCCCTAACTCTATGCAGATACTCATATATATAAGGATCTACCAAATTTGGTATTGAACACACTACACAATTGAATGTTGAGTTGACAGGTGATTCAAATTATGAATGGGCAAGTGATCTAGATGATACAAAATCCACCAATGGATATGCATTCAATATTGGATCTAGTATTGTGGTTTGGAGCAACAATAAACAACCAATTGTTTCTTTATCCTTTATCGAAGTTGCACATAAAACATTGTGCAATGTTACTTGTGAAGTTGTTTGGTTAAGACACATACTTGAAGACATGGAAGAAAAACAATAAGGACCAGCATCTATCAAGTGTGACAATCAGAGTTCAATGAAATTGATAAATAATCCAATTTCTCATGTTAGATCAAAACACATTTAAACTCAACATCATTTTGTGATCGAAAATATTCAATCAAAGAAACTTGACTTGAAGTCGTATAACACAAATAAAAACATGGCTGATGTATTGTTATCAAGTTGTTAGAGTGTTGGCAATAGAACTCCCAATCAAAATTAGAGTGGTAAGAGTGTTGTCAATAAAAGTGCAGATAGGAGTTACAATTTATTAATAAGGTGACTTATCTAGATCCAAATTTTTAAGAAGCTATCGATCAGTTGAAATCTATATATACGCATGTATTAGTCCATTCTAATAAAGCATGGGAGTTAACAATTACATTAGACTAGCTTTGAATTTGAAAGAATGGACTCTCTGAGAGCATAAGATTCATAGATAAATATGCTGTTCACATTGAAATTAAGAGCAGGCCTTCAAATCTGATGACTGGTTGGGTTATTATTATTATTAACCCATATAAGTTGTAATACGAGACGCCCGTCGCTGCGGTAGGCTCGTAGGAACTTGCGGGGAGACGTTGCACGGATTTCAGCACGGTTCTCCCATTATCCTTATACGACTGTAATGTCATTGAAGGCTTTAGTGGAGGTGGAAAGAGAAGCCTCTTCTTTACACCATTACCAGTACCAGTACTATTATACTGTCCAGTATTTTGTTGTTCATCTTCTTTTTCAATGCAGTCTTTCACCCACCCGGGTGAATTCTCTGATCCGATCGTTTCTGTGCACATCCATAGACCCTCGTCAGTCAATTTAACGGGCTTCTTCTTAGGGGTGTGGCAGGGATCCATTTCCGACTTCATAAACTTGTTTGTTTTGGAGCCAAACGAGAATTTACTAACGTTGGCTGCAGATTCTCTTCTCTTAATGGGTGGATTGTTATAGAAAATGAATGCAAAACTTTCTGTATTGTCGTCGTTTTCAACATCTCTCTTTGCTGTCGCCATTGCTACGATTCAGAAATCCACAACAGTAGAAATTCGCATTTCATTTTCATTTTCATTTTCAAGCCCAAACCACGTGAAGGAAGGGCGGGACGATTCAAGTGGAAGGATGAGTTATGCTAAAGTTGTACGGGTTCTAAATTTAATTTATTTATTTGCTTTGAGTTTTTTTTTTTAAAATGTGTCGACTAGTGAGTACACATATTTCTTCATATTTTAAAAATAAATTGTTTTAATTTATCATTTAAGATATTGAGTTTTTTCTTTTTTCTTTTTGGGTTGTTGTGGGTTCTTCCCCTAGGAGGATTATTGGATTCTTCTTTCTTTTGAAAAAAAAAAACAAAAATTAAATTAGTATTTTCAAATTATTAAAATTTAATTATGTAAAAATATTAAGATATAATTTTTTAATTATGTTAACAAATTTTCATTTTTATCATGGCTATCAAAGCCATTTCACAATTTTTATGAGTAGTATTTATTTCGAATTATTAATTAATAAACAATTTAAATTGAAACATTGGATAGATTGGAGTTTGATTTTACTTACTGTGAAGCTCTCCAATGAAAAATTTGAGAGAACTCTACATGGTCTATGTCATGAGAATACATTCACAAGTATGATAATATTGTTCTACATATTATTTCATTATATCTAGTTGGGTGTTTCACTTAATTAATAAAGCATTTCAATTGTACTTGTTTGTATTTTAGGCAATGAAGTATTATAACTTCTCACATACATAGAAATGGTCGATGTTTTATGCTCTTCTTATTTATGGTGTGAGCTTACATATTATCTTATTATGTCTAACTATATGTTTCACTTAATTAAAAGAGTATTTCAAACGTACTTGTTTGTATTTTAGGTAACGAAGTATTATAACTTCTTGCGTACATAGAAGTGATCAATGTTTCATGCTCTTCCTATATATATTGTAAACTTACGTATTAACTCATTATGTCTAATTACGTGTTTTAATTAATAAAACATTTCAAACGTTATTATTTATATCTCAAGTAATAAAGTGTTATAACTCCTTACATACATAAAAATGACCAATGTTTTATGCTCTTCCTACATATGATGTGAGCTTGTTTTGAGCCACTTTGTGCAAGCTATCATCTTTGTTTTCTAATTGCATATTATTCCTCTATAATACAATTCTGATTCAAATATGCATAATGTTAAATAGAAATTAATTACATTAAATTGAATTTATTATTTTATATAAGCCTCCCTACTCGCATGTAGTTTTAATAGAGGATGCTCCCAAATCTACAAATCTCAATGGTGATTGTGATTGCAGGTACCTTTAAATTTCCCTGACTTTTCTTATTAAAAGAATCTTTATGGATGAAGATGTATAAAATTATTTTAAGTGAAAGTTTCCTCAATTTATATTAAGAAAAAATAATTTAGTATAATTTTATTTGTGGACTATAATATTTTCCACCTATTTTTATAATTAATAATGTATTATTTATTTATATTAATATAAATATTTTTCAAATAAAAAAATCAAATAAAAATTTAATTTTTATTATTTTTATTAATAGATTTGTATATTATAATTTAGAACCTATATGAAAATGCCACTAAATATTCGAACATGTTGCTAAATATTTGAGATTTTGGTATTATAATGTATTTTTTTATTCAAATATAAAATATTCAAATCATTTTTTTATTGGATTTAAATATTCTCCTTCTATCATATAGGACAAAATTAATTGTATTATATATTTATATATATTCTTTCTTTTACACGAACTTGTGTAAATCACAGTTGTATATAGATTACATAAATATAAATACATGTTATTATTCTTATTGTTCAATTATATTTTAGAAAATATTATTTTTTAATATAAAAAATATTTAAATTGCATGAATTTATAAAATTGTATAAATTTCTATTATTATTTTTTAATTATATATTAATAACTTGTTTTTTCAAAAAATATCATTTAAATTATATCTATTTAAAATATCATAATGATATTATCTAGTATATTTGTTCTTCAATTTAATGCTAACAAAAAAATGTTTCTTTCCTAATTTTATAATTTATTAGTCTCGGAGGGTGAACTGTTGGCTTCATTTTCTTTTAATCGCTTATTACTCTCTATTGCTTTGGCCAATCAGAATGCATCATTAGGCCTACCAAAAAATATGTAACTATTTTGCATGGATAAGTTACTGAAGTATTAACTTGACATATAAAATATTATTTTTATCTACTTTCATTAGTTAAAATATTTAGATGTTATTGTTGGGTTCAAGTAAACCAAGGTGGTTGCTTTAGTTTTTTTTTTGTGTTAGGTCTGCTCAATTATAATAGTTTAGTTTTAATGTTCACAGTGGTAGTGGTTTTTATTTGCAAGGGATGGGCAGTACACCTGTTGGCAACCGTTGAGCCCAAGTTGCATTCATGTTCGAATGATTTAAATGTTTATCCATGGAATGAATGAAATGTTTTCGAATTTGATCTCTGTTTGTAAAAGGTGGCACTAACCTTAACTCTGTAATTGTGTTTGGGCACGGAGTTTTTCTTTTTCCAATATGTATTTTGTTCTTTTTTTTTAGTGTTGCCCTTTCTTAGTTGTTTGGTGTAACATTTACAATCTATCTAAATTGAATTTGGAGTTTTTATCTATTCAAAGGACTCATAACTAAATGTCCTAAAATATCATAGGAAAATGTCATTGTATTTAGCTAAGTTGTTTAGTATTACATGGACTAGATTTGGTGCAATGCCTCTTGTTCTATAATACATTTAACATTAAAAACGAGATAAGGGATTTTTTTGTTTTTATTTTATTTGATAAAAGTCTTGTTATGCCCTGTTTATACATATAGATAAATATAGCCTTGATTGGATGGGGTGACAATCACAGAAAATGAAAGGTGTCCAAATAATGATGGTTATTCAAGAAAAAATGATGTGTTATATAGTGCTACTAAAGCAAGAAATTGATTATCTCCTGTTAGGTTGAAACTCTCATTGCATTGTATAATTGAATGTTGCCACAACTGTAAAATGGGGTTCTTTGTGATATGATAATCAAGTTAATTTTTTTACATATATTTTTTTATTTGAGAATAAAATTGCCATGATTGTTATGGGATGCTAGTTGGAAATTTTGATACTATTGCGGGTTTGTATGCAAAAAAAGTGGTATATAATTTTATCATCAATTTTTGTTTGAATATTGATTTTTATTATCTGGGTGTTTTGTTATATGACCACTTTTAGGTCTTCCACATTTTCTATTGCAACCCACATTTTGGGTGTATTATTTTTTGGTTTGATGAGGGTTTTAAGGTTTTAAGTGCAAATTTGATTAATTGGTCAATTTTGTTTTTATTCTTCTTCTAATGGGTACTAGCCAATATTTTTAATTATCTTTCCTCAAAATCTTGGTTTGCCTTTTTTAATGCATATTTGGTTATGTGGATTGGCAAGGTTGAGTTTCCTATTGAGCTTGATCATGAGATAAAAATCTATGAATATAAACTTTTAAGGTAAATGGTAAACAACCCTCTTGTGGATTTGACAAAGAAGTCTCTTACATTCATAAACTAAATTGGTGTCAGGCTTAGGGGTGACCCAAAAAAACTACTTATGACTATCGCACTCAAATGCACACTCAGTAGCTTGTGTCCATGTAATTGGATTCTTCAAATGCACACTTAGTAGCTTGTGTCCATGTAAAAGCATCTTTTTTCAACATGGTTGTCAGCAGAGCTGCAATTCTTCCCATAATCCTTGACAAACTTGAGATAGTATCCAATCAGCCCCAAAAAGCCATGGGCACTCTTAAGTGTCTGAGGATGAAGGCCAATTTGTCATGGCAACTATTTTTTTGGGATCCACCCAAACCCCTTTGGCTGAAACAATATGCCCAAGATACTCCACTTCATCTTGGCCAAAAGCATATTTGGACTATTTTGCACAGAGATGATGATCAGAGAGAAATTACAATGTGAGCTCCAAATGTTAGAAATGCTCAGACCATGTTTTACTATAAATGAGGATATCATCGAAGAAGACCAAAATGAATTTCTATAGGTAGGGCTAGAATATTTTATTCATCGACGCCTTAAATGTTGAAGGAGCATTAATAATAAGGTCAAAGGGTGTGACCAAAAACTCATAGTGGCCATCATGCGTGTGAAAAGTTGTCTTAGGGATATCATCCTCATGAAGTAAGATCTGGTGATATCCAAAGTGGAGATCTAGCTTCGAGAAAAAATGAGTGTCATGAATTTTCATCAAGAATCTCATCAATAACAAGGATCAAAAACTTTTCCTTGATTGTGATGCGATTAAGTGCTTAAAAGTCAATGCAAAGGTGCCACGACCTGTCATTTTTTTAGATATAGATAATTGAGGAAGAATATAGGTTGGTACTTGGGTGAATAATGCCTTGCTTCAATAAGTCTTAAATGAGCATCTTGATCTTGTTCTTTTGATGAAATAGGTAGTGTTAGGGCCTGATGTTGGGAGGAATGCTTCTAAGGAGGAGTTGAATATGGTGGTCCTCTGGATGTGAAGGTGGAAATACCACTCATTCGATAAAGACACATGCATACCTATGTAGAATGGTTTGTAGATTAGAAGTAGTAGACACCATTAATGATTGCATTTGAATGGAATAGAGCTAGGTAATGGGATCATTTGAATTCTTCTTAAAAAGCTTTTCCATGTGATGTGAACTTATGATGTTGAGAGACCCCAGGTGTAAGCCTTTCAATATGTGTTTTTGCCCATTGTCTAAAAACTACATCCAAAGTTCAACAAAATCCCATAAGATGGGTTTAAGTGTGTGTAACCATTGGGCTCCCAAAATAACATCACATCCACCTAAGGGCAAGACAAACATGTCAGAGCCAAGTTATAATCTCTAATAGAGATACACATATTGTGACACTTCCCTTTGTAAGGTAATGTGCCCCTATTGGCAATCATGACTTCAAAGTTAGAGCAAAGATGGACAAAACAATCAGCCTGTTTGTTGATCCAAGGGTCAATAAAGTTATGAGTGCTACCAAAATCAATGAGTATTATGAGAGGGATCTTCTTGAAGTAACCCCTGACCTACATGGTTTATGGGGTGGTGACTCTTGTTAAGGCATGGAGAGAGGTCTCTAGTTGGTCTTCATGAGAAGCAAGCTCCATAATCAGTTGAGCTTCTTCTAGATCATCTGTTGTATCCTAAGCATCTTCCCAAACTTTAGTTTTAGGTAGATAGTCCACATCTAGTAGGTAGAGCTTTTGCTCGACACATCAATGTCCTCGAGTAAATTGGTCATCACAATTATAACATAGTCCTTTTTCTCTACGTGATCGCATCTCTGCTTCAGTCGAATGCTTGATATGAGTGGTTATGGGCATTGGCATTATTTGAGACTATTGTGGAGTTATATTATGAATAGATCAAAATTGGATTTGAATCACTACTGAGTTATGATCTTATCCTCTACCAACGTAGCCAACCCTGGTTCTATCATCATGTTGGGTTAGAATATTTTGACCTCAGATCGAATTGCATCTTTCAGTCCATTGATAAAGCAACTCCTAAAGAATTCATCAGACAATCCCTCTGTGTGATTGACCAATTTTTAAATTTTGGTTTGATATTATCTCATGGTTCCTATTTGGTAAAGTTTAGTGAGTGCTCCAGTGAAGTCATCAAAAGCACTAAAGCCAAACTATTGTAAAATGAGGGTGCAAAAAAGGTCTATGTCAGCTCATCATGAGTCTTGATATACCAATGATACCATTGAAGGGCTTCATGTTCCAAGTGAAAGGATGCAAGTAAGACTTTGTTGGCATCAAAAAAATTATGCTGACTAACATATTATTTTACTGATAGATCCATCCAGTTTGATCTACACCATTCAATCAAGGAAAATCAAGCTTCAGCGCATGAAAAATATTGGAATAAGAAAACCTGGTGTTTGAAGAGGACTTTGGATGTTGTCTGTTGTTCAAAGTAGTATGTTGAAAATTGAGGCCAAGAATTTTTTCATCAAGATCTTTGATTTGGGTCTTGAGGGCAGCAATTTCATTCTCCATGTTATTTTGCTCATGTTTGGGTTACTACCATGGCCAAAATAAGAGGTTTTGTTTTGCAATGGGTAGAAAAATTAGAGTTAAAACACATTTAGTAAGGAAGTTTTTTAATTTGGATGAAATCAGAAGGGGTAAAGGTACTTTTACTTCTTTTTTTCCATAGTGGGAGTATGATTGATGAAGCCAAGGGCAATTTCAGAAGTGAAAATAAAAAACTAAAAAAATTATCAAAGAGGGACAAAGGATCAGAAAAGGGAGATGAACGCTATGGAATTTTTTTGAGGCAAATGGACGAAAACAAAAGAAGTTATGGCAAAACCCAAAAAAAAGGAAAATTGAGATTTACGAGAATCAGAAGTGGAATCAGGATATGGGACCTCAAGGAAGAAAATGTGGAGAATGGAAGTTTAGGTGTTTAGATAAAGTTTGAGAATTAATGGGGCTAGAAATGGAGAGATATGGTTAAAAAAAATACTTTTAAAATTTTTGAGTCTGCTAGGAATATTTTGAAATTGATATGACAAGTCTTGATACTTTACTGGTAATATGTGCAGATCTAATATGGCAGTTTTTTTATACTTTACTAGTAATATGTTGAAACCGATATGGTAAGTTTTTTGATACTTTACTGGTAATATACGAAATGAAGATTTGATATGGCAATTTTTTGATACTCTATTGGTAATATGGCAAGTCTACTGATACTCTACTAGTAATATGCAAAAATTTGATATGGCAAGTTTTTTAAAATTCCACTAGTAATATTGTGAAATTAATAGAAATGGGCCCCAAGTTTCCATGGTTGCCTAAGGTTCTAAAGATATCTCTCTGGCCACCAATGTTGTCTGAGCGAGTACCACTCTCTAGAAACTTTTTAGCCATGGATTTATGCCTAAACAACAGATCTTGGTTTTCCTCATGGGTGGGAACTAGTCAATCAGGATGGGATCATTGCCCTTTTCGCTGGTAGGTCCTCTCAATGGGTCAGCTACTTTGGGGTTCATGTGGTTCTCCTCATAATGATTTTTAGGGCTTTGCCCAAGCACTTTCCACAGTTATGTGAATAGGTATTTAACCAGATCCAAAATAAATTATTGTGATACAAAAAAATACTTAAATGAATTATGTAGCAGAACAAAAAAATACTTTTGAGAAAAAATGGCTGTGAAAAGTGCTCTAATACCAGATGAGAGGATCCTCCTACAACAAATTAATGAAAATGCATAAAATAACAGATTTATTTAATAAAAATGCATAAAAGAATAGACTTATATAATTAACAGAAACATCAAAAGGATTATATTGATCACATGCCACTTCGAGAGGGAAACCTCCTTTGAGCAAGCTCAATACAATAATTTCATGCATGCCTTCAATGGCCTCAACACTTACTTATATACTAAGTCTAATATAGGCAACTACTACTTCCCATGAATATGGAATAAGAAAAAATGCTCATGGGATGACTTATAAAGCATATGCGTCTATAGCAACTAATATACTAACAAAGTAAAGAGAAGGGGTAGCATGGGTTCTTAACATTTTGCTCATAACTTTAGTTAGGTGTCTTATTAGAAAGATAAGGAAATGGTCAAGAGTAGTGTTTTTATACACAGAGAATCAGTCATATTCTCTTGTGGTAAATCTAAAGTAGTCTATCTTTATGTCCTCATCCACACTGCACCTTTTATTATGATCATGTCTCATACCTACCTAACGTATATCATCTTCCTTTACACATTTGTTTAGTGATATGGGGAATCCAATTGTTCTATTCTCATTTCCATAATTTTCTTTCACTTTCCTTCTGAGCTCACCAAGGTTGGTTTCAAGATTTCACTCTCTTTCTAATGTGTAATTCTAGGAATATTTTGACACCATTGTATTTAGATCCTCTCTTTAGTGACTAAGTGTAATCTCTCTTATGATAGTCATCTTTAACACCCATATTTGGTTTTTCCAGATTTATATGCAGGAGGAAAAGTAAAAAAATTCAGAAGATTTAAAATTAATATCATAAAAAAAGACAATGTTAAAGGTAAATAAAATACCAAAAGTCAGATCACACCAAAATACATGGTCTTTGTTTGGCACATCTCCTATTATAGTCAAAGCTTAAACTCCATAATTTGCCTCAAGATAGAGTTAGGTTCATGGGGGTGTGGTAGGCTAGTAGACTAGGGTAGGAGGTCTCATTATATAATTATATCTTCTTACCTTTTAGTGTCACCTATCTTATACACAAGTACCCAATATAGCAACAAGTTGATGGCTCTATATGGGGTATTCAATATTAGGGAAAATGTTTTGGAAAGGTATTATCCTTTTATTTTTCATGCATGCTAGCCTTAATGAGATGATCTATATACTTCACTAGTTCATCCAAGCTTACGATGCTTGGTAGGGTTCTTTAGGGTCATTGACATTGAAAACATTGAGTCTTTCCAACTTGAATAATTTGTCTTATTTCCAATAAATACCATGTATTTACCTTGGTAATGATCTCTTTTCCGTCCATCCATATTTTCCCCTTGACATGTAAGATTGTTTATAAATATATCCATCTTCTTTATTTCCTATTCTCCATCTCTTTCATACATGGTATTAATATGGAAATTTTAGCTTTTTCCATCTTTAGATTAGAAATTGAATCTTTGATTCATTATGGTATTATCTCTTAGTCATTCCCTTGTCTTTCTATAATTTCTCTTAGTTATGTTTGGGACCTTAAGTTTTATATTCACTTTTTGTGGGCCACCTGGCCCTAGTTTTACATTTCATATTTTCACATTTTGTTTGAGTATGGCTTGTTACTCCTCTTACATTTGATGATGTTTTACTCATAAATTAGTTATGTGTATCCTTTGTTTGATTTATATTGTTATTTATTTTATTTTATATGTATCTTTGTGATTTTTCAATTACAATTAGCCTTGGATTTTTAGTTTTCCTTTTTTTCATCATTTTCCTTGATGTTTTGGTTATAACTTATCCTTAGTGATCTGAGCTTGCCAATCTTGAAATTTTTCCATGTTCATCTATTTATTTGACTACCTTTCATTTGCTTGCTTTGATTTTATCAGTTTTTAGCCTTGTATCCCTAGGTTTTCTCAAATGTAGTTGTTATAGCCTCCACGATTGATATTATGGTATTTGAATGTAGTCATTTAGTGATAAAAGGTAAGTTAAGATATGTATTTGGTACTTTCAATTATTCATTTAGTAGTAGTTCATTCAACATTTATTTTTAGTTATGCTTTTTGTGGTTTTGTGTTTCTTTCTCAAAGCACCATCCTATGTTACACTATTGTGACATGTGATGAGCTTCGGGTGGGGTATAAAGGCCATCACCACTTAACCAAAATGAGTTATTCTAATCGCTTTTAATAAAGCTACCAACTCGCCTATGGTGTCACTCAAGATAATAGCAATGTGTTTGAGGGAAGGCATGACATCCATGTCTGACACTTGTCACAATCATAAGGTCCCTCAAGATCTCAACATTTATATTAAAAAAAATTCTTCAAGGCTTAACCATACACCATCATGACTTAACCAAAATAGGCTTAGACTAATTAAAAATATCTATTTCTATATTGCAAGTTTGATCTATTTCTTGAATAACCAATGTGAATCACACAACCTTGGCCACATCACAACTACGACCAACACATGTCACTGATAGATCCTAAAGATCATGGGTAACCTCATACATTACAATAATATAGGGAAAAACCACTTCGTTGTATACATAGGCTTCCATGCATCATCCTTAAGATTACCATTGCGTAGCCATGAATCACATATATCATCATTCCTTATTCACATGACCCAATTTATAGGTTAAAATACACATTGTCACGATCCTACAAACTCATTTAAAGTCATGAAGTACGTAGCAAAAGGGCACCACTTTTAAGGCAAATGAATTGGTGGGTCCATTACACGCATGGCCACAAACTGTTCATAAATATCCCACGTGCCCTCCATACTCTCTCTCTCTCTCTATATATATATATATATACACACACACACACACACATTGTGTATTTAAGTATTACATTATATGCCTCTATTTAGGTAATACATAATAGGCCTCTATTTACCCACGAACCCCTCCACACTAAGTGCTTATCACATACATGCATGGCCATTGGTGATGTATTTTAAATTAATTAAGTCAAAATTTGTTTTTTAAAGGGTCCTTGGACTTCAGTCATAGAGTCCATGATGAAAGGGCACCTCATTCGAAGAAAATGAAATAGTGGGTTAACTACACACGTGGCCACAAATAATTTCCAAATATCCCACATGGCCTTTGTACAACATGTATAAAATATATATACATTATGCCATCATGTATCACCCAATAGGCCTCTGTTTCCCCATTCAACCACTACACACTAAGCGCTTGTCACGTACGCATATGGCCATTACCAATCTATTCAAAATCAATTGAGTCATAGTCTATATTTTAACAGGTCCATAGACTTCCACAATAGTTCATGAAGTCCTTGCACCAATTCATTATTATGCTTGAGGTAGAGGACAGTAGCTTTCTTATGTGCACGTGGTCACCAATTACCAAATATAATATTAGCTACATAATGACTTAATATCACCAACTCTCTAGAAAGACTTGCAATCACACATATGTATGCTTCACCGAACATGCAAAAAAAAACACTTTTTCCATACAACTCTAAACAAGTGTCAAAGCTCTTTCAATCTAAATATTCCTCTTAACTGCATGTACTAAAGTTGCAAAAAAAAAAATTAGAGTTCATCAGGTTTGAGATTTCCACTCATTGTTGTAATTCTAATTATTCACACTCATATATTATTACTCTATGGATAGGTACACAAGAATAGAGTATGATCTTTGATGCGTATTTTTCCTTTAGTTTTTGAATCAACTAGTTCATGCATGTAACTTTTTTTATGCTTATTATTAATTAGTGCAACAACTTTTGATTGATTTATTAAAATAACCACATATCATGTCCTTAGCAAGGCAACAATCTAATTCGCATCTTCAAGAGAACACCAACAATCTAATTTGTACTAGAATTTAAGTATTTAGTAACCATAATTGCATTTCATAGGTCATGACTTCACTAAGTGATCTATTGTATAATGTAACAAATTTCATGCATCTACAAATATTTAATAACACCTGTAGCTTCTTATTGCAATGGTTAAAAGAGCAAAATCTCAATCTCCTAAAATCATTTTAATTAATAGCCATAATGTAGTCATATAAAATGCAAAAATTAGTAATTTGAGTGTGGCTTGTGACACCCAACCCCTAGGCCCCTCTTATTTGTTCTCATGACCCTCATAGGCATATTTTCACTGATTCCTAGTCATCCATAGCCTTCCAGACTTGATCCCAGTTGAGCTAGACCCCATTTTCTATGACTAATCCATCCCTCTAGATCCCATCAGCTTAGGACAATAGCGCCACACTTGGACTATAGCACTGATGCCATTCATGTCCACTTTGGGTGCTCCTATCCAAGTACATTGTTGGCCTTAATAATCAGTTTCTTCCAGTTACCCATCCTTCTCCTTGTCAACCCAATGCGAGCACATTTAACCCATAACCAATAGATCCCTATAAAATCCCATTCAAAGATCATTTGGAAAGGGTTGGAAAATATCACTAAGCAAGCAAGAATACAAGTGAGACTACTCAAGAAATATTCCCTATTCTCTGCATATAGCCAACCAATATACTTATAAGCTTATTCAAATCCTTACACCAGTCCCTAGCCACCTTAAATACATGCAATTTAGAATTTTGCATATTCATACACTCAATTGCATAAAGCACATCAGGTGGGAGAACTACATATGGATTGATCCCTCTTCAGAGTATTGGTATGTAGGTAGCATGCCCACACAAGGGGTGTAGATACATGTTTAGTGAATCTTACACACATTAACCTCCATATCTTTCAAAATTGGTTAAAGCACAATGGAGTATAAGGTTTGAAGAGAAAAAATGCTCTACAAAGATCTCTATAGACTTTTAGCTATCAAAACTTCATGGATAGGGTCACACAGACTTGGTGAACAAAACCCAAAAAGCTCAGATCCTCAGGACAATAGTGGTAGAGGTGGACTACAACACCAGTGCCACTCCTGTCCACTTTTGATACTCTTATCCAATTGTAAAAAAAAGTCATATCTTAGTTTGTGACAGTGTCTCAGTCTTACATAGTGAATATCAGACCATGTCTCAGCCATATCAGTCAGTTTCTAGCTAAGTCTTCTTTTCCATCTCTTATTACTATTTTTAGAAAGATCAAAATTGCATAATTTACACAAATCAGAAGCTTAATTATTGCATATTTATTTACTAATTTTATTACTCAAACCCTTTAACTAAATTAGGAATAATACACTAATATTCAAAAAATTGTTAAATCATTTGGTGAACCTGACTTACTTCGTTTATGCAAAAAACCCTAGAAACCCTAGGGTAAATTTCGTACTGAATTTTTCTTTTTATTTTTTAATTTTTTACCTGCATAATAAAATCAGAAATTAACATTTAATTTTAAATTTATTTTAGTAATTTTAAAATAATTTTCTTTCAAACCTTAGTTGCCCATACTAGGTCCTAGTATTTTCCCCAGTAATTTTCTAATTTTTTACTAGCATATGAAAATCAGAAATTCACTTCAAATTTCAAAATTCAATAGTACTTTTTAGAAATATTTATTTTTTAAAACCCTAGTTGTATACACTAGGTCCTATTGCTTTTGAGAGATCACATTACATTCTAAAATCAGATTTCAAAAATGGATCTCACTTATTTACATTTTTTTCTTACATTTCTTGCAAATAATAAGGAGACCATCATTGGTTCTATCATATACATGAATGATGAAGTTTATCATATGTTAGTACAAAGCTTCATTCTTTGCATTTCATGTTTACTCTTTACACTAAAGGATGATATTACAGTATTTATTGCTAAAAATGCACAAGATTTCAATATTTTTTTTGCATTTTCTCTCTCGCTCATGTGAAATAATTTCCAACTCAATTTTGCTAAACATGTTATCAATGTTATGTTACATGTCAAAATTTTCTATACATTCGTGCACAATTTCATGTTCTCTATCCTTTCCTTTCTATCTCTCATGTGGAATTTTTTTAAAGTTTATCATGCTAAACACATCAGAAATATCATAGTACATGTCAAATTTTTTTATGCATTGATGCACAAATTCATGCTCTCTATCCCTTTGCTTGTTGTCTATCTTATAGAATGCTTGTTATAAACATATTACTATACAACTCATCACTCACATTTCATGCTTTTCATTCCACATTCATGCTTTCTACCTAGATTCATATAACTCCTTGGTCATGTTTGAGTATCTTCCTATCACTACTACACACAAGCAAACACTAGCGGTTATATCTATCCCTCCTCTTTTCAAACTTGGTACATCTAGCTCTTATCCCTCACCTACTACCCGCTCTATGCCTATAGTAGATCACACGGTACATGCTATCACCCAAGTTTTGGAAGATAGGTAGGTTGATTACACCTAGGCTATAAGTTTATCACTCAGGTTAGCACCCCTTTCAATACAGTTTCAATTATTGAGCTCCTTCAGCAATCGGATGTTTATAAATATGTGTTATATGCAGTCCTTCACAATACTAGAATTCTCATTTCCATCAAACCAACTTATGTTGCATCTATCCTCAATACCATGCAATGGACTAAACAACATATTTCCTTTGAAAAAGAGGATTTATCCCTATGCCACATTATTGAACAACATCTACCTCTATATATTCAATTAAGAATTAATGATATGGGGGTCAAAAGGGTATTAGTTGATAATGGTTCAGGACTCAACATTTACAACATTTCTTTTCTTAAATGTCTTAATATACAACCTCAAGATCTTGACCATTCCGATATAAACATCAGAGGTTTTGATAACATTCTACAGAAAGTCATGGGTCAAATAACACTCAATCTCACCTTAGGGCCTAAAACACTACCAACTACTTACCAAGCCATGCCAAATGACCTCAACTATAATTTATTACTTGGTCAGCCCTAGATTCATAATATGCATGCAGTCCCTTCTACACTCCATGCTTGTTTAAAATTTAGTCACAAAGGCTACATCTACACATGCCCAATAGATAATGAACCTTTTGAATATTGCCAAGTTGCTAAAACTCCACAAAATTATATTTTCCACTTTCATCTTGGCAACATACCGACACAACTTATTATTCAAAGTGTACTTTTGGACCATGCAACACATCAATAAACTCCAAGTTCTACAATAGCATCAATAGTACATCACCAGTTTACCTCTCCTTTCACACTTAAATGTCTCAATAAGATGGGATATCATGGCAAAGGTCTTAAAAAGCATGAATAAGGAATCGTCAATCCTGTCGAGGCATCTACACAACATGGAACACAAGGGCTAGGATATTAGTTTACCCACCTTCATAATAAGCCTTCTTCCACCACTTTAAAGCATATAAAGTTTTGTCCACCCACTACACCAACAGACCACATAATTAATCATACTTTAACATTATCATTGATCTATCCCAATCTCATCGATGATGAAGTTTCACCAGAAATGCCATAGTAGATGAATTCTCCAATGATGAATCCCTCCTACAATTTCTTGAAGCATATGAGGACCTTCCATCTTGCTATCATAAAAATAGATTTCCTCATTACACAAATTCCCATACATAATTCAAAGAAAGTCTATATTCTCCACAAGATATACAAGCTGATTCAGATGATACTATTCCTACCATTCCCTACACACTTGATCATTATACATTGCTTAATGAAGAAATGATTAATTTCAATTTTGGAATCGATCAGGATCCCTACATTATTTTATTAGTCGCTACCCTACGAAAGGAAGAAGATATAGATATTCATCAAACCTTAACAAATTTTCTAGAACTCTTTGTTTGGTCTTACTCAGATATGCCAGGAATTGATATATCCATAGCAGTTCATTGGATTCCTTTATACCTAGAAGCTAAACCCATTAAACAAAAAATTTACAAAATGCATCCTAAGGTGGCTCTCATAGTCAAAGATGAGATCCAACGCCTCTTAGATGCCAGTTTCATTTGACTAGTACCACACCCTGAATGGGTTTCTAATATAGTCCCCATGGTCAAACCCAATGGACAATTTCAGTGTTGTTGTGATTCCCATGATTTATATAAAACACACTCAAAAGATGATTTTCCTTTACCTAACATTGACATGATCATTGATTCCACAACTGGATATGAAATGTTGTCATTTATAGATGGTTTTGCAAGATACAACAAAATCAAAATTGTCAAAGAAGATCAAGAGAAAACATATTTTACAACACCTTGGGGTACATTTTGTTACATTGTCATGCCTTTCGAATTAAAAAATGTCAGAGCCACATACCAACGTACCATGACACATATTTTTCATGATTTGATTCACCATCTAGTAAGAATTGATGTACTCTTTATTTTTTTTGCAAATTCATACTTCACAACATGCTCTCTCTATGCACACCCAACATCACACAACTTCATGCACTTCACCCTTGTAGGTAAGTTTAGGTACGCTTTTTATTTTTTCTTTATCCTAGTATTTCGCTTTGCTGCATCACTAGAATAAAGGGGGGGGGGGCAAATGTAGTCATATAAAATGCAAAAAATGGTAATTTGAGTGTGGCTTGTGACACCCAACCCATAGGTCCGTCTTGCTTGCTCTCATGACCCTCATGGACATCTTTTCACTGATTCCCAGTCATCCATAGCCTTCTAGACTTGATCTTAGCTGAGCTAGACCCCTTTTTCCATGATTAATCCATCCTCCCAAGTCCTGTCAACTCAGAACAATAGCACCACACTTGGACTATAGCACTGGTGCCACTCCTATCCACTTTTGGTGCTCCTAAGTGTATTTTTGGCCCCAATGGTTAGTTTCTTTTAGTTCCCCATCCTTCTTCTTGTCGGGGCCCAATGCGAGCACATTCAAGCCATGACCAATAGATCCCTATAAAAGCCCATTCAAAGATAATTTGAAAAGGGTTGGCATATATCACAAAGCAAACAAGAATACAATTGAGATTATTCAAGCAATCTTCTCTATTCTCTACATACATCCAACCAATATACTTAAAAACTTATTCAAATCCTTACACCAGTCCCTAGCCACCTCAAGTACATCTAATTTAGCATTTTGTATATTCATACACTCAATTGCATAAAGCACATCAAGTGGGAGAACTACATATGGCTTGATCCCTCTTCAAAGTATTGGTATGTAGGTAGTGTGCCCACACAAGGGGTGTGGATACACGTTCAGTGAATCTTACCCACACTAACCCCCCTCTCTCTCAAAATTGGTTAAAGCACGATGAAGTATAGGGTTTGAAAATAAAATCTACTCTATAGGGAGCTCTATAAAATTTCAGCTATTGAAACTTCATGAACAGGATCACACAGACCTGATGAACAAAACCCAAAAAGCTTAGATCCTCAAGACAATAGCGATAGAGGTGGACTACAGTGCCAGTGCCACTCTTGTCCACTTTCGATGCTCCTGTCCAATCATAAAATGAAGGTTAGATCTCAGTTTGTGATAGTGTCCTAAACCTGCATAGTGAATATCAGACCCTGTCTCAGCCGTATCAGTCAATTTCTAGCTAAGTCTTCTTTTCTATCTCTTATTATTATTTTTTGAAAGATTAAAATTGCAATCTAATTGACACAAATCAGTAGGTTAATTATTGCATATTTATTTATTGATTTTACTACTTAGACCTTTTAACTAAATTAGGAATCATACACTAAAATTTCCAAAATCATGATCTATTATACAATGTAACAAATTTCATGCCTCTATAAATATATAATAACAATTGTAGCTTCTTAGTGCAATGGTTAAAAGAGAAAAATCTCAATCTACTAAAATATTTTTAATTAATGGCCATACCTATGATTAACAAAGGGATCTCAAGCCTTAAACTATATGCATTGAGAGAACAAGTGATAATCATTTACCAAGTCCTTGGTGAAAACACTTGTAGTGAATAATTAACTATTTCCTTACTCTATTTTGTATCGTTTATTTATTCATTATATTAACTTTGGTCATTGTTGTGTTCAAATTCACTTTGAAATTGATCAAAATAGAAGTTGTTTGTGATTTCTTTTAATTGTTGATAGTCTTTGCATATCAAATTTAATTCAAATTTGAAAAGGCTTATGTGTGTAGTCAATTTTGTCTGACCCTATTTCATCTCAAGGCCCGTGAAAAATTTATGGATTTTTTATAGGTTAATAGGTGTCAAATTTAGTCTTTGGTGAACGAAAATCTCTATAATTAATTTTCATCTTTTATATTATTTGGTGTCCATCGTGGCTTGTATGATATATATTCAAACTTGACCAAGTTTGTCCTCTCCTTTGACATGTCCAGCCCAAGCATTCCACGTAGTCACATCTCATTTTTCATGGAGTCACGTTATTCCCCAAACTCAACTTTGTGGCTTTAGTTCTCCATGGCCACTTCTATTGAGACACATGGAATCTTTCCATTTGCCACAAGGTCACAAAGTACCATGTTTGCATAGTCCACTTTTGTCCTTTAATTCTTGCTTTATTTGCCTCAGAACATCAGATGTTACAATCATTAAGGTATCCTTGTGGGGTATACCTTCCACATACTATGTACACAATGATCCATGTGCCACCTATTGATTGCTTCGAAGTTCACATGATCATAGAGTTCCTTGAGGTTGTTTTTGTCTTGCATTAAAGTTTGCAGACCCATCAAAGTATCCATTTCACTTGATAATCTTCATGCATCTATTGGTTCCACATGGAAATCACTTAGAGGTTATGGGTCATAGATTGAAAATATTAAGTCAATGGTGATCTCTACACAGACTTGTGATATATTCAATCCATATTATTTTTTTTACACGTCCTCGCTTTATCCATGCGAACAATTAAATGGGTCACACATTAATAATTCCTAATCCATAGTTCCCTGCTGGCCACTTTGATTACTATTATAACCTAAGCCCAAGGTTCCCTTTACATTCCCTAAATTGGCAACCTCGTTCATATAAATCCTGAGTCCTAAGGGTTCACACTTGAATAATATGTAACTCCATCTATATTATAATTTGGCTTAAGCTACAGTGACAACCATCCTTTAGAGTGAATTTAATATCCTAACAAGGCCACAAAGTTTCTCCAAGCCTCATTGTGATTAAAACAATCTCATTATGACTTTGTTGCTTTGTTGGACTAATGTGTCACAATATGTGGCCAACTGATTTAATTTACACTTTGACCTCATGATTCTATTACCTCATGCTTCTGCTACATATCCCCTCTATAGTTATAGGATTTAAGATCTTAAGTGGCATCTTTTGCTTACCTATGACCCCTATTACTTTCCCGTGCTCAATGGAATTAACACATGTAGCAGGGTTAAATCAGTCATTGTGAAGTGATGAACATCAAATTTATTCACTATGAAAGGGAACATCTTGACACTCCATGTGGAATCATCACAGAGTATCATGGCCATGGAGTTCATTTTGTTGTATTCTTTGTTTCATAGTGCCCTTTATATCTTGTATCCATTAGGAGTGACACACATGGCATGCTCTTACTGGTCATGAAATTCTGTGTTCATGAAGTTCACGAGGCCATTTCTTTAATATGATGTTCGTTGTGCACTAAGTGATCACGTCAATATAAAAATTAGCCCTACATTAATTAGCGACCTCAACCCAAATGAGGGTTTTGCCCTTGATGTCCAACAACCACAACTATAAACTTGTCAAGTTGTTAGACATTAAATATAAGATCCTCATTTACATTCAGGTTTGTAAACATATAATGTAGTATTTATATTGTTTATATCGCAATGACATATGTTAGTGCCATGTTAGTGCTAAGGTCACTATAACTACTAACACTATTTTCTTATTCTATAGATTCAAAGTGCAATACCCTAAAATTCATATTCTAACATATTTACGGACTACATGGAAGTCTCACTTCTTTTTGAACATTAATATTTTTATGTTTCAACAATTAAAATACATTCACTAAATATATTTTTTAGTTATGAAACTTCACTCTTCTTAAAATGATTTATATTAAAATATCAAATATTTCACTTGTTTAAAATAGTTCACATTACTTTAATAATAAAACTTAACTACCAATCAATATAATCTCATAAATACTACCAAAAATTTACCACATATTAACAAATCAATTATTATAATTTATTCTTTAATACATATCTATATCTTCTTTTCAAAAAGGAAGTTACAAGTTCAAATAAAAAGAAGAAGCAAAAGAACAAAAAGATATTTTAACGTCCATGAAACTAAATAAATAGCCTCTAAGACAACCGATGCACTCATATTTGCTTTTGCCTTGTATTTCTTCTTCTATTCAAAGATAGAATGAGCTCTCCAACTTTCTCCAAAAATCCCTCTATAAACAAACCATGCCAAGAAATTGCCATCAAGAAGTCCACATATTTTCCCTGACGTCCATATGAGCGTCACAATCTTAACTAATACGGATTATAAGATACTGAGAGAGACCATACCCAAGGCCCTCCCTCATCCTTATTTTATTTTTTTATATATTATCCCATATGACTTCGCCACTTCAGCATCCACGTGGCCACGTCCTGCGTCCTCATTTCCTCCATCCCAAGCAGTTTATATGTTCCCCACCAATGACAGTCCCAATGACGAACATTGTCACTACGCAGAGTTTCTGAAGACGAATAAGAACATGGATTCTGCACCGAAGAAGTACGTTCTAATGATATGTGGAGACTACATGGAGGATTATGAAGTAACGCTCACTGCATAAATTACGCCATCGATTTGACCCTCTTTTTTTTTTTTTTGGGTTAATTTATTTGTTTTTTCCATTTTTGTTAAAAAAGGGGATTGAAATGTGTTCACAGGCAATGGTACCGTTCCAGACCCTACAAGCATATGGAATAAAGGTTGATGCAGTGTGCCCCGGGAAAAAAGCTGGTGATAAATGCCCCACTGCTGTACATGATTTCCTTGGCCATCAGGCATGTTTTCTTAAATGCCCTCTTTTCATATTTCTTAAATACCCTACTGCTGTACATGATTTCCTTGGCCATCAGGCATGTTTTCTTAACTCCCCTCTTTTCACATATATGTGGAACCCTCTTTCAATCTCCTTTCCTCCTCCCATTGAATGGAAACGAGGCGGGCTGTTTTTAGAATTCAATGCCGTATATGGTTTAAATATCTCTGTATTTTAGGAAGTCTGCGAGGTAACTTTACGTAAATGGTCAATTTTAACTATAGGTGAGGAAGAGAAGCTTCTTTTTAACCGTGTCTGCAGGGTAGCTTCCAGCATATGCCACCCATCTGACTGCACTTAGACTATGGAGTGCACATACTCTACCCCTTCAAGGTTTAAACTTGTGCATCCCTATTCATACATTCAAGAAGGTAAAAAACCACAATCATACCCTACCCCTTTCAAGGTTTAAACTTGTGAATCCCTCATTCATTCAAGAAGGTAAGAAAACACAATAATGTTATTTCATTATCGAAATAATAAGAAGAAAAACCTTGGTTTTGGAATTAGATTAGGTTAGGTTTGTGATCTGATTTGGGGTCACTTGGAAATTACTGTAGCAACCCATGAAGCTACGTGGAAGCCCATGTGGCAACAGATCTTGCGACCATAAATGTGGTACTTGTAAATAGGGAAAGAAAAGGGAGGATCTTTTAAAGATCCACGATCCCTGATGCCTTGTTCCCCTTAACTATGTTTAGATGGGTGCAGCGGATCGGAGCGAACAAACCAGTTAAGTTAATTTGTTGTGATGTCCCTTACTTAGGGGCTCCTTTTTCCAAGCAAAAGCTCTGATACCACTGTGATGTCCCCTTCAAACAGGGAATATAGAAACACAAACAGTTCTAAACAAAGATACAATCTTGCAGAATAAATTCAGATAAACAATAAATCACAGTAAATCTCTTATCTGCCAATCAAATATCTTATCACTTGTTCAGATAATTACAATTACAGTCTTCTCTCATACAAATAAAAGAATATCAAAATCTGGTCTTAAAACCCTGATCTTCTGCAAGTCTGAAAATGAAACCTGAATTTTGTCTCGTCTCGGCCTGCTGTGTCGAACACACAGTCGCCAGCGTCGGTCGATATACTGTCGACGTCGGTCTCTGTAGGTCCTTCTCTGCCGACGTCGGTCTTCAGTCGGCTGATGTCAGTCACTGGGAGATCTCTGTCTGCCGAGGTCGGTGCCTGAGCGGATCTGTACGGACCTGTACGGACTTAGTACAGCCGCCAACCTGTCTGTTTTCAACTCCTGATAGCTGAACAACTTGATCTCAAGATATACGATTCTAATACAGAAGATCTATATCTGTATAACTTATTGGATCAAAAACTTAATAAAATAAATACCTGGAAGCTCTGTGACAACTTCTGTATGAAGTTACCTCTCAAATCTGTAAACCTCTGTGATAACTTCTGTATGAAGCTATCTCTCAATTTGGCAATAGATCAGCTGATATTTCACAGCCTCTGAATCGCACACAATGAAGAGTTGACGTTCTCCACTACAATGGAATCCTGGAACCCTTGGCTCAGTCTTCACAGAAGAATTTCTTCAATATCAAAAATCAATAATCAATACATAATCAATATTGGCCTCCATGAGAAACCCTTATACCCTCAAAAGATGTGCTTGCCCTAATTAGGGTTTTCTTAAATTAGAACTAGGGTTCCTAATTAAAAATAGGCTAAATAATTAATATTTGATTAAATCAATCAAATATTAATATCTCCCTTAATATATGTCGGATCCTCGAACCCACTGAAGCTGGTGAATCAGGGAGTGATTCTGCACTTGACCATACCAAAATAAGGGCGCTCTGCTGCATGTCAAATATCCCTAAATAATAGGAGCTCAGGCCAAATGTGTCTGAAATAACCTGAATGAAAGCCAACTATAGGAATTCTGCAAATCGAAGTCAAGCCAATCTCCATCATGACCCTTTATCCATCCTATTAGCCTACGAAGGTCGCATAATAGGCTAATCATCAAGTCTGTCAATGTCCACGAAAAAGGGGACATGACAATCCGTCCCTCCAGAAATTGCTTGTCCCCAAGCAATCTCGGAACAATGAACCACTCGATCCACTTGGATCCCAAATGTAGTTATGCTTTGCACTGCTGTAAATCAATGCAAGTACCTGCAATATCATCAGAAGTAGATCAAAGAGGAACTCATAATCAAACTGGAGAATGCAACTCAACCAAACTCTAAAAGCACAACTGCCATAGTCAAGCACGCATGAGAAACAAACTCTCGAAGTATGATAACCCAAATAGAATGGACAACTCCAACTGCCAATTCCATCTACAAAAGATGGTGCCAATCCGTCCCATAACTGATCCCTCTGTAAAGGTGGCACAACGAACGGTACCACACTGTCATATGTGTGAGAAGAATCAATCGGGAGACTCAACTCCACTGGTATCCCAAACTCATCAGAATTAGGTATTCCCAAATCCTGAACATGTGTGTCAGCTCCAACAACATGTTCCTCAGCTATAACTGTAGGAACGTACTCACCAACAACACTCACTGTACTATCCTCTGAACATACCTCCATACTTTGAATGCCAGCATCGGACTCATCCTCATCTAACTTTGAAGACGTGTTAATGTCTCCCTGTACTGGATCAGCATGTCTGTCAAACTCATCATTCAAACTTCTACATGTCAGAGGGAAAGTACTACGATCCTTAGGCCTATCAATTAAACTCTTTAACCACATACCGGCTCTAGGTGAGACATTTTTCTCTTTTGTCCAGACATACCATAAATCTTCTGCCAAAAGTTTAGAAATTTTATCCTCCTCCTCAAACAAGATTGTGAACATGATAGAGCGCATTGATGCTAATACATCACTGGAATGAAACTCATCTAAAATATTCCAAAATATGTTAAACATCCTGCGAATGCCACCAATACAACCTACTAACATCATAATGTTTTCAAATCCATACCTTGCAAATATTTCAAGTAATCTTGTCCTCTTTGAGAAATGAGGGTCTCTAATGTCATCCAACTTTTTGAAGCTTTTTACCATGGCATGAAGTACCTCTCTCATAATCCGATCATCATAAAAATTAAAGCCAACTATTATCCTCATGATTTCACTAATGCAAGAGAGAGTTGCAAGTCTTACCATTTCATCATGATGTCTCAATAATCGGGGCTTCACCAACGAACCAAACACTGGAGATAACGCTGTTTGCATATCATAAGTATTTGACTGATCAACCTTGCCCAAATAAGTTTTTAACTCCTCCAAAGTTTTTAGAATGTCATCTGCTTGTTGAAATGGATTATCTAACTTCTTCTTTGCATTGTGCATTCTTTCTTCCAAATCTTTGACACCTGTTAAAGCCATACTGATACCCAAACTACCCAACAGGATGGCAAGACATTGGCTCTGATGTGCCCAACAGGATGGCAGGAATTTGGCTCTGATACCACTGTGATGTCCCTTACTTAGGGGCTCCTTTTTCCAAGCAAAAGCTCTGATACCACTGTGATGTCTTCTTCAAACAGGGAATATAGAAACACAAACAGTTCTAAACAAAGATACAATCTTGCTGAATAAATTCAGATAAACAATAAACCATAGTAAATCTCTTATCTGCCAATCAAATATCTTATCACTTGTTCAGATAATTACAATTACAGTGTTCTCTCATACAAATAAAAGAATATCAAAATCTGGTCTTAAAACCCTGATCTTCTGCAAGTCTGGAAATGAAACCTGAATTCTGTCTCGTCTCGGCTTGCTGTGTTGAACACACAGTCGTCGGCGTCGGTCGATATATTGCCGACGTCGGTCTCTGCAGGTCCTCTGCCGACGTCGGTCTTCAGTTGGTCTATGTCGATCACTGGGGGATCTCTGTTTGCCGAGGTCGGTGCCTGAGCAGATCTGTACGGACCTGTACGGACTTAGTACGGCCACCAACTTGTCTGTTTTCAACTGCTGATAGCTGAACAATTTGATCTCAAGATATACGATTCTAATACAGAAGATCTATATCTGTATAACTTATTGGATCAAAAACTTAATAAAATAAATACCTCTGTGACAACTTCTGTATGAAGTTACCTCTCAAATCTGTAAACCTCTGTGATAACTTCTGTATGAAGCTATCTCTCAATTTGGCAATAGATCAACTGATATTTCACAGCCTCTGAATCGCACACAATGAAGAGTTGACGTTCTCCATTGCAATGGAATCCTGGAACCCTTGGCTTAGTCTTCACAGAAGAATTTCTTCAATATCAAAAATCAATAATCAATGCATAATCAATAATGGCCTCCATGAGAAACCCTTATACCCTCAAAAGATGTGCTTGCCCTAATTAGGGTTTTCTTAAATTAGAATTAGGGTTCTTAATTAAAAATAGGCTAAATAATTAATATTTGATTAAATCAATCAAATATTAATATCTCCCTTAATATATGTCGGATCCTTGAACCGACTGAAGCTGGTGAATCAGGGAGTGATTCTGCACATGACCATACCAAAATAAGGGCGCTCCGCTGCATGTCAAATATCCCTAAATAATAGGAGCTCAGGGCAAATGTGTCTGAAATAACCTGAATGAAAGCCAACTATAGGAATTCTGCAAATCGAAGCCAAGCCAATCTCCATCATGACCCTCTATCCATCCTATTAGCCTACGAAGGTCGCATAATAGGCTAATCATCAAGTCTGTCAATGTCCACGAAAAAGGGGACATGACAATCCGTCCCTCCAGAAATTGCTTGTCCCCAAGCAATCTCGGAACAATGAACCACTCGATCCACCTGGATCCCAAATGTAGTTATGCTTTGCACTGCTGTAAATCAATGCAAGTACCTGCAATATCATCAGAAGTAGATCAAAGAGGAACTCATAATCAAACTGGAGAATGCAACTCAACCAAACTCTAAAAGCACAACTGCCATAGTCAAGCACGCATGAGAAACAAACTCTCGAAGTATGATAACCCAAATAGAATGGACAACTCCAACTGCCAATTCCATCTACAAAAGATGGTGCCAATCCATCCCATAACTGATCCCTCTGTAAAGGTGGCACAACGAACGGTACCACACTGTCATATGTGTGAGAAGAATCAATCTGGAGACTCAACTCCACTGGTATCCCAAGCTCATCAGAATTAGGTACTCCCAAATCCTGAACATGTGTGTCAGCTCCAACAACATGTTCCTCAGCTATAACTGTAGGAATGTACTCACCAACAACACTCAATGTACTATCCTCTGAACATACCTCCATACTTTGAATGCCAGCATCGGACTCATCCTCATCTAACTCTGAAGACGTGTTAATGTCTCCCTGTACTGGATCAGCATGTCTGTCAAACTCATCATTTAAACTTCTACATGTCATAGGGAAAGTACTACGATTCTTAGGCCTATCAATTAAACTCTTTAACCACATACCGGCTCTAGGTGAGACATTTTTCTCTTTTGTCCAGACATACCATAAATCTTCTGCCAAAAGTTTAGAAATTTTATCCTCTAACAAGATTGTGAACATGATAGAGTGCATTGATGCTAATACATCACTGGAATGAAACTCATCTAAAATATTCCAAAATATGTTAAACATCCTGTGAATGCCACCAATACAACCTACTAACATCATAATGTTTTCAAATCCATACCTTGCGAATATTTCAAGTAATCTTGCCCTCTTTGAGAAATGAGGGTCTCTAATGTCATCCAACTTTTTGAAGCTTTTTACCATGGCATGAAGTATCTCTCTCATAATCCGATCATCATAAAAATTAAAGCCAGCTATTATCCTCATGATTTCACTAATGCAAGAGAGAGTTGCAAGTCTTACCACTTCATCATGATGTCTCAATAATCGGGGCTTCACCAATGAACCAAACACTGGAGATAACGCTGTTTGCATATCATAAGTATTTCACTGATCAACCTTGCCCAAATAAGTTTTTAACTCCTCCAAAGTTTTTAGAATGTCATCTGCTTGCTGAAATGGATTATCTAACTTACTCTTTGCATTGTGCATTCTTTCTTCCAAATCTTTGACACTTGTTAAAGCCATACTGATACCCAAACTACCCAACAGGATGGCAAGACATTGGCTCTGATGTGCCCAACAGGATGGCAGAAATTTGGCTCTGATACCACTGTGATGTCCCTTAGGGGCTCCTTTTTCCAAGCAAAAGCTCTGATACCACTGTGATGTCCCCTTCAAACAGGGAATATAGAAACACAAACAGTTCTAAACAAAGATACAATCTTGCAGAATAAATTCAGATAAACAATAAACCACAGTAAATCTCTTATCTGCCAATCAAATATCTTATCACTTGTTCAGATAATTACAATTACAGTGTTCTCTCATACAAATAAAAGAATATCAAAATTTGGTCTTAAAACCCTGATCTTCTGCAAGTCTGGAAATGAAACCTGAATTCTGTCTCGTCTTGGCCTGTTGTGTCGAACACACAGTCGCTGGCGTCGGTCGATATACTGTCGACGTCGGTCTCTGCAGGTCCTCTGCCGACGTCGGTCTTCAGTCGGCCGATGTCGGTCACTGGGAGATCTCTGTCTGCCGAGGTCGGTGCCTGAGCGGATCTGTACAGACCTGTACGGACTTAGTACGGCCGCCAACCTGTCTGTTTTCAACCCCTGATCGCTGAACAACCTGATCTCAAGATATACGATTCTAATACAGAAGATCTATATCTGTATAACTTATTGGATCAAAAACTTAATAAAATAAATACCTGGAAGCTCTGTGACAACTTCTGTATGAAGTTACCTCTCAAATCTGTAAACCTCTGTGATAACTTCTGTATGAAGCTATCTCTCAATTTGGCAATAGATCAGCTGATATTTCACAGCCTCTAAATCGCACACAATGAAGAGTTGACGTTCTCCACTGCAATGGAATCTTGGAACCCTTGGCTCAATCTTCATGGAAGAATTTCTTCAATATCAAAAATCAATAATCAATGCATAATCAATAATGGCCTCCATGAGAAACCCTTATACCCTCAAAAGATGTGCTTGCCCTAATTAGGGTTTTCTTAAAT
Source organism: Torreya grandis (assembly GCA_037957365.1). Lineage (NCBI taxonomy): Eukaryota > Viridiplantae > Streptophyta > Pinopsida > Cupressales > Taxaceae > Torreya > Torreya grandis. The sequence goes on from JARHVA010001816.1 coordinate 940,276, forward strand.
TAGAATTAGGGTTTCTAATTAAAAATAGGCTAAATAATTAATATTTGATTAAATCAATCAAATATTAATATCTCCCTTAATATATGTCGGATCCTCGAACCGACTGAAGCTGGTGAATCAGGGAGTGATTCTGCACTTGACCATACCAAAATAAGGGCGCTCCGCTGCATGTCAAATATCCCTAAATAATAGGAGCTCAGGTCAAATGTGTCTGAAATAACCTGAATGAAAGCCAACTATAGGAATTCTGCAAATCGAAGCCAAGCCAATCTCCATCATGACCCTCTATCCATCCTATTAGCCTACGAAGGTCGCATAATAGGCTAATCATCAAGTCTGTCAATGTCCACGAAAAAGGGGACATGACATTTTGTAGTTCTCTTGGTCACTGATCGGCTTCTGTGCTGGCTCGGGAGTAGATAGTTCGGCTCAAAAGGTGTTATCTTAGAAAAATTAAAGCAAGGATGCAAGGATTTAGTTAACATTTTTTGGATTTGGAAATGCTTGCTTATGGAGGAACAAGGGGAACTTGTACTCTTTGCAAGCCATTTCTCATATCTTTTTCATATGACTTGTTCTCTCTTACAATCTTTACATTACTTTTAACATGAAGAGTTCATAAAAAATAAGGTTAGAGACTATCCATGAAACGTTGCCTTGCATATTTTTCTGTGAGGCTCTAGCAAGTTTAATTACTCCTACAATGTTGCCACACAATTCAAGTGACTCCAATCTCCATTTATCTTCATTTAAGCATTCTTAAATGAGAAGGCATATCCTCACATAACCCATTCAGATTCTGAAATGATCTTCGTATCTAAAACTTCTCATTTAGATTTTCAAAACGATTTTGGTATCTGAAACTTCTAAAAACATAATGAACTATAGTGTTTTTCTGAAATGTCTTATTATTGTGAAGATCGATCCTAGATGGAAAGATATTGTAAGAAATATGTGATAAGGAAGCTTAGGATATAGCATAGGTTATATTTTAGTTTATGCACTGTAATAAGTTAGAAGTAACTAGTTTTTCCTCTCACTCATGCATCCATTCCTAGTTGGTTAGGATAAAATGGGTCATCCCTCCTTTCAAGGGATGTAGTTTGATTTAGTAGTTAGGCTTTTCTATTCCCCACGTGTGTCATCCTATTGTTTGGGGATGAATTCCTAGTTGCTAGGAATAGTATAAGGGATAGGGATTAGCCTGAGTTCTTTGATTATAGGACAATGGGAGTTCTATAAAAAGGCTTGTAATTCTTCTTTACAAATTAATGAAGTTTGGAGTGTGATGTTATAGAGGAGATATTGCTGCACTGTGTTTGTGTAGACCCTCTTTTCAGCTTCCTAGTTCATTCATTGAATAGGGGATGAGTTCCTAGTTGCTAGGAATAGTATAAGAGATAGTGATTAGCTTTAGTTCCTTGACTGTAGGACAGTTGGAGTTCTATAAAAAGGCTTGTAATTTTTCTTTGCAAACTAATGAAGTTTGGAGTGGGATGTTCCAGAGGAGAAATTGTCGCACCGTGTTTGTGTAGACCCTCTTTGTAGCTTCCTAGTTCATTCATTGAGTAGTTCCCCCATAGGATCCATATCATTGGTATTAAAGCATTGTTTCGATTTGCCACAGTCAAGGGATTCAAAAGCTTGTTTCACAAAGTTGAATCTGGCATACATTAATGCTGAATGGACAGTGCCATCTCATCCAAAATGCCCAAAACAATAGGCACTCATATTCAGTTCGTCCCTTGAGGACACCCAGGGCCTAAGTTGTAGGCTGTCGAAGTTTGATAGGTATATTTAATTTTGGCAATTTTAAACTCAACATATTTTTTTAATATAAAGTTTTATTGTTTGATTTGATTTAAAAAATAAATCAAAAGTTATTGATTATTATTATAATTTTAAATTATAATAATAATTGATAAAGAAATAAAAAAGGGCTAAAGCCATCGACAACCATACAACACCGTCACTTCTTGTTTGTTACAAGTTCGGCATATAGCCCATCCACACACTGCTACCATTGCCTGTGTTGTTCTTCCAACCAGCTGGACACCATTGTTGTACTTGCACACGACAGATCCGCTACATGGTTGTGTCTCATGCAAATTGGTCTCCTCCATTCCATCGCTGGTCCCACACCGTTCAATACCACCTCCTTGCTATTCTTCATCCGCCATCTGTGCACACTAACCACATATTATAGTAACATAAAAGTTTCAACCGTGATAAACCCCGCATGCCCCCTTTCCCCCCCCGGAAAAAAATTAAAAAAAAATCTATTTTTTTTATTGAGTTCGTGTTTATGAACTTTATTAGAAACTTCTGGGCTTAATTTTTAAAAAATTAAAGTTATAAAAGGGATAGCGGGGCATCACTGTTTGTAAAGGCGGCATTTTTTTTAAGGGGTACATATTTTTTTCCAAGGGTGGCATAAACTTTGTAAAAAGGGAGCAATATTTTGTAAAAGCCATTTATTTGTTTAGGGGACTAAGAAAATTTTATTTTCTGAAGGGGCATAAATTTTCCTAAAATGGGATTATTTTTACAACATTGTATTGTAATCGGGGTGCATTGACTGCGGGGCTTAACACCCCAACCTTTTTTGCCACTCTCTCTAGCGTGTAGTTTTCCATTTCTTGCTGGCATTCACAAGATTAATTGCGAACTCCACAGTGCAAGATTGGACAATGTGGTCTCAACGTTGTTTGATTAAAATCAACGAGATCACTAAGTTGCAAATTGAGCAACTAGACAACTGCTGATCTCTTGCTCTGCGTAATTTGGCAAAATGCGATGTCCCGATCTATGATGGCTCATGCAACCACGGGGTCCTAACCAGTTGGATCATGGACATGGACAATTGGTTTGAATACGGTGACAAGTTGAAATAGTCAGGGGTTGCCAAGCTCTTGATCACATAACGACGCGTAGATCATAATCCCATAACCACTTGGGATCAGTTGACTAAGGCATGAAAGCGACTTTCTACCCATCTTCCTATGAGGAAGACATGCGTATTAAATGGCTTAGATTATGTTAGGGTTCATATATGTCCGTTCAAGACTATCTTTTAGTTTAATCAATTTACGCATCATGCTAAAAGTGGAGGATGATGTAGAATCCTTGATTATGAAATTCAAAAGTGGCCTATTAGCACACTTATTTCGGGAGTTGAAATACACTCCTCTAGCAATGCTAGATGCAACATTCAACCAAGCACAATTGGTAGAAGAGAAGTATGCTGCCCAACACAGATACACTTGGTCTCCTTCCTTAGCTTCCTCTGAGTCCAGATCAATAGCCTTGTCATCACAACATACACATTTGAATCCTTCTTCCAAGGATCACATGTCTTATTCTCCTAAAATTGCCTCCTTTTCTTCTAGCTCTTCTTATTCTCAATCTCATTTAGAACATAAGACAAATGACAAGTATTGTAGATTTTGTAAGAGAAGAGGGCATAATCGATCTGAGTGTTCTTTGTTAAAGAAGATGACTCTTAAGTGTAAATTCTGCTGATGAGGAAACACATTTCGTTTCCATCAAAACATTAAGTGATGAACCGACATATGATGAGCTAAAAGATAGATTGAAGAAAGGCACCTTAATGCATCATCATAATGAACAAGTGGGTTGTGACAGTTTGTTTGTCACAAGAGCTCACCTCACACAACTTCTTAGTAGATTGTATTATTGACAATAGCTCATAGAGGACTTGATTGTGAAGAGCCTTGTTGATAAACGACACTTACTGATGGACTTACATCCTCATCCTTATTCACTTGGGTGGAAGGATAGTGGTTCATCGTTACATATCATGCCCACTTGCACAATTTCATTTGCGTTTGGTCCAAAATTTGTGGATAAGGTCACTTGTGATGTGACCTCTAAGGATTGTTGTGGTTTATCGCTTGGGAAACCGTATCAATATGATAAGAAAGCACACTATTATGCATTCAACTACACTTACACATTAAAAAAAGATGTTAAAAAATTACCTAACAAGATATGTAAAATCAAATAATGCAAATCAGATTCTTGCACTAAGTTGCAAACAAGCAAGGAAAGTAGTTAACCAAGCAATTGAATTGGCACTAATCTTCATAAGGCCACACAATGATTCTACCAATGCAAAAGTTAATGTTTCTCACAAAGATGCAAGTCTTGACAAATTTGATGCAGTCATACAAAGATGTGTTTGAAGAGCCAAAAAGTCTTCCTCCTGTTTGAGCAATCAATCATCTGATTGATATTATTCCATTTGTTCCTATTCCCAATGCTCCATTGTATTGTCAATATTTTTTATAGAATGGTGAAATCAAGAAACAAATATTGGACTTGTTGTCCAAAGGTTTTATAAAACCAAGTACTTCTCCCTGTGCCTCTTCTATTTTGCTTGTTTTTAAGAAGTATGGAACTTGGAGACTTTGTATTGATTTCAAAGCATCGAATAAGATAACAATAAAGAACATGTATCCACTTCCACGCATCGATGACCTTCTAGTTCAACTTCAGGGGGCCAAGTTCTTTTCAAAGATTGATCACAAAAGTGGCTATCATCAGGGTTGGGTTTAGTCAGAGGACACACGGAAGACAACTTTCAAGACCAAAATGGGTCTTTTCTAGTGGTTAGTGATGCCATTTGGTCTCACTAAAGAAAGCCCTTGCCACATTCACGCGATCAATGAAAAAAGTATTTAGAGATTGCTTGGACCAATCTACCATCATCTATCTGGATGGCATCATTGTGTTTTCCAAATCTTGGAAAGCACATCTACAACACTTGGAGCATGTTCTTCACACATTGTGAGAGAATCGGTTGTATCGCAATGAAGTCAACTGTTCGTTTCTCAAGTTTCAATCTCTTGTCCGTGTTTTGCAATTGATGCTGATGGAATAAGGGTGGATCTTGCAAAATTTGAAGTACTCTTGAAATGGCCAACTCCTACCGTCATAGAATCGAGGAGTTTTCTTGGCCTTGTGAATGTCTATTGCAAGTTTATATTAAGCTATTCAGATTTAGCCTCACCATTGCATTAGTTGACAAAAATCGAGTGTTCCAGTGGACAGAGAAACGTGTCTGTGCTTTCAACGATCTGAAGAAGTTGTGTACTTTAGTTGTCTTGGTTTTGCTAGATCTCTCATAGCCATTCTAAATAGAGATAAATGCATCATAGTTGGCACTTGGCATAGCCCTGAAGTAAAAAGGCCACCTCATGCCTATCATTCAGAGACCACCTCTGCTGCATAAAAGAATTACTCTAAATATGACAAGGAGCTATATGCATTAGATCAATCCATCAAATATTGGAGGCATTATCTTCTTGGAAAAGAAACAGTGGTTCACACAGATCATTTGCCATTACAATTGTTTTAGTCACAAAGCAAAATTCAAGAAGCTAGGCATATGAAGTGGGCATCATATCTACAATAATTTGTCTTGGTGATTAAGTACAAAAAGGTGATCATCAACATAGTTGTTGATTGCTTGAGTTGCCCTCCTACAACTTCCACCTTGATTGTTGTCACCACTTCACATTAGGGATTTCAGACTTGGTCTTCTTAGTATGAAAATGATCTGTACTTCACAAAGATTTTTACAAGTCTTCACCATTCAACCTCTTTCAATTTGGTGCCTTTTCAGGACTTTCCCATGAAGGAAGGGTTTTTGTATAGGTTTGATAAACTTTATGTGCCTTGTGATCATCATTAGTCACTGTTATAAGAGGCACACTACACTTTATGGTGGTCATTTTGGGAAGCAGAAAACACTCCACCATTTATAGTGGTTCTTCTATTAGCCTCACGCAGAAAAATGTTCTACACTTGTTCTACACTTGTTGAGAAAAATGTTCTACACTTGTTGAGAAAAATGTTCTACGCTTGTTGCCACTCCAAATCAGCCAACTGCAAGATTAGCTTGAGTGTTCCTTTGCTAGTGATTTTTACAAGTCAACTTTCAAGACTGGACTGGGGGATGTTGATTCAGCACCAGTTGGCAGGGGTTGAGGGGTCCTAGAAACCTATAAATAGACCCCACAATCTCTCGTTTGAGACATTTTGTGAAGTTTTATGTTTGCAAATTAGAAGCAAAGTGAAGATCAAGCTTAGGTTTTGGTGTTATAAGGTGAATGTAAATGTTGTACATGTTTTGTAGATCAAATGCTTATGAGCATTGTTTTAATGGATGTTCTGTCCATGTTTGTTGTACATTGTATGCGAATGCCTAATGATAACGAAAGGACTTGTTACTTTGATTTGATGCGTTGTTTACTTTCTTCAATTGAATGCTAGGGTTTGGATGAGTTATCTTTGTATGTGTGTTCTATCTTCATATGTGTTTATATCAATGGGGTTCTCGGTGTTCTCTTGTTGCACCTTGAGTGAGTGCTTAAGTCTTCGGGCTTAAGTAATAGGCTGACGCTGTAATTATTCTTCTATCTGTTGTGCATGATCTGAGCTGTGAAGGATCAGGTAAGAGATCATTAACAAAGCACGACATAGCCTTAACAGTTTTTACAATAAATCACCAATCTATGTAAAGTGTTGTAGTCTCCACTTTTTATTTAATTGGAAGCAATAGCTTCTCGTACAAGGTTTGAGTCTGCTTTACCTCCAATTGCAACTTAAGTATGCTAGTCTAAGGGACTGTGTTGCAAATAGAACATGGGCTTATCAATGGAAACAAGTTAACAATGGCGATTAACCAGTCTCCCTCGAAGCTAAGTGCTTATTTATTTGTCCCCAAAGACCCCTTTATGTACAAAGCCCCTTTCTTTCAAATAGATTCCAACTACATTGGAGGTTCTAATACTTTCAATGCAGTTCCTTTGACACAATATGTTGTGCTTGCCAAATCCTTTCGAGAGATACAAATCAGGAAATTTTGAATACCTGAGCAACCCTAGTTGTCACATAGATCAAAACAACCTGGAAATGTTAGAGGCTATAAGTAGTTTGTGTATGACAGGAATTTACCAACAACCCCCGTTGCATTGTGTTCTAACCATCTAGTTTCCCTGCTAGAACTATTCTTTGCGTGCTGATATCAATTTTACCAATCTCTCCTTTTCTTGTTTAGCCTACGTCACATTCCAAGATACAAGATTAAGGTCTCTTTTGTCCCCCTGCATTTAAAATAAATAAATAAAGCGTGAATCACTTGGGAAAAGACAATACGATTTATAGGCACACTAATCTGCAATAATCTGATCACCATTTGTTGTTTTCTCGTGGAACTGGAAGATCTCTATAGAATTTAGATCCATGTTTGCAACCTACCTTCAAAGACTTCCAACGCGCACTTCCATTGATTAATGGGTACAGAGAATGAAGAGAATATCCAAATGGCGAACAATCTACCTAGGCTTAATGAAGCTCCTCCTCGATTGAGCCACTAAAGCAAGGATTGCTGCCAAATTATAACGGTTTCCTTTTTCCCTTCACTGAGATCTGCTCCAGAAGCTTTATCAAACAAGGATTTGAATAGTTCCCTTTGCAAGCTCTCAAGTAATTTTGGGGGTTATTGCAAAATCATTTGTAAAATGAGCATGAAGAAGTTGACTGCTTCCTAGCAGCACAATCCCTCTAATTCGGTGTTGACTAGAAGTAGTCTCTAGCCAGTAACTAAGTCATCAAAACACATGAGTATAAGGTTATAAGAGTACATTACTTAATTATTTGAATAATATACTTGTAAACCTATTGCGGAGGCGACTGACATTGTTACTACATAAGCTTTATTCAAGAATTCCGATATTCTAGTGAAAAGCTAGATAGTTGATGGTCAGATTTTTCTAATGATTCAACAATTTGAGCACCTAAGAGGACCTTTTAGAGGGACACCAACTATCGGCTTTAAGATTTATTTATGGATTGAGTTTTGGAAAGACAAGAAGAGAGAATTGTTAAATTAAATTAAGAGTAAGGGTACAAAAATTGGACACATGAAATTCAAAGGAATTTCAATAGTTAGGGTGAAAGTGGGTCTTCCTAAGTTCAAGCTTCTCAATATCATCAAATTCAAGGTAGATAAGTGATTGAATTGTGGAGGTTTTAGAAGAAAGGGAAGAAGTTGTCTTGCTTTATGCCATTGGCGTGTAGGAGATGGCATACATATGTCTTAAGAGTGCACAATAAATTGGAGAAGAACAAATGTCCGAAGTGGGTTTAAGATATTGCAAGAAAATTAAAGGAAGATTATCACCGAAATAGAGGAAATATTCCAATGGTTTGGATGACTTCTTGCACTTAAGAGAACCAAGTATAGCCTTGGGAAAAAGAGTACATATTCCGGACAAAATGTAAGGCATAAGACAAGGTATGCTTCATGGTTATATATTTTGGTGGCAATGGTAATTAGTGAGTCCATACATATTGTATTGCCTAAATTTGGCAAAGAAGCATTCCCAAACTCTTACAAGCTTGTGTAGGTGCAAGTTGGACATCAAGCATTCGGTTTGGGTTCTTGTAGTGATTAGCTATGGTGTTTGTTTTTCAAATGAATACTTGCTTGATGTAAAAATAGCCACCCTAAAAGTTGGAACAAACAAACACAACATGGTTTTAGGATAAGATCATGTTACAAAAAGCTTTAGTTTGGATTAAGGATGAAATGTACTAGTTCTGTAAATAGTACTTGATGCATATAAGCTTTGGAAGTTTACTAAAATTCCAAGCATCTTGAATAAAATAAGTTGCTTGTTTGGCCTGCAAGAAGGGAGTTGACTAGTGATTGGGTTTCTAGACATTGTGCTATTGTAGTAAGGAATGAATCTTTAGGTGAAATTTTTGTAATATGTTATCCAAATAACTAAGATGGAACCTTCTCTCTCTCTATCTCTCTCTTCTTGGTGTTGCTTTATTTTCTTATTGTAGACACCTAAAAATGGTCCTATGGCATTTTTTAGTGTTTAATTATATTGATTTAACCTGTTTTGACATATGTTGCATATTTGGGTTAAATTGAGCATTATGGGCCTTCTTGTTGACTTCCATTGGGTGAAATCCATAGTTACCAAATCCGGTCGGATCTGCACAAAATTTGTCTGGATCTTGATTTTTTGGTTGGATTGAATAAGTTTGTTTAGGTCTACTTTTTTTTTGAATCTTTTGTAGGTTTTACGCAGAAAATATGCTAGAAACCATAGTTATTATATAATATTAACATTTTATATTAATTTAATAATATTTTTCATTGTATTTGCCAATTTTGTATATATATATATATATAAAACTATCATGCTCTCATATGTGTGTGTGTGTATGTTTAATCTAGATCAGATTTTTCCCATTCGAACGGATCCGGATTTATGAACTTGGTAACTTTGGTGAATTCCCTCTTTTCTTAGGCATCTTTTAGTTAACTGCAACTTGCTTTAAAAGTCCCCTCTTATCCTCATTGCACCCATAGCTTAACATGTGCATTAGCCCCCCTCTAAGTCATGTGCACGTGCATTCCTCCTTTCTCACCTTTTTAGGTTCTTACCTTGTGGAGGTAGACTTGGATGTGCATGGTGCCTAATTTAGTTTTAAATATTTCCTATACGTAAAGATGCCTAGGAGTTTATTTGTAAAAGAGATATGCAAGAGGGATACACACGAAAGATAGTGAAAGAGCATATAGAATTTACTTCTATTAACCCTAATTCTGGGTTTTAAGAAAACTAAAGAATAAACAAATTGCAGTTAAATAGATCTAAACATACACAACTGAAAAACATAAATTAGATCTATCTAAGAGGCTACGTAATAGAAACAAACCCAAGTGTCATTAATGAAAGTTAACACAAAGCAATAAATTGACAAAAAGGTTAAGAAACAATCACACCTTGTGTGATGTCCTCATTTCCACATCATGAATAAGTAAAAGTATTGAAGACCTTTAGTCTATTTTCCCCATAGACTTAAGGAACCTTTTTTGGGGAATTATGTTTTATTATTTAATTATTAATTGTCGAAATAGTGATTTTTATCATAAGACAATTATTACTTAATTAATATAATATTTGTAAAAAAGTGGTTTTTACCATTAAGGTGCTTAAATGAATTAATTATTAATTTATTTGCCTTAAATGTAATTTTAATTACTATTTTAATTAAGGCAACTAATTAATATATTATTTAAAAAAGAGAATGTTGGTGTGAGAGTTAAAGTAAGGAAAAGAAAAGTTGTTCTAAAAAGTGCAAACAATGGCTTATGAGGTATTTTATCAACCCAAAGTGGTTTGTCCCCCTTTGTAAGATACAAATACAAGGTGAAAGCTACAATGGAGGATATACTGAATGGTGATAATTTGTTCTTTATGCTTAAAGAAGCTATTGAGATGTATGCCGAATAAAAGTTCGCTGTCTTGATGTTGATCAATCTAAAAAATGTGTCTTTTGACACCATCTGTGCTAAGGAGATCTTGTTCTTGCCCTAGAAGTGAGATGATTTGCTTTGAGGAGTTTGTGTGAAATTTTGTGAGGGTTTCATGGTTCATTTCTTGCATGTTAATCTTGCTAAATATTTATCCTATTTTTGCAAGTGGAGCGAACCACCTTGGAAGCTTGGATCAAGGGTTTGGAGGTCTCTTTTGGTCTATTTTATGTAAATTGATTATTCTGATTTTATTTGCTAATTTTCTACGTATTGGTGTGAATAATTGGAGTTACGTCAAGGGTTTGAATTAGAAAATTAAATAATAATTTACACAATTATTTTGATGGGTTTTGAAGATTTTTTCATTTGTGGAAGGCAAGATTTCACTCCTAATTTTCTGCTAATTTTCCTGCACTTGGCAAGTGGAGCGATTGGCTTGGAGAGTCATTTTTGGCCATTTCTATGCTCAAAAATGTTCGCTGTATTTTTTTGGTATTTTTCGGGCACTTGTGATTTTTGGAAAGGGTTTGAAGAGGAAAAACTTTGAGAACAATAGTTGTATTTTTGGAATTAAATCAGAATTTTCAGCCATCAAAAGTAGCATTTGAGCTTCAAAATTTTGGTAAGAAAGGTACTTGTTTCGTGCATTTAAATTTTTGATTATTTCTACAAAATTTCAGTTAATTTTGGGACAAGTTATTGGTTGGAATTCATCTATAAAACCTTACTATTGTGGCATTTAGGGTTTCTAGGGCATTACAAGGGTTTTTGAGCTTATTTTGCAAACTAGGGTTTGCTGATTGTATTTTCAAAATTGTGGAATTTAGGCAAAAAGCCATTTTGTATGAAATCATCTCATTTGGGAACATTACACCTTGACTGATCAGCAAGGATAATAAATCCGGTCGGATTTGTACAAAATCTGACCGAATTCAGGGTTTTTGTCAACTTGGGATAAGTTCAGTTTGGGTCGATCCTTTTTTTTATAATTTTTATAATTTTCTTAATTTTGTTTGATTTTTTCCATAGAAAAAATACCTAGCAACCATAAAATATTATATTATTAACATTTTATATTACGTTAATGTTTTCATTGTATTTATCAATTTTACATATCTATAAAACTATGCTCACACACATATGTATATATTTCGGACCAGACTTTTCTAAACTTTTTCAAGAGTTCCAGATTTTAGGATTTTTTTGCTTTCTCAAACAGATTTGGATTTTCAAAATTGATGACTATGTTGTGCTATAAATATGAGATTGCATTCTGACTGTGTTGATTGTACTTGAGCTGCTCTTGAATTTATGGTCTTGTGCATTGCTTTGAGACGTCTCTGTATGGCTCTGTTTCGGACAACCTTGGCTGCTTTGATTTTGTCCTTGTCCTGTCGGGGGTGTCTTTTTAGGGTTTCACAGTCTAGGTTTTTTGGAGCTTGTGTGCTATATCCTCTTGATTATGATTGTACCTTTGCTTTGCAGATGTGCAGGGCAAAATATGGTGTGTGGTTGAATCTGCACTTAGACCTAGCTTGCACACTCCAAAACAAAAGTAATGGACTCGAGCAACCACTAAAGCAATGTTGCAAACTACATAGTTTACACGTTCAAAATCAGACATCCATGTAGTTCTTGTGTTGTGTGAATAAAATAGCTTGAGTAAGGGTTTCAATCTCCTCTTCTCTAGACGTGAACAATGTAACTACTGAAGTTTAAGTACCCTTCTTTTGGTAGAAGACAATTTTGTAGAGAGACCAAGATGGATAAGTGTCTCAAGTGTGTAGGATTTGATTCAATGAAGACAACTTGAATGGAGAAGCTTGGCTCTAGGCTTGGCCCTTGAGGTGTTGAATGATCTTCTCCTTCTATCTTCTCTCTTTAGTTCTAATCTAGTCTCAAGTGGCCTAGGCAAACCTTGTACTTATAGAATGATCTAGGATGACTAATGTGCGTTGGCCAACTTTTGAAAATACAATTGAAAAGGGTTAAAGCTTACGACCAATGATAATAAAGAGATGGACCCACCAAGCTAAAAGAGATAAACTTGTATTGGTATGGGTTTGTTGTACAGGGTGGCCCTGTACAACCATGATTTGTCCATGAGATAAATTAGGCTCTGATTTTGAGGTAGGGCTGGCAAATGGATAAGATGTAGTCCATATGTATAAACATATACCTTTTGGATAAGTGTTGAAATGCTTTTAAGCTCCATGGACCAAATATAGATTTATGTGGAGTTGTGGCCATCCTAGAAATGGGTTAAAATGTACAAGTTTGCCAAATAATTTAAATTGGGAATAAATAAAGGGAATAAGGGTTTTGTGCCAAATTTGGGTGTCTACATTATGTCCCCACTTTGACGTGGGCATGGAAATGACATGCATGCATGAGTCAAAGTATAAATGCCAATAATTTAAAATACACACCTTCACTTACCTAGGGAAAAATGAAGGGTTTTGACCATGCTCTTGCTAAGTTTCCATCCACAAGCAATTAGCTGATTTCCTTGAAAGAAATGCCAATTGTTGCAGGTAGTTAAATTGCTCATGATGTATATCCATCGTTTTTGAAATTTATGGATATTTGTAACTTGATATTTGAAATTAGCTTTTGAAATTGAAATAAAACATAGAAAAGAATACACTTGTTTGGTGTTGCCCTCAAATGCCACCATAATTGTTCCATCTTTAGACTTTCGAAAGGTGTTGAAAACATAGCCCAACACTTTATCACGGGAGTCACAAATGCCCGACACATGCATCCAAGACTTTTGAAAAGTGTTTGAAACATAGCCAAGACACTCCTCTGGGAGTCACCTATGCCCAATCCACTTCTTGATCAAGGAAGTAGATAAATTAGCTTATCTTTAATCATCTCATTCCATCATAAACTTTGTAGTGATAGGTATGATTTGTATTTGATGACCAAGATAAAGGTAATTTTTTTGTATTTGTCTTTTATGAATGTTTTTGGATTTTGCAATTTTGAAAACGTAATCCCTAGGAAGAAGGCACATGTAAGACACAACATATAGAAAAAGAATTATTTTACATGTACAAGACTATGATACGTTAAATATGCACTAAAACATTTTTGTATTTTTTATGTTTTATTAATTTTTTTATATTTTAGAATTTAATTGAAACAAAATACGAAGCGTGCAACAAAATAAGCAAGCATAATGTATGGTACAAGAGTGGTTTGAGAGATGTATGCATGGAAGCTCTCGATGCCCCATAAGGCTTAATGTTTGTTTTGATGGGGGTGCTAAGAACTCCCCCAATATTTGCAACTATAAAACAAGTGATCATCCTCATCCAAGTCTTGATTGTATTGGATTTGATCACTGTTGTTGACATTTGTTGTATCCTTAAAAGGTTGGTTTTCTTTGTAAATGATTCCCTTTCCAATGGATGTTTGGTGGGGGAGCATGCTTTTGCCCTGATCAATTAAGACTTGAATTTTGTCTCTCAAAGCAAAGCACCTATTTGTTGAATGCCCTCTTTTGCCATGATATGTGCAAAAATATGCATCATTATAAGATGTTAGTCTATAGTTGGAAATTATGTTTGGCATAGGTAGCAATTTGACCATGTCTTTTTTTCAACCAACATTTTAGTATATTGTATTGATTCCTAAAAAAGTACGTAGATTGAGTTGAAATGTGTTCCAGGCTTAGCATTACTTTCGTGACCACAATAATACGTGAAGACTTAGTTGGATCATGAGCTTTAGGTTTGGTAATTGCCATAGTAGATGGGATTGTTCTCTTCGTAATACAAGTATTTGGCATTTTGTTGATTGGAACATCAGTATGAACACTATTTAACTTGTTTGTAGGGCATAACTTCTTGTCTTTTGGATCAATAGCCTTATGTGTCAGATGAGTAAAGGACTAGTATGTTGTTCCCAATAAGTTGCTTTTGATAGGCTCTATGGGGCTACTGATGAAGATATGTTACTTTTCTAAATCACTGGGTTGATACACCAATGAATGCATATGACAACGAAATCGAAATATGAAATCATGCATGTATTTGTTGGGATCTTGCTTTAGATGTTGAATGGTTTGGAATGTATTTCTATATCCGTTATTAGTGATATGTTTGCCAAGGAAAGCTTTTTGCAAATGTCCCATGGAATCCAACAAACTACTCGGCAAAGAATAGAACCAATCTAACGCTTCACAAATCAAGGTTCTAGGAAACAACTTAAGCATCATCAAAGGGCGGCCTACACAATCACATATAAAAGTCAAGGTTGTGTAAAGGTGTGTTCAAGAATCCCCATGTCCATTGAATAATTGAAATGACCAAGTCATGCAAAAAAGACATCTAATATGTTTTCTTGAATAGTATGCCTTCGTTCTATGTTGTTTTAATGTTAGCTGCAAAGCTTTTTTGTTCCAATTGTAAAGTACACATTTGCCCTTGTAGTTCACCTTTAGTATGTCTCATAGTGTCTAACTAGGGCGTATGAATGGTGATGCCCCCAATGAGCTCCTTTAGATGTTGAATCGTATCATTGATGGTAAGTGAAGGTATATTATCTTGTATAGGTGGGTTATTTTGGATCAAGGTAGGATTTATCTTGAGGATAAAAAATAGACATTCCATGCAAGGCATTGAAGTTGTATGATCACAAGTACAAACTTTAGAGGGAGGCACATGAGGAAGATTTGCGGCCAATACTTAGTTTTTTGAATGAATTGACGAAAAGCATTGGGGTTTGCCTTAAAGTATTGAATAAGGTACTGATTAACCTTTTCATTATCTAAAAATTTCAAGTGTTGTAGTATGTCATTAATTTTTGGACTTTTAGGAATGTGGTCCATGAGGACAACCAAGCAATGAACACTTAACGGTATATGGTGCTTATGAATGAAAGGGACGAGTATATCCTAGGGTGAAAGTCTGAAAATCAGATTTGAAAAATGATCGATCAAACCCTAAGAGGACACTGGTTTGTAAAACCCTAGGTAGAATGCAAGAAATGATCAAACCCTAGGCAAAAATTTGCATGATGTAGGAACTTAAATAGCAATTAGGGTTTGGGATGAAGCAAGCATGGAAAGAAATTAGATCTGAAAGTAATGATGAAAGTGTAGGAAAAGAGGGTTGTATGAATCCTTAGGTTGAGTGTTGAAAAAAGTCGTGGTTGACCATTTAGGTTTACCCTTATTCTAGTTTTTAAGCAAAATATGGAATAAACAAATTGCAATTAAATAGATCTAAGTATATAGAATTGAAATACAGAAATCAGATCTATCTAAGAGGCTAAGTAATAGAAACAAGACCAAGTGTCACAAATGAAAGCTAAAACAAACCAATGAATTGACAAAGAAGTTAAGAAAAAATCACACTTTGTCTGTTCTATAAATTTGTGACCACATTATGACTGTTGATTGTATTTGACTTGCTCTTGAATTTTTGGACTTGTGCATTACTCTGAGACAACCCTGTACTTGTATGCCCTGTTCTGGACAAGTCCGGTTGCAACAAGCCCAACTGTTTGAGTCTTATCTCCATGCTGTTGGGTGCATCTTCGTGTGTCTTTGTAAGGTTTCCTAGTATAGTTTTTTTGGTCCCTGTGCACTCTTTTCTCTTGATTATGACTGGACCTTTGCTTTGTAGATGTGCAGGGCAAAATATGCTATGTGGCTAAATCTTTTCTTTAACTTAGCTTGCACACTTCAAAACAAAACAAAAGTAATGGAGTTGGGCAACAATCAAAGCAACATTGTAAACTACATATTCCACATGCTTCGAATCAGGTTTCCACGTAGATTTTGTAGTGTGTGAATGAAATAGCTCGAGTAAGGGTTTCAACCTCCTCTTCTTTAGAAGTGATCAATGCAATTACTGAAGTCTAATTACCTTCCTTTGGTACAAAGGAATTTTGTAGAGAGAACAAGATGGACAAGTGTTGCAAGTGTGTAGGACATGATTCAATGAAGCACAACTTGAATGGAGAAGCTTGGCTATAGGTTTGACCCTTGGTGTAGTGCGGTGTCAAATGTTCTTCTCCTTCTCTCTTCTCTCTTTAGTTCTGATCTAGTCTCAAATTGCTTGGCAAGACCTTGACTTTATAGATGATCTAGGATGACTAATGTGCGTCGACCAACTTTTGAAAATACAAATGGTGAGGGTTAAAGCTCATGATCAACGGCAATAAAAAGATATACCCACAAAGTTAAAAGAGACAAATCTTTATGGGTACAGGTTTGTCTAGGATGAGCCTGTACAACCATGGGTTTGTCCAGGAGATAAGTTAAGGCCCTATTTTGGAGGTAGGGCTGGCTAATAGATAAGATGTAGTCCAGATGTATAAACAAATAGCTTTTGGATAAGTGTTGAGATGCCTTTACGCTGGATGGACAAAATATAGACTTATGTGGGGTTGGGGGCTGGGGGGCCATCCTAGAAATGGGTTAAAATGCACAAGTTTGTCAAATAAGTTTAATTAGGAATAAAACACGAGAATAGGGGTTTTTTGCGAAATTTAGGTGTCTACAACTACTTGCTTGCATCTTGTACATAGGGATAAGAGCTAGAATCTTTATACACATTGGTGACTTTAATGAGTGTTGATTTCCAACTTGTTATCAAAGAGAGGTCTGGCTCATTCTGACCCCTCACAACTACCCCCATTTTTTATGCTCTTGCAAGGTCTCTTAGAGGGGATTAGGGTTGAGAGAAAGGAAAAACAATTATGGAAGTTTTGTGTATCAATTCAAGAACTGAGAGAGGTTTTGGATCAGAAGACATAGATGGAGGCCCTTGCAACATTTAAGGGAGATTTGACACCATCAAGATAAGAAACAACAATTCCAGGCTATCTACAAGGATTTTTGAGAAATTGAGATAGGTTTTTACCCAGCTCGAGCAGATGAACAAAACCCAAAAATTGTTTGGGAAATAGAGGTGACCTCTGTTTTTAATGCCAATTCAAGTGTAGACAAAAACATCAATTCCTGGAAATCCTCAACGAATTTTGAAAAATTGAGAGGTTTTTGATGAGCTCGAGTAGACAAACAAAACCCTGAAATCGTTTCGGAAATGTATTTGTTTTCAGTTATCTTCAGCCTCCGACAGTGCACAGGTAAGTCAATGTCAAGGTACCGAATCTATGAACTTTCTTTGTTTTCTCCAAGCATTTCAATTCTCTATTGCAATTTCAGATCTGATTTTATTGGTACATTGCTGTATTTAGTTCAGATTTGTATTGTGCGCATGTTTTCATTGGTTTAGTGTACTTTTGTTAGTTTAACATCACATTGTGCACTTTGAACTAAAATACTTAGGTATGATTTCTTAGTCGTGCCGTTTAGATAAATTTTGGTATTAGAGTTGAAGCCTTTCTTGGAGTTTTGATTTTTTTTCTTAGCTGTAAACGGACTGGAATTCCTAATAGATATATTCAAAGCATCTAAAAATGAAGTCCGAGTTGCAGTTTTAATCCACTTTGTTTCGATGGAGGCAGTGCATGTTTACTTTGTTTTGATGGATTCAGTGCATGTTTACTTTTGATGGAAGCAGTGCATGTGTTTCTAATTTGGGAGTTCATTATTTTTCTTAATTATGATATTTTAGTGGTGCATTTTAGCTGAATTTTGGAATTAGAGTTAAGCCAGTTGTGGAGTTGATTTTTTTTTAAAGCTGTAAATGGTTTGGAATTCTTAATAGATATATTCAAAGCATATAAAGTGAAGTCCAAGTTGCAGTTTGAATACACTTTGTTTTGATGGAGACAGTGCAACGTGTGTCTGATTTGGGAGTTGATTATCATCGAAGCAGATAACTTGGCTCAAAGTGTTAAATTGACCCTGTAGGACTTAAAAATTTGGCTAAATTGTCCCCAACTTGACCTAATTGTCCCCAGCTTGACCTAATTGAAGGGATCAGTGAAATTGAGAGAAATTTGAGGAATCCTTTATGGGCCCAATAGTTCTCAAATTTGAAGAGCTAGACATGAGACCCTGTCAGGCAATAGGAGGTCCTATGGTACACATAAAATAGCAGATTAACTTGGCAGTCAGATGACAGCTACAAACACCAGAAAAGATGGTAGCCATGTGGACATATGTCCAAACAATTATACTATTTTTAGAAGTTGTTTCAGAATCTGTGTTACAATTATTACTTTCCATTATATGGTGATTGATCTTCCAAATCTATCCATAAAAAATGTAAAATGTATTTATTTGTCAGTTTGAGTCAATATACATCCAATTTTGGGCTTTTTTCAGATAGATTGTAGATCTGATATGTTCAAATTGGTTGATAGGCAATAAAATCAGTTCATAGATCTGGAGTTTTTTGCTTTTAGTCCATGTAGGTTTTCTTAATCATGATTTTGATTTGCGCACAATAGAGGTTGTGCGGTTAGAAGATAATGTTAATAACATATTTTTAGCTAAGCCTACATAATCTGTATTTGATTCATAACTTGTCATAGTTTTGAAGGAATGTAGGGAAATAATTTTTTTTTTGCGTGGCACCTACAGTAATATTTTCATAGACTATACAATATTCAACTTTTTTGGAATTTTAGATTAAGTACCTGGTTTAAACACTCAGCACTATTTGTCATTCACAAAATCTTCCTGAAGAAAAATGCAACATCTAAAAGAAAATCATTTGATATATAAAGACATAGCTTGTCTTTGAGTGTTAGCTTGCAATGCATATATTTATAGGAGTTTTCTGGGTGCAACTGCGTAGAACTTGTATTCTCCTAGCTCTTAGGAGAAAAGATTCATGGGGAATAAAAACTCCAATGTATTACTGCAAAAGTAACAGCAGGAACTATATCCTCCACGCCTAGAATTAAAACCCCTTTCTTTAAAAAAAGCTGCATTTGATGAGTCATTTTCGTAACTGTCTTTGGATATCATAGAGGACTTTGTTGTGTCAATTGATTGTTACATTCTATCTCAATTTTATTGTGGCAGTCGATCTGGATCAGACAGCCAAAAAGTCACTGTCCAAATTCAGCTATTCATATGTGCCCCTTGTTTTGGTTTTCAGGATTTGGGGATCTTAACTTACAATCTACAACCGTAGCTTTTAGCTTTCAATTCTCAAATTTCAAGTGTCTTAGTGGGACTTGTCAGTTTTCCAACTTTATTCTGATTTTTTGATTGATGAACTACGATACACATTTCCATAGCTTGTTGCTTGCATTTCTTCCTAATTTGGATTGGGAATGTGAATTTCTCCAACCGTCTTTTTGCTAAATGCCCTTGCAATCACCATTTTTTACCATAGCACTAACTTTATGGCCATTGTATATGGTTGCAAACCAACTATAAATGTAGTGTTGACATTTTTCACCCCATGCATGTGGGATATACCTTTTACCCTCTTTTCAAAGATGTTGAATTGCTTCTCATAATTTGTCTATTTCGGAGCAAAAATCTTCGAGGAAATTTTTCTAAGGCCTTCAATCAACCACTTAGAATTAGTCAATGAATCTTTCTTCTGTTGGTTTTTTCCAAGGTCCTTAATGGCACTCATAATTAAACCAAATAATAAAGAACCTAATGATAGTTGGTCTTGGGGATATCAAATCCATAGTAATGTCTAGTGGCCAATGTTGACTCCACCTTCAGAATACAAATCAATTGGTACAAATCTTGAGAGTTGCTATACACTGAACAATTAAGAACCCGAAGACAGGGGCCCTTGGGGATAATAAGATCACGGTAATGTTTTGAAGGATTTCTGACCACAATGGAAGCATTAGACTATCACATAAAATAATAATAAATAATAGAAATCTCAATGAAGCTCCATTTGATTCACCATATTTTACAAAACCAATACACATGCCTTTTTATGCTCGAATCTAGCTTTCAGAGACAAATGTAGAGCCAACCATAGTCAACTACACAACCTTGACTATCTTGTTTCAATCTCTACAAAATTCACTATCTTTTTCCCAAATCTCATTTTATGACTAATGACCCATTTTCTCACATGGGCGAGTATGAATTCCATCACATCACATGTGATTATCTATCTACCATCATAAATGACCACACTCCTTTTCCTTTCACACATGCTCTTTCATATGTTTCTTGTAAGATTCATAAAGTACTTAGTCTAGGAGGATATGACATCCCCCTCCCCTTGAAGAAGCATTGACCCATGCTACTCAAAGAGGTAGGTATACTCCTTGCGGAAGACTTCCTTGTCTTTCGGCCACATAATGCCTCAAATGTGGCCATCTTAATGGATGAATGGTAAGAGTTGTTATATGCAAACTCAACCAAATACAATTAGTTCTCCCACTTTTTTAGTTAGTCCATGATATACATTTGAAACATGTCCTCCAAAACTCGGTTTACTCTCAGTTTGTTTGTCTATTTCAGGATGATAAGAAAAGCTATAGTTTAGCTTCATCCGGAACGCAACATGGAGAGTAGACCAAAACCTAGGAGTAAGAAGCTTATAGCAGCAAGAGATGATCACTTCTTGAATCACATGAAGTCTAACAATCTCTTTTATGAAATTTCTAGCCAATTCTGGTCCATCATTAGTGACATTACTTGGAACCTCAGTCACTTCATTCACTGAACTTGAAGGAAGAAGTTCGGAATTCGCCGAACTTGAAGGAAAACTTTGAAATCCGTTTAAATTTGTCTTGAAATTCGGCTCAAATTTCTAAAATGAATTTAATTAAAAAAAATCCTTAAAAATCGTCTAAATTTGTTTCAAATTCACTGAAATTCACGTTTTAGGGTTTCCCTGAGGCATTCCAAGGCTCCAAACAATCCAACGTAGTGCGGCAGCAGACTTCAAAGACTCCACTGTGGAGCTATGTCCAACTCCACGACAACCTCTACAGTCTACTGGTACTTGGAAGTTGGAACTCATTTAATAGTATTATGTGCTAAATACTTAGTAGTTCCATAAGCTTTTGGCATCTCTGCTTAGAAAGACTGTCATTTGATTAAAATATAAATGCCCTCTCGGTCCCAAGAATCACACTGTCAACTGTTAGATTATGTTTCCAGTTTCACATCCGGTGTCTGATATTTTGACATGTTTATTTATATGAAGTGTGATGTTTTTTGAATGGTGGGTTGGTATATTTTAAAAAATAAATATATTTCTATTAGCTGAATTTAATCTCAAATTTTTTAGTTCTGAATTTTTTTCGAATTTTTTCCCCGGCAAATTCGAACATGAATTCAAATGCCGTGACTATGCTTGGAACGAAGCGTGCAACCTTGGTGTAGTGTTCCCTTAGATTTGGGCAATCCTGTGATAAAATCCATAAAAAATAGAATACACTTGTGCATTGGTATGTCATGTGGATACAATTGACTAGCTGGATGACAGTGCTTGGCGGCCTTAACTCTTTGACATTCCAGACATTTATCCACAAAAACAATGATATCTTTCTTCATTCTCAGCCGTCAGTACAAAAATTTCAGATTTGAATACATCTTTGTAATTTTTGGATGGGCTTTGTAAGGTGCATTGTGGCCTTCTTCAAGCATTTTGTGTCTTATACCACCTTGAGTGCATAAATCCTGCCTTGGAACCTTAGCAAGCCATCTTCCTCAAGAAGAAACTCATTAACCTTACCTTCTTTTTGTCCGTGAAGCAAATTTGCACGAGTGACTTGATAATATTCACAACTCACCTGTTGATATCTGATTGAATCTCACAAAGCCATCGTCATGTGAGATGTTGCATCCATATATCCGTGGCAACTCAAGGCATCAACAACCTTGTTTTCCTTGCCTTTAGCATATGAGATATCTATCTCATAGTCACTCGAAAACTCTAACCTTCTTTGCTTGGCTTTCAAATCTGAGTGAGTAAATATGATCTGCTCCACGAGGCTCATGATGTCGTTGCGGTGGACAACTTGTGCTTGGGAAAGTTGCAAGGTTTGTAGAATGCGCAGAGGTAAACCATTTATAACACACTCGAATTCCAAAGTATTTGCAGAGTGGTGCAACTTCTACTCAATAAGTAGAATAGGGGAAAAAGTACAGATGTGTACAATAATCGTTAAGACTAGGAATGCAAGTTCCAACTGATTTGTCTAAACTGAAAGAACGAATGCAGAGCTACAAATTTGTGTGAATGCTAAATACTCAAGGCATGTTAATAGTCTCCTATCTGTTTTGTGTGTGATGTCTCGTCTCTGATCCCTTATGGGTCAGGCGGTTAGAATATATACATCATTACAAGGTGGATACAATTGGGGACAAATACAGAAGAGGTGGTAGTTCATCTTTTGGTCGAGTGACTGTTGGACTTCCAGCTATGCGGCTTTGTTGACAGATTCTTTGACATGGCACAATGTTGGAGAGTGCCACATGGCATGTTGCGTGGCAGCAAGAAGTAGCCATGTGGATGTGGAGCGTAGATGCTCTTGCTTGGTGCAAGGGCCTTGTGTAGCATTGCTGTAGCATGCAAAGGTTATTGTGAGGCTTGCATAAGGGATGAGTGGTGTCGCGAGTAGGAACACAATGCCCTGGAGTTCAGATGCGTTTGCGTGGTGTCGGGGATCTACACAACTCCTCCCAGAGGTACCACAAGGTTGTGCGTGTGCTGCGAGATACTACTTGTGTGGGAGACTGAAATTCCTTGTGAGGAGTGCACAAGCTTGTGAAAAAGTTGCTTAGACCCATGTGCAAATCATTCACCCTTTCTTGAGGAGTAGTGGTCTCGATTGTGTCTTCAGTCAACTGCAGAAATTGAACCTGAAATTGTTGAAGGTTTTACCACATATCTTGATCAATGTATTGCCTTGCCTTGACCACTCTTAAAAAATGATGCATGCCTTGGAGTGTGTGCACAGTTGCAAATGTTCAGGGACCAAATCTATAGGATGTCGTGTCAGTGTTGGCTCAAGAAAAGGTGGGAAGTAAGGCATGAGGGGTTCCACATTGAAGATTGGATGCAAACCCAAGTACTATGGCAGGTCAAGGACAAATCTATTCTCTCTAACTGCGCATGGTATGGTGTATACACTATAGCGTAAAGGCTTGATTTTGCGGTGTAAACCCTTGAAGCATTCTTTTTGAAGATGCAACTAGACCTTATTGACTGCCTTGAACTCATGAGATGTGCGGTGTGCGTCATGGCGCTTTTTGTAGTGAAGGTGTTGGCGCGAGAGTATTTGTTGACCCTATTGATGAGTGTTTTGAATGTGTTGTAGAAACTTCTGTGCTTTGTCCACTTCCTTTACCTATGTGCGTGACTCCATGTTGGATGGTGCACGGTAGGATATGTCTAGGGGCTTAACTGGTTGAAACCCAAGAAATGTATGGAATGGACTATGCCTTGTAGAGCTGTGTGCAAATCTCTGTTATAGGTATGTTAAGTGTAAAGCAAATTATCATTTCAAGTGCACAAATGCATTGTAGTACATGCACAACAATTGAACAAGTGTGTGGTGGACAATTTCGTTTGTCCATCTAACTGGGGATGGAATGTTGTGGATCGGGCCAATTGTGTATCCATCATGTCTCACAAAGGTTTCAGATAGTTGCTAACAAACCGTGGGTCACAATCAGACACAATGGATGCTGGTAACCCAAAATGAACCCAAACATCGCTGAAGCAGCACGTGGATTCTTGCACAATGATGCTATTCTTGCAGGTAATCATCATGGCCATCTTAGAAAATATATTCACAACAACAAACACAGTCATTTTGGTGTTTTGTCATAGTCTAGTCATGAAATCTATGGCGATTGATTCCCATGGCTTGGATTGAACCAATAGAGGTGTGTAAAGTCCTAGCTTCCTAGTTGTAGGCTTGGTGATGCAACAATGAATGCAATATTTGATGTGTCGCTCAACATCTGTGTGCATGTGTGGCCAATAGAAGTTTAACTATAATGTTGACGGTCTTTTGATAATGCCGAGGTGTCTTGCTGTGTTGGCGTAGTGCGCCTCCTAGATGAGTTTTTGCCAGGTGTGCCATTAGGGACACAAAGATGTCCAAGCTTGTAGAGAAGCTTGTCGGACATGTAGAACTCCAAAAACTATTCACCCTATGCAAGGGCAGTAAAGGCTTCTATGAATTCTTTGTCTGCTGAGAAGAGAGTTACCCAATCATCCAAATTGTGGTTGGGCATGCCCAACACTATGATGAGCACGTGTATCGACAACTAAGGAAATTGGCCTTATTATTGTTTCCCTTCTTTTGCTTTATCATCAGGTGGAATTATTGCAAATAAGTCATCCATTTCATGTGGCGTGCATTCTCCAGCTTGCTATGTGTATGCAAGAACCGAAGTGGCTTATGATTAGAATGAACAATTGTCTCCTTACCCAAGATGTAGTGGTGCCGTTGCTTTATTACTTGCACAGTAGCATACAACTCTTTCATAGGTGGAGTAATGCTGAACCGTGTAATTGAATGTGTCCGAGTGATAGGTGATCAGATGCGCATGTTGTTTGAGTACTACCTCAAGTGCATAGTTAGATGCATTGGTGTGAATCTCAAAGAAGTGGACAATGTTGGGCATTGCCAAAATAGGTGTTGCTTAGAGATGCTGCTTGAGCACCTCAAAAGCATGTTGTTGTGTAGGTGTCCATTGGAATAATGCTTTGGCGTGCATGATATAACTAAGAGACCTTGCTGTGTGTGAGAAACCAAGAATAAAACTGCGGTAGAAGTTAGTAAGTCTAATAAAACTCCTCAATTTAGTTAAGTTGCACAAAGTTGGCCAATCCTCGATTACCTTGATCTTCCCTAGATAGACATGGATGCATATGCAGTCAATGATGTAGTCCAAGTATTGAATCTGCGTGGTGCCAAATGTACACTTTGCTTACCTTGATCTTCTTTGGATATACATGGATGCTTGTGCAATCAATGATGTAGCCCAGGAATTGAATTTGCGTGGTGCCAAATGTACACTTTTCTTAGTTGGCTTACAACTTGTGTTTGTACAAGGTGTTTGAAATGCACAAAATATGCTCCACGTGCTCCTCCTAAGTCTTGCCAAATATGAGCATGACATCCACGTATACTATGACGAAGGAATTGAGGAAGGGTCGTCCATCAAGTGCATGAATGTTGGTGCATTGGTCAAGTCGAAAGTCGTAACCAACCCTTCGTACAATCCTTCTTGCGTTTTGAATGTTGTCTTCCAAACATTTGCAGGATGAATTGGTACTTGATGATAACCTGACTTTAGAACGATTTTAGTGAAGTATTGTGTACCTTAGAGCTGGTCCAAGAGGTCTTCAATGCACAATATTGGGTATTGATTCTTCACTATTATCTCGTTGACTGCACGATATTCAATGCACAAATGCCATGTGCTATCTTTCTTTGGTAGACAGACTATCAACCTTCCATAAGGAGAAGAACTTGGCGTTATCTTGCCTTGATCAAGAAGCTCTTGGATCTGGTGCTGGATTTCATCATTCTCCCAAATCAACTTGTGGTATAGTGGATGGTTTGGAAGAGGGGATCCAAGAACCAAATTGATGTGATGCTTGATCGTGTAATGTATTGGCAGATGTTTTGGCTCTTCAAAGATGTCTCCAAATTGTTGCAGTATCTTATTGAGTTGTTGCTGCAATATTTGCGCAACTTAGTGTGTTGTCAATGCGTGTTTGCTCTCTTGCACTGGTACTTCTAGGAGTACTGTGAGTAGCATGAACATTTGTGCACGCGAGATGAGCTTGCGGCATTGTTTGTAGAGGCCAAAGTGATTTTGGTTGTTGGAGGTGACTCTAAGAGGTTGAAGAACTGATCTTTGACATCACAGTTCATCGTTGCAACTTGGGTCGATATCTAGCGTCACGGTCATAGAAATACAACCTTCCAACCAAAATGTTGGCATGATGTCAAAAGTGTTTGTGTCCTCCATAGGCTTGACTTTGTACTAAAAAGTTGTTTGGGATGCCCGTCAGTGGTGAGGCCTAGGCCTTGGGCTATTGCTTGTGCAATGATGTTCTTTTGGCTCCCATTGTCAATGATGACATGGAGGGACTGATCCTTCACCCAAAATTTGGCGTGGAAGATATGCTCTCGTTCTTTAGGGGTATCTATGGTAGCAATGTTGGTGCTTAGACAAGTGGCATTTGAATTAGTGTCATCCGTTTGCATGGGACCTGATGTAGACTGCACAATCAAGGATTTTTGCATGCGACA
Organism: Torreya grandis; assembly: GCA_037957365.1. NCBI lineage: Eukaryota > Viridiplantae > Streptophyta > Pinopsida > Cupressales > Taxaceae > Torreya > Torreya grandis. The sequence continues at coordinate 966,788 of JARHVA010001816.1, forward strand.
TTCAAAATTGCTATGTGAGTTTATGCAATGTTGGTGGCACCACTTGTCACTTTGGTTCTTATTGCCTTTGTTTGGGGCAAAAGACATTGAAGTCTTTTGTTGTTGCGCGGCTTTTTACATTGCTTTCCCATGCGTTGTTTGTTTTGCTTATGTGCGACAGGGTTAGATGGTGTGTTGTGCATGAGATGGCTCTTGCGCATGGAGCTGGATGAAGAAGAGAACTTTTGTTTCATCTTGGCGATGTGGTATGCTTGCCCCAATGTGTCAGAAGTCAAAAACTTTTAAACGATTATAAGGTGAGAGTCCACTGATGTACTTGAACACCTAATGTTGCTTTGTCAAGTTCTTGCGCAAATGTGCAGTGTAATGATAGAACTTGTTGGTTTACTTTTCAATTGACTACTACTTACGTTGACGCAACTCCGTGAACTTGATATATTCATCCTCATTGTGCTTGAGGGGATAATATTCATTCTTCAAGGTGTCGATAAAAGACTTCAAAGTCTCAATAGGTTCACAGTCTTGTTTGTGTTGCATGTTGAAGGATTCCCACTAATGGGTTGGACACTGAGATGGACATCTTCAACATTGTGAAGGTGATCTACTGTGTCAGTGAAACGTTTGATCACGAAGTATGCTTAAAGTTGTTGAATCTAGGCATCCAATGTTGTGGTGTTGGTTTTGCTTTCAAACACCGAAATGTCAACATTGACTTGCACTTTGAAGGGGGTTTGTTGTTGAAACGATGAATGTGTAGGGTGGGCAAAAGAAGGATTCCTCAGTGAATTTTGCGAGTTCATTGAACTAGCCAAAGAGTTCATTGTGTTGTTGCTCAAGGGCACACTGAATGATCTTCTGGATGTTAGGGGATTCCTTAGATAATTTTTTGGTCGTTAACCATCTTGATCTTGTTAGGGCATTCTTCCGAATACTTTGAAACATAATTGAATGGTAGTCCTTTCTCATGTGTTTACAGGCATATGAGAGTTGTACCAATGATACCAATGATTTGCACGGTGGAGCCTAGGATGCCAGTGTGGTGGAGAACTTCTGCTTGGTAGAGTTGTGAGTTGGTAGAATTCACCACGATAAACCAAAACAATAGTAAACCAATAATACACTCGAATGCAGAAGTATTTTCAAAATGGTGTGACTTCTATTAAATATGTAGAATAGGGGAAAAGTATAGATGTGTAAAATATTTAGTAAGACTAGGAATGCAAGTTCTTGTGATCAGAAGGGGAATACTTCCAACTAATTTGTCTAGATTGAATGAAAGAATGCAAAGCTAAAAATGCGTGTGAATGCTAGATACTCAGGGCATGGTAACAATCTCCTATCTGGTCTATGTGTGATCTTTGTCGTCTTTGATCTTGCTTTATAGACTCTCACTACCATAGTAGGTTATGTTGAAGACGACATTGATAAGATCTCGAGTTGTCTGAATGGATTGTGCATTTTCATTTAGGGTGGGTTTGGTATGATTTGATTTAGTTCAAGCGAAGAAGCCTATCAGTGTGTGTTGAACACTGAGGAGAAGTTGTCCCATAGACAACAAGGCACAGGGTGAGGGAAAGGAAAGTGTTATTGCGTGGGAAGACAAGGCAATAGTGACAGTGAAGACTATGCACAAGAAGGAGAAGAAAGCACTTTTCAGAGTAACAATACTGTGCAAAGAGGTAGCATACTCAGGGGTATATGCTTTAGATGTGGTGAAACAAGGCATAGAGCGTTTGAGTGCCCACATGCACATAACGATGGCAATAGCAGGTATGATTCGAATGCATGCGCATATCGTGCAAGCGGATGAGGAGAGTATTACATTGGCGAATCATGCAAAGGAACTAGAATGCGGAGTTCTCATGATGAAGAGGGTACTGTTAAAACTAGCGAAAGAGGAGAATGTTCCTGCATAGAGGAATAATCTTTTTAGATAAATTTGTAAGACCTAAGATAAGTGTTGCAAAGTTATTGTTGACAGTGGTAGCATTGATAATATTGTTTCTATGGAAATAGTAAAGAAGCTTGGTTTGAAGAGGATTGCACATCTAAATTCCTATAAGGTATCTTGGTTGTTGAAGGAACATCAAATTCTTGTAAATGAACAATGTTTGGTAAGTTCCCAGATTGGCGCATACAAAGATGAAGTGATGTGTGACATGATGCCCATGGATGTATGTCGTGCATTACTTGCAAGACCATGGTAGTTTGAAAGGAAAGCGCAATATGATAGTTGTGCAAATTCCTACACTTCGGTGAAGGATGGTAGGACATACACTCTAAAACCTTTGAAAAATAAAAGGGAAGAAGTGGACAATAGTCCAAGGATTTTGATGGTTTAGGGAAAACAATTCTTGAAAGAGGTGAAGAAGGAAAAGGTGTGTTATGCTTTCATCCCTAGGCCACGCAAGTTGGAAGTGCAGGATAGGATGAAACACTTTTGCGCAAAGTGAGAGTTGTTGAGTATTCAAAGTTCATTTCCAGCGATCTACTGGATGGGTTGCCACCCATGTGAAGTATCAGTGATCACATGCATCTGATTCCAAGATCGAGTTTTTCGAACAAAATGACATATGGGCTAATGCCTAAGGAGAATTCAGAGATATGAAGGAAAGTATAGGAACTATTAGATAAAGGGTTGATAAGAGAAAGTTTGAGTCCGTGCATAGTTCTAACAATTTTGGCACCAAAGAAAGGTGGAGAGTGGAGGATGCGCATTGTTTCCAGAGTCATCAATAAGATTACCATCAATTACAGATTTCCACTGTTGCGCATGGATGATTTGATGGATTGTTCAAGTAGAAAGAAGTAATTCACAAAGATTGACTTGAAGATTGGATATCACCAAATCCGCATTAGGAAGGTGATGAGTGGAAGATCGTGTTCAAAAAGTAGGAAGTGCTAGACATGTCGTTTGGTTTGATTAATGCCCCGATTACATTCATGAGATTCATGAATGAAGTGCTGAAACCTTTTCTTAGTAAGTTTTTCATAGTGTATTTGGATGATACTTTGATTTTCAGTAGGACGAGGGAAGAACACTTGATGCACCCGAGACAAGTATTGTAGTGGTTGCGAGAAGAGGAATTGTTGGTTAATTTGAAGAAATGCAACTTCATGGAGGAGTTGGTGTACTTGGGTTTTGTGATTTTTCAAGAAGGATTGAAGATGGATCTAGAGAAGGTGTGAGCTATCATTTATTGGCTTTCACCTAGAAGCATGTTTGAAGTGCACAATTTTCATGGATTGACAAGTTTCTACAGGTAGTTCATTTGCAAATTCAGTGGGACATGGATGCCTATCACAAAAGCAATGTGAGGTGAGAGAAGAGAGTTTATTTGGACAACATAAGGAGAGCATAGGTCCTAAAGTTTGAAGAGGAAGGTGACTGAACAACCAGCGTTGGTGTTGCTTGATTTCAATAAGGTATTTCAGGTTGATTATGATGCGAGTGGCGCCGCAATATGAGTTGTGTTGAGTCAAGAAGGTAAGCCTATTTAATTTAGTGAAAAAATGAATGATGCGAAGAAGTATTCAAGATATGATTAGGAATTCTATGCCATAGTGCAAGCACTCAAGAAGTGGAGGCATTACTTATCACCTAAAGAGTTTGTGTTGTACACAGACCATCAAGCACTACAATTCATAAATAGTCAAGGTAAGTTGAACCAAAGGTATCTAAAATGTGTAGAGTTATTCATTTGTGTTGAAGCATAGGAGTGGAAAATCTAAAAGAGTTGTAGATGCGTTGAGTAGGTCTCTAATTTAATGAGATACAAGTGGAAGTCATAGGATTTGATTCTATGAAGGATTTGTATGCAAAAGATAAATATTTTAAGGATGCATGGAAAGCATGCACAAAACATTGTGGACAAAACACCATGGTTAGACTATTTCATGCAAGAAGGATTGTTGTTCAAAGGAAAACGATTATGTATACCCAAAGGGTCTATGCGTGTAAATTTGACTAAAGGGAAGCATAATGGTGGACTAGCAAGTCATTTTGGTAATGACAAAACATTTGTGTAGTTGGTTGAGAATTACTTTTGGCCTAATATGAGTGTAGATGTGTGCAAGTATGTGCAGGAGTGTAGGATTTGTCAAGTGGCAAAAGGAAGAATTTAGAACATAGGGTTGTATCAATCATTGTCTATCCCCAAGAGATCATGGGAACATATCAGCATGGACATTGTTTTAGGATTGCCTAGAACACAAAAAGGCCATGATTCTATTTTTGTGATTGTAGATAGTTTCTCCAAAATGGCCCATTTTGTTGCATTTAAGAAAACTAAAGATTCTACGCATATGGCTAAATTGTTTTTTAGGGAAGTAGTGAGATTACATAGATTTCCGTACAACATAGAATTTGATAGAGTTAAAAAATTTGTTGGGCATTTCTGGGGACATTGTGCTATAGTTCAGTTCAGCATATCATCCTCAAATGGAGGTAGTCAATCAAAGTCTTGGTAATCTGTTGCGATGTTTGATTGGAGGGAAGCCAAGAACATGGGATTTAGTTCTGGCGCAAGCTGAATTTGCCTACAACAATTTAGTAAATCAGAGCACTGGAAGAGCCCCATCTCAGATTTTTTATGGGACTAATCCAAGAGGGGTTGCAAAATTGTGCAACATCAAAGATGAGAGAATGAATAGTGCTGAAGCATAAGATTTTGCTGAGTACATGTGAGACATACATCAGCAATTGTGTGAACAGTTGGAAAGAAGTACTTTGCAATACAAGCAACATGCAGACTTGAAGAGTAGTAGTAGAATACCAAGTGGGAGACATGCTGTTAGCACATCTAAGGAAAGAAAGTTTCCTGAAAAGAACACATGACAAGTTGAAGTGGAAGAAGATCGAACCATGTAGAGTGTTGAGGAAGTTTGCGTCCAATGCATACAAGATTGAGCTGCTGGATGGGATAAATATTCTGTGTATTTTCAATGTGGCGGACTTGTACCCTTACTATGAGGGGCAAAGCAGTGGTGATGAAGACACACGTACAATTTCTAGAGAAGTAGACTAGAGATAGTAGATACATAAGGTGTGCGAAGAAGTGGAAAGGGTGATTGAGTCTAGAGTCAGTAAGAGGACACACGAAAAGGAGTATAAAGAATATTTGGTAAAGTGGAAGGGCCGAGAAGTTGAGGATGTGACATGGATGAGTGCATCATAAGCTGCCAAACATGGAATACCAATAGCAGAGCTCTTGGAATGCGAGTAGGAGCTCATGGTTCATTTCACTAACCTGGGTTGTGTGTTGCAGGAGCATCCGGGTTTACAAGCAATCTTGCATCACTAAAAATCACTTAGTGTAGAAATAAGCAGTTTGCAGTTTTGTGCAACATCTTTGTTTGTGCGCAAGTCTTTTCAAGTTGCTTTGTGCTGCCTTTATGCGCGTGCATAGTAACTTCCATGCAGGCTTTTTGGTGCAGTCAGTGTGGAACATTAGTGTAAGAAAGGTTTATACTTTGTGCAACTTTCTAAATCTTGCGCAAGTCTATTTGGAGATCCTTGTGGGAAGTTTGGGAAGTTATACATAGATGAATGCAGGGAAATTCTTTGAAGGTTTGGTGAGTGCAAAACCGTACTATTCTACAAACTTTGCGAACTTTGATGACTCGTGCATAATTCTATTTTTGGAAAGCCTTGCGCATTTTCTTTGCACACAGACATTATCTACGAGTATTGCAACTGCGGCTTGCAACCTTTGAAGTTTGTGCACCAGCTTATGTGCAAGAGTTATTCTGATCTGTTGCAAAGGCATGTTAGTTCTGTGCAAAACACTCGAGGATCCGTATGCGCATGTATTTACTTGTGATCTCACAACATGCATATTAGAAACTGGAAGATGATAATTCTTTGAAGTGACACATCATCAAGGACATGCATCATACAGATCAGCATTATGTGTTGGTGATAAGTGTCAGAGTTAGTTGGAGTAACAGTCCTGGCAGCCGACATATTGTAACCAAATGGAATCTGAAGTGTGACATGATGATGATGGTTATTTGACAGCTAGAAGAGGGAATCTTTCCAACTTCCGAACGGTTTCTTGTTTGCATGCCTATATTAAGTATGAGCATCTTTGTGCAAGGGGTCGGCCATTGAGGAGAGGATTGACTATTGTTGGCTATGGGTTAGAGAAGGCAGATTAAGAACTCTGCAAAGGGAGTGAGTGAGCCAACTAGAGAGCAAGATCTGCAGAAACGAGCCAAACCAGAGAGAACCAACCCTGGTTCAAGCAGAGATTTATGGGAGTCATAAGTCTGAGGGTGAGATAGGTTGTAATGCATCTCATAGGAGATTGCTGTAATTCTGCAAGTAGTTTGTAATGTCTGAAATCAGGCTGTAGGTCTGGTGCAAGTTGTAAATTTCCACCGTTGAAGTTAGTAAAGTTTATGTTTAGTGCATATTGTTCCGCAAGCAGGATTGCAAGTTAGTCCATTGTTTGTGTTGAATTTGTGGGTTGCATGGTGTAAGGCTGTCCTTCAATGGACCTCCCAACCGCGATTGCATTAGAGTTGGACTATCATGTGTAGTATGTACAGAATACTATCATGCTTATGAAATATTGATGGGATGTGGTTGACATTTTCTGATGGATGGACGTGGTTGGGCTAACTTTTATATTCTTTATTTTGTTCTCATGAATGCAATTGAATATGATTCTTGTGGCTGAGGGTTTATGCTTTGCATTTTGAAGATGCATGACATATACTGGCCACTAGGAGGCTCCACTACAGGGACAACCTACCTATCCCTGTACCCACATCTTGTGGTGACTATATTTATCATAACATAGCTTTACCCTTATTCATTTACTGCTGTACCTTGATTTGAAATGGTGGTCCTATGATCTGCATCCCAGAACGTCTGGGGGGACAACACTCTGAACGAGGGCTTGAAAGGGTTGTATGTGCATGCGAAAGCAATATTGAAGAATATTCAAAATAGTGAAAATAATAGAACTGGAACAGAAAGCTATGTTAATCTGTGTAACATGGCATGCTTTCGATGGAGGTGTGTGGCTGCATGGCATACTACCATGAGAGAGGTATCATTGTTTATCCTTTGCTATTTGGTTGCTTGAGGCTTGCTATCTTCAATGAGACATAAATGGGTATGGTAAATATGTATTCAATGTGCAGCAAGGTTGGGAATGAAGATTTCTGTGATCAAAAAGGGGTTAATGCTTCCTAATTGATTTACCTTGGATGTCATGAAAATATAGATAACCATTCAATCCCTGCCCACTTTGGGGTTGAATGGTTGTTATATATATCATTACAAGAAGGTAGTTGCAAACAAAGAATTCAACTTCTGCAATGGATGAAGACTCGTCTTTTTGTAGGCGTGACAGTTCAACTTCCAAATTTGTGGTATGTTGGCAAGAGTGCAGGCATGACGTGTGCTCTGTGAGTGATGTTTTATGCATGGCGCAACGTAGCACAAGGTCTGCACATGGCGGTTGTGTGCTCTAGGTGTTATGGAGCGAGGTGTCAACATGCGGCTGTGCAGTTTGGATGACCTGCGGCATGGCATGATGTGGCACAAAGTATCCACAAGGCGGCTGTGTATTCTGGATGTCCTGTGGCATGACACAATGTGGCACAATGTCTCCCAAACACTGCTGTGCAGAATGGATGTTCTGCAATGTGGCGTGAGGTGTCCACATGGCAGCTGTGTAGTCCTAGAGGTTCTACGCTGTGTTGCAGTGGTAGCCCCCCCTAGACGCCTCTTGTCTGGAGATGCCTCCGGCATGGGGATGGCCCGGGCATGCCCGGAGGCATCTTGGAGGCATCCATGGCCGTGTCGAAAGTTTCCGGCACGGCCACGGGCGCCTCCGGGATGTCCCTGGGTGTGCCTAGGAGGTTTACGGTGGGACAGTCACGGAAAATTTAAAAAAAACACTAAAAAAACATATAAAGAAACTTAGAAAACTAAGACCAGACGTGACAGTTTCCTTTTTATTTTATTTTAGGTTTTTATTTTTAATTTTGTTATTTTAAAATTTAATTTAATTTTACGTTTTGTTTTAAATTTTTTAATTATATTTAAAAAATAATATAATTTTTTAATTAGGTTTTCATTTATTTTATTTAATTTTGTTTTAAAATTTTTTATTTTTATGATTTTTTTAATTTTTATAATTATATTTTAAATATTTTATAATTTTGTTTTTAATTTTTATTAATTATAGTTTATAATTTTATAAGTTATAAGTTTCTATTTATTATTATATAATACTAATATTAAAATTTTTAAATTAAACTTTAATATTTATTTGGATAAATTATTTTTAAATTTTTAATTTGTTAATTTTTATTATTAATAATTTTTTTATTGTTTATAATTTATATATATAATATAATATTTATTTTAATAATTTATTTTTTATATTTTAATTTTTAAGTTTTTATTTTTAAATTAAGAAACCCTAAAATGCTGCAATGTATTTGCAATGTCTACTTTGAACATTTTGAAGCAATGAATGAACAAACATTATGTATTTTCAAGTGTTTTACTAAAAAATGAGTAATATGTATTGTTTATATATATATATATATATATATAGACGTACCCATGGCGTATCCAAATCAAGGTTCTAAAAAAATGGTGTACCCACGTACCCGAGTCGTACCTGTATCCAAACAACATAGGTTCTATGACATGGCGCAATGTGGCGCAGCTACTACACATGGTGGTTGTGTAGTTCTAGAGGTTCTACACAAGGCAGTTGCGTATTCCTAGAGGTTCTGTGGCATGGCGTGACTACTCCACATGGAGGTTGTGCAGTGTTGGAGGTTCTGCAACATGGCACAATGTGGTGTGCTGTCTACACAAGGCGATGTGTAGTATGGATGTTCTGCAACATGGTGCAATGTGGTGCGGGGTGCTCACGGTTGCTGCGCATCGCATTGTGCATGGAATTCTGCATAGTGCACGGCAGTCATGAAGTAATGCACGCCCGTGCAAAGGAGAAGTGTGTGGGTCAGCGTGGCTGTGCACAGATTATTCGTCACACCTTAGAAAGCAATGGTCCCCATTGCTGTTAGCTTTGAGTTCCTGGGTGATGAAGTATTTCCATTGATGTACTCATGCAGCTATTGGTTGAGCATGGTACTCTGATTTTGGGTGGCTGCTATTGTTGGTTCAACATGGCACTCTGCGTTTAAGTGTCTACTTCTGTTGGCTGAGTGTATAGCTTTGATACCAATGGTCCGGATCCTAGGGTGTCCAGGGGACAGCACTCTAAATGAGGGTTTAGATGGCTATATGTGCATGCTGATGCAATATTGAAGAAGATTCAGAGTAGAGAAAATAATAGAACTGGAAAAGAAAGTTATATTAACATGTGCGTTTTGTACATGGCATGCTCCCGATGGAGGTGTATGGCTGCATGGCGTACTCTTTGTAGAAAGTTATGGTTGTTTATCCTTTGCTGTCTGGTTGCTTGAGACTTGCTGTCTTCAATGAGACATGAATGGGTATTATACATATGCAGACAATGTGTAGCAAGGCTGGGAATGAAGATTCCTGTGATCAGAAAAGTGGGTAACGCTTCCTAACTGATTTTCCTTGGCTGCAATGAAGATATAGATGACCATTCAATCCCTGCCTCCTTTGGTGTCCAATGGTTGTTATATGTATATTATTACAAGAAGGCAATTACAAAAGAAGACTGTTCAACTTCTGCAACAGATAGTGGCTTGCCTTCCTGCAGGTGCAACGGTTCAACTTCCAGATGTGTGGTATGCTGGCAGGTGTGCAGACATGATGTGCGTTTTGTGAGGGATGTTCTATGCATGGCATGACATGGTGCGAGGTCTCCACATGGTGGCTGCATCCTCCAGTTGTCCTATAGCCTGGTGCAAGGTGTCCACATGGCGACTGTGCAGTCTGGGTGTCTTGTGGCATTGCACAACGGGGCATGAGGTGACCATAAGGTGGCTGCACAGTTTTGGATGTCCTGCAGCGTGGCACAATGTGGAGTGATTTCTCCACAAGGCGGCTGTGCAGAATGGAAGCTCTGCAGCATGGTGCCACGTGGTGGAAGTTCTCCACATGGCGGTTGTATAATTATGGAGGTTCTGCGTCATGGCATGATGTCTCCACAAGGCGGCCGTGCTGTCCTAGAGGTTTTGCAGCATGGCACAATGTGCTGCAGCTACTCTACATGGCAGTTTTGCAGTTTTGGAGGTTTTGTGGCTCGTGCGATGTCTCCACAAGGAGGCTGCTTAGAATGGATGTTCTGCAGAATGGTGCAATGTGGCAGGAGGTGCTGTGAGGTGTTGAATGGTTGCTGCCCAGTTGCGCTGTTCACAGAGTTCTGTGACAGTCCTGAATGGATGTGCGCTTGTGCAAAGGGGAAGTGTGCGGGTCAGTGTGGCTGCACACGGATCACCCCATCCCCGTACCTCCATTTCTTCAGGTGACTGCAGATTTATTTAAACAATATATGCTTCGCAATATATAATCCCCTCAAAGTTCTTATCAGGGGAAATGACCACACTAGGCTAAGTACTTGCCTCCTAAGATGAGCATTTTTTTTCTCAATGTCCATGATGTGTCAGACCTTCTGCTTCTCGAGCTCATAACTTTATAAGTTACAATAGATAGTGTATGCACATTTTGGTAACGTAAGTCCAACTCTCCAAGCATTTCCCTTTTACACATGGCATAGGAAGTAAACGTCCAAGATATTCAAATGTTTTTCCCTAAAATTCTATAGGACAATCCAAAGAAGGGAGCAAGAAAAAAATACACTACAGCCAACCTTCTAGAAGCCTATATCTAGGGCCCGTCACATGCTAGCCACAAATGAGAACACGGCAAATGGCATTGGTTGTTCGAGGGCACAAGTTAACAACTTTTACCTTTTTCTGGCTGATTTTTTTGAGAACTGAAGCACATAGAAAATTACCTTTATTAGAAAAATAGGAAAAGTTTCCATCACAAAATCTTTATTTAAGAAGAGAACAACTAACATTAACAAAAAAACACGTTGAATGCAACGAGCTCAATGGGAAAAGCGCAAGGGTTCCAAAAAGGAGCCCCAAATTCAAATCCCTAGGAGACATTATAAATTGTTGAAATTGGGCAAAATACTGGGTGATTTTGACAGAAGAGATACCCCTTGGTTGTGCCATCTAAGCTGAAGGTTATCCTGCAAGGGGAATTTGCCAATTATAAAAGACACCAAGAAGAAAATACACTACTTTTATTCATATCATTTCAGTCTCAAGTGCCCCTTAGACATGGGAAAAAGGCAGACAACGATGAAAACTTTGTTATTTACAGTTTTGAAGATATATATTTTACAAATATACCTGAAGTGCTTTTTGGCAATTTTTTTCAAGGAATTTATGCTGGGAACCTTTCAACCTGGCAAAGTTTTAATTTTTGTAAACAATGCTCTTATGATTACAGTCATAATTAATGAACAAGACACATGGTCTTGTTTACTACATCATACATGGTGGGTGAATTTTATGCATTTTATAGGGTGGAGAAGATTGCCTCCACGTGAATAATTCTCTGATCTGACTACCTTCTGTCTCTTAGCTGATTTTTTGTGATATGATTTGAGATCTAGGTTGGAGATGCCTTGCTCTCTTCCACATTATTATATTCATTAAGTGCATGTCGGTCCTATCGATTAGTTCAATGATAAAATGCTTGATAAACTTATATGAAATTCAGATTGCCTCCTTCCCATGTAGAAGATAGCCTCACTGCCAAAGGCCAGAAAGACAACATTTTTCTTTTGATACTACCTAAGGGACATCCAACATGTGGCTCTAACTCAAAATTTAATTACAAGCTATTTAAATCTCCTAAAATGTGGAAAATCTCCATCTTTGGTTGTCTATAGGACATTAATAAGTAAGATGTTCGTGTATATTACATTATTTGTTGGAACTTGGGAGATCTATAGAAGCACCATGTAACGAGTTCATACAATGACAACAGAAGGAGAGGTTTTGTACACACTGAAAGTCACAAGGTATTAAAGTTGAATTAAATGTTGTCTTAGTTACTTTCAAAAGCTACGTGCATTGATAGTGTTCAAGCTACCTATTAGGATTTTAAATCTGAATATCTGCATTAAACTAGGCATTGATGATTGTGTATTTGCAGACTTATTCAGAGCTAAGAGGCCACAATTTTGAATTAACAGCAACATTTGATGAGATCGATGCAAGGACATATGATGGGTTAGTGGTTCCTGGAGGACGGGCACCTGAGTACCTAGCTCTGAACGAATCTGTTATTAAACTGGTCAAGCAGTTTTTTGATTCAAACAAGCCCATTAGTTCTATTTGTCATGGGCAATTGATTCTTGCTGCTGCAGGGGTACTGAAAGAGAAAATGTGTACAGCATATCCTGCCGTAAAACCTGCTGTTGTTGCTGCAGGGGGAGTATGGAAAGATCCAGAGCCAATATCAGCCTGCTTCATTGATGGTAATTTGATCACTGGTGCGGCTTGGCCAGGACACCCTGAGTTTATACGTCTTTTTGTCAACGCACTAGGAGGAAAGGTTACTGGCTCGGGGAAGCACATTCTTTTTCTCTGTGGGGTAGGCATTAGCTTCTCTAAATTTTATCCATTTCGCATAAGTTCCGAATCAGTGCCTGAGCATAATCATAACATATTTTTTCTGTATTGCAAAATGCATAGCCTTGTGCTCTTTTAGGTTTACATTTGGTTTTGTTCTCGAGTGACAATTCCCTTTGGCTTTTATAAGCACAGTTGCAACATACTTGTCTATTAAATGAAATTCTGGTCCATTCATGCCTCCTATATCTGTATAACCTGTTTTATTTTTCTCGGTAGGACTACATGGAAGATTACGAAGTAATGGTCCCATTCCAAGCTCTGCAATCTTTAGGCTGCAATGTTGACGCTGTTTGCCCTGGCAAGAATGCTGGAGACTCATGCCCAACTGCCATCCATGATTTTGAAGGCGACCAAACATATAGTGAAAAACCAGGCCATAACTTCACTCTTAATGCCAATTTTGAGGATGTCAAGGTTCAAGACTTTGATGCTTTGGTGATACCTGGAGGCCGTGCCCCTGAATATCTTGCCTTAAATGAAAAGGTTTTATCCATTGTAAAGCTATTTGCAGCGAAGAATAAGCCAATTGCCTCAATTTGTCACGGCCAGCAGATACTAGCAGCAGCAGACATACTCAAGGTACCTTTTTTATTTGGCAGACAAAGGCAACTTTACTAATGTACTCGGAATGTATATTCTTTTTCGAGTTCTCATGTAATTTCTTCTGAGAATTGAAATGATGGTTTGCAGGGAAAAAGGTGTACTGCATATCCAGCAGTAAAGCTTAATGTATTACTTGCTGGTGCTGAATGGGTGGAGCCAGAACCAATTACTAAATGCTTCACAGATGGGAACCTTGTGACAGCAGCAGCTTGGCCTGCACATCCTGAATTTATCTCCCATGTTATGGTATCGTTAGGAATTCATGTTTCGTTTTGAGTTGTTGGGAACTCTTTTTTTCTTTTTTTTGGTTGACCACTGCTGTATGCAGTGATCTTAAGCTAAGAACCAAGGACTGAGGGGTATCCATTCTGCCAAAATCGTCAGGGGCACGATCATGGCCTCATCTCTTTTGAATTGTTGGGAACTCTTTTTGCTTTGTATCTGTAAAAATTCTTAGCTCTACGGAACTGCTATGTATAATAAGTAATAGCACCTTGTATGAATTTGCATGTGTGCAATTGGGACAAACTTGGATGCATCCAGAGATGCACTAAATGTATGTGGCCATCTCCTGCTATTTGCGAATCTCTTTAGGTGAACCTTGTAAGCGAAAACAAATAAAATATATATTTTTGTTTGGTAAATCTTGGGTGAGATTATGAGCTGCCTTTAATGGCGGGGAATGATGTGGTGCTAAGTTTGGACAACATTCTAAACTTTTGTAAACATGGATTTTCACTTGAATGTACTTCATAAGCAGTACCCTACAGTCCAAGGTCTGAAACATTGGCTGGGTTATTTAGTAGGGTTCTCATTACAATTACCATTACAATGCCTTAACAAAACAAAATAAAATAAACACTTTAGCATAAGCATATAGCTCAATAGGAATACAAAATCCCAGTCAATGTTGGTGGTCAATCAGGGAGTAGCTTGTTAAAAATATACAATCTTTAAAGATTTGATCAAAATTATTATAAAAGATGGGATCCAATTTCGCTTATTGAAAAGACGTGCTAACTAAACCATTTGAATTAAAAATACAAATAAATTACTAATTACATATATATACATCTTAAAACTACAATTATACAATTTGAAATTATTTATATGGAAAATATATAATTTTAATATTTAAATAATTTAATTTAATATAAACATATATGATTGTAACACCTAAATAATTTAATTTTATACAATTATACAAAATTTTAATATTTAAAATGATTTAATTTTTAATAAATAAAACACGTTAAATATGGGTATATATTTAGTTTTACATAAATAAACATATAAGAATAAAAAACTTGTTAAAATCATAATTGTATATACGTACATTTATATTAATAATATAGATAATTAAACCTATTTTTATAAAAAATATATAATTTAATTTATTAAAAAAAAATATCATTTTGAAACTTAAATAATTTAAATCCGGAAAAAATTACACATGGCTTATTATTTTTACTTGATACAAATACTTATGAGGGTATGAACCTTTTTATTTATTTTTAAGGGCATTATGATTTGACACTAACAAAGAGTTTGGGAAAAGGAGAAAAAACAATTTCATAATGGTTTAAAATTAAAAGACCCACCATATATAGGCACTAAATTGAAGTGCTTCACTAAATTGAAGTACTTGGTAGACATGAGCTATGACATTAATAGAAAGAAATATGGAATTAATAGATGGCACTTTTCAATAAAAAAGTAGTAAGAGTGTAAAACCTTTACCTTATGGTGTGTTTTGGGATATGTTGCTGATTTATTAAGTGTGTAACATTTAATTTAATCATTTCATAAATTTTAAATTGTATATTGGAAAGGGTAGTTAGTTTGATTGGATTATAGAATTCATGTAGTCTATTTCTGATAGATATAGTAAGTAATGTTAGGATTTTATTTACTAGGTAATGAGGGTTAGAGGGTTCCTCATTGTTTTATTAAATGAAAGAAACAACATTACAATGTTTGTTACTAGATGGAACTAAAAGACCAAACATCAACTAAAACCAAAACACATCCCAAAGGGCAAACCAATCACTAGAGGATGAAAACCAACCTAACCAAGAACACACCCTTAAGGGCAACAAAACTATAAACGAACCCCGTAGGGTTAAGCTAAGACAAACTGGGAGCCACCACATGACCAAAAAACAAGCCCACAACCACCCATGCCACCACCAGCGACCAGCCACTGAACTGCCACCTCCAAGACAAACAACAGGGCTCCACCACCAACCCCCTGGGAACCACCACCTCGCTCGTGGCTACCACCTTTTTTCTAGCCAATACTAGCGACTCCATCAATCGGACCAATATGCATTACTCGCCCATCACCATCACCATCACCATCACCATCACCATCACCATCACCATCACCATCACCATCACCATCACCATGCTCCCCCTCAGTTGAACTTTCCCCCTTCATAGCACCATCAATTGACACCTCTGCCATTGTAGACTACTTGTGTGCTTCATACCGAAGGATTCTCCCACCCTCAGTGTTGCACATACGCTTGCCATGCGAACCCGCATAAGCGCTGAGACTGCTCCCTGTTTGGTCTGGGGACCCCCCTTGGGGACCACCAGGGGTGGTTGGGGAAGGGAGTGTGAGTACCATAAAGCCAAGATAAAAGCTTAACCACTGAGACTAGCCCAAGTGACTCCCTGTGACTTAAGGTCGCCACAACAGACGCCATTGGGGTACGAAGAGTGATTAAGTCCAAAATGGGCAACCAATTCCCGAAGGGCTCGATGTTTTTTAGACGATTTTTCAAAAATTCTAGGTGGTCAAGCAGGTTGCCAAACCTATGTTCCAAATCCCTAAAAGCCCTCAACGACACAACCCTTGACTAACCTGTTCTAAAAAAAATTGGGAACATTTTTCTTTTAGTGGAAAATCCTCAACCACTGCTACCAACACAACTCTAAAATTCTCTTGAATGAGCCCGACTGCAACCACTGTCATCTCCTTGTCCTTAGAGGCCATGAGCAAGTTTCCCACAAACATTGCCACTATCAAGGGGTTGACCTTAACCTTACAATTGGGCTCTGAAAGGACCTCCCCGAAAACCTCCTTAATCGCTTGTAAGACGTTCCCAAATTGAATGACAAACACTTTCTTCAACCTGCAATCCAAAACCCATCCATCAAATGCCATCTCTCATTTGCTGGCCTTGACACGAAGGGGTTCACTGAGTGTCACCTACAACATATGCTCTATTCTCGTGGATGCACCACCCCATAGGCACTATTAACACTCAGCTCGATTGTTGAAGGCCTTCGACACCACCTGGAGTAAAACCCTACTTCCATCACACCAACATGCAATGGGGACATGAGGAAGTAGCCTATCAAGCATGAGAAATCAAACTTCCCATGCTTATGCAAACCGCCATCCATCAATGCCACCAAAAACACATCCCATCCAAACAAGAATTAATCATGTGGTGAGGTACCCCTGTCCATCAACCAAGCCTCCCAATCATTATCAATTATGATATCCTTAGCTCAATATATGCCTCTATTTGCCAACTCATCCGCCAATCTGTTCGCTTCACGGAAGCAATGATTAGCTTCCCAAGCATTGAGAATAACAAGGATGTTCCAGGCGTGACTGATAATGTTCTTCACATTCCAAGAACACGCCTTTCCATTCCTTAGACCCTGAATGATTACCATCAAATCACCCTCAATTATAACTCTATCGATACCATAGTGGACCACCAAATCGAGCCCCAACACCAGGGCTTGGGCCTCTGCCTCATTGTTAGTTCCGTCCACAAACTTCTTCGAGGCTGTGCTAATTAATGAGCCAATGCAATAACGAATGACACAACCTGCCCCAGAGGCACTTGGATTTCCCCTTGCGATGCCATTGAAGTTTAATTTGAACATCCCCAAAAGAGGCAACACCTAATCCATTTTCCTTGCTCGTTTCGATGCTTTCAAAAACATGATCGACCTATTAACAAGGGGCACCTTCAACCAACGCCACGAGGAGATTATCAAAAAAATCCCAATCTTAAAGTGTGCCTCTATGTATATTGGCATGGGTAGAACAAACCTCTGACATATCTATTTCAGCATTTTTAATTATGACCTCAAAGGAACTGAAGCCATCTTCAAAAATTCATTGGTTTCGTTCTTTCCAAAGAGTCCAAATCAGAATTGATGGACACAACTTCCACAGACATGAAAATCTATCTCTCGTTGAGCCTATTGGCTAGGGGTGAACCCCTATTGCAAAGATTTTGGTATGGCCCAACACCATGCCAAACAACGAATTCCATGCAGCCACTACAAATGGACAATTAAAAAACAGAGGATTTGCATCTTCTTCATCCACCAAACACATAATGCACTTATAAGGCTCGACAATTCCCATTCTTTGCAAGCGGTCTTGAGTCAAGATTCACCCTTGCGTGGCCAACCATGTGAAGGCCCCAGCTCTGGGCAAACTTTCCTTACTCTAACACAGGGATTTGGTCCAATCGAAAGAGGAATCTGACTGCTCAACCATTTTATATCCCATATTGATTGCATACACCCCTGTCTTGGCCCCAACCCATTGGATAGTATCATCCTTATTATTGAGGAAGGCCTTTTGCTTTGCTAAAATATTCGCTAGCAACTACTTCTGGTTATCTGGGATTGGCATAGTCTCTGGTGCTTTCCACTTCCAATATTCCAGTCCAGCAAAGAGTCGTAGCTCAAGATAGTCTCTCACCTTATTATCCCGCAAGTTTTCCAAAATCTCTTTGGCCATTCCTAATTCCTAAATCCCCTGCAAGGGGTTATGTCCATTCTAGGGGTCCCCCCATAAATTCACTAAGTGGCCACCATTTACCACCCATGAGAAATGGTCCTTAATAATATATTAGAGTTTGAGAATGAAATTCCATAGGTGGGATCCCTTGGGAGGGTTCCCCACCTTTAAGATGTTGATTGGGTAAAAATCCCCAATATATTTCCGTTGAAGCAACCTATTCCACATAGCCCGAGTCTGGTTTACCATGCCCCACCCCAGTTTAGTGCCCAAAGTCAGGTTTTGGATTACCAATCGTTTAATCCCTGCCCCCCTCCAACCTGTTGAAGACATACCTTCTCCCATTTGATAAGAGTGTTTTTATTCATGACTTGTGTGCCTTGCCACAAAATAATCTTTATAATTCGATTCAACTCTTTCAACACCTTAGTCGGTGGTTGCAGAATCGACAAAGTGTAGATCGATAGTGCACTCATCACTAATTCAACGAGGGTGATCCGCTTAATCAAGGAAAGCCACTTACCTTTCCACTCCACAAGTCTTGCCTGAAACACTTTAACCAGGTTATCCCAAAGCGAAGCGCTGCCCACTCCTGCAAACATGGGGATGCCCAAATATTTAGCGGGCAACTTCCAGTTTTGAAATTCAGAATATCTGAAATGGCGAGCTGCTCCTGCAAAGAAGTATTAATGAAGAGTACTTTTGATTTGGTCATGTTGATATGTTGTTCCAATGCCTTCTCATAATCCACCGGTATTTGATTGAAGGCCTGTACATCCCCTACAATCAGTAAGCCAAACAACACTGTGTCATCACTGAAATATTGGTGTGTAATACTCTTACGACCCTCTGTGGCCTTGATTCCTCTGATCTCACCATCAACCACCGCCTCTGAAAGCACCCTCCCCAAAACCTCTGCCATTAGAATGAAGAGGAATGGGGAGAGGGGGTCCTCTTGTTTGAGACCCCAAGATGCTTCAAAAAATCCCGTAAGTTCCCTGTTGACTAAGACTAAAAATTGGGTGCTCAAAATGCAGTGGAAGATCCCGTTGCAACAGTCCTTATAAAAGCTAAAACTTTCCAAGGTCATCATCAAGAATCGCTAACAAAACATTTCATAGGATTTGCTAATATCTAGTTTGAGAATCATCCCCTTATTATCACCCACCACAAAAGAGTGAATGATTTCATGGGTGATTATGACATCATCATGAATGTCTTTGCCAAGAATAAAGCCCCCCTGCTCACTGGAAATCAAGTCTTCTAATAGGCCTTTGACTCTAAAAGAGATAGCCTTGGATATGATTTTCTACATAGTGTTTTCGACTGAAATAGGTCTGTATTCCCTACAGGGACCTTGTGACTCACCCTTAGGTATTAGTGTTATAAAACCCAATTTTTTTGTTTCTTCTGGGATTCTTCTACCATTTCCACAACCCCATCCCCCACGATGTCCCAAAAGGATTGGAAAAAAACAATAGGAAAACTGTCTGGGCTTAGGGATCTTTGTCCATAGAGAAGACCACCCTTCTTACTTCTTTGGATAAGGGTACCGTAATCATACTAGTCTGATGCTCCATCACAACCTGAGGGATGTGCCTGAGGTTCTTAGATTATGACTACAAATCTGTCGCCTCAGTACTGACTAGAAGTTCCTTTAGACATGGTACTGCTTCCTCTCTAATTTCAGAGTGCCCCTCCAACATCCTCCCATCTCTCACCTTGATGGAGGAGATGTGATTGGCATTCCATCTCGCTTGTGTTGAGTTGTTAAAAAATTGGTATTACCATCACCGTCCTTAAGCCACAACTCCTTAGACTTCTACTTCCAAAAGACTTCCTCCCTAGGGTGAAACTCTGTGAGTTCTGCCAACAACTCTTTTCCCTGCATGTAGAGCCATACATCCATACTAATGTTTAAGACAATCTGGTTAAGGTCTTCTAGTTTTGCTTCCACCCTTGGGATTTCCTTGAATATGTTTTTGAAGTTATATTTGTTCCAGGTTTTAAGGCATACCTTGATATAATGGAGATTATTACTTAAGGGATACAACTTTGTGCCTTTTCCCACAAGGGCTTTAGTCCACCATTTCTTAATCAAGCAGGGTAGGGAAATATCCTTGAGCCACATCATTTCAAATTTGAAAGAGCATTTGGGATGTGCTCCATATTCTATAATTTAAGTTCAATTGGAGCATGGTCAGAACTAAAAACATGTAGAATGTTACTCTTTATCCCCCAATCCACATCCAAATAATTTAGGGAGACCAAAAAATGATCCAACATCTCAACAATGTTGCTGAACCCTAGGCATTTGTTTGTCCAGGGGAACCAACAATTCTTTGGGATAATGTCCAACAAACTAACAACTTCCATGAATCTCGAAAAGTCTCTCTGCAATTGAGTTTTCTTTCTTACCTCACCTTGTTTCTCCACATTAGATAGGAGGTATTGAAATCTTCCCCTAGAACACATCGTTGTCCTAGAAAGAGGACAATTTGTTGTTGAATTAACTCCCAGACTTGGGGTTTCCCAGCTACTGAATTCGGTCCATACACATTAAACATAAAGAAAGTAATGTCAAAAGGAAAATTATTACCTTACACAACTACCAACAAGCCCCCAAACCGATTTATTCGACAAGAACCTTGGAAGCGGCCCATATAACTGCCAATACCCTAGAGGCCCCTATGGAATCAACAAACCAACCCATCCATCTATTCAAGCTTTGACTCATCAAAGCCTCACCTTCCACCTTGTTGAGCTTCATTTACTATATGAGAAAAACATCAATTGGTGCCTCACCAGACACTTTTTGTTAGGGGAATTAAGACCCCTAACATTCTAAGATATGATTTTAATTGCACCTCAATGGGGCTTTCATCTCCTCGATTTCTAGGTTAAACAAATTCTGTAATGGTTTTTGCTTGCCTGCCAAAAAATTCTATATCTTTGATCTCTTTATTTGTTTTTCTACCCCTTCTACTCAAACCCCCACAAATTGGTTGTGTAATTTTGCAATCATTCTATGCCAAAGTGAGGACCTCCATAGAGTACAACTCCTCATCTCCCTCCTCCTCAAAGTCCTCAACCAAGGGGAACAAGTACAAGTCTCCCATCTTACTTGAGCTTACTTCCTTTGAGAAAGAAACTTCCTAATTCCCACCTTCATCCACTCTTTCATTTACAATGATGGATGAAATTTTCCTTGCCTCCTTGGAGATAAAGATGCATTCCTTCAACATAGTGTTTGGAGACTACTCTCCTTATTTCAACCTTTCTTTGAGAGAATCAATTGATTCGATGTTAGTTTCCAACCCTTCCTATGAAATGACCACTTCCAACTCTAGTGGAGGGAATCCTCCATTCTACCTCAAAAAGGTGTCTGACTAAGGCTTTGGCTTGGCTCGCCAAGCCACACTTTGGGGTTTGGTCCTAGTCCCTCTTAGGCACTCCCAATGGATATGCCCAACTTATCTACACTTGTAACATCTGAATGGGGCCTCAACATTTATTTTTTGCTACCAAATCTCCTCCCTAGTTTTAATGCAGATGGATTCTGGTATCTCATCCTCCTGGTTGAGAAAAATGCAGATTCGCACATAGGAAGCCAACACTCCTTCAATAGTATTTGGGTCCATTTTAATCTAATCCCCCACCAGAGACCCCATTTGTCTGAGGCATTTCTCACTCCAATTTCAACTGGGAACCCATACATCCCGATCTAGATAAGAAGCTTCCCTTTTCTTGTGGCTAACATGTTGAAATTAGGGCACCAGTTTTGCAGCCAGAGCCCTGCCCCTTCCAAAAGCCAAGATCCCCCTTTTACAATCTCTACCTTATTCTCTTCTGAAGGGTAGGTGAAAATAAAAACCTTAGGAAAAAAGTGAACATTGCACCCATGTCTCCATCTACTCCTCATCTAGTTCTCCACTTCCCCAATAGCTGATCATTTTCCTGTGAACTTCCCAATTAAACCTCTACTCATCAGACCCTAAACATTATCCTAAAATTATACATTCTCAATCATCACCATTCATGAGCCCATCGAACCATCTTTGTCTCAAACAAAAATGTCAATATCTTGGACTGGAGGGAACTCCTCATCAACTTCCCCTCCCATTGGGCGACTGGATGTTTAGGTGCAAAATCACTAGCCCTTGGTGTGTCCAGCGCTATGGGGGAAGCTCTAAAATCATCCCGCTATCTTCCTGACCGGTCATATCCTTCCTCTCCCCCTTGGGCATCTTGAATCTCCTGTCATAAATCTATTTTTTGATATTTGTTAGCACCATTTGGCTTGCCCTTGCCTTTGCCCTGGGGTAATCGTCTCTCCTATTGCTATTGCTCCCATGCTCTTGCCATGAAGGACTCAAACTTATTATTATGGCCTTTCAAATGTTAGGATATTAGTCATCATATGTTTATAATTTTATTCTTATTATAAATATTTTGAAAGTTACCCCTCAAAGTGGCTCAGTCTTATATTTCAATATTCTACTCTTCATTTATCGTTATATTGCATGACACTACTCTCTTACGCTCTTAATTGCAAGTGAATGTTGTTAATATTCTTATGTGAACTATTATTGTGAATCTACTTTTGTGATACAGTAAGTTCATTACAAGTGGTATTGGAGCTTCACTTTAGGAAAAGTTTTATGGTGCATTAGAGTAGTGGAGGGTAACAAAAAACAAGTTTGGGTAAATTTGTTCTTGTTTCCTTGAAATTTTTATTCATTTATTAGATCTAGTTTTACTCAGTTTAGAGTCTAGTTTTGTCCAGCTTGGAATCTATCGTGCTATGTGGTGGATTCTATGTTACGGTCAAAATTAAAAAAATTCTATCTAGGGGGTGTTGTTCGAAATGTGCACCCAACGCTGATCTGCGATAAAAGATGTTTTACTGTAGGGTGTAGAGCACAAACACTTGGCGCAAGGCGTTAAAGTGCATGGCACTAGGCACGAAAGTGTTATCACTTGCGCACACAAAACATCAATTGTTTCATTGAAATGATGGGAATATCCACAAGGTGTGGAAACCTTGTACTCATTGGGATGAACCTCTGGAGTAGGCCAACTTCCTTCTATTCTAAGTGAACTTAGTTTAGGACCAACGCGCAGACCTAAAGAGCAAAAAGGTAAATCTACCACTAATTTAAACCTTAGATTTTGGGGAAAAAAGAGGGAGAAGGTAAGGAATTGCTAAAGGTAAAAGGTGATGCACCAAGAATAGAGCGAACACTTCCACTGCCTTGATGAACACACTACAAATCTCTAAAAAAAAGACAATATCACATAGATTCCACCATGGATACTCCAAATGCATAAGTATTTTGTATAGAGGTGCGGGAACACAATGCAATACTAAGAGGGACAATATTATCCACAGTCAAAATCTACACAGACCTGAGTGCACATAAAATACAACTTGTAAATAAGTTCCCAATTCCGCATAGAGGTTGTGAGAATGGACAACAATGAAAGGGATAACAATTCATCCACAAACAAAGATCAACAAACACAAATTACACACAGGGTGCAGGAAGAATGAAGGGAGGTGAACTCAATTCCCATTAAAGTGCAAGGTTCAACCAACATAAGCGTTCTTAGAGGGAAACTTTCGGTAGCATGAGGTCACCAAAAAATGTTGACCATTTTATAATGAAAAACAAGGCTTGTATATGGGAGTAAGCCTTTTACAATTAATGTGCCACTTAGGGCATTGAATATGGACTTTAATTCTATTGCGACATCACATCGATACTTCTTAAATTCTACCTGGTAATTCAGTTTTGGGAGTTGGTGGTAGGATTCTTCAAGATCCACGTGCATGTGTGTGAATGGAAGATCTTTGGGGCAGTCCGAGGGGTGGCATGTGATCATATTCCAATGTCTGATAGCCGCTTCTACATTTACTCATCCTGACAAGGCCTCGAACAGTTTTTAACTATTTTTCAACTACCATTTTGTACTTTACTACCATCTTTCAAACACCACATGGGTATCTTTTAGACTTGCCATGTCATTACCATGCATTTAATGGGAATAAGTGCTTTATGCCGTTTAAGGATATTTGCATACTGAGCAATGCACTCCTAAACTTGAATGGGTTTCACGTGAGTCATGCATCGAGAGTTGGCAGAAGAAAGAGGGCGTGCATATTCCTTAATACTTTTACAGTTTAATTGTTCCTCAGCTCTTCGACTTGCATGCAGGTCACATGCCTACCTGCCATCTTGACCTATGTAGGCTTTGGTCTCTGAATGCATTTTGCACAAGGAGTGCAGATTGGAGATTATGTAGTCAGTTAGGCACTAAAGAAAATCATCATCATGATTTCTTGAGAGGACATGAAAGCAATCTATATTTTAAGTATAGGGCTTGACCATCCGTGCATCCCCATCTCTTCTAATGACCTCATAAATCTGCACCCCTTTGGCTATCTATGGGATTTTTTAGCACACAACTCGCTCTTTGGGGGTGCTAACTCTTGCGTGGTAATGGGAATCCTATGTTTAGTGGTGCTCGAGCTCTGCACAAACTGGGGTGACTTGAAGGGTCAACATCTCTGGTGACCTCTGTGGGCCACTTGCCTGCTAAGTAGGAAATCCAGTAGCTTTGAGTAATGCATTAGGCATGGAGTCTTTGGAATTATTGGACCTTTTGTCCTTGAGCACATTGGTTGTGAACTTCTAGGCTTGCAAGAGACTGAGACCCTCCTATAAAAAAAAAAAAACCTCGCCAAAGGCACTTAGAGGAAAGAATATTTAAGATAAGTAGAACACTATGCACAAGCGCTTGGAGGAAATAAAAACTATCCTAAAACAATGTACATAAGGCACTTAGGGAAATGAAAAGCATCTAGTCTACCTATTTAAAAATTATACAAGAATCAATGGAGATAGTGCTTAAGATAGATCCCATTGACTAAGATGGGCCATTCTTCTCCATTCAATTTAGCGAGTTGGAAAACATTATCTTGCTTTCAGGGGATTATGACATAAAGACCACTCCATATCGCATCGAACTTGGTATGCCTCCCAGCTTTTGCTCTATCTACATCCCATTAGAGCACTAAATCTCCCTCTTAAAAACTTCTGTTAGTGGCCTTTTTATCAAAGGTCCTCTTCATTTGGTCCTTTTGAAGTTCCATGGTATGCATAGATTGCACTCTAGTTTCTTTGAGCTCCATTAGATCTGCTAACCTTACAGTGAGGGGATCCGCTTCAAGCAGCTCCAATTGATGGGTGAGTTCCAATGAAGGCAACTCAAGAGATGTGGGCAATCTCGGTTCCCTTCCATAAACTAGCATGAAGGGTGAATTACCCAACACTCTCTTAGGTATGATTCGATCAACCCAAAGGGTGGTCTTAAGCTTAGTGTGCTAAGCTCATTGATTGTCCTCCATGATCCTCTTTATAATGCAAATCAAATTCTTATTCGTGGATTCAGCCGGACCATTACCTTGAGGGTAATAGTTCGATGAGGTGCTCAGGTAGATGCTATGCTTAATGACCCATTTGTTGATCTTGGTTCTAAGGAAAGCCAATGCATTGTCAGAGATAATGGTGGATGGAACACCAAATCTCATTATGATGCCCTCGTAGAAGTCTAGAATTGATGTCTCATTGGCTTATTTAAGCACCACTACCTCTATCCATCTCGTGAAATAATCTGTGGCCGTGAGGATCCACTTATGCCCATTGCTTGATAAGGGGTTAATCATGCCTATGAAGTCTAGGCTCCACTGCATAAAGGGATGAGCATCTCATATTGGGTGCAATGGTAAGTCTACCAACTTTTATTTGCCTATGAAGAAGGCATATTTATTGTAACTCTGTACATATGTGTGTGCATCCTTAAAAAGTGTTGGCCAATAATAGCCAGCTTGCATAATTTTTATGGTGGTAGTTTTGGGTGAATAAAGGCCTCTTGATGGGACATCATGGAATTCTTGGAGAATTCTTCTCACCTGGTTAAATTGTATGCATCTCAAGAGGACTCCATCGAATTCTTTCCAAAAATCATGCCACCAACCAACACATAAGGAATGGATTGTAACCTATAGTGCCTTTGGTGAGATTTACCTAAGCCAAGGGGATATGCACCATCCTGAAAGAAAACCTTCACATTTTTAGTCTAGTTTATTGGGATGCTCTGGTTCACTAATTGATCCTTAGATAATATGATAACTACACTATCATCATCTCTCACACTATCTACCAACTGTTCACACAACCCTTTTCCTTGCACAATTTTGGTGACTTGGATGTCCACATTGTATTCCATCACTTTTGTGATTCAACCAACTCTTTCCTTATTGATGTCCTTGCTGAGTAGGAACTCTTTAACACCTATGTGTGGGACCATCAACTAAATCTTATTATTGGAAATCATGTGTCAAAACTTCTTGAGCACCCTAATGATTGGGAGGGTGTGCTTATCTACAACACTATAGTGTAGCTCATAATTCTTTAGTGCTTGGATGAAAAAGGCTATTGGTTTATCTAATTGATCGTTATTTTACTGCACAAGAATGGATGAAATACCTTTGGCTCCACCAAATGCATAAAGGATAAAATCCTTAGTGTAATCTGGATTGATCAGGGTGGGAGCTTATGTAATATCATGCTTGATGGATTCAAAACTATTCTTGCCTTCGTGTGTCCAGCTAAATGCAACACCTTTCTTGAGCATCACAGTGAGGGGTTTGGCTAGGGTATCAAAATTAGGCACAAATATCTTGACAAAGTTTATCCTTCCCAAGAAGCTTTGAAGACTCCTCTTGTGATATGGGAGAGGGAGGGATGCGATAGCTTTGAATCATTCTATATCAATTGAGAGCCCCTCTTTGGAAACCCCAGTAGAGCTCCTTCATGAACCGTAAAGATACACTTTCTAGGGTTCAAATATTTTTTGAACTGTCATCACCTTTCGAAGACTTTCTCTAGATGGCCTAAGTGATCTTTCGCGTGCTTAAAAAAAAAAAATTGTCATCAAGGTAGATCAAGATGATCTTGTTGATGAGTTCCTTAAATGCCATATCCATGGCTCTTTGGAAGGTTGTTGTTGCATTTGTTATAACAAAATACATCCACTGGTATGTGAAGGTTCCCCACTTAATGGTGAATGCCTTTTTGTAGCGATCGCACTCTTGCACAAGAATCTAGTTGTATCCTGAATAGCCATCTAGCAATGATAATCTCTCTGTGATTGCAACTATTTATATAATTTGATCCATTAGCGGGAGGGGATAGTGATCCTTAAGGGATGCCTTGTTCAATTCCCTAAAGTGTATGCATAGACATATTTCCCCATTCTTATTTCGCACTGGGACTAGGTTGGCAACCCATGAAGAGTGTTTGATTGAAAATATTATGTTGGCTTCAATGAGCTTTAAGAGATCCTTTCTCATCAAAGGCTCAAGTTTTGGGTTGATAGGCCTTTGATTTTGGTGAACTCGCTGCACGCCAGGGTCAAGCTCAATAGTGTGTTGGGCTAAGCTCAATAGTGTGTTGGGCTAAGCCCAAATCAAAGCCTCTAAGGTCGTTATAGCTCCATGCGAAGATATCATTGTATTTCCTACTAAGTTTGATAAAGTTCTTAATTTCTAGTGGGGAACATACCTTGTAAAATTTCAGGATCCTACCTTCAAAAAAGGTTAATTGTGTAGATATCTCCTCCTTGGTTGTCATGCTTCACCTCTCTCTTTTGAGATGGTCATTAGAATTGATGATGCTTCTAAGGTAACTGACCCCTTTGGTAGCTTGTTCCCTTTCAATTGGATGACTTGATCTTTGTATTGATCCTATAGTTGCATTTGGTTCTTGGTGCATAAATCAACCTCATCTTATACGAAGCTGATAATCTGATTATCACTCTCAAACACTTGCCAATTATCTACATTGTCAGGGACAACTGTCCTGATTATGAGTTTGATGAGTTGTTTGGATCCTTTTATTAATTTACATGTGATGTCATACTATGCACCTATGGATACGAGTTTATCCATGTCAACATTTTAGGATCTTGGTATGGAACTATTATTGAATGCATCGAATCCTTCAATCATGTCCCACACCTTATACTTGTATGCTTTCAACGAACCATTTTTTATCATGCTCTGCGCTCTAACCTAGTTTCCAACCAGTTCACTATCACCAAATGCCTATAGCACCTTGATTCATTTATTCTACACAAGCTGAAGACCTTAGATCAACACCTCATATTTAGTATTATTATTTTTACAACCAAGCTATAACCTAAACTCATGGAAATATCTCTCCTTTTAAGGGGAGAATAACATCGCACTAGCTCTAGTGCCATTTTTACTTCGAGAACCATCAAAGTATATTTTCCACATGCCTTCAAGATCCTATTATGCCTTTATGAGTTTAGGAATTATAGAGTCCTCTTAAAGAATGCAATACACGTGTAGCCCTATCTCTTCTACATTGTCATATGGGTTGCATTCATAACGTTCATGTGCCCACTCATCAAACAAATCATTTGGGACCTTTTCAAGTGATGTTGTGGATTCAAGGAGAATTCGATTCTCCTTGTGTAGTTTAAATCAATTGGGCTGGGAGAGTACGACTCAACATGACTTTTAAAGATGGGTTCAGATCTAATGGTTACCTTAGTCCCGTGTCTAGTTCTGAGCAACATATGCGACTAGTTCGAAGATAAGTATCTACCCGTCTTTGCTGTGAAGACTCGGGAGAGGCAGATTGTGAAGTAGGGAGGCAAGTCAATGACCTTAATGTCTTACAAAATCAAAAGGATTGGGCATGCATGAAATGTAAGAATTATATCTTTGATGATTCCTATGGTCTTGACTATTGTGCCATCCAACTGGACCACTCCTTTTGAAATAGGAGAATACGATGTAATTCCAAGTGCATATGTTAACTTTTTTGGCATCATTGAGCTGCTCGTGCCTGAGTTGATCATGCAATTATACACTAGGTGCTTATCAATAATCAATGCAATGTAAAATGGGGGTGGTTTAGCATTGATCCGCATTTCTTCCTTTAGTTGACATAGACTCACATAGATGGAAGTCATAAGTTGGGATGTCCTACATGCCTGAAATATTTTTAGAGCATCTTGCAACAAAACTCTTTGAGAAGGAATAACAAGAGCATCCCACATGGTTACATTGAGGCTCGTCTTCTTCATCTATTTGACTATGTTGAAAGGGAATTGGGATACATTTAGTTATGGTTTTTGGATGGTAGCCTCCTTTTGTACTTACACACTAGTTTAAGGTTGATCCTCTCTTTGTGCAACTTGTTCTATGTGCATTGAAGATTTCACAGGTATCTTGGCTTATGTACTTGTGTTTGTGACATGGGGCATTGAAGGTGAGGGCATTAAAGTTGGTAGCACCTACTTCATTACTCTCTTTTTAAATCTTGTATTGAAAGCAAGCAGAGTGCTTCTTGTATCTGGCATACCATTTTGGTTTACATAGTTGAAGTCATCCTCTTGCCAATTAATAAGAGTAGACCCATCTTGTTGTTGTGTTAGTGCTTGAGTTTATTCTCCATACAAAGCTACGATATTTGCTTGCCCTTGAGGCTATGACAAAATTTACACCATGAACACTTGGTTAATGACTCCATTTTCACATGTAACTTGATTATGTGGTTGACTATATGGAAAACACCATACGAAATCCTGCACAAGATTGTTCTGCATAGGTTCAAGGGCCTTCGAGGTATTAAAAACGCTAGGGTTCTATGCATAAGACAATATATTGTATGCGAGCTAATTTTGTGTTTGAGTGCCACCTTGGTAGGGAGGTTTGCTTGACCAGTATTGTTAAGTGAAGGGTTGATGGGGTCTATAATACTACATTTACTACCTTTTAAGGGCTACAAGTTCATTTCCAAAGCTTTGTAGTAACATTTTAACCTCATGTAATTCATTAGGGGGTACAACAGATGAAGCAGGTGGGCTTAATGTGATGAGGATGGATGTCAATAAGGGATGTGTAGTAGATTGGCTGGGTGATGGTTTCGTGAAGAGCAATATAGGAGGTCTACACATATTTTTCCCTACTTAGATCAAATAATTTTCTACACGCATATCGACTTCATATGCATCATATAGTACTGTGCCTCCCATGGATTGTATCATCATAGTTATACCACTGTTAAGAGCCTTTAAATAATATAAAATGTAGTATTGGGATATGACTTACATAAGGGTGGGATCCTATCCCAAACTCTTTGAAACCTAAGGTTGAAATCAACCATCTTCTTGTGTGGGGATCTCTATATAGTTATAAGTTACTTTATCATGGAGAAGTGATCACTCCAATCCTTGAATTGCTTGCATAGTTCTTCCCTAAGATCATCCTAATTGTGAATGGTGTTCAGTCTCAAGCCTTGGTACCACTTAAGTACTTTTCCTTTGAAAGAAGAGGCAAGTAGTCTGACTATGACGTTGTCCTTGGTGACATGGTGCACTGAGAAAATATTCAAAATATCCTGAATATGTTCCACATGGGAGGTTGTGTTCTCACCTATGAAATAGGATAAAAATTTGAGCATTGTGATTGGAATGCCATCATATTGGGCAAGAATTATGGACTGCCTCCATTGAAAGGCACAAATAACTAATTTTTCTATGTAACCATGATTGGGATAGAGAATAATCTTCATCTAGTTGCAGGGAACCTTCCAAATGGGGGGGGTAGATTGAGCTCTAGTGGTGATTGTATTGAATCGCTCTCTTTCCTAGCATGGGACAAAGATACTCTTACCCTTCTTCTTATAGAGAGTGTAGAAAGCTCAATGAAATGGAAATCAATACCCCTTGAAGATGATCTCATTTGTCTTGGCATATAGCTGAAGTGTTGATCTTTATAAACCATAAATGATTGGAGTTGCCAAGTTCTCTAACTGAGTGTCTACAACATTGTTGGATAAGGATAACACTGATTCCTCAACTTTTCTTTAAACTGGTCCCACCAGGCATGGCAGAAACTATTATTATTCAGGACATGCACCCAAGGATGATCTATAGTGTAGGAGGTTTTAATGTAGGGCGCAACATACAAATGCTTGGCATATGGAATTGAAGCACGTGGCACTGGGCATAGAAGTGATATCACTTACCTGCACACGTAGAACATCAGTTATTTCATCATAATGATGGGAACATCCCCAAAGTGTTGAACCCTTGCACTCCTTGGGATGAACCTCAAGAGTAGGATGTCTTGGCATATAGATGAAGTGTTGATCTTTATAAACCATAAATGATTGGGGTTGCCAAGTTCTCGAACTGAGTGTCTACAACATTGTTGGATAAGGATAACACTGATTCCTCAACTTTTCTTTACACTGGTCCCACCAGGCATGGCAAAAACTATTATTATTCAAAATGTGCATTCAAGGATGATCTGTAGTGTAGGAGGTTTTAATGTAGGGCACAACGTATAAATGCTTGGCATATGGAACTGAAGCACGTGGCACTAGGCATAGAAGTGATATCACTTACCTGCACACGTAGAGCATCAGTTGTTTCATCATAATGATGGGAACATCCCCAAAGTGTGGAACCCTTGCACTCCTTGGGATGAACCTCCAGAGTAGGATGACTTCCTTCTATTCTAAGTGTACCTAGTTTAGGACCAATGCATAGACCTAAAGAGTAGAGAGTTAAATCTACCACTAATCTAAAACTTAGATTTTGAGGAAAAAGGGAGGGAAAAGGTAAGGAATTTCTAAAGGTAAAAAGTGATGCACCAAGAACAAAGAGAACACTTCCACTGCCTTGACAAACACATTAAAAATATCTGATAAAAGGACACTATCACATAGACTCCACCATGAATACTTGAAATGCATAATTATTTCATATGGAGGTATGAGAACATAGTGTAATACTAAGAGGGACAAGATTATCCATAGTCAAAATCTACACAAAATTGAGTGTGCACATAATATGACCTACAAATAAGTTCTTTGTTCTGTACAGAGGTGTTGAGAATGGACATAAATGAAATGGACAACAATTCATCCACAAATAAAGACCAACAAACACAAATTACACACAGGATGAAGGAAGAATGAAGGGGGGAGGTGAAATCAATTCCCATTAAAGTGCAAGGTTCAACCAACCAAAGTGTTCTTGGAGGGTGAATTTTGACAGCATGAGGTTGCCAAAAATGTCATCCCTTTTACAATGAAAAATAAGGATTTTATAAGGGAACAAGCCTTTTATAATTAATGCACCACTTGGGGTGGAAATTACAAATTTTAATTCTATTATGGCATCATGTCCATGATTCTTAAATTCTACATGGAAATCCATATTTGGGAGTTAGTGGTAAGATTCTTTTGGATCCACATGCTTATCTGTAAATGGAAGATCTTTGGGGCAGTTTAAGGGGCCATGTGTGATCATATTCTGATGTCTGATAATTGATTCTGCATTTACTCATCCTGACAAGGCCTTAAACACCACTCAACTATTTTGCAACTACCATTTTGTACTTTGCTACCATATATCGACCACTGCACGAGTCTCTTTTGGAATTGCCATGTCATTGCCATGTATATGATGGGAATTAGTGTTTTACACCTTTTAGGGATATCTACGTACTGATCAATGTGATCCTAAACTTGATTGGGTTTTACATAAGTCATGCATCAAGAGATGGCATGGGAAAGAGGGCACACATCTTACTTAGTCCTTTTATAGCTTAATTGTTCCTTATCTCTTTGACTTGTGCATGGGTCATGCACCTACCTGTTATCTTAACATGTGTAGGCTTTAATATCTGAATGCGTTCTATGCAAGGAGTGTAGATTAGAGATTATGTAGTTAGTTAGGCATTGGAGAACATCATTGTCATGATTGCTTGAGAGGATGTGGAAGTAATATTTCTTTTGATTATAGGGCTCAACCTTTTGTGCATCCCTATCTCTTCTAACAACCTCATGAATTTGCACCCCTTTGGCTGTCTATGGGAGTCTTTGGTGTGTAACTCACTCTTTATGGGTGCTAACTCCTATGTGGTAATGGAAATCCTCTGCATAATGGCGCTCGAGCTCTATGCAGACTAGGGTGACCCAAAGGGTCATCGAGGAGAATTTAGGGGTTTCATATGTACCACGTATTTTGACCCAATAAAATGTTTAAAACCAGGGTTTCCAACCCTTTGGTAATATAGAAGTGGTTGCATTTTCTTGGAAAGACAATCACAATGTTATAGGTCCTCACAGTCCTAAGTTTTGATCCTTTCTCACATTTTTTCACCCTTTTTAAATATAAATATCATTGGATTCATCTTGAAGGGGCCATTGCAAAAATATTAGCCTATGGTAACCATTTTTTGACTCTTAGTCTAACCACAACAAGAAAGGTCCTACCCATGATAGGGGAAATAATGCAATCATACTAGGAAATACTCCTAATGAGGATGTAAAGATGAAGGTAGACATGGACTAGTTTGGGGAAGATGCTTTAACATGGAAATTGATTGAAACAAAATTTCAAGCAATGATGAGAAAGAATGAGGACCATAGACTAGCTACCTAGGCTACTAAGGTAGGACTAAGAGAGAAATGCCAATCCAACATGACAACCACTTCAACAAATTCAAATCAACTTGCATCATCTATCAATAACTCAAAAAATTTAAAAATTCATGCCAAGACTTAGGATATAACTAATTCTACTACTAAAAAATTGATGTATACACACATGAATGACTCTATTAGAGATCTAGTGAAATAACCACCCAAATTGAATGTGGGATCACAACATTTTATGTCAAATATGGACATTCAAAAATTTTGTGGTAAGGACTCACTTAATTGGATCATCCAGTCCCCTATATAAAAAGCTCTACATTAGATTCCATATGGGCAAAATGTTACAATGGCATTCTTATATTTGGATCCAGATCAATGCATTTGGTATCACTAGCTTTGTGATTAAAATAAAAATGAAGAATGGTAGAGTCACATGGTCAGTTTTGTGGAAGAGTTGATTTCACACTATAATAATAGGTTGGTTGATAACCACTTCAACGAATTGGTTAAGTTTTGAAAAATGGGTATAATTAAAAATCATATTCAACTATTTCAAACTATTCAAAAGCGAGTGGAGATTGTTACAGCGGAGAACTTGAATGACTTATTTTTTAGGTAGACTAATGGAATAAATTCAACATGAGGTACACTTGTTTTATCCACTTAATTTAATTGAGTCTATTACCATAGCATGAAGGGTAGAGGAAAATGTTCTGCCCATTAGGATACATGTCTTCATAACACCTTGGTACTATCATTTCCTCAACTAACTGGATTAACACTTCAAAAAATTGAAGAAAAAAGGGCAAAAGTGCTATGTTTTACCAGTGATAACAAATATAATAAAGGACATAAGTGTGTAGAAATTAAAAAAAGGAAGTAAGGATTGTAGAGGAGCCCAAGGAAGCATAATTAGATCCACATCTGATTATCTCATGCCATGCATTGTCATGTTTTAGTACCCAAAAACCTTTAAGGGAATGGGACTTCTAAATAAATAAAGAGTGACTATGCTAATTGACTCAGGAAGTACACATAGTTTCATCAACAATAAGTTGGTTGCACGTTTGAACTATTTTGTTTATTCATTTCTATAATTTTAGGCAATGATTGTTGATGGAGGTATAGTTAGTGGTTCAAGAAAATTCCATAGTATTGAGCTCACCATGGGGGACTAAATTTTGACTAGTCTTATGTTTGTCATTCCCATGGGGGAGCAAATATAGTTATGGGAGTCTAATGGTGCACTACGTTGGGCACAATACAGATGAACATCCAAGACTTATTCATGCATTTTTATTCTGAGGGAAATAAATTAAAATTCAGAGGGGTTAAAAGTAATGAAACTATAGATGTTAAGCTCTTAGCAAATGCAAAAGATGCTAGAACAAGTTTTAGTTGGGTTTGTGGCACAATTATTTTCATTTGAAGTAAAACAAACACATGCACCGACACCACAATATATTCAAGTTATTGTGGATAAAAATTAAGTTGTTTTTAGTGATATTTTGAAAGGCTTGCCTCCTAAAAAAGATCATGTTCATGCCATTCAACTTGTACATGGGAGCTAGCCACCCAACATCAAACATTATACGTACCCATTTGTGCAAAGGAGTTATATTGAGAAGATGATACACACGTTGATATAAGAATGTATTATTCATAATAGTTAGAGTGCATATTCTTCTCTAGTGGTGATGGCACGTATGAAGGATAAAAAGTAGTGCATGTGTGTGGATTATAGAGAACTCAATAAATTCACCATAAAGATAAGTTTCCTATCCTTTAATTGATGATTTTATAGATGAGTTAAATTGTGTTTATTTTTTAAAACTATAGCTTAGATCAAGGTATCATGAAATCAAAATCAGAGAGAAGAATATTCTCAAGTAAACTTTTAGAACACATGAGGGCCATTATAAGTTTCTGGTTATGATTTTTGGTCTCACAAATGTTGTTTTTACAATTAAGTGTATGATGAACTCAATATTTCATCCATTTATGTATAAGTCTATCTTGGTTTT
The DNA here is from genome assembly GCA_037957365.1 of Torreya grandis. Taxonomy (NCBI): domain Eukaryota; kingdom Viridiplantae; phylum Streptophyta; class Pinopsida; order Cupressales; family Taxaceae; genus Torreya; species Torreya grandis. Next base: position 1,002,376 of record JARHVA010001816.1, read on the forward strand.
CTTTAATGATATATTGATCTACATCAAAACATGGGATGGCCATCTACACCATGTTTGATCCACAAGGATCTTTAAAAAAAAAACCCATCTATTAGACAACAAGATCAAAAACAAGTTCTTGTTATAATTGTTCTAATTTTATAATTATAATCTATATTTGGCCATACGAAGATATGAAAGAGAAATAACCTCTTCCAATTGATTTTTCCCCATCCCAACGTTTATTGGGACTTAATCTATATTTTTTCTCCACATTTATTTGTTATGTTTCATATTTCTTGCCTTCATGCTTCAGTTTTAAAAGTACTACTTATCTTAAAACAATATATTGCATTAATTTTACATTTATTTGAGTAAATTGAATCATCATTTTGAAGTAAAATTGAAGTAGAATAGAAAATTATGATTACGTAAATTCTAGTAGGCTTATTTTTGATAGTTTATAGATCATTTTCATATAGAGCAAATATATCTTTAAAAGTTATTGTGGAAAGTTTGACTTATCTGTATGACAATGACAAGATCTCAATAAGGAGAATTTTTGGTTTGCAATATTGAGATATCCATAAGAATGTGGAATCAACAGATGAGAGAAATGGATCAAGAAGGAAACAAGAGTCTTCCAAAGAGAGTTTCCACACTAAAGTCATGCATGGAAAGCGTGATGATGTCCCATGTCAATATCATCAAACACGAATCACTCATAGATAGAAACCAAGGATCCATAAATGCTATGGTTCATGCTATAGTCAATAAGCTTAGCATAAAAGAGCCCCATGATGAAGATATAGATGAAGAAGAGCCCATGGATGAGCATGAAGAGCCTCCTAAAAGCAAAGGTAAACTTGAGCTTAAATTTGAACATACTCATTTCAAAGTTGAGACCAAGGTCGAGAGTAAATCCTTTGAAACACATGTAGATGCTACAATTTTAGATAAATGGTTGAAGCAAATGGAGGTATATTTTAGTGCGCATAAAGTAACTGAAGCACAAAAGATTTATTTTTTACATATCAAGATGGAAGGCCATGCTTTAATTTGGCATGAATATTATCTAAAATATTCTGAAAAGAAGAAGTCGATTGTAGCTAAGTGGGAAGGATTTTAAGAATTGTTGTGTATGAATTTTTATTCTAATAGGCATACGACGGATCAAAAATTTATTTGACAATATTACAGTCAAGGAGCATGTCAAATTTGGCATGATTATACCATGAAATTATATAGGTAATCCATGTTCATAGGCTTGGACTTGGAAGATGAGGACAACTTGAAAAAGTACTTGGGAGATCTTCATACATGCCTAAGGAGATGAGTCATCTCAAGTAAGCCAAACAACCTTGATGAGGCATGTGTAAAACCATACTACATTGAGGAAGAGAAGAATCACAAATAGGGAGAGTCATTGAAAAAAGATTAGTCCATGAATAAATTCAAGAAAGAGAGATTACAACCTTACAAAGCCTTCAAGAAGTGTAAGTGGAAAGGTAAGAAGCATGCTAAAAATTTGCATATTTGTAAGGATCCTAAGAACCATTGTATCTATTTTATTATAGATAGACATATTAACGCCAAGTTTTAGAAGTTACATCTATAGTCACATCCGAAGAATCATTCCAAAGAAGTCTCTAAGAGGTCCATGACATATTTGAAAGAGAAATAAGAGGTGGAGATATATATTTTTTAATGTTAATAAGAAGCTAGGCTGCACTACCACCAACCAGAATAAAAAAGAAGAAGAAAGAGAAGAGATGAGTAATCTATTCCAAATCAATATTTAGATCAAGAAAACCATGTAAATGCACTTGTTGATATTGGGTGTTAATCTAATTTGATTTTAGATGAAGTTGTTAAGAAGCTTGCTTTATGAACATATGATCATCCTTATTGTGGACATCTATATTTGGTATTATATACTTGAAAACATCAACTTTGGCACACTTTGATATACTTGGAATTTGCATACACATTTAAATCTTGTACACACTTTCCCATATCTATCCACCCACACATTTTATTGGCTAACCAAATTTACCAATATGCATATTTAGGATCACCCTTATTTGTGCAAGAACACTTTAAAATCCTAAAAAAACTATCACCATATCTCAAATCTCAAATTTTCATTCTCAAGATAGTACTGGAAATAATCAAACAATTATAGTTTTGTTATACGTGTTTGCCTCTGTTGGTGGCATCCATGAACACTCAATTTTATTTTTAAAATTAGGACCTCACCATTAGGTTGGCCTAGACACATTTCATAGGTCTGTCATAGTGATAAATATCAAAGGGTCAACTATAAATAAAAATCAATCCTAAGGTTATATTCATCTATCACTCCTCTTTGAAAGTTCTAAAAAACTTGAGAAATCCATTAACATTTTCTTGAGACATTATTACAAAGGCATACACATATAAAAACCACTCAAAGGAGAAACCTTAAAGCCAAGATTGAATGCAAACATAGGCCAAAATTACATGGTGTCAAGTGTCAAAAGCTAAATATTGAATTGCATTTTAACCTGATCATTATAGTGTACACACACACCACGGTGGGATAATTACATGTGATTTGAACCCTCTTAAAAGTATTTAAGTGTAGGTAACAATCAGTCACTCAACAAGATTAGTTGGGGTTATCCAACCCAAATTTATAACCCATTTTACAAGCTTTGTATCATGTCGAAAGTGTAGTTAGGGTTTTAAAGTTAGGAGAAGGAAAGAAGGTATCAATGGATAAGATCAAGGGAGATCACAAAAAAGAAGTCATATACAAGTGTAGGTGCTATGATCTAAGGTGGCATAAACCTTCACAGTCAATTGGGATAGTACTAATAGAGCTTGGATAATACCGGTCACCACAGGGGTTTGAGATTAGCCAATAACATCTATTTAAGTTTTGAGCTCCTATTTTTTGATCTGAGTGGGTACAAAGAAAATACAATGTCATTTTAGGGACCATGGTGAATGCACTGAGTGATAAAAAACAAAAATCATCTGAGTGCATCTTTCTTCTATTTGTTTTCTAACTCTAAATATAGTAAGTGCAATATCTATCTACCCTTTTACATTCAAATTTATACGATGATTACCCTATTTTACATAATTTGAATATTTATAGTTTTATCTTATCTAGATTACATTAATTAAAAAATAAAATAAAACACTCATCCATATCCTTTTGGTTGGGTGAAGAAGGGTGTAGAGATTCATGTGACTAAGAAATGAAAATTCAAAATTAGGATTAACCCATAATACATTGATGAGGTAGAAGCATATGTGATTCCTATGAATGCTTTTGATGTGGTGTTTGGAAGTCCTTAATTTTTTCTTAGGCATGCTATCTTCATGAGGTATAACAGGTACCAATGGGTCAAGGATGAAGTCAACTATAGAATCAAGTAACATCAAAGAAAGCCCAAGTTTGCCCTAATATGTGCCAATCAATAAAGAATAATCATTCAGGAATATATATATATATATATATATATTTTAATTTTATTGAATGATAAGTAGGATGATGGGTTAGAGATAATGAAATTGATAATGTTCATAAATTTTGTTTACTTCTTTTTATGATCATGTGGTCTTTTTTTATTTTGTTTGTCATTCTTTCTTGTTCATTTTTTCCCCATTGGATTGTTTTCTTTGTCATCTCTCTGTAGGGACAAAAACATTGGTTCCACTGATCTTGACATGTGTGGGAATGAAAAGAAAACCATTTCTATCTCCTTTGTTTTTATGGGCTCTTCTACCTATGGTTATGTCCTTTTAATGTTTGAATCTATTTGTTGGTTCTCTTCCTTTTCCTTTGTTAGATTTTTCACACCAATAAGTATTTAATTCAAACATGAGAAGCTTATATTACAAATCACATTTAATAATGAAAAACAAGTGTCATTAATTTTCTTAATAAGTTTCAAAAGGGTTTCTATCGTTAGTCATTTAATTTTCAAGTCTAGGCACACTCTTCTTTGATTTATCACTCTCAAGGACTTACGTCAATTATATATTACGTCTTTTACCAAAATATATCTTAGGAAAATGTGTTTGTAGTTGCATCTCACACTTATGAAATATGGTGTTGAAGACCTCACTTGATTTCTCTATTTTACACTGCACATGAACTGAGAGGGGTTTGATTCTCGCATGTGGGATATATAGTGCAACTCCTTTATGGTTTCCCGACCTAACTACTTCTTCCATTTTAATTTTGTATTATGTTTTGTTATGGAAATCTAGGCCAAGAGCATTGAATAAAAAAATCAAACACTTCTAAATATCAATCTTGCAAATAAAAAGTACAGACAAGAACATCATCTAGATGTGAAAAGACATGAAAATTCAAATTCTAAAATTGAGCATAGTAAAAAAATGGCATAGGAGGCACAAACAACGGTTATAAACAATCAATGTCGTTCATGTCTTCGGTATGAATGTTGGGGTTGCTATTACTCTATGGAACTAGAAATTTAAATTTGGCATACTATCAGCTATAGGCTTGCACAACTTAGATATGCATTCAAAAATTAGAAATTCATATCAAGTTTGACTGCTACTCTACATCCACTTTTATTTGAAATTCAATTATCAATTAATCATTTTACTTGTAAATGTTTAATATTTTAAGCGACCAGAGAAGACATGAAATTATCGTTTTACATTGATAAATAATATACCTCTTTAGTGCATCAATTTTACCTTTATATTAATAGAAATTCACTTAAAAAAAATGGGGTAAAATATATTGGTGAACCTCAATCTACTTACATTCAAACTAGGGTTTGGACCCTTCTCCCTTTAAGGGTTTGTTACCATTTTAGGGGTTTATGCCCTCTTTCCACCTTGAGGGTTTCATTTCCTTTGTTTGTAGCATTTCTTGGTTAGAATTGTGGTTCATACTAGCGAAATGGACATAATGCTTTATCTTTATTAGATGCTAATTAAAAAATTTAAATGTTTGAAATGATAAAAGGATTAATTAATACATTCTTAATATTTAAAATCACATTTTTATTATTAAATCATGAAAAAGAAAAATTTAAAATCAATCGAAGGGTGGGAATTTACTCTGCATATATTTGATGTTGATGCAAACTAGGAGGATGGAGGCCCCTGGTGGGAACCCATTCCCGGCCTGTGCCCCACGACCCTCCCATGCACCCCCCTGCTCCCCCCACCCAATTTAGGAATGGAAGAAAATTGATACATTTGGAAACTGGTTCTCATAAATAAGGAAATGTGGGCCAGAAAATTATGAGAAGAGGAGAAATACCTCACCTTGAGGAATCTCAAGGAGATTCAACATTCATTAAAGTATAAAAATAGGGACGTAGCCTACAAATCCATAACTATGTGGTGGAAAGAGCTAACTATAAAATGATAAATGTGTTGGTTGGAAGTTGCATGGGGTAGTGCCTTAATATCAATGTTGTTAGAGAGTGGGAAAATAAAGAGTGGAATCCCAAAGGGTAGTTGGATATTACAACGATCAAAATAAGGTTATTATTGTTCACCTTCACTAATCTTTAAGATTCAACTAGAACTTTACTATAAGGACCTTGTTTTTTTTTAAATAGGGTGTTTCCTGAGAAAATCAAAGCCTAGTTTCAATAAAAAGAAGGAAGATACTAATACGGTCTTAATTTGGGTGAGACTCGCTAGTCTTCCCGTAGAATATTGGGAATAAAAAGTAATGGAGGGGATAATAGGCACATTGGGCCAACTATTAGCTATTGACCTAGTCACCAGAAAGAGAAGAAGAGTAGTCTTTGCTAGATAATATTTTAATGTGTCTTCGTATAAAGATCTCCGTTATTTTATAAACATTACCTCTAAGTATAGATCCTAGCTCCAATAGATAGAATATGAAAATGCTTTGATAATTTTTTAAAGTTGCAACAAAGTGTGCTACACCCTTAATTGATAGTGCGTTTAGGGAAATATGTTGCCGACTTGTGGCTTATATACCTTCATATTATCTTATTGCATTTCTCGATGTTCTTAGTATGGTCAGTCTATAGAATAACTATGGCTAAGTGGAGTATATATAGGAGGTAATGGCTATTCTTTTATCATCATGTTTTAAATTCTGTTCCTATTGTATTTTTATGGAGGTTTCCCCCTTGAAGTGGTCGAGTCATAATATTCAAGTATTCCACTCTTTTGCCAATTATTATTATGGATCCACTTATTCTATTCTTAATTCTATGATATATTATTCTATTATTATTAATCTTCTAAGTAATTTCATTACAAGTGGTATCAGAGCTTTAATTTGGGTAAGTTTTTGCAACACAGTTTTTCCAGATCTGACATCCTGAGCACTAGAAGGTCGAAAACACGTAACTTGTGATTCGGGAAGAATTGAATTTTTTCGCTACCACAATTTTATTTGTGGAATTTTTTATAAAAAAGAAAAAAATTGTAAAAAAAAGTCTATAATTTATTTAACCTTATGAAAATTAGTAGTCATTGGATTCATATTTGCAAGATGATTTTAACGGTGTATTTTACTATTTCACTTTTTTGGGACAAATTTTTTCATCCTTATGTGCATTATCAATCATTAGATTCATCTTGGTGAGGTGATCACAACAGTCTCATCTTTTTTTGGGATGAAACCCTCTTAGGGTTTATGCATTGTTGGTCCTAACACTCACAGACATAGGAAAGGACAAGAAAATTCTAAAACTTCTCATAAGGATGACATGGAGTTTGAAACTTCTAATTCATGTATTTCATAGGTAGTTTTACAACTTAAGTTAGAGTTACATGGCATGGTGCATAAATATGATCTTGATGTGGTTAAAGGGGACATCACAAGGTTGAAAGGGGACTTGAATGGCTTGTAGGATCAATTATAATAAATAATTAAGCAATTGGCCAACTTTGTAGCTCATCCATTACAAAATAACTCTCCACCACTCTAGTTTGGTTTGCGTACTCAAAATAATCACAATGTCAATCCTATTCTGAAGTCGATGTTGCCAAAAGTGGACCTATGCAAGTTTGGTGGTAATGACCCACTCACGTAGATCACTCAAATTGAAAATTCTTTTGATCTACATCAAATTGCATGATTTCAAAAGGTGGTCATGGCCTATCTATATCTATAACCTAATAAGTTCATTTGGTATCAAAGGTTTTGTGCTCAAAATAAAAAGAAGGGTCTCTTAGTTTCTTGGTCTATATTTTTTGAAGAGCTACAACATGAATATCACAATACTTTCTTATAAAAGTACTTCAGCTAGCTATCCAAACTATGCCAAATAGGGATTGTAAAGGATTATATTCTTTAGTTTTATAATCTCTCTTTATGTGTGGTAGACATCACTAAAGAAAATCTAACTGACCATTTTTGGGTGGCCTCAAGGATAACATCCAATTGGAGGTTCACGTGTTTAGTCCCAGTTCAATTTCTAAAGCCATCCTAAGGCCATGCATGGTAGAGGAAAAATAGATTCTCAATTGAATATCTTTTAGTAATGTCTATAAATGCACTTTTATAACACCATCATTTCTTCAGCCTAACTAATTGACCCCAAATTGAGGGGAAGTGTGTAAAAGGTTTGTGTTTTGGTTTTGATAGAAAAAGAAGCAAAGAACATTGTTGTGCTGAGAATAAGTTGTTTTACATTGAACGCATCAATTAGGATGACAAAGATGATGAAACCTAAAGTATAGGCTTGGATGAACCCAAGGAGGAATTTGATGATTCTTAACCTACTGTTTCTTGTCATGCACTTTTTGGTATTAGTACTCCTCAAACTCTTAAAGTGGTGGTTTTCCTTAAGAAACAAAAGGTGACTATGTTGATTGAATCCGAGAGTACACACAACTTCATCAATAGTAAGTTGGATACTCATTTAAATTGTTTCATTTACCTAGCTCTAGAATTTTAGGTCATGACTATAAATGGTAGTATCATCACTATTCTAGAAAATGTCATAGTATTAAGCTTGCTATGGGAGACTACCTGTTAGATTTTCCTATGTTTGCTATGCCCATGGGAGAGGTTCACATTGTTCTAAGAGTGTAATGGATCACCACATTAGGTACTATTGAGATGAATTTTTAGGAACCATTCATGTGCTTCCAACCAGAAGGCATGACTATTGTGGACAACACACCCCCTTTTTCATAGAAGTGGGGGACCCATCTTTAAAATGATCAAACTCAAAGTTCTCAGACTTTCTATCTAGTTCTAATCAACTCTTTTTTGAGGGAATATTTGAGTTCCTATTTCTCCCTACTTTTCTCGAGCATGGTGAGTATGTGTAGTGGTTAGATGATCCCTGTTAAGATCCCCCAGTGATCTCTAAAGTTAATGAAATCAAGTCCTAGCTGAACCCTAAAATAAATGAGGCACTTTCTTACAATATTTAACATGCTAACTTTTTTTCAAGTTTGATCTTATATCTAGGTTCTCAGAGTCTTAGTATCCCAGAGAGTTAGACTCCTAAATTTTTATGTGATACTTAGTGAGCTTAGCTGGTAGCCAGGTGAATATTTAATTCATCATGTTCATTTTCCTTTTACTTAGTCTATTTTTTGTGGATATCTAAAGGAGGAGTAGTTAAATGAAATAACATCACATGGATCTCTACCAAAGGTGTCAGATATGTCAGAGCCCAGCCAATCTGGGTTCCCTGGAATCAATATGGTCAATCTCCTAGACTTGTCAAAAATGTCAGAGTCTAAGATATCCCAAACCAATGGTAAAGTTGCATGAGGATTGTTGTAAAATTTGTTATTCTCCAAGATCTTTCAAAAATGTTAGAGCTTAGGAGAGCCCAATAGAGTGGAAGAATGCCACGTGGCCTAGAGATCAAAGTTGCCAAGATCTAACTAATGAGCTCACCTCAATGTTAGATGTGTTAGTTTCTAAAATCTGATAGAGATGTCAAAGCCTGAGAGAGATATAACATAATAAAACACTGCATGGTCCATTGTCATGCTTGTTAATCTCCTAGACCTATTAGAGATGTTAGAGCTCAAGGGAGTATGACTTATCATATCATGCCATGTGATATTTCTGTGCATATTGGTAGATGGAGCCCAAAAGACCCTAGGTTGGTCAACATAAGGTAAAATCATAATTGAAAGATCAATTGAAGAATGCCATGCCCTTCAATTGGAATTTTATTCTCACAAGTGAATATGCTGCACCTAGGTATTAACTATGCAACATGAACCAATTAGTAGAGTACACATGGCATAAAGTAGGAACCACTAGGAATCCTTGAGGATGATATGGAAGTATTCCTACTACACTCCAAACATTGATTAGATGAGAAGTTAGAACTTTATTAGACATTCTAAAACATCACATCATGATCACTAAATCTAGAAGGCTGTGAGTGATCATGATTTCTGAGTTTATAGCTAGATTAGGAAATATATGGGAAAAATTAAACCACTAATTTGAATTTGAATTCAAAACGAGTGATCATCCAAATACTATCAATGTAGAAGATGTATGCAAACCTATATAAGCTCCCAAGGTGAACTCATTATCCATTATTACTCCTAGGTTCATAGGATCTACTCCTCGCTTTTTGATCTTGCTAGTGACCTCTGTGTTTCCCCTTTGATCAAGGTTCAATATTGTAGATTCCATCCTAGCTGTAATGGTCACCTCATCCTCAAACCCCAAAATCAAGCTATAGTTTAAAGACACCACATTTTTGGATGGTTTGATGTGTTTCAAGCATTATAATGAGATGTTTAAACCCATCTAACTGGTACCCAAATCCTTAGGTAGTGACGATGAAGATGAGGCTAAGTTCAAAGATGCCCTTTGGGCATATGATAAGTGTGGGCTACATCGAGCTACATCTAATCTTGAAGTCTTTTCATATGCTAACTTGTTCATAAAATTACTACTCATGATGAAGTAGGTACGTGATGGTATCCATGACATGGTCTACTGTATGAACTCTTGAAATCAGATTGAAGACATATTGAGAGTAGCCTTCAAGGCTTACTAAAAACTCCCATAGTGTACACTCACCTATGATTCAGTTACGATGACCAACTAGACCAACTCTCACTAGATTTATGATGTCATAAAGGACTAGGTAGAGAACCCAAATTATAAATGAGTCAATAAGATGGACATGAATGTGTACACCATTCACACCTTCAAGGAGGGAATTCACATCAGGATGATCCTACTTGATCGATTGTTTAGGGAGAGTAACTACCTACATTTCAACCTTATATGGATCCCCTTGCTCCACATAATCCTCCAAGGTGGGCAAGTCCCCAAACTTAGAGGGGTGATCAATTTTAATATAATTAAGGTGTTGGGAGATTCCCAGGGAGGTGGTGACTTCTACATGATGATATACCTAGTAGATGTAGTCTAAAGGACACTCACATTCAAACCAATGGGTTCCCAGAGGCACGATGGTCCATGTATTTTTTAATAAACCATATGGCCACCAATATCAAAATAATATTTCAAAGATATGTGAGTCCTTATACTTGATGGTCTTCATGGAAATTAATGAGGCACCTATACCTCGACCATCAAAATAAATCCATGACTTTCTCACTCCTATTGGGGATTACTAGTATTGTAGGGAGGATATCATTTGGGTAGCAGGAACTTTAAAGGCTCCCATTTGCTTACCCTATTAAGTCTTAGACCACTTAACAGAGTAGGAAATCATATACCAACTGGTGGAAAGCATCTTTAAGGACTACATCAGTCACCAATAGAAGGCCTACATGTCCCTCCTGATCACCATCCAACACCACATTTATAGATCCTTCCCCCCTCTATAGAAGATGGTAGTAGGAAGGGACTCCTTTGACCTAGACGATAGATCACTAGGATGGGCCCCACATGGTGTTATACAAACTCACCTGACCAAGTATCAGGCCCATCTTAATCTAAATTATGGCTATAGTTTGAGGATGATGATGAAATCTACCTGAATCCAGTTGATGATAAATAGGTGTTCACCAGGATTAAGGCTCAAAATAAGAAGAAAGGAAAGCAAGCTCAGCCTGGGCCATATGCCTAGGCTAGCGTTGCCTCTTCCACCTTGGCCCATCCCAACAAAGATGTTCAGGCAACTCCCCCTAGATTTCAAGGAGAATTATATAGGGTGTCTCGATAACTTATCCTTGTAGAGCTCTTGCCCCTTGGCCCTAAGCTTTTCCCCCACCACCTCTTATGGTTCAAATAACTTGGCTTTAGGTAGTTCAACCTTGGGTGGTTAGGATTTAAGCATCCCTAATCCAAGAAAGTCAACCTCAAGATACATAAGCACTCAAGTTTAATGTCAATAGAAGCCTAGAGAAATGTTCAAGGTAGGACCAATAGCTGGCACCCACATAGGTCTCTTTCCCTTCTCCCTTCACTCTCCAACAACCTCTCAGGGTAACACCTAGTTTCCCAATTACTCAGTAGTCCACTTAGGTGATGCCTCCCCTCTTCCCCTTTTCACCCCCTCCATAATTCACCCAAGTGCCTCTAACCTCAACCATGCACATCATCCTCACCTCCTCATTTCCATGTGCATCATCCATCCCATAAGTAGGGCTCTCTATGGCTCCTTCGCTTGTTTAACACTAGGTCTAGATACCTATAGGTGACATGACCTCAACAAGTACATTCATCGATTTAGTAATAAGTGAACTTATGTGCACATATCAAGCATCCCAAGGCATTTTAACTATGCCTGTGGTTTCCTAGTAGATTCCTCAATCACTCCCTATGGCCTTTAGCACCTTTGATCCCTCAACTACATTAGTTGAAGTTAATCTAAGAAAAAGTCCCAAAAAGAAACAAAATGTGGCCCATCCTCAGCCTTATATTCAGGTTACAATTTCTCCATCTCAACCTCCCCCATAAACTCCCACTGCTCCTTTTGAACAACCTCTGGTGGCTTCGCACATCATTCCCAGGCATCCCTTTTCCATAAGCTTAGGTGCTTAGGGATTTAGCTTTAACTAACCAATTTAATTCTTTATACTGAATGCCCCTCTCCCTAGAGTTGTATTCCCATAAGTGAACTTGACCCAGAGCCATTAACAAGCACAGATTGTCCCTTGGGCTTCTCCATTCATCTTTCCTCCTTACGCCCTCATGCCTCCTCCTCTTCCATTATTGTAGTCTTTCATCCCTTCCACTTCATCCATTCCCCCTCCACCTCATCCTCCACCTATCATGACCATATCCTTCATCCCAACAACACCTCATTCCACCCTAATAATAACTACATTATTGCAGGTACCTGAGATGACTATGCAAGGTGACCTTAATGTGTAGTGGGACTTTGACTGCACCACATAAAACATGATGAGTTTTCTCACCCAAAAGCTCATCCAGGATGGGAGCCCTATGATCTAGTAAACTTGCCAACATCTATTATCCCTCACCATAGTGAGGACATCCATGGGATAATAGAAAGTGGTTGAGGGCCCAATCTTAGTCCTCTAGGCTATGAATGACATGTTAGAGAAGCTTATAGAGGATATGCAAGAGCAAGTCTGATCCTTGTAAGCATAAGTGAAGACATCCTTCCCTATCAAGATGATTGGAGAAGTCAAAGACAACCTCATGTAACTTTTCAAAACTCTAGGGAAGGTGTTTGAGACTCTCATAGATAACAAGGTGCAACTTCGAAGAACTAAGGCCTACTTGAAGAGAGTTGATCTAGTAGAGAGAACGTGCAAGAAGCTGGCAGTAATCATGCACAAAGACATGTTCTTAGAGTTGAAGCTCATACCCACTTTAGATCTGAGCCTATATCAAACATATGTTGGGAGCATGAGGGCTGAAATTGAGGAGTCACTAAGCCTAACATAAATGATAGTGGAACCCCTAGAAGAAGGCAAGAAAAAAATATTGGCCTACTTCAAGGAGTTAAACATCATAATGATATTCCACCTGGATGGAACTCTACTGGATATGAGTGAGTTTAGATTTCCCTTGGGTCACTTCAAATAGGTCATGAGAAATAAAGTGGCTAAGGCCAACAAGGCTGGAGCACAGGTGATGTTCAAACTCTACCCAATCCACTATGAGCATTAGTTAGGTTTTAGAGGTCAAGGTGTCCAAGGATGCCCCAATCCAAGTTTATCATAGATCAGTGGCTCTACCAAAGGTGATATTTTGAGATCCACCAATGATTTTGGCCAAGTTAGACCATGAGTTTGACTTAGTGGTAATTGTATTGGCCATCAGGGGAGTTGAGTCCAAACAGTTGGGAGGTAGTTCATTTTTAGTTCCTCCATATATCAGTTAAGTAAGCCTCATAGTATCTTTTGGAAGGAGTGGGGAGGATAATCTATTTTTTGAAATATATAAAGTTGTAACAACTTAAAGTGGCCATCATGGCCTACGATGGGAATATCATGCTACTTGGAGGCAGGCCCCATCCTTATCTATAAATGTATAACTATATTCCATTTTGAGGTTTGAAAATTCTTAGTCCTAAAACGCTATCAGAATTAAGTCAAGAATTCACATACTTTTTCCCTCACTCTTTTGGATTGTGAATGTCTTCCATGATCAACAATGTTGTAAACAAACTTATTTTAATGAATGAAATTTCTCACTTTTTGAAAAATTATGGTTTATTTATTAAAGTTTGTCAATATTTTTTAGTTATTGAATACATGTTAATGCTAAGAAAATTAAACTAATGATTTATTACTTAACAATTATAGTGGTTATAATGTGATCCATTTTTCTAGCCTGTTTATGAACCCTTTTCATTTCCATTGTAATATTCATGATATGTGTGTTAATCTATAGATAGTGTTTGAGGAATTTATGTGTTATTTACTATAGGATTATTGAATATTGATATCTAATGAAGGGTTTATAAATTAAGCATTCTCTCCTATTTCCTTAGACTTCTCCCCTTTGTGTAAAAATTGAGTCAGAACCCTCAGTGAAACTCAACACATAGTGGTGTAACTGTAGTAGGACACTTAGCTTAGTTATTGAAGAATTAACACTTTCCAAGCCTGTAAACACTCTTTCCTACCTTACCTTACCCTCATTTTATGTTTATTTTATAACACAAACATTTTCCATGGCTTTAAAAATATGTAAGGTGTGACTCAATAGTAAGTGACAAGTAGAGGATCCTTAATTTGGCAACTAATTCAGAGTGCAATTACACACCTCTTGAACCTACAGTAGTAACAATCATGACTCTTTGAGTATAAAAGATTAACCTGCTTGGTCCTTTAATTGAACTGACATTATTCCTAAAATTAATGAGGGGATATTTTATCCCATGCATTGTCTCCTGCTTTCCTTTTCAGAACACTCTATCCCATGAGTGCCTTTAGAGGCAGAAAGGTTCTTGGGGCCAAAAATAGATGGAATTAAAAGGAGGGATTTTGAATAATTATCAAACAACATCTAGGCCTTGGAGAAATATTTTGTTGAGTGCATCATGCTACCCTTATTTTACACTTTCTCCATTGTTGTGTGCTTAAAATATAGACAATAGCTGGCACTAGAAGGAGGGCCTATGAATAATTTTAAAACAACATCCAAGCCTTGAATAAATATTTTTTTGAGTGCATTGTGTTTCCCTTCCTTTATATGCTTTCTCTATTATTATGTGTTTCAAATGCAGACACCTAGTGCTTGAATGATGGTCAAATCTATTTTAAAATTTTTCTTGATAGTCTATTGGGTTTATGCTAGTGTATGTTTGTTAGTGGTGACATTTTAATTATTATTTATCTATAAAACTCCTTGGAGCCTACTGCACCTACCACCAGAGGTAGGTCCCATCATGGAAGACTAGTTGTTTCACCTTTGTAGTTTCATAAAAGGCCCATACTTGGTAGACCTAGACTTAGACCAATAGGTGATTCCACTAGCTCATCCCCTCAGTCTCCTCCAAATAGACCATCCAAAATGGCTCTCCAAGTACCTTGGTTAGTCAGGTTGGCTATCAATGTTCCTAGAGTTATCCATGACTTACTTAGGAACCTAAAATTATATCTTCCCCATTTCACCCTTGGTGTAGGATGAATGGATGAAGAGCATCTGACCTCACACAAGACTACCTTGAGACTTCTCAATGTGGAACATGAAGATGTGGTGTGAAAGTTATTCCCCTTCACCTTAATGGAATTAACCTATGACTGGTTCCTTAACCTCCCCAAAAACTCAATCACAAGTTAGGACCAATTTAGTAGTGATTTCCTAGTCCAATTTGGGCAAGTTAATGAACCTAACATTCTTTATCAGTAGTTCACTTGCATTAAATGAGAACCCAATGAGCCCATCAAAATATTCAATGCTAGGTTCTATAAAATGTATAAATGAGTCATCATGTTTTACCCACCTAATGACCGATTGGCACTTGAGATGTACAAGAATGCATTGGACCCTTGGATGGCCATGTTATTAATGCAAGACCCAAAGATATTTGACTTAACCTTGGCTTCTGCCAATATTGTAAAAGTTGATAGGCAGTTAAACCCTCAAGATCAAATGATGGATCCCATTCCTAATGTCTTTCCGCATATGCCTACATTGAAATTGTTGCCCAACACAAACCAAAATACTATAATGCTTCAGCCACTACCCATAATGAACCAATTCCCTTTGAGTCACATCACACTAAACCGACACTTGGGATTTATTAACCTAGTAAACCATGAAAGGGATCCTTAGTTATAACACCAAGTGACATTGGTAGCATCTAACAACACCCATACTACACCTTAGGAGTCTACTAAAAATGAGTTGGATGCCATCCAATGAATGGTCCAAAAACTAAGTAATGACTTTTTTAGTATACAAAGGCAAATGGGTAGTTCAAATAATGAAATTTAAAATAAGAACTTCACCTACCAAAGATAAAATAAAAATTATAGTCATCCTCAAAAATAGCCAAATCCCTTCCCTAGTAGGTTACATGAAGTTAACATCAATGAGATAGCTTTTCCTAACTGGTGCTGAGTACATACCACATATACACATAGAGAGATTGAATGTATATAATTATTTAGTGCCTTTGAGATCTTCTAGAGAGAAATGGAGGAGTACGAGGTGGTTCCAAATCACCCAGAATCATCAAACTCAGGTAGACCCCATAACACTTCCATGGTGCCAGAACCTATGGACTTTCCTAGCCAAGAAGAAAATGGGTCAAAGGAGAGTACTAGTTGTTGGCCTAGATTTTAATGCAAATAGAGAAGAAATTACAGAGTAAAAGAAAACATTTTTCACCTCAAAATTGTATTGTATTATTCTGAATCATTATTTACAAAGCATGTGAAAATATTTATAGGCTTTTCACGGGTGGTTACAGGTTAAAACCAACTTTCCCATGAACCAACAATTTATTTAAAAATAAAGTATAATAGTAAATTAAATACTAACTATACTTACTAAATATTAATCTAACAACATAAAATAAACTTTGGATCACAAAATTACTAAAAAACTCCCCCTTGATCCAAAGGGGTATAGAAAGACTGGAGCAAAGAATTGTGAATCATCCAAGTAGACTTTGCCACAACTGCAACTGGTACACTATGCATCTTAGACTGATCACATCCTGATTGTCCTCGTACTGCAGTAGAACATGATCACGCAATGTCCAACTACATCGATCCTCACACATAATACATCCAACAAGTGACTGCCCTTTGTACTATGTATGACATCTCAAACTGATGCCTAAAAATCACCAACATCTCCCATAAGCTTTTGCTCAATATTAACAATGCTATCAAAACAATGCTGACTTGTACCACACATCATCGAAGATTGATCAAAAGACTAATATGCAATATCTTCTCCCCCTATCAGGTGAGAGGTGACAAGCTGTGAAATAAAATAAACTAAGTACAAATCATTGAAATGCTCCACATCAAAGATCATAGAAACACTACATCTTTGAAAGCAAAGTACACAGTCCAAAAAATGTTACTACATCAAATCCCAATCTTAAGCCTATCAGCTTGCACAAGATGGGTGAATCACTATCTCAAAATATATAGTCATTAGATGCGGAACATGCAACTTCATGGTCATCCCATCCATCAGAAGATGTAGAAGAATAACTAGACAGAAACCTAGAAGAATGACTAGAATGGTTGGAAGAACCACCAAAATGTGATTTAGCCTTATGTTGATGTCGAGAGGACCTCCATCTAGAGGGACATTCTATAGAGAGATGTCCTATGCCACCATAATTGTAGCATATGGTCTCATGTCCACTAGAATGAGAGGAAGAATAGCCACTTGAAGAACTTTGATGCTTGTGCATGTGTCCATGTGAATGTTTGTGGTGATGCTCATGCTTTGGAGAACTAGAATGATGTCTATTCTTAAGAGAGCTTGAATGATCTCTACGTCCAGAATGATACTTATGTCTAGAATGATGCTTATGCCTAAAAGTGTGCCTCTTAGAGTCTCTCTGTTTCTCTTTGGGCTCATATAATGGATTTCCTATTTTGATATAGTATGCATCTTCAATGCATTTTTATTTCTTCTTTGTAAATTATCTCTCACATTGAGTGGGCAATTCACAAATCGAATCAAATGTAGATTTGTTAAGCTTATCGCTAAGCTGTAACATCTCTATAAAGTTCTTGTAGCTAGGACTGAGACCATTCAAAACAATAGAAATGAGTATTTCATCATCAATTTTTCCTCTAGAAGTGCCAAATTCTTGTTTCAAATTCTTAATGCATGACACATATTTTGAAACATCTTCATCATTAGTGAGTTTAGTGTTGAGCAACTGCATAAAGAGATCAATTTTTTTGTAAGTAGGTTGTTTATCATATAAGGTTTTTATAGCTTTCCATGCTTCAGATTTGATAGCTTCTATATGAATTATGACTTATGCACTACAAGTGGATTTTAATAATGCAAGAGCTTGCCTGTCACATTTGTGAAATTTTACAAGTTTTGGGGCTTCAGTAGGCAATGTTGGTTGTTTTTCAACATCCCATAAGTCATTGAATATTAATGTGTTTTCCATGTTCATTGACCATTATTTATAATTCTTAGGAGTTACACGTCTAGTGTCAGAAATGAGACTCATAATTTTAACCATGATGCATAAAAGTAAGAAATGCTATCAAGGTTTTGCCTTTACCTTTGAAATAAATTTCATTTTATTAATGATCTTGGGACTTGTGAGAGATTATATGTTCTTTGATAATACAAGAATAATAAAATAGACAAAAATTTGCATTTTGAAGGTGTTAGTTTTAACCGAAAATGCACCTTATTTCAATACAATGCATAGTTTATTCAAAATATGAGAAAAACATATCTAAACATGTCATAATAAAAAAATGATTGCACTGATGCTCTTGAAAATCCTTTTCCATAAAAAATGAGTGGTCATATAAAGAATTTGACCACTGTATGTAGAATATATGATAGTTTCAAATTTTGCTCCTCTGTCAGGCTAGGCAGACCCCCTCTCAATGCTAATTCAAAATTTTTGACTAGTTTACGGGGATCAAAATTACATATCAAGACATGATGAACCCCTCCTTGCATATAATCGTTGGAGAGCTATCCGAATCTAGTTTGCAAAAAATTAACTTTGATAAAAAATATGGCAATGTGTTTCAAAATTTGGTAGAGACGGTCACAAATGGTACTGATTTTCCTTTTTTTTAGAATTAATTGAAATGATCCCTTTGCAAAAAAAAGATTTTTGTCACTTTTGAGGGTTGAACCCTTGACCTCTATGAAGAGTGTCTTACAAAAAAATGCTTTTCTAATTGCTCTATGAGCATTCATAAGTCATACAAACAAAAACTTATATATGAACTTGGTTTTCTGTTTTATGAATAATCAAATAAAAACTTGGGCGTGGTAAATAATTCATTTGAGAATATTTTTGCTAAGTAAATTCTAGCACTTTACATTGCTGGGACCCACAAACCCTTATACCATTAAAAAAAACATAATAAAAAAATGAAAAAACTTATTATCTCAAAATTTCCAACACCATGCCCAGATTTTCAATGCCAAGCTTATATTGACAATGCCATGGCTGCCCAAAAAATTGTTGAAACCTTCAATCTTCAACACCAGTCTGTATAATTCTGTACAAAGCAGTATTATGCAAAATTTTTGGACTATTTTAGACTTTCAAAAAGGATTTTGACCAAGTAAATGATTTTTTTTAAATGCTGCGGCGTTGGGGAGGTCGAACTTCTACAAATTCTAGCTTTGAAAAACTTCTAAAACTCAAAAAAGATTTAAAATACTGAGCAACTCACTTCCAATATTGCATATACTCTCACAAAGATTTCTCAAATGAAAAAACTGTAAAAAAAACTATTTTCCCAAATTTAATCTTTTGAAATCCTTTTTAATCAGAATGAAGCTTTCTCAAGCATTCTATTCTATTCAAAAATATTAATCTAAAATTTGTAGTGAATATGAAATGCTTATCCAAGCATATGACCATACAAGACTAGTATGGAGTATTTCTTTCAAATTTACTGTAAGACTATTGAAAAATTAAATATTGAATAATTTTCCAAACAAAAATTATTTTACTAGCATACTATTTTTTGGAATTCAGCTTTCACCCGCTTGAATTTCACCATGCTTCAAACACCATGCTCTGATACCACTGTTGGCCCAGATTCCAATGCAAACAAAGAAGAAATTACATTGTTAAAGAAAATATTTTTCACACCAAAATTGTATTGTATTATTCCGAATCATTATTTAGAAAGCATGTGAAAAGCTTTATAGGCTTTTTACAGGTGGTTACGGGTTAAAACCAACTTTCTCGTGAACCAAAAATTTATTTAAAAACAAAGTATAATAGTAAATTAAATACTAACTAAATATTAATCTAACAACATAAAATAAACTAACTTTGGGTCACAAAATTCCTAACACTAGTGAGGTTCATGAATTTTAATAGTTTTAAAGGAGTAATTATGCCCTAAGGAACTAACAATTACAATAACCCATTACTACTTTGACTTCCACAAACAATGACATAACCCCACCAGATCACAATGCTAGGAACGACCCCCCCTTCCAAAATCTCATAAGCTAAAAACTCCTACAAAGATCCAATCGGTTCAAAACAAAGTAGGCTATAACATAGTAGAAGACATGAAAGATATTAAGGCAAATATCACCTTTCATGAACTTACTTAGATCACAAAGCAATGCAATCTTCTACTAAAATCCTTAAATGAAAATCCAATGCAACCCACCCAAATTAAGAAGAAAACAAATCACACTAACATACTCATCCATTAGAATAAAACTAAGGTCCTTCCCTTCCTCCTGAGTGTTAGGTTATTTATAAAGAACCTACACAATTACTTGGTGGACTCAAGAGCCTCAACAAACGAATTGCTAATAGGTATTTGTGTGAAGTTAGGGTTAGTTCCTATCAAATCAAACAAGGTGGTGGTTTAACTAGATAAGTCAGAGATCAAATTAGTGGGTGAGTTTTTGAATGTCCACATGCAACTAGAATCCAAGCTGATGATTCAATAGTTCATAGACATCCAAATGGTAGAGATTCTCAAAGCCTATGGCATGCTCCTCAATAGGGGCTGGTATAAAATTTTTAATGGGTACATAGCCACTAACTTATCTCATATGTGGTTACCCGAGAGAGGGGTAGCCAATAGAATTAGAGTGGATAGAGAACCCCACATGAAATATATGATAACTGAGTAAAACATAATCAATTAGAAAGTGAACCTAGTATCCTTGGACTTAGGGAATTATATGCTCAGAATAAAACTTACTAAATATAAAGATAATAATGAGCTAAACTTGCAAGGCCTATGGTCTCTCTACATCGATGGGGTTCATTCAAAATAAGGTAGTGGGGCTAGTGTTCTACTAGGGAACCACCAAAGAGAAAGATACCTAACTTCATATAGGTTACAGTTCCCCTGCACAAATAATCTAACAAAGTATTAAGCAATAATCTTAGGGTTGCAGTTCACATTAAAACATAAAAAAAATAACTAAGGGTATTTAGTGACTCTGAGCTGGTGGTCAACTAGGTTAAGAGTAAATTTAAATGCAAGTTATCTTACTTTAGGAGGTATAAACATAGGGCCTTAGACTCAATGGCATCTACATCATCAAACTTAACTCCCCCTGATGACATTGAGTTTTAGGAGTTCTCTATGGAACTAATCCCTTGTCGATTCATCTTAGACAATGTGACACATATATAGGTCTTTGAGGATTATCAATATATTATCTAAATTATTAACAATAATTAGGTATTTGAAGCCCAGATACTTGACAAAATAGACAAAGACAACCCTAGAGCCAAACTTGATAAGGATGTGATCCTTAATATTTGAAGGAATTGAATCCTGAAAGGGATGATTTCACTAGAGAGAGAATTTGACACCTTATACCTTGCAACCCAGATGAAGAAACCCAAGTTTGAAAACTAGAAGTGTTGAATCATCAACCTCAATGCTATGGAAAAACCACAAATTATTAATGTAGGCCCTAATTGGATGGACCTTGAACTTGAACAACTACAAATGTTGTTGCTAAGATATAAGGATGTAATTGTTTGGGCTTATGGAGACCTCAAAGTCTTTGACCCGAGGGTGATTACTCAGACCATTCTACTCAAACCAAGTCAAAAACCATTTAGATAGAGACAAAGACTTGTGAACCTAATAATGGAACATTTAATACACAAAAAGGTTAAAAAGTTACTCTATACTAGGATAATCTATTTAGTTTTCCACTCTACCTGGGCAACCAACCTAGTACCCATGTATAATAAGAATAGGAAAATCCATTTATGAATATACTTCTAAAACCTAAATTGATATTTAGATAAAGATAACTATTTATTACCTTCTATAAATGAAATGATCCAAATAGTGAGTGGATCCCAGATGATTTCCTTCTTGGACAGAGCCTCTGGATATAACCTGGTCTTAGTTAATACATAAAATTGAGTCAAAACTAAATTCACCACCAAATGGGGTACATTCACCTACAAATGAATGTCATTTGGGTTGATCAATGATGGAGAAACATTTTATAGGGTGATGGATTTTTATTTTGAAGGTTTAATTGACAAGTGAATAATAATTTATATAGATGACTTGATTATGTTTTCAAGATACAAATCAAATCACATACACCACTTACATAAGGTATTCTAAAGAGAAATGAGGTATGGTATTTATCTAAACTCAAAGAAGAGTGTGTTTAATGTCATTGAAGGTAAGATTCTCAGTCATATCCTCACACAAGAAGGTATTGCTATCGATCTATAAAGAGATGATGTGATTTTTAAGTTAACTCTACCTAATAACAAGAAATAATTAAAATCTTTCTTTGGGAAAATTAGCTTTATTCACAATTTAATATTTGGATTTTTCAAAATTGTAAAACATATAAATGCTATGTTGAAATAGGATGCAAAAGTGGAGTGGCATGCTGAATCGAAGAAGTATTTCTAAGATATAAAAGAATATATCATGTAGGCCCTAGTGTTGATCATTCTAGACTTTACACAAAATTTATACATTTACCATTTTGTTTATGAGCACACCATAGCTGCCTGCCTCACACAAATATTGTATGGTTAATAACATCCTATTGATTTTATGAGCACCAATCTCAAGGATGTAGAACTAAAATATAACTCTCTTGAAAAACAAGATTATGCATTGGTTAAGGCTATGAATAAATTCAAGAACTATATATTAAAAAATAAGGTGCACGCATTGATCTCAGAACCGAACATCAATTAAATCTTGGGATATAATGAATTGGGAGAATGCAAAGGCAAATAGATGACCAAGCTATAGGAATATGATTTGGAAATCAAACATATCAAGTTGGTTAGAGGGTAGGGACTTAACCATCTAATAACTGAAATATATCTAAGGATCATTGTGTACCAATTAAACCAAGAGATAGTACTACAACAAGATTGGTACACCCCAATCATATATTTCATGCTCTATGGTAAAACACTCACTAGGCTCAACCAAACATAGAAGAGACCCCTCAAATTGAAGGTTGTACAGTACAAGCTGAAGAAGGTATTTATATTTAGGAAGAATCATGAGGGCATCTACCTTAGATGCTTATCATAAATGGAAGCCAAAGAAGTAAAGGCAAACTTCTATGATAAGCTAGGATCTGGATACCTTGCAGTAAATGTGATGGGACACAAGATACTTCAAGCAGGCTATTACTAGCCTACCCTATTCAAATATATCTATGACCTATTTACACTTATCATCAATGTCAGATCTTCACTAAAATAGATATCCACACGGTAATGCCATTACAAATAGTTATAAAAATAATGCCATTTTGCCAATAGGGGTTTAGATTACATAGGAGTCATCAACCCCAATTCCTCATTTGGATATAAGTTATGATTATAGCTATAAATTATTACACAAGTTAGATCAAGGTAGTGGAAACAAAGACAAACACTACTAATGAAGTCACAAAATTAATGGAGATCAACATAACGACCCAGTTTGGGACCCCATATCATTAGTATGTTATAATGGTCTTTCATTATAATCCATGGAGTTCACTAAGTGGGCATATGATGAAGGAATCTAATTGAGATCCTCATCTAATTACTACCTGCAAGGTAACAAATTGGAAAAATCAATCAACAAGAATATAATAGACTCTATCAAGAGGTCTCTAGAAGAGAAACCATAGGAATGACATTCATTACTTAAATTTGATCTATGGGTTAATCACACTAGACATAAGTAATCCCTCAAGAGTTCTCTATTCCTAATAATCCCCAATATTGAGCTAGTTTTTCCCATTACACTTAGACTACCTACATAAAACTTTATACAATAATATATGGAACAAGATGATAGAGTGAACTTTAGGTTCTTGGACATTATCTAATTATAAGAAACCCAGGATTGGGCATTAATCAACTTTGGAAGGCATCAGATCACTGTCAAGTGATGGTTTAACAAGAGGGATAAGGTGAAATCTTTTAGTATTTATGATATGGTATTGTTGTGGGATAAATCCCATAAAAGGAAGGGCTAGGACTCTAAGTTTGATCTTCTCTATATTGGCCCATACTAGATCACCGAGTTACTTGGATAGAATGCTTTTTGTATTAAAGACCTCAAAGGCAATGACCTCCCACTACTGGTGAATGGATATTTCCTAAAGCATTACTTCTTGGATACCCCTTCCAATGTAATTTTAGAGTAATCTTACTAAGGGTGGTAATGTATATATTAGACTAGTTTGTTTTAGTTGTGTGTTTATTTATGTTGTGTGTTTACTTTTGTTGCATTTTTTATTTGGTGTTGTTATGATCCTATGGTGTTCATCTTCTGCCAATCGTGCCTTGGATCTAACCTTCAATTGAAACTAAGATAGTGAACAAAAATGGAAAATTCCTTTAGCAAACTCATAATAAGTAACCACTCTAAATAGTGACAAAAGCCTAGGAGGTATAATTAAGCTTTGGAATACCAGAGGTGAGCTTTCATTTCAAGCAAGTCAAAGGTTGTAAGCAAGTCTTTTACAATTTAGATCTTAGAGGTTAGTGATTCTTAATGAAATAAGTGAATTTTAAGATAGCCCCATTTCCTGACAGAAACCATCCAATTGCACTTAATAAGAACATCCTGATGAAAAGTGAGATCACTAAACCAATCTAAGATTGACTAGGTATTTAGAGATTTCCAAGCACCCCATCACCCTTGTCTTGGTCCCAAACTTCAATGGATAAAACTACCAAATATTTTGATAATAAAACTTAAAGGAGATTGGAATAACATAAAAAATCTAAATTTTGAGACTTCCTCAAAAAGGCTATTCAAGCAACCTCCATCATAGTATTTTTGACCTAGCTAGCAGTGGAGCAAGGCCTTGAATGTAATTAAAGGTATCTCTATCAGGGATATAGATACTTGGATGGTAGTAGATAAATGCCCATACCATTCCTTTATAAGCCATATATCCAATAATTCCCTTTGGGGAGATATAATGCCTAGCCTAACCTTGAATTGTTTAAGTGAAATCTAAAATTTAATCAATTGAAAATATATAACATCACACACACTACTGATCTCTTAAGGGAATAAGGCTTAGTATGTCACTTGCTATCCATGAATTTAGTTCCTTATTTTTTTGTTTTGCCTAAAGATTTCCTTATAGTCTTTGTTTTGTGTAAGAATGAAAGTTAGTAGCTTAGGTTCTAATTGCTTAACACCACTTTCCCCATGGAAGTCACCATTTGTTGTGGCTAACACACCCCCTTTTTCATAGAAGTGGGGGACCCCTCTTTAAAATGATCAAACTCAAAATTCATGGACTTTATATCCTATTTTGATTAACTCCTTTTTAAGAGAATCTTTGAGTTCTTATTTTGCCCTACTTTTTTTGAGTGTGATGAGTATTTATAGTGGCTGATTGATCACTGTTAAGAGCCTCTAGTGACCTTTAAAGTTAATGTAATCGAGTCCTAGCTGAACCCTAAAGTAAACTAGGCACTTTCTTACTTTTGAAATAGTTTATAATAAAGGAAATTAGATTGTGGTGATAAATACACTATCATAGAGGGATTAATCAGTTGAGTCATTATTATGCATAATGACTATTTGATAGGCAAATTGGCTAGAAGAGGGAAGATTAGAATGGGAGAATAAAAATGCTACCCATGATTTGATTCAAAATCTTCAGTAGGGTTCTGGGGGATCTAAAAATTTTTTATGAAAGGGAAGTGCATTATGGTATAAATATAGATTATACCTCTATAAGCATTATCTCTTAAAATATAAAATCTTTCAAGAATATCACGCATCTCTATTGGGAGGCACTTAGGATTTTGGAAAATATATCATAGGATCAAGTAATATTTATTTTTAGAAGGACTCAAAGGAGATGTCAATAAATATGTGGTTGAATGCATGGTATGTCAATAGAAAAAAGGTGAAACCATTAAGACCCCAAGTATTTTTTAGTGTTTATCCATCCCTAGCTAGTGTTGGGAGAAGGTTTTCATGGATTTTGTTACCAGATTACTGTAGTCTAAGGGTAAAAATGTTATCATGGTAGTTGTGGATTGAATCACCAAGTATGCTCATTTTTGTTCCTTATCACAACCATTTGTTGCCAATATAATAGCTTCTACTTTTCTCAATACAATTCAAAAATTGCATGATAATCCAAATATCATTGTAAATGACCGATATCCCATATCTACTAATATTTTTTAGACTAAATTATTTGCATGTTTAGGCACCCAGTTGGCTCATAGCTCATCCTATCATCCTCAATCTTATGGATAAATAAAGGTAGTCAATAAATATCTATAATGGTATATTCATTCTTTTGTTTTTGACAAATAAGATAAATGGGTTCATTAACTACCACTTTTTGAATGGTGGTATAAGACTTATTTTCACACTTCTAAAATATCCCCCTTTGTGGAATTGTATAGGTGTCATACCTATCTATCACTTTAGACTTGATGGTGCATCCCAAGGTTTGATTTGTTGAGGAACACATTCACCATCAACATGAGGTGATAGTTAGTTTGTGAGAGAATTTAGCAATGGCATAAAATAGAATGAAGTATTAAGTAGATCAAGATTGTAGTGAGTGACATTTTGATATAGATGATTGGTTCTTTGTGCATTTATATACATACAAGTAGATGCCTATAAAACATTATAAAAAAGATAAAAAAATGTCCCTTTAGTATTATGTCCCTTATCAAATCTTGCAAAAAATTGGTAGTGTGGCCTACAAGCTATAATTACCCCCCTCCACTCATGTACATCTGATATTCCATGTATTTTGCCTGAATAAGGCAATTAGACACATAGTTTTCACTCAGACTGAGTTACTTGAATTAGATGAAGAAGGTCGATTCATTCTAGATCCTAAAGATATCCTTCACATGTGTACTAAGTAACTATGGACTAGGTTTATTAAGGTGTATTTGATCAAATGGAAGAATCTACATTCTAAAGATGCAACATGGGAGGATGAAGTGTTCCAAAAGTAACATCATAGTTTGATTTAATATTGAGGACAATGTTATTCTAAAGGGGAGGGCATGTTACTCCTTTAACCTATAGTATGTCTAGGGATATATGTGGCCTACTTATGGCTTACATACCTTCATATTATCTTATTACATTTCTCAACATTTTTAGTATGGTTGGCCTATGGAATAACCATGGATAAGTAGATCATATATAGGAAGTAGTGGTTAGTATTTTATCATAATATTTTAAATTCTATTCCTATTACATTATTGTGGAGGTTTCCCCCTCAAAGTGGCTTAGTCATAATATTCAAGTATTCTACTTCTTCACTAGTTGTTGTTGTGGATTTGCTTATTCTATGATTAATTATGTGTTATATTATTCTATTGATATGAATCATCTAAATAATTTCATTATAAAGATGGGTACAAAGTATTATCATGCCATGGGATAAGGAAAGAGAAGATGGTATGGATGAAGAAATATCCCAATAACAAGCCCAATAACTTGGAGGCAAAACATTAAATAGACAAATGATTTCAGAGAGGAAGAGAATTAAGAAGTGAAAGTAATTAAAAATAAGGCCAAGAAGAAATAGAAGAAGAAGAGGTGATAAATCATTTAAGACTAGATCAATGAGATCTAGGGAAAAATTTAAAAAATCATGTTGCATCTCATGACAAAGGAGTAGAAACAAGTTCTATGGAACTAATTAAGGATAAGAACAAACTAAAAAAAGATGGAAGGGGAGATTTCAACCAAAAAAATCAAGATTCTAGTACTAAAGGGGAAGAAGAAAAAGGGGAATTCTGGAGGGTCAATCTCTTTCAAGACTTAGTTAGAGAAGAAGAAGAGTAGTCCCCTATTATTTATCTCAGAGCAATGAACTAGGATTGGCTTCCCCAATAGGGGGACAGAGAAAAACTCTAAAGTAATGTAATGTGAGATTAACAAGATATGCAAAGCAATTGGCTGATCTAGGCTTAAAGTCAGAAAAGGAAAATCAAATCATAAAGAGATAAGAATAAGAGATAACGAAAGACATGGAAAATAGAAGTCAAATTACATTGGAACTTATTTTTTCAAAGGGACATGTAAATCTCGTAGATGAAAGTCATTTATTGGAATACTAGAGGGATGAATAATGCAAAAAAACATAAGATTGTTAGAAATTGTAGGAAAGAACACATATCTATAAGATTTTTTCTCCAAGAAACTAAATGGTAGAGAGTAATTTTGATAGTATTAAGGATAAAATTTGGAATAAGGCATCCTATTATTAATTATCTATGAAGGAGTATTAGGTGGTTTATCTATTCTTTGGGATCCACAAATGGTGAAAGGAGAATTTCTCTATAAAAATAACCACCATCTTGTTATCCTTTTCACAAGTTTACAAGATAATCTATCTTAGATCTCTTTCAACATCTATGCTCCTAACTCAGGTTTGGGAAGAAGAAATATTTTAAGGGACTTAAAAGAGTTCAGATGATCTTGTGAGTATTTCAAGTGGATGGTGGTTGGGGATTTATACCACCCCTTAACCTTGGGGTAAAAAAGGTGGTTTATAACTTTTTACAAATAATATGATGGATCTAGCTTTGTTCATAACTGAGTGTGGCATCACTAACATTAAAATTATAAGATCTAATTATACCTAGTCTAATATAAGAGTGGGGAATAACTTAATCTAAGTGAGGATTAATATATTTGTATTATTTGTAGATTGGATCATGATTCACAATAGTTGCCTATCTTCTCTTCCTAGAACAATATCCAAATACAATCCTCTCATGTGTATTTTGGAAACACATGTGAAGAAGGATAAGATTCCTTTAAAAATTTAAAGCATGTGGATTCACCTCAAGAAATCAAAGAGATAATTAAGGAGTGGTGGAATTTAGATGTAAAAGGAACTGTTATGTTGAAGGTAACTAGTAAGCTAAAGTATGTGAAACTGAATGAGAAAAAAGGAATAGGGAGGTATTTGGAAATATTTTTTTATTACAATAGGAAGGTCTTAATAAAAATTATTAGATTGGAAAGAGAAGTTGAATCTAATGGAATGAATCAAAATATGTTCCAAAGAGAAATACTTTTTCTTAGTGAATTCCATTCACTATAATCTAAGGAGGAATCCTTATGGAAATAGAAATCTAGGGATATTTGGCTGAAAAAAGAGCTAAAAATATGAAATTCTTCCATGTTTCCACCCTAAAGAATAAAATCTTGAACAATATCAGAGAAATTCCTAAATCTAATGGATCTATAAGTAGGAATAATTTAGAAATTAAGGTCAAAATGGTTTTAGTTCTAAAAAATCCTTCTCTTTGGTGCTAACACTAACTTATCAGAGATAGAAAGAGATTTGTTAGGAATCATCCCCTCTTTAGTATCTCAAATGGCTAATGATTCATTTTTTATATTCCATCAATAGAGGAAATAAAGTTTGAAATGTTTTTTATGGAATGAGAGAAGGTAAGGGGAAGATAACATCATTTGACTAAGTTCTTGTCAACTCTGTTCTTTTTTATTTTCATTTATCCATCTTCCTTTATTTCCTAGTTAGAGAGTGGTTTCATTTTTGTTTCCAATAGGGTCTTGTTTCTTTTGTTACTATATTTTTATTTTTAACATCAATAAGTTCTCTCTAATAACCTCAAAAATTCCATTCCCCACTCTTTTGATACTAATTTTTCTATCCTTAAAATCTTAAGTTTATTTCTATCCATATACCCCACAACATGTGTGGTAAAGCCAAATTCCAAAGAGTTTTTAATTGAGTGTCAAAAAATGGTGATACCCATTATAGAAAAAAGTTAAGTATAGATACTAATTGGAATCAATAGACTTGAAATTTATTAAGCATGAAGCAACACATATTTTAGGTAAATGAACAATCTAAAAAGAGGCAATGTATAGTTTTGCAATCTTCTTTACATAAAACACATCTTCTTAGAATCTTAAGTCCCTTTTTAGTCAAATTATCTTGGGTAAGAATCTTATTCTATATTGATATCTAAAATAATAGGTTGATTTTTTGAAAAATATTCTTTTCACATACCTTCAACCAATGAAAACCTTGGGCTATGATTCAAAGAGTATAGAGTATCTATAACTAAGGCTATAACTACCCTCTATCATAGAAGTCTAGACTAGTTCATCATATTTTTCTCCTTACCTGATATGGAATCCTTTTAATAATTTTGATGAGGAATTTACATGTTGAATAACTTCTTAGTTAGCATTATTCAAGATAATATCTTTCCAAGTCTTGATTGAATCTCTAATCTCAATATAATCAACTAGTCTTTCTCCCATAGTAAATTTTATTGGAGTATTGATGTATTTCCAAGGTTCCATAAAATTTATAGGAATATTCAGTAACCAATCATCTTCCCAAAAGTTTTTTTTTTTCCAAAACCCACATTCCATTTGGTACACTTTTTTATAATATTTTTGAATTTAACCTTACCATTCTAACAAATAGAGCCTATAGGAAAATATTCTTTAGATAGGGAGTTGACAAACTCATTATTGTCCAAATATTTTATCTTTAAAATATCCATCCATTGGTTTTTTTCTTTCAAGAGTCTCCATGAACTTTTATATAATAGGGTTTTGTTCATAGTTCTTGGCCTTATTCCAAATCCTCCCTATTTCTTAGGGTGACAAACCTTATCCCAAGAAATCAAGGCAATTCTTTGTTTTTATTGAACACCATGTCCATAAGAATCTCTTTTTGTATTTATTCTATCTTTTTTGCTACCTTAAAAGGATTATAAGAAGGTCCATGAAATAGATAGGTAGGCTATGAAGATAACTTTTTGTAATTTTAATATTTCTAGATTAACTGAGTAGACAACCTTTCTATCTCAAAAGTTTCATCTGAAATCTATCTAGGAGGGTATTCCAATAGTTTTCATACACTTTACATTTAAACAAAGGCATACCTAAGTAGACTAAGGGAATTTAATTAATCTGACACCTAAGTATTCTATTAATTATTATTTTTCTAAGGGGTGTATTAATAAAGAAGAGATTTTTTTTCCAAATTGACTTGCTAACTAGAGACCTTCACATAATGGTCTAGGAAGAGCCTAGTTTCTTTAATTTAATTCACTGAAGCTTCATGTAGAATAATTGTGTCATCCAATTTTTTTTGATGAGTAATATAAATGATACATTATTAAAATGTGAAAGCTTAAATCTTGACCCAGTTATGGGCTGCTACAAAACTCATTCCTAAAGCTTCTGCCATGATGTTGAAAATGAAATGGGATAAGAGGTATCCAATGCCTAAGATCCATTTCACTTACAAAAGAACCTAATGCAAAACATATATAATAATCAATAATATAGGAGATGAGATACATGAGTAGATTAGGTTCCAAAACTTTTGTTGAAAGCATAGTTTGTCAAGTACTTTATCCAAATATATCTAAGAGACATAGTCATATGCCTTATTTTTGTCTAGATTGAGGATCATCCCTTCTTTTTTGCCTTTCTCCATTGAGTGAATAATCTCATGGACATATATAATAGAGTAAATAATTTGAATACCTTGGATAAATCCACTTTATTGTTCATATATGATTGAGGACATGATTTGTTGCATTCTCAAAGAAATGATCTTAGTGAATAATTTATACAAAGTATTAAAAAGACTCATTGATATGAAGTATTTGAAGTCCTTAACACCCTAATTCTTGGGGAAAAGAACCAAGAAGGTATTCTTGATTTCTCTGAGTATCTTACCAGATATAATTTTTTTTGATCAATTACAAACACTTCAGGGTGAATTATCTCCCAAAATATATGAAAGAACACTAGAGGAAATTCGTCAAGACCTAGAGCTTTGCTTCCTTAAAGAAGAACACCTAAAACTTAACCTCTTCCATATAAATTGGGATAATTTGATTATCATTTTTTTGAGTGAGAATGGTTGGGTTGACATTTAAGACATCTCCTTTTAAATCTAAAATTTTTATATTCTTCTCAGTGAGAATATTTTTGAAGTACCAAATAGCTTCCTCTTGTTTTACCCTTTTTATTATAAAACATTATGTTTAATAGGTATAAAACTTTAAAATATTATTCAAATTACAATATATGACATTTAAGCATAAATATGAATGTAAAGAAAATTTGATAATTGAAATTGATTGACAAGTGGCATATGCTAAAAATAGTAAGTAAAATCAAGTGTAAGATACTTATCATCTTCTAATTTCTATTTGACTATAACTAGTGTCTAACAATGGAAATTAGGATAAGTTAGGACTATGATAACTCAGGTATGAAAGCATAGTTTTTGGTTGTGCTTAGATAAGTCTATGCTCACTAGATAAAAACATAGGCTGATCATGTCTATTGACTATGGATTTATTTATTTTGACTATGAAAAAATTATGACTACTTTGCTGCCTATGCCTGTGTCTATTGAGAGGGTTGATATATTGTGATTATGTACGTGTGATGCTTAAAACTCTATTTTCCTTCTCATTATTTTGAAAACCTTAGGGGTACATGTGAGAGAGAAACCTAAAATTAGTGAGGGGAAGTGTAATGGGCTGAGCTCACCTCAATCACCCCCATTGATGATTGATTGTTGCCTATGTATCCAAATACTCTGAGGAGGGAATCAATACACACATAGTTCTTCCACCTAGTGTGATTACGCACTTGTGTTCCTTGACTATAGGTATGCAATTATAAATTTGGTTTTGATACTTGAAAATGTTATCTCTTGAAATTATTTGAAATGATATAGACTTTATTTGAAACTAATCCTAGCGATAGATCTTGAACTTGGAAAGAATATGGCAAATTTGCTCAGTGTGCAATAGTGTAAAATATAGATGACAACTAAATATCAAGTCCCTTAATGAATGAACTTTGATTTGTATTTATAGTGAAACTTTTGAGTAATTTCCTTGAGCCAACTTGTGAAACTTTTAGGATGACTCAAA
Source organism: Torreya grandis (assembly GCA_037957365.1). NCBI lineage: Eukaryota > Viridiplantae > Streptophyta > Pinopsida > Cupressales > Taxaceae > Torreya > Torreya grandis. The sequence goes on from JARHVA010001816.1 coordinate 1,035,354, forward strand.
TTAATATTTAGAATTTTAGAAACTAGCCGTTAAATGGCACAAGGATAAGGTTACATGAGGTGGACAAGTACACAATAGCAAACATGCCTACCTAGTGTAGATTTGTACCAAATAATTAGGGGTAATTATCCTTAGGTTGTAAATAGTTTTAGAGTAATATAAGGTAGTTTGGGCATTGACTTGGAAATTGTGTGTAGTATTGATGACAAATAGAGGGGTCAAGTCCACATATAGATAAATGGTGAATAAGGCTTATGTATTTAGTTGTAAGTTAAATAGTTTAAGATATGTCAAGAATTAACATTTTAAAGTAATTATGACCAGATTTAGGTATCTAAAATTTACCTCCTCTTTATCCTCATAATGAAATTGCTAGAGTAAATGAGAAAGATATATTTGAACATATACAACACAATTTGTTTTCTGATAGGTAAATCTAATTGTGCAAGGTACTCATTTTAGGAAACCTTACAATAACACATAAAGTAATCATTGTTTATATTTTAAGTTTAAAAAATATAAATCTCTAAAATTTTGAAATTGAAAAGACAACAAGGAAGGAGTATACATGTAATGATATGCAACCATGTTGCTTTGTAACTTTTAAAAGAATTGGAGAAGTATGACCCCTTGTTGAAGCACTTGGAGAGATGGTTCCTCATGTTGAACCATTGACAGATTGACAGTGATTAAGTCCCAAATTTGAATAACTAATCAAGCCTTTGAGTTGGAAATATGCATGTTCCAACTCTCATAAATGGGAAGAAGTACCCAATTACTATTCCAAAATAATGTGGAAACATTATGGGTTTACTATAAGTGATGCCAAGGCTGTTGAGGGTCATTAGAATTGAACATACATCACCCATAATAAAATATGGAACAACACAATGGTTTTGATAGAAGTAATTCCAAGTCCATTAAGTATCACTAGACTTGAACGTACGTTACCTATAACAAAATGAATCACATTGTAGTAGACAAATCTAGATTCTACTTGCATGATTGAAAGAGAATGAGCAATATTCATGCCCCCATCATGACCTCATTGATATTATATTTAAAATTAAATAATGATCATTTTTCATTGAATCTATAAATTATATTGTAGTGTGTATGTGCATGAACTAATATCATGTATTTTGAATATGAAAAATGTATATGTGTGCATGAACCAACATCACGCCCTTCGAATCTATGCAAAATGATATAGAATGCCACACATCTATATGATCAATTGTAATTGTATGTGAATCCTTTAATTATTATTATTGTAAATATTTTTTATATGCCCATGCATATGCATCCAAGTGTGTATGCTTTTTTTACTAAACTATTTTTAAAGTGAGTGCATATGCATGTCATATGCCTCCATAATATATATAAATGTGCTAGTTACTATCATGTCTATGATTTATGAACTTAATTTGAATATTTGAAACTTATTTTTTATCATAAAACTTGATTTTTTAATATACTTTGAAACTTTTACTTTGTAATAAAATCTAATTTTTATGCTCATGGAGGCTTGAATATATAAGATAAGTCCACTATAGTGCCCCCATTTTGAGATGAAGGATATATCCTGCAAGTCACTCATTTCAAAATAATATTTAACTGCATCATGTGATAAATATATAATTACATATAATCATGTCAACATGTCAAGATTACTTCATCATAATAATGTAATTATCATTGAATCATGTATGTATCATATTGAATACAAGGCATACAAGTGTCATGAGTAGATATATATGCTCAACAAAACATATAGTAAAGTAATCATCTCTAAATAAATCTATGCATTAAAAGTGCATGATGTGGATCAAGGAACCACTAATCAAGATCAACAAGCATAAAATGCATAATAAAAAATGTCATATAATGTTACACATAAGGCCAAGGGCCTCATAAAATGACATTATTAACCCTAGAAGTGACACAAATAACTAAGTCCCCACACACACATGATTTGAACCAGGGATAGGTGCCTATAACGGAAGGAGGTAAGGAGTAGCACACATAGACCCAAACATCATAGGTGCATGTGCACAATAATGATTTTCAAAAAAGTAGGTGATAGCCAAAAAACTTAGTCCATGTGTACATATGACAAGTCAAAAAGATCAAGACATGAAAAATCCATTTATACCTAAATAACTCAATGGAGATCATGGAGGATAAATGATGAAGTTATGACAATTAACTTGATTTTAACAGATAATTGGGAAGTAATGGAAGATGATGTGGTAGCTTACCTAAAGTAGAACACCAAATTAACTATTAAGGAAATAATGAGCATTACCTACTGCTAAACTTACAAGTGACATAAAATACTCCTTAGAAGTATATAAAAGACATGGACCTAAAGAGATAAATTAATAGATAAATAAGTAAAAATGTGTTGGATTACTATTAGAGAGTTAAAGATATAAAAATTTAGATAATTTATGCTGTTAAATCGCTAAGAAGCACATTGTAACCATGGACCATTGAATCATGAATACAAGTATTTACTAAATCTATTATGATAGTGTTCATGGTGGTTGGAGGTCATTTTTGTACATAATATTTTTATGCTCATTAGGTGTATGAATGTTTAGATGGGCTAGTGTTATATTTAAATTGACATCGATATGTGTTCATAGTATTATGAGGAAATATTTAAGGAGGATCCAAGTAATCATATGAATGCAAGGCACACACATGACTATATGAATGGGACCATTGCCAACTAACCCTAACCTAGCCTAGTTTTCCCTTTCTGCACCTCGAGTGAGCGTGTGAGCTCAAACTCATGTGATGTATGTAGATTAAGAATCCAAAAGGGGCTAGTTAATTATTAGTGAATAAATATCAAATAAATTGAAGACCTAAATACTCAAGACCAATCCATATGTTGATCTATGATAATCAAACAAGAAATGCAAGTTGGAAGGATAAAAACAAGACTTTACCTCCCTTGAAGATGTGCTTGAAAAATAACCTAAAATGGTTTGATCTTTGATTGTAGATGAATAATTATTTGTTGATGTTTGTTTAATTTCATGGGGAAGCACCTCTCCTTGTATACACTTGGTCTTGGATTTGGATTGGAATGAGAAAGATAAAGTTGATGAAACTACTTTGAATAATCTAACAGAGTAAGTTTACACTAGGAAGCTAATGAAATGAGACGTAAAAGGGTTCTATTTATAAATTATCCAAATTGGTATGGACCATTCATCTCATAATAATATGGAGGGTTTAGGATCAATCTTTAAATCCATGATTACACCTTTGGAGTGTGTAAAATGTGCCACTTAAGACCTTTTGGAGTATCGAAGGCAAATTGGAAGAAAGTATAATTATTAGTCCTCTTGAGTGTGTAGGAGGGGTGTAAGAGGTGTAAAAGTGTGTGTAAGTGGCCATGTCATAAGCCACCTTACCAAGACTCCAGTCCATTCCATTGACTTTCCCCTATGACATCACCTATGTGAGGCCATCATTCAATTTTTATTTTAGGAAAATAGGATAATTCAAATCCATGGAATTTACTATTAGAGGAATGATTAAGATAATTAATCAAGGTGATTAATTAGAAATTAGAATAAAGGTAAAGTTTTGGAATGCTTATTTATCCATAAAGTGTTCACTTAATTGGCTTGTGAAGATACTTGCAAAGGGTTGATTATAATAAAGATGAATCATATAGGATAAATGATGTAAGATAATCTATTATCCCAAATAGGGATGTATCACTATGATTTTGGGTTAAATTGGTAGTTGTGCAATAAATTAGGTCCAATTGGATATTTATGGTTAAACTTTCATGCAATTTTAGAATTTTTTTCCAGATTTAGTTTAAACATGAAAGTGGTTAAAATGATGTGTCTACATTTTTCCTTTGTTTGATAAGGAGTTATGAGACACTAGGCCAAGTAACATATTTTTAAAGATTGAAAAATTTGTCAAAAAGAAATTGATAACACTTGAAGAATGATATATTCACTCTTCTCTTTTTGAAAATTTTATGAGTAAATAAACTTAAATTGATTCCCTAAAGGGTGCTTTGGTTAGCCCTAGATTCCCCCTCAAGGGGACAGTTGGGGAATAAGTTGAAATATATGGGCCCTTGAAAAAAAGAGGAAGAAATAAGATTTGATCACAAGTCTATGTCCCAATAGGTAAAATGTGATCATGGATACAATAAAGTGCCCCATTAGGGTGATTTTGATCACTAATCAGTCTCAATGGTTTACCCCAATAGGCAAGATTTTCACATTGAGAATGAGGATTAAGCACTTGATGAAGTGGTTGGGGAATAGTAGACAAGGAGAGTTCATACTATAACATTACTGAATAGACTTCCAACATCTTGATTTTTGATATATCACTATATGGTATGTGCTATGATATAAAACACCATGACAACCAAGCCACACTATACATAAAGACCAACCCCCAATTCTAATAGATAAGAAAATAATGCATCAATGATAAAAACCATGATGACAATGCTGTCAAATGCTAATAGATGGACTCAATTACAATTGCATAATAATAAACACCATGAAGATGATCCTATTGGTACAATATATTAAGTGAAGGAAATAATAGAAAAGGGAAACAAAAAAACAATGTAAATAAACAAGCAAACATGAACTAAAATAAAAGTAACAAAAAACATCCAGTTGATTAAAGAAACACACCAAGAATAATCAAAGATAATAATGATAAACAAACACATAAACAGACCATAAGATAAGTATTTAGTGAATCATTTGTGTGTGTGAGTGTAAGGAATTTCTCTTGGGTACTTGGGAAACTGACAGGACTAGACGGTAACCTAGATGGAAGGGGGGAATATAAGAAAAAGGAAGGGGTGGCTAAGCTAACTCCAAATGCCCCATCTCAAGTGGATGCTACCTACATAGTCTTAAGGACTTTAGGTCAATTATAGGTCTCCTAGGGATATGGGATAGAATAAAAATGATGACAAGTAAGAGATTTGATTATAGAGTAAATAAGAAGGGCATATTCAAAAAAAATGAGAGAATTTTGAGATAAACCGGTAACAAGGAATGGTTAATAACACTAGTTAAGGTGACCTAGGATGCCCCATGCATCCAAGCATTGCCTACATAGTCTGTGCAGACCTCAAGTAGATGTAGCTCTCAAAAAAATGGAAGGGAACAAAATTGAGAAATGATAGAGGTAAATGAAAATGGTCATGGGTGGATAAGGGGCTCCCACTAGGTAAATGTGATAAACCACACCATCTAAGGTGATTGGAAAATAGGATGACAAAGCAAGCAAAAATTGTGGGTCTTAATATCTCTCATGGAGTTTGTAAGCCTCTTTTTGAACTTTTTTATTTTTAGGATTTTTTGAATTTTAGGGTTTTTGGCATCTCAACTTAATGGAGGATTACGAGATGTAGAATTCTCACAAAATGGTGAGAACATGGCTTAGGTTTCTCATAAAATAGAGAGAGTGTGGCTTAGGTTGCTTGTAAAATAACTAAATCATGGCTTAGGTTTCTCATAAAATGGTGAGAGCATGGACAAGGGGTGACTAAGTTGACCTTAGAAACTAAGCACTACCTACATAGTCCAAATGGACCTCAGGTCAATGTAGTTCAACCCTAGAAAAAACTATAATGAATCAACAATAGGGTTGAAAATATGAATGGTATAAGAACATAATAAAATGGTATAGGATTGGCATAGTAGGGTTAATATCATAATATATTTTACAAATAGGTCTCAATATACCTTCCACTTATCTAACAAGGTAAAGATGGGAATACTAATGCTCACAATAAGATGGACTGGATTAAAAAGCCAAAATGGCTTGAATGACAATGGTCTCTAATGTCGATAGGGCTGCCCCCAAGGGTCAAGGTACTTAAAAACAACAAATTATTTATCTTTTTAGATTTTATAGCATCTTAACTCGTTGGAGGATTATGAGATGTGTAATGTGGACCCTTTTTATATCTAACTAATACTTGCTCATAATGGTTTCTCTATCTGAATCCTACTATTGATATGAAAGAGATGACTGATATCATGATCTTTATTGATTTTTGATTCCACTTCTTCCAAACCTATAAATAAGATGTCTTTATAGCCTCTAGAAAAAAGAGTGATGCCAAGAAGAGTAAATAAGGGTAGGTATGCGATAAATGGTTTGATTAGATAATGGAAAATAGGTCTCAAATGGATAATTGGATTAGAATGGAATGTATAATGGTTGATGGACAAATGAAAATTGGGATTTTTCAATCACACACATTGTTGTTGATTCTAGATTCAAGTTAATTTTTGTTGTGGTGGGGATGATATATTATCTTTGATAATTTTTTCATAAAGCAATGAAGAATGGATTGGCTATGCTATTGGAGCTTCAAAGATGTTTTTAGCAATATAGTATTCTTGATTATTCTGACTTGAGTTATCTAATAAAACCTTAAATAAGGTTTCACTAGGGGATGTTGCTAATTCATTTTGATTTTCCCTTAGATCCTTAATCAAGGTTTCACTAAAGAATTCTAATTTTTGATTTTGATTATCATCTAGCACCTCAAACAAGGTTTCACTAGAAGATGCTAAGTTTATACTTTGATTGTCTCTTAGCACCTCAAATAAGGTTTTACTACGAGATTGTTCTTCTGCTTGGATATTATCTTACTTCCCCATAAATTCTTCACACTAAAATGTCACCATGAAATAACTTCAACAATGTGTGATTTTGTCAATCCCAATTGAAATTTGTGGGAAGTGGTACATCAATAGAATGGCTAGATAGGTTAATGGTAAAATCATGTGTAATGGAAATGAAAGGAGAAAAGGCAATGCAATTATTGTCGAGGATACTGGGAGAACTTACATCAATGCTAAAGGAAACATCCTCAAAAACCATGGAAGGATTGTAAATACTTTCAATTGGATATGTCATGTGTTGCCAATGTTGTAATAATCATTAATATCTTCTAATTTTGAAGTTGATTCTAACTCAAGAGGATGTGAATATGATGTTAAGACCGATGTTTATTATGATTTTGATGTTAAATCTAATATTGTTCTAGAATGGAACCCAATTTTGATATTGGTTTTAGAATAGAACCTAATTTTGAGTTGAAATAACAACAAAAGGGGCATGCTAGATTATGTTGTTTGCAAGTACCTTGATCACCTTTCACTTGGAAATTAAGGCTTTAGGATGAAGAAATGTTTGGAAATAAGGAAATTTTGGCAATAGATGAATAATGGGATTTTCAAAGATGGTTTTCTTTGGGTCAAAGATGGGTGATTCAAAAAAAATGTTGACAATGGTTTGACTATCTAGATATTGCTTTTGAAGTGGATGTATTTGATCATATTTAGAAAGGGGCTCATGGCATATCCTAATCAAGTAGTTATCAGACTTAGGCACAATTATCTTGTCAATAGATAAATGTCATTGGATGGGCAATGGTAAAATAAGTTTGGACCATTTAATTCATTGTGGTATCTCTTTAGGATCTCTAATCAAATAGTGTAAGTCCTCTACTAGAAATTTGACTAAAAATTTAACACCCATCTTTAACACTCTGAGAAGGTTTTCATATTTGTTATCAAATAATTATTAATCAAATTATTTTTGTTCATAGTGTATACTAGATAATATATTCATAGGTACTATTGATGTAAAATGGTTGGTTATATTTATTGAAACTGTAATATCGACTTGACTTTTGGATTAATGGCTGAAGTGTCCAAAAACAAATGTAAAGTAGTATATTTGTTAACTAAGCTGAGTGATTTGATCTATTTATTTTTTATGTAGGACTGGCCATGCTAGAATAAGTTTAGGATCACAAAACACCATGACCTAGATTAATCCTTGGACTAATGCCCCCAAACAAGGATACATGCAAGGAGAATGGGATAGAGGAAATTATCCTAAAAGAGGGTAGATGTTGTCTCAATTAGAATAGCCCCAAAGAGGAGGAACTGACACATATTAGAATTGGGTTAGCCCCTAGAAGGGTGGTATTGGCATATATTGGCATTGTTTGGCCCCCAAAAATATGGTCTTGGCATAAATTAGACTTGATCTAAATGATTTTTATTTTATTTACCTTAAAAAGTGTGGTATTTACATAGATTGGAATTGGTTGAAAACGTCTTGATTGGATTGGCCCCCAAAAGGGTAAATTGGCATAGATTGGAATGGGGTTGGCCTCTAAAAGGATGTTCTTGGAATGGATTTTTATGGTTTAGAACCAAAAAGGGTAGCCTTGGAATATATTAGAATGATTTGGCCCCAAAAAGGGTGGTCTTGGCATATATACCATTCAAATGAGAGAAAGGATGGGTGTCATAACTCCATCATTCCTAACTGACATGTGAGGGAGAATGAATGGAAAGATAAGAAGTGGATTTTAATTGGCATGGGGTTTAAGTTAAACCAAATTTTGGCTTTGGTAGACTTGGTACATGGTTCAAGATGAGTCAAATTGAGATTTGATAGGTACCTTGTCCAAAGTTGACCTAATTTGGATTTTGAGTTTGAAATTGATCTTGGTAGACATTGAATGCTTGATTGGGTCTGTCAATACAAATGTTTATAATGGAATATTTCAATCAAAGTTTTTCTATGTGAGTATCCAACTAGGAAAAGTGTGTGAGTCAAAATTATTTCCAAATGGGTGCATAAATATTGATTAGAATCAGAATAAGACCTTAGAATAGGAATTTGTTTTAGATAATGTTTGAGTGGAATTAGTTTTGAACATTGGAATTCAATAAAACTTTATTTGATTTGGAAATTTGATTGAATTTGAACTTTAGTTGAAGAGTTAAATGGCCTTTATTTTTTGGAAAAGGTCTAATTCGATTTGATTGGGTTGATCTAGTCAACCATGTTTGGCATTGGACTTGGCTTAGAATAGAATCAAAATTTGGTATTTGAATTGGTATTGGTTTTGAATTGGACAACAAAATGACATTTAAATTAGTATCGGAATTAAAATTTGGAAATTTCTCACAATTGGCCTAGAATTGGATTTTGGTCTTGGAAATGGTATTGACAATTAGACTTGGAATGACCTGGAAAATAAGGTTGGCTTAGATTTGGCACTTTATTTGAAATCAAATGGATGACATAATGGCATACAATGAACAAGAAGTTTGGAATTTATTCTAACTTTGTAAATAAATTTGACTTGGTTTGAAATGGAAATTATAATTCAAAGGACAAGGCTTTTGGTTCAATTTTGATAGCTTGATGTGGTTTGAACAAGCAAAGAAAGTGTTTTTGAGTAAGTTCTAACTTGTCACTTTGGTTTGAATTGGTATTTGAGAATAATAATGCCTAGATCATGTGTGTATAAAATGGTTTAAGTCTTGGACTTTGTTGGTTTGATTTGGTCTCAAGTATAAACTTGGTTTTGACATAAAAATTAAGCAACAACACAAAAACATTACAAGGAGATTTAATAACCAATGCGGGTTTGCATCACATCCAATGAGCCTTATGAAACACTTACCTTGAGAGAGGATTAAAAGTTTAAATGTTCATTAAAGAAATTATTATGATTATTGGTAGGGTTTTTACACCCCCTTCTCTCTTAAGGTTTGTATGATTAAGTGGATCTTAGGGGGATGTTACCATTATACCCTACATCAATGAATGATTGATGGAAAAAGAGCCATCCACAAAACAATCTAAGATTAAGCCATTCATGATAGGTATTGTCCCTTCTCAACCAGTTTAGTCGTAAGGGTCTCAATGAAGTGATATCAGATTTGGGGATTACTTAATATTTTACAATGGTCTATCTAGATGGTCCCTATATACCTCACAATACATGGGCATAAATTCATCAACAAAGAAGTTCAATATCATTTCTAATATTTCTCCTTTTGAGGGTACCACACATTAACCTTGAGTATCAGAAAGAACTCCCTAGGTTTACTTTACTCATGTGACTTTGTGCAAGAATAAATCTAGGTCTTCATAATGGCACATTTCTCAATTTATATACTCCACCAGATAAGTGGGGTTTGGTAAGATGTTAGGATGCCACTTTATAGTTCAAATCACCCACCAATACTTGCAATAAGGTGATGAAATCTACCCCACTGAGTAAAAAATAAAAATAGGCTAAAGGGAAATATGGACATTTGCATTTATAAGTCACCCAAAATGGGAGAACATACATGTAAAAATAACCCCATAAGATAATCAAGTAATCAAGAAAACTTGCATAAAAGTAAATGACTTGAAAATAAACAAGTTGTTAAAGCCAATTTAAAGTATGGATTCATTTTAGTGCCCATATTGAAATGTGAAATAAAATTGAATAATTTGACTCAAACAATCACTCTTTGGATAAGGAGCTACAATAGAATATGATTAGAAGATTGAAACAAGTGGTTTTGAGCTAAAAGGAGCTTGAAAATGTGATTTGTTTAAATTTTGACCTTAAATCAAAATGTTTTCATTGTTACAAAAACTAATTTCACTAACAACTACTCCAATTTCACTGTTTAGAAACTGTAGATAGAAAACAAAATAATCGAAACAAACTCACTATTGACTAAGATAATTTCACTGATGCATTCAATGATTTTATTGTAGATAGAAAATGATTTCATAGTTAGGGTTCGCAATTATGATACAAAAGTCTACAATTTTGTAGATACACAAAGAGATAGAATAGTAAATAAATAAGAAATGATTTCTCTATTCAATGACAATTTCGTTAATGATACAAATGATTTTGCTACTAGTCTTGATGATTTCACTACTGATAATGATGATTTTACTGCTAGTCTTGACAATTTTTCTACTAATAATGACAATTTCAATGATGTTGACTTGATAGGAAGAACATAAAAAATAGATATGATAATTTCACCATTAGGATTTACAATTTTTCTAATGAGATTGACAATTTTGTTATTAACCTCTATAATTTCAAAATTATGTAGAAAAACACAAGAACAAATAGTAGTAAGAAAATGATTTCACTATTTGTAAGTGATTTCACTAATAGTAAATATAATTTCATTATTCTCGATCATAATTTCACCAATGCCATGCATAATTTCATTTTTGAGATTTGTTAAGTAAAAAACAAAGAAAATAATTAAGATGATTTCACTAATGTTTTAAATTTTTTTTATGGTTTATCTTTAAAATTTTATTGAAGAATGTTTTGAATTCATCAATACATAGTCAAAAATTCATTATTTGCTCCTAAATGAGTTTTAAATGAATTTTAGAGGAAAAAAAAGATAATTAGCTTGCTAAAAGGCAAATTCTGGTAATTAGAAGAGTGAAAATGATCTAAAAAAGGTTGTGGGATGCACCCAATCCTTCAAGAGGTCCCACTATATATGCCATTATGTAGATCATGAATCTAAGAGGGGTTAGTCTATTTTTAGTGAATATATCCAAAACAACTTGAAGAAATAAGTACTCAATCCCAATCCCTATGTTTAGCTATGATAATCAAACAAGAAATGGAAATTGGAAAGATAAAAACAACATTATTACCTCCCTTGAAGATGTGCTTCAAAATTAGCCTAAAATGGTTTGATCTCATGTTGTATATGTATGAGTATTGATAAATGCTCGAGTCCTTTTAAGGGGAAGTTCGTCTCCTTGTATACACTTGGTCTTGGCTTTGGTTTGGCATGAGAGAGAGAAACTTGATGAAGCTTCTTGGAATAATCCAATAGAGCAATTTTACATGAGGAAGCTTGATGAAATGAGAGGTGAAAATGTTTTATTTATAAATTCCCTAAACTGACATCGACTATTCATCTCATCCTAAAATGGAGGGTTGAGGATCAATCCTCATATCCATGATTACACCTTTGAAGTGTGTAAGATGTGTCGTTTAAGGCCTTTTGGAGTACGGAAGGCAAATTAGAAGAAAGTGTAGTCATTATTCCTCTTGAGTGTGTAAGAGGGGTGTAAGAGGTGTAAGAGTGTGTGTAGGTGTCTATGTCATAAGTCACTTGCCCACTCTCCACTCCATTCCATTGAATTGCTCCTATGACATCACTTATGTTAGGCCATAATTCAATTTTTATTTTATAAAAATAGGATAATTCAAATCCATGAAATTTATTATTAGAGGAATGATGATGATAATTAATCTAGGTGATTAATTAGCAATTAGAAGAAAAGTAAAGTTTTGTAATTTTTATTTATCAATCAAGTGTTCATTTAATTGGCCTAAAAAGACACTTAAAAAGGGTTAATTAGATTAAAAATGAATAAGGTAAGATAAATAATGCAAGATGATCCATTATCCCAAGTAGTGATATATCACTATGATTTTGGGTTAAATTGGTGGTTGTGTGGGTAAATCAGGTCCAGTTGGATATTTATGGTTAAACTTGCATGCAATTGCATAAAGTTATTCTGAATGTAGTTTAGACATAGAATTGGTTAAAATGAAGTGTGTACATTTTGCCCCTATTTGAAAGGTGCTGTGAGACACTAGGCATAATAATGTCTTTTCAAAGATTAAAAAAGTTGTCAAGAAGAAATTTGAAAATTCTTGAAGAATGATGTTTTCACTCTTCTAAGTCACCCAAAGGAGAGAGCATACGTGCAAAAATAACCCCATAAGATAATCAAGCAATCAATAAAACTTGCATAAAAGTAAATCACTTGAAAATAAACAAGTTTTAAAAACCTAAATTCAAGTGTCGATTTATTTTAGTGCCCAAATTGAAATGTGAGATAGAATTGAATAATTTGACTCAAAACATCACTCTTTGGCCAATGACCTACAATTAAAGATGATTATATGTTTGAAACAAGTGGTTTTGAGCTAAAATGAGATTAAAATTGTGATTTGTTTAAGTCTCGACCTTAAATCATAATGTTTTTGCTGTTACACAAATTGACTTCACTGATAACTACTCTAATTTTGCTGTTTAAAACCTGCAAAAACAAAACATAGTAGTTAAAATAATTTATCTATTCACTAAGACAATTTCATTGATGTATTTGATGATTTCACTATAGGTAGAAAATGATTTCATAGTTAGGGCTAGAAATTTCACTAGATAAGTCTACAATGCCATAGATACACAAAGAGATAGAATAATAAATAAAGAAGAAATGATTTCACTATTGAATGACAATTTTACTAATGATCTAGATTATTTTATTGCTAGTCTTGATTATTTCACTACTGATAATGATGAATTTTCTACTAGTCTTGATGATTTTACTACTGATAATGATGATTTCACTGATGTTGACTTGCAAATAAGAAGAACAAAAAATAGAGATGATGATTTTACCATTAGGGTTTATAATTTTGCTAATCAAATTGATAGTTTCACCATTAATATTTATAATTTCATAATTATGTATAAAAACACCAGAACATAAAATAGTAATAAAATGATTTCACTTTCACTAATAGTAAATATGATTTCATTGCTTTCAAGCAAAATTTCATCAATAATGTGAACAATTTCTTTGTTGAGAATTATTAAGTAGAACACAAAGAAAATAGCTAAGACGTTTTCACCATTTTAGGATCATTTCACTAATTTTCTAAATAATTTCATAGTTTCTCTTCTCAATTTCATTAATGAATGTTATGAGTTTAATGATACATATTCACAAATCCACTATTTTCTCTTGAATAGGTTTCAATAGAAGTTTGGAGGAAAAGAGAGAATTAGCTTGTTAGAAGGCCAATTCCAATAATTATAAGAGTGATAGTGGTCTAAAAGAGGTTTTGAAATGCATCCAATCCTTCAATAGGTCCCACGAGGTGTGCCATTATATAGATTAGGAATCTAAGAAGGATTAGTTAATTATTAGTGAATAAATCTAAAACAACTTGAAGACATAACTACTCAAGCCCAACACCTATGTTGAGCTATGATAATCAAACATGAAATGAAAATTGGAAGGATCAAAATAACATTTTTACCTTCCTTGATGATGTGCTTAAAAATTGGTCTAAAATGGTTTGATCTCAACTTGTAGATGTAGAAGTCTTTGTCGATTCTTGAGTCCTTGCATGTAGAAGCACCTCTCCTTGTCTACACTTGGTCTTGGCTTTGGCTTGGCATGAGAGAGAGAAAGTTGATGAAACTTCTTGTAATAATCTAGTAGAATAAGTTTACATTAGGAAGTTTGATGAAATGAGAGGTTAAAGAGTTTTATTTATATATTACCTAAATTAATATGGACCGTTCATCTCATCCTAAGATGGAGGGTTGAAGATGAATCCTCAAATCCATGATTACATATTTGGAGTGTGTAAGATGTACCTTTTAAGGTCTTTTAGAGTATGGAAGACAAATTAGAAGAAAGTGCAATCATTAGTCCTCTTGAGTATGTAAGAGGGGTGTAAGAGTTGTAAGAGTGTGTGTAAGTGTCCATGTCATAAGCCATCTTTCCCACAATCCACTCCATTCCATTGAATTGCCCCTATGGCATCACCTATGTGAGGCCATAATTCAATTTTTATTTTAGGAAAATAAGATAATTCAAATCCATGGAATTTATTATTAGAGGAATGATTAGGATAATTAATCAAAGAGATTAATTAGCAAATAAAAGAAAAGAAAAGTTTTGCAATGTTTCTTTGTCAATCAAGTAATTGGCCTATGAAGACATTTGTAAAGGGTTGATTAGAATAAAGATGAATCAGATAAGGTAAATAATGCAATATGATCCATTACCCTAAGTAAGGATTTATCACTATGATTTCGAGTTAAATTGGTAGTTGTGTAGGTAAATTAGGCCAAGTTGGAGATTTCTAGTTAAACTTGTGTTTTATTATTTTCAGAATAATGGAGTTTTATTTTTAATTAAATAAATAGGTCTGAGCAAAGTAAATTAGTAAATAATATGCAAAAATTAAGCTACTGATTTGTGTAATTAGATTTTTATTTTTGCCTTTTCTACATATAGTAATAAATTAAAGAAATCTAACTTAGCTTATTCTGAATGATCCAGACTGAAGTAAGGTTTGATACTAGAGGAGCAAGACTAGGAAACTATTGGAAACTAGATCCTAAGGTTCATTTCTAGATTGGATAGGAGCACCAAAAGTGGGACACCCTACTATCCAGTGCTATAGTCTTTTTTTGGCAATGTTGTCTAGGTGGTCTGAGCTTTCTGGGTTCTATTCGATAGGCGTGTGTTACCTTATCAATAAAATATTTAAACCTAGAAGCTTATGGAGCTTATTATGTATCTATTTTAAATCTTCAAATCTCTAGGAGCTCTTCATGATTAAACTTGAATGAAAACTTGGAAAAGATAGATAAGGGGTTAGTGTGTAAAGGATACACTGGATGCATTTCACAACCTGTGTGTGGGTATGCTGCCACATACTAATACTCTGAGGAGGGATCAAATTAATGTAGTTCTCCCATTGAAGTGATTAGTGCAATTATATATGATAGATACAACTAGATGTGAATCTGGATGTACTTTAGATGGTTAGGGATAGATACAAAGGATTGAATAAACTTGAAATGATCTTGGAAGGTTGTATGCAGAGAATAGGGAAGAGTGCCTGAGTGTACTTGCTTGTATTCTTGCTTCTTTCTTGTGAATGAGTGCTAACCCTTCTAAATGGACTTTGAATGGCCTTATATAGGAAAACTAATGATCATGGGTTAAATGAATTTGCATGAGGTTGATAGGGAAAAAGATAATGATTTAGGAGAATATGACCATTAGGACCAATTTTGAACTTGGATAACAGTGCCAAAATTAGGACACCCTGGGTTTCAGCGCTCTTGTCTAAGTTGGGCACTATTGTCCTAAGGGAATGAGGCCTGGGGGGATTGATCTGGGTCTAATAGAGTTTCCTAGGCCTAAAAGGGTTAAGTTTAAAAGGCTGGAGATGACTAAGAATTAGTGAAAAAATAGCTTAGAAGGGTTATGTGAGCAAGAAAGAGGATCTATGGATTGGGTGTCATTAGACATGCTTAAGTCATCTAGTTTTGCATTTTATATGACTACATTTTCCCTCCCTTTATTCTAGTGATGTAACAAAGCAAAATAATAGGATAAAGGAAAGTAAAAATCATACTTGAACTTACATGTAAGGGATAAGCTCATGAAGTTGTGTGATGCTAGATGTGTATAGAGAGAGCACATTGTGAAGTGTGAATCTATAATGAAAATATAAAATTAGATCAGTTCTTACTAGATATGCTATATCTAAAATAAAATTGTATAGAAGCTGAGTAAGAGGAAGAGAAAGGAATGAATATACCTTTGTAATGAAATTACTTAGATATTTACATAGAATAATTTTATACTGCATATAATAAGCACATATGCGAGATCACACAATGATAATTGATAGTAGAACAAAATTCTAGATAATATAGAAAAGGCACTTTGAGGGGGCAACCTCCACATCAATGCATTAATAGAAGAATACTTAACATAATGAATAAAGACTAACCACTACCTCCTATATATAGTCTACTTAGCCAAGGTTATTCCATAGGCTAACCTATCTAAGAACATAGAGAAATGTAATAAGTAAATAAAAGAGGTATGTAAGCCACAATTTGGCCACACATATCCCTAGACACACCAATAGTTAAGGGTGTAACAAGCCCCTCCCCTTACAAAAAACATTGTACTCAATGTTTTGATAACTCTACATGATGCTGCACAAATGCTTCATCCTCCCAAGTGGCATCTTGACATGGTAGATTCTTCCATTTGATCAAGTACTCTGTAATTGCTCTAGAATGCAACTACTTGGTGCATCTTTGAAGGATCACCTCAGTATCAAGAAAAACTATACCTTCCTCATCTAATTCTATTAATTCTATTTGAATGGTAACTCTACGTCCAATAACTTTCTTCAAGCATGATACATAAAATACTAGATGTATGTGAGTGGATGAAGGAAACTCTAACTTGTAGGCCACACTATCAATTTTTTGCAAGATCTGATAAGGCCCATAATACTTAGGAGACAACTTGTTATCCTTTTTTTATTGCCTCAATGACATCTATTTGTATGGATATAAGCGAACAAAGACCCAATCATCAATGTCAAAATTCCTCTCACTTCTGTGTTGATCTACCTATTGCTTCATGTGATTATGGGCCATAGCTAAATTTTCATGCAAACTTGCAAGGACCTCCTGTTGATGGTGAATATGTTCTTCAACTACATGAACCTTAGGATGGACCTTCAAGGTTGAAGTGATGGATGGAGGGTGGTATCCATATAGTGCCATAAAAGAAGATATTTTGGAAGAACTATGAATAGAAGTATTATACCAACATTCAACAAGTGGCAACTAATGAACCCATTTATCTTATTTAGAAGAAACAAAACAATGGAGATATCCTTTTAGACATTTGTTGACTACGTTAGTTGTTCATTAGATTGAAGATGATAGGATGAACTATGAGCCAATTGGGTGCACAAACATGTAAATAAATCAATTCAAAAATTACTAGTAAAAATGGGATCTCTATCATTGACAACGATCTTAGGGGTCGCATGTAGTTTCTGAACTATATCAAGAAAATCAATAGCTACTATACTAGCAATAAATGGCTAGGATAATGAACAAAAATGAGCATACTTACTGAGATGATCTACAAAAACCATGATAACATTTTAACCATTAGATTTTGGTAATCTTGATCCATAGATACCTCTTCCCAATGTTGGCTAGGAATGGATAAATGCTATAAAAGACCTAAAGTTTTGATGGTTTTACCTTTGTTTAATTGATAAATCATACATTCAACCACATATTTCTGGACATTCCCCTTGAGACCTTCCCAAAAAAAATACTGCTTTATTCGGTGATAGGTTTTCAAAAATCCGAAGTGACCCCCAATTAGAGTTGCATGAAGTTCTTGAAGGATTTTTTGTTTAAGAAGAGAATTCTTACATAGGTACAATATGTTTCTATAGAATAATGCATTACCTTTCCATGTAATTTTTTCAAATCCACCTAAACCTTGCTGAAGATTTTGAATCAAATCATGGGAAACACTATCATGTTCCCATTCTAATCGTGTTTCCTCTAGCCAATCTGCCTGCAAAATGGTTATGGCACATAATAATGCCTCAACTGATTCATCTTTCTAGATAGTGCATCTACCACCACATTATCCTTGATTTTTTTGTAGACTATTTCAAAATTGTATCCTAACATCTTAGTTACCTATTTCTATTCTTTAGATGATAACCTTTGTTCTATAAAATATTTGAGACTATCATGATTAGTCTTTATCTGAAAGTGATGACCTATCAAATAAGGTCTCCATTATTTGACTGCATGTAAAATGACCATCATTTCCTTCTCATTGATGGGCTTGTGCTGATTTTTACCTTTTAGTTGATGAATTTCAAATTCAAGTGGTCTACTTTTTTGCATGAGTACAACACCCATACCATACCCAGATGCAACACATTCAACCACAAAAGTCATAGAAAAATCAGGAGTGGCCAATACTGGAGTAGTGCACATAGCCAATTTTAATAGTTCAAATGCCTGAGTAGCTACATCATTCCACTAAAAGGAGTCTTTCTTTAACAAAGAGGTGAGTGGGGCTGCAATACTACCATAAGTTTTGTCAAACCTATGATATTAACCAGTAAGCCCCGAAAATTCGTAGAGTTGCTTGAGTGTCTTAGGAATTGGCCAGTCCATCATTGCTTGGATTTTTTTGGGATCCACTTTCACTTATTCATAAGACACCAAATGACCCAAATATTCAACCTCACCAGCCCAAAAAGTATATTTGGAAGGTTTGGCATAAAATTAATTTTACTCCAAAATGGAGAGTACCTATTTCAAATGTTGCAAATGGTCTTCCCAATTTTTACTATAAATGAGGATATCATCAAAGAATACCAAAACAAATTTCCTCAAAAATGGCTTAAAAACAATATTCATCAGACTCTGAAAAGTAGATGGTGCATTTGTTATACCAAAAGGCATAACCAAAAACTCATAATGGCCCTCATGAGTCCTGAAAGCAGTTTTGGGTATGTCTTCATCACAGATCTAGATTTGATGATACCTAGAACATAGATCTAACTTGGTAAAATAAAGAGCACCATTCAATTCATCTAATAAATTATCAATGACAGGAATCAAAAACTTATATTTGATAGTGTACTTGTTGAGTTCTCTATAGTCAGGGCACATCCTCTAGGTGTCATCTTTCTTTCTCACCATGACAATTGGTGAAGAGTATTTGCTTTGGCTATGGTGAATAATATTTGCATCCAACATCTCTTGTACCATATTTTCAATTTCATTTTTTTAGGCATAAGAATACATGTATGGCCTGATGTTAGGTGGTGTACTACCAATAATAAGTGTGATAGCATGATCATGCATGTGGCTAGGTGGAAGTCCTTTTGGCATGTCTCCAAAAAAAATAGAATGAGCATCAATTATTTATTGTATATCAAGAGGTGGAGATGGCTGAGTTGGTTGTACTTCCATAGAAAATAAGTGATCTACAAATTTCTCAGCACCCTTACGAAGAATCTTTGTCATTTGATGGGAGATAACAAGTTGTGGAAATTTAGCCTTTAATCTCTTTAGCTCAAATTTCCTTTCTTCAGAATGAAAATGCATGAATAATTCTTGAAAATTCATCTCAATAGTGCCTAAAGTGATGAGCAAATAGACTCCCAGAATAATATCAACTCCACCCATTGGAATAACAAACATAAAAGAATCCAATAAGTAGTTTCCCATGGTGAAATTAATACTATGACATTTTCTTGAACAACTGACAGTACCACCATCTACAATCATAACTTGAAATTTTGGAGCTGAATAAATGAAATAGTTTAAATGAGTAGCCAACTTATTATGGATGAAGTTGTGTGTGTTTCTAGAATCAATCAAGACAATGACCTTCTATTTCTTAAGGAAACCCATCACCTTAAGAGTTTGGGGAGTCCTAATACCTAAAAGGGTATGACAAGAAATAGTAGGCTGAGAGTCTTCAGATTCCTCCTCAAGAACTTTTGCATCCTCATCATGTACTTTTGCATCATCTTCATCATCATTGGCACCTTCAATGTAAAATAGCTTCTTTTTAGCACAATGATGGTCTTTGCTCCATTTGCTGTCACAACTATAAAACAACCGTTTAGCTCACTTCTCCTCAATTTGTCATTGTGTTAGTTTGGTGGGCTATGGAAATGATGGTACTAGAAAGTTACGATCATGACTAGTAGTGAAAGTTTTCCTTTTGACCATCTCTTGTTCTTCTATCATGCGTGCTTTAGGGACAACTTCTGATAAAAATGTTGGGTTAAAAATTCAAACCTCAAATTGGATGCTATCTTTAAGGGCACCCAAAAATAGATCAGTCAAATTTTTCTTAGTGATATCTTCGACCCGTAAAGATAGATTCTAAACTAATGAATATAATCCTTCATAGTTCTCTTTTGCCATAGCTTGGCTAATTGGCTGAAATAGTTCTCAAAGACATTATTTTGATAATGAGATGACAACTCTTCAATGAAAATGGTCCATGTAATAGGAGCACCATTCTTTTTCTTTTGAGTACATAACCAGTGATACCAAATGAATTGCTCAAGTTCCAGATATAGGGATGCTATTATCACCTTCTGAGAACTAGGGGTTTGATGCAGCTCAAATAAATTCTTAATTTGGGTAATTTAAGTGAGAGAATCCTTACCATCAAACTTATGCATGCCCACTTTTGGAAACATCAATTTTATACCATCATGGGAGTTATTGAGAGGAGGATTTGAATGCTAAAGTGGAGGGTTATTGGGCTAAAACTCAGATGTAAGGGAAGCCAATTGCATAGTGAGATGATGTAATTCATTTTGAACCCCATTAATCTCTCCATGCATCCATAAAACATTAGATTGGACTACAACAAAGTCATCATGCCTCACTAAGTTCTTTATGTCCACTTGAAGCTAAGAAATCGCTGGATCTAAAGTTTCAAATTCCATGTCATCGGTAGAGGTCTTAGGAGTTTCTTGCCCCCATTTTCTTTTTGGAGTACCTGGACCTATCATATACAACCCCTAGGAGGGTTTTGTCCCCCAAAAAAGTGTACCAAGAAATTGTACCATTGTGATCGCCTTGTCAAGATGAATCCAATGACTACCTTTATGCACTAGGGTACAAATTTGGTACCAAAAAAGTGTACTGACAGAATTGACCATTGCGATCATCTCACCGAGATGAATCTAATGACTACAATTATGGAAGGAAAATTTTTTTCTAGACTTTTTTTTTAATTTTTTTTTCAAAAAAGCCTTTCGAGTAATACTATGCTGATGGAAAAAATTATTTCTTCCCGAATTGAAAGTTATGTTTTTTTAATCTCACTACTCCCAAAAGCCATGCCTCACCATATTAAAAAAAAAATATTGTAGGAAACTTGCCCAAATCGAAGCTCTGATACCACTTGTAATGAAATTACTTAGATATTCGCACATAATAATTTTATATTGCAGATAATAAGCAAATATGAGAGATCACACAATGATAATTGATAACAAAATATAATAATGGATAATATAACAAAGTCTCTCCAAGGGGACAACCTCCACATCAATGCACTAATAGCAAAATACTTAACATAATGAATAAAGAATAACTATTACCTCATATATATAGTCTACTTAGCCAAGGTTATTCGGTAAGTTGACCTATTTAAGAACATAAAGAAATATAATAAGTAAATAAAAGAGGTATGTAAGCCACAAATCAACCACACATATCCTTAAACACACCAAAGGTTAAGGGTGTAACAACCTCACTAGGTACGCAAATATAAAACTTGTTGTGATGCTAGATTATGCTAGATGATGTTGGGTATGTGTTGAATCAAGAGTAATATCACAAATGGAGCTAAATGCTCACTTCCCCAAAAAGTGGCTCAAAGATTCAAAGGCTAGCCCTTTGGATCCACCATTGCAAACTAAGTGAAGTTAATAAATCATGCATATGCTAATCGATGTCTGGACTGTGTGTCTAATCTCTCTGAATAGGTGGCTCAAGAATACAAAGGCTAGCTCTTTGGATCCATCATTACCCTATGGAATGAAGCTATGAAATGATACTGGTATAGAATAAATGTCATATGATATGGCTCATATAGCCCATGGATGTTATAGGAATCTGATAATGTGGTGTGTATAGCCTGAATGTATGTTGAAAACTAGGGGACTCTTGGCCATTTTGAAAGATGGAGGTTAGGCTTATATGAAAGCCACTCTAAAACTAATGTACTAGGCTTATATGAAAGCCAACTCGAGAACTCAGGTACTCAAAAAGTTAAGCTTGTATGAAATTTAAAATTGAAAGTGATGCCAACCACCTATAGATGGAGTAAAGCATGCAACTGCTGAGAATGCCTGAATGACAACTAAACTCAGAAACAAAAGAAGAATAATGTGCCACAAACATTTCCCCCAATCACTGATGTTTGGGACATGGATTATGATATAAGAGTTATGTCAACTGCTTAATCTAAAATTGAAAGTGAAAACTATCATTCCATGCATGATAACCCCCTATATCTAAATTCTTTGAGAAAACTATACTAAACTGCTGAATCTAACTGATTTAGATATGCAAAAATTGTATCTAAATTGTAATTTTAACCTATTTCTAGAAAACTTGAGTGTCTTTTTGCCTGGATAGGAGCACCAAAATGAGGACACCCCTATGTTTGGTGCTACTATCCATTTCTAGTGTTGTTATTCTATGCTAAAATTGGTTGTTGATATGGAACTGTCACTATTTTTTAACTTTGTTCTAACTGGTTTGACCTCTAAATTTTGAATTGGGTGATCTAAATGCTATTATTTTGACTATTAAAAGCTTTGATCTCTATGACAAAACCCTTGTTTGTTTCCCCCTCTTTTGAGGGTAGGAATGATGAACCTGTAATGACTACCCTCAAAAGAAAAGAGTCATACAAGTGTGTTATGCCACATAGAGACATGATATAGCAATGATATTTGACCAGATATCACTAGATATAGAAATATTTGTATTGAGAGATTATTAGATCAACAAGGGTATGCCTAGATAGATATAATAATGTATAAGCATGTGCAAAGTACTAAACTAGAACTAAAAATGTTTAGATGTTAGTTATTAGTTAGAGGGATGGAGCATGATGTCCATCATGGCATCCAAGAAAGCAAGGGGAATGCATGATGTGGATCATGGCATTGCACACATTAAGAATCAAACCAAGCAATCAAGCAATCAAGAAAGAAGCAAGAAGCATACAGGGATGGCCAAGGGCCATGCAAACAAGAGACATGGTTTTATATCACTCAAACTAGAAAGTAAGTATAGAAGGCATGTTCAAATGCCACATACACATACAAGTGAAACAAGCACAGTTGGCATAGGGGCCACAGACACATGGAAGAGTACAAGAAAATGACATTGGAAAATGTCCTAAGGCACACACATGAATATAAGCAAAGGACATTGGAAAATGTCCTAAGACACAAATAAGAGATAAGCAAGAACTGGAAATGCAATCACACAAGCTATGCTAAGCAGGAGGAAAAAGCATGTAATAACTAAAAAGGTAGAATCACATCTAAATAATCAAAGAAAATGTGAAAGTATGCAAAATATGTGTAGTACAAGACTAGGTATATGTTAAGAATAAAGAAGTGCTAGATACTTGAAATGTCGATATAGTAATCTATGTACTCTTAGGAAGGAATGTACTCAACATGATAACTTAGATTTTGTGGTGTAGGAATGACATAACCTAGATGGTGTAGTTATGTAGAATATGCCCCTAGTGGGTAGGTATATTGATTTGTGTCTCAAATGTAGACGTAAGAATGCCCCCTCAATGGGTAGAGTGGAGCAATCAAGTAGCTAGATGTCATTGTACACACTCAAAGGAGATAAAGTGAAGCATGGTAATGTAGATAAATTGACATATAATATCATGAAATAGAAAATGTAAGTCCTAGCATGATAGTAGTAATGAAAAGCATGGATGATACATTTAATTAAAATATTTTTGGTATTTTTGATATAGTTAAATGTTTTTTTATTTTTATATAAGCTATGTATAGGTAAAACTAGGAAGAAATGATACTAACTGATGAGTCTCGGATGAGACTCCCTATCATGGTGTCCTATATCGAATAACTAGCTCATGTATGATGATGAGGCATGATTAAATGTCTAAGATTATAAAGATAAAATCTATGTACATTATAACTACTCTAAAATCTTTGAAGTGGAAACCATTTGTGGGGTCCCCCTGTAACTCTAAGATTTGGATACAATTGTAGGGCTCTTAAGGGCCCATATGGAAGTAGAAGAAACTCTCTAAATAGGTGCTCTCTGTGTAGTTGTATGAGACCTTAATGTTACCGCTCTGGGTGTGAACAGTATAGCTAGAAGCTATCTAGAATACTAAAGCTATGGAGGTGTGTGAACCTTCTATACTGGTGATGGATGTTGCAATTATTGTTGGATCTGAAGTGGAAGTGAAACTAAAACTAGAGGAGAAACTGAAATAGGTGGAAGAACTAGAGCTAGTGTTTGTAAACTAGTAGATGGCTCTGAAGTGGGGAGTGTTGACTCATAAGTAACTCTACTGATTGTAATAACTTGATTAGCATGAATTAATTTCATGCATCTATGAACTATAGAAGGTACTATCCTAAGTTTTTGAATCCATAGTTAACCAAGTAATATGTCAAACTCTTGCACTAGGAACTATAGTGAATGGTGTTGCCAAATATGTAGGACCAACCTATAGTGAAAGTGCTATTTCATCCAATGAACTTTGAATATGCCCACTAAAACCACTAATAACTATGTCTGTTAGAGTGATATCCTACTCTGAGTAACCCAAATGCTATACTAGTGTGAAGGTGCACATGTTAAGGTTGGAACCATTGTCAATAAGCACACTGCGAATAGGTTGATTATGAATATGTGCTTTGGTAAAAAGTGTATTGGAACTTGTATTATCCTCCACAATCTCTTGATATAAAAATATATCAAATGTTTGGCTATAAATTTGGACTCATACACACCTATCATACCTCTTAAAAGATGTGCCTCAACTGAAGGTGTCTAGTATGTAGTTGCGTGGAGGATGTGTATGGTATGTATGGTGAACACCTAATGTGTCCTCTTTATCCTATTTAGAATGCTATAGAAATGGATCTGAGAAGATTTTCAAATCTTTATCTTGTGTTAGCTTTGCCTTTAGAGGCTCAACTGAAGTGCCTAGGTCAATTATATTGTCATCTGTTAAGTCCTATATCTTATGTCTCAAACTGATGCATCTATTTGTTGTGTGGCCTAATGCCCTATGAAATTTGCAAAATGCCTGCTCATCATATCTTTGTGAAAGAGGATTTACTAGGTTAGCTTCCCAAATAGGAGGGAGAGATATGATGTTACATTCTAATAATTACTATAAAACCTTGGCTGGAGAAACTAGTAGACTGTTGAATGCACAACGAGGAGGTGCTGATAAAACCACACACTGAGGGGGCTCTAAATCTGTACTGAATGTTGGTTGATTTAGATTCTTATTGTCATTGATTTTGACC
Organism: Torreya grandis; assembly: GCA_037957365.1. NCBI lineage: Eukaryota > Viridiplantae > Streptophyta > Pinopsida > Cupressales > Taxaceae > Torreya > Torreya grandis. Next base: position 1,060,948 of record JARHVA010001816.1, read on the forward strand.
TTGTATGGGATTGCTATTACTCTTTTTTGTTGTGTTTGAGATACTTCAGTAATTAATTTTTCCCATTGAAATTATCTTGACTTCTCGTTCCTTTAGTGTATGACACAAGTCAATGAAGGAATAAAATCACTTGAACATGATTGATTCATGAAGTGATGGTAGAAGACTCTATTTGAAGAGGTCTTGTAACTCCTAATCTATCATGAGACTAGTCATCTTAGCTAAGATGGTCTTATACTGAAGAACATAGTATGTGAGATACTCATTAAGTCATTGTTTCTATTAAGCAATTTGAGCATATGAAACCTTATCACCAATGTTGATACTAAAATGTGTTAGGAACATGTTTGCTAAGGGATTGAATGTTATAATTGACTGATTCAATAGACTATAAAACCATTGTAAAACATAATCCTTTAGACTCCATGGAAATAGCTTGGTAAGTAGCCAATCATTGGGTACATAATCCAAACATGTGTGAAAAGCTCTCAAGTGTGTCTCTGGATCACCCTTGCCATCATAAAGAGTAAGCTTAGGTTGAATAAAACCTTGTAGCAAGGGTGTAAAATTAATATGATGTGCCAATGGTGTATGCAGAAGAGTACAACAATCCAAAGCCTGCATAGGTCTAGTGGTACCTTGCTCAAGATGTTGCACCTTGGATTAAAGAGATCTTATCTCTTGCACAAGAGATGCCACATTAGGAGATATGGATATACTAGCTATAGTTGGTGGCATAGAATAAGGTTGGGCTACTATAGGAGGTTGTTGAGACATAGTTGCCTCTGTAGTGTCATTTGCAATTGGTGGCTCTATGGTTTGAGAAGATTGATCATTGTTCACTTTTTGTTGTTCCTCTTGTAGAATTATAAGCATGTCATCTTGCATATCTAGATGTTTTGTTAAGAGTTATTAAAGTTTTCTTTTATCAGTTTCATCAAAATTGGTATATTGGCCCATTTTGAAGTAGGAAAACAATTTATAATATTTTTTAAAGTTTTGCAATAAGTTTTAATAGGCAATGTGCTAGAAAAGGAAAGTATTGAATATAAGAAATGCAAAGTCCTCAAAATAGTTAATTGAACTTTGCACAAAAAGGATAAAGAGCTCTCAAACATGTAAGGTGATATATCAAGAAGCCAATAGATGCTAGCACATGAAACTAAGAATTTTTTGAAAGTATTTATGCAAAATACTATAAAATTTTGAATTTAAAATTGATTTTCTATGTTTGATATGCAACTAAAAATTTATAAAATGATTTGAAAAGTACTAGAAAGTAAATGGGAGTTTAGTTGATGCAACTAATGATTTTGAATGAATTTTTGAAATTAATGTAATAATTTTAAAATTGTAGAGACAATTGGTATAATTTTTCTTGAAAATTTTAGGAAAAATAAGAAAATATTTCTAAAATTAACAATATTTTTTCCTAGTGTTTGGAATGTGTTTGTATGCAAGAAGGGCCTAGTATGTACAAACTAGGGTTTTAATAAAATATGTGATATTTTTGAAATTAATTTTTATATTTATAATTTTTAAATGCAATAAAAATATATAAATTATGGAAAAAATAAAAAAATAATTCTCCCTAGGGTTTCTAAGGTTTTTGTGCAAAATTTGAAGTAAGTCGGGTTCACCAAATATTTTATTATTTTCAAAATAATGAGGTTTTATTCCTAGTTAAATAAACAAGTTTGAGCAAAGTAAATCAATAAATAATATGCAAGAATTAAGCTACTAATTTTTGTAAACAAAGTTTTATTTTTGCCTTTTCTAAATATAGTAATAAATAAGAGAAATCTAACTTAGCTTATTCTAAATGATCTAGACTGAGGCAGGGTTTGATATTGGAGGAGCATGATTGAAAAATTGTCAAAAACTAGATCTTGAGGTTCATTTTTATATTGGATAGGAATGCCAAAAGTGGGACACCCTACTATTTGTCACTATTGTCTAGGTGGTCTAGGCTTTTTGGGTTTTGTTCGACAAGCCTGTGATACCCTATGAGTAAAATACCAAAACCTAAAATCTTGTGGAGCTCACTGTGCATCTGTTTTAAATATTCAAAGCCCTAGGATATCTTCATGCTTGAACTTGAATGAAAAATTGGAAAAGATAGAGAAGGGGTTAGTGTGTAAAGGATACGCTAGACGCACTTCACACTCCGTGTGTAGACACGTTGCCTACATACCAATACTTCGAGGGATCAAGCTAATGTAGTTCTCCCATTGAAGTGCTTGGTGTAATTATGTATGATAAATGAAATGAGATTCAAAACTAGATGTACTTCAGATGGTTAGGGATAGATGCAAAGGATTTAATAATCTTGAAATGATCTTGGAAGGTTGTATCCAAAGAATAGGGAAAAGTGCTTGAGTGTACTTGCTTGTATTCTTGCTTCTTTCCTGTGAATGAGTGCCAACCCTTCTAAATGGACTTTAAATGGCCTTTTATAGGGAAACCAATGATCATGGTTTAAATAAATCCATGTGAGGCCGATAGGAAAAAAGATAATGATTAAGGGGAATATGATCATTAGGAGCAATTTTGAACTTGGATAACAACACCAAAATTAGGACACCTTGGGTTTCAGTGCTCCTATCCAAGTTGGGCACTATTATCCTAAGGGAATGAGGCCTGGGGGATGGATCTGAGCTTGAAATAGCTACCTGGGCTTGAAAGGGTTAAGTCCAAAAGGTTAGGGATGACTGGGAATCAATGAAAGAATAACTTAGAAGGGTTGTGTGATTAAGAAAGAGGATCTATGGATTGGGTGTCATTAATCATGATTAAGTCATCCAATTTTACATTTTATATGACTACAAATTGCATGTGATTGTGGAAAGTTTTTTTGAACATAATTTAGACACATAAGTGGTTAAAATGAAGTGTCTATAATGTGTTATTTTATAAAGTTGTAAAGTTAAATTTTAAAACACGTAATTATAAGGAACCACCCAATGAACACATATAGACCGAGTCGAGGCAACAGTGCTGAAAACAAACAAATAGGCAAGTGAATAAACAAATAGAAAATCAAACAAACAACTTGAAATAAACAAACAAATAGAAATCTTGAAAGCAAAAGTAAAAGAAAGCATCCTAATAATGATAATGCCCCAGTAAGGTGAATCAAGGATAACTAACTAGGCTTAGACAGGACAAATGTTTTTGGATTTTTAAAATTTTATCAATGTTTTTGGAATTTTAAGGTATCTTAACTTGTTAGAGAATGACAAGATACCTACTCACAAAATGGCAAGAGAGTTTGGCTTAGGTTACTCACAAAATGATGAGAGCGTTTGGAAAGGGGGATTGAGGTGACCTCAACATGAATTGAGCATGACCCACATAATCTTAAAATGACCTCAAGTCATAGTAATTCTATCCACACAAAAGGTGGGGAAAAAACCAACTAGGTCCCAACAAGTTCTCAAATCTGATAAATGGCCAATCAATTGAAAATAGTAATGGCAAGGTGATGCAGAAATGCATGATAAATAAATGTTTCCCCTAGTTTTCCTATAGGCATTTATAACTAGGATATAATAGCATAGGTCAATGACACTAATTTTTTGATAGACGATTATAATTAGTAGCATGATTGGTAAAACATTGATTTGCCCATAGACAGTTATAATCAAGCTCATATAAACAAACTTGATAGGATGAAAGATATCTTGCCAGATCAACTATCACACTACCTTTATAGACTATCATTATAAACAGGGATTAGATTGATTGTTAAAATTTGATCGAAATCCTCTCACAAAAAGTGTAGGAAGAACCAAAAGAACCAAGATAAAAATAGGATTGGGTAGGATGGCTTAAACCAAGCTTTGGTCTAGATAGGAATGGAATGATAGGATGGTATGGAATTACTGAGGATAATGATGGTTTTGGATAAAATGGTAAGAGGGTTGCCCCCAAGTGATGGGGTGAATGGATGGGTACTATAATACCAAATGGATATGTAACAATGGTAATGGCATGGCAATGAAATGGTATGGTACATGTTTTTGGCTTGGGTATAGTTTTTGATTTTGTTGTTCCTGTTGAGATGGAGATGCATGTCCTACTCAAAAAATGATATAAATAAAATACTTGATCATGTTAATTTATAGCCCACACCTCATCAGAATAACTACTCTGTCAAGAATGGTCTACAGATTTAGATGTTGAGAATGTTGTATTTTTCATTGGTCATTGATTCTGATTCCTACAAGCATCGAGACAAGATATCTTTGTAGCCTTTGTAAAGGAAAATGTGATCATGGTTGGTAAACAAGGACAAATAATGGATGGTAGGTTTGATTGTGAAATGGAATGGTAGATGATATGGAATGTATAATGGTGAGGACACAAATTAAGATCAGGACTTTCAGTCATACATAATATTATTGATGCTAGATTTGACATAATATTGGTTGTGGTGGGACTGAAGACTTGTTCTCTCGATAGGACCACTAGATTTTTGTGTTGTTTGATTTTGAGATTAGCTACCATCTGATTAAGTTGTATATTGGAAGCTATTTTGATTTGATATTTGATTTTGTCTTTAGTAAATAATGAAGAGCTTTTGTGCTCAGCTATTGGTGCCTTAATGAGGTTTTCACCAATAAAGTTGTCTTGATTGTCTTGTAGTGCCTCTGAGAAGGTTTCATTAAGGAATGTTGAATTTTGACTTTGATTTTATTCTAGCACTTTTTAATAAGTTTCACTAGAAGATGCTGAGTTCTAACTTTGATTTTCCCCTAGTGCCTTCAAAAAATTATCACTAAGAGAGTGCTCTTCTGCTACATGAATGTTGTCTTGATCTACTTGCTATTTTTCAACTACTATGTCACCATGGATGCAGTTCAACAAAGTGTGATTCTATCAGTCTTGATCGACACTTATGGGAGATAGAATGTTGATAATATGGCTATCTATCTTATTTGATGGTAATGGCCTATGGAATGGTAATGGAATGGGGAGAGGCTACATAATCCTCATAGAAGATACTAGGAGAACTTGTGTCGATTCTGAAGTACTCTTCCTCAAAAATTGTAGAAGGATCACAAATGTATTCAAATTGATTTGTGAGGCATGTGTAACTAATATTATAACATTCCCAAACATATTCTTCTTCTGAATTTGATTCTAACTCAAGGGAATTTAAATATGATGTTGAGACTGATGTTGATTCTAATTCTAATGCTAAATCTGATGTCGATTCAAGAATAAAGCTTGACTCTTACTTTGATTCTTCATCTGATGGGTACTCTGTTACAATGATGTCTTGTTGAATGTTTAGTTTTGGACAAGTAACAACCTGTGATGGCATAATGGGCTCCACAAAAAACTAGTTTGGTAAAGTGGGATGCCTCTAGGATGGGAAATAGGTCAAGAGACAACTCCTCAGAGACTGGCTTATCAATAGGAGGCTCTTGAAAAACATACATATAGTCGAGGTAATGATTTACCCAAAAGAAGTTATAATTATTAATAAGTGACTCAACAAAGATTGACTTATCAGAGTTAGTCTCCTCAACAAATGGTATAGGATTAATAGGCAATTCATCATAGGTTGACTTATCACAAGTGGTTAATTCAACATAAACATCTTAGATTAGTTGGTTTTCTTGGCCTTGGTTTCAAATGAGTTAGAAGATACCAGTTTTAAACATAGCGTGGTCTTCAAATGATTGTATTAGTTGAGGTTTGGATGGGATTGGTACTAGATGAGGAATGACTTGTGATTGGATAATGGTAGGGCATTGGGGAGCCTATTTTATTGAACAAGCTAAAAGACAAAGTCTTGAGATGGTAATGATAGGGAAATACAGAGCATGATTGCTCACACAAGCCAAATGATGAGGTCTTGAAATGATGAAGGGGCATTATGGAGCTTGATTACTCACACAAACCAAAGGATTAGGTCTAAGTATAGAAATGGTTGGGAATTGTAGAGCTTGGTTGCTCACAGAAACCAAAGGATGATGTCTTGGTGTGGGAATGGTATTCCTTAGATAACGTGGAGCTTGATAGGTCATATAATCCAAAGGAGGGTTAGGGGTAGTTGATGATTGGATAACAAAATGATGTTGTGGAACTTGATGGTAAGCAAAAGCATCCAAGTCTTCCTCATAAACCATATCATCCCAGTCATGAGTTGGCTCATAAGTTGGTTCTTGGATGTGTTCCATGTATTGATTTTTGAAAATAGGGTATGGATTCGTATCCCAAACAAAATTATCTGTAGTTGGGTCTTCAAAGTCTTCTTCACAAGCCTCTTCATCCCAATCAAGGTCTTGAGTTGGATTGTAATTTGCTTCATGACTTTGTTCCCATGAATGATTAATATGAGGCAAATAAAAATCTATCTCACAAACCATATTAGCATTATTGGGGTCTTGAAAAAATACATAAAAGTCATTTTATGTGGCTGTTCTATCATAAGTCAGATTGTAAGTGACTCCACCATAAGTGTAGCGAGACATATCCATGTAAATGATGAGAGCTTCGAAAACAAAAAAACTTGGAGTTATACAAACTATGTCCAAAGGACAAATGGTTAAAACTTGGTCTAACTTGGTTGAAGGGGTGGAGCTATATCTCCAATATGGTCTAAAAGTGGAGTTGTATCTCCAAAATGGTTTGTGATAAGACTTGGCATAAAACAACCTATTATCAAATGTCCAATGTCAAATGTCATACACACAAAAGATCAAGTGTCTGAATAAAAACTTACATGTCAAGTGTCTAGGTCAAAGTGTTCCAAACAAGGTTTAAACTAGGAAAGGGAAAATTTGAGTTGCTAGGTCTTTTGTCCAAGTGTGGAGTCAAAAGCTAGGCTCAAATAAATAAGCATGATGTGATTTGATTTAATCTAACAAGTTTTGGAAACAACTTTGACATAACCCTGACACATAGAATCAAACATAAACATGATTAGTTGGCATAAAACATAAGACAAAAAGATCTTTGAGAAAGGCTGTGTTCTCCCAAATAAAGGTATAAACAAAGATAAGGATAGGATTTAAACAAACAAAGCATCAATAATTTTCAATTTTGGGTAATCGATTAACTGAAGTTATGCAACCCAAAAGAGAAATATCTATGTATCAACCCCATGAATTGAGGCCTAAACAAAAATAAATTAATGTTTAGATCCAAACTTGACAAGGTTAATTAAAAACTCAACATTGAAAATTAGGATTGGACCAAACAAGCTAGACAAGATTGGGCAACATGACAACACAAGACATAGGTCTAAATGGTATACACAAAACAGTTTGAAACATATGGTTTTGATACAATGTTAAATAAGTCTTGAAATAAATTGAACAACCTAATGGTGTAAGCATGCTCGAATGATGTAATCAATGTTATGTTTCAAATACTAAAAAGGTTCAAAATGGTTTGACATGATTTAGGCAACATAACGCTACCCTCTACAACTCAAATGACACACACACAAATAAGTTTACCAAAAATTTGTAAGGCACAAGTTTCAAATGTTTTTAGGGGAATCAATTACATAATGAATTTTATGTCAAATGATGCAAAAGATAAGCATAGAAATTGGGTGACCATGACATTGGCTAGTTGTAAAATGGTCTAGTCCATTTTACAACCACTACATCCTACTATTTACTCAGTATAGTGCAATGTCCAAATGTAGATACGTCCTATGTGCAACTCCAAAGGAGCCAAATGAAGTCAATACCAGGAGGTGAAACCTTAGGTTAAAGCTTCCCTAAAGAACTTGTGAGAGGTAATGACGTCCCCCTCATCAACCAAGTTTGCATGAAATAAAAGACTAATAGAAAGAATTTAGGGTCATTTTCAAGATCACCCAAACTTTGAGGAGTTTTTGGGGAGTGCTTTAGATGATTTTATTTCTAAGCCTTAGAATAGGCTACTTGCAATAGGAATGGTGCTTTTGATTCCAAGGGTTCCCTATAGGGGATAAATGGTAGAGCATATATGCAATATTCCTCTTTTTGCCAAACAAAAATTGACAAGTGTGTTCAATTTTAAACCTAAAATGACAGATTTGGTGGTGTTCATTTGACCCCTTGGTCTTAGTTGCAAATTTAAAAAAAAATTCACCAAAATATCTAAAAATTCTTTTTTAAACACCAAAACAAAGTTATTAATCAAATTTTAAGCATGTAAAAGTGATTTAAACATGTTTTGAGCAAAAATCCCACTTGGTCCTACAACAAAATTGTTAGCATGTTCTTTAGCTTTGAAGCTCTTTTGAGTTTGAAATAACAAACTTTGAAAACATAACTCTTGGGTCTATGTTTTTTGAAAAACATAGTGACCAACATCAATCAATACCACCGACATCGGTTATGAGCAATCAAGATCTAACTGATATCGATTCTGCTGACCGACGTCTGTTAAGTTAGGTAACCAATGTCGGTATTTTTGTTGATGTCGATTACTATGTAAAAATTGTGGCAACCAAAAATGGCAAAATAAAGTTAAAAAATCAATTTGTAAGAGTTTTAAAGGATCAAATGAATATTTTAAAGTTGCAAAAGGATCTCCTTCAGATGTAGGATGCACTTAGTCCCACCGAGCATGCCATATGTGATCTAAGAATTTGACTCAAGAGAGGATGGTTAATATGGTGTTAGTTCCAAAATGAAAACAAAGTGAAATAAACACACTAATAGCATAACATCACTAGGCCTAGACACTAGGGAGAGCTTAGTTAACGATCATGAATGAAACACACAACTAAAATGTAAAAGAAAACTCTTTTACCTTCTTTGGATGCTTCAAAATGCTTATTATGGTGGCTTGCTCGACTTGTGCTCATGAAGTCCTTGTCAATGGAAGCTTGACAACCTCCATATCTCCTTGACACCTTTGGCTTGTGGCTTGGCTTGGAATCAATTTGGCATTATAACACTAGTTGCTTGAAGCTTTTTGGAACCAATATTGCATTATAACTTTACACTAATTAAGAGTAGAAATGATGTTGTGAGGCCTCCTATTTATAGATTTTTGGATTTGATCAGAATCAACCTCAACCATCCATCTCAAGATTGAGATGTGTGGTTGAGGATTAATTCAATTTTTAGAATTAAGTTTGTAATTATCCTCATCATGGAATTGGAAGAAGGGGAAATTAAGAGGCATGAAGGGCATCATGGAAGGCATTGATGAGGCATGGAGGGCATGAATCCTGACATTTATGGCATTTATGGCCTAGGGATGTCTTCCCAAGAAATGTGGTCACTTGATGTAGCAGGAAGTAAACAAGATGATGGTAGAGATCAAGTTAGATAAATTGTTAATGGTTAGCTAAGTCCCCATACACACGAGTTGTGTGTTTGGTAGAGGGTGAGGAGGGCATGACATACTGAAGGTAGTTAGAAAGGAATAATTTATGATGGAACCAAATGAGCATGAGATTCTAAGGCACATATACGATGCGATTTCATAAAAGGTGATGACAAAAAGGACCCTAGGAAAAAGGGAGAGTCCCACTTAGGATATGCCATAGGGACCTATGAAGGATGGTAATGACATGATAAATATTATTACATAGAGCACATATGCTTTAATGAATAAGAATTATGTGCCAATAATCAGGAGAAAGATTTGAAATAATAAGATGAATGGGAGGAGTATACCATGGAGATGTCTGATCCCATTCTAATTTAAGTGCATGCTCAGGTGCCTCACCTAAAAGTAGAAGAAAATTAAAAAACATTGATCATGTCCCAGATATAGTAAATTTTATTGCATGATAAGGACAAATCGATGTGCTAAAATAAATCATTCTTTACCAATCACTTAGTCTAGTTATCATGTTGCTTGCACACACTTGATATCCAATAATGTAGTATGGTATACCACCAATTAGAGGGGGTCAAACCCCTATAATGAGTAGTTGAACACAAAATGGAGTGATAAGAGTTGGAAGACCATTGGTGACCTAGAAAACTCTCCATGTAATGGGAGGGATAATAGTACAACCCATTTAAAAAGGTGGTGGGATTGTGTTGACAATATGAGGAACATGAGCTATTATTATAGGCAGTCAAAGTTTGGGCACACCCTCAGCTAACACATCGGTAAAACATGTGCCACAAATCACTATTTTACCCACACATGTTCCTAAATTATTCTATGAGATGTCTATGAGTCTACCTGGCTATTGAGGGGTGTAGAATGTTATGGAGCATGTCCAAAAATGTGAACTTTATGGTGTGCAAAGGGAATTATGCTTCTAGACTGAAAGGCAAGTTAGTTTTCCACAATGTTACTAGACCACACCAATCCCTAGTACTAGAAGCTTGACCCAACTCAAGCCATTATGGATTATGACCTCTTGAATAAATAAAACCTGAAGGAATTTGACATTCTTGAGTTTGAGCAACAAAGCATAACTACTCTGAAATAAATCAAGAGAGATTTGATGAAGAACATTCATGTTTATGATGTTAAATTCAAAATTTTAGTGTCATATATATCATATAATATCCATTTGGTAAATCACAAACAATGGTTTTTTGGAGGGTTGTTTGTGACCTTTCAACATGCCCTGTCAATGAGAATGTTCACTAGATTGTGAGAGACCCTAGAATTTGTGTCAAGAGTTGAATCCATTATAGGTGTATACTTTGGAATTATCCCATTCATGGAGGCACATATTGCTTAAATGGATTCCCAATTTTAAAAAGCTATTAGCTAATAATGCCCATCACACTAGGAGTGGACTATGGTGCACATACTATGAAGTTAAAGGGCATGACCAGAATAATTTCCCAAGGAGAAATGTAAAGGCCATGATTTTCTCTTGAAAGATATACCAAAAAGGTCATGATGTGTGAAACTACCCTCTTCTTCAACATGTAACTCAGATGAAAGTGTCCCTAAACAATATAATTTATGATGCCTCCACTCACAACACTGAGGATTGTAGGGTGATTTAAGAACATCATGAGGTAAGGGATTGGGGTGCATGACAAACCAATGTAGGGACATAGAACTAGATGTATATTAGATTTAGGAAACAAAAATGATATAGGTGCCATGGAAACATAGGTCATGGGAGTGTAATATTCCCTATACATGCTTATTATAGGTGTGGGTCTCCAAATCACTATCACCATGTTTTCCCTGTGACTTAGTAATTTGAGTCAAGAGAGGATGGTTAGTATGGTGTTATTTACAAAATGAAATAAACACACTAATATCATAACATCTCTAGGCCTAGACACTAGGGAGATCTTAGTTAACAATCATGAATGAAACACACAATTAAAATGTAAAAGAAAACTCTTTTACTTTCCTTGGATGCTCTAAAATGCTTGTTGTGGTGGCTTACTCATCTTGTGCTCATGAAGTCCTTGTCAATGGAAGCTTGATAACCTCTATATCTCCTTGGCACCTTTGGCTTGTGGATTGGCTTGGCTTGGAATCAATTTGGCATTACAACACTAATTTCTTGAAGCTTTTTGGAACCAATCTTGAATTATAACTTTGCACTAATTAAGCTTAGAAATGATGTTGTGAGGCCTCTTATTTATATATTTTTGGATTTGATCAGAATCAACCTCAATCGTCCATCTCAAGATTGAGATGTGTGGTTGAGGATGAATTCAATTTTTGGTATTAAGTTTGTAATTATCTTCATCATGGCATTGGAAGAAGGGGCAATTAAGAGGCATAGAGGGCATCATAGAAGGCATTGATGAGGCATGGAGGGAATCATAGAAGGCATTGATGAGGCATGGAGGGCATGAATCTTGATATTTGTGCCATTTATGGCCTAGGGATGTCTTCCCAAGAAATGAGGTCACTTGATAATGCAAATATTCAATATTCATTTCCAAAACAAATTATTCAACAAGTTTCCATGGAATTTTGATTAGGACTTAATTTGGGTTAATTAGCTCTTAGGCATGATTAAGCACATTGTGCACAAATTACCCAAATTGATTAGAATGCCTTATTATTGGTCCTAAATTTGATTGGATTAGAATTGGAAGTCACTATCAGATGCATTGGATGCGCATTCCCATTTAGGATGTTGCCAACAACAAATAACAAAGGCACAAGCCTTGTGTAAAAGACTTGATAAAAAAGAGCAGTCCAGAGCACCTAGGTGCAAATTTGGCATTTTGACTCAAAATGAATAGATTAAAGTTAGCTAGCCCATAAATTATATTGCCCCATTTAGGGATACCCAGGTCAGAATCAGTACTTGAATATGTCAATTTTACATCATTTAACATGTTTTAGTGTTTTTAGGCCAAATTATGCATTTTGAATAGAAATTGGTCAAAAGCCTGGTTGGAGGTCATCGATGACCAGTTTTAGTTGTCTACATACCCTACATACCATAATATTGGGTACTACAGAGGTGAGCATAAGGTCGAGGAATGCTCCAACCTATGTGAAAAAATCATAAAAAGGGTAAGCCTGAGAAAGGTGCATGAATGATCTAATGCAAGCACACATCCAAACATTGGGACCCAAATATGTATACTAATAGTGATATCAACTCTAAAGTGAAAATAATCACTTAAAGTGGTTGAACCATGTAACCAATAACCACTCATTATGAAAATGTTTGACTAGGATATGAGCTAAGGATATATGAATAACATGTGTCACATCTTACATCCTCACTCACACCCTACTCGGATGGTTCATGCCAAAAGAAAGTTCTAATAGAATCCATGGAAATTATTTGGAACCTATATAGTGAGATAAAATATATGCATGACTTGGAATAATATTCGAAAAAGAATCTCAGGGCCAAAGCACAAGTTGGAAAGTAGGAGGATGACCTTGCAGATGTATTGGCCCTTCTACACATCAATATGATGGTGGATATGCTAAATAAAATGTTGGATGACTATAAGGGGAAGAATAACATTGATGAACTAACACCAAATACAGTGTATGAATGCAAGCTAAGGATCACCTAGAATGTAGGCTATAATTGGGAACTACTTATAGATGCATAAATAAATGGATGGTTAGTGTTCAACATTATGGCGGACATGGACATTGATGTGAATATTTTAATAGGGGATGCATGATACAAGATGGTATCCCAATGCTAAGACCCTCACTGCATGTCTTATTCATGGCAAACAAGATCCACGCTCAGCCAATGGGGATCCTACCTAATGCTACCATTGACATAATGGACATCAAATTTTGAGCAAAATTTGAAGTGATCAAACTTTCAAAAGTAGATAACTACCAAAACTTACTTTTAAGGCCATGGTCCTATGCCAAAAATAGTAACATGCACTTCAAGAAGCACTGTATGAGCTTTGAGAATGGTAAGGAGTGTGTGGTCATCCCATTGTCAAATAATTAAGGCCCATCCTACATTGAAAGTGTTGATATATAAGATGAGATCAACAACATATACAACATTAAAACACAAGGATTATAACATCTAGATCCAACTGAGGGTGGCATATTGAGTTGGGAAGATGCACAATCAGTTTTTGATAATGTGACCATTGCTAGGTTCAAGAGTCATATGAGATCACAAGTAATAAATATGGTATAGTAAGACCAATACCCTAGTATCTGTATGCACAAAAGGCCTATCGCACAAGTATAATATCAATTCCATATAGAAAGTAGATCTGGGTGTCAAGCACACCCAACACCTCCAAGGTAAATAGAGTGCTCAACACAAGCAAAGGTAGACTTACCAAGTTGAATCACTATGGTAATTACACAAGTGTTGACCTATTTATATATGAACTAGAGGCATGAATTCTTAAGAAATAAAATTACATAGGTTCTTGAATGTACACTTTGAAAATCACTACCACATGTATGTGGGATACACAAAAACAAAACCTTCCAACATGGGCCAAGGTAAGAACTGCCATATGCTATATATTTGAGAAAAGTAACAATTGCAAGGATTAACCATGTTTAGTGGTGACTTTGACCCATGAAATCACATTCATGAATGTGATGACAAAAGGACAAATCTCATGCTTTGTCTATCAAAAGACATATGGGTTCATTTCTTCTAAATAACCCCAAAGGTTTGGGCTCGTGCATGGTATATTGTCAATTAAACACATTGGGAGACTAGCAATTAGAAAAATATGAAAGATAATTTCATCCATACTTTATCCTTATCCTAATCTGATCTAAGTCTAGTTGAGCCTTTAGAATACATTCACCATGCCATCATGAAAGATGAGGCTATCATGGAGGAATGGTTTAGGAAGATGAATAATGAGAAGGGAATTTACCTACCCTAGTTATTCAATGATTGTAAGGTAAATAATGACTCTAGTGATGAGGATAAAGTCATTTGGAAAGCATGTAACCAACAATACTTGACCAAAAAACATAAGCTGATACACAAATTGGAGGATTATTAAGAGATTAAACTGAGCCACTTGCATGTTAAAACTTATTAAGGAGTATGAGAAGAAGCATATGAAAAATATGATTGGCATAAGTGCTACTAGAATCCATTTAAGACAACCAAGGTGAATATTAGCATAGAAGAGGACCCTAAAATCACTACTATTAGAGATTACAGGTCTGATGCAAAGTTATCACACATCATAGAGATGCTCAAATAATTCCAAGACCTCTTCCCCATAATTTACAGGGAGATGAAGGTATTAAATCCTTAATCAAGGAAGATTAAGATAAAATTTATTGAGGGGGTGAGACCTATGAAGAAATACCTATACAAGATGAACCCTAACCTATGCACCAAGTTATAGATAGAAATTGATAATATGTTGGCTACAAGTGTGATCTACCCAATAGAGGAGTTTGAATGGGTAAGCCCTATGGTGATCAACATAATGAAGGATGGGTGGATTAGAATCTATGTTTTATATCAACTCCTCAGTGTAACATGTGCCATAGATGCATTTCCCACTCCCTTCATTGAGGAAATTACTGAGGGAGTAGTAGGAAATAAGGTGTATACATTCACTGATGTATTTTTAGGATATCCTCAAGTATAGTTTGAGGAGGAAGACAATCCAAATACCACCTTTACAATGGAATGGGGTTAATTTTCATACAAGGTTATGCCCTTTTGCCTAAGTAATGTGCCTGTTATCTTATCATGCCTTATCATAGTGACATTCAAGGAATTTGTTTACTAGTTCATTCATGTCTACTTGGATTATTATACTGTCTATGGGATAGTGAAAGACCACCATGATAAATTACAACTCATGTTATATCACCATCACCAATTATATATATGTATGTATGTATGTATGTATATGTATAAATATGAAGACGTGCATCTTTGAAACACATTTTGACACACTACTTAGATTTGCCATCTATAAAGATGGTCTCATTTTTTACCCTACCAAGGTTGCCATCATTTTTCAGTTGGAGGTGCCCACCACTTAGCTGGAGGTGCACAAATTATTGGGTCATAATGGATACTATATAAAGTTTATTCAAATCTAAACCAATATTTCCACACCATTTGAGTAACTTATAATAAAAAAATGAACCGTTCATGTGGGGTGAGGTGCAAGAGGAGGTATTTGAGACTTTAAAGAAAAAAATGGCTAGTACACCAAAATTATAGTTTCTAGACTAGAACACTCTATTCCATGTGCATGTTGATGTTTGATGCAAAAATATTGGTGCCATTTTGGTACATCCAAGTGAGAAAAGTATGGCCCACCCCATCTACTTTTCAAGTATAAAGTTCATGCCCATGAAATAAAACTACACCTCTACTAAGTGCAAGTCTCTGATAATGGTATACTTTAGAAGATTTGATAGTAGTTGCTAGCCACTCCCTTTGTGTTATTTATGGACCATGAGGCCTTAAAGTACTTGGTGAATAAAATAGTTCTTCATAGGTGGATTTTTTGGTGGATCATCATCCTTCAAGAATTTTAATTTTTGGTTGTCTTGAAGCTGAGAAAGTATAAATTGGATCCAGACCACTTGTCATGTATCACCACTAGAGATAATTCACTCCCAGTTGAAGATGAAATTATGGATGATAAGTTGTATAAGTTGCAGTGTGCCCCAAAGGACGTTGTTAAGATTTCTACATTCCTCACCTATGGATTCATGCAAGAAAAATATTCCACTAAATAAAAAAATTATATATCCATTCATGTCACTCCCTATCAATTTATTGGTGGGGAAATATACAAGTTAGGATGTGATGAAGTATTCCACCAATGTATTTTGGAGAATGAATGCAATGGTGTGCTATAATAAGGGCATGAAGACATATCTAGAGTTAAATTTATGAATGAATCTATTGTTTGCAAGATTTTACTCTTTGGCCTTTGGTGGCCTACCCTTTTTAAGGATGCAAAGGAGTATAAATACATATGTGTTGTATGCTAGATGATAGAAAATATGAACCACAGAGATGAGATGCCCCTGATTCTAATTTATGAATAGACATCATTTAAGAAGTGGGTCATATAATTTGTGGTCTCTATCTCTCTAGTTGAGAGTAGAATAGGTGCAAACTACATCATCTCTGCTACTAACTAATTCACTTGGTGGGTTAAATCCACACCAACCAATAATTTTACTATAACTAAAACTACACATTTCCTATGGGAGAACAAAATTAGTCAGTATGGATTCCCTCTAAGTCTGACCAATGATTGAGACACTCATTTCATTAATGAAACCATGCACATACTATTGTCTACGTTCATGATCACATAACATAAGACAACATCATACCATCTATAGGTGAATGGGATTGTTGAGGCCTTCAACATGATCTAGGGAAATTATCTCACCAAAATATACAATGTTAGGAATAAAGATTGGGATGACCATGTGTCAATGGTCTTGTGGGCTTATTGGACCACATATAAGTGCTTGATCAAAACCACATCATTTCAACTAGTGTTTGGGACAAAGTTTGTGACACCAATGGAATTCATTATTCCATATATATGCATTAATTGAGTGGGTCATCTCAATGATAATGAGTCATTAGACAAATGGATAGAATACCTGATGAAGCTAGATGAATGATTTAACATTTTATGATAGAGCAAGACTATGATGAAAGCCCAACATACGGATTGGGATGACTTCCATATAAAGGAAGAGATACCAGTGGAGGTAACCCCTATTATTCTCTATGACTCCATGTATTTGAATCATCTAGGGAAGCTTCAAATCTACTAGTTGGGGCCCTACATCATTCATAACATTTTGGATAATAGCACATGAAAGATACACACATTATATGGTGAAATTCTCCTTGGGCATTTCAATAGAAATTAGCTCAATCCATATCATGCTTAGCATGCATGAGCCATGTTTTAATAAGGATTAGGCCATTTGACTTTTGAATTTTTTGTTTTCTAGGTTAGATTAGTTTTGGTGCAATAGTTGTGTGTCTTTGTTGTAATAATACAATCGCACTTCATAATACAAGTCGTGTGAGTTGATTGAGGGATTTGTTTTAGTACCTTATGTTAAATGTCTAAGTTTTTGGATGAGTGCCACTGCATGTTTTTGTACATGTCTCTCTCTAATAGAATAACAAAATTTATTAGTATAGACAACTTAAATAATACACAATGCCATGAGGATTTAAAGTTTATTGATAACTTGATTCCTAATGCAATGGTAGATCTAAAATATTTTTGAGTTTAATGTTGTTTTTCTCACACTTATTGACATACAAATGCTTACCCCATTGAGATTATTTAGGTAAGAGTCTTGATACATTGGAGGAAAAAACATATAATTTAGTGTGGCATGGGTATAGTGTAAAATTAATACAATATGCCAAGTATATATGAGTGTGACATGGTAAATGAAAGAGTCACATGAAGAGATGTGGAGTTGAGTGACTTGATAAGTATGAATTGTGGGACAAGGAAACGTGTGAGAGGAAAGGAAGTGCAACACGTAGGAACATATAAGGGAAGAGTGTCTGTGGTAAATATGACATCACTCTAAAAAATTCAAACTTTAAATTATTGTGGTGAATAACTCACACATTATAAATTAATACAAAGATGACATTAGTGAATGCTTAAGCATGAGAAGTTGAAATACCATTATGTGGGTGGTTAGTGCATTGAAAGAGATTATTGGTAAAAGTTCTAATAATAATAAAAAGGGGAAAACACATGCTATTTCACCACTTTACATTCAAGATCCATAGGTAACCCTAAGAGCTCGAGAAAACGAAAGCAATGAAGAAATCTAAAAAATTAAGACCAAAATGACTGTAAAATGATACATAGAGGATAAGATAAAGATCCATAAGAGATTAGGACTCAAGTACACCAAAATTTGAGAATTTTTAGTTGGTGGGAAGGTGGATTAAATTGATTTTAGATTTTAGGAACTAGGGACCACCATTGGAGCTTTGTGAAGCCCAGAGTTTATTTCGATAATGTTGCTTCTAGTGTAATGGTACAATAGCCAAATTTTGAGGATTTAGCCAAGTAGGGAGTTGAGGGTGAAGTAAATGGGTTTCAAGCTCATGACTAGAAAGAATAAAAAGGTAGCCACAATGATAACACCCCAAAAATATAAAAGTCATAGGCATCTTGTTGAGAAAAGAGATATGGAAGGTGGGCTAGTTTATACCATAGAAGAATCAACAAGAATTACATTATTTAAAGGTCCATATAACATAATCATATAAGAATTAGAATTGGTGACAAAGAACAAAATTTGGAACACAAGAAAAAGGAAAATCATGCTTGAAATTAAGGGGAATAAGGTCATCCCAAGTGTGCCAAAGGCAACATGCAAACCAAAATCAATTTGGATGAATTTTGTAGAGATGTAATACTTTGATAGTGTAGTGCATAGTGAAGAGTGGTAGTCCATGGTGGAAAAATTTAAAATGGAGGATTACAACCACCACATGGGAGGCAATGAGGATGAATTACACAGTGATTACATGGTGAAATTAGAGAAGACCCCTAAAGGAAACCCTATATTTGATCACTCCATGAGTTAATAGTTGGATGGAGTTTAGGTTCTCCAACTCTATGACCTTCCCTATTTAAGAAAGGCAAAGATCTAGTAAACTTCCTAATATTTCACATGCAATAGGATAGGTTATAATTCATTGGGCAAAGAATGAAAATCACAATGGCCCAAATCCACAGGACGATCGAGCTAGTTCAATTAGGTAAGGACATAAATAAGGCACTGACTGACACTAAGGAGATTAAAAACATGGCCAATTTTCTAGAATAAAATAAAAAAGATTCATCTTCCTCATTATAAAAATCAAAGGCATGGCCATGAGAGTTACAATGCACTTGGTTAGTACTAGGTGCATGGGTTAGGGTGCTGGGGATAAATTAATAAAAAATTCCTATATATTGTGCATGAAATGGCTAATAGTACACTGTTAAACATTTCTAATTTATTAGCCAATTTAATTATTCAAGGCTTTAAAAAAATACACAAATTGGGGGAAAAGTTAAAATTTGGTGTGATCTTGATGTCGCTGGTATTAAATGAGATTGGTGTACCCGAGGGCCCCTAAGAATACTAGTGGACATACCCAATCTACAATAAATCCCCAACACTTAAGTACCAAAGTTATACTTATAGACGGGTAGTCTCCCCAAAGTATAAGGCCAAAGTAGAGAGGTGGTTGGTGAAAATAAAGGATGCCATAAGAAAGGAATGGTGCATGCCCAAAATACTACTAGAGGTGATAGAAGGTCATGCCAAGTTCACTATGATATAATAGTATTCATTGGCACAAGTAAATTTAGCAAATGGTGACATGTCTAGATGGCTGAAGTTGTCATACAAATTTAGGAAGTAGTATTTTTTGATGCATTAAATAGCATCTCCAACATGTATAGGGAAACTATGGACGTAACCAAATTAGATGTAGATGTCCACACCCTTTACAAAAAATATGTACACCTCAGGAAGGATGCACATAAGGAAGAGGATAATATTGTATGTTTCATTATCCTAGTACAAAAAGTTACCATAAAGGGAAATATGCACAACCTATACTACATAATGAAGTCCAAAAAGAAGACAGATGGCATGGGAGCACATGAACTTGATTTACCACTTCTACCAGGACCAAAGCCAAATACGTCACTTGCCAACCCTTCCAATAGAAATGGGAAGAAAAGTAATGTATTGAGGACACCATATCCTTTACATGAAATCTCAAAGGAGACCGAGGTATAAAAATATCCCTACCTAGAATAAGAAGGCAAAGAGAAAGAAATTTGTATCACCATCTCCTATGCAAGGAAGCCTAGAAGGGGAAAAATCAAAAGAGGAACCTCTAAAGAGAAAATAACAATTAAATAAGGAGATAATAATGACATATCCTATGAAAATTATTAATTGGAGTATATAGAGTCAGGGGGAGCCCCACAAATAGAAAAGGCAGTAGCATGAAGAGAAAAATAGGTTACCGTCTCTTAGGCCATCACCAGAACCAAAATGAAAACTGGGCAAGAAGTGCCAAGGCAAGAATAATGAGTTCCACCCAAAGTTAATAAATAGGTGATATATTCCCTATAAGAAAAGGGACAAGGAAAAAAGGGGTTATAGAAAGAGAAATCCCAATCCCCACCACATGTATATCCATAAGGGCATGTGGTAAAAGAGATACAATGAGACTAATCTAGTGCTAAAGACAAAGATTAGGAAGCATACTCAAAGGGGAACATGGGGCCATATTCAAGCATGAAAATTTGAAATGGAGAGTGCATAAGATGTGGATGCCATGATGGATTGAGGAGTGGATGCAACCATGCATAATGCCCATGATATGGATTCTATGATAGAGACTCAAGATGGGAAACCCATGGATGAAAGGCTAGGATAATGGTAACTTGAGGTAAAATAATAATAATGAAGAGGGGAGGCCAAAGAAGAAACTATCTTAGTAGAAGATAACCCCCTTCATGAAAGAGAAGGCTAAGGAGAGGAAGAATTGGAAGACACCATCTGTGCAAGGATCCAAAGGGGCATGGGTGACAAAGAGCTAAATTTTTGGGAAATAATGGAAATAATGTAAGTAGGTGTGATTTTCCCTTTTTGAAGTCCTAGGTTGGTAGAAGTACACCCATCTAAATAAGTCCACTAAGGTCTAGAATTATTTTTGGTAAATTGTAATAATATGAGTAGTGTGAAACTAGGAAATTTGCTAATGAAGCTAGTTATGGAGGTGAGTTAGTATAACTTAAATAATAGTAGGACCTATAGGCAAAACAAAGATACCATGATAGATCTATTTGAGACCCTCAAGGAAGAAGAGGATAAACACTCCTCAGCAGAGAGAGGACTTCAGGAAGAAGAGAAGAAATAAGCTGAGGTAGAAAGTGCATTCACAAAAGAGTAAGAAATGCATAAAAAGTTAGATAAAAAGTTAGGCACCATGAAGGTTATAGCCCTAAATCTCTATGAATAGGTCTCGATGATACAACTAAGGCTCCTTGATGTAATTTGAATTTTAGGCCAAGCATATGGAGAAATTAGAAAATGAGATATTGAAATGAGGGATCAGTGTCAGTAATGCATAAGAGGAAGTCAAGTAGGCCCAAATTAGATTTGTTAAGAAGTTGAAAAATATCAAATATGAATTGAAGAATCTCCATGAGAGTACAGTTGTGATGAAATTTTTTTAATGAAATTTCCAAGTAAATTAAAATAATAAATGCATGATTCTCTAAAGAAGAGCACAAATAGAAAACATTAGCTACCTAAGTATACACCACAAATAATGAGTGCTCCAATATGATACAAGAGGTAGAAGAAATAGCTCATGTCATAAGTGCAAATAAAATTGATCTATAGAAATTATTCTTAGGGATACATATGAATACTATACATGAGCAAATATTCCTTGATGAAATTATAATGGAAGTTATTGAAAATTTGACAAGCTCAAACATCAAGGTGATCCACTCCCAGACCAACCTACAGGTTTGAAAGGATTAGGTGTTGAAGTAATAGTCATCAAAACACCATTCAGAGTGTGCTCAAAATATGGGATGATTTTGAAGAATAATTGAGTAAGGATGCTCTAAAATTATTTACTTCACCCACATAGGGTTGAATTCTTTGGGTTCATTCCATTCATTCATTATTTAATTCTTTAATTATTTAAGGTTTAAGATTCTTGTCTAAGTATGGGTACATGTGTGAATACCTAAAAGCTTAGGTATAAATATGAGTAATAAAATAGTAAATAGGCATGTAAAAAGAAGCATGATAGAGATATAAATTAAAGAAATGGAAAACTTGGCATTTGGGAGGATGAATGATCATATTACCCTAGGATGAATAATTGATTTAGTGTGGGTTGACCCTAAAGGCTCATGAATAAATAAGTCCTTACACACATGCGAGTTGAGCTAGGGAAAATAAATTATGACCAAAGGATGGAAATAAAAATGCACACATACCTAACCATCACATGTACATAGCCCCAATAGGGATTGCCAACAAAGCAAGAGCTAGTTGAAAAAGCCTAATTCACATGCACATACAAAAAGTTAACAAGATCAAGACACACAGATGCGACATGTACCTAGAGATCTCAATGGATATCATGATTGATGACTTGATTTTGATATACAATTGGGAAGCAACATAAGATGACATGGTAGCTTACTTATAGTAAAACACCACATTAACTGTTAGAGTAACACCAATCATTAAATACTATTGAACTACTAAGTGACACATAAGACTCATTAGAAGCCTATAAAAGTTAGAGACCTAAATATATATATATATATATATATATATATATATAATTAAAAAAGTACTACTGGATTACTATTAGAGTTTTAGAGATAGAAAGTTTTAGATAATTTATGCTATTAAATGCCTAAGAAACACATTGTAACCATCGATTATTGAATCATGAATAGAATTATTTATTAAAGCTGTTATCATAATGTTCATGGTAGTTATAGGTCATCCATGTACTTAATATTATTTATGTTCATTCGATGAATAAATGTTTATATAAGCTATTTTTATTATATTTACATTAGCATGGATATATGTTCACCACATTGTTAGGATAGATTTAAGGAGGTTCCAAGTAAACCCATGTGTGTGAGACACACACATGAATATATGAATGGGACCATTTCTAACTAACCCTAATGTATCCTAGTTTTCCCTCTCTACACCTCAGGTGAGCGCATGAGCCCAAACTCATGTGATGTGCTGGTCTAGAAGGTTTGAAAATCAAATGTTGCAATGCACATGTAACCACTAGGTTGTCAATAGACATGAACACATTAAAAAAAAAGTCCAAGGGCCAACACAAAGGACATTAAAAATGTCACAAACAAGTGACATAAAAATATGTCATACACACATATCCAAATGACCACACATAATAAGCAAGAAATGTCTAACCTATCATGGAAGAAATCAACAACATTGAATGAGCATAAAACAAGTAAACAATAGTTTTTTAACATCCATATCTATTAATGTCACATTATATAAAAGTAACATATTCATGTAGATCAATGTATGATATGAGTAATTTTAAAGACACTTGTAATATATTGAGCTCAACATGGTAATGAGGTCATAGATAGATATAAAAAGTGATAATGTAATATGTAAAATAAGATGCCACAAACATAGGCATGGCCTCTATGTATAAGGGAATCCAATATCTAAAAATCCATATATGATAAAGTATGTCCTTCATCACACTCATATACCTCATGAAATGCATGTGTGTATGAAAAATTATATGCTATCTATGAAATATGGGATAAATAATATATGTAAATAACTAAGCTAATAACTCATGCCATGTTTTAGGAGTCTCAATTTTTTTTAATTTTTGAGAGTATTTTAATTGTTTTTTGTATTTTTGAAACATTTAAATTTATATATTTTTTGAAATATTTGAATAATTTTTTTTTAATATATTTGATGCAGGCAAAAATAAAATAGCCAATGAACCCATCGATGGGAGGATCATAATGAGTGCATGCATCAAAGAATTGGAGGTTGAATTTTTATGAAAGAAGAATGCTACATGTGGATGAATCATAATATAAAAATTAATAAATTGATGTAATGTAAGTATCTTAATCACTACCCATAGGATCCTATGTAGGATGTGTAACTCTAGAAGGTGTAGGACTTGGCATAATCTACTATATATTAGGAAAAGTTTTTACTGTCTCTGTTCACCATGAAACTTGATAATTTATCTAAGGTACTACCTTAAGATGAATTATAAAAGTTGAAGATATATTTAAAATCTGAATAACTCTCTAATGTGAAGAATTTTATTTAAGACAGTTGATGAGAACATAAAATTGCTCATTATATCAACAAATGACACCATTTTATATTGCATAAATCATATTTTAAAAGTAAATTTAGATATAATTTTAAGAAATTATGCTTACTGTAAAATAAAATATAGAATATATATCTAGTCTATCCTTTAAAAGTAATTGTAGTCTAAATTATTATTATTTACTAACAAATTATTGTAAATAAGATGTTAAATGCTATTTATGCAAGTTAAAATGAGTCATCAATGAAAATAAAAAAGTTTAAAGTGATCAACACCAAATCAAGAACAACCTTGATATAACTCTAGAGATCCTTAGTAGCTTTAGAGTCTCATATAAATCATCTTCAAGTTATTTAGTTGTTTTTAATATGGATGTACTATTTATGAAATATTATACAAGGCATACAAACACCTTTGTATCGACTACAAATAGGACTTTTGTTTTTATGTTGATTTTTTTGATGTTTTGGTTATGAACATGTAAGGATATAATTGATAGGTTTTGGAAAATAGTAAAATTAGTGATTAAGAACATCTATAAACTTAAATCTAATTGCATATTTAGATTTCTCTTGAATAATTAGATAATTTAAAAAAATAATCATCTTGATTTGAGTTTATTTGTAAAAGTTATAAGCATTTGAGTTGGAAAATTAGAAATATGTCCAAAATAGATTTTGAGGTTTATAATACTAAAAAAAGCATTAAAAAATATTTTTGAACATGTTTTATGGCCTTTTTTTTTATAGAAATTATATAAATAACACCTTCCAAAAATTGACATGAATAAATAAGTGCCCAAAAATTGGAAGACATAAAAATAAAGAGTTGTAGAGATGATTCATACCTATTGTTAGAAAGTGTTTCAATGAAATCTGTTTATAGTATTTTTGAAAATAGTTATTTTTGAAGCAAAAAATATATTTATAATAATCCAACTACTATGAATATCTCACATATGAAAGTTATTGAAAGGAAATGAAATTGTTACATTGTTATTTGTTATATTGTAATAATAAGAAATTAGTTCCAAATTGATTCATTCATTTTTTAGAATAATAAATCAGTTCTAAAATGACTTGGTAATTTTTTAAAATTTGAAATCTATTCTAAATTAATTTGTTAGTTTGTTACTCTCAAATAAGTTATTGTTGAATAAGTTGTATTATAAATAGAACATTCTCATTCATTATGAGAGTTGGTAGTTTGATGGTAATAACATAGAGTTATAAAGGAGTCATTTTTAAATAGTAAACATCTATAAAATTAATAAAAATCTAATTGCATGAGGTTTCTACAAAATTAAGTGTTGATCCAATCCTTTTCTAAGGGAGAGTAAGGGCCCGCTCAACCAAAGAAACATGATTTATATGCTTATTTCATATTATTATGTGTTTTAAAGTTTATCATTTATTATTTTATGCAAATTAGTGTGATATATATTTCAATTGTAGGATTGTGTGTTTATGCGTATTTTTAAGAAAATTACTTTTAGCCATTTGAATATCAAACATTTCTTTTTCACAATAATTTCTATTTCAACAACTTAGATCAAAAGTGTGTTTATATTTTCTGTAATTTACATTTCTCAAATAGATTAAATGTGTTTAATTTAATTTAATTTAAATTTCATGAAAATATGTTTCCTTTACAAGTATTTTAATTTAACAAGTGTGTTTATTTTTACAAGCAATAAATCAAATTTCAATTCAAACAAGTAGATTAGATGTTTAAGAGTAAATGATCCATAACTCCTCTCAAAAAGATAACTGTTAGTCATTATATTTGGCACTTTAATGTAGACTACCATTGAGTAATAACCTTGATTTGATATGATATTGACTGAAATTAGTTGATTAAATGAAGTAATTGAAGACACCCAATCATTTTTAGAGTTGTTATCGGGAATTTTCTAAGTGTTAGGAAGGTATAAATTATAAGCTAACAATTAATTAATAGAAATTCTCATAAATTAAGAAAATTTATGAGTAGACCAAGATATTTAAATGGAAGATATATATTTAAGAATCCACAATAAAATACAATTTAAACATAAGAGATAATCTAAGAAATATATTGAATCTAAAAAATAGGTCTAAGATAGGAAGAACTGTCACCAATCCTCTTATCTTAGACCAAAATGAAATTATTCTAATGAAGAATATATCCCCATCCATACTACTTAATTTTTTGGGGATGTAAATATAAGATCTTGATCAGTTCTTATTTGATTTTAAAGTATTATGTCAAGCTTATGATTACAAAATAGATAATAAAAAAAATGAAACTATTTCTTTTTACACTTAAGGATTCAACTATGAGGTGGTTTATGGGTTTGCAGTTAGATTCTATTTATTCATGGGATGAAATAGAAAATGGTTTCTTAAAAAAATATCAAGACTATTTTAGGTAAGAGACATTAAAATATAAGTCTTTCATGTAAAATAAAAATAAGATAAAATTATAGAAGATTATCTAGATCGATTCTTCTTTGTCTATAGAAAATGTGGATATGAGTTGATTGAAGACATCAATTATATAATTTTATTAAAGATATTAGATGATTATGATAGAGATTCCTTGAACCTAATTGGAAAAAGATATGAAAATAAACTAAGTCTCAATAAAATTGTTGAACTTTGTAGGAACTATTCAAGAACAAATGTTAATAATAGGAAATTGAAAATAGGGAAATGAAGCAATGATGTAAGACAACTCATTGATGATTTATCAAACCTTAAAAAAATATTTTATTTTAATTAAACATCATATTATATATATTTTAATTAAAATATAATCCTACTACTGAATCTTTAGTTATGTATTGCTTAAAATATAGATTGAAACATGGCTTCCAAGACTTCCCTCTAAATATGATAGATATGTGTGGTATTTGTGATAGCAAATAACCATGATTTTTTTTTGCATCCTCCTTTTAATTAATAATCAATTGAAATAGATTACTCAACCATGTAATAACTCAATTACATACAAAGACAAGGAAACAATTTTCCATATAATCAAAATCTAAATTACTTTGTTCTAAGATATTTTTATAATCCATGGATGATGCCATGGGTTAGATAAATACCTCCACAAACATGGGCTCCACCAATTTAGTCTCCATACGATTGGACATCATAACAATAATAGGTATCATATCTAAATAAACAATTATAGATAAATAAATAATGGGTACTTTAACAATAATTCAATCAACAAAAAAGTTTCCACCTAAACCAGTGTTGATGCCTACCCTACTAGCCAAATTTCACAAACTAAATAAGTAATTCAGCCTCAATTACTTACACAACAAATATAAAAATAAAATAATAGTTAGGTAACAACTATATATGGATACAAACAAAAAAAAACCATGGGATTCAATGTTATATATTATTGTAATGTTCAATTGTGTTCAAATAAAATATTGACTAGTTCTCCACTCGTTAACATAGAAAATTTTAAGGAAAAATAAAGTTTAATCCATCCAAATGAGAAATCTAATGAAAAATAATACATTAAATAATTATAATATGAGTTTACAAGTTGCATTAAAGAACCCATTATAGCTCTAGATTCCTCCAATTTGGTTGTAAAATCTACTAGTCTAGCTCTGGAAATACTTAGTCTAACTTTGGAGATACCCAGATTTAAGCTAAAAATTATCAAATCATCTGTATAAGGTTACCTAAAAACTCTAAGTGACTTCATGATTAAACTTATGATCACACACCTCTCTAATAGAGTGTTATTAGCTTGGCATGAAACAGTTAAGAATCTTTTCTTCCAACTTTTTATTGTCCACTAGCAGGTGTGACTTCAGGATAAGAGTCCTTCAAAGACATAACTACCTGTCACATGTTAAAAATTTATTATTTCCCATTGAAATATCTCATAATTTAATTTAGGTAAGTTAATTTAATCTAACTAAAGAAAAAACAAATTTCAGTCCAACCAAAAAAGACGTTAAATATAAATAGTTAGTTGATTGATGAGCAAGAAGATATACTTTTATAATTTTTAGAAGGAATATTTCAAGAGTAAATAACATAAACATATTTGAATAAATATTTTTTTGGATATGTTGAGTTTGAATTCTAGATTTATTGTACAAACAAGGCCAACATACACAGAATTAATGGATGCAAAAGAAATCATGAAAGTGTTAAGAGAACCATGGCCACCAAATTAAGAAACTTCAGGTATGTATTTTTTGTTTTTATATGATATAAATATATTTTTTATGAATATGAATTATATACTTAGAACAATATACCTTCACCATCTCAATGTTTTTCAAATAATTTCCATCAAATACTCATCCAATTGCTACAATACCAAGCCTATGCATGATGGCTTCCACCACACCATTAATAATATGCTGGATACATGCATTTATAAAATAACTATTATGTAATAGTGAAATGATAATTTTTTTACCTCCTGAATTCCATCCATACATGATGGCTTCCACCACACCATTAATAATATGTTGGATACATGCATTTATAAAATAACTATTCTATAATAGTGAAATGATAATTTTTTTACCTCCTGAATTCCATCCATAAATCAAAGATTATAGTACAACCACATCCATAACCAATCATAATAACATAACCAATCAAAGGTAGTCCTTAATATCATAATAAATATTCTATTACTCATAAATAAACTAATTTTTTTGACTCATCCATTCATAACAAAGTTGTTTCATTGTTTTTTATTTTTTATTTTTATGCATGATTGAATCAAATAACTTTTGTAAACATGTGAAATTATGCAAACTGAGATATCAGATGGAAGGTTTTTAAATAACCCATGTTTTTGGATAACTTATATTTAAAAAAGTTGTTAGTCTTTTACTGTAATATATTTCAAACTAATATATCATGTTTAAGTGAAGTATATAGCATTGATAATTATATTTTTACATTATTTTAATTTTCTAAAACAATTTGGTTGCAACATAGTCTTCCCAATATTTTGATTTGATTAACAAAATCACAATTAATAGATTTGGAGTAAATTTTGAGTTAAACTGAAGATCAATTGGATACATTTCATATATGTGCACTATAAATAAGTACTATGTTTTTGATAAGTAAAGAGACATTAAATTATTAGCTCAAATCTATCATGGACCATCTCAAACTAGATTTAGAGTCCACTAGTCTAGCTTTAAAGTTCATAGGTTTGGCTCTAGAGTCTAATAATTTGGCTCTGAAGTTCACGAGTATATCTCCAAAGTTGAATAAACTAATTTAGAAGTTTTATAAAAGATATTTATAAGCCTATGCATCATTTAAAAAATCATACAAATATATTTTAAGAGTAATGGGAGACTTTTTT
This sequence comes from Torreya grandis, assembly GCA_037957365.1. Classification (NCBI taxonomy): domain Eukaryota; kingdom Viridiplantae; phylum Streptophyta; class Pinopsida; order Cupressales; family Taxaceae; genus Torreya; species Torreya grandis. Next base: position 1,090,589 of record JARHVA010001816.1, read on the forward strand.
CTCATACTTTACACATGGGTTGATTTTGGTAAAGTTAGCTCACAAAAAGAAGTTTATGAAAACAATCAAATTTTTAGTTGATTTGAGTGTTGTAGAGAAACTAGAATGACCACTTTAAAATTTTTCATCATTTTATAATTTCTTAAAATTAAAAAAAAACTTAAAAAAAAGAAGATAAAATTCAATAATAAAAACCCTCAGACATTGTTGACAATCATGATTAAAAAATTAGATTGATCGCTGACCATGTACTGTGTAAAGAGCCTTGATCATATAACCAACAAATAGATAATTAAAAAAAAAAAAAAAAGAGAAAAAATTTGAAACCCAATAAATCATTGCTTTTCTCAATTCAATAATAAAGTTTTCCTTGATTTACTTTGTCTTTGTACTCTCTTTCAACATCAAAGAACTTTGGCCACATCAACATAGAGGAAGCAAAAGACAACTAGGAGTATGGCTCAAGTATTTAATTTGTTATTTTATTTTTAAATATAGTTATAATTTTTTTGATTAAAAATATGTCCACTGAAATTTTTTGAGCACAAAATTTAAAAATAAAAAATAAAAAAGGGAAAACAAAAGAAAAAGACAAAAAATAAGAAAAATAAAAATCTCCTCATGTATGAGGACATGCATAAGTTTAAGTGTGGGAAAGAAGAGAAGAAAAGAGTTAATAACTAATAAATGACATCTCTTTTAAAAAAATTATATTACTGATTCAAGCAAGCTCTTTTCAATCACTTAATAAATGCATTACTGAATTCAAAAAGATGTTTATATAAGATTTTTATTTCATCTTATATGATTTTCAAGAAGAGATGGGATGAATTAGTTTATTTCTTGAAAATGAGTCATTTTTTTCAAAAAATTTAAAGATCATTGTCAAAATAATCACATAAAAAGTGGATCAAAAGAAGGTAAAAACTTTCACTACTCAAAATCCTACTATACACTAGCATAAAAGAACAAGCCTATGAATATACTAAAATATGGAAAATACTTTTTTTAGATAAAATAAGTTGACTAATTTATACCAAGAATATGATTGTAATAAAAGATGAAGAAAGCTAAATCTAAAACTAAAATAGTAGCATGTATGAGGACATGTATGAGTTTAAGTGTGAGAGAATGATAAGACCATAAAATAGTTTATTATATCATAAAATGATATTATTTTCTCTTGTATAAATCATGTTTTAAAAATAGATTTAGATGTAATTTTAAGAACTTATTCTTACTTTAAAATAAAATATAGGATATATATCTAATCTATTCTTTAGAATTTATTGAAGTCTATATTATTATTATTTTCTAATAAATTATTGAAGAAAAGATGTCAAATATTGTTTATATAGGCTAAAATGAGTCATCAATGTAGATAACAAAGTTTGAAGTACTCAAACACCAAATTAAGGATAAAATTTTTATAGCTCTGAAGATCTTCAATAGTTTCAGAGTCTCATATAAATCATCTTCAAGTTTATTTAGTTGCTTTTGATATAAACGTACTATTTATGCAAGATAATACAAGGCATACAAACACTTTTGTATCAACTAAAAATAGGTCTTATATTTTTATGTTGATTGGTTTGATGTTTTGGTTATGAAGGTGTAAGGATAGAATTAAAGTTTTTAAAAAAATAATAAAAAATTCATCAAGAACATCTCTAAACATGAATCTAATTATATATTTAATCTCAAAAAATTAGACAAGCTCAAAAAATAATCATCTTGTTTTGAGTCCATATAAAAAATTTATGAGTATTTGAGTTAGCTCTATACATGCATAGTTCTAGCTCCAGAGTCCATTAGTCTATATCTAGAATCCATCAGTATAACTTCAAATTCTATCAGTCTAGCTCCAAAATTATATAAAATTGGACGTAAACATATCCAAAATAGATTTTGAGGTTTAGAAGACTAAAACAAGCATTAAATAATATTTTGGGACATGTTTTATGGTCTTTATATTTTATAAATTTTATAAATAACACCTTCTAAAAATAGACATCAACAAATATAGAGCCTATAACTATGAAGACAATAAATTAAATAGTTTTAGAGATAATTCATACTTATTTTTAGAAAGTGTTTCTATGAAATCTATTTATAATATTTTTGAAAAAAAAAGATATTTATAGTAATCCAACTACTATGAATATATCACATATAAAATTGTTGAAAGAGACTGAATTTGTTACATTGTTATTTGTTATGTTGTAATAATAAAAAAATTGGTTCCAAACTAATTTATTAGTTTATTAGAATAAGAAATCAATTCTAAATTACTTTATTAGGTTGTTAGGATTAGAAATCAGATCCAAACTAATTTTTTAGTTTGTTACTCCCAAATAAGTTATTGAAGAAGTATTATAAATACAACATTCTCATTCATTATGAGAGTTGGTAGTTAGATAGTAATAGCATAGAGTTATAAAGTATTCATTTTTGAATTGCAAGCATTTTCAAAATTAATAAAGAGCTGATTGCATGAAGTTTATATAAAGATAAGTGTTGATCCAATCCAATTTTAAAGGAGAGCAAGTGCCCACTCAACTAAGAAAACATGATTTATGTGTAAAATTTAATATTTATTTCATATTATTATATATTTTAAAGTTTATCATTTATTATCTTATGCAAAGTAGTGTTATATATGTTTCACCTACAATATTTGAATTTCAAATATTTATCTTTAATAACAATTTCTATTTTAACAACTTAGATTAAGTGTGTTTACATTTTTTGCAATTTATATTTTTACAAATAGATTAAATGTGTATTTGCTTTAATACATTTGAAATTTTAGAAAAGTGTGTTTCATTTACAAGCATTTCAATTTAGCATGTGTATTTGATTTTATAATTAATAGATCATATTTCTACTTCAAATAAGTAGATTAGATGTTTAAGAGTAAATGATCCACAACTCCCATCCAAAGAGACAAATGTTAGTCATTATCTTTGACAACTTACTACAGACTTCCATGAACATCGGCTCTAGTTTGATATGACATCAATTTATTAAATGAATGGATTAATGAAACCCCATCTAGGGCGTGTTACTCTCTTATTAAATAAATATAAATATATTATATAGGTACAATAATAATATCTATACTATGCTCTTGAATATGTGTAATAATCCACTATGGCGGTAGTGGGGGAGGAGGAGGATTTACCTTTGACTATAAAGGGTACTCATATAAAATTCATAGAAATTTAACCACATGATTACAATTTATATATTTAATAAATCAATTTACTTTAGATGGCACTACACAAATCTTCTATATCCAAGAGTGTCCTCACAACATATCAAAGACCCCCATGTTTGGTAAGAGTAAGAATGGAGTAGCCATTATCTCTAAACCTACCTGAAGAAGTAGTAATATATGCCCATGATTATTTTGTGTGTGTCCATTAAATGATTTAATTACCATTGATGTATCTTGTAAATCTTATTATGCATATGCAAGTGTGTGAAGAAGTGTCATTGCACATGTATTTTTCACTTAACCCATTATTAAACATGACATTGTGTATGGGTTATTTGTTGATATAGCTCAAATAAAGAGTCCATGTATTTGTGAATCATCATAAAAATTTCACTACCATCAAATATGATCATGGGTCATGGTGATAATGTGCATATAAATATACCAATAATATCATCTATTGGATGCCCATATGCTTAAGAAGGAGGATGAATATTGTAAGCACAATGTACCTCTGAATTCTCCTTAGTTTATGTTGTTTCATGGTTTGTATATTGATTAATGATTATTTTCAACTTTTCTTATTCATTTTGTTATGGCTTGGATTCCTCTATAGGTGTGTTTAACTCAATAGTATTATCATTGATAGGATCTTATATTTTATACATTAGTTGTTAAGCACACACTTATACTGAGAGGGGAGGTGAATCTATATAAGATAAAATTTTACTTACTAAAAATTTAATATCCACGATAAGAACATTCACATATGATATAACAACTGACAAACACCAGATTTATGTGGAAACCCTTCTTAGAAATAAAACTACAAAGAAAAGTTGCTTGGATATACTATCCAAATCCAACCCAAATAATAAAATCTTTTACAAAATTTGTAAGCACCAACCTAATGGATACATCAATCCCCACTACCAAGCACCAACTTAGTAAGAGACACCAATATCTTCTTTATGAGGCACCAACCTCCAAAAAAACAAATTTACACCTTTAGAATGTTCTTCAACGAATGATGGTCATTTTCAATCTCCTTTAATAAAAATTTGCTTAGACTTGAAAGATAAAAAAATGTTTTATTTACGCTCACATCTCTCACATCACTCTTCACCACTTTAATAGCCTTTAATACCTCTTCATGGAGAGTGGAAACTTATCTAGGGGAGACGTCCCTTATTTTTTAAGTGGGATGCTTGTCCCCAAACTTGGGCACCAAAAACAGGGGTCAACCAACCCTTTATTATGCATTAAAAACATTCAAATTGGAGATCCATAATTAATGAATAATTATTATCTAATTCTCCTTTAATTAATCATCATTAGATCAAACTTGAATGTAATTAAATTATTGACATTAATTCCCCTTTCACATCAATGACAATATTTATAACAATCTCCCCCTTTGTCATTGATGACAACCTTATAAAGAAATAATATGTGAATACTGCAAGAACATGTTTAGAGATAATTCTACCTCTTTCTATAATTCTCCCCCTTTGATATCAATGGAAAAGATATGTTCATTACTATCACAAAAAAATATTCATTAGCTAATCTTTATCCGAGTTGTCTTTTGGATGTGTATCACCAAAGTAGCCATGGAGCCAAAAGATAATGTAGTGATTAGCTTCCCCTGAACTGATGCTTCTCTTTAAATAACTTAGCGACCAGATGAAAAATATATCACTCTCAATTTCTACTTGAGATACTCAAAATTATATTTTGGAAGGGGCTTCATGAAAATATCTACGATCTATTCTTTTATGACAATGTATTCTAACTTGACATGGTGTTATACTACCTATTCTATTAAGAAATGATACTTGATAGGAATATGATTTGTTATAGAGTACATAACTAGATTATTTGAAATGTTTATTGCACTAGTGTTGTCAAAAAGTATTGAAATTAGACTATCATATTCTACTTTAATGTCTTTCAATGTTTGCTTCATCCAAATAGCTTGTGTGCAACATGAATTTGTTGCTATATATTCTGCCTTTGCTATGGATAAAGAAACAAAAGCTTGTTTTTTTTTCTAATTTAAGACACTAGATTATTGTAAATAAAAATTGCTCCTCCACTCGTACTCTTCTATCATCAACATTTCCTGCCCAATCTGCATCCGTATATGCTTTTAGAGTGAAATCTTGACCTCTTGGATACAATAAACCGTAGTCCAAAGTGCCCTTTAGATACTTAAATATTCTTTTGACTACTTGCATATGAGTTTATTTTAGCATTGCTTAGAAACTTGCTACTAAGCCTATTGATTGCATGATGTCTAGTCTAAATGCTTTTGTATATAGTAGGTTACCATTCATTGATCTGTAAAGTTTCTGATTTACTTTAGGTGATTCATCATCCTTGCTTAACTTATAGATCGTGACCATGGGTGTGTTGGCTAATGTGTAATATTCTATTTTAAACTTCTTCAACATTTCCTTCACATACTTGGTTTGTGAGATAAATATGCCTTTGTCTGATTGAGAACTTTTTAGACCAAGGAAGAATTATAATTCACCTAACATGGACATCTCAAAGTCTTTTTGTATATCATTTACAAACTCTTCATACATTTTTCACTATTTCTGATAATAATGATGTCATCTACATAAACCACAATGACCAACTAATTTTTACCTTAACATTGATGTAGAGATTACCATCAACAACTCCTATTTTGAAGCCTTATCATTTTAGATATTTGTCAAGTCTTGAATTGCTAGGCTTTGGGGGATTGCTTTATCCCATAGAGTGCTTTATTCAATTTGCATCTATAATCCTTATTTTTTGATAATAGGAAATCCTCTGGCTATCCAATTTATACCTATTCCTCTAATGTCATATTGAGAAAGGTAGATTTGACATGCATGTGATATACTTTAAATTTCTTGAAACAAACATATGACAAAAACATTCTAATAACTTCCAGTATTGTAACATGAGAAAAGGTTTCTTCAAAATAAATACCTTCAACTTGAGCATATCATTTACAAACCAACCTTGATTTATTCCTTATCAATTGGCCATCTTCATTCAACTTATTCTTAAAAACCCACTTGGTACCAATCACTTTATTATCTTTTGGTCTTGAAACAAGTTCCCATGTCTCATTCTTTTCAATTTGATTCAATTCTTCTTCCATAGCATCAATCCAATGCTTGTCTTTGCTAGATTTTGCAAAATCATTAGGCTTTATTTTAGATAAGAAAGAGAAGTTTACTTTTTAGATGCACTTGATAATCTTCTTTCAGTTTGTACTCTAATATCTTTATCACCAAGAATTTGACTTTCTGAATGATTCTTATAGACAAATCTAGATGGTGCCTTTGTGTCTTCTCATTTCATTTCTTATTCTTTGCAATATAGTTCCTCTAGGTGATCATTTTATTATGCATTCTCCTTTTGATAGCTTGATTCATCCTTTTTTATGCTGACACTTTCAACTATCTTTTGTAATATTTTATTGTAACATCTATAAGCCTTACTTCTTGAGGAGTATCCAAGGAAAATTTCTTCATCAGATCTAGAGTCAAATTTGCCCAAGTCTTCATCAACTCTCTTAATGTAGCACTTATTTCTAAACACTTTGAAGTATTTAAATGATGCTGGTCTATGCTTACATAGCTCATAAGGTGTTTTACTATTGTTTAATCTAATTTTTCCTCTATTCAAAATGTAGACTATTATGTTAACTGCTTCTCTCCAAAACTTGTCTAACAACTTAGATTCATTCAACATTATTCTAGCCATTTCCTTTATGGTTCGATTCTTCCTTTCTACAACTCTATTTTGCTATGGAGTTTTTGTAGCTGAAAAATGTCTCTTTATTCTATGATGATCATAGAAGTCTTGAAATTCATTTGAGAGGAACTCACTTCTTCGATCTGATATCAAGCACTTAATTTTAAAATTAATTTCATTTTAAACCAAGGCTTTAAAAGCTTTAAATTTATCAAATGCCTCATATTTTTCTCTCACAAAAGTAACCCATGTCATTCTAGAATAATCATTAATGAGAAACATAAAGTAGTTGTCACTTTACAATCTTTGTATTCTTTTAGTCCCATAGAGGTCTATATGAAGTAGTTATTATGGCTTTGTTGTTGAGTACTCCTTTGACTTGAATCTTGCTCTTGTCTATTTCCCATGCTGACACTACTTGTAAAGAATGTTTGAAGGGTTAGTATTTTTTGGCATATCTCTTAGATCTTGTTTGGTGGTGATTTTTAATAAATTATTAAAGTTCATAAAGCTCATTCTTCTATGCCATAACCAACTTTCATTTGTTTGTCCCATATAACATTTTTGTCCCTTGACTTCACCGAACATGTATAAGTTTTTTTTGTTTTATTTGCATCAGTAACTAATTTTCATGTATCTACCTTCTTGATATCACAACCTTGAGCATAAAATGTGAGGATGTGTCCTTGATAACACATTTTAATATCATTAAAAAGATTATTCCTTAAACCTTCAACATACAAAACATTTTATGTCTTTATCTTTCCATTATCAAAACTAAGAGTACCTTTTCCAGCTATCCTTGTTGTAGCATTATCTCTAAAATTTATAGTCCCTTCATTTACTTCCTTTAAGAAAAGAAACTTACTTTTGTTTCCTATTATGTAGATCTAACACCCACTATTGATGTACCATTTTTGTCCTTCATTTTGTGCATAAAACACAGTTTGCACAAGCATAAATTTCTCTTGCTTCTGATTATCTTGCTCTTGTTTTCTTTTCCAAACTTTTGTAGATGCTCTTTTTTATTTAGCAGGGGAATCCACTTTCTTATTTTGTCTAAGAAGTTATACAATATTACTTCTAAATATCATGATATATGACCATAATTATTGCACTTATAACATATAATATCATTTTTATAGTAACTTATTAAAGGAACAAATGAATTATAGTATCTATTTAAAAAACCATAATAACTTCTATTTTTGTTCCATCCATAATTATTTATTGTATGTGCCTTACAATCTATTGATTTATGACCAAAATGATTGCATACACATCAATAACCATAAAATGAACTTTGGTACTTGATCATAAGAGACTGTCTTGGAGGGAATGATCTTATAAATAAATTTATGGGGAAATTCTCACCTTTGTTGTCTTTGTGAGGAATGTTATTTTTTTAAAGAATATTATACTCTTTTTTATTGTTGATTTCATCATATATAGACTCCTTGAGTGCATCTACAAAGCTTTTGGGCTTTTCTACACTTATCTTATTTTGTTGGTTCTATAGCCTTTGAATTCTAATCATTTTTAGTAATATTCTAGTTTTCTTCATACCCAGGACTAGTATTAATAAATGATGACCTTTAGCAATTAAGTATATCATCCAACATTTTGGTGCTCTTTTCAAACTTTAAGATATTTTTCAACTAGAGAACTATCTTCTCATATTCCTTTCTTAAGACAACACTTTTAGATTCTAAATTTTCATAGTTATATTCCTTTATTTTAACAGAAATCTCACTTCCTCCTCTATCCTTTTCTTCTTATAGTTTAATCTTTAGACTGATGATATATATTTTTTTATTCTTCAAAGTTTTGTGACATTTTTGTTTTTAGATCACCATCTTCTTCTTCATATTATTATAGATGTAACTTTTGTTTTAGATTATTTTTATTAAGCTTCTTGATTTCACTTAAGGCACAAATGAGTTCTTCAAGATCCACTTCTCCTTCATTTTTGACATTTTCTTCCTCTTCTAAATCCATCTTTTCTTTTCCTTTTCTCAAAAGATTGTCTCTAGCTATCAATACATCACTCCTTATTTCTATTTCCATGAAGGGATTTTATTCTTTGTCACTATTTGAGATACTTTCATCACTCTCCTCAACTAAATTACTATCCTTTTAGGAATAAAGACTTTTCTTATTCTTATAGAAGTTCTTATTTTCATATCTTCTCGGTTTGTAGTTATTCTTATATTGATGATATTCACTCCCTTTATTTTTAGTTTGATCTTTTTTATCATCACTATTATCCCCTTATGCATGTGGACACTTGGTAGTGAAATGTCTTATTTTTCCACAATTAAAACATTTGAAAGGTAACTTACCTTTGTATTTGACAGACCCTTTCTTAAGATTTCTAACAAACAAGGTTTATTTTAAATTTGATTCATTGATATAGATATAACTTGATTCAAGCTCTTCAAGTATTCACTTTATTTGATGCTTTAAAGGTTTCTTCTCACTTTGAAGGCTTCTCTTTTTCAGTCCTCATTTCATACACCATGAGGATCCCATGTAACTTATCCATTGTTAATGAGTCCAGGTCCTTTATTTATTTGATGACATAAACCTTAGCATCAAATCTTAAGGGGAGTGGTCTTAACACCTTTTCCATGATCATTAATTCTTAAAAAATTTCACCAAGCCCTTTGATGATGTTGGCAAATTTGTCTACATGAATAAGATAGGCTGCAACATTTTCTTCATCTTTCATCTTCAAGCTCTCAAACTATCTTCTATGGATTTGGAGCTTGACCTTCCTAATTTTGTTATCACCTTCATAGATGTTTTAAATTTTGTCCCAAATTTATTTTTTGAGTCACAGTGCATTATCTTGACAAATTCTAATTCTAACAGGTCACACAAGATTGTATTAATTGCTTTAGCATTATTTTCACTAGACTTCTTTTTAGCTTGATCCATTGGTGGAGTTTTTAGAGTTATATATCTAATCACTACTAATTGATAGATATCAAAACCAAGAGCCATTATATAAGTTTACATTCTTATGCTCTAGAATATATAGTTTGTTCCATCAAACAATAGAGCTTTGTTTGTGGAGAAACCTTCTTGACTAGCCATGTGTGCTCTTGATATATACCTTTCAATGGTTAGACTATTTTTGAAGGAACCTTACTTTGATAACAATTGTAAATCACACACTTATATTGAGAGGGGGGTGAATTAGTATAAGAAAAAGTTTTACTTACTAAAATTTAATATCCATAATAAGAGCATTGACATAAGATCTAACAACTGAGAAACACCAGATTTATGTGGAAACCCTTCCTGAAAATAAAACCACAAAGAAAATTTGCTTGGATATACTGTCTAAATCCATCTTGAATAATAAAATATTTTTATAAAATTTGTAGGAACCAACCTACTAGAGACATCAATCCCCACTACCAAGCACCAAATTAGTAAGAGACACCAATCTCTTCTTTATGAGGCACCAACCTCAATAAAAACAAAGTTCCACCTACATAATATTGCTTATTAAAAAGATGATGGTCATTTTAAATCTCCTTTAATAAAATTTTTTTTGGACTTGAAAGATAAAAAATGTTTTATTTATTTGGTGATTGAATGATGGGCCCTACTAGGGTTAACGATGTGCATAGGAATGGAGTGTTCTCTTCAGCAATGGTGGTACTTGTGTGGTAGGATAAACACATACCTAAGTTATTACAAAGTAGGGGATACAAAAAGAGATTAGGGGTGAATACTACATTAGGATGGAAGAATCTTTCATATAATTTGACCTAGGATATATAGGGGAGATACAAGGATAGGTTGACATCGAGATTCATTCATGTGGGGTTGGGAGACTTCTCATTGGTAGTAGTGGTGAATGAATGGATAAAGAGGTGTATATCTAGAGATATGCATCCTAGGGGTCCTAAAAAGGGATCATAAGTGCTATTCACACTGAAACACAAAAAACACTTGGTGTAAACTGATTCAGAATGGGAAGGCAAATTTTAAGACAACACTGCATGAGGTAGAGATAGAAATGGTTAAATCTTAAGGATGGTCAAAACACTTTGAGCATTATAGACTGATAAAAAACAAGGACATGGTAATGCATAAATTAGTGGTTTTTGAGGATGGAGGTCAAGTGTTTGACAAAATGTCTAAATAGGAAAATACAACCACTAAGCACCTAGGATACTAATTAATGGTATGCTCTTTTTTGGGGATTTTAAATTATTTTTGGGTAAAAGAGATTGATGTTGTGATAGATCTAAAATAGAGGTTGGAGACTTATTTAGATATTCCAATCAATTTTTAGTTTTTAGTTTATCAATATAAAGAAATGCATAATTTTTTCCACTATCTTATTATTTTTTGGGAAAAGATTTGATTATTTCCATGGCTTCCAGATTTCTGGGAGGGATGGCTATTCCAAAAAATTCTTCCAAACCCAAACTTGTGTCCTTCAAATATGTAGTTAGAAATGCCACCCCCTTTCAAACTCAATGAAAATATCTCTTCCTCAAGTCTACATTATCAACCAAGCAAAGGAGGTTCCTATTATGGAGATTTCAAATGAGGTAGTGGATGAATATTTTCATACTTTGGCTAAATATGCAGTTATTTTTAGATTTAATGGTATATGGCCATCTACGAATTCTTATATAATTGGGTTCATAAAACATGGTCAAAACATTATGAAATTTATTTATGCTATAAGGGTTTTTTTATTGTCCATTTTCATGATCAGTAAGATTACAATAAATTTTTCTCGAAAGGCCCCTAGTTTTATGATAATGAAAGCTTGCTCATCACTCTCTAGTTTCCTTATTTCAACCCTCTCACCCTCTTAGTCACCAAGATGCTAGTTTGGGTGCATCTTCCTAATTTTCCTTTACATTTTTGGCATATTAACAAAGAAATAACTAATGCTTTAGGGTCATTCATAAAGAATGATAATGAGCGGGTTGTTGCAGGCTTATGCATTTACACTCAAATTTGTGTTGAGATTGATTTAAATAAAGGGGTTCTAGATAAAATCACTTTAAAATAAGGTAAAAGTCAACATGTTCAAATTTTAGACTATGAGAATACTGCTTTTAGATGCTACAATTACAAAGTTCTAGGTCATCTTTTGGCATCTTGTCCTCAAGGGCATACACAAGTGATGAAAAATAATGGAGAAAAGTCCAAACCAAACAAATATAGTGCACTAGATCCAGTGCTAGTGGTAGACGACTATTTTAATGATGGATAAACTCAAGTCAACATAGAAGTGGAAGATAGTAAGAAAAGAGGAAGAGCTATTTTGGATAAGAAAAAAGTTCCATTGAAGAGATGACAGGAGTTGTTTAGATTTCCCATTTGAAGCAGCCAATTGGGGGAGTGAAAAGAGGACATGAGTCTAAAAAATTAGACTCAAACAAGGATTTACCTAAAAATATAACTTTGAAAACATAGAATTTAGATAAACAATTAGTTATTGTGAATGCCGATCAAGAAATGTGGCATGAAGTAAAAAAGAAAAAAAGGTAAATAAGGATAGATAACTAATATTCTACATTACCATCCCACAAGCTGATGTTTAATACCAAATTTTAGGTAGTAGGTTGGCTTAATGTCTATTTTTTGTTTAGTCTTATGGCATTTCTTTGTATCTATTTCTCTTGGATCATGGTGTTTTTATCCTAGTCTATTTTGTTTTTTCAAATTTATATGGCTGGGGCCTTAATTAACCTCATATTTATCTTTAAAAAAATGTTTTATTTATACCCACATCTCTCACATCACTCTTCACCACTTTAATAGCCTTTAATACCTCTTCATGGAGAGTGAAAAATTATCTAAGGGAGATGTCCCTTTATTTTCAAATGGGACAACTTGTCCCCAAACTTAGGCACCAAAAATAAGGGTCAGCCAACCCTTTATTATGTATTAAAAACATTCAAATTGGGGTGCCATAATTTATGAATAATTATTTTTTATTCTCCTTTAATTAAACATCATTAGATCAACACTTGACTACAATTAAATCATTTAAATTAATTCCCCTTTCACATCAATGACAATATTTCCAACATTAGCATGTAATAGTTATTTGTAGAATGTTCAATACATATATGACAATCACAATATGTGTTTTTGTCAAACCCATCATGTTGAGATTTATTTATATCAACCTCTAATGGTGGATTAATATATATGTGATTACACTAAATTAACTTTGATAACAATATATGAGGAGGTGATGGTAATCATGAAAGTTATCTCCTTGATGGAGTTGTTAATTCAAGCTTATTTATTGGTTGTGATACTATGTTGATTGTTAATTTTGATTAATTCTTGATTTCATTATATTTAACCTTGTATCTTGGTTTGATTCAAAACTTATTCTTCAAATTAGCTATTACATTTGGTGCATACTTAATTTGTTTAAATCTATGACCTTGACTTGTCATTATTTCATTATATGACATAACTCATCAAAATATTTGAATTTGTCAAACATTATAGAATCATGAAGTGGTGCTATCAAAATTTATTTGAAGATATATTACAATTCATTGTCTACCATATAATTATTCATGTTATCTAGTATAGTTTTGCATCGAAGAACAAATTCATTGATTGTCTCATTATATCCTTGTTTGAGTTTTGAAATTTATGCATAAGATAGTTTCTCACGAATGTTAATAGAGAAGTGTGCTATAAATTGATCTACCAAAGGGTTTAATGCCTTAAATAATTGGAATGTAAGATCATAAAACTATTAAAATTCATATTATTTGAGGCTTGATGGAAATAACTTAGTTAATGGTTTGTATTTGTATCCATAGTCTAAGCATGCTTCATGAAATGACCAAGAATGTTGTTCAGGATCACCTTTGCCTTCATAAAGTGGAATCTTAAGAGATATAAAGCCTAATGGTAATGGGAAGGAAGTTATATCAAGTACCAAAGGATTATGAAGAAGAGAATGGGAACCCATTGAATGGATATCTCTAGAGACACCTTGATCTAAGTGAAAAAAATTAGCATGTAGGGATATAATAGTTTACTCAAGGGAATGTGCATTAGGAGAGGGTGGTGATGGACCATGAATATTGATCAAAGGAGGTGTCTATGACACCTATTTAAAAATAGGCATTAATATATTATAAACCTTTTGATGCACCCATACCTAGGGTGATGTTACATATGTAATTAGAGGTGTTGATATATGTATATAAGTAATAATAGAAATTAGAACAACTAAAGTGGAAGTATTAACAACTCGAGAGGGAACCTCTTGTTATTGTGATTAAGATATTGCAATTTTATCTTAATGTGAAGTATTAATGCTAGGAGAAATTAGACAACCCTATCCACATGTTTGGGATTTTTATGAAGTCCTTAATGAAATTTTGAAAATTATTTTACTTGCTTAGGATCTAACCCATTAAGTTTATTTTGATAAATTCTATCAAATCCCTCAGGATTATCTTAATTTTCATGTTCATCATCAGTATCAACTTGGATATAACTTTGAACAATTATTTTATTGAATTGATATAAAATAAATGTATTATCCATTTTAGAAGACAAAAGGAATATGAATATGATCTATATGAATTCCACTTAATGTAGCATTGCAATTAGAGAAAAAAGAGAGTTAACCTTATTGAGTGGTATAAAAGGAAATCATGTAAATGTGTAAAATGAAAGATAAAATGGGTGTACCTAGGTAGGTTGTGTTTGATTTGTAGGCTCTAAGATATATTTATCCCAATCGTAAATAGTAAAAAATACTCAAATGGGCACTAATTATAGATGATTCCACTGTCTCGTAGTCACACTATCCTATTTATGAGGTACATTGAGAGTAACTTCTAGGAGTTAACCATGTACCAATGCACTACAAAACCAAATAGATAAAAAGCAAAAAATCTATATATTTATAATATACTATGAGGTATAAGGAAATTAAAGTCCATATATAATGAAATTTAATGGCTTGAGTATTGGAACAATACTCCTCACACCATAACTTAGGTAAAAATGATGACTTATTTTCCCAAAATGATAGATCCTATGAGTTTTAAAACTATGGGAACACAATTCTAAAAAAATAAAAGAAATAAAAATAAATTGAAATTGAAACCAACTAGAATAAAATATTTTTGTATATAGAAATAAAAATTAATCTAAAACCCTATGATAAAATTTGGAAAAAATTCATTAATTTTTTGGTACAGGTTCACTAATATGTTTTACTCTATTTTGATAAAATAATATGTTTAATAGGTACAAAACTTTGAAAGATAATTCAAATAAAAATATATGGCATTTAAGCATTAATTTAAATATAAAATAGGAAAATTAAAATTTATTAACAAGTAGCACATGCTAAAAATAGTATGTACAACCAAGAGTAGGATACTTAGCATATCCTATTTTTTAGTTGACTATAACTGATGTCTAATAGTTTAAATTAGGATAAGATAGGACTATGATATTTTTATGTCTGGAAGAAGAGTTTTTGATTATGCCTGATAAGTCTGCACTCCTTGGGTAGTAGCATAGGCTAGCCATGGCTATTGATTGTAGACTTGTCTACTTTGACTATGATGAAACTATGACTACTTTACCACATGTTCATATGTCTGCTAAGAGGTATGAGATGTTATGATTATGTAGGTTTCATGTTTGAAAATATATTTTCCTTATCTTTAATTTGAAAACTCTATGGGTACTTATGAGAGATAGAAAAATGTAAAAAGAGTGGGGAAGTATAATGAGATGAGATGATCCCAATCACTCCCATTGATGATTAACTATTGCCTATGTATTTAGATACTCTGATGAGGGAATCAAGTCACATGTAATTATTCTACTTAGTGTGATTTTATAATTGTGTTCTTTGAATAAATGTATGTAGCTAGAAATTTGGCTTTGATACTTGAAAATGTTAGCTCTTGAATTTATTTGAAGTGCTTTAGAATTGATTTAAAACTAATTCTAGTGATAGATCTTGAATTTGGTAAGAATAGGGCAGATATGCTCAATGTGCAGTACTGTAAAAGATAGATGCCAAATAAATATCAAGTAACTCAATGAATAAACTTTATTTTGTATTCATATTGAACCTTTTTAGTAATTTCTTTGAGCTAAATTTTGAAACATGTGAGATTACCCAAATAAATATTTAAAATTTTATGAACTAGCCATTAAAAGGTTTGGGAACAAGGCCACACTAGGTGGACAAGTCCATGGTAGCGGACCTATCCTGGAAAAATAGGGACACCTATCCTCAGATTGGAAGTAGTTTGAGAGTGATATAAGGAATTGTGTGGATTGAATTAAATTATGTGCTGTAGTGATGGAAAATAGAGGGGTCAAGCCCACATATATATAAATGGCTAGGGGAATGATGAATAAGATTCATGTATTTGGACATAATTTATGTGGTTTAAGATATGTTATGAATTAACATTATCAAGTATATGTGAATAAATTTAGGTATCTACACCTATTTTATTATCTTGTTATCCATAGATAGTATTCCATTGGAGTTTATAATCTCAATTTTGTTAGCATTCTTTTGTTTGAGGGTGGTTATATGGAAAAATTTCATATTTTTGTTTCCATCTATCAGCTAAAGGGCTCTAGATTTTTATCTAAAAAAAATTCTCCTCAGCTGCTAAAGAGTGAAAATTACTAAAGAGAATATTTTGTTTTAAATAGAATTATTGGTCCATATCCTTTATCCATACATTTGCTTCTAGTTTCTCTAACTCCTTAATTTCCTTTTTAAATTTTTTTTCCAAAGTTTCCTTATACCATTTTTTGATATTAATCTTAACATTTTTTAGTTTTGTGACCATCTTATACATGAAAAATTATTTAACTTTAATATTCCACCATTATTAACTCTTTCCTTTAAGTTAGGATGAAGTAACCACATATTTTCAAATCTAAAATGGCTTGTTACTTTTTTTGGTTCAATTTATAGATTCAACAACAATGGGTTATGGTCTGATCCAATCCTAGGTAAGGAAGATGCACTTTTTTGGGAGGTGTATCAATATATAGAAATTGATAATGTGTTAAGTCTCACAAAGATAAGTTTATCCCTCATTCTTTGATTTGATCTCATATAACTAGATATTATTAACTATATATTGAGAAGTCCACGGTCGATAATGAAACTTGCTAAGTCCTCCATGTTTTCAATAAAGTTCTAATTGCCTCCTTTATTTTCCATTGGGGATAGAGGTGTGTTTAATTCCCCAACTATCATCCATTTAAAGTCTTTACATAACTTTCTAAGCTCCTTAAATTCCTTCCATAGGATCCTTCTACTCAAACAAGAATTAAGAGCATATTTATTCAACAAAATTCATGAGGAGTTATCATCTTTGCTAGTGAATAAAATATTCAATGACGATTGATTCTAAATAACACTTCACCTTTCACTATTTCAGGGTTCTTTAGGGTCACCAGGACTTGTGAAGCACATGTAGAACTTAATCTTAAGTATGAAGCTTTGTCCCAAAACTTATTTTTAACTTCTAGAAAATTGTCTATAAAATTTTAATTTCCTATATTAAGGAAATTGGGATTTTAATCATTTTAAAAATTCTTCACTATGTTTTTTTATTAGTATTATTAATCCCTCTTACATTCCATGAAATAATATTCATTTATGATTCTTGACTGAAGTCTTGAAACCAGTTAGTTATGAAATGGTCTAGATTTCATTATTTATATATTATGATGGTCTTCCTTTCTTTCATTACATTCCTAAGTTAGCTACCTTGTTGTATTTATAGTTGTCCTAAAGTATGTTTGATCCATAACTTGTTTCAATTTTGAAGAAGTGGACTCATTTATATAATCCATAAATATATATAGTGAACATGGAACAACTTCTTCTTCCATCTCATTACCCAAACTCAATCCCAATTTATATTTTCCATTTTGAAGTGGTGTCTCCTTCATGGTTTCCTTTTTAGTATAAATGGGAAAGGGGAATTTATAATACTCTCCTTCCATTTAGGTCTAATTTATCCTTCTTACAATGTTGACCCTAACTCTCCCCCAACTTATTTACTCTTAATATATAATATCCCTTGATCTCTCTATTCTTTTACCATTCCCTCTTAAGTTGTTACATATAATTTACCCTTGCTTCCATAACTCTTACTTTTTTCTTGTACATTTCCTTTTCTAGGGATAAATGATACCCATAGTACATTCCAAAGGGTTCAAGCCTAATAACTCTCCAATTTTTTCTTTTTCTCCCTCATCCTATAAGTTATTCTTACTTTTTGCCTCCTCTTTCTAATTATTATCACATTTTTCCTTGTCTTCCTATGTTAATTTTTGGTTGATACTTTCCTTATTTCTTTACATCATATGATTATTTTTATTTACCAAATAAATTATTTCCAAGTGTCTCGGTTTCTAGTAGTTGATACATAAAAAAGATGTGCTATCATATTCAATATTTTAGTTCTAGTTATCATATTTATTGTATAAGTTTATAGATGAAGGGAGATCATTATCTCCACTTACATTCACACAAAATTGGCATAAATCGGTCATTTCCTAGAGTTAAAAAAACCATAAAAATCAATAAGCTTTCTAAATATTTTATTAATGCATGTAATCAATTCATCCTATGAAAATTTTAGAGGAAATATTAGAAGTCTAACCAAATAGGTATCACATATATATCCTCCTCATCTAGGTCAAAACCCATTTTCCATCTTCTTAAGAATAGTTTTAATTTACCTAAAAACCATGATCCATCTAGAAGGGTTCTAACACACTTATGATAAAAAAATGAGATAAAAAATAATCCTTTAGTTAATGCAAAAATATCTACTAGACCTGTTGGTTTCCACTTTTGATGAGCTCAATTTATGATGACATCAATATTTAGCCATGCCTTAAGAATTTACCTATGAGAGTGTTTATAAATCTGTTAAAATATCTCTCTACCACTAAACCAAGTATATTAAGATGGACTTTGTCATTTCTTATGATTTCATCTAAAAAAATAAAAGAATCGTTGTTGGAATGAGACTTACCTTTAACTGAACTTTCCATGATCTCCAATTTCCTTTATAACATTGTTTGAAAATCTTGGTCTTTCATCTTATCTTTAAAAAGGGGGAAATTTATCCTTATCTGTCTCTCTTCCTTCTTCTTGAAAACCCCATAATCCATTTAGTGTTTATTATGGGATTTGTGTATGACAATATGGGTCTTATTCTCTCCCTTAATCATCTTCATCTAATGATGTAAGATTACTAATCTCTCCTAATCTTACCTCTCTTTATCCAAACTGATCTCATTTGGATTTTTGTTCTTTTCCATTTCAAACAATGTTACTTAATATTTGTTTATTTGTGTTTTATGAAACTCAAACTAAAAATATTAAAATTATTCTAATTTTAAATTGGATGATAAAAACTATGGGTTTCTACTACTTTTGGCAATGCATGTTGGTCATAACCCACTTATAGTAGTGGGATGTTGATATTGGAGGTGTTGATGGTTGGTTATATGGTAGTGAGGGATGGGATGATATATCTAACCATAATGGTTATGTTTATAGGGTCAATTATGACTAGGTCCTTTGACTTTATGATTTTATTTTTATGATTATCTATTTGTTGATAAGTTCAAAAATGCTACAACCCACTATTTTATATAATATAAATAATAAAAACTTGAATATGTCATGGAAGTTTTCTCACATATTACCACCTTCCTTGAAGAAGGTTCTATGAAAAAAAATCAAAATCATATATATATATATATATATATATATATATATATATATATATATATATATATATATATATATATAAGTAATTAAGCATCATCATTGGATTTAGAGACCATCCCAGGGTTCCCTGCTCACTATCTTCCAAGATGATAAAATCTTAAGGGTCATCAAAATGAGAATCTAAAAAGGTGATAGAATTAATGCCTAGCTTGAAATATATTGCATATATATTTTGGCCCTTGGTAATATCCTCTATAGTCATGGATTTGAGTAGTAGCCAAACCTGATCAAATCTAAAACCTAAGTTAAATCCCAATTTTTCCACATATTCATGGATTATGTGGGTATTACTTGCCTTAAATAACACATTTTAAACATTTATTTTTTTAAGAAAATTTGAGGGTGTCTAACTTGGAGCTAGACTAATTTAGATCTCTCATGGCTTGAAGAGTGCAGCCTACTAAAGTAACCTCTTCCATCCTAAAAATTAGTTTTGAAAAAAATGGATTTGTAACACACCATTTGATAAGTTTTTCATCCTTAATACCCTTTAAAAGAATACTTAAAAAATTCCAAATCTTATTTCACAACTATCTTAATGGTTTTATCATTCAAGATGTCATGATTCAATAATTACCTTAATTTGAGATCATCCAAATCCCTATGAAGCATTAATGCACATCCTCCATAGAATACTTGTGAATAATTTCATCACTCTTATCCATAATAATTTTAATTGAGGTTTTTTTTATTTAATTGACAAATAGTTTGTTTTGAAAGAAGTTTCCTCACCCCATATAAATATTTATTTTATTCCATATTATAACACAAAAAACCCTGCATGAAATACAAAACCTAGTCTAATATTATAATATATGCTTTTTAAAAATATAAAATCCTAGTGAGAGGTAGGAAGGGAGAACAAATATAATATCATGACTTTAGAAAGAAAGCATAATGTATAAAATTAATTGTTCCTTATCCAAATATGGAGTAAAGATGAAAATGACCATCATTTCTCAACTATAGATAGTACTAAAACCACAAAAAATAAACACGTCTATAAATTATTGTAAGCCCATTTAAAGAATGCATGAAGAGTGAAAAATGAAAAATTAACAGATAAATTCATAAGGTAATTGAAAAGTAAACACATATAAAGAATAAGAAGTAATGTATTCTAATATCCAAACAAATCCAATTCCATATTCTTAGAGGAGTAACCCAAAAATTCAAATCCTAGCCAAAAATATTATCATAATTTAAAAGAACTATAACCAAGAAAATTGCAATTCTCATAGTTTTATTCCAGGAAATTAGACTATCAAGGAAACTAAAACACAATTTTTAAAAATAAAAGATTGCATACCTAAAAATCATATCCACCATAAATCCAATTATGTGTCAAAATGGCCACATTAGTGGAGTGGCAGTGGCTTGATAGCCTCTCAATATGCAATATTATAGCCTCAAAAACTCCATCTTATTAATAATGCCACACATAAATATCAATAAATGCTTTTTAAGACCATTAAATCCAACACAATGGGGAGTCTTAGTGATCTCTCTAAAATTGGATAAATATTAACTGATGTGACTGAATTTGAAAAGTATTAGCGATTATTTTTTTTTCGCTTTACTCCAAGGTTTACAAGGAGGTCAATAAATTTATTTATATCTATTTAAGTGTGAAGGATAGACCAAGGAGAAAACCTTAATGAGAAATATACACAATATTTAATGATGACATTTATCTTATAGTGGTTACTAATATTTTTCTTTGTGGCCTCGAGGATGAGACTTGATCCCCTTCAATAATCAAGTTCATCCCATTTTTTCCCTTTGTAAGATGAAGACACTGACATAGATCTTTCTATTTTGCAAAATTGTTATTATTTTTTCCCAAATCTTAAAAAAGAATAAAATTTGTGTACCCTTACTATCTTGAGAAATTATGACCGTTAAAACCAAGCCAACCCAAATTTCTTATGGTTTCCCCATCACAATTTAACTTTTATTTATGAACCTTGAGGGGAAGTCGAAGAAATTATTTTCAATTTTTATATTATTACTGACCTTATTATCTGGGTATTATTTTAACTTTAAAGTTTTTTAATAATTTTACATTATTATCATGTTTAAGTTTTTATTATGTGGTTATATGTATATTTATATTATTCAAATTTTAATACAATTATTGCATTAAAATTTACTTATAGTGTTACAATAAGATATTATTATTGCCATTTTTTTGGAAAGTGTCACAATTATAATTAAATGGTGTCACAATCACATATTAATTATATTTAATATTTCTAGTGAAATGAGGTGAATTGTTTATGTGGCTTGGTTATCTCAAGCCCCACCTAGGTTTAAATTTCTAGAAAGGAATATGAGGCCAATTATGACTATTAGCTATATTCTCAGGGCCGTTAATGGGCATTGGTTATCCTCAAGGTTAGTGGTGGCTGTTGATGGTTAATAGTTGGCATACATCTAGTAATATCTAGTATATATGTGGTATTCAAGTAGTTAATAAATTACATGGGGATCTAGACCCCTGATTGTCTTCTAGAGCGATCTATGCTCTGGTAAAATTCCATTATCAATAAAAAATTATATTTAATATTAACATTAAAATTATAATTATTTTATTACATAAATAAATAAAAATTATTTTATTATTAATAATATTAAATAGTTCCATCTTCTTCTAAAGGCTAGGGTGAAAAGGATCATGTTAGGGTTATAACAAATTGAATTGTATGTAAGAGGTTAGCTAGGATCTCTAAAAAAAAGTCTAATAGGAAGGTAAGAAATTAGGTTGTTAAGGGTCCAAGGAGGTTCAACATGGTTGGTTCTAAGGATGTTGAAGTCAAAAATTTTGATTTATATTTATATTTTTTTAGGGATAGTTTGAATTTGAATGGAAATTTGGATAGAAAGGAAGAAGTAATGTGCAGGGAAAATGAATGTTTTGTTATATATTTAGAATAGGCTCTTAATATAATTAAGTCCCACAACCTAAAATTATAAGTAATAAATAAAGTAAAAAATAAAATTATGAAAGGAAATAATAATTTAGATACTCTTTCTAGGATGGATAGGGATATTAATGATGGGAATGATAAAATTGTTGAATATGTATAAAAGGCTATGGCCTAGTGCAAATGTCAATTTATTAACAAATATCCTATGAAGAAAATAACAAGGATTTATAGGACTTGAGGGATGTTGGCCACCCTTAGATAAAAGCTAGGAAATTATAGGGAAAATAATTCTAAGTTGAAGGGAGAGTTGGATTTGGTGACTTTGCGAGATACACAAGATAATGAATCCTTAGATAAATTAATTAATAATGTGAATAAATAAATGGTCACAAAGTGTGAAATTTTAATCTAATTATCAACAAGAAGGCCCCATAAAAAGGTATACATGTTAAATTTAATGAATAATGGATTAAACTTCATTTAGGGAGGTTGTATTTTGACTTATAAATGTGAGTAGGCCAAATAAGTTTGGCTAAAAAAAATTATCTTGTTTTGAATAGGGAAAGATGATATATGAGAATCCAGTTCCATGTGTAATGTTGAATAAAAAAATCATGTGTAGTTAGTTTCAATAAAATATTGTAACATCTTAGGGATAACCTTGAGGACCCCAAGACAATCAAATGATATATGGTGGGGTACTGATAAAACATGTTTAATCAAGGCAATATGGAGAATTAGGAAGAGAAGGAATCCTTTGAAAGGCATATCCCATGTTTGGTCTCTCAATCAGACAACAATGGCCTTATGAAAGATGATTCTATCGAAGATATTAAGAAAGTTGTCTTTAAAATGGTTAATGATCATTCCATGGGTCCGAATGGATTTACATCTTTTTTCTATCAGCACTTCTAGGATCTCATAGGGGAAGAGGTTTTTTAAGTGGTTCAGGAGAAATAAAATTCTCAGTAGATGTTGAGTGAAATAAACTCTACATTTCTCACAAAAAAGTTTGACAATAGGACTCTTAAGGACTTCCAATCTATATATATTTGAAAAACTATCTATAAAATTATAACCAAAGTTATTGCTAATAAACTCCAATATATCTTAACTAGTCTTATTTTGGAGGAACAAGGAGGTTTTGTCAAAGATAGGCAAATTATAGATGGTATTGTTGTAACACATGAGATCATATAATCCACCCACACTAGTGAGAGATAGGGATTTATGATAAAATAGACATATACAAGATTTTGACAAGGTTAATTGGACCTTATTAGAAGGGGTTCTCCAAAAATCTGGTTTTAGTGAGCAGTGGAGACGCTGGATTAGAAGTTGTTAATTATCTCAAAAATTCTCAATGCTGATAAATAAATCCTCGAAAGGTTTCTTCTCATCTTCTAGAGGCCTCATAAAATGTAACCCACTCTCCCCCTATTTGTTCATTCTTATGGTAGATTACCTTGGTAGAGTTGTCATAGCTCTAAAAGGAAAATGAAAAATAGAAGGAATCTAGGCCTTGATAGGTGGACTTTCCCACACTCATCTACAATTCATGGATAACACAATGATGTTTTCCCTCCCAATAATCCAAGAGATTATAGAAATAAGGGATATATTAGGTAACTATGATAAATCATCAGGTTAATCAATCAATAGAAGTCCATTTTTTTCATTAATATCTCCCCTAATCTCCAAACTATTCTATATAGAATTTTGGGATTTGAAAAGGCTCCTCTCCTTGAAAACTACTTAGGTTTCACTATTTTCAAAGGGAAAGGGGAGAAGAGGCTCTGGAATAAAATCATTAAGAAAATGAAGAAAAATATTATCAACTATAAATGTAAATATCTGATGTATGTTGAGAGACTGATTATCATCAAGAAGGTCCTCCAGGCTATAATCACTCACTGGTTTTCCCTCCTAAAGGTTCCTGTAGGAGTTTTGTCTAAAATGAATAGAATCTTGAGAAAATTATTTTGGAAAGAAATAGAGGAAAAGTCCAAAATTCCTCTCATGGATGAGGAAAAAATATGTAACCCATATCCAAATAGGGTACAGGGATAAGGAATTTAAACAAGGTTAATTTGATCCTCATATTAAAACTAGTTTGGATAATTAGGGCCAACCCTTCTAAAGGTTGGTGAAATATGTTAAGAGGGAAATATTTGGGTGAAATTGACCCATAAATAATATATACAAATAATTAACTCCCAATTGGATTTTTTATATATAATAGTGTAAGGGAGGCAAGAAAATCCTTATGCAAAGTCTCTTCCAACAAGTCAAAAATGGAGCAACTACTGACTTTTGGGAGGATTTATAAATAGCTCATGTTAGGAATATAGAACACAAAGAGATATTAATGGAATAAAGATGGAAAAAAAAAAACATAATACAAAAAAGATAGAAATTTAATGTGGTTCACCCAATATGGGCTATGTTCACACAAAAATAGTAGTTCTCTTATTCAGTCTAATAAATAAAGGGAT
This sequence comes from Torreya grandis, assembly GCA_037957365.1. Classification (NCBI taxonomy): domain Eukaryota; kingdom Viridiplantae; phylum Streptophyta; class Pinopsida; order Cupressales; family Taxaceae; genus Torreya; species Torreya grandis. The sequence continues at coordinate 1,115,828 of JARHVA010001816.1, forward strand.
AACCTTGCAATACATCCACTACAATTTCCTATTCACTTACACATAATGCACCACCATTATCAAAATTCCCTCATATCAAATAAGGGTTATATATTAGGGCAAAAAGTGTACCAACATAATTTCTACCATCAGATCTAGGACCTTATAGTGAATAGTCCAAATTTATTATGAAATTACAATATTTTATAATGTATTTTTCATAAAATTTTATATTTGGGGTGGTGACCTTAGTGGGGGGGGGGGGGGCGCGGAAATCCCACCCATACCCCACCATTGAAAACTAAGCATTCTAATAAGATTAGGCTCCATCATCCAACAATATCCCACTTGGATATTGATTGTTACAACTCCACTGCTACAATTCATCCTTCGAATTTTGTTTAAACTTTGACCCTGACACATTTCACATCTTCCTTGTTATCCTTGAAGACCTATTAAAGCTATATAACTCTCAAACTTTTCCTTTGTGGGTACCTTTGTTATCATATCTATAGGATTCTAACTCATAGATATTTTCCAACTTTAATTGACCATCCTCAAAAACTAAATGAATGAAGTTATACTTGAGTTGTATATGTTTGTTTCTTTAGTGGAATGCTGAGTTCTTTGCTAAATGAATCACACTCTGGCTATCACTATATAACATGTAATATTCCTGCTTCTACTTTAACTCTTCCATGAACCATTGCATACATATCATCTCCTTGCTTGCTTCTATAGATGTAACATACTTTACCTCTATAGTTGACAAAGCAACTATATTCTATAATTTTGAATCCAACTAACTGTTGTGTTACCAATAATGAATACATAACCTATGGTTATCCTCCTATCATATAAATCTCCATCCATGTCTACATCAACATATCTTTGCAAGGTAAAATCTAACCCTTCATAGCATAACTTTTTATCAGTGGTCCCTCACAAGTACCCGAGAATCCACTTGATTGCATCTTAGTGATCTTTTCCTAGATTATTAATAAACCTGCTAACAACTCTTAATGCATGAGTAATGTCTAGTCTCATGCACACCATAACATGAATTAAACCTCCAATTGATGAAGCATAAGGCACTTTGGACATGTAATTGATTTCTTTCTACATTTTAAGACATTGTTCCTTGCTTAATTTGAAGTTCCCTCCTAAATATGTACTCACTGGTTTTGCATCTTACATAAATGAATAACACCTTCTTGATGCACTATAATTGAGACAATGTCAATTTTATATTTTCACTGTCTCTTGTTATTATCATACCAACGATTTGCTTTGCAACACCCAAATACTTCATTTCTAATGAATTTGCTAGTTTTATTTTGAGCTCATTTATATCCTACATGCTAGACCTTATAATAAGTATGCCATCTACATACAATAACAAGATAATATATCTACCATTATGTAATCTCTTAAAATAAATAGTGATTAGAATGATATCTATTATAACCTTATTCTATCATAAAAATGTCAAATTTAGAATATCATTGCCTTAGAGCTTACTTTAGGCCATACAAACTCTTAATCAACATGCACACCCTTTTCTCCTTACCTTTGACTTTGTATACCTATGGCTGATCCATATATATTTCCTCCTCCAAGTCACCATGAAGGAAAGAAGTCTTTACATATAAATATTCAAGGTACAAATCTTCTACTACTACCAAACTTATAATAATTCTTATGGAAGTCATTTTAACAACTAGACAAAATATTTAATCAAAATATACACCTTTCTTTTGTGCAAACCCTGTTACAACAAGTCTGGACTTGTACCTCTTTTTGTCTCCATCTTCTTCCTTCAACTTATAAACCTATTTATTCTACAATGTTATTTTACTTTTAGGAAATTAAACCAAATCCCAAGTTTGGTTATGTACCAAGGAGTCCATCTCTTCTTTCATGCCTTGCTCTCACTTCTTTCTAGTTTCTACCTGCATTACTTCTTCATATGTTTTTGGTTCACATCCATCAGTCAATAATTAATAATAAAGTGAAGGATAGTATCATTCAGGGAGTCTACTCACTTTAGTATATCTTCTAACTACACTTTCAAGAGTTTGAGGTACTTATTATTGTTGTTGTTGTAGTTGTTGCACATTCTGATTTTTTGGCACTTTTAAAATTTCATTTCCAGTGATTTCATCAAGTGTTGCATATTCTATATTTGAATTTTCTTATTTACTTCTTTGTAATTGATCTCTGTACATGACCTTCTCATTAAATGTCACATTGTAACAACCTCATTGGGTGTTAACTAGAAAATACATGATTTAAAAAAAAAACACACATGCTATAAATAGATTACATGATGAGAATATAAGTAGTGATCATACAAAATACTCTAAGTGTGATAACTATAAATAAGTACAACATCTAGATAGTCACTAATCAATATCAACATATGGAACACATCTTAATACAAAAATAGAAAGTAATTATAAATAATCAACCACTGCTGGTACAATACACAACCATTGCTATCAATTTATATAAAATAAGTAATTAAAATTCTTCATGATAATGTTTTCAATAATAAATACAATACAATATACATAAATAAGATACATGGCTCTCTAGAGGATAAGTTCCTTAGACTCTCCAGTATCTATGGCAATCTCAAGTGTTATCTCAAAAGTAGTATTATTGTGGGGATGGAGAGCATCATCTAAGCACTTTTTCACACCAGCCATAGACCAACAATCCCATGCACTAATCCCATCAAAGAATGGCCCTCCCTTTATGGATGATTATATAGTGATAGAATGAGAATCTAGAGAGATAAACAAATACCCATGTGTTGTATGATTTCTAATACTAAACTTGTAGTGTATCATAGAAAATCTGTTCTATTGTAAGATATCACATAAACATGTAAATCATATTCATGAAATGATAATTTCTCACTAAACATACTTTGACCAAAATTTTAAAAATAATAAATAATAGTGATCTATAGATCAATCAAATTCATACACATCACTTGATTAGATTAACTTTATCTGACATTGTGATGCTAGTAAGCCAATGAAGTCTGTATCACTTCTTAGTATCACTAAAGTAAAATTGGTCAAACATAATTTAACCATAAGATTCATACAATTTACATACTATAGTAATCATATCACATAACATGCTAAGAGGAATCAAAGCATATATTTATTTTGTCAAACATATGAATGAATCTTACATCATTATTATTTATCCCATAGTAGAAATAATGACTACAATTTATACCACCTGAATAAAATACACATTTAACTATAGATTCTAACTACCAATATTAATTTCCAAACATACTACACCCTATGATAATCCATATTATAATAATCTAGTATTCTAAGATATAACTACTAGTTTTCCACAATCAGTCATATAAAGTAGTCCTTGATAATCCATATTATAATAATCTAGTATTCCAAGATATAACTACTAGTTTTCCACAATCAGTCATATAAAGTAGTCCTAAATACATGGAAACATAAGTTTCTATTGAAGCAACTAGATTTGGCAAAGCAAGTCAGTTTCTATGAAACACATAATATTCTATATTAGCATTATATATACTCTCAGGGGTTATATGCATGCATACATAAAGTCTTACTAATTATCACAAAATATAATATTCATATAATAACTAACACACATATATTTAATCAGTCAAATATAGTTGTGAGTTCAGACATAATAATTATAATATGCACTACCCAGGTATAATATACATTTATAATTTAGTACTCTATGACATCCCATAATATCATAGTTCATTATTTATGAACTCAACTACATCATTACACAACCAAATTTATGATTTTAAAAATCAAATGACCCATAATCATAAATAATAATAATCAAGTACATGATTATACCACTTGGGTATATCTTATGTTTAAACTGTATACTACTATAACTTATAGGTATACATCATTATGCAATATTATACACTATATATGTCTAAACACTTATACATTTTAATCCACATACAAAATATACCGCTCACCAATTTTCTTTACGATATGGATATATATAACAACAATCTGCCATTTATATTTCTTAATCAGGAACTCCCTATGATTTAAATAATCATTAGAATATGTTTACGATCTTTTAAAAGATAAGGGATTCAACAATGTAATATTTATTCATAGTTTTGTTATCCCTAACTATGAAACCTATTAAGGGTGTCAATCTACGCTTGTGTTGCTACCCTATGACGATGATATCTCAACAATGTTGTTTTGTAATTAATTTTTGCCCCTTTTCTAATTTGACAACATAAACTTTGCACTTGGAATTCAACTATAGTGTATTTGTCCCTAATATGTAGAATGGATCCATTTATTCTATTACATCTTAATCACTTGGCCAAGGAAAAAAAATAGGCTAAACTACCCTAATTTCATATTTAGGACAAACTAGTAAATGTCTAATAATCACACCAATATAAGAATTATATTTTTATGAGCCCTCCTCCTATACATAGAATTAACTACATATAAATTTAGATCCAATATAATTTCAATGGCCTAGTTGTCTATGTATCTCGTTCGATTTACCCTTCACAAGAATAAAAATTCTGCAACACAATAAAGGTTACTAGCATTCTTTTTCACTAAAATGAGTTAAGAGGAATAGTGTAATACGCTTGTTTTTATTTAGGATCTGCTCTTGGCTATTTTGTGCTCAACTTGATCTTATGATAACATAGTTACCTATTGATACTATCACACATTTTATAGAGCTTTGAATAGGAGTTTAATCTAATATCATATTAAAGTAATATCATATGCTAAAATACTAGTATATTTACAGAATATGATAACTCAATATCAACTACTAATGTATATTAAAAGAAACCTATTTCATTTTAATATCAATTTGTACTACAAGTTTTGATTGTGAAATACATTTTCTATCTAATGGAAATGATATTAATCAACTTAGTGAATTAAAGATACAATAAAATACTCAGTGATACCAATGCAAAAAATAACACTATAGCTAAATGATGATGCATCAACGATGCTATGATAGAAATCAATGGTACTTTAATGATTTAATATAAGGTATTAATATTCATAATATATTAATGAGTAGAGAATTATACTTATATCAATAATTTACTCTTCTCAAGACAAATCAACCTCTATACAAACACACACACAGTTTTCACATATATAGTTCAGGGTTTGATAGACACATTCACATAGTACACTATATAGTCATATGTTTTCATGGGTTGAGTAAAATTATTACTAGATCATGCTTATATGTGAATTTTTTCTTTTACTTGAATTTGTATTGTTTTATTTTTGTGAGTATATACAATTGGAATATAAATCATATCTATTAATTTGTACCCCATATTTTATATATAAGGTTTCACAGTTTAGGAAGAACAAATATGTTACTATCCATATGAACAATGTATGATGGACATTTTTCTAGTTGTCGATAATCTTATTGGTAATTTATTATAACTATATAAATACTAAGAATATAATTAAGGTAATATGTATTCATGGTAATGATTGTTAATTATAGCCATGGGCATCGTACTAGGTATCATATTTATATTTAGTCATGGGCACTACTCAAATGAGTATAAGTTCATTTATTTTTTAAATAAACATAAGACCCTTATTCATGAGCTAGATCCTAAAAAGTGTGCCTTATGTTCTTTTGTCAAACATCTACGCAAAAGTTGAATGATTTTAGAAAATAAGGAGATTGATATCCACAAAGCACTAGAGATCTATGTAAAGCTAGATAATTTTGTATTTTCTAGATTCAATATATGTGTTAAATGACATGGAGGAGGAAAGATAATGATTCCTCTACCCACCATAGTGAGAATAAGGTGATTGTAGTTAGATTGTTAACTGTGTCTCCTGGGGAGAGATGACTTGTTAAGTTTGACTGGGCATTTTACCAAAATTTAAATGTATGATAAACATCATCGCTTAGTAAAAGAAATGAATAGCAAATCGATTACATGTAAGGCATCATTGTCAATAATAGAAATGAGCAACATATTTGATATATTTAAACATCAGTTCTAGTAAAATAATTAACAATAGATATGATGTAGGTAATTGATATATTTATGTGTAATTATCTACTTATGTCTTAATTCTATATTTTTTTTTGTATTTAAAATCAAAATTAAAATGCATCTCATTGGTTATCTATAAAAATCAAGAAGGTTACAAATTGGAAAACACAATGGTTATTGATGGAATTTTACTCTTTTTGCATTCATATATGTAGCTAAGGTGGAGACTAAATCTGGGCATAAAACATATTAAACTAAGATGGCAAGGCTCAATCATAGGGAAGGGTTATTAATATGACCAAGTTAAAACTCTGTTGTGGGAAATTTTACACATAGAGGATCCCAAAGATTACACATATTTTTACTTTGATTAACATGTAGATCCATATATGTAACAAGATCACCATGATTTATAAAGATCTAGACACAGAAGTTCACATGAATTTAAGGACATCTCCTACCTATTTATGATAGCCAAACTAGAATAACATGATCTGAGTAGAATACTTGGCCTAGCTCAATCTCTACTCCTCAGCATTTCCTTTTTTATTTTCTCTCTTATTCACACTTCTCCTTCTCCCTTCCTCTTCTCCTCTTATTCTCTTCTTCCATGAGAAAAGTGTAGCTTTTCTTCCTTTTAGTTCTCTTTATTTTTATTTTTTGTTTTTCTCCAATTTTAGACCTTTTACCTTTTTTATTTATTTATTTATTTTTAAACCTTATATTATCACAACAATTTAATTACTAACTCTTTAGTCAATCATTAAAATTTACTCTAACCATGCAAATTGCATCTTCAAGAAAACATTAATGGTCATAAATGTAATCACACAAGATAAAATCATCGAAGCATAAATATAGACTAACACGTAAGGAAATTCTAAAAAACTATTAAAATATGCTAAGAAAACCATGTAAAAAGGACTATCTAATGTAAGCAAGAATAATCACATGTGAAAACCATTTAGTAAGCATTCTAACATGTGCTAGCCACTATGGTGTGTGCAGGTTTCTACCTGATTTTTTTGTCATCCTCTGACATCTCCATCTACATCACCCTCTCTAATGATTCTCTCCCTCTATCACACTTTGAGGGATGAGTTTCCCTACGTCAACTTCATAACAAGTAGTTAGTTAGACCATATCAACATGATATACATACATCATAAAATATAGCTAAAATAATGAATCAACACATTTGTAATATAAAAATATACACTATAGCTAGCTCATAACAATATAGACATGTAATCTAAGCAATATCCTAAAACCTCATAATAGTATATATCTCAAATCTTAGTAAAAAATAGTCAAATCCAAATTTGTCAACTATAGATATTTACAAATAATCAAATAGTTTGCTTAATGAGGAATCAGGGTGTAACACACATCTTTACTCCTAATAATTTTGTGAATTTCAAAATCCCATAAATGATAATCAAAATAATGAAATACATATATAATAAAATTACATTTCTTAGATTTTAATTTAAGCTTGGTTCTATTTTCTTTATCTATATGGACAAATGCTTCACAACTGCAAGTCTTTAAAAAAGAATAGTCTACCTTTTTACCTATCTATGCTTCTTATGGAATGCCACCATCCAAATGAATTGAAAGCCCTTTATTTATTAAGTAAACAAAAATATCCACAATATCTACCCAAAATTGTAAGGACAATCCTACGTATAATCTCATGTTCCTTGCACGCTCCATGATTGTCATGTTTATCCTTTCTGACACACCATTTTATTGTGGTGTTCTTGGAACTATCATCTCTTTATGAATCCCATGGGATGAATAGTAATTATCAAACTCCTTGATATAATATTAACTTCCATTATCTAATATAACATACTTCAACTTATTTCCTATCTCATTCTCAACCAAAGTTTTCTATTGTTAGACTAATCACCAGCGTCCCCTTCAAGGATTTGTGACATGGACTAACAGCCTTTCGTGAGTACTTATCTGGTGTTTATATTGGTCATTAAAATGTTGACCTTTTGGTGCAACATCAAGCATTCATTTCTAACAATTGGTATCAGAGCCATGGTCATGGGTTCAAATCCCCTTGGGTAACATTGAGGGGGGGATTGTTGGACTAATCACTAGCATCCCCTTCAGGGATTTATGACATGGACTAATAGCTTCCCATGAGTACTTATCTGGTGTTTGTATTGATTGTTAAAAGGTCAACCTTTTGGTGCAACAACAATCATTCCTTTCTAACATCTATTTCTTAAAAGTACCAAAAACATCAAAAAAATTTCGTATACAATACACCCAAATGTTTCTAGTTACATCATCAATAAAAGGAACATAATAATAAGATCCACTAAGGGATTATACCTGAGTCAGGCTCTATACATCTATATGTATAAGCTCTAACTTTTCATCCTTATTTGTCTTCCCAACTCTAATAAATTTGACTCTCTTCTATTTTCCATACACATAGTGCTCATAGAAATCGAAATTCACCTTCTTCAAATCTAGTAACAAATTTTTTGAGTGGATAATTTGCATCCCCTTCTCACTCATGTGCCTAAGTTTGTGGTGTCATAATTTTGTATTTGCTTTTGTAGAATCTAAAGTAATAGAATAGTTAACATTACTAGTAGATAAATATAATGTACCTACCTTCTCTCATTTTTCTATTACCAGTGATCATTTAGTGACCTTCCACAAACTTTTATGCAAATGTAATTATGCAACCCTCTCTTCCCAACTGCCCTACTAAAATTAGATTTATCATCAACTCAGGAACATGCCTCACCTATTTTATTAACCATTTGTTTTTATTATATAATTTTATATGTATCTTACCCTTTCCAACAATTTTACAAGGTTCACCATCACCCAAATAAACCTGTCTAAAATCACTTTGAACATAGTCTTGAAAATATTTCCTATGTGGTATAGCATGAAATGAAGCCCCTAAATATAACACCCAAAAATCATTAATATTATCTAATGAAAGGATTATAAACATCTTGAAACACATCATATACTACATTTTCTTCCTAATTATTATCTTGTTGTCCATCTCCTTGTTTTCCTTTTTGACACCAATAATCTTTCTTCAAGTGCCTTTTATTCTTATAATATTAGTACACCAACATTCCTCTAGATTTGAATCTTCCATTCTTAGAATTACCATGATTCCTTGGGCCCTTTCCTCTATCCTTTTGTCTTCCCTTATTATTCATAGTCAAAGCATTACATGATGTCTCACCTATGCTTTTACGTTGTATTTCCTTGTTAAGAATAACACCATTAACATCATCAAACTTTAAAGTGTTTGAGCTAGAGATATAATTACTCACAATCATGACTAAGCCATTCCACCTTTATGGCAATGAGCATAGAATCAAAAGATCCCTAACATCATCATCAAAGTTTATTCCTCTAAATCTTAACTAATTTGTGGTTATGTTAAATTTATTTAAATGATCAAAAACAAACCCACCTTTTGACATATCCATATTAAATTAATGCTTCATTAAAAATACCTTGTTGTAGGTTGAGGGTTTTTCATACACTCTATCCAATGCCTTTGTCACATCCTCTATTGTCTTTTATTTTAAAATATTGAAGGCCACCAATGCTGCTAGGCATAGTCGTATTGTTCCTAGTGCCTTTCTATCAAGAACCTCCCATTATTCATCCTTCATAGTTTTTGGCTTCTTTACTATTACACCCAATGGTAGGAAAATATCCTTCTGATATAGATAATCCTCCATTGCATCTTTCATAACTATTAGTTTTGGCCATTGAAATTATCAACCTTAAAATTTCCTTCTTTCACCATTACTCCCACTCGAACTAGTAACCCTCTTTTTTTATGAGTTTATTTTCCAAATAAACCTTTGGCTTTGATACTAGCTATTAGAAATATAGAACAAAGAGTAATTCTAATGAAATAAAGATATAAATAAAATACAAAAAATACAATACAAGAGAGATACATATTTAATGTGGTCAACTCAATATGGGCTACATCCACACAGAAACAACCAATTATTCTCTTATTCAGTCCAAAAAATAAAAGGATAAACTTGTAATACATCTATTGTGATCTCCTCTTCACTCACACAGAGTGCACCATCATGATTACAATGCCCATATATCAAATGAGGGTTACATATTATGTAAAAAATGCACCAACATAATTTATACCATCAGATCTATGACCTGATAGTGAATAGTCTAGATTTGCTATGAAATTGCAATATTTTATAATGATTTTTTCATAAAATTTTATCTTTGGGTGGTGACCATAGTGGGGAGGAATACACCCCAAACTCCTTTATCAGGAGCTGGGTAATCTAATGAGATTAGGCTCCACCATCCAACAATCTCCCACTTAGAGACTGATTATTGTAACTCCACTGCTACAACTCTTCCTTGGACTTTTCTTTAAACTTTAACCCTGGCATATTTCTCATCTTCCTTATTATCCCTGGATACCTATTAAACCTGAAAAACTCTCCATATTCTCCTTTATTACTACCTTTGTTAGCATATCTATAAGATTTTGACTCATATAAATATTTTCTAGCTTTAATTGACCATCCTCCAAAATTGAATGAATGAAATGATACCTAAGTTGTATATGTTTGGTTCTTGAGTGGAATGTTGAGTTATTTGATAAATGAATCACATTCTGGATATCACTATATAACCTAAAATCTTCCTACTTATGTCTCAAATCTTCCATGAACTATTGCATCTATATCATCTCCTTATTTGCTTTTGTAGCTACAACATACTTTGCCTTTGTAGTTGATAAAGCAACTATCTTATGTAGTTTTTAAATCTAACTAACTATTATGTCAATAATAGTGAATACATAACCTATGGTGATCCTCCCACTATCTAAATCTATAACCATGTCTATATCAATATATCCTTGTAAGATAACATTTGACCCTCTTATCAGTGGTCCCTCTTAATTACCTAAGAATCTACTTGATTGCATCCCTTTACTCCTTTCCTAGATTATTCATAAACCTACTGACAACTCCCACTACATGAGTAATGTTTGGTCTCATGCAAACCATATAATACATTAATATTCTAACTATTGAAGGATAGGGTAAGCCTCTCACACCCCACCATCAAGAACTGGGCATTTTAATAAGATCAAGTTCCACCATCCAACAACTTAGACTCCCGTAAAAATGTAACTAACCTTTGAACGTATCAGATAAGAAAGCACAAGATAATGGGGGCATAAAGTGAAGGGTTATTATGTTGAAAATCTATAATTAGGAGGCAAGATCCTCATATGGAAGACTTTATAAAATGTTGATGGCACTTAGAACAAGTCTCATATTATATTAAATGGTAACCTCCAAGGATTCCATATTCCTTGGATCCCTGAGAGAGATTTTGTTAGTTGGAATGTAAAAGGCACATGGGTTTACTCAGTGAAGGAAGGCTCTGCAGCGCATATGATAGACTCTCCCAATAACAACCACCATGATGGGAATTAAGATGTGATGAGAGGTTACTGACTTGAGAATGAACTCATTATCCTAAGTCTTATAAAATTTGACACCCTTTAATATTTATTCACTAAGTTCAATTCCTTGATATTGAAGTTGTAAGAATGTGGGATAAAGAAAGAAGATGACCAACTTATTCTTTTTATACTCTCTAAGCTAAGTCTTGACTATCAATATTTGTCTCTACTTTCCATTCCACTAAAAGTGATTTGGGAAATACATAGAAAATTCCCTCTTTAGATGCTTTCATTACCGACTTAACTAGGGAGCAAGACAAGTTGATCCAAATGGGCACATTGCAGTCCACAAAACACCAAGCCCTAATTACTAGGAATGGGAAGGCAAATACTTAAAATAAAGAGAAGTAAAAGAAGTATAAGGATCAAGAAAATAAGAAAGAATAAATCTATACCAAAACAACCACCGAAACCTCTTATTCTAATGATAAATCTAAGATATAGAAGGTTAAGTGTGCCTATTACAAGAAACATGGGCATGATGAACACAAGTGCATGAAGAAATAAATTTATCACCTAACTCATCTTATAGATAAAAACAACATAGGTTTTATTGAGTTTATCAATACAAATTCATCAACTAAAGATTCATCTAAGGAAAAAGGCAAAGGTAAAGAAAAATAAATGGGAAATGCTCTTGTAGTAGTTGTAGTTCCAACCTCTTCATGGGTTATTGACTCAGGTGCTTCCCACTACATGGGATCTTCACAAGTTGACTTTTCTTCTTTAGAGCCTTTTAGATGTACTCTATCACTTTGGGTGATGACACTTCAATATAATTTGTAGGGAGAGGGTCTGTTGAAATGGATATAGGAACATTCAATAATGTTCTAAGTGTTCCATCACTTTCAACTAATCTCCTATTAGTTTATCAAATCACTCATATCAACAAGGGAATACAAGTATAGTTTTCACCAAATTCAGTCATAATCAAAGAGTTTCACAATGATTCTATAGTGGAATTGGGTAGGGTAGATCACCAGGATAGGTTATATACCTTCTTACATTTTGTACCTAATTCTTTTTCGATTGCATTGCTGACTCATTCAGATGGAGTTAGCAAAATTTAACATGAGTGATTTGATCACCTCAACTACCGCTACCTAGAACATATTGACTAATTTGACCCTAAATAAAATTAGGCCAACCCCCTATTTAGTTCAAATTTGTCATAAGGTCTCCTAGGTTGAAAAGTGGCCCCATGGTCTTTAATGATGTCAAATATATGCTTCATCCTTGTCACATTTGTATAGTTTGTCCTAAGTCATCCCAAGGTCACCTTTTGAGTCATTATATGAACATATATAGTTTAAATAAGAAGGTTTAAAAATAATATACAATTTCCCGCATGTTAGGAATAGTTATAAAAACTATTGTGAAACTGATAAATTATAGGTCCAATATCCATCTAAAAAGATTAGGTAGTTTCAAGCAATTTTACAACTTGTATAATAGTTATGGCATTGGGAAGAATTAAAAAGTTCATATTAATATCCACCCATATCAATTTAATGCTTAGGTAGCTTTAAAATAATTAAAATTTCTAAAAATTGATGTCTCTCTCATCATTGTCTTGGACAAGTCAAAAAAGTCAACCAATTTCCTCTTGGTACGAACACGAGGAGGTGACTTAGAAAAAGTTAACTTGGTATGTGATATTAATACCTTTTCACTTCCATTTCATGTCAATAGTCACAAGATTGGTGATTTTTTGTCTATGAACAATCTCTAAGATTGTTAGCTTCTCAAAACTGCCTCTACATCCCCAACACCTCAGTTTTCCTTCTTTGTTTGCATTGATCTGAACAATCTAGGTGGTGTACATGTTTTTAAATGGTATGACCATACTTATCACATGATTTTAAGTTTGGTTTACATGTGTGGATATCAAATAACAAGTAAGATCACTCTTCTTACTAAGAAGTAAACATAGTGATGGTCTGTAGAGCATATGTTGACAGTTACAAGTGAGAGAATGGAGTGAATTTTTGAGGAATAACTTGAAATGAATAATATTTTATATAAAATGTCTTATAAACCTTAGTTTATCACATCAATCATATGGATTTAAGTTATAATGGACCTAGTCTCTCACTATCATCTATATCCAATATGCATTCTGACTATGTATACTTCAAAAGTTGAATATCAATAATTTGAGAGAAATTCAAGCTATATCCTGATCTATGTAGTATATGTACACCATATTTAAAGCCATAACATAGTCAAGGTTTTCATATACTTTTATTTAAGAGGATTGGGTTCCTAATATAGTGAAATAATTCATCAAAATCAACTTAGATGGAGGCCAATAAGAGTAAGGATGCCACATAGGTCTGATTGTTGATGAAGTTTGGAGTTTCAATTTGTGAGAAGTATCTTAAGGTAACATAAGTGGACTGAGCCTTTGAAAGGGACTTGAATGGGTTTCTCAAGTCACCTACACAGTTTTGACTATTTTATTGCCACTCATAAAGGTACAAAGTAAGGAGGTTGCTTAGAGGAGATTATTAACTTAACTTATTCAAAAAGAAAATGTGTCTTGTGTAGTTTCATTTATGACATGAGATTATGATGTTTGTATAAGCCTAAATGGCTTCATCCTTGCAGTCTAGGCCTTAGGGGATCACATCTTGACATATGCATGATTGTTTGTTTAAGAAAATGAAGGTTGAGTGACTTGCAACTTAAACCAAATTTTATTGAAGATGCTTAGAGAGCTAAAGTTCCTTTTAGACCCAAATGAGTCTATAACTTGAAGTGAAATAGTGGCCTTATCCATGAATTTGGTGAATAGAGAAGTAGTGCTTAGTCCCATGGTGTGAGATGAGCTTATCTAGGTATGAGATGATATTGATAACCTTAGAGTAAGTCAAGAATGTGAGTATAATTTTAAAATGTATCTTCATATACAGGAAACCTTCAACATTTACTCAAATACACACCTACAACCTGATTGGGTAAGTAGACCAATCTAGTAAATGGAGAATGCAAATTTGGAAAAGATGAAAGAGGTAAAGTGAATGATCACTTAAATAATCACTCCCATAGTGATGATCATACACTTCCATGTGATCTTCATGAGAAAATAAACATGGTGAATAAAGGTTGAATAAACATGCTCTAACCTTATACTCAGAAAAGTTTGTGCATAATCATCAGTATTATAAACCTATCTTGAAGAATTTGTGTTGTTGAGAGGTTTATGGGTGTGATCCAACTCTACAAATTTGTATAAAATACCACCAAGACCTAATTTATCCTCCCATAGTATTATTTTGGATAGGTAAATAGGGAAGATTCCCTCTATTTTGTCTCAAATAGAGGGCTCTCTAGGAGTAAGATAATTGTAGGCATAATGTGTAGATGGTAAGAGAATGTGATGGGGAGTATTGGAACACTATATAATGATGTAAAGAGTTTAATTATAGGTTAAAAAATGTGAATAATCACTCATAGGTAGTCAAAGACTCAATAAAGGCAGTCTAAGCCTTTTAGGCCTAAACTAAGTAGGTACCCTAATGATGCTCAACTTCACTTCCAAGACAATATGACCCTTCTAATCCAATTGAGAGACTTCAATGGGAAGTATAATGTTGATCAAAACTATTGATCTACATATGGAATCACAAGAATGGTCACTTTGGCATAAGAAACTATCAGACCTATTCATAATGCATAGAAGGAGCTCAAAGGCTATGTTCACTTGTTCATATATGTATAGATAGAATGCATGGTGACCCAAGGAACTAAGAATAGTTGAAGAGGGTCATTGAATCAATATTTGTGTAATTGGTTTAGGGATTGGATTTCTAACCTTTATGAATCAACTTTAAGAAGCAAAACCTCCTAAAACACTATCAAGAACCTGATGGAGAAAATATCATTGGATATTCATCCATGAGGGGTCAAATGGCTATGAGAATGTTTAGAACATGTCTATCACTCTCCCAAGATCTATGACATCCACTTTTTCCATACCATCACTTATACAAACAATCTAAAATTTGAGTTTCTTGTAGGTTTTATTGTGTTTTGGAGATATATGGGAGAATTGGTAGATGAAATCCATTGAATAGGTTTGTAAGTACTTATTATAACTATTTATACTCATATATCACCATATATAATCATATAAACACCTATATTGTACCATTCATTATAGGTAAGTCTGAGCTAGCATAGTGAGAAAATAAGTGACTACCTAGTGAGAAGAGAGGTCTGATAGTGGATTTTTTAAGGTCTAAATAATGGAGTAGAAGATAAACAAGATTTTAATATGTGTCCTAACACCTCTTCCATGGATTAAATTAAGAAAATTATAGTCATCTTGATGACAAATGTGAATATTAAAGTCAAGAAGGCTATTGAGTGATTACAGATAGTGAACACAAGTGTCAAAAAGAAGGCTATCAGTTAGGGGGGTATCTGATGACTATTACATCTTATTTCTAACCTTATTAAGATAATGCATATGTTTCAAGGATTTATAAGGTGGTTTAGAGAATTCAAGTGAAATCATCACTAAAAATCAATTTCAAGAAGGTTATTTGAGGTCTCTACACTAACTTGAAGGAGAATGATGAACTTCTAGTGGACACTTGTCCATGATAACTTATAGACCTATTTCACACTTTATTCCCTTGTAATGTAATTGGTTCTCATAGTTTGACACTTGTCCTTGTGACCCTTCCACTTCTCTTCTTCTCTCTCTTCTCTTATGCTCTATAGATGCAAGCCTTTTTGGTTTTGTAATAAAATCCACACCTAGTATGATTAAGCCCTACTAGTTTGAATACTATATTTTCCTTTGAAATAAATATTTATAATCTAGTTTTTATCTCATAAAATTCTTATCTAAGTGTGTGAAGTGGTACATAGTAAAGTGTCAAGTGATAAGTATCTATCCTTGCCTTCTCTTTACTCTTCCATGTTTGATGCAAGTAGTTCTCCCTCTAACAGGTCATATAAAGTATAACTAGTGTATTTTTCCATCTTCAAGTATAAGGAGTAGCATTAGTTTCTAAAATCTAACCTAATGTTCACTCACCGTGATAAGTGCAATGCATATCACCTCCATGTTTGAAATACTTATGTTAGATCAATCTAGGATGTTCAGACTAGTGTTGTGAGTCACGTTTCATAGTGTAAGTGTATGGCAGTCTAGTGGAGATCTATCTGGTGTATCACCTCATTAGCATAGGTTACTTTTAATATGTCTTTACCACTTTTCATCTAAGCAAGAAATTATTGTAGGTGATAAGCTATCAAATTCTAATCTAGGGAGCTAGCCCTTAAACCTAGAGTTTTACCTCTTTTATAGGCAACCCATAGGCCTAGAGGTAGTCCAATTTTCCACTCAATATAGAGAAAACTTGAAAAAACTCTCTAGGGTGAAATATTGAGTGAAAATATTTATGGCATGCCTGATGGAACCTTATCTCAATTACATCTTGTTAGGTGAATGTTGGTCTTGACAATATCACAGTTGCATATGGTGTTGTATTCAGTATTTGACATTTCCATTTAAGGTAATTTATAGTTATAGACCAAGTTTTATCATTCATTTTTTTCATACTTCATGATCCTTACTAGGTCAACCACTAGTAGAGATATCAGTCCCATAAAACCACTCCAACCTGAATTTCCTCTTGAAGTTTAACACCCAAAACCTATCTTGACATTTGAAGAACAAGAAGACTTTGCAAGCCAATAAAATCAAGAGAGTGAAGAGGAACTTCATGACAACATGGTTAGGCAACATATTTTCTTAGACTTTAACACTAAAAATCCCATACACCTCAATTCATATGATGATATCCCTCCTAATGCTATTAAGAGTATTCCCACTTTCAATGGTGAGGTACCCATTACCCCAAGTGAGCATATTAGGGACATCTCTAACTTATATAACTTTCATAATGTTATTGAAATCAATATTATAATTATATAAATTATCATGTCTCTTAGAATAAAATCCCTTGAATGGTATAGGACATTGTCGGGAGGATGTATCACCACTTGGGATGAGTTTGGAGAATTATTGACCCAAAGTTTTGAGGATAAAAGTGATCACACATCACTCATTCATCAGTTGAATGTGATTCAAAGAGGTCCTAAGGAGACTATGCATGACTTCAATGAGAGATTTCAAATAACTTGGTATAGGCTTCCTCCTCCCATGAGACTCCATATAAGCTTTGTTTTCCCTATATATCTGAGAGATATTAAAACTGATATAGACATGATGTTTTAGTCCACAGGTAGATATACTTTACCTAAAGCATATGACATAACCATTAGATATGAGAATGGCTTAATAAAAGCTAATAAACTGATGTGCTAACCTTTCTGCACAATGCTCTAATACCAAATGATGAAACAGTCCTTAGACTGCTCTAATACCTAATGATGGGCTGTCATCTGACTGTAACCAGGGACTCAATTTTAAACCTACCGAGTCCGTAGTTATGCACCTGTAGAGTCCATAGATTTTACTTTTTCCTGCACAGTCCGTAGATGGTGCCATTTATGGGAAAATCACGTATGACTTTAGCAGTGTTTCCTTCCCATAGGCAGCTATGTGTTCCTTGTGCTTCAATCCCAGCTTCTAAATGGCCTTTTTGATCACATAAATTCCACCTTGGTTCCTCATAGATTTGGTGCTAGAATCTTCTCCACACAGATTTTAAAATTTCTTCCAATCTGATGCTAAATCCACATTCTTTTCACGAATCCTGTAGTTTCACTATGGTTTCCAAAGAATGGTAGTATTGGCAATTATAGATGTAACAACCTAGGGGTCCATGTTGTAAGCTGGCCTACGGTCTTCAAAGTAACCTTTGCCATCACGTTCTGTGTCACAGCCAACTCGGATAGATGCCCCATGATTAGCAACACCCCATGAGAATGTGTTGATATCTGTTGTCTTATGTCAGCCAGTCAAATGCCTCTCATTGCCCTCTCCAAAACAAGTCTATACATATATTCTCTTCATTTGAGACTGTGTAAACATGCATACAATCATTCGTACCTATCTCTTCCCCTGCCACGGGTCATACCAAATTGAAGAACCCTGTTACATAGACTCAGTCTGTGTCTTCAAAGACAATACCACACAGGCCACATTCCATATCTTCCAAATTTCAGAAATCACATTCCACGTAGGTTCTGCCTTATCCAAATAGAATAATATATAAAACAAACAATGAAAACATAGGCATTTATACCCATCTACAGATGAAGCACGTCCTCCTCGAACCAACTCAACCTAAAGTCTATGTCCATCAAACTTGAAGCCATCGCGGCCTCTAACTGTATCCTCTACAATTCCATGTCCTTTATAAACTACATCTGCTGCTCCTCCAGATCCATCATCATCAACCTCACCAGCCTTTTTTTTCTTCTCTCTTCCTTTTCTTGTCTTCTTGCATCAAGTTTTGTTATGTTCGTTTCTTTCTTTAACTCAGCCAAAAACTACTTTCCATTTGAGTCAAGGAATTCACCCAATCCTCTGCGCTTTCAACAGGCTACAAATATGCATTTTATAATTTCAATATCTCAATCTTCTATTTCTTCAGTAACTCTGCAGCCTGGCCGAATGGCCTTCTTGACTCCTCTTCTCCCTAAAGGAGATCCTCCCTCTCTTTTCTTCTTACTAGCTGATCTAAGACATTCGTTACATATAAAACTCTTTTCTTTCTAATCTTATGTCCAACTTTGGACTCTAAACAAACATACATGATTTTCTCAAACAACCTACTAATTGACAAAGATTATCTAAACTATACTTGGGGGATTTCAACTATTTCCTTGATCCTCTCCACAAGCCAGGATTGTCTTCCAACATAGGAGATTCAAACTAACTTCCATTTTTGGCTTTTTCACCTTTTACATTTACATTTACAATTACTCCTCCTCTAAGACAACATTTTGGAGGGAATCACAGTTTGTATTTGAATTCAATCTTGACTAGAACCTATAGAAGGATAGTTGACCATGTCTAACCTGAAGCTATTGTAGATGCTCCTGCATCATACTCTCCCTCTAGAAACAATTTGAACCTTAGTTCAAATGAAATGCTTCCTCCATACATTAGTCTACACTATATGCCTGGATCCCAAGGTCTTGTTGTGATTGCCAATGCTGCTGTTTGTCATTGATAGTCTTTGTCTTTCATTTTGCTTTTCTTTCTCTTTAGATATGTTCTTCTTCTCATTTCTTTCTTAGTTGCCATCTCCCGCTTCCATGCTTCTTCATCTTCATATATGTCATCTAGATCTTCTTGACCTTCTTGATTCAAAATTTTGTCCATTAAACTATGGACTTCATTCATCTCCACAACTTTAACACCTGCATTCAAAACATCAAAGGCAATGTTAGAAGTAAAAACTTGAGACCATAAAGTCTCTTGGCTGTCTCCACTCTTCTGCTTTTTGGTCAAAACCACCCTTGCCTCTTTGCTTTGCTCTTGTCTGGTTTCACTCTTCCTAATGGTGTCTTCACCATGGCTTGTACCTTCATTCATCTTTCTTGAATGACCAAACAACTCCTCCAACATCTTTAACTCTTCCTTTAGTAAGATCTCATCTATCTCACCATTCTCTTCATCGAACTTGGGCTTATCACTCACAAGTATTACTTGTCCTTCACTAACCTTACTCTTCATCTCATCCTTTCTTGAGTTATTGCCTCAATTCATTTCCCATCTGATCAATGGTGCCACCATGTTGATATGTGCCTCTACACAACTCTTTTGGAGGATTCAACAACTCTTCTATCTTCTTCAACTCTTCACTCAACACAAGCTCATCCAAATCTTCATGTCCTATATCAAACTTAGGACCAAATTGTCTTTCATCGTCTATAATTACATTTATACTCTCTATGGTTTCTTCATACAAGTCAACTCCTTCATCAACATCAATATACTTATCAAATACAATTGTAGTATCCTTACCTTCTGTCTCCTTGCTCTCTTCAATCTCTGCTTGAAGCCATCTTGTTTGTTCTTTGTTTTCAATGAGGCATTTCTTTGCTACATACTCTCCCCTTTCCTCATCATCCATCCATTTGGAACTCTCTCCTTGCTGCACATTAGTCCACATAGCCACTTTCCATTTGTCCTTTCTCATGCAAATATCATTAAAGGATTCAAAAACATCATCATAAACCATTTGCTTACCTTTTACCTCTTTGGTATACCTCTCAAGTGTCCTATCTTCATGGAATGCCTCTTCCATACTCACCATCTTACCTTCATTCTCTTGGCTGCTTGAATCACCTACAGTCCTCTTCCATTGACTTCTTGGTGTTGTTACCTCAACACTCACATCTTCTTTCTTTGCCTTCTTAGGCACCCATACTTGTTTCTTCTTCTCATCATTTGTCTTCTCAAACCATGTAGGCATCCTGCATCCATGTTCTTGTACCAGCACTTCCTGTTGCTTGGGAGTTTGCTTCTTCCACCATTTAGGCATCACATATCCATGGTTAATTGAAAAATCCACCTTTCTCTTTGCTTCATGCATATCAATAGTTTCATGCTTATAAGAAAAATCAAGTTTTGAATTCACCTTTACCTCCTTAATGGGCTGCTCCATTAGTTCTTTGACTTGCATAGCTTCTTGATTATCTGTCCTTTCTTCTTCCCTTGTTCTTAGTTGTTCTCTTGCCTCTTCTTGGCATTCAATGGCATCATGGAAGCCATCTTCATTTTCCATCTCTTCTCTTGCTTGTATGGGTTCTTCAACACCTCCCTCATGCATTAACCAATGCATCTCTTCTTCTTTATCAACAACAACAAACTTTTTATTTTCTCTTACACATTCACTTCTGCACTTTGCACCAATCTCTTCACTCTTCAAGGCCTTTCTCTTGACCTTCACAAGGCTGCTCATACCTGCACTTACCCATTCAAAAACAACATTAGATATAAAAACAAGAGACCATAATGTCTCTATGATTGCTCTCTTCACCAACACTCTCATCTTCTCAAGTGCTCTTCCTAGCACTTTATCTTTTCTTTCTTCTCTTCTTTTGTTCTCCTCAATGAGAACTTTCTTCTCCACCTCTTCCTCTTTTTGTTGCTCTCTTGGCAACCTTCTTATCTTCTTCAAGCCTCTATGGGCTTCTCTCTTCTTGGCAATCTCATTTTGCCTTCTTCTCCTCTTCATTAGGAGATCTATTGGCCACTTCAACCTCTTCCTCATTGGCCATACCCATGCTTGCCTATTCAACTGTATCCAAGACTCATATCTATTTGCAAACTTAGCTAAATCTCTTTTCAAACTAGCAATCTCTTTATCAATTTCAATACTGGTCATACCTCTCTTCTTTCTGATGCTTCCTTCCTTCTTGGTGCCCTCATGTACCTTGCTGCTATGTAGTGCCTTCAACAATACTTCCATTTCTGAGATCTTCACCCAAGTCTTTTCCACCTCGGTCTCTTGATCCCTTGTCTCACCCAAGCCTTTTCTCCTTGACTGGTCTTTTGACAATCTTCTTGATCTCACCTAGGCCTTTTGCATCCTAGTCTTTTGATCCTTTTCTCAATCCTGCAGCAATTCTTTATACAACACTTCATCAAACACAAATCACAAATCCAAGCTTACCTTGCTTTGGATCTTCCTCTTGAGAATTCACTTGCTCCCTTACTTTTGAGCTTATCCAAGCTTCTCTTCTCAATTCTTCAAACTCCATCCTTTACCTCACCTAAGTCGATTTCACATTAGTCTTTTGGCAAACTATCCAAGCTTCTTCTTGGATCTTCACTAAGCCTTCCTTGGCTTCTTCTTCTCCTCTTAAGCCTCAATGGCTTTAAACCTTCCTTTTTCACCTATTTGCTTCTTAAACAAAATAAACTCAAATCAAATATCAAAGTTACTCATACCTTTCCTCAACAAATCCCAAGAGCTTTCAAACTCTGATACCAAAATTGATGCGCTAACCTTTCTACACAATGCTCTGATACCAAATGATGAAACAGTCCTTAGACTGCTCTGATAAAAAAAAATGATGCACACTAAATAGTCTTAGCTCTAAATGGCCTTCTTGATCACATAAATTCCACCATGGTTCCTCATAGATTTGGTGCCAGAATCTTCTCCACAGATTTTAAAATTTCTTCCAATCTGATGCTAAATCTGCATTCTTTTCACGAAGCCTGTAGTTCCACTATGGTTTCCAAAGAATGGTAGTATTGGAAATTATAGATGTAACAACCTAGGGGTCCATGTTGTAAGCTGGCCTACGGTCTTCAAAGTAACCTTTGCCATCATGTTCTGTGTCATGGCTAACTCGGATAGATGCCCCATGATCAACAACACCCCATGAGAATGTGTTGATATCTGCTATCTTATGTTGGCCAGTCAAACACATCTCATTGCCCTCTCCAAAACAAGTCTATACATATATTCTCTTCATTGGGGACTGTGTAAACATGCATACAATCATTCGTACCTATCTCTTCCCCTACCATGGGTCATACCAAATTGAAGAACCCTGTTACACAGACTCGGTCTGTGTCTTCAAAGACAATACCACATAGGCCACATTCCATATCTTCCAAATTTTAGAAATCACATTCCACATAGGTTCTGCCTTATCCAAATAGAATAATATATAAAACAAACAATGCAAACATAGTCATTTATACCCATCTACAGATGAAGCACATCCTCCTCGAACCAACTCAACCTAAAGTCTATGTCCATCAAACTTAAAGCCATCGCGACCTCTAACTGTATCCTCTGCAATTCCATGTCCTTTATACACTACATCCACTGCTCCTCCAGATCCATCATCATCAACCTCACCAGCCTTCCTTTTTTCTTCTCTCTTCCTTTTCTTGTCTTCTTGCATCAAGTTCTGTTCTGTTCGTTTCTTTCTTTAACTCAGCGAAAAACCATTTTCCATTTCAGTCAAGGAATTCACCCAATCCTCTGTGCTTTCAACAGGCTACAAATATGCATTTTATAATTTCAATATCTCAATCTTCTATTTCTTCAGTAACTCTGTAGCCTGGCCGAATGGCCTTCTTGACTCCTCTTCTCCCTAAAGGAGATCCTCCCTCTCTTTTCTTCTTACTAGCTAATCTGAGACATTCATTACATATAAAACTCTTTTCTTTCTAACTCCTATGTCCAACTTTGGACTCTAAACAAACATACATGATTTCCTCAAACAACCTACTAATTGAGAAAGATTATCTAACCTATACTTGGGGGATTTCAACTATTTCCTTGATCCTCTCCACAAGCCAGGATTGTCTTCCAACGTAGGAGATTCAAACTAACTTCCATTTTTGAATTTTTCACCTTTTACATTTACATTTGCAATTACTCCTCCTCTAAGACAACATTTTGGAGGGAATCACAGTTTGTATTTGAATTCAATCTTGACTAGAACCTATAGAAGGATAGTTGATCATGTCTAGCCTGACGCTATTGTAGATGCTCCTACATCATAAACTCTCTCCAAAAGTATTTGAATCTTATACCCAACATAGCTACTACTATTCCAAGTGTTTCTCCAATCCTAAATGCAAACACCAAGTCTAGAGCTGCCCCAAAGAAGGCAAAAGATACCATTGATTAGGAGGCAAGGTCTAAATCTATAGAGGCTCAAGTGAGGCAACTAAATATGTAATATGGAGTTAAAAAAAACTTCTACCCCTAACATCAATAAATAAATAGGTTCCCACATTAGAAATATGGTCAAGGGAAAGGGCAAGGCCAACCTAACTTCAATATGCCACCCAATGCATATAATCCAACTTTTACTTCCAACACAAGAGCTATGGTTCTAGTCCATAGTAATTGGTTCAAGGGGAAGAATGATAGCCTCAAGAATAATACATGGATGATAACAAAATTGGAGAACAATATTTGATATCCCAAGGAGGAGTTATACCTCAATTGACAATAGAAGATGAGAATCTCATGCAAGAAGAAACAAATGAAGGATGATAGCCTCAAAGAGTGAACCTTGTAAACTTTCTAGTGGAAGACACATTTATCCTAAACCAAGGTACTTTATTTTTAGCTAATACTAGATAAAAGAGGAAGGATTTGTGATAGTTTCATGGTGTGGATACAAGTCCAAGTAATCCTCCTATAAGGTAACAAGGTGTGAGTACAAGTGTGATAGTCCCTATAACTTCTGCACCTATCCAAAATTAGAATGTTGGAAAGGTGACTCAAAGTGTTCCATTGCCTCAAGCTCAATTCACTTCTTTGCCTTCAAGGATACAATAAAAAGTGAGTGTTATTGCTTTGAATATTTTTTATTCTTGGAAGAGTGATAAAACATCTATATCTCTTTGGTAAGTGCTTCACATGCCCGATCAAAAGGAACTTCTTCAAGAGCAGCTATCCCAAATTCACCTTAGTCCTCAACCATCAAAACATGGTGATGTAACCATCACTAATTATCCCACTCACATTTTTTAACCATATACCAAATCTAAGAATCCACCACCCTTATACCTCACTCTCATTGTGGGAGATAAGCTTGTTCATAACTGTATTATGAATAGTGGGACAAGTACCTCAATGATACCCAAACTCATGGTAAATAAATTGAGTTTAAAATATGAACCATATATAAATGGAGTGCTATAAGTTCATGGTACACCAACTAAGTCAATGGGACTTGTCAAGGGTTTGATATTTTTCTTGCATAATTATCTAAGCTTCCCAATCCTTTAAGACATAGTGGTTGTTGATCTGCCTGCTCACTTTGCTATCTGCCTATCAATAGATTTCACCACCAAGATATGAGGCTATCTCTTAACTGATTGGTACTTACCAGCATTCAAGATAAGGTATGGATAAAAGGTGACCATTAAGACACAACCATTGGCTAAGTTTCATATTAAGACATATGATGGAGAATCCTCCAAGCTTGAGAATATCTTTGACCTTTTCCTAGATTATTATGGTGTTGATACTTACAGACATGACACATACACTTTCATTGAACAAATTGATCTTGGAACTTACATCATCCATGAGGAAGATGATGGATAATCTGAGGTAAGCATTGCTAATTCTTTTCCACAACCTACTAAGGGTAATTACCTTGTTCATATGCATGATGATTATGGTTTAAGGGAATGCTAGTTTAAGATAATGAGGAAGACAATGCCATTCTACCTACACAAGATAGAGGATTCCATGAATGTGACATCCATGACAAGTAAAATGATCTATGGTAAAGGTTCCATACCATAGTTAAATAATTTGAATAGCTGAGTAAGTCAGCTCCCCTTACTAAGAATCATGAATTTTATAGTAAGGTTGTTGATGAATCTCCTAATCATGAAAGAGAGTATCTTATCAAACATGAGAATGAGTGTCACACTACTATCAAAAAGGTTGTAATAATTAAGGAGTCCAATAAAGCTAAGATAAAAATGTGTCTGATTAAGGAATAGTCCAAACCTCAACCTGAATTTAAATCAATTTTAGGCATGTTGAAGTAAAAAGAGGCCACTCTTGATGGTTATAAACATCAAGTGCATCATGTTCTAGAAGAGGATGAAGTTGATACAACTTTGATGACTCCCAAGATTTAGTTTGAGAAGTGTGAATTGAACATGACATAAGTTAGGCAAGTTGCAAGTTCAAACAAGATTTTTGAAGGGCTAGATAGAGTATTTATGAAAGCTCCAAGTGACACACTTGTAGTCAATAGAATATCTAAATATGGTGATTCATTTGAATACCTACATAATCAAGTGTGCATTTACAAGTATGCATCACATGAAGGTATGTTTTCTTGGAGAAATAATGATATAAGAGGAATTGTCTTTGACCCTGGTTGAAGCAATGGTGAATTATTTTCCACCTCAAGTGTTTGAGGTATTGTACATACTAGGATAGGTGTGATTTGCTTATGTTGTGTGTATTTTCCCTAAGTGTTATTGAGAACACCAGTGTGTTTAATTTGGTGTGTTATATTGTGTGTTTTTTTCTTATTGTTTGGTATGGTTTGGTGTCCTTTCAGAGGTAGTTTGGTGTCAAGTATAGTGTATAGGTGAGTTTATAGCCCAATAGATAGGATAAGGCTATTGGTATTCAAAATACATGACTTTATACCCCTAGGAGATCACAAAAATGTTTACTAATTTGACCCCAAGTCAAATTATGTCAACCCCTTATGTAGTTCAAATTTTCCAGAGGGTCTCCTAGGTTGAAAAGTGGCCCCATGGTCTTTAATGAGGTCAAATATATGTTTCATCCTTGTCACATTTGTATAATTTATCCTAAGTCATCCTAAGGTCACTTTTTAATTCATTAAATAAACTTGTATAGTTTCAATAAGAATAAAAGTGTTTCAAAAGAATATCCAACTTCCCACATGTCAAGAATAGTTAGAAAAATTGTTTTGAAATTAACAAATTACAAGCCCCACATCCATCTAAAAATATCAAGGAGTTTCAGGTATTTTTAGGTAGTTTTACATCCTATAAAATAGTAATTGCACATGGGAAGACTTAAAAATCATCTCTTGAGACCCCATAAACTCACTTCCATGCTCATGCAACTTTGACAGGTTCAAAATTTCCAAAAATTGACCTCTCTCTCACATCACTCTCTTGGCCAAGTCAAAAAGGTCAATCAGTTTCCACTTGGTATGGACAGGAGGAGGTGAGTTATATCATGTGCACTTGGTGGGTAATATGCTTCCTTTTTAATTAAATTTCATGGAAATATTCATAGGATTGGTGATATATGCTTTATGAATAATCTCTAAGATTGTTAGCTTCTCAAAATTGCCTACACATTCTCAACACCTCAATTTTCCTTCTTTTCTTGCATTGATCTAAAAAAACCAGGTGGTGTACATAATATTAAAGGGTATAACCATAATTATCACATATTTTTAGTTTGTTTTGAGCATGTGGATATCTAGGAACAGGCAAGTTCACTCCTTGTACTAGGAAGTGAACATAGTGATGGTCTGTAGAGCATATGTTGACAGTTGCAAGTGAAAGTATGGAGTGAAGTTTTTAGGAACAAATTGAAATGAAAAATATTTAGTAAAATGTGTCTTCTAGACCTCATTTAATCATATCAATAATCTATCTTGAATTTATAATAGACCTAGTCTCTCACTATCATCTTTAGGTAGTATACATTCTGACTGTGTATACCTCAAAAGTTGAATATCAATTATTTGAGAGAAATTCAAGTTGTATTTTGAGCTCCATAATAGATATCCACCATATTTAATGACATAAAATATTCAAGTTTTCCATATAATATCATTATAGAGGATTATGTTTCCAAGATAGTGAAATAATTCATCATAGTCAACTTTGATGGAGGCCAACAGGAGTAAGGATGCCACATGGGTCTAAGTGTTGATGAAGTTTAGAGTTTCAAGTTGTGAGAAGTTTATCAAGGCAACACAAGTGGAATGATCCTTTGAAAGGGACTTAAATGGTTTTCTCAAGTCATCTACATGGTTATGACTATTTCATTATCAATCACAAAGGTGCAGAGTAGGGAGTTTGCTTAAAGGATATTGTTACCTTAACTTCTCTAAAAAGAAACTGTCCCATATAGTGTCATTTATGACATGAGATTATGAAGTATGTGTAAGCCTAAATGGATTAATTATTTCAATATAGGCCTTAGAGGATCACATCTTAATATATGAATGATTGTTTGGTTAAGAGAATGAAGGTTTAGTGTCTTACAACTCAAACCAATTTTTACTAAAGATTCTCAGAGAGCTAAAATGTTAGAGGTACAATCATTGAGAGGGGGGTGAATCAGTGATTCCATTTGTTTCAAAATTTAATTTATATATTTTCTAACTCTTAATCAAAACAACATATATCAACTTGATCAAGCAACATAAACATGAGAGCTCATACATTCAAAGCATACACAAGATTAAACATATAACACATGATTCCTATGGGAAACTCTCACGGGGAATAAAACCCAATATCAAGCCTAAAAACACATATAATACTTATCCTATAAGATAATTTACAAACAAGAGACCCTTTTAGTGAATTACCCACTTCACAAGGAGCACCCACCCCTAAGTATGAACAAGCACCCACTTACTCTAGATGTTGAGCACCCACACAACACCTATAAAATCAACAGCTCTAAAATTATGATTTCATATCAATCTGATGGAGTCATAATGTATAACACCTCTCTTCAATTCTTTAAACTCTCTCAACCTTTCTTCACACAGGCAATTCCTCCAACGTACCGTTTGGATCTCTCTAATATTCTTCGTTCATCTTTAGCCATAAACTTGAAATAACTCTGTAATCAAAATAGAGACATGACCAAAAGGTAATCCACATAGTATTTTCTCTAAACTACCTCTTAACTCATCCACATAGCATACACCTTTTCTTCACTTAGCTCATACAAGTCTCTATTTGTCTCTCATCACATATTCCTCAAGTTTACACAAGTCTATTGAACAATCCCTTAGAAACCATCAAATTTGGTTTCACCTTTTATAGAGTCTTCATGATTATTATGATCACAACCTTCCCTGTCAAACAAAATCTATACCATAAAGACCTAACCATACTCTTAGTTTATCCATGTAAATAGGGGAGATGCCCTTTATTTTGACTCAGATAGAGAGCATTATAGGAGTAAGATAACTATAGGCATAGTGTGTAGATGGTAATATAATGTGATGTGGAGTATTATAACACTATATAATGATGTAAAGAGTTGAAGTAGAGGTGAAAAAATGTGAATAGTCACTTATAGTCCTAAGAATCAATCACAGGTGGTCAAAGACTCAAGAAAGGCAGTTTAAGCCTTTTAGGCCTAAATTGAGCATGAGCCCTAATGATGCTCAACTTCACTTCAAAGAATATATGACCCTTCCAATCTAGTTTAGATCCTTCAAGGGGAAGTATAAGGTTTATCAAAACCATTGATCTATAGAAGTAATTAGAAGAATGGTCAATTTGGCCTAAGATTATATCAGACCTACTCATAAAGCATAAAAGGAGCTCAAGAGGCTATTTTAACTTTCTCATGTCTATATGGATAGAATGCATGGTATCTCAAGGAGCTATGAATATTTCAATAGGTCATGAACTAAAGATTTATGGAATTGGTTTAGGGTTTGGATGTCTAACCTTTATGAACCAACATTAAGAAGCAAAACCTCCTAAAACCCTATCAAGAACCTGATGGAGAAAATATCATTGGAGATGCATTTCACAAGGCTAAAATGGCCATGAGAACAAATGGAACATGTATATCACTCCCCCACACTCTATGGCATCCACTTTTGCCATACCATCACTTATATGAACATGCTAAAATCTAAGTTTCCTATAGGTTTTGTTGTGTTTTAGAGATATAGGGAAGAATTGGTGGATTAAATACATTGAAGGAGGTTTATAAAGACTTATTATAACTCTGTATACTAATCTATAA
Organism: Torreya grandis; assembly: GCA_037957365.1. Classification (NCBI taxonomy): domain Eukaryota; kingdom Viridiplantae; phylum Streptophyta; class Pinopsida; order Cupressales; family Taxaceae; genus Torreya; species Torreya grandis. Next base: position 1,145,850 of record JARHVA010001816.1, read on the forward strand.
CCATATATAATCATAGAGAAACCTTTGTTTTACCATTCATTGTAGGTAGTTTGAGCTGGCACACTAAGAAAATAAGTGACTGCCTAATGAGAATATGGGAGGTCTGATAGTGGATCTTTTTAAGGTCTAACTAATGGAGTATAAGATAAAGGATATTTTAAAAAGTGTCCTAACACCTATTACATGTATTTAATTTATCAAATACCAGTCATATTGATGACAAATGTGAATATTGAAGCCAAGAGGGCTTGTAAGTGACTACAGACAGTGAACATGTGTCAAGAGGAAGGCTATAAGTTAGTGGGTTATCTGATGACTATCATATCTTATTTACAAACTTCCTAAGATAACACATATGTGTCAAACATTTATAAGGTAGTTTAGATAATTCAAGTGAACTCATCACTAAAAGTTAGTTTCAAGAAGGATATTTGAGGTCTCTACACCAACTTGAAGGATAATGATGAACTTCTCATGGACACTTGTCCATGACAACATCCAAACCTATTTCACACTTCATTCTCTTGAAATGTAACTGGTTCTCATAGTTTGATACACGTCCTCATGACCCTTCCACTTCTCTTCTCTCTCTTCTCCTATGCTCTATAAATGCAAGCCTTTTTGGCTTTGTAATAGAATCCACACCTAGTATGGTGAAGCCCTATTGATTTGAATATAGTATTTGCCTTTGAAATAAAGATTTCCAATTTGGTTTTGATCTCATAATTTTTTTATTTAAGTGCGTGAAGTGGTGCATAGTAAAGTGTCAAGTGATAAGTATTTATCTTTGCCTTCTCTTTACTCTTCCATGTTTGATGCAAGTAGTTCTCCCTCTCATTGGTCACATAAAGTGTAGCTATGTATTTTTCCATCTTCAAGTGTGAGGAGTAGCATTAGTGTTTGAAATATGACCTCATGTTTACTCACCTTAATAAGTACAATGCATATCACCTCCATGTTTGAAATATTTATGTTAGATCAATCTAGGATGTTGAGATTAGTGTTTTGAGTCATGTTTCAGAATGCAAGTGTACGGTAGTCTAGTGGAGATCTATCTAGTGTATAACCTCATTAACATAGGTATTTTCATGTTCCTTTTAACCCTTTTCATCCAAGTATAAAAGTAGTGTAGGTTATAAGCTATCAAATTCTAATCTAGGGAGCTATCCCTTAAACCTAGAGTTTTACATTTACTATAGGAAACCCACAGGCCTAGAGGTAATCCAATGTTCCACTCAATCTAGATAAGGATTGAAAAACATCTCTAGTATACAAGATGTTAGAGGCACAATAATTGAGAGGGGGTTAATCAGTGATTCCAAATATTTTAATCTTTAATTTAGATCTTTTCTAACTCTTAATCAAAACAACATATATCAACTTGATCAAGCAACATAAACATGAGAGCTCATACATTCAAAAAATACATAAGATCAAACATATAACACATGATTCCTATGGAAAACACTCATGGGGAATAAAACCCACTCTCAATTTTACAAACACATAGATTACTTATCCTATAAGATTATTTACAAACAAGAGACCCTTTTAGTGAAGCACCCACTTCACAAGGATCACCCACCACTAAGTATGAACAAACACCCACTTACTCTAGATGTTGAGCACCCACACAACACATATGAAATAAATAAATCCAAAATTATGATTGCATATCAATCTTATGGACTCATAATATATAACACCTATCTTCAATTATCAACACTCTCTCAACCTTGCTTCACATAGGCAATTCATCCAAAGCACCCTTTTGGATCTCTCTAAGCTTCTTCACTCATCCTTAGACATAAACCTAAAAAAACTCTATAATCATAATAGAGACATGAAAAAAAGGTAATCCACATAGTCCTTTATCTAAAATACCTCATAAATCATCCACATAGTATACACCATTTCTTCGTTTCACTCATACAAGTCTCTATTTGTCTCTTAACACATATTCCTCAAGTCTTTACAATTCTATTGAATAAGCCCCTAGAAACCATAAGATTTGGTTTCACCTTGTATGGAGTCTTCATGATTATTATGATCATAATTTTCTTTGTCAGACAAATCTAAACTATAAATACCTAATCTATCCTCTCATAGTCTTAGTTTATCTAGGTAAATAAGGGACATGCCCTCTATTTTGACTCAGACAGAGGGCATTCTAGGAGTAATATATCTACAGGGCATAGTGTTTAGATGGTAATATAATGTGATGTGGAGTATTATAACACTATAGAATGATGTAAAGAGTTGAAGTAGAGGTGAAAAAATGTGAATTGTCACTTATAGTCCTAAGAATCACTCATAGGTGATCAAAGTCTCAAGAAAGGTAGAATAAGAATTTTAGGCCTAAATTGAGAATGAACCTTAATGATGCTCAAATTAACTTCAAAGAACATATGACCCTTATAATCTAGTTGAGATCCTTTAAGGGGAAGTATAAGGTTGATCAGAACCATTGATCTATAGAGGGATTCAGAAGAATGGTCAATTTGGCCTAAGACTATATCAAACCTACTCACAAAGCATAAAAAGAGCTCGAGAGGCTATGTTCACTTGCTCATATCTATATGGATAGAATGCATGGTATCTCAAAGATATAGGAATAGTTGAATAGGCCATGAAATCAAGATTTATGGAATTGGTTCAGGGATTAGATGTCTAACCTTTATGAACCAATGTTAAGAAGCAAAACCTCCTAAAACCCTCTTAAAACCCTATCAAGAACCCGATGGATAAAATATCATTGGAGATGCATTTAAGAGGGGAAAAATGGTCATGATAACATTTTTAAATGTCTATCACTCTCTCACACTCTATAACATCCTCTTTTGCCATACCATCACTTATACAAATATGTTAAAATTTGAGTTTCCTACAAGTTTTATTATGTTTTAGAGATATAGGGGAGAAGTGGTGGATGAAATCCATTTAAGGAGGTATTAATTAATTATTATAACTCCATATACTCATATATAACCATATAAAAACCTTTGTTTTATCATTCATTGCAGGTAGTTTGAGATAACATAGTGAGAAAATAGTGACTGCCTAATGAGAATATGAGAGGTCTGATAGTAGATTTTTTTAAGGTCTAACTAATGGAGTAGAAGAAAAATGATATTTTAAAAAGTGTCCTAAAACCCCATACATGGATTTACTTAAGAAACTACAAGTCATCTTGATGATAAATGTGAATATTGAAGCTAAGAAGGCTTGTAAGTGATTGCAAATAGTGAACATGTGTCAATAGGAAGGCTATGACTTAGGGGGTATCTCATGACTATCCCATCTTGTTTACAACCTTACTAAGGTAGTGAATATGTGTCAAAGATTCATAATATAGTTTAGATAATTCAAGTGAACTCATCACTAAAAGGTAGTTTCAAAAAGGCTGTTTGAGGTCTCTATGCTAACTTGAAGGAGAATGATGAACTTCTAATGGACACTTGTCCATGGTAAATTATAGACCTATTTAAAACTTCATTCTCTTGAAATTTAATTGGTTATTATATTTTGACACTTTTCCTCATGACCCTTCCACTTCTCTTCTTCTCTCTCTTCTCATATGCTCTATAAATGTAAGGCTTTTTGGCTTTGTAATAAAATCCACACCTGGTATGGTGAAGCCCTATTAGTTTGAATATAGTATTTGCCTTTGAAATAAAGATTTATAGTTTGGTTTTGATTTCATAAACTTCTTGTCTAAGTGTGTGAAGTGGTGCATAGTGAAGTGTCAAGTGATAATTATCTATCCTTGCCTTCTCTTTACTCTTCCATGTTTGATGTAACTAGTTCTCCCTCTCACTAGTCACATAAAGTGTAACTAGTGTATTTTCCCATCTTAAAGTGTAAGGAATAGAATTGGTGTCTAAAATATGACCTCATGTTTACTCACCTTGATAAGTACAATGCATATCACCTCCATGTTTGAAATACTTATGTTAGATCAATCTAGGATGTTGAGACTAGTGTTGTGAGTCATGTTTCATAGTGCAAGTGTATGGTAATCTAGTGGAGATGTATCTTGTATATAACCTCATTAACATAGGTATTTTCATGTTCCTTTTACCCCTTTTAATCCAAGCAATAAATTAGTGTAGGTTATAATCTATCAAAGTCATATTTATTGAGCTATCCCTTAAACCTAGAGTTTTACCTCTGTTATAGGCAACCCATAGGCCTAGAGGTAATCCAATGTTCCACTCAATATAGAGAAGGATTGAACAACCTTTCTAGGGTGCAAGATGTTGGAGGTACAATCATTAAGAGGGGGGGTGAATCAGTGATTCCAGATATTTCAAACTTTAATTTAGATATTTTATAACTCTTAATCAAAAAAACATATATCAACTTGATCAAGCAACATAAACATGAGATCTCATACATTCAGAGCATACACAAGATAAAATTTATAAAACATGATTCCTATGGGAAACCCTCATGGGAAATAAAACCCATTCTCAATCCTGAAAATAAATGGACTAATTGTCCTATAAGATGATTTACAAATAAGAGACCCTTTTAGTAAAGCACTCACTTCACAAGGGGCACCCAGCCCTAAGTATGAACAAGCACCCACTTGCTCTAGATGTTGAACACCTACACAACACCTATGAAATTGATGGATCCATAATTTTGATTACATATTAATCTAATGGAGTCATATTGTATAAAATCTCTCTTCAATTCTCAACACTCTCTAAACCTTGATTCACATAAGAAATTCATCCAAAGCACCATTTTGGATCTTTCTAAGCTTCTTCACTCATCTTTAGCCATAAACTTGAAAAAAATATGTAATAATAATAGAGACATGACCAAAAGTTAATCCACATAGTCCTTTCTCTGAACTAGCTCTTAACTCTTCCACATGACATACACCTTTTCTTTGCTTAGCTCATACAAGTCTCTATCTATCTCTCAACACATATTCCTCAAGTCTACACAAGTCTATTCAACAAGCCGCTAGAAACCATCACATTTGGCTTCACATTTTATAGAGTCTTCATGATTATTATGATCAAAACCTTCCTTTTCAGACACAATCTAGAACATAAAGACCTAATATAGCCTCCCTTAGTCTCAGTTTATCTAGGTAAACATGGGAGATGCCCTCTATTTTGACTTAGACAAAGGGTATTCTAAGAGTAAGATAATTGCATGCATACTGTGTAGATGGTAAGATAATGTGATGTGGAGTATTAGAACACTATAGAATGATGTAAAGAGTTGAAGTAGAGGTGAAAAAATGTGAATAGTCACTTATAGTCCTAAGAATCACTCAAAGGTTGTCAAAGACTGAAGAAAGGTAGTCTAAGCCTTTTAGGCCTAAATTGAGCATGGACCCTAATGATGCTCAACTTCACTTCAAAGAGCATATGACCTTTCCAATCTAGTTGAGATCCTTCAAGGGGAAGTATAAGGTTGATCAGAACCATTGATCTATAGAGGGAATCAAAAGAATGGTTAATTTGGCCTAAGACTGTATCAAACCTACTCACAAAGCATAAAAAGAGCTAGAGAGGTTATGTTCACTTGATCATATCTATATGGATAGAATGCATGGTATCTCAAGGAGCTAGGAATAGTTGAATAGGTCATGAATTAAAGATTTATGGAATTGGTTCAGGGGTTTGATGTCTAACCTTTATGAACCAACATTAAGAAACAAAACCTCCTAAAACCCTCTTAAACCCTTATCAAGAACTTGATGGAGAAAATATCATTGGAGATGTATTTAGGAGGGTTAAAATTTCCATAGAAAATTTTAAAATGTCTATCACTCTCCCATACTCCATGATATCCACTTTTACCATACCATCACTGAATTTTTTGCAAGTTTTATTATATTTTAGAGATACAAGGGCGAATCGGTGGAAGAAATACATTGAAGGAGGTCTATAAGGACTTATTATAACTCCATATACTCATATCTAACCATATGTAAACATATAAAAACCTTTGTTTTACCATTCATTATAAGTAGTTTGAGATAACACAATGAGAAAATAAGTGACTGTCTAATGATAATATGAGAGTTCTGATAATGGATTTTTTTAAGGTCTAACTAATGGAGTAGAAGACAAGGGATATTTTAGAAATTTTACTAACACCTCATACATGGATTTGCTTAAGAAACTACCAGTCATCTTGATGAAAAATGTGAATATTGAAGCCAAGATGGCTTGTAGGTGACTGCAAATAGTGAACATGTATCAAGAGGAAGGTTATCAGTTAGGGGGGTGTCTGATGAATGTCACATCTTGGTTCTAACCTTCCTAGGATAGTACATATGTGTCAAGGATTCTTAAGTTAGTTTAGATAAGTCAAGGGAACTCATCACTAAAAGGTAGTTTCAAGAAGGATATTTGAGGTCTCTATGCTAATTTGAAGGAGAATGATGAAATTTTGATGGACACTTGTCCATGAAAACTTCTAGACCTATTTAACACTTTATTCTCTTGAAATGTAACTAGTTCTCATATTTTGACACTTGTCCTCATGACCCTTCCACTTCTCTTCTTCTCTCTCTTCTCATATGCTCTATAAATGCAAGCTTTTTTGGCTTTGTAATAGAATCCACACCTGGTATGGTGAAGCCCTATTGGTTTGAATATTGTATTTGCCTTTGAATTAAATATTTTTAATCTAGTTTTGATCTCATAAACTTATTATCTAAGTGTGTGAAGTGGTGAATAGTGAAGTTTCAAGTGATAAGTATCTATCCTTGCATTCTCTTTACTCTTCCATGTTTGATGCAAGTAATTCTCCCTTTCACTGGTCACATAAAGTGTAGCTAGTGTATTTGTCTATTCTTAAAGTGTAAGGAGTAGCATTAGTGTTTGTAATATGACCTTATTTTCACTCACCTTAATAATTACAATGCATATCACCTCCATGTTTGAAATAATTATGAGATCAATCTAGGATGTTGAGACTAGTGTTATGAGTCATGTTTCATAGTGCAAGTGTATGGTAGTCTAGTGGAGATCTATCTAGTGTATAACCTCATTAACATAGGAATTTTCATGTTCCTTTTACCCATTTTCATCCAAAAAAGAAATTATTATAGGTTATAAGCTATCAAAGTCTAATCTACGGAGATATCCCTTAAACCTAGAGTTTTGCCTCTACTATAGGTAACCCATAAGCCTAGAGGTAATCCAATGTTCCACTCAATCTAGAGAAGGATTGAACCTCTCTAAGGTGAAATATGTTTGAGGTACAATCATTGAGAGGGGGTGAATCAGTGATGTCAAATATTTCAAACTATAATTTAGATCTTTTCTAACTCTCAATCAAAAGAACATATATCAACTTGATCAAGAAACATAAACATGAGAGCTCATACATTCAAAGCATACATAAGATCAAACATATAACACATGATTCCTATGGGAAACCCTCATGGGGAATAAAACCCACTCTCAAGCCTATAAACACATGGACTACTTGTCTTATAAGATGATTTACAAACAAGAGACCCTTTTAGTGAATCACCCACTTCATAAGGAGCACCCACCCCTAAGTATGAATAATCACCCACTTGCTTTAAATGTTGAGCACCCCCAAAACACCTATGAAATCAATAGCTCCAAAATTGTGATTGCATATCAATTTTATGGAGTCATAATGTATAACACCTCTCTTCAATTATCAACCTTGCTTCACCTAGGCAATTCATCCAAAGCAGCCTTTTGGATCTCTCTAATCTTCTTCACTCATTCTTAGCCATAAACCTACAACAACTCTATAATCATAATAGAGACATGACAAAAAGGTAATCCACATAGTGTTTTATCTGAACTACCTCTTAAATCATCCACACAACATACACCTTGTCTTTGCTTAGCTCATACAAGTCTCTATCTGTCTCTCAACACATATTATTTAAGTCTATAAAGTCTATTCAAAAAGCCCCTAGAAACCATCACATTTGCTTTCAAATTTTATAGAGTCTTCATGATTATTATGATGATGACCTTCCTTGTTAAACACAACACATGAATTCACCCTTGAGGTATCTAACATGGGTCACCTTTAAGCATAACCATCTTTCAAATAGGCTTAAGTCACCTTTTAGGTCCTATGAAGACTCATTCACCTCTTTGACACTTATTTGAGCAAACTAAGAGCATAAAAACACTTTAAAATACATGGACCAATGCCACATAATCTATAGGTCCTATTTAAGTGATAACAACCATCACAACACCCTTGTGCAAAAGCTCAATTCACTCAAACAACATTTTGTGCACATAACCACCATGAATGAACACACAATCACCTTCTAAGACTTTGATCATATTAAATATGTTGATCAAACCTTTATAATCTACATAGATGGTCTTTATTTATTCTAAAACACTCTTAAATAGTTATCTCATCTCAAAACATCAAAATGCCATCAAGAACAACTCAATTACCCTTCTCAAGTTACTTGAAGAGAAGGAATTAACAATCAACTTTGGAGCTCAATAACTTTAATTGTACAAATAATTAGACTTTCAAATGAATATTTACAGATGCACCTTGAAGTAATCTATAACTTTGTGTTTTAATATAACATCAATTTTTGCATAGATCAATAGTTATGGATCAAAAACTAAGCATTGGTATTTCCTTCATTAAATTCAAATATTTAAATCAAAATGGTCATAATTAAACCTCAATCACTTAGAACACATCTCATGCACTTCACTCAGCTTGCTCAACTCACACCATGGATCTTCTTAGGAAGTATATTAAAATTTAACTCATATTGATCCAATATACAAATGTTAAACCTTGAACATATTGACCTCATCTCATGATTTTTGGTAATCTTGACCACATATGCATCATCAATCTCTACTGAGTAACCTAGTCTTTATCTTGTAGCACTCATTGTTAGATCTTGCTCAGAACTCTTGAGATTATGACACTTGGTAGCCTCATATTCCTTCTAAAATTTTTATTTATAGTCCTTTTCACTTGTGATACTTGGTAGTCTCATGTGCATTATTGAATCTTTGTCTTATCCTACACCATCGATCTTCATCAGTATGAACCACCACTCACCATTGATCTTTTGTCAGACTAGCGATCTTGTGACACTTGTCACTTGTGCATATAACCTTTGAAATGTTGACTTCATATGCATAATTTATCTCAATATGTATGATTAAGTGATCATCATTGGATTTTCTAGACTAATGACCTTAGTCGTCAACGTGGTTAAACTTGATGATCTCTAACCCATCACAGTCTGCTAGAGCAACTTTAAAGATTTATAACTTGAGCTAGACAAAACTTTAAGACTCCAAATTTTTAGGGTACTTTCTTGGAACTATAGACAACATTTCCATGTAATCCTTTGACCCATATTAAATTTTTCCATACCTAAAATAAATGCTCAAAATTTCTAGATCTTTCATATGTACATGATGTGTGGTGATGTTCTAGATTCTCTTAAGCTAGAAGATGCATTTTGCTCATTCTAAATGATCACAAAACATACTAGAGCTCCTCCAAGACATCTATGGATGCCTCACAACCTCTTATTTATCCTTATAAACTTATAAAAGTGTCATATCTTTTTAAGTTCTTAATTTGATCACTTTATCATTCATGCATTAGTACCACATGCTATCTTTAACATCAATGACAACTTAAGACACCAATGACATATGAAAAACTCCATACCAAGCCTACAGACCTTACACCCATACATTCTTCCACACATGAAATATGTCTCTTAATAAACATATGTAGATACATCCACTTGTCAGAGAAGGACTAAAGATCCCAAACTCAGGAGACTCCCATATCTCCATGTCTTTACTTGGCTTATAGTCCTTCTTCATCTTTAGATTGATCTTGAATGAGTTCTCAACTTTCTTCTTGTCTTTTATCTTAGGATCCAACTTGATTTCCTTGTCTATTTGGGTAGATAAGGATTTTTCCTTGATCCTAAACCTTGTCCCCTATTCTATCATGGTAAATGGTCCACTTTGAGCCTATTTTTCATTTACCTTCTTAGGCCTTCATTCACTATGGCTCTTTCTCTTTATGATAAGATTGACAATTTTTGAAGTAGAGCACTAATTATTCCTACAAAACCTTGTTATATGACCTCTCTCATGAAATTTGAAACAAATGAGGTTTCTTAGATTATACATACCTTTAGATATATTACTATTCCTTAAAGTTTCATGAATTCATTCATGCACCTGATCATTTGGTCTCCTGACGAGGTTATTACAAAAATTTACAATATGACCAAAACATTAACACTTATAACAACTGATGTCATTCTTCACTTGTGAACTTGTTGACTGTCTTGAGAAATGATGTTCTTTATGCTTTCCATTTTCTTTCTCATAATTCCATGCAAACTCATTATTTGAGGATATTTTACACTCTCTATCTATACGACCAAATTGATTACAAGTATATCAGTAACCATTAAACTTTGCATACCTTATGGCATTTGGTTGTCTAATTTAATTTTTCCTAATTCTGTCAACACCTTCATTCCTTGACTGATGATTGATCTTCAAGGTCTGATTGTCTTTCTTCATATCAACCTTTATCTTGTCTTGAGTTACATGTTCTTATTCTTATTTGTATCCAATACCATATCTACCAATAGCATGATTTTGATTACTTAGAATATTATCAAGATAAGTTGAGCTCTTTCCAAACTTCATAAATGAATTCACCTGTCTTGAAGTCTTCTATAATTTAGGTTTTAATGACTCATTTTCAATCACATACCTTTAGCACTCATCTTCTTTAGATTTTAAGCTTGTAAATAGGATTTCCAATTGATAACTAAAATGCTTGAATATATCTTCATGCTCTTTGCTGTCTTCAATCAGTCTTGCCTCAAACATACTGAATTACTATTCATATTCCTTGATTTGTGACATCATATTCTTTTTCTTTTTCTTCTCAATATTTATATCTTCAAGAACACTCATTAATTTAGTCTCATAGTCCTTATTTTTTTCATCATTTTTATCTCTGCTCATAGCTTGACTTAGTTTCATTTCCAAAGAATCTATCTTTGTATTAGTCATTATTATTCTTTACTTCTTCATCAAGAGTACAAACCTGACTTTCAAGTTCTTGTGTGATCTCATCATGCTTCTTGACTTCATTACTCAACCTTCCTTCAAATAGTCTAATTTTCTCCTCATAGGATTTGATCAAGACATCTTTTTTTCTTCTTTTACAACAACTTCATTTCTTTCACAGTGTCTAGATATTTGTCTTCAATAGTGACTTTCTCATCTTCTTCCTCTGAGCTATCTCTATGAAATAAATCTCTACTTAAGGAACATTCAACTTCATCATCACTAAAATTGATGAATAATGTCTATTTATCCTCATTATGAAAAGAATCATCACTGTTATATGTGGTCACTTATTCTACAGATGAGTTACTATCTTCTTCAAGGTAAAGGCTCTTACTTCCTTTGTATGATTCCTTATTCCCATTTTGCTTATTGAAGAACTTTTTGTACTTGATAGGACCCTCAAATTTCTTGTGTTTAACCTCATGTGATTCTTTAGAAGATTCTTTGTGTTTAGGCTTATCTCTACTAGGATATATAGCCATAAAGTGACCAACTTTATGACATGAAAAACATTTGAAAAGAAGTCTTCCTTCATACTTACCTGATCCTACATTTAGTTTTAATGTAATCAAGGCTTCAATTTTACCTTCATTAAGATCAAAATCTTCAAGACTTAACTTGATATTCTTATATTTTATCTCCTTGATCACCTTGAAGGCAACTTGTTTCTTAGGAGGTTTATCCTCATCAAGTCTCATCTCATAGGAAATAATAATCCCATGCAGTTCATCTATATTCATCTAAGTGAGATCATGACTTTCTTCTACAATAGAAACCTTTGAATCAAACTTGAGTATAAGGGTCCTCAATACCTTCTAAACTATATTAGTTTCAATAATCATCTCTCTAAGATCTCTGATCATGTTTACTACCTCATCAACCTTTTGAAGATAGGATGCCACACTGTCTTATTCCTTCATCTTGAGACTCTCAAATTGCCTTCGGTAGGTCTACAACTTGGCTAATTTTACCTTTGAGTCTCCTTTATGGATAATCTATAATTTGACCCAAATTTCCTTAGAAGACTTGAAATGGATCACTTTGGTGAAATAAGCCTTAGATAGACCATAAATGATAGCATTCATAGCTTTTGAGTTATTTTCACTCAACTTCTTGTTAGTAGCACTAGTTGGTGTAGTATATCCATCCATGATAGATTGATAGATATCAAACCCTAGAGACATGATGTATGTCCTCATCTTTAAACTCTATAAATCATATTTTGACCCATTAAATAGTGGTGATTAATTAAAGAAACCTTGCATCTATCAACTTGTCATATTTTACCTTGGATCACCTTTAAGTGGTTAAACTTGAAACAAAGGTCTGACTCTAATACCAATTATTGGAAGCATAATCACTAAGAGGGGGGTGAATAAGTGATGCCAAATATTTCAAACTTAAATTTAGATATTTTCTAACTCTTAATCAAAATAACATATATCAACTTGATCAAGCAACATAAACATGAGAGCTCATACATTCAAAGTATACACAAGATCAAACACATAACAAATGATTCCTATGGGAAACCCTTATGGGGAATAAAAACCACTATCGAGCCTAAAAATACATGGACTAATTGTCTTATAAGATGATTTAAAAACAAGAGACCCTTTTAGTGAAGTACCCACTTCACAAGGAGCACCTACCCCTAAGTATGAACAAGCACCTACTTGTTCTAGATGTTGAGCACCCACATAACACCCATGAAATTAACATCTCTAGAATTTTGATTTCATATCAATTTAATAGAGTCATAATATCTAACACCTCTCTTTGATTCTCAACACTCTCCCAACCCTTGCTTCACACATGAAATTCATCCAAAGTACCCTTTTATATCTCTTTAAACTTCTTCATTCATCCTCAGTCATAAATATACAAAAACTCTATAATCATAATAGAGATAGGATCAAAAGGTCATCCACATAGTCCTTTCTCTAAAATTCCTCTTAAATCATCCACACAAAATAAACCTTCTCTTTGTTTAACTCATACAAGTCTCTATCTATCTCTTAACACATATTCCTCAAGTCTACACAAGTCTATTCAACAAGCCCCTAAAAACCATCACATTTGGTTTCACTTTTTATAGAGTATTCATGATTATTATGATCACAACCTTCCTTATTATCCAAAACACATGCCTTCACCCTTAAGGCATATAACATGGGTCACCTTTAATCATAACCCTCTTTCAAATAGGCCTAAGTCACCTCTTTGACACTTCTTTGAGCAAACTAAGAGCACAAGAACACTTTCAAATACATGGAACCATGACACACAATTTATAGGTCCTCTTTAAGTGATAAAAACCATCACATCACCCTTGTGCTAAATCTAAATTTGCTCAAACAACATTTTGTGCACACAACCACCATGAACGATCACACAATCAACTTCTAAGCCTTTGATCATATTTAATATGATTGATCAAAACTTCATAATCCACATATATGGTACTCATTGAGTCTAAAACACTCTTCAATAGTTATATCATCTTGAAACATTGAAATACTATAAAAAACAACTCAATTACCCTTCTGAGGTTACTTGTAAATTATGAACGAATACATAATCAAATTTGGAGCTCAATAAATTTGACTCTAAAAATAATTAGACCTAAAAATAAATATTTATAGATGCAACTTGAAGTCCTCTACAACTTTACTTTTTACTACAATATCAAATTCTATATAGATCAAAAGTTATGGCTCAAAAACCAAACACTAGTCTTTCCTTCATTAAATTCAAATATATAAATCTAAACGGTCACAATTAAACCTTAGTCACTTAGAACACATCTCATGATTTTCACTCAGGTCACTCAACTTTTACCATCTATCTTCTTCAAAATTAGCTTGAAATTTAACTCATAATTCTCCACTATCTAAATGTTAAACCTCAAACATGTTGATCTCATCTCATGCTTTCTAGCAATCTTGACCACATAGATTGACCACATACACACCATCAATCTCTATTGATTATCCTAATCTTTATATTACAATGCTTAATATTAGATCTTACTTAGAAATCCTAAGATTATGACACTTGGAACCTTTTTATGCATTTTGATCACCTTACTGATTGTCCCTTGTGCTTGTGCCACTTGGTAGTCTTTCATGCATTATTGACTTTTTGACTTGTTCCACATCGTTGATCTTTATCAGTATGAACCACCACTCACCATTGATCTTATGTCATACTAGCGAGCTTGTGACACTTGTCACCTATGAATTTAACCTTTGACATGTTAAATTCATACACACCATTGATGTCAATATGTATGATTAAGTGCTCACCACTAGATCTTCTGGACCAATGACCTTAGTTTTCAATGTGGTTAAACTTGATGGTCTCTAACCCATCACAGTCTACTGGATCAACTTTGAAGCTTTATAGCTTGAGCTAGACAACACTTTAAGAATCCAAATTTTTAACGTAGCTTCTTGTAACTATAGATAATATCTTTATATAATCCTTCGACCAATATTTAATTTATACATACCTAAACCAAATGCTCAAACTTGTTGGATCTTTCATGTGTACATGATGTGCAATGATGGTCTGGTTTCTCTTAATCTAGAAGATGTATTTTTCTCATTCTAAATGATTAAAAAACATACCAGAGCTCCTCTAAGACATCTATGGATGTCTCATAACCTTTTCTTTGTTCTTATAGACCTATACATGTGCCATATCTCTTCAAGCTCTCAATTTGATCACTTTGTCATTCATGCATTAATAACACATGCTTTGTTTGACATCAATGACAACTTAAGACACCAATGACCATGCTCAACATAAGATTGAGTGACAATATACCAACTTAAAAAAAATGACATGGTCATAATCTTGACTCAAGTCCATTTCTCAAGGGTCTTTATGAGGGTTGCTCCCTTGGGAAACATTTAGAAGATAAATTTGATAACAAAGCCTGGAGGGCTTCATAGGCATTGTAGTTAGTACACAATGATGTATATAGGAATTTTCTTAGTCTATATTTTATAAAGTCTAAGTAAATTCTCACTTTCATTGATAATTTTTCAAGATACACATAGATCTCCTTCCTTAGACAAAAGTCTGAAGTGTTTGAATATTTTAAAGACTTCAAGGAACTTGTTGAGAAAAAATATGATAAATCCATGAAGTTTATTCAAACTGACAATGGAGGTGAATATGTCAATAATAGATTTGAGAAGTTTTTTACCATATAAAGGATCGATTTTCAATGAACAATTACAATCCTTCACATAATGGAGTTGTAGAATGTAAAAATAGATCATATAAAGAGATGGTTGGTTGTATGATTCACTCTACGTACTTGTCACCTTAGTTTTGGGCTGAATCCATCAATTGTGCTTGTCATATTTAGAATAGGATTCCTCATAAATATTTGAAAGGAATACCTCCCTTTAAAGTTTGGTGTATAAGGAAACCTATATTTGATCACTTTAGGATTTTCAGATCCCTAGCTATGGTATGTATATCTAAGAAGAAACACAAATATATGGAGCCTTAGTCCAAGTCTTACATCTTTGTAGGTTATCTAATAGTATCAAGGGGTACTGCCTTCTTCATTTGGCCACACATAAGTTGTTCATAGAAATAAGTGTTCACTTTTAGGAGAGTTCCAAAGACTTAACACTTGACACTTCTTCTCCTTCATTGGATTCACTTAGACTTGATAATTCTTATTCTGACTTGGATCATCCAAAGTAGGTTCCTAATCCAAGATTTTATTCTGATTTTAGTTTTGATAGAAAGGGTAGTAATGTGGAGTCATCTACATCCACCTCTAGTCATGTTTCA
Source organism: Torreya grandis (assembly GCA_037957365.1). NCBI lineage: Eukaryota > Viridiplantae > Streptophyta > Pinopsida > Cupressales > Taxaceae > Torreya > Torreya grandis. The sequence continues at coordinate 1,161,803 of JARHVA010001816.1, forward strand.
TAGGATGAGGAGTCAACACCTAACTCACCCACATTTGATCCACTTTGGGCTAGGCATACACTTCATAGTGCAAACACTTGGGCAAGGGATCTAATAGATGATAAATGTATTTGAGTAGATTATCATAATGGTCCACATGCTTTCTTTACTTTAGTTTTAGATCCATAGACATTTTGAGAGGTTTCAAGCCTACCTAAGTGGGATATTGATATGTACGAAGAATATTATTCCTTAATCAAAATTCACACTTGGGATTTGACTTTACTTCCTAAGGGAAGGAAGATGGTCTGATGTAGGTGGATGTATCAGACCAAGTTTATAGTAGATGGGTTGGTCGATAAGTATAAAGTATGATTAGTTGCTAAGTATTTTTCATAGGTATCTAGTATTGATTACGCATAGAAATTTACACTTAATGCAAATATGACTTTGATATGATTCACACTAGATATAGATATAACACATTTTTGGGATGTAAACTAGATGGATGTGAAGAGTGGCTTTATTCATGGAGACCTTGAGGAGGAGATCTACACGGAGTAGCCACGTGGGTTTATTCAAGCTTCATCCTTAGTTTATAGACTTAGGAAATCCATCTATGGCCTCAAATAGGCCCCTTGAGTTTGGTACACCAAGATGGATTCCTTCCTCCTTGTTTTAGGTTTCACTAGGTGTCATTCAAACCTTAATACATACTTTTTATAGTAGGATGATTCTTTACTAATATTGATCCTTTATGTTGATGATCTTTTGATCACTGAGAGTTATTCATCATCTATTACAGTAGTGAGGATATCTTTATAAGATAGATTTGACATTATAGACTTGGGTCTTATGTATTACTTATTTAGCATCAAGATTTCATAGTCTGATTTAGGGATTTTAATTACAAAACCCAACTATGCTCTGAATCTTTTGGATCAATTTCATATGGCTAATTGTAAGCCATATGTGACTCTTGTTCTATTAGGAGTCAAGCTTGAGGTTTACTATTCTACACTTTTGTTTGATGCCAATTAGTATCAAAAACTTATTGGTAGCCTTATTTATCTGACTCATACCAGGCTTGATATTTCATATATAGTAGGAATTATTTCATAATTCATGTAAGATCCCCATGAGCTGTACTAGAAAGTAGCCAATCAAATGCTCTACTGCATTCAAGGCTCTTATATATTTAGGATTTGGTATATATTTGGTGTAGAAGTTGACTTCATTAGTTTTTCAAATTTAGATTGGGATATCGATATTCAAAATCACAAGTCCAATTCAGGTTATAGTTTTTCTTTAGGTTTTGGTCCTATCAGTTAGTCTAGTAAGAATCAAAGTGTTATTGCCATATCATCGATAGAGGTAGAGTACATGGGAGATATTAACATAGCAACTGGGGTTATTTGGATTTAAGGGATTCTATTTGAGTTTGGTTCTTTTTAGGAAACTAACCATCATTTATTGTGATAACTAGATTACTATATAGATATGCATGAATATGATTCAACATAAGTAGACCAAACACATTGATATTCACATACATTTTATCTGGGAGCTTATTCATTATCAGGTCATCAAATTAATATTTTTCTAATATTTAGATCAAGTTGTAGATATCTTTACCAAACCCTTCACTGAGAGAAAGCTTATTCATCTATGATCTCTTCTTGGAGTACAGTCTACATCAACAATAACATCATCTTCAAGGGGCCTTCTAGCCTCTTCTCTTCTTCTAATGTCTCTCTTTTGGGGGCAATTTTTTCCTATGAATTTTCTCCTTTTCTATACTTTATGAGATATTTATTTGTACATGGGTACCTAATCAAGCCTAGTTTTTAGGACCCATTTTTGGGGGGGTGTTAATGTAGGTATTTATTTTCTTGAATTTATTTATTTATAAATATTATATTTATTCACTTGGATTTTTCCTACATTTGGGTATATTTTTTCTTAGGTGGAATTTGTGTGTCATAGGCATCATAGGTTTGACCAGAAGACTAAGATGTAACTCCTTTGGCCACCTTTTGTGGAAGAGTTACACTCTATTCTAGGCTCCTTTGACCACATTTTGTAGATGAGTTAAATTTATATTCCATGGATGTTTTGACCACCATTTGAGGAGGAGTTACTTGCTCTCTTATATGTATGCTCTACTTGAGTTTTATTCTCTTAATGAAGATTGGTTTTTCTCCACTTGGCTTATTTCTTGCAATATTCTCATTTTATGATTTCATCATGCTTTAACAACATTATGGTGTGCACAAGATTTTTCTCATGTGATCTTTCAACCATTGAATTTGTGTTGTCCAAACCTGGTGACATCTCTCATATAAATAAACTACACATATCATGCATAGGTCATGGTTTTTGAATTTTTCTAAAATATTCTTTTTTATTGGTAATTTTACATGTATGTATGATAAGAAAATAAGCTATGTATAAGGAATTATGCTAGTGATATCATCAAGGGGATGCCTCTGTGAAGGTGTTATATCATCAAAATCATACCAATCTTATACATTTCAATCATCATCATGGTCATCATTATCTTCTTGATCCCAAAATTGTGGTATGCCAATGTTGTCTTCTTTTGTATCTATGTATGAGTAATTAACTAACTAACCCATACTATGGTATTAATGTTTCTAATTTATCTTTGAAAATATGTAATAAATCATGTGCCTCTACTTATATTCCATTTGTTGTATTTTCTTGAATATTAGATAGAGATATGCTTTCTTTCTGTTGCTTTTACTCTAAAGATGTTCCATATTTTGAAATAAAAATGGCCTTGCCTTCATTATAAAATCAACTAAAAACTTTGATTTTATAAATCATTTATCCTTTTTATTTTAACCATGCTCCTCCAAACACAAAATCGTATGCACTTGGATTTAAAATAATGTGAAAAGTGATATAAAACTCTTTTGTAGAGAATGAAACTCTTAACTAAATTGATCTCACATATGTTGTAGATGAATTAATTTTATCTAAGTGTTGAAGCTTATATCCAAGAAGCTTATATCTAGGGCATAATAAAATACATTACATAAAAATTTGTTTCCTAATAGTCCATAACCTTGACATCAGTAAATTGCTTACCATCTATGTAATCAGTGATAGTGAAAGGCTCTTGATATAAGAAAAGACTTATAATTGCCTTATTTGGAACCATACTTATAATAATGACTTTTGTAGGTATCTCTTGTTTCTTAACCTCTTTTGTTAAAAATCCTTTATTAAATATGTTTTCTTGCCTAGGTTGAACTTATTTTAGTAAATTACGTTCTTTCTCTTTCTATGACATTGCCTTTGTGATAGATTACATAATTTCCATTTTTTTATCTTGTTCCTTTTGTAATCTTGCTTGCTCTAATTTTTCCTCTTGAATATTTTTTTACTCTAAATTATCTTTCTATGGCCATACTTATTTTATTTATGCCTTTTGTAGTAACTCTGATTTTTTCACTTGTTCCTTAGGAGATGAAATGGTAATTTAATTGATTGATGCATCTAATATAGGATCACTATTATTAATTATCTTTTTTAATTTTTCCTTAAAAGCCAATAAATTATATGTATGATGCCTATGCATTCTATGATATGCACAATAGTATTTTGATCTCCTTACATGATGTATAGGAGATAGTTTGATCAACTTGTTTTGAAGCATTTCTCTTATAATCTCACTTGAGATTTTATTAACCTTTTGTATATTTTTTTAAGCATTGGTTGTAGATGTATTTTGTTTAGATTTAAATCTTGATATGAGTCTTGTAAGGCATAAAAATTCTAGAGGAAGATACAAATACCTAATTAGCACTGATATATTATAGATTATTTGGATATGTGAGCTTATTTTCTAATGATGTGATATTTGAATTGAAATACTAATTTTTATCTTTCAACTATTCAATTATCCTTCACATAGTGTCTATTTTATCTTGAAGGGCTTCAAAAGTACAAACCCTAGGTACTTCTGATTGAATACACATAAAAACACCATCAATAAAAGATGTGGGATGTCAATGTGGGTGAGGAAGGACATGTTGGTTGCCTTCATTTGGTATTATAGTGTGGGATACCTTACCTCTTGGGATAGTGATAACATGGACCTAGTTAGAGGGAAAGTAGTTATCACCATCTTGAGCAAGATCAATATAAGTTAGCATAGCTATAAAAGGTGTATTATGATCAAGTGTAACCTTGATTTTATTTTATATTAATTTTCTCAAATTTATTAAATGATTATAAAATATATTGAATGTTTTTATCTGACACCATGCAATTAGAATAATCATTATTTGAATTATAAAGTATACACAAAGATTAACACATAAAACCATTATATGATGTGCACAATATAGAACCAACTATATATCTATGCACATATTCAAAAATATGAAAAAGGTTTTTTATTAAAATTTGTAAATAGATGAAACCTAGAAATTAATTTAAAAATAGGTACACCATTCATCCCCTAGGCCAAATTTACTAAAAATAATAAATTACAAATTTTGAGAAAACCATAAAATATTTTGGTGAAAAAATAGGTTTCTAATTTTATCAACACCACTAACAAAGACCTCTATTAATTTTGAAAATATGATTGTTTTGGATCGGATATGAGCCAAAAAATAAAAGATAAGTCACAATCCTAAGAAAGGAAAAGTCTAATAGAATAATAAGGGTAAAACCTTAAGGAAACAATTTTTTTTTTCTAATTTACAAAAAGGACAAGGGGAAATTAGGGATTAGATCTAAAACCCTAAGTAAAAAATTAAATCTTAAAAAAAAAGGTTAGAACCCTGAAGGAAACCTAGGGTTTGGTAATGTTCAGACAAAAACATGGGTTCACCAATATGTTTTATCAAATTTGGTAATTTAGAGAGTTTTGGGTTAAGTCCTAGGTTAGCTTCTAAACTCTTAAAGATGTGAATGTGATGGTGTTATCATGAAGATGCCCAATATAATTAATAATCTATCTATGGGGTGATGCCATATCTATATAAAATCTTAGACTAAATGTTGAGTAAAATTAGAATGCTACAGATATGAAATAAATGACACAAATTGATTTGTAACTTGATAAATTTATAAATATGTTAAAAATGAAAAGTACTAAAGAAATATAACTTATTTGTAAATTAGATGTGTAGGACTATAAATGTAACTATAAAATTGATTACGTGATGATGTTGTGAATCAAGAATAGGGATTCACTTGAATATAAGACAAGGCAAATAGAATAAGATAGGGGTGGCCTATATTGGTGTCCTTAGGACATGTTATCATCTACTATAGTTTTAGGATCTATGAAAGTTTGGACTTGTGCACCTTCATTTGTTGGCTCTCTGTGTGTGATTTGATCTATGCGATTTACTGAAGAAGCCAATGTATGTCTTAATCTTCACTTGGAACCTTAGATTAATACATCATGAGTGAAAATAGAATAAAATATAAAAATAGGTCATAGGTTAAATTTGTGCTTGACCTCAACACCCCATGTGTTGAACACTACCTACATACCAATACTCTAAAGATGGATCAAACTTTACTTAGTTTTTCCATGTTATGATGGTGTGTGTGAAAAACTAGTGTATATCTATATGTTGGTGAAATCTTGTTGTGATTAATTGATTCAAAAATAACTTGTGACCTTGGAGGTGTATTAAAACTTAGCTCAGGGCTACTAGGGATGTGTGGACTTTGAATTAGGAAAAATTGGTGCTTTTCTCTCAATGTGTAGTTAGATATTTTGGTGTTTTCAAGTATGATCCTCATCCTTCAAAATGGATTTAAAATTTAATTTTATAGTGATCATATTATAATTCCTTAATATAAGTCTTACTAAAAGTGAGGGATGACCTATAACATGAGTTTGAATTTGATAAAATAGCCATTATTTGGTGGGAGGATGCATCTAGTGAAAACAAACACTACCAATAAGTGGGATTGACTTAATAGAGTGGCCTTATCTAGGAAGTAGATACACCTAAGTTGAAATTGTGGATCAATCTAAAGATGAGGTTAGGTTGTTTTAAATGAAGAATACAAATATTTAGTGATTTATGGTTACTTGTAGGTGTGGGTCATCTGCATAGAAGTGAATGAATGGTGGTCAAGGACCATGGAATTATGCATGAGTTAAGTGTGTAGAGGAGTGGTTATAAGTGCATTATTTTAGAAATAAATCTTAATTTATGTGTATAAACTATATTATATGTTGACTATCATATATATTCATAGTGTATGCTTTCTAATTAAAGAAATGATTGTCAAAATTACATGTTGTTGACCTGAAATATGCAATATATTTCATAATCATGTAATGAAATGGGGAACATTAACGTAAAATAAAATTAAGGCTGAAATTGAAAATAATAAATTATATAATATCCTTAATGATACATATTTTATGAGTGTGGAGTCCCAATTACTTTCATATGTGCCTATTGTATAAAATGAACTACATCCAAGCATTCTTCCTCACCTCCCTCCACTTGTTGAGTTGTGGAGCTAAAAGCTTCACTGATGTGCAAATGTGGAGGTTGCTAGGTTACACAGTAACCAACATCGGTTAGGGTCGGCTGGCATCGGTCACCTTCAGATTGACATCGATCATCTGTGCGTTTCTAAAATTGTTCTAATTTTAGATGAACAGTTAGTTTGCATGTAGAGACTAATTTTAGTCTTGAGTCCACTTTTCTAATTATTGTTTGCTTTGGGTTCTATTTAAGAGACCCATGGGGCTGTATTATAATGTGAGCAAGATTAATTAGATCTGTAGGGTGCAAGATCAAGAAGATCTGTAAGGTGTAAGATCAAGATCTACGGAAAGGGTTAACAACTCAGTTATTGAGTTGGTTGTAATTGAGAGAGAGAGAGATAACTCTTGAGGGAGAATTATTGTACATCTTTGAGGTGTGAGAAGAGAGAGATTTCTTCATTGTATTTCCTTTTGGAAGAGTTTAATACAAGATTGGTTGTTTCTTGTATCTCCTATTCTTTGTTGTTTCTAATTTCTAATTTCTAGTTACTTATTACTTCTAGTTTAATTCCATGTTTAGTTGCTTATACAAAAGTAATCAATTGTACTCTAAGGAGGTCCTAAAAATTGGTATTAGAGCTATGTGTAGATCCTGACAAGTGGCTTCAGAGCCTGGTTGAAGAAAAGCTCAGAGCAAGGTTAGTGTTTGTTGATTACAGAAGTCACTCACAGGGGTTTTTGTTTGAGTGGGAGTAAAGCAATGGCAGAAGAAAGTAAACTAAGAATGGAGAGATTCAATGGCAAGAATTATCAATTATGGAGGATGTAGATAGAAGATTATCTATATCAGAAAGATCTATACTTACCGTTGGGTGGGGTTTCAAGTAAGCCCATAGATATGCAAGATGAAGAATGGAATGTTCTTGATAGAAAGGCTCTTGGATCTATAAGGTTAAGCCTGGCATCGTCTATGATTTCCAACTTATCATAGGTAAAGACAATGGTAGAGTTAATGGATACTTTGAAAAATTTATATGACAAACCCTTAGCTTTGAATAAGGTATATCTTATGAAGCAATTGTTTAATTTGCAAATGCAGGAAGGTGGATCTATATATAGTCATCTTAATGATTTCCATGAAATTATAAATTAGTTAATTTCAGTCAAAATAGTTTTTGATGATGAAATTAAGGATCTTTTAATCTTATGCTCTTTACCTGAAAGTTGGCATAGTTTGGTAAAGGCAGTTAGTAATACTACATTTACTTCAAATATCTTGAAAGTTGATGATGTTGTAAGTGTAATCTTGAATGAAGAAATTTGCAGGAAAAGCACAGGGGAAACATTAGGTAATGCTTTAAGTGTTGAAATTAGGGGATGGCAAAGAGAGAAGGGCAAGCAAGGGAAATCAAGGTCAAAGATGGGAAGTAGATCCAAATCCAAAAATGGAAGAATAACCTGCTAGAATTGTGGAAAGAAAGGACATGCAAAGAAAGATTGTTGGTTGAAAGAAGATCAGCATGAAGATAATAAAGAAGCAAAAGATGCAGGTATTATTGCACATGATGCTCTTATATTTTCTTTGGAGAGTCAGGTAGAATCATGGGTTTTAGATTCTGGTGCTTCTTTCCATGCAACCCCAAATAGAGAATTTTTCAATGATTATGTCCATGGAGACTTTGGAAAAGTTTATTTAGGGGATGATGAGCCTTGTCAAATTGTTGGCAAAGGAAAAGTGCAGCTGAAATTGTAGAATGGCAACACATGGGTGTTGAAGGATGTCATGCATGTACCCATCCTAAAGAGGAATCTAATTTTTGTAGGAAAGTTGGGTGATGAGGGTTGCACAGTAACTCTCATAGCTGAATCTTGGAAAGTTTCCAAGGGTGCACTTGTATTAGCAAGAGGTAAGAAAGTAGCTACACTTTATCTATTTACTTGTATTACTAATTATTCTCCTTTTGTTTTATCTACTTCAGATGTAGATGTAAAGTTGTGGCACTGTAGGCTTGGTCACATGAGTGAGAAGGGAATGCATGTTCTTAAGTCAAAAGGTAAGCTTTCAGATTTGAAAATCATAGATCTAGATTTTTGTGAGCATTGTATTTTTGGGAAATAGAAGAAAGTGAGGTTTCTCATAACTGGGTCAACAAAGAAGAAGCACAAGTTGGAGCTTGTTCACACAGACGTGTGGGGACCAACTCAGGGAGCTTCTATTGGAGGATCATAGTATTATGTTTCTTTCATTGATGATGCTACAAGAAAGGTATGGGTTTATTGCATAAAGAGAAAATCTGATGTTTTTGACACATTTAAGAAATAGAAAGCCTTGGTTTTCAATGAGAAGGTGATGTACAGTGATCAGCTCAAGAGGCTGAATAATAACGAGTAGGGAAATCTTGATTTAGATGAGGTTATGATCCAAAATGAGCTTGTGGGTAAAAATCATCACTCACAGGAAAATATAGACACCGACGTCAGTCAGGCAAAGACCGACATCGATCAGGCAGGAATCGACGTCGGTCATGTGAAGACTAAAGTCAGTGATGTCGAGCAGGTGGAAACTGGCATCGATTAGATGGCAACCAATGTCGATAAGGTCAGACAAGTGGAACCAACATTGGTCGGGTGCAGACCGAGAGATGACCGGGATCGGTCACTATCAAAAGGAAATTTGGGCAGACAACAAGCTGTCAATGAGTCTCAAACACCCATGAGGAGGTCTGAAAGGGTAAGTAAACCTCCAATTTGTTATTCCCCTTCTTTGTACTACTTGTTGCTCACTGATGGTGGAGAACCAGAAAGTTTTGATGAGGCAATGCAGGTAGAATCTAGGAAATAATGGGAGCATGGCATGAATGAGGAAATTGATTCCTTGGAAGAGAACCATACATGGGATTTGGTTGAGTTGCCAGCCAGAAAGAAAGCACTGAAAAACAAATGGGTTTACAGGTTAAAGGAAGGAGAGAATGGACAAGTGAGACATAAGGCTAGGTTATATGGTCTTAAACAAGCTCCAAGACAATGGTATTTGAGGTTTGATAGGTTTATGACAAAGCATGGCTTTAGTAAATGTCAATCTAACCATTGTGTTTATTTTACTAGATTGGATAATGGTAGCTATATTATCTTGTTACTGTATGTAGATGATATGCTTGTTACAGGTTCACAAATGCAAGAAATTACTGAGCTAAAGGTAAAATTAGCTCAGACATTTGCCATGAAGGATTTAGGAGCAGCAAAGAAAATCCTTGACATGAGTATTAAGAGAGATAGGAAAAATCACAGTTTGATTTTGTCTCAAGAGGATTATGTGAATAAGGTGTTGGAGAGGTTCTATATGTAGGATGCAAAACTGGTAAGCAAACCTATGGTTGGACACTTCAAGTTGAGCAAATAAGAGTGTCCTAAATCACGTGATGAGGTTGAGTACATGATTAAAGTTCCATATGCTTCAGTAGTTGGGAGCTTGATGTATGCATTGGTATGTACTAGACCTGATATTGTCCAAGCAGTGGGAGTTGTCAGCAAGTTTATGGCCAATCTAGGAAAGGAACACTGGAAAGCAGTTAAGTGGATTCTTAGATATTTGAGAGGGACCAGCAGTAGGCATTTATGATATGGAGGGTCAAACACTTATCTAAATGGGTATGTAGATTCGGATATGGCAGGTGACTTGGATGGTAGGAGAAACACCATAGGATATGTGTTCACTGTTGGTGGAGCAATGGTTAGTTGGATTTCAAAGTTGTAGAAGGTTGTTGCCCTATCTACTACAGAGGCAAAATACATTGCAATCATAGAGGCTAGCAAGGAAATGATATAGATGATACGATTCATGGAAGAGTTGGGAAAGGACCAAGAGAGTTGCAGATTATACAATGATAGTCAAAGTGCAATTCATTTGGCAAATAATTCAGCCTTTCATTCAAGAACCAAACATATATAGCTTAGGTACCACTTCATTAGATAGGTATTGGAGGATGGTCAGTTGAAGCTAGAAAAGATCCATACGGATAAGAACCCTGTTGATATGTTAACAAAGCTGATAACAAAGGAGAAGTTGAATCTTCATTCAACTTTTGTTGGTCTTCAAGATTGAACTTGAAGATGGAGAAACAAGCCAAAAACAAGTTAGAGGATGATGTTGTACAGGTACAGGTGCAGCTATTTATCTCCAAGTGGGAGATTGTTGAGTTGTGGAAATAAAAGCTTCATTGATGTGCAAATGTGGAGGTTGCTGGGTTACACAATAACCGACATCAGTCAGAGCCAACTGAAATCAGTTAGGGGTCGACCGACATTAGTTATCTTAGCTACATAGTAACTGGCATTGGTTAGGGTTGGCTGGCATCGATCACCTTCAGACCGACATCAGTCATTTGTGCGTTTCTAGAATTATTCTAATTTTAGACAAACAATTAGTTTGCATGTAAAGACTAATTTTAGTCTTGAGTCCACTTTTCTAATTATTGTTTGCTTTGGGTTCTATTTAAGAGACCCATGGGGCTATATTATAATGTGAGAAAGATCAATTAGATATGCAGGGTGCAAGATCAAGAAGATCTGCAAGGTGCAAGATCAAGAAGATTTGCGAAAAAGGGTTAATAACTCAGTTATTGAGTTGGTTGTAATTGAGAGAGAGAGAGAGAGAACTCTTGAGGGAGAATTACTATACATATTTGAGGTGTGAGAAGAGAGATATTTCTTCACTGTATTTCCTTTTGGAAGAGTTTAATACAAGATTGGTTGTTTCTCGTATCTCCTATTCTTTGTTGTTTCTGATTTCTAGTTATTTATTACTTTTGGTTTAATTCTGTGTTTAGTTGCTTATACAAAAGTAATCAATTGTACTCTAAGGAGGTCCTAACAATTGGTATCAGAGCTATGTGTAGATCCTGACACCACTTACCATATCCTTTTAATGGATTTTGTATGCATATTGAATCTAAAAACATTTATAATGTTCAATATTTTAGATGCACTACCCGCATAATAGGTGTTAAGACCAGTACTGCTATTGATTTTATTCCCCTATCTACATCTTTACTTACCCATGAGATGTCTACCCAAGGTGTGGGGGAAACACAAGGTGTCTCATATATTTACATGCATATTTATGCATAGTTGACCCAATCTAATCCTATGATGAGTATGCATATTACATCATCAACCTTGCCTATTGCACATTCCCTTGAGCACACTATTATAGATCTGTAAGATAAGATGTTGCAATTAGAGTAAGGTATCTCTAAAGCATGTTTTTACTATGCATTTAATGATAATTTATTGACCAAACTATTTCCAATGATTCTATAATATTATGTATTGGCATGGGTTTATAATATTCCCTTCCAGTCTGTGCATGATTTTAACGCTTTGGACGACCATTTTATCACACATTTTTTAATAAAAATTGGTGAAAAACTATCTTATGATAAATTTCCAAGATTAATAAATAACCCAACAAAAATTTCCATGGTTATGTGTTTCATTATAAAATTGTGCTTGCTAAGATATAAAATCACATGCTTGACAAGGAGCTATGAAACATATTCAAACAAAGTTTTTTGGACCCATTACATGAATCTGTTATGTTTAAGTTGTTTCAATATTTTAACCATTTATGTAATATAATCAAAGATCATGAAGTTAAGCTCCTTGCTATGACCAAAATTCACTGTCTCTAATCTTTATAGTGCAAAGTCTCAATATATTAAAAAATTAAGTCTAAATGGAATGATACTAGATATAAGGCACAAGAAATAGTTAATATAGTAACACAACTTGATGGAGATGCCAAATTAGATCTCTTATTGGACCCCTCTCAATACTATGATATTCATTAATACAAAAATAATCTGTAAGTATAAATAGTTGATAATGTGCCTATTTTTAACGAATATTGTATGAATATTGGATCTTCCCAACCTACTATGTCTAATGCATCTATTTTGGATCAAATAAATATTATGAAATAATCCTTATATTAAATATGTCTAAGGATCACATCACTCAAAGACAAGTTGTGCATATAAAAAATTATGCACACATAAATTTCATTTGCATATTTTCTTCTCCATATACCTCATCTCAAATATGGATCTAAAATCAATAAAAAAATATAATCAATAGGTCAAATGCTTCACATAAGGCCAATATGTCACCTATTTCAATGTTAAGGAATATACTTTTTAATAAATTGATCACCTTACCTCCTTCACATCCTACACATAAATCCAGATATTATTGTGCTTATCATCAAATGCATGGACATCATATAGATAGTTTTTTCAACTTGAAAAATTAAATACAAAATATGGATAAACAAGAAAATATACCCAAGAAAAAGGTTCCTAAAAAGTAAATTCAAAATTAGTATGTTCCTAAAAAGACTAATGGTATAAACATGGTTTCTAAGAATTAAAACACTATATCTACTTCATGCATAGAGAAAAATGATAAATGCAATATAAAAAAAATCTATGATTACATCTACAAGTTAAGAACCAAAAGGATAAATTCTTTCTCTGCCTTGCCCTTAGGAAATGACATCTAATCTTTCTACAAATCCAAATAAGAAATAAGACATTGATAATTATGAACATACTAAATCAAAATATGAATCTAATAAGACAATTCTAATATATTATGTAGTTGTTTATACATACCCTAATACAAATACATAAGATGACTAATAATTTTGATAATATCCATAATTGGTATTAGAGTGATAATGAAAAAGATCATACTAGTGATATAGGCCAAGAGGTTCCCATTTTTACCTTTGATATAGTAACAAACTCAACATGTGGTTTCATTTATGATACAATCACACTCCATGGCTATCACATTGATGGGATAATTAGTTAGCATATTTTCACATTTCAAATATACCAAAATACAAAAAATCAAATAATTATAAAAAACATTCAAAATATTTAAAACAACAAATATCAAAACCTAAACATGAAATGATTGTTAAATTACACTATTTACATATGTTATTTATCACATTTCTAGTAGATATCATATTATTTTCATACACACATACATTTCATGAGGTATATGAGTGCAATGCAAGAAATAAAAATTATACATGGACACATAAATGTTGGACCTTTCCTATATCTAGGGGTTATGCCAATGTTAGGGGCATCTACTTCCACATGTTACATTATCATAGGTTATATATTTTTATGACCTTTTCACCATATTAAGTTATATACATTATTTTTCAAGTTACTCATTTCTCACATAGTACTACATTGATATGTTACTTTACTATGATTTTATATGGATAGTGTAGACTAGTTTTCACTTGTTCTATGATTCATTGATGTTGTTACTTTTGCGTGATAAATTATTTATTGCTCGTCTATTATGTGCGCCCTTGGAATTATTTTTTGTTGGGACATATTTATGTCCTTTCCACATGGGTCCTTAGCCTTGTTTATTATGAAACTTTTTTCCCCCTTGTAGCTCCTTAGGCTTATTTGTTAGTGGCATATTTATGTCCCTTATTTTTATCCCCTTGGCCTTATGTGTGACAGTATATACTATTGTGTGAGATTGTGTGTCGAGCTTGTTGAGGTTGTGAAATTTTATGTTTGTTGGTGTCATGATCCACATCATACACCTCCCTTTTGTGTGTTGTCCATCATTTATATCATGCACTTCCTTACTATGTAGACTTATTTAGTTGTAATTACTAACACGTGTTTCATAGATACATATATCTTGACATACCACTTATATTACCTTGAATTTCATATATTACATACATACCTTGATGTTATATATTACTATGATGACATACTCTTCACATGTTGACATGCCTTTACATTATGTTATCTTTATACATGACATGATACAATTTACTTCTCATTTAAAATGAGTGATTTTCAAGATCCATGCCTCACCTCAATAGAGGGACATTTTAGTGGGATTTTTCATAGATAATAAAGCCTTCATGAGTATATTTGAGTACAATATATAGATTTTAGAGTTTATATGTGATTTAGATATCATATTAGGATAGTTATTTGTAATTTATAGACATATTTTGGTGGCATATGTATGGCATGTGTACTCCATTTTACACTCCATGAGTTACTAATTTCATATTGATATAGATTCTAATATATTTGGGGGCATATATAAGGCATGTATACTCTATTTTACATAACAGATTCAACAGGGAATGATGTTGGATCATGCACATATACACTATTTCAATTTTAGTTGGGAATGATGTTGGTTCATGCACATATATATTATTTTATATTTTAAGTGGGTATGATGATAGTTCATGCACATTATGACAAGTTAAATTGACATTGATTTAGTGGCACATGATTCTAGTTCATGCACATTTAAAAAAAAATCATCTTTGAAGTTATTTATCAAGTATATTCAAGTGTGAAACAAATTTGAATCTATAAATCTATCTACAACATTTGATTCATGATATTTGAGGTAATTGACATTGATATTTAGTGATTCTAAACAACCATGGCATTACCTATAGCAAACCTATTTTGTGGTTCCCACCTTTTCATACTAGGTTTAAAAGATCAATGTTGGATTAGTTACATTGGGTTGAGGTAATTTATCTTCTAATCCATCCTTTCCTTCGTCAAAATTTAAAGGTATTGGTAACTTATAATTTCACCATGTTCTCCATGTTATTCAATAAATAAATAATTATCCAATGTTTAGACAAGGAATCATCTCCAAAATATCTCATGGAAATGTAATTTACTCACATACATGTGTACTCCTTCCTTACTCTTTCAAATTTTAAGTTTAAGGTATATTTCAAATTTTAAATTTAATTATATGGGAATTAACTAGTACACTCTCATTGTAATTTTTTTATTGGAATATATTTCACATTTGGAGTCTTCTCATAAATAAAAGTTTGTTGTAAACACTCAAGTATATCTTTATCCATTTACTCTAGTGTTTTTATTGCATTATAATACTATAATAAAAGGGGGCCATTTGTACACACTAAAATTTGGTATTTGACACTTGGTAATGTCAATATTGACCTAAAGTTATCCTACCTGACTTGTACATCCCCAAATATCTCTTATTATCCATTATTACACATTTTCATGTTAGTTGTGAGCTAATCCATTCTAAGTTGCTATCAGTCACTTATAGGAAATGTCAAGTTTGTGCTAAATTAGTTAAATATTCTACTCAAACATTTTGAGAGAATAAAATTTCCATTCTTATCTCTAAAACAATAACATCATACTCAAATATTAAAATTTATGTTATTATCCTATAGTAGATGTTATGACACTTTGCTAGCAATGGTTATTTTCAAAATCAAATCATTCCCATAGGTTAACCCATTTACCTAGCTTGTCTGTGGCACATGAAATTATCTGATTGAGCATATATAAATACAAATCAAGGTTAATCTTATTAACCATATGTAATTCTCAAGTACAACACTACACATTGATAAAATCTATCATATTCTTCCTAGATTAAAAATCAATCACTAAGAGCAATCATTAGCCAATTTTGAAGCACAAAAATTTAGGTCAAGAGTCAACATTATTAAGATCAAAACTATATTTATAGGTGTATTTATTTAGGAAAAAACACAATTACATATTCACACTAAGGGGAATAACTATGTGTAGATTGAATTCCATCTTCCAAGTATTAGATACATAGGCAATAATAAATCATCAATAAGGGTGATTGGGGTTAGCTTAGACCAATTACACTTCCTCACTTTTTACATATTTTTATCCTTACTAAGTGGACCTAGGGATTCAAGGAGAAGGAAACTAATTTTTTAAGTCACACATATAGTCAAGGGTCAAATATTGCACATTCAAAAACATATCAAGCAGATGTATCACATTATACAATTATAGAGAAGCAAAATATCTCAAGACAATAATGTCAACCTCAAGTCACCTATGTTTGATGAATCCACCATAGACCTGATAGTAGTAACTCTACATATACAGAGACAATTCAATATCGATCAAAATCACAGGTCCCATTCTAATCCATTTACAATGTCAAAACACATTCACAATTAATCAATCAAATAGTAAAGCTAAGTATCTTATTCTTTGTTATACTTTCCATAGATGGAAAATTTAATTATCAAGTCAATTCCAATATTGTAAATTCATATTTATGATTGAATTATTTATATTAAAATCTAGATTAATTACTCTAGTTTATCCTATTATGATTCACATTATTCTAAAATAGGGTAGAAAACTACCAACAATGCTCTGTGCTTGAAAAAATAAGAAAAAATGTTGGAGGACCTAGTTTTTATATCATGGAAAAGACATTGTTTTATCTATTGTAAGTAGTTAGGTGATATTGTATTTTCTTAAAATCAATGTATCCAATATCAAATTTCATTATTTTTTCTATATTTTGATTGTATTGGACATATTTTACTACTAATTTTCTACCTTTTAAATATTATTTCTTGATTAGAATCTAATACATCTACCCACTTGATATAAAATGATCATAATCACTTTAAAAATAGACCATGAATATGATATGCAAATATATGATCATAATGCATCAATTCACACTGTGTAATTTTAAGGTATGACATTTTTTAATAACATTACTATCATGAGGATCATTAAATAAAAGAGTTGGAAAGTTTATTTTCTTTGAAAATATACCATGTAAAATACCAAGAAGTCATTGACCCTCAATGGAATCAATTTATATTAATTTATCTTTCAAATCATGGATGCATACTACATTTATAAATCCATGAACCATAGTGTCACCATCATTAGTATCATAATTATCTTCATCTATAATATCACTAGCAAGTTAACTTTTATTGTTTATATTATCATCAACAATGGTGCAAATAAAATGATCATATTTATGGTTTAGTTTCACATTTTCCATGCGTTACAATGTTATTTCACATAATTATTTTAAATATTTCATTATAATATTTGTATGAACATTTTTTGATTGATAAGGATTTTTATATTCTATGCGATGATTTAGCTCAACAATAATAATTTATGTTTATTTTACGTATTATGGTAGTGCTCTTTGTGTTATGTCAATGTTTGAAGGCACATTTATTATTGCTCATTTCAATTAAAATTGAGGTTTTAAGTATGAATGACGTTTGATTTGTGCAAATGTTATTCTACTTACAATCAATCTTTCTTCAAGATCAACAACATGGATACATATGGAAACAAAGGATTCAAGTCAATGCAGTCAAATAATGTAAATTTTAGCAAGGATTTATTTCTAAAATACCTATAAAAAGTACAACATATGTTTTTTTCTTATCTTATTGCATTAGTTTTAATCGTTTAGAAATATGTTGTTTTTTTAATTCCCCAAATTTAGTCATATTTAACTTAAAATGCAATTCATTGTAAATTAAGGAGCTATGTATTGGTGTGTCATGTACTTATTTTTTAATATTTGAATACAATGATTGGATTTTTATTTGATGACTATAGTATTTTTAATCTCATATTTGATGTCTATAGTATTTTTAATCTCATATTTAAGACATCAAAATGATTTCCTAGATGGTTTTATGATGATTTTTTTTCAAAAAAAACTACAACTAATATGTTCACTTTAGCAAGATGTTGATGTGTCATTATTTTCCTTGTACAATGTTTATAGCTCATTACAATAGTTTTCTTATCTACTATAGTATAATTCATTTGTTACAAGGAGTTATTCAATGGTTTCATTGATTTTTTCTATTTTTCAATAAAATTTTGTTCGCTTGGTTTATATATCAAAGTGGATTATATATCTTTTATGTTTTATGTCTTACAATGACTGGATTTCATTTGAACAATTTGCTTATCTCATATTATATTTTTGAGTATCGTAAGGATTTGATTGATGTTTTTATTGATGTCTTCTCTTATTCATGTAAATTTATAACAAGTTGGGTTAAATATCTTTCATTTAATGGTTTATAATGAATATGACCTATGCATGATTCAAAATATATAAATTTATATATCAGCCAAGGTTTCAAACATGTATAAAACTATAGCATGTTATTTATAAACTAGTGTTCTTGACATGTAGAGTACACTTTAAAGATATCCATTGTTTATAACTCCCACACTTGAATTTTCACATTAAGCATAATCACTAGCCACTACAAGCAAAATTTATTATCTTCAATTCCTCTTATTCAATATGGTATAACCATGTTTAATAATAAATCTTTGCCAAGATGACATGTGCAGTATGTTCTTTATGACATTTATATAAAGTTAACTTTTTAAACAAGATAATGCATTTTTTTTCCAAAAAAGCATGCATTTAAAAAATATTGTGTTGCATATCATCTTAGACTTTTAACATCATATTATTCATTTCATAGATGGAAAATAGAGTTGAAAAAGGTCTTGTACCACTCGTCAATGTTATTGATAGCTCTGCAAAAACCAATTATTTTAATTTCATGTAAAAATTATTTCCCAAAATTATTTCTAATATAGTCCATTTAATTTCTAGATACAAACACCTAAATTTAACACCATACCATTAACCCTAGTGTCTTATCTTGAATTTATCATATTTGGAAAACTTGTACATTTTAGCCTATTTATAAGACAATATCAACCTCACATAAGTCTACACTTAGTCCAAAGAGCCTAAAAATACCTCAACACTTACAAAAAAGTTATCCATTAACACATTTGGACTATTGTTCCCTTATTAGCTAGCCATTTATTAAAAACAAATCCTAACTTATCCCTAGGACATACTTGTGTATTATACAGGTATGTCAAGGACAAACCCACACACTATGTAGGTTGGTCCCTTTTATCTTTATTTTCCCATTTTCACTTTGTTTTTGATTGTGTACCTTTAACTTTTCATTTTTACATTTCTAAATTCAGCTGGCATGCATAATTTATCCTAGATAGGATTATATATACGAGGTTTTTTCAAAACATAAAAAAGGGGAGAGCTACACATATCCAAAATGGATAAATGCTTTAATAAAAGTCACATCGAAGGTCAAGCCTAAAGGCAAGCATCAAATCCTTCATACTTATGATATTTTCATTCTATCTTAGTCTCTCATAATTACCCTTATGATAAATGGGGGTATTAAACTACAATAGTTTCAATATCACTTATAAGGATAAGAGGTTACAAAAATTCATTAGAGCTATTCCATCCACACACTCATATAAATATATAGAGGTTAGATTTTAAGTGTTCGAGATACATAGTTTGTAATTTTTTTGGTGGTTCCCTAACTCCATTACTTTTGTTTATTTTTAGAATGTCAAACTAGGTCAAGGAGGATATTATTATAATCTACACACTCTACCTAATAGATATATGAAGTGAAAATACAAGCATAACAGGAAAGAGACAATGCATAAGTGATAGAAAAGTTAGTCTACAAAACCCTAGTAGGATAAACATGGTTATAAGAGATAGATGCAGCTAGAGTAAGAATATTAAATCTAGATATATATAAGACACACCTGTACAATGTATGGGTATGTCTAGGAGAAATTTATAGTTTATAAATTTTAGGATTAGGTTGCATGTAGTTAGCATAGTTAGTTTACAAGATGATATATCAAGAACAAGAAAGAGTTGTGGTCATTCCTTATCCCTTTGTGATTTTTATTACCTAGCTTAAATTAATTTTGGCATTTATAATTGCTTATTTTTGTAGCCTATTAGATGGACTTGAATTTTATATTTTCATTCATGTTTACTTAGATCTATTTAATTTCAACTAGTTTATTCTTAGTTTATATAAAACCATAATTAAGGTAAAAATAAATGAATTGTGACTCTTTCAAACATTCAACTTCAGGTTTTTAAAACCCCCTTTCCTTTAGGACTTTCTTGATTTCATTAATTCTTATATTTTTATCCTAATATTTATTCACACTTCCTATCCATATGGTTTTTATACTTTTTATTTTATAGTTTGCTTAATTATTTTCCCTGAACTTGTGTATACATCTTTCAAGCCCTAACTCAAGCACAACAAAAAATAGTTTGATGATTTTATGGATCACATATCTCATATTCTTCATTATAATTTATACAATGAAGGTGATATTTGGAATGAAGATGAAGCTTATTGTGATGATAATAAATATGAAAGGATAATTCAACTTAATTTTAACCCTACTAGACCATGTGAAAATGCAAATAATAGGAATGTCATGAATGTCAATTTTTTTTACCACTTATGAATATGGAATGCCAAATTTCATGCATAAATATATTAATAATGAAATAAGTGATGAATCATTTTTCATTTATTTAAAATCATGTGTTTCTACTCTTCCTTTGAATGCAAACGTAAAAAATAACACAAAAATTAGAAACACTAGTCATTTTAATTTTCCATTGAGTACAAATGTTGAAAATAATGGTTGTGTTTATATTCTTCCTTTGAATAAACCTCTTCTCACTAAAATTATGCCAATGCATAAGCTTATAACCATGATTAATTGAAAAAATAAATTAAACAAAAACATAAGTACAAATTCTATCTTTAAAGGTCATGTCACTCGAGAAAAAAATATACAATCATATATACTTAACTATGGGACTCATGATTCATATTATGATACTATTTTTATAAGCCCTAATACTAGCCGTACACCAATCAAGAGAGATATTAATCCCTTAGCTAATCATCAAGAGACACCTACAACAAGTAATTCAAATATTTCAAAAATACAAAAAAAATAAAATAATTCAAATATTCAAAAACATTCAAAATATTCAAAAAAATAAAAATCATGACCTAAGCATGACATGAATTATAGATTGCACTATTTACATATGTTATTTATCACATATTTGGTAGATGGCATATTATTTTCATACACATTGTAGAAGATAAATTTGGATTTAACATGATAAACTAGTCTTATATAATTGGCAAATATCACTCATGACTCGAGCCTTTAGTTTAGGACATTTACACTATCACATGGCTCGTGTTTGCCATCTCTATGTTAACATAAAATTTGAATTGGTTAGCTATAGATGGTTCATGTTGATTAAGTTAAATTTAGTTAGGACTAATGTGACACAAGCGTTAGTATTTGTTAGAAACAAATATATTATGAATAAAATAAAAGAAGTGGATGTGCTCATTCACAATATTTAGTACACAGTACACAATAATTCTTACTCTAACTTCTCTCTATTAATATTTATATAATAACCATTGAATACAATGTTCTTCAATCTCTTTACACTATATTGGCATATGTTATTACAAATGTTATTCTTCTTTGTAACCTATTAATACTCTTCAATATCACATTTCAACTCTTATCTATGTTATCTCTATTATATTATAATGTTACGGTATAAATAATAACTAAATACTTTACAATTTAATGGTCAATTTTATGTGAGACATGCCTTTTCTCTAATTAGGTCATCCTTTCTTACTGTAATATTTTATTCCTTACCACATGTCTTGGTTTGTATAACCTTTGTTACATCAGATAGGAGAAGTATTTTTTCTACTATGATAAAGGTAATGGCTCTATGGTAATTGTGGCCTGGTCCTTGGTTGATTGAGAATACTACCAACATTTACTTAGATTTTATATCTTTATCTCATCCTCGAGAAAACTATAAATTATTGATAGGTACCAAACCAATCCACTTAACTTAAGAAAAATGTTGTATTAAAAAATGTGTGACTATGATGTGGATCTTCCATCTTTAGGTAGATATATTATGTATTTATTTATCAATTACTTAAAAAATAAATCCCAATTCAAAATGAGTTTCTTAGCTTCCATAATGTGATTGTTAATGTCTATGGCTGCCATCACTATGTCATTTGAAGTTACAAAGTTTTATATTATGTTCAAGTGTGCTTAATTTTCTTTGATTTAAGCTTCCATTATATTAATTTGAGTGCGAAGGTAAGTGTCATAGTCCTCCATGTCCTCACAGATGGATATGCATTGACCCTATTTTTCCTTGTATTATTCATGTAGTACATCATTTGAGCTCTTTTTTCTTTGAAAAGAATATGTTGGGATCCAAAGCTAGTTAAAGCAACACTCAACTATTTTTCCATCACTTCTAGTTTTGCCTTTTTATCCTAAGGCCATAGGGGTACATGATAGAGTAAACAAAGTAAGTGGATGCATCTTCCAATGTTACATGTAGTTTCTTAACTTACTCTTTATATTGAGCTTATTTAACCTAATTTTATCCTCGAAGTGGTCCTAAAAACTCTTCCTTATATTTCTCACTAGTCTCAATATTTATTAGGATTGTATACATTACATCCCCTACATGGCTTATAAAATTATCTACAATTTTCTCCAATTATTGTTCTATTAGTAAGGTTATAACTGGGCTATAATATGGTTGAGAGGTGGTTAATGCATTTAGACATGTTTTAATGCCTTATTCAAGGTTCACACACTGTGTCATCTAATATCTATTGGCATTCTAAATGAGGGTCTCTCCAACCATTTATTTTTATATTAGGGTTAGATTCTACAAGGGTACTTGAGTTTTCCCTCCTACATTAGGTTGAATAAAACATGTTAGCACCATGATGGTGGATGTTGTTTGTTTGTACCTTATTAGTTATACTTTTATCCTCTTCAATGGATTCATATGAGTAGCTATAATAATATGGATAGTTCCCATTATTCCCAAAGTGTTATATGCTAGATTTTGAGTGGCATCCCCTGTTGCCCTAGAACTTATAGAGGGGCTACTCACTTCCTTTCCTTTCCCCTTTACTTCTTATTCTAGTTTTTTTTTCTTTTTTCCTCCTCATTTTTCTTCTCTACCTCCCTTTCCCTTCACTTTTCCTCATCTAGTTTTTTTTTCTTCATTTTTGTTTCTTTTCTCCTCTATGTTTTTCTTTTGTTCCTCTGCTACTACTTTATTATTTCTCTCCTATTTGACCCTTCTTTCCTCCTATGATTTTCTTGTATTTTCCTCACTTTTATTTTTTTTCTTCTTATATTTTCTTCCTCTAACCTACCTTTTTCATCTAGTTATTTTTCTAATTCCCTTCTCTCTGTTGCTTCTTTTTTTGCCTTCTCTTTTTCTAAAAAATGTTTAGCCTGTTTTGTGGTTAATTATTCAATATCATAGATTTTTATGTTTTCCTCAACTAGTTATTTCTCTCGTTATATATTTTAATGAATTATTGCATAATCCAGTTCTTTTACCTATTGTAATTACTTTTTTTTCTAAGGCTTCTGATATTAATTATGTTTTATTCTCAACTCCATTTGTTGGAGTTGTCTCATCCTTTCTTGGTCAAATGGAGACATAATTGATTATTATATAGTTTTCTTAAGTTCCTCCTTATGATATTTATCTACTATCAATTTAGCCTTTTTGCTCTTCTCTTTTGTTTTTATAATTATTTTGGGAGTCCTATTATAAAATCTAATTTAAATGGACTCAACTCGGTGTAGTCCAAAATAGCTCTAACGACTATATGTCATCATTATGTATTTTCATTTTTATATAAGTTTCCTATTGTGCATATTCCTCATTTTCTATGGCACATTCCTAGAAATTTATTCATGTCAGGTACCTATGTGGTATTATATCTATCTTTACTTATTTCTATTTACTCTTAGTCCCATTTTTCTAAGGACTCTATTTCAGAATATGTAATAAGATTTTCCTTTTTGCCTTTGATTTTCACTACTTTATATTTCTCTTTCCTTTTTCGATTAGCTATGGTAAAGAACTTCTTCCTCTTTTCCCTCCACTCATTTTTATCAAAGTTTGCCTAGCCACCAAAGATGTTGTATGGGGACCTATTTTTATTATGTTTGATTTTTTTTTGGATTTTGAGGAGGTCTTCTCCTCTATTTTAAATGTATTTACCTTTAAAGAGTATGAAAGCATCCCCATTGCTACCATTTATTATTTGACTAATTCCTCCCTGGTAGCAGAATCCTTGACTATGAAGGTAGTATTCTCCTCTTCTTCATCTATAACCATGGCCTTTCCACTCCTAAGTTTCTCCATTTAATCTTGAGGATCTGCATATATTAGGGTTAACCAAAATTAGTTTTATGTCTCCCTATAGTGGTGGTGTTTTTTATTCCCATGTTTCTTATTCTTAAAATATATTACAACTACCACCTGCCTCCTTTATAAATTATGCAAACCTAGGGTCCCACGATAGACTATGATCCCTAATTATCATTGCTTCAACTTGTTCATCACTCATTTCATAGGGAAGGGGTGGGAGTGATGTATCTCTTCTAGAAAATGGTTCTATATAAATGTTATCATTATCTACTATGAATTTGAATTTGATATAATACTTCTAAACTATATATTTTGAAATACAAAATCTACCGGCTACCATATTTTATATTATTTTCTCCCATGCTAGAAAATTTCTTGTACTACAAGGATGTCTACTAATGCAACTGATATATGGGCTCTTATTGGTGTATTTTGATCCCATTGAACTAACACTTCTTGACTAGGAATAATCTATGTAAAATACATGGCTAACACTAAAATAAGTGAGTTGTAGCAAAAGGCATGTGTACCTTTCTTGATTTTGTAGAGGTTATCTAGGTATTCTTTATATAGTATGGTAGCCAAGTCGTATTATATGCCAATTGAATTCATATCCCATGCTACTTGAACACTCTAAATTATCACTGAGTCTTTCCTATTTATGTAATATACCTTCCATTCAATTACCCTTGTAGCAAAATGTACTTTAGGGGCTTTGATTTTTTGAATGGATAGAGCTTGATTGTTAAAACTTGTCCCTATAAGCATGTATACTAAATTTATGCTAACAATTTTCTTCCCATCATATTTTTGGGTGTTATTCCTTTTATGTATAAGTCTAGTGATCATGTAGATGATATCTTGTGTGACGTGGTAGGGTTGATCTAAGTAAAAAATGTCCCTATGGGATTAGCTCAATAGTACTTTTGTAACACTTTCCATCAATCTTAAATATGGGAAATAACTCCACACCTCTAATTTAAAGTTTGTTTTGATGTTATATTCCTTTTTGTGTTTAAGTTGCTTTATTTTTGGATTCAACTACATCATTATGCATTTATCTATCTCTAAGAATCTATGGTCAATTTCTACCAAATGTGACTGAATATATTTGTATGTCTTTTAAATGTGTCACTAGAGAGGGCATGCTAGAGAAGGCCCCAATTGGATCCAAAATATTTGATTTTATGTAGTGTTTATTGTATTTTGGCTACTTAATGTACTCAATAGAAATAATTTGATATATCTCCATCTTCACTAGCTTTGTATCTTTGAAAAATAGCTTAAAACATAGCAAAAATCCTTCACATGAAATTTATATGGAATGTTAATACTTAAATTCTTGTGTATTTTTTCATTAGAGAAACCCTTATTTTATAATGCATTTGATCTATCTATTAATTATGGTGTTTAGTTTGAGTATTAACTCATATTTATTTTATTTTTTTTCATCCATCTTGTATGCTTTGGTGTTTATTTTAATTATCTTTTCACCTTTCTCTCATTTATTTTTATCTTATCCTTATGATTTCATCATTTTTAGTAGCTTTTCATTTGTGCTTGTAGTTCTCACCATCGACCCATTTGATTCTTTTAACTTGTATTTTTTATTTCCAAACTAATTTATATAATATATTATTCTACAAAAACAAACTCAACTACTCTTATGTATTTCCACCCTTATTATATTACGACTATACTTATTTTTTTTCCACAATTACATCTTTTCTTATCATATATTTCACTCTATTAACTACTTACTTTGGGGATATACATTTTTTTCCTACTCCTTTTCCATTTTTTATCTTTTTCTATTTATTCTTCTCATCACCCATTTCTTCCCATTTCCTACTTTTATTACTTATCCTACTAAGATGTTTTGACACGATCAGGCAACTAGGTACCAAGATAGTTGGTATAGGTCACCACATTATCCTTTATTCAACATACACACTAAGAGGATAATGCCAACCTAAGGAGAAGGTAACACGATCTATGACCAAAAACTTAAATGTATGGTATATTTTATCACAATACTTTATACCTAACTTCACCTAGTTAGAAGGACAATGTCACCTCATAAGTTCCTTTATTATTCATCGTAGTGCTTATAGTGTAGAGTTTTAGTCAGAATCCATTCACAAACCCTTTTCAGAGTGTGTCTACAAGTATTCTTAGTTTTATTTCTCCTGCTTCTAATATATCCTCAATTATATAGGGTCTAAGCCATCTTATCTTCAACTTTCCCATCTTTTTATAATTGATATCATATAACAGGACATTATCTTCAACCTAAAACCCCTTGACCTTAATATGTCTATCATGCCAATATTTTTGGCATCTTTTCTCTTGACTTTCATTATATGATACTAAAAATCTCTTTTCATCCAAATTTTACAATTCTATCATTCTCTCTTGAAGAGAATCCTTCTCATTTATTCCATATTCTATTGTAATTCTTAAACTTGGTAGTATGTACTTAATCTATACTACCACTTCTAGGCCATATACTAACTAAAAGGGGCAATACTTAGTTAATATTTTATAGGGAGTACAATAATTCCCTAATATAGTTGGTATCTTAATATCCCAGTCTTTGATATTTGTATTACATACTTTGGTTAATGCCTTATTAAATGCCTCAACAATGTCATTTTATTGAGGGTGGTAAGGAGTAATCCTATTATGCTAGATAAAGAAGTACTTAAGTAATTTCATAATTATATTGTTGACAAAATGCTTACCTGATCATTTGTTATGCTTAATGGGCATCCAAACTATGTGATTATATTTTTGTACATGAACTTTGTCATAGTCTTGGTTGTATAATCATTTGTAGGCATTATTTTTTCCCATCTTTCTAGGTATTCATTCCCAATATTAATGAATCTAACATTACTATTTCTTTCATTAGGTTTGATAGGACATATAAAATATATGGCCCATTTCTTAAATGGGGTTAATGCTAACACTGGGTGAAGGGGCATCAAATCTCCAGTGTTGGGTTTCCCCTCTTTATCATATGTCATAATTTATTGCATATTGATGTGAATATTTGAACAGTGTTGGCCACCATAGGCCTACTAATAGTATTTTCTTATTCATACTCTCTCCAAATTTAAGCCCTCCTAAAAATACATCATGGGCTTCTCTTAGTATATCATTCCTCTATTGTGGTAATGATACTCTCAACAATACCTCATATCTTCTTTATTATATAATTCTCCTTCGATTAACATTAATATAAATGCTTAGATCATCAATCTCTTTATTTTTAATTTACTATACTCTTCTAAAAACTCTCTATTATAAAGGAATTATACAATACTTTCCATATATTTGGGTATTGCTTCTACCTAAAAAAATGTGAGATCCAAGAAACTCATCCTTAATTAGTCCTATGTCTTCTCCTATAGTGACTCTAGATAGGTATTCAAGTCCATTATTCATTTTCCATATTTTTTCCACAATTTTAAATTCAAATTCTTGCAATAGCATTAGCCAACAGTAAATTATTCCTTGTATAAGTGGTTTTTTAATCAAATATTTGAGAGGCTCATGGTATTTAAATAAGATAAATAGAGTTTTACATAGATAAAGTTTGAATTTATGCACCACATACACCATAACAAGTGCCTCTCATTCTATGATAGAGTAATTTCTTTTCACCTTAGTTAATTTCCTACTTGCAAATGAAATTGGATTATCTATGTTTCTGTAAGGTTATGCCAACACCACTCCTATTACTATTCCATATGCATCCATATGAACATGGAATGGAATCTTCTAATCCAAAAACACTAGTATCAGGGCATCCAAAATCTTTTTTTTTAAATATCAAATGATTTTTGATGCTATGTTAACCAATATAGTGATTGGTTATGCCATTTTTTTAATAGATTTTCTATTGGTGCACTTATGGCTACACAGTTTCTTATAAATCTATGGTGATAACTGGTATAACCCAATATTTTCATAGCCTCCTTTTGTGTCTTAGGGAGAGATATTTAATTTTGAGTGGATCTACCATCAATCCCTATTTGTATATTATGTGCCATAGTGAAGTACCAAATGGTGTGGAAAAAATGCATTTATTTATACTAAGAGAAATGTTCAGTTGGTGACATTTTTGGAACATTAGCCTTATCACTTAAACATAATCCTTAATCAAGCCATACAAGATACACTTCTAAAAAATCATATATAAAATATCTGAATGCATTCGCCATTATGTGGGTAAACACAATCAACACATTTTTTAATCCAAAGGGAATAACTTTATACATAAAGGATCCCCATTCCAAATCAAATGTAGTATTTGAATGATATTCAGGTTCTATTCATACTTTATGATATCCAGATAATCCATTGATGAAGGAATGGATCTATCTTCCCATAACACTTTCCAATATCTCTTTGATAAATAGTGTTGAGAAGGGATAATGTAAATAGGCCTTATTCAACTCTTTATAGTCAACATAGATGCGTATTTATCTAGTTTTATTTTTTTGAATTACCATATGACTAATCCATTTTGTGTCCTCTATAAGGGTTATTATGCCACTAGCTATCATCTTATCCAACTCAGTTTCTACTTTTGCCTTAACACTAGGATTCAATTAGTATGGTCATTTCTGCAAGGGTTTTATATCATCTTTCAATTAAATTTTCAAATTTCTAAATTTGTGTTTTATTCCTTTTATATCCATGAATGTTCTTGGGAATATATACTTGAATTCCCTTAGTAATTACAATATCTTATCCACTTCTTCTACCCATTAATTTCCTACTTTGGCCATTTTATGATTGCCCTCCATAGCTATGTTTTCCTCTCTGATTTTAAGTGGATTATAAAAGTATTGCATTTTATCCTTTGTAGTATCTAAGAATTATCTCTCTCCTTCCTCGATGTCAATTTTTATGTTTTCTAGTTTTTCCTCATCCTCCTCTTGTTTTATGATTTTTCTACAATATACCATATTATTGTGTTCTTTTATTTTGTTGTTTTTATTTCTTTGATGATTCTCTTATAATTGTACCAATTTTTTACCAATCATCCATATGTCCTACTATTATTTCTTATATTTTTATTTTATTAATTTTTTGCTTTATGGTAGAGTCTTACATTAATAAAAATATTTTTATCTTTCACAATGCTTGACAGACCCTAGTATATGGATCTTAAAAGTTGAAAGTTTTGTAATATACTATTTTTAGGTCTTCCCATCTACCAGTTCCTTTTTGCATCTTTTGATGCATGTGCCATGTTTTTAGAAATGCATCTAATATCTGGTAAAATAATTATGCCCACATGCACATGTTGGTTTCACCTCTTGTAGTCTATAACTTTTCACATTGTTCAATGTGTCTCCTTAGATTTATTGTTCTCACATAGTTAAATATTTATAGAAAATAAATTTATAGCTTAATAAACCTTGTCTTAAGTAATATACCAGAGATTTTACAACTTTTTATGGTGTTTTTTTTAGTGTTCTACCACCTTGAGATAGTGGTAGTTAATGTTTCATCAATGGCCTTCAACCTTATTTCCTCATGGGGGAATTGTCGGGGAATCCAAGAACAAACACACTTGTTCTGATCCCACTTGTTAGGATCTTGCTCCTCAGAAAGAGCACAATATGATTACCAAATATAAGCAATTAAACATGCAAAAATATACCAGAAGTACAAGTAACTAGAATTCACCAATATCACAGAATATGAGAGATAATACACTATCTTGTATTAAAATTTGTACAAAAAAGAATACAATAAAGAGCCACCACACTCTTCCACCTTACAGAGGCTCGCTACACCTCAAGTGTATAGTAATTATTCTTCAAAACACTCTTCTACCAAAAATGGTCCCAACACACAACTCACACACAGAATTGGTGTTCACCTCTCCAACCAGTCAGTAATAACCCTGCCAGTACACCAAGCACTCTATAGTACTTCAAGTTGATCTCCCATGAACCTGCAACCTGCAATTCAACAGACCATACTTACACATGTAGATCTCCTATGAGCTTGCAACAACCTACAACTCAATGATCTTACAACGGAAGGATCTTCCTTGCCTTCCTTATCAGCTCATAATTACAATACATGCCAATGGATCTATAAATAGATCCCAGACTTAAACAATAACTTAGACTCTTAATTTGGAATGATTATCCATGCAGCTCAAGACTCGAAATAGTCTTTACATGTAAACACTCCATTCACTTAACTAACTGTTCATGCAACGAATAGTTCTAGAACACACAGGCGACCGACGCCGGTCCTTGCTTGCCTGGTGCTGCTGACATTGGCCGACTTCCTACCGATGCCAGTTGCCTTTTGCTTCATCTTGACCGACGTTGGTCATGCTGTCGATGCCAGTGCTTCTAGATCTTTAGCAACCACCTGTTTCTTTGTATGCAACAAGTTGAAGCTTTTAGCTCCACAACCTAACAATCTCCCACTTGGAGATAAACAACTACAACTGTACCTGTACCTATACTTTGTCTAGTTTGTTCCCTTGGCTCTATATCCCTCCTCAAGATCACTATTGAAGACCAACCACCACACACCCTGTGGTGCAACTTATGTCATCCAAATCACTTGCCACATCCACATCTACAAACCATGTAGAAAATAACTTGAACCTGCATAGCATGTGCACCTGCTGCTGGTCCCTCTAAGAATCCACTGAACTGCCCTCTAATGCTTCTTTCTTGGATTGGCTCCAAACTTGTGACAACTCCCAATGCTTGGGAAAACTCAGGTCTAGTACATACCATGCACTTAACCTCATTATGTGAATCAAGACACTGTTCTGTGAACTGTCCAACTATCGGCATGCTAACCGGTCTCACACAATCATCCTGAAACAAAGTCAACATATGACCTTCCATGTCTCTAGAACACACTCATGCCAAAGAATCTTTCTGCTCCTATATTCCTCATGACACCCCTCTGAACTAGCTTTACCTTTAGTTTAGCAATACCCTGTATATGTAACCCTGCAATAAGCACATCATACAGTAATAGGATAATGTAGCTAATATTATCCAACCTGGTAAAGAGAAATGATCAAACCTCCATTGTCCTGTAGCTTATACAAGACCATATACCTTGGCCTTCTATCTCACGTATCCATTTCTACTCTTCTTCATCCTGAACATCTATTCATCTCTCAGTGCTTTCTTCCAGCTGGCAACTCCACCAAAAACTCATGTTTGGTTCTCCTCCAAGGAATCACATCCTCCATCCATGCCAAGCTCCCACTGTTTCCTAGATCTATCTGTTTTGCTTCTTCAATAACTTCCTAGTTCTATACAATAAGTGAGCAACAAGTAGTGTAAAGAAGGGAAATGATGAATTTGAGGCTTACATACCCTTTAAGTCCTCCATATGGGCACTTGAGACTCCTTGACAGCTTGCTGTCCACCCAAAATTCATCTTAGTGATCGATGCTAATCACATCTCAGTCTGCACCTGATCGATGTCAGTTCCCTGCGACTGCCTCATCGCTGATGTTGGTTTCCCCCTTGCCAATGCCGGTGTTTATCTACCCTGAGTCACTGACATCAAGCTGAACATAGTCGACGTTGGTCCCTGTTTGGACATTGATGCTGATTTTCCTGTCGTTGTCGGTCTCTGTGTTTTTCTAGTGAGAACTGACTTTTCCTTGTGAGCTCTTTTTGGATCAAACCCTTGTCCAAATCACCCTTGCTCTGATCAAAATTCTTTTGCCCCTTGTGCTGAACTCTGTCCATTATCTTCTCCTTGAAAACCAAAGCTTTCTTGTTCTTGTCACTAGCATCGGATTCCTCAAGAAACGTCACCTTCTTCTTCTACATATAGAAACCTTGATCCATGCCTTACAAATCCAAAAGCATATCCTTTGACTCAAGAACATGCATCTCTTTCTTATTCATGTGACCAAGCCTATTAAGCCACATCTTTGAATCTACAGCTAAAGTAGATAACCCAGAAAGAGAATCAGTAATACAAGTAGATAGATAAAGTGTACCTACTTTCTTACCTCTTGCTATAACAAGCGCACCCTTGGTAACCTTCCAAGAGTCCACTGTGAGAGTTACTGTGCAACCCTCATCACCCAAACTTCTTACAAAAATCAAATTCCACTCCAGAACTGGGACATGCATGACCTCCTTTAACACCCATGTGTTACCTGTCTGCAATTTTAGCTTCACTTTCCCTTTGCCAACCATCTGACAAGGCTTATCATCCCCTACACAAATTTTTCCAAAGTCTCCCTGGACATACTCATGAAAGGATTCCCTATTTGGGGATGCATGAAAAGAGGCACCAAAATTTAATACCCAAGATTCTACTTTATCCAAAGAACATACCAGAGCATCCTGTGCAACAAAATCTGCAACATCTGCTTCTTCTTCATGTCCTTCATGCTGATCTTCACCCGATCTGCAATCTCTCTTTAAGTGCCCTTGATTTCCACATTTCTAGCAGGTTATTCTGCCATACCTGGACTTGGATCTCTTGCCTATCTTTGACCTTGATCTCCCACACTCTATCTTCTCTCTTTGCCTTCTTCTACCTTCAACACTCAAAGCATTCCCTGATGATTCACCTGTGCTTTTCCTGCGTATCTCTTCATTCAAGATCACACTCACAATATCATCCACTTTTAAGATTTTTGAAGCAGATGCAGTATTAGAAACTGCCATTACCAAACTCTCCCAACTTTCAGGTAATGAACACAAGATTAAGAGAGCCTTAATTTCATCATCAAAAACAATATTGACTGAACTTAACTAGTTTACCAAACCATGGAAATCACTAAGATGACTATGTACAAATCCACATTCCAACATTTACAAATTAAATAATTGCTTCATAAGAAATACCTTATTCGAAGCCGAGGGTTTTTCATGTAAATTTGCCAAAGATTCCATCAACTCTACCGTTGTCTTACATTGTGATAAGCTAGAAATCACAAATGATGTAAGACTCAATCTTATAGATCCCAGATCCTTTCGATCAAGAACCTCCCATTCTTCATCCTTCATATCCTGGGGTTTGCAATCAACCCCAGCCAATAGTAAGTACAAATCTTTCTAATATAGATAATCCTCAATTTGCATCCTCCATAATTGATATTTCTTGCCATTAAACTTCTCCATTCGTAGCTTACTGTCCTCTGCCATTGCTCTACTCCCACTCAAAAAAAAATCCCTATGAGTAACCTGTAATCAACACACACTAACCAGATCTATCCAATCTATTAGTATCCCAACCTAAAAGCTCTGATACCAATTGTCGGGGAATCCAAGAACAAACACACTTGTTCTGATCCCACTTGTTAGAATCTTGATCCTCAGAAAGAGCACAATATGATTACCAAATATAAGCAATTAAACATGTGGAAATATACCGGAAGTACAAGTAACTAGAATTCACCAGTAACACAGAATATGAGAGACAATACACTATCTTGTATTAACATTTATATAGAAAAGAATACAATAAAGAGCCACCACACTCTTCCACCTTACAGAGGCTCGCTACACCTCAAGTGTATATTAATTCTTCTTTAAAACACTCTCCTACCAAAAACGGTTCCAACACACAACTCACACACAGAATTGGTGTTCACCTCTCCAACCAGTTAGTAATAACCCTGCCAGTACACCAAGCACTCTATAGTACTTCAAGTTGATCTCCCATGAACCTGCAACTTGCAATTCAACAGACCATACTTACACATGTAGATCTCCTATGAGCTTGCAACAACCTGCAACTCAATGATCTTACAATGGAAGGATCTTCTTTGCCTTCCTTATCAGCTCATAATTATAATACATGCCAATGGGTCTATAAATAGATCCTAGACTTAAACAATAACTTAGACTCTTAATTTGGAATGATTATCCACGCAGCTCAAGACTTGAAATAGCCTTTACATGCAAACACTCCATTCACTTAACTAACTATTCGTGCAATGAACAGTTTTGGAACACACAGGCGACTGACGTCGGTCCCTGCTTGCCTGGTGCTGCCGATGTCAGTTGACTTCCTGCCGATGCCGGTTGCCTTCTGCTTCATCTTGACTAACGTCGGTCATGTTGCCAATGCTAGTGCTTTTGGATCTTCAACAACCACCTGTTTCTTCATCTGCAACAAGTTGAAGCTTTTAGCTCCACAACCTAACAGGAATACCCTTATCAATTGTTTTAAGTAATCTTTAACAATCCTATTTATGATAAATTTGGATAATTTTTTATTGGAATTATATTATATGAATTAATCACTTCATCTCTATATTAATGAATTTTATAATGTGGTAGTGGTTTTCCCTTTACATGATATTTTCCTCATATAACATACCTTCCTTACTGTTGTTTTAGGCATCCCCTACATCTATGCTTGAATTTCATTCTCTGAAGTTGTTTACCTCTTCTTCTCTTAGTATTATTTCCCCTTCATCATTTAGATCATGGTCATATTATATTTTTGGAATTTACTTTAGTATGTATACACCATCCAATCATCAAATATATTCTCCTCATCATTAGACCATACTCATCTAACCATGTAGCTCCCATTCATGTTTCTTGTGGAAATAAGATTACCAAGACATTTCCTTAAAATGTAATTTCTTCTTTTATAGATTTTAATGAACCATTATAGTGTCAGGGGATCTCTAGCTGTACCAATTAGAGCACAATTGATTATTTTCTTATATGCAATTAAACACAGAATTATATCAGAATGATAAAGTAGCTAAAAACTTGAGACAACAAAGAATTTGAGAGACAATACACACTCTTGTATTAAATACTACTAGAAGAAAATACAATAAGGAAGATGCCACTTCTTCCTCCACCTCAAAAGCTTGCCACACCTCAAGACCTTCTTCCCTCTCTCTCTTGCTCAACACAACAACTCTAAAGCCTGAGTTATTATCCCTCCTTGAATGCTTCAGCTGATCTCTTTGACCTTGCTAGCTTCAATGCTTTTACTTGCCTTAGAATAATTACAATATATGCCTTATGGGTCTTTAAATAGGATCCCATGCTTACAAAAATAGAACTCTAGTTACAATAATTAGACACACAGCTCATGACTATAATTAGTCGCTTGACATGCAAACACTCACTTCACTTAACTGACTATTCGTCAATAGCAATTCTGAAAATACACAGGCGACCGATGCTAGTCCCTGCTTGTCTGGTGCTGCCGACATCGGCCGACTGTCTGTCGTCGCCAGTCTCCTTCTCCACTGTTTGTGACCGACATCGGCTATACTGCCGATGCCAGTTCCTCTGGTTCTTCAGCATCCTCTCTTGTGTCTGTAAATAGTTGAAGCTTTTAGCTCCACACCTTAACAATCTCCCACTATTTACACCTATACACCATCTATTTTTTTCTTTAGGCTCTGTATCCCTCTTCAAAGTCACTCTTGAAGACCAACCACCACGCAAACCTGTGATGCAATACCTATTTCTTATGCCACAAGAATTTTGCTGCTCCCCAAATTCTCCATGACATACTTCTGAACCAACTCTACCCTTAGCTCAAAAAACTCCTTGTATATGAAACCCTGCAACAAGTAACACAATACAGTAACAAGATAATGTAGCTAATATTATCCAACTTGGTAAAGATAAAATACAATGGTCAAACCTCCATTGTTCTGCAGCATAATCAAGACCATATACCATAGCCTTCTGTCTCATGTGTCCATCCACTCTCTTCTCTAAAATGGGAATCCATCCCTCTATCCAGTGCTTCCTTCCAACTAACAACTCTACCAACAAATACCTGTTTGGTTCTCCAAGGACTTACACTCCTCATCCGTGCCAAGCTCCCACTGTTTCTGGATTCTACCTGCATTGCTTCTTCCATCTTCCTAGTTTATGACTATCAATAAGCAATATAAAGAAGGTGAACAACGAATATGAGGTTCACATACCTTTCCTGACCTCCACATGGGTGTTTGAGACTTATTAATTCACCCAACATCCGTTCCAGTGACCGATCTTGACCATCTCCCAGTCTGCTTTTGATCGATGTTAGTTCCCTGCACTGACCCTGACTATCGATGTTGTTTCCCTGGCCAACGCCGGTGTCCCCCCCGCTGACGTCGATCCTTATGACCGACGTCAGACTTCTGTTGCCTGACCTACTGACCCTACTGGTCTGCACATGACTGATGTCGGTATCTGGATGACCAATGTCGGTCCCAAGTGACTGACATCGGTGTCTGTGTGTTCTTGTAAGTGATGAAATTTTCATCCGCGAGCTCATCTTGGATCAAACCTCTATCCATGCTGCCCTGCTCAGATTTATTCAGCCCCTGTGACTGATCTCTATCCTTCATCTCCTCCATAAACACCAAGGCTTCTTTGTTCCTGTCAAAAGCATCAAATTTCCTCTTTTTGAAATGAACTGTATCTATGCTTTTCAAATTTGAACACATACCTTTTGAATCAAGAACTTCCATTCCCTTCTTGTTCTTGTGACCAAGCCTATTAGGCCACATCTTTGAATCTACACCGGAAGTAAAATCAGTAATACAAGTAGACAAATAAAGAGTATCTACTTTCTTACCTCTTTCTAGAACAAGTGCTCCTTTGGTAACCTTCCAAGAATCTATTGTGAGGGTTATTGTGCATCCCTCATCTCCCAACCTTCCTATAGAAATTAGACTTTGCTTCAGAATTGGAACATGCATGACCTCTTTCAACACCCATGTGTTGTCAATCTGCAATCTCAGCTGCACTTTCCCTTGGCCAATAATCTGACAAGGCGTACCATCCCCTAAATAGAGCACTCCAAAATCTCCCTGTTCATACTCATAGAACAAATCTCTATTTGGGGATGCATGAAAAGATGAACCAGAATCTAAAATCCATGATCCTACCTGACTATCTCAAGAAAGCATGAGAGCATCCTGCATCACAATATTTGCATCCTTTGCTTCTTCCATACCTGCATGTTGATTCTCTTTATCTCTCAACCAACACTCCTTTGTATGTCCTTTCTTTCCACAAAACCAGCAGGTAATACCTTTGGACTCGGATCTCCTTCCTGACCTTGATTTCCCTTGCTCAACCTTTTCCCTTTGCCATCCCCTACTTTTTGCACTTAGAGCATTCCCTGATGATTCACTTGTGCTTCTCCTACGTATTTCTTCATTCAAGATCACACTCACAACATCATCAACTTTTAATATTTTAGAAGTAGATGCAGAATTACTTACTACCATAACCAAACCGCCCCAACTTTTAGGCAAAGAACATAAAATCAAGAGAGCCTTTACCTCATCATCAAAAACAATATTGACTGAAGCTAGTTGGTTTACCAAACCATGGAAATCACTGAGATGAGTATGTACCGATCCACCTTCCTGCATTTGCAAAGTAAATAGCTGCTTCATAAGATATACCTTATTAGAAGCCGAGGGCTTTTCGTATAAATCCACCAAGGACTTTATCAACTCTTCCATTGTCTTACACTGTGATAAGCTGGAAATCACAGACAATGCAAGGCTCAACCTTATGGAACCTAGAGCCTTCTGATCAAGAACATTCCATTCTTCATCCTTCATATCTGTGGGCTTGCATGCAACCCCACCCAATAGTAAGTACAAATCCTTCTGATACAGATAGTCCTCAATCTGCATCCTCCAATGTTGATAATTCTTGCAGTTAAACTTCTCCATTCGTAGCTTACTTTCTTCTGCCATTGCTGAACTCCCACTCAATTAGAAAACCCTGTGAATGACCTGTAATCAAAAACAATACCCTGCTTTTTGTAAACCGTAGCTCTGATACCACTTGTCAGGGGATCTCTAGCTCTACCAATTAGAGCACAATTGATTACTTTCTTATATGCAATTAAACATGAAATTATACTAGAATGATAAAGTAGCTAGAAACTTGAGACAACAAAGAATTTGAGAGACAATACACACTCTTGTATTAAATACTACTAGAAGAAAATACAATAAGGAAGATGCCACTTCTTCCTCCACCTCAAAGGCTTGCCACACCTCAAGACCTTCTTCCCTCTCTCTCTTGCTCAACACAACAACTCTAAATCCTGAGTTATTATCCCTCCTTGAATGCTTCAGCTGATCTCCTTGACCTTGCTAGCTTCAATGCTTTTACTTGCCTTAGAATAATTACAATACATGCCTTATGGGTCTTTAAATAGGATCCCATGCTTACAAAAATAGAACTCTAGTTACAATAATTAGACACGCAGCTCGTGACTATAATTAGTCACTTGACATGCAAACACTCGCTTCACTTAACTGACTGATCTTCAATAGCAGTTCTGAAAATACACAGGTGATCGACGCCGGTCCCTGCTTGTCTGGTGCTGCCGACGTTGGCCGACTGTCTGTCGTCGCCGATCT
This sequence comes from Torreya grandis, assembly GCA_037957365.1. Lineage (NCBI taxonomy): Eukaryota > Viridiplantae > Streptophyta > Pinopsida > Cupressales > Taxaceae > Torreya > Torreya grandis. Next base: position 1,200,736 of record JARHVA010001816.1, read on the forward strand.
CCTTCTCCACTGTCTGTGACAGACATCGGTTATACTGCCGACGCTGGTTCCTCTGGTTCTTCAGCATCCTCTCTTGTGTTTGCAAATAGTTGAAGCTTTTAGCTCCACACCTTAACATATAGTCAATGATCCATTATAATTTTATAAATCCTAGGTAGCATCATATATATTAATCACTTCAAAGTTTATTTTTATTTTTAATCCCATTAAATTTACTTTCACATCTCTTAAAGTTCTAATTGACGAGCATGGTGTGCCATAAACCATTACAATATCATAAATTGCAGAATGTAGTTGTGGTTTACTAAGTAGCTCCCATGTGTTACACAATAAGACACATGTTTATGCCAAGATCCAATAATGTCTTTCTTACCTCATGGCCATCTATCTTGATATTGAGTATAATGGTCATTTTCTTCCACTTCCTGCTCATTTGAAATGTATTCTTTTTATTTTTCTTCCAGTTTTTCTCTTTTCTTTGTACTATGTGTTTTCTCTATTACTTCTAGTATTTACATAATTGTGATAATTTAATCACCAAATCTTTTTTATTAATTAGTTTTATCATTCATTTCAAATCCCTAATATCCTCTTCATTGAAATAGGTTAGTTTGAGTTTATCCTTATCTTATTTTTCTTGTATTTTTTTTGGCTTTTCTCCACTATGCAGTCATGTTCATGTATATTGGTTTTTTTCATTTCATTATTTGTCTATGATTATTTTTTAAAATTAATGGCTAATTCTTGTTATTTACTTATTTTCATTTCACTATGAGTAGTTACCACCACTCTTGATTTTGAGTCATTGTTAATAATATTGAGAGCCTTCTTCCATGGTCTCTCCTGTTATTTCATTATTTATTGACATTCTCTTATTTTAACAGGCATAGATGTATGTTTTAGTGGATTTTATTCCACAACTAAAATTTTAACTTCTTTTGTTTCTAAGTGTACTTCATCACACTGCCCTTTTGTATCTTGTCGAGTTGGTTACTTCCCTAAATATGTTTCCCCTTTTCTTGGGAGAGATTTTGCTAACTCCTTAGTCTTTATTCTACCATTATTATATAATTGTGCCACTTTAGGGAATGATAATTATTCATGGGTCCATTCTTCATGAAAAAATCCACACTATGTCTTTAATTATTCAACACACTTTTTAGTAAATGTCCCACTTTTATACATTTGTAACATGTTGGTGTGGGTCTCTCTTGATTATAGCCTGAGTTATAGTTTATATTATATCATCTCCCCTTGGTAATTTCCCCATCCTCCATAGTATCCTCCCATTTATCCTTCATAGCCACCTCCCCTATACCCACCTTGTATTTTATTATAATATTATGGTTGGGTGTTTTGGGATTGAAAATATTGATTATAGGAGACTTTTGATACTATTGACTAGGGTGTGCCATATTAGGGTTACCCATAGGTAATTTCAGTAGTGGCATTTACTAAATTATTACTTTTCTTATCCAATTGGTACTTGTACATTCACTAATGAGTTTATGGTAGAGTAGTTATTATTATAGTGGTTAAAGGATCCATAGTCAGTGTAATACATCAATTCATTCATAGGTGAAGCCACTTCCATAATTTGGCATAATTCTTGAGGATGTTTATCACATACCCTATAGATTACATAGTACATCCTCTCATTGTATATCACTTGCTAAATGAGAGGATAAATTCCCATAAGTATCTATGTTAATATTATGTTGTGTCTCTTTTCATCATATCACTATGGGGATATTTTATCCTAGAGTGTCCTTATGCACAATAAATGGTGCACCATTTTTTTCTTGCAGTGGGTTATTATTAATCTTCAATGATCCAAAAAAATCACCCTTCATCTGTATTTATTATTTTATCCTTAGTTGTTCTAAATCTGACTATAGTCTTTTTACATTATCTCTCAATGATGTATCTGTGTTACATCTCCATGATTGAGCTTCTACTTGTGATTCCATCTCTAGTGTTTTCCCAAATTTATTAAATATTTTCCCATCCATATTTACTCAGAGATATGGGATTAGTCCAAAAATAAACCATTCAATCCTTTATTTTTCATTTAGTGGTTCCTCTAGTTTTCACACTATCAATTTGAACCTTTGATCATAGTGTTTTACTGTCTCCTTTTTTTGGTATCAATTCCCTTATCTTACTGACACTTTCAATCAAAATATTAGGATAGTGAAAATATCCTTTAATCCTATGTAGTGGCATAGAAAAAATAAGTTTTCTTATACCATTTAAGGGTATCATCCCCCAGTGTTCCATTCAAGTCAAATAACATCATCCTCTCATAAATAATATTATGAATCCTCCAATAAGAGTCTAATACACACATGTTCTTGCGTATCCTTTATATATTTGTTGAATAGTTGAAAATTCATTCTATTTTGTGTCATTGTGGTTTTATTAGGAGGTGTTTTAATATAGATAATATTGGTGTTACCATTATTTCTAACATTATTTGAAGTACTTACCCTTGCAATATTATTAAAAAAAATTATTTATCTTTATTTTATTAACCAAATTTTAGTTATGCCCCTTATCTATTTTTAACTTGTCTTGGAAGTATATTATTCCTAATACTTATACTTAGTTTCTTATAAATTATCTTATATTCTTAATCTCTTCACTAAAAGGTTTATATTTATCTACTACTACTCTAATATATATATATATATATATATATATATATATATATATATATATATATCACTTATTCTAAGAGATGGATGTTTGTATTTATTTTAAAAGTGGCACAGGGGATGGTGATTGGTCCAAAGGGTTCCTTTCCTCTCTAAATCTCTTGTGCTTTGGATTTGGGGGGCTTGTCACTTCAAATTTCTTATTCATTATCTTCTATCGCTAACTGATTTTATTTTTTAACATTTTCATTAACTAATCTCCCTTTTATTAATTTATCTTCCTCCTTATCTCTATTTTTAGTATCTCTAGTATGACTCATCACACTTATTTCTAAATTCTCTTTCTCTTGACCACTTTCAACATTGTTTTTAACATCTCTTTGCTATTTTTATGTTATATGTATAACTTTATTCCTGATTACTTCCTATCTGACTTCCTTCAATTCATAATTTTTTTTCCCTTACTTCCACTATATAACTAACACCTCATACCTTAATAATGTTCTCATATCTTATTCTAATAATTTTTAGGACTCATCCACTATAGGCCAAACTATTCTCTACTAGTTGGTATTTTACACCCAAGGTTTTAAATAGTCTGGGTGCTGCTAATAGTACATCTAAATCTAATAACCCTATTTAACCCTAAATTAGAGATGAAGTCCTAATTAGGTAGATAGGTTTAATACTATAGAAATGATAATGTACAAGGGTGATGATCATATCTAAAACATGATAATTAGGTTCTAAAATTAGATATAAACATTTATTGAATTTATTAAACTGAGATAGGCTAAAAATAATTACAACTATGCTAGATATGGAAATGATAAAAAAGTAATATACTTATTTTTTTAATTTAGATTTGCACCCCTTGAGGAAATGCCTATATATCCTCATCCAAGTGGAATAATAGAAACATCTCTCTTGTTTTTGGTAATAATTTGGTGATATTAATCTCTAGAAGGGCTAGTTCCCTTGATGCACTCTTTGAAACACTCTCCTATTTATCAACTTGGTATGAAAAGGGTTAAGAAGACAAAATAAGAAAAATAAAAGGTGATGCACCAATATTTAATTTCATCCTAATGATTGAAACTATATTGCTTAGATCAAAACAAATCCTTCTTCAATCAAAACTCACAACACAAGACAACTTGTTACATCAATGTTTCATAAGCTAGGTTTAAAAGGTATTTTGATACTTAGGAGGGTAATAAATGATTATTTTAGAGACTAAAATCATGAACCACTTATAAGACACATAAAATTTAAAGATAACACTAACAAATACCTATAATAATTACTCTTTTGCACACTTGGTGAACATTCAAGGATAACATATTAGAAAAGATCATCTTCTACTAGACAAGACCAACAAGATTGAAACAACACTCAATTGTAAAACATGAAAGTAATAAAATTAACTTGTTTTAATTATTCAAGAGATATTCAAGTAAAAAATTATCCAGGGTTTCACCATCAACCAATGGAGGCTACCAAAAAGAGTTAAACGAGTCAATATTATAGCATTTGGGAGAGGAACGAGACAAGGGAAGTCTAAAGGCCATTTGGACACCTATAAATCTGAGAAAAGAGATTAAATTTACATGAGAAATAGATGTGAAAATAACCATTCAAATTTAAGTGGTTCAAATGTCCATACAAGTCATGAAACTTATAAAAAATGGCATAAAACTCCTCATTTTGGCTCAAAAAACTACCTTCATGATTTAGACTTATTTTAACATCCAAAAAATAAGTAAGGATAGGTATAATTATTGGTATTATATGGAATTATTTCTTAAATTCCTCTCCATACATTAGTTATATTCCTACTCATTTGGAAACTCCTGGAAAGAAGCCATCACTACCTACAGTCTAAAAAACTCCTCTTTCCTATCACCCCTCACACTTGGCCTCAAAATTAGCATTATTTTTCAATTAAAATACATGGGATAAAGTGTATGACACTTAAAAATACCCTCCATGGCATTATACTACTTAGGTATACCTTAAAATGACATCTACTTGAGGTTTTCACACTTCTCACCCTTATGTTCACTATGCTAGTTTTGATTGGCTCATATGAGAGCTCTAGTTTGGAAAATTAGGAGTTTTTTATTGGAATAAAATGAAAAAAAATAATTTATTTAAAATCCATAGCTTCTTCTCAAACTTTATTTCATCATTAGACCTCTTCTAAAACCTACAAAACACATAAAATGGTAAAAAATGCCCTATTTTGCACCTTGTCTGTACAATTCCATATAGCTCAAGAGTATGGGAGGGATATTTAGTGAGTAATATACAATTTAAAATATATTTCATGGTCAAAATATGTCATCTGGATAGCTCTCTAAGATCATTTTCTCTATCAAGTCTTCGTTGAGGGTTTAATAGGGTTTTAGGCAATTTTGAGTCTTAAGCATTATTCATAAAGTTATAATGTTTAACTTGAAAAAAAATTCCAAAAACCTGATTTTAAGGGACAATATTAACCCCTTAAAATTCCTTTTTTTCCCATGCAAAATCTTAGAGGAGATATGAACACTTGAAGTCACCCTATAGAGCTTGTTTTTGCCTTTCTTGCATTCTTGGACTCTGTCTGAGCTAGAAATAGCTTTATTGTAAGTTTATTTTCATAATTCAAGTTAAAACATGTCTAATTACATCTAAAAAACATGTCACAATTAACTATATAACCCAACAAGATTTGTAAATGAATATGGGCCCCCATTGGCTCTAGGTCCCTTCAAGGCCTAAAGGGTTTAACATGTACCTTGCAAGTTTGAGCTACTTGAACTGATATCTCATGGTTATGCTGGAATATAATTATTATTAATTCTTAATTAAAACTTTTAAAACCATCCCATAAACTCATAATCACTCTTCTTCATCCTTTTCTCTCATTCACCAACCAGGCCTAATGAAAGCTTGTCTAGTTGAACTGTGTGCAAGGGTATTTTGGTCATATTGAAAGGTTTGAGCCTAAATTATTGCTTATATATCATCTAATTTACTTCCATACACCTCATAATATGTTTATTTATATTCCAAAATTTTCATATCAGTCCCTTGTCCCATTTCATACTCACTAGCTTGCTTTGTTAAGACCTGATTTTCCTTGACTAACTGACCTCTGAGACAAAGGAGTGAGGTATATCCCTCATCCCCAAGGAAAATTTAATATTTAATGAGTTTTATAAGGATATAATGAGACTTTTATACCAAATTTTTTGTCTGTATTCCTTGATTTAGGTGCCTAACTAGCTCAAAATGCCCAAAAAAGGCCTTTAAAAAGCCTATTTTCTTGCATTTTCCTCAAATCCACCTAAGAGTGACCTCTCCAACTTAAAAAAATTATCATATGCTCTTTAAAATTTTTATTCATTATAAATGAATTTTTATTAAGCTTTTAATTCACCCAAAATATTTATCTTCTTTAGATTCCCCATATTCATCTATTGAGTAAAGAGGTTTCTTGGAGCAACTGTACAAACTGATGAATTTGGTTAGAAGGAAGAGTGGATGATTAAATTGTAAAAGTATTGAGGATTTGTAAAAACACATTTTAACCAATAATTATCCATTTTTAATTATTTATAACCCTCTTTTTCTCCATATACAAGTTCATCTCTTACCTTACCTTCATCAAGATTATACCCTATTATAGGTGCATATGGGGTTTCAAGAGGTCTATATAGGATTATTTTGATTTACTTCAAGGTTATGAAGATCATAATGGCTATGTAAAATGTGTATATATGCTTAATTCATCATTTTATTCTCCCATTATCCCTCTACATGCACCTTGGTTCATAAATGAGTCCTCCACTGCTCTGACCTAGACACATACCTTTTAGACCATGCTTGTAGGTTACTTTGCTTATTGAGACTTGGGTTATGATATTGGGAGACATAACTTGAATTTTAATGGCCATGTGGTATCTGATTTTAACTTTTATTCACTTTTAATTAGTTAATACACCATTTAGCACCTTGACTAAGTCACTAACACCTTTTGAATATGAACTCTTCTTTTAGACTGTTGTAGGTGATCATTAGCTCTTAAGGACTTGGGTAAGATATATGAAGACTTCCCTTAAACCCCCTTAGGTCAGAAATTACATGCTCGAGCCTACACTCAACTTTTAAATTCTTACAAAACCATTTGGCCATCAATTTAGGGCCATTATCCTACACTTTGTTGTAGGTGCCTATTTCCCATTAGGACACCTGTAGGTGACCATAGGGTTTGCATATCCATGTATCAACATGAACCTATAGATGCATAGATATCAATGTGTTCATTTGATGATCCTCATATTTATCATGGCAACTCTTTATGCTAGGGGCTACAAGATTCACCTAGATAGATGCCTTAAAACCCTTTACCATCATGTTTTAAGATGTCCACAAAAATCCCCTTGACCTCTATTTTGACATTTTAGGAAAATCTTCCCTAAACTCAGTATCTTGTTTCCTCAACATGGTTTCACACTTATTTTTTACCTTTTGACACTTTATATGGGTCTATCATGGCTTGATTATCAGACCAAGACCTTAAGGAGGTGTCAAGTTGTTTCAACCTCTCTATACAAACATTGTAGTCACCTACTCAGCCACTTGTAGGTGGATATTTTGGTGCATAAACAATTATTTGAATATGTGTAGTATGAAATATATCCATGAATATTAACTTTTTATGCTCTCATCAAACATACCAATACACTTTTATCAATCTTAAGAGATTCAAACCATATCAAGATTGCTACCTCTTAGCATGATGTCAACAATGGCTCTTGTAGGTGTGTATTAGGATGTGTGTAGACATTGAGTGTGGAATAGAGAAACAAGGTGGATAAAAGGCCTCATGGGTAACTCAAAACTATTGTAAACCCTCCAAATGTATGATTTATACTGAAGACATCTTGAAATAAGTCCCAAACATCCTTTTCAATGTGAAAATCACCTACATATATATAGAAAAGATCAAGCAGAGGCATCTCATGATTGTTTGGCATTATGAATGAGAATGTGATCAAACTTTCACTTTCCCAAACATCTCAATGAACTATTTTCAACTCTTGATGGATTGGATAACTAATACTCCCTAATTACCATTCCATGAACAAGTTGAACAAGATCTAAATATGTGACTGCAACTAAAGTTAGGCATGGAGTTGACTATGAGAGATGGCAAGACTGTAAACTACCCAAAACATGTAAGTAGGTAGTCATATAATCTTGATACTTATGTAACATCATTTATGAAATACATGAAACAAACATTCTGCAATAAGAACTTTTACTAGGATTGCACATAGTGGTACCTTTCTTTCAACATGGAATAAATTGCTCATAAAAACACCATGAGACATGAAAATATGTATGGAGATCATTTGAAGGGGTACCTAACATATTCTGAAGTCAACAACACCAACTAGTTCATATGAATTTGACCAAAATAGAGTAAAATCTATAGGGTGCATGAAATAGCTAGTTGAAAAGTACAGTCAACTTCAAGAGGATGGTTCATAAAAAAAATTAATCAATATTTGCACTATTTCTATGTAAATTAAGGTATCTTAGTTTACTCTCACCTCCCAAAATAATTTACTCTTAAACCTCTTGAATTTTTTGTACTAAGCACAAACTTGAAGGTCACTTTTATATGTCTAAAAATGCAAAGATGGAGCAGAATAGTTTTGGATTATAAATGTCACTTATATATCATTTAAATCATTAATATTAGTTTTAGGAAGATATATAGGCCTTCCATGATCTTATCCTACATTGCATACTTCCCCATGGGTCGTACAAGTGCCAAATGTTCCCCTTTTCAGTTGCCTTTTTGAATTTCAGTTAAACAACCTAAAATATTATAATGTAAATGACATACCTAATAGGTAAACTAACCTCCTAGATTCTTAAAAGTAAAAAAACACACCTGGGCACCTTAGGAACCATGCCACTTGCATTAATGGCCCTTAAATGCCGACTAAAAGACTTGAAATGACAAATAAACCCATTAGACCATGACTAAGGCTAAAAATGTATTAGATAACATCAAATTAACTATAATATAGCCTATGAAAAATATTTAGGCCCTTAAACAACTAAAAAACCAAGTTTTATACTTATAAGAGGTCCAAATTTGACCTAAAATTAAATTTGGTCAATAAAATGGTGACTCATAGGGGTAGTTTACCTGTTATTCTAAAGACCAGTAGCCTTATCCTATCATGGGCCAAGGGAGTCAATTATTTATTGAGTAAAACTAGTAATTAATTACCTAAAATGCACACAAAATAATCACAACACACTTAGCACACACAAGACAAAGTAAGACACCAACAAGAATCGCATATGTGCATAAGCACTTAGGGAAAACAAGGAAAACAATAACTATGTACAAGGAGAGAGGAGAACCTTAGTATCAATGTTTGAGATATATCCCATTGACTAGGATATGAAGCTCCTCTCCATCTAACTTTGAGAGTTGAAAATCATTGTTTTGCTTGCATTGGGTGATAACATAAGGGCCACTCCACAAAGCATCAAACTTTGTGTGTTTTCCAGGCTTAGCCCTATCTTCATCCCACTTTAGAACCATGTATCCCTCTTAGAAACTTCTTGGCATGGTTTTCTTGTTAAAGTATCTCTTTGTTTGATCTTAAATATCCCTCATAGTTTGCATAACTTGATCTCTTATCTCTTCAAGCTCTATCAACTCACACAACCTAACTTCCATGCTTTCATTTTCCATTAACTCCAGCTAGTAAGTGAGATCCAAAGCTGGTAACTTAAGTGAAATTGGTAGTCTATACTCTCTCCCATAAACAAGTGTATATGGTGAGTTTCCATTTTCTCTCTTGGGGGTGGTCTTATTAGCCCAAAGATCTATCTTCAACTTGGAATGCCAAGTCCTTTGGTTTTCTTCCATTGTCCTCTTTATGATCCTAATTCTTATTGGTAGACACAAATAGTTCATTCCTTTTTGGATAATAGTTTGAGAAAGTACTAAGATAAATTCCATGTTTCAAAGCTCACTCACTTATCTTCATTCCAAGAAAAACTAATGCATTGTCTAAAATTATTATTGAAGGAGCCACAAACCTTGTCATTATGCCTTCATAGAAGTATAGAACTAAACTTTAATTTACTTCTTTAAGAGAAACAACCTCCACCCATATTTAAAAGTAATTTTTAGAATTCAACACCCACTTGTGGCCAGCAGTAGAAGGTGGGTTGATTAGGCCTATGAAATCTAGACCTCATTGCATAAAGGGTTGGTCTACCTATATTGGATGAAGAGGCAAGGTTGCAAGATTTTATTTACCATCAAAGAGAGCACATTTTTTACACTTCCTTACCCAAGCATGGGTGTCTTTGAACAAATGAGGCCAAAAATATCCAACTCTCATAATCTTAGCAGTTATGGCTCTTGGAGCAAAGTGACCACCATCTGGTCCATCATGAAACTCAAGAAATATTTTCTCAAATTGATCTGATTCAACACATCTCAAAATCATGCTTGAAAATTTATTCCTAAACAACACTCTATAAATAATTACATAAGGAATAGATTGTAATCTAAAGTACCTTCTTTTAGCTCTATCTAGGCCTTGTGGACACTCACCGATTTGAAGGAAATGAATCATTTTTATGTCTAACTCCTCATTGATGAAGATGAGGCTGTCATAGGGTCATCATGAAGGGATAAAACAACTTCTTTTTATTATTTCAAATCTGAATCAAGGTGTTCACATAACCCCTTTCCTTTCACTAGCTTGGTTGTCTTGAATTATACATCATACTCCATCACTTTTGTGATCCAACTAGCCCTTTTTTAATTCAAATCTCTACAAAAAAGGAATTCCTTGACAATAAGATGAGCTACTAATATATGAATCTTGCTTTTAGACAACATATGCCTAAACTTATTTAGAATTATAACAACTGAAAGTACTTAATTCTCTACATAGCTGTATCTTACCTCATAGCCCTCCAATCCTTGAATAAATAAGGCAATAGGCTACTCCAAGTTTTCTTCATTTGATTGAGTGAGCATTGAAAAAATTACCTCATCATTTCCAAAGGTATACAAGTTGAAATCCTTTGATAAATTATGACTTGTAAGAGTTGGAGCTTGGTCAATATCTTGTTTAATCTCTTCAAAACTCTCTTTCCTTATTTTTGTCCAAGTGAACACTTCATCTTTCCTTATCATAGAGGTTAGAGGATTGACTAAATTATCAAAATCAAGAATGAACCTCCTTGTGAAATTTATTTTTCTAAAGAAACTTTGCAAACCTTTTTTGTGTTTGGGTAAAGCCAATGCCAAGATTACACTCACCCTTTTAGGATCTATGAATAAGCCATTCTTTAAGACAATGTGTCCTAAAAGTTTGCCTTCATGGATAGAAAACACACATTTCTTTGGGTTAAGAGATATTCCAAACTCCCTACATCTCTAAAAAATCTACTTAAGATTATTCAAATGATCCTTTACATCCTTAGAAAAAACTATGATATCATCAAGATACACCAACACAATGTCATTTATTAGACCTTAAAAATCCATATCCATTGTAAGTTGAAATGCAGCTCTAGCATTAAACAAGTCAAAAGGAATTTTATATTTAAGCATATGTACCCCATTTAGTAGTAAAGGTTGTCTTATATTGGTCACTTTCCTTTACCAAAATCTTATTATACCCTAAGTATCCATCAAGGAATGAGAACCTTTCACTACATGCCATAACTTGAAAAATATACTCCATAGAAGGAAGAGGATAATTATCCTTCAAGGAAACTATATTCAAGTCCCTAAAATCAACACAACCTTATTTCCCCATTTTTATTCCTTATCGAGACTAAGTTTGCCAACCAAGATGGATGTTTAATAGGAAAATGATCTTGGACTCAATCAACTTTGTAAGCTCTTTTCTCATGAGAGGCTCAATATTAGGATTGATTGGCCTTTGTATTTACTTGATAGGCTTATCATTCTCATCTATCTCTATGGTATGTTGAGATAAGTTTAGATCAAAACCCTTTAAATCACTATATTCCCATGCAAAGACATCAGCAAATTCCTTACATAACTCAATAAAAGCATGTTTCTCTTCACTAGTATATACCTTCCCAAGAGAAATCAACTTATCTTTGAAGATTTGTACTCTTTCATAGTTTTCTTGATTAGTATACATGCTTACCTTTTTATTATTCAACTGATCATCATCATTGAAGATACTCTCAAGTGTGACTAAGCCTTTAGGGAGCTTGTTTATTTTCAATTGTACAATCTGCCCTCCATATTGTTGTTGTAGTTTGGACTGATTCTTGAAAGAAAATTCAGCCTCCTCTTATAGAAAAAGTGTTATTTATTGGTCACTATCAAAAACTTGCCAATTAGTGACATTATCATGTATGGATGGCCTTATAATCACCTTGAGATGTGGCTGGTTCTTATCTTCTCCTATTTTTTTTGAAATATCAAACTGAGCTCTAATTGCTCCCAACCTATTAGCATGTTTTTTGTCTTCTCTTGGGATAGATTAGATGTTGAAGGCTTGGAAATATTCCACAAGATCCCAAACTCTATGCTTATAGGGATTAATCAAAGATTTATTATTCAAATTTTATCCTCTTATTTGATTCACAAATAACTCACTATCACCATACACTTGTAACTCTTGCACACCTCTTTTCCTAGCCCATTCAAGGCCATGAATGAGGGCCTCATAATTTGCCACATTATAAGTACAATATTGAAATCTGAAAGTATAATAGTACCTTTCATTGGATGTAAAAACTAACATTACTTCACCACCTGCCCCAATATTACTTCTTGATCCATCAAAAAATAGCTTCCATAAACCATTTATATTTTCACTTGACTTTATCAAGTTTGGCATGAAAGAATCCTCTTCATGAATGCAATACACTCCAAGACCAGCTTCCTCTATGAATTTATAAGGATCATACTTATAATGCTCAGCTCCCCATTCATCTAAATACAAATCAGAAACTCCTTCAAGAGAAGAGGTTAGAGATTGGTCCATGTAAAGTTCCTCCTCATCAAGAATGGCATAATTAACATTTGCAACTTTAGGCATGTAGGGATTTAAATGATTGTGATGATTATGATTTGATTCAATCTTCACCTTAGTACCATAATTTAACCTAAAAACCATATGATACCAATTAGCTACCAAGTATCCACCTATTTTTGTTGTAAACTCTCTTGACAAACAAAGAGCAAAGTATGGGGGTAAATCTACCACGACCACATCATGAGGAATTGAAAAATTATGACAAGCATGTAAAATCAAATTCAAATCCTTGAATAATCATAAGGTCTTTTCTGGTGATCCATCTAATTGTAGGACTCCTTTAGCCATTGGTTCATACTTGAGGCCTAGTTTATTTGTTATTGACTTGGGCATAACTAAAATACTAGCCCCACTATATATGATGCAATTATGAATTAAGAAATCACCAATGATCAAGGATACATAAAAATTAGGAGTCTTATCATTTTTATTCACTTGTCCATCAATGGGTTGAGTCACATTCACCAAGATAACATTCTTATTCCTAGCTGATCCAACTTGCTTACCTAGTCCTTGTAGTTATTTTTGAAGCATATCCTTTTTTATTAATAGTTTAAATGAATCCCATTATAAAATATTCATGTGTAACTTCTTCATCTAATCCACAACATTGGTAGATATATAGCTCACCTTAAGAGGCTCTTTGGAAGCATTAGCACCTTGTGGTGTAGCTTGTGAAGGTGGATGTGTAGGAGCTAGCCTTGCATTTTGAAACTTATAATTTTCCTACACTTTAAAATCTTAGTTATACCCACCCACCATTAAATATGATTTAGGACTCAAAATAGGTCTTTTATTATCCCCTGGTGTCTCTTCAATAGCCCTCTTCTTAGACCTAGTGTTAGATGACACACTAGCATTCATATTATTTGAATTCCCCAAATGATTGATGGCATAAAACTCTCCTTCCAAATGATTGATAAGATTAGAATTAGACTAATTTATTATATTTTCCATTCCATTTTGTATTTACATCTCAAAATTTTGGACTTGAGGTATTTGTCTACCTTACATTGTCATGTCTTGACTAGGCATTTCATTTGCATATGCAACTTGGCCTTTATTTTGGTTATAAGAAGGATAGAATGGTTGTTCATAAACAAATATATTTTGAGTAGGAATAATATCTTTAGAATACAATGGGGAATTAGGATTGTAACTTTGGTAAGGTTTAGCTTAAGTGATTTGACCTTGTCCTTGAGTATTACCTTGAAAATGAGGCTTATTCATTTGCCCAAACTGATTATAGGATTGGTAAGGCTTGTAACTTTGATATTTTTTCCTTTTAATGTCAACCAATTAATTAGTAACACTTTCAATCAAACTCTTGACTTCATGGATCTCATTGGTAGGGGAAATGGTATACTTTTATTGACTAGGCAAATGAGCCAAGGTAGGTAATATAACTTGACTAGGAGGCTACAAATAAGGGAACAATGGCATTGGTGGCCTAAGAACAATCTTCCCCACTTTAACAAGATAATTCTTAGCATTAATGGCTATCTCATAAGTAGCAGGTAGTGTATTCCCACCCATGGATTAAATCATCATGGATACATAACTATTCAATGTTTTTAGATAGTACAAGAAGGCATAATTTGGGGTACGTCTCATAAGGGCTAGGATCCTATCCCATGTCTTTTGAAATATAGTGTTAAAATCTTGCCTAAACTCTTGAGTATCCCTCTTGATAGTGGTCAATTGCTCAGCTAGTGATAAATAATCACTCTTCTCCTCAAACTTTTTAGACAATAAATCTCCTAGTTCATCCCATAAAGTAATGGAATTTTCAAGTAGAGCCCCATACAAATAGAGTCCCATACAAATCTAAAGTTTTCCTTTTAAAATAAAATCCCAATTACCTAATGGCTACATTCTCTTGAGTGATATTATGGATGTTTTAGAAGTTTTCCATGTTCCTAATATGCTCAATGGGAGTAATAGGACCTTATCCACTAAAATATGGAACATTTTTAAGGGTTGCTCCAGGAATTTGGTCATATTGGGCAAGATTCAAAGGAGATGATCCGGTGAAGGCCACAAAAGGAAAAGGTATATCCATATTGGAATGTAGCTTATGTGTATTAGGGATTGAAATAAGTAGAAACTTATACTTTTTAAACACCAACTCCCTTGAATAAGGATGAGTATTCACAAATATAAATCTTCTAGCAGCATACAAAGGCAATTACATAAACCCAAAATATATACTTTTAGCAGTAGACCTAGTGGTCACTTTTGGCATGGAATTTAAGGATTGATCAGTAACCATGGAGTAGAAAACTCAGTTAATTTTCTAGGTACTAAATGTAGATGTTCTTGTATCTATAAGTATGCCAAGACTAGAACCAATCTTGGACAATTTTCTTATGATTTAGAGTCCCAATAGGCATGCCAAAAATTGTTATCACTTGAATTTACACCCCTTGAGGATATGCCTAGCTCTCCTCATCCAAGTTTCACAATGGAGCATCTCTATTATTGTGATTAACAATTTGGTGAGATGAATATATAGAAGGGTTAGTTCCCTTGATGCACTCTTTAAAACACTCTCCTATTTATCAACTTGGTATGAAAAGGGTTAAGAAGAAAAAATAAGAAAACTAAAAGGTGATGCATCAATATTGAATTTCTTCCTAATGATTTAAATAATACTACTTAGAGCAAAATAAAGCCTTCTTCACACAAAAATCACAACACAAGATATATTGTTACATTAATATTCACAAGCTAGGTTAAAAAGGTATTTTGATACTTAGGAGGGTAATGAATGATTCCTTGGGAGAATATAGTCATGAACCACTTCTAAGAATTTTGAAAGAGAACACTAACAAAGACCTATAACAATTACCCTTTTGCACACTTAGTGAACAATCAAGGATAACATGCTAGAAAATATCATCTTCTACTAGACAAGACCAACAATATTACAATAACACTAAATTATATAACATGTAAGTAGGCAAATTCACTTGTTTTATTACTTCAAGAGACATTTCAGTACAAAAGAGTCAAAAGAGTCATTTATAGCATTTTGGAGAGGGGTGAGACAAGGAAATTCCAAAGGTCACTTGGACACCTATCAAGCTAAGAAAATAGGTCACATTTGCATGAGAAATATATGTGAAATGAATCATGCAATGTCAGGAGGTCCAAATGTCCATACAAATCATGAAAATTATAAAAAAATGGCATGAAACTCCTCATTTTGGCTTTAAAAATTGCCTTCATGATTTGGAATTGTTTTAATATCTCACAAATAACTAGGGATATGTCTGATGATTGGGATGAGAGGTAAGGATTTCAAACATACCTCTCCATTCATTGGTTGTAGTCCTAATCATTTAGAAACTCTTTGAAGGAAGCCATCACTACCTGTAGTCTTAAAAACTCCTCTTTTCTATCACACCTCACACTTAGCCTCAAAATTAGTATCAATTTCCCATGAAAATACATGGGAGGGAGTGGATGACACTTTAAAATACCCTCCATGTCCTTAGACTACTCAAGTTCACCTTAAAAGGATATCCACTTGAGTTTTTCACACTTCTCACCCTTATGTTCACTGTGTCAGTTTTGACTAGCTGAGATGAGAGCTTTGGTTTGGAAACTTAAGGGTTTTATATTTTAATTAAATGACCATAAATAGTTATTAAATTTCCAAATTTTCCTCTCAAACTTTATTTCATCTTCAGACCTCTTCTAGAACCTATAAAACACATAAAATGGTAAAAAAATATCCTATTTTGCACCTTGTCCATATAATTACATATAACTCAAGAGTATGGGATGGAGCCTGAGTGAGTAATATACAAGGTTCAATAGATTTTGTGGTCAAATTATGTAATTTTGATAGCTCTCCAAGCCCATTTTCTCCATCAGGTCTTGGTTGAGGGTTTAATAGGGGTTTAGGCAGTTTTTAGTCTTAAGCATTGTTCATAAAGTTCTAAAATTTAAATTGCCAAAAAATTCCATAAACCTGATTTTAAGGGACTCTATTAACCCCTAAAAACTCCTTTTGTTCCCATTCAAACTCTTAGAGGAGATATGAACACTTGAAGTCACCATATTAAGCTTGTTTCTACCTTTCTTGCATGCTTGGACTCTCTTTGAGCTAGAAGTAGCTTTCCTTTAATTTTATATTCATAATAAAAGTTCAACCACATCTAATTCCATCTCTATAACTTATCCCAATCAACTATATATCCTATCAAGAGTTGTAAATGAAGATGAACCCCTATTTGCTCTAGGTCCCTTCAAGGCCTAATGAGTTTAGCATGTACCTTAAAATTTTGAGCTAATTTAACTGATATTTCATTGTTGGTATGTTATATAATTATTATTCATGCTTAATTAAATCTTATAAAACCATTCCATAACCTCTTAATCACTCCTCTTCATCCTTTTTTCTCATTCACCAACTAGGCTTAGTGAAAGCTTATCTAGTTGGACTATGTGTAAGGGTATTTTAGTCATATTGAAAGGTTTGATCTTGAATTAGTGATTATATATCTCTAATTTCCTTCCATACACCTCATAATATATTTCTTAAGGTTTTCAAAGCTTCCTATCAATCCATTTTCCCATTTTGTACTCACTAGCTTGCTTTGCTAAACCCTGATTTTCCTGGATTAACTGACCTCTGAGATAAAACAATGAGGTATATCCCTCATACCCAAGGCAATTTGAATATTTTTTAAGTTTTTTAAGGTCCTAATGAGACTTTTTATGAAATTTCTTGGCTGGATTCCTTGATTTAGGTGCTTAAATAGCTCAAAATGCCCAAAAAGATCTCTAAAAAGCCTATTTTCTTACATTTTCCTCAAATCCACCTAAGAGTGACCTTTCCAAGATAAAAAAATGATATTAGGCTCCTTAAACATGTTATTCATCCTCAATTAATGATTATTAATCTTTTAATTCACCTAAAACATTTATCTTCTTTAGATTCCTCATATTCATCTATTGAGCAAAGAGGTTTCTTGGAGCAACTATATGAACTGATGACTTTAGTTAGAAGGAAGAGTGGATGATTAACTTGGAAAATTATTGAGTCTTGGTAAAAACACATTTTTACCAATCATGATCCATTTTTAATTACTTGTAACCTTCTTCTCCCTAGACAAGTTTATCTCCTACCTTACCTTCATCAAAACTGAACCCTATTGTAGGTGCATACAGGGTTTCAAGAGATCTATATAGGCTTATTTTATTTTACTTAGAGATTATGAAGCTCATAATTTCTATTTAGAATGTGTCTATAGGTATAATTCATCATTTTATCCTCACATTATCCCTTTACATGCACCTTGGTTCATAAATGAGTCCTCCACTACTATGATTGAGACACCTACCTTTTAAACCCTACCTATAGGTTAATTTACTTCTTAAGACTTGGATTATGATGTTGGGAGACCTCCCTTGAATTTTTATGTCCATCTGGTATTTGATTTTACCTTGGATCCACTTTGAATGAGCTAAGACACCATTAAGCACCTTGACTAAGTCACTAACTACCTTTTGACTGTGAATTCTGCCTTTAGACTATTGTAAGTGAACATTAGCTCTTGAGGACTTGGGTATGATATATGAATACTTCCCTTGAACCCCATTAGGTCATTTTTGTCTCCAAATATTTCACCTTAGAAGAGGTTGTTCAAGCCTCTTTAGTATTTTTCCAACATGGGAATACTTCTAGGTGTGTGGGGCACCTATAGTGGAAGTAGACCCCTAAAATTGAAAGGGATAGATCCCTAGATATGACTTGATGTGCTTATTATATTAAAACTACATATTATGAGTGAAAAGGGAGAGAAATATGCATAAATCAAACCTAAACTAGGAGGTGATATACCAAGAGTTGGTTCCATTCATACACTTGGAATTCGTATAATGAACTAAGACAACCAAACTAGCCTCAACACCATTAATGGAGCTCCCTAGCATTAGTGTTTCTCATGAAGGCAAATAATAACTCAAAAAATAAAGGAAAGTGAAGGGAAGGTCAGAAATGACACTACTAAACACACACAATTCAATATTATATTATAGTAACACACACTTCATGAAACCTATTAGGAGAGAAGTCATTTGCAGTAACACATTCAAGGATTTCATGAAAACAAGATGAACTCAATCTATACTTGACATTCAATATGGATCACTTAAACATGTAGTGAAAATGGACTTAGAGTATAACTAGCTTACTTCTCATTAGCTTAAGTGCAAATAAAGGTACAATTTTGGTAGGGCTTTGCCATACCAAAAGTTGGAATCCCTTGTAAAGCCAAAATGGTTTGCATTTATAGAATTTGGAAGGAGAGAGAGAAGATTGAAGTTGAAGAGGCACAAGGACAAGTTTTAAAGTTCTCTCATCAATTAAAAATCATGATAATGAGGTGTAAAAGAGGTCAAGAAACTGAATTGCACTTGATCACATCTTAAAATAGACTCCTCTTCCAAGTGTGGCATAGCAATCCTCTCAATCATTCTTCCTTTTGGAAACTACCTTCATCATGGGTTTTATTGAGCACTCCAAATCAAGTGTTGGATAAATGTCTCATGTGTGAGGAGAAGAGGGAGTTACATAGATGATTCCACCTACATTAGGATTTTTCTTGATCATGACATTCTCTTACACAAGCTCATCATCACTTTATAACCATGACCACTCTCCAATAGGATTTTTTTGACACTTGGAACTAGAATATTTGTATCTTCCCTAATTGATCCATACCAAGAGTCTTGTGGTACATGTTAGGATAACCCATATGCTTGGTTTCATTATAATCATCATATAAAGCCACCAAACTTGAGTTACCATACTCTTCACTATATTATTCTAGATGCCAATTTAGATAGGTTGAAGTGAGAGGCTTAGCAGGGACACTTGTGATAATTCCCATGCCTTAAAAATGAAATTATGAGTTGATTCAAGTCCCAAGCTACCCTCCCAAGTGGTTGACATCTCATGGTCATCTTTAGGACCTATAAAATTAAAAAAAACTATCAAGAAAACATATTTTCTAGATCACCTCTATGGATTCCATACAATCCAATTCCATGTCTTTGACCCTCATGGAATTTTAAAAAAATTCTCTTCAAAACTCATGGTTAGATTCATCTATTTGGGTGCATTTTTAACCTCATTTCTCCAATTGAGTCCCAAAATAGGGTTTATATTGATGGAATCCATAGTTTTCATGTAAGAGTTTGTAGTTGGACTGATGGAGTATGTATCTTTTTTGATGGATTAAACATGTCTAAAATACCCCTAAAAGAATGAACTAGTCAAGTAAAAAGCATGGATAAGGTAAAAAATGCACATGACCCTCAATTTCACTTCTAGGCTTAAAGGTTTCCCTCATGCATGATTGTAACCCTTATTGTGTAGAGTACCCTATTTGATTACAATACTTATAGAAAGGTTTTTTAGGTCTCTATGGATGTGTTATAGCTTATCCATCCTTCATTTTGTCTTACCCTACCTTTTGGAAATCAATTTCACCATTTTTTCCAAAACTGTAATCTCTATGCAAGGTAAAACTGCCCCTACTCTGAGATAAAATAGAGAGGTTTTTCACTATTGAAATTGTAAAATTAATGATTGGATAACCTTCTTCAACCACCAAGTATTGTTTTTACCAATTTTTATCTCCTAAATCTTCCAATTTGCTAAGCATACTTTTGAAGAGGCAGACTATGAGGGTAGGCAGAGTTTGTACTATGGTAGGCTATATTTAGAGGAAAATGGGGTTGATTTGAACTTATTCAAGACATATAGGTATCCTCAATTCCTAAAAAAACCTATTATAACCATTTCCTAGTCTTATAGGCCCTCAAACACCTTCTTATACCTTTGGATTTATGGATTAGGTCCATGACTGCCAAAGAGGGTTGCACTGTTTAACATGTTGGTTGTAGGTTGTTTAGAGCTTGAGTCATGATTTGTAGACACAATACAAACCTAATTTTATTTTTTTAATTTAATTTAGGTGATCATTCATCAATTTTTCCAAGTTGGAGTTCAATATTTTTCACCAAGTTCTCTCACTCCTAAAACTAGGCCACTGCTTGATGAAGACTGAGACACTCTCAAAGCCCCTCCTTGTAGGTAATTGAGCCTTGACTATGGATTTATACCTTTTATTCATTATTATTAGGTAATTATGTTATATTTATGATTTTATCCCTATTTTAAACCTTTTAAACCATATCAATTCTTTTTTGAGGTCCTCAACTGGGACACCCTACCTTGATTGTGGCAATCATGCCTTTAAGCCTATTGTAGGAGCTTATGGGCATGAATTAGGTTTGTTTGAAAGTGATTGATCTTCCCATTAAGTTATATGATCATAAAATCACATTATTCCTCCTTGAAGGGTCAAAATGAGATCTAAACTCTCACCTCCAACTTCACTATTTACTAACCCTTCTTGACTGTGTTTTCCCTCATAGGCTTGTGTACAGACAAGGGGATTTGATCATGATGTCAGGATCTTGCTCCACCAATAGAGCACATATGATTAATTCTTGTATTAGAAACTAAACATGGAATTTAACCAGAATCAATAAGTAACTAGAAATATGAAACAACAAGGGAATATGAGAGACAATACACAATTGTATAAATAATCACTCAGAAGAATATACAATAAAGAAGATGCCACTTCTTCTTCCACCTCAAAGGCTCGCCACACCTCAAGACCTTCTTCCCTCTCTCTCTCAGTCCCAAAAATCAACTCCAATATAGAATTGATGTTCACCTCTCCAACCAGTCAGTAACACGCTGCCAGTACACCAAGTACACAACCGTACTCCAAGTAGATCTCCTGCTCTCTGCTGCTACCTGCAAATCACTAGACCTTACTCACCATTGTAGATCTCCAAAAGAAGCCATGATTACCTACTAACTAAGATCATACAAATATGAAGAACCCTTCTAATTCTCCAAACCAGTACCCACCTTGGTACTGTGGCACTAGGAGGAACACACCATTGCTCTCCTCTCTCAGAAGGAGCTTATTTGCTCTCTTACTCTCTAGCTACAATTTTACAATACATGCCAATAGGTCTATAAATAGATCCTAGACTTGAAAAATAACTTAGACTCTTAGTTTACTATAATTATCCATGCAGCTCAAGACTCTAACTGGTCTTTACATGTAAACACTCCATTCACTTAACTAATTGTTCGTGCAACGAACAGTTTTAGAACACACAGGCGACCGATGCTGGTCCCTGCTTGCCTGGTTCTGCCGATGTCGACCAACTTCCTACCGTTGCTAGTTACCTTCTACTCTGGTCACAACCGACATTGGTCATGCTACTGACGCTGGTGCTTCTAGGTCTTTAACAACCTCCTTTTCTTTGTCTACAACAAGTTGAAGCTTTTAGCTCCACAACCTAATAATATCCCACTTGGAGATAAATAGCTGCAACTATACCTATACCTGTACATCATCTAGTTTGTTCCCTTGACTCTATATCCCTCTTCAAGATCACTCTTGAAGACCAACCACCACAAAACCTGTAGTGCAAAACCTGTCATCCAAATCTCTTGCCACATCCGCATCTATGAACCCCTGTAGAAAAGAACTTGACCTTGCATAGCATGTGCACCTACTTCTGGTCCCTCTAAGAATCTATTGAACTACCCTCCAGTACTTCTTTCCCAAATTGGCTCCAAACTTTCTGACAACTCCCACTGCTTGGGAAAACTTAGGTCTACACTAGACCTCATGTGATTTTGAACACTTGTTCTAAGCTAAGCTTGAACTGTCCAACCCTTGGTGTGCTTTCTGATTCTGCAACCTGCATCATGAACCCCGCCAACACCATCTTCACACCAGCTCCCACTGGAGATAAAATCTCCATATCCCTTATGCCAAAGAATTTCACTACTCTAAATTCTTCCTGACATACCTCTGAACTAATCTTACCCTTAGCTCAGTAAAACCCTGTAACTCTGAACCTATAACTAGTATACCATTCACATACAGTAACTGGATAATGTCGCGAATCATCATCCACCTGGTAAGACAAAACCACAATAGTTACACTGACATTGACTGAAGCCATGCTTAGTCATCCACCTATCAAAACCTATACCACTATCCTACAGCTTCCTCAAGACCATATGCCTTGGCCTTCTGTCTCACATGTCCATCCACTCTCTTCTTTAACTTGGGAATCCATCCCTTATCTAGTGATTTCTTCTAGCTGACAACTCTACCAACAAATACCTATTTGGTTCTTCTCCAAGGACTCACACTCCTCATCCATGCCAAGCTCCCACTATTTTTGGATTCTACCTGCATTGCTTCTTCCATCTTCCTAGTTTTTGACCATCAGTAAGCAATATAAAGAAGGTGAACAATGAATATGAGGTTCACTTACCCTTTCTGACCTCCATATGGGTGTTTGAGACTTGTTGACAGCTTGTTGTCCACCCAACATCCATACCAGTGATCGATCTCGGCCATCTCTCAGTCTGTAATTGACCAATGTCAGTTTCCTACGCTGACCCTGACTGCCGACGTTATTTCCCTAGCCGACGCCGGTATCCCTTATGCTAACATTGGTTAGTTAATGACTGATGTCAGTCTTCCTATTGTCAACGTTGGTTATTGTATGACCAACCTCGGTACCTGTGTTCCTGTGAGTGATAACTTTTTACCCGTGAGCTCTCCATGGATCAAAATCTTGTTTAAATCAACACAACTCTGCTCAAAATAATTTAGTTCCCTCACCTGATCTCTGTCTGTCATCTCCTCCATGAACACCAAGGCTTTCCAGTTCTTTAGCTTGTCAAACCCATCTGTCTTCCACTTTAGAACATGCATTCCCCTCCTACATATGTGACCAAGCCTACAAAGCCACATCTCTGTAACAAAAGGTGAATCAGTAATATAAGTAGATAGATAAAGGATACCTACTTTCTTACCACCATCTAATTCAAGTGTATCCACTGTGAGAGTTACAGTGCATCTCCCATCACCCAACTTTCCTAAAGAAATTAGACTAATCTCCAAGACTGGTACCTGCATGAACTCCTTCACCACCTGTGTGTTATCTATCTGTAATTTCAGCTTCACTTCCCCTTCGTCAATCATCTAACAAGGCTCTCCAACCCCTAAATGAATCTCTCCAAAGTCTCCAAAGACATACCCATGAAAAGATGCTCTATTTTGGGTTGCATGGAAAGAGGCAAAAGAATCTATAAACAAAGATTCTACTTTATCCAAAGCAACCTATGCAACATCACCTGCAACATCTGCTTCTACACATTGATCTTCTATCGACCAATAATCTCCCTTTACCTGCTCCTTCTTTCCATCAATCAGACCATTCATGCTATTCAATTTCTCCATTCATAACTTACTTTCTTCTGCCATCGCTATACTCCCACTCAATCTAAAACCCCTATGAGTGACCTATAATCAAAAACACTACCAGATCTGAACCACCTGTTAGTCAACCCAACCAAAAGCTTTGATACCACTTGATGGTATCAGCTCTTGAACCTACACCCAGGCTCTGATACCACTTGTCAAGAACCTAGAACAATAAACCTGGCTCTGATACCACTTGTCAGGATCTTGCTCCACCAATAGAGCACATATGATTACTTCTTGTATTAGCAACTAAACATGGAATTTAACCATAATCAATAAGTAACTAGAAATATGAAACAACACAGGAATATGAGAGACAATACACAATTGTATTAATAATCACTCAAAAGAATATACAATAAAGAAGATGCCACTTCTTCTTCCACCTCAAAGGCTTGCCACACCTCAAGACCTTCTTCCCTCTCTCTCTCAGTCCCAACAATCAACTCCAATATAGAATTGATGTTCACCTCTCCAACCAATTAGTAACACGCTACCAGTACACCAAGTACACAACCGTACTCCAAGTAGATCTCCTACTCTCTGCTGCTACCTACAAATCACTAGACCTTACTCACCATTGTAGATCTCCAAAAGAAGCCATGCTTACCTACTGACTAAGATCATACAAATATGAAGAAACCTTCTGATTCTCCAAACCAGTACCCACCTTGGTACTATGGCACTAGGAGGAACACACCATTGCTCTCCTCTCTCGGAAGGAGCTTATTTGCTCTCTTACTCTCTAGCTACAATTTTACAATACATGCCAATGGGTCTATAAATAGATCCCAGACTTGAACAATAACTTAGACTCTTAGTTCACTATAATTATCCACGTAGCTCAAGACTCTAACTAGTCTTTTCATGTAAACACTCCGTTCACTTAACTAACTATTCGTGTAATGAACAGTTTCAGAACACACAGGCGATCGACGCCGGTCCCTGCTTGCCTGGTTCTGCCGACGTCAGCTGACTTCCTGCTGTCACCAGTTACCTTCTACTCTAGTCACGACCGACGTCGATCATGCTACCGATGCCAGTGCTTCTGGGTCTTTAGCAACCTCCTTTTCTTTGTCTGCAACAAGTTGAAGCTTTTAGCTCCACAACCTAACACATGAATCAAGGTTGGATACACTATAACTTTGGGAAGGTATTTTAGCCTTAAATTATTCCTTTTCCATATTAAATTCCATTCAAACATTAATTTTGAATTTATGATGAAACTTTGGTTGAAGAGTGGTCCTTTTAAGTTAGTTTCTTATAGATGTCACTGCCCCTTTTCAGTGGTTTTTAGCCACTTTTAGGCCTTAAAAAATCCATCTTTCACTCACCCTATACCCATAAAAATTGGCATAGGCATTTTTTTTGGATAGGGATATGAGGATAAACAACCAAGAGCATTATAAAATCTTTTGGTCATGGTGTATGTTATCCCAAAAAAGCTCAAAGATCTCTATTTTGGTCATTTAAGGACTGAGAGACCAAAACAGTGTTCATTCTCCCTTTTAAAGTGGATTTCATAGCCTCTTGAAAATTATCCATCTTAAAAAATCCTATCATTATCCTTATCAATAGGTAGAGTTACAAATAGGGTTTCATCACACCTCCATATGTGCCACCATGACATCAGCAAGGCCTATAGATGAAGGTTTGACTGTGATATGTAGGCAAGAACATGAAAGAGTAAGAAAATGCAAGGATGATACTCTCCAAGCACCTATAATGCATTTTATAGCCCTAAATTGAATAAACTTCATTTATGACACATGGAAACATCTTCACAACACCTTCAATGGCACATGTAGGTGCACATTCCTAAGTATAGAGTAGTGATAGTGAAATTGGACCAAAACAAGCTTAGGAAGAATCCTCTTGAACTATTGAGACATAAAAAATCAAGAGATAATTATAAAAACAATGGATAAGTCTTGAGAAACACATCTAACTTCCCCTATCAGATCAAACCAAAAGCTTCTAAAATAATTGCAAATAGTGACCCCTTCTTAGATGCACAAACATAAAAAGTTGCCTAAAGACAAACTGATTATTCATAGAGGAGGAAAAAACTTGAAACTTATTTCTATTAAATTTAATTTCACTCAAATTAATATTGACCCCCATAAGCACTATTTCTAATTCCACCTGTACAGCCCATGCCAAGTGATTGAATCTGGCCTTTCTTTACTTGCCAAGTGAAAATAGAGGAAAACAAGTTGCAAATGAAATTTATTGCATTATCCTTGCAATAAAAAAATTTAAATGACCTTTGGGGAGGTAAAGAGACACTCCACCCACGTTTTTAGCTGATGGTGGACTTAAGAAGTCTATACAAGTGCCCAAAAGCCCCTAAAATCAAGGAAAAACTACCATTTACTGAACATAACTACTTGGCTATCATATAACTAATTATGACATTCTATGACCTATATTAAAGTTAATGCATGGCCTTATGAAAAGTTAATCTCCACCTTTATGACATATTTTATAACTCCAACCATCCATACAAGTCAATTAATTAGCTAGAAAAGTGGCCAAATGACCCTTTTACCACATGAAACCTAGAAAATGGCCAATTCATGAATTGAAGACACCTTGAAACAATTTAAAGACCATTTTAATATATTTTAAATATAATTTTGCACTTTGACTAGGTTTGACTAATGTTGACTTTGGTTGACTGAGCCAATACAAGGAGGATGGGTTCCATCAAGGACTAGGGAAAGGGTAAGTGAGACATGTAGGACAATATATGACCCCATAAGACATATGAAACTTTCACTAAAAGTTAAAAATAGTAGGGTTTTATCCAAATTTGACTTGGGATCAAATTCGGTCAATATTCTTGGTGATTCCTAGGGGTGGCATGCCTGTTATGCCTAAGACCAATTGCTTAATCCTTCCATTAGGCATGGATTCATGCATATGAGCACTCTAATTGACTTGAACATACATTTGGCTCAAGGGAAATAATATGATTAACACAAAAAAAAATACACACACCAAATAAAGGAAAGGAAACACAATTGTGCTATAAAGCACTTAGAAAACACACTTGTGCTCTAAAGCACTTAGGAAACACTGAAACAAACACACTCTAAAGTGTACAAACTAAATAGAAATAATTGATCCTTCTGAATCAAAATGAAATATTTTCATACCATCTCCTTGAAGTGTACTATAAGAGTGTCAAAGATGCCACTTAGGTCTTGTCCTTGTTTGTTCAACACCTTGCTTACTTCCCGTGGTGCTTTCATTGACTTCATCTGGTTTCACAAGAAATAACATGTGTTTAATTTAAACATACTCCTCTTGATTGATTTGAATAACAACCATAGTCCTTGTTTCAAGTGGTTTTCATTTATTATAGACTCATTTTGATCTTCACATTCAACCTCAACCTCAAGTGGCTTTTTATCATCAAGGTTGTATTCATTTTGAAAAGAAGTTCTCCATCAAACTTTGGTGTTTTTAGCAACTGAATGCATGGGAGAGGTTCTTCAAAACTTACTATCTCTCTTGGCACCTTGTATTCTCCATCTATCTTATGCATTTGATCTTCTTGAGATGAATCTTTCTTACCTTGCTCTTCTTGTGGAGGTGCTTCATGATCTTCAATATGTTTAACTATAACATCTCCTTCAAAACTCTTCTCAAGCTCTTCATGAAGTGGACATCCAAGCTCAAGCAAAAAAAATTAGGATCATCACAAAATGCTAACTCTTCATGATCAATAGAAAAGACTTGAAGTTTATCAATGTTCTTACCAATCTCTTGTGGAACATCATGTTGGATAATGAGTGCCTCTTCTTGATCTTGTGTTGCAAGTTGATCATCATCATCCTACATATCATCAGCTCCTTCCTCAAGCTCAAAGATTGATCCATTAGGGTGAAGAGGTGTACCAATAACAATCTCTTCATCATAGTTACTTGAGGTATCATCTTCAGTATGTTTAAGGGACTCATCTATGGCAGCATCACCTTCCAATTCTTGAGGAGTCTTAGGAACAATTAATTGATTCTCAATTTGTGAAGGCAATAGAGAAGAGGTACTGAATGACAATCCTTTAAATGTTTTTTCAACCTTTTTCACTTGGTTTTCTTTCTTTTTTTTAAGGTTCACAAGAATGGTACCTTGGTTGCTACCTTCTCCATGAGTATCCCTTTGCATGAGATTTTGTTATTCTGATGTGAGGCAAGGAGTATCTCTTTCTTATACCACTAAGGCTTGAAAACCTCCTCCACCATCATTCACAAACTAACCTTGAGATTATCCCCAATGATCCAAATGTTCCTCTCCTTGAACCAGGTTGGTATGTACTAGAACAACAACCTTTGTGGATATAATGTAATTAGGATTATATCTATTAGGCTGCCCATTGAAAACTTGATGACTTTGATGATTATATTAGGGATTGGGTGGAGTACTAACTTATAATTGAGCTTGTTTGAGCTGAGCTTGTAATTACCTAATCATTTCATCTTTGTCTATAGCATTATCCATGTTATTGGGAGTGATTATAGACTTGACATTGGCTTGGGAACTTTATCTACACTTGGGGTTTCAAATGAACTATGAGATAACAAAGACATAACAACTCTTGGGGATAATTTCCTAGCTAGTATCAAAAGTATTATTAGCTTCAATAGCTATCTCATATGCATCAAGTAGAGTAAATCCTCCCATTTAATACAACATTACTACCACATTAGTGTTAATATCCTTGAAATAAGTGAGGAACACAAATCTTGGAATGGGTCTCATGATAGGTGGTAACCTATGCCATGTTCTTTGAAATCTTTCTTTAAAATCTCCCATGGACTCATTAAGACCTCTCCTTATCACATTTATTTGATGGATTACTGAAATGTGATCATTCTTATTCTCAAACCTATTTACCAACAACTCTCCAAATACAACCCAATTAGTGATGCAACCACCTCCCAATTTCCTATACCAATCAAGTGTTTTACCCTTTAGAGACATGGCAAGTAGTGTAATAGTTATGTTGACTTGAGTGATATTGTGTAAATTATAAAAATTCAAGATGTCCCTAATGTGTTCACATGGGGTAATAAGACCTTCTCCATTTAATTTATGGAGACTTTTGGTGGCATTGGGTGGGATATGATCATATGCAGGAAGATTGATTGGATTTTGGCTGTTGAAGGCTGGGAAAGCATGTTGCCTAGCCATCTCTTCTTCTTCCTCCTGACCATGAAATATAATGTGGAAAACTTGATCTAAAACTAGAGATTCTCACCTTTTGTATTCACCAAATGTTGGATTAGAAACACTTCTACAACCTTAGGCTTGTCAAGACTAGTATTCACCTTGACATGGAAGCAATTAGGACCAACTACCCCACTGAGCATGCCATAACTTTGGTCTCCAAATATTACACCCTCGAAGATATTTTTCAAGCCTCTTCAATATTTTTCCAACATGGGAATACTTACAGGTGTGTGGAGCACCTATAGTGGAAGTAGACCTCTAGAATTGAAAGGGATAGCTCCCTAGATATGACTTGATGTGCTTATGCTACTAAAACTACCTATTATGGGTGAAAAGGGAGAGAAAGATACATAAATCAAACCTAAACTAGGAGGTGATGCACCAAGAGTTACTTCCATTCATACACTTAGAATTTTCATAATGAACTAAGACAATTAAACTAGCCTTAACACCATTAATAGAGATCCCTAGTATTAGTGTTTCGCATGAAGGCAAATAATAACTCAACAAATGAAGGCAAGTAAAGGGAAGGTTACATATGACACTACCAAACTCATACACACTTCAAGAGTCTATTATAATAGCATATACTTCATGAAACTTGTTAGGAGAGAAGTCATTTATAGCAACACATTCAAAGATTGCATGAAAATAAGATGAACTCAATCTATACTTGACATTCAAGATGGATCACTTCAACACGTAGTGCAAATGGAATTAGATTATAACCAGCTTACTTCTCATTAGCTTAAGTACAAATCAAGGTACAATTTTGGTAGGGCTTCACCATACCAGGAGTTGAAATCCCTTGCAAAGCCAAAATGGTTTGGATTTATAGAATTTGGAAGGAGAGAGAGAAGAGAGAAGTTGAAGAGGCACAATGAAAAGTGTTAAAGTTCTCTCATCAATTATAAATCATGATAATGAGGTGTAAGAGAGGTCAAGAAACTAAATTTCACTTGATCACATCCCAAAATAGCCTCCTCTTCCAAGTGTGGCATAGCAATCCTCTCAATCATTCTTAATTTTAGACACTGCCTTCATCATGGGATTTCTTGAGCACTCCAAAGCAAGTGGTGGACAAATGTCTCATGTGTGAGGAGAAGAGGGAGTTACAAAGATTATTCCACCTACATTGGGAGTTTTCTTGACCATGACATTCTCTTATACAAGCTCATCATCACTTTACAACCATGATCACTCTCCAATAGGATTTTTTTATAGTTGTCACTTGAATTTTGGTATCTTCCCTATAGATCTATACTAGGAGTCTTGTGGCATGTGGTAGGACACCTCATATGCTTGGTTTCATTATAAACATCATAAAAAACCACCAAACTTGAGTTACCATACTCTTCACTATGTCATTATAAATGTTAATTTAGACAGGCTAAAGTGAGAGGCTTAGCAGGGACACTTTTGAGCATTACCATATCTTTAAAATTGCATGAGGAGTTTATTCAAGTCCCAATCTACCCTCCCAAGTGTTTGACATCTCATGGTCATCTCTATGACCTATAAAACATAAAAAACTATCAATAAAACCTATTTTTTGCATCACTTATATAGATTCTATAAAATATAATTCCATATATTTGACCCTCATAGAGTTTAAAATAACTTCTCTTCATCATTCATGGTCAGATTCATCTATTTGGGTGCATTTTGAACCTCATTTCTCCAATTGGGTCGCAAAATAGGGTTTATACTGATGGAGTCCATAGTTTTGTTGTAGGAGTCTGTAACTATACTGATGGAGTCCGTATCTTTTTTTATGGATAAAAAATCTCTAAAATACCCTTGAAATCAAGAACTAGTCAATTGGAAAGCATAGATAAGTTCAAAAATTCACATGACCCTCAATTTCACTTTTAGGCTTAAGGGTTTCCTTCCTACATGATTGTAACCCTTATTGTGTAGAGCACCTTGTTTTATTAAAATAATTATATAAAGGTTTTTTAGGTCTCTATGGATGTTTTATATTTTATCCATCCTTCATTTGGTCTTCCCCTACCTGCTAGACATCAATTTCACCATTTTTCCCAAAACTGCCATCTCTATGCGAGGTAAAATTACCTCTGCTCTAAAATAAAATAGAGAGGGTTTTCACTATTAAACTTAGAAAATTAATGATTTTATAACCTTATTAAACCAAAAATTATGGTGTGTTAAATTTTTTATGTCCTCAATCCTTCATTAGACCACCAAACTCTTCTAATTTTCTAAGCAAACTTTTGAAGAGGCAGACTGTGAGGGTAGGTAGGGTTTGTATTATGGTATAGGTTGTATTTGGAGGAAAATGGAGTTTATTTGAGATTATTTAGGACATATAGGTATCCTCCATGCCTAAAAAAACCTATTCCAACCATTACTAGTCTTATATCCCCTCAAACACCTTCTTATGCCTTTGAAGTTATGGATTAGGTCCATGACTGTCTAGGAGGGTTGCACTATTTAACATGTTGGTTGTAGGTTGTTTAGATCTTGGGTTATGATTTTTAGAAAAAATAAAAACCTAATTTTATGTTTTAAATTTAATTTATGTGATCCTTCATCAATTTTTCAAAGTTTTAATTCAATCTTTTGCACCAAGTTCTCTCACTCCTAAAACTAAGCCACTGCTTGATTAGGACTGAGACACTCTCAAAGCCCCTACCTGTAGGTAATCATTGATCCTTGATTATGTATTTGGACCTCATATTAATTATTATAAGGTAATTATTTTATCCTTATTATTTTATCCCTCTTGGAAACCTTTCAAATCATATCAATTATTTGCCTAGGTCCTCAACTGGGACACCCTACCTTGATTGTGATAGTCATGCCTTTAGGCCTGCTATAGGTACTTATGGGTATGAATTAGGTTTATTTTAAAGTTATTAGTATTCCCATGAATTTATATGATCAAAAAATAAACTTATCCCTCCTTTAATTGTTAAAATGAGATCTAAACTTTCACCTCCAACTTCACTATTTACTAACCCTTATTGACTATGTTTTCCCTCACAAGCCTGTGTACGAACAAAGGGGTTTGATCATGACTCAAGGTTGGATTAACTATACATTTAGTAAATTATTTGAGTCTTAAATTATTCCTTTTCCATATTCAATTCCATTCAAACATGAATCATGAATTTAGGATGAAACTTTGTTTTAAGAGTGGTCCTTTTAAGTCAGTTTCCTGTAGATGTTGTTGCCCCTTTGCAGTGGTTTTTAGCCACTTTTAGGCCTTGAAAAATCCATCTTTCACTCATCCTCTACACCTAAAAATTATCACATGACTTTTTTTTTGATATTTATATTAGGATAAACAACCAAGATAATTACAAACTCTTTTGGTCATGGTGTATGTTATCCCAAAAAAGCTCAAGAATCTTTATTTTGGTCATTAAGGACTGAGAGACCAAAACAATCTTCATTCTCCCTTTTGAAGTGGATTTCATAGCCTCTTGAAAATTATCCATATTAAACAAGCCTATAATTATCCTCATCAATAGGTAGAGTTATAAATAGGGTTTCATCACACCTCCATATGTGCCACCATGACATCAGTAAGGCGTATAGATGAAGGTTTGACTATGCTTTGCAGGCAAGAATAAGAAAATGAAAGGATGAGGCTCTCCAAGCACCTATAATTAATTTTATATCCATAAATTGAACAATACACCTATAAACATCTTCATAACACCTTCAATGGCACCTGTAAGTGCACATTCATGAGTATAGAGTAGTGGTAGTGAAATTAGACCAAATCAAGCTTAGGAAGAAGCCTCTTGAACTATTGAGACCTAAAAAATCAAGAGATAAGTTTAAAAATAATGGATAATCCTTGAGAAACACATGTAACAACTTCCCCTATCATATCAAATCAAAAACTTCTGAAATAATTGCAAATAGTGACCCCTTCTTAGATGCACAAGCATAAAAAACTTCCTGAAGTCAAATTGATTGTTCATAAATTAGGAGGAAAAAAATTGAAAATTATTCCTATGAAATTTAATTTCACTCAAATTAATATCCACCCCCATAATCACTCTTTCCAATTCCACCTGTATGGCCCAAGCCAAGTGATTGAATCTAGCCTTTCTTTACTTGCCAAGTGAAAATAGAGAAAAACAAGTTGAAAATGAACTTTATTGAATTATAATTTAAATAAAAACATGTAAATTACCTTTTTTTATTTTAAGAGACACTCCACCCATGTTTTTAGCTGATGGTGGACTCAAGAAATTCATATAAGTGCCCAAAAGCCCCTAAAATCAAGGAAAAACTGCCATTTATTGAACATAAATGCTTCTTGGCTGTCATATAACTGATTCTAACATTATATGACCTCTATTAAATTCAATTAATGTATTTATGTCAAGTTTATATCCAACTTAATTACATATTTTTTTACTCCCACCATCTGTACAAGTCAATTAATTAGCTAGAAAAGTGACCAAATGACCCTTTTACCACATGAAACCTAGAAAATTACCAATTTGTGACTTGAAGACACCTTGAAATAATTAAAAGACCATTTTTGGACATTATTAATAAAAAATTTCACTTTGAATAAGTTTGAATAGGTTTGACCAATGTTGACTTTGGTTGACTGAGCTAGTACAAGGAGGATGGGTTCTACCAAGGACTAGGGAAAGGGTAAGTGAGACATGTAGGACAATATATGACCCCATATGACATATTAAACTTTATCTAAAATTTTAAAATATTAGGTTTGACCCAAATTTGACTTGGGGTCAAATTTGTTTAACAGTCACAAAGTACAGTTTTTAGCCTACACTCAACTTTGAAAGTCTTAGAATACCATTTGGGCATCAATTTAGGGTCACTATCCTATACTCTATTGTACGTGCCTATTTCCCATTAGGACACCTGTAGGTGACCATAAGGCTTTCATATCCATGTATCAACCTCCTCTTGATAACCTAATGCCATTTGTATACCATTCTACCAGTTCAAATGTTTTAGCCATGAGGGTGTGTTCATTGTTGCTCCTTTGTGTCAAAAGGCCATTCACAACTACAAGCCTATAGATGCTAATGGAGTATTTCAATGTTTTTAAGGGCATATTTTAGGTCCTTCATTTTTTAACCCCTCATCTTTGGCATGGAAACTCTCTATGCTAGGGGTTACAAGATTAACCTATCTAGATGCCTTAAAACCCTTTACCACCATGTTTTAAGATGTCCATAAAAATCCCCTTGACCTCTATTTTAACATTTTAGAGAAAACTTCCCTAAACTCAGTCTCTTATCTCCTCAACATGGTTGCATACTTATTTTTTCCCTTTTGACACTTTATATGAGTCTATCATGGCTTGATTATCACACCAAGACATTAAGTAGGTGACAAGTTGTTTCAACCTCTCCATACAAACATCTTCATCCCCTACTCAACCACCTGTAGGTGGATATTTTGGTGCACAAATAGTGAGTTGAATATAAGCAATATGAAATATATCCATGACTATGAACTTTGTATGCTCTCATCAAACATGCTAATACACTTTTAGCAATCTTAAGAGATTGGAACCATATCAGGGTTTCCACCTCTCAACATGACATCAACAATGGCTCTTATAGGTGTGTATTGGGTTGTGTATATATATTGAGTGCGGAATAGAGTAACAAGGTGGATAAAAGGCCTCATGGGTAGCTTAAACCTATTTTCAACCTTATAAATGCATGATTTCTACCAAATACATCTTGAAATAAGTCCCAAAACATCCTTTTCAACATAAAAATCACCTACATATATATTAAAAAGAGCAAGCAAAGGCATCTCATAACTTTTTGGCATGGTGAATGATCATGTGATCAATCTTTCACTTTCCCAAACATCTCAATGAACTATTTTCAACTATTGATGGCTTGGATAACTAAACACCCTAATTACCATTCAATGAACAAGTTGAATAAGCTCTAAACATGTTACTGTAATTGAAGCTAGGCATGGAGTTGCTTGTGAGAGATGGTAATACTACAAGCTACCCAAAATATTTAAGGAGGTAGTTATATTAACTTGAGATATGTGTAACATCATTTCTCAACTCCATGAGACCTCTATAGGAAACCAACATTCTACAACAAGAACTTTGACTGGGACTACACATGGTGGTACCTTTCTTTCAACATGGACTAACTTACTCATAAAAATGCCATGAAACATGAAACTAAGTGTGGAGATAATATTAAGAGGTAGCCAACATATTTTGGAGTCAACATAACCAATTTTTTTGGATAGATTTGACCAAAATGGAGTAAAACCTATAGGGTGCATGAAACAACTAGCAAAAAAGTATGGTCAACTTCAAGAGGATGGTTCATAAATCATAGTTGATAAATCCTTAAAATATTGATATGAAAATTAAATTCTTTGAGTTTACTATCACCTCCCAAAATTATTTACTTTGAAACCTCCTAAGCTATTCGTACTAAGCACAAACTTGAAGCTCACTTATGTATGTCTAAAAATGCAAAGATGGAGTAGAATATTTTTGGCTTACAAATGGCACTTCCAAATCATGTAAATCATTAATATGTGATTTAATAATATGGATAGTCCTTACATGATCTTCTCCCATATGGCACACTTCCCCATGGGTCATACAAGTACCAAATGCCCCCCTTTCAATTGGTTTCTTAAATTTTAGTTAAACAACCTGTAAGATTCTAATGTAAATGACATACCTGATAGATAAGATGACCTCTTGGATGCTTATAAGTAAAAAAAGACACTTGGTCACCTTTGAAACTATTTCATTTGCATTAATGACCCTTAAAATGCCACTAAAAGACTCAAAATGATAAATAAACACATTCGACCATGACTAAGGCTAAAAATGTATTAGATAACATCAAATAAACTATAGTATAGCCTATTAAAAATATTTATACCTCCTAAATTTTTAAAAACCAAGTTTTTTACCTATAGGGGGTCCAAATTTAACCTAAAGTCAAATTTGGTCAACACTTATCTTGTTCTGATGTTAATGTAGTTATATATTTAGAAAAGGTAGGAAGTAGACTAGAAGAGGAATATGAAACAGTCACTAGATTCTAGATTCTATACTTCTAGATCTTCAAACACTAGCATTAACCTAGGACAATTTCATTGATGCTAGTTTTTGGGTTCTACATAGGTGTCTTATATGGAATATCTTCTTGAAAATGATTGACTAACTAGATGATTCTAGGTTTGTCTTCACCTTCACTCTAGTGTATTCAAATCTAGTTCATGGACTATGTCTCCTCAGGGATTTTTAAAACCCTAGTTCTTCATCTTCATGGTGACTTTGGGGTAAAATGAGTTAGTGGGCACATAATGTCAATCTGACCCTAAATACCCCTTTATCAATGAGCATTGCCTACATAGCCAATACCCAAAGAGGGCCTCAAACTAATGTAGTTATACCCTACATGTTGGCTTATATGTAAATCATTAAATATGTGCAAAATAAGTACAAAAATGACCTATCTTGTAACTTGGAAAATATATCTTTTGGGTTGCTCCTTCATTACTTCAAACCTATGTATGTGTTGTCCCTATGACTAATATGGAAATAAGAGAAAATAGGGATGCTTTGATCACTTGAGCCCTTGATTGAATGCCTTTTGCAAGTTATCTAGTGATTAGGTAAGAAGTTTATAGATGTACACTAGGTAAGGAATGAATGAGGTTTGATCTTTTAGTTATATCAATCCCTTTATAGATGTAACTCACATTAAAACACTTACACTGACCATTAATAAACATTTCATTTGTAAATTGGATGAGTTTAGGGCATTGGACACTTATGTCAGGTTAGGACACTAGCATCAATGCGGGTGTTTATCCCAGACATTAGTGTCTAGGGAGAAGGAAAGTAGGCACAAACTTAGAACTTGTAGAGGTGGAAGATAAATAAGTTTTAAGCATTATCAAAAAGATAGAAGGTCTAGGTCATCAACATAAGACTTTTTGAACCAAGAGATAGGACAAGGGGCACAAGATAGAGCATATATGAAACTTCTAAAAGTGGGAAAGATACATAACTAATAAGAATATCCAAGGTCTAAGTTTACCAATTTTACAAGGTTGAGGTGTTATATAATCCTTAAAATAGTGTCTACATTTGCTCCTATTTATTCTATTAATGAAATTACTAGTTTAAAAGAAAGGAAGGTGTACCTAGGTTTGTATAACACACCTTGTCTTTGCTCGAGTGCTTAACTAGTGACTAACCTACAACCAAGAGCATGTTATAATATATAATTAGTGCACATAATATGTAATTGAAAGTATTTTAAAAGATTGAAATCAAAAGGGAAAGGTTTAGGAGTACATTTGTGTAATGATGCAACTACCTTGCCTATTAGAAACTTAATTTAAAAAGATATATCATTGTAAAGATCTAAAATTGAGATTAGGGCAAATATATATAAATTTGGAAAGTGTATATATCTAATGAGATAGAGACAGAGATTGGAAGGCACATATTCCCAACCTTGGATAAAATGTGAGTTTCCACTTGATAGTTAAGATTAACTCAGCTGTGGAACCTAATCATACTCATAACCTGGTGATCATGAGTGAACAAAGTCAAGTCATACTATCAAATTGGTAAGACCAGATGATATAATCAAGTCCAACCTAGAAACTTATAAATATTAAGTGATTTAATCACCTCAACCATACCAAAAGTGAACCAACTACTGTAGTAGATTGGCTCAATATAGTCCATAAAAATACATCCTGGGTATTAGTGTGTGTAAAATTACATCTTAGTGAGTGATGATAGTTCCTAAGAGTTTTTTTTTAATATTATATTGATTTGAATTTTACAATATTAAGTGTGAATTAATAACATATGCACCTTAGATATGTCACATGTTGAAACTGTGTATAAAAATGGTACTATTGTGTATAATTCTACCACAACTATGAATCTAAATTCTATAATTATGTAATTTATCCAATTTAAAAACTATGTAAGTGTGGATAACATAATTCCAAATCATTCCCCCATTATATATATAGAAATATAAAGTAAGTGCCAATGTGGAGGACATGTTTTTAAAACATGCCTCCACTAAATTTGGGTGTGTCAAATATTGAATAAGTGTGGAGAATGTGCTTCTAAAGTATGCCCCCACTAAATATAAAATTTTTAATGTGTGGAATACATGCCTATATGACATGCCCCAAGTTAATCTAAAAATTTATATAATTACCAGATATTAAATGAGTGTGGAGAACATGCTTCCAAAGCATGCCCCCATTGGATCTATAACTATGCCAAATGTGTAGAACATGTCTCTATGACATGCCCCCACTAATATGCCCCCATTTGAGGTGAGGAAAAAATAGAAACCAGTAGTTACCTCACCTCAAAAGGATAAGATAAATGTATAATTTTTTAATGGAACCATGTAGAATATAGAAGAATATGTCTAGGTAAAGGTAGCATTGAAGGGCATAGAACAATATGATCACATAAGGCCTAAGATGCATGATAAGGATCATAGAAACATCTATATAGTAATAGTACAAGTTCAACAATAAAATCAATCACACACATAAGATACTCAAAGTCAATCAATGGGCAATGGTCCAAGGAGACCATAAACAAGAGGTATGTTCAAATGTCAACTAGTTGAAGGGACATGACTTAGTCAAATTTTCACAAAATCAAAGGTGACATATTCAAAATTCCATATAAAAAATAATGACATATTAAAATTTCAAATAAAGCATACAAAGGTGTAGGGTCCATCATGATCATAGAGGTGGATGCCCCAATGTCCATACGACATGAGTAGAGGAAACGCCCAACATCTAAAATAAGAATAGATCATGTATATGTATATGTTTATATCACACTCAAGTAGAAGCATGACACACATGTGTATGTAAGCATAAATGATATTCCATCTATTAACATGAAACTAACACATAAATTCCAATTATCCAATACAATATGTTTTCTATTGAAAATGTTTTTGTATTTTTGAATTTTTTTTTTTTTTTGGTATTTTTGGAATGTGAAATGGAAATATTATCCTATGATCCCATAAAAAGGGTGATCATATATATAACCCCACTATGAAGTTAGTGTAATAATTTGGTGATGTTATCGAGGAGCATGTGTAGGTTCAATATATGTCACTATAATGTCTATGGTGCTCTGAATATGTAAAATAGGACTATGTGGTCTTGGATAAATAGCAAGATTAATATGAGTAAGCATTTGTGGAACCCATCATTAAGTTTTATGTGGTTTCTTTGGAATAACAGTAATAGGAACATGTGTAGGTGTTTTGGATGTTTGAATATGGTGTGTAATAGAAGATAAGGATTTTTCTTAATCCACTATATGTCTCTAAGGTAATTATCTCTCATATATTGGCCACCTAGTAAAGGGGATTGATTGTTATTTACCATTTTGTGGTAGATTAACCTTAGTAGGTTTGACAGTTAGTTGCCTAGGTATAAGTATTTATTATTTAAGAGAATGCTCATATGGTATTCTAGAAACTATATTTACCGATTGGCATGAATGTATTTAACACACCCATGCACTATAGAAGGTATTTCTCAA
Source organism: Torreya grandis (assembly GCA_037957365.1). Lineage (NCBI taxonomy): Eukaryota > Viridiplantae > Streptophyta > Pinopsida > Cupressales > Taxaceae > Torreya > Torreya grandis. The sequence continues at coordinate 1,240,736 of JARHVA010001816.1, forward strand.
AGTTTATAGATCCAAGGTCTTCCTAATAACATATCAAATATGCTTATGGAAGGTATAACTAAAAAGGTAGTAACCACATGTGCAAAATTGACCTATAAAGGTAGGTCAATCTCACCAAAAACCTTTTAGGAGGTCCCATCAAATGCTTTAACTGATCTAGTAGAAGGATGAAAATTATGATGAGTATAACCCATGTTTGTAAGCAATGTCATGGTTCAAATATTTTCACTTGCACCATTATCAATCATAACATTGTGTATAGGTTAGTGATCAAGGAATGCTTGAATGAATAAAGAATGAAGATCAAAGTCATCATCCTTAATCTTAGTGTCATCAAAAGAAATAGAAGGTCTCTAAACCATAGGATGTTTATGTCATGTATAGGTACCAATAATCCCATCTAATGGGTGCCCATAATGTGATGGAGGAGGATGTGCATTATATGCCATTTGCACTTTTGGTTCCTTCTTAGAATGATATTGCAAAGGATTGTTAAATATTTTCTATTTGTGGTGATGAACAAGTTATGAACATGATTCCTTGGGAAGATCATCAAATTCAATATTTTGGTCATCAATAAGGTCTTGGATCTTATGATTCAAGGTAAAATATTTGTTCGTAGAATGTTTTGGTCTATGTTGATAATCACAATAAGTATTTTCATCATATCCTTTGGGTATAGGTATATTTATATCAACCTTTATAGGATGAGGGAGAGTTATAAATTGACACTCTACTAATTGCAAAAGTAACGAGGTGTGAGACTAAGATAAGTGTGTAAATTGTCTCTTTGGTGTATTAGATAGGACAAGCATGTTAGGCTATTATGAAACTATATTAACTATGGTGGTTATTTCCTTTTTATGTTAAAGAGGTTTTACATTATAACTTGGTTTGATTGTAAATTTGGTACTATATTAGATGCAACTGATGTGTTAACTACATAGTTGATCTTATTCAATGAAATAATCTTCATTTCATAGCCACATACAACATGGCATAAGTCATCAAAAGATTTGAACTTCATGAAAATAATGGACACATGTAAAGGAGCAAGAAAAATTTGCTTGAATATGTCTTGTAACTCCTTGTTTGTCATAGGATTGGTCATTTTAGCTAGCATTGTCTTGTACCTCAAGACATATTCATTGATAGGTTCATTTTTTCTTTGTTTGATTTTGGTAATTTGAGCATAGGAAACCTTTTTGAAAATATTAATGGAAAAGTGTGCCAAAAATTTATTTGTAAAATGTTTGAATTCTTTCATATATTGGAAAGGTAAATCATAGAACCACCTCAAAGCATATTCCTTACGGCTTATTGGGAATAATTTGGTCAAAATTTTATCAAAGGAGGCATAGTCAAGGCATGTTGTATAAAATGTTCAAATATGTTGTTCAAGATCACCCTTTCCATCCTAAAATGTGAACTTAGGTGTAAAAAAACTAGTTGGCAAAGGCTATAAAGATATCTCAAATGAAAAATGGTTATGTGACACACCTTATAAATCAATAGCATGAGGAGACTTTAAAGCATTTTGTTTAATGTTTTTTAACCTTGTCCTCCAAGGTATTTTTAACTTGATGGAGTGTTTGAATTGTGGACCCATTGGGATTTAGATTAGCAAGTTGAATAGTCACCAAATTGGATGTAAACATGGTTTGAGTAGTAATATGCATTGAAATTGGTATTTGTGTTAAAACATTTGTTATCCCCATGGTAGATGTAGCAATAGTAGTTTGGTTTTTAGGAAACAAAGGTTTAAACACATAACTCAATCCCACATTAAAAGTTTTAAGTGGTAATGTGTTCAAGGGGAGGTTTATTGGTAAAAGGGCATGACCCATAGCTCTAATATTATGCTCAAGAGATAGACCTATTTGGTGATCTATGTTCTTTGAATTTTTAGTTTTTAATATAGATTTTAGGATTTAATCAATATCTTCAGGGTTTCAATGAATACATTCATGAAATAATGAAATTGCTTGAACTTGATCATGGTCTATTTTCTCATGTTAATTGGTTTCATTAGATTCATGATTTTCATTATCAAAATCTTCTTCTATGATAACCTCATCAATATGTTTTCATTCTCAACATTGGTATCATCATGATCCATAGGATTATATCCCTTAATGTATTTATACATCTTAGATGGTGGGAGGGGAAGCTCAATATGATCAATAGACACACCTCCCAATCTAGGGCTACACCTAGGTTGCATACAAAATAATATAAATAAGAAATCAATATGAAACCCTAACTAAGAAACCAAGGAATTAGAAATGTTTGAATTCATACAAGTTGGGTTCAAAAATTGTTTAACCCTAAATTAGAGATGGAATCCTACTTTGGTATATAGGGTTAAGAATATAAAAATGATAATGCACAAGGGTGATGATCAGATCTACAATAGGCCAATTGGGTGCTAAACTCATATATAAACATATACTAAATTTATTAAACTAAGATAGGATAAAAATAGTAAGTACAACTAAGATAGATATGGAAATGACAAAGAAGTAATGTACTTAGATTATTTTGATGTTAATGCAGTTCTAAAACTAGAACATATAGGAATTAGACTAGAATATGATTCTAGAATAGTCACTAGATTCTAGATTATATGCTTTTAGAGCCTCATACATTTGCATTATCTTGAGATAATTGCATTGACACTAGTGTATGGGTTCGATGTAGGTGTCATGTATGAAATACCTAGTAAAAATTGATGTAACCACTTGGATGCTTCTAGGTTTGTCTTCACCTTGACTCTGGTGCATTCATATCTGGGTCATAGACTATCACTCCTCATGAAATTCTATAAACTTTAATTACCCAATTGACATGAATATATTTGACACACCCATGCCTATATAAGGTACTACTCAAAGAGTGTGTATCCAAAGTCTTCCCAATAACATATCAAATATGCCTATGAAATGGATAACTAAAAAGGTAGTAACCACATGTGGATGACCAACCTGTAAAGGCAAGTCAATCTCACCAAGAAACTTCTAGGAGGTCCCATCAAATGCTATAACTAATCTAGTAGAGGGGTTTAAATCATGATGATTATAACCCAAGTGCATAATTAATGTCATGGTGTAAACATTTTTGCTTGCACCATTATCAATCATAACATTGTGTATGGGGTGTTTATCATGGTATGATCAAATGAAAAGGTAATGAAGATCAGAGTCATTATCCTTAATTTCATTATCGTCAAAGTAAATAGAAGGTCTTAGAACTACGAGAGGTATATGTCATGTGTAAGTACCAATAATCCCATATAGTGGGTGTTTATAATGTGATGGAGGAGGATTGCATTCTATTACATTTGGACTTCTGGTTATTTTTTAGAATGCTTTGGTAAAGTATTATTAAATATTTTATTTTTATGGTGATCATGAGGTTGTGATCTTTATTTATTTTTAGGATCCTTGAATGAAATATTTTGGTCATCGATAAGATCTTGGATCTTGTGCTTCAAAGTAAATCATCTACTCTTAGAATATTTTGCTCCTTGATGAAACCAAAATAAGCATTTGCATCATATCCTTTGGGTAGAGGTTGACTCATATCAAACTCAATGGGATGAGGAGAGATATAAACTATCACTCTAGTAACCACTATAGTAATGAAGCTAGGGACTCGGGTAAAAATTTAAATTATCTCCTTGGTACATTAGATAAGATAAGCCAATTAGGCTATTGTGAAATTGTGTTAACTATGGTGGTTGTTTATTTTTTAGGCTCAAGAGGTTTTACCTTATAACTTGGTCTATTTGAAAATTTGGTACTAGATTTAGATGTAATTGGTGTTTTTTCTACATACTTGAGCTTATTCAATGATAAAAGCTTCATTTCATGGTCATGTACAATATGACATAAGTCATCAAAAGATTGAAAATTCTTAAAGATGATGGATTAATGTAAAAGAGAAAACAAGCATTGATTTAATAAATCTTGTAACTCTTTTTCTGTCATAGTATTAGTCATTTTTGCTAACATTATCTTATATATCAAGACATATTCATTGATAGGTTCATTGGTTCCTTATTTGATTTTGGCAATTTGGGCATAGGAAATCTTCTCAGAAATGTTAACAGAAAAGTGTGTTAAAAATTGGTCTACAAGAGGATTGAATGATTTTATGAATTTTAAAGGTAGATCATAGAACCACATCAAAGCATAGTCCTTGAGACTTTTTAGGAATAATTTGGTCAAAATTTTATCATTGGAAGCATAGTTAAAGCTTGTTGCATGAAAGGTTGAAAGATGTTGTTTAGGATCACCCTTACCATCATAAAATGTGAACTTAGGTGTAATAAATCTAATTATAAAAGGGTGTAAGGATATTTTAAGTGAAAGAGGGTTATGCAATACATCCTGTGAATATATAGCATCAAGGGATTTTAAAGCTTTTTGTTTCATGTTTGTAATCTTATCTTTCAAGATTTTTATAACTTGAAGGAATGATTGAACTGTAGGACCAATGGAAGTTATATTAACAAGTGGAGTAGTCACCAAAGGGTATGAAAACATGTTTTGAGTCGTAATATGCATTAAAATTAGTATTTGTGTTGAAACAATTTCTAATTCCATAATAAATGTTTTAATAGTAGTCTCAGGAAACAAAAGTTTAAACACATAATCTATGGCCCCATTATATGTATTTAGTTGTAGTGTGTTCAAGGGGAGGGATGTGTCTAGTAAAGTTATGGAATTTTTGGCTTCAAGTAAAGTTTTTAAGACCTTATCAAGATCTTCATGATTTTGTCAGATGCAGTCAAAAATTAAGGTAATTTCATTCACTTGATCATGGTCTAATTATTTATTTTCATTTGTTTCATGATTTTCATTATCAAAATATTCTTCTATGATAACCCTATCATCATTTTGTTCATAGTCCACAAGGGTATCATCATGATCCAAGGTATGAAATCCCTCACTAGTTTAATATATCTTAGATAGGTGAATGGGAAGCTCAATATGTTCAATAAACACACCCCCTAATCTAGGGATACATCTAGTTTGCATGAAAAATAGTACAAATAGTAAATTAAAAAGTACAACAATCTAAAACCCTGAGAATCAAGAAAAAAATTACATTCACATGTGTTGGGTTCACCAAATGTTTAACCCTAAAATAAAATGTGTTATTTTAACTTTATATCATAGGGTTAATAATATAAAAATTAAATGGCACAAGGATGATAATCAAAACTATAGCATGCCAATTAAATACCAAACTCAGATATAAGCATACACTAAATTTATTGTGATGAGATAGTCCAAATATTGAAAGTATAACTAGGATAGAAATAGAAATGACAAAGTACATACCTTGTTCTAATGTTAATACAGTTCTAGATATAGAACAAGTTAAAATCAGGTGGGAAGATAGTTCTATAATATTTTTTAGATTATATATCTATTGCTTTTGGTTATCTAGATAGTTACATCAGACCTAAACAATTGTGTTGATGTTACTATTTGATTTTGATGATAGTAACCTATACAAAATATCTGGTGAAATAGAATATGACCACTTGGATGCTTCTATGTATCTGATAAAAATAAGTCTTTGGAATTTTTGTCTCAAGGCTTTACCTTTTCTCTAGTGTATTCAAATATAGGTCATGGATAGTTACTCCTTATGAAATGGCAAAACCCTAGCTTTCCATCTTCAATGTGACCTTAGGGGAAAATAGGTTAGTGGACACATAGTGTCAAGCTGGCCCTAATGACCCCTATATTAAAGGATGTTTCCTACATAACCAATACTCTAAAGAGTACCTTATACTGATGTAGTTCTCCCTTATGTGTTATCATGTGTGTGAATCATGCAATGTGTGGAAAGTAAGTACAATAGTGACCCAACTTGTAACATGGCAAATCAAGCTCTTATGTTTCTCCTTTAGTACTTCATACCTATAGATGTGCAATACATATGATTGGTATGTAAATAGGGAAGCTTTGATAAATTAAATGCTTGATAAAGTGATTTTTGATAATTTCCTTTGTCTCTTTAGTTTTTTTAAGGTGAGGAATGAATGAGGGTTGATCTTGTATTTATATCAATCCCTTTGGAGTAATAAATCACATTAAAACACTTAAGCTAACCATTAGAATACATTTTATTTAAAAATTAGATGACTTTAGGGAACTAGACACTTGCATCAAGGTAGGATAGTAACATCAAAACCACTATCTATTCTGGATGTTAGTGTCTAGGTAGTAACAAAATAGGTGCAGGCTCAGTACTTGCAAAGGTGTACGATAAGTGCATTTTAAGCATTTTGTGTAAGATTAAATGTTTGTGTCATCAATATAAGACTATTCAAACTAAGAGATAGGCCAAGGGGCATAATATAGAGTATATTATGGGCTTGAAAAATCAATAAGAGTTTATAACTAGGAGTAACAACCAAAGTCTGAGTTTGTCAATTATACAAGACTGAGGTGCTATATAATCACAAAATATCATCTACAAATGCCTTTTGTAAGTTACCTAGTGAGTAGGTAAGAATTTTCTAGGTGAGGAATGAATGAGGGTTGATATTGTATTTATATTAATCCCTTTATAGAAGTAACTTTCATTAAATCACTGAGGATGACCATTAGGATACATTTTATTTTCAAATTGGATGAATTTAGGGGTCATGACACTAGTGTCGATTCAAGTGTCTATCCCAGACACTAATGTCTAGGGACTAAGAAAGTAATTACTAACTTAAAACTTTCATAAGTAGAATATAAGTATATTATAAGCTTTCTTGAAAAGATACAAGGTTTGGTTCATCAACATTAGTCTAGTCAGACCAAGAGATAGGCCAAAGAGTGCAAGATAGATCAGATGTGAGACTTTTGAAAAGGGAAAAGGTCTAGAACTGAGAGAAACATCTAAGGTCTAATTTTTCCAAGTGTACAAGATTGAGGTGTTATATAATCCATAACATAGTGTCTATAAACTCTTACCACATGTCATTCATGAATTTATGTAGTATATGATATAATAATTCTTCTATTATACTTCTCTCACTTGCCTTGTTCATGCCTTCCTACAGTGTTAATACTAATTCATCTATTTATGGCAAAGGGATAGTACTTAGGTTTTCAATATTAGGACTTACACTAGTAGAGGATAGATTGGTTTCATCTACTATCTTACTTCTTTGTAAAATTATTTGTTCTCTTTCTTTATTTTGTATTTCTTTCTTATTATTTAACTAAATTTTCTCACCCTCTATTTGTTTTCTTATCTCTTTATTCACCATCTCTCCTAAGTTTCTTAATTTATCCTCTTAATAATATCTCCTTCTTTAATTAACTTACTCTTAACTTGATATTTAATTCCATATCCCCTTACATCTTCTTTAACCTCACCCAATTGTTTAGACTAGATATTTCAAATGGTCACGTCTTTTGAGGATCCCTCTTATTTTCACCTACCATCCCTTAGCTGCATGTCCCCTAAAGGAACTATTTGCCTTATTTTACTAATCCTCAATCCCTAAACAACTTGCATATGAGGAGTAATACTTTTTCCAAGAATCATTATTTTCCCCCTCAACAAACTCAACTTTCTTTATATCAAAGCTTGTCCAACCTTAGCCCAAATTATGATAAATGAATCGAGTGTAGTCACAATCAGTAATCGATAGCCTAAGTTAAAGGTTTATCAATTTTTGGAGTGCCTAAATATTTTACACTATCTACTGGATGTGCTTATTAATGTGAACTCAAAAACTTTTTGTATGATTAGTTTTCCATAATATCTAGGGCCATAAGAGTTGTGCAAACATGACCCAAAATTCATCTTCTTGAGAGTGAAATAATGATGTCTTTACTTCAGGTAAGGACTCACCCATTCTTTTGGTTTCAGAGTTAAAAAATAATTTATCTTCCCACCACTCTTCTATTTATTTTAATTCTAGTTTCTATAACTCCAATTGAAACCTTCCCCTAGAGATTAGTCAACTGAAGTTCGTCTGGCACCACCAAATGTTGACATAAACTCTGAAATCATTGGCTATAGATGGTCTATGTTGATTAAGTTAACTTTAATTAGGATTAATTTGATGTACAGGTTAGTATTTTTTATAAATAGTTATCTTATTCCTAAATAAAAGAAGTGAGTGGGTTTATTCATAATATTTATTACATAGTACACAGTAATTCCTACTCTAACTTTTGTCTATTAATATTTACATAATAACCACCGAATACAATGTTCTTAGATATCATTACACTATATTGCCTTATGTTATTAAAAAGGTTATCTACTTAATAACCTCTTAATACTCTTCAATATTACAATTTAACTATTAATACTCTTCAATATCTCACTTTAATATGTTATCTCTACTCTATTACAATGTTATAGTATAAATTCCAACTAGATAATTTACAATTTCATGGTGATATTTATATGAGACATGTATTTTTTCCAATTAGGTCATCCTATCTTGCCAAAAGGTTTGATTCTTTATTACATGGCCCAATTGGTATAATTCTTTGTTTTGTCAGCTTGGATAAGTATAATGTTGTTGTGATAAAGCTAATGGTTGTAGGTAACTACATTTTGGTCTTGAGCTAATTGATGATAATGCTAACATTCATTGTGATTAAATGTTTATCTCATAGTTTGAACATGATATTATTATTACCCAGATCACCTATAGCCCATAGTATGCTTCAAATATAATTAATATATTACACTATCAATTATTAATCTTTAACAATTCTTTATCCTTTAGGACACTACCATCTATACTAATACATTAGTGTCGGTGTTAGTGTTCCAAGTCTAATGATAATGTTTGTACCTTACAAACTCTCAAATTTGAAAATATTTCAATATGTATGGGTTAGCCTATTCGTTTTAATTGACCTTCCTGTGAGGTAATTTCAAATGGTGTGGTATAAATAAAAAACAAAGCCTACTCATTTATCCATCTAAAAATTACCAAAAAAGAACCTATCAAGCTCACTAAATCATTTGCATAATTAAGTTCTATTATCTTATTATTTCTTATTTTCAAATCACTTATAGGATCAATATTCTTATAGGTTTGAAGCATTAATAATGTTTTTCAAGTTTCAAGCTAGGTCACTACATGCACTCACATATAACATACTACACCATTATTCACATGCAAGCCCACATAAGAGGATAACTTCATCAGTCTTAGGCCCTCTTAAAACTATACAGATATGTATGAAACACTCATTAACAAATGAGTCTTTGATATTAGTTTGACTTCACTTGAGCCCATTAACCCTTATTTTAAAAGATCACATGCCTTAATTGGAAGACCTAGGATTTTTATCTACACACTAATATTTGGAACCTATGTGTGAAATCTAGACATTGAATATATAAAGCAATAGTAAGACATAATAGGTGCAAGTTAAATTTTTAGAAAAGGGCTTGTACTTCACTATAGATAAAATGTCGAAACTAGGACATAATCATTGATGCTAGTGTCTAGGTTGACAAGAGCTGATTTCTAGAATCTAATAAATCATACATGAGCATCATCTTGTCTCCTTATAAACTTGAATTTCCTAGATCCACCTTTACATTAATAAATAAGGTAAGTATTGTTTAGAAATTTGCTTCTTATATCTAACATATTTTTGTAATTAAGTAATATAATAGAATATTGTGAATCTAAATTATTTAATTACCTTGCTTCTATAATATTCCATTCCTTAGTTTATTAAGATATTTTATTTACCCTTATTTTTAAAAAGGGTTAAACACATAGCTGCATTTCACCTTATATGAGTGTGATGCAGGATATATAGGTTACAAATGGACATATAAATGTTATAATTTTCTCTACCTAGAGGCCATGCCAATATTAGGGGCATCTTATTCCACAAGTTTAAATATCACAAGTTATATCTTTCTTTAACATTTTACCATGTTGAGCTACATATATTTCTTACACGTGTCTTTCTAGTTACACATATCTTACACAATACAACATGGATATGTTACTATACTATGATGTGGCATTGATATATGGATGGTGTAGATTAGTATTTACTTGTTCTATACTCCATTGATGTTATTACACTTGCATGTGAGGCTAGTCATTACTTGTCTATTGTGTGCATCCCTTGGCCTTATTTGATGTGACATCTTTATGTCCCTTGTGTGTGTCTCTTAGCCTTATTTGATGTGACATCTTTATGACCCTTGTGTGTGGCCCTTGGCCTTATTTTTTGCATCATATTTATGTCACTTTTTTACAACATATTTATATCCTGTTTATTATGACATATTCATATCCCTTGTTTGCAATACCCTTATATCTCTTGTTTGTGACATATTTATGTCCCTTGTATGCATCCCTTGGCCTTATGTGTAACACTAACTCTTGGGATTGTTGAGTTTGTTGTGCTTATTGAGCTTGCTAATATTGAGTGGTACCATGATCTATATAATGTACTGTTACTTCATAGTCTTATTCAATTATCTTTAGGTGATGACTACTACCATGTGCTTTATTGATACATATATAGACATGACACTTATATGCCTTGCATTACATATTTTATATGCATACATTTATTGACATATACATTACTATGATGACACACTTTCCACATGTTTGCATGATTATACATGACATGATAAAATTAAATTTTATTTTAAAATGGGTAACTTACATGACACATCCCTCATCTCAAATAATGGAATCATATTAGGTTTGTCATATAGACATAATCTTGCATGAACATAAAATCATATTTTAGAATCAGATTATAGATTTAAAATATTCAAAATGGTTCAGATATCAAATGGTTTAGTCACATGACTGATATTATACACATTGGTATCGACTATAGGGCCATATGCCATGAATGTACACTTAATTTATAAATATTTGAGTACATATCCATGGGAATATGTACATATTTTATAGGAACAAAAATTATATTTTTCACATACACATATAGTTGAGATACATGTTCTCATATTTATCATATAAATGCATAACAATCTAAATTAATTGGTATAGATGCAGATGGAATGATATTGGTTCATGAAAATAGACACACTTTTAAATTCATAAGGCATGATATTTTTCCATGCACATACATACTATTATAGTTTACAATTGGCATGGTTCTAAATGGCCATGATATTGATTCATGCATATTTACACATTTTTTAGTGAGCACTATTACAGTTATTTATTTACAAAACACATTTTCAATCTACACCAAGTAGTAATCAACCTTGAATATAAAATGTGTTTGCAAAAATTTAATTCATGTTTTTATGGGTTATGTACATTGCGGTTCAATGATGATCAACATCCATTACTTTGAATGAACCCATCATGTGGTTCTCATCTTTATCAGATATGAGTAGTTATTTGGGTTAGTAAATCATGTGCTTCTCCCTATATTTATGAGGTTTGGGACATGTTATTTCCCAACCCAAGGGCTTACATAGTTACACAAATATTGGGTTTGATGACCATCAATTTTTCCATGGTTCAACAAGAAGAATCAATCTCCAAGTGCTTTAGCAGAAATCAACTTTCTTCAATGCTTCAATAATAAAGAATCATCTCCAACAAGTTGAAAGGGTAACATGGTTTTCAACAACACATAGGTGTACTCCTTCCTTGATCTTTAATGTTCAAGTTTCAAGTTAAAATTTAAAATTTTAATTTATGAACATTGACTATCATATGTTTGTTATAGGTTTTACCCTTTAGTGACATGCTCAATTGAAGCTTCTTACCAAAGATAAATTATTTTAGTACACTAAGGTATACCCTTTCCTTTTACTCTAAAAATTACATTATTAGAATAAAAGGGAGGCATTTTTAGATACTAAAATCTAGCATTAATTATAATAATAATAAAATTGACATACATTTACCATGTATGTCTTACATACACAAGTATAGTCCTAGCCCACCATTTTCTCACACCTATATGTTACCTTATGAGTTTGACCCTTATATTATATTATTACACATCTAAATGAACCTCAATTTATGTTTTAAATATGCATATTATCCTACATAAACATTCCTATAGGCTCATTTCAATCCTCATATATAGTGTCACTAACATAAAATTAGGTTGGTATCATCAATTGATACTAATATACACCTATTGATAGTGACCCTCTCCTAGCAAAGGTTGGTTTTTTAAATTCAAACCTTTCCTTAGGGTTGGCATATCTTCCTCACATGTTGATGGCATGATAAATTTCCTAATTGGACTCATATATATATATATATATATATATATATATATCAAGGCCTCACTTGATAAGGGACTTGGAACTTATCTATTTCATATCTATACATTATTTCACATTGAGCAAACTACTTTATTCCTACCAATTTGCAATCTAGCATTATTGGTGATAAAGGCCCCATTGCATTTAATGTTGTTTGTAATAGATATATCTTGGCTAATGTGAGTTAATATTTATTTAATATTAATGAATATATTTTTAGTTGCATATGAGACAAAATAAGGGCCCATGGAGAAGTCAAAGAGTCATGGGGTAAAGACAAAAGAAGGATGGGACGCATTTTCCCATGAATAGTCATCTTGGGGAATTCCAAGAGTCACCAAGTGAAGACAAAAGAGGAAGGGTGCAATTTATCATGAAGGGACACTTTGAGGAATACAAAAAGTCACCAAGATAAGGACAAAAGAGGGAAGGACGTTTTTGCTCATGAAGGGTCACCACATGACTTTTCAAAGGCAAGGATATGAAGGGTCATACAAGTTTGGCACCATTTTCCATGAGGATTGAAGGGTCACAAAGGGGGAAGGCCAAAGGTCATTTGGAAATCTATAAATAAAGGCTTGAGAAGCCATTTGTAATATGTGAGATAGAGGTTGATTTGATATAGTAATATCTATCTTAGAAGAGCATTTGAGAGAGAAGAATATGATTTATATTTGTTATTTCTAGCTTAGAAGAGCAAAGGTGAGAGAGAAGAAAGAGATGTTGTAATGAACTATCATTTGTTGAGATAGCAACATTAAGAGATAGTTGTGTGGTATACACAAAGGGGTTGGTGCTCATGTGGGTTGGTGCTCACAAATTTTTGTTGGGTTGGTGCTCGGCAAAGGGGTTGGTGCTCTTGTGGGTTGGTGCTCACGAATAGTTGTTGGGTTGGTGCTTGACAAAGGGGTTGGTGCTCCTGTGGGTTGATGCTCATGAATAGTTGCTAGGTTGGTGCTTAGAAAAGGGGTTGGTGCTCACGAATAGTTGTTGGGTTGGTGCTCAACAAAGGGGTTGGTGCTCCTACAAGTTGGTGCTTATGAATATTATTTGGGTTGGTGCTCATTCATAGACTTGAGATTATTTTCTATGGTTTTTACCACATTGGGTTTCCACGTTATATTTGGTGTCTCTCTCTATCTTGTGTGGTGTTTTTTGTTTGAGTTTTATTGCATATCTTGAATGTTTGATTAAGTGGAATTTGATTAAGGGAAAGTTTTATAAGATATATGATATACTGATACACCCCCCCTCTCAGTATATCCCATGCTTAACAATTGGTATCAAAGCAAGTTTCTTCATAAAAGTTTTACAGCTTAAAGGTAGATCGGGAAAGCACAATGGCTAGGTCACAGGAAGGATTTTCTATAAATAAGGCACCTTTGTTTGATGGGATGAATTATGCTTTTTGGAGCATAAGAATGAGGACTTATTTGATGGCCCTTGGATTCGACATATGGAAAGTAGTGGTGGAGGAATATGAAGAGCCACAAACATCTTCAATTACTCCAGCAGAAAAGAAAGCAAGTGAACGTAATGTTAAAGCTTTAAATGCTATTTTATGTGGTTTATGTGAATCTGAATTTGTTAAAGTTATGCAATATAAATCTGCTCATGAAACTTGGGTAAAACTTGAGAATATTTACAAAGGTGATGGAAAGGTTCAACAAGCTAAGTTTCAGACTTTTAGGAGATAGTTTGAAAGTTTGAAGATGGAAGAAGAAGAAGATATAGCAAGTTATCTCTTGTGAGTTGATCAAATAGTAAATCAAATTCAAGGTCTTGGAGAAACATTGGAAGAGTCAACAGTGGTGCAAAAAGTTTTGAGATCTCTACCAATGAGATATGATGCAAAGGTTTTAGCAATTGAGGAGATGAAGAATTTAGCCAAGTTAAAGATGGATGAACTTCATGGTATTCTCATAGCATATGAGATGCAGACAGAACAAGATAAACCTTCAAAGAGAGAAGTGGCTTTCAAGACATCAAAGAAAGAGAAAGCTAAGATTCAAAAATCAAGTGATAGTTCCAGTGATGATGAAGATGACAATGTAGCACTTTTCATTCACAAGCCGAAAAGGGGAACAAGTAAATATCAAGGAAAATTACCTTTTAAATGTTTTAATTGTGGAAGGATTGCATATTTTTTAGCTAGATTCCCAAATAAGGGTAATGATGATGAAGAAGAAAAGCCTACATACAAGAAGAATTTCAAAGGCAAATCGAAGAAGGGATTCGAGAAGAAGAGCCTATATTCTAAGGATCCTAGCTTAGTCGAAGATAGTGGAGTCAGTGATTTAGAAGAAGAAGAGATTTTATTCATGGCCATACATGAATATGATCAAGAAGAAGAAGAGGAGGAAGTTGAAGTGAATATGGAAGGAGAACTCATTTGTGCCCTAGAAGAGTTAAAAGCTACTGAGAAGAAGAATCGAATATTAAAACGCCAGATCGAGAAAAATGAACAGGAGTCAAAGGAAATGATTGAAGATCTACAAGCACACTTTGAAGAAGCCAAGAAGAATGAAGAAGATCTAACAGCACAGTTGGAAATAGCAAGAAAAGAATGTGAAAGGTATGTTATTGAAATCGCCTCTTTAAAAGAAGATATTAAGAAAGTAGTCAATGATAAAGTAGTTAGTGACTCAAAATTTGAGGATAGCACTAACATGCCAAATAAGATATGGAAAGTCAAAAAGTAAATTTAGATAAGACATGTGTTGGATTTGAGGAAAAGAGCTATGCTAAATCTCTTACAAAAGAGGAAACTAAAAGGGGAGAGGTGAAAAATATAGAGGACATTTCAAACAGAGAAGGTTGGAGGGAACAAAACTACAAAAGGTAATCAGGTCAGAGATATATAGACAAGTCTTTTTTTATGGCTATTATTTTTATTGTAATGGATATGGTCACAAGAAATTAGAATGTAGAAAAAGAGCTAACAATTTTAGATATAAGGAGAAGGAAAGTTAAGTAGAGTCAAGTAGAAGACACAACTCTTTTGCTCCTCTATCAAGCTTTGATGAAGAGACCATAGTATGCTACAAGTGCAACAACATTAGACATATAGCTCAGTATTGTAGAAGTGTGTTCGAGTCAGTCAAGAAGGATCAAAGTTTCAAAGCTCCATTCATCAAGAAGAAGGTTCAGACATGTTCATGGTAGAAGAAATAATTTGAAGATTCTATGTTGGTGCAAACAACTTTGCATGTAAGAAGTAAAGATCAGCCATGGTTCATTGATAGCAGATGTTTGAGGCATATGATAGGAGATAAAATTAAGTTCATATCTCTAAAGAATATCAATGGTGGCACAGTGATATTTGGAGATAAAACCACTGCCAAGATAGCCAAAAAAGGTACTTTGAGTTTGGATTATGGTAGAACTAAGACTAAGAATGTTTTGTATGTAAAAGGTCTTAAGCATAATCTATTGAGTGTTAGTCAAATATGTGATCAAGGATACACATTAAATTTTCATGCTAAAGGTTGTGAGATTTGAAGAAAAGATTCAAATGAGTTGATTGCAGATGCTCAAAGGACAGGTAACAATGTGTATGTATTGTCAAATATCTTCTCAAAGGCACGATTAAAACACACATTCAAATATCTACGAGAGGAGTTGGGAGTAATTTCTATTACTTCTTGCCATTAATGTTCAACATCAGTTGAGGGGAGCTAAGTGTTAGCTCCAAGTAGGCCCTTTGACATTGATGTCAAAGGGGGAGAATAACAAGTACAAGTACAGGTGCAGAAATAGGTATAAGAAATAGATACAGGTTGGTATAGTAAGGGGGAGTTATTGTATGTTTTTAGATGACAAGATGTGCTGGTGACAGGATGTGGTAGTTTTAGGATTGAGGTTGCCATCAATGACAAAGGGGGAGATTATTGGAAATATTGTCATTAATGTCAAAGGTCTAGCAGTATTGGTGATAAAGGCCCCATTGCATTTAATGTTGTTTGTAATAGATATATCTTGGCTAATGTGAGTTAATATTTATTTAATATTAACAAATATATTTTTGGTTGCATATGAGACAAAAGAAGGGCCCATGGAGAAGTCAAAGAGCCATGGGGTAAAGACAAAAGAAGGATGGGATGAATTTTCCCATGAATAGTCATCTTGGGTAATTCCAAGAGTCACCAAGTGAAGACAAAAGAGGAAGGGTGCAATTTCTCATGAAGGGACACTTTGAGGAATACGAAAAGTCACCAAGATAAAGACAAAAGAGGGAAGGATATTTTTGCTCATGAAGGGTCACCACATGACTTTTCAAAGGCAAGGATATGAAGGGTCATACAAGTTTGGCACCATTTTCCATGAGGATTGAATGTTCACAAAGGGGTAAGACCAAAGGTCATTTGGAAAGCTATAAATAAAGGCTTGAGAAGCCATTTGTAATATGTGAGATAGAGGTTGATTTGATATAGTAATATCTAGCTTAAAATATCATTTGAGAGAGAAGAATATAATTTGTATTTGTTATATCTAGCTTAGAAGATCAAAGGTGAGAGAGAAGAAAGAGATGTTGTAATGAACTATCATTTGTTGAGATAGCAACATTGAGAGATAGTTGTGTGGTATACACAAAAGGGTTGGTACTCCTATGGGTTGGTGCTCACAAATTGTTGTTGGGTTGGTGCTCGACAAAGGGGTTGGTGCTCTTGTGGGTTGGTGCTCATGAATATTTAGTGGGTTGGTGCTCGATAAAGGGGTTGGTACTTCTATGGGTTGGTGCTCACGAATAGTTGTTGGGTTGGTGCTCAGCAAAGGGGTTGGTGCTCTTGTGGGTTGGTTCTCATGAATAGTTGTTGGGTTGGTGCTCATCAAAGGGGTTGGTGCTCCTACAAGTTGGTGCTTGTGAATATTGTTTGGGTTGGTGCTCATTCATATACTTGAGATTGTTCTCTGTGGTTTTTCCCACATTGGGTTTCCACGTTATATCTGGTGTCTTTCTCTATCTTGTGTGGTGTTTTTTGTTTGAGTTTTATTGCATATATTTAATGTTTGATTAAGTGGAATTTAATTAAGGGAAAATTTTATAACATATATGATATACTGATTCACCCCCCCCCCTCTCAGTATATCCCGTGCTTAACAACTAAGAGCAATCATAAGCTAATTATGAAGCATAGCAAAGCAAATTCAAAGTAAGCATTGTCTAGAATCAAATCTAAACCATTAGTTTCATTCATATAGTAAAGGACCACAATTTCACAATCAACTACATGGAATAACTATGTGTGGCTTGATTTCCCTCCAAATATCAAATATGTAGGCACTATTCAATCACAAACCATTTACACTTTCCCATTTTTTTCAAGTTCTTATCTATCATAAACACACTTAGGGTGTCAAGGTGAAGGAGGCTAATTTATGGATTTGTATGCATTATTAAGGTTGCTTTTAGAGGTAGGAAATGGTGACTATATGGTCATAGAACTTTTTTTCTACACATGACACTATCAACCACTAAAAATCAGTATTGGTAGTCAATACTAACCCAAAGCTGATAGAACTGACCCTATGAAAATAGAAACAAAATGATGAATCTAAAAAAATCACATGTTTGCTTCAATATATTTTTCATTGTACACATTCATAGTCAAAAAATCTAAGTGCTTATCCCTTTGTTTTACTTATTATATTTAGAATATGTCACTTGTCAAATCATTACAATGTGTTCTAATATTTTACATTCATATTCATGTTTAAATGTCATACTTAGTAATTTGGCTAAACATACTAGTTTTTATAGACACCCCATTTTGGCCATATCTATGTCTAAACCTAATATCAAACCAATTTCTAGCAAATGATGTAAATTAAGCCTAAAAATTACCTAAACATCCCAATTTCATCCACACATCTGATGTTAGTGTCCATAATCATGTTGAGGCATCCCTATTTGGTGTATTATCCTATATACAATAGTAACCTCCCACATATTCATCTCTAGTCATGTTGTGACCAAGTAAATTGACACTTTCAACCTATTAAATGGGGCACTTAATCTAATTCCTAAAATGACAAAAAGATTAAGCAAAATTAATTAAACAAGCAAATCAAATTAAAGACTTAGTTAAATATTCCATGTTGAATTAGATAAAATATAATTTCCAAAAATTAAAATTCAACAAATATCAGGGAAAGAGAGGTCATGATAACATAATCATCCTCAAAATCAAAAATGGAAAAATATCAACATAAATTCCTTACAAATCAAAAATATTGAGCCATGTCTCCATAAATTCAAAATTAATGACCTTATTTATTATATTTAGCCTCCCAAGGATGACCCAAGGTTAACCTAGACCTAACTACACCTATTTTGGGGTTAGTATGAATCCTATAAATACAAGGCTTCACACTCACTTCTAACAAGATTTTTTGTGCAATATTATGATGTTAAATTACTCCTAGAGAAGCTTTAAATAAGATCAATTGTCAAGTCCATAGATTAATTAGACAAAGGGAGATGATGCTAGAGCACCATTAACAAAGAACCATTACTCACAAGTTGAGCTTAAGCCCAACCTCATGCCAACAAGCTCTTTAAACTTGAAAAAAAAGTAAAAGTGTTCATTTGTCTTCTAGTTGTGTTTATTGGCCATATGATTGTCATTGATGTTAGAGGATCAAGAAGTATTGATGGAGATAAGTTAATTTTTTACAATTTCATAGTGCAAAGTTATCATACTTTTATAGATACCATTTTTGGACCACTTGAAAAGCAATTAATAGAAGATATGTTATGGGTTTTTAAAGAGCATCTTAAATATATGGTTTGTAGGTTTAGTTGAGAATAAATGAGCTCAAAATTGATTTATCTTTGCTCTCAAACATTAAAAGTTTTCTTAGTTAAACCCTAAGAGTTTAATCCATGGCATTCATAGGCATGTTCTATTTTATGTTAACTGGCTATAGACGAGAACTAGTTACTTAAGTTCTAACTTAAGTCTTCCATATCATTATGCAACTAAACCCTTCGACAAAGTAATTACTAGCCCAATCAATGTTCTAAGACTTTATATTTCCTAATTCCTAAACTTAATATTTATCCCATCTCGATCAATGGTTAGTGCTTAATCATACATTGAAGATCCAATGAAGTGTAGTAAAGTTAATTTATCAAAGTAACCTCTGATTAAATGCACTAATGACAAGTGTCATAATCATAGAGCTTGCATATTAAATATATGGAGTGGTTTAAAATCAAATAGTCCAAGAGTAAAGTGGGAGTGCCAAGTGTCTCAATAACAGGAACTGACAGCAAAGGTGTAGAAGGCACATGAGGGTATCAAGTGTCACATTCAGGGAGCTTGTCAAAGATAAAGTTCAAGCTTGTCAGAAGATTAAATGGTGAGCATGTGATCATGAAATGAAGATCTAACAAATCAAGTGGACTCAATGGGATCAAGTGATTTATGTTTAATGACATATAGGTGAGTTAAAGATCGAGCTCATTTGATGAGATTGATGGAGTGTATTTATTTCAAAGACATAAGAAGTAGTGAGATGAGATTAAGATCTCAATGTTTATTGTTAGATAGAGGTAAAGTTTATGCAACTTTGAAGATCTAATAACATGTAGGATATTAGATCAAAAGATCCAATAGATGTGTTTAAGTTGGAACATTAAATTCTAGAAGTGTATAAGGAACCAATTCAGCACATGAGCTTATCAAAACTTGATATAATAGATGTATTTTAAAGTTGAAAAAATTGAATGAGGATCATCAAATCATGGTGTGAAACTTAAGATAAATGGTCAGTATTCAAAGGTTTTTTCATCACAATGGTCAAGTAGAAGAACATGTAGCTAAGTCATAAAACATGACATAGATAATGAAATAGATTATGGTGATTGATCAAATTTATGTAATAATGCATGTGCATCAAAACTAGAGCCTAGTATATGCTAAAAATAGTAATGAGACCAAGAATCATGGTAGTGGAACTGAGTTCAAGATGCAGGAAACTTGTTGTTCAAGAAATATGAACTGGTTCCAAAACTAGAGTGATGTGTTAGTAAACAAGTATGAACATAGAGAAGATGTGGAAACCTATATTAAATGCTTATATATGTCATCTAAGATATAGTAAAGTGAGTTTTTGTTAGAGCTATTTCTACTAAATAGATTTAAATTTGAAAGAGAGAGAGAGAGGTAGAGATCAAGAGATTGATGAAGTATGTCAAATATAGAAATATAGAGACATAAAGATAGAAGGGCAGAGAGGAAGAGAAGAGAAGAGAGATGTGTAGAGCATGAGAATTTATAAACCAAACCTATAACAAATAATTAAATTGGATTCATTTATGAGAGAATATTGTAAGCTAGAGTTATAGGTCCATATTTTGAATATAGATCTGATTGGGAGTGCCATCAGATAAGCCAAATTAGTGCTTAGTTAGGGAGTCAGTACTTCCTTAGAGTAGGTTCTCTTAAATAAAGGGATTGGTGTCTCCTTAGGTTTAATTCCCTTAAACATTATAACCAATAAGGTTTTTGATTGTGAGGCTAGATTAGAATAATAGATTCTAGCAGCTATTCTCATGTTGGTTTTTCCTATATTAGGTTTTCCATGGTATATTTAGTGTTATGCATATTTTTAATTATGTGATCTCTACATATATTTTTAGTTTGTATTAACAGTTTTTAAAAGGACTAAGATAGTCTATCTACTGATTCAGCCCCCCTCTCAGTAGATAATTGTGTTCTTATAATTGGTATCATAACCCTAGTTCCTTAGAAGAAGCTTAATTATCTCACATAGATCTTGGACGGTGAACACAAATGGCTAGTCAAGAAGGCTCTTCCTTAAACAAAGAACCTCTCTTTGATGGATCAAAATATGAATTTTAGAGAATTAGAATGGAAGCAGATTTATCTTTATTAAGGTTTGATGTATGTATGTATGTATGTATGTATGTTGTAAATGGATATACATATCCTACTATAACTCCTATTGATCAGGATTCAAAGAAGGCATATGAGAGCAATGATAAGGAAAATAATGATATTATATGTGGATTGTCTAATTTATATTTTATTAAAGTGATGCATTTTCAAAATGCATAAGATATATGGAAAAAATTGAAAAGCATCTATGAAGGTGATGATAAGGTAAAGCAGGCCAAGGTACAAACATTTAAAGGTAAGTTTAAAAGCCTTAAAATGAATGAAGAAGATAAAATTGTAGACTACCTCCTCACAGTAGATGAAATAGTCAATTCAATCAGAGGCCTTGGAAAAGATATGAAATATCTGATCATTGTCAAAAAGGTCCTTATATCTCTGCCATCAAGGTATGACTCAAAATCTCTACAATAGAGGAACCAAGAGATCTGAATAAACTCATTGTTGATGAGTTGCATGAAAAATTCACTGCCTATGAGATGAGAATGGGAGAAATAGATACCTTCAAGAGAGAAACTACATTTAAAGCATCCAAACTAGTAAATATATAAGCACCTACATCTGAATCTGAGGAGACTAATGAATAAGAAGCTAACTTTATCATAAGGTTAAAAAGAGGGTCTATAAAGTACAAAGGTAAGTTACCCTTTAAATGATTTAACTAGGGTAAAGTAGGACTTTTTTTTCTAAATGTCCTTATAATAAAAAATATAACCTAAGCAAGAGTAAGATAGTAAAAATATGAAACCCCACTATTCCAAGAAGAACTTATTCCAAAAAAAAAGGCATGTACACAAAAGAAGATAGTGCATTGGATGATTGTGATAGTTTTGATGATGACCATGACCATGATTTTGTGATTGAGGAAAATGAAGTCTTATTAATGACATTAGGATCAAATTCTATGGATCACGAGGAAGTTGAAGACTTAGATGAAGAAGAATAAGAAGAAGGAGAAGTGGATCTAGAGTGTGAACATATGCTCTAGATGAAATTAACACACTGACAAAAGAGAAATCAAAATAGAAGAAGCTTAGATAAAAGGAGATTGAAAAAATATCTAAAAGTCTTGAAAGTTTTGATCAGATGGTGGTTTTCTTAAAGACATAAGTTGAAGAGGCCAAAATAATAGATGTATTTAAACTTTAACTACAATCTAAATCTGATGA
This sequence comes from Torreya grandis, assembly GCA_037957365.1. Classification (NCBI taxonomy): domain Eukaryota; kingdom Viridiplantae; phylum Streptophyta; class Pinopsida; order Cupressales; family Taxaceae; genus Torreya; species Torreya grandis. The sequence goes on from JARHVA010001816.1 coordinate 1,263,114, forward strand.
GTGCATGAAGTTAGAAGTAGAAATAGTGGCTTTGAAAAATGAACTTATTAAAGCTAAAAAATAAATTAAAAAAAAATTGAAGATGAAAGGAAGATTAGACATTCTTGATGAATTGATTAGCTCTCAAAATCCTTCAAAAGAGAGATCTGGTCTTGGTTATGAAAAAGGAAAAAGTTCCATAACTAGTACATCTACAAACTTATATGACAACTTCAAAGCAGAAGGAGAATCAGGGGTAAATAAAGAGAATGCCTCTAGAGATACAAAGATAAGCATTATTGATATGAAGAAAGCTAAATCTTGAATAAAATAATAAGACAAATGTAGCTTATGTAGATGGTTTCATAAGGGTAAAAGATTTGAAGAAGCCAAAATTTAGAAGAGCTCCTCACCTTGCACAAACAAATGCTATGATTAGGTATTCCTCATCTTTCTATGGTTATTGTTATACCTATAATCAATTTGGTCATAGGGATAGTGATTTTAGACTTGTACCTAAAAGGAGAATAAATTTTGTAAGCATAAATTCATTTGCACCCTTGTTAGATACAAATGTAATATGTTATAATTGTAATAATTTTGGTCACATAACTAAACAATGTATAACAAACTTTATAAGACCAAAAACACAAAGTAAGAAGAAAGGCATGCCTTCCAATGTAAATAAAGGTTCACAAATCTCTAAAAAAGGGAAAAATATGCCTAATAAAAGACCCAAGGATGTGTGGAAAGTGAAAAATCAATCTATGATTACTCAAACTGCAATCTAGCCAAGGAGAAGAATATATGGGTAATAGACAATGGTTGCTCAAAACACATGACTGGTGACAAGAGTAAGTTCATAAAAATGATAAAATGTAAGGAAGGATTTTTTATCTTATGAGATAACACTGTAGTAAAGATCTGAGGTAAAAGAACCTTGAACATAGATGGAAAACTGCCTACACATGATGTCCTTTATGTTGAAGGATTGAAGCATAATCTGCTAAGTGTCAGCCAAATGTGTGACAATGGATATAAGGTCACATTTAATTCAAAATTTTGTAACATAAGGAGATCTAGAAGAGTATTAGCTGAAGGGAAATGAACTGAAAGCAACATTTATAATCTTAGTGAAGTGAATGTAAATAGTTGCCTGATAAGAAAGATTGATGAGAGTTAGTTATGGCATAGAACAATGGGCCATGTAAATTTTGACAACCTGGTAAATGTGAGCTCAAATAAGTGTGTTAGACACATGTCAAATATAACCAAATGTATAGACACTACTTGTAAATAATGTCAACAAGGCAAGTAGACAAGGGTCAAATTTCAAACAAAGGAGTATGCAACTACAAATCCTATAGAATTAGTTCATATTGATCTTTGTGGTCCTAATAAGACAAGAAGATATAAATGAGAGAGATACTTCATTTTATTTGTAGATGATTACTCAATAATGACATGGGTAACCTTTTTTAAGGATAAGTCTCAGGAATTTGAAAGATTTAAAATCTTTAGGGCCATGGTAGAGAATGAGATTGGTCAAAAAATCAAATGCTTAAGATCTAATAGAGGTGGAGAAGTCACCTCAAATGAGTTCATCAAGTACTATGAGAAGAATCAAATCAAAAGGCATTAATCTTCATCAAGGACTCCATAGCAAAATGGATTTATTGAAAGAAAGAACAAGACAGTCAAGGAGATGGCTAGAACAATGCTAAAAGAAGATAAGTTAGCTGATGGTTACTAGAGAGAAGTAGTACAAATAGTAGTATATATCTTGGATAGAGTTTAACTAAGGGTAAATAGTGACAAAACTCCTTATGAACTATGGTATGGAAAACCTACCTCTGTTAAGTATTTTAGAGTGTTTGGTAGCAAATGCTACATCAAGAGAAAAGAGGGCAACTTGGGAAGATTTAAACCAAGATGTGATGAAGGAATATTTCTTAGTTACTCCCACCCAAATTAAAGCCTACATATGTTACAACAAAAGGATACACATGATTGTAGATAACATCAATGTCAAGGTTGAAGAAGGCTTGAAACAAGTTAAACCTGACAGAGAAATTTATATTGAAAAATCAGATTTTGAAGAAGAAGTTAATGAAGAGGTTGAGGAAATAAATGAAAATGTGCCTACAAGATTTGTTCAAAAGGATCATCCTATAGATATAATCATTAGAAATAAGAATGAATGAGTTTAGACAAAGATAAGAGTTACAATGAACAAATAGCAAGTTTTTCTCTAATGTTTGAAATTGAGCCTAAGAGCTATGTTGAAGCTAGTAAGGATGAATATTGACTAAAATCCATGGAAGAAGAACCAAGCCAAATTAAAAATAACAAAACATGGGAATTAGTTCCATGACCTTCAAACAAGAATGTAATAGGTACAAAATGTGTCTTAGAAACAAGCTCAATGAGGATGGAGTTGTTATAAGGAATAAGTCAAGATTAGTGTGCAAAGGATATGCACAAGTTGAGGGCATATATTTTGAGGAAACATTTTCTCTAGTTGTTAGATTGGAATCTATAAGAATATTTATAGAATTCTTAGTTTAAAAAAAAATTAAAGTCTATCAAATGGATGTTAAGTCTACTTTCTTGAATGGGAACCTAGAAGAGGAAGTCTACATGGAACAACCTAAAGTTTTTAACTATCAAAGGAAGAAGATTATTTGTGCAAACTAAAGAAAGATTTGTCTGGTATAAAATAGGAACCTAGAGCAAGGTATTCAAGATTAGACTAGTTTATGCAAAAATAAGGATTTAATAAAAGATGTGCAGACAAAAATCTATACTTTAAATCATAAGGAGAACATATGTTGATTATTATTTTAGATTATGGTAAAAATAAGTTTTGAAGGGACCCCAAAACCCTGAACAAGAAGAAAGATATACATTAAGCACAGCCAGGTTAACACAAGAACCTGAAAACAAACAAGAACCAAGACCAGGTTTTATAGGGACCTATTACCGACAGATAAGAACATGAAAAAATAGCTGTCAAAACACTGAACTGAAAGAAAACCAAATGGATTTGCAAACTTCCAGATCCGTAACTAGCAAACCAAGAAGAAATGACCGGTTTGCTGCCCTCAAAAAACCAATCAGCAGAAAGGAACTTTGGATGAATCTTTTAAATTCGGATTTTTCTTTTTACATGACCGAAGATTCATTTCTAGAGGAGGGACCAAAGGCTTAGCCTTCTTTCTTCTGACTGCTGTCCAGCCATCTTCTACCTTAGCTGCCTCAGCAACCCATGCCTCAGAAGACACTGATCTTTGGACACCAGAAGGCATGAACTCCTTGTGACAGTCTAACATAGACTGGCTCTGAGAAAGATCCTCCAAAATAGGGGAAGAGATCACCACCTCTTCCTCAGGCTCAGCTGTATCTTTAACTTCAGTCTCCTCAGAGGCTACATTTGATTGTTTCTCTAGTGATTCCTCTTCATCTTCCGAATCGGATTACAACCTTTCCTCGTTCTCGGTCTCAAAATCTATTGTTGTCTCCAAAGGTTGTTTGTCTATACTATATTCAGAGAAATCCTTTGGCCACCAAGAAGGTGAGCATCTGGGATTGTTTTCCCATCACCACAATGGGCAGCAATATGTCCCATCTGGTGACACTTCCTACACCTAAAAGGAATCCCCTCATAATCCAAGATTTGTGTCCAGGAACCCCTTGGGGAATCAATGCAAATCGCCTCAGGAAGGCCCTTTGAAACATCCAGGTCAGCCATAAATCGTGCACAAGTCGAATGGTGGCTCTTAGTACTGTCTTCTTCATATAGAAACTCCCCTATAGCATTTCCAATGGTTTTATAAACCACCTCCTGCCACAAATGTATCGAAAGATAAGGGAGCCACACCCATATAGGGATCTTGTTAAAGGATTCCGAGAGAGGATTAAAATCCTTGTGCCAAGGTTTAGCCATTAGGGGAAATTTGCCCTGCCAAGAAAAATTATTGTGACACAAAATAGACTTCCTATCTTCAGGGCTTTGAAATATTACTATAAAAAAACCCCTGGCACAGGGCTGTATTTGACCATCTTTGATATGCAGCCAACTCTTAGCAATCCAATTATGTAGATCTACAAAAGAAGGCCAGAAACCACAAAAATGGAAGATGGCAGCACAAGAGGAAAATCGTTTTTCTTCTTGAAAGATATTTTTTGCTAATTCTGGGTCTAGAGTTACCCTAATAGGTTTTAAAGCACTTACAGGTGATACATAGGTAGGTACAGGTGTTGTATGAGGCCTAGCATCATGTAAATCTACTTCGAAGGCCGCCACATCCGCATAGGTTCACCCCCCTAGTCCATGCCCTGAACCAGGAACGTTGTCTGGACACACAGCTGTAGAATCTTCAATCCCCACAGCAGAAATCCCTATGCGGGTATTCTGGTTTCTTCCTCTATAATTAGGAAGAACCTCCTTCGTAATGGCAACCACTGCCTCACCGGCCACTCAGAACCCTGCATTCAATTTCAAATGTGGCTTTGCGCGCGCAGTCACCGGAGCCAAAACCATCGCTAAAGTCTGATAAGTAGCTTCAATATGGCATGTCTATCTTTTATGTTTATCAAATATGTGTAATCATTAATAATAATAGTGAATGTTCTATATATTTTTGTTTGCCTTTTCTTGGTAACTACATGATTCTAAACAAAATAACTGTTTGACCTATTTTATATGTTGATTATTGTTGTTTATGTAGATGACATCGTTTTTGGTGGTAGCAACAATAGAATGTGTAAATAATTTGCTGATCAAATGCAAAATGAGTTTGAGATGTCTATGCTTGGAGAAAATGTTTTCCTCCTTGGTCTACAGATAGCAAAAACTAATGAAGGGATGTTTATATGTCAAACCAAGTATGCTAAGGAAATGTTTAAGAAGTTTGGAATGGAAGACAATAAACTACTTAGTACTCCCATGATAACTGGATGTAATTTGAGGAAGGAAGATGAGTCCCTTGATGCAAATTAGACTATGTACAGATCAATGATAGGTAGATTTTTATACCTAACTACATCAAGACTTGATATCATACAAGCAGTGTGCATGGTTACAAGATTTCAAGTTGCTCCTAAAGAATCACATGTCAATGCAATGAAAAGAATCTTTAGATATATCAAGAGTACAATTGACTATGGTCTTTAGTATCCTAAAGATGAAGATTTCACTTTGATAGCATATATAGATGTTGATTGGGTAGGAAGTATGGATGATAGAATAAGTACTAGTGGTGGTGCATTTTTCCTTGGAAACAGACTTGTTTCATGGCTAAGAAAAAAGAAAGATTCAGTTACTCTTTATATAGCAAAAGTAGAGTATGTTGCAATAGTGGCATGTTGCCCTCAAGTCTTATGGATGAAGCAAACACTAAAAGACATCAAGGTTGAGTATACATCACCTATCTTTATTTTTTTTATAATTCAAGTGCTATTAACATATCAAATAATCTAGTGATACATACCAGTTGCAAACACATATCAATCAAGTATCACTTCTTAAGAGAAAAGGTTACAGATCAAGAGGTCAAAATGGAATATGTGTCAACATAGGATTAAATTGAAAACATATTCACTAAACCTCTTCCCAAGGAATAATTTGAGTATCTAAGATATAAATTGGGAGTGGTGACTCCTCCATTACATCGCTATATCCTAGTGTTAGTGCATGAGTCCAAGGGGATAATCATAGAATCTTTGTTAATCCTTGGAAGAAGAGAGAAAAGGAAACTTAGGTATGAATAATTTTTCAAAATTTTAATGAGTTGATGGTTATAGATTCTTAGATAAACTCCTTTATCTAATAAAGGGGGAGAAAATTTTGGACAAACTATGAAACAGTTGGAGTCCATTTGCCATTAATGTCAAAGGAGGAGAAAAGGTGCAAATGATCTTTGTAAAATATTGAAAGAGAAGAGCATGTGTCCAATTTTATTTTAGTCAAATGTTCCATTGCCTAAGGGGGAGCAATTTTGGTATGAACAGTTTTAGCTCAAGTTCATCAGAAGCCAATGCAAACAATGCTAGAGTAGGAGTAGAGTATTATAAGATCAAAGCATTTAATTTTCCATCAATGCCAAAGGGGGAGATTGTTGGCCATATGCTTGTTATTGATGTCAAAGGATCAGGTAGGATTAATGGAGAGAAGAGCATGTTTTATAATTTCATAGTGTAAAGTTGTCTTGATTTTATAGAGACCATTTCTAGACCACTTTAAAAGCAATTAATAGAAGATCTATTATGGGTTTTTCAAGAGCATCTTAAATATATGGTTTAGTTGAGAAGAAATGATCTCAAAATTGATTTATCTTTTCTCTCAGACATTACAAGGTTTTTTAGTTAAACCCTAAGGGTTTAATCCATGGGGTTCACAATCATGTTCTATTTTTATGTTGGCTAACTATAGATGAGAACCAGTTACTTAAGTTATAAATTGAGTCTTCCTCATCATTGTGTAACTAGTCCCTTTGACCTAGTAATTACCAAATCGATCAATGTTCTAAGACTTTATATTTCCTAAGTCCTCAACTTAATATTTGTCCCACCTTAATCAATGGTAAACACTTAATTATACGTTGAAGATCCAATGAAGTGTAGCAAATTCAATTTGTCAAAGGCACCTCTAAGTAAATACATTAGTAATAAGTGTCATAATCATGGAGTTTGCACAATAAATATACATAGTGGTTTAAAATTAAATACTCAAGGAGTAATGTAGGAGTGATAAGTGTCTCAATAGAGGGAACTGACAGCAAAGGTGCAGAAGGCACATGAGGGTGTCAAGTGTCACATTTAAGAAGCTTATCAGTTATAAATTTCAAGATTATCAAAATATTGAATGGTTAGCATGTGATCATTAAATGAAGATCTAATGGATTGAGTGAACTTAATGGGATCAAGTGCTTGATGTTTAATGACACAGAGGTGAGTTAAAGATTGAGCTAGTTTGATGATATCAATGGAGCATATTCATTCCAAAAACTCAATAAGTAGCAAGATGAGATTAAGAGCTTGATGTTTAACATTAGACAGAGGTAAAGTTCATGCAACTTCAAATATATAATGGCATGTGGGAGCTCAGATCAAAATATCTAATGGATGCATTTTAAATTTGGAACATTAAAGTCTAGAAGCGTACAAGGATCCAACGGAGCATGTGAGCCTATCATAACCTGATCTAATAGATGCATTTTAAAGTTAAGAAAATTGAATGAGGATCATTAGATCATGATGTAAAACTTAAGATCAATTATCAGTATTTAAAGGTTTGTTCATCACAATGGTCAAGCGGAGGAACATGCAAGTAAGCCATAAAATGACATAGACAATAAAATAGATTGTGGTGATAGATCAAATTTATGTAATAATGCATGTACATCAAAACTAGAGCCCAGTATATGCTAAAAATAGTAATGAGACCAAGAATTATAGTGGTCGACCATGAGTTCAAGATGTGGGAAACTTGTTGTTCAAGAAATATGAACTGAGTCTAGAACTGACGTGATGTGCTAGTAAACAAGTATGAACATAGAGAAGATGTGGAAACCTAGATTAAATGCTTATATATATGTCATCTAGGATATAGTAAAGTGAGTTATTGCTAGATTTATTGCTATTAAATAGATTTTAATTTGAGAGAGAGAGAGGAAGAGAGCAAGAGATTGATGAAGTGGGTCAAATAGAGAAATATAGAGACACAAAGACAGAGGGGCAGAGAGGAAGAGAAGAGAAGAGAAGAGAGAGACGTGTAAAGCATGAGTAGTTACAGACCAAACCTATAATATAGAATTTAATTAGATTCATTTACGAACTAATATTGTATTCTAGAGTTTTAGCTCCATATTTTGAATATAGATCTGATTGGTGGGTGTCATCAAATAAGCTAAGTTGGTGCTTAGTTAGGGAGTCAGTGCTTCCTTAGAGTAGGTGCTCTTAAATCAGGGGATTGGTGTATCCTTAAGGTCGATTCTCTTAAACATTGTAACCAGTGAGGTTTTTTATTATGAGGCTAGATTAGAATAGTAGATTATAGTAGCTATTCTCATAGTGATTTTTCCCATATTGGGTTTTCCATGGAATATCTAGTGTTATGCATATTTTTGTGTATGTGATCTCTGCATATATTTTTAGTCTACATTAAAAGTTTTAAAAATGACTAAGTTAGTCTATCTACTAATTTACCCCCCCTCTCAATAGATATTTATGTTCCAATAGTGTTTTTTTTGCTTTGTTATTTAGCTCCCTTAGATCCTAGGCTTGGAAATATAGCTTTGTTTGATTTGTTTTGTTCATTTTACTAACAAAAATAAGCTAAAAATTATTTTTTCCTTGAATTACTTGGATATAAATCATCATAGGAGTACTTTAGCACTCTTAGAAATCCCAAGAATACCATTTTAGACATTAGTTTAGATTTTTTCCTTCAAAAATCCCATGTTTTTATTGACTGCATATGAGTGACTTCACCCTGGATAATTAGCAACATCACCACATTTCTTGTATTCTATTTTTTTATGTTTCCTAGGTAAAACAATTAATTTTACCTAAAGTCATACCTTTATATAAATAATGAATTCATTCAGAGAAAAAAGCAACTTCATCCCCTATGCATGGTGACTTTGTCAAGTAACAATCTTTTATGTTTGCATAAATTTTCAAGGAAAATAGTGATTTTATTGGTTATAATTGACGACTTCACCCCTTCTAATCGTTGACTTTTCTAAAGTTCTGTTTGTCTAGTTTTTTTAATAAATCAGCAACTTCATTGTATTGAGTAAATGGCAACTTTGCCCTATATCAAAAACCTAAGACTTAAAAAGTTCAAAATTTTTAGCTTCTTGCAAAATAAATCAATCAAATTAATCCACTAACATTTGTTATAGGGAATTAGGTAAGTTATAAGAAGTTTTCACATCCTAGTAAGGCCATTTTCACATTTTATTTTGGTGTTTAAAACTTGAACAAACAACTTTCATTTTTCATCATTTTCCAGTTTTCACAAAGGCCCAAACTTCAATCATGCTTTGAATTAGTGATTAAAAAGAAAAACACTATAGATTTAGCACTCCTAAGATCTATTTATTTTTTTGTTATTCATTTTCAAAAACACTTAGCTAGTTTCATTTCTAGAATAGTTTATTTTCTAGTAGACTTTTTATGAGTATGCTCTCCCCTTATCCCTGTTTGTGAACTTGGGTGATCAAAAACACAATTATTTTACTTGTTTGATAGAGTCACCTAAATAAATGTTGTGTATGTTTTCCTCTCATTCTTAAGGAATTTAGTGACTTAGAAATGACTGAGTTCTTCATATTTATTTCTTGCATTATCTTGTGATCAGGATTTCATCACCTCCTCACAATTTATATAGGACTTTGACCTGGGGTTTCATCTCCCATCACTATTCCAACCCCACTCTTTGTTGGTGTATATAAATTGGGTATACCATTGGATTTGATAGTGGTTAAATAGTTAGCTAATAATCCCATTGGGTACTTGGTCCATGCGATATCCAAACATCAAAATTCACTAAGAAGTACATGAGTGAATTCATTATGAAAAGGAAAAGACCTTTGCATAATAAGATAGGTGGTTTGGATCTACTTGATGTGAATTTTTACCCAAGTGTTTCTAGCCACTTGTGGGCCCTTTATAAATCCAAATCAAAAATTTATCATAATTAACCCCACTTGTCACAAAAAATCTTGCTAAATGTTGAGTTATTTTAACACTTTAAGTTTATTTCCATGTACCAACTATTGAGATACAGAGGATTCTTAAAAACTCTACCTACATGCTCTCTTTTATTCATTGGATTAAAATTTAATTCCTTTCAAGACTAGTATATCGGTGGAAACTTTGGCAGATACAGTGCATACCTTGTGTCATTTTCACAATAGGAGTGCATGGTTGGGTGAAACCTTTTATTTTACTTATGCATTATTTGAGTCTAAAAATCACTTTAAAAAAAACAAAACAAACAAACAAACACATGTCACACACACCACTTTGCACCAAGAAGTGTTATGATGCATAAATCATTCAATCCATTTACCTTAGCTCAAGACCAAGACTAATTGTGTCTTTAATTTAGACAAGATGTTGTTACACTACCTATTTTAGTCTAGACCTTTATTCATCCAAGTCTTTCTAAATCTCATTTTAAATCCATCTTTCATAGTTTAGATCTAAAAATGATTGGTTTATGCTTGCGTCTTTTTTACAACTTGGGATTGAGTTGTTCACCTTTCTATGTTTATATTGTGCAACTTTGATCAATTTTTAGTTTGATTTTTAAATACCTTTACCTAGAGACCAAGTTTCATTTTACCACTTCTTCTCTTGACTCCAAGTTTCTATTTTAGACTAAGTGTGTTATTTGTTTTAAATCAAGATATTTAGACTTAAGATTGTTTCAAAATTCACATGCCTAGATCAAGTTTATTTCCAAAGACCTGGTTAAAGTTTGTTTTCAAGACTAAGTTTACCTTGCCTAGATCAAGTTTGTTTCCAAAGACCTATTTCAAGTTTGTTTTCAAGACTGATTTCACTTTGCCTAGATCAAGTTTGTTTCAATAAAAAGTTTCCAAGACTGATTTCATGTGCCTAGTTCTAGACCTTATTTTGTTTTCTTAGTTCAAATCTCATGTGCCACATTCAAATATTTAAGTTTGTCTAGAACATTTTATAAGACTAAAATCCAAGTATACCTTTTGTTGATCATTCATTCAAAAGACCTTAGAGTGTTAATAATAATTTAGACCAGGTTTCAATTGTTAGTTTTCAATAAGGGATCCTTTTAGGCCAAGTTTTAACCATTTTCAACAATAGATTAATATTCTATTCTAGGAAATTTTTCAAGACATTTGAAACATTAAACTAGCCTTTTGTGAGACTCTTGATTCAAGCATGCTTCACTATACATGTAATAGGACCTGTATAATCTGGATTATGAGATTTTTATCACAAGTGATCCATTTGTTCATGAGCCTTATGAAAATGAAGTAGCTTATGTAATAGATCCATATCCCTCATATGATACTAACTATTTCAAACAAATTCAATATTTTTTGGCACACTATCTTGCCAATACACCTTCATATCTAGGGCAAGAATTGGACCAGATGACCTAATACCTAGCAAATGTGCCAAGTTTTGTAGAATAAGTTAAAAAACAACAAATTTCATATTACATAACTCTACCAAATAGCATGAGTTATGATTCATTCTTGTTTGAGCACCACTTATTAGAGAATAGGGATAAGATCCTTGTTAGAGTGGTAAAGGTAGGTGTTAAGTTTCCTTTGAAGTTTCAGCATGATAATTTACCTAGCTTGTTGTGTGCATCTAGTAATAGGTCTCAAGTCAGAACATTTAGATAAGCCTCATCTAGCCAAAATTAGGCTTTGGTACCAATGCACAACCTAGAGTTATCTACAGTTACTAAAGGAAAGGGTCAAATTTTTGACCAAATGACATAAATGCAACAAGCATACTAAATGTACCTCAACTTGGTCATAAATCTAAATGTCATGAAGATTTATATTACACCTTATAGATTTATCTCCTTCCATAGGGATACAAATTGACTCATCAAGTTATGCCAACCTACCCATAGATTCATTTTTTCAAACAACAAATGTTGCATACATGTTTCATGTTCCTATAACTCAAGAATAACTTGTAGCATAAACTAGAGACCTTTGTCAAAACATGATGGGTAACATGAAAGTGTACCCCACCCCAAAATAAGCTTAGATGAATATTCAAAGGACTAATTCATAACAAGTTCCAATGAACATTTTGAGTAGTTTACAACAGGGGGTAGGAACATCAAGTTAATAAGTACAACACATAATTACTCCCCCCTCAACTATTTTCTTCCTTAAACACATAACAAGGGCAAAAATTCAAACATAGACCAATCCTCCACCTCAACAGGTGGTGAATACTACTCCACCTAAATAAGTGGTGACCAACATTTTGTAATAGCCAATGCAGACCAATGTACCACTTGATCAAATGGTAAATGTTCCATCACAAATAGGGCCTAAAAAACAACATAATATTGTTGGTTAACAAAATATCATAGTTAGACAATAATAAATACCTAGTAGGTAATAAGTATTCAATTAATGCCAATTTCCAAATGTACAATAGGTACCTAGTAGATAGTTGATGTCTTACACCCATAAAATACTATACCCCCAACAAGTGCCAACCATTTAATAATATCAGCAACAAGCATTTATCCAATAGCAAATACCTTACATAATACTAGATTCAACCAGTTAGTAGCAAGTTTTATTTCTAACCCAACAATCACAATTCATCCCTCAATACCAAATACTACCACACAAACCATAGCTCCTTTTGAATCAAAGCCACGTTACTAATCCAAATGTTTACCAACAATAAATACCAGCCCAAAAATACATTCCAAACCAAAGGTTATCTCTTCTTGGTAAGCCAACCAACCAGGTGAATACATAATAATCTATCATACCTTCATTATACCCTGACTATAATAATATGCTTGGAAGCACCCAAGACCAACCACAACCATCTCTACCTTCCACTTTTATAGCCCAATAACCAAAACAAGTAAAGGATGCAATTGTGGCTCTTCAAATGGCAAAGTAGGGAAAGAAATTCAAACTAAATAAAAAATGTTCATATCCATTTAACATGGATTACCTATAGATATTGTTTCCTATAGGATTTGAGCCACCCAAGTTTAACAAGTATAAAATAAAAGGAGACCTAATGGAACATTTGAAGAAGTTTTATGTTTCTTACCTATCAATGGTTTTTAGTTATGTTTACTTCTACAATTTCAACAGAGTTTAGTTGGACATGATGTAGAGTGGCTTCTTAAATTTCCCAAGAATTTAGTACCTAATTTTGATGATTTTTCAAAAAAATTATGTACCATTTATCATATAATATCAAGCATGAGATTACTATGGTGGATTTAGGCCAAGCACAACAAAATCCTGGGGAGAGTTTTTCAAGTTATCCACAATGGTGGAAGGCACTTGTTAGCCACTTCATGCACAACTTATCAGATAAATAGTTGGCTATAGTATTCATCCGTAACTTATAGAGTGATATATCCTATCACTTGGAGATACAATGTGCCCATACATTTGAAGAGATAATTTATAAAGGACTAAAAATTTAAAAATCCCCTATCAACAAAAGGGTGATCAAGTTGTATACCCCAGACCAAAACCAAATCCAAAACCAAAATTTAGGCCCAAGTCCAAACCTAAACCCAATTGAAATTCATGTTTCTACACCAACACATTATAATAACTTTGAAAAACCTAAAGTGTATAACCACAGAAATAATATTGTCAGTAGTGGAGTCACTGATTCACATCATGTCCAAATAATGCAAACACTATCTATTTAGCTTAATCTATAAATTCAATCTATTCCAAAACCATCACTAGTTCCACAAATTCAATTGCCTTCACTCATGTAGGCACCTCTCCACCTTTAAAAACCCTTCCTCTAAGAATAAGATCCAATGATAGATTCTTTAGTAACCTTGGTGAGCCCATTGAAGTGTTTCTCAAATTAGTCATAGCCAATATGATTAGTTGGCCTATTCCAAATCACTTTCCTAAAGGTATACCTTACCTTGATTGGTATAAAGAGCATGAGTTCTGTGCATACCATCATATTTAAGGTCATTCAATACACTAGTGTGTGTAGTTGAAGCCACTCACTGAGAACATGATATAAAATGGAGAGATTCAGTTGGATAATAGGGCTTTTACTTCTAATCAAAACCTAGATATTTATCAAGACCCTTTTGTATAACATAATAATAATAATCAGAACCAAAAATAATGAAGGCCACTAACACAACTATAACAATAGAAATAACTACACTAATCATAAAATGGATAGAACCAAGCTAGAATGACCCTAATAACCAACATACCTATCACATAGCTACACACAAATATAATAAATTTGTAAGTCACATTGCAGGTGGTCATGTATCCACAATTACTCTCAACCCTAAGCTAGTAGCCAATCACTAATATCCAATTTTTAACAATGCCTATCAACCTCCTAATATCAGTAATCCTCCTTTGACCTTTGTTTATAACTAAGTGCAATGGCAATCAAGAGTTATCATCCCAATCCCTTCTCCTTCTATCTATAATGGTCCTTTACCTAATATGGATTATGTAATTGCAATGTGGTGGACTAAAGTTACCATTTGAGGCCCATAACCACCTTCTACCAATGAACCTATTCAATCCAACATATTAGTTAGGAGTAATCCATTTACAAATGCAAAGGAGAAAACATATAATATTATGGAACAACTACAAAATATGCCCACACAAATCTCTATTCTATATTTGTTGTGTATATATACCATCCACAAAAATATCTTGACCGAATTCCTAAGCTAGTCCCAAGGACCCAATGACATTACACTAGACAAATTTCAAGCTTTGGTTGGACACCTATCCCTAGGCCAATAATTGAATTTTGACCAAAGTGATATGTCATCCCTAGGACCTCTCCATAATAACTCATTGTATATTGAAGTTGTCATAACACAACATAAAGTTAAATTCACCCTCATAGATAATGAATCAGGCCTTAATATTGTGTCTCTAATTTTAATCAAGCATCTGGGACACACAATGATTGACCTTCAACCAAAGATTATTACCATCAAGGCCTATGATAATGAAGAGAGGGAGTCATATAGAACAATCTATTTTCCAAATTTCATTGGGCCTTTGACCCATGACACATTTCCACATCTTAGATCTAGATTTATCATAAAATTTGCTTTTAACCAGACCACATATACATGAAATCCATGCAATACCTTAGACCTTGCACTAGTGTATCAAGTTTCCTCATTTTGGGATGGAGGTAACTATCATATAGACTTATAACCATATTAGTACTACAAGCATTTGGAGGTTGACTATGAGAAATATAATTACCATTTTAACCTAGACCCCACACCAAAGAAGGATAAGGATGTACTTGTTAAATCATTATAATCTAATTGCATATACCCTGACAACCTTGACTCAACTTCATATACACCTCCTATTAAAATTTCCAATCATTTTACTATTTTAGGCAATGGTCAAGGAGAATACTTTACACATAATACCTTACATATAGCTAAACTTTCATAAAACCCCAAGTATTATGAAAGGCCCAAATCCAAGCCAATTTGTATGTAGTGGTGATAAAAAGGAAAACTTCATAGCCCAATGCCTATTATTTTCACACCAGCAACTAGCCAAGAACAAGACCCGCATGCTGAAGATAATTATTGGTTGTAAAATGATTATTTTTTTTATTACTACCAAATTAAAAAGTATCCCATCCCTAAAATTATTATGGATAACCAAGCTTATAAAGGAAGAGGCATGGGGGTAAATCATTAGGGTACTATTGAGCCTATTTCTATAACAAAATATAAAAGAACTCATAGTATTAGATTTAAACCACTTGGGGGTGACCCCACCTATCTTATTCATGTTCCGACACTCATGAATAATAATGATAATGTTGTCAGTAAAGTAAAGTCTGATCATAGTACATGTGAAGACCTATCCAATTTATTCAACCCCTTACACCATTTATACCATCATACCAATAATCTGCCATTCTCCACTTATCCTTTATCACCCTAAACTCATAGACTGGGACTAATAAGAATCCATAATTCCTTTTGATGAGTTTGAGAGTGACAAGGATTTTTGTGATTTCATGAGCCTAATAGACAATGTTCCTTTGGGATACCATAAGCAAGGATTCTCTATCAAATTGGATCTTGCTACCTATTTTGGAGAGCGGGTGAACACCCTTAGCCAAAAGGAAAAAAATAAAACATTTAGGTCCCAAAGTGAAAACCTCTTTGAGGTGATTCTAAAGCAGGGAAAAAGTAAATAAAAAGGCCATTTTCTTGGTGAAAACCTATTTTAGGCACCACTAGATGAGGATGTTCACCCTTCTTCAAACCAAGCTCAGGAGGCCACTAATAAAAAACTTGCATTTGGGTCTGAACTTAGTATAGAGGAGCAACATGCTTTTGATAAAATTATCTGAGAGTATCCTAAAGTGTTTGTTACATAGCCCTAGACACCATTAGGATATTTTGATTCATCCTATTTGGGGTAACTTAAAGAACTAGTCCAACCAGAGGACTTTGCCATTGCCAACCAATTTACATTTTTGCTGACTATCCTAGAAGAAGGATCTACTCTCATTATATATGATACTTTAAAATTCAACATCGGAACTCTAAATGATCCCAAGTGGCTAAAAATAGGCATGTCCCTCACTGAGTAGGAATGTGAAGCTATTACATCTCTTCTAAGAGATTTCATATACATTTTTGTGTGGGCTTACTTTGATATGTTAGGTTTGAATCCATCATTCATTCTACACCATCTTGTAGTTCATCTAGATGCTAATTTGATTAAGCAAAAACTAATGAAAATACATCCTTGAATTATCATATTAGTCAAGAGAGAATTGGATAAAATCTTAGATGCAAAATTCATTATACCCATTGATTATTCAAAGTGGATCTCCAATATTATGTCAGTCAACAAAAACCTCGAAGGTATCAGATTGTGCACCAATTTTTGAGACATAAAAAAGGCCTACCCAAAGGATGACTATCCTCTATTGAACATTGACATGAATATTGACTCCACAGTTGGGTATCAAATGCTTTCCCTAATGAATGGTTTTTAAGGATATAACCAGATCAAGATTGCACTCAAAGATGAACAAAAGATAGTGTTTACCACTCTTTGGGAATGTTTTACTATCAAGGCAATCCTTTTGGCCTTAAAAATGTAGGGGAAACATACCAAAGTGCCATGACTATTATATTTCATGATATGATACATGATATTATTAAATACTATTTTGACAACATACTGGGTAAATCTAAGACCTATATAGACCATCTAGATGTACTACAAGAATATTTAAAAGGCTTTTTGAGTACAAGGTTTGATTTAATCCCAAAAAGTGCATCTTTGATGTTACTCTAAGTAAATTATTAGGATTTATTATCTCTCATTGAGGCATTGAAGTTGATCTTATCAAGGTTAAGGCCATTATCAAGATGTTTCCACCTTCTACTTTGAAGTAGCTCTATAGTTTGTGGGGTAAAATATAGTCTATTAGATGTTTCATTTCATAGTTGGTCGATAAATTTCACCCATTCACTCATTTATCAAAGAAAGGCACTACATTTTCATGGGATGAAGACTTTCAGAAGGCCTTTAAGAATTTAAAGGAATGTTTAGACAATTTACCTATTTTGCTACCACCTACACCAAAAAATCCATTCTTATTTTACCTATGGGCACTCTTGGCCCAACATGATGAGCACAAGAAAGAACATGTAGTTTACTATCTAATATGTACACTAGTAGTAGATGAACACAATTATAAGTTGATTAAGAAATCTTGTTTAGTTATGTTCTTTATAGCCTAGAATTTATGTCATACATGCTCAATAATAAGACCATAGTCATCACCAAAGTAGATCCGCTCAAATATCTACTATCAAAAATGCTTTATAGGGTCACATGCTTAAGTGGATCATGCTTCTAAGTGAGTTTGAGATTAAATATGTCAACTAAAATTCCATTAAGGGGCATGTACTTATAAACCATCTTGGCAAATCTCTATTTTAGATACTCAGCCACTTAATTTTACATTTTTAGATGAGTATATCATGACTGATTAGAAGCACCTCTTAAAGAGTAGTAATGAAAACTTTATTCTGATAGTTTTTTTCACATCACATAGTTTAGGAGCAAGATTATTATTCATAACACCACATGCAGGTCTCATTCCCAAGTCATTCTATATTAGTTTCCTTGTACTAATAATATGGTTGAGTATGAATTACTCATTATGGGTCTTCATCTAGTAGTATAATGGAAATTCAACATTGACTAGTTTATGGTGATTCACAACTTATCATTAATCAGGTTATAGACCAATTCTAGACCAAGGATGATAAGATGGTACCTTATATATCCATGGTGGACACTTTCAATCAATAGATTGCTCACATTTATGTTGAACACATATTTAAGGCCAATAACTAGATAGCATATGTCATGGCTATAATTGGTTCTCTAATCTGCATCACAAACAAGGCAATAGACTATCAGTTCTTCATTGAACACCTTTTATCACCTATTTATGAACCCTCGATCATTGAAATGATCTTTGATATTATTGGTCATAATTATACCTAGTATTCTAAACTATATAATTACCTCCATGATCAAGTCCTTCCATTAGACATTTCCCACAAGAAAAAAAAGGCATTCACACACCAAGCCTCTCATTATACCTTGCTTAGACCTACACTTTATTGTAGAAATTTTGATGGAACTTTGATTCATTATTTAACTTTGATAGAATCTAGAATAACATTGAGGGAAGTTCATGAAGGGATTTATGGGTCCCACACTAGTGGGTTCATCCTTACCAAAAAGATCCTAAGTATTGGTTATTATTGGCCAACCATGGAAGTAGATGCAACTACTTATGTTAAAAGGTGTAAATAATGTCAAAGGCATGCTAATTTGATACATGATCTAGCATGAACACTCAATCCAATTACCACACCATGACCATTTGTAACATGAGTACTCGATCTCATAAGGATGATTAATTCTACTTCCTCATATGGCCATAAGCATATCCTTACCACCACTGAGTACTTCACTAAGTGGGTTGAAGCCATTCCCCTCACATGACAGGCAAGCAAATGTCCAAATTCATATTCAACCATCTCATTTACCATTATGGTATCCCATACAACATTATATCTAATAATGGTGGTTTATTTAAAAATAAGTATGTTAAAGCCCTCTATGTCAAGTTTAACATTACCCAACATTTTTCCACTATATATAACCTGTAAGTTAATGGCCAAGTAAAGGCATATAATAAGACCATTATCAATATTATTAAGAAAATTATCAATGATGTTGGTTGTGATTGTCACTTGAAAATATTTTGCACCCTCTAGGCCTTCCATACCAATTTTTACACTCCAATAGGAGTACATATTCCCTTGTTTATGTCACTAAGGCCATTTTTCTTATCGAGGTCAAGTTGCCTTCTCTATGAATTTCATTTAAACATATCCTTGATGATGAGGATTATAGAGTAGATCATCTACAAGAGCTAGAACTACTAGACAGAAAATATGTGGTCACTACAAATAGCCTTCAAGCATATCAGAACTAGTTATGTGATTCATATGATAGGAATGTGAAGCATAGACAGTTTGAACTTGGTGGTCTTGTACTAAAAAAAATAGAACACTGGTGTTGAGAAAAATAAAAAATATAATTTCAAGCCTAATTGGATAGGACCTTCTGTGATTATTTCTAACTATGGCTCTAGAGCATACATGTTGGCTATGCTAAAAGGAGATGAACTTGATAAACCAATGAACATAATCCATCTCAAGCACTATTTTTCTTAAGATACATGAGGTATTGTTTATGAAGCTTGTTTAAGTTGTGCCATAACATCACCTTCCTTATACCATACCATATATCCTTACCCCTATACCTTTCCAAATATCTAAAATGTTTTACCTCCCTTATCACCTTTTTGACCTTGGTTTCGATCCATTGGTACTTCATGCACCTTCAGTGATTAGATTATGATATAGTTACAATAAAAGATTTAGGTTTGAAAATTTCAAAAGGCCTTTCATTCAATGGTGGTATATTAGGGAAATATGGTAGTTGTACTCAAAATTACATCCTTTATTCATGTTTAAAAATTTGATCATTATACCTATGTCATTGTTTCTTAAAGCCTAGGAGAAACCTTTCTACCATGCCTTTCCATACCCTTGTTCTATGGTTTCAAACATTGCCATTTGCCTATTTTATGAACTTGTGTTACGTAGTCAGATCCTTTGTTATGGGGTAACTATAGTGGCTTGAGGTCCATTTGACTATGTAGGTAGTGCTTATTGTTTTTTGAGGTTAGTTTGGCCGCCCTTATTCCCACGCTCTTATCATTTTATGAGCAACCTAAACCATGTTCTCACCATTTTTTGAGTTATCCCATTATATGTCTCATAATTCTCCATTGAGTTGAGATGATAGAAAAACCCAAAAACATGAATATATGTTATAAAACTCCTAAGCAAGCCTTCAATATTAGGTTATTTAGGTTGTATTTGTATCACTCAAGAGGTGCATCTCCTAGTCAGTAGGTATAATTGAAACATTCACTTGGATCTTATCATGACCATTTCCATTTTCCTATTTCATTTTTTGATAGTGTTTCATCCCATTTTTGGGAGAACTACATTTGGCCTGAAGTTCATGTTGAACCTTGTGTCCATGGGACTATATAGGTAGTGCTCAATTACCTAGTGCATTTGGAGTCATCTTGGCTAGTTTTGGTGATTGATTTAATCCACCATTCTCTTGAATCATTCCTTCCTCTAGGTTTGTCTCCAAATGCTCTCATTATTTTGAGAGTCATTCACACTCTTTTTATTTTACAAGCTATTCATGCTCTCACCATTTTGTGAGTTATTTATGGTCTCATTTTTTTGTGAGCTTATCCTCATTCTAATCCTTAGACGTAGTGAGCATTTTGAGTGATTATCTCTTATCTTTTAATGTGTATTTTAGCCTAAACCATGCTCTCACAGTTTTATAAATTCATATGCTTGACGTTTTCATAATCATGAGCCTCAACCCCTCTTCTTTTATGCTCTCACTATTTTTTAAGCCCATTTCCACTTTCTTCAATTAGTAAGTTCTCTTGCTTGTCATTAATTTTCTTCTATCCAAATCCTGGGAGAACTAGATTTGGCCTAAAATCCATGTTGAAACTTGTCTCCATGGGAGTATGTAGGTAGCGTTTAATTACCTAGTACATTTAGAATTAGTATTTCCACCCTTCCCTTATTATTTTATTCCCCCCAACCATTATAATAGTGTTATTCCCTATAGCCTAGGAGCAACCTTTATGCCAAGCATAACACTTATATTACACGTGCACGAACAATTAGATTAGTTGTTTGTCTATTTTGCATTAGATTAGTTTTTTGTTTATTTATATTAGATTAATTGTTTGATTTAGATTAGTTATTTGATTTAGATTAATTATTTGATTTAGAATAATTATTTGATTTAGATTAGTTGTTTGATTTAGACTAGTTATTTATTCATTGTGCCTTAGCTTAGGTCGTCTATTACTCTTGCTTGAACTTAATTTTTATTGCATTGCTTTAATTTGTTTGTTTATGTTATTTGCCTTGATTTTGTTGTTAACTTAAGTTTCCTTTTGGTTGATGACTAACATTGTTTCTTTCATTAGTATTTCCATTTTCTTGGCTTTTTTTTTTCTTTGATTTTTTGCTTGGTTTGTTTATTTTTAATTAGTTGTTGACTAACTTATTTTCTTGTGCCTTCCTTATTTAGTTGTCATAATTTTATTACGTTATTTTTGCACTTAAGTCCTAATTTTTTATATCTTGTACTTGAGATGTAGATATTTGTATTCATTCCCATACTCAATTTATTTGCATTGTATTTACACTTGTGATTTAATTGATCATAAATTACTCCTAAAGTTGTTTATACTTGAATTTAATTTAATTTTTACATGATTAAGATACATATTATTATTATGGTTGTTCATAACTATGATGCATAGTGTCACAAGCTAAAACAAAAATCAGACCAATCGATCTCAAAACAATAGTACCATGATATTCTCTTTTTATTCAAAATGGCCACTTTTCCCAAACACATAGTAATTAAACCATAAATGAATAGTAATACTTGCTAGCAGGTAACCCAAATTAATACCTATCCTTTGTGCCAATTCACCATCAATCCATGATTATAGGTTTATTACATGAGTTCCTTTTGTCGATTTATGATAATACAAAATACTATTTGGACCTTCACTGATTACATCCACCCTACTATCTCCAAGTAGGTTGGTTCCTATGAAATTTTTTAAAAGGATTATTATTTTATGGTTGGATTTGGATGGTAGATCCAATCAGCTTTGATTTGTGGTTTTTCTTGAGAGAGGGTTTTCCACATAAATTATGTATTAATTATTAGACCTTATGTGAATGCTTTCTTTGTGAACATTAATTTCTAAAAGTTAAATTTTTATTATACACTAATTCACCACCCCCCAGTGTATCATATTCTTAATAATTAGTATCAGAGTAATTCCTTTAAAATTAGTTTAACTGTTTGAAGGTACATCCTGGGAGCACACATGTCTAGTCATCATGTTCATGAAGGTTTCTCTATAAACAAGGATCCATTGTTTGATGGAGCAAACTATGCATTCTAAAGCATAAGGATGTGAACATATCGAATATCCCTTGGCTTTGATATCTGGTAAGAAGTATTAATAGGATATATAATGCCACAAATTCCACCAATGGATACATATAAAAAGAAGGCTAGTGATAATAATGCTAAAGCCATGGATACTATTTTGTGTGGCTTATCAGAATCAGAGTTTGTCAATATTATGTAATGCAATTCAATAAAGGAAATGTGGGAAAAACTTAAAATAATCTATGAGGGTGACAAGAAAGTGAAGAAGGTAAAACTCCAAACTCATAGAAGATAATTCAAGAGCTTGAAAATGAAATATGAATAAAATGTTGTGGCATATCTTCTTCATGTGGATGATATTCTTAACACCATTAGAGGACTTAGTGAAAAGGTTGAATAATCCATGATCATTCAAAAAGTGCTAAGGTCACTCCCCTTGAGATTTAATTTAAAATTTTTGGCTATTGAAGAAATAAAGGACTTAGACTCATTAATAACGGATGAGTTGCATGGGATTCTCACATCATATGAAATGAGAAATGAAAAGGAAAATCCATCTAAGAAGGAAACATATTTTAAATCTTCAAAGAAAGTGAAGAACAAAGAACCTAAATCCAGTAATGAGACCAATGATGAATAAGATGAAAAGGAGGCCCTTTTTTTAAGAAATCTTAAAAAGGGATCCGATAAATACAAAGGTAAGCTACCTTTCAAGTGTTTCAATTGTGGTAAAATAGGAAATTTTTTTGCTAAATATCCATATAAGGATTATAGTGATGATGAGGAAAATCATAATGAGGAAAATAATAAGAAGGAAAGCAAACCGTAATACAAGAAAAACTTCAAACAAAATGAATATAAGAAAAAGTTTGGAAAGAATAAGAAAATACACTATTCCAAAAAGGAAAGTAGCTCAGTTGAGGAGAGCAATGAGAGCATATCAGAGAGTGATAGAGAAGAAACTTGGTTCATGGATATAGAAATAAAAATGATGCCTCTACAAATGAAGACACCTTGAAAGATAAATAAGATATCAAATATGAAGGAGAGGTAGATCTTGAAGAATAACTCATCTGTGCTTTAGGTGAGATAAAAGTGCTTAAGAAAAAGAATCTGAAACAAATATTACAAATTGATAAATATGAATAAGAAGAAGATTGTGCTTTGAAAACATAAATGTCACAAAATGTTGAGTTAGAAAAGGTAATCATTGGCCTAAAGACTCAGTTAGAAGAAGTAAAAAGGATAGAGGAGGAGGTGAGAGCCCAACTAAAGACAAAGGAAGATGAAAGCAAAAAGTTAGAATCTGAAATGGTTGAGTTAAGAATATAATTGGAAAAGACCACTACCCAACTAAAAAATAGCTTAAATTTTGAAAAGAGCACCAAAAAATTGGGTGACATCCTAAATTGTCAAAGGTTACCATTCTATAAAATTGGTCTTGGTTATGAAGAGAACTAGAAGGGAACTAAAAAAAGGCAGATTTCAAAAATTATAGGACCACCAAAGAAAGTATATGTAGAAAATCCCCAAAGCCATGGATGCACTAAGGGGTTTGTAAATGGTGGAAGTGATAAGAAGAAAGGACATGTTAAGAAAGATCATGTTATTCCTACCAAAGACAACAAAGGTAATAATATACCCATAGAAAATTTTAGAAGAATATTCCCTCCAAGATAGTATAATGTGATCAAGTACACAAATTCCTTCTATGGTTACATTTATTTATGAAATAATTTTGGGCATAGAGCAATCGAGTATAGGCCACATGCAATAAATAGGTATGCATGGGATAATGGCATAAGTATTTATGAATTTTCAAGTAAAAACTATAACTGATTTGCCCTATTATCAAATTATAAATAGAATAACATTGTATGTTATAATTATAATAACTATGGACATATAACATGGTTTTGTAGAAGTGTTTTTCTAGAACCCCCTAGATATAAAAATAAAGTGAATGCTCCTATTGTAAAGAAAATAGAATCTACAAAAATTTGGAAATAAAAGTAAGAGGAAGTTAATTAGAACAAGGAGAAATATATGCTTGTGAAAATAACATTTCATGTACAAGATGAAGGGAAACAATGGTATATTGATAGTGGATGCTCAAGTCACATGACTGGGGACAAGAGAAAATTTCTCTCCTTGAAAGAAATGAGTGAAGCATGATAAAATTTGAAGATAATTCCATGGTGAGAATAGCTAGAAAAGGTACCCCAATAATGGAAAAAAAATGTCTTATAGGTTGAAGGTTTCAAGCATAACCTTCTAAGTGTCAGTCAAATGTGTGATCAAAGATACACTCTCATGTTTTATACTCAAGGTTGTGAGATTAGGAAAATAGACACAAGAAAATTAGTTGCAGATGCAAATAAAATAACAAAAAACCTATACATACTCAGTGAAGTTAAGGGAGATAAATTCTACATGAGTCAAATTGATGAAATGTGGATATGGCATAGAAGGATGGGACATATAAACATCGATAATCTAGTAAAATCATCACTAGGCAAATCGTAAGAGATATGTTGAAGATTATAAAATTGTCAAACATTCTTTGCAAGTATTGTTAGCATGGAAAATAGAAAAGAGTGATTTTCAAGTCAAATGAGTACTTAACCACCAAGCCATTGGAATTGATTCATATAGACCTCTGTAGGCCTACAAGAATGCAAAGCATACAAGGTGAGAGCTACTTTATGTTGCTCATTGATGATTATTTGAGAATGACATGGGTTTCCTTTCTAAAATAAAAATCTGAGGCATTTAAGAATTTTACAACTTTTAAAGCTTTGGTTAGAAATGAAATGAATTTAAAGATCAAGTATTTGAGATCAGATCGAAGAGGTGAATTCATCTCAAATGAATTCAATGATTTTTGTGAGCATCATGGAATAAAAATTCATTTATCAATAGCAAGGACTCCACAACAAAATGGAGTTGTATAAAGAAAGAATTGAACTATTAAAGAAATGGCTAGAATGATGTTAAATGAATCTAAGCCATCAGATAGGTTTTGGAGAGAAGCAGTTGACACCACATTATACATTTTGAAAAGAAGACAAATTAGAGTAAACAATAGCAAAACTCTTTTTGAGTTATGGAAGAGTAGACTAGCATCGGCCAAATATTTCAAAGTTTTCAAGAGCAAATGCTTCATTAATAGAGATGAATAAGACTTGGGAAAGTTTGAATTAAGAGCTTAGAAAGGTATTTTTCTTGTTATTCCTTAAAAATTAAAGTTTATAGATGTTATAATAAAAGGTTGCAAACAATCATAGAAGTGTCAGTGTAAATATGGTTGAAACAAGGTCTCAAAAATTAAATGCACAAACAAATGATCATCCAAAGGAACCAAGCTTCAAAGAAGAAGAAGAAGTAAAAAAATAAGAATTAGAGTGGGAAGATACAAAAGCACCATCTCAATTTATTCAAAATCATCATTTTAAAAGTCAAATTATTGGTAATATTGATGCTAGGGTACAAATTAGAAGAAGATTTTTGAGTACACCTAAGCAATTAAACTTCTCCTTGTTATCTAAAATAGATCCAAAATTTTTTACATAAGCTAGAAATGATAATTATTGGATCTATGCTATAGAAGAATAATTGAATCAATTTGAAAATAATGAGACATGCAAACTCATTGATAGACCAAAAGATAAGAATGTAATTGGTAACAAGTAGGTGTTTAGGAATAAGTTGAATGAAGATGTCCAATTAACAAGAAAGAAAGAAAGGTTAGTTTGAAATGGGTATGCTCAAGTGGAAGGTATTGATTTTGAAGAAACATTTGCCCTGTTACAAGATTAGAAGCCATTAGAATGTTTTTGGCATATGTTAGTTTTAATAACTTCAAATTTTATCAAATGGATGTGAAATATACTTTTCTAAATGGAAAGTTAGAGGAAGAAGTATATATTGAACAACCAAAAGTTTCCTTCTATCAGAAAATAAGGACTATGTGTACATATTGAAGAAGGTACTATATGGTCTAAAACAAGCCCCTAGAGCCTAGTATTCAAGGTTTGATAAATATCTACAAGAACAAGGTCTTAAAAGGGGATTTGTTGATAGTAATTTATATTTCAAGACTGAAGGTGAGAATCAGTTGATTATTGTGGTATATGTGGATGATATCATTTTTGAAGGATATAGTGAATGAATGTCCCAAGAATTTATGAAAGATATGCAAAAGGATTTAGAAATGTCCATGTTAGGTGAGTTGTCATTTTTTCTTGGTTTGTAAATTTCTCAATCTAATAAAGGAATATTTATCTCCTAAACCAAGTATATAAATAAGATGTTAAAGAAGTTTAGAATGGAAAATTACACACATGTTAACACACCCATGGTTATAGGATACAAGTTAAGTAAATATGATGAATCTCCTAAAGTGAATCAGATGCTTTATAGATCCATAATTTGTAGCTTTTAATAAACCATGGCATCAAATCTAGACATCATGTAAGTTGTAGGCTAGGTAGCACATTTTCAAGCAACCCCAAAAGAAACACATGTTTAAGTGGTCAAAAGGATATTCAAATATCTAAAAATCACTATGGATTATGGCTTGTGGTATTCATGAGGTGAAGATTTCACACTAAAAACATGAAAATATGTAGATTGGGTAGGAGGTGTTGATGATAGAAGGAGTATAAGTGGAGGAGCATTCTTTCTCGGAAAAAAACTAGTGTCATGGCTAAGCAAAAAGTAGCCTTCCATTTCTTTATCTATAGTTGAAACAAAATACATAGTAGTAGTGTCTTGTTGTACACAAGTCCTTTATATGAAGCAGATGTTGAAATATTTTAAGATAGAATATGAACGTCCATTATTAATACTCTATGATAACACTAGTGCAATAAACATATCAAAGAATCTAGTTATGCATTCTAAAACAAAACACATTCCAATCAAGTATCACTTCTGGAGAGAATGAGTTACAAATCAACAAATACATATGGAGTACATTTCCATAAAGGAATAGATAATAGATATCTTCATGAAGCCCCTCCCAAAATAAACTTTTGAGTTTCTGAGGCAGAAATTGGGAGTGATCCATTATTCATCTATTCATTAAATCCATCAAGAGAAACATGGATTAAGGGGGAGCCAATCATTGCGTTATTTATCTCCATGGATATTTTGGTGATATACATTGTGATTGTGTTGTATGTCTCTTTGCCATTGATTTCAAAGGGGGAGAATTGAATAAAGGGGGAGCAAAGGAGGAGAACTATAGCAAGGGGGAGTTTATGTACTATTTTTCTATACGATTACCATCAATGACAAAGGGGGAAATTGTTGGAATATTGTCATTGATGTCAAAAGCATTATAATTAATGTAATATAAGTCAATATAATTATCAATGGAAATATCAATGTAATTGTCAATGAAAATGTCAATAGAAATGTCAATGGAAATGTTGAAATGTTGACGGAAATGTCAACAGATTTATCAATAGAAATGTTGAAATGTCAACAAAAATGTCGATGAAAATGTCAATGGAAATGTTGATGAAATTTTTAACGGACACATATTTTGGTGAAAAGGTGCCTCTTGGATGGGACACGTCCTTTGTGAAGAGATTTTAGAGGCTATATAAGGTAGATAGAAGATTGGAAAATATATGAGAAATAATTCTTTCCATCATTCAAGCATAATCAGATTTTTATGGAGAAGAAGAAGAGATTGAATTTGTTATCATTCATTGATGAATCAATAATGTTAAGGTAGAAGATTGGTTTAGTGGAGGTTGGTGCCTCAAAATAAATAGATTGGTGTCTCTTACTAAGTTGGTGCTTAATGGTGGGGATTGGTGTCTCCAAGTAGGTTAGTGCCTAAGAAATTTTGTATAAGGATTATTATTTTATGGTTGGATTTGGATAGTAGTTCCAATTAGCTCTACTTCATCATTTTTCCCAAGAGATGGTTTTCCACATAAATTTTAAGTTTTTTTAATATTAGATCTTGTGTGAGTGCTTTCTTTGTGAACATTAATTTTAGAAAGTTAAAGTTTTATTATACACTATTTCACCCCCCCCCACCATCTCTCAATGTATCATGTCCTTAATAAGAATATATTAGTATACATGTGTCTTATAACACCTATTCAAATAGGGGCAAAATGTAGATACCCCATTTTGGCCACATTTATGTCTAAACTTAATATCAAACCAATGTCTAGAAAATGATGTAAATTAAGCCTATAAATTATCTAAACATCCCAATTTCATCCACAAATTAAATATTAGTGCCCAAAATTATGTTAGGCATCCTTATTTAGGTATTCTCTTGTATGCAATAGTAACCTCCCATGGATTCATCTTCAGTCAGGTTGCGATTAAACAAACTGACACTTTCAACCTATTAAATGGGGTACTTAATCCAATTCCTAAAATGACAAAAAGACTAAGCAAAATTAATTAAATAAGAAAATCAAATTAAAATATTAGTTAAATAATCCATGTTAAATTAGTGAAAATATAATTTCCAAAAATTAAAATTCAACAAATATTAGGAAAAGTGAGGTCATTATGACATCATCATCCTCAAAGTCAAAAATGGAAAAAAATTAACATAAATGCCTTACAAATCATAAATGTTGAGCCATGCCTCCATAAATGCATAATTAATGACCTTATTGATTACATTTTGCCTCCTAAGGTTGACCCAAGGTTAACCTAAACCATTTACACCTAGGTTGGGGTTAGTGTAAAGCCTATAAATACAAGGCTTCATACTCACTTCTAACAAGATTTTTTGATGCAATGTTATAATTTTAAATTACTCTTAGAGAAGCTTAAAACCAAATCAATTTCTAAGACCATAGACCAAGTGGACAAAGTGAGATGACGTTAGAGCACCATTGATAAAGAACCATTGCTCACAAGCCAAGCTCAAGCCAAACCTCATGCCAAAAAGCTTTTCAAACTTGCAAGGAAGGTAAAAGTGTTCATTTTTCTTACAATTTTTGTTGTTTTTCTTTATTATTTAACTCCTCATAAATCCTAGGCTTGGAAATATAGCTTATTTGATTTTTTTTGTTCATTTTACTAACAAAGAGAAGTTAACAATTATTTTTTCCTTAGATTCCTTGGATACAGTTTCTATCCTATTAGGATTTCTAAAACCAAATTATGGTAAAATAATCACCATACAAGAATCTACAAAAATGGTAATGCCTCCAAGCTGGTACATGATGTTGTCTATGAAATATGCCCCTCTAAAATGTGGGCACATAGAATGAAATTCAATATCATGTACTTTGTGAATCTACATAACACTCATTCAAAAACTACTGTGAAAATAATATATTTATAAACCATGGATGATGAAAACCTCTATAATAGGTGAACTTGTAACATGTACAAAAAATGTTTTTGAACTTTGCATTTTCCAATAATTTTTAAAATTTTCCAATGTTGATATGTTTCTACCCCTTTATGGGCAATATATGAGCCATGTAGTCATCAATCATGATAGGCATAAAGTGAAAAAATGGAAGAAAAATGTACTAAGTATTATGGTATATGCAATAGTACAAGCCAAATATGTAATACATGCTCCAAAGTGTATTATAAAATTGAGATGTCATAACATATGATATAACCAACTACTTGGCAAATCCAAATAGAAAGTGAATTGTAAGTTTAGGATATTAATGTACATATGTAATGCCTCCTAATCCTCAATATGAAAATTCTCAAATAAATTTAGATATATGAATTATAACCATCATATGTCTTTGTAGCAATTAAATTGTAGATTTTGGAGTTAAGAATATGCAGTGCCAATTGTATATAGAATACATGTGGGGATACAATGTTCCCCATAGGCAAATATATGTCATGTATACCCATATGTAAGATATATTCAAGTGAATAATGCATATAATAATCAAATAATACCAAGACGTAAAAGGTGCTAAGGACATGAAAATCCCCAACTAATGAAATAAGGCAAGGCATTCAAGTAATATGGACTACTAAAGTGATACATGTATAATCATTATAGTGAGAAAGATGAATCTATGAGTGTCATGCCCCAATAGGTAGATTATGTTGAATTAATGGTCAAAGAACTCATAATATGTTAATGAAAAACATGTGAGGGCACAATGCCCCCAAAAAGTCATAGATGTAGTCAATAAAGATCATGTTTGGGTATGATGTCCCCATAGGGAAATAGATATGATTATGTTTGAAACTGTGTTTTTAATATTTTATTTATTTACACATAAGTAAATATAAATTAGCACAAAAAAGAATGGATCTATACAAGAAATAAAATTAACAAGGCTTTAAAACTAGAAAAATAAGATGAGGAAGATTCCAAGCATCCATATGTTTCCCTTAGAACTAAATGCATGTTATGATAGGATGTTTGAATAAGTATGCTATCATCATCATGAGGACTATGTAAGTGCTAATAATGGGACCAATAGTTAAAATGTCAAGGCCAATGATGTTATATATATTTTTTTTATTTTGCATGTGTTACATCCCTTAGTAATTATATAGTTAAGCATGATAATTGGTCTCCCTCAAGTATTTTTACCTATAGTACTAATATTATGACCCATAGTTTTAAGGGGAACCATTAAGTGTTGTATTCTTGGCCCATGGTTTTGGTACCCATGTTATTATAATATTTCTTAGGTACTTACCTATTAATGTGTCTATATATACTCGCACATGTAATAGGGGTAAAACATAAATGAGAAGTACATTATTGTATTGCAAGAAAATTAAGTTAATACAATATTAAATGAGGTTGGTATGCTTGGTTTCTTTCTCATAAGGGTTTCTCAAGTGAAATTTTGTGTACTATGTAATATCGTGTGTGTGTGATTTCTCCCATGCAATTTTAGCATAAATATTTTGTTATTATTGTTTCTCTTATATTAACTAATCAGTAATTTTCTCTTCATTTGGTATCATAGCTAATTTTTAGTTTTTTGGTGAAGAGTTAGGTTCTATTTTACCCATGAGAAACTATTTCGAGAGTGGGAGCTCCATGTGTGGGAATATTTATGTGAAGGAGAATTATGTGAAGTATAAGGATAAAAATTGAAAAATTTAATACTCAATAATTTGAGTTATGGAAGTTTAAAATGGAAGATCTTTATGTGGATAGAGATCAGCAGGTTTTTGTATCAGGAATGAAACCTATGTGTATGAAGGTATAAAATTGGGAAAGGATTGATAGGAAGGGAAATATATAAATTAGATTTTTAATCATGTTTTTTACTAAATGTGTCAATAGATAAGACTTCTAAATAACTATGGTATAAGTTGGGGACTTTATATCAGACAAAGTCTCTAGTGAACAAATTGATTCTATAAAAGAAGTTGTATTCATAAATAATAAATGCTGGTGACTCTATAACTAAACATTTTAATGATTTAAATATTGTGTTAAGTCAATATTTTTTATAAAAAAAAAATAGATGAAGAAAAAAAGTGTATTACTTTTGTTTTTGGCTCAAATATTGGGATAATTTAATTATGGAAATAACTACCATTACATCAAAATTAAAAATTGAGGACATAGTAGGAGCCTTATTATCAAAATAATTGAGGTGGATATATGTTGAATAATATTAAACAACAGATGCCTTGATTGTGATAGATCATTCATAGTAAATAATAAAAAGATGTCTAGACAATCAAATTATAATGGTAAATCAAATAATACAACAAATGATAAGAGAAAATGTTTAAACTATGGTAAAATGAAGAGTTTTAAGTAAGAATACAAATCTAAAAAGGTTGAAAAGTATAAGTCATTTGATGATTTCCAGTCTGTAGAAATTAAGAATACTAGTGTAGATTAGGGGGCCTATTCCTAGAAACATCAAAAAAACATGGATGTCACGATGCATGTTTGATTGACTCAGGTGCCTCTTTCTATATGAATCCCCACAAGGAGTGGTTATGTGGATATGAAAAGATAAATGGAGGTGGTTTCCTATTGGTAAATAATTATACCTACAAGATTGTTAGTTGAGGGAGAATCTGCCTCTTAAGCCAGTGGTGATAGAAGAGTCATTTCAGTAATGGGGAATCAATTTCATTGGTGTTGTAAACCCATCTTCAAGTTTTGGACATTATTATGTCCTCACAGCCACAGATTACTTCACCAAGTGGGTGGAAGCTATTCCAACCAAGCATGCTACTTCAGAATTAGTGTGCGATTTCCTCAAAGAGAACAAAAATATTCTACATTGAAGGGTCAAAATCCTCCCTAGTGTTCTAAACATTCTACATTTAACTAAAAAATATAATTTCTATAAGCAAGATGATTGATGTGGGGTGCAATTGATGTTTAACAATGAAAGCTAAAAGATGGTCTATGGAGCCATGGTATTAGAAATAGGAATCTGCACTGGAACATTTTTTAATATTGAGGCAAACATTATTAGTGATGGGTGTAATATCTTGGTTGTTCTTGAGGATATAATGGACCATATCAAACTCTTATGCTACTTGAAAAAATGTAATGATTTAGCATTAGAGGATGGGTTATGTTGGAGATAAAGACCTTGGAGTACTAAAAACTCAAGGTATGGCTAAAGATATTTTTTCTTATCCTTTAGATTTTGACCTATGTGAATATTTTGTATATGGGAAGAAAGCTTGAGTAAATTGTCCCATTAGTGTTATTAGAGAAATTATAATTTTAAATTTAATACATAAAGATGTGTTTAGACCTATGAAATTTCTATCTCAATGAAATTCATTGTATTATATGTATTTCATAGATGACTACTTGAGAAAAACATGGGTTTACTATATCAAGCATTAATATGAGGTTTTCAATAAATTCAAGGAGTTTAAGGATCTTGTTGAAAACTAAACAAAAATGAAGATTAATGTTTTGAGAAGTGATAATGGAAGAGAAGACTACACCAATGCTTTCAAGTAGTTTTGTAAGCACTTTGGAATACAAAGGCAAAATATGACTCTATGTACACCATAGTAGAATGTATTTATAGAAATTATGAATAAGAATCTGATGGATAAGGTGATAAGTATGCTAATTGTAGGTTTAGAAATGTAGTTTTTAGGAAAAACATTATAACTGTTTATTACCTGATCAATAGATCATCCACATTAGCCTTGGTTGATAAAACTCAATAGGTAGTATATATTGGTAATAAACCCTCTCTCAAACATCTTAGGTTTTTTTTTGTGATGCTTATATGTATATTTCAAAATATGAAAAGACTAAGTTGGAAAATAAATGAACAAAGTGTATATATATTGGATATAGTACTAGTGTGAAAGGATATAAGCTATGGAACCTAGAAACAAAAAAGACTATTTATAGTCAAAATTTTATCTTCAAAGAGGTTAAGGGGATTTTAAAATAGGAAGGACAACAAAAGGATGAACATAAAAAAAAACATGTTGAAATAGAGGAGGGAAAAATTGTGTCTGAATTAAAATAAGTTGTAGAAGATGAACCAAAAAGGGAGTTGCAAAAGGAAGATTCAGATGAAGCAGAGGAGGAACCAAAAGATGTGAAACCATAAACACCAATTTTGGGAAGATCAAATAGAGTGATAATAATACCAGTAAGGTATAGTCCTTTTTTTTTAAATTGTGAATTTTATTTATTGGTTTTATTAGTTATTAATGAAGACCTAAAGACTATAAATGAGACACTAACTTAAATGAAAATAAGTCTTAGAAGAATGCTATGGTGGAATAAATGTAGTCCTTAGATAAAAATAATACATGGGACTTGGTGATATTACCTCTATGTAAAAAACCTATTGGCTAAAAATGGGAATTCAAGAAGTATAATGCAGAAGGGAAAATGGAGAAGTAAAAAGCTCGCCTTAATTAAAGGGATTCTCTCAGGTAGTGAGAATTTAGTTTGGTGAGATATTTTATCCTATTTATAAGTTAAAATAAATTGTATTTCTTTAATCCATCATTGTTGCTTTTGATCTTGAAATATAACAAATGGATGTAAAGATAACTTTTCTACATGGAAAGCTTGAGGAAGAAAATTACATGATGCAACCAAACAATTTTAAGGTAAAGGGAAATGAGGATCTGGTGTGTAGGTTGAAAAAGTCTATTTTCATCTTGAAGCAATCACTAAGGATATGGAACTATGAATTTTACAAGTATGTGTTGGGACTTTGGATTTAATGAAGTAAATTTGATCCCTATTTATATTTTAAACAAAAATATGGAAATTTTATTATCATAGTGTTGTATGTAGATGACATGATATTAGTTGGTAACATTAAATAAATGATTAGTCAAGTCTTAGTTATCATCTCATTTTTATATGAAAGATATAGGTGTTTCAATATTTAATTTGGGCATGGAAATTAAAAGAGATCTTGTAACAAAAAACTATAGTTAAATCAAATAAAATATACTCAGATGATTTTGCAAAGGTTTTGGATGAAGGAAAGTAAATTTATGAGTAATAATTTTTTGGTTGGGGAAAATTTACTGTTTAATAATGTCTTGAGATATAATAAGGAATTGAGGATATGTCTAGAGTCTAGTATGTTAATGTTATTGGAAGTCTTATGTATGGAATGGTGTGTATCAAACCTGATATTACTCATGTAGTGAGAGTAATGAGTATATTTATATCAAATTCAGACAAGGAACATTGGACTATGTTAAAGAGGATATTTAAGTTTTTATAAATGACATCTAACTATGTAATATGTTATCAAGATAATATTGGTGAAAGTAATACATTGAGTTTAAATGGTTTTCTGGATTGTAATTGGGTTGGATATCTTGACTATCATAGAGATACCAGTGCATATGTATTCAACTTGTTTAATGGAGTTGTAATTTGGATGAGAAAATGAAAAATAAGTGTTGATATATTAACTACATAGGTTGATTACATGGATACTACTAATGTAAGAAGGGAAGAAATTTTGATTAAAATGTTGTGTTTTATTGTCGAGTTCATTTAAAAGGCTATAAGGATAAATTATGATAATCAGGGTACAATTTATCTTGAAAATAATCTTGAGTATCACTCTCAAAAAAATTATATCGATGCTCAATATCATTTTTCTATGAAATGGTGGAGGAGAAAAATATACTAGTAGAGAATGTGGACATAAATAAGAATGTTGTTGATTCACTTGCAAAGGCTATGAGTATTAAGAAGTTTTCTTTGTGTAGGAGACTGATGGGCATGTATGCCCTTAACTACTCAAATTATCCAGCAGTGAACCCCTATACAAAGTGTTTAAAAAGTGGGAAAATGTTGGATATTTTTTGTATTATTTACTTTTGTTACACCCCTTATAAGATGTATTATTGACCCATGGTTTTGGTACCCATGGTCTTGTAAGACTATTTAGGTAGTTACTTGTTGATGTGCCTATACATATTCGTACATGAAGTAGGGGTAAAGTAGAAATGAGAAGTGTATTATTGTATTAAAAGATGATTAAATTAATATGATAGTAAAGGAGGTTGCTATGTTGGATTTTTTTATCATAAGGGTTTCCCAAGTGAAATCTTGTGGAATATGTAGTATGGTGAGTGTGTAATTTCTCCTATTCAATTTTAACATAAATATTTTATTATTATACTTCTCTTGTATTGGTTTATCAATCATTTTATCTTCAAATAAACTATAGTAAATAACATGAAAAAAGTGGCTATAAGAATGTAAATGTAAATATAAGGCAAATGCCATGTGAAATCTATAAAATAGAAGAATATAATCAAACCAAGGAGGAGGACAAAATCAAAGTCATAGATTTGAGGATAATGATGCATAAAGTGTACTCTTTCAATTTACTAATATGTAAAAAATAACATGAATAGATCCATACACACAATTTAAGATATGTATACTTCATGTCAATAATCATTGAGAAATAGGATGCGTGTAAATGTAGTTGTGTATAAAAAATGTGATTGTCTAGAAAATAAAGTAATTTACCCTTCAATAGAGCTGCAAATGTAATAATAAGCATATATAACTATATTATCTCACTTATCACCTAAATTAAAGTATACCATTAGAAAGTGGGTGTAAAAACATGGATGCATAAACTC
The DNA here is from genome assembly GCA_037957365.1 of Torreya grandis. NCBI lineage: Eukaryota > Viridiplantae > Streptophyta > Pinopsida > Cupressales > Taxaceae > Torreya > Torreya grandis. The sequence goes on from JARHVA010001816.1 coordinate 1,299,584, forward strand.
TGTAGTTTTACGTATAATGTGTATATGATGAATAAGATGAAGGCAAATAATTTTTTGTAATTTTATCTTTTATGAATGGTGTTGTATTTTGTAATTTTGATAAAATAAACACAGAGAAAAGGTAATGTAAAGAACAACATATAGAAGAAGATAGTTATGTACAAGACTACCATACAATAAATATGTATTGATGAGGATCACCATAACATATTTTTATTTTATCACTTTTTTATGTTTTTGAATTTAATTCAAATAAAATACAAAGCATGTAGAAAATTAAGTAAGCATAATGTACAGTACAAGAGGGGTCCAATATATGTATACATGAAAGCCTTCAATACCACATAAGGCAATAATATATGTGGCTAAGGTCATATGGACACCTTATAAATGTTTCATTGAATGGTAAATGATCATCACAAAATTATTAGTATTGATTATTAGTGATAAACTGTGTTGGTTTTGAAACATTAGGATGTGATTGTGTAATGCTAACTTCAAGTGATATTATCTTTAGAGATAGGTTTTATATTTGATTTTACAATTTATTTAAGGAATGCACTATATTTTATATGTCATGTGTATAAATGGTTGTACTCTTGACAAGTTTGCTCAAAGGTTGGCTTTCATCTTTGATGATCGAAAAAAGTTCACTATTTTTCATAGGCAAACATGTGTTGAAAAGTATAATTAATTCAAAATTATAGACCCTAGAAGAGTCTATGTGAAAAGGTATTATAGTTATGATCTTCTTAACTTCATGTATCATCTCATAAATATGATTAGGTTTGAAAGAATAATAATTTTTAAATGTTAAATAATGAAATCAATAATTATGTTTTAATCCATTCTGTTATTGTAGACTATAATGAGAAGCAAAAATACACACACAAGTATTTACAACCTTTATCGATGAAAATAATGAGAAAATCCTAGAGTGAAAATATGAAAAATAAATTTGACTGAAAGAAACATACACATCAAACATATTTTGAATATATATAAAAAATAGGTTTAATTATATATATATATATATATATATTATATTATAGTCTAAAAAATAGATTTGCAATCAACCATGAAAGTGTAGGAAAAGAGGGTTATATGAAACCCTTGGTTGAGTGTTGGAAAGAGTTAGGGTTCATCATTTATGTTTACTCAAATTATATTTTTACAAAAAATAAGTTAAAATTAAATATATCTAAGCATATACTACTAAAATACATAATTTAGATCTATCTCAGAGGCTAAGTTATGAAAATAAACCCAAATGTCATAAATGAAAGATAAAAAAAAGTAATGAATTGATAAAGAGGTTAAGGATTGATAACACCTTGAATATTTTATAAAATTGAGTAATTATTTTGATTACATTGACTATATTTTACTAAATCCTAAGCTTTTTACTAGCACATCATTTTGAGGTGAACCCATACCTATATGGGCCTATCTCATGCAAGCCTAGTTGTAACAAGTTTGACTACTTCATTCTTGTCTCTGTTCCACTAGGTGTGTCTATATATTGTTTATAGGAATAGGTTTTATATTTATATGCATTATGTCTTCTTGACTATGGCTATACCTATACTTTGTAGTTTTATAGGTCAGAATATGTTGTATGAATAAATCTTCACCTTGACCTAGATTTCACACTTCAAAACATAACAAAAGTAATGGATTCAAGAAAATGTTGAAGCATCATGAAAAATTACATATACCAAAAACTTAGAATAAGATATCCACATAGTTCATATGATGTTTGAATGGAATAACTTGAATAAGGGTTTCAACCTCCTCTTTCTTATAAGTAATCAACGCAATTACTGAAGTCTAATTATCATCCTTTGCCACAATGAATGTTGTAGAGAGACCAATATTAATAAATTTCATAATTGTGTGTAGTATTTAATTAAATAAAGCATGACCTGAATGGATAATTTTGGCTCTAGACTTGACCTTTACAATATTTAAGTACCAAATGTTTTCCTCCTCTCTTTTGATTCTCATTTGGCTTTTAAAAAATATTATTTATAAGATGATCTAGGATATTTAATGTGCATCATCCAACTTTATAAAATATAAATGGTAAGGGTTAAATTTCATGACCAATTATAATAAAGAGAAATACCCACAAATATAAAAGAGAAAAAACATGTATGGGTATGGGTTTGTCCAGGATGGGCCCGTATGGCCACAAGTTTGTCTAGGAGATAATTCAAGCTTAGTTTTCAAGGTAGGTATGGATAATGGATAATATGTAGTCAAAATAAATTATGGATATATTTTTCAATAATCATTGAGGTGATTTTAAGTTATATGGACCAAATGTATACTTGTGTGGGGTTAGATCCATGTAGAAATGGGTTAAAATTTATAAGTTTTCCAAATAAATTAAATTAGGAATAAAGGTTTTATTTCAAATTTGAGTGTCTAAAAATATGACTATTGATATGAATTTTATCATGCTTATCTATTTATATTACACTATACTTATGTGATGCCTTTGTTGCCATGATTTATACTATGCATCTGTGGGGTAATTTTACTTGTGTATGTTTTCATTGCTTTATCTTTCCCAACTATGGGCATGCTTGTGACATTTGGGGTAATAATACTTATTTCTTATTTTACCTTTTTAAATGGGGCATCATACTCTAGTGCATTTTTTTTGATATGATATTATCTTTCCTATGCTAAATTTTACTTTACATGACTATGTATGGCATAGCTCGATGCTAATTCAAAATATGCAAAATTTTCAATGCATTATGATGGTGGAAATTTTAAAAATGCATATGTTTTTAGGATTTCAATACACTTTAGTGATATTATTTTTCCTAACGTATTGGGCATATAACCTTTTTATTTTGAGACAGGTGATTACAGCACAAGGTCTTCATCCCTCACCTAAAAATGGGGCATATATCAAGGCATTTTAAAAATAAATGTCAAAATTCCAAAGAACTAAGAAAATGTATCTACTTCCTTGCTCAATAAGTGCATTGAGCACTACTGACTTAGATAGAGGTGTTAGCTATGTTTTAACACCTATTGAAAGTCTTATCAATGCAACATTTGTGGTGATACTAAACAAATGTATTTTTTCCTATGCTCTCTTTTCAAATTTAAATTCAAATTTGAAAAAAAATCAAAAAATCAAAAACATATCATGAGCATTTTATTACCTAAAGCATTTGGCATTTATTTTAGGTACATTAGTTAAACATTGTGTATAGAAGCTTAGCTCGAGTGTCCATAAGAAACCCTTCATCATTTCATGGTAAGTGAAGGTGAATGATTAAAATTATTTAGATTTATACTTTGAATCACACATGCATTTTGCTCACATACCCACATCAAATTGGGTACATTATGTAGACACCTAAATTTGGAAGAAGACCTTCATTCCTAGTGTCTTATCCTTAATTTATCATATTTGGAAAACTTGTACATTTTACCATGTTTCTAGGACAATCCTAATCCCTCATAGGTCTATACCTGATCCATTGACCTTGACAAACACCTTAAAATTGGTCAAAAAGGTATTCATTAACATATTTTTGGACTATTACTCATTGTTATCTAGCCATGCCTTGAAAACAAAGCCTAAATCATCCCTGTGATAGACCTGTGTATTGTATGGGTTCATTTAGGATAAAGCCACACACTATGTAGGTTTTTCCCTTATATCTTTGTGGGATTGTTTGCACTTTAACTTTGATCATGCACCTTTAACTTTGCCTTTATAAGTTTCTAAATTCTTCTAGCATGCATAAGTTATCCTAAATCAAGATATACATATATATGTTCTTATCCCACTACAAAAAGGGGAAAGTTACATGTGTAATGCATAGATAAATACTTCAAGAAAATCACATCAAAGTTTAATCTTACAACCAAGTATCAAATCCTTCATATTTTTGGCATCTTCATTCTATATTGGTCTCCCATAATTTCTTGTGCCAAAGGATGATGTTATATTGCAGTAGTTACATTATCACTTCTAGGTAAGAGGGTGTTCAAAACCCTCACTCAAGCTATTTCATGCACACACTCACAAAACTACACATATGTCTAATTCTAAGTGTGTGTTATGAATAATTTTTTAAATACCTCGATGGTTACCCAATTCCATTACTTTTGTTTGTTTTTAGAGTGTTAAGTTAGGTCAAGGAGGATATTATTATATTCTAAACATTTTGCCTGATAAATCTATGAAGTGAAGACACAATTGTAATGAGGCAACAATAGACAAGTGATAAAAAATAGGCTATAAAACCCTAGTAAGAAGACAACCTCAAAGAGATAAACATGAACAAAACATGTTTGTCATGACCAAGTCTATATAAGACACATCTACACAATGCACAAGTTTGTCTAGGAGCATAGTACAATTTCTAGATTTCAAAAGCAACTTGCATATAATCAATACAAAACAAAAAATAGGTATGATCATTCCTTATCCCTTTGTCATTTGCATTGCTTAACTTAGTTTAATTATGGCATTTATGCTTGTTTTTCTTCATAGCCTATTAAATAGACCTGAATAATGTATTTTCATTCATGTATGCTTATATTTATTTAATTACAACTATTTTATTCCTTATTCTGTATAAAACCAAAAATAGGTAAACACTATAACTACTATTGTTATTCTAATACAATGGTTCATAATGACTGCAAAGAGGATTTGCATCATGAAACAAGACATGATATCAAATTATATTATTTTATGCAATGAATTGAAGATAGTTATTATCTCTGGTCATTGACCACATCTATATTAGTATATTAAACCATCTAGCTATCTAGTTCATGCAAAATCTGTAACCCCATAATCTAGTTTCATTTGAGCTTGATTGAGTTGTGTTTTATCAAAATTTGTAATTAATTGGTGTGTCAACTCTAATTAAGATAAAAAGAATTAAAATATAGCCAAATATTTAAAATATCTAACAACTAGTAGAACAAAATCAAAGTATTGAAATAGATGAAACATGATCGAATGAAATAAGGCTAATTATAAACAACACAAGAGGACTTATGAAACTTAGTTAGTTTCTATCTATATGTTGACTATGTATGAATAAAAGATAGTTGGAAATGATTAATTTAGATTGATCTTATAGGTGTAATAGGAACTATGACTATAAATTCTCAAGGTCAAGATCGACTAAAATGGGACATGATCAACTAGCACTATTGTCCTCTATTGGTTGATTATATCCTCTATTAAAAAATTAATAAAAACTAGGGCATGGTCATTTGTGCCTGATTAAAACATGTTTGTGTGTAAAATTTGATCTTTAAATACATGTCAATGACCTTAAAATGACTTATTCAAAGTTGAAACCCTAATATGACTTACAATAGTTGAAAACTTACAAAGATAAAAGGGAGTGTAATGGATTGAGATGACCGCAATCACCTTCATGATGATTGATCATTGCCTACATATCTAATACTCCAAAGATTAAAATAAATCCCACATAATTCTCCCACTTAGAGTGTTTAGTGTAATTATGATCCTTTTTGATACAAGTGTGTGTATATATATGTCTTTAATACTTGCTAATGCATTTGATCTTCAAATGCATGTGGATGACCTTAAAATGACTTATTCAAAGTTGAAAACCTAATAGGACTTACAATAGTTGAAAACTTACAAAGATAAAAGGGAGTGTAATGGGTTGAGATGACCACAATCAGCCTCATGATGATTGATCATTGCCTACATATCTAATACTCCAAAGATTAAAATAAATCCCACATAATTCTCCCACTTAGAGTGTTTAGTGTAATTATGATCCTTTTTTATACAAGTGTGTGTATATATATGGCTTAAATACTTTATAATGCTTTTCTTGACTTGGATAGAATAAGATCTTGACTTGGCTAAGGATCGATTCAAAGGATTAGAATCAAATTTGGGAATAATAGTGAAGTTTTTCTTAGTATGTAATATTAAAATTTGCCTCAATAGTGAAATTTCCAAATGATAGAATATATGACTTAGATGTGCCTTTATAGCTATTCAAAAGTGGAAAATCCCATGCTACCTATATACACATAATATTTTTAAACTTTATCAATTATTGATGCTTTCTATCTTACAGAAACCCATCAAGTCTCAATATCTTTGAGTGCATGCTTTAATGGGTACATTGGGAAAGGCGTGGGCAAATTATTGGTGATTCATAAGATTTTTGTCCCTATACTACCACTTTATATCTACATAACCATCTCCTAAAAAACATTTTCCCTGACCTTTGCCTCTTCTTTTTCACCCTCCTCTAGTCATTTTTTGCCTTCATTAGCCCTTCCCTAGCTTAAAATCATTTTTGAAAATTTTCATTACACTGTCGTCCCATCAACCTTATACTCTAATTGATAAAAGTTATGTTGGGTCTAGTTCATCCCCTGACTGACCTAGACCAAGACTTAATTTGTTTTTTAATAATGATACAAGGTCGATTAGGCCAACCTTGTTGGCCTAAAATTTTATAAAGGACTAGGGTTAGATTCAACTTTATATACACATCTATTTCATCATTTATTTAAGAAGATCAAAATAAGAGAAATATATTATGCATCTGCTTATCCACCATTATACTTGAGGAGCATAACTTAGGCTTTCATACTTTCTTTGGAGAGGTGGATCTTGTCTTATGCAAAATTCTTTTAGATGCATTAATAGGTTGTCTATCCTAGAGCTAATTTATCATTTTCATCCTTACATACCACAACCACCTCTTGTGAATCACCTTGGCCAAGGGAGATATTGAGGCTCGATGGGTTCATCTTTAAAGGTAATTATTCCTAACTTTGTTCCTCCTTTATAAGAGTAGATAGATATGCATTTGTAATTATCTCCCATGCATTAGGATTATGTATACATTGACATGAGTATATGTCTTCTATGTGTGCTTAATTTTCATGTTTATTACCCCCACTTTATGCCACAAACTTTGGTGAGACCTAGATTAGATTTTGTTTTACTTTTTATTAGTTTGGTGAATATGAAAACATAGGACCCAGTTAGGGTTATCGCATAGTTTTTATTGATTTGAGGCTTTGAAACTCTCCCGAGTGATATTATTATGGTAAAAGATCCCTTAACTAGGTCTAGTGGATACATCTTGGTCATGAACTTGAATATATAATGTATCCACAATTAGAAGTGTAAGTAGGATTTATCTTATCCAAGCTAGGATTGATTTATAGATATGCTACATTTCTCATTGCATACATTCTGGTGAACTTGGTATGAATATAACCCTTACATGCTTTTTTTCACACTATCATTTATATCATTTTATTATATTTTTATATATTTTAGTATTGTATCAAACCAGTCAGTATAGTCCTAACTTTCTATGTGTAGGTTTAACACACAGTCACTTCAAAACAACTTTATTCTATCTATGCAGCTCTTCATCAACCATAGGTTACTAGAACAAATAGGTTAACATAGTACTCTTATTTTAGTTCTAGAATATCAAACACTATCAAATATGTCAACTTTGTCATCTAATTCTTTTTTCCAGCATATAGGTCAACAAATATTGTCAAACATGTCGACCTTGTTCTTTGTTCTTCTTCAACATCTAGGGTTTTATAGAACTTGGTCAAATCAGTCGACCTAGTTTACAAAATTTGAAAGCAACAATTAAGGTATTTCAACATAAAATTTGTAATCTTAACCATATTCAAGCCCACAAAGGTTCCTCTATTTCCTCTCTCTATCATTTTATTATTTTATTCAATTCTATTTTTCACAAGTTAGTAGTCTTCAAAACTATAACCCTACAGCTAACTAGGTCGATTTGGTCGACTTAGTTATGTAATATATCTTTTAAATGAGAGACATAGTTGACATGTTTGACTTTGTTCTTAAAAACCTTTATTCTATATTACAATATGACCTAGTCGACTCTATTCTATACTATTTGCATATAGTGTCACTTGAACTAACTTTATACTATTCTTAATCAAGGAATTAATAACTATTTTCTAATAATTAATTGACATTTCTTTTTTAACTATTTACATGCTTAAAGTAACGAACATAATCTAAATAGGTGGTTTTTAAAATTATCATTTTAGATACACTATTTTACCCTTTTGCACACACTACCAAATCACATAATTTTCAAAATGCATTTTAACATTTATCTTCCCAAAGCCTACCTACTTGGATTTCATCACCAAGGGGGAAGTTAACTTGATTTTTTGGCCAAGTATAAACATGTAGTTAATGGTGTATATTGGAAAATCACCTGAAACCCTTATCATTGTAGGATTGTGAAGTAAGGGGGTAGGCCCCAATATCAAGCTAGTACCATTACCAAAACATATTCCTTTCAAACCAAATGTCCTAAAACCATCCATAGTTTGCCTTTCTAGTTCCCTATTTTAGCCATATCTTCTATCACATTTAAATCAACACTTTATAATAATCTAATAACATTTAATATTACCATTTAGTTAGCATTTATTTTTCAGTTGATTGCTTGCTTTTTGATCATTGCATCTTGTATTACAAAAACTTGCATTGGCCAGTGTTGGTGAAAGGTTTTATGTTGTGTACCCCAATTTGATCACTCACATTGATCTAATTATTTGTGTGTTTGCTTTCATTCTTACTTCACTTTTCTTTCAAAACTTTTCCCTATTTTAGAACACTATCAATATAGTCTTATATAGACTGTATTTTCCTCTTACCAGTAGTACATAGTTAACCTGTATGACTATGTCTTCCTATTTCTCCCTTTTTCAGTTCTCTATCCAATAGTACATAGTCAACCTATATAATTATGTATCCTTATCATCCTATTTTATCTCCCTATCTATAATACAAAGTTGACCTTAATGACTTTGTATTCTTCTCTGCCTAATAGGTTATCATATTTAGTCAACCTACATAACTTTGTATCTTTTTTGCTCACTTTGTCTTTGAATCATCTTTATCCTTCTTAACCTTTCTCTCTCATCATGAAATTCTTGTTTGAGGATAACATAGAGTTGAACTCAACATATATGATGAGCTTTACCAATCCAAATAGGTTTTCCCATAAACAGCTTGTGGCTCCTACTCTATATGAAATTAATGTGTATGTGGCCACTTGTACTTAAAACTATGGGACCCTTCCTTATATATATTTAGTTCATAACCCTATTTTCTCCTTAGAATATCAGCCTAAATTAGAGTATACTCTAGAAATGGTGTTCTTCATTAATGAATCTTCTCAACATCAAAGAAAATAACCTTTTACTATTTATCACCTTATGATATGTGGGAAAATAAAAGAATGCAATTCACCTTCCCCAACATTCTCACATGGATTTGGGGGAAATATCTTATTTGCCTCTTAACCTTTTCCTTCTCTTTTGACCCCTTCTCATACTATGACCTCTTCCTCTTTGATTTTCTCAACCTCCATGCCAAGTATCTCTACTAACATGGTAGGTTCCACCTCTAGTGGGCCTTTTCCGAGACCCACTCTTCTCAATTATTTCACTAGTGCATTATTTTCTATCCATGGTAATCCTTTCACTAGTGTTTCTTATTCTCATCTTTATGCTAGTGCATCTCTTACAACATAATAAAATCATGCTACTAGTTCCTCCTTTACTAAAAATTCCTCACAAACTACTAATATCACACATGCCACCACTCATAGTGGTACCCAAGCCACTAATACCAATGTTAATGCCTTACATGCTGCAAATAATACCACTCAAAATCTTAACCAAATGAATGATTTCCAAGATAATAACGAAAACCAAATGATTCAAATGCAAAATCATCTTATTCATCTCCAAAATCACCCTCAACAGATTCCATGGAGAGTGCACAACCAAAATTCCCCATCCCCATCCCCCCCATTAGGGATTCCCATGGAAATCTCATCCCTCAACCTCCTCTTGTTAACAAAACAGTCAAACACCTTAAAAGCAAACCTCTTACACCTCAAATTGCTAACATAGATATATGAGGTATCACTCCTACCATTAGCTATAATGGGTTAACTGATCTTACCCAACACATAAAAACATTATAAATCTATACAAAGATTGGGTCAAGTTAAACACTTTTATCGTTACCAATCTCTGAGCAAAAACACTCTCCAAAGATGATTTAGATTGGTATAACCAACTCAAATATCATTCCATCACTAGTTTGGAATAGCTAATTAATGCCCTGGTACAATATTTTCAAACTAGTGACCTCCTTGAAAATACCTTGGCTCATTTCATTAATTGCAAGCAACTTGAGACAGAAATCACAAAAGCTTTCATCAAATAGTGGAAGACCTTATCTAACAAGTGTAAACACAACATGGCATATGATAACCTCTGTCATCTATTCACCAATTCTCTCTATCTTAAGCTATAATATCAGGTCTAGACTCTCTCTCCATGAACTTTAGAAGAGGTCATTGACTAAGCTAAGAACCAAGATTTCCTCATGCATCACTTTGAGTCATCCTAACCTCCTATGGGTAGTCGTATGCTCATCAAAAATAAAAATTATCATGCTACTAATGATGGTGTCATTGATTCTTAGGACACCATTCATTATATTTAAGCTATTACTCCCAACCATGCTCCAAAACAATCTTCCCCTCTAAATCACATCCTTAATCCTCACTTCTCTCTAACATGTAACATTACTATTCATAAGCCTTTATCCTTAGTGGAACTGCAAGAACATTTATCAAGGCCTCTTCCATGAGATCTTGATCCCACTCACCCTATGAAATCATGGTATGATCCAAATAAATTATGTTGGTTTCATGCTAGTTGGGGTCATTCACATGAGACTTGTAGGCAATTATGTAACTTAGCTATGGATTTACTCCTTGGTCCCAATTTTGACCATGATGGTCTCATTCATAAACATCAACAAGCCTACAATATTACCTTCAAATCTCACAAAACATAAAGAAAAACTCAAGATTTGAACTAGGCTAATGTTCATCTGACCATCTATAAAAACCCTCTTCTAAATAACCAAGATAATAATGATAAGCCTACTCCATCCACCAATAATGTTAACAGTCTTATAGACCCAACTCCCAAAGAGAATGTGGTCAACACGACTAATATGTGAAGGGTAGTTGCCTTCATTGATTCTCATCCCACCCACACTCATTAATCATCTCACACTTTATGTGTTATCCAAGATTCTTCCCCAACTAACCTAATAGAGTTGGGGCAAGAGTACCTTATCTCTTTCGATCAACCTATTCCAACACCTCCATTGGATAACACCTCTCATACCATTTCTATAATTTCCACAACCTCTTTACCCATAGACAACATCATTCAACCTTCTAATACCACTTCTTAAAATATATTGTAAGATAAACCTAAATCAGCTATCTCATCTTTCCATGATAAGCAACCAACTTATTCCTAAATTAAACTTCATGTATCCTATCAGCACAAATTTACATACACTTCTACTCCTCCTTCTGAGGACCTCATCCAACATTATGCACCTCTATCCAATAGTCCCCTCATGGGTTATGATGAGTGGGGTCCTATATAGAACTTACTAATATCCCATCTTAAATTCCATATCTCAAACTCATGCAAACCTCTCCACATCATCGTAACCACCTTATGTAGCTCCTATTTGAAATGAACATCTCTCATCCTCCCATAGCAGGATGTGGAACTACCTTATCTGGAACAGAAGATAGAATTTTACAAAAGTGCAAAGATATGTCTATACATGATGAAATAATGGACACTTCTCTTTCTCTTGAATTCCCCACTGCTTCTATGATTCATGATGAGATTCAGCTTCATGAAAATTATCCTCCCTTATTTATAAGCATTTAAATCAGTGACATCCAAGTCAAGTGTGCCTTGATTAATGAGGTTTTAAGTACTTTTGTTGCCTCTCTCAACTTTATTAAAACCCTTGGATACTATGAATATAATCTTATGTCCACACATAGCACATGTCAAGGCTATGACTGACAAAAAATGCCTCCCTTAGGTTGTGTGGATCTCACTATCATTGTCCCACCTATCATTGTTCAAGTGAAGGTTGTGATCTTAGATTTCCATCTCTCTTATAACATCTTGCTTGGTAAGCCATGGACTCATTGCATGAGGGTTATTACCTCTTTTTCTTGCTAATGCATCAAGTCCCCTCATAATGGTTAAATTTATAGGATTCAAGGTGATACTAACCCTTAGAATTTTGCACAATTCTAAGACCATGGTGTATTTAAAATTCCAACTCTTGAACCCCTACCAAGTGTTCGATTCTAAGAATCTCAATGGTTTAATTTCCATATCAAATCTACATGAGGTTACCATTATTACCCTATACTCATCAAGAATATACCACCTAACCTCTTAGATTCTAATGATGATGAGCCTAATGAGATCAACCTCAAGATAAAAACTTTTGACCTCTCTCCTCATCTCATTTCCTAGCTTCCACCTTCTCTAAATTTCGGTTTCTATCAACCACCTAATGATGATATACCCATAGTCTTAACTAAGATTTGGCACTCTATTCATCATACCACCTCCAATGAGAAGGTCATTCCTACTTGTGTAATTGATCTTCATACACCTAACTATGATGATGGTTATACCTTAGATGACCCATTTCTAGGAGATTGTTCAGGATCGAGATGTTGATATCATTCATTATCATTCTTATTTGTTTTAGTCTCTCCATTTATCTTATCATATTCCATCATTTATAATTCCTAATTTTATCTATATTCCTCTTATTCAGAGGATAGAGATGGTGTGTACACCTCTATTTTTTGAAGAACCTCTTAGGATCATGCTTATGGATCATGTTATGACTAGTCCTTATCACTTCTCTAGATACCAAGAACCCTATAGCTAACTTGCCCCTAACTAAGATGCTTTCTACCATCCTCCAACCCTCTATTCATCTTACCCTTCCCTTAGTTGAACCTAGTTTGGATCCTATTCCCACTCTCCCTCTAGTTGAGTCTCTTCTTGCTTCTAATACTACTTTTCCTTCAATTATGCCTCATCTAGTCTTTCTACCAGCCCCACTTCCCCTTGGTGATGGTTTTCTCCCTTTACCACAACTTGTTCCTTTTCCCATCTAATGGGTTGATCAATTATACTATGACCTTCATAAAGTTATCATTTATTGGAATAGAAATTTTACATTATACTAGCCTTCCCCAACTTTTGATTCCACTCCCTCTATTAGTACACCCAAAAATTATACTAAAAAGCATATCTTTTGCTTTCATGGCATGGATAATCATTCCTCCACTCATTGTCAAAAGTTGTGACAATATATAGACACCTTGCATCCTACTCTTCCTTAGCCTATAGATAAGGTTACACCTCCCCCAAAAGTATTACCTAAATGTATTGCCAAATATAGAGAGGTATATTGGTTGTGGTACCAATGTGGTACACATCACACTAATCATTGTTGCATCCTTTAACAACATCTCCAAGATAGCCTTATGACCATTATTGTGCCTACTCCCATAGGTCACCATCGCAATAAGGCTCCCCTTATTCCCCCATGGTTCCTCCACCTATGAACCCTTCTCTACCTATAGTTTTTCCACACATGGATCCTCCTTTACCTATGATCCCTTCTTCACTGGTGACTCTTTCATGTCCCATAAATTCCACTCCTATTCCTTCTCCTAAGTATCCCATGCACGATGGCCCTCATGAGAATGATCCTTCTAGCATGCCTAAATATTCTATCGAGGAGATTCAATGAGAGTATTTTCCCAACTTTCTTTAAAGATTGATAAGACCCTCACTATAGTTAGATTCTAACTTCACAGAGATTTATCAGATGTTATCGACAATGTTTATGGATAAATCTACTAGTATTTATGAACACAACATGGTGTTCCTTCATTTTTTTCTTCATTTTGGATTGGACATGTGATCCAAATTTACATTTATCTATTTTATACCAATTGATAGTGTGTCAAATTCTTATCTTTATTACATGGTTGTTTATATTCTACACTACATGTTGCCTATGATGCCATTTTTTCTCTTATGGATTCTTTTTATAATTACATGCTTTTTATGTATATGTTCATTTATTTTTTATGGATGTTTTATCTCCTCATGATTATTTTTTGCCTTATCTCTATAACATGTATAATCATTATTGTGACTTGGTTCTACAAACCTTGCTCCCATTAGTCATCTCTTATTTACCATGTGATCAGTTACCAAATAAGTCATCTCATTATAATCTCATTTTAATGGTCCATCTTGGATATCACTTTATTCCCCTTATTTCCTTTCACAAACTAAGCATACACATGGTAAAAACTTGAGATAACATGTTGGATCATAGGTAAGCCTAAGTGTTTTAGTCAGTCATGTCTTTGGATACTTAGCTTCCTTTAGCCAAAGTTTAAATATCATTTGTGTGTATCACTTTGTCTCTCAATATTGGTTATTCCAATTCCATATGGAGGAGGAATCTCAAAAGCCATAAAAAATTAAAATCTAAATCATTTTAACAAAATGAAATAATATAAAGGCAACATTAAACATTCTAAAAGTCAAATCAAACTAAAAGATGTTACTCAAAGCATATATATATTTTCAAATTGAATATCAAACTCCACAGTTGGCCTCATGATAGAGTTGAGGTCCATTGGGGTGCAATAGGCTAGCAGATTGGGAAAGGAGAATTAAAAAAAAAAAAAAAAAAACTTTTAATGCTACCTACTTTTTCACACAAGTACCCAATATTTACAGTAGACTAATGAGTCTATAAAAAGTCTTGAGGAATGGGGAATACATTGTGGGAAGGTGGGTCCATTTTAATTTCACTATTTAAATAACCAACATGAGTCGATCTTAGTATCTCACTTTTTTGCCTATACAACTTTGTGCTTACTGTGAATGGGTATTTTTTGTATATTGATGGTCACTAGTCACTTAGTATCTTTCTATGTCCTTAGTATGCCTCATATTTCTTAAGGTCTTCTCATAGATGCCTATGTTATGATTTATACATTCCATCTTTCATTTCCCATAATCTTAATATTTCCCTTGAGAAATATTGTTTTGTTCACTGATCACTTCCCCTTAGGGATTCCATTTGTGAGTTTTAGTGTAAGACCTTGGATAGGACCAGGCCTTCCCCACAAATTACCAAATTTCCATTTTAAACATCCCATTTAACATATTTTATTTTTGTTTCCACCTAAATGGTGTTCTCTTTGTGAGTTTTAGTGTAAGACCATGGATAAGACCTAGCCTTCCTCACAAATTTTTCCATTACCCAAGTCATAATGAAATTACATGTGTCAAATTTGAGATAATTCATGATTGATCATGAGTTACACATCATGGACATGTTTCCCATCTTTATATAGTATGATTTATGCCTAATTTATCAATTTTTCACTTTTATCTTCTTATTTTCTAATTGCATGTTAGAATACAACCATTTTTCTTAAGTTTTTCATACTTCCCAGCTTGAATTAGTGTGATCAATTTAATTTCATTTTTCCAATTGTGTTTCTCTTGTATACTTCCCAACATGATTTAGTATGATTGATTGACTTAATTGTTTTGCTTTTATACCATTTGATCTTTTTTGTGCCTTCCATTTTATTACATTATCTTCATACTTTCCAATGTGATATAGTGTGATTTTACCTATTTTAATTTGGTACAAATCTTTTACATGGTTTAAAAACATTTTTTTATCCTTTTTAACATCTTTGGTTTATTTAGTCATCTTTTGTTATTACACATATCCCATTGTGATATAGTGTGTAGTACATTTTTTTTATTAATCATACTTTTCAAACTCATTTTTGCCTTTTTATTTTTAACCATGCATGTATCAGATAATGCTAGAAAAGAAAACACTCCACATATATTTATCATAGCATATATAACAAAATCAAAATACATGTGCTAGAAATAAATATATCCATGCATCAACAACCATAATGAAATACAATTCATGAGATAAAATCCAACTATCAAATTCAATATCTATATATATATATCATGTGTTTCATATAATACAAAATACATAACTCTAGTTCTATGATTGGGATCCATCATGCCTATCATGTGGCCTAGTCATATTGCCCATAGATGCCTAAGACTATCCCCTCTACATGGTATATTGTAATAAGGTAGTTAAGGATCTCAATATTTCTACTTGTCCCTATAGATTAGCAACCTGAGCTTGTACCTATCCAAGTTAGACTATGGTAGCCATGTATGTTGCTCTCTCTTGAGCCAAGGCCTATCAGGCATGTGCCTCTCCTGCTCCCACCCTTATCGATGGATATAATCCATCTTTCCATGTCTTTAACTACCTCACTACCTCCCCAACTAGTCTAAACCAACCTACCTGAGCTAGGGATGATGGTACCATAGGGTCATCTAGTGTAGTGGGTTGTATGGTGCTAACACCCCATCTAAAATGTCATGGTGCACAACCATGACTAGGGATCCCTATCTGACCTCTTAAATCACATGATCTATAAAACCCAAACCAAATAGATATTATATCACATATATATCAAAATATATCTATCTATTATAATCACATACAACTAGTATACTATATCAAAACTTAAAATTATAACATTTCTCATTAGTCTTGGTGTCACCAACCACCATCTCCCTATCTGATCACCTATTGATCATGGTCTCTCCATTTTTTCATCTGCTAAACACCTCCTATATCAATCACCTCCCTACCAATGTGAATTCAATAGTCACCACATATACACACCATGACCCTCTTTTAAGAGGTGCCTCTATCGATGAGCTATGTCTTAGATCAACTACAAGTTCATGCTATGGAGCCACCTTTTCCTATAGCCACTCTCATTGATGGTTCCTCCATCTATGATGTGGTCATATTGGTCATTATTTCTCCTATTATGGTGCCTACTATGGTACCTACTACACCTGTACATCCATATCCATATCCTTTCCTCCTTCAATCATTTGTTGTCATGCTTGACTAGTCCATGGTCTCACACACTATGACTTTATCATTGGTATCTCAACTGATGCTCCTCTTCCTCTTCTCCCCATTGGTTCTCTATCATGTTATTCCTAAAAATTAGGCACTATTAGAGGAGGCACTAGGTGCAAGAGTCTAAATTTCCTTGGTAAGTGTGTCACCAATAATGGCTTTACCCACCAGATACAGTGGCTCATGATCAGTACCTAATCCATCCCTATCACTACGATCATCTAAATAGGCCAAATAGTAGTAATGTATGTGTATGACTACCATACAATCTCCCCTCACATGATCATTTATAAAACTGGCACATGGGACACAAACTATACTACCTAAAACTATCACCATCTAGTCATATGAGGTAACCTATCATCAACCACATACGCCAACCTAGTTGGTTGATACATATGGAACCTCTCTTATATTCAAGCACTAAGAAACACCACTAGTCCCATGATATTTTTCCTTATAGACAACATCCCATACATATCATGCATGAGCTAGACCCAAATGATAGACCTAAAATCATATAACATCCCCTTATCTAAAATGGACTGATACAAGGCTATCACATATAGCGGTACCTTTCCATTCAACTTGTGACACATTACTCATGCCATCACAAGTCTAATCATGGCCTTCTATATGTCCATAATTTTTAAAATATACACATCAAAAATACTAACCCAAAAACCTAGATATATCCTATATGAGCACATCACCCACTTGGCTGGTGCTTATCTCTACTCAAGATCATTCGATGTCCCTATGATCACTGATGTCCCTCATATCGATAGTCAAATCAATGCATGGATGTCCTCTAATGTGATACCCTTTATGATATCCACATCCACCACCCATAAAAAGGTGTTGGTTAACCATTCCCATGCTTTGAAGAACATGACAACAAGATCAACACTCAATGGGATGTAGCTCATCTCCATAATACCTCTCAGGATTAGTGTAACTAGTTTTTCCTATCCACATCTATCAACTACTCCAGTAGATCTGATATCCATGACATATCGATCAGTCACCAATACCTTTAGTGTCTCTATAAAATATCAAATAATAAGGGATGTATCATATCTTCATGTCATTAATAATCAAAATATGTTCTTCAAATTTCATAGAACTTAGCTAGTTTGATTTAGCTTTTCCATTTTTTATAGAATCAACCTACTCAATATTAAATCAACCTTGTGATTCATTTTCTATACTAAATTGACTATCAAATTCCTACTAAATCAACCTATATAATACTAGGTTAGCCACCTTTTTGCCCCGCATTACTATATCAGCCCTATTGTACACAGTCAGCCTTTATCAACAATACTACATTGACCATTTCAAAGTAACTAAGTTGGACCATTGTTATGCAATCAGCCCCCCCCTCTTAGAAAACTAAATCAGCCTACTACTACGCAATTGGCCTTTTTGTTCTCTCTCGCTTTGTGAACTAAGTTGACCTAGTCGACTCTGTTCATCCACAATGGTGACTTTTTGACCATTTACCATAAATTCCTTGGGCATTTATTTGTCTGACTCTTTCCTACCTTATACCCCATTTTACCCTAGTGTACCTAATAATTTCTTAGGGTTCATTCTAGTTCCTAGATTTTACTTACTAATCATTTTTCTATATTTAGCTCAATTTTATGTTAAAATATTCAAAATTTTGAAATTTTCAATTACTTACCTATGTTGCACTCACTTTGGCCGCTATGCATCCTCCCCATCTCAATTGTTATCTCCTCACCATAATGACTCTTTGGTCTCCAACTAGGTCTCTTAGAGATTTGTTTTCTTAGAATAGTAAACATGACAAATGAATTATTTTTCACCCTATTTATATTTACTTTTCAAATATTTACCATCATATTTTTTATTTTGATCATATATTTATCTCTACTAACTCTTTTTCCAATTCATAAAATGTTTTATAATCTTGAAATCATAAAGAATATTTTCACCCTATTATATGTTTATGTTGTAAAAAAATTTAGTTTTCACTCTTTTTGCTAACCTCAAAAAATTTGCTTGATGTTCCCTATATTAGACACCTTCACATTTCTTACATCTCCTTCTTTATCTATAGAACCAAGGTAAGTAAATGTATGTGTTTTCAAATTTTGTCCTTTCATTTATCTTATTTTCTCCTTACTTCACTTTATTCAACTTCAACATTATGTGTTGATATGTTCTTTTCCTGAAGCATCATCCCATGTTACACTTATGTGACACATGAAAAGCTTCGAGTGAGGCATATATATACACATAATATTTTCAAAATTTATTAATTATTGATGTTTTATATCTTGCATAAACCCATTGAGTCTCAATTTATTTGAGTGCACACCTTAAGAGGTGTATTGGGTAAGGGGTGGGCAGTCTATTGGTGCTTCACAAGATTAATGTTCCTATACTACCATTTGCATCTACATGACCATCTCCTAAAAACATTTTCCCTAAGCTTTTCCTCCTCTTTTGCACCATCCTCTAGTAATTTTTTGCCTTCATTATCCCTTCCCTAGCCTAAAATCATTTTTATTAGTTTACATTACACTGTCAATCCCATCGACCTTGTACTTTAATTGATAAAACTTATTTAGGGTTTAGGTCAGCCCCGAGCTGACCTAGACCAAGACCTAATTTTTTTTTTAATAATGATACAAGGTCGATTGGGTCAACTTGTTAGCCTAAACTTTTGTAAAGGACTAGGGTTAAATTTAACTATATATACACATTCATTTCATCATTAATTTAGGAAGATAAGAAGAAGATATATATGTTGTGTATCTACTTATCCACCATTCTACTTGAGGAACATAGCTTAAGGTTTCATACTTTCTTTGGAGATAGGAATATTATCTTATGGAAAAGTCTTTTGGATGCATTGATAGGATTTTTATCATAGAGCTGATTTATCCTTGTCATCCTTACATACCAAAATAACCTCTTGTGAAGCACCTTGGCCAAGGGAGAGACTGAGGCTCGGTGGGTTCATCTTCAAAGGTAAGTATTCCTAATTTTGTCCCTCTGTTATAAGAGTAGATAGATATGAATTTATACTTTTATCTCATGCATTAGAATTAAGTATATAATTACATGAGTATATGTATTCTATGCATGCTTGCTTTTTATGTTTATTACCTCCACTTTGTGCCACAATCTTTGGTGAGCACTAGATTAAATTTTGTTTTACTTGTTATTAGTTTAGTGAATATGAAAACATAGGACTTAGGGTTATTGCATGGTTTTACTTGACTAGAGTCTTTGGAACCCTCCCTAGAGATATTATATTACTAATAGATCCCTTGGCTAAGTCTAGTGTATTCATCTTGGTCATGACCTTAAATATCTAATGTATCCATAATCGAAAGTGTAATTAGGATTTATCTTTTTCAAGCAACGATTGATATATAGATCTTTTGCATTTATCATTACATACACTACCTATCCTAAAAATATGGACCAACCTTTAAAGGAGAGTCTAAATTTTAAAATTACTCATTATTAGGGTGAAAGATGGGATAAACCCATAGGGTTCAAAATTGACTACCACTACTGACCCAACTGGTTGATCTTGTCTTGAAGGATAATGTTTTAAAATTGATATTTGGGATACTCATATAAATGCTTATAGAGGTTTTTAACATTTAAAAATATATATGTAGGTGTAAAATAACAACTTAGAAAGGGATATGTCCATATAGATACTTAGGATAGACTGAGGTGTCAAAATAGGTCTAGATTAAGTCCTCAAGTAAATTGAATTGAAAGTGGGTCAAAATTTACATTATCAAGTATTTATGACCACATTTGAGTGACTATATTTTTCTCCACTTTAGTCTATAAATTAAATTACTAGAGTATAAATAAATATATACATGAGTATGTCTAACACACTTTGCCTTTGAGTGGATACATAAATCATGCAAGGCACTTTAACTTAGCAAACCCTACAAAAGCTCATGAAGTAGTCATTTTGTTCATTTAGAATTTGAAAAATATTAAACTTTAGAAATTAAAAAAATTAAAAGAGAGAAAGGTATGAATATACTTATATGAGTGAATCAAATGTTGTATTTTGTAACATTTCTTGAAGATTATGTTTTATAAAAGCATTTGAGAGTTGGTGCTTCTCATGAAGCACTCGAAGATTTTGATTCCTTAGTTGAACCAATGGATAATTAAGGGTGATCAAGCCCCAATTTGAGTCAAACCTATATAAAAAATAGAACCCATTAAACGACACATAAATCTCAATTTTCTATTGTTGGTTTTTATAACCCCAAGACATAAATTAATTGGCATCCATAATATATTCTAGGCAGTAATGTTTGAGGGCACTGAATCTCTAAGTTATGCATTATGTGTTTTAACTAAACTAACCACTACAAATGGATTATAAATTCAATTTTCACTTTATTATTTAGTTCTTGAATACATGATCAAAAGAGAATATATAACATCCAAGCTCCTAAAATGGCCACATATAGCAAATAGTATCAAAAACATGGTATGAATATGTATCATTCCCCATTGATAAAAATAGAATATGTAAATTTATGTAGATGTTAATTTTTAAATTTTGTTTAAAGCTTGTGAAATATAAAATATCATGCACCCAAATTATATGAATTTGTAGCATGTTCCCATAATTTGAATGGATATGCCCCCATAATTTATACCAATGATTGAATTTCGATACATTATGAATTTTCTAAAACTATATTTTGTGCTCAAAACTAGTTTTTTAACTCAAAGAGCCTTATCTCTTGTATGAAAATGCCAATGAAATCCCTCTCTTTTTATGTGAGGGATGTATCATAAAATTCACTCATCTCAAAAAAATGTTAATTATATCATGTGTATCGAGATCTAATCATTCAATAATGTATCGTATGTTAAAATGTGTCTTTGTAGTAAGATGTGTATCATTTAGAACATATATGTAACATATAAGGTAAGGCCTAAAGCATCAAATATATATAAATGTATCAATGAATTTCATAGTAGTATTTGTAATAGAAGTATCTTATATAATAGTTAGTACATGATATGGATCATGGCACTCATCAAATTTAACATGCTCAAAAATCCCACAAAAATAAGTGCAATGTCAACAATAAGGCCAAGGGCCTATACAAGGGACTTTCAAATGTCACTTAAGTAAATATTACACACACAAGGCAAAGGGCAGCATGCAAAGGACATTAATAATGTTGCAAATAAGGGACATTCAAAATTTGTAAAAAATACGGCGTGGAACCTAGCCCGATCGGCCAAGTACTTTCGTTGCGGCTCTGTTGGTCCCAGGGTCTAGTCCTCGCCCCGTGGTATCGATATTAGGTGTGTCTAGCCAGCACCGCCAGTCACGTTAAAAAGTTTACCAGGCTTCCAAAAAAAATGTAAAAAATAAAGGGAAAGGGGCCACAAATAATGGACACGTTCAAATGATGCACATACCAATAAAGATCTCATAGATATACTCAACAAATTTGCACACAAGGGTCATGGGCCATACATAATATACAAGCAAAATCTATTCTACCATGTACAAATAATAGCATCAATGGAGCATAGAACTAGAAAGATAGTTTATACCATGTATATGTAATGTGATCATATTCTACAAAATAACATATCCATGTACACAATGTAAGATAGATATGTTAGCAAGATATTTGTAAATATTATATATCTTAATTGTGTATGAGTTATAGAATGGTGATAGTTATAAATATTGTAATCTTTGGACAAGATACCCCCAGTTTAGCATGGCCACTAGGTGGAGGCAAGTCCAACATCTTAGTCTATGTAAAATTTGATTGTCCTACATAACACTCGTGAATACCAATGGCATGAATGTGTGATAAAAAATTGTTATTTACTAATCATGAGATAAATAATATATAACAATGATGTAAAATAGAAGTTTAATCATGCTTAGGTCATGATTTTGAATTTTTAGAATATTTTGAATGTTTTTATATTTTTGAAATATTTGAATTTGTTTTTACTTTTTTGAATTTTGAAACAAGAACCAAAGAGAGTAAATAACCATGGGTTCAAAAGTAGAAGAAAGGGAATAGATATGAATAATATGTAACATATGTCAATGTAAATTGTGCATTGAATATGATAGCATGGCCATGTATGAGAAAGATTATTCCACTGCATATGTGAATGTAACTCAAAACCATGTGGGAGATAGAATAGATATGTAGAGGATTGATTGTACATCCTCATATCATGGAATGTAAACTTTTAAAGGTATGTAATACACATGTATGGGCAATATAACACACAAAATAAATATTTTACATGAATAAGTATTATTGTGTAAACTAGTACTGAGTGTAATATCAAAAAGATGGATGTATTAAGGATTTTCTTAGTTTATAATTTTTGTTATGAAAAATGCTATAAGACAAAATCTACTGGATGGAAATAGTAATTACATTTGATACTGATTTTTATTTGTCAATATTATTTATGATGTAAAAATGTAGCTTACTTCATTCAAACTATGAAAATAGCAATGTAAATGTCAAATGATGGCAATATCAAATCACTATATTAGATTATTGAGTTATGGAAAGTGAAAAAGGAGATCCAAAAGTCCAAAAAGTCAAAAAGAGCTAAGGGTTTGGAATATTGATTAAATCAATCACATGTGTAAGAAATAGAAGAATAGTATGATAAAGTAATTAAAAAACTATATACAATGAAATTTTTATATTTTTTATTATTTGAATGTTTTGAAAAAATCAAAATTCTTTAGAATATTTAAAATTGTAAAATGCTAAAAAATGATCCCATCAAGATGAGAATCATAATAAGAATCTTTAATAAGCTATGGAAGGATCATCTTTCATAGATGAAAAGTGTTAGATGTGCATGACTTGTAATTAAAAAATGCATCAAGTGTTGTAATGAAACTATATAGATCAATACTCATGTAATATCACATGGGAAAAGTTGATCTAGAAGATAATGAATGGTTTAAAATCTGATCGGGACTAGTAGAATATTATGCCAAATGTTGTGCTCTTTATGGAACATCTTGATCTATATGTATCATCATTTAGAATATGCTACTTTTTTTGAATTTGACACCCTTTTCCAATATGTTTGTTTTTACATTATTTGATTTTGAGACTTTTGCACTTTTTTCTAAATAGAAAGCTTGCATAGGTGCAATATTTGTAAATGTGCTTTTATTAATGAATAAGTGTATTAATTCACTATGGTGGTGGATGAAGTGGAGGAGGTAGCATAGATTGTAGAGGGTACTCATATCTAATTCTTGAAACTCTAGCCACTTAATTATAATGAATTTACTTTAGGCATATATGTACCATAGAAGGTACAACAAAGATATTTTATAACCAAGGGCATTCTAATATCATGTCAAATACTCGATTATATGGTATAGCTAGAATAGCAGTGGATAATATAATAGGACCCGCCTGAAGAGGTAACACAATGTGTCCCAAAGTAGTTTATTATTTTTCATTGAAAGTTTTGACACTTTTATATGTTTCTTGTATCTCATGTTGTGTGTAACCCAATGAATAGAGTAATGTCATTATACATGCATTTTCACTTGATCCATTTCAACTAGTACATTATGAATGGGTTGTTGATCAATGTATGCTCGTATACATAAAGCATGAAACTTAAAATCATCATCCATTATTTAACTATCATCAAAACTAATCATAGGGCATGGTTTAGTAGTTTGAATAATTATATCAATATTTCCATCTAATGGATGATTAAATGACTTAGGAGGTGAATATTCATTATAAGTAAGATGAACTATTAAGTTGTCCTTGTTTGTTTCATGATTTTAATATGTCTCACTGAAAATATTCAACTTAGCATTTTCATTTTGTTAGGCTTAGTTTCCTCTTTAGGAGTGCCTAGCTCAATGACATTATTATCAATAAGATCTTGAATAATGTGCTTGAACTCAAAACATTTTTTTGTAGATTAACCATTGCATCTATGGTAATCATAATATGCATTATTATCGAATGATTTACTTCGAGGTCTACTTATATCAATCTCTAGTGGTGGAGGTAGAGTAATGAGATTTCACTCAAGTAACATTTATAACAATTTATAGGGTGATTATGATAATCTAGAGAATTGCCTCCTTGGTTGATCTAATAAAACACGTTTTTTAGAAAGTTGAGAAATAACATTTAATGTGATCTTTGCATAAACTTTAGTATAAGTTGTGGCTTATCTTTGTAATATGGTTTGATTTAAAACTTCATTATAGAAGTAGAAGTATATACAGGTGCATATTTGAGCGTATTCAAAGTAATAAGGTTGACTTCTCTTTCTCTTATTGTATGATTAAGTTCTTTAAACAATATTAAATTATTGAAAATAATTGACTCATGTAAAGATACAAGTAAAGTTTATTTGAATATATTTTGGAATTCATTATCTACCAAGGTGTTAGTCATTTTGGCAAGCATGTTCTTGTAACGAAGTATATAGTCACTGATAATCTCATTATATCATTTCTTAAGTTTGTCGATTTGTGCATAAGAAAGGTTTTTTTTTCAATGTTGATACCAAAATGATTTATAAATTGATCTACTTTTGAATAATTAAATAGGTAGATCATAAAACTAACACAAGGCATAATCTTTTAGGCTTCATGGAAATGACTTAGTTAACAACTTATCATTGAAAGAATAATCCAAACTTGTTGCATGAAAATATCAAAGATGTTTTTTAGATCTCCTTTACCCTCATATAATTTAAGTTTAGGAGAAATAAATCTTGTAGGTAAAAGATATGCTGAAATCTCAAGTGATAACATGTTATGAAGTAAGGCTTGTGTATCCATTGATTAGCTATTTTTTGGTATAACTTACTCTATTTTTAACACCTTATCATGTAACACTAAAATAATTTGCATGAGAGATTGTGTAGTAGTTAAGGTAGGTGATGTAGAATGCGTAACCATCAAATATGTTATATGATTCTTTTGTTTAGGCATGTGTGTGTGTGTGTGTGTGTGTGTGTGTGTGTGTGTGTGTGTGTGTGTGTGTGTGTGTGTGTGTGTGTGTGTGTGTGTGTGTGTGTGAGCAAGTGAAGGATACAAATATACCTCTCCAAAATGAGGTCTCGCATTTAAAACAATATGGGTTTGGTCAAAAATATCTACAATTGTTTGATTATCAAGGTCAAAGGTTGGAAAAACATGCCCAAGGCATCACTACTCATATTCTAGTAGTTGATAATGTTGGTCAAAAAAGGTTTGGGATTTATTGAACATCCAAAGGATAATCATTCATAGACATAGTTTATTAAGGCAAAAACCCTTGTATTTCCCTCAAACCCAAAGGTGTAGATGCAATAGCAATATAAATGGTATAAATAGCAACACATGTGGTAAGATTTATAAGAATATTATTAGTATTACCAATAGAATCATTTTATTCTTCAGATGTGATAGCATGAGCATGTTTATTTTGTTCTTTTCAAGCTACAAATAACAAAGAGTCAATTTCATCTAGGTGGGCATCAATATATTGAGTAAATTATTTTGCATCAATAAGATCAATTTTTTTTACTTATCATATTTAGATTCATAGGCCTTATCATTTTTATGGTCATAATAAGACCATCGAGAGGTTGTAAAGTAAGCCTTACAACATTTTTAATGTATGATTGCTCTTGTTCCCATGTCATACTTGACTTTTTTTTTAAATTACATTACTAGTGTTTGTGTCTTAGTATGTGATTTGATTCATTTTATTACATTATTTTTAATGATATTCCTTATTAAAGGAAGACAACATGTAATGAAAACTAGAAAATATTCAAGCAAAAAAAATTCATTCAATATAGTTATAGATTCATTGAAAATTAAAAAGCAAGAAACATAAAATTGAAATTTAGGTCTTATAAAAATGAAAAAAATCATATGGGGATTAGTAAATTTCCCTAAAATCTAAGGTCAAAATAAAGTGCTTTCAATGTCAAATATCAAATCTAAGGTCAAAATAAAATGCTTACAGTGTTGGTTATTAAATCCATGGTTAAAATAAGTTATTTCAGTGTCTAATATTAGATCCAAGGTTGAAAGAAATTTCAAATTTCAGTAATGCTCAAATAAAATTTGTGGGTTCATCATGTTTTATCATAATTTGGAAATAATTGGTGTTTAACTCTAATTAAGATAAAATCAATAAAAGTATGGCCAAAGTTGTAAAATAACTTGGGCCTAGTAGAATGAAATCAAAGTATTGAAATAGATGAAATATGATCAAATGAAAGAAGGCTAACTATGAACAACAAAGAGGACATATGAGAATTGAATATTTTTTTTCTATATGGTGATTGTGTGTGACTAAAACATGGCTAGAAATGATCAAGTTAGAATCATCATGCATGTGCAAAAAGAATAATATTGATTAGCATTATTTTCCTCTATTGGTCAATTATTTCCTCTACTAAAAAACATGAAAATTAGGGCATAGTCATGTGCACCTCTTAAAACATGCTTATGTGTAAAAATTTAATCTTTGAATGCACATAAATGACCTACAAATTATTTCTTCAAATTTAAAACCCTAATGGGGATTGAAATAGTTAAAACCCAATAAATAAAAAAGGGGGGAGTGAAATGGTCTTAGTTTATCCCAATCACCTGATAATGATTGATCATTTTCTACGTATCTAATACTCTGAAGAGGGAAATCAAGCCGACGTAGTTCTCCCACTTAAAGTGCTTTAGTGTAATTATGCTCCTTTTTCTACATGTATGTATCTATAGATGGCTTAAATACTTGATAATTATTTGCTTAACTTTGATATAATAGGCTCTTGAATTGGCTAAGGATTGTTTTAAATGATTAGAATATTATTTTATAATAATAGGGGAACTTTGCTCAGTGTGAAATAGTATAAGTGCACCTCAATAATGAAATTTCCAAGTGATAGAATATGTGACTTAGATGTGATTTTATAACAATCTAAAATGTGAAAACCTCATTTTACCTATCCTAAAATACAAACCATGTAAGGGAGGGTCTAAATTTGAAAATTAGTTGTTATCAGGTGAAGGACATGATTGACCCATAGGAGTCAAAACTAATTGCCACTACTGACCCATACTAATTGATCATGTCTTGAAGGGTAAAATTTGAAAATTAAGACTTGAGGCATCCATATAATTACAATAGTGGTTTTTATTGATTAAGAACATTTTTATAGGTATAAAACAATAATTATAAAGTGATGTGTCTATATAGATACTTAAGATAGAGTGAAGTTGTGAAATAGGTCCATATTATGTGCTTAAGTCAATTAAAGTGAAAGTGGGTCAAAAATGAATTTATCAAGTATTCATGACCAAATTTTAGTGACTATAGTTTGATACAAATAATTTCAAATTGAAAATATATTTGTGTATCATAGATTATATGCAAAGTGTAAAGCATGTCAGGATTTAAATCTAGTTATAATTATTTAAATGCATGTGGATCACCTTTATCCAATCAATAAAATAAATATTATATTATTTCATATATAAGTTAAACATAACTATATTGGAAATGCAATAAGATAACAAATGTATCAAACAAGCAATCATTGATATTATACTTGATAACACATTCTCTTAAAATATAGTGTTGTGATAGCACATTGTCAATGTCCTGACATGTTTTTTTTTTTTTTTTGCATATGTATTTTTAAACTATATGATTATTTAATAGAACATGGCCTACCTTCTTGCACTTCCTAGTTTCATATTGGACTTTTATATGCAAAATACATGAACAAGCAAGTAAATATAAACATAAGTATATGTTTGTAATTAATAACAGCCCTAGCACCTAGATATAGGTTCAAGAAAGTAGTATTATAACCAAGCAAAAAATATCACTTTAATACAAAGAATAAGAATAAAAAATCACAATTCAAAAGCATCATTAAATAGAGTCAATATAGCATCAAGTTCAAAAAATAGTTATAAACAAAAATGTATTAAACATTTGCATTATACAAGGAAAACCAAACTATGGAATAATTACATTATCTTAATAGATTTGAAATGCAATGTTGACACTTTTCTCACACATGCCCAGTGTAGTAGTCTCAAAGTAATATTAAATGGTCAATCACACACATAAATACCTATGAGTAGAACATTCATTGGTCTGATATGGTGAGCATGTTATCGATCATAAGGCCATTGAAAATAAAAAAATAAAGCATTAGTAATCATAATAAATAATTAAAACAAATCCTTTATTACTTTATTTAGACATATCTAAATGTGTAATCATAACACACATGTTTTGTACACAAACATACACAACTTAAGTATGTACAATTAGTTTACATAATACACATGGTACATATATTCAGTGCATTTGTAATATTAAAAAAATTAAATGAAATATGGTTACAAAAATATGAAAAATTAATTATAAACAAATTGTTCAAAATAAAATAATATAAAAAATATCAGGAATTGTCTATATTAGTAACTTCTTTTTTAACTTGAATTGAAAACTGAACAATTCTTAAAATTTGAATGGTATTTATTTCATAATTAACTTCGACCCCAAAAATTGAACTCATAAAATTAGAACATTATCAATTTCATACTCTCACTACTACACAAAATGTAAGTAACACCATAAATAAGGTCAAATTTATGTAATGAATTAATTATTTAATGTTTTTAATGGTAAAACTTTGAAAAATTGGCATTAATTTTGGTAGCATAAAGGTGGCACAAAAATGAATCAACTAAACATTTTTTATAACATCACCTATGTGCTACCTTTGTGTCAAGTTGTGTGACTTTTGTGTCACCTAAAAAATAGTTTTTGTGTAACTTTTGCTCCACCTTGATTATTAAAAAATAAACTAAAATTATATATATATAATAATAAATAAATAAATTGCATGAGATTTGCATTATTTTAAAATTAAGGAAAATAAAAAATAAAAAATAAAAAAATTCATGAGATGCAGGCCTAATAAATATGGCTGGATATTTCTCAAATACATAAGTGACATGATATGGTGCAACATAAATGAGGTATAGCAATGGCAATGAGAATTTTTACAATTGAGGCCAAGTGGGAAACTATACTAGATTTCTATTGATATTTAGCACACACAAAACTTTGAAATATTTTAATGATAATTGTATCCTCCCCATAAGTAATTGAAAATGGTGCATTTGTGGCCTCCAACAACCCTACCAGTGTTGTTTCACACGAGGGTTATATTTTCATAAGGTAACAAGATCAAACACCCTGCACAAATTTGTGAGTTTAAGATTGAGATTTTTGTTGGGATATGAATATAACCGGAAGCACACAATTGATTACCAAGCAACATAATATGTGGAAATAACCAGAATACACAAGTAACTAGAATCCAGAAATAACACATGATATGAGAGACAATACACAACTTGTATTAATACTCATACAGAAAAGAATACAATAAAGAAGATGTCACTTCTTCTCCACCACCTCTTCAGAGCCTTCCCACACCTCAAGTGAACAGTAATTCTCTCCTCAAAGCTCTCTCTCTTAGGTCCCAACACCCAACTCAAACAAAGTTTTGGTGTTCACCTCCAGTGCTCCACGCACACCACAAGTGCTCCACACATTCCACAAGTACTCAACGTACTTCAAGTAGATCTCCCCTGAACCTGTAACAACCTCACCTCAATAGACCTTACTTATGGAAGGATCTCCCTTGCCTTCCTCTTTGCTCTATCTGAGTACCCACTGTACTCCAAGTAGATCCCACCTGATTCTGATCCCTGTTATGTTGTTGTCTTCTCTGATCTTACACACCTGTAAATCAATCTAGTTCTGCACACCTGTGAACCTTGACCTTGCACACACATACACCTACAGATCAATGATCTTACTTACCATGTAGATCTCCTAAAGTAGCCATGCTCACCTGATGACCAAGATCATACATACATGAAGAACCCTGCTGAGTCTCCAATCTAGCACCCACCTTGGTACTGCTATGGAACTAAGAGGAACACCCTTGCTCACGTCACACACAGAAGAAGCAAACTTTGTTCAACTCAAACTAGAACAACTTACAATACAATCCATGAGTCTATTATATAGATCTCATCCAAACAATAATTAGACATCCAATTACAATAATTAGATCCACAGCTCTCAATCTAAAATTGGCTCTCAACATGCAAACACTTGGTTCATCAACAAACTACCTGTAACATACTCGCAGTTGAACCACACAGGTGACCGACGTTAGTCCCTATCTGCCTGGGGGTTGTCGATGCCAGCTGACTTCTGACCGACCTCTGTTGCCTTCCTGTCTCTTCCCTGCCGACGTCGGTTGGCCTGACCGACGCCAGTGCCTGACACACTCAGCAACCTTCCTGAAACCTCCTCCTCTATTTGCATTAATGAAGCTTTTAGCTCCACAACCTAACAATCTCCCACTTGGAGATAAATAGCTGCACTGTACCTATACCTATACCCCATCTAATCTATTTCCTGGATTGTATCCCTCTTCAAGATGAACCCTGAAGACAACCCACCACACAACCTGTGGTGCACCTCCTGTCATCTGAGTACTCTGCCACATCTAAACCTACAAACCCATGTAGTGAAGTCCTGACCCTGAATAGCATGAATCCCTGCTGTTGGTCCCTCTCAAATCTCTGAGAATCCACTTCTCTGAATTGGCTCCTAACTCTCTGACAACACCCACTACTTGGGCAAACTTAGGTCTATACCAGACCTCATGTGATTTCGGACATTGAACTGTCCAGCCCTTAGTGTGCTCTGGATCTGCATCCTAAACCTCGCCAACACCTGATTCACATTAGCTCCCACTGGAGACAAAATCAAACTATGATCTCCATGTCTCCCATGCCAAAGAATTTCACTGCTCCAAAATTATTCATAGCATGTCACTAAACTAATCTTACCCTTAGCTCAGCAAAACCCTGTATGTATAATCTTGCTAGCTAGCATACCATCCACATACAGCAATAGAATGATGTCACGACTCATCATCCACCTGGTAAGACAAACCACAGTAGTTACCCTGACATTGACTGAAGCCATGCTTCATCCTCCACCTGTCAAACCTGTACCACTATCCTACAGCTCCTCAAGACCATATGACCTAGTCTTCCATCTCACGTGTATGTTCTCTCTATTCTTCAACTAAGGTATCCATTTGTCTCTGTGCTTTCATACCTGATAGCAACCCTACCAAGTCTTTGCTTGGTTTCGCATCATATTCTTGCCACGATCCCACTGTCTCCTGGATCCTTCCTACTCTCCAGTCAGCAACTAGTATAAAGAAGAAGAACAACAAATTTGAGGCCTACTTACATCTTCAGTCCTCCATATGGGCATTTGAGACTCCTTGATAGCTTGTTATCCACCCAAAATCCATTACAGTGACCGACCTCGGTCACCACACAGTCTGCATCCGACTGATGTCAGTTCCATGCGCTTGTCCTGACTACCAACCCTATCGACGTCGGTGTCCCCCTGCTACTGACATCGGTCCTCCTGACTGACATCAGTCTTACCTACTATCGATGCCAGTATTCCTACTGATGTTGGTACCTGTGTTTTCCTGTGAGTGATGACTTTTTACCTGCGAGCTCCTTTGAATCAAGACCCATGTCCAAATTGCCCTGCTCAGAAGTATCCAGCCCCATCCACTGGTCTCTGTCTGCCATCTCCTCCAAGAACACCAAGGCTTTCCAGTTCTTAAGCTTATCAAATATATCTATCTTCTGCTTAAGAACATGCATCTCCTTCCTACTCATGTGACCAAGCCTACAAAGCCACGTCTCCACAACAAAAGAAGAATCAGTAATATAAACAAGTAGATAAAGAGTACCTATTTTCTTACCACCAGCTAATTCAAGTGCAAAATCTATGAGAGTTCTTGTGCACCTCTCATCACCCAACTTCCTTGAAGAAATTAGCCTTATCTCCAAGATCGAGACCTGCATGACCTCCTTCAACACCCATGTGTTAGCTGCCTACAATTTCAGCTTCACTTCCCCTTTGCCAATTCTTTGGCAAGGCTCACCAGCTCCTCTATCTAGGGCTACATGGAAAGAGGCAACAGAATCTATTAACCAAGATTCAACTTTATCCAAGAAACCTCCCAGAGCATCCTGTGCCACATCACCTGCAACATTTGCTTCTTCAGTTCCTTCATGTTGATCTTCCACAAACCAACAATTTTCTTTTACCTACTCTTTCTTTCCATAGGACCGTAAGTGATCATCTGTGCTTTTTAACTCCTCTATTATTAGCTTACTTTGATCTGCCATTGCTCTACTCCCACTCAATTAGAAACCCTTGAGAGTGACTTGTAACCAAACACAAAACCTGCTTCCTGCAACCTGGCTCTGATACCACATTGTTGGGATATGAATATAACCAAAAGCACACAATTGATTACCAAGCAACATAATATGCAGAAATAACTAGAATACACAAGTAACTAAAATCCAAAAATAACACATGATATGAGAGAGAATACACAACTTGTATTAATACTCATACAGAAAAGAATACAATAAAGAAGATGCCACTTCTTCTCCACCACCTCTTCAGAGCCTTCCCACACCTCAAGTGAATAGTAATTCTCTCCTCAAAGCTCTCTCTCTTAGGTCCCAACACCCAACTCAAACACAGAGTTGGTGTTCACCTCCAGTGCTCCATGCACACCACAAGTGCTCCATGCACTCCACAAGTACTCAACGTACTTCAAGTAGATCTCCCTTGAACCTGCAACAACCTGCACCTCAATAGACCTTACTTATGGAAGGATCTCCCTTGCCTTCCTCTTTGCTCTATCTGAGTACCCACTGTACTCCAAGTAGATCCCACCTGATTCTGCTCCCTGTTGTGTTGATGTCTTCTCTGATCTTGCACACTTGCAAATCAATCTAGTTTTGCACACCTGTGAACCTTGACCTTGCACACACATACACCTGCAGATCAATGATCTTACTTACCATGTAGATCTCCTAAAGCAGCCATGCTCACCTGATGACCAAGATCATACATACATGAAGAACTCTGTTGATTCTCCAATCTAGCACCCACCTTGGTACTATTGTGGAACTAAGAGGAACACCCTTGCTCACCTCACACACAGAAGAACCAAACTTTGCTCAACTCAAACTAGAAAAACTTACAATACAATCTGTGAGTCTATTATATAGATCTCATCCAAACAATAATTAGACATCCAATTACAATAATTAGATCTGCAGCTCTCAGTCTAAAATTGGCTCTCAACATGTAAACACTTAGTTCATCAACAAACTACCCATAACATACTCGCATTCAAACCATACAGGTGACCGACATCGATCCCTGTCTGCCTAGGGGTTACCGACACCGGTTGACTTCTGACTGACGTCAGTTGCCTTCCTGTCTCTTTCCTACCGACGTCGGTTGGCCTGACCGACGCTGATGCCTGACACACTCAGTAACCTTCCTAAAACCTCCTCCTCTATTTGCA
The DNA here is from genome assembly GCA_037957365.1 of Torreya grandis. Taxonomy (NCBI): domain Eukaryota; kingdom Viridiplantae; phylum Streptophyta; class Pinopsida; order Cupressales; family Taxaceae; genus Torreya; species Torreya grandis. Next base: position 1,334,163 of record JARHVA010001816.1, read on the forward strand.
TTAGTGAAGCTTTTAGCTCCACAACCTAACAATCTCTCACTTGGAGATAAACAACTACACTGTACCTATACCTATACCCTGTCTAATCTATTTCTTGGATTGTATCCCTCTTTAAGATGAACCCTGAAGACAACCCACCACACAACCTATGGTGCACCTCCTGTCATCTGAGTACTCTGCCACATCCGAACCTACAAACCCATGTAGTGAAGTCCTGACCCTGAATAGCATGAATCCCTACTACTGGTCCCTCTCAAATCCCTGAGAATCCACTTCTCCGAATTGGCTCCTAACTCTTTGACAACACCCACTGCTTGGGCAAACTCAGGTCTATACCAGACCTCATGTGATTTCAGACATTGAACTGTCCAGCCTTTAGTGTGCTCTGGATCTGCATCCTGAACCTCATCAACACCTAATTCACATCAGCTCCCACTGGAGACAAAATCAACCTGTGATCTCCATGTCTCCTATGCCAAAGAATTTCACTGCTCCAAAATTCTTCATAGCATGCCACTGAACTAAGCTTACCCTTAGCTCAGCAAAACCCTGTATGTATAATCCTACTAGCTAGCATACCATCCACATACAACAATAGAATGATGTCACAACTCATCATCCACCTGGTAAGACAAACCACAGTAGTTACCCTAACATTAACTGAAGCCATGCTTCATCCTCCACCTGTCAAACCTGTACCACTGTCCTGCAGCTCCTCAAGACCATATGACCTGGTCTTCCATCTCACATGTTCATTCTCTCTATTCTTCAACTAAGGTATCCATTCATCTTTGTGCTTTTATACCTACTGAAAACCCTACCAAGTCTCTACTTGGTTTTGCATCATATTCCTGCCACGCTCTCACTGTTTCCTGGATCCTTCCTGCTCTGCAGTTAGCAACTAGTATAAAGAAGAGGAACAACGAATTTGAGGCCTACTTATGTCTTCAGTCCTCCATATGGGTGTTTGAGACTCCTTGACAGCTTGCTGTCCACCCAAAATCCATTACAGTGACCGACCTTGATCACCACACAGTCTGCATCCGACTGACGTCAGTTTCATGCGCCTGTCCTGACTACCAACCCTGCCAACGTCGGTGTCCCCCTGCTGCCGACATCAGTCCTCCTGACCGACATCAGTCTTACCTACTGCCAATGCTAGTTTTCCTACCGATGCCGGTACCTGTGTTTTCTTGTGAGTGATGAATTTTTACCCATGAGCTCCTTTGAATCAAGACCCATGTCCAAACTGCCCTGCTCATAAGTATCCAGCCCCATCCACTGGTCTCTGTCTGCCATCTCCTCCAAGAACACCAAGGCTTTCTAATTCTTAAGCCTATCAAATATATCTATCTTCCACTTAAGAACATGCATCTCCTTCCTGCTCATGTGACCAAGCCTACAAAGCCACGTCTCTGCAATAGAAGAAGAATCAGTAATATAAACAAGTAGATAAAGAGTACCTATTTTTTTACCACTAGCTAATTCAAGTGCAACCGCTGTGAGAGTTATTGTGCACCTCTCATCACCCAACTTCCCTAAAGAAATTAGCCTTATCTCCAAGACCGGGACCTGCATGACCTCCTTCAACACCCATGTGTTGGTCGCCTGTAATTTTAGCTTCACTTCCCCTTTGCCAATTCTTTGGCAAGGCTCACCAGCTCCTCTATCTGGGGCTGCATGGAAAGAGGCAATAGAATCTATTAACCAAGATTCAACTTTATCCAAGAAACCTCCTAGAGCATCCTATGCCACATCACCTGCAACATCTGCTTCTTCAGTTCCTTCATGTTGATCTTCCACAAACAACAATTTTCTTTTACCTTCTCTTTCTTTCCATAGGACCACAAGTGATCATCTGTGCTTTTCAACTCCTCCATTCTTAGCTTACTTTGATCTACCATTGCTCTACTCCCACTCAATCAGAAACCCCTGAGAGTGACCTGTAACCAAACACAAAACTTGCTTCCTGCAACCTGGCTCTGATACCACATTATTGGGATATGAATATAACCAGAAGCACACAATTGATTACCAAGCAACATAATATGTGGAAATAACCAGAATACACAAGTAACTAGAATCCAGAAATAACACATGATATGAGAGACAATACACAACTTGTATTAATACTCATACAGAAAAGAATACAATAAAGAAGATGCCACTTCTTCTCCACCACCTCTTCAGAGCCTTCCCACACCTCAAGTGAACAGTAATTCTCTCCTCAAAGCTCTCTCTCTTAGGTCCCAACACCCAACTCAAACACAGAGTTGGTGTTCACCTCCAGTGCTCCACGCACACCACAAGTGCTCCACGCACTCCACAAGTACTCAACCTACTTCAAGTAGATCTCCCCTGAACCTGCAACAACCTGCACCTCAATAGACCTTACTTATGGAAGGATCTCCCTTGCCTTCCTCTTTGCTCTATCTGAGTACCCACTGTACTCTAAGTAGATCCCACCTGATTCTGCTCCCTATTATGTTGTTGTCTTCTCTGATCTTGCACACCTATAAATAATCTGGTTTTGCACACCTGTGAACCTTGACCTTGCACACACATACACCTACAGATCAATGATCTTACTTACCATGTAGATCTCCTAAAGTAGCCATGCTCACCTGATGACAAAGATCATACATACATGAAGAACCCTACTGATTCTCCAATCCAGCACCCACCTTGGTACTGTTGTGGAACTGGGAGGAACACCCTTGCTCACCTCGCACACAGAAGAAGCAAACTTTGCTCAACTCAAACTAGAATAACTTACAATACAATCCATGAGTCTATTATATAGATCTCATCCAAACAATAATTAGACATCCAATTACAATAATTAGATCCGCAGCTCTCAGTCTAAAATTGGCTCTCAACATGCAAACACTTGGTTCGTCAACAAACTGCCCGTAACATACTCGCAGTCGAACCACACAGGTGACCGACGTCAGTCCCTGTCTATCTGGGGGTTGCCGACACTGGCTGACTTCTGATCGACGTTGGTTGCCTTCCTGTCTCTTCCCTGCTGACGTCGGTTGGCCTGACCGATGCCGGTGCCTGACACACTCAGCAACCTTCCTGAAACCTCCTCCTCTGTTTGCATCAGTGAAGCTTTTAGCTCCACAACCTCAAAATTTTGAGATGGATGATATTGGCATTGTGTGGTTATCCTAAAATGGAAGAGAGGTAAGATATCTGGTGAAGGATCTAGTGAAACCAAGCTTGAAATTCAATGCCCCTCTTTCTAATGCCATTAGAAGAAATCATGCAAAAAAAATCTCCAAAAGTCATGCTTATTCCATAAAATAATATGAAGTTATATATTATTAGGTCTTAAACTAGAAAACATAGTCTTGGGTAATAAATAAAATATATATGTAAAATTTTAAGCATATACAAAAAACATTTTCCATGCACATAACTTTTCATGCATATTTTCCCCAGTTGTAACCATATTTTCCATGTTCATCCTATTTGCATAGTCCACTCAACCACATCATTCAAAAATGTCTTAATTTAGTCATTCATGCTCATTCAAATCCCCATCATCATCCAAATTTCCATCTTGTACCATTGTGTGTATCTCCAAATCATAATTTTCTCATTACATTCTTCTTCATCAAATTTATTTATAAATTAATTGGGGATTTATTCTTCTCAAATAAACTTTTATTTGTTCTATGTGATAAAAACTTGTTTGACAAACCCTAAAATATGTGGACCCGATGCAAAGTGACAATGCTAATTGGAAAAGTGACCTAAAATTTGGGTGGCATAAACCAAATAAAGAAGTACACCAATTTTTAAATTTCATGTGTCAAGGTGACAAAAATGTGGCACTATTTATGTCACATTTTTTGTGTGATCTTTTGTACCATGTTAGCTTCACTCAATAAAATAAAAACAAAAAAGATGCAAAATTAACTCAATGTGTGATGTTAATTGCACTTCATGTAATAGTGTCTTGTATATAACATGGCCTATATGGTAAATTATCAGTTGATAAAATAAGGCCCATTTTATTTTAGTTATTACTTTTAAATTATTTTTTTTTTACAACTTTGAAATTTAATATAGACAAGCTACTCACACAAACCCACTATAATAGCTCATTACACTAGTAGAATTTCAAGTGCACCGATAAATGCTTACGATTAGAATGAGCAATGCTTTGACATAATGAACTTGATAATAATTACAAATCCATTTAAAATAGAAATTAAAATAATTAAAACATCAAAAAGCAATAATATATATAAATACCTTTGCCGAGAATAGACCACCACTCTTGAAAACCAAAAACAAAGCAATAATCAAATACCATGGTAAAATCTTCTAAACATTTTTAGAAATGAATAAAAAATGGAAAAACAAGGACAACTATAATGCTTTGACTATCATATTCCTTCAAAAACATATAAATTATTTGAAATTAGTAGAAAACAAATACAACTTGTATAAATTTATGTATTTTGAAAAACAAGATCAAACTTCTAGGCATACATTCCAACTGCAATAGATTGAAAATGAAATCACATAACCAAACATTTAGATTAATACCTAATTTTGAATATTTTAATTTCTCACATGCCTTTATGCATATAAGTTACATATATGTAATGTATATATCTTGATTTTGTTAAATATCAAATGAAAGAATGGAAAATAATTATTTATTATAAACAAAACTCTGCACATTGCACCTACTCATAACTTGAAAACAATGAGACCTATATGTGAACATGTGCATACCCATCTTCATACACTTGTTATAGTCATGTCATACATTCATGTACTCCATTCTCTCTAAAAGTATCCACAAAATACATACCATAATAAAAAACATATGAGAATGAAAAATAGAAACACAAAAATATATATTAAAATAAATTCAAATACTTATTAATTAAAAATATGAAACATATCAGTTCGTTAACAAACTTGTAATTTTCAATGTGAAATATTAATAAGTTTAAACTTATATTTTCCTAGTTTTATAGCTTAAAACACACTAAATTATATAACTTTTAAACACATAAATTTGAAAACCTACTGTATTTCATTTCCAAAGCTATAAGACACATAAATTATGCACATGTTTTTAACAAATCCTATCCTTTTTTCTTTCAAGAGATCTCAAGGACATTAAAACAAATAGAAACAAATTATATTCCATCTATTTTGTTATTAAAGCTTGCAAACACACAAATGTGAATAAAACTATATTGTTTGGTAATCTGAGATTTAAAACCAATAAATTCAAAGCATAACTTATTCCCTCTTGGAAGGAAACTATTAGTTTTTCATTTTTGAAACCCTCATACATATTAAATTGAGCTAAAAATTGATAGTTTAACTTTTGAATCTCTTAAACACACATACTTGAAGCAAAACCTATTTATTTGATTTATGAAGCTTATAAATCCATAAATTCATTAAAAACTAATTTTTTAGTTTCAAAAACTCTGAAACATATATATTTGAACAACCTATTTATTTCATTTCAAAATCTTTCAAATGTCTAAATTTGAAGAAAAACTATTTCAAAACACATATATTGTAAGCAAAATTTAGTTATTTTACCTCTATTTTTTCACATGCAAAATTCTAAAAAATATATAAAATTTATTTATTTCACTTATGAAAATTTTAAACATCTAAACTAAAACAAAACCTATTATAAGTAGTTTCAAATGCATATATTTAAACAAAAATTTATTATATTTTAGTTATGAGAATCCAAAAAATATATAGTTAAAAAATGATAACTAATATAGCTCATAATGTGGCCTAAATTAAATTACAAATATTTTAATACTCAGAGAATTTGATGTTGCAAATCAAACTAGGAAAATGTTTTTAGATGAATGCCAAAAATGTCACAAATTAAATCTAAAAACATTTATGAAAACAAAACAAAAATAAGGTATAATGTGTATGTCAAAACTATCTACATTTTTTTAGGCATATTAAAACCACTAACATGACTTGGTCACACCCAATTAATGCAAATCAAGCAAAAGTATTCAACACAAATGCATGCTAGCTTAGCTAGTTGAGGTCATTTATGGCTTGTCAATCATTAAAAAATATGTCTTTCCTCAAACTATAACTAAAGTATCTATTCAATCTATTTCATTAGTAAAGCTTGTAAACACACAAATGTGAATAATACCAAGGGAGCTTTAAAACCAACAAACTCAAAGCATAACCTATTCTATATTTATATGAAAATCTGAGTTTTCCATTGTTGAACATATCAAACATCTTAACTTGAGGGTAAAATCAATCTCTTACCTTATGAAGCTCTTAAACACACATACTTGAAGCAAAACCTATTTATTTCTTTTATGAAGCTTTCAAATTCATGGATTTCAAGAAAAACCTGATTTTTAATTTCATAAACTTTGTAAAACACATATATTTTATAAAAAACATACTTTTCTTAATTATAAAGCTTCTAAATCTATAAATTTTAATTAAAATGACTTTAAAACACATTTGCTTCTAAGATTTTACATGCATAATTTAAAAAAAGAAAAAAAATGATTTGTTTCGCTTATGAAAATGTAAAACACCTTTACTAGAACAAAACCTATTCTAATTTGTTTCAAACACATATTTAAACAAAAATATGTTGTAGTTCAATTATGAAGCTTTCATAAATATATATTTGTAGGAAAAATAATAGAATTTTAACAACATTTGTTAGCGAAACATTCTTCCTAAAAACAAAACTTGATAAACCTCACAATGTGGCCTAAAGAAAACTGAAAATATTCAAATATTTGATGTCCAAGTAGAAAATTTTAGATGAATCGCATAAATACTAGGAATTGGATATACAAAATATTTATGAAATGAATGACATAAATATTGCATGTCTAATCTATCTATTTTTTTAGACACATTAAACCCACCGATATGACCTAGTCATGCCTATTAAATGCAAAGCAAACATGAGTATTGAATGTATATCTATGCCAACTTAGGTAGCAAAGGCCATTTATGGCATAAAACTATTTTATTTAAATAAAAAAATATTTTCCTTCACCCAAAATATAACCAAACAAAAAAAATCACACGTCATGTTACAATTTAATGATGAAAAAATACTTAGTTCTTATTTATAAAAAAAATTGTGTATAACTATAAAGGTATTTTGTCTAATCCAAAAATAAGAAAGAATTTTTTTAAAAAAAAAAAACAAATAAATAATTTATTTTTTCCAAAATTCTTACCAAACATAAAAATGACAAGTGACACACTCTAATTGACCTGTCAAAACTAAACAAACAAAATTTAATGACTATGAACAATAAACTACCTTCCTTAGAGTAATAACATTATAAATATTATTCTAAAGACTATTAGTAAATTTTAACCATATGACTTATATTAGTGGAGAAAAAATTCCCTATCGGGAATCATATAGCTTTAAATTTTGCAAACCAAAATAAGTGTCGTGATGTAGCTTTAGTAACTGTTTTATATATAAGTTTTGGTATTTGTGTATGTAACTTAAATAATAATTGTTTAAGTTCTATTTTTCAACTTCAAATTTACACAAGAAATTGATTAGCAATAATTTATCTCAATTTTAGAGTGATATTCACCTAACATATCCCATTACAATTTGATGTTGTATTAAGCAATGAAAACTTAATTTAAAAATGCCAAGATATTCAAATTCTCATATATGCTCTACTCTTTGACCCCAAATCATGTGATACAAGCCACATTTAACAAGGAATGTATAATATATAAAATGGTGACTTTTTTGAATTATAACAACATCATAATCATAACCATATATAGTACCCTAAAAATGAATGGTACAACATGCCTGCATAAGCTCCTAAAAAACATTTTATAGAAACAAATACACAATTATGATATTTGATAAGAACCTTAACACATCTCCATGTCTATTCTAATAGGATGTAAATTAATAAAATTAGTTACTACTTACTTCAATCATTATTTCAGATATTTATGTACATAATTAGTAAAATTTAGTACCAGATAAATATGATGCAAACCCACCATCCATAGAAAATCTAATCAAGATGAATTTCCCCATAATATGGCATAAATAGGTTGGCACATTTATCATGAGGAATTGGAAATATAGCATAGTTTTTTAAATGAGAAATTCTAATAATAAGAAAATTTTATGAAAACATTGACATAATAGGTTTGAAATATCTTGATGTGCAATAGAAAATATAGCCACGAACATGGTATTATTTATGAATACGTTATTTCTCCAAACTTTAAAATACCACACAAAGAAAAAAAAACACCAACTTCTTAATGAGAAACAAAGATAGATATAAAAAATAGCATCATTGTGAATTCATGGATTTGATATGGATGCACTACAAAATGTGTAATAGAGTTTGAATAATAACGAAGATCATAATATATTCAGCACAACCCTACAAGTACTCCTTTACATTTTTTAGGCTTCATCTTCATGCCCATGAGGAAGAGACATGAATTAGTCATTCACAAAGGTAATAATGAATCTATCATTAGAAACTAGAAAAATCTCAAAATAACATCCAGTTCTTGGATTGTTTGTAAATGTTATTTGAATTAAGTTCAATCATTCATATAAGTCTTCACCATATGTAGAAAAAGTTCTCTAGATAAACCTAAATAAATCATTCAACCACTTGAAATTCTAGGAGCAAATTCTTGGATATCATAGCATTCTCCTTAGAACTTTGATATCCTAATTCTCTATCCTTTAAGGGTATCAAAATCTTAGCATATACTAATTTTTTTGAATATGTAATAAAGATATCTTCCAATCTATAATTAGATAAAATGTATACTTTCAAACACTTTTAAGGTAAATGAAGATAAATTAGAAAAAAAATGTTATCTTTCTAACATCATTGTCGTAAAGAGTACAAATCAAGTTTGTTAGTGATTTTTTCACCATTTATAGCATTTGGCAATAATGTTGAACTTATCATATAAATTATTTATACCAAAGAATATATGATTGGTCACTTAATTGCAAACATAAGGTGCACTACATCTCTTAACTCATCTTGTAATAAACACCAAACTTTTCCAGTAAGAAGAATTATAGGTTTGTACATAGTATTATTTGCTTACTAGATACATTGAAATGCTACCAAATAATAGTGACACAACTTTAAAGAATAAATAATTACTTCAAAATTGTCTTACCAAAATTTAGAACCAAAGGTAAAAATCCTCCAATAAAGAAAGAATAAAATAAACACTCATCTCAAAATATTATCCTTCAGATGCTTTTAAATTCACTTTAAATCCTATGTTGTATATAATGTTTGCCAATTTGACATAAATATGTTACCCAATGGACATAAACCTTGGGTGATGCCTTAAAATGGACACATGTTCTGAGATGTGTTGAAAAGTCCATATTTTCCCAGCGTAGCAAAACCATAAATGAATTATTTTAGAAAATAATTAGGTATGAAAAAAGGATAAAAATAATTTACAAACACAACATAATTTGACTCTCCCATAAATAATGCAGAAAGTCGCTGATAAAAGGTTAAAGAGTATAAAAGAAAATAAATGGCATGTTAGTTATAATAAGTACAATCAACATAAGAAAAGTTCTCAAAGTAAAAGTAAAAATTCTCAGAATAACAAGAGAAATATTCAAAAGGAGCTTATAGGAATCTATACAATTTGTGAGATACCAAAAGCTATGCAATTAAATATACTTTTTAATGCATACACATATATTTGTTTATTTAGTATCCCTCTAATTAATGCATCCTATAAGTTTATAGTATATGGGTTGGATTAAGAGGTTATGGGTCATGTGTGTATGCAATGATCTAGGATTAAGCTGCAACTTATCATATCTAAGTGATCTAGATTTGTGGAAGGTAAATAAAATATAACCTATTGGGTACTTAGTTATATATTGGGGCATGACCAAATGGATCTGCTAAACTTAGATAAATGAGCACTTATAACAAAACATCAATGGAGAAGGTTTTAAAGCCTATAGACAATAAATATAATGGAATAACCCTAACTATGTATTCTAATGTTAATCTAATTTAGTATTTCCAAGTTAGCAACATAAACAAAGGGGAAGATTAAATTAAAAATGGGTAAAGAACCATAGTAGTCAAATGGAGGCCTAGGTTACCTAAAGTGGTAAATGGCAAGTTTGAAAAACCCTATAGCCACACTAATTATAAGTGTAAAGGAGATTTAAATAAGGAGTTATACATTTAAACTATTAGTTATGCAATATATATCTATAAAATGAAAGAGATAGGGTTAGAAATACTTATCTTAAATATAACATGTTGAGTCTCAATTTTTCCCTTAGTTAATAGTTTTTTTCAAGATGTTATTTTGGTTGTAAAGATAAAATTGGTTAAATCAAGATTTATACTAAAAGGGCTCCTCCTGTTGCATCCAAGACTCTATAAGATAAGGTTTTCCCTCCAAGTCAGAATCTATGCAATGGCTTCTCCAAATGTAGACTTGAGCAAAATTGCGAGCAATAATAGTGTGAAAAATGAATGTTCCTCTATATTAGATTGAAATGGGACTTGTATTGATATTGATGGATTATCCCAACCCCTTTCCATAATTTTATCTAATGATATCGACCCACCTTAATGTAGTTTAAAAGTAATTATTTAATTTTAAACTAGGTCATCCTAGGCTGACTTAGTTGTGAAGCATGCACTGTGACTTTCAGACTACATCGACCTGGGCCAACCTAGTTTGAATTTTGGCAAGATGTGGAATATAATATATCAACCCATGTCAATATAGTTAGAAAATATAGGTCTTGGTTTAATTAGGGGATATTAGGAAGAATATTGCTTAGGGATTAAGTCGGGGGAAGTGTAGTGGATATGGGTATGATAGATAAACAATGATATCTCTCATGAAGCACCATCAATTTTTCACCCCTTTCTTGGTGCACCATTGAAGGCATGCACTTAGAGATATTTAAACTCAACAGGTTGTTGCAAGAGAGAAAACATCAATAAATGATAAAGTTTAAAAATATTATGTGTATGCATATGCCCCACTCAAAGCTCATCATGTCTCACCATAATGTAACATGGGATGGTGCTTAGAGAAATAAGATATCAACACACTAATTGAGCTAACAAACTATAGTAGAAAGCATAAAGTAACTAAAAGTAAATAAGTGAAATAACCTTGACCTACCTTTATCACTAAATGATTGTATGTTTTATTTATAGTCTTGACCATGAAGGGAACAACAACTGCACTGGACAAACCCTAGGGATAAAAGGTTAGAGATCAAAACTAACAAAAGTAGGAAAATCAAAATAAATGAAAACTTGCATGATAATTTTAAGTACTTATAAAATTTGGTAAGCTAGGGTGACAAAGGTTAGGGTAGAACCAAAAAGTCCAAGCTAAATAACAGAAGAAAGGGAATATCAAGTAACCAAGAATCCAAGGCTACTAATGACCGAAAGAGTCAGATGTGTATAAAAAATAAGAAAAGTAACAAACCACATCATACTAAGGAATCATGAAATATAATAATGTTATCATTTGATGTGAGGAAAGTAACAATCCATACTCAAAAAAAGATGGAAAACCTAAAAATGTAAAAAACATCGATGAAAGAAAACAATTCATAATCAAAGATGGAAAAAAAGAAATGAAATTAGAGAAATGAGATGAAATGGGTCGTAAAAAGGTGAATATAAAACTTAAGGTCCCAAATATAACTAAGGAAGATCCAAGAAAGATAGCAATAACCAAGAAAGCATCTTGAAACAATTTGAAGATGCATCATCTATTCTAATTAAAGATAAAGTGAAAACAATCATATTTTTATCATGTCTAAAAATAGATCGAGAATAGGAAGAAAATAAATTTAGGAAAAGATATAGAAATAAAACTGTTTGTCAAGGGGGGAATGAAATGAGTGGTGGGGGAAAAGAGGGTGTTATACCCTTAACATATGGCATATCCATGGATATGTGTGGCCGACTTGTGGCTTACATACCTCTTATATTATCTTGTCACATCTCTCTATGTCCTTAGTAATGTCAGCCTATGGAATAACCATGGCTAAGTAGAGTATATATAGGAGGTAGTGGTTAGTATTTTATCTCATATATTAAATTTTACTCTTATTGCATTGTTTTAGAGGTTGCCACTTTGAAGTGGTTCATCTATATTTATCAAGTATTATGCTCTTTTATCGATTATTGTTGTGGATCTACATATTATACTCTAATTTATGTGATATAATATTCTATTGTGCAAACATCCAAGTAATTTCATTACAAGTGGTATCAAAGCTTAGATTTTGTCAAGTTTTTGTGGCATTATTTTTTCTATATATGGTGTTGTGGATCTCCTAGAATAGAAGGATGGAAAAAAATAACTTGTAATCGGGGAAGAATTTAATTTTTCCATCACTAAAATATTTTTTTAAGTGATTTTTTGAAAAAAAATAGTAGAAAAAAGGTTAAAAAATTTTCAATCCTTGTGAAAATTAGTATTCAATGGATTCATCGTAGTGGGATGATCACAATGATATAATATGTCAGTACATTATTCAAGTTAAAAATTTCACCCTTGTACACATTATCAGTCATTAAATTTGTTTTAGTGAGCTGATCACAATGGTATAACCTACCGATACACATTTATTTTTGGGCTAAAACCCTCCATCCTAGGGTTTGTGCATGGTTGGTCTAGCACTTATGATCATAGTTTAGTAGGGACCATAGAGTCTATTTATTTAAGAGGTGATTCACTAACTTTAGTCATATTTACAAATCATGGTGCAAAAAGATGATCTCAATGCATCCAAATGGGACAACATTGGGGTAAGAGGGGACCTGAATGTTTTCAAGGATCAATTAACATTTATAATTAGACAATTATCCAATCTTACAGATCAACCTTCACAAAATAATCATCCACCACTCTAATTCGGTTCTCTCCATTCAAAAAATCACACCTTCAATCTTAGTGTGAAGTAGTTATTTCCAAAAGTGGACTTACACAAGTTTGATGGTAAATATCCACTCACTTGGATTAAACAAATCAAAAAATTATTTGATCTACACCAGATTCTATGTGCTCAAAAGGTGGTCATGGCCTCTCTATATTTGGAATCTAAGTAGTTTATTTGCTATATATGGTTATGTGCTGAAAAGAAAAATAAGGATCTTTAGTTTAACTAGTGTATATTTTTTGAGGAGCTATAACTCCACTTTCACAACAATTCTCATAAAACTACTTCAATCAAGTAGCCAAACTATGTCAAATAGAGACTATGAAGGATTATATTCATAAATTCTAGAATATCCCCTTACGTGTGGATGACATCATTGAGGCAAATTTGGATGACATGATCATGGGAGGCCTAAAAGCTAGCATCTAAATGAAGTTTCACATGTTTTAGTTCTAGTTTGGTATCTAAAACTGTACCAATGGTACATGGTAGAGGAAAAATATTTGGTCAAGTGAAGACTTGCTAATGTCCACAAACTTAATTTCCCAACCCTATCATTTCCTCAACCTACAATATTGACCCTTAAACAAGTTGAAGAGAAGCATGCAAAAGGGTTATGTTTTGGTTGTGATAGCAAATTGAGAAAAGGACATAGATGTGCTAAAAATAAGTTGATTTACATTGAACATGCCAATGAAGATTGAGAACATGATGTGGCCTTAGGTGTAGGTCTAGAATAACCCAAGGATGAATCTAAATATTCTCAACCTACTATTTCTTATCATGCACTTTCATGTAGCAGTACTCCTCAAAATATTAAGGTGGTGGGTTTCCTTAATAAATAAAAAATGACTGTGTTGATTGACTCTCAGAGTACACACAAGTTCATCAATAATAAGATGGCTACTCATTTAAATTATTTTATTTACCTAGATCCATAATTTTAGGTCATAATTGTAGATGGTGGTACAGTCAACTATTATATAAAATGCCATAGTATTAAGCTTGATATGGGAGATTACTTATTAGATTCTCCCATGTTTGTTATTCCCATGGGTGGGGCTGACATTATTTTAGGAGTGCAATGACTCACCACTTTGGGCACAATTGAGATGAATTTCTAGGAACTATTTATATGCTTTCATTCAAAAGGTGGGACATTTGAACTATATAGTTTATGGGTTGAATCTTCATAGTTGGTTAGTTTTCATTAGATGATAAATATCTCTAAAAATTGTGCTAAAGGATTTTTTGTATGGTTATTTTCCATAGAATTTCAACCAACCAAGGAGTCTATCTATCCTGGTTTACAATTGGTGTTGGATGACCATTCTATTATTTTTGGTGCCATTCCAAAAGGAATTCCACTAAGTAGAGTGCATGATCATGCCATCAAACTACATATAGGTAATACACGACCCAACTTCAAACCCTATACGTATCTTTATGCCCAAAAGAGTAAAATTGAAAAGATGGTATAGGATATGTTAGTGGTAAGAATTATAAGACACATCCAAATAAAATATTCCTCCTCAGTGGTCATGGTGCATAAGAAGGATGGCAATTATAGGATGTGCTTAGACTATAGGAAACTCAACAAATACAACAAAGATAAGTTTCCTATTCTAGTAATTGATAATGTTTTAGATGAATTGCATGGTTTTGTTTATTTTACCAAATTAGATCTTCACTCTAGGTATCATCATATTTGAATTCATGAAGAGAACATACCTGAAATAGCTTTCCAAACTCATGAAGGCCATTATGAGTTTATGGTCATGCCTTTTAGTCTCATAAATGCACCATCTACATTTCAGAGTTTTATGAATACTATTTTTATGCCATTTTTGAGAAATTTTGTGTTGATGTTTTTTTATGACATCCTCATTTATAGAAAAACTTGGGAAGACCATTTGAAGCATGTCAAACAAGTACTTTTGGTTATGGTACAACATTAGCTTTATGATAGATCTTCTAAATATGATGTTAGTGTTAAAGATATGGATTAATTAGATCATAATTTTTCACATGAAGTCATGATAGTTGATCCTAAAAATATCCAAGGGATGATGGAGTTTTAAGTGCTCAGGACCCTCAATAACCTTTGAGCATTTATGGGGTTAACAAGTTACTATTATAATTTTGTCAAAATTTATTATAAAATCATACCTCCACTCGCATATTTTTTGAATAAAGACTCATTCTAGCATATTTAAATAACTACCAAGACATTCAAATAGTAGAAAATGGCTATGTGCACCACTCCAATTTTTACTACCCCTAGTTTTTCTAAAACTTTTGTTATTGAATGTGATGCATTAGGATACAAAATTGGGGTTGTACTCATGAAACAAGGCATACCACTTGCATTTGAGAGCCATCAACTGAAGTGGTAAATAGGTTCAAGCCAATATATGAGAAAGAGATGATGTCTATTATGTATGTAGGCAAGCAATGGAAACCTTATCTGATGGGTCGACACTATCAGGTAAATACTAGTCATGATATCCTCAAATATTTTTTGGAACATAATTGTCATCAGAATAATGATAAAAATAGGTGACTAAAATGTTAGGATATGATTTTTAAATAGTATATAATAAAGTAAAATATAATGTGGTGGAAAATTCACTATCCAAGTGGGATGAATTAATTGAGGCATTTTTATGCACAATGACCATTTGGTAGGCAGACTGGCTAGAGAAATCAAGATCTAAATGGAAGAATGATAAAGATACCTAGGATTTGATTCAGAATCTTCATCTTGGTTCTAGGGGGTATGAAAATTTTGCATGGAAGTGGAATGAATTATGTTATAAATATTAATTATACCTCTATAAATATTATCTTCTCAAACATAAATCCTTTAAGAACTTCATGCATCTCAAAAATGAGGTCATTTAAGATTTTTTTAGAACATATCATAAAATCAAACAAGATTTATTTTTGTAATGACTCAAGATGTCCAAAAATATGTGGTTGAATGTATGGTATGTCAATAGAATAAAGGTGAAACCATTAAGACCTTGGGCCTTTTGCAACCTTTATCCATCCCTAGACAAAGGTGGGAGGAGGTTCCCATGGATTTCATTAATGGGTTACCATGGTCTAAGGGTAAAAATGTTATCATGGTAATTATGGATTGACTCACTAAATATGCTCATTTTCTTCCCTATCAAAACCAATTATCACCAATACATTAGCTTCTATTTTTCTCAATACATTTCAGTAATTGCATGGTACTCCAAAGATCATTATAAGTGACCAAGATTCCATATTTACTAGTAATTTCTAGACTAAATTATTTGTATGTTTAGGTACCCAGTTGGCTCATAACTCATCTTATCATCCTTGATCTAATGAAAAAATAGAGGTAGTCAAAAAATATATATAAGGGTATATTTATTGTGTTGTTTCTAACAAATGGGTTCATTAGCTACCACCTGTCGAATGGTGGTATAACACTTCTTATCACACTTCTTCCAAAATGTCTCCCTTTGTGGCATTGTATGCATATCACCCCCTCCATCACTTCAACCTTGAAGGTGCGTCTCAAGGTCTAAATTGTTGAGGAATGCATTCACCATAAAAATGAGGTATTTTTTTGTTTATGAGATAATTTATCAATGGAAAAGAATAGTTTGAAGCAGCAAACAAATAAATGTAGACACTCCTTTTCATCCATATTCATATCTAAGTTAGATTTTAGAATAATTTCTACCAAACTATGAAAATTAAACCTAAGAATCCTTAAACGTCCCAAATTTATTTGCACATTAGATGTAAGCACCCAAAATTGTGTCAAATCATCCCTATTTGGGGTATTACCCTGTACGCAATAATAACCTCCTAAGGATTCATCCCCAGTTAGGTTACAACCTAGTAAACTGACACTTTAGGCCAACTAAGTGGGGCACTTGATCAAATTTTAAAATGACCAAAATCCTAAGCATAATTAGTTAAACAAAAAAATCAAATTAAATGCCTAGTTAAATAATCCATGTTGAATTAGTGAAAATATAATATCCAAAAATTGAAATTCAACAAATATTAAAGGGAAATAAGGTCATGGTGACATTATCATCTTCAAAGTTAAGAATTCCAAAATATCAACATAATTGCCTTAAAAACATAAATGTTGAGCCATGCCTCCATTATTACATAATTAAGCACATTATTTATTGCATTTGACCTCCTAAGGTTAACTTAGACCAAACAACACCTAGGTTGAGGTTAGTTTGAAGCCTATAATTTTAAGGCCTCACTCTCACTTCCAAAAAGTTCTTTTGTGTAGTGTTATATTGCCAAATTGAATAAGAGAATATTTATTATCCATACATGCCAAATCCAAAACCATAGTGGACAAAGGGGATTTGTTGATTGCATAGCAAGATCACCAATAAAGACTCCAATTTGGACACAAACAGAGCAACACAACTACTATTCAAAAAGTGATTTGGAGTTACAAGGAAGGTGAAAGTGATTTATATTTTATCCTCTTACTTATATTTCATTTAGTCTTATTGTCATCAAGATCCCCCTAGTATCTAGGCTTGGAAATGCTATTTATCAATCTTATTTTTGGATGTTTGATTCTACTAATGAGACACTAACGCATTTTTTCCTTTGGATTCCTATCGCATACATAATGGCATGCCTAGTGGGACCACACACTCCACTTGCATCACATGATTATTTTTAGACCTCTTAGGAGATAAGAAACAATCATTAATGACCTTTATTTTTACCTTTTTTTCTTAACTTTTCCATGTTTTGTCTTTGCTTACAGAACTACAAATTCATCTACTATGAAACTACGAATTCAGAGCCAAAAACTATGAATTCATCATAGGAAATTGTGAAATCATCTTAGAGAATTGTGAAATTGCCTTAGTTTCATACCAGACCTACAAAATTATGAATTTAAAGCACTATTTTTTGAATTCATAAGGGTGCACTATGAAATCATCCAATATTTTTTACTATTTTTTCTAACCTATCTGTGTATCTACAAATTCAAAACAATTAATTGAAAATTTATGGTCAAAAAATATGAAATCATTTCTACTATGTTTTTATAGGATTTTAGAAAATTTTGAAATCATTACAAATTCGTAGTTGTGAATTCATTTGGAAACAACAAAATCAGCAAGGATAATCACAAAATTGATGAGAAGTGCAAAATTGTCAAACAGAATTGTGAAATTGATAAACAAAACTATGAAATCAGTGATATCAATTACAAAATCATCCAAAGTAATTGTGAAATCACATTGTAAGGGTTTTAGTGTTTTTATACTTTCTGTGTTTTTTATTTCCCTACTATTTCATAGTTTACACTTGACTGTGTAACTATGAAATCATTCCAAAGAGTAGTTTTTCATAGTTTTTAAGCTAATTTACTAACTTAAAAGTTGTTTTCATCAATTAATCAAATACAAATCAATCCTCTAACACTTTTTTTAGGGAATTAAGTGAAAGAGAGGAGTTTTTAGCATTAAAGATACCCTTTCACATTTAATTTGGTGCTTTAAAACCTTGTAAACACTTTTCAAAATTACAACAAAGGCCAAACTTCATTCATATTTTAATGGGTGCTTTAAAATAAATAAACACATTAAACTTAGAGCTCTTAAGAGCACTTTCCTTTTCATCACTTTTTGCATTTTCATAAAACCTTGCACGTATGCTCTCCCCTTGTCCCCTTTTGGGAACTTGGGTGACCAAAAATGCATTGTTCTACTTGTTGTTGAGTCAAAATCTAAAGAAATGTCATGTATCCTCTCCCCTTATTTATAAGGACTTGGGTGACTTATAAATGACCTAATGCTTCCATTTATTTATTTTTATACATTGGCTTATGAGCAAGAGTTCATCACCTCCTCATGGGTTCTTTAGGAGGACTTTGACCTAGGGTTTCATATCCCATCATTATTCCAGCCCCACTCTTCGGTGGGGTATATAAATTAGGTATATATTTGGAATGGATAGTATCTAAGTGGTTATCCTAACAATTATAATAGGTCCTTAGGCCATACAATAGTCTAGACATTAGACTTTACTATGTAATACATGATTGAATTCATTGTGCAAAGGATAAAACCTTTGCATAATAAGATAGAAGGTTTGGATCCAATTGAAGTAAATTTTATTCCCAAGTGTTTTTAGGCACTTGTGGACCATCTAGATAATCCAAGTCAAAAATTTAGCTTAATTTACCCCACTTACCATGAAACATCCTACCAAATGTTGAGTTGCTTCATCACTTTAAGTTCCTTACCATGTATTAGTTCTTGGGAGATAAAGGGGGGATTAAAAACTTTACCTACATGCACTCTTTTATTTTTGGATTAACAATTAAGTCAAAACAAAATCAAATAAACACATGTTACACACACCACTTTTCACAAAGAAGTGTTACGCTACCAAATTTATTCCAAACATTTGCCTTGTTCAAAATGAGACCTAGATCATTTGTGCCCTTTATTTCCAAATAGCATTGTTAAACTGGTTGTTTTTACCTAGACAAGTTAGAGTTACTCTAAACCAAGTTTTAGCATTTGATAAGTATGAATCCAATTTAAAATCTAGTATGGTTATGCCATTCACATAGACCTTTGATCTTTAGGCCAAGACTTAAGTTGTCTTCTCAAACCAAATTTGAAACCCACTTCTAAGTATTGATCAAAGTATAACTAGTTTATATTTGAGTTTTGTTTACCACTTGGGCTTGAATGTTTTACTTTTTGGTCTTATTTTGAAATATTTGAGTTGGTTGTCCAATTAGTTTTCCTAAACCAACTTTAGACCATCATTTTCCAATTGTGCGCTCCTTTTAGACCAAGTTTCCAAGTTTATGTAGAGCAAGTAAACTCTTTGTTTCAAATCAATTGCCTTATATTTAGGTTCATTTCAAGTTTCAAGCCTAGGTTAAGTTTATTTCCATGACTATATTTGTGACTTTTTACCAAAGACCTAGCATAGTTTCATTTTTAGCCATAGACCCAAATTGTTTTCACCTTTAGATAGACCAAGACCTTTACCACAGACCGATTTCATGTTTTCATTTTGAATTTACCTTAGACCTAGTTTAATACTATTGCTAAGACCATCTTCATGTTTCACCTTTTAAACCTTTTTCTAAGAGCTAGGTGTGTTTTCCATGAAATTTTTAGACCATAGACCAACTTTGTTTCAACTTTCCATTTTAGACAAAGTTTTGGAAATTTTACAACAATAGACCAATCTTTTTAGAGATGAAGTTCCTCTTTTAGACCAAGTTTTAAACATTTTCAACCATAGACCAATCTTTTCAAGAGACACTTACCATTACTTCAACCATGCCTTATTATACACATATTAGGACCATGTATAATATGAAGAATGAAAACATTATCGCGAGTGACCCTTTTGCTCAAGAACCCTATGGAGATTACATAGTGTATCTGATGGATCCATATCCCACATATGATGTCCACTATACAGAGTAGGGCCAAGACCCCTTAACACATTATCTTTCCAATATAACTTCATATCCAGGGCAAGACCAAGACCAAACCATGCAATATCTTGTTAGTGTACCACCTAACATGGAATAGGTCTAACAATAGAAGCTTTATTATCCAATTATTTTAACTCATACCACTTATGATCCTTACTTGTTTGATCATCACCTTTTGGAGAATAGGGATGAAATCCTTGTTAGAGTAGTAGAGGTAGGAAAGAAATTCTTAGTCAACTTTCCACATGAAATTTTATCTAGCTTGGTTAAATCTCCTAATAACACATCGGCTATTAGACCATTTGAACAGACATCATCTAGCCATATCCAAGCCCTCATACCAATTAATACCCAAGACTTTTTACACTTACAAAAGGAAAGGGTCAAATTATTAACCAAATGTAACAAGTGTACCAAACCTACCTCAACTTGGTCCAGAATCTAAATGCAATGACCATTATCAATACATCATTCATCATAGTTCTATAAGCTAAGGTGCAAAATGAGTCATCGAGCTATACTAATACAAACACAAACTCATTCATGCAAAGCACTCAAGTTGGGGACATGTTTAATACCTTGGTAATTAAGGAGGAAACTATGGCTCCTATCCAAGACGATTTTTAAAATGTGTTAAGTAGCATATAAGTGTATCCCAATCTACACCAAGTTGGGTCACATGTACATTAGAGCATCTCATAACAAGTATCCCCCACAAACACCTTGAATGGTTCACAATCACAGGGGGCAAGAGTATCTAATTCACAAATGCAACAAACAACTACTCCTCCACTAGCCACTTCCTTGACTACATAGTAAGTAACAAATAACTAGATGCAAACCAATATTCCACCCCAATAAGGGGTGACCAATCTTTCACCTCAATAGGTAGTGACCACTATTTCACCTCAACAAGTGTCAACCAACATTCTAAGATAGCAAATACATACTAACGTGCCACCACAACAAGTGGTAAATCCATTTCAAACATTGTCTAATCAACAATGTATCTTTGTTAGTCAATAGTAGCTGATGATTAGTTAGCAATAAGTTCCAAACATCTAATAAGTACCAAAAAGGTAATAGGTGTTTACCCAACAATATGGGCTTAACCCTGCTAAGCAATCATTACCTTTTACCCAACAAATGCCTCACATTTATCAAGGTCCAAATATTCAATATCTTTATCAATAGACCTCTATCCGTCAATGGGTGCCTTTTATATAGTAGGGTTTGACTAGTCAATAACCTGTTCTTATTTGAACCCAATATACACACTACATTCCATAAGTCCAAGTACATCCATCTCAACCACAGTTCCCTCCAAACCAAAATTGTGTTGCTAATTATGTCCAAAATATTTACCAACAATGCATAGCATATAAACAATATAATATTAGCTAAGGGATGCATATTTTGGGTCAGTCAATTAACCAAACCAATATTATGCAATACCAAATTCCTCTATTGTACCCCAAATAAGGCAATCTGCCTTTGACCACTCAATCACAATCTCTTCAAAATGTACCATCTATATTTTATCCCAATAGCTACAATAAATGAAGGGTATAATTGTAGCCATTCAAACTGGGAAGAAGAAGAAGAATTTTAAACTGGATGATGTATGTTCATATCCATTCAACATGGAGTACCTTCAAATACCATTTCTAAAAGGTTACGAGCCACCAAAGTTTGATAAATACAAGGGAAAAGGTGACCATAGGGAACATTTGAAAGAGTTCTTTGTTGCTTTCCAACCAATGGCCTATAGTGATATTTACTTGCTTCTCCTTTTCCCCAAAATCTTAGCTAGACAAGCCTTGGAGTGGCTTCTCAAAATGCCAAAGAATTTTATATCTGACTTCAATGATCTTTTAAACAAGTTTATACAACATTTCTCCTATAATATCAAATGTGAGGTTAGTATGGTATATTTGGTTCAGGATAGACAAAAGGTTGGTGAAAGCTTTACAAGCTACTTGCAACGGTGGAGAGCACTTATAAGCTATTTCATACACAACTTACCTGATAAATAATTAACAGTTATACTTACTAAGAACTTGCATAGTGAAATATCTTATCATCTAGAACTATAGTGTGCTCATATATTTGAGGAGGTCATTAAAAGGGCATACAAATTGAAAATTCCCTTATCAATAAGGGGATAATCAACTTATCTTCTCCTAATCAAAACCAAATCCAAAATCAAAATCAAGGCCAAAACTACACCCAAAGTTCAATTCAAACATAGGTTCCTACACCATCTCAAGCCAATATTTTTAAAAAAAACAAGCCTTATAACTGCAAAAATAATGTTGTTAATAATGGAATTACAGAGTCATGCCATGTCTAAATGGCGCAAACACTGTCTACTCAATCAACTACATATAACCAGCCAACTCCATATAACTAGCTAGCTTTACATAACCAGCTAGCTTCATATGCTCAACCAATTCCATAGGCTTAGCCCACTCCACAAATGTAGTCACTTTCACATATGCAAGCATTGTTACCTCTTCCATTTCAATCATCTCCTCGACGAATAAAACCTAAAAATAGAGTCTTTAATGATCTTGGGGAACCAATTGAGTCAGTATTCCTAAAATTATCCACTACTAACATGATTAGTTGGCCCATACTAAAGTCATTCCCTAAATATACATTTTTCCCTGATTAGTACAAATAACATAAATTATGTAACTATCACTGAGTTAAAGGTCATTCTATATGCCAATGTGTGTAGTTAAGGCACCTCATTTAAAGCATTTTACAAAATAAAGATCGAGTTGGATAATAGGGCTTCTACTTCCAATCAAAACCTAGGTATTTATCGAGACACTTTTCCACAACATAGTGATACCAATCAAAATCAACAACAACAAAGGCCACCTCCACAACCACAATAATAGAATCAATAATAATAGTGATATTAATAATATAACACAATGGTTAGAACCAAGGTTGAAATGACCCATCTAACCAAGAGGCCTATCATGTGATCATATTTGAATACAATAAAGTTATAGGTTCTATTACAAATGGTCATATAGTTACTATCACAATCAACCCTAGACCAAATTCCAATAGACAAAGACCATTTCCTAGCAATGCCTATCAACCTTCTTATGTCAGTAATCATCCTTTGACCTATGTCATAGCTAAGCATAACCATAATCAAGGATTATCATCCTAGGCCCTTATCCTTCTTCCTCTTGTTATAATGGCCCTTTACCCAATTTGTATTATGCAATCACAACTCATAAGACTAAAGTCACTATTTTAGGGCCACAACCACCTTCTACCAACAAGCCCATTTAGTCCACCATACCAGCTAAGAGTAAGCCAATAACCAATGTTAAGGAGAAAATGTATGATATTGTAGAGCAACTATAAAGGATACTTATACAAATTTCTATTTTGTATATTTAGCATATATCTACCATCCACAAAAATATCCTTACAAAAACCTTCAGCCAATCAAAAGTCTCAAATGACATTACACCAAACAAATTCTAAGCTTTGGTTAGACACCTAGCCTTATGCCAGTAATTGACCTTTGACCAAAGTGATATGTCATTCCTAGGCCCTCTCCACAATAACCCATTGTATAGCAAAATTTTCATAATGTGGCATAAATTTAATCATTCCCTCATAGACAATTGATCAGGCCTTAATATTGTGTCTCTACATTTGGTCAAACATCTAGAATATACGATAACCAATCTTCATCTAGAGATAATTATCATCAAGGCCTATGACAATGAATCACAAGGAACCATCTATTTTCTAGTTGTCATTAGGATCTTAACCCACAACACACTTTTCCATGTGTTGGATCTAGACCTATCATACAACTTGCTTCTAGGCTGACCTTGGATACACAAAATCTGAACAATCCCTTTAATATTACATCAATGAGAGAATGGGAGATAATTATTCTTTTGGACCTATAGCCACATGAATTCTACAAACATTTGAAGGTTGAGTATGAAATTTATAATTACCATTTTTTCCTAGACCCTTAAACTAAAAAAGATAAAGACCTACTTGTTGAATTGTCAAATTCTAATTATATATACCCTGAGAGCCTTACTTCTAGTTCCTCTACGCCCCCTCCTAAAATATCAAACCATTATACCATCTCTAACAAAGGCCTAGGATAATACCTTATGTATAATGCATTCTATGTAGCGAACCTTTCATAGGCCCCTAAGACCAATGGAGGACCAAAAGCTAAGGTCATCTACATAGAGTGGAGACAAAAATCTAAGTTCAATGCCTTAGAGCTAGTTATTTTTGCATCGACCACTAGCCAAGAACAAGACCCACTAGATGAATATGATTCATGGATTTGTAATGATGACTTCACTGAATGCTACAAAAGCAAAAAATTATCCTAACCCTAACTGGATCATGGATAATCAAGCTTACGAAGGTATAGGTCTAGGGGTAGCTCAACAAGGTACTCTTGAGCCAATTTTCATGACCAAGTACAAAGGAACTCATAGTATTGTATTTAAACCACCTGGGGGTGACCCTACATACCTTATCCATGTTTCAATGCCAAATACTAGTGATGATGATGTTGGTAGTGATGCAAAGACTAATTATAGTCTATTTGAAGACCTAGTCAATACCAACCTATTTAACCCCCATGTCATATGTATAATAACACCTGTCATTCATCTTTGACCACTTTTCCTTCATCATCTATAACTCATCAAATGGGACCAAAAATAATACACATTGGCACTTGACAAGTTTGAGAATGAGGAGGCTATTTATAACTTTCTAGGCTTAAGAGACCATATTCCGCTTAGAGATCATAAACAAGGTTTATCTATTACATTTGATCCTTCTACCTATTTTGGAGAGTAAGTGAACTTCCTTTGCCAAAAAGAAAAATAAAATCAAAAATTGAGGTCAAAAAGTGAAAACCTCTTTGAGGTACTTTTAGACCAACGTAAAAGTAAAGAAAAATGCCAATCTCTTGGTGAAAACCTATTTCAAGTGCCATTAAATAGGGATGTTCACCCTTATTCAAATGATGCACATAATTCCACCAATGCCACCATCATCTTTGGGTCTAAAATTAGTGAAGAAAAATAATGGTATTTTGAACATATTATCAAAGAATATCCTGAGGTATTTGTTACATGGCCCTTGACACCATTGGGTGATTTTGATTCATCCTATTTGGGAGAATTGGATGAGCTAATCTGATCAGATGACTTTGATATTGGCAACTAATTTACATCTGTATCAACTTTATTAGAATATGGCTCTACACTCCTTGTGAAGGACACTTATAAATTCAACATTGAAACATTGGTCGATTCAAAGTGGATCAAACTAGGCACGTCCCTTACTGAGGAGGATCATGAAGTTCTTACAACACTCCTTAGGGATTTCATTGACATTTTTTTATGGGATTACTATGACATGTCTAGGTTAGATCCCACCTTAGTTATACATCACCTTGTTTTATAACTTGATGCTAAACTAGTCAATTAGAAACTAAGGAAAATGCATCCTCACATTGTTGTCTTAGTCAATAAATAACTGGAGAAACTCTTAGACTCAAGATGTATTAATCCTATTCATTACTTGAAGTGGATATCCAATATTGTGTCTGTTAGAAAAAATCCAAAAGGTATCAGATTATGCACTAATTTTAGAGACATTAACAAGGCCTACCTAAAGGATGATTTTCCTCTATCAAATATTGACATGATTGTTGACTCCACAGCTGGGTATGAAATATTTTCCCTCATGGATGGCTTTTCATGATACAAACAAATCAAGATCGTACCAGAGGACCAACATAAGATAGCATACCACTCCTTAGGGAATGTTTTGCTATCAGGGCATGCCTTTCAACCTCAATAATGTTAGAGTATCATACCAATGAGTTATGATAGTAATTTTCCATGATATGATGGATGATATAGTAAAGGACTATATCGATGACATCATGGGTAAATCTAAGACCCATGTTAAACATCCAATCATGTTTTGCAAGATATTTGAATGACTTTAGGAGTATAAGGTTAGACTTAATCCTAAAAATTATGTCTTTGGCATCACATCCAAAAAAAATTATAGGCTTCATTGTCTCTCATAAGGGCATTGAATTTGATCCAGCCAAAGTCAGGGCCATTACTGAAATGCCACTAATATCCACTTTGAAATAGCTTCATAGTTTATAGGGCAATATATAATCAAGTAGATGTTTCTTATCACAATTCACTGATAAGTGTCATCCATTTACACATTTACTAAAGAAAGGAATTATTTTCTTATGGAATTTAAAATTCCAAAAGGATTTTGACCAACTAAAGAATATTTGGCCAATCCACCTATTTTATTTCCACCTATGCTAGATAGGCCATTATTACTCTACCTCTCAGCAACTAAAAATGCCTTGGGGGCACTATTGTCATAGAATGATGAGAAGGGGAAGGAACATGCCATCTATTACCTAATCCAAATAGTAATCATGTATAATCATAATTATATCTTGATTGAGAAATATTATTTAGCTATGGTCTTTACATCATAAAAGTTATGCCATTGCATGCTAAATAACAAGACCATTGTTATTGCCAAAGTAGATCCTCTCAAGTATCTACTTTCCAAAATAGATTTATAGGGCTATATGTTTAAATGGATTATTCTTCTAATTGAGTTAAAGATTGAATATGCTAACTAAAATGCCATCAAGTGACAGATAATTACAAACCATCTTATGGAAGCTCCTCTTCTTAACACTCAACCACGCACATTTATATTTCCAGACGAGTCCATTATGAGCATGGATGACACACCTCTTAAAGACCAGTAATGGAAGCTTTATTTTTATAGTTCTTTCATGTCTCATGGGTCAGGGATAGGACTATTGTTCATAACACCATAATGGAATCTCATTCCTAGTTCCATTTGTATCAGCTTTCCTTATACCAACAACATGGATGAGTATGTAACCCTCATTATAGGGCTTTATTTAGTGGTACAATGGAATATTTAGAATCTTATGGTTTATGGAGATTCATAGCTTATCATTAATCAAGTCACAAACCAATTTTAGACCAAGGACAAAAAGTTGGTACCTTATAAAGCCATGGTAGACACTTTCAAGCAAAAAATTACCCACTTTCAGTTTGAACACATACTTTGGGCCATTAACAAGACAATGGATGTTATGGAAACAATTAGTTCTATAATATGCATTACAAATAGGGCAAGATATTATTAGTTCCTCATTGAGCATCTTCTTACACCAACCCATGAACCATCAGTCTTTGAGATGACCTATGATATTGTTGGTCCCAGTTCCACCTAGTATTATAAGCTATATAATTACCTTCAAGACCAAGTCCTTCCACTAGACCTTTCCCATTAATAAAAAAAGGCCTTCACCCACCAATCCTATTTTTATACCTTACTTTGACCTATGATCTATCATAAAATCTTTGATGTAACTTTGCTTTTTGTTTAACCTCGGCAAAATCTAGACTAGCATTGAGGGAAATGCATAAAGGGGTTTATGGGGGGAATACTAGTGGGGTATTCCTTGCTAAGAAGCTACTGTGTATGGGTTATTATTGGTTGACCATAGAAGGAGATGTAGATACTTATGTTAAATAATGTAAACAATGTCATTGTCATGACAATTTGATATATACTCTAGCCCAAACACTCAAGCTAATGACTACATCATGGCCATTTTCAATGTGGGGACTAGACCTCATAGGTAAGATTAACCCTACCTTTTTAGATGGCCATAAACATATCCTTATTACCACTGAGTACCTCACTAAGGGGGTTGAATCCATTCCCCTCACTTATGTGATAGGAAAGCAAATCTCCAAATTCATTTTCAACCACCTCATATGTCGTTATGGTATGCCCTCTAACATTATATCTTATAATGGTGGTTCATTTAAAAACAAGGATGTCAAAGCCCTATATGTTGAGTTTAACAGTACCTAACATTTTTTCACTACATATTACCACAAGTTAATGGCCAAGTAGAGGCATCTAATAAGACCATTGTCAAAATTCTTAAGAAGATTGTCAATGATGTTGGTCATGATTGACACTTACAAATTTTTGCACCCTCTAGGCCTACCCACCAATTTCCACAGTCCAATAAGAGCCACACCATATTCCCTTATTTATGGTATTGATTCCATTCTTGTTGTTGAGGTTGAGTT
The DNA here is from genome assembly GCA_037957365.1 of Torreya grandis. NCBI lineage: Eukaryota > Viridiplantae > Streptophyta > Pinopsida > Cupressales > Taxaceae > Torreya > Torreya grandis. The sequence continues at coordinate 1,362,880 of JARHVA010001816.1, forward strand.
TCCTTCTTTGTGTATTCTATTGAAATATATCCTTGATGATGAGGATTATAGAGTAGCTCATCTGCAAGAGTTGGAACTACTAGACAAAAAATTCAAGACTACCATGAATAGTCTTCAAGCATACCAAAATCAGTTGCATGGTCAATACAAAAAGCATGTGAATCATATATAATTTAATCTTGGTGATCTTGTACTCAAATAAAATTAGAAGAACATCAATGTCAAATGCAAGTAAAAGGGAAAGTTCAAGCCTACTTGATTAGGACCTTATGTGATTGTTGCTAACTATGGCTCTAGAACATATAGGTTATCTAATCTAGAAGGTAGATGAACTTGACCATACACCTTTCCTCCTATACCTTCCCTATTGGCTGAAGTTTCATTTTACCTCCCCTATTCCCATTTTGACCTTAGTTATAATTCATTGATGTTTTGGTCACCTTCATTGGTTGGATTCAGATGCAGTTTCAATAGATGATCTAGTCTTATGACTCTTTGAACGCATTCATTCACAAAGGAGGAGTATCTTGGGGTAGTATGGCAGTGGTCTAGTAATTGCATCCTTCATTTTAGAAAACATATATCTTGGGGTAGTATGGTAGTGGTCTAGTAATTGCATCCTTCATTTTAGAAAACATGTTACATCCACCCTATTGTGGCATTTTCATTGTGCTAATGAATATAACCACCTTTTGGAAAATCATTATTTTGACCTATCCACCCTATGGGGATAACCTGCCTATATCATTGTTTCCTATAGCCTAAGAGCAACCTGTTACCATGCATTTCCTTACCATTATTTAATACCTAGCCATTTTCTTATTCATGAACATGTTGTTACCTAGTCAAATTACTCACTATAGGGTGAACAACAATGGTTTAAGGTCCATTTGGACTATGTAGGTAGTGCTCAATGTTTTTTGAGGTCATCTCAACTACCCCTTTTTCCAAGCTCTCTCATTGTTTTACAAGCAATTTAATCCACATTCTCACCATTTTGAGAGTTAATCCATTATGTATCTTGTAATTCTCCATTTATTTGAGATGCTTAAAAAACCCAAAAACATGGAAATATATCAAAAACTCCTAAACAAACCTCTAACACTAGATCATTCAGATTATATCCATGTTACTAGGGACATGCATCTCATAGTCAATAGGTATAACTAAAGCTTTCACATGGGTCACATCATGATCATTTCCATTTGCGTATTCCATTTTTTTAGAATGTTCATTCCCATTCCTTGAATAACTACATTTATCCTAAATTCCATATTGGACTTTGTGTCCATAGGACTATATAGGTAGTGTTCACTTGTTTAGTGTATTTAGAATCTATTCAACTAGTCTCAATGAATAATTTTATTTGCCATTTTCATTAACCATTCCTCCTTATAGTTTGAGTTACTCATGCTCTCTTCATTTTATCATTTATTTTCACTTTCATAATTTTTTGAGGCATAGACCTATCACACTCTCTCCATTTTATGAGTCATTTACATTGTCACTATTTTATGATCTCATTCCTATTTTCCTCTATAAATTAATCTCTTTTACTTGTCATCAATATTCTTCTATCTCACATCCTGGGAGAAATACATTTGGAATGAATTCCATGTTATATCTTGTGTCTATGGGATTATGTAGGTGAAGTTCACTTGCCTAGTGCATTCGAAGTCAGTTCAGCCACCCCTTTCTTATTCTTCTATTCCCCTTGACTGTTCTAGTGTCATTGTTCCCTATATCCTAGGAGTAAAATTTTATCTATCCTACCTTTTCCATTGTTCTTTATAGCCTATGGGTAACCTTTGTGTCAAGTATAACACTTATGTTACATGTGCACAAATAGTTAGATTAGTTGTTTATTGCATTTGCATTAGATTAGCTATTTGTTTTATATAACTTAGAGTAGTTGTTTGTTTCATGCACCTTAGATTAATTTGTTTATTGCTTTATGGTTTTTCATTTTGAGTGTTGTGTGTCTAAGGAAAATTAGTTTACACTTGAGTCTTGCTTACAACTTGGGCTTGAGGTGTTTACTTTCTGAATTTAGATTATGTTTTTGTGCCTCCCTTCCCCTCAGTTGTCATAGGATTATTACACTTTATTTACACTTGACTCTTGATTAACCATATCTTGTACTTGATTCATGAATATTTGTATTCATTCCTACACCTGATTTATTTCATTATATTCACTTGGTATTTTATTTGTTCATATCTTACACCTAAGTGGTTTATATTTTGCATTTAAATTAAGTTTTCCATGCTTAGGATTCACATTAGTATTATAGTTTTATATGACTATGATGCATAATATCACAAGCTACAGTAAAAATCAGGATAAATGGAGTTATCAAGTGAAGCTATCAGCATCACTTCCCTTTGTTCTTGACAAACCTCCCCAAACAACACCCAAACATAAAGTAACTAAACTAAAAATGAATAAATATTCCCTGATATTTAGTACATGCATCTCTATATTAGTAGGTAGACCAAATTCATACAAGTCTTTTTGTGCCATCTCATTGTTAATCTATGACTATGGGTTTGTTATGTGAGCTACCTTTACTAATTTTTCATCATGGGGTAAGTTATTTAGACCTTTATTGATCACATCCACCCTACTAGGGAAAAATAGAATTGTTTCATGATTACATCTACCCTACTAGGGTACCTTCATTGTGCCACTGATTATAACTTCCTTTGGGTAAATAAATATTTCACCCACCTAACTAGAGCACCTTCACTATGTTAATGATTATAACTACCTTTGGGAAAATCATTAGTTCAACTCATATGCCCTATAGGGTCAATTCATTATGCCACTGATTATAACTACCTTTAGAAAAATCAATATGCCCAGCCTGATTTCTACTAGACCGTGTCATTTCCTCTTTTCAAGGGCCCATTCAATGACACTATTTGTTACTCGATCCCTCAAGGGGGGATCTAGGGCTCATCAACCACCCTTTGGGGCATTAACCAAGCATAAAAAAAATTAATTCCTTGATAAGACATTACTATGCTTATGTCTTGCAATGCCTACTCAAACAAAGGCAAAATGTAGACACTTATTTTTGGCCACAATCATGTCTAAGTTGGATTTTAGACTTATTTATCCTAAACTATGAAAAGTAAGCCTAAGAATCCACAAACATCACAAATTCATCTACACATTAGATGTAAGCACCCAAAATTATGTCAGAGCATCCATATTTTAGGTATTGCCCTGTACTCAATGATAACCTCCTATGTATTCATCCCCAATCAGGTTACAACCTAGTAAATTAACATTTAAATCCAATTAAGCAGGGAACTTGATCAAATTTTTGAAATGATCAAAAGCCTAAATAGAATTAATTAAATAAGAAAATCAAATAAATGCTTAGTTAAATAATCCATGTTAAATTAGTGAAAATATAATTTCCAAAAATCAAAATTCAACAAATATCAAAGGGAAATGAGATCATGGTGACATCATCATCCTAAAAGTAAGAATTACAAAATATCAATATAAATGCCTTATAAAGCATAAATTTTGAGCCATGCCTCCATAAATGCATAATTAAGGACATCATTTATTATATTTGGCCTCCCAAAGTTGACCTAGTGTTAGCGTAGACCTAACTACACCTAGTTGAGGTTAGTTTGAATCCTATAAATATAAAACCTCACACTCACTTCCAACAAGCCCTTTTTTGTAGTGTTATAATTCCAAATTGAATAAGATAAACTTCATTATCCATACATGCCAAAGCCAAAACCATAGTCGACAAAGGGGAAGTGTTTTCCACATAGTAAGAGCACCAACATAGACTCTAATTTGGACACAAGTCAAACAATCCAACTACCATTCAACAAGTGATTTGGAGCTACAAGGAAGGTGAAGGTGATTTGTCTTTTATCCTTTTAGTTGTGTTTCACTTAGTCTTATCAGTATCAAGATCCCCCTACTATTTAGGATTGGGAATGCTTTGTCTCAATCTTGTTTTTTGGATGTTTGATTCTACTAACGAGAGATTAATGCATCTTTTCCCTTAGATTCTTATCGCATACAATCAACATCATAGTGAGTAACATTTTGACATAGATGATTGGGTATTTATGTGTTTACATATGTATAAACAAATGTCTCTGAAGCAACATAAAAATGATTACAAGTTATCCCTTAAGTATTATGGCCCTTATCAGATCTTACAAAAAATTGGTAGTATGGCTTACAAGTTATAATCTCTCCTATCCTCTTACGTACATCTAATATTCCATGTCTCTTTCTTGAATAAAGTAATTAGACATAGAGTTTTTACTCAAAATGAGTTACCTGAATTAGATGAAGAAGGTCAATCCATTCTAGAGCCTGAAGATATCCTTCACATGCACACTAAGCAACTATGGACTAGAGTGATTAAGGAGCATTTGATCAAATGGAAAAATTTGCATTATAAAGATACAACATGGGAGGATGAAGCATTCTTATAGAAACATCCTAGTTTGATTCAACATTGAGGAAATATTGTTCTGAATGGGAAGGGCATGATATGTCTTTAACCAATGGTGTGTCTAGGGATATGTGGGGTAGACTTATAACCTACATTTATTTTATATTATCTTATTTCATATCTTTATGTTCTTAGTAAGGTTAACCTATGTAATAACCATGGATAAGTAGAGTATATATAGGAGGTAGTGGTTAGTATTTGATCATCATATTATGAATTCTTTTCTTATTATATTGTTATGGAGGTTTCCCCCTCAAAATGACTCAACTATATTTATAAAGTATTCTTCTCTTATATCAGTTATTATTATGGATATACATATTATGCTCTTATTTTAATGATATAATATTCTATTTTGAAAACATATAAGTAATTTAATTATAAATGGTGGCACCAAGGTGATAATATAATCCTTACTAGAGACAAGACACTCACATTAAGCTAGTGAGACTAAGAAACTTTTGACATCAATTAACTTTAAAGAATTTGATCATACCATGCAAGTGTGGGATAACTAGTGAAGTATAAGCAGCATCCCATGAAGTCTAGTATGCATGAAAATTAAAATGGGCCTACCTTGCCACAATGTGTTCCTCATTCCTCAAGGCCCCTTACAGAGCCATTAGTCTACTATGAATATTGGGTACTTGCATGAGAAAGTAGGTGGCACTATGAATGTTTATGATAATGAGACTTCCTATACCAGTCTACTAGCCTAATGCACCCCAATGGACCTTGAATCTATTATGAGGCCAACTATGGAGTGTGAGCTTTAATTAGAATAACAGATGTGTCGAATAAAGATTATATCTTTTGGTGTGATCTAATTTTTATAATTTTTTATCTTTGGATAATTGCCTTTTATTATATGATATAGATTTTAATTCTTTTGTATTTTGTGACTCCTCCTCCATATGAATTCATAAAACCACTTAAGGGTGTGAAAAAATGATTATCAGAAGAGAACTAGCATTGGTGGGAAAAGAGAACCTAAAGACTATGGTGTCTAAAACTCCTAGACTTTCACATGAGAAACAGTGTGATATTAAAACTAACCTTGGTGTGGCTAAAGTGTTGTGGATTAAGGGAGATTATTAAAATGAGCATATAATTATTAGGTTACCCCAAATTGAAAAAAATGTTTTAATGAAGATGGTACAATGACAGGTAGGCAAGAATTGTCATCATGATAAATTATGTATATGAATGAAGACATGATAATATATTATTCAAGTTTTATAATAAAATAATATTATGGACCTTAAGTATATGAAAGCACAAATCTCAATAATTAACTTATTTTTTAGGGAAGTCATTTAGCTATGATTGAGGACAAAATCAATTTATGAAGTGAATTTATGAGCATTTTTTAGGAAGGTTTGGTCCTATCCAAGATCTTATAATGTAACTCACAAAATTAAAAACTAAGGGGTGTAAATTATGCCAAAAAGTGATAACAAAGGAAGCATAAACTATAAAAAGATTCAAAATAACTAATACTAGGAATGGAAGCTAATGTGTAAAGAAAGAAACCCAGAGGTGTGAAAAGACATAAAGTTCATGTGATGTTCTACAATATAAAGTCTAAGTAAGACCTACAAGAAATTTTAGCTCTTGAGTATATATAAAACTAAGTATTATCATGCAAGTAAAGTGTAATAGAAGAGAAATATATAAATAACATGTAATTAAACATAATATTTCCTTAAAAAGTAAGCTTTGGTTAGTTCTTTGAAGATGTGTCTATCATTAATTTGTAATATGTAACTACTAGGTCCAAGAATATATTTGACTAGGTAAAGACCCCACCACTTTTTGGCGTACTTGCCTTCTTTGTTGTGGGTGTAATTTAAGTTAAGCACTAAGTCTCCAACATTAAAAATGCAAACTTTGACATTCTTTATGTTGTTTAGTGATTTAAGCTTCATATTGGTGGTCATGTTGTAATGCACCCATATGTCATTGATCAAGGAAATCTAAGGCATGAAAATGGGTTTCACAAAGTTCTTCATCAATAATTATGTCATGGAGATAAATGATCAAGGAGGATAAATCAAATTTTAGTGGCAAAACACCTTCATAACCATATACTAACAAAAAGGGAGTTTCCCCAGTGGCAATATGAATGCTAGTACGATAAGCTCAAAGTATAGGATAGAGCTTGAGGTGCTAGTTAGAAAGAATATCTAATAATATTTTGAAAAATTTTGTTAATAATTTTTTTAGTGGCTTCAACTTGACCATTACACTAAGGGTGATATGGAGTGGAAAATTATGTGTGATTTTGAATTTTACACATATTTGTTTCATGTCTTTATTTTTTAAGTTCCAACCATTATCATAAATGATGGTGTGAGGAATATTGAAATGACATATTATTTGATTATGGATTTTGAAATACTGATGCCAGTAACATTTACAAGAGGCTTAGCTTCAACCCACTTTGTAAAATATTTGATAGCAGTAATGATGAAGACATCTCCATCCTATAATCTAGGTAATTTACTAATGAGATCTAATCCCCACATAGAAAATGGCTAAGGGGCCTCTAAGGTTATAAGTTTAGTTGAAGGATAATGAATGTGATCATCATGAATTTGGAATGGATATAATTTTTAGTGAATGTAATGGAATATTTTTAAGAGTAGACTAGAAGTATCCCATGTGTAAACATTTGCAAGATATAGTGTGTCAGATATAGTAACCACCTTAAAATCACCCATGTGCTCATTTAAGAAGAGAAGGGACCTCTTCTTGAGTAACACAATAGATCAATGTACCTTCTGCATTATAATAGTAATTATTATTATATCAAATTAAATATTTACATACTTATGAATCAGAGTCTTTTCATGAGAATCAACCTCTAGAGGATAAGTATGATGCTCAGTGAATTATATGATATGTTTGTACCTTGAGATTTTATGAGTAGTGATAGCCTCAATGTGTCAAATAATAAAATCATTCTTTGATTATAAATTGGATGTTGACTTCCTCATGGGATTACTTCAATAGTAAATAACAAGTTGATGACATGTAATGAAATTTTCACTTTTGCATTAGTAATCACCATTGACTTGATGGCATATGAGTTGTGAATCTCTTAGGGAATGTAAATATGTGATGTCTAAATCAATGGTCACTTACATCCCTAATATGAGAGGCTCATATTCAGCCATGTTATTAGTGACTTAAAAGTTTAATATAAAAGTGAGAGTTATGATTTTACCATTGGGTTGACTAAGACATAACCTGACCCAGCTCCTTGAAGACATATAACACCATGAAAATGAAGTGTCCATGTTTCTTCATTCAATTTAATTATAAATTTTGGTAATTCTTTAGTGACAATCTTGGAATTAAGTTTAGAGGTATTCAATTATTCTAGGGATTGTGCCTCAAGATCAATAGTAAAATTTTGAAAGTAGTCTTTAAGTAAAATAGATTGATTGCGACATGTTTTAGTAAAATTTGGCCATCCAAAATTCACTACCCCATTTTTATCATTTCCTTTCATTTTTCCATATTGTCTTGTTTTTCGTAATATTTTATGAGACCCCATAACCCAATGGACTAGGCAAACTTTTTGACTATCCAATAGGATGTAAATTGTAAATTTGATGTAGTGGGTTTGAGGGATATTTATTGACTTAATTACATTATTAATTATTTTATAATTAATTAGTGTTAGTTAATTCATTAAATGACTATACATCTTTTTGGTCATTTGATAGATTAATTATTTTTAGAATTAATATCTTGTGCAAATGTAAATTGAAAAGTCCATTTTGACATTATGAATTTACCTAAGTAAAAAGAAAATTAAAATAAAGGCAAATGAATGGCTTTTCATCTTCCAAATGGAAAATATTGTATAAAAATAAAAATAAAATCTTGATTTTGTAGAGGTTGTTCTTCTTTCTCACAAGCTTTCAAAGAGAGCTAGATGCAACTTTGTGTGGAGCCATGTTATTTCTAGGTTGGAGCAATGAAATGCAAGCAAGCAGGGAAGAATATTTTGGGGTGTTTTTAGATTTTAATTTCCTTTGTTTAAAAATTCTGAATTTTTATTTGTGAATGAAGACTCCATTAAAATTATGCATTTATTTGATTATGTGTAACCTATGGTGTTTCTAGACCATGTGTTGAAAACCCCCGTATAAGATTTCTTAATGTCCATGAGTTTTCATGTGTGTAACCTCATTAAAAACTTGTACCAAATGTGTGTATTAAGGTTTGTGAGGAGAATTTGTTCTTCCAAGCATGCCTTTTATTCCCAAAACCCCTACTACTTATATGTTCATTCTTATGTGAGAAGAAGGAATTTATTTATGGTATTTACTCTTGAGTTATTCCAGTGGTACTCTGCTTCTATCCCACTATGGGTTTCTCCCCATTTCTCTTTTTATTTTATGTTTTATTTCCTTTTGTGATTTCAATTAAAAATTACACAAAAACCCCCAAATTAATAATACCCTAAGAGGGAACCACCCCTCTCAAAAGCAGAGGAGATTCACTATTTATACGGTGATATCTCCAATTGTTGGTGAGTTGGTGTCACTTCACATTAGGTGAATCACAAACCAAGAAATACCAAAAGTGCTTATTTTTAAACTAATATGTCCTTCAATATAAATGATCTTTTCATAAGGAAGAAAATCTTGAAGGTGATTACTAGCTGGTATAGGTATGGAAGCAAGTTGACCAGTAATCACTTGGCCCTTAACTTATTCTTGCATGATAATTCTTAAGTAAAATTACATTAAGAAAACCATCCATTTGCTAATTTTATCTTCATGTAAAAAAAATTGGAAAAGAAATGGTGAAGTGGATCAGAATGTATAATAACTTCAGTGTTTTGATAAAGCATGTAATGTCAAAAAAAATTGATGGTGAAATAAATAGCAAGTCAATCATGTTCAACTTTTGTGTAATGTGTTTCTAAATCTATTAAATCCTGATTGATGTAATATATGGCATATTCTTATCCTATCTCATCTTATTGATCCAGCATTGCCCCAGATGATATAGGGGTAGATAAAGTGTATAAGATGAGTGGGCAATCATTAGAAGATGGTTGAAGAGTAGTAATATGAAGTAATGATTATTTCCTATTATCAAAATATTTTTGACATGCATCTGTCCATTCAAGATCAATAATCTCCTTAAGGAATGAATTTATTGATTATATGTGTTAAGCCATCTTAAAAACAAATTGTTAGATTGCCCTAACTTTACCAAGATATGTTTGTACATCTAGAATGAAATGAGGGATAGGCATGTTAACTATAGTTTTGATTTTAGTGATATTTACATCAATCCCTCTGAGGGAGACTAAAAATCCTAAGAGTTTGCCAGAAGTAACACTAAAAACACATTTTTAAGGATTAAGTCTAACTTTATATTTGATTAGTCGATCAAAAATGATAACAAGGCCATGAAAATGATTTGTGTGATGCTTTGATTTGGAAATAAAATAATCCACATAAGTTTTAACTATTTTATGAATGATATTATGAAAAATATGAGTCAAGATAGGTGATGATGTTATAGACCAAAATACTAGGATCGATACCACACATGTCTTCATATTAACAATTAAAATCTTTACAATATTTTTAAAGAAGAGCCTATAGTTATCACGTTCTTCAGGGTGAAGTTCATTAGAGACAAGAATAGGTTGAGTGTCTATGGTGTCATAATTAATTGTAATAGTTTATTCAATAAGCATGAAATTTCCATCTTGGAAATGATATGGAGTTAAAGGAAGCTTAGATACAAGATGCATTTTAGGATCAATACTAGCAATAAATTTATTTAAGTTATGAACTTGTTTATGAAAATGGCCAAGCTTATGATTTTGGCATGGAAGTTAAGGCTCGCAAGCATGGATTAATTATGATATAGCTTCATTGTTAGGAAGTGTTGGTAGAGGTCTATAATATTCTACCTCTACTTCAAGATCCAAAATTTGATCACCTTAGTTGTCAAACTCATAATGTATTTGTCTAATGGTAGTAGCTTTAACATCTGAGTTAATGTTGGGATGTTGAGTAGAAGATAGATATTCTAAGTGAATTGTGTCGAGTTGATCGGTACAATTGGTGATAAGGGTCTTGGGAAAAACTTTTATGGGTTGAGAAATAATAGGAACATGGCTAATTATATCAAATTGATTAGTATCACTTATTGGAATTAATGAATCAAAAATGAATTGTATCAGCCAAGTATTGGTTGTGGTTGATGCAGTGAGAGACTGATGATTAAACTTTGTTAAGTTGGTCAATATAGTCAAAAAGATGATAAACAGTGTGAATAATGTTGATATAGTCAAAAATATTTATATCTATAAAATGGGATTGAATGGGGTTGATTTTATTAATACCATCAAATGTTATAGGTTTAAATATTTATTTGACAACCCATGGAGTATCTTTTAAGGGTGGATTGGTAGGAGGTACATAACCTTTAGGTTTGGATTCAGTATTTAATGATATATGAATTAAAAAAACATCATAGTTGAAGGCATATATTTTAGCTAAGGTATTTTTATAATGCATTACATCCAATTCTCATGACTGGGCTTGGGACATAATGTAGGCATCATCATAAGATGGATAAATAGTACATGTATCAATTTTAGTAGGGATATCGATAGTGGATATACCTACATTACTGAAAATATGAGGAGACATGGATAAAGGATCTTGAAAGAGTTTTACTACTCCATATTTAATAAAAGTTAAATCATATTCTATGTAAGAGGATTTATATGCATTGCATGGGGAAGGAATATATGAAATGTCATCAATTAAAGGAATAGTACAATCTCATGGAAATAGAGGAGAAATCCATTCCACTGTATAAAGAGCTAATCAAGTGGTATTACAAATGGTTTTTAATCATTAGGTGTGTCATCATTAGATTTTATAAGAGTGATATTTAAATCAGAATGCATGTTGATGAATTCAAACAAATGAGGACTATTAATATGAGGAATTATAAGAATGTAATATTGAGATTTAGGATTTGGAAGTTGGATGCTCCAAGGGTTGGGATTTGCTTCAAGTTTATAATATTTGTCATTATGGATACATTTGATATATTGGCTATCGTAAAATGCAATAGCCTCATATGATGAGTCCATGGATGTCTTAAAAGCATTTTATAAGATAAAGGAAGATCAAGGACCATAAGTTTGGTTCCAATTATTTTTGTCTATTTGTGAATGGAAACCAAATATAACCAAGTGGTTTTTGGTTGGTTTTATCAAATTCACGATAAGTAAGGCAGTTTTGTTTAAGATTTTCTTTAGAGTATCCATTTTTTTGGATGAGCCAAAGAGAAGTAACATTAATGCTTGAACCTTCATCAACTAAGACTTTTTTTATTAAGGTATTATTGATTCTAATTTTAATAAAGATTGGTGGATCATTAATTTGAAAAATTATTTCAAACATATTCATATCATCTTTAAGAAATTCTATGGTGGCTTTTATGGAAAACAAAATTGTTTCAATAGCATAAACTTTTATGGGTGGGGGACCATCAAGAGATAAGTTTGGTATCTTAAAATCATCTGATGAGGATTCCTAAATGTTTTGCAGTTGTTACATAAGTAACTTTTAATGATAAGAATGACTAATTCCATGAGTGGAATTTTTCAAGGCATAGAGTTGAGTTCATCTAGAAAATTATAATGAGGTCTGTAAGATAAATTAGCATGAGGATTAGGTTGATTAGAAATGGTGTTGTTTGTAGGAATATAAGTACTACATTGAGGTTATATATGTGGGGAAAACCCATCACTAGTGGTTGGTTCTAAATATGACAAATGAGTAGATGTAGTATCTTGAAGAAATTGTTCCTTAGTGGATGGATTCTTAGGTTTGGTGACAGGATATTTATGAGTGGGATTTTGATATCTCTTAAGTAAGGATTGATTTATGCATATTTCACTTGCAGGACATGCATTAGAGCATGTTTCACATACTAAGACCTTTATGGGCTTCACCTCTTAAGTAAGTCTAGGTACACTTCTTTTTCCTTTATCATAATCATTTTGATTTGCTACATGTCTAGAATAAAGGGGGGGTTAAATGTAATCACCTAAAAGTGATATTTGAGTGATAAGAGTGCCACTTGAGACTACTTATCCCTATATTAGACCCAAACCTATCCTAAATCATATTATCACACTTATCTAGCCTTTGTACATGCCACATGCATCCCTAGTCGGCCCTAAAGCATTTATAAACCCTTATTTCCTAATCCTAGCCCTTTATGCCTAGTATTCTACCAATTGAACACTAGTGCCATAATAAGGACACTGGCACCATATGGTTCTAGTGTCCAAAAAATGGCACTAATGTCCTTTAACTCTCTTTTCCATAAATAGATATATTTTTAAAACTAGAACCTCCTAGGGTCAATCTAGACCTCTTTTATCACCCACACAAGCATCAAAATAATATAAATACATGGAATTTTTCCCTCTAACCACTAGATGGAAATTAAATTTAAAATACACTTTTAGAATTAGAACAAGTTGTGCATAATTAAGGTTATCAATCCCTATTCTGCCCTACTTTTGCATACTACCATCTACAGTAGTCCTAAGCTACCCATATTTCTAGTCTCAAGCACATTCAAGGAACTCGAGGCCGCTATCATACTAGATTCACTTGCACTTGCACCAACACTTAGGCGGGGAGAACTACATTAGGCTTCATCCCTCCTCATAGTATTGGTATGTTAGTAACTCTCTTCATAGTAGGGTGTTGAGGATGTCCAACCTACCCTACTAACAAACACACTTTTCAACTCATGTCAATTTGATGTCCTAGCTACATCAAGGATTAAGATTTTCTCACTAAATCAATAATTATAGGTAAAATATAGGGTTTTAGGTATCATACACATAGGAATAGACCTTAGAGATCTAGACACAAGTACACCCAGAAGCTTAGGATAGTCTTGTATAAAGGACACTACCAACAATATCCGGACATTACCACCACATTTCTAATAGTAATGTTACTATCTAATTATCACACTACTATATAAGAGGGGTTATGATATTAAGATCTAGTTTATGACACTCAAACTAGTTTCCACCTAGTTTCCAACACCTAGATCACCCATCTCAGTTATTTTCCCACTAAGTTCTTACTTGCATTATTTATTTTTATTTATTTTAAAGTCAAAGATAGTCAATTCTATAACAAACTAATGGTTGTATTTATTGCATATTATTTCACTAATTTAGCATACTCAACTCTTTAATGAATGTAATATTTACACTTGTTAAGTCTTAAAATTTTAAAACAGTTGGTGAACCTAACTCACTTCGAACATTACTCAAACCCTAACCCTAGATGCTCATGCTCTTGGAGTTTGTATCTTTTTTGTGTTTATGCTTAGATATTAGTTTTAAAATATCAGATTTCTTTCATTACTTAAAATTTTAAATCTTTCATGGATTACATTTCTTTAAAGGTTTAAAATATAAAACAAATTATTTTCCTACTTCCCAAACTACAATGGCAAAATTCAATAACTTATTTGATGAAACTGATAAAAGATAATTACAAGATTTTGTTTTTAAACACTTAGATATGCAAGATGACCTTATAAATATTATTCATGAAGAACTTCAAAATTCAAATAATTGTTAATATTCAACTCCCCCAGCTAATAACATTGTTACACCTACATTGGAGCCAACTCAGCTAGCATAACCAACAAGTATAACTCAACAAACTTTAATGATAGCTAAAACTCCTATGGGTAGTTCCTCCACTCCAGATGTACAATCCCTTATGCATGAGGTTCATTTTTTGTAGGCTAAAATGTTACATCTTGAGCAGGGATCCACTAGGCCATCACATGCTTGGAATTCTAATGTTCTCTTAAATACACCTTTGACACATCACATAACAACAACTCCTTTTCCATTTAGATTCATGGCACCTAAGCTTACATTATATGATGGTAAGGGTGACCCAAAGCACCATATTTGAGATTTTCACATAGCATGTTTGGACTATGTGTCCACTGATTATCTCTTTTCTAAGTTATTCCCATGCAATTTAAAGGATTATGCCTTACATTGGTTTTATGATCTACCAAATTAGTCTATCATTGCATTTAATCCTTTGGAAAATATGTTTTTATCACACTTCTCCATAAATATCAGTGATAAAATCTCATATGCTCAAGTTACATAGTTGAAACAAAAATCAAATAAGCCTATTAAAGATAACATCTTATAATACAAGACTATATTAGTTAAATTCACTAGCCCCATGGAAAATCTTCAAATAGAGTCTTCTACAAGCATTACACAAAGCTATCTTGTTTAAGAAGTTTCCAACATTCATAGATTTATGCCACATAGTGAAAGAAAGAGAAGGCAAGCTTATCTCAATGGGCAAACTAAAATATACTAGTAGCTTAGAATCAACTTCTAATAGTTATAATAAGCCTCCATACAAGGTAAGGGCCACTAAAAACAAGAGTGATCCAAAGGCCATAGTTAATGTAGCTTCAAATCCATCTCATCATTTGGTTTTATCAACTCCTCTATGCAGAGTTTTTACTAACCTTCTAGAATCACCAGCATATTTTTTATAGTAGATATTTAAATGTAATGTCATATCTCTCCTTCCCATCAAAGAGGTTGATATGACACAACCTCTTCTAAAGAACTATGCTTCCAATGCATTTTTCAAGTATCACAAGGCACCAAGCCATACAACAAATAGATGCATCAACCTGAAACATAAGATACAAGATTTTATTGAAGATAACATTATTGATGTAGGCACACCCATAAAGGTAACAAAAGTACAAAAAACATAAGCTAAAGCATTTAAAATATTTTTAGATACATTTCTAAAGCACACAACAAATGAGGTAAGGAGCACTTTAGGTGTTCACTACACATATCAGGGACATCCACCACCAATTTCATATCACACTACTATAGAGGAGGCATACCCACTACACAATATCATTGGTGTATAACACACTACAGTTCCATATAGACCACTCATCACTTTCTCAGAGTAGGAGATTGTCGATGATGATACATATTTATATTCACTCTTTGTACGATCTTACATAGATCATCATCCTATCTAGAGTGTTATGGTTGACAATGGGTCAAGTATTAGGATGTGCACTATCACACTTCTACATCATTTAGGGTATTCAGAGTGGAATATATCTCTTATAGACATAGTTATTAGTGGTTTCAATGGTCATGTTCAAAGCTCCATCAGGGATATTGTACTTCCATTATAGGTTAGACCAACACATGTGGCCACCAAATTATTAGTATTACATAATGTCAGTGCATTTGACATATTATTGGGTAGGCCATTGATAAAGAAACTATGAGCCATCCTATATATAGTGCACAAATTCCTAAAATATATATATGCAATTCAAGTGGTCATAGTTGAGGGTCTTCTATATGAGTATCCTCTACCTATCCCATAGGCAGTTACATCACGATTAGAGTTATAGCATAGTTACTAGTTACAACATAGTTATTAGTTATAACTCTAAACATTATTCTTATTAGTATACAATAAAGTTCATTAGATCTATCAGATCAGGTGAGGTTTACTCCTATAATGTTGCCACATATGCATATTCTCCTATGGAAACCATTATTAGAGATATCCATGTGTTAGAGATATGTTACAAATTATAGAGGGACTCCCTCTCCTCACTTTCTTATGATATCATTATTATTGAGTTCTTGGGGTTCTCAACATAGGGCACCTATACCACCCACATCTTTTTCTACCATATGGGTCCCTAATACCCCTACAGTTCATAGGACACCATGGTTGGTGTCATAGATTCATAGCACCATGCCACAGGTAGGGATAGATATATATCACTCAGTACAGTATATTATGGGACCACATTTGACCTTTTGCACAACACTCATGATCACATTTCCTTTATTTGATATAGGCCATATTGATAGTGAGTCTCTCATAAGACTCATTGGTTAGTATTATTCCTCCATGTACATACTTTCCTTCTCTCTTACTCCTTGTACATAGTTCATTTTCATATTGTTTGTACATAACTCATATCCAAAAAATCTAAAAATAATATAATACATCAAAAACACAAAAAGATTCAAATAATTACTCAAAAAACTCAAATTATAGACTGTATGCATTGTTATGTTTACATTTATTATATTTTCCATACACTACATATGTTGGCTATCTTAATATAGTTAGCTTTATCATGCATACATGTTTCACTTATTCTTATCGAGTGCTTATAGATTGCTATAGGACTTAGGTCTATTACACCGATCTATACTTGTTATTATCTACCCACTAGGAGCATATACACTGATACATGGGTCTTCACTTGACACATTTTCCCACTTGGGGGCACCTTATACACAGTTTCAATTCTCAGGTTCTATATATCTATACTCCACATCCTAGATTTAGCTTTGTTATATCTTGATATTGACCATGTTAAACTTACTCAATTTTTTTGACAACCATTCCTACTTTAGACTTAACATATGTACATCCTAGCTCTTACACAGATTTTTAATACATATTCATGCATACTTTCATTTTTATCTTTCCTAGTTTAGACTTGATTGTATCTCTATGCTTATTCTATTCAATGGCATTTAAATATGCCATTACTCTTTGGCTCTATGCCACTTCTATGCACAGTATGTATGCTTTGGACATGCGTCCATGTCCTTGTGTGTGCCTTTATGATTGTGTATGTGGAAATTTGAACATGTCCTTCTATGTGGGTCTAAGGAAACTTGATTTTTAATTGCGTATGTGGACATTTTAGCATGTCCTTGTATGTCTTGTTTTCTAAAATTTAGTGGCATATTCCCATGTCCTTTGTATTCTGGCCCCTTGGCCTACTTTGCATGCCTCATGTGTTTTGTATGTATGCTTTCTTATATACATCATGACCATGACACTTATATTTGATTATTATAAACACCAATTTTATATGACATAGGGGACCTCATGCATCTCCATTTCCTACTTGGGTGTCATGATGGACATCATGCCCCATCCCCCTTGGTAGCTACTTAGTTTTACTCAAATTTACTATTCCATACATTATTATATCTATCTTGACACCCTTGTGAATTATAGACATGCCATACATCTTACATCATATACTTATGCTTAGATTATCCTACGTTATGATGTTATGCATGCACATTATATTGTATTATTATGTAATCATCATATATGCTCTGGCTAACACACATCTTGTAGAGCTCTTCTTTTTAGGATAGTTCTTGCATTGGTTCAGTAACTCCCCTTAAAAAAAAGAGGGCATTTATAAGGGTTTATTATAGATATCAAGATCCTATATTGCACTCATAGTATATGGGCTTAGATTACAAAAAATCAGACTCAATAAAACATAATGAGAAAATAATGACCCAAAAAGTAGTACAGTTGCATAAAAATTAGACCATAAGGACACTAGCACCCAAATTAGGACATTAAAACCACATTTATAATAATGGAACTACTATCCAAAACATGGCACTATTATCTAGTAGCCTCAATTTTAGAAAAAAAACCTAGACTAGCTAGAAAACTATAGGTACAGTATAAGTTTGCATAAATGTAGTTATAGATTTATCAACTTTGCTCATATTCATACTAGTTCAACTCTGATTCATATTAGTTTGCTTGAACTAGGGGTATCATGGGTGGCATGACCATTCCCATATTTAGTTTAGATACCTAGATACAAATTATTACAAATCAGTCTAAAATCCATATGCTCATAAATCAACTTTGGGGGCATTTGCACAACACATTATTTTTGTATGCTCACTTACACACCAGTTGATTAGGTAAAATGATCTATGTAATTATATATGTTATATACAACTGACATCATATTCTAGGTCACACATCAGTTTAATGCCTTACTCCGTCTATAGTGGTTGGCAATCCTGAATGGCCTAGAGCTACCTAATGTACCTAAGTGGTCATAGAGCTGACATACCTAGTTAGATATTTCTAGTTACTTCACATAATTTATTTTCATATACATCTATTATACATGGGTGGGAAATGATGAAGTCATATCCTAATTGAGTTATTTAGCTAACTAGATGAGAGAGTTAGATAAACCACCAGTCTAATCTAAGTTATTCACATATCATGATCCACTAAGCAGGGGTGGGAAGTGATGGAGTCAAAATTAGATTGAGTTCTTGAGCCACCCACACATTAGGATTGAGCAAACTATCAGCTCAGTCCAAGATTTTCATGGATAGGTCACTATATAAATACACACACATAGGTTATCACTAGGTTTATGCATCAGTTCATGTACTAGTGAGGTGTGTTCATTTATTTCCTCTCTCTTATCTCTTTACTTAGTTTTACTTAGTTTTACTTCTTTACTTAGTTTAGTCTTTACTTTTGATATCTCTTAAGTAAGGACTAATTTGTGCACATTTCACTTGTAAGACATGCATTAGATCATGTTTCACATATTAAGACCTAGCTTCACATACTCAGACCTAGCTTCACAGGCTTCACCTCTTAGGTAAGTCTAGGTATATTTCTTTTTCTTTTATCCTAGTCATTTCAATTTAATACATTTCTAGAATAAAAGGGGGGGAAATGTAATCCCCCAAAAGAGGTATTTGAGTGTTAAGAGTGCTCATTGAGACTACCTATCCCTATCCTAGCCCAAAACCTATCATAAAGCCTATTATCACACTTATCCAACCTTTGTGCATTCCACATGCATCCCTAGTTAGCCCTAAAGTAGTCATAAACCCTCATTTCTTAATCCTGACCCTTCATGCCTAGTGTTTTATCAATTGGACACTAGTGACATAATAATGACACTAGTTCCACATGGCATGAGTGTCCCAAAAATGGTGTTAATGTCTTTTACCTCTCTTTTCCTAAAACATAAATATTTTCAAAACTAGAACCTCCTAGGGTCGGCCTATACCTCTTTTATCACCTGTATAAGCATCAAAATAGTATAAATACATGAATTTTATCCCTCTAACCACTAGATGGAAATCAAATTAAAAATACACATTCAAAATTAGAACAAGTTGTGCACAATTAAGGTTATCAATCCCTACTATTCACTACTTCATTCTACCATCTATAGAAGTTCTAAGCTCAAATTACCTAGATTTCTAGTCTCGAGCACATTCAAGGCACTCAAGGCCACTATCATACTAGCTTCACTTGTGCTTACCCCAACACTTAAGTGGGGAGAACTACATTAGGCTTGATCCCTCCTTAGAGTAATGGTATGTAGGCAATTCTCTTTATAGTGGGGTGTTGAGGATGTCTAGCCTACCCTACTAACAAACACGCTTTTCAGCTCATGTCAACCGAATGTCCAAGATACATGGAGGATTAGGGTTTTCTCACTAAATAATTCATTACAAAAAAATATAAGGTTTCAAGGCTCATGCACATAAGAACAATCCTTAGAGATCTAGACACATGCACCCAAAAGCTCAGGTCAGTCCTGCACAAAGAACACTACCACCATATCAAGACACTACCGACAGAGTTCCAATAATGGAACTATTGTCCAATTATGGCATTGCTATCCATGAGGGATTATAACACTAGGATCTAATTTATAACACTCGGACCAACTTCCACCTCAGTTTTTAGCACCTAGATCACCCATCTCAATTATTTTCTAGCTAAGTTCTTGATTGCACTATTTATTACCTTTTTTTAGAAAAGTAAAAGCTAGTCAATTCTATAAAAAATAAGTGGTTATATTTATTACATATTATTTCCCTAATTTAACATACTCATCTCTTTAAAAAATGTAGGATTTACACTTTTTAAGTCTTAAAAAATTAAAATAAGGAACAAAATTATGATTATTTTGAGGTAAGATGATGGGATATTGACTTGCCATTTGTAAGATATGATTTTGCATTTGGAACATTTAGAATTTATTAGTACTTTACATAACATTAATTTGTTAAATAAATTGTGCAATAATTTGTGTTGTATCAATAATTGTATTTTGATTATTACGAGGGAGTGGAGTCCCTGTTTTGGTAGGAAAAGCATTCCCTAGATTAGTGATGGGAGGATTGCCTCAAGGGGGGTTTCCAAGGTTAGTATCAGTTACTCTAATGGTGAATTAAGGAATTTTGGATAAATTACCATTCATTTTAAGATTATAAATGGTATTATCATCTAGGTTTTTGAAGATATGGGAATCTACTAGATCATCATTTTGATTGATTTGAACCATGTTGTAATCGATAGATCTAAATGGTTATTGGGCATAATTGCGCCATGAAGTTTGTTCTTCTTTGGTGGAAAAAGTAGGAAGGAAATAATAACCCATGCCAAATTTAAATGGGTTAAGACTATCATGAAAGATTATAATAGTTGATTTTATGATGTTAAAGTGGATTGGAGACTTCATAGGGTATGTGAGTGATTACAAGAAATGAATGTTATTATCCAATTTATTAAAGTATAAAATGTACTAAATCGACCATGGTTGACGTAGTTTTATAGACATTAATGACAAACTATATTGAGTTTAGTTAATGTAGTCAGTAAAGGGTACAATAATCATAAATAATAACCATAAAATGTACTATATAGATTATGGTTAATGTAGTCATAGAGATAAAATTGTAAGGATAAATCTATATCAAGCTTGGTCGATGTAATTAATTCTAGTAAAATTTAATAGTGTCAAGAATAATAAATGTATTAAAACAAGCTTGGTTGATGTAGTCAAATCTGGAGAAAAAATGTCAATATTTTGAATCAATTATGTCATTCATGGTCGATATAGCTTGATAAAAAAGGTAAATGTTTTGAAAGTAAACTCAGTAGAATATATTGAACTTGGTAAATATAGTCTATTCACACACAAAAAACTATATCAATGTCGGTTGATGTATTTAGAACACACAACACATAAGTATATCAATGCTAGTTAATAAAGTATACAATACAAAATATAGTAGCAAATAGCAAATTACAATTTAACTAATTTTTATAACTATTTATCCAAAATGAAGATCAAGTAGATGTGCTAAAAGGATATGATCGATTTGTAGGCTCTCAAATATACTCATTTTTTCTATTGGATAGTGTCAACCAAATATTTCAGAGCACTGACAATGGAAGAAGTGTCATTCTCATATCCCACTACACCTAGTTTCAAGGGTAAGTTGAGAATAAATTCTTGGTGTTAACCACTAACTGGTGCACTACAGAATCAGAAATATGGTTCGCTCTATAAGGTTCAATAAAAATGGTAATCCTAGATATTCCTAAATATTGTGAGGTACGTGAAAACTAAAGTCTATGTTTAGCTCTATAATATGGCTATGAGTATTGGGGCAAGCCCCTCATGCCATGATGTATGTAAACAATAGATAAGGATTGTAAATAAAACAGTAATTAACCCTTCAACATAATATCTAAAAAAGTTTGAAAATTGTCAGAACACAATTTATATAGAAAGTCAAAAATGAGACAATAAAAGGCAAAAATCAATTTGTAGCTTTTAATGAATGAAAATAAATAGGTAATTAACTTGAAAGTAAATGTTTGATTAGTTACTAAAAAGGAAAGTTAATTGCCTTGCTTATGCTAAAAACAAAAACACATAGAACTATATCGATATAGGTCGATGTAGTTTGTTTAGACAATATAAACAAAGTAAATTGGATCAGATAGGGTTGATATAGTTTACTAAAAATAAATGTAAACACATAACTGTATCAACCAGGGTCGATATAGTTTTATATGAAAGAAAATGAATTTATAAGTATATCGACCTAGGTCAATATAGTTGTTCATGTAAAATTAATTTTGATAAAATGTAAAATTTAATATAAATTTTATTTTATGGAATTAATTATAAATTAAAACTATATCAGACTAGGTTGATAAAGTATGGCAAAGAATCATTCAGAATATATAGCTAGATTAACTTTTATCAATGTAGTTTGTTGACTAAGAATAATTTAGATCTAAGTGTTTAAACTGGATCATCCTCATGTGTTAGAATAGCCTACTAATACTATATCAACATGTGTCTGTGTAGTTTCTTGTAAAATGCACAAAAATTAGACTATATCAACTTGGGTCGATATAGTTTGCAAAAAAGACAAAAAAATTTGAGAAATAATACTAGATTGGGCTTGGCTGATATAGTTAGTTGATTAAAAGATGTATAAAATTAAACTAGATTGCCTTGCATCAATGTATCCTATTAAAAAACATAGGTAATTAGAATGGTATCAGCCCACACCAATGTTTTTTTCTTGAAAATATATAGAAGTTTGACTAGATCGACCTGTCTCTATGTAGTCTATTGAAAAATACATAGAGATAAAATTATATCGACTTGCATCAATATAGTTTGTTAAAGGAGAAAAATCAATGGTTAATTCATATTGGGTTCACCATAATGTATGCAATGAGCTAGGATTAACCTACAAATTATGTTAGGTTGTGGAGCTAAAAGCTTCACTGATGCAAACAGGGAAGGAGGTTGTTGAAGTTGTAGAGGTTGCTGAGTTGCAGAACAAATTGCAAGGTAACCGATGTCGGTCTAATCAATCGACGTTGGTCATATTACAGTGCAGAAGCAACTGACGTCGGTTATGAGTCGGCCGACATCGGTCATGAAGGAGCCGACATCGGCAACCTATGTGTGCATGTAGTTTGCATGAGGGTTTCGGACTGGTCTATTTTTGGACAGTCAATTTGCATGTAAAGACTTAATTTAGTCTTGGAGTTGCGATTCTAATTATTGTAATTAAGAAAGTCTAATTATTGTATGCATGAGATCTATATAATAGACTCATGGGTTGTATTGTAAAAGTGTGCTAGAAAGCCATTGTGCTTGAAGAGAGAGCAAGAGTAGCTCCTCCTAGTTCCAAAGGGGTGTTGAGTGTGTATGATTAGGGAGAGTTTCAGGTTGTGCAAGTTCTACTAGGAGATCCACTGGGGTACTGGTTAAAAAATCATGAGGACTTGGTGAGGCAAGGACAAGGGTTCTTCAGGGTGTAGAGATATCTACATGGTAAGTAAGGTCTGTTGATTTACAGGTGGCAGCAAGAGAAGGGAAGATCTACTTGGAGTACGGTTGTGTACTTGGTGTACTGGCAGTGTTGTTACTGACTGGTGGAGGTGAACAACAACTCTATATTGGAGTTGATTGTTGTGACCGTGATTGAGAGAGTGAACTGTTGAATGAGAATTACAGGTGAACCCTAGAAGTGTGGGAGCTCTAGAGGTGTGGGAAGAAGAAGTGTGGCATCTTCTTTATTGTATTTTCTTCTGAATGAGTATTAATACAATTGGGTATTGTCTCTCATATCCTATGTTGTTTCATATTTCTAGTTACTTATTCATTCTGGTTAAATTCTGTGTTTAGTTGCTAATACAAAGGTAATCAAGTGTGCCCTTAGTGGGCAGTAGGATCCTGACAGTTGGTATCAGAGCTTTTGGTTGGGTTGACTAATAGGTGGTTCAGATCTAGTTAGTGTTTGTTGATTACAGGTTACTCACAGGGGTTTCTAATTGAGTGGGAGTATAGCAATGGCAGAAGAAAGTAAGCTACAAATGGAGAAACTGAATAGCATGAATGGTCTGATTGATGGAAAGAAAGAGTAGGTAAAGAAAGATTGTTGGTTGGTAGAAGATTAGCATGAAGAAAAGGAAGAATCAGATGTTGCAGGTGATGTAGCACAGGATGCTCTGGATAAAGTAGAATCTTGGTTTATAGATTATGTTGCCTCTTTCCATGCAGCCCAAAATAGAGCATCTTTTCATGAGTATGTCTAGGGAGACTTTGGAGAGATTTATTTAGGGGTTGGTGAGCCTTGTCAGATTGATGGCAAAGGGGAAGTGAAGCTAAAATTGTAGACGGGTAACATACAGGTGTTGAAGAAGGTCATGCAGGTTCCAGTCTTGGAGATGAGTCTAATTTCTTCAGGAAAGTTGGGTGATGAGAGATGCATAGTAACTCTCACAGCGGATGCACTTGAATTAGATGGTGGTAAGAAAGTAGGTATCCTTTATCTATCTACATATTACTAATTCACCTTCTGTTGTAGAGATGTGGCTTTGTAGGCTTGGTCACATATGTAGGAAGGGAATGCATGTTCTTAAGCGGAAGACAGATATCTTTGATAAACTTAAGAACTGGAAAGCCTTGGTGTTCATGGAGGAGATGACAGACAGAGATCAGCTGAGGGGATTGAATTATTTTGAGTAGGGTTGTGTTAATTTGAATAGGGTTTTGACCCAAAAGGAGCTCGTGGGTAAAAGTCATCGCTCACAAGTAACACACAGAGACCGACGTCGGTTAGAAAACTGACGTCGGCGTCCATACAGGGATCGACGTCAGCTATGTGTAGATCGACGTTGATGACTCAAGGACTAGTAAACACCAACGTCGATCAGGGAGACCCGACGTCAGTGATGAGGCAGTCACATGGAATCGACATCAGTCGGATGTAGACTAAGATGTGACCGACATCAGTCACTGAGACAGATTTTGGGTGGATAGCAAGCTGTCAAGGAGTCTCAAATGCCCATATGGAGGACTGAAAGGGTAAGTAAGCCTCAAATTCATCATTTCCATTCTTTACACCACTTGTTGCTCACTGATGGTCAAGAATCAGGAAGTTGTTAAAGAAGCAGAGCAAGTAGATCTAGGAAATAATGGGAGCTTGGCATGGATGAGGAATGTGATTCCTTGGAGAAGAACCAAACAGAAGTTTTTGGGTGGAGTTGCCAGCTAAAAAAAAGCACTGAGAGATGAATGGATGTTCAGGATGAAGAAGAGCGGGAATGGACACGTGAGATGGAAGGCCAGGGTATATGGTCTTGAGGAAGTTGCAGGATAGTGGTACAAGTTTGACAGGTGTATGATAAAGCATGGCTTTGGTCAAGGTCAATGTAACCATTATGTTTTCCTTATCAAGTTGGATAATGGTCGCAACATTATCTTGTTACTGTATGTGGTGTGGTTGCTTGTTATAGGGTTACACATGCAGGGAGTTTCTGAGCTAAAGGTAAAGTTAGTTCAGAGGTATGTCATGAAGAATTTGGGAGCAGTGAAATTCGTTGGCATAAGAGACATGGAAGATCACAAGTTGATCTCCAGTGGGAGCTGATGTGAAAAAGGTGTTGGCGGGATTCAATACGCAGGATGCAAAACTGATAAGCACACCAAGGGTTGGACAGTTCAAGCTGAGCTTAGAATAGTGTTCGAAATCACATGAGGTCTGGTGTAGACCTAAGTTTTCCCAAGCAGTGGGAGTTGTCAGAAAGTTTGGAGCCAATTCAGGGAAGAAGTATTGAAGAGTAGTTCAGTGGATTCTCAGGTATCTGAGATGGACTAGTAGTAGGTATACATGTGGTGCAGGGTCAAGTTCTTTTCTACATGGGTTTGTAGATACAGATGCGACAGATTACTTGGATGACAAGAGTAGCACCACAGGTTATGTGGTGGTTGGTCTTCAAGATTGAGCTTGAAGAGGGATACAAGCTAGGGAACAAATTAGACGGTGTACAAGTATAGGTACAGTGCAGTTGTTTATCTCCAAGTGGGATATTGTTAAGTTGTGGAGCTAAAAGCTTCACTAATGCAAACAGGGAAGGAGGTTGTTGAAGTTGCAGAGGTTGCTAAGTTGTAGAACAAATTGCAAGGCAACCGACATCAGTCATATTACAGTGCAGAAGCAACTGACATCGGTTATGAGTTAGCTGACATCGGTCATGAAGGAGCCGACGTCGGCAACCTGTGTGTACATGCAGTTTTCATGCGGGTTCCAGACTAGTCTATTTTTAGACAGTCAATTTGCATGCAAAGACTTAATTTAGTCTTGGAGTTGCGAGTCTAATTATTGTAATTAAGAAAGTCTAATTATTGTATGCATGAGATCTATATAATAGACTCATGGGTTATATTGTAAAAGTGTGTTAGAAAGCCATTGTGCTTGAAGAGAGAGCAAGAGTAGCTCTTCCTAGTTCCAAAGGGGTGTTGAGTGTGTATGATCAGGGAGAGTTGCAAGTTGTGCAAGTTCTACTAGGAGATCCACCAGGGTACTGGTTGAAGAATCATGAGGACTTGGTGAGGCAAGGACAAGGGTTCTTTAGGGTGTAGAGATATCTACATGGTAAGGTATGTTGATTTGCAGGTGGTAGCAAGAGAAGGGAAGATCTACTGGGAGTATGGTTGTGTACTTGGTGTATAGACAGCGTTGTTACTGACTAGTGGAGGTGAACAACAACTCTGTATTAGAGTTGATTGTTGTGACCGTGATTGAGAGAGTGAACTATTGAAGGAGAATTACAGGTGAACCCTAGAAGTGTGGGAGCTCTAGAGGTGTGGGAAGAAGAAGTGTGGCATCTTCTTTATTGTATTTTCTTCTGAATGAGTATTAATACAATTGGGTATTGTCTCTCATATCCTGTGTTGTTTCATATTTCTAGTTACTTTATTCATTCTGGTTAAATTCCGTGTTTAGTTGCTAATACAAAGGTAATCAAGTGTGCCCTTAGTGGGCAGTAGGATCCTGACAAATTATCCTATTTAAGATATATAGACTTAGAGAAGGTAAATAAAATAGAGCTTGTTAGGTACTTAGTTATATTAAGGCATGACAAAATGGATCTGCTAAACCTAGCTAGAGAAGAACTTATAATAAAACATCAACAAAGAGGGTTATAAAGCCTCTAGGTAATCAATATAATGGAATAACCCTAAATAGGTCTTCTAATGTTAATCTAATCTAGTATTATCTAGCTAACAACTCAAACAAAATGGATGATTAAACTAAAAAGAGGTAAGAAACCATAATAGGTAAATGGGGCCCTAGCTCACCTAAAGTGGGAAATGATAGGTTTAAAAAAACCTATAGCCACACTAAGTATAAGTGTAGAGGATATTCAAACAAGGATTTATACATTAAAATTTATTAATTATGCAATATCTATCTATAAAATGAAAGACCAAGGCTTAGAAATACTTACCTTGAATATAACCTATTGAGCCTCAATTTCCCCCTTAGCCAATGGTGCTTGACAAGAGATTGTTGTCTATAAAGATCATAATGGATGAATCAATCTCTAGGCTAAACAGACTCCTCGTATTTCATATAAGACTCTGTAAGACAAGTTTTTTCCTCCAAGGTAATGGCTTCTCCAAATGTAAACTTAAGCATAATTATGAGTAATAATAGTGTGAAAATGAATCCTCTATATTGGATTGAAATGGGACTTGTATTTATAGTGATAAATGATCCTAACCCCTTTTTGGAGTTTTAGTTAATGATATCAACCCACCTCAATGTAGATTAATAGTTATCGTTTAACTTCAAACTAGGTCAACTTGTGCTAACTTTGTTGTGAAGCATGAGTCATGACTTTCAGACTACATCGAGCTAGACTGACCTAGTTTGAATTTTAGTAGGATGTATAATATACTATATCAACTTGGGCCATTATAGTCAGAAAAGATAGGTTTTGGCTTAGTTAGAGGCTATGAGTAAGAAGATTCCTTAGGGGAATTAAGTTTTGGAGAAGTGTAGTGGATATGGATATGATAGATAAACAAAAATGTCTCTCATAAAGCACCATTAGTCTGGCCAAGCCTTTCTTGATGTACCCTTTAAGGCTTGCACTCAAAGAGATTAAAACTCAACAATTTATTTCAAGAGAGAAAGTGTCAATAAATGATAAAGTTTAAAAATATTATGTGTATATAATGTGTGCATGATATAATTTAAACAACAATAACACTATCCCACTACATGGAAAATCAATCATGATAAAATCCATATAATAGGGGTTGAATCAACATTCCTAATAAAAATTTCCCTTTTTATAGACAAGTAAATGTAGCCAATATATTTAGAACTTCATTTACTGTTAAGTTTTGGAGCTAAAAGCTTCACTATTATGCAAATGTGGAGGTTGTTGGGCTTAGCCAGTAATCAACATTAGCAGTATCACTGGCATCGGTTAGGCATAGATCATATTAGACTGACATCAGTCAGGGATCGACTGACGTCGATCATATGCAAATTGACAGCGATCGGCGTTGGTCACCTGTGTGTGTGCGTTTGCATGCGTTTCTAGAATTAGATTTGTTTTAATTTTAGGAGGACAGAGTGTTTGCATGTAAAGACTAATTTTATTCTTGAGTCTATGTTCTGTATATAGTCATCTTAATGATTTCCATGAAATTGTAAATTAGTTAAATTCAATCAAAATAGTTTTTGATGATGAAATTAAGGCTCTCTTAATCTTATGCTCTTTACATGAAAGCTGGCATAGCTTGGTAATGGCAATTAGTAATACTACATCTGCTTCAAATATCTTGAAAGTTGGTGATGTTGTTAGTGTAATCTTGAATGAAGAAATTCACAAGAAAAGCACAGGGAAAATATTAGGTAATGCTTTAAGTATTGAAAGCAGGGGAAGACAAAGAGAGAAGGGAAAGCAAAGGAAATCAAGGTCAAAGATGGGAAGGAGATCCAAATCCAAAAATGCAAGTATAATTTGTTGGAATTGTGGAAAGAAAGGGCGTGCAAAGAAAGACTGTTGGTTGAATGATAACAAAGAAAATCAGCAAGAAGGTAATAAGGAAGCAAATGTTGCAGGTATTGTTGCATAGGATGCTCTTATATTTTCTTTGGATAGTCAAGTAGAATCATGGGTTTTAGATTCTGGTGCTTCTTTCCATGCAACCCCAAATAGAAAATTTTTCAATGATTATGTCCATAGAGATTTTGGAAAAGTTTATTTAGGGGATGGTGAGCCTTGTCAAATTGTTGGCAAAGGAAAAGTGAAGCTAAAATTGTAGAATGGCAATACATGGGTGTTGAAAGATGTCATGCATGTACCCATCTTAAAGAGGAATCTAATTTCTATAGAAAAGTTGGGTGATGAGGGTTGCATAGTAACTCTCACAATGGAATCTTGGAAAGTTTTCAAGGGTGCACTTGTATTAGCAAGAGGTAAGAGAGTAGGTACATTTTATCTATCTACTTGTGTTACTGATTATTCTCCTTTTGTTTTATCTACTTCAGATGTAGATGCAAAGATGTGGCACTATAGGCTTGGTCACATGAGTGAGAAGGGAATGAATGTTCTTAAGTCAAAAGATAATCTTTCAGATTTGAAAAGCATAGATCTAGATTTCTGTGATCATTGTACTTTTGGGAAATAGAAGAAAGTGAGATTTCTCAAGACTGGGTCAACAAAGAAGGAGCACAAGTTGGAGCTTGTTCACACAGATGTGTGGGGACCAGCTCAGGTAGCTTTTATTGAAGGATCACAGTATTATGTTTCTTTCATTGATGATGCTACAAGAAAGGTATGGGTTTATTTCATAAAGAGGAAATATGATGTTTTTGACACATTTAAGAAATGGAAAGCTTTGGTTGAGAATGAAATAGGTTTGAGATTGAAGTGCCTTAGATCTGACAATGGTGGTGAGTATTGCAGCAATAAATTCAACTGTTACTATTCTATGAGTGAAATATGCAGGGAAAGGATGGTTCCAAGGACACCTCAGTAAAATGGAGTTGCTGAAAGGATGAATAGAACAATAATGGAGCATGCACGGAGTATGAGGTTGCATGATGGTTTGCCCTTAAAGTTATGGGCAGAAGCTGTAGATACTGTGGTTTACCTGATTAATAGAGGACCTTCTACTGCTCTGGATGGTGGAATTCTAGAAGAAGCTTGGACAGGTAAAAAGGTAGATCTTTCATTTCTCAAAGTTTTTCATTTTGAAGCTTTTTTGCACGTTGATAAATAAAATTAAAAGAAGCTGGATGCTAAATTTATGCGGTGCACTTTCATTGGTTATGGCTTTGGAGATTTCAGATTCTGATTGTGGAATTTAGAAACTAACAAAATTATTAGAAGCCGTGATGTAGTTTTCAATGAGAAGGTGATGTACAGTGATCAGCTCAAGAGGCTGAATAATTTTGAGTAGGGCAATCTTGATTTGGATGAGGTAATGATCCAAAATGAGCTCACAGGTAAAAATCATCACTCACAAGAAAACACAGAGACCGATGTCGATCAAGTAACTGACATTGGTGGTCAAGCAGGAACTGACTTTGGTCAGACAGTAACTGACGTTGATCAGGTCGGTCAAGTGGAACTGACATCGGTCAGGTGCAGACTGAGAGTTGGCTGGGATTGGTCACTGATAGAGAATTTCGACAGACAGCAAGCTATAAATGAGTCTCAAATGCCCATAAAGAGGACTGAAAGGGTGAGTAAACCTCCAATTAATTATTCCCCTTCTTTATACTACATGTTGCTCACTGATAGTGGAGAACTAGAAAGTTTTGATGAGGCAATGCAGGTAGAATCCAAAAAATAGTGGGAGCATGGCATGAATGAGGAAATTGATTCCTTGAAAAAGAACCAAACGTGGGATTTGGTTGAGTTGCCAGCCAAAAAGAAAGCACTGAAAAACAAATGGCTATACAGGTTAAAGGAAGGAGAGAATGGACAAATGAGACATAAAGCCAAGTTAGTAGTAAAGGGATTTGTATAGAAACCAGGTATTGAGTTTGGTGAATCTTTTCTCCTGTAATAAAGATGACTTCTATTCAGACTGTATTGTCTTTAGTTGCTATTGAGGATTTACATCTTGAGCAGCTTGATGTTAAGACAACATTTTATCATGGAGATTTGGATGAAGAGATATATATGGATCAGCCGAAAGATTTTGAGGTCAAAGGTAAGGATAAACTTGTGTGCAGGTTGAAGAAAAGCTTATATGGTCTTAAGCAAGCTCCAAGACAATGGTATTTAAAGTTTGACAGGTTTATGACAGAGCAAGGCTTTAGTAAATGTCAATCTGACCATTGTGTTTATTTTACCAGATTGAATAATGGTAGTTATATTATCATGTTGTTGTATGTAGTGTATATGCTTGTTGTAGGGTCACACATGCAGGGAATTACTGAGCTAAAGGTAAAATTAGCTCACACATTTGCCATGAAGGATTTAGGAGTAGCAAAGAAAATCCTCGGCATGAGTATTAAGAGAGACAGGAAAAATCATAAGTTGATTTTGTCTCAAAAGGATTATGTGAATAAGGTGTTGGAGAGGTTTTATATACAGGATGCAAAATCGGTAAGCACACCTATGACTGGACACTTCAAGTTGAGCAAAGAACAGTGTCCTAAATCACATGATGAGGTTGAGTACATAAGCAAAGTTCCATATGCTTCAGCAGTTGGGAGCTTAATCTATGCAATGGTATATACTAGACCTAATATTGCCCAAGCAGTGGGAGTTGTCAACAAGTTTATGGCCAATCCAGGAAAGGAACACTGGAAAGCAGTTCAGTGGATTCTCAGATATCTGAGAGGGACTAGCAGTAGTGATGGGGAATCAAGAACAACAAACAGCTCTGATCCCACTTGTCAGGATCCTGCTCCTCAATAAGAGCACAATATGATTACTTTGTATAAGCAACTAAACATGCGGAATTAACCAGAAGCAATAAGTAACTAGAATTCACAAATGACACAGAATATGAGAGACAACATAATCTGTATTAATACTCATCCAAAAAAGAATACAATGAAGAGACGCCACACTCTTCCACACCTTTCAGGCTTCCCACACCAAGTGCACAGTAATTTTCCTTCAAGAGTTCACTCTCCTACCAAAAATGGTCCCAACACACAACTCAAACACAGAGTTGGTGTTCACCTCCAACCAATCAGTAATAACACTGCCAGTACACAAGTACTCAAAGTACTTCAAGTAGATCTCCCATGAACTTGCAACAACCTACAACTCAAATGATCTTACTTACACATATAGATCTACCATGAACTTGCAACAACCTACAATTCAAATGATCTTACAATTGGAAGGATCTACCTTGCCTTCCTCTATTGCTCTAATTACAATACATGCCAATGGGTCTATAAATAGATCCTATACTAAACAATAACTTAGACTTAATCTACAATAATTAGACACGTAGCTCAAGACTCAAAAATAGCCTTTACATGCAAACAATCGGTTCAACAAACTAACTGTTCATGCAACGAACAGTTTTGGGACCGCACAGGTGACCGACATCAGTCCCTATTTGTCTAGAGGTGATCGACGTCGACCGACTCCTGCCGATGTCAGTTTTTCTTCTGTTCACCCCTGACCAACTCAGTTGCATTATCAATGCCAGTATACCTGGAACTTAGCAAGCTCCTCCATGTTTGCATATAGTTGAAGCTTTTAGCTCCACAACCTAACAATCTCCCACTTGGAGATAAACAACTACAATTGTACCTATACATGTACATCATCTAGTTTATTTCTTGGCTGTGTATCCCTCTTCAAGATCACTCTTAAAGACCAACCACCACAAATCCTGTGGTGCACCTCCTGTCATCCAAATCACCTGCCACATCTGCATCTACAAACCCATGTAAAGAAGTGCTTGACCCTGCATAGCATGTATACCTACTGTTGGTCCCTCTCAGATATCTGAGAATCCACTGAACTGCCCTCCAGTGCTTCTTTCTCGGATTGACCCCAAACTTGTTGACAACTCCCACTGCTTGGGAAATCTCAAGTTTAGTACATATGTACTCAACCTCATCATGTGAATCAGGACACTGTTCATAGAATTGTCCAACCATCGGCGTGTTAACCGGTTTCACACAATCATCTAGAGACAGAATCAACCTATGACCTTTCATGTCTCTAGAACACACTCATGCCAAAGAATCTTGCTGCTCCCAGATTCCTCATGACACACCTCTGAACTAACTTTACCTTTAGTTCAGTAACTCCCTGTATGTGTAACTCTGCAACAAGCACACAATACAATAACAGGATAATGTAGCTAATATTATCCAACCTGGTAAAGAGAAACACAATGGTCAAACCTCCATTGTCCTGCAGCTTACTCAAGACCATATACCCTGGCCTTCCGTCTCACGTATCCATTCCCACTCTTCTTTATCCTGAACATCCATTCATTTCTCAGTGCTTTCTTCCAGCTGGCAACTACACCAAAAAACTCTCATTTGGTTCTTCTCCGATGAATCACATCCTTCATCCATGCCAAGCTCCCACTATTTCCTAAATTCTACCTGCTCTGCTTCTTTAATAACTTCCTGGTTTTTGACCATCAGTGAGCAACAAGTAGTGTAAAGAAGGGAAATGACAAATTTGAGGCTTACTTACCCTTTAAGTCCTCCATATGGGTGCTTGAGACTCCCTGACAGCTTGTTGTCCACCCAAAATCCATCTCAGTGACCGATGCCAGTCACATCTCAGTCTGCACCTGATCGATGTCAGTTCCATGTGACTGCCTCATCACCGATGTCAGTTCCCCCTGACTGATGCCAGTGTTTATCTATCCAGAGTCACCGATATCAGGATGCACATAGATGATGTCGATCCCTGTCTAGTTGCCAATGTCAGTTTTCTAACCGATGTCGGTCTTTGTGTTTTACTTGTGAGCGATGACTTCTACCCATGAGCTCCTTTTGGATCAAAGCCTTGTCCATATCAACCTTGCTCTACTCAAAATTCTTTAGTCCCTTGCACTGATCTCTGTCTGTCACCTTCTCCTTGAAAACCAAGTCTTTCCTGTTCTTGTCATGAACATCAGATTTCTAAAGAAATGTCACTTTCTTCTTTTGCTTACAGAAATATCGATATATGCTTTTCAAATCTAAAAGCATACCCTTTGACTCAAGAACATGCATCCCCTTCTTATTCATGTGACCAAGCTTATTATGCCACATCTTCGAATCTACAGTTGAAGTAGATAAACTAGAAAGAGAATCAGTAATACAAGTAGATAGATAAAGCATACCTACTTTTTTACCTCTTGCTACAACAAGTGCACCCTTGGTAACCTTCCAAGAGTCCGCTATGAGAGTTATGTGCAACCCTCATCACCCAAACTTCCTACAAAAATCAAATTCTACTTCAGGACTAGGATATGCATGACCTCCTTCAACACCCATGTGTTGCCCATCTGTAATTTCAGCTTCACTTTCCCTTTCTTAACCATTTGACAAGGCTTACCATCCCCTAAATAAATTTCTCTAAAGTCTCCCTGGACATACTCATGAAAAAATTCCCTATTTGGGGATGCATGGAAAGAGGCACCAGAATCTAAAACCCAAGATTCTACTTTATCCAAGGAACATACCAGAGCATCCTGTGCAACAATACCTGCATCACCTTCTTCTTCAATTCCTTCTTGCTGATCTTCACCCAACCAACAATCTTTTTTTTTGTGCCCTGTCTTTCCACAAATCTAGCAGATAATCCTACCATACCTGGATTTGGATCTCCTACCTATCTTTGACTTGATTTCCCATGCTCGATCTTCTCTCTTTGTCTTTCTCTGCTTTTAACACTCAAAGCATTCCCTGATGATTCACCTGTGCTTTTCTTTCAACTTTATTCATTCAAAATTACACTCACAACATCATCCACTTTTAAGATTTTTGAAGTAGACGTAGTATTACTAACTACCATTACCAAACTCTCCCAACTTTCAAGTAATGAGCATAAGATTAAGAGAGCCTTAATTTCATCATCAAAAACAATATTGACTGAATTTAACTAGTTTACCAAACCATGGAAATTACTCAGATGACTATGAACAGATCCACCTTCCAACATTTGCAAATTAAATAATTACTTCATAAAAAATACCTTATTTGAAGCTGAGGGTTTTTCATATAAATTTGCCAAAGATTCCATCAACTCTACCGTTGTCTTAGCCTGTGATAAGTTGGAAATCACAGACGATGCAAGGCTCAACCTTATAGATCCCAGAGCCTTTCGATCAAGAACCTCCCATTCTTCAACCTTCATATCTGTGGGCTTGCATGCAACCCCACTCAACAGTAAGTACATATTTTTCTAATACAGATAATCTTCTATCTGCATCCTCCATAATTGATAGTTCTTACCATTAAACTTCTCCATTCGTAGCTTACTTTCTTCTGCCATTGCTATACTCTCACTCAAACATAAACCCCTGTGAGTAACCTGTAATCAACACACACTAACCAGATCTAAAACACCTGTTAGTAACCCAACCAAAAGCTCTGATACTAGTTGATGGAGAATCAAGAAAAACAAACAGCTCTGATCCCACTTGTCAGGATCTTGCTCCTCAATAAGAGCACAATATGATTACTTTGTATAAGCAATTAAACATGTGGAATTAACCAGAAGCAATAAGTAACTAGAATTCATAAATGACACAAAATATGAGAGACAACATAATCTGTATTAATACTCATCCAAAAAAGAATACAATGAAGAGACACCACACTCTTCCACACCTTTCAAGCTTCCCACACCAAGTGTACAGTAATTCTCCTTCAAGATTTCACTCTCCTACTAAAAACGGTCCCAACACACAACTCAAACACATGGTTGGTGTTCACCTCCAACTAGTTAGTAATAACACTACCAGTATACAAGTACTCAAAGCACTTCAAGTAGATCTCCCATGAACTTGCAACAACCTGCAACTCAAATAATCTTACTTACACATGTAGATCTACCATGAACTTGTAACAACCTACAATTCAAATAATCTTACAATTGGAAGGATCTACCTTGCCTTCCTCTATTGCTCTAATTCAATACATGCCAATGGGTCTATAAATAGATCCCATACTAAACAATAACTTAGACTTAATTTACAATAATTAGACACACAGCTCAAGACTCAAAAATAGCCTTTACATGCAAACAATCGGTTCAACAAACTAATTGTTCATGCAATAAACAGTTCTAGAACCGCACAGGCGATCGACGTTGGTCCCTGTCTGTCTGGAGGTGACCAACATCAGTCGACTCCTACCGATGTCAGTTTCCCTTCTGTTCACCCCTGACCGATGCCAGTTGCGTTGCCGACGCCGGTATACCTGGAACTCAGCAACCTCCTCCATGTTTGCATACAGTTGAAGCTTTTATCTCCACAACCTAACAAGCAGGTATTTATGCTATGCAGGGTCAAACACTTTTCTACATGGGTATGTAGATTCGGATATGGCAGGTGACTTGGATGGCAGGAGAAGCACCACAAGATATGTGTTCACTATTGGTGGAATGGTGGTCAGCTGAATTTCAAAGTTGTAGAAGGTTGTTGCCCTGTCTACTACAGAGGTAGAATACATTGCAGTCACAGAGACTAGCAAGGAAATGATATAGATGACACGGTTCATGGAAGAGTTGGGAAAAGAGCAAGAGAGTTGTAGATTGTATAGTGATAGTCAAAGTGCAATTCATTTGGCAAAGAATTTAGCCTTTCATTCAAGAAGCAAACATATACAGCTTAGGTACCACTTCATTAGACAGGTATTGGAGGATGGACAGTTGAAGCTGGAAAAGATCCATACGGATAAGAACCCTGCAGATATGTTAACAAAGATGGTAACAAAGGAGAAGTTGAATCTTCATTCAACTTTTGTTGGTCTTCAAGATTGAACTTGAAGAGGGAGAAACAAGCTAGAGAAATAAGACAGAGGATGTTGCTATACAAGTACAGGTGCAGCTGTTTATCTCCAAGTGGGAGATTGTTAAGTTATGGAGCTAAAAGCTTTATTGTTATGCAAATGTGGAGGTTGCTGGGCTTAGCCAGTAATCGGCATCGATAGTATTGCTGAAATCAATCAGGCATGGATCAGATCAGAATGACATCGGTCAGGGATCAGCTGACATCGATCATATGCAGATCGACAGCGACTGGCGTCGGTCACCTGTGTGTGTGCATTTGCATGCATTTCCAGAATTAGATTTATTCTAATTTTAGGAGAACAGAGTGTTTGCATGTAAAGACTAATTTTAGTCTTGAGTCTATGTTTCTAATTATTGTATGCCTTGGATCCTATTTAAGAGACCCATGGGGCAGTATTGTAAGCAAGCAAGTAAGCAAGGTCAATTAGATCTGCAAGGTGAAAGATCAAGAAGATCAGCTGAAGCAAGGGAATAACAACTCGGTTATTGAGTTGATTGTAATTGATTAAGAGAGAGAACTCTTGAGAGAAATACTGTACACCTAAGAGGTGTGGGAAGAGTTAGATTTTTTCATTGTATTCTGGAAGAGTTTAATACAAGATTGGTTGTTTCTTGTATCTCCTATTATTTGTTGTTTCTGATTTCTAGTTACTTATTACTTCTGGTTCAATTATGTGTTTAGTTGCTTATACAAAAGTAATCAATTGTACTCCAAGTTCCTAACATTTACAATTATGATATAGAGAAGATAAAAGAAGTGAAACATGATCTATTAAAATTTTGTATCTAAAATTAAGAGATAAATCTTGAAAGAAAGCATGACAAATAATTTAATATCACATTCTAGCCTCAAATAACTGAATATCAAAATATTTGATGTGATCAAGTTTCAAGTGAGGAATCAAGTGAGAATAATACTTCTATTTTGGATACCAATATTGTTACAAATTATTCCATATGATCCATCCCCATTGGTTTTAAAGAGTTGGTTGTTATATTATTTTATCAAAAATAAGGATTAATAGAGTATTAATATAATTATAAAATAGTTGAGTAAAATCAAAATGTCTAAGATATGTAATAAATAAATAGCTAATTTAAATTTTTTTCTTTTTAGAAATATGCTAAAAGGGAAAAAAACTAAAAATGAATCACTTATCTGGAACTTAGGTTTGCAGGACTAGAATAGTGACTGTGAAATTGACTATAGGGTTGTGTGATGGTGTTGTGAATCAAGAACATGGCTTTATTTTATCATAAGACAAGACCAACATGTGTTGTTATATGTAAGGTGTGCCAGCATCCTTTAGGGTTTTTTTCCTCTATGTGAATCTTGTAAGATGTGCCTTCCCCTATAGGTCTTTGTGTATGATCAGATTCATTTGATTCACTACAAGATCCATTATGTGCCTTATTCTTCACTTAAAACCCTATCTCAATGATAAAGAGGAATAAATGAAATACAATGGTGGATTAGGGTATTAGGATGAGGTTGTGCTTGACCTCAACATCCCATGTGTTGATATATGCCTACATACCAATACTCTAAATAGGGATCAAACTCTATCTAGTTCTCCCATGATATGGTAGTGTGTGTGAATTATTGGTGAAATGATATATGCTAGTGGAATCCTAATGTAATTATATGCTTAAATAATGACTTGTGACCTTGTTTTTGTATTCATACTTAGCTTAGGGATACTTGGGTTATATGTACTTAGAATTGGAAAGAACAAGTTCTTTCCTCTCAATGCATAGTTAGATAATTATGGAATTTACAATATTGGTAACCTCTTGCCTCCTACTGAATAAATGGATATAAAATGTGCTTAAATAGTGTTATTTTGAGGATTTTCTCAAATTAGGATTTTAAAATTTATGAGATGACTCATTGCGATGAATTTTAATTTGGTAAATTGGCCTAGTGGATTCAGATAATACCAACCAACAAGATTATCTTAAAGGAGCAATTTCATCTGAGCATAGAAAACTAAACTAGAAGTATGAATCTATCAAATAATGATTTTGGGCTGCTTGGAATGAGGAATAGAAAAATTTAATATCATAGTTTCATAAGAGTATGGGTCATTTGCATAGAAGTAGAGGAATATTAGTTTAAAACCATAGATTTGAGCATAGGTTAATGTGCATAAGGAGTGGTCACAAGTGCATTATTTTATCATTAAATATTGATTTCAGTGACTACATTTCCCTCCCCTTTTATTCTATTAATGCAAAAAGTGAAAGTAATAGAGTAAATGAAAGAGAGTTATACATAAGCTCATGTGTGTTGAGTAAGCTTGGATGTAGATCACACGTTGAATTATGCTTTATGGAAACCTATAATGAAACATGTATAAATTATTCATTGCTTAAGATGAAAATAAGAAAGTAAATACAAGAAAATTATAAGTAAAATAACAAGGACCAAATAAACCTTTCATGAATGCAAACCGTTGTGTTTTTTGGTGCAAAATTGATGATTAAAGAGGGTTGAACCCTTGGTGATATCTTTGTTAAAACACTTGGATTGGACTATGCATGCCCCAATCTTCATTGGTAGGATAATTTGAGCTCAAAAACTCAATATGCACTTGACTTCATAATTGCACAATTCAAGGTAGTACAGTAGTTTGGGATCCTTATATGAATTCTAATAAATCATTCTAGTATAAAAATAGTCCAAAAATATGAATCAACTCTTGTAGACAGAATAAGATTTATTTTGGTGCAAAACTAGTGCAAAAATAATATGATATGAGTCTGGTATATACAACATATAGAATGACATGAATGCCCTTCTTTTTATATAAATTGGTGTAAAATTAAGCAAGAAAGTTATCATGTGTTGTGCACATGCCCCTTATATGATATCTAGGTATATTTGAATATGATAACTGAGTAATATCAACTAAATATATGAGTAAAAACCTAAAACACAAGTCACACATGATACCCTTAATCTGATCAATATGTGTGATAATCTTGTCTATAAATCTCTAAACTATTTCTGAGTAACCACTAAAAATTGTTATGAAAATTGAGTATAGTTCTAAGAATTTTAAAAAATACTATTTTTTTATTACTAGAATGTAAGCACATTGTTTTGAATAACTATGGCCTGCATTATTATCTAAATGGCATAGTGTTGTCTAAATGAGCTTTTCTAGGCAAAACTTGAGTATTTAGTGTGATCAACTAAGTATTTATATTTTTTATCTATGTAGTGGGTTGTTGTAACTTAGTCTCTAAGGCAAGGCACCATGTATGCCCCTCTTTTGAGGCGATTTGTGAAGCATGTGTAATAACTTAGCTGAAAGAAAAATGTTATGCAAATGATGTTATAAAAATATTGAAATCTTGAGTAATAATGATAAAATTAGAGATTATGGCATCATATTGATCATTT
The DNA here is from genome assembly GCA_037957365.1 of Torreya grandis. Taxonomy (NCBI): domain Eukaryota; kingdom Viridiplantae; phylum Streptophyta; class Pinopsida; order Cupressales; family Taxaceae; genus Torreya; species Torreya grandis. The sequence continues at coordinate 1,403,378 of JARHVA010001816.1, forward strand.
GAGTAAAATACTAATGTATGATACATGTAGAACTAAACACATATAATATGATGTTTAGATATATGTTAGCAATTAGGCATCCAGTGAATTAATTATCATATATTGACTACTTGAAAATGATATAAAACTACATGAGGAAAATGCATGATATTGATCATGGCATCAGCGAACTAGGGAGATGCATGATACCTATCATAGCATCACAAATTGAGCAAACAAGAGTCATGGCCATGATGCATACATAAATAGCACATGGAAAAGCACATAAAACACAGAAGAAGGCCAATGGTTGCATATAATGGATATGTCAAAATGTCACTCACACACGTAGAAACACACAATAAGTATTAGAGACACAAACAAGGGCATGTTCAAATGTCCACAATTTAAAGATATGAATATAAACAAATCATGAAGCAAATAATGAAATAATAAAACATGATAAACATGCATGAATAAGTGAAATTGATCTATATAAGCAATGTATAACATTAGTATATTCAATAACTCAGGTATCCAGTATGCAATGTGAATTGAGTAAATATGGAAAGATGCACACAATGCACTATAATATAATAGGAATAAAAGGGATAGTCATATAATCATAAAACTTGAGTAAAAGACGCCCCGTTAAACTTGTTATCATGCACATAAGCTATTAAAGGCATGTGATTATTTTGGATTTAAGAAATTACAACATGTGCTTACTAGGATAAGAGCTCAATGTGTGACTATCTGGAAAAGAGTTGTTGGTTGTAAGTCTAGCATGCATTTTTGATTGCTTCATGTCATCTGCACTTTGTAATATTTATCGAAATAACTCATGCACTACCATATTGTTAAGGTGTGGAGCTAAAAGCTTCACCAAATGAGCAAGTTGCAGGTTGCAGGAATTACACAGTCATCGGCGTCGGTCAGGAGAGACCGACGTTGGTCAGGAGTCGACTAAGAGATGCCGACGTCGATCATGGATTGGCCGATGTCGGTCACAGGCAGATAGGCAGGGACCGATGTCGGTCACCTATGTGTCTAGAATATTATTTCTGTGGACAGAACATAATGTTTGCATGATAGGATTAAGTGTTAGTCTTAAGTCTGCATCTCTATTTTAAGTAAGACTGTTTTGAGCCCTTGATTAGGAGGTGCATCTAATGGTTGTGATTATATGCTCATGATCCCTAAAGTTATATAATAGGGATAGATCTTCATAGCTTATTGTAATTGTAGAGTAACAGTACAAGAATTGTAAATGTGAATCAATCCAAGTTGTTGGAGTTGATTTTAATTGAAAGAGAGAACTCTTGAGGGAAAGAGATCTAGAAAGAGATCTGTACATATGAGAGAGGTGTGGAAGAAAAGAAGTTTCTTCAATTGTATTCCTTCTGTAAAGAGTTTAATACAAGTTTTTAGGGTGGTTTTTTGTATTCTTATTCTTTGTTATTTCTGATTCTAGTTACTTATCATTCTGGTTTAATTTTATATTTAATTGCTTTCATATAGTAATCAACTTTTTTGGTTGATCCCCAACAAGTGGTATCAGAACTCAGGTTGACTAACAGGTGTTTTAGATCTGGTTAGTGTGTATTGATTACAAGTTACTCACAGGGATTTTTGTTTGAGTGGGAGAAGCAACGACAGAAGAAAGTAAACTAAGAATGGAGAAGTTCAATGGCAAGAATTACCAATTATGGAGAATGTAGATAGAGGATTATTTGTATCAGAAAGATCTATACTTACCGTTATGTGGAGTTTCAAGGAAGCCACAGACATGGAAGATGAAGAATGGGAAGTTCTTGATAGAAAGGCTCTTGGATCTATAAGATTGAGTCTGGCATCTACTGTGATATCTAATTTATCACAGGCAAAGTCAACGGTAGAGTTAATGACTACTTTAGCAAATTTATATGAAAAACCCTCAGCTTCAAATAAGGTATATCTTATGAAGCAGTTATTTAATTTGCAAATGCAGGAAGGTGGATCTGTATCTAATCATCTAAATGATTTCCATGGAATTGTAAATCAATTAAATTCAGTCAAAATAGTGTTTGATGATGAAATTAAAGCTCTATTAATCTTATGTTCTTTACCTGAGAGCTGGCATAGCTTGGTAATGGTAGTTAGTAATACTGCATCTGCTTCAAATATTTTAAAAGTAGATGATGTTGTTAGTGTAATCTTGAATGAAGAAATTCGTAGGAAAAGCACAGAGGAAACATCAGGGAACGCTTTAAGTTTTGAGAGCAGGAGAAGGCAAAAAAAGAAGAGCAAGAAAGGGAGATCAAGATCTAAGTCAAAGATGAGAGGTAGATCCAAATCCAAAAATGGCAGGAGGATAGCCTGCTGGAATTGTGGAAAGATAGGGCACATAAGCAAAGATTGTTGGTCAAAACCTAAAGAGGACAATCAACATGAAGGTAAAGAAGAAGCAAATGTTGTAGGTATTGCACAAGATGCTCTTATATTCTCTTTGCATAATAATATAGAATCTTGGGTTTTAGATTCTAGTGCCTCTCTTCATGCTACCCCTAATAGAGACTATTTTAGTGACTATGTCCATGGAGATTTTGGAATAGTTTATTTAGGGGATGATGAGCCTTGTAAAATTGTTGGCAAAGGAAAAGTGCAGTTGAAAATGCAGAATGCCAATACATGGGTGTTGAAAGATGTCATGCATGTTTCCAGCTAGAAGAGGAATCTGATTTTTGTAGGAAAGTTGGGGGATGAGGGTTGTATAGTAACTCTCACAGCTGAATCTTGGAAGGTGACCAAGGGTGCACTTGTATTGGCTAGAGGTAAGAGAGTAGGTACTCTCTATTTATGTAATTGTATTACTGATAATTCTCCTTCTATATTATCTACTTCAAATGTGGATGCAACGTTGTGGCACTCTTGGCTCGGCCACATGAGTGAGAAGGGAATGTCTATTTTTAAGTCAAAAGGTAAGCTTTCAGATTTGAAAAGCATAGATCTAGATTTTTGTGAGCACTGTATTTTTGGAAAACAGAAGAGGGTGAGTTTTCTCAAGACTGGGTCAACAAAGAAGAAGCACAAATTGGAGCTTGTTCACACAGACATGTGGGGATCGACTCAGGTTGCTTCTATTGGAGGATCACAGTACTATGTTTCTTTCATAGATGATGCTAAAAAAAAGGTATGGGTCTATTGTATAAAGAAGAAATCTGATGTTTTTGACACTTTTAAGATTTGAAAAGCTATGGTTGAGAATGAAATAGGCAGGAGATTGAAGTGCCTGAGATCTGACAATGGTGGTGAGTTCTGTAGCCACAAGTTTAACTGGTATTGTTATATGCATGGAATACGTAGGCAAAAGATGGTTCCAAGGACACCTCAGCAAAATGGAGTTGCTGAAAAGATGAACAGAACAATAATGGAGCATGCAAGGTGTATGAGATTGCATGCTGGTTTGCCCTTAGAGTTTTGGGTAGAAGCTATGGATATTGCAGTTTACCTGATTAATAGAGGACCCTCTATAGCTCTGGATGGTGGAATTCCAGAAGAAGCATGGATAGGTAAAAAGGTAGATCTCTCATTTCTCAAAGTTTTTGGTTGTGAAGCTTTTGTGCATGTTGATAAGGAAAATAGAAAGAAGTTGGATGCTAAGTCTATGAGGTGCACATTTATTGGTTATGGCTCTAATGATTTCGGATTCTGATTTTGGAATCTAGGAACTAACAAAATAATTAGGAGCCGTGATTTTGTTTTCAATGAAAAAGTGATGTATAGTGATCAGCTCAAGAAGCTAAATCAATCTCAGCAGAGCAATGGAGAATTGGACAAGGTGACGGTCCAAAATGAGCTCACAAAAAAGAATTATCACAGACAAGAAAACACAGAGACCAACATCTGTCAGGAAGAAACCGACATCGGCAATATAGGAACTAATGTCAGTCAGATAGTGACCGATGTCGATCAGGTAGAAACTGACGTCGGTTAGAGAGAACCGACGTCAGCCAGTTACAGGCCTGGAAGTGACCAAGGTCGGTCACTGTCAGAGAATTTGGGTGGACAGCGTGTTGTGAATGAGTCTCAGACACCCATCAGGAGGTTAGAAAGGGTAAGTAAACCTCTAATACAATATTCCCCTTCATTATTCTATTTATTGCTTACTGATGGTGGAGAACCAGAGAGTTTTGATGAAGCAATACAAGTGGAATCCAAGAATCAGTGGGAGCTAGGCATGAATGAGGAAATTTATTCCTTGAAAGAGAACCAAACATGGGATTTGGTTGAGTTTCCAGCAATAAAGAAGACACTGAAGAATAGATGGATCTACAGATTGAAGGAAGGTGAGAATGGACAGATGAGATATAAGGCCAGGTTGGTAGTGAAAGGATTTTCACAAAAACTAGGTATTCATTTTGGTGAGATTTTTTCTTCTGTAGTTAAAATGACTTCTATATGGACTGTATTGTCTTTAGTTGCTATTGAGGATTTTCATCTTGAGCAGCTTGATGTTAAGACAGCGTTTCTTCATGGAGATTTGGATGAAGAAATATATATGGATCAGCTGGAAGGGTTTGAAGTCAAAGGTAAGGAGAAACTTGTGTGCAGATTGAAGAAAAGCTTGTATGGTCTCAAGCAAGCTCCTAGATAGTGGTATCTAAGATTTGACGAGTTTATGACTGAGCATGGCTACAGTAGATGTCAATCTAACCATTGTGTTTATTTTAAGAGATTGGATAATGATAGATATATTATTTTGTTTTTGTATGTAGATGATATGCTTGTTGCAGGTTCACACATGCAGGTTATCTCTGAGCTTAAGGTGAAATTAGCTCACACATTTGCCATAAAGGATTTGGGAGTAGCAAAGAAAATCCTTGGCATAAGCATTAAGAGAGACAAAAAAAATCACAAGTTGATTTTGTCTCAATAGGATTATGTGAACAAGGTGTTGAAACGGTTCAATATGTAGGATGCAAAACTGGTAAGCACACCTTTGGCTAGACATTTCAAGTTGAGTAAAGAACAGTGTCCTAATTCACATGATGAGGTAGAGTACATGAGTAGAGTTTCATATGCTTCCGCAGTAGGGAGCTTAATGTATGCAATGGTTTGTATTAGGCCTAATATTGCCCAAGCAATGGGAGTTGTTAGTAAGTATATGGCCAATCCAGGGAAGGAACATTGGAAAGCAGTTCAGTGGATCCTTAGATATCTGAGAGGGACTAGCAGTAGGCATTTGTGCTATGGTGGGTCAAACACTTCTCTACATGGTTATGTAGATTCAGATATGGCAGGTGATTTGGATGGCAGAAGGAGCACCATAGGATATGTTTTCACTATTGGTGGAATGGCGGTTAGCTAGATATCAAAGTTGCAGAAGGTTGTTGCCTTGTCAACTACAGAAGCAGAATATATTGCAGTCACAGAGGCTAGCAAAGAAATGATATGGATGACACGGTTCATGGAAGAGTTAGGAAAGGAGTAAGAGAGTTGTAGATTATACAGTGATAGTTAGAGTGCAATTCATTTGGCTAAGAATTGAGCTTTTCATTCAAGAACCAAACATATACAGCTAAGGTACCACTTCATTAGACAAGTATTGGAGGATGGTGAGTTGAAGCTAGAGAAGATTCATATAGATAAGAACCCTACTGATATGTTAACCAAGCCGGTAACAAAGGAGAAGTTGAATCTTCATTCAACTTTTGTTGGTCTTCGTGATTGAGTTTGAAGATGGAGGAGGTAGAAGATGTTGCTATACAGGTACTAGTGCAGCTGTTTATCTCCAAATGGGAGATTGTTAAGGTGTGGAGCTAAAAGCTTCACCAAATGAGCAAGTTGTAGGTTGCAGGAATTACACAGTCACTGGCATCGGTCAGGAGAGACCAACGTCGGTCAGGAATCGACTAGGAGATGCCGGCGTCGGTCATGGATCGGCCGATCTCAGTCACAGGCAGACAGGCAGGGACTGATGTCGGGCACCTGTGCGTCCAGAATGCTATTTTCGTGGATAGAACAGAATGTTTACATGATAAGATTAAGTGTTAGTCTTAAGTCCACATCTCTATTTTAAGTAAGACTGTTTTGAGCCCTTGATTAGGAGGTGCATCTAATGGTTGTGATTATATTCTCATGATCCCTAAATTTATATAATAGGGATAGATCTTCATAGCTTATTGTAATTGTAGAGTAACAGTACAAGAATTGTATATGTGAATCAATCCAGGTTGTTGGAGTTGATTGTAATTGAGAGAGAGAACTCTTGAGGGAAAGAGATCTAGAAAGAGATCTGTACATCTGAGAGAGGTGTGGAAGAAAAGAAGTGTCTTCAATTGTATTCCTTCTGTAAAGAGTTTAATACAAGTTTTCAGGGTGGTTTCTTGTATCTCTTGTTCTTTGCTATTTTTGATTCTAGTTACTTATCATTCTGGTTTAATTCCGTATTTAATTGCTTTCATATAGTAATCAACTTTGTTGGTTGATCCCCAACACATATCACATAAGGCGGGAACCTTACATGCTCCCCTGAGGCATAGAGAGAGGCAAACTAGGGTAGGTAAGGGTTCGTTGCATGTAACTGTGAATTTTTTAGATTTTAGTTTGAAGGATGATCTACACATTCACGTTACCTATTAGTTATATTGAGTCTTAAATTAAGAATTCCCTTGTGATTGCAATTAGGAGATTAGATAATAAAACATGACCAAATATGAACACTACAAAATGTTATTCCAGGCTTATATACATCACATGAATAACCATATGGATTAATTGAATTACTTCCTAATATTACATAGATCATTCATGTTCTAAAAATCACTTTCATTGCATACAATGCAATTTCACTCAGGCTTAATCCTAACTCTAAATCTAAGTTAAATACACAACTCTCTTTTTATATAGTTCAATAACCTATTATATCTAGTTACAACCATTCTTCTATAAAACACTTCCTCAATAAGTACTCATTATCTAACTCCTTAGTGAGCACTCATTATCATGTTTTTTTACTACTTTTTATAAGCTCTTAATAGCCTTTCTCACCAACTACTACAATAATGCAATTATTGTGTTAATCTGCCTACCAAAAAATTTAAATGTGTTGTGTTAATAGATGTCATCTACCACCACCTTATACCATTTAATTCACAACTACCTTCTATGGATCTGTTTATGTCTCTAAATTCACCACAGAGGTTCTTAGTATTTAGAGAATACTTCTCATTTTGGAATTCCAAGAATTCAAAGCATGAGTAGCAGGTTGTGGCAACTTGATATCACCTATGGTGAAATAGTGGCAGAGATATTTATTAGAGTTCCATAATATTTATAATGAATGATGATCGGGAGCCATCATGGTCCATTCTTTGTTAATTACAAAACATCTATATTAATACCTAGTGAATTATGATCCAAATTTAGGCTATAGATTAATCCATATGAATATGTATAATGAAATTTAAGCTATAGTGAATTGGTGTAAACAAAAAAAAAGGAGCAAAGAGAAGAGTAAGGTAGAAAAGAAATGAGTGATTGCCAATCTTAGTTTTAAATATCATGACAAAGCATTAATTGCAATTGAGCATGCATTAAAACCAATATATAATGTAAAACAACCTAAGCTCATATTTCACTATATATTAGGCAAATTTCAAAGGATAATGTAAAGAACCACAAGTAAGAACTAGGTATACTTTTAAAGATTTACTCTTGTAATCAAATATCATTTTCACATCTAAATACAAAGTAAAAATGAATTGAATCAAAACCTAAGATCCTCTAACTAATCTAGCATATGCATAAATTAGAAACCCTGTGATTAGAAAATGCAACCTAGAATTTCAAAGAAACTATTCAAATTCAAGACACAAAACTAGAAATTAAGAGAAAGTTATGTTAGCAATTGACATATCAAATATGGACAAACTTTGTAGAACTCCTTGATTATATTAATTTCTTTAAGTATAAAAATTTGCACAAGATCCCTCCCTTTTACAAATGGTAATGCATGCCTTTATAAAAAGATCAGGTAGTATATCGGTCAATTACAATATACAAGTGTACAAAACATAAGGATAGTTGTCCTTCCATAAAAAGTTCTAGTATACACTTTTTTTTCATAATCAGACTGACCTAGAGGCAATATGCTAATAGACTATCATATGTCTTACAAAATAATATTCCTATTTTAGATATTACAAAGTTTTTACAAAAAGGAATATTTAGCTGGCAGGGGGGGCCATTATTGAAGGGTCCCCTTGTTGATTTTGTAGAAGCTCCATTACTTTATGATGTTGATCATTGATGAGATCAAGGTCTATGGATGATTTCATGAGGCATATTTCTTCTTGATCAGCCAGGTCATTCAAATCCCTATCATCTCTAGCCATATCCTCCTTTATGCTCATGGACTCTATATTTTTTTCCTCGGCATTAAAGATCATGTCCAAGATTCTTTTGTTATCCCTACCAGATTGGCCTTGGATTTTGATCTTGACCATCTATATGACCAAGATGACCCTGTGCTTGAATTCATATTCATCAATGATTCCAAGGGCATCAATCTTGGTAGGATTAACCAGAATAGAACACAAGAGTTGGTCAATCTTTATGATCAATTCTTGGTCATCTATCAGGAGCCTATCCAAATTTCTTGTCCACACACTTAGGCCTTATATTTTTTCCACTAATATCCCCAATACATCATTTAGATGGGCCAAGTTGATAGATTTGAACTTAGGAATCTTGTTCCCAATCCATATGTTGATGAGATCCCTTAGCTTAGTCTCTGCTTCTTGCCATTATGTTATCATTTCCTTAGCTACTTGGATTTGTTAGCTTAGTGCATCTTGTCTTAAATTTATGGACTATATAGATCTAAATATATCAAAGAGTGAAGCTTTAAACATATCCAAAATGTCATCTATCATAGACAAAATTGCTTGTGTCTCAAGGTTCTCCTTTTCCTTCTCTAAATTGTGGATCCTCTACTTCATTCCCATAATTCCAGCTTTAGCCCAAGTTGATTGGGTGTTGATTAAACTTTCAACATCCTCCTAATGAATAGGAAGATCTCCTAGTTATTGTCCTTCAATAGGGGTGAGGCCAAAAAAAGGTTCCACCTTTTGAATGGCCTTCTTAGTAGTGACCCTTTCCAATCCATTTGTCTCTGGATTAAACTACATGGTGGTGACTCATTTTGTGAACTTGGGAGGTCTTAATACCTAAATTCTTGAGCTACTTAATGCCCCAAGGGAATCAATTCTCTTGCCTTCAGGTCCTAGAGTGACCACAATTCTTCTTTCTTCCTCTTCCTTCATAATAGCCCTTATATATGGCTTAATGTCATCATGTACTTCAATGTTGGAAACTTTTGTTATGGCCCATGAATGGGAGAGAGAAGGTATCTTTTACAATTATCCATAAATAAACTAGTCAGGAATGACTAGTCTGTGAATGGGGAATTCATCACTGAACAAATTTGACTCACTTATGGGGTGAGAGATGGTTAACCTTGGTCTCTTTCATCTAACAAGGACTAAAGCCAAATTTGCCTTCCTCTTCTCTTTAGGAGCCATTGGGACCATATCAAGAGCAAGCTCTTTTTCTTTATCTTATTTGATCTCCCCTGCTTGGATTTGGGATTCTTCAATTTGTTCTTCTTCTTTATCTATGTAATATGTCTCTACAAGTTCCTTAAGAGCACCCTCAAGTGTCTTATCAGGTTCCAAGGTAATAATATCTATATATTGAACTAGGGAGGGTGGCCTTTTTGGCAAGGTTGAGGATAAGGGTCCCTCTCTAGGTTTCTCCTCCAACTTCTCATTACAATGCATTTATTCAATTTGATTTTGTGTAATTTTCCCTTGCTCTTGTGGCTGCTCCACTTGAGATTGTTCCTAGGATGTCCTGGATGGTCCAGGTAGTAAGTGATATTAGAGAGGATGCATCTACCATGCCTCTCCTGCTAGCTTATCATCTCTTGTCAACCTAGGCTCAAGCTTGATGTTGTGCCCTTTGATCCTGGACAACACTTATTCATAATTCTTATCCTTAATGTAAATGGTGTCATGAACACCAAGATTATGCATATATTCAGGCTTGGGAAACTTTTTCTCCTTCAAATGATTGCCTACTATGTTCTTAGGGTCCCACATTTTGAGTTCATCAAGTTGAAACCCAAATGAGTCCCTACGTGTGGACATGGTTTCAACTTGCTTCCAATCTTGTAGCACAGTTCTTCCAATAATTAAAGGGAAGGGATAGAAGAGCCCCTTCCTCTTTTCCTTACAAATTCCATCAATGCCATGGATGAGCTGGGAGGCAATTTCTTGCTCAACCAGCTTGTTAAGAACATACACTAGCAATCTATAAGGTTGGGACATGATCCCCTCAATCTTGATGACTATGTAGTTTAGATAGAACCAGATGTCACCCATCATCTTGACATATTTCTTGATTAGTGGATAGATTTTAGGCATGGGAATACCTATAATGTCCTCCACTATGGCTGGGTAGACATAGTCACAAATAAACTACATATGGTTCCTATACTTGAAGATGTGAAATTTGAATTAATGGTGGGAAATGGTGGTTCAACCTTGAGGAGACCAATTTTTAATGCTAGGAAAGCTAATGTATGCAAGGAGGGCATCCAGTAGGTATGACATCATACAAAATTGTTTATCTATCTTTATTTTTATAGTAGTGAACTATTTGGCTAGGAAGACACTGATCAAATCCCTAATTAGAGGGGTGAGTTTTTCCTCTAATATTACATGAACATAGGATACCCAAATTTTATTTACATATGTGGTTGAGGGGGCTCCCATTGCTCTATTCAATAGGGTTATGATCATCCTAATGCCCTCTATAAACTAAACTATTGGGATCTTACCCTTAAATTCCCTAAAGATATGGGGTCCTTGGTGCAACCAGGGTCTAAATATGGTGTCTAGGTCATGTTTGTTGGTCCATTATTTGATTTTAGAGAAGTCTATGTGGGGGAATGGGAGATTATAGTATTTTTAAAAAGTTATAGGGGAAATATAAGCTACCTTCTTAGAATTCCCTTCTCTGATGATCCAACCATTATCTATTTTACAATAAATAAATATAGGATCAAGGACATATATGCAATGTAGTACCTCAAGTTTTGCCATGGCATAAAGAAAGCTGATTATCTAGATTGCAACTAGGTCATAGTGTCTCCTACTCATGGTGGCAATTCTTTAGTCCTCCTTAGAAATGGGTGGTATCTCTTCTATGGTGAAGAAGAGTTTAGACCAATTCTTGATGCCCAGGAAGTTCAGAGCCACAATGTTTAACTCAATGTCATTGAAGATTCTTCCATCATTTTTCATGGATAGGTAGAGTTTTGTTTCCTCTTTTAGCTATTGTCTGTGAGCTGCCATGGTTTCTACTTCTACAAATTATTTATCCTGGTTTGCAAATTAGTCTCTGTGGTATCTCTTTTGCATTCAAAACATAATCAAGCTTTCTTTGGATTGAATTATAACTAATTGAGTTTGTTTAGGTTATTTTTATGCAGGGTTTAGTGTTTTAGAGCTTTAATGGCAGGATATATCCAAACTCTGGCTTATACATGATTTGGATTTGATTTAGATTTTTGCCTTTATACCTTCATACTTTTGAGCCCACAAGATCTTTTGTTTTAAACTTTTTTGTTTTTGTGGCACTTATGTGGTATTGATTTGGACCTTTCACAGCATTTTTCATAAATGCATTTGAGCACTAGCCATTGGCATTTAAAATGACTTCTTTTATTTTGCTCCATTGGATGAGGATCCCTCGAGTGACTGCCAACTGTTGATTATAATTCAGGGCCTTATTTATATTTGGCTCTTTTCTATATTAGGCCTCATGGTTATGCCACTTGGCATCCTCACATGCCTTTTAGTGCTTTGTATCCTACATTAGTCATTTATTGAATGAACATTGGCCATGTGCCAAAATCATGGGAATTTGAAAAGTCATTGGCATTTTTACACTGTTAGATCACAAAGCATGATGAAACATAAATCATCAGATCATCTGTCAATTCTACTTCAAATGGGCTTTCACCATGTGTCGAGCCCATAGGTTCTAAGGATTCCATTAAAAATTCCACAAGATCTTTGCATCATTAGATCATCTCCCCACGATGAAGTGTGAGTCATTGATCTACAAAGATGCCCAAGCTTTAAGTTAGCATGTTATTAAGGTGGAACTTAGGTTTAAATTTCTTAGGCTAAGGTTTATTTTATGTTTAATAAACACAAAGTAAACCTTAGGCTAAGGGATTTATGCCTAAGTTTTATGAATTAAATAAAAGGGACTATGGCTAGATATCTTAGGCTAAAGTTTACATGGTGTTAAATAAAGACAATGTATACTTTGGGCAAAAATATTTATGTTAAGTCCATAGAACATGCCCAAAGGGATCAACATGATATAATGACCTATGACAAAATATAGTTTTATTGCATTAATAAATACATTAAAACCTTTGGTTAGAAGCATTTGGTCTAAATTCTATGTAATAAAGACTCTTTAAGAATAAGACTTAGTATAAGTCTATAGTTTAAGGTTCACGGTATATGAGTAAACTGCAATAGGGACCTTAAAGTATAGACTTATATTGAGTTCATTTTGGCATGTATATAGACCATAAGATTGTTTCAATATTTATCAGTTGAAGATTTCTAAAGTTTGAGCATCTTTTGAAGGCTTTCATTAGCCTGTAAATCAATTTACAAACGTTCCAACCAGCTTTTGGAGTGTATTTGATCCTAATCAAAATAAATCATTAGCTTGAATTTTATGGTCTCATAGATGTCAAATATGTCCTCATAGATGTTGAATAATGGTTGTGAAAACATCAATTTTAAGCTTGTGAAGCTTTTAATTTGATGGGATTAAATTTTATAGTCACGTGATCATCAAATATGTCCTTTCAATCATCAAATCATGGTCATGTGAACGTCAATTTCAAGATCATCAAATTCTTGTGAGCCTATGCAAGAGTGTCATGTGGCACCTCCATAGAGTTTCCCAAGATCTCAAACTCTATTTTCTCTATTGGATCAAAATCTATGATGAAGCGAGAGATGTAGGATCATGATTTAGGATCTTGCTTGTGATTGGTCATTTTTATCAAGTGGTCCCTTTTAATTTAAACCTTGAGTGTAAAGGTATCACATGTTGATCATGTGGGCCTTCCTTGACTTTTCAACTGTGCATCACTCCATCTGATTAAGTCTTCATGATGAAGCAAGAACTGTTAATCATGATCTAAGAGCTTGAATGTGATTATTCTAAGAGGTTATGTGTGGGATTCTGTCAGGCTTCCCTCATGCCATTGAATCACTTTCCCATGACAAACCATAGATTGTTAGATATTTTAAGATGCATGTTGTTTAAGTCTAAGCTTGGGGCTTCCTCGCTCTGTTGGATCATATGCCATGATAAAATGAGGGTTATTAGATCCTAAAAGATGCAAGGAAGTTAAGTTAGGACCCACGATGATATAAAAGACTTAGGCTAAGGTGTTAAGGCTAAGGTCTCATTCGCATTAATAAATATGTCAGGGCCTTAAGATTAAAACCTTAGGCTAAGGTACAAATTGAAAGGGTTATGCTAACATAAAATTGGACTCAAGGAGCTAGAGTTTAAGCTAAGGTGTTAAGACTAAGGTCCTGTAAGTATTAATAAATACAATGGGGCCTTAGAGTTAAAACATTAGGCTAAGCTAGGAAATATTAAAAGGACCCTATAGAATGAATATCAGTTAGGTAGATAAGGAACTTTAAAAGGAAAAATATCAAAGGGGACCAAGCATTTTAGACTAAGATTTAGTTGTGTTAAAAAACATGACTAAGCTTAAAACTTGAATTTTACACTTAAGTCCAAAATGGATTTTTTTTAAAGATTCCCATCAATTTAGTTCCCACCAATTTTCAAATTTGAGATGAGGATTTTGCCAAGGCTTTGGAACATGAACTTTTCAGGAACAAACACCATGGAACCTACAACTAAAATTCATAAAGACCATTCATTAGTAAAGTTGGACAAAATTAAAGCAAAATAAATCTAAGTAAGCTTGTTTTTAACAAAGTGGATGATCTTGAAATTCTACAAATGTTCTAGATATGTCATGATTTTAGGGCTAATCTTCAAGATTTCTCAAGGGTCCCCAATCTTCATAAATAGGGGGTATGTTGGCCTCAAAAAATGGTGACTTTTGAGGGGAAACATAGCAATATGTTAGAACTTGGAGACTCTGATTTAGACAAACAATTAGGTCATCCACTACATTACATCAATATCACTATTTATATCAGATCATAGTTGAAACAAACTTTGTATTTGCAGAGTGAGGGTCAAACATTAAGACACATCCATACTTTGTGTGTGCTTTGATTCCACTTACTGTTTGCCATGGGATTTAAGAAACAACTTCTAGGTTTCATGTCCTTGATCATTAACACTAACTTGGAGTTTATTTAGATATTCATTAAGAACCATACTTTTAGCTCAATGAAGACTTGGGCATTATTCTATTGTCAACCAAGCATCCATAGCCATGATAGAGATGCCTTTGGCTCCACTCAAGGCCTTTCTCCACTGCCATTCAGGCATCCATAGCCTCAGTGGAGGTTAATAGAATCACCTATGCTTACAAAGCTTTTGATTTTTCATTGAATCTTTCTTTTTTGTATTTTCTTGAGACCTTTATGCTTTCAGCAAGGTTGGGAACCAAGGTAGATAGGTTTAAGGATTTGGTCAGGTGTTTGATCCTCAGAGACCCATGTATGGTTGTAGCCATTATCCCAGGAAAGGATGTTGATTAATTACAAATATGGATATCTTCTTAACATTTTGACCTCTTACTCTATGAGTGCAAGTATTCTTAAAATCAATTTAAGGTCAAGACAATACTTAAGTTCTTATGAAATGATTGGCCTCTTCCATTAGTTTTTACCAGTTCCTCTAAATTAAAACATTAGGCTTATGTTCCAAAACCATGGTCAACATATGTATGAGGCTTATACCTATATTTATGATCTTTGGGGAATTTCAAGCAAGCTACCTAAATTTGAGCTTAGGATTGTCCAAAAGAACTTATTGAAATCAAAGAACAATCCAACCAAAGGAAACACACAACAAAAAATAAGTAAATAAATATATATAGCTTATATATAAATAAGCGATAGGAAGGAAGGAATTGAAAGGAAACTACCTAGCCTACCTACATTAAATCTAACCCATCTTATAGTTTACTCCATTAAGACCTCAGGAGGAGCAACAAAGAAGTAGTGCTTGAGGTATTGCCCATTCATGGGCAATGTGAACTCTGCTCCTTGTAGATATTTGAGCTTGAAGGTGTTATTTCCCAATGTTTCTACAATCTAGTATGGGCCAATCCAAAAAGGTGTGAACTTTCCATGCTTGCCCTTAGGCTCAGATGCTTTGTCCCAAAGGAGAACTAGGTCAAATTGTCTAAACACCTTAATCTTTGATCTTTTGTCAAACCATCTTTTCATTGTGGTTTGATGCCTGCTAAAATCAGCAAAGGCCTTCTCCCTTGCATCTTCCATCTAAATTATGTCTAGCAACCTTGATTTTACTAACTCCTAACCCTCTTCCATATATTCCTACATGAATTTACACATGGAAAACTTAAGAGTGATAGGAAATATAGGTTCTTAGCCATACACCCATAGAAAAGGTGATGTCTTTAAGGCTTGTTTAATCCTGATCCTATCTACCCATAACACATACTTGAGTAACTTGTGCCAAGTCCTGGGTTTATCTTCAATAGATTTCTTGATCGCTTTCATCAAATTTTTATTGTTAGACTCAAAAACTTGATTCCCTTAGGGATAATGGTTGGATGAAAACTTCAAATAAATACCACTATAATAAGCCCATTTATTCATCTCTATGGTGGTAAATACAGACCCATTATCACACACTAGAGAGACTAGAGTTCCAAATCTAGTACAAATGTTCTCCTCCATGAAGTTGATCACTCCTCCATTCTGCATTACTTAGTGGCTATAGAGTCAACCCACCTTATACAGTAATCTATGGTAGTTAAGATGAATTTGTGACCTTCAGATGAATTTGGTTTAATCACTCCTATAAAGTCCAAACCCCATTGTGCAAATGGTTTGTCAAACATGACTGGTTGTAGAGGAATTACTACCTTAAGCTCCTTGGTGCTAACAATTTAGCAAGAGTGGAATTATCTCACATTATTGTGAGTATCCTTAAAGATATTTGGCCAATAGTATCAAGCTCTGAGAGTCTTATGTGTAGTAGTCTTCCCTGATGGGTGTCCATTACCAAACTTCTCATGGAAGGTACTCATGATTTGAGTAGCTTCTTCTTTTGAAACACACTTAAGATAGACTCCTTCAAAGTTTTTTCTATATAAGACTCCATTCTTGATCAGATAATGAGAAGATTTGAGCCTCAAATCCCTCTTTTGCTCCCTTATCAGTCCTACAGGATAGGTACCAATAAGCAGTAAATGAATAATATAATCATACCATTCACTAGTTTGAAAACTTTTTTGATCAACTTACATAATACTTAACTTAAGACTGGTATTAGCAATCATTTAGATCAGACCATGGCAACTTAACAATTTTTCTATTTTCATCTCTATGTCATATTCTTACAAAACTGACATCCACTTACCTCTACGTTCTCTGAGCTCATTCTAGCTTAACATAAGTTTTGTGGAAAGGTCAAGTAGGATAACATTCACCTAATTTCTAAGGATATAATGCCTAAATTTCTATACTACCTTTATTAATGCATATGTCTACTTATCAATCAATGAATAGTTTAACTCAACACTCTTAAAATTAGTGCTTATAAAAGCTAGTGGGTGATCACACCCCTCAATTTTCTAAGTTACTACAGCAACCATGGTATGATCAAAGGAAAATGAATAAAGGTAGAATTCCTTTGAAAGGTTAGGACTTATCAGTACTAGAGCTTGGCTAATTGTCTCCTTAATGTCATTGAATGCTTTTCTAGACTCTTCATTCCATGATACCTTGGCATCCTTCTTGAGCATGTCATTCACTGGATTGACAATTTTCGCAAATCTAAAAATGAATTTCCTAATAAAGTTTATCTTACCAAAGAATGATTTTAGTTATTTCCTACTATTTGGGGGCTCTATTTTTGGATATGACCTCTACCGTTTCAGGATCTATAGAGATCCCATCCTTGGTAAAACATGTCCTAATAGTTTACCATCAGTAACATAAAAAATACTTTCCTTAGGGTTTAAGGAAATCATGTTGACCAAATTTGACTTTTGGGTCAAATTAGGGCAACCCTAGGTAAAAACATGACTTTTAGTTATTTTATGGGTCTAATATGTATGTCACAAGGTGTTTTATAGGTTAATTAATGCCATTTAATGTTGTACTATCCTTGGTCTTTAATAATTTTAGTCTTTTTAGTCATTTTGGGTCATTTTGAGGTCAAAAAAGGTGCATTTAATGACTTGTATGGACTTATTGGGAAGTTTTAGGGTCTCAAAAGATGATGTCATGTTTCATGTGTCCTAAGAGGTCTTAAGTAACTGAAATCAACTAAAAAGTGGTAGGTTCCTTAGTAAAAGGGTAGTTTTCTTGAGAAAAAGAAGAAGTTTGGCACTTGTACAGCTTCTTGGGAAGTGTGCCACATGGAAAAGGATCATGGTATGTCTCTTCAGCTTCCCCAAGCTTAGTTCCACATTTTTTTGCTCTGTAAGAGCCATTTTTGGCCTAAAACTATTCTGCTCCTTTTTCAATCTTCTTAGTAAGTAGAAGTGACCTTCAGGTTTGTGCTTAGTATAGATAGCTCAAGATTTTTCAAAGCAAACACCTTAGAGATGTTAAATTACACATAGAGACCTCCATTTAAATATAAGTATGGCCTATGCTTCATGAACCACCCTCATGATGTTGACTGTATTTTTTTGCTTATAAATCTATCCACCCTACAGGTTTTGCCTTAGTTTGAGTAGCTTAATATAATCCACTTGTTAATATTGGTTATATATGATTTTTACTATGTCCCCTCATGTCTCCCATGCTTTGTTTCATGTTTTAAGGTGTTTGGATGAGTCAAGTAGCTCAAAGTTATAGGAGGATACAACTTTCTAAGTTGTAGGTAGTTTTCACCATTTTCAAGAGCTTCAAGCTTGTTCATGGCTCCCAAAAGTTGTGATAAGTTCATTATCATGTTTAAAATATGTATTTTGACTCCCCCTTCACCTTTAATCCTCTTTATCTAAACAATGTTTCATCATTTACAGTCATACATACAAATGCTCACAGTCTGACTACTACAGCTCAGTATGTAACTACAAGTGCTCTATATGGAGAGTTCAACATTGAAAAGGAAAGTGTAGCAAATGGTTTTGAGTTTAAATGTCCTTATAATCCATTTAAACATAAATTTAGTAGATTACACTTGATTGATAAGGCATATTCCCTCAACACTTAGACTAATTCATCCTCATTGTTCATATACAGTTCACCCTGCTCTACAGCCTGCATTGATGACATCATGTTATGATAGGAGTTTTAGTAGTGGTTTCAATATCTTTTATACATAAATAATAAATTTGGGAGGTTTTTTTTTCACAACTCAATAAATAGTTAAAATAATGCACATTATTCACAATTGCATATATTGTTTGCAGACCTAAAAATCAACATTTATAGGTGACTTTGCAGAAGGTTGGAAGAGCCATTTGGAGGTGTTAAAGCACATAACGGAACCCATTTTTAATACCTTACATTTTTAAGGGAGTTTAACATATATGTTTGAAGTTATATATGGATAAATGAAGTCGACAACCACCTCCAAAGATATTGACTGAGTTTTGAGACCACGTTCCCTAAATTGAGAAAATAGGGGTCCTAACACTTATTGTCAAGGGAAAATGACACAGTTGCAAGAAATTTTGATACATTATATTGTGATCACCTTGAATCCTATATAATAGAGATTATCCATGCCAAATATTAGGGTCAAAGAGTGAGGAAAAGACGAAAGTTTAGAGCCTCAAAGTTGCCTAAAAAACACTGAATTTAGGCATTATTATCTATAGGTCTAATTCTAATAAGAACTCCATCCAAAAGTTGAAATTATTGACCTTTTCAACATATTGAGATGGTTTTAAATGGTAAAAATAACATATTTGACCTAATAAATTATAAAATAGAATCATAAGCTATGTTTGGACCCCTATACCCACTTTCAGTCCGTATAGGTGGCCTAAATGCACACCTATAGCCAGTTAGTAATGACATACAAGAGTCAAAAGGGCAGGGGTCACAGTCCTCACAGGGAAAGCTCAATTTGGTGAGCTCAAGGGATAATAAGGGGTTGAAATGATAAATAAAACCCATTAACACATTCATAAAATCTATGATGATATATATTAACCATTAACAATACAAAATTATCTTACATAGGTTCCTAAAGACCCTATAAACACCTACAACAATCAATAAGGTAGGGTACACAGTCAACTAGTTTGGTTGGTATTGAAAGTTTTCAAACCCCACAATGTGAAGTGAAGAAAGGAAATTGATTGAATGTCTTGGAAAAATTCATTTAGGCTTATAAATTTTCTCTAATTCCTAATTATTATGCAAAACACCTACAGGAGTTACTATCATAACAAAACACAGTCAGAAGGAGACTTAGTCTTGTGAATTCAAGAGTATGAAGGGTGCTTGAGGGGTCATAATGTTAGAATATTGATTGGAGAAACTATATCATGGATATAATAGTATACATAGGTATATTACAGTGAATAAAATAAAATATAGTATCCCAAACAAGTAACTCACAGCCCTTATAGAAACCCTATGCATATAATCTGCCTTTGAAAGAGTTTATCTTGGTTTTTGCAAGTTTCAGAGGTCTAGGCTCAAGACCAAGGGATAATTTTTTTTTTAAAACATGTTTTAAACTTGGGGAAGCCTATACAATCCTTATATTTAATGATGAAATAGGGTAAGTACCCCCTATTTTGTCTCAGACAGGGGGTACTTCCCTAGGTGCACTAATTGGTAGTTTTGAGGAATGGGGGAAAAGTAATGAACCAAATTATGTTTGAATATTTAAAATAAGTATGTGGAGCAGTAAAAAACCTAAAAATTAATTTAAAACACCTTACAAGATTATAAAACTAAACAGTGAGGTCTAAAAATAAAAATTTGCAGGGAAGCCTAAAGGCAAGATTTTGGTTTAGGGACCAAGTAAGAGAACAATGACCATTATAGACCTAGGATTGATTTAAACATTGTTTTATCATGTTTATGGGATGTAATTATATTTATTGGAGCTATTTTAAAGTAGGTAAACCACCAATAACTCATGTTGAACCTCAAGGACAACTTAGGCCTACTTGGCAAGATTAAGACCTAAATCCAAAAAAGGTACTAACTTATTTTTTAACCTTGAAAGAGCATTGAAATGAATTTGGGAATGTTATTATGGTAAATTAATAATTTTATGAACCATTTAGATGAAAAAAAACCATAAAGGAGGCCCTCTTTGGACTTTAAGACAATCCAGGCTTGTTGGAATGGAGGAAGGAACTCGATGGGAGAAGTTTGAGTACTCGCATATTTTTTGATGCTTTGTAGGGGAACTAAAGAAGCTAATGGATGTTTATGAAGGTATTGAAATTCCAATGTCAAATCTTTATAAACAAACCTTAAGAGTGAAAACAGGCCTAAAACCTTTGAAAACCCTTGCAAGGACTAGTTTGGAGAAATGAAGCTAGAGATGAATTCTAATAGAATATTTTGACTATGAAACATATTTAAATTTGTATAAGACTCACTAAATATACCCCCCATACTTTTTATCTGTATGGAATTGTACAAATGGGGTGAGAAACAGGGTATTTTTGACCATTTTTTGTGTTATGTAGGTTCTAAGAGGAGTCTGAACATGAAACCAACTTTGGGATAAACATTAAGAATTTTGATAACTCCTCATGATAATTTAATTCCTAAAAAAAACTCATAAGTGCCTCAATATGAGCTCTCATCTCAGCCAATCAAAACTAGCATATTAGACAAGCTAGTGAGAAGTGCGAAAACTCTAAGTGAAAGTGATTTTAAGGTGTCCCTAATGCTTATAAGGCCATGGAGGGTCTTTAAAATTGTCATAAACTCCTCCAAATGGATTTTAATGAGAAATTTATGCCAATTTTGAAGCCAAGTGTGCAAGGTGCATGGCAGAAGAGTTTTCTAGACCGCAGATGATGATAGCTCCTTTCTAGATGATTCTAGAGGACAAGGCCTACAAAAAATACATTGAGAGGCATGCCTAAAACCATTACCCTTCATTAAAATAATTTTAATTGATCCTAATTATTTATGAGGCATTCAAATAAGGCTAATCATGAAGGCAATTTTTTTAAGCCAACATAAGGAGTTTCTTGCCACTTTTCATGAAGTTTATGCCTTGAATGGACACTTCTGCTTCTTAACCTTGCATGGTTCATACCATATCCTCTTCTCATTCACAAGTAACTAATTATATAATCTTGACAAGTGTCCTTATGACCCTTGAACTTCTTTCTTCTTCTATCTCTCAAGTTCTATAAGAACTAGCTATTTTGGCTATTGTAACTTATGCTCCACCTAAGTATGGTGAAGCCCTACTCAAATGCATACCATTTGATCAATAATACTAATGATTTTTACCTATTCATGATTATTATTAGTGTGTTTTACTTGAATTTTGAATCTTGCTTAGTGAAGACTATAGATTCCTTAGCATGTTGTCTCATTCTTGCATCTTATTTGTAGTTGGAAAGCTTCTTCATGCAGGGCATGTGAAGTGTTCTAGGATATGTCAAATATTGATTGAATTAGTATATTCATTTTTTCCCTCATAGGCCTCTTGTCTAGTCCTCCTAGCTTTGTATATTCATCCATAATCTCATAATGTAACATTGATGTGAGAAGATGTAGATTCAAGAAATGTATGTTCAGTTTGTCTTTTGTTCTCATGTGTAACATGCTATTGGTTAGAAGTCATCATGTTATCTAGTGTATCACCTCCCTTAGAATAGGTTTCTTTCATTTATCTCTCTCCCTTTTCACCTCAAAGTTTTGGTGTAGTTATAATCCAAAGTGGTACATCAAGGGAGCTAGCCCTATCTAGAGATTGACCTCATCCTTAGGCTACCCACAAGCCTAGAGGTGTTTCCATTATGACACTTAGATGAGGAGAGATTTACCATCTCTCAAAGGGTGAAAATCCAAGTGACAACAAATCCCATACCTTCAACATCTTTCAAACACTTGCTATAAATGCATGAAGTGATCTTCCCTATTTCTAGAAAAAAATTGTTAGATAATCCATATAAATAATAATGCATTTACCTATCAGGCCTTGAAAGGCATGGTCCATGGCCCTTTGAAATGTACCTCCTGCATTAATTAGTCTAAAGGGAATTCTCTTGTATGAAATTTTTCCCACTTGATGGTGAAATTTGTCTTGATCATGTCTTCTTTGTCAACCAATACCTGGTTATAACCTAAAAAGCCATCCAAAAAAGACATCATGGTTGAACCTGAAATAACTTGTATAACCTGGTCAAGAGAAGGAAGAGGATAGTTATCCTTCTCAAATGCTTTAATCAAGTTTCTAAAGTCAATACAAAGTCTAATCTCACCATTCTTCTTCCTGACTAGCACCAAATTAACCACCCACATAGAATGCCTAATGGTGAAGAGTATCCTAGCATCTACAAGTCTCTTAACCTCTTTAAAAATCATTGGTTCCAAGACAAGGTTTACAGGCCTCTATTTTTTCCTAGATGGCTTACAATCCTATTTAAGGGGTATATTATGAGTAATGATTATTGGATCAAAGATCTTTAAATCATCATAGGACCAAGCTATGACATCCCTGTATTGGGTGAGGAGTTCTTTGGATTTCTTGTTTTCAATGTTTGTATAGGCTTTTCCAACATTCACTAGTTGGGGTTGATCTTGGAGACCAAGATCAATATCATTATAATCTTTCCCACTTACCTTGGGAATTTTAGAAACCTCAGCCAATTTGTTTAGATCAAACATTCTCTCTAAAGCAATCATCCAATTAGGGATCTTGTTGTCATTCAACTGAATGACTTTACCATCAAATTTATCCTCCTTGGATGCATTTTCATTAGCTTCATCAATAATATGAACATAAAATGCTTTATAATTGGTCATGAAATCCAATATCTATTGATCATTACTAAAAACTTGAAAATGGTTAACATTGTCAGGCACTGAAGGACAAGGAACCAACTCAATGCTAAAATTGTGGGAATCTTGGTTGGGCATGAGGTCGGCTATAAAAGATGCAACTTATCAGTAGCTTGGTTTTTTTCTCTTAGGATGGAAATGATGTTAAAATCATCAAAGGATTTAATCAAATCCCAAGCCCTAAACTTATACCTTTTTAGGTATGAGAGCTTGCATTGGTATTTGCTTCTTACCTGGTTGACCACTAGTTCTGATTCCCCATAAACTAGCAATTTTTTGACCTTATTCTTTATAGTAAATTGTAGACCTAGGATAAGGGCCTCATATTTAGCAAGATTTTTAGTACAAGGGAATTAAATTCTATATGAGGCATGGTATTTCTTACCCACAGGGTCAATAAGGATAATGCCTACTCTAGATGCAACTTTACACCTAGCACCTTCAAAATACAATTTCCATAGTCCAAGAACAATATGAGCATTCTTGGAATCACATAACTTATCAGTATCTAGGGTAAAAACCCCTAAGTCTGAGTCAATTATGTTGACCCTCTCATTTATAGTGTTATACTCAATTATCATTTATTTTATCCTTGGCTCTCTCTCAACCCTAATCTGATTAGGGACTCCTTTCCAAGGTAGCCACAAATGGGAGCAATATGTGTACATGTAGCTATTCAAAGACTTGGTTCATTCCCTACTTAACAAGATTTCACAAACATCAGGTATATCAACAACTTGAATATCAATGATTTTTTATACTCTAGGCTCAGAAGCTAAGTGCATATGAACATTTAATAATTCTCCCACAACCTTAACTCTAGATTTGTCTAATTGGGTGATAACCTTGTCAGACTTTATAAGTGTTAAGCTAAGTGGTTTGAATATACCTGTAGGCATGATATAAGTAGAAGCACCATAATCTATCAAACAATTATGCAAGTTCTTACCAAACATCTTGACAGTGAGTAGGAAAGGGGGAGATTTTGCCTTAGCCTTGTATACAGTCACATTGGTGTGGTCAGCCTAGGTGGCTTGTTGAATTTCTTAGACAGAGATTCCAACAGGAGGTCCCTTTGCTTTGTAATTTGTGAGTTCATGTAAAGTGATATTAGGCTTTATTTTCTTCATATCCTTAACAATGTTATAATTAGTTTTATTAGAAGAACTAGGAATATTAGTGTTGGGTTTATAAGTCCTCCCTTTTGGTGGCTATGGATTGTTGCTTAAAGAAGTGTCTGGAGGAGTTCCAAAGTTATATGAAGGCATTGAGGTGGTCAAAGGTTTCCTCTTCTCTCTATTCATCAAGGGGTAGGTCTTCTTCAAGAACTGTTGAAAGGCTTGGATCTCCTCAGGGATCTCATCAGGTTCATTTTCCTCTTGAAAAGGGAAATCAAAAGTGTCCACCACGAAGGCTTATTTAGATGATTTGGATCCAGAAGAACCTACACCAATATATTTTTTAGGGACCACCTCAAACATATCCAACTCCTCTTGGAAAGCCTAAAAGACTTTTCAAAACTCTATACAATCAATCTTGCCATGCTTGGTCGTGCAATGTACTCTATAATAATCAAGTAATGCAATATCAATAAGGTTAATGTCCATATTCTTACTACTAGAAGACGGCTCATTAGCCTTGTTATTATGAAAACTATCATTCTAAAATCTATTGTTTGGTTTATTAAACCTTTGAAATGAGAATTTTCTACCAGAGTGGTCTCCAATATTGCCTACTTGCTTCTACAACTGAAGAAAATTAGTGCTTAACTTTTGGACTATTTTTAAGGTAGATTCATTCTCATTTTTAGGAGTTTTAGAATTATGTACCTAGTTATTTTTAGCACCAGTATTTGGTACCAAATCTCCTTGATCATTTGTGTTGAAGCCATTAGTAGGATGACTTAAGAATCCTAAGTTCTGATTAGGAGCAACATGACTCAATGACAATTGATTTAAGTTTGCGATTTGTTTTAATGCTAGGATATTTTGGTTGTTGTTGGGGAATAAGTTCATCACAGGCATATGTGGATTGATATTTAGGACTAAGTATGCCATTTTCCCTTGGGGATGCATCTGATCATTAATGGTTACTACCTCAGAATAAGCGCTTGATAATGAGGTTATAGCTAGCATAGATCTCTTTAAAAATATAGATGTCATGGGATCTACTACATCCTTGTATATTTCTAAAGCTAAGACATCATCAAGCTTATAGATTTATATGGTCCCATTATGCATTTTCTAAAATTTAGCATTAAAGGACCTAATAGGCTCACTTGCATCCCTTTTAATGGTGGTGAACTGATGGTAAATAACATAAGGACTGATAATCTTACCAAATTGATCTATAAAAACATTGGTGAAACCATCCCAACTTGTAATTATCAAGCAAGTTCAAGAACCATTCATAAGCAGTATCCTTAAAGGTAAAGGGGAATAACCTTCAAGCCACATCTTCATGCATAACATTTAGCAACCTTAAGGTAGCTTTAAAATACTTAATGTGATCTTCAGTGGTTATAATATCGGTTGTAAAAAATGTAGGCAAATACTTCTCAGGGTTACGTGGGTGATCATGTACTACACCTAGTACATTGATCAAAGATTCTCCCAACCAAGCCATCATTAGATGAAGGATGAAGGCAAAGGTACCTTGAAGAGGTGAAGTTGGCAAATATTTGGATCTCTTATGTCTACCTTTGTCACGTTTAGCTTTTTTGTGAACCTAAAGCTTAAGCAAAGGCTCCTTGGTCTCTACGTGTGATATTGTTCTAATCTTGGGCAATTCCAACTTGAAGTTGGAAGATTTTATCTAAAATATGATGTATCAAGTTAAATTTTATAAAGAATAAGAGTCAAACCTACACATTGAGCTTACTTTATAAAGATTGTATGAAAAACAGCAAGGGACATTGAAAGTTGACTAAATTAGCTCAAATATGCATTCAATTATGTGAATGTGATCTATCCTTATAAGTCTAAGCCTAAAGGAACTTAGATCTATAAAGTATATGCCAACCTTTAATCAAAATGAGCCCTCTTAACCTCAAATACTATGGATTTTCAAAGCTTAAGCTAAATTTACCAAAAACAAGCATTAATATCTCAAACAACTCTGATCTTTGTCTAAGGAAGCACAATGATATGTCTCAAACTACAAAAATCTATGATCTTTATAATTCTAAGCAAATAATTTACTCAAAACATAAAGATACACCAATCTTAGATCAAACAAATTAAGATCAACAAAGATTCAAAGAATTCACAAGGATGGCCCTCCTTCTAGTGCCAGCAAAAACCACCTATCGATGTCTCTAACTGCACCATAGAGGTTCTTCGTATTTAGAGAATACTTCTCATTTTAGAATTCTAAGAATTCATAGCATGAGTACTAGATTGTGGCAAATTGATATCAGCTGTGGTGAAATAGCAACAGAGATATGTGCTAGCGTTCCACAATATTTATAATGAGTGATTCTTGAGAGCTATCATGGTCCAATCTTTGTGAATTACAAAAGATCTATGTTAATACCTAGTGAATTATGATCCAAATTTAGGCTATAGATTAATCTATATGAATATGTATAATGAAATCTAAGCTATAATGAATTGGTGTAAAAAAAGGGAGCAAAGAGAAGGGTAAGGTAAAAAAGAAATGAATGATTACCAATCTTAGTTTTAAATATCATGACAAAGCATCAATTGCAATTGAGTATGCATTAAAACCAATATATAATGTAAAAAAATGTAAGCTCGGATTTTACCATATACCAGGCAAACTTCAAAGGATAATGTAAAGAACCAACTCCACTTTAAATATTTACTCCTATAATCAAATAACATTTGCACATCTGAATACAGAGAAAAAATGAAGTGAAGCAAAACCTAAGATCCTCCAACTAATCTAGCATATACACAAATTAGAAACCCTATGATTAAAAAATGTAACCTAGAATTCAAAGAAACTATTTAAATTCAAGACATAAAACTATCAATTGAGAGAAAGCTATGTTAACAATTGACATTTCAAATATGGATAATCTTTACAAAACTCCTTGATTATATTAATTTCTTTAAGTATATAAATCTGCTCAAAATCCCTCCCTTTTACAAATGGTAATACATGCCTTTATAGAAAGATCAGGTAGTATACCAGTCAGTTACAATATACAAGTGTACAAAAGATAAGGACAGGTGTCCTTCCATAGAAAGTTCTAGTATACACTTATTTTTCATAATTAGACTGACCTAGGGGCAATATGCTAACAAACTAGCATATGCCTTTCAAAAGAATATTCATATTTTAGATATTACAAAGTTTTTATAAAAAGGAATATTTAGCTGGTAGGTGGGCCCATTGTCGAAGGGTCCCCTTTTTGAATTTGTAGAAGCTCCATTACTTTTTGATGTTGATCTTTGATGAGATCAAGGTCCACAACTAGTTTCATGAGGCGAATTTCTTCTTGATCAGCCACATCATTCAAATCCCTATCATCTCTAGCCATAGCCTCCTTTATGCTCCTAGACTCTATAATTTTTTCCTCAACATTAAAGATCATGTCCAAGATTCTTCTATTGTCCCTACCAGATTGGCCTTAGCTTTTGCTCTTGACTGAATACATGACCAAGGTGACCCTATGCTTGAATTCAGCTTCATCAATGATTCCAAGGGCATTAATCTTGGTAGGATTAACCAGCATGGAACCCAAGAGTTGCTCAATATTTGTGATCAATTCTTTGTCATCTATCAGGAACCTGTACAGATTTCTTGTCCACATACTTAGGCCTTGGATTTTGTTGCCTACTATCCCCAATATGGCATTTATATGGGCCAAGCTAATAAATTTGAACTTGGGAATCTTGTTCCCAATCCATATGTTGATGAGATACCTTAGCTTGGTCTCTACTTCTTGCCATTATGTTATCATTTCCTTGGCTACTTGGCTTTGCTGGCTTAGTGTATCTTATCTTAACTTCATGGACTACAGAGATCAAAATATATCAAAGAATGAAGCTTTACCCTAAGCTAATTGGGCATCGAGTAAACTTTCAACATCCTCCTCATGAATAAAATGCTCTCCTAGTTGTTCTCCTTCAACAGCAGTGAGGCTAACAAAAGGCTACACCTTCTAAAAGGTGAACTCTTTAGTTCCCACCATGGCATTCTTGGAGATGACCCTTTCCAATCTAGCTATCTCTTGATTAAATTTCACAGTGGTGACTAGTTTTGTGAACTTGGGAGGTTCTGGGACCTCAATTCCTAAGTTGCTTGATACTCTAGGGGCATCCATCCTCTTGCCTTCAGGTCCTAAAATGCCCAAAATTATCCTTTCTTCCTCTTCCTTAATAATAGCCCTAATCCATAGCTTAATGTCATCATGTACTTCAATGTTGGAAACTTTTGTTATGGCCCATGAATGGGAGAGAGAAGGTATCTTTTGCAATTTTCCATAAATATACCAGTCAGGGATAACTAGTCTGTGAATGTGGAATTCATCACTAAACAAATTTACCTCACTTGTGGGGTGAGAGATGGTTAACCTTGGTCTCTTTCATCCAACAAGGACCAAATCCAATTATGCCTTCCTCTTCTTTTTAGGAGCCATTGGGACCATATCAAGAGCAATCTATTTTCCTTTATCTTCTTTGAGTTACCCTACTTGGATTTGGGCTTCTTCAATCTATTCTTCTTCTTTGTCTATGCCATATGCCTCAGCAAGTTCCTTGAGAGCACCCTCAAGTGTCTCATCAAGTTCTAAGGCAATCAAATATATATATATATATATATATATATATATATATATATATATATATATATATATATATATATATAACTAGGGAGGGTGTCCTTTTTGGCAAGGTTGAGGATGAGGGTCCCTCTCCAGGTCTCTCCTCCAACTTTTCTTTATCATGCCCTTATTCAATTTGCTTTTGTACGATTTGCCCTTGCTCTTGTGGCTGATCTACTTAAGATTGTTCATGGGATGTCATGAATGGTCTAGGTAGAAAGTGATATTGGATAAGATGCATCTACCACACCTATCATGCTAGCTTATCATCTCTTGTCAACCTATGCTCAAGATTGATGTTGTGCCCTTTGATCCTAGCCAAAACTTCTTCATGGTTCTTGACCTTAATGTAAATGGTGTCATGAACACTGAGTTGATACATATATTTAGGCTTGGGTAGCTTCTTCTCCTTCAAATGATTGCCTACTATGTTCTTAGGGTCCCACATTTTGAGGTCATCAAGTTGAAACCCAAATGAGTCCCTATGTTTAGACATGGTTTCAACATGCTTCCAATCTTGCAGCATGGTTCTTCCAATAATTAAAGGGAAGGGATGGAGGAGCCACTTCCTCTTTTCCTTACAAATTCCATCAATGTCATGGATGAGTTGGGAGGCAATTTCTTACTCAGCTAGCTTGCTAATAACATACACTGGAAATCTATAGGGCTAGGACACGATCCCGTCAATCCTGATGACTGTGCAGTCTAGATAGAACTAGATGTTGCCCATCATTTCAACATATTTATTGATTAGTGGATGGGCTCTAGGCATGGGAATATCTGTAATATCCTCCATAATGGTTGGGTAGACATAGTCACAAATAAATTATATATGGTTCTTACACTTGAAGATGTGTAATTTGGAGTAATGGTGGGAAATCATGGTTCGACCCTTAGGAAACCAATTTTTAATGCTAAGGAAGCTAGAGGTGAGGAGGGCATATACTAGGTATGACATCATATATAATTTTTTAGCTGTCTTTCTTTTGATAGCAATGAACTGCTTAGCTAGGAAGACACTGGTCAAATCCCTAACTAGAGGGGTGAGTTTTTCCTCCACCTTGAAATGCACATAGGAGACCCAAATTTTGTTTACATAGGTGGTTGAGGGGGTTCCCATTCCTCTACTCAATAGGTTCATGATTACCCTAAAGCCCTCCCTAAATTGAACTATTAGGATCTTACCCTCAAGGTCCCTGAAGATATGGGGTCCTTGGTGCAATCAGGGTCTAAGGACGGTGTCTAGGTCATGTTTGCTAGACCATTATTTGATTATAGACAAGTCTATGTGGGGGATTGGGAGCTTATAGTATTTTTCAAAAGCTACAAGGGAAATATAAGCTACCTTCTTATAATTCCCCTCCCTGATGATCTAATCGATATCTATCCTATAATCAATAAAGATAGGAGTAAGGACACCTATGCAATGTAATACCTTAGGTTTTTCCATGGTGTAATGAAGGCCAGTCATTTAGACTACAACTAAGTCATAGTGTCTCCTACTCATGGTGGTAATTCTCTGCTCCTCCTTGAAAATGGGTGGTAGCTCCTCTATGGTGAAGAAGAGTTTAGACCAAATTTTTATGCTCGAGGATTTTAGGGCCACAACATCTAACTCAGTGTCTTTAAATATTCTTCCATGATTATTTGTGGATAGGTAGAGTTTTGTCTCCTCTTTTAGCTATTGCTTGTGGATTGCCATGGTTTCTACTTTTGTAAATTATTTAGCCTAGTTTGCAAATTGGTCTTTGTGGTAACTCTTATGCACTCAAAACACAATCAAGCTTTCTTTGGATCAAATTGTAACCAATTGAGTTTATTTGGGTTGCTTTTATGTAGGGTTTACGATTTTAGAGATTTAATGGTAGGATATATCTAGACTCTAGCTTATATGTGATTTAGATTTGATTTAGACTTTTGCCTTGATACCTTCACACTTTTGAGCCTGTAAGATCTTTTGTTTTGTCATTTTCTACTTGCATGGCACTTATGTGGCATTAATCTGGACCTTTCATGGCATTTTTCATAAATGCCTTTGAGTACTAGCCATTGGCATTTAAAATGCCTTCTTTTCTTTTGCTCCATCGGATGAGGATCCCTTGAGTGATCGCCAATCATTGATTGTGATTTGGGTCCTTGTTTGTATTTGGCTCTTTTCTATACTAGGCCTCATGGTTGTGCCACTTGGAATCTTCACATTCTTTTCAGTGCTTTGTATCTTATGTCAATCATTTATTGAATGAGCATTAGCCACGTGGTGAACTCGTAGGCCTTTGAAAAGTCATTAGCACTTTCATGTTATTAGATCATGAAGCATAAACCACCAGATCATCTGTCAGTTTTATTTTGAATGGGCTTTCACTATACATCGAGCCTAAAAGTTCTTAGGATTCCATTAAAAATTCCAAAAGATCTTAACATTGTTGGATCATCTCCTCATGACGAAGCATGATCTGTTGATCTACAAAGATACCCAAGCTTTAAGTTAGCATATTATTAAGGTGGGACTTAGGTTTAAATTTCTTAGGCTAAGGTTTATTTTATGTTTATTAAACACAAAGTAAACCTTAGGTTAAGGTATTTATGCCTAAGTTTTTTGAATTATATAAATGGGACTATGGCTAGATATCTTAGGCTAAAGTTTAAGCCGTGTTAAATAAACATAATGTATACTTTGGGCCAAAACATTTATGTTAAGTCCATAGAATATGCCCAAAGGAATCAACATGATATAATGACCTAAGACAAAATATAGTTTTGTTGCATTAATAAATACATTAAAAACTTTGGTTAGAAGCATTTGATCTAAATTATACATAATAAAGACTCTTTAAGAATAACACTTAGTATAAGTCTATAGTTTAAGGTTCATGGTATTTGAACAAACTACAATGGGGACCTTAAAGTATATACTTAAACTGAGTTTATTTTGGCATGTATTTAGACCATAAGATCACTTTATTATTTATCAGTTGAAAATTTCCAATGTTTGAGAATCTTCCAAGGGCTTCCATTAGCCTATAAAGCAATTTATGAGCCTTCTAGCTAGCTTTTAGAGTGTATTTTGATCTTGAGCAAAATAATTCATTTGCTTGAATTTGACGGTCTCACAGATGTCAAATATGTCCTCACAGACATTGAATTAGGGTCGCATGAACCTCAATTTTAAGCTAGTGAAGCTTTTAATTTGATGGGCTTAAAGTTGATAGTCATGCATATGTGAAATATGTCCTTTTAGTCATCAAATAATGATCGTGCAAATGTCAATTTTAAGCTCATCAAATTATTTTAACCCCATGTGAGAATTCCATGTGGTACTTCCATAGGGCTTCCTAAGATCTCTAACTCAATTCACTCTATTGGATCAAAATATGTGATGAAGCAAGATCTATAGGATCATGATCTGGGAGCTTGCTTGTGATTGGTCATTTTTGTCAGGTAAGCCCCTTTACTTTTAATTTTTGAGTGTAAGGGTGTCACGTGTCAATCTTGTGGGCCTTCCATAATCCTTTGACATTTCAATTGTGCCTCACTCTATCTAATCAATTCTTCATGATGAAGTGAGCACCATTGATCATGATTCAAGAGCTCGAATGTGATTGGTCCAAGAGGCTATGTGATGGATTCAGTCAAGATTCCCTCATGCCATTGGATCATTTCCCCATGACAAAAGAGCATGTTTTCTAAGTCTAAGATCAGGCCTTCCTTGATTCATTGGATTAGATACCATGATAAAGTGAGGCTCGTTGGATCCTACAAGATGCAATGAAGTTAAGTTAGGACCTGCGATGATATAAAATACCTAGGCTAAGGTCTTATTCACATTAATAAATACATCAGGGCTTTAAGATTAAAAACTTAGGCTAAGGTATAATTCAAAATT
The DNA here is from genome assembly GCA_037957365.1 of Torreya grandis. NCBI lineage: Eukaryota > Viridiplantae > Streptophyta > Pinopsida > Cupressales > Taxaceae > Torreya > Torreya grandis. The sequence goes on from JARHVA010001816.1 coordinate 1,436,322, forward strand.
TCTATGCTAACATAAAATTGGACTCAAGGAGTTGGAGCTAGAGCTGGGGCTTAATCTAAGGTGTTAAGACTAAGGTCCTATTAGTATTAATAAATATAATAAGGCCTTAGGGTTAAAACATTAGGATAATCGAGGAAATATTAAAAGGACCCTGTAGAATGAATATTAGTTAGGAACACAAGGAACTTTAAAGGGGAAAATAGTAAAGGGGACCAAGCATTTTAGACTAAGTTTTAGTTGTGTTAAAAAACATGATTAAGTTTAAAACATGAATTTTACACTTAGGTCCAAAATGGATTTTTTTAAAGGTTCCTACCAATTTAGTTCCTACCAATTTTCAAATTTGAACTGAGGGTTTTGCCAGGGTTTTGAAACATGAAATTCTTAGGAACAAACACCATGGAACCTGCAACTAAAAGTCATAAAAACCCTTCATTAGCAATGTTAGGCAAAATTAAAGCAAAACAAATCTAAGTAAGATTGGTTTTAACAAAGTGGATGATCTTCAAATTCTACAAATGTTCTAGATATGTCATGCTTTTAGGGCTAATCTTTAGGATTTTTCAAGGGTCCCCAGTCTTCAAAAATAGGGGGTATGTTGGCCTCAATAGGATCCACTATCAAAATTTAATCTATCATCTTCCCCTATAATTCCTATTGTAGTTCCTTATTCAATACATTATTACTTACCTTGATCCTACCATTTTGTCATTTAGCACACATTAATATAATTTCAAATGGCTTACATCTATCTAGTTAGTCTATCTTTAGGCACATAAGCAAGGAATTGGTTTAGATTTACACATGCCACTCTTAGACTATTAGTGTTTATCTTCTTTGAACTAATATGCATGAGCATGCATTAGTATTTTGGTACTTATCAAATTTCAAGGGTCAACATCACCTCACACTAAACAAGTTTTCCATCCTTGAATATCCTGTCTATCTCTTGCTTGCTTTCTTAGTGTAATCCATCTGCCCACAAAGATACACAATAGAAAGTTGCTTCATCTAGATTAACATTTTTCTGCAAGCCCTTTCTATGGATCTCCTCATGAGACACGTGTCATTGTTCTAATGACAAGTGAAAACTTGAGCATTTTTTGCATGGCATTCACAGGAACATTTATCTTTCTTGCCGATTCCCCCCATCCCCTATCATCTCAAGCCCTTCCTTTTATAAGGGAGCCTACATCTTAGCATCTTTACTTCACCTTCTTCAACCCCTTATATCCCTCTAATGGTTATAAGTTTCTTGTCATGATAGTTGCTTTCATGAATTAGGTTTAAATGGTCAACTCAACCATCTACAGCTACCTATAAATGACTCTATTACAATGTACACATGTATTACCCTCAAGGAGTGAGGGCATCACCATAGATGACTCAACCATATAAGTGAGGATGGTTGCATGCCTTGTAATAACTCAATCACCCCTTCAAACTTCCTACTATCTCCCACGGGTCTAGCTAAACACTAATAAGCATGGTAGTGTGGTGTCTCTTTTCCTTACCTCACCATTAGACCCACTCTTCAAAGTCCCACCATATTCAAAATTCATAACTCCACAGTGTGTCTTCTTGGCCTATATCGTTACTAATTTTTGCTAGCCCAAAGATGTGATTGTCATTCTTCAACCACTTCATCTTCTACTTCAAGTCATCTTTATGTGTGTGTCTTTGCTAAAATCCTCATGAATTATCTTACACTTACTACCTTCTACCCATTCATGATTGATAGAGGTCCATAACTTCTTCTAGAGTTATGTTATGTCTGACTACCTCTCTTAGCTAACAATCACCTCAACCTCACCTCCATAGCTTGTAGGTTCCTAATTTTCTTACAAACCCCCAAAGAGATAGGATTCAAACATATGTATCCTCCTTAATACAACTACCCACTTGAGAATAATATGTGTGGATATTCCAATTCTTTGACTCTGAGCTCTATTACCCATGGATTTTAGAGCCTGGCCTCTCAATATGTTTTCCTCAGCTACCCTCTAATCCTCTCAACTACTCCTCACAACAATAGCCTCTTAGCTTTTCCAGCTATTTCCTCAATACATATATCTATAAATGATATCCCTTCAAATCATAACCTCTCCTTAACATCTTTTTCTAGTAGCTAGTGTCATGGACCAAGTTTCCATATTTATATAAAAAAGGAGTAGGTCACTAAATGATCCAATTTATGGGTCAAAGTTGTCCATCCTCCATGTTTGTCACCTATTTACATCCTTTCAATGCCTAGGGTAGCTTGGATGAGTCACATCTCAGGTTTGAAATTGGTGACATGTAGCATGCCTTGATCCCCCCATGATTATCCTTCCCTCATTCAATCACTTCTCACGCCACTCAACACTAACAATAATTAATTCAAATTGGGCCTTAGATATATCATCTTCTCATGTACTTCAATCCAATCACAACCAATTATCATTTCATCTAGCTGGTCCATTTTCCACTTGTCATATTTATCCTTGGGCTCAACACATATCACTTCATGTGTTACCCTTGGCTTACTCAACATGTCAAATTATTCCATATGATATATCCTTTCTGTGCGCATCTTTGGCTCCTTTTACACACTTATTCCTTACTTTATCTTCATGATGTTTTTATACAGATTCCATTTTCCCACCTTATAGGGCACCATATACCCCACCCAAAAAATGTGTTTGGTCCTCCAGTGTAATGGTTCTTTTTAGCCTGGTTCCCACTGCTCATTCTATTATATTTTTAAGTTACACAAAAACATCTTTTTAAGAGACTTTCCTAAAAATTGTTTCAATCATGTAGTTATTACACTAATCTACCTAGCATTTCAAATGCAATATGTTTGTTGATGTCATCTACCACCACTTTTTGTTGTTTTCTTCACAATTACCTCATACGGAACCACTGTCCAACTTTACTCCACCATCTTTCCCCATAATTCTTGTTGTAGTTCTTGGGCCAATGCATTCTAACTTACCTCGATCCTCCCATTTTATCATTTAGCACATGTCAGTATAGTTTTAAATGGCTTGCACATATCAATTTGGTCTATCTTTAGGTGTATGCATTGGGTATTGGTTTGGATTGTGTATGCTACTCTTCAACTATTAGCACTATTTTTTTTCCTGATCCATTAGTCTTTTAGGGCTTAGTCAATTTTAGGGTTCAACATCACCCCATGCTAAACTAGTTATGCATTATTAGATAACCAGTCCATATTTTGCTTACTTTCTTGGTGTAATCCATCTGCTCACAAAGTTGTACCATAAGCAACTACTTTGTATGGATTTAAACTTTTCACAAGGCTCCTTATTAGATGTTTGTCATGATTCTAGAGGCAAGTCAAATCTTGCATGCTCTTTGCGTGACACTCCTAAGAATGTTTGAATCTCTTGTTGATTTTGCTTATTGGCTCAATCCCTTTCTTTCATAATGGAGCCTATGCCTAGCAGTTCTGGTTCACATTCTTCAGCACCTTATGTCCCTCTAATGGCTATAAGTTGGATATCACAATGGTCATTTACATGAACCAAGTTTGAAGGATCAACTTAACCATTTGTTGTTGCATGTGAGTAAATACCTCATGGTGTACACCTAGAGTATACTAGAGGAATGAGGGTAGTGCCCTAATGACCTTGATCATCTAGGTGAAGGAGACTATATGACCTGTAGGAACTCAACCACCCCTTCGAATTTCACATTATCTCTAAGTAGGTCTAATTGAACACTACCAAGCATGGTAGTTTGGTGATTTATTGTCTCTTCTCCTTGCCTCTCTATTGAACCTACTCTTTGAAGTCCCACAATCCTCAAAGTGCACAACTCCACAACATGTCCTTTTGGCTTGTGATGTTAGTAATTATTGTCAGCATAAAGTTACGCTTACCATATTTTAGTCACTTCCTCTTTTGCTTCATTTGTCTTCATGTGCAAGTCTTCATTAAGATCCCTGTGACTTCTCCTACACTTCCTACCCTCTACCCATATGTTCTTGATGGAGGGCCATGACTTCTTCTAAAGTCATGTTTTATATAATTACCTCTCTTAGCTGACGGTCTCCTCAACCTCACCTCTACTGCTTATAGGTTCCTAATTTTCATATAAACTCTTGAAGAAATAGGACACAAATATTCATAGCCTCCTTCATTCAACTATTTGTATGAGAATAAATGTGTGTGGGTATTCAAAATATTTGAATTTTGGCTCTCCTGCTCATAGTCCTCAAAGCCTAGACTTTCAACCTATTTTCCTCTTCCACCCTTTGGGTCTCTCAGATACTGCTCATAATAACATCCTCTCAAATTTTCTAGATTTCTCTTCAAAAGATAGATCTACCATTTTTATCCCTTCTTGACATAACCTTTCCTTAACCTAACTTTTTCTAGCAACTAGTGTTGTGGACCAAGTGTTTATATATAACAAAAAGGACTAGGTCACTAGCTAATCTAGCTTACAAGTAGACAATTATCCATCCTCCAAGTCTATTACCTATTTTCATCCTTTCATGCCTAAGGTGGCCTAAATTAGTCACACCTTAGGTTTAAAAATGGTGATAGGTAAAGTGCCTTAAACACACCTTGATCTCGTTCATGCCTTTCCTTCCCTCGCTGAGTCACTTCTTGTGTCACTTAAATCTGATAATAATTAATTTGAATTGGGCCTTAGATCTACCATCCTTTCCATTAATGTTGTCCATTTAATGCCAATTGTCATTTCATCTACTTAGTTGACTATCCACTTGTCATTTTCCATCATTGGGATCAACACCTATCACTTCATGTATTACCCTTGGCTTATTCAGCATGCCAACATCTTCTATGTGTTATCTCCTTTATATGCACTTTGTTCCTCCCTTCGGATCTTTCTATGTAATTTTTCATTACTTTTTATTCTCGATGCCTTTCCATAAACACTATTTTCCAACTTTTGGGGCACCACCTACCCCACACTAAAAATTTCACTTGGTCCTCCAATACATTGCTTCTTTTCAACCTAGTGCCCATTGCTCATTCTATCATAATTTTGAGTGGCCCAAAAATGCCTTTAAAATTTTTAAATTGTTTCCCAACCTCACTAGAGATTTATAGACATATGGTGGTTATGACTTTCAAAAAAAAATACATGTTCAACTCACCTAGCTAGATATTAAGAGGTAATCACATCTTATTACCTTTTGCATGCAATATTATGTGTAGGCCCTAATAAATAAAAGTACTAAAATTAACTAGCTAAGATAACCTTATTCTAACTTGGCATAAAAATTCCTTATTACATAGACATCCTAAACTAGTAACTGAATAAATGCCCTCATGACACCTCACCACCACTAAGCTTCAATTGATTGTCTGACAACCCCTCAAATCTATTTTACTCAGATCTTGGACACAAGGCAATCATTTTTTGACATAAAAGGGGGATTGTCTTACTAACCTAGGGCATTTTGATCCCTCCATTAGTATTAAGTGTGTGTGGCACCTAGACCATGTTCATAGTAGAAGGTTCTCCCATCTTTTCATTCCTTAGAATTCCCTTTTCATCATGTGTAGCTCTCACTATAGGCATAGATACTTCCTTTGGACCTAGTCTCAGTGTAGTGTGCGATTTCCAGATACTCCCTCTAGTGGATGGGATGCTTTGGGTACTTGGACTCTTCATCACATTCAAAGATTGGATGCATGACAATAACAACCCACATCATCAGTCATCTTTTCATTATGAAGGTGTACTTTGTATATGTGGCCTCTCTTTCTCTAGTTCAAATAAAGGGTGCAAATGTATGGACCCACATCTTCTCCCAATGATCTCATTTGTCTCTTTCACCCATTGGTCACTAGTAATGCTCACATTAGTTAAGGCAATGTTCATGCCCTACCATTCCAAGGTATCTTCTTTTATTGGCCCTATACATTTTTGGCCTTATGTGGTGATATTACAGATAGTATGTTACTCAATTGTAGCCTTTACATGCTCATCATATGTTGCACCTTGGTTTGTTGTCAACAGGATCACCACACTCTCCATTTCAATCTCAAAACTCATATGACATTATTTTAAGCACATATCTACATTACTGTCATAAGACAACAACCTTCCCAACAACATAAGGTAGTTGTCTTTCTTGACAAACTTGATCACCTCAAAGTCAGTGTTGAACTTGATATCCATAATCTCAATGTTAGCATTTTGTAGAAGCCATATGGGTTGTACTCTAGTCTTGTTATCCATAGTCAAGACAAGAGGTGATGCATATAATATAGGACTTCCCTTTTTTCACTACTCATCTACCATAATCACTTTAACTTCGATGCTAGTTTCTATTAAAATGTCATGAATCAACCTTTCATTGATCTTAGCATCTATGAGAAATTCTCAATTATATCTTGTGCCATGGGTGATTTCCATCTTGTACCCACATGCTCAGTCTGGAATTAGGACTTCTAATATTAGTGTGTTATTAGAGTCTACCATGAGGTTATTTAGCATAGGATTCACCCCATTATCTCATAGGAGAGCTAGTATATTGGTCATCTTGTAAACTTTCTCCTTATGTTCCTGGAGTTTTAGCTAAATTTTCTTCTCCAATTCTAAGGCAAGTTGGAGTTTTTTATGCAGGTGATTGATCACATGAATGGCCCTATTCAACAAATATGTATGTTGTGATCCACCCTAGGGAGTTAAAAGGGTAAGTTTAGGGTGCTCTAATTTGACTCTTCATTTCTTAGGATTGTTCCTCAACCTAGCTTATTTCCTCAAAGTCATCACTTTCATAGCAGTCATGTTGTTTCTCATTAGTGCCTGGACCTTAGCTCTAGCATTTTATTTTATTTTTCTACACTTGTGACTTGTGTGTGCATCAAATCATCTCAACCTATTTTTTATGCATGACATTCTATGTGATCCTCACATAAAGGTTTGGGTAATCCTCAACCTTATGGGAACCTTGACTATATGCACAATTAAGATACTAGGGATAATCATGTTGAAAGTGGTCCAAGGAACCACATCTATGATAAGAGTGTTATGGAAATTGACCCTCATCCCACCTGTATGACCTCCATTTTTATATGGTTGCCTTGGGTATCCATACTTTGTCAGGGAAGTCCAAGAACAAACACACCTCTGTTCTAATTCCTCTTGTTGGATCTTGCTCCTCAGAAAGAGCACAGTATGATTACCAAATATAAGCAATTATAAATGCGAAAATAACCAGAAACACAAATAGCTAGAATTCACCAATAGCACAGAATATGAGAGACAAGACACTATCTTGTATTAACACTTTACAGAAAAGAATACAACAAAGAGCCGCCACACTCTTTCACCTTATAGAGGTTTGCCACACCTCAAGTGTACAGTAATTCTTCACACACAACACTCTCCTACACAAAAACCAGTCCCAACAACCAACTCACAAACAGAATTGGTGTTCACCTCTCCAACTAGTCAGTAATAACCCTGCCAGTTCACCAAGCACTCAAAAGTACTTCAAGTTGATCTCCCATGAACCTGCAACCTGCAATTCAATAGACCATACTCACATGTAGATCCCCTATGAGCTTGCAACAACCTGCAACTCAATGATCTTACAATGGAAGCAACTTACTTGCCTTCCTTTCTATCTCATGCCTTAATTACAATACATGCCAATGGGTCTATAAATAGATCCCTAACTCAAACACTAACTTAGACTCTTAATTTAGACAATTATCCTCACAACCAAAGACTCTAACTGGCCTTTACATGCAAACACTTCGTTCACTTAACTAACTGTCCGTGTAACGAGCAGTTCTAGAACACACAGGCGACCGACGTCGGTCCCTGCTAGTCTGGTTCTGTCAACGTCGGTCGACTCCCTGCTGTCGCCGGTGGCCTTCTGCACTGGGTCACGACCGACGTCGGTCCTGCTGCCGACGCCGGTGCTCCTGGATCTCAGCAACCTTCCTGTTCCACCTGTTTGCAAAGAGTTGAAGCTTTTAGCTCCACAACTCAACAATCTCCCACTTGGAGATAAACAGCTGCAACCTGTACCTGTACCTGTACTTAGTCTAGTTTGTTCCCTTGGCTTTGTATCCCTCCTCAAGACCACTCTTGAAGACCAACCACCACAAACTTGTAGTGTAAAACCTGTCATCCAAATCACCTACCACATCCACATCTACAAACCATGTAGAAAATAACCTGAACCTGCATAGCATGTGCACCTGCTGCTAGTCCCTGTAAGAATCCACTAAACTGTCCTCCAATGGTTCTCTCCTGGATTGGCTCCAACTTGTGACAACTCCCACTGCTTGGAAAAACTCAGGTTTAGTACATACCATGCACTCAACCTCATTATGTGCATCAGGACACCTGTTCATAGAACTGTCCAACCATCGGCGTGCTAACCGGTTTCACACAATCATCCTAAAACAAAGTCAACATATGACCTACCATGTCTCTAGAACACACTCATGCCAAAGAATCTTGCTGCTCCCAGATTCTCCATGACAAACACCTAAACTAGCTTTACCTTTAGTTCAGTAAAACCTGTATATGTAACCCTGCAACAAGCACATCATACAAAAATAGGATAGTGTAGCTAATACTATCCAACCTGGTAAAGAGAAACACAATGATCAAACCTCCATTGCCCTGCAGCTAATACAAGACCATATACCCTGATCTTCCATCTCACGTATCCATTTCCGCTCTTCTTTATCCTAAACATCCATTCGTCTCTCAGTGCTTACTTCTAGCTGACCACTCTACCCAAAACACCTATTTGGTTCTCCTCCAAGGAATCACATCCTCATCCATGCCTAGCTCCAACTGTTTTCTGGATCTACCTGTTCTGCTTCTTCAACAACTTCCTGGTCCTATGCCATAAGTGAGCAACAAGTAGTGTAAGAAGGGAAATGATGAATTTAAGAACTTACTTACACCTTCAGTCCTCCATATGGGCGCTTGAGACTCCATGACAGCTCGCTGTCCACCCAAAATTTGTCTCAATAATCGATGCCGGTCACATCTCAGTCTGCAGATGACCGAAGTCAGTTTCCTGCGACTGCCACCTTGCCGACATCAGTTTACCCTGGCCGACGCCGGTTAATATCTGCCCTGAGTCACCGACATTGGTATGTACATAGCCGACATCGGTCCCTGTCTGGACGTCGATGCCAATTTTCCTGCCGACGTCAGTCTCTATGTTTTTCTTGTGAGACCTGATTTTTTCTCGTGAGCTCTTTTTTGGATCAAATCCTTGTCCAAATCACCCTTGCTCTGCTCAGAATTCTTCTGCATCTTGTGCTGAACTCTGTCCGTCACCTTTTCCTTGAAAACTAAGGCTTTCCTATTCTTGTCACTAACATCGGGTTCCTCAAGAAACGTTACCTTCTTCTGCATACAGAAACCACTATCCATACCTTCCAAATTCGAAAGCATATCCTTTGACTCAAGAACAAGCATCTCCTTCTTGTCTATGTGACCAAGCCTATCAAGCCACATCTCTGAATCTACAGCTGAAGTAGAAAGCCCAGAAAGAGAATCAGTAGTACAAGTAGATAGATAAAGCGTATCTACTTTTTTACCTCTAGCTACAACAAGTGTACCCTTGGTAACCTTCCAAGAGTCCGCTGTGAGAGTTACTGTGCAACCCTCATCACCCAAACTTCTGACAAAAATCAAATTTCGCTCCAGAACTGGGACATGCATGACTTCTTTTAACACCCATGTGTTACCTATCTGCAATTTCAGCTTCACTTTCCCTTTGCCAACAATCTGACAAGGCTTACCATCCCCTACATAAATTTCTCCAAGATCTCCCTGGACATACTCATGAAAAAATTCCCTATGTGGGGATGCATGACAAGAGGCACCAGAATCTAAAACCCAAGATTCTACTTTATCCAAAGAACATACCAAAGCATCCCGTGCAGCGTAATCTACAACATCTGCTTCTTCTTCATGTCCTTCATGCTAATCTTCACCTGATCTATAATCTCTCTTTAAGTGCCCTTGCTTTCCACACTTCCAGTAGGTTATTCTGCCATACCTAGACTTGGATCTCTTGCCTGTCTTGGACCTTGATCTCCCATGCTCTATCTTTTCTCTTTGCCTTCCTCTGCCTTCAACACTCAAAGCATTTCCTGATGATTCACCTGTGATATTCCTGCGTATCTCTTCATTCAAGATCACACTCACAACATCATCCACTTTTAAGACTTTTGAAGGAGACACAGTATTAGAAACTGCCATTACCAAACCTTCCCAACTTTCAGGTAATGAACACAAGATTAAGAGAGCTCTAATTTCATCATCAAATACAATATTGACTGAACTTAACTGGTTTACCAAACCATGGAAATCACTAAGATGGCTATGAACAGATCCACCTTCCAACATTTGCAAATTAAATAAATGCTTCATAAGAAATACCTTATTAGAAGCTGAGGGTTTTTCATATAAATTTGCCAAAGATTCCATCAACTCCACCGTTGTCTTACACTGTGATAAGCTGGAAATCACAGATGATGCAAGACTCAATCTAATAGATCCCAGAGCCTTCCGATCAAGAACCTCCCATTCTTCATCTTTCATATCCGAGGGTTTGCAAGTAACCCCTCCCAACGGTAAGTACAAATCTTTTTTATACAGATAATCCTCAATCTGCATCCTCCACAATTGGTAGTTCTTGCCATTAAACTTTTCCATCCGTAGCTTACTGTCTTCTGTCATTGCTCAACTCCCACTCAAACAGAAACCCTGTGAGTACCTGTAATCAAAACACACTAACCAGATCTAATCCAATCTGTTAGTATCCCAACCAAAAGTTCTGATACCACTTGTCAGGGAAGTCCAAGAACAAACACACCTCTATTCTGATTCCTCTTGTTGGATCTTGCTCCTCAGAAAGAGCACAGTATGATTACCAAATATAAGCAATTATAAATGCAGAAATAACCAGAAACACAAATAGCTAGAATTCACCAATAGCACAGAATATGAGAGACAATACACTATCTTGTATTAACACTTTACAGAAAAGAATACAACAAAGAGCCGCCACACTCTTTCACCTTACAGAGGTTTGCCACACCTCAAGTGTACAGTAATTCTTCACACACAACACTCTCTTACACAAAAACCGGTCCCAACAACCAACTCACAAATAGAATTGGTGTTCACCTCTCCAACTAGTCAGTAATAACCCTGTCAGTTCACCAAGCACTCAAAAGTACTTCAAGTTGATCTCCCATGAACCTGCAACCTGCAATTCAACAGACCATACTCACATGTAGATCCCCTATGAGCTTGCAACAACCTGCAACTCAATGATCTTACAATGGAAGCAACTTACTTGCCTTCCTTTCTATCTCATGCCTTAATTACAATACATGCCAATGGGTCTATAAATAGATCCCTAACTCAAACACTAACTTAGACTCTTAATTTAGACAATTATCCTCGCAACCAAAGACTCTAACTGGTGTTTACATGCAAACACTTCATTCACATAACTAATTGTCCATGTCACGAGTAGTTCTAGAACACACAGGCAACCGACGTCGGTCCCTGCTAGTCTGGTTCTGTCGACGTCGGCCGACTCCCTGCCGTCGCTGGTGGCTTCTGCACTGGGTCACAACTGACGTCGGTCCTGCTGCCGACGCCGGTGCTCTTGGATCTCAACAACCTTCCTGTTCCACCTGTTTGCAAAGAGTTGAAGCTTTTAGCTCCACAACTCACCATACTTAATATTTTTTGACCCATATCTCGATCATCTTGTTATATCCTGCCACACAACTCACTCTCATGCCTCATGAAATTCATCAATCACTTAATAATCATCTATATTATGGGTGTAGGCATCACATATTTTAAAATATATAAAAATCTTAGTCTCAATTATGTGTTGTAATAGGGTCAGTACCGAGTATTGTGGCCCTCATAGTGGGCTTCACAAGATATTTTCAAGGTGCACACACTACACCTAGGGTAGATGTTTTGATTCTACCCTTCTACCTTGAAATCAATGCACCATAAACCATGTCATGTGTTATGTGTTTGGTTAGCTAAAAAAAATTGCATCGATGTTTCCATCATTGTGTTTTGTGCCTCCACCACCAAGCTAACTCATGTTTCCTCTATTCCAATAGCCTTGACTCTTAGTGTAGCCTCTAGTGCCCCTGGAGGTTTAGAAAATATATACATAGAGAGGGCATGTCAGATTGGGGCAATCAATCCCACCACAAACCTTTAGGCATGCTGCATAGGGTGAAGTGCATATGAGAGCTTATATACCATGGTCTTAAACCTGAAATCATATTCACAGAGGCTCTCAAATGGTTCCTACTTTATTCCCTTAAGCACAATAATGCTCTACTACTAAAATTTAGGGATGCCAAATTCTTTCATGAATGCATCCTTCAAGAATTTTTAATCCCTGATGGACTGAGTGGGATCTAAATTTCCATACTAGGTATGGTTTAAAATCATAATAGCAAATTGAGTTATTTTCTTTTTAGGTGAGGTAATCCCCTTCACTCACCAAGTTAATTCATACTTGTGCACAAGTTATATCATGTTCTTGACTCTATAGTACTGTAAGCTTAGGGTCATCCTATAGTAGATAGTGGAGATAGACATAGGTGAAATAGGTAAATATAGAGCTTGAGACACTTACATTTTTCTCAATAGCACATTGATACCTTGGTTTATTTCGATTGAGGGAATGACCCCACTAGTTATTGTAAGTGGCTACGCAATAGCTCACATAATAATTTAGAGACCCTTCTAGGTGGTCAATAGTGTACCAACAACTTCCACTCTACTTGGAGTCAAACCACTAATCCTAGGGTTTATGCTCCCTCCCAAGGTGGCATACCAACTTACATAGCATCTAATTGGCATACTAGATGTATATTCATTGGATCAATTGGTGGATACATGACTAATTACTCTAGTAAGACTTCACATAGCCTCTGTGTGACAAATCCTCCTATGTCACCTAATTTTGAAGTGTCTTAGTATTTTTCCTCAAATTCAGAGTGAGGTGCATGAGCATGCTCATCAAGTTGAGGAGATCCTAACATTCCTCGAGTAGCTTCTTCATATTGATCCCAATCCTGAGATCTCTCAACCTCGTCTTCTAAGTCTCATTCTTTATTAATAACACTTGTTTCCTCCTCATCAGAGCATAAACCCTCAACACAAGAGTCTTCCTTAGCCTTTCTCATTCACTGCAAATCCTCACAACATCTCTAGAGTCTAACGCCCTCCTTTCCCTAAGATCCATCTTGGCCATTGCCCTCTACTAATTCTTGCCATATCTCTACCTTCTAAGCTCATGATCACTTGGTCCTTCCATGTTGATATCTCTTCTACTACCTTCCAGAATCTATATTATTCCTTCATCCTAGTATTTTATGTATATTCACACATGTTAGGCCTAGAAAGCCATCCCTCTACTCCTTCGATCAATTATACTCACCATCAGAACAAAAAAAATCAACCAGGTCTTAGTGTTTAACCCTAAATTTAAATATATATATGGGGATGTCTAGGGTTAAGAAAATAAATTAGTTTGGGGCACAAGGGTGACAAATTACCTATATATCATGCCAATTAATAGAAAACTCAGATAAATAATATTCTAAAATTTTACAACTAAGATTGCTAAAAATAATAAAGTACAATTATTGACAGATATTTAAATAATTTGGAAATAATGATAGTTGATTTATTATACACATGCAGGTCTGAAAAATAAAATACTAAAAGTGGATTAGATGATGATCTTGGAATAATCATTAATTTCTAGGAATATCCTTTTTGTGGTCTTAGATGCTTGTCAGATCTAGATAATTGTGTTGACATGTGTCTAACTCTGTCTCGAGTGTCCTATACAAAATATTGACTAGATTTGGATGCAACCAACTGGAGCCTTCTAGGTTTTCTATCATTTTTCTTTTTATGTGTTTATATCATGTGCATAGGTTATTATTCTTTATCAAATGATCAAAACTCTAGCTCTTCACCCTTGGAATGACTATGGAAAAAATGGGTTAGTGGGATCACAATGTTGAGATGACTCCAAAGACTCCTCTATCGATGGGCAATGCCTAAATAGCCACTACTCCAAATAGGGCCTCATACTAATCTATTCATCCCCTATGTGTTGGCTTGTGTGTGCATAAGGGTGCAATATATGATGAGCAAAGACATGAAATGACCTAACTTGTAACTTGGAAAAAAATGGCTCATGGATTTATCTTTGAATCCTTCAAACCTATAGAAATATTACTTCTATGACTAATATGGAAAAGAGACAAATAGGTCATATTTGCTCACTTGAATTCTTGATTGAGTTATTCTTGGTATATTTCCTTGTGAGTTGTCTATGATTGCTAAGTGAGGTATGAATGATAGTTGATCTTGTATATATACCAAACCCTTTTGGAAATGTCTCACATTAAATCACTTAGGTTGACCTTTTGGATACTTTTTTTAAAATTAGATGACTTTGGGCACTAAACATTTTGTAGGAAAATAGACAGTTGCATCAATGAATGTATCCATCTGGGATGCAAGTTATAGGGGAGCTAGAAAATAGGTACAGGTTAAAAATTGGTAGTGAAGGATAAGCATTAGGTTTAGAGTATTTTTTCAAGCATATAAGACTTGGGTCATCATAATAATAATTGTTAGACTAAGAGATAAGCAATTATGCACAGAGAGATAATAAACCTAGGATTTTTGGTAGAGGGAAGGTCTAGAACTAAAAGGTACAACCATGATAGGTATTTTTAAGTGTACATGTTTAAGGTATTATATAAATCATATTTTATTATATGTATGTTGTAATCTACCCTAAGGAGTTACAAGGGTAAGTAAATGGTGCTCTACTTTGACTCTTCATTTCTTAGGATCGTTCCTCAACCTAGCTTTTTTTTGGAAGTCATCACTTTTTAGAGCAGTCATGCTACTACTCACTAGTGCCTAGACCTTACTCCAACATTTTTTATTTTTTGTTACACGTATGATTTATGTGTGTATCATATCATCCCAACCCATTATTTAGGTATGCCTTTTTATGTGAACCCTAAATAAAGGTTGAGGTAGTCCTCAACCTTGTGGACACCTTGACTATATGCACAATTGGGATATTAGGAACAATCATGTTGAAAGTGGTCCAATGAACCACATATATCATAATAGTGTTGTGTAAATTGATCCTCATCCCATCCATCTACATGACCTCCATTTTATATTATTGCATGGGGTAACCATACCCAAGATTTTTTGACCCATATCTCGATGGTCATGCTATAGCATGTTGTACATCTCTCTCATTCCTCATGAAATTCATCGATCATCTCACAATTGTATGTATTATGGTGTAGGCATCACATATTTTATAATATAAAAAAAACCTTACTCTTAGTTATGTGTTGTAATAAGGGAATTATTGAGTATTGTGGCCCTCATGGTAGGCTTCACAAGATATTTTTGAGGTACACACACACAACAAGGGCAATTATTCTAATTCTACCCTTCTACCTTAAAAATCAATGCACCATAAACCACATCATGTGTTATGTGCCTTGTTGGCTAAAATTTATTGCATTGATGTTTCCATATTTTCAATTTGTGCCTCCACCACTGATCTCAATCATGTTTCCTCTATTCCAACATCCTTGACACTTAGTGTAGCCTCTAGTGCCCCTCGAGGTTTAAAAAATATCTACATAGATATCACATATCATATTAGGGTAGTCAATCTCACCACAAACCTTTGGTCATGTTGCATAGGGTGAAGTGCATATGAGATCTTATACACCATGGTCTTAAACTTGAAATCATATGCATAGAGGCTCTTACATGGTTCCTACTTGATTTCCTTGAGCAAAATAATGATCTACTGCTCAAATTTAGGGATGTTAAATTATTTCATTAACGCATCCTTCAATAAATTGTAATCCACAATGGACTGAGTAGGATCTAAATTTCCATACTAGGTATGTGCATGGTCAAGTAGCATAGTAGCAAATAGAGTTACTTTTTTTAGGTGAGGTAATCCCCTTCACTCACCAAATTAATTCATACTTGTGCACATTTTATATCATGCTCTTGACTATATGATACTATAAGCCTAAGGTCATCTTATAGTAGATATGAGAGATAAACATGGGTGAAATAGGTGTTTATGGAGCTTAAAATACTAACACATTTCTTAATGGCACACTAAGACCTTAGTTTATTTCAGTTGGGGACATGACCCCACTAGCTACTGTAAGTGGTTATGCAACAACTCCCACATTAATTTGGAGAACCTGTTAGTTTGTCAATAGTGTACCAATAACTTCCACTCCACTCAGAGTCAAATCACTCATCCTAGGGTATGTGGTCCCTCCCAAGGTGGAATACCAAACTACATAATGTCTACTTGACATATTAGTTATATATCCATTGTATTAATAGGTGGCTACATGACTAATTAATCTAGCAGGGATTCTTCCTATACCCATGTGACAAATCCTCATGTGTCACCTACTTTTATAGTGTCTTGGTATTCTTCCTCAATTTTAGAGTGAGGTGCATGAGCATGCTTGTCAAGTTGAGGAGATCCTGACATTCCTTAGGTAGCTTCTTCATATTGATCCCAATCTTGAGATATCTCAACCTCATCTATCAAGTCCCATTATTTCTTAATAGCACTTGTTTCCTCATCATCAAGGCACAAACCCTTGACAGAAAAGTCTTCCTTATGCCTTTCTCATTCACTGTAGGTCCTCGTAGAATCTCTAGAGTCTAACTCCCTCTTTTCCCTAAGATCCATCTTGGCCATTACCCTCTACTGATTCTTTCCATATCTCTTCCTTCTCGACTCATGATCACTTGGTCCTTCCATGTTGATATCTCCTCTACTGCCTTTTAGAATATGTATTATTCCTTCCTCCTAGTATTTTATGTATATTCACACACATTAGGCGTAGACAACCATCCCTCTACTCCTTTGAACAATTGTACTCACCATCAAAACAAAAAAAATCAACCAAGTCTCAGTGTTTAACCCTAAATTTAAAATATATGGGGGTGTCAAGGGTTAAGTAAATAAAGTAATTTGGGGCACAAGTGTGATAAACTACTTATATATCAGGCCAATTAATAGAAAACTCAACCAAACAATATTCTAAAATTTTACGACTAAGATTGAAAAAAAAATAAGTACAATTATTGATAGATATTAAAATAAATTGGAAATAATGATAATTTATTGTGCGCATGCAAGTCTAAACAAGAACATATTAAAAGTGGACTAGATTATGATCTTAGAATAATCATCGGTTTCTGAGAATATCCTTTTTATGGCCTCAGATGCTTATGTCAGAGTTAGATAGTTGTGTCAACATGTTTCTAACTTTGTCATAGGTGTCCTATACAAAATATTGACTAGATCTAGATGTAACCAACTGGAGCCTTCTAGGTTTTCTATTATTTTTCTTCCAATGTGTTTAGATCATGCACATAGGTTTTTGTTCTTTGTTAAATGATCAAAACTCTATCTCTTCACCCTTAGAGTGATTATGGTAAAAATGGATTAGATGGATCACATTATTGAGCTGACTTTAAAGACTCCTCTATTAATGGGCAATGCTTACATAGCCACTACTATGAATAGGGCATCATATTGATTTAGTTATCCCCCATGTGTTGGTTTGTGTGTGCACAAGGGTGTAATATATGATGAGCAAAGACATGAAATGACCTAAATTGTAATGGGGAAATAATGGCTCATGGGTTTCTATTTGAATCCTTTAGACCTGTAGAAAAATTGCACGTATGACTAATATAGAAAATAGACAAATAAGTTAGATTTGCTCACTTGAATGTTTGATTGAGTGACTCTTGGTATATTGCCTTGTGAGTTATTTTTGATTGCTAGGTGAGGCATGAATGACAGTTAATCTTGTATATATACTAATCCCTTTTAGAAAAGTCTCTCATTAAAGCACATAAGTTGACATTTTGGATACATTTCTTTTGTAAATTGGATGACTTTGGGCACTGGACATTTTGTAGGCAAATAGATAGTTGTGTCAATGTATGTGTCCATCTAGGATGCAAGTTTTAGGGGAGCTATAAAATTGATGTAGGTCAAAAAATAGTAGTGAAGGATAAACATTAGGTTTAGAGTATTTTTTAAATCATAAAAGGCTTGGGTCATCAGAATAATAAGGGTTAGACTAAGAAATAAACAATTATGCATAAAGAGATAATGAGCACAAGCTTTTTGGTAGTGGGAAGGTCTAGAACTAAAAGGTATAACCATGATAGGTATTTTCAAGTGTATAAGATTGAGTGTTATATAAATCATATTTTAGTATCTAATTCCCCCCCACCTTAGTCTAGTAATGAAACTACTATTTTAAATGGAAAAAATGTGTACCTCAATGTGCACAACACACCTTGTATTTATGTGGGCCCACCTGGAATGCTTTGTTGGTGAGTGACATGTAACCAAAAGCATGTTTTAGTATGCAATCAGTGTAAGAGATCTAAAATTTAAATAATTTGAAATGTTTGAAAGTTAAAATAGCAAGGTTAAGAGTAGAACTATGTGTTAATGCAACCATATTATCTTTTGACAATTTGATTTGAAAAGACGCATCATTATGAAGCATTAAAACTGAGACTAGTATAATTATGAACCTGCAAGTGCATATATATATATATAGATATTGGAGGATAACATTCCCCCAATCTTGGTGTAAAGGTTACTCACAACATAACCATTGAGCATGTTTCATCTCAATCATGTAACCCAAATATGTGCATAACCTGGTGAGTGTGAGTGATTTAACCAACTCACACTATATATTGGGTGAGGGTGGATTATTTAATCAAATCCAACCTATAAGTATGGTGAAGTTAGATGATTTAATCAAATATAACTTATAAATTTTATACGATTGAGCGATTTAATCAACTCAACCTTCTAAAGGTGAACCAACTACTGTAGTAGATTAGCTTGATAATAATCCATAACAGTTCATATTGCGTATGATAACATTCCATAATAGTATTTGAAATCTAGAAAATGATTTGATTTTTTAATTTTTAGGTGCTCCTTGCATGGCATATGCACCTCGTATATGTCTCAAATTTAAACATGGATATAATAATAGTACCAATGTATATAATGCCACGATAAATGTGTATCTAAATCATATAGCTATGAAATTTGATGAATTGTAAAACCACTGCAAGTATGGAGACATGTTTTTATGACATGCCCCCACTAAATCTAGAGAATCTAAGAACTGGTGAAAATGTGGAGAACATGTTTATATAACATGCCCCCACTATAATATGAAACTGTGAAAATGTGGAAGTTGTGCCTCTATGGCATGCCACCACTAATATGCCCCCACTTTTGAAGTGAGGTGAAATAGAATATGGTAGTTACCTTACCTCAAAAGGATAAGATAATTGTATAAGTTGTTATATATCATGTATCATATAGGAATAACATGTATAGGTAGATATAAAATTTAAGCACGCACTATGTGATCACATCAAGTATTGGGATACATGATATATGTTGGCAAGATTCTCTATTAGTCGAAGAACCAAACAACAAGTACCACAAGATTGATTTCATTATCATAGCAACAAAATACTCTCCTAAGCTGATAGAATAGAGGATTCTACTGACTGGGGCCACAGTAAGAGAGAAGGCTTCATGAAGACAATGGCCAATAGGAATAGAGAAAGGGCATGTCTCACACAGACATGACCATTGATTAATGTTATATTGGCTTAGTATTTATACCGTACCATTGTAAATAGGTAGGAGAAAGAGAGAAGAATATAAGTGAATATAGAGAGTTGTGTAAACATTATTGAGGAAAGTAGCATATGTAACTTAATAAGTGGTATAGAATAAAGAGTATATAAACTATTGTATTCGGCAGTTATATTAATCTACATAAAAGAAAGGAGTTAGAGTAGGAAATTATTGTGTTTTGTGTATTATGTATGAGTTACTAAAATTATAGGCACTAATTTTTTTTACATGAATGTTAAGGAATAAACCCAATACTAACACTTTCACTACATTAATCTAACTAAATTTAATATATATCTAACATAAAACTATTTGTAGATAACCGTTCTAGATTTTATGTCAATGCTTGGTGGTGGTGCAAGAACTTTATTAGACTAATGTCCAAGGGGAAGTATAATTTGGATTTTTATAATATTGTATTAACATAAATAAAAAAGTGGTGGGAATAAATGTTTGAAAAAAAATCACACAAAAATTAAACGAATAGGAGAAACATTACCAACAGTGAAAGAAGCATTCTTCCAGACACATGAAGAATTTTGGGTTACTTTTTTGCACTTATTATGGCCTTAGATTATGTGTAAATATAAGCATATAGAGAGTTGTTTCATTCATATTAAAATACCTATCCAGTGAATTACAAAGAAAGTTGATGAACTCTAACACCTTGATACACAAGTAACATGGGCTTTCGACCATTGGTTCGAGACAACTCTCAATTCATTCATCATAGTCTAGGCTATATAGGTTTGGACATGTTTTGATGCTAAGAAAATTAAATTTGTTGAAGGCACAAGGTAATGATTCTTGACTATAGTATAAGTTCTCATCCACTAATCATTCATAAAGTGAGGGCTAATACGATAAGGTAAGAATTTATTTTACAGATAGGCACCTAAGGGATGGCATGCAGATAGAAGGAAGATTCTTAAAAGATATGACTACTAATAATATCTAGTTTAAAAATTTGGGTAAGGTTAAATAATATTTAGGGGTGAGGGAAATCAATATCAAATAAACATAAATTAATTAAGAAAAGAGATAGTAATTAGCAGATAAATTAGATAGTTAAGAGAAAGATGTTAAATGACAACATGAGGATTCAATTACAAAATGAAAAAATTCAATCAAATAGGAAGAAACATATACAAAATAAAGAAAGAGAAGATATAATGACAAGAATGAATAGGAAAATAGATCCATACAACTTGGCCTCACCTAGCAGAGGCCCCACTTTTAAAAATCTTAATACTATCCAATTGTTAGAAATGAATGAGTTAATATTCACACTATAGAGAAGCATAAATGAGGCAAATGAAAGAAGTATAATAGAAACATTTTTATATCATAAACCAAAAAAATTTATGAATGACATGCATGAGGGATCAATAGAGACAATCGCATTATTTAGAACACTCAAACTATTTCCAACCTTAGGTGTGAAAGAGCACTAGGTTGCAAGTAGTTTGACCCACAATGGACGAGGTGTAGATAGTTGTAGAAGAAGAAGTGAAGAGAGGTGAATTAAGATAGGAGATATGGATTATATAGTAGAACCAAGGGTGGATATTTTATCAATAAAAGGAAGCCCAATAGTAAGTAGTAAATAAAAAAGTGTCACATATAACTTATAAGTATTAGTAGAGGAAGATAAAAAGGAAAAAGAAGAGTGGGAGATAAGTATTGGTAGTCATAATAAGGAAATAAGGCAAAAAGATGAGGAAGCTATTAATTTAACAAAGAGAGGATTAGTTAGTGAAAGCATGGGACAAGAAGTCCATTTAGAGATATAATATGAATAAGAGAAAATCAAAATGATACAACCCCCCCAAACCCTAATTATAAGAGACCCTAAGAGAAAATGAACCCCTTGGATCAATCATCATCCCTCATGCCACTTCATAATAGACATGGACATCTAACTCTTAATAGAGATATATTTATTGGAAAATAAGTAGAATACAAATATAGAAGTCATAAGCAAGATATTGTGAGTAGAAGAGAATTTGTAATAAATTAGGCAGAAGTATTGAGAAGAAGATACTTTTAGGCAGAACTAAAAATAGATAAGGGATGTAACTGGCAGTTGGTTAGGCAATAAAAGGATAAGAAGTAATAGAATTTCCTTAGTACTACAAGTACAAGTACCTAAAGGAATCTAACATATAGCAGTACCAACCCTAACAATGATACTCCTAAATTACCAAAGAAACCTCAAATGGCATAGACTAAGATGAATATACCACTATTCAATAAAGACACAGGATACAGAAGAACATATGTTTATATTAGACTCATATCGGTGAATCCACAACATTATTGATGAACATGTGATGATAATTGATTTTATGGGGACATTATGAGATGATGTGCTTAAATGGTATATAAATACTTACTCCAAACAAACCACTATATGGGTTGATGTTCAAATAGAATTTAAAAGAGACTTTCACTACCCATATATAACAACAAAAAGTGTTAGCAATATGAGGGAATTAATTCAGAAGGAGAATAAATCTATGAGAGATTATGATTAGTGATTAATATAGAAACTAGAGGAACCACTCAATTAAAAACAAAGGATTGAATGGTTTATATATGGCTTACTCCCATGCCTCTGAGCCAACATGGATGGAAATATTTTTAATATATTTGTAGAAACATTAGAGATGGCATCCAAATTTGAAGCACATCCTAGAGAAGATATATAGATACTTAATTGAAGGATATTTTTAATGACTACAACTATGACTAAAATAAGAGATGCAAATGAAGGGAAATGAGTACAAAATACTAAAAAGTAAGCATACACAATCATAGCGATGCATTTGGTGTACTACCTACTATGCAGAGGGCCATCGTAGGATGGAATGCCCCCATAGTGACATGGTGAGAAGAGTAACAAAAATAAGGGTTATGTAACTACCTTTAGGCATGACCCCACCTCTCCAATAAGTGATATATGGTGAAATAATCTACTATAAAATATGTATTGTATACGATCAACATCGCCAACATTTATGCCCAATGATGGAAGTAACACCTCCTACAAATTAGATGATGTATTGTACCAATTATGGATCATTCAATCATTATAACCAAAGTTTCCATGTTCATGATGCACTTGCACACATCCAGGATACTATTTAGAGAAGAGAAGAAACAATTCAATAAAAACCCCTAACACAATTACCCATAACTAATAATACCATATCATATCTTGGCCAGGTATATCAAACAACATCAGCAATTCAAAACACCCAGCCCCAATACTACAATAACAATTAAGGAGGATACAAAGGGGGAATCCAAGGTGGTTACAGAGGAGGATACCATGAAAGAGGAAACTACCAAGATGGTAGAGGATATAATCAAAACTATAATCAAGGGTATAATCAGGAAAGACCTTCCCCAACATGCTATAAATGTGGGAAGATTAGAATTATTGTTAGGAATTATGAAGAGCCATAGGTAAAGTGTGGGTTTTGCCATGAGAAGGGGACCCACAACTCATTCTCATACCCAAAAGCAACACAATTATACAAAAATGGTAGAGCAAAAAACTAAGGAATTGATAGAATCCTTGCCCAAGAAAGTGGCTAAACATCTACAAAAAAATAGCCAAGGGATAAGATACAAAATGATGATATAATGAAATTCACTACAGAAAAGAAGAAGAGAGAATAATAGAAAAAGGAGGAAGTTCATCTTATATAACATCTATGGTTGAACAAATTAGAAATGGTTAAGAAAATATAAAGGATAAAAAAGAGAGACTACAGAAGAAGTCTCTTTCTATTATAAATGATAATTTACAACCATGAGTAGCAATAACCACTAGGAGTGGCATGAAGACTAATAAATGAAAAGAGTTAGTAATTAGTTCTAGTACAAAATCATACATGAAATAAGAAGGGGATAAACCTAACGTTAATGAACATGATAGAGTTGTTGAAAAAAATAGAAAGATAATAAGGGAAAAAATAGGATAAGGATAAGCTTAAGCTTACTTGTTTGGATGGAGAAGAGGTTGGAAATTTAAAAAGGCTAATAAAAATAGTTGATAAACAAGACCTTCTAACCAAACTTACTAAATTTTGTAAGTATTGAAATAAACAATGAAGGGAACATTGAGTACGGAGAGTAGAGAAGATAAAATAGAACAAGACAAATAAAAATGTTTTCCACACATACTAAAAATGGAAAAAAATTACCATTTTCTTGGATATTGAAATAGATGGGCAAAAAATAAGAAAAATGATATTAGATATTGGCACATATAAAAATGTATTACCATGGAACACTTGGAAAAATTTGGAAAAATTGTGGTTACATGCAGTAGCATATGGCATTGCCATGGCTGAAGGCACTCCACGGTCACCAATTGGCACCCTGTAGAATGTGGAAGTTAACTTTTTTAGAATAAAGAAGAAGGTAGACTTTGAAGTCATTGATATGTACAATAATGGCTATATAACACTGCTAAACTTGGAATGGTTCATTAATTGTAATGGATCATTAGACTTTGAAGAAGAAGAAATTACATTTGAGAGGAAGGGGTTGGTAGTTCACTCCCATTGGAGGTCGACATGGCAACAATTTGGTCAAAATAATTATGATCAAAGATAAAGATAATGAAGTTGATAATCTTGATAGGGTATACACCTTGAAAAATATTGTCAAGGTAGAAGATGATCTGGAACCTACTGATGAGGTAGAAATGATAGTCAAAGAAGAAAAAGGTAAGACACCCTCACGTAATGAAATTAAGTCCTTCATTTATGGGAGCCAAAAATCACAATGTGAAAAGTCTGTTGTATAAGGAAAATAACCTACAAAGTAAAAATGATCACCACACTATAAAATCCA
The DNA here is from genome assembly GCA_037957365.1 of Torreya grandis. Taxonomy (NCBI): domain Eukaryota; kingdom Viridiplantae; phylum Streptophyta; class Pinopsida; order Cupressales; family Taxaceae; genus Torreya; species Torreya grandis. The sequence goes on from JARHVA010001816.1 coordinate 1,461,016, forward strand.
TCACTGCAGAGGAAAATAACTCACTTCATTGAGAGAGCTTTACATAATAAACTACCAAATTTTATGGGCATGGGACTAGTTGCTGAATATTTATAATAAATGATGAGAGTATTTACACGAGAAGAAATATGAATGAGATCTCTTGATGATACACTCACCATTATCATCATAATATGGTGGCACACACATAAAGCCACCATTCATAATTAGAAAACCTTTTGTGTATTAATTAGAATAAGATTCATGCAATCAAAAAGCTACTTCCCTGAGATAGCACGGTATGCAGGGAATACTAACCCATGATGGGACATTAAAACATGTGAAAAAATATGGAAACAAGAAGGGAGATAAATAAATGTCTATGTGCACAATTATTTTTTTAAACGTTGGATGCAATCCCAAAAAAATGGTACGTACACCAAGGAATGCAAAAAGGGACAAATACATGGGCAGAAGTGAGAATGGATTTCTACAGAACATTTAACATTTGTGATCCCAATACTTGAGTGTGTAGGGATCTGCTAAAGATCAAAACATTATTATTCATGGAAGACTCATAAGTAAAACAATAATTCTCTAAAATAAAAAATAGAAAAAAGACCATTAGGCCATCTGGATGATTAGGAATAAATTAGAACAGTTATACAAGAATTAACAAATACCGTAGGAAGAACTACAAGAATCAAGGAATAAGAGCAGATGACATATTGCCATAAAAATTACCAAATATGAAGAGGATGAAGAAGAAAAACTATAAAATATAAAAATTGACATTGCGGAAGGTGAGAGACAACTCCTCAATACTATAGAGGATAAAACACCATATTTCTACCAACCACTCAAAATTAGAGAGGAAAATATTGCCACAAAGTGAAAACCAAAATTGGCAAAGGTAGGAAATTATTGGGATAAATAAGAGGTAGAGAAAATCCTTGAATTACTAAGGGAATTCAAATATTTTTTTTCACAAACATTTATTGAACACAAAGGCATAAAGGAGGATGTAGGTACTATGAAGATTCAGTTAAAAGAAGACATTAAACCACTACCAAAATGGCCATACATGTTAAATCCCAATGTAAAGGTGAAAGTTAAGGTCAAATTGGATAAAATGCTAGATGGAGGTCTTATAACACCGCTATTAGATACTGAATGGATAAGCCCTATGGTAATAAAAAATTAAAAAAATGGTGAAATAGCTATATGCATTGATTATAGGGAACTCAATAAGGCTTGCTTGCATGACCCATTCCCAACTCCATTCACTAAGAAAATATTAGAAATCATTGCATACATGTAGGTCTATTCCTTCACTGATGTATTTTCAAGATACCATCAGGTCAGGATAGCACCAAAAGATAGGCTAAAAATTATATTTACTATATAATGGGGATCTTTCATGCATATAGTTATGTCATTTAGGTTGAGGAATATAACAGTATTTAGTCACATAATAATGTATGCCTTTTAGAGACTTCATTCATGAATTTTTAGAAGCATATTTGGATGACTGGATAGTTTATGGGTTAATCAGATATCATGTACAAGCATTAAGAATGATGTTCTAGAGATGCAGGCAACTGAACATTTCACTCAATCTCAAGAAATGCATTTTTTTATAGCCTTTGGAATATTTTTAGGATATATCATATGTAAATAAGGACTAATGATAGATCCACTCAAAACTGATATAACCATTAACCTACCACCCCCCAAGTCACAAAAAAAGGTTTGAACAATATTGGGGTATACAAGATATCACCATCAGTTTACAAGGAATTATGCAACTATTAGTGCTCTCATCAAAGAATTACTAAAAAATCAGATTAGTCAACCATTATATTGGTCAAGACAATGTTAGGAATCTTTTAATACACTAAAAAATAAGACCATGGATGCTCTAATTTTAGTATTTCCAGATTGGAAAAATCCATTTTGTGTACATGGAGATGCATAAGAAAATGTAATGGGGACAGTCCTAACACAACCATAAGGAAATATAGACCACCTTATTGACTTCGCTAGCAAAAAATTGGTAAGAGTAGAAAGGAATTACTCCACACCAAAGAGGGAATCACTCACTATGGTCTACACGGTGTAAAATTGTAGACATTACTTATTGACAACCCCATTTAAATTTTTCATAAACCATGAGCCCTTTAAATATATGATCAATAGACTAGTAATATAAGGGATAATCTACCACTGCCTCATGTTGTTCTATAACTTCAACTTTAAGATAGTGTTGAAACTTGGGAAAGCTAATAACGGACCCAATTATTTATCTAGAATAACAATAGGAGAAGATGTAGGACCAATTGAGGATGAGTTTCCTGGAGCTCACCTTTCTACATAAAATTAGTACTTAAGGACATGGAAGGTATTGCACAATTTTTGTTTGGCAGAGAGTTTCTAGAGGACTATGATATATTACAAAAGAAAAGGTTGATGATTTAGGCATTTCCTTTCACGTTGATTGAAGGGGCATTGTATAAAAATGGAAGAGTTAAAATGTTACAGTGGGTAGTATTACTAAATGAAAGACCAAATATTTTAACAGAGGCACATGATGGAGTTGCAGGAGGACACAACTCAAGAAAAGCCATAGGAAATAAAATATTAGTAGGAGGCCTCTAGTGGTCATCACTTCTCAAAGACACACATAAGTATGCAAGAAGTTGTGATATTTTTCAAAGTGTGTGTAAACCAAATGCTAGAAATGAGATGCCCCTCTAAATAATTTTGGCGGTAGCCCCATTTGAAAAATGTGTAATTGATTTTATTAGTCCTATCAAGCTTGTGGCAAGAAAAATCAATTCTAGATTCGTTATCACATGAACATAATATCTCATAAGGTGGGTAGAATATATTCCAATAGAGGACTGTACCCTGAAGATAATTACAAAATTATTGTATAAGAACATAATTACAAGGTTCAGATGCCCTTTAAGCATAACAAGCAATCAAATAAAACACTTTGTTAATAAAATAATTATGTAATTACTAAAACATTTATTAATTTAACATCACATAAGCACTCCCTACCATCCACAACCTAATCGCACCATGAAAAAATTCAATAAAGTACTGGATAAAGTCATAACAAATGTATGTAAAATCGAGATAGGAGATTAAGATACAAAGATATCAACAATCATATTGGCTTACCACACCACTTATAAATGACTAACTAAATGTTATCCCTTCTAATTAGTCTATGGATTAGAAGTCTTGATGCCAATGGAATACATACTACCAAGTTTATAGCTTGCAGTCACATTCTAAATGAATGAGAAGGGTTATATTCAAGAAAGGTTGATGGAGTTAGAAAAACCAGATGAAAAAAGGTTTTTAGTAGCATATAACCAAACACAAGAAAAGAGGTACCAAAAATCATGGCATGATAAGCACATCAAGATAAAAGAATTTCAAGTTGGAAATAAGGTGTTACTTTATGATAGTAAATATAAAAATATGGGCAAGTTGAAAATAAGATGGCTTGGCCCCTATATAGTAGAAAGTATATTGAACTCAGGTGAAATAAAGCTACACACATTAATAGGGAACCTAAGACAAGGATTTGTCAATGGTGTCAGATTGAAACTCTACACCACAGATAACTATGGAGCAGGATGATAGAAGCACCAAGGCAATAAATTATGAGGTGATAATATCCTTCCAACTAGGTGAAGTTCTAATAGAAAGTACCATGGTACTATTATAGCTCAAATTTTCACCCTTGAGAGGGTGTTTTAAGCCCTCTCACTTGATCTATATTATGGGATTAATCTTAGGTTGTGGGTGGACTCTAAGTGGACTAAACCTCTATATTATAGGGCTAGCTTCCCTTGATGTATCAATTAGGATCACAAAACACTACACTACTAGCTTGCAAAGGAAAAGGGATAAGAACAACATTAAATAAAACTAAGGGGGTGCTACACCAAGTTAGTTGATCACTACCAACCAGCTGCATGTGCACATGTAGACAATGAGACTAATCTAAAAATAAACTACTCCCAATCTAAATGTCTCACATCAACATTTCAATGTGGAGGTTGTCATAGATGTTTAGGCTAAGAGGGCTAATAAATAGGTCTATAATGACACTAATGAATAGGAAAACTCACTCAACCTTCACACTTCACTTGAATACCTCACATGACCTACAAAATAAGTTTTCAAATTGTATATAGGCATTAGAGTAGGACAACATGCCAAGGAAGACTAAGCAAATCACTTGACAAGATCAACTATCCATGCATACACACTAAGTACAGTTAAAGGAGGAGGTAAAATCAATAGTCTTTATTAATCCAAGGCATATAAATGAGCAGAGCTTTGCCATACTCAGGTGGAGAATGTTTTATAAAACCAAACAAAGATGTATATATAGATCAAGAGAGAAGGAGAGAGAAAAAGGGTGTAGAAGAGAGAAATGAGAAGTCTCAATCACTCATGACAGAGTTACAATCAAGAAAAAGGTTTTAGAATAGTCTCATAAGGTCTTCAATGACACGTGTTTCTTTCTTGATGATGCTTTCTCTCCCAAATGGCATAGGGGTTTCTCTATTTGCTTACACATCTTGTCTTCTTCTTAAAATTAGCCTCGTTTTGGGTTGGAAAGTGATAAGTGGCATTCCTTGGTCATAAACTAACTTTGAACTTCCCTTTGACCCCCTCTTTGACACCTTGCATATACTTGAGGATTCTCTATATTGATATTGTAATGGTGGTCATGTTCATTAGGTATCTTGAACCCATTAGTCTCACTACACCTCTATCCCAAGGTTATTCAATGGTATACAAGGATATCATTGCCAAGGTCTATAGGTAACCATTTGATTAGGTTTATTCATGATTAAATAATGTTCTTACAATCATCAACAAGTATTCTTAGCCATGTTTCCAACAGCCATCAAGCTCTCCATAACACTCTATAGGTCTGTAATTAAGCTTTTTGGGTAACATAGTGGTATAGTCATCTTATAAACCTAAATTAATGACTTGAATAACCAATTTACCATCTTAGGATACCTATAAAATTGTGTATAGGACTATATAATATATGCCCAAACTTACAAATCCTCCCTACTTGATTTGAGAGCTTACCACCACCCTGCACATTCACAAATAGGCTTGTAATTAAGAATTTAGGCTTATTTTGTATATTGTGTCCTTCAAACATGCCACCAAAGGAATATATATATATGTTAAAGAGGCCTAAAAAGGTAATCCCAATGTTTCTAAGGTGATTTAAATTCATATTATATCATTGGAGAGGTTTTCTCAGTCATCGATTATATTTTAGTCTCTTGGTAGCATGTGAGTGTCTTACACTCTTAACAATTATTCATAGAGATGAGGCCTTATTAGGATGAATGAATTAAAAAAATTTAAAAGATAGTGACCCATACAACACCTCCTAGATAAATTTTCTCCCATGTATAAATGAGCACAAGAAAGATCCTTTCGAGTTAACAAACCTATCATGAAGAGACCGAAAAGGATCTTTAAGGCCTATAAAGCATCTACAAGCATTTTATTAGATATAAAAGCCTTAAATATGTCTATGAAAACCTATATTGTGATTCATTAATGACCTCTAGTGGATAATGACTTTCAAAGCATCTTTGTAACCCGATCTCCATGCTATGAGGGTTTGTAAGTCATTAGACCAATTTGACCCCAACTGTCTCTTTAAGCACTTTCCCCTAATTTTAATTAGTCTAAACTTCATGGAGATATTTTTCAAAGCCTTATCAATATTCCAAGGACATATATATATCAAATATCCTCAAGACACCTCTAAAATGTGCAAGTTTATTTCAATCTTCATACACAACCTGTGTATGACCATTTAGGCCTTTTAGGCCTAAATAGATTTCTTGTCCTCTTCATTGCATTTTATCGCCCTATACATATATGAATATCTTCATTTTGTTTTAACGCTTTGATACACACTTATTTATTTTACTTGAGCTATAACATGCATGCTTTATTTGAACTTGTACTTGTAACCTTGTAGCCAATCTACTAGGCCTATCATTTACTCAGGCTTGAGAATGCCTCCTCGTGGGTGATTATTCTCTCTCATATACCTGAACATCCTTATTATGTTCATTAGGAATTTTCACCACCACTTACCCTTTTCCATCATTATTCATAAGAAGAAACTTTTCACCTTTTTCATTTTTTAGGCTAAACTATCCCTTGGCTACAGGTGATCTTTTGGTTTCTTGGATGCATTATTGAGATTAGATCCTCTAGGACTGGTCTATTAGTATTTAGTGATTTTGAGAGTTATATAGAGATTATTTATGTTCTTATTAATCCTCTATAAACCTTCTGACTTTCCACAAACCACATGATATTAGTCCTTCCTTTGTTTAGGCCTATGATAGACATGTAGATCATCTTTTAAGATTGTCACCACATCAAGGTTTGAGGGTGACCCTTCTCTTATTATCCTAACACCCATATTAGATATAGTCAATTTATACACTCTTTTCATCATATCTCAAACTTTTATTACCCCTAAAACTAATGATAAAACCTAGATACCACTCATTTCCTTATGTGGCTCATGTAGACATGTAGGTCTCTATATGGCTTATAGGTGCATGACAGTCTTGATCAAATATTGTCTTGATCATGTATGGTTAAGTGGGTTTAATATATTTAATTTTATTGGTAAAATTCCAACACCATGGATATATATTGTAAACCATACCTCAAACACTTGGTTGTACTTTATCAACATTAAAGGCTTCTCAAGAGCAGGCAATGAATTAAGATTACTCTTAACTATACGTGGTTATATTGTTCCTTCATACACATGGATTTTGGAATGGGGATGGTGTGGAGGAATTCATTTGTCTACTTGGAGGCTCCAAACCATATTGATTCTTGCTTTTAACCTTATTTATTTGGCAACAACTCGTACTTCATAAGAAACTAGTATAACCTACAATTTCACCTCATAAAGACTTTTTTCTCATACATTGACCTAAACGCACTTTGATGGTGATAAAAGAGGGTATTAAAAGGTTGGTAATATCCCTATTAATCCTTCACCATTCTCACTTTGCATCAATGATCTCAAACTTGCATGCCTTACCCAAAACTAACCCTCAAGGGTTTAGCTAGGGTTTAAGAACACCCTAGAGTCTTAGTAATTGTTTATAAAGGAGAAGAGATAAAAATAGAAACTAATGCCATAGATTTAAAGTAAATTATGAACTCCTCCTCTATCTAAGATTTTAGTTCACCACTATATCTCTTTTGTACAAACCAAGCATGTGAAATTGCCCTTTATGAGTCAGTCAAGAGCTCGATGGAGGTTTTGGTACATTTGTTATCTTTTTTAGATTTTTACAAGATTTTTTAGATTGAAATTACTATAATTGAGGTTAATAGACACCCATACATGCATTTACACCTGATTATGGGCTTTTTATTCCCGTACAAGTGCCTAAAACTGCCTATATAAGAGTGATTCATCTTATTTTATACGCTAGACCTATGAAAATTGACCATGGTCTGACTTGTAATAACATTATTGACATACATGCACATTATATATGTTATTAATATGCTTAAAAATTACAAATTTTCATACAAGACTTCATATTGACTCAAGGAGTGACTTGAAAAACCTTAGAATGCATTGGCAAGTATAAAGAAAGTTAGTGCATATTGGATGACCTCCAAAGCATGAATAAACCTCATATAGTGGCTCATCATAATGACATGACCTTGATCACACATGGATAACTAACATTTTCTCTTTAATGACATTGAATAGGCAAAATGACAATGCAAAACATAAACCTTAACCTCTCCAAAAACCTTAAAAATTACTAAGTTACCTTAATGTTCCCAAAGACACTTAACAATGGAAAATTTGCATGACAAGACAATGAACCAAGTGGATTAGCTTATTAAACCCTTCAAGTCATTTCACGAGGAATTGTAATAACTAAAATACCACCTCCTTCTCATGGAAATAATACAATACATCACAAGGCATAGAATGGCTATCAACAAGGTTAACAAGCCTGACAAGTTAAGCTGCAAACTATAAGGGTTGACCTTTTTCACCTAGGGGTAAAAAAATGGTCAACAAGTACCATAAACTACAGGAATATGTTTTTGGTCATAAATTGTGTCACCTTCCTATTAGGCTGGCACTGTCTTGCCATCCAAGGAAGTTAAAAAATACAACTACGATACCCAGAACATAACTCTCTTAGCAATTGGTTTTTTGATGTTACCACAACATACTAGTAGGACATTTGTAATATATAATAAATAATAAGTAAAATAAGGAATGCAAATAATGTGAAATAAAATAATAAGATTTTGTTGACTAAAATATACATCACGATAAGAAAACAATGAAAAATACTAAGGAAAATAATGAAAGTTTATTTCATATAAAGAAAAAATTGAAATTGGGTAGCCATGTGTCTACAGTTGATAATAACGCATGGTAGTAAGAAATAATATCTTTACATATTCAAAAAATTCAACATACTTCTCTGCACATGCAGCATAGATCACCAAAGAAAAAGGTATCAACCACAAGTAGAACTAATGGATGGGAAAGAAAAGGGACAACAGAATTATGAACCTATGACATTATATTTCACACATCAGTAAGAGGTTACACACATTTATGAATTAATATGTTCTTAGTTTCTTCCATGGGTTGACAAAATGATAAATGAAAAAATATGGCGTCAAGATGGATATTGGCATATAATAATAAGATAACATAGGGAAAAATACTATTTTTACTAAGACAAGTCATCATAATTTAGTATTGGCTACCACATAACAAGACGTACTAGTAGCAAAAAGAGGCACAAAGATAAACGAATGAGAAAAAAATTATAATGATGGTGTGAGATAGGATACAACGATAATAGGAAATCCTGATAAAAGATCAAAATAGTCACTATTGTCCTCCATAGGGTAATAAAATGTTTCTTAAAGAAATGTTTCTCAAGGACAAAAATAATGTCAAGAGGAGAAATAAAGGAATAAAAATATTAATCAATAGTACAAAATAAGACGTAATGGCAAGACATCAAGATAGTAGAGGATCAAAGAAACTCGAATTAGTCTTTGTAATTCCATAAATCAGGATATAAAAAATACACATATGCAGAAGAAAAAAAAAACTAGCAATAACATAGATGGGTATAAAAAGACTAACAATACTACATATATCCTCTAAGAATGGAAATTTGAGTGAACCGGTGTATGATAATTTATAAATAAAAATAAACAGAGATATGGTGGAAACTAGGAAATATGAGATAGTTGTCAAAATTGATGAATAAAGGGACACAAATGAAATAAATGCATGATGATATTGTTAATTAATGGTAAAGCAAGTGAAATAGGGGGATGAATGATGATAATAAATATGATTTAATGCCTTAAAATGGCTTGGTGTGATTAATGAGTAGATCAAAAGAGCTATAAATTAAGGGTTTGGGTAATCATAGAAATTACAAAATAATCTGAGCACCCAAACTTTGCAAAAATTCTAGTTCAAATTTTATATCTACTTGGATCCTAAGTTTCTCAGTAAAGATAAAAAAATCCTTAAGCCCTTATGGTTGAGCAAATTAAGCAATCTAAGTATAAGAACATTCAATCAAGTTAGAGACACTAGACCCAATGGATGCATTTTCGAATGTCCCTAATTTGGTCACACATGCAGAAGACATATACAAATACATCAAGGCACACTTGATAGAAATAGATCATATAGAATTGGAAGTAGAGAGAATTACTATGATGCAAGTGAATCCTTAAAGTCAAAAGTTAGAGTATAAATTAGAATACAAAATTATTCCATGATAGAAATTGGATGTTTGGTGTCAGTTTCCATATTTTGGGTTGATGTCCAGTATAACTAAGTTGATATTAAGAAGGTGTAGTCATATAAAATATCCAAATTAGTAGTTTGAGTGCGCCTTGTGACAAGCCCATCCATAGGTCCTTTTTCCATGCTCTTGTGACCCTTCTAGACACCTTTTTGCTCATTGCTAGTCATCCAAAACCTTTTGAATGATCATTCCACCTCAACCAGACTATTTTCCCCATGCCAATCTTATTCCCCCAGGTCCTAAGCCTATAGAATAGGAGCGTTCCATTTGGACTATAGAGTTGGACCCTAAAGTGTCCCATTTTTAGCACTCTTATTCATTTGCACTTTGAGCCCCAATGATCATTTCCATCCAATACTTATCCTTCATTAGGTTAGCTTAGCATGAAAATATCTGACCCATGACTAATTGTTCCCTATAAAATCCCATTCAAATCTCATTTACAAAGGAGATGACCAAACTTACAAAGCAAGTAAGAATAAAAATAAAGCACTAAGGCAAACTTCCCTATTCTCTACTTACAGTCACCCAACACAATTGCAAACATATTCAAATTTTCATACCAATCGCTAGTCACCTCAAACACTATCAAATTGGCATTTTTCATCTGCATCACACTATTACACAAAGCACACTAGGTGGGAGAACTACATATGGCTTGATCTCTCTTCAGAGTTTTGGTATGTAGGCAGCATGCCCATACAAGGGGTGTGGATTGCATGTTTAGTGCATCTTACCCACTAACCCCCTTTCTCAAGTGATTCAAATATTGTTTTATCAAGCATGGTGGAGGATTAGGGTTTTAAGATTAAATCAATTCTACAGTGAGTTTCATTGACAACCAGCACTTGATTTTTCATAGGCACGCTCACACGGGCACAACGTAGATACCTAAAAAGTTTTAGGTCTTTGTGATCAGTTTGGACAATAGCAGCAGGAACAGATAACAACATTGGACCCCAAAGTGTCCCATTTTTTACGTTCTTATCCTTTCATCAAACGAAAGCCAAATTCAGGTTCAACACACTTTCCCAATTTTACACATCTAGTTTCAACCCTTGTATCAATTATCTCAGTCCAGTTTCACGCTAAGTTATATTTCTCATTATTTATTTCTATTTTAGAAAGATAAACAAATTTTACAAATTAACATTGTAGTTATTTCTATATTTTGTATTGATTTATTAATCTAGACTCTTAACTAAAATTGGAATAAAACTTCCTTATTCCCAAAAAAGTTAAATCATTTGGTGAACCCGACTTATTTTATTTACGGACAAAAACCCTATAAACCCTAGGGAAAATTCTTTGCTAATTTTAGCAATTTTTTTTTATTTTTTCTTGCATATATAAATCATAATTTTACATTTAATTTTTAAAATTTACCATAGTAATTTTAAATATTATTTATTTCAAACCCTAGTTACCTATACTAGGTCCTGGTATTTTCAAACCCTAGCCTAGGGTTTCAAAATTAAAATTAAAATTTTTGCACATTGGGTTGAATATTCCAATTTTATTAATCATGATTTACTTATGCAAAGTTTTCTAGTTTCTCTTGCATGCTTGTTTCCTTTGGCATGAATTCAAAAATGACATAAATACATATGTACATGTTATTTTAAGACCAATTCAAATATATGTCATATTTCATTACTTATTTAACATGTTATCTCCCTATTATGTGTAATTCAATTAAGAATAAAATCCTTACATACTTATAGGATCCATTACATAAGCTAACAACCACCTGTTAAGTTTCAATATCATATCTTATGCACGAGAAAGAATTTTCTTCTTCTCTCCCCCAAGAGGGTAATAGATACTTTCCCTCTAACTAGGTCCATGTTATCACCTCTCCAAACTCTCCAAAAGGTGAGGCAACCTAGACTATTATTCCTAATGCATACATTCAACTTATATCTTCTTCAAACCCTCTTCAACATATGTGCTTACATGTTCAATCAAAAGCAACTAGGGTTTGCACTTGTGAGACTCTAAGGGATCAAATCACTAGTATGAGCAAGTTAATTTTATATTTACAAATGTAGAATTAGCTATTACGTAAAAATATCACAACATTAAAAAATTAGATTATAATATAAAAGCCTCAAAGACACCCTAGTGTCAATCATGTATATGCACCTTCACCTAGTCAATTGGTTGCAAGCAATGTTGCATATCAAAACAAGAAATCACAACAAAGTAACTCTATAACTAGCGATTTAAAAAGCATTCAAAGATCAAATAAGAGTTCAAGTGAGGTACTAAGGGAAATGATTAAACCTAAGTTGATCAAACTACCTCCTCTACATCTAATGAGAAGATCTGATATTATTGTCCATATCATAGAATGCATGGGCATCACATAGATTCATGTTTGGCATTGAAAAAACATATACAATAAATAATTGCTAATAAGGACCCTATACAAGGTAAATTAGTCAATCAATATACAATGACATAGGAACACATTCATAACGGGTCAAATTCAAGAACAATATAAAATTGGTTACCAAATCATAACTCAGAACAACAAAAGGATCAAAAATCAAAATCAGAGCAAGAAATAGTACCACAAGCACAAGTAAAGCATGAAAAAGATGCAAATCTACCTCTTCAAAATGAGGCTCAACTTTCAAAGCAGTATGGGCTTGGTAAAAAATATCTACAATAATTTGATTATCAAGGTCAAGGATTGGGCAAGCATGCTCAAGGCATCACTACTCCTATAAACTACCTCCTCTACATCTAATGAGAAGATCTGATATTATTGTCCATATCATAGAATGCATGGGCATCACATAGATTCATGTTTGGCATTGAAAAAACATATACAATAAATAATTGCTAATAAGGACCCTATACAAGGTAAATTAGTCAATCAATATACAATGACATAGGAACACATTCATAACGGGTCAAATTCAAGAACAATATAAAATTGGTTACCAAATCATAACTCAGAACAACAAAAGGATCAAAAATCAAAATCAGAGCAAGAAATAGTACCACAAGCACAAGTAAAGCATGAAAAAGATGCAAATCTACCTCTTCAAAATGAGGCTCAACTTTCAAAGCAGTATGGGCTTGGTAAAAAATATCTACAATAATTTGATTATCAAGGTCAAGGATTGGGCAAGCATGCTCAAGGCATCACTACTCCTATTCTATTAGTTGATAATATTTGTCACCAAGGTTTAGGATTTAATGAACATCCTAAGGTAAATCATTCATAGACACAATTTATCAAAGGAAAAGATCTAGATACAACAAAAGTCAACACTAACATTCCATTGGTTCAAAATCAAGATAATAATGATGAGTGGAATAATATAGGTTATTATGGTTTCCAAGATACTGACAATGACTACAAATATTCAGAGTCATATTCACAACCATTCCCTCATGCATCACAATCATGCATGATTCCTTTGTTTGATACAGGACACCATAACAGGGAGTCTCTTTTGAGACTCATCAGTTAGTATCATTTTTTCTCAGCTTACTTATACATAGTGTATTTTTGCTTACTTGTACATAGCTAATTTCAAAATACCAAAAACAATACAACATTTCAAAATACCAAAAATAATATAACATGTCAAAATATAAAAACATTCAAATAACTCAAAACTCCAAAAACACTTTTCAACTATATGCATTATCCATGCTTTACATTTCTACTACCATATTATACTTACATTTTGTTGTTCTATGTTATTGTTTGTCGATTTATGTAAATTACCATGCTTCACTTGATCTTCTTTGAGTGTGTGCAGTGACACCTAGATCCTTTATTGATTCACTCTACCCATTGAGGGGGCATCTTACTTCTACATTTGAGACATACATCAACATATCTACCCAATAGGGGCCTCTTTTAATGACTACACCATCTAGGTTATGCCATTCATATGCCACACACTCTAGTTATCATGTTGATTTACATTACTTACTAGTTTACACATATTATTCTATCGACACTCACTAGTATATAGCACTTGTGTATTTCTTAGCATCTACCTAGTCTTGTACTACATGTTTTGCATATTTTCAATTTTTGCTTTGATTAGATAGATGAGATAGTATTTTTAGCATTTACATGCCTTCATTTCTTGCTTTGAGTAGCTAGATGTGTTTGCATTTCTCAGTTCATGTTTTGTTACTTGTGTGTGCTTTAGGACATTTGGCAATGTCCTTTGCTTATACTCTTGTATGTGTTTGTGGCCCTCGTGCCAATCTTGATTGTTTGTAATTATATGTATATGTGGGCATTTGAACATGCCTTATATGCTTGCTTTCAAATTTTGAGTGACATGTTCCCATGTCCCTTGTTTTCTCAACCCCTTGGCCTCTTTTATATGTTTTTTGCCTTGTGTGTTTGTTTACTTGTTTGATTCTCAGTTGTTTGCAAATCCATGATCCACATCATGCATTATCTTACCTTCTTGGATGCCATGATAGGCATCATGCTCCATCCCTCCTTGAAAACTAACCATATTTCTAGTTTTAGTTTAGTATACTACACAAGTTAATACCTTGCTATATATATCTAGGCATTACCTTGTTGATCTAATAATCTTCAATACAAATTACGATATATCTTGAGACATCTTTTGGATTATCATTGATATATAATGTATTTTAAAGCATAATGCACTTGCAGGGCTCTTTCTTCTGAGGGCATTCATTGTAGGGTCTTCATTCCTACCCTTAGAAGAGGGGGCAACAAATAGGGGTTTTGTCACAGAGATTAGAGCCTTCTACCGGTAAAAAAATAATTTTTAGAACACTCAGAATAGCAATCAGAGTTCAAAACATGCAGAATAGATCAAGAAAATAGTGAAAAATATAGAACAGTCATCAAAAATAGTAAAGGACAAGAGCACCATATTTGAACTACAACATCGAACACCAAAGTGTCCACTTTTTGGCACTCTTATCCAAACAAAAAAAACTTATAATTTTCAAAAATAGACAAAAAGGTAAGGTCAATTATAATTTTATTAGCTATAGTTCAATTCAAATTGGGTAGTTTTAGTATAGTTTTATTCAGGTTATCTAGATATAGGGGACATCATGCATGACATGATGGCTCTTGCTTCTAGTTTTGGATTAGGTAATTGGTATAACTTCTAGGTCAGAATCTATGTTATAGACATTAATGATTATGGGCAATATGCCCATCACATTTGCCTTATTTTCTTTATAGTTTATTGTATTGCTTAGGTATTCTTAGTAGTTACATGCCTTATTCCATCTATAGGTGGTTGGCATCATTTCAGAGTGGCTTTCATATAAGCCTAGTTCTCAGTTTCAGAGTGGCTTTCATATAAACTTAATCTCCACCTTTCATAGTAGCCAAGATTGGCCTAGTTATTAGTACACATTTGTCTATCTACACCACATTAATAGATTATAGAGCATTCATGGGATTCATGAGCCATCTCATATGACACACATTCATACCAGTATTAGTTCATAGTTCACTGCATAGTGGGCAATGATGGAGCCAAAAGACTAGCTAGCCTTTGTATTCTTGATCCACCTACTTAGAAGGATTTGACACATAGTCCAAACATCGATTAACACATGCATGATCACATAGCTTCACTTAGTAGGTGATGATGGAGACAAAGGGCCAATGTTTATATTCTTGAGTCACCCTTAGGGAATTAAGCACTCAGCTTCATTTACAATATTAATCTTGGCACAACACATACCTAGGATCACTCAGCATCACTCAACATCATAACAGGGTTTATATTGGTTTGTGTACCTGATAAGGTGTATTCATTCCTCTCTCTTTTACCTAGCCTTTATGCATTCTTATTTTAGACATATTGTGTCTAGTAAGAACTAATCTATTCCTTATTCTCTCTTATATATTTATGCTTCATGATGTGCTCTCTCTATGCACACTCAACATCACACATCTTCATGGGCTTCACCCTTGTAGATAAGTTTAGGTACGCTTTCTATTTTTTCTTTATCCTAGTATTTCACTTTGCTACATCAATAGAATAAAGGGGGGGGTAAATGTAGTCATATAAAATTTCCAAATTGGTAGCTTGAGTGTGGCTTATGACACCATATCTATAGGTCCTTTTTGCATGCTCTTGTGACCCTTCTAAACACTTTTTTCTCATTTCTAGTCATCTAAAACCTTATGAACGATCATTCCACCTCAGCTAGACTATTTTCCCCATGTCAATCATGTTCCCTTAGGTCTCAAGCCTCTAGGATAAGAGGGCCCCATTTGGACTATAACATCAAACCCTAAAGTATCTCATTTTTGGCACTCTTGTCCATTTGCACTTTGAGCCCCAATGTTCATTTCCATCTGATCCTTATCATTCATTAGGTTAGCTTAGCATGAGAACATCTGACCCATAACCAATTATTCCCTATAAAAGCCCACTCAAAGCTCATTTACAAAGGAGATGACCAAACTTACAAAGTAAGTAAGAATACAAACAAAGCACTAAGGCAAACTTCCCTATTCTCTACATACAATCACCCAACATAGCTGAAAACGTATTTAAATTCTCATACTAGTCCTTAGTCACTTCAAACACTATCAAATTGGCATTTTGCATTCGCATCACACTATTGCATAAAGCACACTAGGTGGGAAAACTACATATGGCTTGATCCCTCTTTGGAGATTGGTATATAGGCAGTGTGCCCAAACAAGGGGTATGGATTGCATGTTGAGTACATGTTGAGCATGATAGAGGATTAGGCTTTGAAGATTAAATCAGCTCTACAGTGAGTTCTATCGATAATCAACACTTGATTTCTCATAAGCATGCTCACAAAGGCATAACATAAATACCTAAAAAGTTTTAGGTCTCTATGATCATTTTGGATAATAGCGGTAGGAATGGAAAATACCATCAGACTCTAAAGTGTCTAATTTTTGGTGCTCCTATCTTTTTATTGAATGAAAGCCAAATTCAGGTTCTCAACACTTTCCCAATTCTGTACATCCAGTTTTAAACTTTGTATCAACTGTCTCAGTCCAGTTTCAGGCTAAGTTATATTTATCCTTATTTATTTCTATTTTTTAAAATATAAACAAATTTCACAAATCAAAACTATAATTATTTCTATATTTTGTATTGATTTATTAATCTAGACCCTTAATTAAAATAGGAATAAAACTCCATTATTCCCAAAAAAGTTAAATTAGTAGGACACGTGAGGATATATTATACCTAGACCAACAATATTGCATATCCTTTGAGGTGATTCAAATAGTTATTAGCCTCCTACAATAAGGACATTCTACCCATAAGTACGATGCAAAGGCTAAAGTTAGCATTAGCTCCCTAGCCTCGATGACAGGGATGGAAGTTAATAATAGGGCTCTATCTATTCAAAGCATGAAAGATGTAAGAATAAAAAAAATCATATAAGCTATCTCTTGATATCTCTATTAAAACAAGATATATGATTCTATAATAGCAAGAAGTGTGCAAATTATGTATGACATGACCTCCACTAGCATGCAATATGACTTGACAATCGCACTGTATGAATAATTCATCGATAACCTGTGCAGGATAAATAAAGGTAACACCATTCAAGGTTTTTGTTATGGTTCTTTACTATCATTAATTCTAATTTAATTTACTCATATTATTCTAGGGAATGAGGGGGGTAAATTGAACAGACACACCCATAGGGGCTCAAATTCTTGAGGTAACAAAAGGTATCCCTATACTGAGACAAGCAAAAGACTTTTTACATTGGGAAAGGGAAATTAAGAGTATGGTAGAAGGGAGGTATAGGATATCAAGGGAAACTATTAATAAGTATTTTATCGAGGTGAATTTTGTAGTAGATATAGACAACCTATTCATTTAACCATTTATTAATAAATTTGTGACTCTCCCACCTTTGCCCTATGAGGTTATAGATGAATAAGTTGAGACAGTTATTATTAGGGCTAGGAACCTCCCACTGAACTAAGGGCACATTAATTTTTTATTGAGATGGGGAGAAGTTCTCATCAATCAGAAGAAGAAGATGAGGAGGAGGATAAGGGTAGTGAGGATCCCATACCATTAGGAGGTACATGTGTATCTAAGCACCAAGCTAGTCTTTGTAGACATTCAAGACCAAGGAAACAAGTTATAGACTTGGGGGCATTGGATGTGGAAAAATAAGAATAAGAAGAGGACACAACCTCATTCATTATCAAAGATTCCACCATAGGCAAAGAATTGGGGGAAGAAGAGATGGCAGAGAAGGATGCTCCACCTTACACAATCAGACAAATAAAAGCTTCACATGGGGAAGACCTACTCACACAATCAAAGAGAAAACTCCATCCTACATAGGAACTCAAAACATCCCCCACTAACTTTCTGACTGCTAGACAAACCTTATTATATATGAGTGGGAAGGAAAAAAAAGGAGTCAGTCCCCACAAGATCAACATAAAGGAAAGAAAAAAATAGAAAGAAGTGAATTCCAAAGCCAAGAAGGTAATAATTGAGTCATATTCAGACCCCTCTGAGAAAGGGCATACTAAATAAAGAAAGAGGTGACTATAGAGGTCCTAGATATGAATACCCTCTTAGGTATGTGCCACACCAAAGGGGGAATAAGCAAGGTAGACAACCTATATAAAATGATAGGTACTGCAGGCTAGAATAGGGTGATAAGGGCAATTTTAGATTATATGGCCCTTAATCCATATGAGGTAGATGACATCATAGATAGAGTTTTAGGGTACTTGAAGAACATCATTATCAATACTAGGGACAAAAATAAAGAGGCTAAAGACATAATAGACAAATACAAAGAAGAATCCCTAAGGAAGACTACCACGTAATCCTCTATGTCCATTGATAATCAAAAGTGACTGCGATAACACTAACAGATGGAGTTAGGGTCTAAACATTAAAAAAACCTAGTTGTTGAGGCCCCAAAAAAGAAGAAACAATATAAAAGGCTAAATCACTAGAGGATGAGATGATCCAAAAACACAAACAATTAGAGCAGGCGCTTGAGGAAGAAGACAATAAAATTCAAGAGATTGTGGAATTGGCTACCCAACATGCAAAATAACTATTAGAAAAATCAAAAGTAGAGAAAGAAGAAGTGAAAAAGAAGGTAAAAAAGAAGAAATTAGAATAGGAGGAAGAAATAAGGAGAAAAGAAGAAGCTAATAAACTTGAGGCATAAAAAATTAAGGAAGCAAACAAAAAGTAAGGATAGGAGGAAAAGAAACTTGAGGAAGAGAAACATAAAAAACTTGTTGAAGAAGAAGAAAATAGGAAAAAGGAATAGGAGAAGAGAACAAAGTAAGAATAGAGAGAAAATAGAGGAAACAGAAAATAAAAATATGTTGGACAAAGAAAATAAGAAACAATTGGCATAATTGAAGAAAAAAGAAGAAGAAGAAGAAGACCAACAAAAAAATTAACTAAACAAGAATAAATAATTATAACACACAGTGGTTCCGTAAAAGAAGGGGAAGGAGAAGGATATAAGCCCAAGAATAGAGGCCACCACCCAAGACATAATAACAGGTACTTTGGGCATATTGGGGGGAAGCTAAAGACTCCCTAAAAAGCCTATTGATCCATTGGCTTAGATCAAGGCATAATTAGCTAAATATAGACATAAAACATCTACGATTCCAGTGCTATCTAGTTTTTTCCAAGTAGCTAAAGGAGGTAAAATTGAAGTGGCACTAAAACACTTAACTCCTATCAACAAATAAATGGTGGGCCAAATGCTAATTTAAAGCAATAGAGAAGATTGGATGATGCAATGTGTTACTTTGGAAGAGGTAATGAATAAATACTTATCTGCCTTAACCACTACCAAACCATAGTTTGATCTAGATACCACTCTACCAATTGAACAAAAATCGGTAGAAACAATGGAGAATTTCATCACTCATTCTAGAGCTGTATAAGACAGACCTCTCATCAAAATGGAGGTCGAGATGAATACAAAGAGGAATTTTTAGGGCCACTTAAGGGGGAAAGCTAGGTGAATAGAACAATGTACAAGGAGCAAGTAAGTAAGATAAAGGATAAATTGGAGGATATTGCTACCTATTTTGCTTACTCACTTAGCTGGCCATTATGGACTTTCGAAAAAAAAGCTGAGTTGGAGGAGATAGAAAATTAGTTGAGCTTAGCTTCAACTAGTTTTGGAGATCATAATATACCCTCCACTAATGAAAGGGAAAAAATGATATCTCTGCATGAATGCTACAAGGGGAATCAGCAAGAGTGGATATCTATATATAAGGAAATGGAGGACTATGGTGAGCTCCTAACTAGACAAATGGAGAAAATGGAGATTCACATAAATACACATATTGATCACTTATCTTCACTAGACAAAGCCCTTGTTCTAGATGATATTGTTTTGACAGCCAAGGAAAATGTGGTGATTGAAAATATGATTGTGGAAGCAAAGAAGTTCATCTTAGATTGGGAAACTTTTGCTAAGATAATGATAACCAAGTATCAGTAGTATTTACCCAAGGAAGGGGTACCCACCTCATGATCTCCTACCATGTATTATAGCAATTCTGATAATTTTGTTACAGTTAGGCAGATTTTCATAAATTTTTAGTACATGACAACAAATTGAGTTGTCTTGAAGATGAGACAATGATATAAAAGTTTGGTAAATGTTAGTAGGATTATCTATTAGTCGAAGAACAAAATCGTAAGTATCACAAGATTTATTTTGTTATCACAATAGTAGAATACTCTCTTAGGCCGACAAAATAGAGGACTCTCCTAAATGGGGCTGTGATAAGTAAGGAGGATTTGTAGATACAATGACCAACAAGATTAGAGAAAGGGCATGTCTTACACAGACATGACCATTGATTGATGTTGTATTAGCTAGGTATTTATACCATAGCATTGTAAATAGCTCGGAGACAGAGAGAAGAATGTAAGTGAATACAAAGAGTTGTGTAAAGGTTATTGAGCAAAGTAATCCATATAATTATATCAATGATGTAGAATAAAGAGTATATAAACTATCATATTCGGTGATTATATTAATCTATATAAAAGATAGGAGTTAGAGTAATAAATTCATGTGTTTTGTGTATTGTGTATGAGTTAATGTAATTATAGGCACTAATTTTTTTATGTGAATGTCAAGGAATTAACCTAGTACTAACCCTTGTGCAATATTAATCTAACTAAAGTTAACCCATCTAACATAAAACTATCTATAGCTAACTGCTCCAGATTTTATGTCAATAATATAGATCATGGAAATGTTTAGAGAGTAACAATACAAGCTTACAAAGTAATTAAGTGCACACACAAAATAACTCAAAAGCAAAGCAAAAGCAAATGGTGTAAAGAGACCTTATACAAAGGGCATGTTCAAATGTCACACAATCAAAGGAACGCGACTTAGTCAAATGTTCACAAAACATAAAATGACATATTAAAGAGTCTATACAACAAATAATGACATTCAAATGTCCATACAAAAAATAATGACATATTTAAATGTCCAAATAGGAAAAAAAGGCATGGGGGCCACAATCAAAGGGGTATATTCAAATGTTCAAACATGGAAGATAATGCAAGACAATATCAAGCAAAGCAAGACACTCAAGTAAGTGTAAAGAGGAAAGCATGTAATAAAAGCAACCAGCATGAATATAACATACTAGTTCTTACAAATATGTGTTAGCAAAAAACATTTTGTGTATAGCATATCAAGTACATTGTGAAAAGACACAAGCATGGATATAAGCATGTGTAACTATAGAAGCTCAAACATGTTAATGGAATATGATCATAGAATAACTTTGGTGTATTGTGACCAATGAATCATATGCCCCCAACATACTTATGACGTGAGTAGAGGGAAGGCTCAACATCTATATGTGCATATATCATGTATCTAGATATGTCTATTTCGCACTCAAATGATGCATTGAACATAGGTGTATATATGGAAAGGAATTATATGACATTTAGTAACATGGAGTAAATAACATAAGTATAATAAATAATACAACTAGGAACATGTTGAATATTTTTGGTAATTTTTAATTTTTTGAATGTTTTTGTATATGCTTGAATGTTTGATTTTTTTGTATTTTTAGAAATATTTGGAAAGAAAAAGACTACCCTATGATCCCATCCAAGGGATGTTCATAGGTAACTCTAATATCAAAACATGGTATATCAAATTAGTGGTACTATTGAGGAGCGTGTATAGGTATAATATATGTCACAATAGGCTTTATGATGTTCTACATATGCATCATAGGACTTTATGGTATCGAAGAGGCAATATAAGGAGTAGGAATTCATGGAACCCATCATTTGGGGCTCTGTAGCTTATTGTAAGTAGTAGTAATAGGAACATGTTTAGTTACTCTAGATATCTGAGTATGTTACATAGTAGTAGATGAGGATTCCATGGAATCCACTATGTATCTCTGATGCAATCATATCTCAAGTACAATCACCTAGGAAAAGGGATTTCATGTTGCTTACCCTTTTGTTGAGGATTAACCACAGTAGGTTTGATAGTTAGTTATCTTGAAATAAATTTCTCTTGTTCAAGTGGATGTTCGTATGGAATCCTAGAAACTATGACTACCCTATTGGTATGAATGTATTTAATGCACCCATGCACTATGGAAGGTATTGTGTGGAGTTTATGTATCCAAATTTGTCCCAATAACATATCCAAGATTCCCATGTATGATATAACTAATAAGGTAGTGACCACATGTGTTGGGCCAACTTGTAAAAGTAAGTCAATCTCACCAAGAACATGTTGTGAATTCCCACAAAATGATCCAACCATTTTGGTTGAAGGGTACAAATCATCACATGTATATCCCAAATGTGTAATTAATGTCATAGTGCAAAAAATCTTGTTAGCACCATTATCAATCATAACACTATGAGTAGGCTAGTGATCAAGATATGCTCGAATAAGTAATGAATGAAGATATGAGTCATCTATCATCAAAATAAATAGAGTGTCTCTGAACCATAGGAGGTATATGTCGGGTAATAGATCATTAAACATATTGTGGTTTTGATGGTCACCAAGTTATGACCTTGAATCATTTGGAGGATCATCAAATGTAAGATGTTGTTTATCAACAAGGTCTTGGATTATATGCTTCAAGGTATAACATCAGTTATTAGAATGCCATGGGCCTTGGTGATAGTCACAATAAACATTGACATCATATCCATGAGGTAGAGGTCTACTCATATCAACCTCTATGTGTTGAGGGAGAGATATAAGATGATAATATACAAGATTTTTAATTAGTGAAGCTTGAAACTCAACTAATCATGTAAATTGTCTCTTTGGTGCATTGGATAATACAAATTGATTATGTTGTTATGCAATACATTAACAATTATAGTTTTTTCCTTTTTAGTTGTGTAGGTTTTACATTGTAGCTTGCTTTGATATGAAACTTGGTATTGGATATAGTTGGTGTGTTTGCTACACACCTAATCTTGTTTAATGAAATAAGTTTCATTTCACGATATCAAACAATATGGCATATGTCATCAAAAGATTTGAACTTTTTGAAGACAATGGATTCATGTAATGGGGTGAGTAAACTTTGCTTGAAGATGTCTTGAAACTATTTATCTACCATTTGATTTGTCATTTTGGCCATCATCATATTGTACCTTAAGACATATTCATTTATAGGTCCATTGGTTCCTTGTTTGATCTTTGTAATTTGGGCATAGGATACCTTTTCGATAATGTTGATAGGGAAGTGTGCCAAAAACTAATTCATAAGAGGTTTGAATGCTTTTACTGATTATATTGGTAAATCATATAACCACCTTAGAGCACAGTCCTTGAGGCTCCTTGGAAATAGTTTAGTCAAACATTTATCATTCGAGGCATAATCAAGGCATGCCACATAAAAAGATCAAAGATGTGGTCCATGAGCACCCTTGCCATCATAAAATGTGAAATTACGTGCAACAAAACTAGTTATCAAGGGGTACAAGGACATCTCAGGTGCAAAAGGGTTATGGATCACCTCTTGTGAATCAATAGCATAAGGTGACTTCATATAATTTTGCTCAATATTAGTAACCTTATCTTTAAAAAGTTTTATAGTTTGGACAAGATCTTGTAAATTTTTATTACTGAGACTAGAAATTTAAGAAGCCACTAAAGGAGGTGTATCAATAGCTATATTTGATATAGGCATTGAAATTGATAATCGGGATGAAGTGCCAATGTTTCCCATAGAGGATGCAACAATAGGACTTTGGTCCTTGGGGAACAATGGTCTAAAAACATAATTTATGCTCCCATTAGATGTATGAAATGATGATGTGTTCAAGGGGAGGGTTATTGGTATTGAATCAATTATGGTACCACCAAAGGATTCTCCATCACTAGGTAAGGATGTCTTAGCCTTAGTGTGTTTACTTATCTTATCTCTTGTAACATACAAAAATGCATTCATTAAGGTCTTGTTGTTATTGAAAAGATTGACTAGTGCTTCCTTATCTTCCATTTGAAAATTATTTTTGCGATTAGCATTTTCCATTGCTTATAAATTAAAAATTTATAATTTGAAACAACAATGTTACAGTAATCAGAAATTAAAAACAAAAACCCTAGGTTAATATAGGTTTTTGAGACCAAATGTCGGTTTCACCAAACGTTTAACCCTAAATTGAAAACATATGGGGGTATCTAGGGTTAATAAAATAAAGTAGTCTAGGGTACAAGGGTTATAAATTACCTCTACATGAGACCAATTAATAGAAAAATCAAACAAACAATATTATGAATTTATACAACTAAGATTGTTAAAAGTAGTAAAGTATAATTATTGATAGATATTATAATAAATTAGAAATAATAATACTTTGTCGGTTTATTATGCAGGTCTGAACATGAATAATATAGAAGTGGACTAGATGATGATCCTTAAATAGTCATCAGTTTATGGGAATATAGTTTTTGTGCCCTTAGATGCTTGCATTGGATTTGGACAATTGTGTTGATCCAGGTGTCTAACTCTACCATAGGTGTCCTATACATAATATTGACTAGATCTAGATGTGACTAACTAGAAACTTCTTGGTTTTTTGTAACCTTTATTTTAATATCTTTGAGTCATGTGCACAAGTCGTCACTCTTTGTAAAATTATCAAAACCCTAGCTCTTCACCCTTGGAGTGATAGTGGGAAAAGTGGGTTAGTGAGCTCATGGTGTTGAGTTGGCCTTAAAGACCCCTTTGTCAATGGGTGATACCTATATAGAATCTACTCCAAAGAATGCATTAGACTGATGTAGTTCTCCCATATGTATTGGCTTGTGTGTGCACAAGGGTGCAATATGTGATAAGCAAATACATGCAATGACCTAGCTTTTAACTTGGAAAATATGGCTCATGGGATGCTCTTTGAATGTTTTAAACTTGTATAAAGACTGCTCTTATGAATGATATGGAAATAGGGACAAATAGGGTAGATTTTCTCACTTGAATGCTTGATTGAATGTTTCTTGGTCTATTACCTTTTGAGTTGTCTGTGATTGTTATGTGTAATTGTTGGCTCCAAATCTTGCACCCTAGAAAAGGGTTGTTCAAGCCTCCTCCAGATTTGGGTAATGTTGGCACATTTCCATGCTTGTGGGTGTGCCTATAAGTGGAAATGAACCTCTAGGTTGAAAGGGATAGCTCCCTGTATTAGCTTTTGTGCAATAAGGTTGTTGAACCAATTTGTATGAGTGAAAAGAGTCAGAAGTTTGCATAAATGAAAAGCCTAGTCTAAGATGGTGATACACCAAGAATTAGTATCCACATGTATGCCTAATACTTATGCACAATACAATAGAATATAGTCTATAACTCAAGCTCTATAAGATTACAACATAAGTATTTCAATGTAGAAACAAAATGAATGAGATTACACAAGGTAAATAACTGAAAAAGACACCCTGTATAGTCTAAAAAAAAGGTTACATATGCAAAATATCATATAGCTAGAATGCACTCTCCATGCCTTGTTGGATCAACTCTTACTAAAAACCATGAACAACAGAGAACAGAAGGATAAAACATCACTTGATGTCACTCTGTGTCTCTTGCATGCCAAGGCAAATGTCTAAAACTTAGAAAGAAAATAGACTTATGCTTCTTTGCTCAAAGGCAAGAAAATGGCAAAACATTCCAGAAAGGCTTCACCGTACTATCTATGGATGATAAAACAAGAGCCCAAGGGTCTTATTTATAGCAAAAGAGGGAGATAAGAGATAACTCTTGGGTGCCAAAATAGAAGCCTCTAAAATGGTTTATAGTCACCATCCTGGTGAAACTAATTCCAACTATTTTCTTATTCAGTTATAGTTTGTCCTTCTCTTTGATTCACCTTTTTGAAATGACCAAGATCATTGAAAAATCAATGGTGAGATGACCCTCCAAAATACATGGCTTAGATTATTGCAAAATCAATGGATTCTTCCTGAGAGCTCCCATGTTTTACACTACAAACCCTTTCAGGTTTTCTAAGTGACTTTACTTCTAATTGCTTCTTCAGGTTCTTTGATTACTTCTACATGTAAAAGCCATAAGCAAAGCTCTTTTGAAAACCCACAAAGCATTATCTCTTCCTTTTCAGGATTCTCGATTGCTTTTACTTGTAAAATTTATAAGCAAAGCTCTTTAGGAAACCTGATTTGCACTACCCTTCTTTAAGACCCTATCGGGGTCTATGAATAGCTTTACTTCATGCTTGAAGACTTTAGGCATGAATTTGATGTCCTACAGCATGTCATCTTTGAATCACAATGGCTAGTTAGCCACCCTAAATTTGACGTCCTGTAGCACATCATGCCTTTGAATCCCAATGGCTAGTTAGCCACCCTGAATTTGACGTCCTATGGTACGTCGTCTTGCACTCTAATGACTAGTTGGTTGTATTAAACTTGATGTCCTATGGCATGTCATGGGGATCCATCAAGTTTATGTTTTGAGAAATTTTCCCAAATTAATTCCTTCAGACAATTTATCTAAAGGAATTCTGTCAGGGATTTTGCCTGAAAGGCAATGGTTAGTTCCTTCGAGAAAGTGTCCTTTGAAAAAGTTTTGAAGGACACTTGAGAAGGAATAGGGTCCCTTCAAAACTTTTTCTAAGGGCATTTCCAAAGACAAAGTGCCCTTCGGAAAAGTTTGAAGGGTCACTTGTGAAGAAAAGTGCCCTTTAGAACTTTTTCAAAGGGTCACTTGGACAACAAAGTGCCCTTCAAAAAAGTTTGAAGGGACACTTGGGCTAAAAAGTACCCTTCAAAACATTTTTGAAGGGCCACTTGGGAAGAAAGGTGCCCTTCAAAAAAGTCTGAAGGGACACTTGGGCAAATAAAGTGCCCTTCGAAAAAGTTTGAAGGGACATTTGGGGGAGGAAACATTATCAAGACCATTTCAGGTTTTTTGATTACTTTTGCTTGTAAAAGTCATAATACTTACTCCTTGGAAAACCCAAAGTCATGCATCATTCAAAACCCACAAAGTATTGGAAGGAGTAATTCCGGTTCATAAACTCATATTACTTCTACTCATGAAATTTTAATAAGTTGAGTCACTCAGAGAACCTGACTTGGTCTTGATAATGTAATTCAGGTTTACAAGGGACCAAGACTTGACCTGTGGAGAAATTGACATACACTACAATAGAGCCAAAACACCTTAGACTTCTTGACTTGCAATTTTGGACCTCTAAAATGACCTATTCTTGTAACTGTTGTTCAGCTCTCCATAAAAATGGTTGAACAAATTGTACTGAGGTGAAAATTAGTCAACATTCTTGGTGATTCTGAGGGAAGGCATGCCTGTGATGTCAAGGACCAGTCACCTAAATTCTTCCATTAGACATGGAGTCGTGCATATAGGCACTTTAAAGAGAATTGAACAAGCTTTAGTTTAAAAACACACTAGCTGGGTTGATTATACACACAAGGTAGAGATGCACACCAATAAAGGAAAGGAAAACACACATGTGTTATAAAGCACATAGGGAAAATAAAACTCAATAAAGGAAACACACGAAAACAAAGTATATATAAGACGTGGCTAAGAAGGGTCAAAAGCAAGGATTCAAGCGGATTCCATTCACTAGAATAGGTAGCTCTTCTCCATCTATTTTGGATAGTTAAAAGGAGTTTCTTTGCTCGCACTTGCTGATGATGTAAGGACCACTCTAAAAGGTATCAAAATTTGTATGTTTACATGGTTTTTCTATATCTTCGTCCCATTTCAAGACCAAGTCACCTTCTTTGAACACTCTTGCCCTTACCCTTTTATCAAAAGATTTCTTCATGAGGACTTGATGGTGTTCCAAAGCTTTGTGTGCTTCATCTCTTGCCTCTTGTAGCTACATTAATTCTATCAATCTAACCTCCATGGGAGTGTTTTCAAATAATTCTAACTACTGTATAAGTTCTAAGGCAGGGAGGTCTTATGATATGGATAGCCTAGCTTCTCTCCCATAGACAAATACAAAGGGAAAATTACCAATTGACTTCTTGAGAGTGATTATGTCTACCCATAAAGTTGTCTTCAGCTTGCTATGCCATGTTCTTTGATTGGTTTCCAATGTCCTCTTGATGATCTTGATGAGGTTCTTGTTGGTAGACTCAGCCAATCCATTACCTTGAGGTTAGTAGTTAGATGAGGTACTCAAATGAACTCCATTCTTTGTTGCCTAATCAAAAGTTTTAACACTTATGAAAGTAAGTGCATTATCTAAGATGATGACATGAGGAGCCCCAAACCTTGTTATAATGTTGTCATAGAACTCCAAGATGGCATTTTCATTTGTTTCCTTCAAAGTAACAGCCTCTACCCATCTTGTGAAGTAGTCTATAGTAGTCAATATCCATTTGTGTCCAACACTTGATGAAGGGTTGATCATGCCTATGAAGTCAAGGCCCCATTACATTAAAGGTTGGTCCACTTAGATAGGATTCAATGGAAGGGTAACAAGCTTTTGTTTGTCAATAAAGAAAGCGCATTGAGGACAAACCTTAGCCCAATGATAATATTCTTTAAAAACACTAGGCCAATAGTAACCAACTCTCATTATTTTTGCAAATATTGTTCTAAGAGAGAAGTGACCACCATCTACACCATTATGGAACCTTTTTAACAGCATATCAAATTGGTCATTGTTAATGCATCTTAGAAAAACATTGCTCACATCCTTCTTAAAGAGAATGACATCTAATAGACAATAAGGAATAGCTTGCAGCCTAAAATACCTTCTTTGATATTTGTTCGAGCCATTAGGACACTCACCATTTTGAAGAAAACCAATGATGTCTTGTGTCCAACCTTGATTCTGCATTTGATCAGCTGGTTGGTCTTGAACATGATTCACCAAGGCTTGCTTTTTTGGCTCTTGAAAGTCAGATTTTAATTGCTCGCATAAACCTCTTCCTATTACTAGGTTGGTTACCTTGATGTCAATGTCATATTCCATCACCTTCTTGATCCATCTAGCTCTCTTCTCATTGATATCCCTGCTTAGGAGAAACTCGTTGGTGCTAGGATGGGAGACCATGACATGGATCCTATTATTGAAAACCATATGCCTAAACTTTTTCAAGCCTCTAATGATGGTTAAAGCTTGCTTCTCAACAAAAGAATATCTCACTTCGTAGTCTTCTAAGCCTTGGCTGAAGAAAGTAATTGATTGCTCAACATCCTCATCATTACTTTATATAAGCATGGCTGAGATTGTGTCTAGGTTAGCAAAAGTATAAAGAATGAAATCCTTATAAAAATTTGGATTTAAGACAGTGGGAGATGCTGCAATTGCTTACTTGATTTTCTCAAAGCTGCCTTTACCTTCCTTTGTCTACGTAAAATCTTGGTTCCTCTTTAGCATGGCTATGATAGGCTTCACCACAATTACAAAGTTTGGGATAAACCTCCTTATAAATTTCATTTTTCCCAAGAAACTTTGTAGCCCTTTCTTGTGTTGAGGCAAAGACAAGCCTAAAATAGCTTCAATCCTTTTGGGGTCAATAGATAAGCCTTCTTTTGAAACAACATGACCCAAAAGCTTACCTTCATAGACAACAAAGATGCACTTATTTGGATTGAGGGATGTGTCATACTCTCTACACTTCTCAAACACTTGCCTTAGATATCCCATATGATCAGCAGCATCTTTTGAAAAAATGGCTATATCATCAAGGTAAACAAGCAAAAACTTGTTGATCAAACTTTCAAAAGCTATGTCTATTTCCCTTTGAAATGTAGCTCTAGCATTAGATAAACCAAATGGCATCTTCTTATAGGCAAAGGTCCCCCACTTGGTGGTGAAGGTTGTATTAAATTGATCCTCTTCATTTATCAATATTTGATTATAACCTGAATAACCATCAAGAAGTGAGAAACGTTGAGAACCTAAAACAACTTGCAGAATTTGTTCCATGGAAGGGAGTGGGTAATGATCCTTGAGAGACACTTGGTTTAGTTCATGAAAATCACACAAAGTCTGATTCTCCATTCTTATTTTGAACTGGCACAAGGTTGGCTACCCAAGTTAAGTGTTTGATAGGAAATATAATCCTAGATTCAATCAATTTAGTCAGCTCTTTCTTCATGAGTTCTTCTACCTTGTAGTTGATAGGCCTTTGCTTTTACCTTATCGATTTAGCTCCATGCTCTAACTCAAAGGTGTGATGAGCTAGACTTGGGTCAGACCCTTTTAGGTCCTTGTATTCTCAGGAAAGATGTCATGAAACTCTTTGCATAATGTAATAAAAGCTTGCATTTCTAGCTGAGAATAAGCCTTGCTAATCTTCAAAAGTTTATCCTTGAAAATCAAAAGTCTCTCATAGTTCTCTTCTTTTGTTGACATGCTCATTCTTTGGTTTTTCTTTTGATCATCCTCATTGAAGACACTCTCTAAGGTAATTAACCCCTTGGATATTTTATTTGTCTTCAGCTATATAATTTGCTCTTCATAATGATCATGCAACTTCTTTTGATTTCTTGAAGAGAAGCATGCCTCATTTTGCAAGAAGTGTGCAATGTGTTCATCACTTTCAGACACTTGCCATGACACTTCATTATTTAGAATGGAAGGTCTCACAATGATCTTGATTTGAGATTCATCATTCTCTTGTTCAACATCAACAATTGAGTCAAAACGTGCTCCAATTCCATCTAATCTATCAGCATACTTGTTCAAGTCTCTTGGTATGGGCTGGATGTTAAAGGCATCAAAATCCTAGGGTAGATCCTATACCCTATGCTTGTAAGACTTAAACAAGGGATTCTTGGCTATATATTGACTTCTCACTTGATGAATGACTAGATCACTATCTCCATAGACTTTCAAAAGCTTGATTCCTCTCTTCTTAGCCCATCGAAAACCATGAACTAAGCCTTTATATTCCACCACATTGCAAGTGCAACTGAAGTGAAACCTATAAGAAGAGTAGTAATAATTATTTAATGGGAAAACCAACATGACATCAGCTCTTGCACCTACTTTGCTCCTTAAAACATCAAAGAACATTTCCCACATGCCATCAAGCTCATGATCTTCATTGGTGAGTGAAGGAATTGGGACGTTTCCCTCATGCATGCAGTAAAATTCCAAATCAGTCTCCTCAATGAAAGTGTAAGGATCAAGGCCATGTGTTTTAGTACTATACTTATCAAGATAGAGGTCGGAAATACCTTCAAGAGGAGAAGATGTTTCACTATTCAGGACTGTCTCTTACTCCTTGTTGAT
This sequence comes from Torreya grandis, assembly GCA_037957365.1. NCBI lineage: Eukaryota > Viridiplantae > Streptophyta > Pinopsida > Cupressales > Taxaceae > Torreya > Torreya grandis. The sequence goes on from JARHVA010001816.1 coordinate 1,492,700, forward strand.
TAGACAATTTTGATTTGTCAATCTCCAAGTATGGCTCAATGTGGAACCTTGCTAAGGGTTGAGTATTTATGGTTACCTTGGTTCCATACCTTGTTTTGAAAGCTAGAAAGGACCAATCAGTAGAAAGGTATCCTCCTATCTTGGTCATAAAGTACCTAGACAAGCATATAGCAAAGTGTGCTAGAAGGTCTACCACCACAATATCATGCATGATAGGGAAGCTTGGGCAACCATGTAAAAACACTTTCAGACCTTTGACCAATCCTACCATCTTGGTTGGAGTTCCATCTAAGTGCAACACATCTTTACTATGTGGCTCATAGTTCAAACCTAGCTTATCAGTGACTACTTTAGGCACAACATTAGTGCTTGCTCCACTATCCATAATACAATTATGGGCCAACTTATCTCCTACAATGAGTGTGAGGTAAAAGGGTGGAGGTTTTTTAGCTTTAGTGGAAGGCTCTAAAAGATGATTTGGAGAATTTGTGAGAGCCACACTATGATCCCTTAAAGATTGAGGAGCCACATGCATGCTTGCAAACTGTTCTTACAAAAGTGCCTTTTGACCAGGTATATGTAGAACCTCCCAAAGGGATATGTTTGTCTTAGTGTTCTTTAATAAGTCCACAATATTTAGAGATGGAATATTCAATTTCTCCTACATTCTTTATGGTAATAGAGGAGTTGTTTCCTACTGTGTTACAATCTTGGCAGCTGCATTTACATTCTAATTTTGTTGAGGAACATGGCTTATAGGAGGTGCAACATTTGATTGGCATTTTATGGCCTTGGAAAGGCATCACTTGAAACTATTTGTGGCTCCTCGCCTTCTCCCAAGGCTCTCTTCTTGGACCTTATATTATCTACAATTGACATGCCTTAAGTCAACACAAAATCATTCTTTTCTTGAAAGTTCATCATCCCCACACTTGGGTTGTTGCCTTCTCCATGATTATCCCTTTGGCTAGGACATGCTTCTTCTACTACTGTAGAAGGAGTATCTTCTTCTTATGTAGTTAGAGCATAACTTGTTCCTCCATCATCATGTGTAAACTAACCTTGAGGCTACCCCCATTGGACCATATGATCATCTCCTTGCACTAGGTTTGCATGAACCAAAACAACAACCTTTATGGGAGGAGTAGAATTTGGATTATATGCATTAGGCTACCTATTGTAACCTTGTTGATTTTGTCCTCTCCCTTGATAATTATATTAAGATGGAGCTTTATATCCTTGTTGAGACTAGTATTATGCATTAAGAGGAGCACTTGCTTGATATTGAGCTTGCTTGAGCTGAGCTCTCAATGATCTTATTTCTTCATCTTTGTCCACAATGTTATCCACCTTCTTGGGAAAGGCTCTTGGATTCATATTGGCATTGGGAACCTGTGACATGCTTGGAGCTTCAATCGAATTTCAGGACAACAAAGGCATGGAAACTCTTAGAGGGAGTCTTCCAGCTTGAATCGGGTTATTCTCAACCTCAATTGCTAGCTCATATGCACCTAGAAGAGTGAATCCTCCCATTGACTGCAACATAACAGCAACATCAGTACCAATCCCTTTGAGGTATGTTGGGAACACAAAGTTAGGAGGAGGTTTCATGATTGGTGGTAGCCTATACCATGTTCTTTGAAATATCTCATTGAAATCTCCTACGGATTCATTTGGACCTCTTCTTATTAGATTCAGTCGATGTATCAGCGAAGCATGATCAATCTTATTTTTGAATCTTGTCACCAATAGGTCTCCAAAACCATCCTAACTTGTAATACAACCCCCTTCTAACATTCTATACCAGTCAAGTGCTTTGCCTTTTAAAGATATAACAAGCAACCTGATGGCTATGTTGGCCCTAGTAACATTATGGAAATTGAAAAAATTAGAGATGTCTCTAATATGTTCAGATGAGGTAATAGGACCCCCTTCATTGAAAGTAGGAAGATTTTTGGTAGCATTTGGAGGGATGGGGTCATATGCATGAAGTTCTATTGGGTTTTAGGTATTAAAAGTAGGGAAGGGCTAATGTTTATCTATCTCTCTCCTTTCCCCCATTTCTCTTCTTCCTCTATGATCCTCTATTTCTTCTTCTTCTTTAACTTCCTCCTCTCCTTGAACTTCTTCAACCTCTTCTGCTTCTTCCCCAAAACCTCCTTGCCAAAGATTTAATAGGGATATGATTGGTTTAGGGCATTGTTCTTCAGGAAACCTTCAGCTAAAGGCATTTGGTCATAAAATCTTAAGGATATTGTGAGGACCATGTAGGATAATGTATAAAACTTGGTCTAGAACTAGGGATTCACACCCTTTTAGATTCACCAAATGCTAGGTTAAGGATATTTCTATTACTCAGGCCTATCAAGACCAACATTCACCTTGACCTAGTAATAATTCAGGTCCCACCAAGCACGCCAGAACTATTGGCTCTAAATCTTGCACCCTATAAGAGGGTTGTTTAGGCCTCCTCCAGATTTGGGCAACATTGGGACATTTCCAGGCTGTGGGTGTGCCTATAAGTGGAAATGAACCTCTAGGTTGAAAGGGCTAGCTCCTTGTATTAGCTTTTATGTAATAAGACTGCTAAACTAGTTTGTATGAGTGAAAAGAGTCAAAAGTTTGCATAAATAAAAAGCCTAGTCTAAGATGGTGATACACCAAGAATAAGTATCCACGTGTATGCCTTATACTTATGCACAATACAACATAATATAGTCTATAACTCAAGCTCTAGAAGATTCCAACATAAGTATTTCAATGTAGAGATAAAATGAATGAGATCACACAAGGTAAATAACTAGAAAAGACAACCTATATAATCCAAAAAAAGGTTACACATGTGCAAAATCTCATACAACTAAAATGCACTCTCCATGACTTGTTGGATCAACTCTTTGCTAAAATACATAAGGATAGAGAACAGAACGATAAAACATCACTTGTTATCACTCTGTGTCTCTTGCATGCCTAGGCAAATGTCTAGAACTTAGAAAGAAATTAGACTTATGCTTCTTTTCTCAAAGGCAAGAAAATGGTAAAACATTCCAGTAGGGCTTTATTGTATTATCTGTGGATGATAAAAAAAAATCCCAAGGGTCTTATTTATAGCAAAAGAAGGAGAGAATAGAGAACTCTTGGGTGCCAATATAGAAGCCTCCAAAATGGTTTGCAGTCACCATCATGGTGAAACTGATTCCAGTTCTCTTATTCAGTTGGAGTTTATCCTTCTCTTTGATTCGCCCTTTTAAAATGACCAGGATCATTGCAAAATCAATGGTGAGATGACCCTCCACAAGACATCGCTCAGATCGCTACAAAATCAATGGATTCTTCCTGAGAGCTCCCAAATTTTGTACTACAGACCCATTTAGGTTTTCCAAGTGACTTTACTTCTACTTGCTTCTTTGGGTTCTTTGATTGCTTCTACTTGTAAAAGTCATAAGCAAAACTCTTTTGAAAACTTATAAAGCATTGTCTCTTCCTTTTCAGGCTTCTTGATTGCTTTTACTTGTAAAATTTATAAGCAAAGCTCTTTAGGAAACTCGATTGCACTACCCTTCTTTAAGACCCTATCAGGCTCTCTAAATGGATTTACTTCCTGCTTGAAGACTTTAGGCATGAATTTGACATCCTGTGGCACGTCATCTTTGAATCAAATTAGCTAGTTGGCCACCCTAAATTTGATGTCCTATAGCACATCATGTCTTTGAATCCCAATGGCTAGTTGGCCACCCTAAATTTGACTTCCTATGGCACGTCATCTTGTACCCTAATGGCTAGTTGGTTGTATTAAACTTGACGTCCTGTGGCACGTCATGGGGATCCATTAGGTTTATGTTTTGGGAAATTTTCTTGTAGTAATTCCTCTGAACAATTATCTGAAGGAATTCCTTCAGGGATTTTACCTGAACGGAAATGGTTAGTTCCTTTAGAAACTTTTCTTGAAGGACACTTGGGAGAGTGTCCTTTGAAAAAGTTTTGAAGGACACTTGGGAAGGCACAGGCTCCCTTCAAAAAAGGTTTAGAACTTTTCTGAAGGGCATTTCCAAAGACAAAGTGCCCTTTGAAAAAGTCTGAAGGGTCACTTGGGAAGAAAAGTACCCTTCTAAACTTTTTTGAAGGGTCACTTGGACAACAAAGTGCCCTTCGAAAATTTTTGAAGGGACACTTGGGCTAAAAAGTGCTCTTCAAAACTTTTTCGAAGGGTCACTTGGGAAGAAAAGTGTCCTTCGAAAAAGTCTAAAGGGACACTTGGGCAAACAAAGTGCCCTTCAGAAAATTATGATGGGACACTTGGGGGGGAACATTATCAAAACCATTTCGGGTTTTTTGATTGTTTTTGCTTGTAAAAGTCATAAGACTTGCTCCTTGGAAAACTCGAAGTCATGCATCATTGAAAACCTGTAAAACATTAGGAGTAATTTGGGTTCATAAACTTGGATTACTTTTACTCCTGAAATTTTAACAAGTTGAGTCATTCAGATAACCTGACTTGGTCTTGATAATGTATATCAGGTTTATGAGGGGCCAAGACTTGACCTATGGAGAACTTGACATACGCTACAATGGAGCCAAAACACCTTAGCCTTCTTGACTTGTAATTTTGGACCTCTGAAATGACTTGTTCTTGCAATTTTTGTTTGGCTCTCCATGAAAATGGTTGAACAAATTATACTGAGGTGAAAATTGGTCAATAATAATCATATAAAATTTCACTTGAGTGCAATGAGTGTTACTTGAGACCACTCATCCCTATCTTAGTTCTAAACCTATCCTAGGACCTCTTTCAACCCTTATCCAACTTTTGTGTGGGTATTACACATCCCTAGACATCCCAAAATCAATCACAGACCTTCCCCTAGGCATCCAAGCCCTTAGTGCCCTAGGTTCTGCCACCTAGACACTATCACATTTCTTTGGACACTAGCACATGACACTAATGACCAAGGGACCACACTAGCGTCCCTTGCCTAATGTTAACCACAATAGATATATTTTCAATTTATAAGACAACTAGGGTTGTCCTAGACCTATTTTAAACTCTGCACAAACACTAGATCAATTATAAATACATGAATGTTAACCCTTTACCCACTAAATGGAAATCAGATACAAATACCCAATAACAAGCTCAAAAAAAGTGGTGCACAATCAAGGTCATTGATCCCTATTCTTCCTTACTTATGCATATAGTTATCTATAGCTATCCTATGCTCATATTACATAGATTTCTAGTCTCAATCCTCACTCAAAGCACTCAAGTCGACACTCATACTAGCATTCACTTACACTTGCACCAATACTTAGATTGGGATGACTACATTGGGATTGATCCTCTCTCAAGGTATTGGTATGTAGGAACTCTCAACACAACAAGATGTTGAAGATGTCCAGCCTACCCGGCTAACATCACACTTTTGCTACTTATTCTCTTCAAATACCTTAATAACATTGAAGTCTAGGATTTACTCACAAATAAATCAAAAATAGTACATAGACAGTAAATCAGGGATTGTCCATATGGGCACAAGTAGATCAAACTCAGCTAGAGGTGCACACAAAAGATCACATAATTTTCTACACAGGGACACTAGTGTGCCCCAGGTGAACACTGACACAGTGCACTATTATCCAAAGTCCCACTCACTACTATCTATGAGGTTTTCTAACACCTGGATCCTATTTATGACACTCATATCAGTGTCTACACCAGTTTTTAACCCCTAAATCATCCATCTCAATCAATTTTTAACTAGGTACTTATTTGTGTCATTCATTGTTATTTTTGGAAATATCACATTAGGTCAATTCTTGCACAAATTATTGGTTATACTTATCACATATTTCTACCCTAGTTTATTATACTCAGACCATTTAACAACCTAGGATTTGTATACACTAAGTCCTTAAAAGTTAATTCATTTAGTGAACACGACATATTTCAAACATTGCCCAAAATCCTATAACTATATTCTACTAGGGTTTATATCCCTTTATTTTCTATTTCCCTTGGCTACATTAGACTTTTTAGGTTTTATATATTCTATTTTAGCAACACTATTTCATTTTATTTGATATATGCCATCTCAAAAAGTTATATCTCTTCCTTTAATAAGAAGTGTATAGGCTTAGTGGTAATCTTATTGAGCATACTCAAATTCCTTCTATTTGAGTTTATACCATGGACAAAGGACCAATTAAAATCCCTCTAGTGGATCCTTCAAACCCTAATTATGTGGACTTCAATGATAATACATACAAATATGATCAATATAATCAAGATCAAAATGATACACAATATGGAACTTGAGATACACTCCCCCCAATTGATAATGAAAATCTTATAGTCAATAAGGATGAAATTTTACAAAGTTTCAAAGATAGACTTTGGGAACATCCTCATGTTCATGCACAAATTCTACAAGCCATAATGGAAATCAAAAACAAATCTAATAATGGTCAATCTTCTAACCCCCCAAATGTCAATATTGTTACACCTACTATGGGGGTAACTCAGATTTTACATCAACCCATTCTAACTCGATAACCTTCAACAATGAAAACACCTCCTATGTCTAGTACACATTCCTCTGCTCTAGATGTATAATCCCTTATGCATGACATCCATGATCTGTAGGCCAAGGTGTTACATATTCAATAGGGTGCCACTAGACCACCTCATGCCTTGGATTCTCATGTTCTTCTACAGACACCTTTAATACAACATATAATGGTAACTCCTTTGCCATCCAGATTTGTATCACCCAAGCTTACTTTGTATGATGGTATGGGTGACCCAGAGCATCATCTACAAGCCTTCCATGCAACATGTTTGGATTAAGTGTCTAACGATTGGCTCCTCACTATGTTTTTCCCTTGTAATTTAAAGGACTATGCATTGAAATGAATCTATGATCTTCCTAATTGGTCCATCATAGCATTCAATCCACTAGCATATATGTTTTTAGCACATTTTTCAATCAACATTAGTGATAAGGTCTCATATGCTCAAGTTGTACAACTCAAACAAAAATCTAATGAGCCAATTGTTAAATACGTCTTACGATACAAAACTATATTAGCTAAGATAACTAGACCCATGGTAGATAGAAAACTCCATTACATATTCAACCAAAGTTTATTACCAACACTACACGAAGCTATCTTATTCAAGAAGTTTCCATCCTTCACAGATCTTGGCCGTGTAATGAAATAACAGGAAGTCAAGCTTCTCTCCGTGGGCAAACTAAAGTACACAACTAGATCAGACTCAAATACTAATAATTATAATAACCCTCCATATAAGGTAAAACCGAGTGAGAATAAGAATGAATAAAAACCAATAGTTAATGCAGCTTAAAATCCACCTCTTCACATAGTCCTATTAGCTCCTCCAAGGAGACCTTTTATGACTCTTCCTTAATCGCCAACACGTGTTCTGTAGTAACTCTTGGAATGCAATGTCATATCTCTCCCTCCCATCAAAGAGGTTGATACGACTAGGTCTCTTCCAAGGAATTATGATGTCAATACATTTTACAACTATCATAAGGCACTAGGCCATACTACAAATAGATGCATTAGCTTGTGACATAAGATATAATATTTGATAAAAGATAATATAATTGATGTCAACACTCCTATATAGGCACCTATACCACAACCAATAGAAGTAAAAACATTGAAAAAAAAAAGATCCATTTCCAAAACATACAACTAATGAGATAACAGGCACTTCAAGAGTTCATTATATATATCATGCTCAACCACCACGTGCATCTTATCAGAGTCATACAGTAGATCCACATCCTCTACATAATATCATTGGGGTGTATCATATTGCAGGGCTATCTAGAGATCTTATCACCTTTTCAGAGTAGGATATTGTTGATGATGACAAGTATTTCTATGCACTCTTTGTATGAGCATGCATTGATCATCATCCTATTCAAAGTGTCATGGTTGATAATAGGTCAAGTGTCAACATGTGTATTATCACACTTCTACATCACTTGGGTTATTTAAAGTAGGATATTTCTTAGATAGATACAATTATTTGTGGCTTTAGTGGCCATGTGTAAAGTTCCATTGGGGAGATTGTACTTCCATTACAGGTTAGGCCCACATATGTGGCCACTAGATTCATAGTAGTACTTAGTGCAATCACATTTGATATGTTATTTGATAGGTATTAGATACATAATATTCTATCTATTCCATCCACCGTACACATATGTTTCAAGTATATACATGTTAATCAAGTGGTTATAGTTGTGGGCCTTCCATGTGAGTATCCTTTATCTATTCCACAACCACTTATGCAACAATCACCAATTACAATTCTAGGCATAGATTCTATTGGCACACCTTAGATGTTAGTTGAGCCACCAGTGTATACAAGGTCTACTCTTACAATAGTACCACATATGCATAGTTTCCCATAGAGACCTTTATTAGAGAGACCCCTGCATCAAAGGCATATTGTGGATGCTAGAGGGCCTCTCTATCCACCACCACACAAATCAATTTTATAGCAAATAGTATCCATACCAATTACAACTTCCACTAGATGGTTTCCAAATGCACCACAGTTCATAGGATAATTTAGTCAGCTTCACATATTCATAGCCCTATTCCATAGGTAGTTTTAGTTATAGATCACTTAGTACATCTAATTTTCATATCCTAGATACCTCATTTCATAACATGCATGATCATTCTTCCTCTATTTGATATAGGCCACATTGATTGTGAGTCTCTTGTGAGACTCATTGGGTAGTATGTTCCTCTCTACTTATATATAGCTTCTCTTACCTTGATCTTTGTATATAGTTTCATTTTCATGATTGATTGTACATAGCTTATATACTTAGAAAACACAAAAAAAATATAATGTGTTCAAAACACAAAAACATTCAGATATTGCTCAAAAACACAAAATTTAGATTATTTGCATATCTATGTTCACAGTATTTATACTTGTCAGGTACTACATATGCTAACTATCTTAGTATAGTCAGTTTTATCATACATACATGCTTCACTTGTTCTCTTCAAGTGTTCACAGATTATTATAAGACTCAGGTCCACCACACCAATCCAGGTTTGCTACTATCTACCCACTGGGGGCACATACACAGATACACTAATTCAACATTGATACATTCTCCCACTAGGGGCATCCTATACATAGCTTCCACTTTACCAGGTTATATCACTCTATACTGCACTAATTTTACTGACTACTAAAACTATAGAATCAGTTTATGTATGTCTTTGCTCTTATATAGATTTATACCACATGTTCATACATACTTTCATTTCTAGCTTTCATAGTTTAGATTTATTTGTATCTCTTAATTCTACATCTATTTGAGGGCATTTGAATATGCCATTATTATATGGTTCTACACCAATTCCTTTCATTGTGTGTATGTTTTGGACATGTGCCCATGTCCTTGTGTGTGCTTTCTTGATTGTGTATGTGGGCATTTGAACATGTCCTTCTATGTGGCTCTAAGCCAACCTTGATTACTCTTTGCATATGTAGACATTTGAACATGTCTTTGTATATTTTTTCTTTATCAAACATAGTGATATGTGCCCATGTCCCTTGTATCGTGGCACTTTGGCCTAATTTACATGCCTCATGTGTGTTGTATGTATGCTTTCATGTATGCATCATGGCCATGACACTTGTCTCTTGATTTTTATAATTATACTTAGTTTTAGATGCCATGAAGGACTTCATGCATCTCCCCTTCCTCCTTGGGTGCCTTGATGGATATCATGCCCCATTCCCTAGGGTGTTCCTCATATTATATTTAGATTTGTTATTCATATACATGCTTACATTAATATATCTATCTTGACAATCATGTGAATGCTAGATCTAACATACATCGTACATAACCGGCTTATTCTTAAATTATCTTACATTCTGATGTCATATATATACATTATATTGGTTTATCACATAGATATCATATATATTTTCAACTTAACATACATCATGTAGAGCTTTTCTTTTGAGGATAGTTATTACATAGGTATAACAACTCCCCTCAAAAGAAGGGGCATTCATAGGGGCTTGTCATAGAGATCAGACCATCTGAGTGCACTCCAAGTATAATTTTCAGCATGCAGACATAGAATTATAGAGCTCAGAATCAAGAAAACATAGTGGAAAATAGCCAGATAGAGATCATAGTCAATTTGCTAGAAAACATCACAGAAAACACTAGTGTAGTGTATTACTATCCAAGAAAATGCGCTATTGTCTATTATCCCTAGAAATAGGAAAATCTATATTTGATAAAATAACACAATAATTATAATCCATATTTGCATAGTTTCAGTCACAGGTTATCAAATTTGATCAATTTATGCTCAATTTTACACATAATCATACTAGGTTCGCTTAGATCAAAGGTATCATGCATGACATAATCACTCCCATTTTAGTTTCAGATATACACAGACACATATTGCTACAACTTAGTCCATAATCCATATGCAAAGATATTAGAATTAGGGGCATGTGCACGGCACATTATTTCCACATGATTAGTTTTGCACCAACCCATCTCAAATGGAATGACAACTCCATGTCATTCTTTGCATTGTATACTTCAGACACCATTTGCACCAGGCTTCACACCAAATTGATTCCTTATTTTGTTTGTAGTATTTGGCATTTTTGCATAGTCCTTGAGCTACATTCCTGAGTGCTTGAGAGCCCCCTAGCCATTTTACATTTTAGAGTTTTCAAGTGGCCCTAGATCCATCCTACATAGTTTTAATTACAACATATAGTTTCAGTCACAAATGCATCCACTACACTGGGTAAGCAATGATGGAGTCATAACCTACTTGAGTTTTTGAGCCACCTACATAGGAGGGTCAGACAAGCCATCAATCCAATCCAAGTTATTCACAGTGTTTAATGTACCAAGCAGGGGTGGGCAATGATGAAGTTAAAACTATATTGAATTCTTGAGCCACCCACACATGGGGATTGAGCAAGCCATTAGCTCAATCCAAGTTATTCACTGTTTGATCAACATCCACACACATAAGATGTCACCAAGTTTTTGCATTGGTTCACATATCCAATGAGGTGTATTTATTCTTTTCCTCTCTATCTTATCTCTTTACTCTATTTTGTCTTTGATTTTTATATCTCTTAAGGACTTATTCATCCATGTTTCATTTGCAGGGTATGCAATGGAGCATGTTTCGCATCCTTAGATCAAGATTCAAGGGCTTTACCTCACAGGTAAGTCCAGGTATGCATTTGTTTCCTTTATCCTAGTCATTTCATTTTGTTGTATTTATACAATAAAGGGGGGAGCAAATGTAGTCATATAAAATGTCACTTGAGTGTAATGAGTATTACTTGAGACCACTCATCCCTAGTTTAGCCCTAGACCTATATTAGGGCCTTTTTAGACCCTTATCTAACTTTATTGTGGGTATTACACATCCCTAAACATTCCAAAATTAGTCTCAGACCTTACCCTAGGCATTCAAGCCCCTAGTGTCCCAGGTTTTGCCACCTGGACACTAGCACATTGTTTCAGTGACCAAGGGACCATGCTAGTGTCCCTTGCTTAATTTTAAACCCAATGGATATATTTTCAATTACGAAGACACCTAGGGCCAATCTAAACCTATTTTACACTATGCAAAAACACTAGATCAATATAAATACATTAATTTATCCCTTTTTCCCACTAGATAGAAATCATATGCAAATACCCATAAATAAGCTCAGAAAAAATGGTGCACAATCAAGGTCATTAATCCATATTCTATCATACTTTTATATACAGTCATCTACAACCATCCTAAGCTCAGATTACATAGATTTCTAGTCTCAAGACTCACTCAAAGCACTCAAGTTGACACTCATGCTAACATTCACTTTCACTTATACCAAAACTTAGATTGGGAGAACTACATTGGGCTTGATCCCCTCTCAAGGTATTGGTATATAATCAAATCTCAACACAGTGGGGTGTTGAGGACATCCAACCTACCCAACTAATATTGCACTTTTGCTATTTATGCTATTCAAGTACCCTAATAACATGAAAGTTTAGGGTTTGATCACAAATTAGTCAAAACTAGTGCATAGATAGTGAACAAGGGCTCATCTACACAAGCACAGGTAGATCAGACTCAACCAAAGGTGCACCTAAAAGATCACACAATTTTTTGCACAACGATGCTACCATACCCCAGGTGGACACTAACATAATGTGTTATTGTCCAAAGTACCCCACTACTATCCAGGAGGGTTTCTGACACCTGGATCTTGTTTGTAACACTTAGATCATCTTCTACACTAGTTTTCAACCCCAAGATCATCCATCTCAGTCAGTTTCCAACTAAGTACTTATTTGTGTAATTCATTGCTATTTTTGGAAATATCAAATTAGGTAAATTCTTGCACAAATTAGTGTTCATATTTACTGCATATTTCTACCCTAATTTACTATACTCAAACCCTTTAACAACCTAAGATTTACATACACTAAGTCCGTAAAAATTAATTCACTATGTGAGGTGTGAATGAGGATTGAAATTATATACATTTATTTTACAAATTGGATGACTTTTAGGCATTGGACACTTTGTATAAAAATAGACAGTTACATCGACACATGGGTTTATTTAGGACATAAGTGTTTGGGGAACTAAAAAACTAGTACAGGTCCAAAACTGGCAGTGAAGGATAAACACCATTTTAAGAGCATTTTGCACGTCATAGATGGTCTAGGTCATCATAATAAGGGTCAGAATAAGAGATAAACAATTAAGCATGAAGAGATAAATATTGTTAGCCTTTTGGCAATGATAAGGTCTAGAACTAAAAGTTACATCCATGATAGGTATTTATCGAGTGTACAAGACTGGGGTACTATATAAATCAAATTTTAATATCTACACCCAATAATAGAACCAAAAGGTTGGTTGTAAGTCTAACATGCAAGTCCTGAGCACGTCTAGGTCATACACATTCTACATCATTTATCAAAATAACTCTTATACCGACATATCACACAAGTTAGTAACCTTGCATGCTCACTTGAGACATAGAGAGGAAAAACGTGGTAGGTTAGGTTAGTTGCATGCAATAGTGAGTGGGTTAGATATTGGTTCAAATGTTGTTCTACACATTCACATTGCCTAGTAGTTATACTGAGGCTTAGCTTAGGAATACCCTTGTGATTGCAATTACAATAGTAGACAATAAGACATGACCAAATATGAACACTACATAGTTCTATTTCAGGGTTAAATACTTGTCACATGAATAACCATATGGATTTATTGAATAACTTCCTAATATTACATAGATCATTCATGTTATACAAGGTGCTTTTGGTGCATACAATGCAATTTATCTTAGGCTCAATCCAAACTCCAAATCTAAATTAAATATGTAACACTCTTTCTATACAGTTCAATAATCTACAATATTTGGTTACAACTAGCCTTCTCTAAAATACTTCCTCAACAACTATTCATTATCCAACTCTTCAATGGCCACTTGTTTTCACATTTTTTGACTACTTTTTATAGGCTCTTAAGAGACTTTCCCACCAACTATTGCAATCATGCAATTATTTCACTTATCTACCTACCTGACACTTTAAATGCATTATGTTACTTGATACAGTTCTTGGGTCAATGCATTCTGACTTACCTTGATCCTCCTATTTTGTCATTTAACACACATTGGCATGATTTTGAATGGATTGCACCCATCTAGCTGGTCTATATTTATGTATGCATGTAAGGCATTATTTTGGATTATGCATGCCACTCCTCGGCTATTGGAATTAATCTTCCTTCACTTGATGCATGCGAACATGCATTTGTCTTTTGTGATAGCCAATTTTAGGGGTCAATAAGAGTAGTTTTATTTTTGTAAATAAATTGGGTCTGAGATAGTATCACCACGTATAACTACATCAAAAAGTGACAACCTATATATTCTCCAACTCACTTAAGTATACTTGTGAAGCATATTTGATATAAAAATTAGATATAAAGAAGTATTATATATACTGAAGCACAAATCAATTGATATAAAAAACTACACATATCATGCACAAGTCTTGATTTTTAGATTTTTTGTATTTTTTAATACACACACACACACATATATGTATGTATGTATATATATGTATATGTACACACACACACACACGTGTGTGTGTATGTGTGTGTGTATACATATTATATGTGTATATATGTGTATACATACATATATATACACATATATATCTATATATATACACACATATGTATGTATGTATATGTGTATACATACATATATATACATATACACACATATGTATGTGTGTATATGTGTATACACACATATATACACATATATATGTGTACATACATATATATATATATGTATATATATATATATATATATATGTATATATATATGTATATATATGTATATATATATATATGTATGTGTGTGTATGTATATACACACACACACACACACACACACACACATATATATACACACACATACACACATATATATACATACATACATATATCCATACACACACACACACACACACACACACACACACACACACACACACACACACACACACACACACACACACACACACACACACACACATTTATATACATACATACATACATACATATGAAAAATATTAACCAATGACTCTCGCAAGAACCTCACAATCAATAGGTCTTGTATCTAATATATGAAGGATGACCTCTCAAAAGTGAAAAGTATCATACCACTGTGAATTAAATGGTCTTAACTTGAAATTTGAAAATTGAACTGGTTTTGTAACATAAATGTCACTTTCATGATGATAATTTATAGTATGATGTGCCTCTGTATGAGGATGATAAGAAGTTAGTGGAGAGTGTGCATTATATGTGTAATGTACTTCTAATTTTTGTGGTTTCTTGCCTTGTATACTCAAGGAAGGGATCACTGAACATATTCATTGTTATACTCTCACTTGGTTATGCTTTTATCCTATTAGTAGATGCAACCATATAAATGATGTTCTCATCTATCAAATCACATATCTTATGTCTCAAATTGATGCATTTTTTCATAGTATGCCCTGATGCTCTATGAAAATCACAAAAAACATTTTGATCAAATCTTTTTGGAAGAGGTTTACTCACATCAACCTATTTATGGGGAGGGAGTGATATGAGGTGACATTCCAACAACTTTTGTAACACCTTGTAGGGAGCTTCTGACAAGTTAGTAAATTGTCTCTTTGGAGGAGTAGATAAAACAATATGTGGAGTAGGATCAAAAACTGCATTCACAGTTGTCTTTTGATCACTCTTCTTCTCACTTGGTTTTATCTTGTATGGTGGCTTACTCAGATTATTTATATTAGAAATAGAAATCGGGTTGGTTACATACTTTAGCTTGTTTGTTGCCAACAACTTAACCTATATTTCCTAAACTGTGTGACATAAATTAGTAAATGATATAAAATTCTTAAACATAATAGATTCATGTAGAGGTGGAATCAAACTTTGTTTGAATATGTCTTGTAATTCCTTGTATGCCATAGGATTCATCGTCTTGGACAACATGGTCTTTTATCACAATACATAATATGAGATAAGCTTATTGGATTTTTGTTTGAGATGAGCAATCTAAGCATATAAAATCTTTTCACTTATGTTAATTGAGAAATGTGCGAGGAAAAAAATTGCTAAAGGATTGAATGCATTAACTGATCAATATGGTAAATCGTAAAACCATCTTAGAGCATGCTCTTTTAGACTCATGTGAAACAACTTGATCAACAACCTATCTTTTGATGCATAGTCCAAACATGTTGCATGGAATGATCTGAAATGTTGCTTAGGGTCATATTTCCATCATACAATGTATGTTTAGGTACCACAAAATTAGGGGGGTAAAGGATAGGCTAAAATATTTTAAGCCAATGAAGTATGCGATAAAGTTAATGAGTCAAGTACTTGATTAGGTGTTAGAGCACTTTGTTCCAAATGTAATAACTTAGTTTATAGAGCTACAATGTTTTGCACGAGGGATTGTACATCATGAATAGAATGTGTGCTAACCAAAGGTGGTGTAAAGAGTGATTGAGTAGAGATTAGAATATTGATTTGTTTAAACCCTTGGGTTTCCCCCATAATAAATGATGGTATAAAAGTTGTATTCAGTGATGCAAAGATAGATAAGGAACCCATATTAGTAGATGTCTCAAATGATTGGCCTTCAGAGGCTTTATTTATTTCCTCTCTAATAATATCTTGCATATCAAGATTCTTTAAAAGATATATTATTAACTCTCTTTTGTCAGAATTGTTGAATCTATTAACTAATTATGTTATTATCAATTGAAATACGAGAATGCTCAATTTGAATACCACTTAGTCTATCATTTCTTCTAAGAGAGGCAAAAACAACTTTCTTAGATTGCATAAAATATGAAATAGAAACTTGGAATATTTTTGTTAACAAATAATTTACTAAATATGAAAATCCTGATATAACAATTGGAAATAATTAAAAGAAGGAAATAAACATTGGCAACTTGAATGGTTAGGGTTTTTCAATATTCAACAATAAACAGGTTCACCAATATGTTTTATCAAAATTGGAGATTAGAAGGGTGTTAAACTAATTATGACAAACGACTAAGTAAAATCAGAATGTGTAATAAATGCAATAAATATACATAATTGATTGAATCTTGTTTTTTTATAAATATTCTAAAAGGGGAAACTACCAAGAAATTGATGACTTATTTGGAACTCGGGTCTACAAGACTACAAAAGTGATTGTAGGGTTGTGTGATGGTGTTGTGAATCATAAGTAGGGCTCTATGTTACCCTAAGACAAAGCTACACTATTTAGACATGGTCAACATGTATTATTGTTTGTAGGGTGTGCTAATATCCTTCAAGGTTTTTTCCCTCCATGTAAATTTTACCAAATGCACCTTCACTTGTAGGTCCTGTGTGTATGATCACATTCATTTGATTCATTGAGGGAACCACTGTGTGCCTTCTTCTTCACTTGAAACCCTAGCTCAATGACAATGAGGAATAAATGCAATAAAATGGGGGATTAGGGTAATAAGATGGGGTTATGTTTGACCTCAACACCCCATGTGTTCATTGTTGCCTACATACCAATACTTTGAAGAGGGATCAAACTCCATGTATTTTTCCCATGTTATGGCAGAGTGTGTGAAATACTGGTGAAATATTATATGTTGGTGCAATCTTGGTGCAATTACGTGCTTATGCAATTACTTATGACCTTGATGTTGTATTCAAACCTAATTCATAGCTACTTGTGCTACATGTACTCATAATTTGGAAGAATGGGTGCTTTCCTCTTAATGTACAGTTACATAATTTTGGGATTTGCAACAGTGGTATCCCCTTGCCCTCTAGTGAACAAATGGATAAAAAATGTGCTTATATAATGGTTTTTAGGGATGTTAATGTTTTGGGCTCGTGAAATGTGCATAATGACTTGTGGCAATGAATTTGAATTTGGGCAATTAGTCATTAATTGGTGGGAGGATGAAACCGATGGATTCAGACACTATCGGCCAACAAGATTGACTTGAAGGAGTGGTTTCATCCAAGGAGTAGAGACAACTTAATTAGATGTCTAAATCAATCAAATAATGGGTCTAGGCTACTTCAAACGAGGAATAGGAACATTCAGTAACATACCTACCTAAGGGTAGGGGTCATTCACATAGAGGTATAGGAATAATGGTTTGAAATCATGGATTTGAGCATAGGTTAAGTATGCATAAGGAGTGGATATAAGATAATTGTTTTAGCATTAAATGTTAGTTTTAGTCACTACATACACACAACATATCATCTCCCAATGCCCAATAAAAACAATCATTTGAGAATGATAAATTAAATAAAATACATGGACAAGACGGTAAACACTCCTACCTTCAATATATTATTAGGTATTTTCACTAACTTCTCATATAGAAAAGGTGAAGGTGAAAGGTTGTAAGCCCAACTAGCTATAACACAAAAAAAGGGGAAAATCCCACCATATTTCACTAGCAAACCCAAATCTTTATGTCTTACCAAAGAACAAATACATATAACATATAAGAACTCATCATTTTTGGGAAAGACAAACTAATTATCTTTTGTGATGAAAGGAAGCAGGGGATTAACCCGGTTATACTCATAGGACTACATACATTTAGGATACAAATAAAAAACAAGATGAGGATATTAAAAAGAGGGCTATTTCTCGCTTGGGATTAATGAATTAAAAAAATGCTTCTTCTCTTCTCCACAATAGTCTGGTGAGCAAGAAAAACCAAATATAACAATCATTACTAACTTATCAGAGGTTAGGGAAGGGCACCATGAGAATGACAAATTAATTTTAAAAATATTCTATATCATTGTTGAGTCATTGTGAAAGGATGCTAATATTTATTTAGGAGTCAATCACAAAGAAAGTCCATGCCAATATCATAACAAAATATATATTATAAACTTTTTATTTCAAATATAAAGTTTATTATTGAAACCATGCATACCAATGTATGCACTAATCTAATTTTAGTTTCGTCCTTTAAATATCAATTAATGATTCAAGCACTAATCATAAGTGTAAGATCTATTTCTAGAATTAGTTAATATAAGAAAGTTGTATTAAAACTTCGACACAACGCACATACTATTTTTTCCACCTTGAAACTTAGCTTTCATCACTTGTTCCAGGGATTGCTCAATGCGAATAAGTTTAAGCATTAAAAGAACTATCGACATCATATAACTCAAAGGAGCCAATTAATCAAAGTTATTTATTTCCTTTTTTGGACCCTACATCAAGATAACAAGTAAACTTTGCAATATATGCTAGTATTGATACAATTTAGATTAAAAAAATCTCAAAGAATTACTTTCACATGGCCATCTTCATGCATGTATGTTTTGTTAGAAACGCATAAGACAAGGTAAAATTCCAAATTAAAAAAAATAAAAATAAATAATAGTAACAAGATGTAGTAAAAATTTGAAGGTGCCAACCATTTATATATATATTAGTACCATATTGGTCTCCAAATTGACGCATGTCATGCTGACCCTTAATAAAATCTAAAGTTTGTGGCCTCTCTAGATAGCCCTTGTCACAACAAGGCTTGAGACGATAGACAAACCCTTCATGCATACCCTGTAAATACCAAAACAAAAATCAATAAAATGCATACAAAAGGAAAAAAAGAAATCCAAAAAGTAAAAAGTCAAACCACGAAACCACAAAGACCCAAAAGTGGAGGGATCCCAATGACCCTTCATACAGCCTAGGGCCCAAGACATCTAACTAGGATGAACAACATGGCGAATGGTTGGATAAAAACCTTGTATTATGCAACATGGCTAACTTGGTCTTTGAAATGTTATGGTTTTGGGAGAAGTTGCCCTTGATCCACAAGACAATGCTACCACATCTTGAGATGGAGTTCATCTAAGTGATGGATAGTGATGCCATGTTCATTGAGATGGCCTTTAAGCCCACATATGAGTGTTATAAGTTCCACACATTGGCTTTGTACAACTTGTTTGCTATCAAAGCATGCAATGCATGAAGATTCTCCAGATAGATCCTTTTTGTACACTATGTCTAGTGAAGTCAGGTTTGTTTTTTCATCATAGTTTTGATTTCTCTGTACACTGGTGCACATGAGGGGGTTTGATATGAAGTCAAATGTATTATAGGAAGATATTTGTGTCAATTTTGATGGAAGACCCAAAAAGGTGAGTTGTTCAAATTGGGCGACACAAGGAATGACAAGAATTACCAATGAATTCGAAGATGGATTGATCTTGTAAATATTGAGTAAAACCCACTCTAAACATAATTCTGAGCATGGTGTGATGATGTTCTCATTCGTCGACGGTTTAAATAGATCGACATTAAGATGTATTCCATAACCATTATCTAACATAATCAAAGTTGAGTGGCCACTCAACATTAAAGGTACCCAAACACAATAACAACCAAATTATCACTTAACACAATAACAACCACATTATCACTACATTCATTATCTTCATGGGGCATAACTACACCCAGCCGCATACATTTATCCCTCAAAACCACAAAATACTGGTGCCAGTATAGATTTCATGTTCGTTTATAAAGAAAAGTGAAGTACGTATCTTAGTTAGAATTGATTCAAGACATTGTCCCAAGTTGGTCGGCCAGCGACGAAAGTGGCTTCCTTACCATTTTGCATAGTGCCTAAGGGGTTACATGAATTCAAGGTAGCTGAATTCTGCATTTGGAGAACCAGCCAATTATGGATGCGGATGCGAATGCTAATGCGAATCCGAGTGACAAGAAGCCAAAGAAAACCGGACGGCAGTGTGACATTTGTGGGCAAAAGAGAGCTGCTCTCCGAAGACCTAAAACTTGCCACCAGGTATTTTTTACTTCATAAAGCACACCCCCTTTCTGCTCCCTGCAATATACTTGTTGGAACTTCCAACCGCATTTTTCAGCTTAGAGTTACCATTCACCCAATATTATTCTCTTTTGAAATTAAAAAAGGTAAAAAAGTGGGTACTTTGCGAAACTTCTGCGCAGAATTTGGGTTTACGTCAGAAGATCGAATTCTGTCGACCATGGCATAAACAGGTTTCAGGCCCAGTGTGTACCCTTTAATTTAATTCGTTTGCGGGGGTAACCAATTTTAGGAGCCTAAAGTGTAATCAGGGTTTTAAGTAGGGAGAGTTTTGGGTTGAGGAAGGTTGGAGGCCTAGATAGGTAGGGTTAGGGTAATTTATTGTTCTTAGTTATGTTCATAGCGTTGATTGAACAATCCACTCTCCGGACCGCATCTGGATGACGAGCTTAGTCAGCCGTCGAGCACACAAGCAGCAACGCCAGGTCGTATGTTCGAATTCTGGCTCGTCAATGTAAATATAACGCACAGTAAACAGACACGATGTGGCAAGAATGATATGTCAAATTTGATTGACAAACCGAAAACTCCGAGTATAAAATTTCATTCAAACTAAATTTTGTCCTCAAAGATGTCCAAATAATGCTAAGAAATCTGATTTATTCTTCCCAAGTCAGTTATCTGTTTGCGTGCTGTCTTGCTGGAGTGGAAGAAGGAAATGAGGATTTCTGACTGAAGTATAAGGTTTTTTATTTATTTGATTTTGATGTCAGCATAATCTTTTGCCAAGTTTATCGATGTGCACTTCTTTGTTTGGGGTCACTTGGGACTCTGTTTCACCGGAATTTGTTAGTCTTGCAACTGGTATGTGTTAAAGGAAGGTTGATGTAAATGATCCCATTGGAATCTGTTGTAGACTAGTTGCTCGACAGTTATTGACTCATTCTTTTGTGCACGGTTGCTCTAAATAAATCTGTATATTTAATGTTAATATTTGAGATTTTCTGTCCATGAGGTGGTGGTGTAGTGGCGAATGGGTTATACAAGACCCAGGTTCAAATCCGACCTGTGATAATTTGACACCACCCAATGCACATCTCCATTAATGGGGCTCCCCAATAATGCTTGGTGATGTCCCCATTGATTGTCGTAATAAAAATATTTGAGATTTTCTTTTTAAAGTGACTACTAGTACCTTTAAGTTCTGTCTGATTTAAATATTTTAGGTTGAATTTTACATAAAAATCGTAAATGTTTTAGAAAAATATTACCATTTGTCAATCTAATCTTTAGAGAAAATGAAAAGAAACTAGCCAATTAAATGAAATATATCCCATTAATTTTTCCCTGCAAGCAATCACTCTTATATATGTATATTTTTTGTTTAGATCATTTATATCAAAGCATTGTTGTTATAAAGCTCTCATACTACTCTGTTTGTTCCAGTTGTCGAGTACTTTTAGCTTCTAGCATTGGGTCATTGAAATTATCTGTGAGATTTGTAATGTATATAAAGGAAGCACACTTCTATTGCAGTCTGTTAAATGTTCAGAAGGTGGACTCTTTTTTTGTTCTGTGAAAACCGTACTGTCTCAAGAGGATAACTGTGAGACAACTACAGGCATCACAATCTGAATATTGGAAAATTCTATTTGACTCAAGCTACTGTTACATTGAAATTTGAATTGAGAAAAGTCCTAGAGCATCTTTAATAAAAAACTTCTTTAAACTTTTGATGACAGATACTGAATGCTTACACATAACTCATAAGGTATCTAATCCTCGTAACATGAAAAAAGCACAATTTCTCCCCAATAAGTAAAGTCAAATCTGTGTTCTTATTGTTCTTCAATAAGGAAGTCATAGGTGTTGCTTAGGGGAGGATGACATTAATAAAAATAACACAATGTAATAATTAAAGGCTAATCAAAACACGTCCTCAAATTTTGTGCAAATACAATGCTGGTTAGATAAACGCAACCTCAAACATGCAATAAAAAACTTGAAATTGAGATTTATTAGTTGGATCCTCTCCCACGGCCGCTTTGCTGCACATTTATCACAGATTGTTGATGGAAACATCATCCATCCGACAATATCCAATATCATTGGTCACATGGCCTTAGGATTTCACTTGGCTACTCGAGGATATGTTCTCACTGGTTATGATTTGAGACAAACCACCATCTTCCGTGAGGTGATGGTATTTGTTCTCTCCAAGAGGTGGAGAAGAAGGAGCACTTTATTTTCAGGTTTCTTGTCTACTTTGAGATGTGGGGGAGGTATCACTCTTCCTACAAAGATTGATGATGTTCCCAATCTCCCTTATTTTGTTATCCCAACTAGAGGTGCTTGGGCCTTTACCTTTGGACACTATCACTTTCAAACGTCTGTATTTACAGGGGACTTGTAGGACTACTAGACTACTTACCTACTTGCAGCCTATTCCAGTCATTGGAGGTTTCAAGTGCATGTTGGATATTATGATTTCGCACACAGAGGGGATAGGTTGTGAGGCCGCGAGACAGTGCCTCTCTTCATGAGCTGCCACCAGAGTACTCAGTCCTCTTATTCTCACAATAGGCATGGTGGGATATGCACTCTTTGGAATAGAGGGCAGCTAGTTCCTTTGCTCATAGTCCAAGCTATGAGGATTGGCATGCATTACCTTTTTCTTCTCTACCTCTGGAGGATTGTTGGCCATGGATGTTAGTAGAGTTTCTATGGGGAGTATCCTCTTTCTTCTAACTAGGCCCTCTTAGCCCATTCCATTCTTCTATGGACTTCATCAGGGCTTGTATTGACCTTTTCGTGGTGATGTACGATGAAGCCATTGGCCCTTATACTCCAAACCTTGATTCAAATTAGATCCATATTTGGTAATCATTAGCTTCCTTCTTGTGGCTTCATTGTGAGGCATTCCTTTGACACGGTTATTTGTATTTGCATTATTTGGCTTTATCTTTCTTGACTTGTCAAGGGTTTACCCATTTTGGAATCACCCCCTCTAGTAAGAGCCTTTCATTGTTTTAGTGCTAGTTACTTTTTCTCCCTGATTTCTTTTTAACACTCGTATTGTTAAAGTTATAATTAGCTATTAGTTAATGATTAACTAATGGATGGTTATGAAAACTTCCCAATTGATGTCATAACTTTGTGATTAATAAAAACATGGACACACAAGAGTCTAGGTGTGCTGCATAACTCCATTTCTCCTTGTTGTTCGGGGAAGCCCTAGTCAGGTATGAACGAAGGAAGTTGTTCGAGGAAGCCCTAGTCAGGTATGAATGAAGGAAGTTGTTCGAGGAAGCCTTGGGTGAAGGGTACAAACAACAAGTTACAAAGTTAAGTTCAAGGAAGTACGAATTGTGAAGACGAAACCATGAAAGAGACTTGCACAATAGATTTAAACCAGGGCACGATCTTTGAAGACCGAAGAACAAATCATGATTTGTAGAGATGGAGCGGAACGTTGTGGTAGAGGAAGACCAAAAACAACAGAAGACACCCGATGAAACGTAGCAAAACAATAGAATGCAGAGCAAAGCAAAAACACAAGAAAGAACAAAAGGCACGACGTAGAACAAGATGCCAAATGGAATGAAAGGATATCTAAATGCAAACACGCGAAACAAAGGAAGGAGTTTGAAACACAACAAAAGCAAAAGACAACTACGTTATGGGCACGCAATAGAAGCAAACGGTTAGAAGGATGACGAAGGAAAATGCAGAGGAAAAGAATAGAACATGATTAGTGAAGACCAATGATGGAAAAGATTGAATTTGAGGGCCATAAAAATGGTGGAAAAAGAAGGAAAACATCAAACAAAAGAACCATTGCGATTTTGCGGTCTGTGTCGTTAGGGCACTAAATCTAAAGAATGTCACAAAAGAGCAGTCTAGAATGACACCAAAAGAAGTTGTTGCTTATAGTTAGGTTGTCTAGGGCATCACATGAAATTTAAGATAAATTGTATTTGCATAAATTTTAGACTGTATATTTAGAAGTTGGATTTATTTTTGGGTCAATCAAACAACTGTACCCTTTTTCTGTTGAATTTTCTAGATCAATGAAAATTGTAGTTGCATTGATTTCTGGGTTAGCCTAATAAGAAAACTATAGTTGCATAGATTTTCGGGTTAACCCTATAATGTATTTTTTATTGTTCACGGTCAAACGTTGTGTATAAAATGGCCAACATTCAAAACCTTGTTCTGCTGGAAGTGCAAAATTTAATTGGCCATAACTATAATGTGTGGAGTCATAAGATTTTGACAATCGTGGAATATCGCGATTCTAACAAAATCATTCTTAACACGGAAGCAAGACTAACGACAAACTTTGCGGATTATGATAGACATCATATGGAGGCCTTGTTGTTTATTGAAGTTATCAGTCTTGGATGACACGATTCTTGAGGTCTGGAATGCTCGTGGACTAGTTTGCTGAATAAATACCAAACCTTGGAGAAAAGAGGAGTTTTGTACTTGAAAAATCTGCTATTTTCCACAAAGATGTCAAAGGATGAATCTTTGTTAGAACACCTACTTCGGATGAGAGATCTCTGAGACCAACTATCTGTCACTGACAAAAAGGTGGATGATGATGATATGGTGGCGCTGGTTCTAAATAGTTTGCCATCCTCCTATGAATCTTTCGTGGAGGCTGTACTCTTGATGGTGGAAAGCAACACCCTGATGTTTGATCAAGTTAGTACTTTTCTATTGCAAAAAGAATGCAAGCAGACATAGGATGAGTCCAATGTTGGTGAAGCAGAGAGTGCATTAGCTACTCAATCAAAAGGGAAGTGGGAACGTATTTCACCTGATTCATCTTCTAAATATCAAATAAAGTGTTTTTACTATCATAAGGTTGGGCATCACAAAAAGGATTGTCGGAAGCAATAGTATGAATCTTCATGGTGCTTCTTGAAGTTTTTGGGTAGGTTGTGATCAGTTGATTTGCAGGATGCTTAAGTCCATGTACGAACTTAAGCATGTTCCACGAACCTGGTATACCTTGTTTTAACAATATCTCTAGGATTTTGGAATCAGAACTATGGAGATCAGGCTGAAGTTATCAGTGAACGATGATTCATCACTGGTCAGTGAATCACCCTACAATGAAGTGGTGGACAACTTGATACACCTTATGTCCACACAGTCGGATTTTTGTTTTGCTGTTGGCTATCCTTTTCGTTTTTTGTTTACGGACAATGACAAGATGTCAGAGGATTGCGGATTTCATGTTGATATCTTTAGAATAGTCTTTCAATGTACCGACTTAACTTTTTGGTCCCATTGTGTTTGTAAAATTTCAGGACAAACTTGGAGTAGTCTCCGGTTCTGGTTTAGTAATCAAGGGAGGGTGTTAAAGTTATAGTTGGCTATTAGTTAGTGACTAACTGATGGATTCTTATGAAAACTTCCCCATTGATGCAACCACTTTGTGATTGATAAAAAGATGAACACACAAGAGTCTAAGTGTGCTGCACACCTCCATTTCTCTTCATTTTCTCAGCATTCATTTGCTACTTCCGATTGTAACTCCTACTTTTGAGTTCTTATGTGGACGTTACTATGATTTCTTTCTTTCTTTCTTTCTTGCGAAGCCGCTAAAAATGGTCAATGGCACGGCATACTAGGCACCTCTGTTGAGAGAAAGCTTAAAGCTTCTCTTAGAGTTAATTATCAAGGTAAATATTTTTCAACAAAATCATAAAAGTTAACTAAAGGATATCATTGTCGCAAAGTAGCTGCATGCCTATACCAGCTATGTGGCACCTTGTGCTTGACATAGTCTCCTCTTAAGAAGTTATCTGTGAGGAATGAATCTATGAATTCATGACGACAGGATAACTGAAGCATGAGCTCTGAATGTTGGGGCATGAGCTGCAAGGCCGATCACATCTTTCATCTATAACTGTGCAGTCAGTGGAAATCTAGTGGAGGATGTCCAATTGAAAGCATCATCGGGGAGCAAATGCCCAATCTGTTTTACAGTGGAGTTTGAACCTTTTTATTTCTGGAAAGAGTTTTTTGAGCCCGATACAGTGGTGCAACTAGATTGGGACTATCAATCACATATCAGCAGTAAATTCATAGAGAAGGTAATGAAGTCGATAATTAATGCGTTATGTGACAAATCCAAGATATGTGCCTCAAAATTGATAGCTCTGGGCATTTTTCAGATGGATATATTTAGGATATCTGTACCAGTAAATATATAAATTACAATGCATTGCTGTAGCATGATTATGCAGTCTAGTTAGATTTAAGGGGATAAGATGTGGCGATCTTTACTTAACCCTCTAAGTGCTGAGTGGAGTATGGCCATCACCAAACCTGTCATATATTGGTTCTCTTTAACATTTATAGCTGGTATCCCAGTAAAATGGGGGCTCACGAATTGGTGGTTTGACCCATTTTTGCTATTTCCGTCGAAGCTCAATAAGAAGGTCAATATAATTAGGATTATAGGACTACAAACAGTCCCTCTTATGCTATGGATGCAAGAATATCAATATTAGTTCGGGGAACACAAATGGTCACCCCTCAAACTATGGGCACCATTCCAAGGAACTTGTACAACCATTACAGAGGCAAGATTATGGAGACAAGATTATCAATAGTTAGGGTCGTGATCCCTCTTAGTCTACAAAGACAAGGGAATTAACTGGGCATCTCATCATAAATATGAGGGATTTTCACATAACATTGTGCAACACCTTAGGCCAATGTACCCAGGGTTTCATGTATATGTGACATACCTTTTGAATCTGAATCCTCAAACATTCTTGATTGAATACTTCTTGCTTATAATTATATTTCATTCAGTAGTATTAAGATTTTAAAGCACAAGAAATTATTGAATTATGTAGAATCATGGTCTAATACTCTTCTACATTTTACAGAACTTACAATCCTTAAAACTGATCTTATTTCAGTTAGAGTTATAGCAGAAAATAATACACTTCTGACACATACAAGTTCAAACTCAACCAGTACCACATGAAGAACTCTGGGGAGGTAGATCACCCATCTTCAGGGAAGATAAATTATCCCACATATGGACTGAACCATGGATGTTCCGAATCTGACTACAACTCTGCAATTATCAGCAAGAGCATAGTCCATACTTAACTTCTCAGATACTGATGCATGTTTTAGAACAGAAATGGGGCACACAACGTTCAAGGAATTTGTTTATTAGAGACCTGTAAATAAATTGCTGTGCAGCTGCAGTGTTTGCAATTGGTTAAAGGGGGGATCTTTACACTTGGTTGAAGAGGTGATTGATGCACTTGGTTGATGAGAGGACTTTTCTGTTTTAGACATTTTTCCAGATACAGCCTTGACTTCATTCATTGTTGTAATTCCTGGGTGATAGTTATTCTAAGCTTAAGTGTCAGGATCTACGCATAGCTCTGATATCAATTGTTAGGACTTTACAGTACAATTGATTACTTTTGTATAAGCAACTAAACACGGAATTAAACCAGAAGTAATAAGTAACTAGAAATCATAAACAACAAAGAATAGGAGATACGAGAAACAATACAATCTGTATTAAACTCTTCCGGAAGGAAATACAATGAAGAAATCTCTTTCTCCTCACACCTCGTAGATGTACAGTAATTCTCTCTCAAGAGTTCTCTCTCTCTCAATCAATTACAACCAACTCAATAACCGAGTTGTTATTCCCTTCAGTGACAATCAACCCAATGGTTGTTGTTGCCTACTTCTCTCCGCAGATTTTCTCGATCTTGCACCTTGCAGATCTTCTTGATCTTGCACTTTGCAGATCTAATTGATCTTGCTCACATTACAATACAGCCCCATGGGTCTCTTAAATAGAATCCAAAACAAACAATAATTAGAAACGCAGACTCAAGACTAAAATTAGTCTTTACATGCAAACTAATTGTTCGTCTAAAATTAGAACAGTTCTGAAAACACATAGGTGACCGATGTCGGTTCCTGTCTGACCGATGTCGGCCGACCATAATCGATGCCGGTTACTGTGTAGCTGAAGATAACCGATGTCGGTCGACCCCTAACCGATGTCGGTTGGCTCTGACTGATGTCGGTTACTGTGTAACCCAACAACTTCCACATTTGCACATTCAGTGAAGCTTTTAGCTCCACAACTCAACAATCTCCCACTTGGAGATAAACAACTGCATCTGTACCTGTACAACATCTTCTAATTTGTTTTTGGCTTGTTTCTCCATCTTCAAGTTCAATCTTGAAGACCAACAAAAGTTGAATGAAAATTCAACTTCTCTTTTGTTACCGACTTTGTTAACATATCAACAGGGTTCTTTTTCGTATGGATCTTTTCCAGTTTCAACTATCCATCTTCCAATACCTGTCTAATGAAGTGGTACCTAAGCTGTATATGTTTGGTTCTTGAATGAAAGGCTGAATTTTTTGTCAAATGAATTGCACTTTGACTATCACTGTACAATCTGCAACTCTCTTGCTCCTTTCCCAACTCTTCCATGAACCAAGTCATCCATATCATTTTCTTGCTAGCCTCTGTGATTGCAATGCATTCTGCCTCTGTAGTAGACAGGGCAACAACCTTCTGCAACTTTGAAATCCAGCTAACCGCCGTTCCACCAACAGTGAACACATATCTTGTGGTGCTTCTCCTGCCATCCAAGTCACCTGCCATATCCGAATCTACATACTCATGTAAAGAAGTGTTTGACCCTCCATAGCATAAATGCCTACTGCTGGTCCCTCTCAGATATCTGAGAATCCACTAAACTGCTTTCCAGTGTTCTTTTTCTGGATTGGCCATAAACTTGCTAACAACTCCCACTGCTTGGGCAATATTAGGCCTAGTACATACCAAGTACTCAACCTCATCATGTGATTTAGGACACTGTTCTTTGTTTAACTTGAACTGTTCAACCATAGGTGTGCTTACCGGTTTTGCATCTTGCAAATTGAACCTTTCCAACACCTTATTCACATACTCCTCTTGAGACAAAATCAACCTGTGATTTTTTCTCTCTAGAAATACTCATGTCAAGGATTTTTGCTCCTAAATCTTTCATGGCAAATGTCTGAGCTAATTTTATCTTTAGCTCAGTAATTTCTTGCATGTGTGAACCTGCAACAAACATATCATTTACATACAATAACAGGATAATGTAGTTACTATTATCCAATCTGGTAAAATAAACACAATGGTCAGATTGACATTGACTAAAGCCATGCTCTGTCATAAACCTGTCAAACTTCAAATATCACTGTCTTGGAGTTTGCTCAAGACCATATAATCTGGCCTTATGTCTCACTTGTCCATTCTCTCCTTTTAACTTGTATATCCATTTGTTTTTCAGTGCTTTTTTTTGGACTGGCAACTCAACCAAATCTCACGTTTGGTTCTCATTCAAGGAATCAATTTTCTCATTCATGCCATGCTTTCACTATTTTTTGGATTCTACCTGCATTGCCTCTTCAAAACTTTCTGGTTCTCCACCATCAGTGAGCAACAAGTAGTATAAAGAAAGGGAATAACGAATTGGAGGTATACTTACCCTTTCGGACCTCTTCATGGGCGTTTGAGACTCATTGACAGCTTGCTGTCTGCCCAAATTTCTTTTTGACAGTGATCGATTCCGGTCATCTCTCGGTCTGCACTCGACCGATGTCAGTTTCACCTAACCGACCTGACCGACGTCGGTTTTTACCTGCCCGACATCACCGACTTTGATTTTCACCTAACCGACGTTGGTTCCTACCTGATCGACGTCGGTCTTTCCCTGACCGATGTCGGTGTCTGTGTTTTTCTGAGTGATGATTTTTACCTGCGAACTCATTTTGAAACATAACCTTTTTCAAATCAAGATTGCCCTGCTCAGAGTTATTCAGCGTCTTGAGCTGATCACTGTCCATCACCTTCTCCTTGAAAACTAAGGCTTTACATTTTTTAAATTTGTCAAAAACATCAAATTTTCTCTTTATGCAATAAACCCATACCTTTCTTGTAGCATCATCAATGAAAGAAACATAATACTGTGATCCTCCAATAGAAGCTCCTTGAGCTGGTCCCCACACCTCTGTGTGAATGAGCTCCAACTTGTGCTTTTTCTTTGTTGACCCAGTTTTGAGAAACTTCACTTTTTTCTGTTTCTCAAAAATACAATGCTCACAGAAATCTAGATCTATCAAATCTGAAAGCTTATTTTTTGACTTAAGAACATGCATTTCCTTCTCACTCATGTGACTAAGTCTACAGTGCTACATCTTTGCATCTACATCTGAAGTAGATAAAATAGAAGGAGAATCAATAATACAAGTAGATAGATAAAGTGTACCTATTTTCTTACCTCTAGCTAATACAAGTGCACTTTTAGAAACTTTTCAAAATTCAGTTGTGAGAGTTACTGTGCAACCCTCATCACCCAACTTTTCTGCAAAAATCAGATTCCTCTTCAGGATGGGTACATGCATGACATCTTTCAACACCCATGTGTTGCCATTTTGCAATTTCAGCTGCACTTTTCCTTTGCCAACAATTTGACAAGGCTCACCATCCTCTAAATAAACTTTTCCAAAGTCTTTATGGACATAACCATTGAAAAATTCTCTATTTGGGGTTGCATGGAAAGAAGCACCATAATCTAAAATCCATGATTCTACCTGACTATCCAAAGAAAATGTAAGAGCATCTTGTGCAACAATACCTGCATCTTTTGTTTCTTTATTATCTTTATGCTGATCTTCTTTCAACCAACAATTTTTCTTTGCATGTCTTTTCTTTTCACAATTCCAGCAGGTTATCCTTCCATTTTTGGATTTGGATCTACTTTCCATCTTTGACTTTGATTTCCCTTGCTTGTCCTTCTCTCTTTGCTTTCCCCTGCTTTCAACACTTAAAGCATTACCTGATTTTTTTTTGTGTTTTTTCTGCGAATTTCTTCATTCAAGATTACACTAACAACATCATCAACTTTCAAGATATTTGAAGCAGATGCAGTATTATTAACTGCCATTACCAAGCTATCCCAACTTTTAGGTAAAGAGCATAAGATTAAGAGAGCCTTAATTTCATCATCAAAAATTATTTTGACTGAAATTAATTGATTTACTAATCTATGAAAATCACTAAGATGATTATATACAGATCCACCTTTCTGCATTTGCAAATTAAATAATTGCTTCATAAGATATACTTTATTCGAAGTTGAGGGTTTTTCATATAAATTTGCCAAAGTATCCATTAACTCTACCGTTGTCTTTGCCTGTGATAAGTTGGAAATCACAAACGATGCCAGGCTCAACCTTATAGATCCAAGAGCCTTTCTATCAAGAACATTCCATTCTTCATCTTACATATCTGTGGGCTTCTTTGAAACCCTACCCAACGGTAAGTATAGATTTTTCTGATACAGATAATCTTCTATCTGCATCCTCCATAATTGATAATTTTTGCCATTGAATTTATCCATTCTTAGTTTACTTTCTTCTGTCATTGCTTTACTCCGATTCAAACAGAAACCCCTGTGAGTGAACCTGTAATCAACAAACACTAACCCGCTTTGATGAACTTGGCTCTGATACCATTTGTCAGGATCTACACATAGCTCTGATACCAATTGTTAGGACTTTACAGTACAATTGATTACTTTTGTATAAGCAACTAAACACGGAATTAAACCAGAAGTAATAAGTAACTAGAAATCATAAACAACAAAGAATAGGAGATACGAGAAACAATACAATTTGTATTAAACTCTTCCAGAAGGAAATACAATGAAGAAATCTCTTTCTCCTCACACCTCGTAGATGTACAGTAATTCTCCCTCAAGAGTTTTCTCTCTCTCAATCAATTACAACCAACTCAATAACCAAGTTGTTATTCCCTCTAGTGACAATCAACCCAATGGTAGTTGTTGCCTACTCCCCGCAGATTTTCTTGATCTTGCACTTTGCAGATCTTCTTGATCTTGCACCCTGCAGATCTAATTGATCTTGCTCACATTACAGTACAGCCTCATGGGTCTCTTAAATAGAACCCAAAACAAATAATAATTAGAAACGCAGACTCAAGACTAAAATTAGTCTTTACATGCAAACTAACTGTTCGTCTAAAATTAGAACAGTTCTGGAAACACATAGGTGATCGATGTCGGTTCTTGTCTGACCGATGCTGGCCGACCATAACCGATGCCGGTTACTGTGTAGTTGAAGATAATCGATGTCGGTTGACCCCTAATCGATGTCGGTTGGCTCTGATCGACGTCGGTTACTGTGTAACCCAGCAACCTCCACATTTGCACATTCAGTGAAGCTTTTAGCTCCACAACTCAACATTAAGTGGGTGTTAGTTATCTTAAGCTTAAGTTGGCTTTCTTTTATTTTCTTTTTTGGGGGTAGCTTACTTTTTTTTAAGAAGTCGGTCCTATTTCTGGCTTTTCAGTTTGTTTTATTGCTAAATAATCATTGCAATCATAGTTTTAAAACTCGAACTTGGGAAAAATTCGGCAGCCCAAAATTTTGACTTGGACTTGGGACTTGGCAGAAAACTCGGTAAATAAAAAAATTAAATAAATTCATAAAATGAACTTAAATAACATGCAAAATACTGTAAAAACACATAAGAAATGAATTTAGAGAACATAGGTATATTTTCTATTAGTTTTAGTCTTTAGACCAAAAAAGAGTACAATGCACATCATAATATCACTGCAGCTGAAAAATTGTTGAAAAGTTTTTCATATCTGATGATGATCACTTCATGGCAGCTAAAAAATTGTTCGAATATTCTTTAAATCCATAACATGGGGAAAAAAAAACAAAAACAAAACTGTTTACTGGTGAGTTTTAATTTAACTTTATTTTATTAATTTATATATAATTTGCTGAGTTTTGCCAATTTTGGGCTGCCATGAACTATGGGTATAACCTCCATTTCATGATTCTATCTTGAATTCCATATTTCTTCTTTGTTTAACAGAGGCTCCTTATAATTTTATTACGGAGCTACAGGGTGGCTTACTAGCAGTCTCCTCAAACCTGGGCTTGTGATATACTCTTGGAAATCTGTCATGCAATTGTGTGGTTTATCTTCCATTGTCAATGTTCCTTGTTTGTAACAAAATGGCTTTATAAAAATGAATGATTTTATACAGCATGTCTTTAAAGGCAACATTCATTCCATAGTTCACG
Organism: Torreya grandis; assembly: GCA_037957365.1. Lineage (NCBI taxonomy): Eukaryota > Viridiplantae > Streptophyta > Pinopsida > Cupressales > Taxaceae > Torreya > Torreya grandis. The sequence goes on from JARHVA010001816.1 coordinate 1,526,380, forward strand.
ATATGGGTTACATTCTCACGAATATTCTCTTGGGAGAAGATTTACCTCTACAGTAGCTTCCAAAATTAGTCAGAGTTTATTTTGTATTGGTTGGAACAAACTAAGTGGCATTTTAATGGCTAGATTTTATTTTACTTTTTTCTTGCAGACAGCATTTCAATATCAGGTTATGACAGGATACAATTAATTGCTATAGATTTGACCTTTTGAGCCAACTATTTTCAGATTAAGTGCTTTGAATCACACAGTACATGGATGATGTTTCTTAAGTATTGTTTAATGAAGACATATCCAATACAAGAAGATTATAAGTAAATCTATATGGTGCTGTACAATGATTTTTTCTGCCCTTCCTAACATTGTGCATCTTTGTAAAGGTATGCAAGGAATGCTTTTCTTTTGCCTTTGAAGAGGAGATTCACAAGGTTATTATAGACAACCGCCTTTTCAAGCCAGGAGAACGTGTCGCTATTGGAGCTTCTGGAGGAAAAGGTAAAGACTGAAGTTGTTAGGATTGATGTTTTGGTGTTGCATAATTGTATAAGCCAAACAGCTTATGCTCTATAAATTGACCTTTCTGTGTTCATTGTAACCGGTAACGGAATGCAAGCCAGCTCTGAAATGCAGTAGAATAGCAAATATCATTAGATAACTATTCTTGCTGATATAAAGCAATTTAGTAACACCTTTGAAATCAGTGAATGTTATTGCCAGCTTGATCTTCATTGATACTACACTATAAGACAAGCTTCTTTGTTAGAAAGTCTGTACTGCAGTTTGTGGTTTATAACTCCATGCCCTCTTCTAACAGTCTGATCTGAACCTCCATATTAAAAGGTAGGACTTTTATCTTGCTGTTTCTGAAATGATCTTGACAAGAATGTATAAATGGCACTAAAGTTAACATGGGTGCATCAGCTGGTATGGAAAGGTTGCGTTCTATACTGTGGGTTATGTGCTTAGCTGTTTGAGAGAACTTTTCTCTTAAGTCAAACTCATTATAATTGTTTGCTGGTTAATTTTGAGTCTATTCTATTGTGAATTCATAGGAGCTGTTTTATTTGAAGTTTTTTAACCTGAACTGTATTTTTTATTTTCTTGCAGACTCCACCGTTCTAGCTCATGTCTTAACAGAACTTAACCGACGACACAATTACGGTTTAAATCTTTTCTTATTATCAATAGATGAAGGCATCACTGGTTATAGGGACGACTCATTGGAGACAGTGAAAAGGAATGAAATTCAGGTTTTTTTTATTTTTATTGTTATACCTGTGTAGCAACCACCTAGATATATAGCTTTTCAAAATTGTACCTTTTTTTGCTTTCATGACAAAGTTACATAACAAAATTCCTTGTCATAGGTTGTGGAGCGTAACCTTACCGTTACAAACTATTTCCTATTTTTATTTTCATTGAGAAACCAGATATCGACTTACATACATCACTCTTCTCCATAAAAAAAAATGCTACGTTATGAGACACCCCTACCCAGGGGTGTAGGTACTGGTACACTATGCCTTTGGTATAGGTACCGGTACGATTCAGCAGGGGATCGGGGCAGGATGCGTCTAGGCACCTGCGGATATGGCCGGGTTAGTCCTGGACAAACCCATGCACATCTGCAGGTGCCCAGAGATATTCTGCTCGAATCTGACAGGTATCTGGGCCCAAAAATGTTTTTATTTATTTTATTTTATGGCTTCACTTTATAAAAAGTCAAATATGGACTTCAAAAAACATTAAAAAATAAAATAAAGTATAAGGGAGCATACTTTGCGGTTTGCCTAAATAGGTTGCGGGTTCCTCTTCAGCTGAGTGGAACTGGGGTACATACTTTGTGATCCACTCAGTTAAGTGCAACAAGTTGGCAGCGAAAAAGATGGAGGATTCGGTCTTTGTGCATTCCAACCTGCACCTTCTAACACACAAGGAAGCTGAGTACAAGCAAGGGGCAGCAATGTGTTGGGGTGTAGACCCAAAGACTCTTATCTTGGATGCTTACATTGCCCACCATTCATTGCTCAACATGGACCTAGCAAGTTCTTCACATGACTATCATAGCAGAGCTAGTGGGAGTGGCACTGCTACTGCGTGTGATTCTAATGAACCTCATGATGATGCCAATGAAGATGTTGAAATTGAAGATCAATATTAATCTAATGATTATGCCGATTTAAATTGATTTTTGTGTATACATTGTAACCTTTTCCCTATGTACTTGTTCTAAGACTAATCTAAGTTCGACCACTAGATATCATGACATCTGACATTGAATTATCAGTGTGTTTTGTGGTTATTTAACTTGTTATGTTTACTCTATGCATAATATGTGGTTAATTTTGCTTATTTGTTGATATTTTTAATAATTTATATATTTTTGTATGGCCGTACCCAAAAATGTATCGAAGACCCCAAAAAATTACTGTACCTGATTCTCTGTACCCAAAATGAATCTGCTACTTATAAAAACTGTTACACACACCTAGATGCATAGATGAATTGTAAGGGGTTGTTGTCATTCCTCCATTTAGGCTGAATTTTATTGTATTGGCTTGGGTACTTTACCCGAATACTACATGCATGTTTTGGCCAATCTCTGTTATGTATTATATATGGTGTATGCCATTGCATGTTTCATGTAGCCGTATGATTATTTATCTTTCTATCGCACATCATGTGCATACTCTTTCTCTTGCAGTCACACAGACGCAGACACATTCACACTTATTTCCTTGCATATAGACACTCATTTGCAAAATGCACTCGCATAGAAGAAGCGATAATCCATGGTGGGGACAAAGTTTCAGACAAACTTGGGTGTAATGTATAGTGGTTAATGGTGGATGAGGATACTGGTTTGTGGCCTATATGTTGGGATTTATGATTCTATAGCTCATTTCTTGGTTGAATTTCTGATATCATTCTTATTTTACTATGTATGATTACTTAATTGAAACTAACATTTTGCATATAAGGATTCTACATTTAGTTTTCTTACCAGGCTCTGCATTGTCTTCGACTTAGAGCTCTTGTTTTATACTAATTCTTCCCTGAACAGGGGTATGAATTTCTGGCAGTTATTGGTAGTATGTTGACCTCTTTCTAGTGTTATGTCTTTCCAATGCAATCGGTCATCAATAAGAATATGCATCTACATTCAATAATCCAAACAACTATAGTAAATTTAGCTTCAATTGTCACGAGTAAAGCATACATCCAGGGACCAAGCTTTAGAGAAAGCATACTGACAAGTATATGTATGAGCTACTGATCATGTTTAGTACAAATATTAATGACATAAACAACAAGATTAAAGTTAAAACATACCATAAATTAAGTCTCACAACAATATGATAGTCAGTTGGGTCAAGCCAAGAGTATTCTCTTTTATCCAAGAGGTCATTGGGTTGGATAACCTTTTGAAATTTAATTGCCATGCATTTTACAGCAAAATCTGATCTTTTTGCAGGCTTTAATACCCAAACTTGAGTAGATAATGACAAGTCATTCTCAGATGCCAAATTACTAACAGTCAATAACCAAAATCTTAAGCGAGCCCTTGGGGATCTACAACACACTTGTGTTTTTTGATAACGGAGTATAAAGTTCAAATTTTATTACCAATGTCTATGCTTTGTCAAACTTACAAGTTTGGGTCGCAAAATATAATGAATTGTTGCAATTTGAATTTTTTTGGAAACACTCTTGGTTTCATTGAGTTAATCACTTTATTTCTTAAATCTTCTTTCACTATTTATTGTTGCTGTTCTTTACCTTAATCTATCAATACTAGACTGATGTGCATAGTTTTTTCTGTTTTACATAGAAGTCTGTCATCATCTTTTCTTGTTGTTAATCGTGATAGATTCAGGTAGCTATTTCGGAGGCGTATGTAGTCAGCAAGATCTTTGGCTAGTGCCAACCATAGGAGCGGTGTTTGAGAAGTTCTAGAGTTCGAGAACCAAAATAATTGTAAAATTCTTGTGTGAAAAAATTCAAAAAAATATTCACACCCTAGCCATCCAAAGAAGTGGTATAGAATTCGTTTTTGGAAAGATGTGTTGATGTTTTTATAGGATATTGTTGCTTTGGCCCTCTCTGTCGTGTTCTCTTTTGTTTAGTGAAGTCTCGAGGCACTCAAGGTTGGTATGGAAATTTATGAAATTGAAAATAGGAAGTTTACCGGTTTCTTCAACTCATTTTCTTTGAAATGGAACTTTCCTGATATAATTTATTCACTGATCATATTTGTCTATAAAAAAGTCATTTCCTCTCTACATAAGTGTTTCCTCAGGTCATTTCCTGTCCAAAAACTCCTTGTGAGCCAGTGCCCTGATTTTCTCTTGAAAGAAAATCAATGGAATAATGTGCTTGAGAACGTAACCAAATTAATCATTGCATATGAAAGAAAAATAAGTATTTTCCTTTTCTGTGGGTACACATTAGAATGACTAGAGACCATATTGAGTTAATTTATTTCATCATGAACTGGTAATATTTTTCTGCAAGTAAATTTTCTATTGAATTGCTTGGCTTTTTAAAAAGCAGTTTAAATGCTTTTAATAGCATTTATAGTATGTCTCTATTTGTGAGTCAGTTTCACATATAAAGATGAATGCGATATATTTTTCATTTGTATGATAATTTTGGGAGTACTAATTTTTACCTGAATTTGCTTCTCAGTATGGTTTGCCATTGAAAGTTGTCTCGTACAAATCTCTTTATGGTTGGACCATGGATGAAATTGTAAAGGAGATAGGTCTTAAGAACAATTGCACATTTTGTGGAGTTTTTCGTCGCCAGGTTTGTACTACAGTTTCTCTGTAGCTTCCACTTAAGTTTTCAAATTACATAAAATGTTAATATAAGTTTTGTCGAGCAGATATTTGCTCGAGGTTATGCAAGTGAAGTCTACCCTAGCATTTTTCATGTCATCCATCTCTGTTAGGAAAAATCAATTTGACTTGTATCCAATCTGTGCCTTCTTTGTTTGAGAAATGTCTTTGGTTTTGTATGATAGATTATTATACTTTTCAGGCTTTGGATAGAGGTGCCGCAATGGTAGGAGTAGACAAAATTGCAACTGGACACAATGCAGATGATATAGCAGAGACTGTTTTATTAAATATTCTTCGTGGAGATATTGCCAGGTGGGGGGACTAACAAATTTGATTCTCCATGCACCCCCTTCCCAAAAAGTGTATCTATTCTTTTATTTGCAATAACATGTTCTCATGCTGGCATAGTATTCTGAAGCAATTATTTGCCCCTTTCTCAGGTTGGGTAGATGCACATTAATAACAACTGGGGAAGATGGATCCATTCCAAGATGCAAGCCTTTTAAATATACATACGAGAAGGAGATTGTCATATATCCTTGGAAGTAGATGTGGAGCTTTTCATATTTGGAAAGCACTTAATTCATTCTGATATCTTGAGTTCCTATCTTTCTTGATCTCTTTTTCCCTTTCAAAGATGAATAATAGATTTGTTAGATTGAAGAATTTCATGTTAGTGTCTCTTTGGTTTATACTGATATGATTTTAGCGATGGATTTAAAAATTCATAAAGAAGTGATATTATTTGATTGAAGATTTTCAAAATAATGGTGCCTGATTGGTTCACTCTGATGTGAACTCAGTAATATAGTTAAAACAATTCATAAATGAATCTTCGTTGTAATATCAATGGTTTCCTTGTTTTGCATAGCTTCCTCAAGTTTTCTTTGCACAAAGGTGCTCCAAATGCCTCCTTGTCCTAGAATTTAGATTGAAGGTTCTAGTTGTCTTCCATGTGAATTCTGGAAAGGAATTGAAGAACTGAACACTGGAGATTGTTTCTATAAATATCTCTCTCCTCACGATTTGATACCTTGACTTAAATTTACGTATGCATATTTCAAGAAGCTTGACTACTTCTCTACTGAATGTAAGTTTCCTTCTATCCTTATTATTTTATTTTATTTTGCTGTATTATTCTATATGTTTCACATAGATCTGCTTTTCAATTGGACAGGAACTCATTAAAACATGCAATTTACCCTGTATTGGTTAACCAACTATCATGAAGATTTGTATGATTAGAAATTTTCTTAATGGTGGCGTCAAGTGATTTTGATAAATTCAACTCATCAGTAGAAAGACAGAAAAAAATAAACTACTAGTGTTCATGAATGACCAGAGTCGGTCAATGGGGTTGCAAAGTCCAACCAGTTAAGATACCATCAATGGGGGTTTCTGAACAGAAATGTGCATTTCGGAAACAAAAAAGGACACCATTTATATAAGAAACCAAGATTTTACTCCAAAAAATAACCCAAAAATTCTTAATTTAGGAATCAAGAACATACTACAAATACCTCCTTACAGGTTACAACTGTACAAGTTATTTGATTGTGGGCAAGTTTAATCGTGCACCCTCCGCATCAGCTTTGTCTGTAGTGCGCACCTCATGGGGCCACCTGTGCACACGATCATCAGGACACCACCTGTGCTGTGCAACAACAGATCATGTGTCTGCATAATGGCAAGTCAAACTGTCACCCTTTGTGCCAATGCACAAGGAAAATCAAATGTCATCCAAGACAGTTACAAAATATGAATCATCCATGAAACCAAGTTTTGATGTAATTGCACAAATACATGTAATCTACACTTTCAGAGGCTCCATTAGAGTTCAACTAATGTCCTAGCTTATGGGATTAGTCCTAAAATTATTCTCATAGCCAAGGCATACGAAGGTTCTCAGCCTCTCATCCTTTACTGGTTGTAATCTATGTATTTTACCCATTATTATATTAATGGAAGAGCTTGTTATGTTATCTCTGTTTTGCATATGAATGTTTGTGTGAGCTCTTTTTGTCAGGTTAGTATCTTGCATTTCATTTTTCACATTATAATTTTAGAATCCCCCAATTCTGGAGTTGCACTTCACAGTAACACATCCTGGGCTCAGTGGTGTTGATCCTTGGTGTTAGAGCAGCTTTGAATGGCCATTTGGATGGAAGAATACAGTCTCAAAGATATGTAGGAAAACTTTGTGATGGTTGTGGGCAAAGGATTCTACCCTTTGAAGCATTTATATCAAGTGACAATTACTGAGGCAGAAGAATGACTGAATTGTGCAAGAATGTAGGTTGAAAAAAGGATGAACAGTGCAAGAATACAGCAATGAGTTTCAGTCCATGCTGGCAGGCTTGAACATGTGTGACATGGAGCAGAAAAAGGTCCTCAAGTATATCAACAGCCTTCATCAGTACATCCAGGTTTTGCTGGAATATATGTCCGCAACATTGGGTCAAGCATATTGGCATGTGTCAAATTCAAGCTGAAGCAAAAACAATGCAAGTCTTCAGGAGACGAGCAGACACATTTGTGCCACAGCAATGGTGCAAAGGCTGACCTCGGCATAGATAGAAGCCACCTGCACAAATGGACACATCTCCTCAAGCGCAAGTGTAGGACAAAGTGAAGTGAAAGTGGTGTTATCTTCAAGTTATACCCACAACCGTAGGGACTGCTCTCAAGACACCGATTGCCCGGATGGCACAGCCGGTGCTAGAGGATGATCAACAATTCAAAGATGTCTTGAGAATCAGACACGTTTGAACAATACAATCAAATTGGTTGATTCACCAACTAATGTGGCAGAAGAATGACAGTGCTTGTTATTTTTCTGAGTTCTAAAATGGCAAGGGAGTGTAATCAAGTGAATTGTTCACAATTATGTTTGGCCTTAAATTTGACTTCCATTTGACCTTCACAAGGCAATTTTAACCTTGAATTTATTGTCCATTTGACTGTTGCTTAGAAGTTTAATCTTTATTGCTTAGAGAAATCAATCAAAAAATCGTAATATCTTGGCCATAGAGTGGAGTTCGGAGCCCCATATTTTTCCCCGGAAATATTTTTTTGAGCCTGACATAATGGTGTAGCTAGATCGATACCATTTGTCACCAGTCAGTGGGAAATTGGCAGAGAAGGTAATGGAATTATTAATCATTGTGGTATGTAGTGAAAAATCCAAGATAAGAACCTGGAGATTGATATCTCTTGGCATATTTGAGATAGATGTATTTAAGATATCTGTATTAGTTTAATAAAAAGTGCTGGATTGAAGTGCAGCCAGTCCATGTTGTCATCGATTGTGGAATTTAGAAAAGCACAACTGTGCATGATGTAGTGAAGCAACTTGATCTAACCACCACTATTTATCCTTTGCCATATTGCCTTGGGTGGCTACAGCACCGACAAAGAGTTCAAGGTAATGATTCGATGCATCTTTGGATATAGTATTCATTCTATGTGCGACTGAGTTACCTGATTAGCACCTCTTGAATTTTGTGACATGCTACTTGGGAGACCAAACATGGATCCTATAAAGCTAAACCACATTGTTGGTCCCTCATGGTCAATGGTAACAATTGCTACATTGTAGAGTCCTCTTTGAAGACCAATGTTGCTATGGTGTTTGTGAAGCAATGCCAAAAACTCATATCGAATGCAATTCGTCCTTCTCATGGTGCACTTAGAGATGACAATGCACACAATGACACAAACCAAGCCTCTCTTCTTGTGCACCTCACAACCTTCAATGCAGAAGCAAAAACTTGAAAAACTCTTACAACATTATGGCGATTTCTTTTAAGATGCTTCAAGCTTGCCATCAATCTTGTTTCAGGGTCTCCATTATTATGTAGCCCTTTGTATGACAAATCACTATGGGAGAGCAATGAGATCCAGGTGCTGGTTCAAGGTCTCATTGACTGGGAAAAAACAAGCCAAGCGCATTGCCTTGGGCCAATCCCACCATCCTTGCCCCAAAGAAGGATGGTTTGTGGCACTTGTCCATTGATTATTGCATGCTCAACATGATGTTCATCAAGACTGTTTTCCTCTATCATGCATCAACATTTTTTTGTATTAGCTTTGAGGCACTCAATACTTCACCTAGATTGAGTTGAAGTTTAGATATCACCAATTACTTGTTAGCAGAGAAGATGTTTGGAAGACAACATAGTCACGAGGAGATGAGTACGTGGAGATGAGGAAGGGTATGGCAATTTTCAAAAATGGGAGACGGGTACTCGAAAATGGCAAATTTAATATATATATGTGTGTGTGTGTGTATGTATGTATAATATTTAGAGAAAAAATATTATACAGTTTAAGAAAAAAATTATCTGTTTAAAGTAAAGAAACTAGATGTCAACCAAAGACGAGTAATTATATTGATATTTGCCTTGGATATCTCATCATATCTAGGGTGGAGTACAAAGTATTTAAAAAATAGACACTGGGATGCAAGTCTTTGAGACAAGTACTAGTCTTTTAGATGCATCTCTGGTGGTAGGAGACGAGTCTCTGTGTAATTCTGGAAGACAACCTTCATAATCAAAGGTGGTTTGTATGAGTGGTTAGCCATGCCATTTGGACTAACCAATGCACCGCCTAAATTCATGCACATGTCGAATGACATACTGAAGTCCTTTACTGTTTATTTTATCATTGTTTATGTGGTTGACATCCTCATTTATATCAAGACACGGAAAGAACATCTGCAACATCACATATGTCTCGAAGACTGCGAACACAAGTTGCAAGCAAACTTAGGCAAGTACACCTTTGATCATGTAGGTATGCATGCAGGCCTAGAGAAGATCAAGGTCATCAAGGGCTGATCTTTGGCCGCACAATCTTCTAGAAGTATGAAGCTTCCTTAGCATCACAATTCTTTTATTGAAGATTCATGCTAGGTGTATCCCACATTTCATAGGTGTTGAATCAGATCGTGCACACAAATACAACCCTATACACACCTGCATAACAATGCCTATTTGATGAACTCAAGGAGCTACGATGCTTCCAGCCAGTGTTAGTGTGCTAGGTCTTCATTATCCCTTTGAGATTATCATCACATTAGATTATACATTCGACACAATACTTAATCATCATGGACACTTTGTTGCATTTCATTATGAGATCTTCAACATAGGGTGTAGGGGTAATCCGTTGTGCAAGCAATGAAGTAGTGTCAACACTACATTATGGTGAAGGAAACTGTCAATCAATTAGACCCTAAGCCACTTTAGTTCTTGCATATGCAAATCAAGTTGGAGAATGTGTGGACATGAAATGGATGACTCAAAGCAGTTCCACCATATTGTCTAAGTCAACCACCAGTCATGGCGCTTGTGACAATGCCAGGTACTTGGGGTCATTATTGTAGTGATTGGATTTCTCTATATTCAATAGATCCAAACCTTGTGTAGACCTACACGGATCTAAGCAAGATCAGAAGGTTCCAAATCACTTTGTATGACAAGTTGCTTCATTGGCTTGGGCATGTGTGTGCCATTTGGCACACCAAGCAACAAATGTTTTTGGAAGGCCTTTATTCCAAGTCAGTTGGACACTTTTCTATGAGCAAGCCATTCGCTGCATTGCAACAACATTTATACTATCCAAACATTCATTGCGACATCAAGTTATGCATTACTTGCAAGTTGCAACATCGCCAAACCAGCCAATTGTTCACTTGGTGTGTGCATACCTCTATTGGTTTCGATGAGGACTTGGGAGTCTATCAACACGGATTCTCTCAGAGATTTTTAATGAAAAAGCATCAGAATAGTTTTGTTTATGTTGTGGATTGGTTTTTGAAGATTGGCATCATGGTTGCTTGCAAGAAAGCTATTGGCCTAGATGAGACACCCAAAATCTCGGATCCACTATGGGCTTCCAACATCCATTGTGTTTGATTGTGATCTTGTAATCATCAACAACATCTAAAACACTTTGTGTGGCATTTTAGACACAATTGGACTAATTAGTTGCATGTTAGACACAAATGTTTTGGGTTTCAACCAACACCACCCCTTGACATAACATTTTGTATGCCATTGAATTTAGAGTCTATCACACAAGCAAAGGAATAAGATGAATTAGAGATTTTTTTGCAACATATCTAACAAGTACATAAACAATCTTAATAGATCCTGCTGCATCGACATCAAATATAAAGAGCACAAAGGTATGCATCACACTCATCACTTTGACATCGTTGACAAGGTCTAGCTATAGTTATACCCGACCCTTCAACTATCAAAACATATTGTAGGATTGATTTAATTAAACAACATAGAAGGCACATTAGACCTCCAAGATATGAAGGTACCAAAGTTGCTTGCTGTAAGAAAATAATCCATGTTACAAATTGAATGTGAAATGTGGTATACTTCCCTAGTATATATAGATGATGCTTGCCAACCCTAACTTTATATGACAGGTCAAACTTATGTTTCTTATCCCTATGGTACCAAAATGTAGGCCTACATCCTATGGTATCACAACATAGAAACATATCGACGTCGATCCCAAGGATACCACACCATGGTAACTCATTGGATCCTAAAGCAATATCTTAAAGGATTACTGTAAACACATATCTCAAAGGGCCTAATGAGTTAGGTTCCCACCAAGTGCAATGCATTAGCTTCAATCTTTACTTCCCTAAAGATGGATCTAGTAGCGAGATCCGAAACATCAAACAATAACAATTTTATGTAGTTGATTTGAGAAGAATTCTACCAAGTACTATGTTGTGAAGAAACCAAACTAAAAAAAAAAAAAGTGCAGTATTTGTGCCCACATCCCCTCTTAAGACTTGAGGGAACCAAGGAAGATGGCATTAGCCAACACCCCCTCCCAACCTTAATGACTTCTTCATGAACACTGGGTGAAGATTCAACATCCTCCACTTACTCCGTTGCAAGAAAACGTCTTTGAAATGGTCCTAGCACAATTTCCAAACCTAGAGCTAACAATCCATAAAATGCTCAACCACAAGAGCCATTAGATAATGTTCCCAAAGAGATCAAGAGGTCCAAGATCACCAAGATCCATGTAGAATTATCAGTATAAGGAGTTGGGATCAAATAAGATGCTCATCTTGAAGTGGCCAGAGATGGTCGCCACAAGGAGCCAAAGTCGAATCACCACATCAAGAAGTAATAAGCATATCATTAAGATATGCAAGAAATTTTCACCCAAGAGCGAAGGATCAATCTCCAAGAATTAGTATCCACGCCAACAAAGATGGAATCAACATAATCTGCAAGGCTGCTTACTTAAGAATTCACATCACATCAAGAAGTAATAAGCATATCACTAAGATATGCAAGAAATTTTCACCCAAGAGCGAAGGATCAATCTCCAAGAATTAGTATCCACGCCAAGAAAGATGGAATCAACGTAATCTGCAAGGCTGCTTACTTAAGAATTAACATCCAAACTTTATGAGCAAAGATGAAATCATTATAATACGTGAAGGATGCTTCCTCAAATGTCAAGTTTTAACCTCCTCAAGCAAAAGATGAAATCAACATAAGAGTCAAGATAATGATCACACACTAAGATGTCAAATGCATTACTTGATCTACAAGATCTGCCTTGAACCATCACCAAACCCCACTCAATCATGGAATATCAATCAATTCAAGATGCTTCAACCAATCGAAGCAATATTCCAAAGATGCTAAGTCTTGCAATCATCAGTCAAAGATATTTGTTTGTTTCTGTAAGGTGCACAAATCCATAGATACAATACTCACAAGCCTGAAGTGGGGATAATCTCAACATCTCCCCTCAAGTCACACTCTTAGTTGAAGGTTTCTAGGGTTGGAAACAACTCAATGTGAAGTCCACAAATGCCTCCACATGCTCAAGAATAAATCAAAGCCCAAAACAAGGTTTAAATGCTTCATATTCAAGCACAATTGTAAACGTTGAAACTTAAAGCTTGATTATAAACCAAGCATAAATCTGAGTTCCCACTCTAAATCTCACATAAACCTCCAATTGAGCAAGGAAAGAGAAAACAAGAACTTTACCTTCACTTACCTAATGAAGACTCTCCTTCGTTGATGTAGATTTACTCGTGCTTTTTAGATTGTGGTTGCTCAATAGACTTCTATGCAAGAATTCCAGCAACATGTACCTAGGATTTGCTTGATTGATTAATTGATATAAGATATGAGCTTTTGGATGATAGATGATGGATTTCTCTGAATTTTTCATACACACTCCACATGATCCCAAATGGAGGATGCAAGAATAGATTTATATGTTTTTGGAGGGAAGAATGGACAATTGGGATTATTTGGATTTATTTCAATAATCTGATTTTGGATGGTTGAAATTTGGTCCAAGGGTCAAATGGATTCAATGAGGAAGTTGAAGGATTAATAAATTTGTTAATGAGTGGGTTAAATGTCTTAAATGAGTTTGTTAATGGTTTGAATGGGTTTGAATGAGTTTGTTGAGTGATTAATGAAATAGTTGAATGATTTAATGAGTTAGTTGAATGAGTTGATGAGTTGGCTAATTGTTCTATTTATTTATCTTTTTGGAATTATGTGTGCATGAATTTTGTTAGGGAATAATTAACTAACTAATATGGATTAATTAGTTAATTAATTAATTGATGGGTAATGTTAGTGGGATTTAGATAAGGACATGATGTGAAATGTGATAGCGTGATTAAATTGATCAAGGTGGTGTTAGTGTGGGTTGGATGCATTGATGGTAGAATTAGGGTGTTGAAAGTGTAGTGTCAAAATTAGGGTGTCTACATCAATGAAAGTAATGTGCTACAAGAAGTAAAGGACTCAAAATTAAGGCCATCAAGACAATGGGTTCCACCATGCACATCAAACAAAATGAATTAATCATACCAAACTCTCATGTAGGGAATGTAGAGGCACTTCCCACAAGCACACCTTTAATCAAGCAATTTCTTCATCTCTCTCCATCAATAAAAGGTAGAAATGAAGTGAAAGCACTAGAAAAACCATAATAAAAGCACGAGCCCAAGCAAACACGTCGACATCCAAAGTAAAAGCAGTCCCCCCAAGACATGAGAGCCTATCAATATGGCTGAAAATATGATTCCTCTTCATTAGAAGAATTATCATACAAATCTTGCTTATCATGATCACCTTCAATGGAAAGTGAGATGCATCTAAAATCTAAAAATTCTGTCACATCGTGCACAGATTGAACAATTTTTTTAGTTAATTTGAATGAGAGCAAAAACGGAATCAGTATGCCCAACTTATAGCCTACAAAAGTTTATGTATTCAAAACCAATTTCCTCCCATGAAATCCATGATCTAATTTGTTTTCCTATTGTCTATTGAGAGCTTGCAACTTGATGTGAGAAAAACTTGAGCTAAATGCCCTTGATTTTGTAGATACTAAAATATGGGATTAGACACTTGGCAATGTCAGTTTTGACCTATCTTCAACGTACTTGACTTGTGCATGCATATATGACTGTAATTCGCCATTCTCTCACACCTGCATGTTATATATGGGTCCAATCCTTCCAAGTTGTCACTCACTTACAGGAACTCCCCTAGTCTGTGCCAAATCAGTAAGCTATTATACTTAGACATCTCCAGATCATCAAATTAGTGTCCCTGTCTCCAAAATAAAAATGTCAGACGTAGACACTATCGTCGTCCAGATGATACCGATTAAGTCTGACGGTTTCATCCTTCACCCAACAACGATCAATTTTCAAAATCAAATCATTCTTATAGGTCGGCCCATCTACCTAACGTGTAGGTGGTGTGAGAAATTATCCAATTGAACTCATATAAATACAAAATAAGTTTACACTTATTGATCATCTAACAACTATCTAGGACTTATCTATCAAGCACACACAAACACTTGACATTCAATAGGACTGCCCTATTCTCCCCACATTGCAAATCAATCCCTAAAAGTAGGTCCTTACCAAGTTTGAAGCACTCAAGAGCCAAGCCAAAGTTTTCATTTGCCAAGTGTTGACAATTAGATCACAAGGTGCATATTTTGAATGAGCACTATTGCACACATACACTTAATGGGGAGAATTGCATGCAACTTGATTTCTCTCTTTGGAGTATTGGATATGTAGGTAGTGGTCAACCAGTCATTGGGTTTTGGTTAAGGTCAACGCAACCCACCATTTGTCCCATTTTGTAGGACTAAACTACTACTGAAGCGGATGTAGGGTTTTGAAGAGGAGATTGATTTTTGGGTGTCGCGCATACATCAGACCTTGGGGTTGCACACAAAAGCAGTTGCAACGCTTTGTATCAGAACAAAGGGACAAAATTTATAGGGATATAACCATCCAATAGGGAACATATCGTCCGAACAATACTGACCTGAGGTTGACGATACCATTTGAGCACTAGCAAACTTCTAGCTCCTGATCCAAGCAACTCATTGTCTAGTATTCTTCACTTCTTGCCACCTGCCACTTGTCTCAGTTCCACACAGAATAGGTAAAGCTAACTCTTGTACTTTCCATACTCAACAAATGCAGTAGTCAAATCAATTCCAATCCTTTACATTCAAATTTATGCTTAATTGTCATACATTGTAATCAAAATTATTACAACAATTTCTATCTTAAGCAGGGTTTGCATTAATCCAAAACAGGGCAAAACATATTAGTGAACAAATATGAAGACCATTTGTGTGGGGAAATCTTTTTCAGTTCATAGCCCCAAGTATGGTTCGTTCTGCATTGACCATGAAATGGGAATTAGTTCTTTTTGAATTGAAGACCGAGAGAGAGGGACTTGACCAATGTTAGGGCCTTTAGGCAATTGGCCAATAGGCTAGGTAGGTTGAGGATCTCAACTGTCATTAGGGCTTGATTGTCAAGAGAGGGAATATATGCCCCTCAATTAACTATAGGAGGTTAACTGATAGGGATAGGGCCTTTAGGCACTTAGAATTCACCCAAGTATAGGCAATGATGTTTTTCCAATTGGCACCTAGTTGCGTTGCCTCGGTGCCATGTAGGATTGCAACCTTAGAGCCTTGTTAGACTACTACCTCAACACAACGGAAGACCTAAACCTCAACATTGTTGCCTTAGCACACCGCCCCCTTAACACTCTAGCACTTATGTGCCACCTCAACACTCCACGTGTACCACCTTAACATTGCCACATATGTGCCATGTCCCCAACGAATCACATGTGCACCACCTCAGCACTTTGTTACCAGTGGATGCCTCAACACTCTGCTACTTGTGCACGTCAACTATGCACAACATTTGCACCATGTCAATTCAAAAAGTGACCCTAGACAATTTTTTGCAAGGAATCCAAAAATGCAACCAATATCTAAAAAATTCCACAACATGCTTGAGTTTTGAGGATTTTATGAAAAACCCTAATTGGCGCTATCTTGTGAAAAACAAGGAGTTGAAGTCCATCTTTGCACCACGCCTTTTCACAAGAGCCAACCACCATAACTAATGATTTTGGCTGGATTTGCAATATAGGGAGGAGAAAATTTTGAATCCTTGACTAACTTCTTTAAAACCTTAGATTTGAGTTCAAGTAAGAAATTGAAATCACACCTTCAAAAAATAGGCAAAATGCCATTGACACAACCTTCTAGTGATTACTGAGCCGCCCCACACTTTCAAGAGTTAGGATCAATGCATTGGCAGCTAACCTCTAATCTTTGATACCATGTTAGAACATAGTGTAGGATCAATTAAATTTAACAAGCTTCACTCAAGCAATGGAAGACACAATGGAAGTCCAAGATATGGAGGTACTAATAGTTACCAAAGCTACGTGCTATAAGAAGTGAATAATTTGTATTACAAATTGAATGTGAAACGAGGTATACACCCCATGTGTATGTGTGTGTGTGTGTATAAATGATATTTGCCAACCCTAACATTATAAGGATAGGTTGACGTCATGTCTCATATGGCAATGGTACCACAATGTAGGCCCATATCCACATGGATTTCAAGAATACCACAAGCTGGTAACTCACAAGGTCCTAAAGCAATCTTCATAAATATTACCACAAACTGGTATCCAAAGGGACCTAATAATTCGGGTTTACATCTTTTGCAATATTTGCACCAACTCTAACATCCTTGGAAATGCATGCAATGTTTAATGTCAACCTATTGAAGCTATACATGACGCCTTTGCTTGAACCTTCCGCAGTTGAACATCTATTGAACCTAGATCCAGTTTACCTTAAAACCATGCAAAAAAGATGCAATCATTGACAAAACAACACCTCACGTGGGCCATGATACTCACCAACTCTTCAAATTTGTTAAAATTGGACAATACAAAAAGATCAAACTAAATGGTGCACCTTGTAGCAACTCTCGGCATAGTTTCCATCTTTGTGGAGTCCTGCAGTGGTGACCATTGCTTTTTGAAGAAGTGGCGATTGCTTGAAGCACATGTAAGGTTAGTTGCACACACTACATATCAACTCACTTAGCCATACAAAACTCATCAAGTCATGCATGTCCTCGATCACCAACAATGCACCTGCATTGTGCAACAACAACCAACGAATGTGTGCACCGGGAAATCAAACTGTTACCCTTCACACCAACGCACAAGGAAGATCAGCCTTCCATGTAACCAAATTTCCATATGATTGTACAAATACATGTAATCTACCCTTCACAATATTTGTAACATTTGTGATATTTGTACTATCTGCAATTCACGTTAATATGTCTCCCAACATGTGTAGGGGTACCTTTCAGGGTTTACCCTGTTTGATAGATTTTTGTGGTCTAGTTCTTAGTGTATAGTCTGATTTTGAAGCTTTTTTGTGGGGTGAGGGCTCTCCCATGCTATTATAACTTGATGTACTTGTTGAGTACCATTGACCTACTTTGGTCAATTGTGAACATTAATATAATTTCTTTCTAATAGGTTATATTAGAGTTCAACCAGTTTTATAGCACATGAGATTAGCTCTATATTTCTTTTCAGAGCTAAGGCATACAAGGTTTTCTAGCCTCACATCCTTTTCTGATTGTAATCTATGCATTTTACCTATTATTGATTGTTTGAAGAGCTTATTCTGCTATCATTGCTTTGCTTATGAATGTGTGAAATATTTTTGGTTAGTTAGTTTCCAACATTTCATTTTCACATTATGACTTCAAGATCCCCCAGTTTTGGAGTTGCTTTGCACCAACACATCTTTGGCTTAGCGGTGCAAATCAACCTATGTTGTTGGTTCTAGTACGAGTAGTGGTGCTGGGATCAAGTATGTTGGTGAGGAAATGCTTTTGCCTTAGGTTCATAATGGTTAGGTATGGTCATACAAAAAAAATAAAAAAAATAAATATTCTAGCCAAATAAGCAAAATTAACCACTTGATTATTCATTGAATAATAAAATTGACCACAAAATGCTGTTGATAAATTGATGATTCAATGCCAAATGTTATGATAAATCAAAATATATTAACAGCTAGTGGTCAAACGACACAATGTAGTGTGATCATGTAAACTCAATATAAATTAGCAATCATCATATTGCTTTTCATCGAGAGCATCAACATCGTTATGAACCATAAGTAGTGGTAGTGCCATTACACTAATTGTGCTCTACGGGTCCTATGAAGAAGTCTCTTGCCACTTTGTGTCGACAAATGAAAGTTGGGCAATCGAAGCATCTCAATTAGGATGCTCTGGTTCTACATCTCAACACATCTTTGTTGCTTGTACTTGGCCTGCTTGTTTAATAGAAGGCACAAGTTGGACTGCATGTATCTTTGCCCCTTGTACTTGGCCTGCCTGTCTAATAGAAGGCATAAGTTGGAATGCGTGTATACCAACTCTTCTGCCTTTTTTGCTGCCAACAGGTTGAGCTTAACTAAGTGGATAAAGGAGTATGTACCCCAGTTTTGATTAGTTGAAGATGAACTCACAACCTATTGAGGCATAGTCAATGCAAAATTAAAGTTTATAAAAGTAAAAACTAAAGTTTGAAACTAAATACTAAAAACATAAAATGAAAAGAAAGTTAAAAATCATACTTGAGATAAAATTTTGACTGCAAGAGATTGCAAGTGTGTGGTCTTTGGCCATGGAGGTTGCACCACCTATAAGCGTCCTCCTTGTACCTGTTCTGAAGAGTGCCAAGGCAATGAAATTCCCAAACTCGCCCACAACTGTCTTTTACATTCAGATCAGGGGAGAGTCTAGTGAATGCCACCTTATACACATCACTAACTTCATTATCCTTGAATGGTGGCAATCCCTAGGGAAAAGGAAGGATCTCAGTGGTGTAATCTGTAAGACTTAATGCAAAGGCAAGGAGATGCAGTGGGGTGGTCATTTTGTTCTACCGATCAATGAGATATATGTGCACTTGCTTGAAAAAACTTTCCGAAGATCTCTCTTTGCATTTATAACGGAATTCACTTATTGCTTAAACATGGCTGATTCGTATCAGCAAATCTGATCATACACGTTATTGGATGAGTAAACCTAAGCAAGATTACACACGAACCTGCTATCATCATCTAGGATCAACACTTTCACTTTTTGGGCCCTTTTTGTGTTTGACTGCCTACATATAGCCCAAAGGTTTCTGATAACCATGTTACACAATGCCTCTCTCACCTTCAATCCATGAATCCTTTTTGTTGCGTGCTCCTCAATCTCCTTGGCAGCAAATGAATACTTGTAGTGGCATAGGAATTCAAAACATGTAGTTGGAACTTAGATTGGTGGAGATTCAGCCCTAAGCATTCATGAAAGGTAAGTCTGTAATGAGAGATAGGTGTATGTGTGTTTTTTTTTAAGCTTGGGTAAAATGAGAGGCAATTTAGCTTTTAGGGTTTTGTTTCAAGTTTTTAACTATTTAGGTTTTTAGTTTTTTTCTGGTTTTTAAGTGAAGTCAAACAAGTATGTTGCCAAAAAATTCAGTCAAAAACTTAAAAAAGAAGTATATTTTCTGTGGGTTTGGGCTTTGGACACCTGTGTTCGTCCTTTGTCGATCTTGGGCGTACCCGGTCTGTTGAACTTGCATGGCAACAGAGCTGCAAACATTAAGTACATCTATCAATGCTTCTGCCTGTAAATCAGACTTGCTGATTTGTAAATTACAGCAATTTTGTACACACAGTAACACCTCTGAATCACTGACCTTATCACTTCAAAATATTCATAATTGTAGAAGAAGAGAGAATTTATTGACTTTAACACTTCAAAATTGAAAATATTCATAACTTAACAAAACAAATGACTGCTTTAATAAATTCCAGCAACTTGTTCTTTTTTCATTCATCCAACAGCTAACTTTGTATATTGGCACTCATGCTTAAATAGAACTCACATCATGATGATGCCTCTCACAACATTGGATTTATTATTATATGTCATACAGTGAATTGGACACTTGACACATGCAACTGAAGACCTATTTAACAATGAACTCACTTGATTGACACATTTACTTACGAATCACATAGTTGATCTAATCAATCAAACACCATCACTAAGGAGATGTCCGGTGAAAACTTAAAGGTGACGTCATCTTTAACTTAGTCATCAATTTAATTTGATTAACTGTAATTGATTCTCTAAGTGGATGACTGAAAATAGGAGAGTAGTTGGCACCATAACTAGCCCAGCAAGGGTGTTAATACTAATTATGATGTCACACCATCCAAATGGCACTACAATTTCATCATATGGCCTACTACAAGTGAATTTATTACATTACAAATAATCCTAAAGTTTAATGTGCGTTTATAAATTCATTTTGACTCAAATACATCATTAACTGTATTACACATCGACAGTGGCACATAACCAAGAAATAGAAAACAAAATAAGATTATGAGCATCAATTTGGAAGAAATCAACTCATCGTCTTTATGAGAAACAGATTCTCCTTCAAACCAAGTCGCTCTTAGCAACCCACTTTTCCTTTTGGTAGTGGCTTGGTGAGTAAGGCAACCATCTGCAACTTTCTAGGAGCATATTTAAGAATCAACACCTGATTTTGTACCTTGTCTCATAAGAAATGATATTGGATATCAATATGTTTAGATCATTCACGGAAAACATGATTCTCAGATTTTAATACAAATCTGACTGTGTTGCCAGCAAACACCCCCCCTGGTTTCCTGTCCGGAAATGCTTCCGGTACAGAAATGCCCTGGAAATGTCCGGGATGTTTCTGGCCATTTCCCGGCATTTCTAGGGGATTCTGACGGAAAGAAAAGGTCAAAGTCAACCACAAAAAAGAAAAATAAATGATGAACCGAACATTATATATATAAAATAAACATTAAAGTATAAGTTTCTTATATTTTAAGTTATATATACTTTCAGGATGTTTGAGAGTGGTTTCAAACCTTTAGGAGCTATAATGCAAATTCTAGGTTTTGGAGGATCCTATCATATTTCAGACTTAGTCAGATTTCCGGGTTTCAGGATTTCAGACTTTGCCATATTTCAGGGTTTCAAGATTTGAAGGAGACATCATAGGAGGTATGAAGGTGGCGTAAAGGGATGTAGATATGATAGAATAGTATGAGAACATCTCTCGCAAAGTGCCACGAGCTGATCCTACCCCATTCCCGGTGCACCCATTAAGGCATGCACTTAGGAAGCGTGATGCACTAGGGAGCCCATACAAACTAGATGATTTATAGTTAGTAAATGATAAAGTTAAAACATAGTGGGAGTGGCATTCATGATTTTGAGGACAATCTAGATGATTTATTCTAGATTTGAATGTAAATTCTGTCTTTGAAGTAATGAATCAATGAGTACTATATATTTTTAAATGTTTTATCATTTATAGACTAAAAATGAGTATTATGCATTGTTTATATATATAGTACGGATGTTTCCAATTCAAGGGTTTTTGAAAATCCACGTTTCCGCATTTCAGAAACTTTTACGTTTCCGTTTCCGTTTCCATTTCCAAACAACATAGAAATCTGATTGTCGCAGGAGATAACTGTAGGTGCTAGCATCTCACTGGTCAACTCAGCCACTAGTGGGAGTGGCATTCATGATTTTGAGGACAATCTAGATGATTTATTCTAGATTTGAATGTAAATTTTGTCTTTGAAGTAATGAATCAATGAGTACTATATATTTTTAAATGTTGTATCTTTTATAGAATAATATAGACTAAAATTGAGTATTATGCATTGTATATATATATATATATATATATAGTACGGACGTTTCCAATTCAAGGGTTTTTGAAAATCCTTGTTTCCGCATTTCGGAAACTTTTCCGTTTCTGTTTCCAAACAACATAGAAATCTGATTGTTGCAGGAGATAACTGTAGGTGCTAGCATCTCACTGGTCAACTCAGCCACTAGTGGGAGTGGCATTCATGATTTTGAGGACAATCTAGATGATTTATTCTAGATTTGAATGTAAATTTTGTCTTTGAAGTAATGAATCAATGAGTACTATATATTTTTAAATGTTGTATCTTTTATAGACTAAAATTGAGTATTATGCATTGTATATATATGTGTGTATATATATATATATATATATATATATATAGTACGGACGTTTCCAATTCAAGGGTTTTTGAAAATCCTTGTTTCCGCATTTCGGAAACTTTTCCGTTTCTGTTTCCAAACAACATAGAAATCTGATTGTCGCAGGAGATAACTGTAGGTTCTAGCATCTCACTGGTCAACTCAGCCACTAATTGTGAAGCCAATTAAATTTACAACTAGCAGAACACATTGTAATGCCTTCTGTGTCAGCAAACCTAAGAGCAATTAACACGTTTTCTTGGTAGACCAGGAAATCGTGTTGGTACCAAGAGAAAAAATACCCAGAAGTAGAATCCTGAGTCTCAACATTTCCCACCAAATCTGAATCTACTAATCTGTGCCAACAATTCAACCCATTATCTGTGTACAAAATACCAAGACGAAGTGGCCCTTTCAAATAGTGAAGCACACGCTTTTCAGCCCTCCAATGGAACTGCCTTGGCTCCACCACGAACCGATTCAATGTGTTAACCTCCATAGCAAATGTCAGGCCGAGTATTAACAAGATACTAAGTGATTATCAGCTGCCGATAAAGTATGGGATCAATCAAATCTGATTTCTAATCACAAGTAAACTTTAGATTCAACACCATTGGAGTTGACATTGGCTTGCAGTCAAACATCTGCAATCTCTTCAAAATGTCCAGCAAATACTTTCTTTGACCAAGGAAAACATCTTCATTACCCTGCCAAACTTCCAGTTCCAAAAATATTCAACAGTCCTATATCCTTCATGTCAAACTCACCGGCCAATTCATTCTTACACCACATGATAAGTTTCAAAGAACTTCCGGTAAGAATAAGATCATCAACATACAACACCAAATTCTGCAAGCAATCATCAATGCAGGCATACCAAGCTTGTGTTGCTTGCTTTAGGCCATACAATACCTTCTTTAGTCTGCATACACGAGTATCATGCTGAATATAAATTACTTATTCAATAACACCTTTCAAGAAGGTTGTTTTTACATCCATCTAATGTAAATTTCAACAAAAGCAAGCAGCCATGGACATGTTAATTCTGATAGTGGTATACCTTGCTACTGGGGAAAATGTCTTATCGTAATTCACTCCCTCTTTTTGAAAGAACTATCGGGCTATAAATATTGCTTTGTATTTCTCGATGCTTCCGTCTTCAGGGACAACCATCGGGAATCAATAATTGATTTCCCCTCTAGTCTTGGTATAATATCCCAGGGATTGTTCTTGATGATGGAGTTATATTCCTTATTCATAGCTTGACAACATACTTGTTCTTGAGCAGCCTCCTCATAACTCAAAGGCTCTGGATTAAGAATAGTAGTCAGCAATGCAAGATGTCCAGGAGATTTCTTAGGTGATTGGATTACCCAAAATGAAGTATTGGGTTTACCAGCATGCTCCTCTGCATCCTGTAAGACTTGAGAAAGTTATCTCGACCTTTGATCTGAACTGGGAGGTGGTAAGACCCCTCTTTCTTGGCTGGAATCATTCAAATCATAATCTGATTTCTGATCTGAATTTGGGCAGATGTCTCGGTCTCTTCAGTGACAGTAGGAGGCTCCTAAGAATTTGAAGACCATCCCTGAATAAATTTACAATATCTACTTACCGTTGTTTTTCTCTACCTAGAAATATAGATCCAGTGGGCCTTACAAGTCTCTGTATACCTCACAAAGATGGCTTTGATACTTGAAGGCTCCATCTCTGCCCTATTATCTATAGGTACATGTATGTAAATAGGAGAACCAAAAATTGAAAAATTAGATACCTCTGGATTCTCACCTGTGAAGTTCGCCTCTGGTGAAAATTGTCTTTAAATACTTTGTGCAAGCACTTGCTTAAGATGTGAACAAGGAATATCACATGCTTCAGCCCAAGGACACATGGATAAATCCTTACAATGAACTATAGCTTTTGTAGTTTCGATGATGGACCAATTCTTTCTCTTGGCCATGCCATTTTGTTGGGGATTGTAAGTAACTGCGAGTTATTTCATTATCCTTGCCTCTTTGCATTAAGTGTCAAACTTATTGGAGGTGTGCTCTCCTCCATTGTGTCATCTGAGTTTCTAAACCTTTTTACTAGTTTGGTTCTTCACAAAAGTCCTGAACTCTTTAAACTTGCTCAAAACTTCATCTTTAGTCTTAATAAAATAAATCAAAGATTTTTGTGAAGAATCATCCATAAAAGAGATATCGTAAAGACTACATGTCCAGGAGGGAGAAGACATAGGTCTACATATAGTCTGAGTGAATCATTTCAAAGATCTCCCTCGATCTCTACTCATTGGTAAGAAAGGGAGCTTTGGGGTGCTTCCCAAGTGCACACCCCTTGCACAGTCTAGCATGGTTGACTTTAAAATATGGCAGCCCATTCACCATATTCTTCAAAAGAGATGATACACCAAAGAACAAATACCCAAACTGTTTGTGCCATAACCTGCACAACTTATCATTATCATGCACCAAGGCTCCATGAGCACTAGAGGCTACCAGAAGCCTATACAAGCCACCATCGTGCACTCATTTAGCCAAAACTTGAGAAGGTTCTTGGTTGCAATCTCTAATGAAACACTGATTACGGTAGAATTCATATTTATGCCTGTCATCAATAATAACTGAAACAACAAAAATGTTCTTGGTCAATCTGAGAACATACAAAATATTTTTCAAATTGAAAACATCAGCTTAAGGCATTTGAAAATGAAGGGTGCCAAATCTAATCACTGGATAAGTAGTGTCATTGTCTAGAGCCACTTGAATTCCGGTTTGTTCTTCTATCAACGATCTGAATAGCCTGTTGTCACGAGATGTGTCTTGATGTTCCACTGTCCACATACCAACTTTGTCTAGTTCTGTTAGAAGAAAGGGCTGAAATCATAGAGAAGGTGGTTTCAAGTTTCATGGCAAGTTCCTCAATTTAAATGTTTGCTTATCTGATTTAAATATATTAAATACATTAAATATAGATTTACCTATGTGCTATAAGAATGAGAAATTGATAAAGGAAGTTAATAGATAAATACATATTTCTGACTTATCTGAATTCTAACAGAGGTTGATAGTAAAGGTCGTTTTGGAACAGTTTAGAAGAATATCCAGAAAGCAGACAAAAATCTGAGACAGTGACCAGAATTGGATTGTACGACATTGGCATGACCAAAATCAAAATGCTCCGAAAGTGGCTATCCTCCCGAAAGTGGTCATCTTGTTTCGAAAGTGGTTGAGTAGGTTTGAAACTTTCCAAACCCCTCGTTAGTAGATGATGGCCATAAACCTCTCTTAGATATGTGAATGAATGCATGCAGATGTTGGAATCTTCTATCCTTTGCTAGAACTCAAGTCCACACTTGCTAGGGCATAAAAAAATGGTGTGTTGTTTGAGGGCCCTGCCTTAGTCAACCCCTGTCTTACTTGTCTTGCCTTTGTGTAGGTATGAAAGTTTGGCAATCAATATTCATGCATGTCTTCAAGCAAATTGTGTGTAGGTCTAGCTCCAACCCTTCATCCCTTTGAGATGTGTGTTACTAAGTAGAAACTATATGCTCTTTCGCTTAGGCCTTCTTTTGGTACAAGTACGCAGAAATAGAAATCAATAATAGTAATATCTAGATGTCATCCTTATAAGATATGATCAATTCATGGCCATGATACTTGGTGTAAATGTATTAAGGTGTTTGTGTATGTATAGACTTGTTGAATTCAAATTAGGACCTTATTAGTGCACAAGGCAACCACATCAAAATGGAAAAATTGACAATTAGGCACAATGAAACATGGGGAACATTGGAGAGAAGGGTCAATAGACCCACAACCTGTGTGACCACTGTCGTACCAAACGATAGTGGTCAGACCACTATCATAATATTCTGGCAATAGTAGGATGAAATAAAGTTTGAAACAAAGACATAAATGAGTTGTAGGACATCTGGGTGAATCTTAAGGTAGGCAAATGATAGATCAATAAACATTTAGGGTTGAATAGAGGTAAGGGAAGGCAATACATTGCCCAACACAGAGAAAAATGCACCAATGAGAGCCTAATCTGAACTAATGATACATATATACGAACACACGATAATAACATTGTAAATATAAGCTTTGTATCAAAATTAGGTGTCTAGATAATGTTTCTCTTTAATGTGCATGTGTGCATGTACATTAAATTAAAACAAACAAGTGTGGATATTGTTTTTGTTGTGGTCACCTTGCTACATGTAAGTTATGCTTGAAGTTGGTTCTTGATTTTACAATGATCCGAAAGTCAAAAGCAGGAGAGAGATTAACTTCTATTACAGTCTAGCTTCAACAACTTGCAAAACAAAAAATCCCGTCTCCATGCTTTCTGCACGAATGCTCCAATGTCAACATCTTGAATGTATTTGCAAGCAAACGTGAATGCATACAAGTAGGTCAATGTCTTTATAAATCAGTAAGAATAGGACCAAATGAAATAATTGAAAAATTGAAACATAAACAATAAGAATGAATACACCCAACGGTATGCGAGCCACGCTACTGTCTCGGAAAACTCTAAAACTATCCTGGGCCTCAACTACCCTTGCCAAATAGTGGAAATTATAAAAAGTGGATCCTATCGACCTTATCAAGTGACAAAATCTGCTTCTTGGACAAAGAAGCAAGCATTTGGAATCTCTTGACATTTTGTATCTGAAAAGTAGAATAAGTTGACTCTCTGACCCTCTTTTGAGGTGAGAGATGTTCGTGCATATCACTCATCTTAAATGAGATGATCACGTGCACGATGTGTAATATAGA
Source organism: Torreya grandis (assembly GCA_037957365.1). NCBI lineage: Eukaryota > Viridiplantae > Streptophyta > Pinopsida > Cupressales > Taxaceae > Torreya > Torreya grandis. The sequence continues at coordinate 1,553,541 of JARHVA010001816.1, forward strand.
TAAAAAGCAAAAGCTCTAATAATTGTTTAACACACATTTGTAACACATGTAATCATAGAAAGATATCATCATCAAAAGCTCATTGATAACCCGATACTAATATACCACATGTAGGTAATCATAGAAAAATATCATCATCAAAAGCTTATTGATAACCCAATACTAATATACTGAAGCAAGGGCAATACAAGTAAGGGAATGGAAGTGGAAGGAACAAGTAATATGACCTGATGTAACAATGTTCCCCAATATGGACAAGATACAACGATGAATGTTCCAAATATAGTATATCCCAATGTGACTAAGATGTATACAGGACGTGTGGTGAGAGCCTATCCTGGTGAGAGCCTATCCTAATATAAGCAATGTAGAATTCGTAGACACATGGGTGAGTCATACCACAATGGCAATGCATGAATGATAAGCACAATAAGAGTATGCCCCTATAATGGCTAAAGATATAGGTGCACTAATGAATTGCCTCCAATGTAGGCAAGATAGAATATATGAAGCTACGTGTTGACATGACTAAACAAAACCACTTAGAATAAGACAATCGAAAAAGACACACAAGTGCACAAAAGCAATGACCCAAGCCAAGACAAAAGAAACCACAATACATAGGAAATAAAAGAAAAACGACCAAACCTTAGTTGCCAGGGGATGGGTAAGGGTATGAGGAGATAAGTATTGGTACTGGTACAACATTTAAAAAAAAATAGGAGACGGGTATGGGGAGACAACAATATATATATATATTTTATATATTATATAATATATACCATAAAAATATTCTAGGTTAAAATTTGAAAACCTAAACTATAATTAAATAATTATTAAAATAAAAATAAAAAATAAAAAATAAAAAATTATAATTAATTTTAACTAAGCCCTTTTGGGGAATTTTCTGAATTCTGGAATTTACTGTGATTTCTTTTCAACATTGGAGCACCAACAAAATACTAAACAACACATTCAACACAAGTATTGAAGACCCAATTAAATACTTCATTGAAATATTTATTGTATTGAGTGGAAAATATGGAAGTTTACACAAATCGATCTTCAACAACAAAGAATCCTCTTATTTGATATGAAACACTAGTTTATTATCAATATCCAATAGCATAACACTTACAAGAGCAGCGTTGAATGGCACAACTTGATTGATTTTAATATTATGACAACTGTAAATGAAGGTATGACTGGCTTCAAATGAGTTACAACAACATGCAATCAATGGAATGGAAAGATTGGTTGGCTACGAATGAATTACAACAATGTGCAATCATTGGAATGGAAAGATTGGCGGCCCACAAAGTCGATACCATTATAAGCCCTCACCAAAGTTTGTGCAACAGTCCCCAACGATTGCGATTTGAGGTGCAATAAACCCTAAAAAATTCTAGAATTTAATAGTACTTTGCAACCAATTTATATATGAAAATACTCTGTTTTGTTTGCACTGTTAAGTGTGAAGTCACTATTCACAAACACTATTCACAAGTCATTATTCACAAGTACTATTCAAAGGTACTATTCATGGTGATGTGGCATGCAAGTGACATGGCTATTGGTGATGTGGAATCGCTCATGTAGGATTCCACATGTGATAAAGCCCATGTGATGGAGTGGGGAGTACCACTCCATAATGTAACAATTTTTGTCAATTTTAAATTCACATGCTTTTGTCTTTTGGTGATAATGGAAGACAAGGAATATATGGCATGTGAAGTCCGTTTGAATAAGTCAAACGGTGTTTGAAATCTTGTGAAGACTTGTGTGAGTACATGGAAGAAGAAGACAAGAATGCACTATTGCAGATTGGCCTCACGTGTGAGTGGAGTGCAATTCTTTAAGTCACATGGGGTGGCTTGGATCTTGTCTAAAGTGGAGCATCTACTTTGTTGACCCTTGGAGAACAAGACAAGAATAACACTATTCAATGTGGGGACACATTTGTGGAAATGGGGAGCATGTTTTGGAGCCACATGGAGGTGACACATGTTCTTGTTTAAGTGAAGATGATTTAAAGACTTTTGCACATGGTGACAAACACCTTAAAGAGATCATATGACACCCCACTTATGTGTGGGTCGAATTTCTTTTGGCCACTATTCATTCTCTCCCCTTTCTCTCTCTCTCTCATGTTGTAAAAGGTTATAAATGCATTACTCCTCTTTGTATTTGGATTATCATTTAGTGGATCACTTGGATCCTTGCAAGTTTGAACTTGCATGATAGGAGGTTGGAGTTGGAAAGGCTTGTATGCCTAACTCACCTAGATGCTTGGGTTGTAAGCATTATCATGCTTAGGTTGTTAGAGCCTGTAAGGCATAGATGAGAGCATGGCTCACTTAGTGTATTAGAAGCATGGTATGGATCCTTGGAGAAAGAGGTAGAAGCTTGGAGTTCCCTTGAATGCTGTGGTGTTAGCATCATGATGTTGGAGGTGAGAGCCTGTAAGGCTTGGTTGCAAGCTTGGTTCACCGCAGTGCTTGTAAGCACTAGAAAGGAGTTGTTGAGAGGAGTTGTTGTAGAAGAGAGTTGATGAAAATATGAAGTCTAGATGTTGCCTTTGCCCTGTGGTTTTTACCTAGTTGGTTTACCAGGTTTTCTATGTATATCTTGTGTAATGTGTTTTCTCCTGTTGTTTTAAGTTTTTTGTAGCTTGGTTTTGTTTTTGCATTTAAATTTTTGTACATGTTTAGGATTAGGCCTTTTTGGTCCTAACATGCACAATTGCTATCCTTGTATGAAATCACCTCAATGGATAGGAGGGTTTTTGTTTTGAGAGCCAGAATTACGGAAGATGGAGGCTTTTGTCCCTACAACCATCTTCAACCAATAAAGGTGTTCGTCTTTATGTTGAAAAACTTGAAGAACTATGAAGCTTAACAAATTGAAAAAAAATATTGATCATAAACTTGAATGGATACAAATGAGAGAAAACTCTCAATATATAGACTTAATTGTCATTTTTAGGATTAGGGTTTCACTTTTAGTTTTTTCTCTTTTTTTATTCACTTCTCTTTTCTTACCCTTTTATTTTATTTCTAATAATAATAAAGTAATATTAAGTTGTCATTTTTTAATAAAATAAAAAGTCACTTAGACAACTTAAAATATCAACTTTATTATTTTTTAATTTATTTGAAAAATGGTACATGACAGTCCGTCTTTCCTAAAAATTGCTTGTTCTCAAGCAATTGCAAGCTCAACTGCTCTGACTTTCTCCAACTGATTGTCTCTGTAATACGTGGATCCCAATTTATCCTTGGGAACTTGCAATTCCACGTTCTAAATGCCTCGTGTGAGTAGTATGTTCCTTTGACTACATAACTTTGGCTACTCTTGAGACCTCATTACATCCATCTGGGAGATCAATGATGTTATAGGCCAAGGATGAAGCAACAATACAAACATTTGCTTCATATTTGATCAAGGGTAATTTGAATGTATTGATGTGCATTTGTTTCTTTTACTAAATCCATGACAACTTTATCAAATAAGTGCCCTAGCAATCCATTGATAAATGTAGATTGCCCTGAATCTTGAATGTGATATATGCCTTTATCCGAAGGTGCTCTGAGTCCTTACATTAAAGTATAAAATTTTAAAAGCACCTTCATTGTTGTACCTCCTAAAATATGGTGTAAATCAGACCGTGTATACGTTGAAAACAAGTTACAATAGTCACAAACCACCTGGAATTTCACCTGGATCAGAACTATGGTTGCTAACATGTTTGTTCCTTTCAGCGGAGACTTTTTGCTCACATCATCCAGTGATAAGACCCCTTTAAAATGTGCAAACTTGCAGCTGTTCATGACTGATAATAGCAGCTCATGATCTGAAATTATCAAAACCGATAACATGACATTAGCACAATAGTTGCAAAACTGCATATCCACTTGTATGAGTGCAATTGAAATAATGTGGTCACTGATAATGGTGATGACAACAACATTAATCGTGGCTAATTGGTTCATAGCTGCCTTGGGTATGTTTCGTCTATCACTTGATAGTATCCCATCGCCATGCATTCCCTTCATGTCTTGTTGGTGATCCATTGCACAAATATCCAAGTTTGGAGTTACTCCACGTTTATGCTATGCTACTCTGGTACTCATGTGAACTTCCCCTTGAGATCTTGTGGTGCTTATAACTTCCTCAATAGGAAGGATATATTCAACACAATTTCTCAACTCTTGATGGTACTATTTACTCAAGGGCAATCTTGGAAGTGCAAAATCAAACACCATTTAAAGCTGATCCAAAGTAGACCAAATATCATCATGAGAAGGTATCTCACCTAAACCCATGTCATAAGAGTCATTGCACACATTGTGTCTACCCCAAGTGTTGACAAGTTTTTGTGCCTTCGTGACACAAGGAATGGTGAAGCCATCTTGTAATATCTCACCTTCATGAATTCTCCTTCACACATCCAAGGGTGGCAAACCTGTATGTAGCTTGATTCCAAAAACACCACGCCATGCTTAGTTGTAAAATTTTGTACATCAAAATGACACCCATTCTGCTTACCATCATCCAACATCAAGCATCTCATTGTGTTTATCCCCGTTAGGCCATCATCTATAACCTTGTCTCCAAGCGTAGAACTTGGATCTAAGGAGTGATCTATGAATCGTGAGTATTGATCCTCCACAACTTCGTTAGACTGCACAATGTACTCTAAATGACTCCTCATGAAATTTCTTTCTATCCAAATGCATGGGATGAAGAATTCACTAGAAATAGTAATATTGATCTCATCAAAGCCTTTATCCTTCTTGTATTTCAAAAGATTACCCGAATCCTATATGTAAAAACAATTTTGAACTTGAATTAAAGGATCTTTATGCCTTATGTTGCAAGTTGTATCCTTGACCCTCTCACTTTTTTTAGAATGTTTTCCATGATGACAAGAATCTTGTAATGGCATAGCATGAAACAACAAATATGAAATATGACCATCCTTCACCTTCCTTTGCCGAATTAGAAATTTTTGAGATATCCTCAACACCTCCATCCTTGTGACTCAAAATTTCTGAGTTAGGATCAACTTTCTCCTCAATTGCATGCTTATCAACATGGCTATCTTGAAGTTCAATCATATACGGCAATGACTCACCTTTTGGAAGATCTTTGCATTCAACTAGTGATGCCTTTTCCTTCTCGACTTCATTGATATACATGCAATCATTAGAAGTCAATAAAACATCTACTATCAAATGATCTTTACCCTTAACCTGCATGTTGAATCCCTTATGTTCTTGCTCAATGATGTCTTGTGGCTTTGAATTTGATTTTTGTAATTCAGTGAACTTTGATGTTGCTGATTTCTCACCAATTTTTGCGTCCTCAACCCTTTGAGATTCTGCTGCATCTAATATTTTTTTTGGTTCTTTATTTGACAAAACTTCCACATGGCCTTTGCCTAGACAATTGTGGCTTGACTCCCAAGGTTCTTTGCATGAGCAGCAAAGTTTCTATCTTCTAAGATCATTTTTGCTGCTATCTTTCTGAGAGTGCTTGTTTAGTTTAGCTATCATTTTTGTTGTTAAGTATGGTTTCAACTTTTCTTCACATTGATCAACCACACTTTTAGCCAGTGCACGTGTTGCTAGTGTAACTTTACACACATGCTTTGTCACATTAGTCAATAAAACTGATAGGAGTGGCTGGAAAATATCGTTACTTTAATTTAGAATCAATGTCGAAATTGTTTGCATTGAGGCAACAATATATTCTGCATGATTCTTATGAACAGCAGCAAAGAAATGTTCAAACATTTGGAGAATAAGATCCTCACATTCAAGATCTAACATTAGAACACAAGATTTGATTTTTGCAATAGTTTTTAAAATTATAATCCTCTTAGCAAAATAAAGACTTTTGATTTTATCCATACCTTGGAAGCTTTCCACAATCAACTGGAATATTTCGCTCATGGTGTTATTGATATATGGCTTTTTATGAGTTGTTATTCTTGTAATTTCATTAATACAAGTGATAACTAAAGTCTCACATCTGGATCTGGGTGTCTCAAAAGCTTGGGCTTACCTCAATGAGTCATCGATGGATTCACTACCCGTAACAGAGACTCAGAATCTGATTGTCTTATCATGGACAACCAATTTGCCGCTTCCTCCAAAATATTGAGTGAACATCGTTTGAATGAGGTGGCTGCTCAAGTTTCTTCCCCGCTCTGTAAAGCTTTATTCCCAAATCATCTTTCCTCATTAACTCCATGATTCACAAGCTATGCATCATATAGTATTTTCAAAATATTAATTCTTCCCAACAAGCTGGCAATATTATTAGCTCTAATACCACTGTAATATCCCTTTTGGGAAATTTTTTGAATTCAGGAATTTATTGTGATTCCTTTTCAACACTAGGACATCAACAAAATACTAAACAACACTTGCAACAGATGTATTGAAGACTCAATTGAAAACTTCATTGAAATATTTATTGTATTGAGTAAAAAATACAGATGTTTACACAAACTGATCATCAACAACAAAGAATCCTCTTATTTGATATGAAACCCTAGTTTATTATCAATATCCAACAACATAACACTTACGAGAGTAGCGCTGGATGGCACAACTTGATCAATTTTAATGTTATGACAACTATAAATGAAAGTATGGCTGGCTATGAATGAGTTACAACAACATGCAATTGATGGAATGGAAAGATCGATTGGCTACGAATGAATTACAAAAATATGCAATCGTTGGAATGGAAAGATTAGCGGTCCGCAAAGTGGATACCATCGTAACCCCTCACCAAAGCCTACGCAATAGTCCCTAACGATTGCGATTTGAGGCGCAAGAATATCTAAATGGTATGGTGGCCTCTTCTAGGGCACAACAATGCTTTATACAACAAAAAGCTTTGATTTGTTGATCTAATAAACCCTTAAAAATTCTATAAATTGATAGTACCTTGCAGCCAATCGAAATATGAAAATAACTTAATTTGTCTGCACAATTGTGATCCCTGTATGGAATCACCTTAAAGGATATGAGGGTTTTCGTCCTCAAATCTTGAATTACAAAAGATAGAGGTTTTCGTCCCCACAATCATATTCAACCAATAAGGGTGTTCATCCTTATGTTGAAAAACTTGAAGAACTATGAAGGTCAACAATTTGAGAAAATATATTGGTCATAAACTTGAATGGATACAAATGAGAAAGAACTCTCAACATATTGAATCAATTGTCACTTTTAGGGTTAGGGTTTCACTTTTTCTTTTATTCTCACTTTTTCTTTTTCTCACACTTTTATTTTATTTCTAATAATAATAAAGTAATATTAAGTTGCCACTTTTTAATAAAATAAAAAATAATTCATTTAGACAAATTAGAATATTAACTTTATTTGAAAAAGGGGGCATGGGAAAAAAATAAAAATATTAAATAATAATTAATAAAATTATAAATATTAATTTTGAAACAACAATTAAAAATTTAAATTTTAAAACATTTAAAAATTATAAATAATATATTCAATAATGTTAATTAATTTAAATTTTATACATTTATAAAATTAAAAACATAAACTTATAGTTATAACTTATAACAATAAAAATTAAGGCATGCTGTTCACGAAATTGCTTGGCAATGTCGCAAACAGCGCTACCGTTCACGACACCACTGCAAATGACAATGTTGAAACAACATTGTCGACATTTATAAAATTAAAAACATAAACTTATAGTTATAACTTATAACAATCAAAAAATAAATAAAATTAAGGCATGCCATTCACGACATTGCCGTTCATGACACTGCTGCGAATGACAATGTTGAAACAACATTGTCGTTCATGACACTACTGCGAACGAAAATGCCCTGCAGGACATTGCCATTCGCTGCAGTGCCTTAACACTGATGACTGAACATATACCCAAAAATAAAAACTAGAAGCATTTCACTATTACGTTTGACTCTTGATTGCAAACAACGAGCTTTCTTTGCAAATGATGACCTTCAGGGTTTAATTGCTTCACTGTAAATTCAATTGCTTCACTGTAAATTCAACGACGTGGTAAAACATGTATCATTATGTATTTTTTATAATGTTTTTTTACGCGTTTAGGGTTTATGCATTTTGGGTGCATTAATTTTTGTCGCGAGAATGGGTAGACAAACATCTTCTGTACCTGAGATGCGTCCTAGTGGGGCGGGAGATGCGTCTCCCTACGACATTGATCCTAACAAAAGGAAAAGACTCAAAGAAAAAAGAATAATTACTCAAGTGTAAAAAATATGCAAGTGCATGATATGCATTGAATTCTTCAAAGGCTTGCCTTCTAATATAGCAAGATGATAGGCCCGCGAAAAGTTTCTTTGTAATAACAAAGGGACCTAGCCAATTAGGTTTGAATTTGCTTTTATTTTCTTTATCTGCATATTTTTTTGATTTTTCTTTAAAACCAAGTCGTCCACTTTGAATTCTCTTGATCTATTTTTTTTGCTATAAGCTTTCTTAAGACAATTTTTGATAAACTCTCAAGTTCTCAATAGCATGAATATGCGTGCTTCAACTAAAATTTCAAATTGATGTGATTTTTTCTTTGCATTCGTTGTGATTAATTCTACCTTTAAGCGACACACGAAAAGAAGGAATTTCAAGCTCTAAAGGCAAAAATGCCTTTGCATCATAGACAAGAGAATAGGGGGTAGACCATGTAGTTGCCTTGTCACTCATTTGATATGACCATAAAGCATATGTAATTCAATTATACCAATTGTAACCATGTTTAGAAACTGTTTTATTCAAAATATTCACAATTATATTATTTTTAGCTTTGGCTTGGCCATTCCCTTTAGGTTAATAAGGAGTTGAAAATGTATGTTGATTCTTATATTTAGCACAAAACTTCTTCATAGTTTAATTTGTGAAAGATGAACCATTATGCATAACAATAGAAGACGAAATGCCAAACTAAGAAATGATACACAAAATGCCAAACTAAGAAATGATACGAGTCGTTAGTAATCTACAGATGTCAACACTCGTGGTAGATTCTAAAGAAATAGCTTCAACCCATTTTGTAAAATATTTAGTAGTAATAATAATAAATTTGTGCCTTCTGATGATTTAGGATTAATTTTTCCCACTAAATGAAATACCCAAATAATAGATGGTCAAGGAGAAACAATAGGTTGCAACTCTTGAGAATGTGCATGAGTTAAATTGCGATGTCTTTGACATTTCTCATAAACCTTTGTATTTTCTTGAATTTCATGTTCATTGTAGGCCAATAATAATCCATTCTTAATAATTTGTATGACACCATAGTCACAAGGTTTGCCGAATTTTTACCTAAAAATTCGGAATTCGGCGAACTTAATGCCCTTCACTAAAAATTCGCTTAAGTTCGCCCTGTTCAGCGAATTTCATGTTCGGACCCAACAGTATATAAATAAAATAAACATTTAAGTATAAGAAACAGTTTCGTATACTTTAAGTTATATTTTATTTATATACTTTCAGGGTGTTTGAGAGGGGTTTCGGACCACTAGGAGCTATAATGCAAATTCTAGGTTTTGGAGGATCCTATCATATTTCAGAGTTAGTCAGATTCCAGGGTTTTAGGGTTTCAAACTTAGCCATAGTTCAGGGTTTCAAGAGTTCAAGGAGACATCATAGGAGGTATGAAGGCTGCATGAAGGGATGTATGTGTGATAGAATAGTATGAGAATATCTCTCGCAAAGTGCCACAAGCTGATCCCACCCCATTCCCAGTGCACCCCTTAAGGCATGCACTCTGTGAGATTCAATGCACCGATGAGCCCTTGTGAGAGAAAGTGTCAGTAAATGAGATTGTGCCTGCGAGTGGTCTCAACACTGGGGGAGAGTAGCCGAGTGGTTTAAAGCGGCACAAGAAGACATTGTTAGCATGGATCCCCATTTATGGCGGCAGACGTATGGTTCTTCTACTCCAGAGTTACAAAAGCTTGCCGTGCGTGTCCACAGTCAATGTGCCAGTGCTTTTGCATGCGAAAGAAATTGGAGCACGCATGATTTGATCCATACTAATAAGAGAAACTGACTAGGGGCCAAAAAGTTGTCAGATCTTGTGTTTGTTCATAGCAATTTAAGATTGCTTGAGCACAATCTTGCAAAAGAAGATGACAATCTTCATCTTGGAGAACCATCATCTGAAGGAGTTGAGAAAAATATAGATAGTGTTGATGAGCTGGATGGAGGATTCGTTGATGGTGCTAGTGCTAGTGCTAGTGCTAGTTTTGATTTTGAAGTTGGGTTTGATGTTGCAAATGTTTGAAACTTAAGTTCTATATCAATTTGAGCTTAGGCTCTAAACTATGAATATTTTGATATCTTTTAATGTAATTCAAGTTTGAAATTCTTATGTTTATTTTTATTTTATCTATTAAATTAATTTTATTTTTTATTTTATTTATTTATTTACAATTATTTTTAATTTTTATTGGATTTCTTTTTGATTTTTTTTTAAAATATTTTTTATGTTTTTATATAAGTCGAACTTAATGGCGAATTTTTTTTCGAACTTTATCTATTGGCAAACTTGAATCGAATTTTATCCTTGTCGAACTCGAACTTGAATCCGAACCTTGTGATTATGTATGACACGAATTTTCCATCAAAATGTCCACCACACTCACCATCATGAACTTTTTGTAATGCTATCTTAGTTTCTTCACACCTAAGACATCTAGAAGCGACCATCAAAAGATCTCTTGAAAAGAGCATCTCCAATAATTACATATCTTATAATATCTCTTTGCAATTTTCTTTTATCATTTCTTGAAAAATTTGGAGAAACAATTTACATTTGACAAAAAGTTGTATTATCTGCATATCGTTCTGAAATGTTTGTACGACTTGCAATAAAAAAATTCCATCCCATCTAGATCTGGTAATGTGATGGTCGGTTGTAATTGTCTAATAGTCAATATAACATGATCATCTGTAATATTAATATGAACAAGGGAAGCAGTGCTAGCCATAACATCTACATGATGATTATTTCTTCTATGAATGCTACCAATCTCAAACTCATCAAAGTGGGTGATCAAACTAAGCACTAAATCTTGATATAGAATTAACTTTTCTTCTTTTGTTTGATATGCACCTGTCACTTGATTGACGACAAGTTGAGAATCCCCATATACTTTGATAGATTTAATCTTTAAAGCACGTGTGATGTGTAGTCCTAGAATCAAAGTCTCATCTTCTCCTATTTTAGTTGTACATGAAAAGCTTAATCAATGTACTAATGGAATAGTCTGACCTTGGGGAGTTACTAATACAATGTTGGCCCAAGCACTTGTAACACATTTGGACCCATCAAAATACATGGTCCAAGTTTTGTTGACATTGGTGCACATAACAAACTCATCACGAGAAGTGTCATCCATAGGAATGTAGTCTAATAAGTGAGCAACAACTGGTTGGTCGGCGATGAATTGCTCTTTTGCCAAATTTTGTGGTACAAATTTAAGATCGAGCTCCATGAGTAGCATGATCCACTTAGCTATTTGTCTAGACAAATAAGGCTTAGGCATGATATATTTTAATGGATCAATCTTAGCAATAATGTGAGTTTTGGTGTTTAGCATGTAATGTCCAAGTTTTTGTGTGTTGAACACAATAGCCAAGCATATCTTTTCCATTGAGTTTTATTTTAAAAAAAAAATCAACCAATGTATGACTGATGTAATAAATAATGCGTTCTCTATGCTCATCATCATATTGTGCAAACATGTTTCACAAGGCGTGCTCTGTGGCGGATATGTATTGTAACAAAGGTTGATTAAGAATAAGTGGCATCATAATTGGGGGATTAGCCAAATATTTTTTGATTTCATCAAAAGCCTTTTGACATTGTGCATCCCATTTGAAGTTAGTGCCTTTGCATGACATGTTGTGAAAAATAGTGCATTCTCTATGCTCATCATCATATTGTGCAAACATCTTTCACAAGGCATGCTCGGTGGCATATATGTATTGTAACAAAGGTCGATCAAGAATGACTAGCGTCATAACTGGGGGATTAGCTAAATATTCTTTGATTTCATCAAAAGGCATTTGACATTGTTAATCCCATATGAACTTACTGCCTTTGCGTAAAATATTGTGAAAATGGTTTAGTTTTATCGGTTAATAGAGCAATCAGTTGTTTAATGGCTTGCATTTTTTTTTATAAACTTCTTAGTTGTTTTTGCCCTCTAGGAGGGGGCATATCGACAATAGCTTGTACTTTCTTAGGATCAACCTTGATACCTCACTGAGAAATGATAAAGCCCATCAAATTTTTTGATGTAACCCCAAAGACACATTTCTTAGGATTTAACTTGACATTGTACTTTTGTAGTCTTTCAAATATTTTTTGCAAGTCTATAACATAATTTTCATGCTTCTTAGACTTTTCCAAGATATCATTGGTATAATCTTCTAAAATATCATGCATGTAATCTTGGAATATGTGACAAAACCCTATTATAAGTTTCACCAACATTTTTAAGACCAAAAGGCATGACAACATAGCAAAATGTACCATAAGGATTCATAAAAGAGGTCTAATATTGATCACTAAGACTTATCTTGATTTGATTATAACTGGCGATTCCATCCATAAAGGAAAGCATCTAATACCTCGTTGTAGAACCAACTATTATATCAATATTGGGTAATGGGATATTGTCCTCAAGACATGCTTTGTTCAAGTCTCTAAAGTCCGTACAAATCCCAATGCCCCCATTTGGTTTAGCAACTAGGACAGTGTTAGAAATCCAAGGTGAATAATCAATAGGTCTCATGAAACCAACATCTAAAATCTTTTAGATTTTGTCTTTAAGCAATAAAACAACTTTAGGATGCATCTTTCTAATTTTTTGCTTCACTGGCTTGGTATCAAGATGGTCAACTAGATTATGAATCACTATGGATGGATCGATACCGACCATATCAGCATAAGGCCAAGCAAATAAATCAAGAAACTTAGGCAACAACTCTCCATGATCTTGTTTCGCTTTAGAAGTCATCAATGCACTTAATAAAATAAACTTGGGATCTTCCTTAATACCATAATTGAATTTAGTTGTTGCTTCATTTAATCATGTAGATTGATCCTCAACATATGAAGTAGTAGGTAAGGAACTAGGATCATGTAGTGGAATGTTTTCATCAATATGTGAGGGTTAACACTCCACAAAATATGTGTGATTGCTCAAATTGAAAGGGAATCGATTTATATGATAATAGGAAGGGAAATCCTTATATGATCCCAAATATTCTTGAAGGGCTTCATCATTAGAGAAATTGTCGGGAGTCAAAATCTCATGTGAAGACACCTCATTAATTAATTTTAGATATACAAGTCATAAGGAAGTGACGATATTTACTTCATGTTCATGAGTTGCATTAGATTTAGAAAAATGAGTATGTAAGATTTGTTCATGAGTGTCCCTTGATTCAATTGAAAGGGCAAATATTTTAGTTGAGAATCCTCAACACATCCAAGACTTGTTTTAAATTGATGAGCAATTGGAATGATTGGTTCTTTGATACCTTTCTCATGTTTTCCTAAACCTTGACCTTTCTATCCCATCTTTTGTATATATTTTAATCCAAAACCATATTTGTCTAATGCTGTTTGAACTAGACCAAGAGGTTGTTTTGTCTTATTAGTATTGAAACAAGTGTTCGTTAGAAACATTTTACCTTTATCATTGCAAGGTGATGTATCGTCAAGCACAAATGATTGAATAGGTCGTCCATAGTCTTGAGGGGTACAATATAGTTCACCAATACCAAAGGTATGCATGCCGTCTCTATATTTCCCTACTAAAGCTTGGACAAATGCTCGTCTATACCATCATTTATATTTCCACTATCCTCATTGCTTTTACTACTTTCACTTGCTTCAAATGTATTCAATTTTTCTAGTAGAATATATTGTTTAGGTGCCACAATAGATAGTTGCCATGAATTGAGATGCGAAATGACTTTTTTCATGGGTTCAATCATCTTGAAAAATTGGAAAGGAACATCATCACAAGACAAGTATGTATGAATCCGTCATAAACAAATGTTAAGCATCTATATAACGTAGAAGGGACTACATTCACAGCCTACCAAATAAAAACTAAAAGGTAATAGGTCACATCATCAGATATCACTTGACATTCTGTGGCTAAAATTTGTGGTCCGACATTATGTTCAACGTAATTGTCCCTAAAGGTTTTCTTGGTTTATTGTCAAAGCCTTATATAATCATATCCGAAGGTGTAAGGCAATTTTGCCCAAGTGCAAGTGCATTAAGAAAGGTCTCACTACAAATAATCAATTCGAAACCATTGTTTATAAGAACATGTTTAATCCCTTTATTATGAATGATAACTTGAATGTACAAGTGTAAATGTTGGTCCACAATCTCCTTGGAGGGCGAGTTCTCCGATTTAGATGAGGTTCTTGCTATCTTTGAAAGTTTTAACAATAGAAGCAAATTATGTGGGTTCAGTGTGATAGGGTAAAGCAACATCACACAAGGCTTCACAAAGTATGCCTTTATAAACATTAGATCTCGTGAGCAATTCTGAGATACATATTTTGGCATGGGTATTTTTTAGTTGATCTATGATATCATAATCCTTAGTGGTAGGCACTCTAATTATAGGAGCTTGAGGAAGGGTAGGAGGGGTGTTTTGGTTAACCCCACCTTAAGGCTGAGAGGAAAGAGGAGGGGTGTTTTGGTTAACCCCACCTTGAGGTTGAGAGGAAAGAAGAGGGATGGAAGCATTGTGTGCTCTACCCCTTCGGGTTGTTATGACTTCTTCCTCATAATGAGCCATCAGAAAATAGGCCACACAAGTTGTATTACGAAAGAGAACTAAAGCAAAGTTATCAATTGCAAGGGCATCAACATATTAAATATCATTATCACACACAACACTATCATGTTTCAAATCACGAGCTAACATTCTATGATATATGTGGGGAAAGGAACATGTAATTATTGATAAGCATTTGCATAACAACTGTATCATCATGCCTAATAACATATAAAAGCTAAGAACCCTACTTGTCGTACTATCATAGAAACACATGCCATATATGAATCACATCTACCCATGAGGAAAGGTAAGAGACACAAGAATATACACAATCTACAAGGGGGAGGAGGACCAAATATTAGAAAAGCCGATATGGTCTAAGCAAGGATAAGCCCAATGGTAAGGCACAAATAAGAAAGGGTTGATAGAAATTTTACAACAATTAGACCTCAACAAAATTAGGCCCTAGAGGGATAAGGATATGAAATGCTAAGGTAGGATGATCATAGTGATTAGGTTCACTAAATGTTTTGTGTGGAGATCGCACAAGTATTCAAAACACTACACCAACCACATAAAATGGAAAGACAAGGTATATATGATCTGAATACAGTAAATACAGTAAATAAAGATCTATCTATGTGCTAAAAGAATGAAAATACTTTAAATGGAAAATTGATAAAGGAGGTTGATACATAAATACTTGCTTTTGACTTATCTGGACTCTGATAGAGGTTGAAAGTACTGAAAAGGAAGTCTTGGAACATTGCAGAAGAAACCCCAAAAGCAGGAATAAATTTGAGATAGTGACCAGAATCACATTGTACGATAGTGGCAGGACCAGGTTCAAAATGTGCCAAAAGTGGCAATCCTCCCAAAAGTGATCAACCTGTTTTGAAAGTAGTTGTGCAGGTTTGACAGATCCAAAACTTTCCAAAACCCTTCCTCAACAGATGACGCCTAGAAACCTCTCTCAAATATGCAAATAAATGCCCGTAGATGTTAGAATGTTTTCTCCTTTGCTAGAACACAAGTTCACACTTGCCAGGGCATAAAAAATTGTTGTGTTGCTTGAGGGACCTGCCTCAGTCAGCTCCTGTCCTACCTATATGCAGGTATGAAAGTTTGACAATCAGCACTCATGCATGTTATTAGAAAAATCGCATGTATGTCTAACTCCCAACCTTGATCCCTATGAAAAGTGGGCTAATAAGTAGTCACCATATGTTCTTTTGCTTAGGATTTGTTTTGGTGCCCCTGCCCTACCTTTATGTAGGTATGAAAGTTTGACAATCAACATTCATGCGTGTCATTAAAAAAGCCATGTGTATGTCTAGCTCCCACGCTTGATCCCTATGAAAAGCGGGCTAATAAATAGTAACTATATGCTCTTTTGCTTAGATCTTGTTTTAGTACAAGTATGCAAAAATGGAAATCAATAGAAGTGATATCTAGATGTCATCCTTAGAACATATGATCAAATCATGCTTATGATACTTGATGTGTATTTATTAAGGTGCTTGTGTTTATGTAGACTTATTGAATTTACATTAGGACTTTATTAGTGCGCAAATCGACCACATTGAAGTGGGAAAATTGACAAAAAGGCACATTAAAACATGGCAAACATTGGAGAGAAGGGCCAATGGACCCACAATTGACATGATCATTGTCTTACCGTACGACAGTGGTAAAACCACTATTGGAATACTCTGTCAACAGTCAAGGTGAAATAAACCTTGAAACAAAGATCTAAATGAGTTACAGGACATCTGGGTGAATCCTGAGGCAGACAAATGATAGATCATGAAACATTTAGGGATGAATAGAGACAAGGAAGGTAATATGGGGCCCAACTCAAAGGAAAATGCATCAATAAGAGCCTAATCTGAACCAATGATCCGTATATATGAAAACACGATAATAACGTTGCAATTATAACCCTTGTTCCAAAATTAGGTGTTTACACATTATCAACAAATTGCTTATTATGAAATTTTCTTGTCTCCTTGTTTTGATCCTCCTTCCCAAGGCATTCATAAGCATAATGCCCTTTATTATTGCATATATAA
Organism: Torreya grandis; assembly: GCA_037957365.1. Lineage (NCBI taxonomy): Eukaryota > Viridiplantae > Streptophyta > Pinopsida > Cupressales > Taxaceae > Torreya > Torreya grandis. The sequence continues at coordinate 1,570,461 of JARHVA010001816.1, forward strand.
CAAGTTATGCAACCTTTCTTTTTGTTTGCACTAGAAGAAGAGGAGGCTTCCTCTTTCTTATCATTCTCGAGCAAGGTTTTGGGATTCTTATTTCATTGAAGCTGATTCTCTCCACGTTTCTTCTTGGACAAAGATGTCCCACAACTGGTTGTAAGAGGGTAACTTCTCATGAGCACAAATACCGGTCACAAAGGCTTCCCAAGCTGGGGAGAAGCCTTTCAATGCAACAGATACCAGCTTCTGATCCTTAACATCAGAACCAAAAGCGATCAACTGAATTTGTAACTCAGTAATCCTTATGAGATTTACAGTGCTAGATTCACCCATTCAAACCTGGGACAACTTAGTCTTCAAAAGCATCTTTCTAGATATATTCGTACTTTAAACTAAAGCAAGCAAAAGATCATACATTTTTTTTGCAGACTTTTCTGTACGGCTAGCAGACATCCCTGTGATGTGAGGGATCATGTGTTCTTTCACAGACTCTGAGATGATCCTCCTTGCCTTGGCAGCCTTCCTCTTGTAATCTGCAAGCTGTTGTGTATCTGTCGGGGCAGCAACTGTACCCTCCACAATATTCCAAAGATCCAACTCTTCCTTGAGAGTTTGGAGTTTGAATTTCAAAGGGGTTAAGTTAGAGGCTTCCTTTAACTGGTCACATTTACTAAGACCTTGCATGCTGGAACTAGCCATGTCTGTAACCTCTTGAACACTTAAATCAGAAACACAATCAGATCAGCTAATAAATAACTATACACATCAATCACCTATCTCAGATGCATGCACCTTTCACAGGCATTCTATCAATCATCAACCTCGCAAAGGCTGTTTTGAAGGCTTCATACTAAACTGGAATCTTCTTGTAGCTTGGCAGCATTGCATGCTTTCCTTCACTATTCACTGAAGGGAAAAAACCAGTACACGTGCTCTAATAACGTCTTAAATTCACTTGGCAACAAGCCTGCAAACATTAAGTACAATTTAAAAATAACATCTTAATCAGCTATCAATGCTGCTATATGCAAATCAGATGTGCTGATTTGTAAATTGCAGCAAGTTTGCAGACACAATAACCCCTCTTAAACACCATGCAAGCAGCAGGACCAATTCAAAGAAATTTAGGAGAATAGTAGAAGAAGAAGAGAGAAATTACCGTGACTTAAGCACTTAAAAATACTCATTAACCTGCAAACCAAATGATTGTTGTAGTAAATCCAGCAACCTTTACGTTATTCATTCATCCAACATCTAACTTCGTATATTAGCGCTCGTGCTTAAATAGAGTTCACATCATGATGAGTGCCTTTCACAACTTTAGAGTTATCATTACACCTCATACAGTGAACTCTACACTTGACGCATGCAACTGAAGTCCTATCTATCAATCAACTCATTTGATTGACGCATCAACTCATGAATGATGAATCACATAGTTGAACAAATCAATTAAACTCGATCACTATTTATATGTGCCAACTTGTAAGATATCACTGGTGATAACTCCAAAGTTAGATCATCCTTAACTAAGTCATCAATTTAGTTTGACTAACTCGTACTGGCTCTCTAACTGAGTGACTAAATTTGGAGAGGAAGTGACACAATAACCAGCCCATTAGGGGTGTTAATACCAAGGATGATGTCACATCATTCAAATGGTGCCACAATTTCATCACATGGGCTATTACAAGTGCATTTATTACATTACAAAAAATCCTAAAGTCTAATTTGCTTTAATAAATGCATTTTGACTCAAATACATCATTAATTTATTACAGTGGTACATCATAGAAGTAGAAAAAGAAATGAGATGAATATCAGTTTGGAACAAATCAATTAACACAGAAAGGCCAGGACATACTTGGGTCAAACCTGGGGGCAAACCAGATCCAGACTGGGACACGTGGTGTACCGTACTGGGACTGGTCCAGGGTTCCTGCAGATCCCAGCTTCGGAGAGATCAAAAAGATAACTACTAATTATTTGTTTTAATAGCAGCCAAAGAAAATATAAGACTATCAAATCACCAGATGGTCCCCACTACAAAATTTGATAATGTCATTAAAGGATCAACCTGGGTTTGGAAGGGGTGTTGGAATTATTATCTGTGGCTGAAGAATAAACTGTCTTTCCCACCATCTAGATTGAAAATTTTCAGAGAAAGTACCTAAACATTTGAAAATGGTGTGTTTATCAAATTTAAACTCGGTGTAGTGAGACCCAGTTGTTCCTGTGCGTTGATGACAGGCTGGGGTTGCAGGTTTTACCTTGAAGAGTACAAGAAGTGAACTTTCCAGACTAGCTTCTCACCATCTATGTTAATGTTTGCTGAGGTGGCCTGAAGGTTGGTGGCATTGCACGCCGAAATTGGGAGAAAGGAAGGCATGATCAGACTAGTAGGTTAGAAGACTCTCAAAGACTGACACCTGAAGCTCACCACTTCACGGAGAAAAGGAGCCAGCACCCTTGGTCAGGATGCTGAGAAAAAGTAGAGGGGTTTCGCCTAGTGTCTTTAAATAAATAGTTATTGCAACCCTTGATTTCATAATAGACCAAACATCTGAAAATGAAATGTTTGTCAGTTTCCACTTTTTAAAGAGTCCAGTGATTGCAGATGCTCTGTTCTCAGTGGATATGATGCTCTGCCTTGATATTGAGCTGACATGAATGCACTCTCTACCCAAGGGAGAATTTATGACTCTGCCATGCTGCCTCAAGTATAGAATACCATCCTTTTTCAACTTAAGAAATCAAAATTGAAACATAAAGAAGCATTGACTCTCTTATTGAGTTCCTTCAATGTATTTCTGCCAAAATTCCAACGACTTCAATATGGCCCGAAAAGGAAAGTCAAACCCTTATAATGAAGGCTTCTGTCTCGTACTCACTTGGCTCTTTTTACATCAACTTATGCCTGAGGTTTATATTCAAAATTTCCAATTGTCCCAAAGTAACAGGATCGCTTGTCTTTAATAGTGGATTTTCGATATTTACATGTAATCATGGTTCAAAATTATAAACAAAATTGAAGCAAAACATGCAAGACAAGCAATATAATATATACAGGTGACAGGTCTATCCAACAGTTATTGCACTTAAGCTCCTACTTTAGAGAATTTAAATGGCATGAATATTTACGGAAAGTCAACATAGAATATGTACATGTGGTGAAATGGGGTATTACATCCCATCCTTTTAAACAGAGCATTAGCTTCTGTGCAACAATGAAGCCCAAATTGGAAACACATAGTGTTGTTTCATTGCATCCTTTTGGGTATCCATGTGGCCATTTCTTTCTCTCTCTCTAATGTCACATTAATTACCATGGGAAATTTTAGCTCATTTTATTTTAAGAACTTGATTCTTATTCTAGAGGCTGGTTAGTCTCATGGATACTATATAAATTTTAGTTTCATTTCCTCTCTCTACATTCTCTAGAAGATGTATGCTTTTAATTGGGAGAATATTTGAAGTAAATCTTAATATTTGCAAAGGGGCTCTATCAATTCTAAGGTTGGCATCTGGATTTTTGGTTCTCGGAAAGACAATCTGATGTATTTTGTCATCCTTTCGGTGATATCCTATAATAGATTACAAATAATACTTGCAGATCAGTACACAACTGGTGCATGCTAGAACATTTTTTCTGTAGATAGATTTACAGTCAAGCTGTGTTCAAGGTCTAGGCTGAGTTTTACTATAGGAATAGCTATGCCATCGGTATGACTTAGGATTAATACCTGTGTCATATCCTGTAGTATATCAATGCTCAGTCTGAGTTTTGCAGAGTTTCTTCACAACTAATGGGGGTGTTTGGAGAAAGCGTTATAGATGCAAAGGGTAACTCAGACAAGGTTTTTCTGTGTTCAACATCATCTTATGAATACACATTCTGTCATATTTTGTAACAATTAGTGCGATGTGTGTCATTGGCATCCATAATAACTATAGCATGTCCTACTTTTGCATGGCATGTTGGTTTTACTTTACATCCTTTTTCAAGCATTTTGAAAATTTCAATAAAAATTTGCGTTTCCAAGTTTTTTGGACAGTCATTTTGAAAATATATTTACATCCTGAAGTTTTGATCCATTTTGGATGACTTATTTAATATAAAATAGAGGCCTTCATACTTGTGAACCAATAGTTTGACTTGATAATGAGTAAATATAAAATGCAACTCTAGGTGGAGTAGTTCAACTGGCTGTAATGAATAATATGCAACTATAGCATTAAGTTGTCAGATCATTTTTTGATGCAATTTGTTGGGATAGGATGCTTTGCTTATTACAGTAATATTTATAATCTCAGCTTTTTCCCAGGGTATTGAAGTTTATATTTTGTCTGAACTAATATTTAATATGCAGGCATTTATTCACCAAATGCATATCGAGGTTTTGCTCGTGATTTCATTAAAGATTTAGAACAAATCAGGTAAATATTACTCATGGCTCTATTTTTAAAGTGTTTGGGCAGGTACTAGCATGGCCAATGAATGAAAACAAATTTTTAGGCTATGTGGTGCACCAATAAATATTTAGAACAAATCACGTAAATCTTACTCACGGCCCTATTTGTAGAGTGTTAGGGCAGATACTAGCATGGCCAATGAATGAAAATGGATTTTTAGGCTATATGGTGCACCATTGCTTTTGAATGATATCCTTTATATTGCCATGCCAAAGTTTACTGTGATAACGAGTTGGAATATTAGTCCTGATCGATATATAATTTTGCAGACCAAGAGCAATACTTGACATCATTAGATCAGGTGAGAACTTTAATGTTTCGTCAACAGCAAAATTGCCAGAGCAAGGTGTCTGCGAACGCTGTGGTTATATTTCTAGCCAGGTATTCTTCATTCTTATTGATCATCAATGCCTCATTTTCGCTTATTGAGAATCTACTCTATATTATGCCTTTTAATGACATAGTTTCTGAGAAAACATTTCTACAAATATGAGAATATCAATTCATATTAAGAACATAAAGGCTCTATTTGTAATTTATGAATGCAGAATACATCCATCTTTTGTTTCCACGTCAATGATCTTTTAGATTTAACAAACTTTTAACTTCTGTTTTTTAATTTGGGGAAAATAACACTGGTGGCCTGCCCCCATGGAAAGTCTCTTGGGTGCCTCTGAGAGACACCCAACTAGCACATCATCAAGCATGGATCCCATTTGGCATATGGTGCCATGGTTGGATGCTGTCAAAATTGCTTAGGGTCCCCACCCAGCCTCAGACCTTTTTTGGTCCCCGTAATCCTGGGCACTCCTAAGTACAGGGGAGCTAACCTTGGGGGGCCTCACTTTGGTCTCCTTGTGATATTGCTCTGTCTCTTCTGCTAAGCCAGGCCTGCTAGAATTAAAATGTGTCAGGCTTGATTTATTTGGTGACTGAATTATAATCTCAAATTCAAGCCATCATTGCATACTGGAATTTCTCTATCTGCCGATGCTTTTAAGAATGACAGGATAGGATAACCTGGGAAATTGAACAGGGCACATTTTTTTGGGGCTGCATTAAGATTCTACAAATGACAGAAGCTGTAAAGCATACAATGATCCCTGAGAAGATTTTATCACAGAGCCATGCATTGTGGACAAAGCAAATATCCGAAATGGAGTCAAGAAACGTAACTTAAGATAGATGAAATGCAATTAATTATATCCCTTTTGAATGTCCTCTAGATAGCTTTCCTTATTTGTGATAAAATTTTCAAGGTGATCATGGGATCCAAAATATTTAGAGTCCAGATGAAAAAGGTTGTTCAAATAGCCATAGTTACCAGGTCCAGAAATACAGATTCGTTTGGGAGGGCGAAAAATCTGAAAATCCTGAATTCTTGAAAAAGTTTGGAAAAATTCAGTCTGGAATATATACATATATACATGAGCATAATTTTATAAATATGCAAAATTGAAAAATTTAATGAAAAAAATTAATAATGTAAAATAAAATGTGAATATATTTAATATTATATAATATATAAGGTTGTTTGGCATCTTTTGTTGCAGAAAACTTGAAAAAAAAACAAAAAAAGGGGCAGAAACGGATGGAACTTATCCAGGCCGGCCAAAATATCCAGATCCAGCCAGATTTGGCAACTATGCAAATACATTATTTTTATGAGATACCTTGTGATATATTGTTACCACAGAAGTTAAAATAAACCAACAATATTATACAAACTCCAGCAAGACCTTATTTTGGTCAATTCTGAAGTTTATTATCCTATTTTCCCTTGTTTTCATTGTCATATACTGCATACATTTTGAAATGAGAATTTGGAGGTTCCTTTTGTGTCCCAAACCTAAAGGTGATTGAAATGTATAAAAGGCTGCATATATGGTTAGGCATTAAAAATAATATTGTGCTAAATGAAGTATTGTATTAGCTTGGTGTGACTCAGGGACTCCACTCTTGGTCTGAGAGATATCATTGTTTGATCTCTCCTCGCTACCAGCATAATTTTATGTTGTACTCCCATTATTACCTTTTATAGCTGTCATATCCTCATCAACAATTAGTAGTGGACCTAAATCACCGTAAGCAGCCATAGTTGTGTTTGTCACCTTGCCGGTAGATAATTGTTTCAATAACAAAAAATACCACGTAAGGTATGGTTTTGAAAAATATTATTGGTACTTGTTTGCCCATCCATATTTTCAAAGAAAGTAACAAACCAGTACATATTATGTTTTGGCCCTAATGGTTGTTTTCTTTGTAAAACAAATATGCCTCTAAAATAGGCAGAATAATCTTCATTTTTGATGTATTCCACATATTTGATAATGATAAATCTCTGGAAACATACATCTTTAAACACCTAAAGATCCATTGCTGTTATCAACTCTGAAACTCAAATGCAGGAAGAGAATATTTTGAATCATTTCAAAAGCTATCACCAATGGCTTCATTGCATGAATAGGAATATAATCAATAGATGGATATTGGTACGGTCAAGACAATATGTTCTGTTGGGACTGCATCATTTCTTTCTGTAAATTCTGTAGCCATTCTCTGGATGTAGTCCTGTTCTCCTGTAAGATTCATCATCTGGGCCATAATCTCATCTCTTGCTTGTTCGAGGTTGCCACTTTTCATGAGAAAGAGCTATTGAATTGGAATATGGACCAGCTCGTTGTGAATCGTGTCCATCTAGCTTGCTTGTCCTCTTATAGAAGCTTCCATCTGAGATGTTTGACCTTCTACCTCCATAAACTTGCTCCAGAAATTTTCATCCATATTGTAAATTTTGGTGTCCACATCCTGTGCATTCTTATGATTGCATGAAGATAGTAGAAGCACCGGCTTAAATACTTGGTTACTCTGGAAATGTAGTCTGATACAGCCATGAAGTATTGCTTAGGAACCACATTGTTGCATTCTTATCTTGATTTTTCGCTGAACTCTAGTGGGAAAGGACATGGATCGGGAAGGCCATACTCCCTATTTTGTCTCATACTTCCGACAGCCCTTGCTTCATCTTGTAGCCCCCTCACTAAAAGGTAAATCATGCATCTCATGCCCAGCTGTTCTTTCCTTCCTGCCAGATACAAACAGTTGCAAGAGAATTATAATTTTTCTTTAATTCTACTTGCCCTTATGTAGACAATGTAAACACGGGTAGGTGCTAATTGAGGGGACGGAGTAATGTGCACCCATTTCAAACTCCCCTTGAATACTGATTATTCTGATTGAAAAATTAGGTTTTCAGTTCTTCCATTCATCGCAGCTGGGCGTGATTGTCCTTACCATCAAAGGATGAAACAAGGGTTAATGAGAACACAAATAGGAGGGCTTTTGCAACCTGCCCTTGGGTCTACAAATAAGCTGCACTCAGATTTCTTAATGCAAGACATGTAGACCTTGTTTATGTCATGGAACCATACACTCCTCTCTTTCTATGCTAGGTTTCCTCACTAAATATCATCTTCTAGAGAGCTCGATCATTGATATCGATGAAATTTACTTAACTTTTGGGCATTTGAAAATCGTGGAATTGATCAGGTTGTTTCATGATGGCCGATTTCTGATCCTTCCTACATCAAATTAGAGCTGATATTATTAATCTTTCTATCATTATTATCGGCTGCCAACATTCAAGAATGCATTTGCTTCAGTATTCACAGCTATTTAATTTTGTTTTTTTGTCTATCCTTGAAATTTATCGTTCATAAATTTACCTGAGAAGCTAAGGGCCGAAGATAACAATTTAGAAGGATAATGATTCTTTTCTGATTGTTGACAGTGTCTCCATACTATGGAGTGTAAGTGGAAAAAGAAAACTTTTTCTGAGTACTGAACTGTGAGTACATTCTACAAATGTTTGGAAACGAAACCCATCACCTTTTTTTCCATTGCCATTTAGACAAAGCAAATGATATTTTACAAGATCTAACTTTTATGCTGGAAGGAGATACTACGTCTTTAATGCCAATGCTTCCAATTTTTTCTTTTTTTTTTTTCTTTTTTGGGTTGATTTGGTGAATTCCCCTTCCAGGGTAGTGGGGATAGCCTTGTATGCTGCAGACAGCGAGTTGGATGCTTTACCACTTCAGCTTGCCTTATTTCACGTTTCGTTAGCAATGGTAGACTGGATTCCTAAGTTTTATGATGAACCAAAATCTGATCTTACCTTTCTTATCCAATTCTATTTCCATAACACCAGCATTGCCTGTTGAGGTACGTCTGTTCATGTCACCCATTATCAAATGGAATGGGGTCCATTTGGGCTTAGAATGCTTGGTGACCACTTTGTTAACCACAGCAGTGGGGGTTCTTTTCTCATCAGTTGAAAATAAAACACTTCAAGCAAATTCTCACTACCATTGACTTTATTTCTATATTGAAAATAGAAACTTTATCAAACAGTACAGTAGTGAAGAGCTAAATTTCTAAAGGCTGCCCATTGTGAATAAAGCATAGGTAGCATACAGTGTCTACGGATACCCCACCGAACCTAGTGTATTTTGTTGAGAGTACAATTTAGAAATATCTTCAAATGCCAACATAAATCTATGAACCAGGACATTAGAGAGGACTGACTTTAGAAAGAAAGAAATACCTTGGAAATATCTCTTTGCAGCACAAGAACATATAACTATTCTGAAGGACAATATAAGAGAATGGCAATGGTTCTCGTCAAAATTCTCTGCATTTTAGAAGTCAATCGGTAAATATTGCAACCCTCAGAAAGAACCATGTCTGCAAAGATCCACACCAGGAAGTAGTTACCAACTAAAACATCGTCCTTCTACAAATTACAAAGCTCACCATATAGAAGCCATTGCATTTTAGCACTTATTGACCCTATGATACAGACTGTACGGCATAAATCTAAGGCAAATGGTTGGAAACTGTCCAACATGGTTTAAGTTGCGGAATGGAAATGATGCTAATCATTCATCTCCATTTAATTAGAGGTGCTAGTATATCATTAACAAATTAAAATCTTAGGAGCAATCTTTTACCAGTATAGCATTAATAAACTAAAATCTCAGGAGTAATCTATCGGGTGAAAAGTTCTCCTATGGTTTTGATCATTCAATGATAAACAATGGAAACCCAAAGATGCATGGTTATGCACTCCATCTAATTTCAATATAAAAATGTACCATAACAAAGAAGTCTTTGATAAAACTAATCTTGGAACAGGAAAAGATACAGTTTGCAAAGAATGACTACTTTAGGAAAACTGCAAAAGATTTTTTTTGGCTTTGAAATCAAAGGAGAGATGAGAATGAAAGAAATCACTCAATAAAACACCAAATACAATAAAATCATATGGTTCATTTGTAGAGCTTTATAGACATATTAATTAAGAAAAGCTTTAACCAAATTTATTCTTGAACTGCAACTTGAATGGCAGGCCTCTGCATCCATGTCATTCAAACCTGAAGGAAGACGCCTATAAAGTTTCTGATCAGTTCTAACCAGAAAAACAAGAGCAATTTCAAAATAAGAACACCAATTGCCAATGCTTCAATATCTGCCATCTGGTGTCAGGAAATTTCCAAGGTATAAAAGTATTTAAGAAAAACCATCTTACCCAAAAGGTCACCCTAGAATGAAATTTCAATAGAACCATCAGTAAAGACCAAAAACTTTGCAAAAGAAGAAAAATATTCCCAAGGATTGTCCTCACCCGGAACAATGAGAAATCAGTCTAAGCATGTTTTACTTATTAGCCTGAAGCAGATTAATGAAACCATTTGTCTTAAGGTCAAGACAAAGAAGGGAATGTATACTTCCCCCAGGCCATAATTGTGCCTTCTTAACAAACCAAAAGACAATCATAATGTGAACTGGAAAGAGCTTTGGTGACGGACACCATCATGTGCAGTCAGGATCACACCACATGAAGACACAAAGCCTTTGAAGAGGCTAAATCTTGACTAACACGTCTTAATGAAATCCACAGAAGAATCTAGAATCAAAACTCAGGGATATGGCTGCCAGAACTAGGGAGACCAAAGGATAGCTTTAATCTATAAAAATCTTATTACCAATTGAATTTTCAAAACAAGTATTTACCAGGTAGACAGTTGATCATCTCCAAGCATGCTGCAGAAATATTTTTCGGCCTGTTAAGAGTTTCACAACCTGCCTCTATCTTGCTAAACTTTAGCAATAAACCACTTGCAGAGATGACAATTCCAGCACATTAAGGAGCCCCATATGAAGGGTGGGCATGCAGGTGAACTTTGCCTTCAATTGTGCATTAAAGGATTCTTGCTGAGTGTTATAAGAGGTTCAATCTTTTAAATTGTTCATTTCACTATTTTTTCTCTGGAAGAAAGTCCAGCAGCCTATGAGTGCCAGCATATCATTAAAAACACCTCCAAATGGAAACTGGACCTCTGATTAGGATACGTGCCTCCTTCAAGATCTGATACCTGCAAAAACTTCACTGGTATAAATAGCGATGAAAAAAAGCAGCTATCTATAAATGTGGGGGGTCTCGTTGTCCTTTGTAGTCATTTGGGCATTCAATTTTTCTTGTTGGCCAACCCTGGACGCTTTGTTAGCCCACTGGCTGGATTTGTCCTATCCAATGCTTGGTGTCTTGGAAAGAGCCAACCAAAGGTTATCTACTATAATGTGCTATAGAATCCACAATATCCTTCTGTGTCAGCTATTGGTGTCACACCTAAACCAAATACGAGGTTACAGTCTTCCTTTAGCTTTATGTTGATTTGTCCATTTTTTTTCCTGGTCTGTAACACTGCCAATTACCTAGATTAATATTCTGCAACCATTTTCCTCGATAAACATTCATTATGTGGATGATTTTTCTTAATAGTTGTCTGAATGAAGGGAACAAAGTGATTGGTTATGAACTTTTGCTGTGTTATACAGATAATCAGGATATTCCTAGTGAGAACTTTATGTTGAAGAAGTGCTTATGAAGAGCAATCACAAGACACTATTTTGAAGAAATTTATAATAGATACATAATCTGAAGCTACAAGCTTTTAGTAGGAATGAAGATGTTAGTTTCTGAAGAACATTAACTGATCCAGATTGAGGATTAAATCCAGGGGACAACACACCAGCTATTAGGAACTAGTGTGAAATAATAAAGCCAAACTCCTCTGTAAAAAGCCAAACTCCTCTATATTGAATTGACACAGATTTGCAAGAGTAATAAACAAAGCTTTTTGTAATATAATAGGAGATTTCGTAAAAAGAAAGCAATATCTGTAGAAGAGATATCATATATCTCCTATGAATTACAGTAGGGTAAGCCCTTGTCTTACAACAAAAGACAATTAATAATAGTTAATTGCTTTAAAGTTAAACAAAGCTAATAACATCCATTCAACATGAATATAAATTTTATCTAATATTAAACAAAATTAATAATATCCTTTCAACGTGCATAGCCATGTAGATAGGACAACTCCTAAGAAGAAGAGATCTACTAGAAGAAGATTTGCTAATAATAGTCAGCGCGGTTGGGATACCTTGCTGAGGTCAACGTTTTTGACTATTCTCTGATTTTCTATTATAATACCTTTCCGGAAAACTCGGCTTGCTAGGAAGTTCACATTGCTAAAGTTGTGGGGTGAGGCTTTAAAAGCTCTGAATAAAGCTTTAAAGGCCAACTAGGATTGCTAGGAAGTTCACATTGCGAAAGCTGTGGGGTGAGTCTTTCTAAGCTCCAAAGAATGCTTTGAAGGCCTAAAAAAACTGCCATTTATGTTGTGCTATTTTTTATTGGAAAATCGTAACTTTTTGAAAATAAACCATTACTCTAATAGTGGTCTCGAATCATTGTTGGGATTATTGCATCCGGGGCTTTAACCAATTGTGGATTTTTTTTCTGAATTTGACTCCTGGTTAGCCACTTTCCATGGTGAGAAAACTTACCTTCCTTGATCACTCAATATAGGGGAATTTGCTGATGGTGAACAATTAGGATTTAACTATGTGACCTACAATTGTTCAACAATATTTGAAGTGTCTAGGAGAGGTGGGAAATACAGCTAGAGCTGTTACACATTGAACACTGAATGGGTGGCATGTTTAGCTCAAAGGCATTAATGCCTACTTGCTTGATGATTGTGCAAGGCCCATATTAGAGAGCCCCGAGTTTCTAGTTTGGCCCTTCCAAACATTCTTTTTGCAAAGCCATACATTATCACTAACCTGGAACTGGTGAGGGAATTTTTTATGTCCCCAAATTGGGATAATTGAGGAATAATATGGCTTTCAAACAAATCCCTGCAAATTTGAAAATTACGCTTCAAATTCCAGCAAACCCTAGCTGTGGAAGATTATATTTATGAAAATACAACAAACCCTAGCTGTAGTAGATGCTCCAAAAACACACAAAGGTATGGCAAACCCTCACAAGTTATGGAAACAATCAAGCATCAACCCTTGAATTAACGAATCGCCTTGAAACCCTAGGCGTCAATATATTGAGAAATGATTAATTAATTACTGCAATAGTGCCCACTTATAATTCAGAATTTAGGGCACCAAACCCTATTTTATGCCTCTACAAATTATGAAGATTTAATAAATATCACAGCGCATGAAATATATTCCGAAACATGAATAATAATACAAAAATACCAGCAATATGATCACTATTTCAGAACTCCAAATGAAAGATTCAACCCCCAAATGGGGCACCCAGCTGTAGCAATATGAATTGCTGCTCCTTAGCAGCCCTTAACCAGTCCACCAACACTCATAAATGTGGCGCCAACCCTAGGAGAGGGTTTGCTACCCTTGCCAAACACTTCGCTGCCCTTGTGGGCCTCAAAACCGTCAATTTCTACAATTTGCCGTTCAAACCCTAAGCACTGCTCTAGGTGTATTCGCTGTTCATAAAGGATGTTTTGTTGCAAAGAGAATCAATGATACTCAGTGCAATCCCCTGGATGAGGATGCCCTAGTTGAATGTAAGGGTTTCCGTCTTTACTCCAACTTCTATTGAAGGATTTCGTCCTCAATGGCTAAGTTAAGCATTTTTGTGCTCAAGCTTACAAATTCAATTACAAAAATAGCATACCTTCAATTGAAATCCAAACTCCCTTTATATGCTCACCCTTTTAAGTTATAAATGTAGAGTTAAGATCATAAAGGTTGGTTAGCTTTTAAAGCCCACTTAAAGGTACTTTATGTCCTTTAAGTCACAAAAGGGCCCTCCTTAATGCAAAAATAGAACAACTTAAGTGAAATCTTCACATCTATCTTTCAAGGAGGGTGATATGTGCTTTCTGCTTATTCTCTTTTCCTTAGCCTAGGGGAAACACCAAGAATTAGGTTAGGGACCATGTCAATGGCTTTTTAGGCCAAAAAAGGGGACATGACAATCCTCCCCGCCCTAAATTGCTTGCCCTCAAGCAATGCAAAGATCCAAGGAGGTGTTCCAACACCCATGTCCACGGCTTTTTAGGCCAAAAAGGGGAACATGACAGAATTGATGCTTGTCATGGCATTGCTTGTACTTCCGACTAGTTTTCTGTAGGATTTCATGCTTCTACGTTTGGATTTGTTGGATTAGTTCAATAAATGTGGTGGCCTTATTAGATTCTTTCTATACATGGTGAGATCCTCCCTCCAATACGATAAACAATGCCACATCAATGGGGGCTAGTTGTTGAAACCCAAGACAAACTTGAAAAAAATTATGTTATGTGGAGCTATGAAGTGCTCGATTCTAGCTATGTTGGATGTATGGTAAACTATCATCCCATGCCTGTGGATGTTTTGAGCAATGCATCTGAAATAGATGCATCATCATACGATTAACCACTTTTGTTTGCCCATTAGTCAGCTTGGTGTCCATCATGGAGCATAATGTAGACTAGAAAATGTTAAGAAATTTGTCATCCATGTCTGACACAATGGTCTATGGTAAGCTGAAATGGACCCACACATGCTTAAAGTATAGCTTCACAATGTCTTCAAATTGGATCCCATTTGTACGGGGCACCAACATTGCCATCTTGGAGAATTTGTCAACCACAAAAAAGACCATCATGACCACACTTAGCCATGGGAAACCTTGACATGAAATCCATGGAGACTGACTCCCAAGTTGATCAGGAATTGGTAGATGTGGGTAGAGGCCCTTTTTTTGTTGGCTGGTTTTGCTATTGCACATGTCGTGCATTATCTAATATATTTGTTGACATCACAATGAAGCTTTGATCCATAGAAGTATTTCTGGAACACTACTATTGTGTTTTCCATCCCAAAGTGCCCTGTGACTTGACTATAATGCGCCTCCAAAATCATCTTCTATCGCTTTATTATTGGAACATGTAGGTGTCCCAAGTGACATAGAAGCCCTTCCTATAGATGGTAGTCTACAACTTGTTGTCCTATATTTAGTGCTTGATATGTGGTGGAAAACTCAAGAAGACTACCATACAACATGGGCTATTTAGAAGTCTCATGGCCACGTGAATCCAGTACTGTCGTTAGAACTACAATTGGAGGGTGGCTTAAGCAGTTTGTAGTCTGATGGGAACTACATTTCTTGTGCTTAACATTAAGGTGAAATTGTTGTAGGTTGATAGACAACTTTTGATGGTGATCATTCTATAACTTGCCTTGAGTTTGCATGAATTGCAGACCTAGAATTTTATGGATGATGGTTTCCATTACTTGCATGCCTAGACAATGGCATAAAGTTGTTTGTCATATGTATGATACCTACGTACTCTGTCGTGAATGTTTCATTGTGGTAGGAAATTGGGTGCCTATTTTGGGTGAGGACTACATCAAGAGAATGTTTTGAAGCATCAACGTCAATCTCAAAGGGCTATTGTAGATTTGGTAAGGTAAGGAATGGTGTTGAGCAAAGTCTCCCTTTTAACTCCTCAAAAGCTCGTTGTTATGATGCGTTCCACCCAAACTTTGACTTTGCCCCCCCATTGGTTGCTTGGTTTAGGGGCCATGAAAGTCGAGAGAATCCAAGCATGGATTGATGGTAAAAAATGGCTAACTACAGAGCTTCTAAGTTTTGTAAGTGTTGTTGGGATCGACCATTCTTTGATGGTTCAAATCTTCTCTCAATCAACGTGCACACCATCGTTTACGATGTATCCTAGATATTGTACACTTTGCAAAGCAAAAGAACACTTATCCCTGTTGGCATATAGCTTATGACTACATAGGGTGTCGAGAATTTGTCGAACTTGGTGCAGGTGCTCCTCCCATGTTTTATTGAAAATAAGAATGTCATCCAGGTAAACAACCACAAAGGAATCAATGAATGATCGAAAGATATCATTATCTGCATAAATGTGGCAGGTGCATTGGTCAAGCTGAAGGGCATGACTAATCATTCAAATAGACCTCCTTTGGACTTATACCCTGTCTTCTAAATGTCAGATGGTTCAATGGGTACTTCATGGTATCTACTTTAGATCAATCTTTGCGAAGAACTTTGTTTTCTTGAGCTAGTCTAGGAGGTCATCAATGCGTGGGAGTGGATATCTATTCTTGATAATGATCTTGTTAAGGGCCCTGAAGTTAACCTTAAGTTGCCATGTCCCATCCATATTTTGAGTAAACAGGGTTGGGATTCCACAAGGTGATGCATTGCTCTGAATATGGTCTTTCTGGATTAGTACTTGTATATGTCATTTAATCTCTTCATTTTCTAGCACCGCGTGCTTGTATATTGAGCCGAATATGGTCTTTTTGGATTAGTTCTTGGATATGTCACTTAATCGCTTCATTTTCCAGCACCGAGTGCTTGTATATAGGGCCATTCGACAAGGGTGTCCTAAGGATCAAATTGATGGGATGTGTAACTTGTGAAGACGTGTAATCTAGTAGGATGTGCATACTAGTAGGTGTAGTGAAGACCTCTGTGGTATAGCTTGATTTTGTATAGCGATCTATGTGGTTGTAATGACCTGTCGATTCTTGTTTGGCCTAATAAACATTTGCACAAACTTACTGGTGTGACCAATCACATGCCTCCATTGCTTTGCACTAATCAAGCCCATTGTCCTTATAGGAGAGACCTTAGGGATCTTGTAGGATTGATTTCCCAATGTGATGATGACAATGCGGGCCTTAAACTGATAGATTCCATCTCGTTTCCACATGCATGATGCCCAACCAAAATATCGCAAACCTCTAGGGGTGCCACATCACACAACACCTCATCTTGGAATGGATTGATTTCGCATGGAAGAAGACAGTGTTGATTGACACAAATATTGCTGCCTTGGTTCAGCCATTTGATGAGGTACGATTGTGGGCAAGGCATTGTTTTAGACTCATCCTTAGTACAGTTTCTATAGATATCAAAATTTTCTCACTCTTGCTGTCAATGATGAAGTGCAAAGCTTTCCCTTGTGCCACATCTGTGAATGAAGAACGCGTTATTCTTCCTTAGATGATGATGTCACAACTTGCCTTGTACCAACACTGAATAGGGTTCAAAATCCATAATTCGCTTACCTGAGCCGGTAGAATGAAAAAAGTGCTTGTCCTCATCGGATGCTTGCATCAAATCAGATTCATGGGCCTCGGTAAAAATGTCCTCTTGGAACGACATTTGTTTGTGTGGAGTTTTGCTCCTATGGTTCTCTTAACATTTTCCAGCCTCCTATGGGATTTCTCATAGTGAACTTTGAGTTTTGCCTTTGTTGTGGGGCCTTTATGGTTTGTTCCCTGCTTCCATACTTGGAGGAGGTGCCTCTTTCATTTGATTGTCCCTGCTTTCCTACAAGAAATTTCCCCTATTGTTTGAACTTTTTCTTGATCTTTGCTACATACTAATAGGCTGCTCTCATCATTTCAATGGTTAGGAATTAATCTTTTTGGATATATTGACATGGACCACTTTTGTATTTGAATACCCTATTCCTTTTAGACTCCTTGAGGCAGAGTTTTGTTGATAGAGAATGGAAGGCATTTGTGTATTTTTACACAGGTGGGTCCTCCATCTATCATAGCAATTGCGATTGCATGTTTTTCTCTTCGGAGGCATCTTTTGGACGATATTCATTTATGACAACATCAACAAAGTCATTTCAAGAGGGATTCATGATGACCTTATAGTCAGTGACTGCATCTGACTTAGATTGCCCAAGGTGAGCCTCCCACCACTGTTGGATTTGGGGTTCAACTTTTAGTAGAGCAAATGTTATTTTTCTTAAACTTGAGAGTGTTTACAGAAGAATTTGACTCTAATTTTGTGATCCAATTTTCAAGGGCATCTACTTATATTTTACCTTTAATCATTGGAATATCAAATCTTACTTGTATCGTAAAAGGTGTGGACCCTCGAAGGGCCTCTGTTGTGGAACTAATGGTGTGATTCTCGTAGTTGGGGAGAATCTGCATGAATTAGGTGGTCATTTCAGCGCTTTGCTTTGCCAGAGCCTCTTGAGCATTGCCTTTTTTAGGTTCAAGGATTTTCTTCCTCCTATGTCCATCTGTGGTTTCTTGTGCCTACCAGGGAGATGGTCAGATGGAACTTTTGTCTCCAACCAAACCTCTTAGAACTTGACCTCATTTGATGGGACATGTAAGATCTAACTTGCTCTAATACCATTGATCTAGATTGAGGATTTCCCTATCCGGGGGACAAAACACCAACTTTTATGAACTAGTAAATTATAATAAAGCCAAACTCCTCTATTATTGAATTGACACATATTTGCAACAATTATTAACAAAGCTTTACTACAAGATAATAATAAAATTTCTAAAAAGAAAGCAATCTCTTTGGAAATGATATCAACTATCCACTCTAAATTACAATAGAGCAAACCCTTGTCTTCTAGCTAAAGAAATCTAATAATGGTAAACTGCTTTAAAGTTTAACAAAGCTAATAACATGCACTCAACATGCATAGGCATGTGAATAGGATTTTTAAAAAAAAGTTAAAAACAAATTAATAATATCTTTTCCACACGCGTAGGTATGCGATTAGAATAAAAAAATATACTAAAATAAGAATTGCTATTAATAGCCAGTCGGGTTGGGCCACCTTGTTGTAGTCAACTTTTTTTTAGTATCATCCAATTTTCTATTATGATACCTTTGCGGAAAGCTCGGTTCCCCAAAAAGAAGTTCACATTGGTGTGGCAAGGCATTCTGAGCTCCGAAAAATGCTTTGTAGGCCTCCAAAAATTGCCATTTATGCCTTGTGTTGAATTTATTTGGGAAATCATAACTTCCCAAACAAAAATCATTACTCTTATCAAGTGGTCCCAAGTCATTGTCAGGATCATTAACAGGAAAAAGGTTCAGCGGGGACACAAAGTAATGCATATGAATGTCTAACAATAAAGTGTGTTGATCCGAGAGACCGTAATTTCTAAAATCAGTGATTATGCTGATTTGATTTGATAAGAAGCTATTTCGTAGATTAAGAGTTAATTAATATGAAACTATTTTTCCAACTATTAAGAGATTTTAGTTTCAAATGTTCAGACCTATTTTCATCTAAACTGGTCACATCTTATTAAAGGCAAAATGTGACGGTTAAATCTGAAATCCATAATTACCATGTACAAATTCTAATGCCTTATTTGGTTTTCGCAATAGAATTGCAAAGAATGGTTCAACATGTAGGAGGCCTTGAGGTTCCGGTTCATATTAAAGGAAACAGTGATTTTAGTTTGAAAGAATGCATGCTAGGTAAGATCTTGAAAAACAGCGATTTTGTAAAATTTAAAGGTTTTCTATTTTGTTAAGGGTTCCTGTTGACATTCCTTGCTTCCTGCAGCTTGACAGAATCGTTGATGTTCCTTGCTTCCTGCAGCTTGACAGAATGGTTATGTTCTAAGGAAAAAATTATGAGAAAATTAATGGTTGAAACTCATCCGCAACAAATGTTATTATGTATGACAAATAATAGGTATTAGATTTCTAATTTTTGTGAGATTTGTCCTGTCCTTGTTTAAAGTCTCAGTGAAATGGTGAATGTAACCCACTACTTTTGGCTTTTCACCCTCTAGCCTCTTTCCTCATTTGCAAAAGAACCTTTCAACATTTGTTAGTAAGGGGGGAGAATGGTGAATGTAATCCACTGCTTCGGACTTTTACCTCTTAACTTCTTTCCCTGTTGGCAAAGCTTTTGGAGCATGTATTACTGAATAAATCACCCTTTTCTCATAAATATTATCAATGTCACCATTGTCTCATAATTATTACCAATGCGGGATTAACTCAATTACAAGGTGATTAACCCAATTACAAGGCACTTCTTGCTCCAAAAGCTTTGCCAATGAGGAAAGAGGCTATATGGTGAAAATACTGAAGTGTGGGTTACGTTCACCGTTGTTCCTCCTTACTAACAAATGCTTAAAGGTGCTTGTGCAAATGGGGAAAGAGGCTATTCACTGTTCCTCCCGTCTAACAAATGCTTAGAGGTGCTTGAGTCCTAAGTGGGTTTTCTTGCCGTGTGATTATTACCAACATACTCAAGGAAAAATGTCATTAATGGGTAATTGCTATTCACAGATGTCATCTTGAGATGACTTAAATTAAACATAGGTAAAATCTCACAAAAATAAAAAATCTAAATAAAATTGGTCATGGAAGCCTTCAATTAATTAACACAAATAATTGGGATGTTAAGAAAAAGGACTGTTGTCTTTCAGCTTAGCCTTATCAATTGAAGAGGTGATTATGCTTGATGAAATTCTATTTGTCAAGTTCTGGATGGAATGCATAAGATTCATATAAGCTTAATTTTGACCTCAATTAGGTCAAATGTATAGCTTTGCAAATTTAATTACAGTTTTGTGGTTGGATTGCCCCTCGACACAATTTATTGATTTTTTTAATAACAACTTGATTTGCATAAAGCAGCTTGAAATGTTGCTCTAGGAAAACTGCATATTATATGAACACATTCAAAGGACATGAAGCTTGTATCGGATGATAACAAATATCAGGGTTCATAACAGTGGATCAGGAAAACATATGAAAAGGTTGACCCTTGAATGGATTCAATGAATCCTTGAGAGATTACCCTATTCATAAAGCCCTCTATTTATTTTCTATTATATCATGATAAAACATTGGCACAAAATGCTGAATAAATAATCTATCTTTGATTGCCTTGGATAACATAGTGTAATATATATTCATCTCCAAAGAATATCTGACAAATCCATCCTTGTGATTCAGTTGAGTTCAAAGCAATGTGTATGCTTTTCTCTTAAGATTTGCAACTTCCGTTTTTGCCATGTGCAAGTGCAGTGTCAATCGATTGACAACTTGCTTAGATTTAGCCACTTAAAAATTTCAGATATAATATCATATTCTTAGTGGAATGCTTAAAATGACCAGACTACGTCATGTGACAAATATAGAGAAGACACAGGTTTTTTGTTTAGTTTTACCAGTGGTCGAGCATACAATGCCTGCAAATTATTATTTTAACATAGATGTTTAAAAAGAAGGATAATATTTTCCTAGGGTTTTGATGTGCATGCCCTTACAAAAAAAATTGTTTTATGGTACATTGTACCTGGTGGGAAACCATATATAGCTTAGGTCTGTAGTCCTTGAATTCTGATTAAATTTGACAAACAGGATGTCATGTGAATCATGTACTAATATACACACCTTGTTGGCGTATGCCATTAATTAATATTGATTTTACTTTGCGAAAGAGAAATGAGGGCATATATTAAATAAACATAAATCTTTGTGCCACATATACACTATGGTTTTCTTACACTATTCTTGAGAATATATGCCATTATTCTGTGATGTTTGACAATATTTTAATTTACACTTTAATATTAACAAATTTATGATCTGCAGAAATGGTGCAAAGCATGTGTTTTACTAGATGGGTTGAACCGAGGCCTTCCAAAACTTGGAATCAGTCGAACTAGGGGACGCCGTAGTGTAAAACTTGACATTGAACCTTCTACGACTGCAGAAGCGGAAATGCAACAAAAAGAGCTGTCTAAAGGCAAACCTTGCGGCTCCCTTGATTTTTGATGCTTGTTTTTGCAAATTAAATAAATGTATTTTATGATATCAAGAAATTGTTATGGTATGTGAAAAATGATATTCTCAATTTTTTTGTATTGTATGTATAATCTTTTTAGGAGGTAAAAATATAAAATTGATCTTTCAATTTGCAGTGGTTCATATATTTTGTTAGCCATATAAGTACATTAATCTCAATAATTGGTTCTTCGGAGGAAAAAAATTAGAGTCTCAGACCTGGACTAGTTGGAAAAAAACTTTCTAGCAAGTTAAATAGGCACTTTAACCTCCAATGGATGTTTGCTAACAGTCAGAAAATACTGTCCGAATCAGGTAGGATTAATGTGTTGGCATTCCGGAGGATCATATATAATTGTGAATGACATGATACGAGGAATCTCTCCTATTAAATTGTGTGTTTTTTTATTTCTTTATTGTGACAATCAATTATGAGGTGTAAAATATTTACACATTTAAGATCGTCTTAATTTAAAAAATAAAATAAAAATTTAAAAAATTGTTGAGGGTAGGAAGTCCCCTTTAAACATC
Organism: Torreya grandis; assembly: GCA_037957365.1. Lineage (NCBI taxonomy): Eukaryota > Viridiplantae > Streptophyta > Pinopsida > Cupressales > Taxaceae > Torreya > Torreya grandis. The sequence goes on from JARHVA010001816.1 coordinate 1,592,464, forward strand.
ACAAAGGGTAATCCAAGACTTGTTATCTAGCAGCATGTACGTAGGATTATATGTATCAACTTTCCTGACAAACAAATATAATTGTTCATGACATGATATGAGGAAACTCTCCCCTTATAATACCTGTATTAGTTTCTTTATTGTGATGATTGTTAGGTGTAAAATAGTTGAGGTTATTCCAAATTCATTAATATTTTTGTAGTAAATTCTTTCTAAACATTAGAAAGGGTATTCAAATATAATTGTTCATGACATGATACGAGGAAACTCTCCCTTTACAATGCTTATATTAATTTTTTTGTTGTGACAAATGATTGTTAGGTGTAAAATATTTTATATCATTCTAAATTCATTATTATTTCTGTAGGAAGTTCCCTTTGAACATCACAAAGGGTGTTCAAGCCCTGTTATGCAGTGTCGTTTGCAAGAGATAGAAACCACGACTTAAGGTTTGATCTCAAGGCATCTTGGTGGTAAGCACTTACCAACAAGGAGAGATCATAGTTGTGTGGACAAATGCACACAAAATTTGATGGATTGTGTGTTCTATGTTTTTGCCTAGAAGACCTACAAAAAAAAAACCCTAAATCCTACATAAGAAACAAGATATAAATCAAATCTAAAATGGGGACAATGGATAAGGGGAATAGTTGAGCCAATCTCAAAAACTTCATGTAATTGAACATTGTCTACAAAGTTTAAATGTGTTTTACATTGATATAGTTCTCCCTCGTATGATTGTGTGATATGTGATTATGCAAATAGATGATTATAATTATAATATTTGTTTGAAATGTTTGGCAATAGATGTTCTTGATTTGTAATAAAAAATACTCAGATTTCTCTGAGACTAATTTTTTTATAAAATTGAAATATGTAGTGCTATTTTTATCAAAGAGAAATGTGATTGCTGGAGAGATCTAGTGGGGGTATAATGAGTGGTATTGATGTGATTTTATAGGATAATCTTTTGAATAATTTTACTGACTGACCCTTCCATTAGTATGAGAGTTGCTATGAACCATTTAAAATTTGAAAAGTATTCGTTGAAGTTGTTTTGACAAAAGACACTATGAGATAGGGCCACGTATAACTATTTGCGTCTTGTGGACTTGTCCTAAAAGGTCAAAAATTTATTGAACTTATCGACAAGGATTTGTGAACAAAAAGGAATAGAGTTGTGTAGAGATGAATTGGGGATGTTTGAATTATGTTATTAGTATTTTAAAGATAACGAAGGCTCTCGTATAAATTTGAAATTAAAGAAATAGTGAATAGATTAAGTAAGATTTGAATGTTAAAAATAAATTTTGTCAAACATTTAATGATTAAATTTGAGAATTTACATTTGCTTCTACTTTATTCTAGTGATGTATAAAGTGAAATTACTAAAGTAGATATGAACTTGAGTGCGTATGAACACTATTGTGTTTGGATGCAAAACTTGATTGTACAAGGTGGTTTAATGATGAAACTTGTAACGACGCCATTAAAAGTAACATTTTTTCATATTGAAAATTGAAAATTAGATATTTGGTTTTTATAATTTGAAAGGAGAGCAAAGAAAGTATACATTTAAAAGAGTGCAATCTAATTACCTTGTAACTTAAAAAGAGAAAAGTGTGCAATGCTTCTTTATTGATGCACTTGGAGAAGTATTGAAACCATAGCAAATTGAGAGTGATCAAGGTTTATTTTGAAAACCATTGAATTCTCTTGAATTAGAAGGATTGTTTACTTCAACTCTCATTTGACTATATAGAGTACTCTATAAAATATTTGAAAGGTGGAACTATGAATTGGGGTTCGATATATATTGAAAAAGTGAAACCATAGACATTGAGTGTCATTAAATTTTAACATGGCCCACTTGCAATATTGAGACATTACACTGTTGCAGATATATCTATATTCTATTTGAAACATGAATTTTGAGAATTTTGAAAATTTCATAGTAGAAATTGAGCATAAATGAATATCATGCCCTTTGTATTTGTACTACATTGAAATTGTATTTTGAATTTGGATTTTTTTTTTTTAAATTTGAAACTTTGAAATATCGAATATAACTATTTTTTAAACCTTTTGAAACTATAAGAATGAGTGCACATGCATGTCATATGCCTCCATAATTTGAAAATAATGAATCATATTGCCATTTGAATACTATATATTGCCATGAATTTATTTATTTTTTCTCATGAGGTTTGAATGTTCTAAATAAATCCTATTGTGATGCACATCATTTTAGATGAGAGATGTAACTTGTAAATCATTTATCTCAAAAGAAAGTACATGTGAAAAATATATTATTTAAAATATTAAAAATTGATTGCATTCGTAATATTCAATATAACATTGAATTTGCAAATGAAGCACATGTTAGAGATATATAACATTGAAGCATAGAAACAATTTATGCATGATATATATTATGGCACTAGAGTGATAAAAAAATATATAAGTGGTGTATGACATGAATAATGGCACCATAGTAAAATTCAGGATATAAATCATAGCATATGTTAGTGGAAGATATTAGTTTCCTCCTTTATTTATTGTGGTATATTTTTACATTTGAGGAGTTGGCTAGTTTAAGTGTACATAGTCATAGGGAGTTACACTTGACTACCATTATTATCTAGTAGGATCTACTCTTTGATTGACTGTTTCGGTTATGGGAGTTGCATTTCATTCTTAGGTCTTTGATAATTTTTCATTGAGGAGTTACATATTCATCCTCCTATTTGTACATCATTTTGTGAGTTATTTCAGCGGAGTAGAATTGATCCTATTTTTTCATTATTCTCCTTTTTGTTTACTCACAACTATTTTACTTAATTGCTTGACTCTTGATCAAACGAGTGGATTGGATTGATCTAGTGAACTTGGTGAACACTTTGATATGTTATCATATCCAATCTGGGATTTGATTGTTTGGTTTACTTATTTTCAGTTTCTTTAATTGCGAGATTTCATTATTTGCAAAAAAACTAGTTTTTTCATATACTATTACTATAAATTTCTTCATTAGTGTATTGTGGGAGCTATGTTTAAACAACTATGTGGAGATTCACTTTTCATTTTGGTCTTACATGTTTACAATCTATTTATTATAAGTTTTTTTTTTCATTGTCCATTGCAGTGGTGAAAGAAGCTTTTCATGACAAGTTTTCCATGACAGAGTTGGGTTTGCTGCATTACTTCCTTGGAAACCATATTTCACAGTTTGAGTAAGAAATTACCATTGGACAACTTAATTATACTCTCAATTTATTTGCTCAGTTTCACATTGCTGATTGTAAGCTAACATTGACTCCCTTTCTATTTGGAGTCAAGCTTGACGTTGATTTTTTTACACCATTAGTTGATATTGTATGCAATCAGAAATGCTTCATGTCTATAAATCAATTCTAACTCGGAGAAAATAGATCATACAATACACTTTCAATTGGGGACATATTAGATAATCGGGAACATGACCAATATGGGGATCCCCTAAATCTGATTAGGGGATCTCTTATCACAATACACGATGCTAGTGAGGGTTCTAAAACCTCTAGTGAAACACAATCACACAATAACCTTAAGAGAGTCTTATGTTTTGATATTTCACTGAACTAATAACAAGTAAAGCAAATAAATCTAATCTATTGCTCACCAAAGCTTGTGGCATAATATGAGGGGTTAGTAAACAAACAAAACATGCATAAGAGAATCTCAATTAAGCTATGTATGAATAAGACCCTAATATATGGAATAAGAAGAGTAATATTATTCGAAGCCAATACTTATGCTACTTCTATCTATACTAAAAAGAAGAGCAAAGTTAAAAAATTCTTATCTGAATGATAAACCCGTCGAGACTCAATCTCTCCCTTGGCCAAAGGGGCTTCATAAGAGGTTGTGGTTTGTAAGGATCACTAAGGAAGGTCAAAAAATCCAATTTTTTTCACAAGACTAGATTCTCTAAGCAAAAACCCTAAGCTAAGACTCCTCAAGTAGAATGGTGGAAGAGAATATTGTAAAGAAACGCAAACGAATAATAACTGTTGATTGATTCTGTAATAATGATGAAATGATTTTTTATATATAGGCGAATTTAACCCTAAGCTCTTCTGAAAGTTTTCGCTGACAGAGTTGACCAAGTTGACCTAGTACAATTAAGGACATAAATTCACTAGGTCATGGGCTATGTTGACTAAGAGCCAACCTAAGCCCTAAGTGAATTTTATCCAAAATTGTAGAGGGTCGACCTAGTACAATCGACTGTCAAAAAATGGCGTAAGGTGAGAAAACAAGGATGGAAAGTAAGAAAAAATTGGAGGAATATGCAAATAAAGAGTAATAGCTCAGGGGAATGGTTTTACGAGCTAGTTGGATTGGTAATAGGTGGCAATAAGGGACAACAACCTTGCAAAGCACCATGGTCTACCCACCTTTTTTTTGGTGAACTCTTTAAGACGTGCACTCAAAGAGATTGAGTTTCGATGGGTTCCTACAAGATGTAAAGCATCAATATTTGATAAAAGTTTGAAAATATTGTGTATACATATACCTCACTTGAAGTTTATCATGTTTCACTAAGATGCAACAGGGGATGGTGTTTCAAGAAAGAACATAGTAACACAACGCAAAGACAAAAAAAAGTTGCTATATTTTAAAGCATAAAATAACTGAAAGTAAATGATTGAAAAGAAAAATAACTAAAAATTCAAAGTGATGAGTACTTTGACTTACCTTTATTGTTGGATGATTGTCTGCTGTGTTTGTAGCTCTGATTGTGTAGGGTGTAGAGACTGCCGTCGACAAACCCAATAATACAAAACTAAAGAGCAAAAATAAATAAATGCAGGAAAGCCAAGATAACTAATGTTATGTGGACAAGACTACTTAAAAATTTGGCCAGCTGGGGTGACAAGTGCTATGCTAGACCAAATGATCAAGTCAAATTTTTACAGTAAATTAGGTAACCAAAAAACTAAGACTATTAAAGACTGAAAAATTCAAACAAGTAAACCTTAAGTAAGAAAGACAAACTCACCAAGTCAAACCAATGATACATGTAAAAAAAATGATAATCAAACATCAATGTGAAAGTAGTAACAATCTTTATTTAAAAAAAGATGGACAAACAAAAATGGTAAAACAACATTGATGATTGAGTATTAACAATCTTTACTCAATCATCAATGGAAAAAAGTGCATAAAAGAGAAAATAACATTGATGAGTGAGAAGTAACAAGCCAACTTCACTCCATAATTAAAAAAATACATGAAAATAGAAACAAACTTAAGTGTCCACAAAAATGGTCATATTACAAATGACAAATGGTAAAATAAAAGCAAAACAAGTCTAGGAATGTAAATTGATGGTGTAAATAAATTAATCCATAGTTGCTCAAACATATTGTTTTGTTATAAGAATAGATAAAACTGAAACAAAGTAGTACTAGCATGTTTTTTAAAATGTGAATAAGAAGGAAGTATAGAAGAGGGAAAATAGATTTAGAATTATAATTTGCTTGCCAAGAGGGGAAATGAAATGGGTGGAGGGGAGAATGAAGGAAAAACCAAGGTAGAAGAAATCTTTATCGAAGTTAAGACATTCAAATTAGGTTTATCAAAACAAGAGGACTTTCGATTTTAAGGACTTTGATGAAAAACTTCTCTTAGACACACAAGTCTTAGGTCAACAAATGAAGAAAGTAGATCATCCCATGAAGGCTATATGCATAAAAAGTAAAATGGACCTACCTTCTCACGATGTGTTCCCCATTTTTCAAGACTCCTTACAGAGCCATCAATTTATTGCAAAGATTGAATATTTTCATGCGAAAGTAGGTAACACCATAGAGTTTGTTGAATTCTCCTATTCCAATCTACTGACCTACCGCACCTCAATGGATCTCGATTTTATGTGAGGCCAACTGTAGAGTTTGAGCTTCGATTAGAGATAGGAGATGGGTTTGGAATCATATCTTTTGGTGTGATTTTAACTTTTAAGATTTGTATGTTGCCTTTTATATATCATTGCCTTTTGTTTCAAATGATTTGATTTTTAACTTTCTTGATGACTTTTTCTATTCCTCCTCCATATGGATTTGGAAAACCAGACATGGGTGCTAAAGATGACTTTCGTTTGAATACTTAGAACTTCGTTGTTAAGAGAGAGAACTTCAAAGAGCATGGTGTCTAAGAGTCTCATAAATTTAAGTGAAATAAAAATGTTATCATGACTTTGACTTTGTTTTATCCAATGTGGAGTGAAAGGACACGAAATTAAGAGGAATGACACATGGAACAATTTGAATTACTTCAAATCGTAAAAAAATGTGACAAAGGGCAAAAAAGAGATACAATGACAGAAAAATATGATTCTTTATTATAAGACTGAGGGAAATGGAGGAAAACATGCTAACATATATAGTTGTGCAAATTCCATCTATCGAAAAAAGCAAAAGCTAAAGTTGAGAACAAAGATAAAAAACATATTCTTAGAAAATGAATGAAAAGATGGTGATTTTATGAGAAAGTACAGTTTTTATCCATGGTCTTATACTGCAACTCATAAAATAAAAATCCATGAGAGTGTTAAAAAATATGAAAAAATAAAATAAGATAAGCAAAAGATGATATTTGTGAGGAATACCGGGTCTCATCTGTAGTTTTAAAATGCAACTCACAAAATAAAAATCTAAGAGGTGCCAAAAAGTGCTAAAAAAGAGTGAAAAAAAAAACTATGGTACATCATGAGGAAGATCAGGTCCTATTCACGATTTTACAATGCAACTCATGATAAAAAGAGGAAACCAAAAGAACAAAAAAGAAGGACTAAGGTTTGTGAAAGGAGAGAACTACTGTAGAGGGAGAGATCCGTGTAACCTGCAAAAACTGTTTAGATAAATAACTTATATATAAAGCATGAAAAGAAAGGAAAAATTAAGCAAAGCATTTCTTAAGGATTATGCATTGGTAGGCTCTTTGAAAACATGGCCTTCATTGGTTTGAAGGCGATAGGTATTTGGACTAAGAATATCTTTGACTAAATAAGGGCCCCACTATTTTTGAATGTATTTAACTTATTTATTGTGAGTGTAACCTAATTTAAGGACAAGATCACTAACATTAAATGGGCAAACTTTAATATGTTTGTTATGTTGTTTGATAATATGAGCCTTGTATTGGTGATTATGTTGTAAAGTAGAAAGATGATGTTCATCAAGGAGATTAAGGGCATGAAGACAAGATTCACATAATTCTTTATCGAGAATGATACCATGAAGATATATACAGAGAGAGGGAAGCCAAACTTTTAATGGAAGGATTGACTCAGAACCATAGACAAGAGAAAATGATGTTGCCTCAATGGCAGTAGGTATGCTAGTCCGATAGGCTTAAAGAGCTAGATAAAGATGAAGGTGCCAATCCATGAGGGTTTCATGAATTGTATTTTGGATGATTTTTTTAGTGGCCTTAGCTTGGTCATTGCATTATAGATGATAAGGCGTGAAAAATTTGTGATTGATCTTGAATTTACCATAAAGTTGTTTGACATCTTTGTTTTTAAATTTACCACCATTATTTTGAAATGATAGTACAAAGAACATCAAAGCAAAAAATGATTTGGTTAAGAATGAATCTAGTGATGGTGTTACCAGTGACATTAACAAGGGGTATAGTGATGGTGATAAAATATTTGGTAGCAGTGATGATAAAAACATGCTCATCTTGAGAGCGAGGTAATTTTCTGATGAGATATAATCCCCACATGGAGAATGACTAAGGAGATTCAATAGTTTGAAGCTCGATTGGAGGTGAATGACTTAAATTATCATGAATTTGACAAGGAGTACATTTTTTAGCAAATTTGATTGCATCATTTTCAAGAGTAGGCCAAAAATATCTCATACATAGGCATTTGCAGGCCATAACATGTCTGCTACAGTGACCACCGTAAATGCCTCCATGTGCTTGTTCAAGAACAAAAGGGAACTCATCTTGCATAACACAACAAATCAAGGTACTTTTAGCATTATAATAATAAATGATTTTGTATCGAAATACATACTTGAAAGCTTATTTAAATATACATGTCTTTTTATGAAAGTTTGAGTTAGGAGGATAAGTTTGGTGTTTCAAAAATTGAACGATGTATTTATACCATGGGCTTTTTCAAATGGTGACATCCTTGATGTGGCAAATGAGTGAATTTGATGTTTGAGTATAAGACGAAGATTTTCTTATTTGGATAAGAAAAGTGGGGTCGAAAAAAACTTGGTGGGGAAGAAAGAGAGATGCTAAAGAAGCGAGTGAATCAACAATGAAATTTTGATCTTTAGGGATAGGCTCAATAGTGATAGAGATGAAATCCTTGGTGAGAGTGGTTGAAATTTGATAATAAGTAATGAGATTCTAGATTTTGCATTGGTAACCACCATTGACTTGGTGGTAAATAAGTTGAGAATCACCTATGACATGCAGGTATTGGATGTCTAGATCAAGAGCAACTCTCATGGTTAAGATGAGAGCTTCGTATTCGACCATGTTATTAGTTACATCAAATGTTAAGTAGAAAGTTAAATGAATGATTTTATCGAGAGGACTTGTAAGAATGCAACTTGCCCCATCTATTTGAAGGCATTTAGCACCATCAAAGTGAAGGGTCCAAATATATTCATGCAAGTCGACATTATTTTTCAGAATCTCTTCGATAGCTACTTTTGGTTTAGTAGTATTGAGGGAATAGTGGATTCATAAAAGTTACTTCAAGATCAACAATAAAATTATGAAATGAATCTTTGAGAGAATAGCTTGATTGAGACCTTCAATATAGAAAATATTATCATCTGGAAGACTATCTTGAAGGTGATTGGTAGCTAGCACATGAGTTGTGACAAGTTGAGCAACTATGACTTGTCTTTTGATAGCTTTTTGAGTGATGATACAAAGATTAAATTCCATAAGGAGGACCATCCATTTGCCAATTTGATCTCCAAGAAGAAAAGCTTTGGAGAAGAAGTAATGAATGGAGTCGAAATGAATGATGACATAAGTGGTCTGGTATAGCATGTAATGTCGAAGCTTTTTAGTTGTGAAATAGATGGTGAGGCAATCACGCTCAACTTTGGTATAAAATTTCTCATAATCGATGAGGCCTCGACTAATGTAATAAATGACATACTCTCTTCCAATGTCATCTTGTTGGACAAGCATTGCCCCAACTGATATAGGTGTGGAAGAAGTATATAGAATCAAGGGTTGATCGTTGGAAGGAGGAGGAAGTGTAGGCGGGTGTAGTAATGATTCTTTCATGTTATAAAAATATTTTTGACAAGGGTCCACCTATTTCAAAGCATTATCTTTCTTAAGAAGAGAATTGATGGAGTGGATGTGATAAGCCATTTTGTGGATGCATCACTTAATTGCCCCAAGTTTGCCTAAGTATGAATGTCAGGAATAGATCGAAGAATAGGCATGTTGACGATATCACTAATCTTAGCTGGGTCAACGTCGATGCCATAGAGAGAGACTACGAATTCTAACAATTTTTTAGATGTGACACCAATGTCACATTTGTAAGTATTTAGCCTAACTCGGTATATAAGAAGATGAACTAAGATGATAGCAAGATCAGAGAGATGAGTCTTACGACTTTAAGATTTAGCAATGAGATCATCCACATAAGTTTCAACAATTTTGTGGATAAGATCATGAAAAATATGAGTCATTACTTGTTGGTAAGTGGCTCCAGTATTTTTGAAGCTAAAGGGCATTTTGACATAGTAATAGGTGCCCCATTCCATGGTGAAAGTGTTCTTATGTTGGTCTTTGAGGGCAATGTGAATTTGATTTTAGCTCGAGAAGCCATCCATAAGAGATAACATTTTGTAATCAGCTATGGAATCAACGATGGAATCTATCAAAAGTAAAGGGAAGTTGTATTTGGGACAAGCGAGGTTAAGATTGTGGAAATCAATACAAATGCGAATGACCATAGTGACCCTTTTTCGAATGGAAACTATGTTAGAAACCCATTCAGAATAGTCCACTAGTTTGATAAATTTAGCATCAAGAAGCTTACTGATTTCCTTATGACATAAGGTGGAGACCTCAGGTGGAAATTTTATTTGTTTTTAATGCAATAGCTTGGCATCAGGATAAGTGATGATGTTATGCACCATAATAATAAGGTCAATACTAGGCATTTCCTCATAGGACCAAGCAAAAATCTCATGATTTTTATCGAAGAATAGACTAAATTTATTATATGTGGTAGGTACAAGTTTGTGAGAAACTATAATTGGTCGAGGACATGATGGAGTACCATTTTCAATGCAAGTGGTTTCTTTGATAAGCATGGCATTGCCATCTTAGAAGTGATATGGTGCATTAGGTAAATAAGAAATTGGATTAGTTTTGGGATCGATGCTAGCAATGAAGTTATGGAAAGAAGGGGTTTTGGTTTTAAAATTCTCAAGTTTATGATGTTGCCGAGAAAGTTGAGTTTCTCTAGCATGAAGTATTTCAAAAATAGATTCATCACTAGGCAAGGTGGGAAGAGGACCATAATACTCAACATCTACTTCAAGATATAGAATTTGATTACCATGGTGATCATACTCAGAATGTATCTGATGGACATCAGTTGCCTTGGAATCTAGTGTAATATCAAGAGTGGGAGAAGTAGATGGATCAGAAGGGATTGATGTGTCATTAGTTTTGGTGACAGGTGAAGGATCAGATGCCATGATGGGATCTATAGGTGGTAAAGAAGATGTAAGAGTTTTTGAAGGATTGGAAGGGATAATTTGCTCTACCACCCAAGGAGTATCAATAAGTGGAGAATTGGTAGGAGGCACATAGCCTTTAGGATCTAAGTCATGATCTGTAGAAATAGTATGGACTTTCTGGTTAAAAGTATGTATTTGAACTAATTTTTTTGATAATGTTGAACATCCAAGTCTTGAGATTAAGCTTGGGCCATTATATAATTATCATCATATGTTGGAGAAATTATACATGTTTGAGATTTAAGAGCAGTTTCAGATGGTTACATCCTAATATTACTGAATACATGGAGACATGATGAGAGGATCTTGAAATAATTTGGCCACTCCAAATTCATTTCAAGTGAAGGCATATTTAGGTAAAAAAGGATCTTGAACATTACATTGAACGTGAAAATCATTAATCTCATCAATGAGAGGAATAGTACGGTTTCTAGATAACAAAGGAGGAAGCCATTTTGAAATGTAGGGAAGTAACTTGGTAGTATTGCAAGTGTGTTTCAAATCATTAAGTTCATCATCATCTGAATCATCAAGATTAATTTGTTAATCATGATTGATGTTGATGAACTCAAGTAAATGAGCACTATTGATCTTATGAATGGTAAGAATATGATACTGATAATTGGGATTAGAAAGTTGAATATTCCATGGGTTGGGATCAGCTTCATACTTATATCGCTTTCCATTATCTAAGGATTTAATGTATTGGCTACCAGAAGAAGTAATAGCCCTCATTTTATGAGTCCATGAGTGACCTAGGAGTATGTTATAAGATAATGGTAAATCAAGGACCATAAGCTTAGTTCTAACGGTCTTAGGTCTAATGGTTAATGGAATCCAAAAACAACCAAGTGGATTTTGATTAGTCTTATCAAAACCATGACAAATAAGATGGGTTTGCTTGAGATGATCCTTGTTATAACCAAGTTTTTGGATTAGCCATAAAGATGTTACATTAATACCAGAGTCTTCATCAAATATAAATTTATGAATAAGGGTAGTATTAATGGCTATTTTAATGAAAAGTGGCAGATAATCAACACAAAAAAAAATTTCATCATTGATCATGCCCTCCTCAAGAAATTTGATAGAAGGTTTCAAGTAAGGACACATAGTTTCAATGGTATGCACATTGGTAAGTTGAGGTTCAATAAAAGGTGGTTCTTTATCGATAGAGGATGGATCTTCAATTTATTATAGTTGTTGCATAAAGAACTTGTAATGATAGGGTGAAGTACAAACCAACTCCATAAGTGGAATCTTACAAGGCATAGAGTTAAGTTTTTCAAGAAAGTTCCAATGAGATTTAGAAGAACCAACATGAGGTTTATGAGGTAAAGTAGATTTTGAAGGAATAGATGTGGTTGGAGGTTCGGAAGGAGGAAGTGGTTCATATACTTTTGAAGCTAGATTTGTGGTTATAGTATCTTTGAGAAGTTCTTGTAAAGATGGCTTTTTAGGTTTTGTAACAAGATCTTTGTGAACTGGCTTGTGATGATAGTTGACCTTGGCAGTGTTAACATATTGGTAATTGTTATAATATTGATCATAATCAAAATTAATGGAATAAACATCCTTGGTATTTAGTTGTCTATTTGAAAAATATTTTTAGTTATTTGAGGTAGAAGCTTTAGAAACCTGTCATTTTTGAGAAGCAATTGTGTACTCTTGATGATGAAAGTTGATCATGGATTCATGATTAAATGAATCAACAAGCATATAAAAAATAATAAATTTAGTGAGCCCTCTACAAGATTCATGGGACTGACCAATGTTAGCATGGAACCAACAAAATTGATTAGGGTCATACCACGTAGGAGGATTGTTAGGATAGGCGAAATGTTTAGAGGGTGGTAAAAAATGTTTCATTTGCTTCACAAAAAGTGGTGTGTGATAAGATAAAGGGATGCCAGCTTTGGTAACTCAAAGTTTGGTTTATAGAGTGTTATTAGCGATAACATTAGTAGATGTTTAAAAAGATCCTTTTAGAAGTTTAGGATTAAGTTCAAATTGCTTCATGAGAAAGTCTTGACGCTTAGCTTGATCAAGAGCTTCATTAAGTGTTTGGGGAGCAAAAGTTCGAATCTTATATTGAAGATGAGTTAAAGTAATGATAAAGAGTTTGAACAAGTTATCATCAATCATGTTATGGTCGGTTTTATGGGCCAATGATTTTCATTGTTTGATAAAGTCATGAGTTGATTCAATGGGAGATTGCTTAGCATTGATGAAGTGGTTAAGATGATTTTTGGGAAGATCATTGTGTTGAAACGCTTTAACTAAAATATTGACTAACTATTCAAGTTGCCAAATGGAGTGTTGTGGAAGTTGGTTGTACCTTCCCAATACATCATTAATGAAAGTTTTGACTAAGAGTTTAGTTATGGTGAAGGTATTCATTTAGATCCACTCTTTGTAAAGATTGCCAAAGGCTTTGAGAAATGATGTTGGGCTTTTAGTCCCATCATATTTGATAGTTAGAGATATGTTACCAATATCAATAGATATAATGAAGGGAACTAAGGGATAATTTTGAATAGTTTAAAGCATCTTGTTATTCATTATGGGTTGAGGAATAACATTGATTAAAGCATCTCTAAGAGATGGAGGAATAAAATTGGGATTAGCTTGAGGATGGATAGTTAGAGGTTGATTATCCATATTAATCTAATGATGTTGGAGTTGCATCATTTGATTGGTGTTAGAGTTTTTCATTATGTTCATTTGTTATATGACTTGTGCTAGAAGTTGATTTGCATCAATAGGTGGGTTGGTTTTGGTAGGAACACTCTCCTTATTGGTATTAAGGGGAGGGTTATTAGTGGGATTATTAAGTAAACTTGTGTCAATTGATCCCACATTAGTTTGAAGGTTTTGAAGATAAGAAGTATCTTGGTAGGTATAAAAAGAATCAAACCCATCAAATTTATGTTGAGGTGTGATTTGTACCATGTTACAAGTCACAAATGAAAGAGGGGAAGAGGTGACCCAAGAGTGATGGTTCTGTTGAGAGGAAAAGAGAGGGAAAAATGAACATCCCATATAGTATCTAAATGGATTCAAGCTATCCAAAAAGATTTTGATCATGGAATTCATGATGATTGGAGAGAAATGAACAAAATACTAAGAAGGTGAAACAAAGAATTGGGTTGATATACATGAAAAAAAAATGTACAAAGTTGACTGGGTCAACCTATTATAAAAAATAGGGTCTGAAAGATGAGGAATCAGGGATACAAAAGATCGATTGGGTCGACCTAGTTCTGTAACCTAGACAAAAAATAGGTAGGAAAATATATAGAGTCGATAGGGTTGACCTAGTTTTGTATCTTGAGGGGCAGAAAAGAACACTATGTCGATAGGGTCGACTCAGTATTATAGTTTAGGAAAACAATAGTCTATAAGAGACTGTGTCGAGCATAATGATTGTGCACTAAAACTAATTTTTTTTTCAAGTACTTTTGAAAGCAAGAAATGAAAAGAAACACACAATCAATTGGGTCAATGAGTTGATCTAATTGAGGCATGCAACATAAAACCTTGCATCAACACTAGGTAATGCAAGTTTTTGCAATACATCATACAATAGAGCAAAGAGCAAACAATCCACTTGAAAAGTAAAAGCTAACTAAATGATCAAATTGAATGTTGTTAGATTATTAAAGTATAATTTTAGATGTGATAGGAAGTTGGTTTTAAGCAATGAACTAGAAAACAATCTAAGGATGGTTTCAGGACATTTAGGCTGGAATAAATCTATGTTGGCAATGGTATTGGCTTGGTATTGAAGCCTACCCCCTCATTTTACACATCACAGTGATAAGGGGGTTGAGTGTTTAACCAATATATATCATGAACCATGTGTTTATACTTGGCTAGAAAACAAAGTTGGCTTCCCCCTTGGTGATGAAATCCAAGTAGATAGGCCTTGGGTAGACAATTGTTAAAATATGTTTTAAGATTTTGTGATTTGATAGTGTGTGCATAAAAAAGAAAATAGTGCAACTAAATGGTACATTGAAAAACCACATAATTAGACTATGTGATCTATTCTAAGCATGCAAGCAAAAAAAATGAAAGTGTGAGCTAATTACTAGCATATGAGTGTTAATTTTAACTTTAAAACATAGTATAATGTTATTTAAAATGACAGTGTATGCAGAGATTACATAACATTGACACATTGTCGCTACTATATTGTATAAGTAAGGGTATAAAAAAGAACTACGTCAATAATGTCAATCGAGTTTTCCATATAGAATACAAAATATAGAACTACATCGAAGGTAATTTTAAAGAGTACAAACTGTGAAAAATAGAACTATAATGAATAATAGAAATGATAGAGAGGGATAGAAAGGAACCTGGGTGGGTTAGAGGATATAGAAGAAAATGAGATTATTGTTGAAGTACCTTGATTTATACTTGTAAATTATACTAATTGGGTCAACTTAGCTATGCATTTCTCTATTTTATGAAACCTATAAAGTGTATTGTGTTGACAGAGTCAACCTAGTATGTTTTTTGAAAATCTAGAAATATACAAAGTCGATAAAGTTGACTGAGTAGCCTGAATTGGATGTCTGAAAGTGTAGCTTGTTGATAGGGTCAACCTATTAGCCTATACCTGATGAAAAAATTATACAAATAGAATAGAGTTGTATTGATGCGACTGTGTTAAACTTGCACACAAAAGTTAGAACTATATTGATACTATTGATCCGGTATTATAAATATATAAAAATAAAATGATAACATAATGAAAAATGTGAATTAAAACTTGTAAGGGTTAGGTTCACATTAGGTTCACATTAGGTTCACCATAATGTATAAAATTAGAAATACATCATGTCTATAAATCAATCTTAATTCAGAGAAGATAGATCATACCATACATTTCTGATTGGAGATACATTAGATAATAGGGAACATGACCAATATGGTGATTCACTAGACTTGATTAGGGGACCTCTTATCATAATATACGATGGTAGGGAAGGTTTCAAATCCTCAATTCAAGCACAATCACGCAATAACCCTAAGGGAATCCTATGTTTTGATATTTCACTGAACTAATAATAAGTAAAGCAAAAAAACCTAATCTAGTGCTCACCAAAGCTTGTGGCACAATATGAGAGGTTAGTAAATAAACAAAACATGCATAAGAGAATATCACTTAAGCTATGTATGAACAAGACCCTAATACATGAAATAAAAAGAGTAATATTATTCTAAGCCAATACTTATGCTACTTTTATCTACTAAAGATAGGAGCAAATTTAGAGAATACTTAGTTGAATGATGAACTCGTTGAGATTCAATCTCTCCCTTGGCCAAAGGGGCTTCACAAGAGGTTTTTATGGTTTCTAAGGATCACTAAAAAATACCAAATCATCCAAGACTTTTCCATAAGACTAGATTCTCTAAGTAAAAACCTTAATGTAATATTCCTCAAGTAGAATAGTGGAAGATCAAATTGTAAATAAATATAAGAGAATAACTCTTGATCAATTTTATAATAATGAAAAAATGATCTTGTATATATAGGCGTATTTAACCCTGAGTTTTTCCAAAATTTTTGGCCAATAGGGTCGACCCAATCAACTTAGTACAATTAAAGACAAAAATTCACTAGGTCATGGACTAGGTTGGTGAAGAGTTGACCTAGACCCTAAGTGAATTTTACCCAAAATTATATAGGGTCGACCCAATCGACCTAATACAATTGACTATCAAAAAGGGGCATAAGGTGAGAAAAATAAGGATGTAAAGTAGGAAAAGACTAGAGAAGTATGCAAATAAGGAGTAATAACTTAGGGGAATGGTTTTAAGATCTAGTTGGATTGATAATAGGTGGCAATAAGGGACAACAATCTTGCGAAGCACCAATGGTCTGCCCACCCCTTTCCTTATGCACCCTTTAAAGCATGCACTCAAAGAAATTGAGTCTCGATGGAGTCCTAAAAGATGTAAATCATCAATATTTGATATATATATATATATATATATATATATATATACTACCTTGTATCAACAACTTGTTGGCAGTCTCATCTACTTACACATATTAGACCTAAACTTTCATATATTGTAGGCATGGTGTCTAGATTTATGAAGGAGCCTCATGAGCTGAATTCAAAAGTAGTTAAGAGGATTCTCCACTATATTAAGGGTACACATAAATATGGGATTCATTATAGAGTTGGAATTGATATTGAGTTGGTTGGGTACATAGACTCATATTGGGCTAGTGATCTTGAACATTTCAAGTCTACTTTAGGTTCTAATTTTTCTTTTGGTTTATGTTCAATTAGTTAGTCAAGTAAGAAGAAGAATGATATTGATTTGTCATCTACTGAGATAAAATATATAAGAGATGTTAATGATACTATTGAGGTTATTTGGCTTCAAAATATTCTCAAAGAGTTTGGTATTCAGTTCAAGTGACCCACAATCATCTTCTGAAATAATAAGAGTACTAGTTAGATTTGTAAGAATTTAGTTTAGCATCAACAAACCAAGTAGAAATATTTACATGCATTTTATTAGGGAGTTCATTCATGCACAAGTCATCAATATCAAATATTTTAAAACCTTGGAGTAGATTACTGACATCTTCATCAAATCCTTCATTGAGAGTAATTATCTTCACTTGCAGGCTCTTCTTGGGGTGCAAGATGCATCAACATCATCTTCGACAAGGGCCATCAAGTCATTTAATTCTTCTCTCTCTTTTTTTTTAGGGACGGGGAGATTTTTTCCTATGGGTTTTAATATTTTATCCACTTTATGAGAGTTGCATTATACTTGGGTACCTCATCAGGCCAAGTTATCGAGACTTATTTATTATATCCACCTAAGCTATGCTTAAGGGGGTATTAGGGTAGGATATTTTTTTCATATTTATTTATTATGGATTATTCCTACACATCGATTATTCCTATACTTGATAAGTTAGCTTGATTAAGTGTACTTAGTCACAAAGAGCTACACTTGACCACTATTATTATTAATAGGAGCTATTCTTTGACCAACTATTCTGGGTATAAGTGTTACATTCCATTCCTGGGTATTTGATCACTTTTCATGGAGGAGTTACACATTCACTGTCATATTTTTACATATTTATTTTATGAACTATTTTAGTTGAGTGTTTTGGATGGATTGATAATAGATTTGAATTATTCTCCTTTCGATTTACTCATATATTGTATGCAATTGTTTGACTCTTATTTGAATTGGTGCATTCAATTGATATAGTGACCTTAGTGAACATTACGATAGAATCTTAGTAAAAAAGTAATGATCTTGGAAGTAATGTCATACAATGCAATGTAATTTTCATAATATGTCATTCATAAGGCCCAAGAGACCACATATAATGGACATGTACATGTCACATAACACACAAGGCCAAGAGCCACACACAAATGACATATGTTGTCATACAAGCAAGAATTTAAACATTCAAGTCTAAGGGCCACATACATAATAAGAAAGCAAGTATAACCTATCATGTACGAAAGTAAGAATGCAAATCAAAGCATGTAGCAAATGAGACTAGAATATCTTAATCATATGTATGAATGTGAATGTGAGTAAGTACCATATTTCATGTAATATATATGTAAATTATGATTGTGTAGTAAAAAATTTATATGATATGTAGCTCAACATGGTAAAGAGGTTATGGATAAAGACAACATGTTAAAATATTCACAGAGAATGAAGAGAGATGCTCCCAACTTATCAAGGTTGTTGGATAATAAGAGAAGCCCAACATCAAATAATCATTTGAAATCATGTCGTGTATCACTCTTAAGTACCTAGTGAGAAATATTGTGTATTGAAATATGAGATACACTATTTACTTAACATAAATTAAAAAATCATATGAAAATAAGTAAGATATCAACATGAAAAAAATGTTTTTAGGTCCAAATTTTGAATTTTTTAACATATTTTGAATTTTTGAAAATATATGAATGTTTTTAGAAATTTTGACAATATTTGAATGCTAAAAGATATATAAAAAGAGGTGCTAAAAAAATAGAGAAAGTAAGAAGGATTCGAGCAATCTGTGAAAATGTATAATATGATAAGAAGAAAGGTAATCCATGTGCCCCCCCATGTATATGCACAAATTTGAATCATAAAAATGTAGTGTGAAATGATTAAGATATATGGGATGCACATGATCCTCAAATGGAGAAGAGGCTACATGTTCTCTTGTTAAAAAAAATTAGCATATGAGATCATGTAAGTGTCATAAGGTGTAAGATATGCAATAACAAGGAAGTGGAGTGCCATAGAGATAAGTGTTATAGATTGTTAAAATTAGATTGAAAATCAAAAGAATACGTACCTGAAGTGAAAAGTAAAATCAAGGACTAGTTGGATGCATGATTAAGGTGTAGAAGAATTAGCAATGAGATAAAATAAAGTAACCTATGTACAAGGAAAATGCAAGTAGCTAACCAATGATTTCATTGATGAGAATGCTTGCATAATGTTGGAATATTGTCATTGATGTCAAATGAATTATAATTGATGTCAACGAAATTGCCAATGAAAATGTCAACAAAATTATTAACGATTATGTCAACAAAATTGCCAATGGAAATGCAATAAAATTGCCAACAAAAACGTCAATGAAATTGTCAACAGACACATATTTTGGTGAAAAGGTGCCTCTTTGTTGGGATGCCCCATTTGTAAAGAAAAATTTAAGGTACATAAGGTGGATATAAGGTTGAGAAATATATGGAATTAATTCTTTCTATTATTTAAGCATAAGTAAATTTTTGTGGAGAGGAAGAGGATATTGAATTTACCATCATTCATTGATGACGCAATACTAGTAAGGTGGAAGATTGTTTTAGTAGAGTTAAGTGCCTCAGAAAGAAGAGACTGGTGTATCTTTCTAAGTTGGTACGTAGCAGTGGGGATTGGTGTCTCCAGTAGGTTGGTACCTACAAATTGTTTAGTAGTGGAGATTGATGTCTCCAGTAAGTTGGTGCCTACAAATTGTTTAGAAACGAGGATTGGTGTCTCTAGTAGGTTGGTGCCTAAAAATTTTGTAAGAAGAATTTTATTTATGGAAGGATTTGGATAGTAGATCCAAGCAGTCTTTTTTTCCATGGTTTTCTCTTGAAAGGGTTTACACGTAAATTTTATGTTCTTGTGTTCTTAATTGTTGATGTTATGTGATTGATATTATTATGATTATCAATTCAAAAAAGTATAATATAAGTGCATGTTCAACATTTGGTATTAGAGACAGTTCTTTCAGATATAATCTAACTGCTAGAAGATAGATCTCAAGAGCACACATGGCCTGTCAAGAAGGATTATCCTCAAACAGGGCTTTATTTTTCAATGGAATGAACTATGCATTATAGATCATAAGGATGTGCACTTACCTAATGGATCTTAGCTTTGATATTTGACAATCAGTTGTGAGTGAATATATAGCTCCATCATCTCCACCAATATATCCAGTAGAAAAGCAGATGAGTGAAAAAATGTAAAATCTATGAATGCAATTTTGTGTGGTCTATCAGAATTAGAGTTTGTCAAAGTAATGTACTGTTAATTGACAAAAGAGGTTTGGGATAAACTAAAAAACATCTATGAAGGATATAACAAGGTAAATAAAGTTAATATTCAAACACATAGAAGATAATTCAAAAGCTTAAAAATGAAGGACAAAGAAAACATTGTAGCCTATCTGCTTCGTGTGGATGAAATTATAAATACCATCAAAAGACTTTGTGAAAAAGTTGAAGAGCTAATGATAATGCAAAAGGTGCTAAGGTCAGTTCCCTAAAGATTTTATGCAAAAGTTTCAACCATTGAGGAAATAAAGGACTTAGATAAACTATGGATGAATTACATGGTATCCTCACAACATATGAAATGAGGACCAAAAAGGAGAAATCATTTAAATGAGAGGTAGCCTTCAAATCTTCAAAGAAATTTAAGAATAAAGAGCCTGAGCCAAGTGATAATTTCAATATTGAATCAAATGA
Source organism: Torreya grandis (assembly GCA_037957365.1). Lineage (NCBI taxonomy): Eukaryota > Viridiplantae > Streptophyta > Pinopsida > Cupressales > Taxaceae > Torreya > Torreya grandis. Next base: position 1,613,288 of record JARHVA010001816.1, read on the forward strand.
AGAAGAATCTCATTTTATGAGGAAGTTGAAGAAAGGATGTGACAAGTACAAAGGTAAGTTACCTTTTAAATGCTTTAATTGTAGAAAGGTAAGATATTTTGTAGCCAGATGCCCATATGCAGAAAATGAAACTAGTGATGAGGAAGAAGAGCATAATATAAAGAAAGGCCAAAAACAAGGCAAACTAGAGAAAAATAAGAGATTTTACAAGCACAAAAAAAGCCTCTATTCCACAGAGAAAAGTAGTTCATTTGAAGAGAGTTTTTCCATTAGTGATAGAGAAGAGATCTTATTCATGGCAACAAAAATAAAAGATGATATCTTGAAAAGTGAAGACAAATAAAAAGATGAAAAGGAGTCAGAAGGGGAAGAGAATGCCAAAATAGATGGAGAAGTAGATTTGGAAGAAGAACTCATTTTGCCCTAAGTGAAATAAAGAAACTTAAGAACTTGAAACAAAAATTATAGATCTAAGAGGACTGTGAATCTAAGGCAAAAATGTCACAAAGTCTTGAAGAATCAGAAAATATGATCATCAAACTCAAGATTCAATTTCAAGAAGAAAAAGGATTTAAGAGGAGGTGAGAATCCAAATAAATAAAAAGGAAGAAAATTATGAGAGGCTAGAGTCTGAAATTATTTCCTTGAGGAAGGAACTAGAGATAAAAACCTCTAAGTTAAAAAAGGCCTTAAATTTGAGAAGAATACTAAGATCTTAAATGATATCATAAATGGGCAAAGGTCACCATTTATAAAGACTAGTCTTGGATATAAAGAAAATCAGATGGCCAACAAAGAAGATCACAAAGAGCCACCAAAGAAGGCAAATGAGGAAAAGACAAAGAGCTATGTAGTTGTTCTCAAAAGTCCTATCAGCAAGAAGAAAGAAAATCAAGTCCCATAGAAAAAAACACTCCTCCAAAAGATAACAAAGACAAATTCAAAAAATCATTTCCTCCAAGGTAGGCACACATGACCAGGTTTTAAAACTCTTTATTTGGGTATTGCTCTTCGTGTAATCACTTTGGTCATAAAGAAATAAACTGTAGGACTCATAAATGACATTTTGGTTATAAAAAGAATAAAAGTCCTTATTGGTTCTCAAGTAGGAGCTATAATTCATTTTCTCCTTTAGTAGATTACAATGTCATATGGTACAAGTGAAACAACTATGGATATACATCTTGCTTATACAAAAGTGGTTTTATGAAACTTCCTAGGCAAAATAAGAAAGTGGAAGCCATGAGTAAACAAAAGGAAGAAAATTCAAAAGTATGGAAAAAGTAGAAGGAACAAGAAAAGAAGGAGAGACCTATGCTTGTGCAAATTGCATTTCATGGACAAGAGGTATCACTAAGCTCATAAGAATAAGTATGAACACAAGGGGAGCTAATCATTGCATTATTTTCTAGCTTTGGTGAAAAGGCAACTTAAAGGATGAAGTCTCATAGAATATTAGAGAGAGAGAGAAGATATGGTTGGAGAGAATAATGACAAAGATGATTAGGACAAAGTCAATATTCCAAGACAAGAAAATAAAGAAAACTTGGAGAGACTTGGATGTCTATTGAATAACCACTTTTACAAGATGTGGTTAAAATGCATGATCGATTGTTTGATCTACTAATCTTGTGACATGTTTTAAAATGCTCTGATCTTAGATAATGAGAGTTTGCATGCCTTTATTCTTGTATTTGAAGCTGGAAAAAAGTTTATTGAAGGACCTAGATATTCATTACTTGCAATATTGGACGATAACATATTATCAGACCATTTGTTGCATTTGTGTTTGGCTCACCAAAAGCTTTCACAATCACTCTTTAGGAGGGTTTTTAAAAAGATTTAAATAAGGTGTTTACAAAGTATGACTTCTTGCTACTATTTATTGACCAAATGAATGAGCTCTTAAAACTGTTAAAAATAATGAATCTTTGAATGTACACATTATGGTTGAAAAATATCCAAGTAATAAGACTTAAACATAAAGAGAAGCAATTTGCCTTAAGAATCGAGGGAAGTGGAAAAAAGAGTTACCACTTGAGCAATTAGAGATAATCCATATGGATGTAGATGATGTAAAAAAGCCTCGATTTGATCAAATTCAAAGAGATCAAATGAGAAAAGAAGTACTTATGCAAAATGATAGAGAAGAGCAGAAAGACAATCATTTAATTGTGGTGATGTTGAAGAAGATGACATGGATGTTTCCCATGATTTATTTGTGGATGGAAGTATAATGAACATCCCTTTGCCATTGATGTTAAAGGGGGAGAATTAATGAAAGGAGGAGAAAAAGAGGATAAGTACATCAAGGGGGAGTTTCTCTACAATTTTTTCATAAATGATAAAGGGGGAGATCGTTTGAATATTGTCATTGATGTCAAAGGAGTTGTAATTAATGTCAAGGGAATTGCCAACATAAATTTCAATATAAATGTCATTGAAATTACCAACAAAAATGTTAATGAAAATGTCAATAGACACATATTTTGGTAAAAATATGCCTCTTTGATGGGACTCCCCCTTTATGAAGAGCCTTTGAAGGCTACATAAGGAAGATAGAAGGTTGAGAAAGATATGGAATTAATTATTTCTATCATTCAAGCATAAACATATTTTTATGGAGAAGAAGAAGAGGAGATTAAATTTGCTATCATTCATCGATGAAGCAACAATCGTAAGGTGGAAGATTATTTTATTAGACACTAGTGCCTCAAAATGAAGATATTGGTGTCTCTTTCTAAGTTGGTGCTTAGCAGTGGGATTGGTGTCTCCAATAGCTTGGTCCCTATAAATTGTTTAGAAATGGGGATTGGTGTTTATAATAGGTTGGTGCCTACAAATTGTTTAGCGATAGGGATTGGTGTCTCTAATAGGTTAGTTCTTATAAATTTTGTAAGAATTTTTTTATTTGTGGATGGATTTGGATAGTAGATCCAATCAGTCCTTTTCTCCATGGTTTTCTCCATAAAGGGTTTCCACATAAATCTTGTGTTCTTCTTATGTTCTTAATTATTGATGTTGTGTGATTTATATTATTATGATTATCAATTTGAAAATTAAAAGTTTACCTTATAATGATTTACCCCCACTCAGTATAACCGTGTGCTCAACACATAACCCATGGCATGATATGGAGTGACTTTTTGTGATGAAGTATCAATTATGGGTACCTATGACTTTGAATAAGAGCCATATGTTATAATATAACCCTATGAATTGCTACTCATAATCTCATATAAACCTATAATCTCATATTTAGGAGATGTAACAAGTTTTACCTGTACCTATGGTGGAGTTCCTTGAATTGCCTATTTTTCCTTAGGAGATAAAGACATGTTTTTATGTACCATGCCTTGTGAGACAAACTAAATATGTTCACGTGTAACTATATCATGCTCATATGTAAATGAATAAATTTATTATGTAATATGATAATGTTTATTAGATAATGAAACTTTAATGTGCTTTGGAAGATGTAGATAATTTCTTGATTAGTTCTATAAACTATTTCATTACCATGTTGCTCAATAACTATACTAGGTAATTACTCTATAGAATAAGTGAATATTCTTTATTCCAAAGGATATTTATATTATATTACTTGTATTTTGATCACTTGGTTATTATGCATGTATTTGAGACATTTATGCTTTATAGAAGATACTGCCCTAATATTTTGTATCCAAGGGCATCTTAATAGTATATAACATATTGGTGTGCTTGGTAGAACTAGGAATGGAGTAAGCACTATGATAAGGTCTACTTGTAAAGGAAGAACTATATTCCCAAGAGTATCTTGTGTATGCCCATAAATTATTTTAAAACTCTAATTATTCTGTAAATTTTATTCTAAGTAACTAAGAGAATTAAGGAGTGTTATGGTGCTTGTATTTTCACTTGATCCATTGTCTATCATGTCACTATGGATAGATTGCTTGCTAACATATGCTTGAATAAAAGGTGCATGTCTATCTGAATCATCATCAATAACTTCACTATCATAAAATGTGATCATAGGTTGTGATGCTTGTTTACTTGTAACTGTACTAATAATGCTACCAATTGGATGTCCATATGTAGAAAGAGAATGATGAGCACTGTATGCATAATGTACTTCAAAATTATTATTTTTAGGTGCTTTATAATTTATAAAAGGATCCTTGTAAATTTTTATATTTGCATTATCATTTATGTGTGGCTTATCCTCATCTATAAGTGTACCAATATCTATGATGTTATCATCAATGAGATCTTGAATCTTATGCCTAAGCTTGAAACATTCATTTTTAGAATGCCCAAATATATCTATGATAGTCAATATAAATTTCCATCATTTTTTTTGTATTTTGGTCTATAAATATCTATATCCATTAGTGGAGGAAGAGTGATTACATGACATTTGACGAGATTTTGTTACAAAAAGATGGAGGTGATGGCAACTTTGAAAATTTCCACCTTGGCCAAGCTTGTAATTGAAGCTTTTAAGGTGGTTGTGACATAACATTAATTGTAAATTTTGCTTCATTATTTATTTTAGTACAGTTATTATTATAATTTGGCTTGCTTTGAAACTTGACATTTTAAGTAGAAGGAACATTTAAAACATAAATTAATTTATCTAAAGTAACTTGACCTCACACTTTTTGACTATATGGTATAGTTCATCAAATGATTTAAACTAATCAAATATAATGGACTCTTTGAATAGGAGAGATAAAACTTTGTGTAAAATATCTTGAAGCTCATTATCAACCATTTGATTTGTCATTTTGGCAAGCATAGTCTTGTACTTTAACAAATATTCACTGATTATTTTTGTAATAGTCAAAATTTGGAACTTTAAACTAAGAAAATAATTGATTATAATCGACTTCTTATTCTAAACTTGTCATAAAACCTTAGATGGAGATTTAAAAAAGAAAAACACAATAATACCTTCACCTTACCAACTAATAAAGATCTCTTCTTGGCTAATTTGGATTTGCTCTTGAAAATTGATATGTGGTTGCTCAATTGTAATCTCTAATGCAAAGGAAATTCAACATCGTAATGGTAGGTGATGTTGATTCTCAAGAGGATGTATATTTTTTTTGCTAAAATTTCAATAGCTTAATGATGGATGATCCAAAATGGAGGAGATAAATTATTTTTATATATTTCTTAGACACAGAATGGATAGTCAAATTTAATTTGGAATTATTAAATAATTTGATTTTTGGATGGTTACATTCGAGTCCTTGTCTAAGTGAGGAAGGGAAATTATTCAAGTGGTTGATAAATTTGAGGAATTTAATTGGGTAGTTAGATGAGTCAGTCAAATAAATTAATGGATTTGGTTGCATGTTTGTAGGATGGTTGAAATATTCCATGAATGAGTTAAGGTAGTTGGATGACTCACCAATTTAGCTAAATTTTTTAAGCTATTGGATGGTGAATCAACACTTGTTTGAGAGAACTGGAAAAATAATTAGATGACTTGAAATTTATATTTTTAATTATTTTTATTTATTTATTCATGGAATTAGGTGTGCATGATTAATTATAAATGAATGAGTTAATTACATTGATTAATAAACTATTTGAATTTGGGAGAAAATTATGTTAGTGGACTAGGATGATGATTCAAATTTTGGATGAGAGTTGAGTTAGTGAAGAACAATAGTCAATTTTGTCAATATTTATCAAATTTAATTATGACACTAATGTTGCATAATTTAGGTGTCTACATTTTCCCATCTTTGAAATGGGGTTTTGACTAAAAGAAGCAATTCTTTTTCAAAGAATAAAGAAAAGTAGAGTGGAGACAAAATTTAGAAAGATTTTTGTACTAACTTAAGAAAGTGATTAGGTCATTATATTACCATTCAAAAGGTTGTGCAAGGAGATAGGATGCTAAATAGTGTTTGAAATAAGGAATAAAAACATTTGTGGTCGTAGAGAAATAAATTGAAGAGGGTCTTTTAGATAAGCAAAATGATAAATCTTGATCAAATGTTTACAAGTGGTGAGTGATTATGATTGGAAAAATATATGTTTCCCATAGCAAAGATATATGTACACAAGCAAATTAGGAAAGAAATATCCAAATTACAAGCTACATGCTTTGGATTTGCTTGAAGTAATGATATATGCAAGAACATAAATTTGGGAACAAGATATCCTGATTAAGTGGTGGGATTAGATTAGGAATAATATGATCCCATTGACATGTATAAAAATGATTTGATTAATATGCAAGTAAAAAAATAAAGTAGGTAAATCTGAGATAGTGGATATGTATGTAGGGGTTAAATTGATTGTATAGACTTAAAAATGGATGAAACACATGATTGCATGTAATTTTTTTGGGTGGGAGGGGTAAATAAATAGGAGGTAGAGGTAAATAATAATTCATTTTTCTGTTTTACACTTAGGATTTGGATTTTTACTCTATATTTGTAGAAGCGAGTGAGAGAAAATGGACTGTATCACTGCTGATCAACATTGCAATGAGCAAGTGAGGGTGCATTAGAGACCACATCAATAACCTTTAGTAAGTCATATTTTAATTGGTGAAATTTGAATTTATGGGTCATAAATACGAAATTTAGTTAAAAATATTTCACTACTATTCAAGCACTATTTTCATCATTGAAAATGGTGAAATCATCTAGTTAAATAGTGAAATTGTTTAGTCAACAATGGTTTTATGCATCGGTACTGAATTAGCTATGCTAGTGGATAATTTTTATCATACATTATATAATTATTCATTATGTTGGTGAATTCATATTATATGGTAGTGAATTCAACATATCTGGTAGTGAATTCATCTTGTGGTGGTAGATTCATCTGGGTGGTAGTGAATTTGTATTGTATGATAGCAAATTTGTTAATGTTGTAGTGAATTCATGTTTTATGATAGTGAATTCATTAGTTTGGGGATGAATTTGAGTGTTAGTACAATGTTTAAGGGGTAAGTGAGGGTTTTGAGTTATTTGTGGTTTTGTTGATGAATTGAAGGAAAAAAGGGTGAGTATTGGTGGTTTTGTGAGTAAATAATAGACTAAACATGCAAAATTGGTTTTTTAGGAGAGATTACTAATTTTAATTTACCATGGGAGACATTCAATAGTGTTATAGTCAATGATCTAGTTTACAAATTATGAGTTTGGGGTACTAGACGTAGTGGGGTTGTCATATATACCATATATGTTAGAGATCTATGTTGATAGATCTCTATTGAGTACATTGTTAGAGAGGTGGCACTCAAAGATAAGTACTTTTCATTTGCCTATAAGTAATTTTATAATTACTTTAGAAATGTATGGAAGATTTGGTGTATCTTAATACGAGGTACGATGGTGTATTTGAGGGAGATGACATAGGAAGTGTCATTGGCAATACTATTTGATGATAATATTATTCCTATGATTTGACTAGGGATAGATTTGGATGCTTGTATGGCATTGGAAGAGATGGAATATTTGAAACTAGTGTTGTTGGATCTTGTTATCAACATATTGCTTCTAAATAAGGGTGGGATATTGTTTCTAGCAAGGTTGGCTGATGTGGTTGGGGATATGATTAAGTTTTCCATACATTTTTCATGGGGCCATGTATGTTGGCATATTCATATAGAGATTTTCATGCAGTGGCATATAAGGATGGCGCCATCATGACCAATGTGATCAACATATAATGAGGCATTGATTGATAGTCTATGATAGGATATTATCATTAGAGATGTGGAGATAACTGGCTTATAGGTGATGACAGATGATGAGATAATCAATTAACCTCGAGTTCAATCATGATTGTGATATTTTAGGGTGAGGTATATCTACTAACTATCAAGTTAGAAAGGTGAGATGGGACTAGATTTACTATTGACGTAGAGACACAGATTGAGTAGGGTGTAGTAACATGGGATTTACAAAGATACGATAAGAGTGGGATGCATTACAAATAAAGAGGGATATAGTGAGAGATTTTTTGACTACATATGAACTTATAAAGGCTTTATTATATGTCATGCATGCCATGGAGTAGGATTCCTACTATAGTTATTATATGAGTAGGTAGTACCGACTGATTAGAAAACACCCTCTTTTATGGAGTATTTAAGTAGGAGATTAGGGGCATAAACTAGGAAAACATGGAAGACAACATCACAATGGTTGTAGGACAAACTTCACAATGTGTTATGGGTCTATCAAGGAGCACATCAGAGAGAATACTACAGAGATCAGGTTTAAAAAGTCCTAACAACCAAAACATAAATATAAAGAGAGAAAGGGAAACCATGCTTGATAGATTGATAAAGTTAAAAAAAATGATATTTGGCACCATTTATATTAATTTAAATACAAACATATTGAAAATTCATGCTGATAACCTACACAAACCTAGGGCCAAAACCATAATATTCTTCCACATTAATTCAGAATTTCAGATAACAATTGTGTGTTAATACTATCTTTGTAAATATATGCTGACAGATTTAAAAGCTTAAAATTTATATTTTAAGTTCATGATAGAATTAATTGCATTTTCAAATATCATTAACTTATCCTAGTGTACCCAAGAATATCCAAAAACATTAGTTTAAGTGAGGGTCTAAGCTCCTCCAAAAAAATTAAATTCAAATATTACACCTATCATCCTTAATGATTTGGATAAATTGTATGGGTAAATCATATTCACTAAACCAATTAGAATTATCCTAAATTTTAGTCCCCATATTCATAAACTAGTATGTAAATTTGTTACCCTCCGTTAGAATATGTGTAATTGAAGTTTGTGCAAGTGAGTGTGACATGCAGTATAATAAATAACAAATTGTTTTCCACAAGACATTCAAAATATAGTGTTCATGCCTTAAGATGTTATTTATCTTAAAAACAATAAATCTCACTAATATCCCTAGTTTCTTTGGGTTTTAATATCTTGATCTAAAACCATAAGTCATTTCTATTTCTAAAAATATGTTAAACCCTAGTGCGCTCTTAATGACTCAAAAGTTATACATATTTTCTAGATGTCGTAAATGCTTATGTTGTTTCCTCTACCATTCTTCCTCAAATCACTTCCTCCATCCTAATTATCCCTTACTTAGTGGATGTATGGGATCTACCATTGAGGTATTGTAATGACTTTAGGGAGCAAGATGTTGTATACAAACTATTTGAACCTCTTTAAGTGAGATTTAAATGGTTATATATATATATATATATATATATATATATATATATATATATATATATATATATATATATATATATATATATATATATATATATATATATATATATATATATATATATATATATATATATATATATCATGCCTAAAAACTATGATTGGTTTATATAATACCTTGTGTTGGTTAATAATAACCAATAAAAAAAATTCATAACCTGTAACCAATAAAAAAAATTCATAACCCGTGTTAACACTTTGTAGTCTTGATAATTCTTTACTCAAATAATAGCCTACATAAAATATTATAAAATCATGAAAGAAAGTATAATATGGAATTAAGATAATATATTTTTGGGTTACTTTTTGGCCCAAGGGTTATCCAATAATGTAATTTGGTTTTCAATATATAATTTGTCTATAAATGAAAAATTCTAGACCAACCAATGTTTGAATTTAAGAAAGAATGTTAGTTTGAAATTTTATTAATTTAGAAACATTGCAATTATTTACACACCTACAATATTTGAAAGATCATGTTACAGGTAAGTAGACTTAAGTTTTCATTTACATACCAATAAATGTTATTATTTTTATATCAAACCAAATTATTTGAGGAGGAGTAAGATGATCTTCCTTTAGATTTATAGATTCATTTATTATCTATGAATTACTTTTTTCTTGTTGATTGAAAGAATTATCATTATCAAGAGATGTATTGTCATATGTGGTAACTCTATGCTAAGATGATGACATTGTGGCATAATAGTAACATCATGTGAAGATAATAATGTAGCTGCTAATGTACAATGGAAGAGGAAGGGAGTTCATCCTCATTAGTTGATAAGGGGAAAGAGATATGAATTATATATGTAGTGATTTTATTTCCCATAGGACCATTTAAAGGTCCTTAACCTTAATTAAGTATCCCATACATCCTAATTAATTTCAAGATATTTTTTTAAAAGGTAAGCAATTTCCCTTAACTTAATCAAATGATAACAACTAAATAAGATGTTCAATTATTCTTGGGTAAACAAACAAATTCAAACATTAGGCTTATAAATTGAAGATGAATACTTATTTACCATTCATATATGAAAGCATTATTACACTCATGCACAATCATGTTAAATATCATGAACATTAATGCCCAAGGTGAAGAAAACATTTAGAGTTTCCACTAATTCCTTTTTCTGGCAAATGATCATAAAAGATAATTAATATTCTATGTGGGTTATAAAACCATTGATATCCACACTCAATCATTGCATGGTTAGGATATAAACAATAATATAAACCATTCAACAAATAATCAAACAATAATAAATTATGTGACAATTGGTCAAGTGCCACGTGCCATGGTTATAATTGAATGTAATTGAAAAGAGTGAAAGACAAAAGGAGGAACAATATAAGTTAGTCCCAAGAAAAAATTAAAGTTAAGAGAAGTTATAGATAATAATGGCTTCCAAAGGTAAATAAGTCATGAAGACCCCTATTTAGCTTCATTTGTTGAATTATAATATATTCATACAAGGTGTCATTTATGTACATAGATATGATGAACTATATGATGTAGTGGAGGGCATGATAAATTTTGAATTAGATTATGGTTCTATTTAAGCTCAAATAGACTTTGCATACAACATAATTAGATGATTCAATATGAAATTTGATGAGAGCCTGAATTGAGATCATATGGGTGCAATTCATTTCACAAGGCTTGTTTGGCTTCATTTAATTCAATAATAATGAGTTTAATATGGAGTGAAATGGGATCCCTTATTTCATCTTAGCATTTTTTTTATTAAGTATTTTGTTATCCATTAGGCTAGGCCAACTGGTTAACACTATTCATTTGGTTGAAGTATTGGGTTCAATCCCCTGCTGGCTTGCCTCCCATGCCCCATTAAGGTAAGGCAGGCTAGCCTAAGACATTGCCTAGGATGGAAATAAAGTGCTTAATATATCTACGTACCCTTAGCTAAAGAAAAATAATTTATTCATTTCTAGTGAATTATATATATATATATATATATATATATATATATATATATATATATATATATATATATATATATATATATATATATGATTATCCACCCTCATGCCACCACCAAAATCTTATTTTTTTTCCATCCTAGAAATTTGTGCCCCTTCATGGAAACTGAGATAAACATAAATATTTATCTTTTATCATTATTAAAAGTGAAGTGCCACATCAAAGATGTTATCTATGTAACTGTTACCCTAACCAATGTTCTACACTAGGATCCAAAAGGGATAAAGAGGATATGTGATGATTATGGCCATATTTACATACATAAATATAAGGATCATATGCAAATTATAGAAGACATTTTCTACCTAATGGTTTATAGAGACATAAATGGGAAACCTATGCCTAGGTGAAGATAGGGACCTCAATTAATTACTTATACATTCTTATGTTCCTTCCTACTCCCCATGAATTACACCAATATTATACACATAACACATATAATGGAAATACCACAAATAAAGAAAAATGGTTTCCATAAACTAGCATGTATGCCCTCTTGCATCCCCCTAAACTCTACAATAGATTTGCATGTTGGGAATATCATAATATATGATATAACATCATTATAAACATGTCATGGTTCTAGTACCAATGATGGTATATGTTGTTCCTCATTTTTATTCATCTCTAACTTGACAAGTGGAAAAAGAGGCTCATAATAGTGTGGTAAATTATGATGAGTGATTGACATACACATTATTAGATATGTATCAGGAATAGCATGTAGATATCCATAATGATTATTTGATTAGATATAAGAATAATTGAAAAACCATTACTTGTGGTTAGACATTTTGTGCTTGATGTTTGTTATTACAAGTGATTTTTATGCATCATTATCTGGAAATGAATCATGATAACATGATTTGTCAAATTGTGTAAAAGTTAATTCAAATTAAAATGTATACAAGTTAAAATCAATATATAGTAGATAAATAATTAACTATAAAACATGAATCACTTAAATTAATATGAGCTAAACATATTAATTTAAATTCCTTATATATGCACCCTATATAGACAATAAAGTTATAATTTGTTTCATGGTGATCCCTCCTCTGAGTTATAATCATCAAAAGGAGATATTACTAAAGGAAGGATAAGGATAATTAATTTCACTATGTTAACCTTAAAACACTAACAATCAATGGACTTTCTTTTCATCGTTGTTATGATTAACATAAAGTAGCACTAGACTATTATGTCTTTAATTCAGGTTATCTTCAATGCCTTAATTGATGCCTCTTCTTATACTATAATGTTAGTTGTTTTTATAGTCCATATTTAATTAACACCTTTCAACTTGAGGATGAACTATAAATTAAATTTGACATGTAGATTAAATTTGACTTGTAAATTAAATATGACTTGTAGAGTGACAAACTTGACAAACTTGACAATGAAAATAATTAGCTCGATTTGTCCAATAAATCAAATGAAAACAAAAACTTGGCATTGTAATAAATTAATATTTTGATTTTTTAAGACAAAATTCATAAAATAAAATGTGAATAATAGAACTTAGGCTAAGGCATGTTTGGGTTTCTAAATTCACTTTATGCCTCTATGGAATTAGGTAACCACCATTGGATAACCCTTGAGCTAAAAAGTAACCCAAAAAGATATTATCTTAATTACATATTATACTTTCTTTTATGATTTTATAATATTATATGTAGGTTGATAATCGAGTAAATAATTAACAAGATTACAAAGTGTAAACACGGGCTATGAATTTTATTATTGGTTATTATAGCCAACATAAGGTATTATATAAACAAATCACAATTTTTGGGCATGATACATGGTATGGAAAAATATATATATAACCATTTAAATATCACTTAAATAGGGTCATACACATTTTATACAACATCTTACTCCTTAAATTCATTATAATACCTCGATGGTAGAGCCCATACATCCACTAAGCAAGGGATAACTAGTTTGGAATAAATATCCTGATAATTCAAGGTATTGTTAGCCAATTTTGGCTACCATAGGTGGGCTTGATAAAAAAATTGAATTTTTAAACTAGATATATCTTTATATTAGACCCAAATGATTGTCTTATACAATTTAAACATTTTTAAAGGTATTTTTGAAGAAATTAAAGTAAAGTGTTTTCTTGGTGTTAAGCTTGTTGAAGTCATCTCTAGTGTAAATCCTTGTTATAGGTCTTTCATGTCCAAGTATAAATTTTTTCTAAGATTGGTGAAGTAAAGTAAAGTCAATAAAAATGTTCTTGTATGGATTAACACTTTTTAATTATATTTAAATTAGTTTCAAATGAGAAAAAGCAATTACAAGAGGTTTTCAATACCAAAAAAAGGTAAATTCATCGACTTGTATAGATTTAAAGGGATCATATTTAGGTGGAAATGATTAAAAAAGTGTCTCTTCATCTCACTCAAGTTAAAATAGGTTTGATAAATCTTGCACAAGTACTAATAAATCAAAAAACACATTCATTCTCCCATCGAGCTCTTGACAAGCTCACAATGGCCATTTTTAGATGCTTAATTCATACATAATAGAGAGATTCAATGCCCAAGATATTGGAAAAATATGGGGGTCCTAATGACCTCAAGTTTTCATTCATTATTTAGGAGTTTCATATGATAGGCTTTGTGAACAAATATTAAGAAGGTAGGGTGGTCTATAACCTTACAAAACCCCTACTAGCTTAATTTTCTCCTTGAAATGGTGTTTTGAAGCTTATTGGAAGAATGAATGCTGATGGTAAAGGATATGAAAGGTATATAAAATATTATATATAACCCTTCATCCTCACTTGGCATGTGTGGGCAACCTTGAGGTAAGAAATCTCCATGTAATGCTAGGTTACAGACTTGAATGCAGGTGTTTGAGGCTTAGAAAAGAATGAAACACATTAGGGAGATGAATGTTAGGTTATAAATATTATTTACACCTTCATAAAAATGTAAAAATTTAAATTAAATAACCCTGTAGTAACCCCAAGCATAAATTTAGTGCATGCACAAGCCAAGGGTTAACTTGCAATCTTCAAGAGTGAAACATGCATCATGAATAACACAATAGGTTGATGATGGTTGTCTCAATAATTATTAAGTGGTATAAGTTAAATAAGAACCTAATTGGAATATTAAAAACCTCTAAATTATCTCAAGATGCCAAGAGAACAATTGAAGAAGGTCTACCCTCAATTTATAGTCAAGAGAGACTAAATACGGCTCAACACCATATAGGCAACATCAACATTTGGAGACATTTTTTAGGTATTCAAGAAGATATTAACCTTGTGAATAGGGATGGAAGGTGAATTATGGATTCCAATAGATATAAAAGTTTTATAACCCTATGAATCACTCAAAACTCTTGAAATCAAAACATATTTACAATCATTTCCTAGGAACTTTGTAGATGGACTGTGCATATCAATTTGATGATCAAAAGGGTTAATCAAGCCCACTTGAAAGACCATAAACATGTAAAAAAGATAAAAAACATTATAGGCATGTATAAAATGACAAAAACCCTCAAAATAGTCTCAAGAATGACAATGAACACAAAAAGAGCTTTAAGCCTAATAAACACCTACATGGTAGTTACAGACAGATAAGAAGAAATGCGATATGGTGATGTGGGAGTCATGATAAAGGTTGATAAATTATTTTTAAAGATTATTATTAATATTAATAATATATATATCATATTTTTCAAACCAAAAAGGTACCTGAAATTCCAAAAAAGAGGTAAACCTTTAAGTTTATAGTCATGCTGCCCACAAACACATACATGCCAGTTTAAGAGAATTGGTGAGAGATGTGAGTGGCTATTTGAAATAATGAAATTGATAAGAGTGGAAAATATGTATACAAATAATTTATAATACTAAAGGGTATTTAAAACGTTTTCAATATGACTGAAGGTAATGTAAAGGTTAGAAATCATAGTTAGGCTTGGAAACCTAAATCATCACCTAAAGCTTGAGTGTGTGAAGATGAATAAAACTACAAGTTTGAAGTGTTTTTAGAGTTTCATAGGTAAATTTGATGTTAATATATGGTATATTACATTGTATATATTAAAAAACAATTGAATAATTAGTTTCAAGGTCTAATATTCAAGAAACTTAGATTGTGCACCTACAGGCCTAATTGAGAGTTTTGAGGTCTATCTTGAAAAGTGTGAGGATAATATGCACCTTTGCATTGAGATTGGGTTTTTGATGATAAAAAAAGATATAAAAATTCATAAAAAATGTTTTCACAAAGTTTATAGCCTTGGGATGATTAAAACAAACTCTAAACCAAGCCATTAGGGTTAGATTGGCCTAATTGCCTACAAACCGTCAAAGTGTGAATAACAAGTTGCAAGACCTTTTGGAAGGTAAATATTTATTGGATACAATTAAAAAACATGGTATCAAATTTTTCATAACTATTTAAGTAATTTTAAATGAATAGAATTCATTGTTAAGGTTTTGATCCAAGGAATTCTCTCTCTCGTTCGCACACACAGTCTTAAAAACTCGAGAGGCAGTATTGAATGGCTCAGAACTTCATGTAGGATATGCATGGTGGAAAATGGATATTATAGGAGTTGGGGGTGGGTTGAATATTATTAATCCATGGAATTAGTTTTTTGATCAAGGTTATACAAGCTATGAACAATCATTAACAAAAGGGGGTAGTCCAAACCATTATTTTGCCTTAAGAGGAGCATAAGAAGGCCTAAAATTTTAAACTTGAACTTATAGGAGGATTTGCATGGGACCTGAATCTATTATACATGGAAGCAGGATCCATGTTTAATCAGAACTTGTGGAATTGGTTCAGGGATCAACACCCTTATATTTATGAATCATTGTTAATATGCTAGGCCACTTTAAACCCTCTCTAAACCTTTCTAAGAGCTTGATGGAGATATAATTGCTTATAATGACCTAAAATGATCTTGAATGTCCTAAAAATTAATTTAATGACCTATGCACACCTAATATAACTTGAAATAACCATCACTTGGAATGTGTGAGAGAACTGTATAGATTTTTGGCCTAAAATATTGCCTTTTAGAGCTAGTTTGTAGGGTTTTGAGGCCTATAAGCCTTCCTAACTAGTGGAAGAAGTTTATTAAGACAAAGAAGAGGTATTATGGAATTTCACAGGTCATTTTAGACATCTTCATAATGATAGTACAATTTTCAAGTGGTTAACTAGGCTTGAGAGACTGTAGGTGATCAATCTTGTACCAAGAAGGTTGAATTGTAGGTTTTTGGAAACATGAACAAGTTTGAAACTCTATCCTCATTCTCTCCTAAGATGGAAGGAGCATAGAAGAACCAATGATGATGTGAGAAGACTATAAAAATCCTAATCAATAATTCCAAACATCAAATATGGGCTTGCAACTCATCTTAAGTCAAGAATGGGTAGTTTCACATGAGGCTAATGAGTCATCAAAAAGGTGAAGGGTCATCCCACACCACCCTTGATGAGGGAGAAGGTTACATCAAGTTGACACATATTGAAGGAGTTATAGGGTAAATTTCAATGGCCCATGTAGAAATTAACTTGGGGTTTTTGGTGAATCTCTAAGTACATGTTTTGAAAGTTTGATGAAAGTTAACATATGGTGTTTAAGTGAGAAGGCAAATAGACAAGCGAATCATAATAAAATGTAGAAGCTAGATGGGCATTTCACTGTATATGAAACCTATAAACACTTACTTCATTCCTTTCTTACTACTAAAAGTTGCCATTATGAGTATATAGGTAGATGTCTATTTACATATAACGTGAATAAGCTCATATTGACTTTCATCAAAGTGGCGAACTATATTTAGATGTATGAAATTTATTTTAAATAGTAGGTGAGTCAACCTAAAAAACTAAATTACACCTAGATAATTTAGGTGAATACACGTTATTCACCACCCCCTAAAATAGCCAAATGCCAATTTATAAAATGGAAATATTCATAAATTAATGAAGAATAGCCACTAAAATTTACCCTAAGGAGTTCTTAAGATTTTTATTTTACAAATTTCTTGATTGTAACTTGTTTTCTTAGTAGATTACCCTTGCCATTAATCTACCTATGCCTCTCTCTCTCTCTCCTTCTCCATTTATCCTATATATGTAGCCTTGAATGACTTGTTATGGACCCTTTGGCTGAGTATGGTGAAACCCTACTCAACTAAACACTTTTATTATGCCTTTGAATGTTGAATAGAGCTGATTATTACCTTCTCAAATGCTTGTAAATAGTGTACTTTTGTGATTGTTGATGAATACTAGTAGTAATGTTTTCACTCTCTCTCATTTGTCCTCTCCTACCTATTTACAAATGGATTGTCTTCTTACAAGTCACATGGTGAGTTTTAAGTAGCTTTGCATAGTTTTGAAGTAGATTTTAGTCATTAGTGTCTTTATTAGACCTCTTAATTATCACTCATTCAATATATTATCTATGACCTCTATGTTGAAACACTCATGCTTGAAGGTCCTTATTGAGTAGTGTGATTAGATTCATTCTTAAATCATGTTATTAGTGTATGATGATCAAGTGGAGGGTGTTAATTTGGTGCATCACCTCCCTACATTATTTTAATTTTACTTTTACTTACCCTTTTCTCTTAAAAGCATTAGGTCTAATAGTAGTTCAAGGTGGTAGAATTAAGGGAGCTAGCCCTATCTAGAGATTCATTTCACTGATTAGTCCACTCACACCCTAGAGGTGTTTCAATACTATCACTTAAGTGAGGAGGCTTGAACAACCTCCTCAAGGATGCATATTTTGATGATAACAGTTCTAGCATGTCCCGTTGGACAAGAGACTTCATCCATTGAAAAGTGATTGGTGTGATCTTCAATACATTAGCCTTTGGAGGCAAGAACACAAGCACCAATGGATATTTTAAACACAATAGCTATTTTAGTCACCCAAGTATTCTTATAAGCAAGTAATCTTTGTTTTTATCTTTCTCATGAGGTTTTATAATTGAATTTAGAGTAGAATTCTATTTTACTCAAGTTGGTGAGCCATACCAGTAACATATTAGTCTTTATCATCAGCCCAATGAACCATGTCAATCCTATGTTGATTCACACCAGCCATAAAATGACTCTACTTACCTTCTAAATGACCCTAGATATTAATGTGATCAACCTTATTATCAAGAGCACTATCCTCCCTCCTTTCCTCATCAAAATTACTAAGCTTATCAACCTTCATATCAGTCCTCTCAAGCTTTCCATATTCAAGATTTTAGGTATAAGGAGTGCATAAATAGGCAAATCCAAGCTAAGAAAGAACAAGAATCTCATCTCCTCATGAAGATGTTGAAGATTGAAATGGTAATGAGAAAGGTAGATGGAGGTGTAGAATTTGGTTAAATTGTCCCTAATCATCTCATCAAAAGCTAAGGGACTCATAAAAGTTTGCAAGGAGTGAGTGGTCAGCCTTGGAGAGGGGAAATAAGCATGTCCTAACCAATGAAAGGCTAGAAATAAAGGAATTGAATCAATGCATGGAGGATAGAGTGGTAAGATGCAAAGAGCAAGAATTGAAGTTTCTTCAAGCTCAATTACCCTCTCCAATCCCAAATTAGTTCTCTTTTGTTCCTAATTTGCTCCAAATTATAATAAGCCATAAAAAAATCTTGATTATATGAAGGAATCACTCATTGTCCCTCAATCTCAACCTTCTCTCCCTCATGAACCTTCTCCTATACTCATTCAAAATAATTTTTTTTATGAGTCTCTAAGGTAGCTTGTAACATTCTCAAATCCTTCATTCACCCCTCAAGTTGTAACACACCATCAGGAGGCTCCTAAGTCCAAGGTTCCAAGTTGGAAGCAAGTATTAGAGTGATGGGGAAAGAAATATGAGCCATGATTAAATTAGGAGATTGAGGCCAAAAAAAAACTTGTGCCTATTCAAGAACCATCTACCTCTCCTCAAGAGCCCCAAAACCTTCCCATCATGGAAGTACATCAAAGAGGGAATCCAAAATAAAAGATAAGTCCCAAGCTTCAAGCCAGTTTATGAACCTATTCAAACCCCACCCTTCCCTCCTCAAGAACCTAAAAATTTCCCATCATGGAAGTAAATTCAAGATATTATTCAAATGAAAAAGGAGGTCCATGTTGACAAAGGTAAAGATAAAAACATATCAAGGTTTGAGGGATTCATTGGTGAATGGAATGAGAAGAATGATAGGTTATTTGATTATGAGAGCCCAAAGCTTGTTTATGAGGTTGAAAAACCCATAATTAAAGGAGAACATGTTCTATTGGAGGTTAATGAAGGTCAATTTATAGCTATAAGTGGATAAAATGAAGGTTATGGAGAAGAATATTTGAGTGAACATGAGGAAGAACTCATCATTGGCACTCCCCTTGGTAAAGGAAAAAAATAAATCTTTGGTAATGAAGTGGAATGTTATCTTCATCATGTGGCAACATAATTTGAGGGAGACAACACACTTGAGGATGAAACAATCTTAATTGAGATAGTTTCAATAGTTTCCAAGCCAATTAGTTATATCTTTGAGACCATAGATGATCAAGAATAACAATTCGTAGAGCCTTTTGATAAATTGGAGTAGCTAGATGCAATTAAGATGCATTTAGATACTTTATAAGATGCCTCAAGTAGCCTAAAAAAGGTAAAAGTTTGTTTTGAACTCTCTCCTTTGACTGAATATGATGGCTTGATTTTTTGTTACAAAGAGGAGCTGGTTAGGTTGATAATAAAATAATCTCAAATGAGTGTTTGCATAGAAAGTCTTAATGAAAAGGTTGCATTTAGTCTTGAGATAGTGGATCTCTTAATTGAGTAAGATGAGGTCTTGATTAGGCTTGAAATTACCGATAATAAGCATGAACCTATCAATTTTGAAGAGTAAATCTAGGTTGTAGAAATAATTGGTGACCTTCCAAACAACTACCACAAAGCTCATGATCATATGATAGCAACCAAAAAGGTGATGGAAATAGGTCCTCAAAGTGAAAATATGTAGGATGCTTTCTCAAGTCAACATGAAGAGCTTAAAGATGATATGTTGTAGTAGTATTTATACATTTACAATGAGTTTGAAGTTGTTCAAAGGTATATATCTCTTGTTGGGCAGATTAAAGATTTTAGTGAGGCTAATCTCTTTCTTGATAAATAATATGGGAACTCCCCAATGCCATCTAAGATCAAATACATCATTTCATGTATCCTGTTGAAGCTAAATTTTATGTTTACCCTTTAAGTCAAGAGGTGGTCATGTTTGAGGTGAGTTCAAACATCAAAGAGAATCATGAGGAAAGTTTGGGGCTACAAGATGAGTATATTTTCATTGGAAACATGTTTGATACTAATGATTCACTTGAGAGATTGCCAAATAAGTTGGAAAATAGGAAGACTACTCCACCAAATATCATGTCCAAAAGGTATCTTGCTCTACATAATTGCTCAATTCATGGAGAAAGAGTTTGAATAAATTTTCCTTTTGATCCAGTAGAAAAATATCTTAAGGTTAGATACTTTCAGTAGCGTTCTTGTGATTTGTACAAGTGTGTGTTTTGATCTGGTGTGTTTGCTTCTTATTTTGTTGTCTTGGTGAAGGTGGTTAGTTGTTTCAATTATTTCAAGGAATTTATAGTCAAGTTTTAAGGTCAATTCAAGTTTGAGTTTGAGTGAGATATGATTCCATACCCAATGGATGGATTAGGTAACTAGTCTAAGGTGCATAATAGGCATGCAATCCCAAGGGGTTGCCAAAGATGTTAGCCAATTTTGGCTATCATAGGTGGGCTTAATAAAAAAATTTACTTTTTACACTAGGTCTCTCTTTCTAAGAGGTGCAAAAGAATGTCTTATACATGTTTAACATTGTTTAAGGTATTTTTGAGGAAATTAAAGTATTTTCTTGGTGTTAAGCTTGTTCAAGTCATATCCAGTGAAAACCATTGTTAGATGTATTTAATGTCCAAGTATAAGATTTATCTAAGCTTGATGAAGTCAAGTAAAGTCAAGGAAAAGATAATTGTATGGCCTAACACTTGTCAAGTCAGTTTAAATTAGTTTCAAATGAGAAAAGGTAGTTACAAGAGGTTTTCAATGCCAAAAATAGGGTAATTCATTCATTTGTATAGATTTAGAGGGATCATATTCATGTATAAATGCTTAAATATGTGTCTCTTCATCTCTCTTAAGTTAAACTATGTTTTATCAAGCTCGCACAGGTCCCAAAAAACCATAAAACACCTTCATTCTCCCATTGAGCTCTTGACAAACTCATAATGGCCATTTTTAGATGCTTCGTCCATATAGGAGAGAGAGAGTCACCACCCAATATATTTGAAAAATATGGGGGTCGTAATGAACTAAAGTTTGCATACATTAGTCAGGTGTTTTATGGGCTAGACTTTATGAACAAATGTTAATAAGGTAGGGTGGTTTAAAACCCTACAAAACCCTTATAAGTTCATTTTTCTCCTTGAAATGGTGTTTTACAACTTGTTGGAAGCATGAATGTTGATGGGAAATGATCTTAAAGGTGTGTAAAATATTCCTATATAATCATTAAGCCTCACTTGGCACATGCGGGTAACCTTGAGCCAAGAAATTTGTATGTAATGTTAGGTTGCAGACTTGAATGCAGGTGTTTGAGGTTTCAAACAGAATGAAACACATTTGGGAGTTGAATGGTAGGTTATCAAGATTATTTACACCCTAATAAAAATCTCTAAATGTAAATTAAATAACCCTTTTAGTAACCCCAAGCATACATTCAATACATGCACAAGTCAAAGGTAAACTTGTAGTCTTCAAGAGTGAAAGAAATAGGCAACATGAGCAACATAATAGGTTGATGATGGTTGTCTCAATAATTAAGAAGTGTTATAAGGTAAATAGAAATACAATTGGATTATTCAAAACATTTTTATGATCTCAAGGTGCCAAGAGAACAATTGAAAAAGGCCTACCATTAGTTTGTATTCAATGTTATCAATCAGACTTGCACCCTTGTGAAGGTAGTTTCAGGCCTTCACAGTCTGCTGAAACATGGAAACAATCTTAGGTTGTGGGTGGCCTAATCAATGGATTGAGTCTCTATATTCTAAGGGATAGCTCCCTTTGGTGTATCAATTAGGATCTCTACTTTATGCTAAAAACTACTAAGAAAAAGAAAAAAGGGAAACTTGAAGGAAAAAATCCTATCTAGTAATGGTGATACACATGTATTTTAATTCATCCACTAAATTTGAGCTCCTAAAAACACTGATTAGACAAGAAAAAAACTAAACTTTCAATTCTAATTGACTCCTATGCATCAATATTTCATGAAAAGGTTCTATTTTGTGATCAAAGCTTGAGGGACATAAGGGAATAGGCCTGATTCAAAGAACTAACCAGCCACTTACATCTACTATAACTTTAGCTAAAAGACATCAAACACAAAACATGACCTACATAATCTAATCAAATAGTAAATAGGTAAGAATCAAGACTTGATAAGTAAGAAAATTCTATCACATATGCAAATCATTGACATAAATACACTAAACCAACATCTTGGAATATGTAAATAGTCCTTATATTTATCTAAAAAGGTTACAAAACTCAAATTTTGGCAAAGTCTGATCTTGCCAAAAGAGAGATCCTTAAAATGATTGAAAAAGCCAACTTATATAGAAAATCCATACAAAAGCCAAGAGTTTGGTGCTGGAATTAGAAAGGAGATCAACTCCCACATTACACAAGTCCAATTTGAGCTATCCAAAAATAACCAAGCCTTCCGATAACATTCTTTTTGTCTTCTATCCTGCATGAAAAGATCTTTGGCATTGGAAAAGGATGGTGAGCCCATTTCATAATCATTATTTAGAATAAACATTAAATTATTCAAAATTCATTAAACATGCATGAATATTTAGTAATTCAATTCTCTCCATGCATGATGATACACCAATATTCAAAGAGAAACTCCACTTGATATGTTTATAAACAGAGTCAAAACAAGAGAGAGTCCTTTTTGCATAGAAAATAAGGAAGATGCATGATAGTCTTTGTCTAGTCAACTCCAAGTAACTCCATGTTAACTCCTTCAACAACAATCTAATGCTAAACTTCTTGAGCCCTTCATACATTCGAGTCTCCCTTTTGGAACTGAGAGAGTCATGCTTGAAGGTAGCTGGATGTCTTTTTTGAGTCTAAATAATTTGATTATTACATTAAAAAATCAGCGTGCCCCTTACTGCAGTCTAATCTTGCTTGGGCCACTTTTCATGCTATGAATGTGAGCTATGAACCACATCATAAGAATCAAAAGGAGAAATCCTCATTTTATTCCATTGATTGACTATCAAAATCCCATTAAAATCCTTTTGAAAACTTGGCATTTTCTCATCTGTTGATCTCCTTGCTAGATCTTGATAAGTTTCAATCTCATGACAATCTTGATGAACCCTTTGAAATCTTGACCAATAGCTACTTGCAGGAGCTAAAACTTGATGTTTGTGGGCCCATCATTAATTCCTTCAGACTTATGTTTTCAGCCACTTTTCCATGAAAAAGGTCTTTGGAACTTTTCTGCCTCTATCTATTTCTTTCAAAATTTTCTTCTTTTCCTTTCCTTTAGATAATTTGTCCAAAGGAATTCATATCTTTTGGTTAGTTATTTTGAGCCTTTTGGCCTTAGGAATTTTGTTTCAGAGTTTTTGTCTCTTTCACCTTGAGCAATTCCTTTGGACAAAAACTCTAAAGGAAATTAGGTCTTTGGGTTTTTTATAATGGACAATTCCTTCTGACAAATTGTCTGAAGGAATTCATGATATGGACTTTTGTAAATTTCCCTTTGGATTTATTGATATGGTCCTTGGAACTTTTGAAATGGTCTCTCGATCGAGGAAAGACCCTTCAAACTTTTAGAGAAGTCCCCTCAAAAAATTTGGAATGGTCCTCAAACCTTTTGTAAATGACTTTTTTAGAGAATTTGAAAAGACCCCATTTCTTCAAAAAAATTGAACAGACCCCTCGACAATTTTGAAAGTGTCCCTTCGGTAATTTTTAAATGGTATTTTGTCTAAGAAAAGACCCTTCAAATTTTTGATAAGTGACCCTTCAAGAAATTTTCAAAGGTCCTCTTGCCCTTCAAAATAATTTAAATGGACCATTTACCAAAGAAATGACCCTTTGACTTTTTGATAAGTGTCCTTTCAAAAAAATTAGAATGCCCTTCATAAAAGTGGAATGAACCTTCAGGATTTTTGAAACTAACTTTTTTGAAGGAAAAAAAACCCTTTGGAAATCTTGAAATGAACTTTTCCAAAAAAAATGAACCCTTTGGAAAAAATGTAAATGTCCCTTCAGATTTGTTGTAAGGGACCATTTATCGAAAGAAATGACCCTTCAACTTTTTGATAAGTGTCCCTTCAAAAAAATTGGAATGCCCTTCGGAAAAGTGAAATGAACCTTCGACAAAATTGAAATGGTCCTCTTGGAACATTGCAAAGTACCTTCAAAACTTTTTCTTCAGACAAAATGTCTGAAGCAATTCCTTCTAAAAAGATGTCAAGTCTATTAGCTATTGAAAAGAACCCTTTAGAAAATTTGAACAAGCCCGATTCCTTCAAAATTATGAACAAGACCAATTTGCCAGGAAGTTCCCTTTAGGAAAACTATTAAAATGGACCTTTTTGAAAGGAAGGAGCCCTTCAGAAAAAAATTATAGAGACCAATTTCTGACACTTAGACAAAAATACATGTTTATGCAAAGTTTTGAATGATAAGGGTTGTAATTTGATTTGTGGGGTCAAAATTGTCAACATTTTGGTGACTCAACTGGGAAGCATGCCTACTATGCTTAAGAACTAGACCATTTACATTACTCCTAGATTCACAAAGTAATGATAAATTTGATCCATGACTGAAAATTCTCTTTTGACTCGATATGAGACAACCTTCATCTTCCAAAATAAAAAGGAAAACACACAAAGTAGGGAAAACTAACTAAACAAGGCAAATCTGCAAATAAATAACTTATTTGGGACAAAAACAAAACAAAACTAATGTGCTTAAATAACATTTTGAGGAAAACAAACAAACTAACTATGTACAAGGAGCCAAGCTCTTTAGTAACAATGTTTTAAATGAATCCCATTGATTGGGATTGGAAGCTCCTCACCATCCATCTTTGCAAGCTAGAAAGCATTGTGTGATTTGTAGCTAGATATTGTGTATGGGCCACTCTAAAGGGAATCAAAATTTGTGTACCTTATTGGTTTAGCTCGATCCTCATCCCACTTGAGGACCAAATCTTCTTCTTTAAAACTTCATGAGGAATCTCCTTTTTCAAAATCTCTCTTCACTTGTGCTTGATGAATTTCTATGGCTAATATGGATTGATTTAGTACCTATTTCAACTCCATAAGCTTAGCATACCTGATTTACATAGGCTCATTCTCTAATAATTCAAGTTGATGCATTAGTTCTAACGTAGAAAACTCAAGAGAAATGGGCAACCTTGCTTCCTTACCATATACTAACTTGTATGGAGAGTAGCTATTAATATTTTGTAGGTGATCCTATCAGCCCATAGAGATGACTTCAACTTTAGATGCCATGACCTCTAATTATCTTCAATAGTCCTTCTTATGATCTTCAATAGGTTCTTATTTATAGATTCAATAAGGTCATTACCTTATGGATAATAGTTTGATGAAGTGTTAAGATAAATTCCATGTTGGACATCCCATTCACTGATCCTAGTGTCCACAAAATCCATTGCATTATTAGAAATAATAGTTGAAGGAACTCCAAATCTAGTAAGCAAACCTTCATAGAAATCTAGAACATTGATTTCATTTTCTTCTTTCAATGCCACTACTTCTATCCAACATGTGAAGTAATCTATAACAGTTAGAATCCATTTATGTTCTAAACTTGAAGGAGGATTTATGAGACTAATAAATTTAAATTTCCATTGGACAAAGGTTTGATCCACCACAATTGGTTGAAGAGGTAAGGCTATAAGTTTTACTTTTTATACAAACATATCACCCTATTTGCACTTCCTTACCCATGCATGGCAATCACCAAAAATACTAGGCTAATAGTACCCACCTCTCATGATCTTAAGGGCTATAGTTCTTGTGGAAAAATTTCCTCCACCATGTCCATCATGGAATTCTTCAAGCAATCTCAAAGTCTGGCTTGGTTCTATACACCTTAACAACATGCCATTGATATCTTTCTTGAACAAAAGACCATTAATAAGTAAAAATGAAATTTATTGCAACTTGAAATATATTCTTTTTGAAGAAATTAGATGAGAGAGATAAATATCATCTTAGAGATAGCTTACCAAGTCATGAGACTAGTTGGAAGGTGAGGTATGACTAGCTATAACCTTTTCATCATTTGACACCAAAACAACCTTATTAGTCTGTTGCAAGTCTTGAGCTAAATGCTCACAAAGTCCTTTGCCTTTAATCAGCTTTGTAACCTTAATTTCCATATCATACTCCATTACCTTGGTTATCCAACCAGTTCTCTTCTCATTTATAATTTTGTTTGAAAGGAACTTCTTGATGCTTGGATGAGAAACCATTAGGTGTATCTTATTGTTAAACAAAAAATATTTAAACTTTTTAAGAGACCTTATAACTAAAAGAACATGTTTTTCAACAAAATAATAGCTTATTTCATATTGCTCCAATCTTTGAATAAATAAGGCTATTGGCTGCTCCAAAGCCTCATGATTTTGTTGCATAAGAATGCTTGAAATGGTGTCCATATTAGCATATGTATACAAAATGTAATCCTTTGTAAAAGCTAGATTTATAAGTGTAAGAGCACTAGCTATGGCCTTTTTAATATCTTCAAAAATTTTAACTCTTTATTTGGACCAACTGAAGCTCTGATTCTTATTTAGCATGGCTGTAAGTGCCTTAGCTAAAATGGCAAAATCTAAAATATATCTCCTTATGCAGTTATTTTTTCAAAGAAGATTTGCATAGCCTTTTTATTCTTAGGAAAGGAGACTACAAGAATGGAGTCTACCCTTTAAGGATATATGATTAAACCATACTTTGAAACCATATGTCTAAGGATCTTACCTTTATGAACTGAGAAGACACACTTTTTGGAATTTAGAGATATCTCAAATTGCCTACACCTTTCAAACACTTGTTTGAGATGAACGATGTGATCTTATGCACTCTTTGAAAACACTATTATATCATCCAAGTAAACAAGTATAAACTTGTTAAGAATGCCTTGGAATGGCATATCTATGGCTCTCTAAAAGGTTGCTCCAACATTAGATAAACTAAATGACATCTTTTTATATGCAAAAGTCTCCCACTTGGTTGTGAAGGCTGTCTTAAATTAGTCCTCTTCCTTGACCAAAATTTGATTGTAGCCACTATATCCATCTAAAAAAGAAAACCTCTCTATAACTACAATCAACTATAAAATTTGTTCCATTGATGGTAATGGATAGTGATATTTAAGTAAAGCACTATCCAAAACATAAAAGTCAACACACAATCTAATCTCACCATTCTTCTTCCATACCAGAACAAGATTTTCCACCCAAATTGAGTGCTTAATTATAAATATAATAGCTAACTCTATGATCTTGTGAACCTCAGTTCTCATCAAAGGCTCAAGCTTAAGATTAATGGGCCTTTATCTTTGTCTCACTAGTTTAATTTTAGCCTCTAACTCAATGGTGTGTTGAACTAAACTTGGGTCCAATCCATTAAGATCACTATATTGCCATGCAAATACATCAACAAAACTTTTTCATAACTCAATGAAAGCTTCTTTTTGTGAAGGAGTGCATACCTTACCCAACTTCAAAAACTTACCAGCTGTAATCTCTACATTGACATAGTGCTCTATTTTTATTGACAATGATGACTTTTCCTTCTTTGACTCATTATCACCACTAAAAATGTTCTCAAGTGTGACCAATCCCTTGGGTAACTTATTTATTTTTAATTGCATAACCTGATCACCATATTGTTGTAAATAATTTGATTGGTTTCTTGAAGAAAACTCAACCTCCTCTTGCAAAAATCTCACAATTTGATTGTCATCTTCAAACACCTGCCAATTCTCATGATTATTTGGAACATAAGGCCTTAAAACCACTTTATATGTGACTAAATTTTCTTGATCTTTATATCAATTGGAATGCTAAATTATAACCTCATGGCAGCCAATCTGTCTACATGTTTATTCTTACCTCTTGCTATTGCCTGAATGTTAAAAGCTTGAAAATATTCAAGTAAATCCCATATTCTATGCTGATAAGATTTAAGAAACAAATTTTTGCATATATTTAAACCTCTTACTTGGTGAACTATAAGTTCACTATCACCAAAAACTTGCAAGGAATTGACTTTCATCTTCCTATCCCAATATAAACCATGAACTAGTGCTTCACACTCAACAACATTATTTGAACAACCAAACTAAAATTTCATAGAAGAGAAATAGATTTTATTTTTTTGAGAAACTAACATCATTCTAACTCTTGTACCATGTTTATTCCTTGATCCATCAAAGTAAAATTTTCATAAACCTTCACTAGATTCATCATCCTTAACCATGTCTGGAATTGATACATCATTCTCATGAAGGCAATACACACCAAGTCCTTCTTCAATTAGCTTATAAAGATCATGATCATGAAAAGTGGAATCTCAATCATCAATAAACAAATCTATAACTCCATCTAAAGGTGATCCATTTTCTACTCCACTAGTTTTTAGTACATCATTCGAGATGATAAAATTAGTGTTCACAACACTTGGCATATATGAATCCATATGAAAATGTGTAATAGGTTTAGAATAAATTGTTACCTTGGTACCATAACTAATTCTTAACAACAAATAAGTACAATCAACTAATAAATATCTCCCAATCTTTGAGGTGAAGTCCCTTGAAAGGCACATAGCAAAGTAAGGAGGCAAGTCTACCACAATAACATCTTGATGAATAGTAACATTAAGACAAACATGTAATATGAGTTTAAAATATATGATGATGCCTAAAATATTTGTTTGTTACCCATCCAATTGAAATACCCCCTTAGTGTTTGGCTCATAAACAAGGCTGGCCTTGTCCATAATCTGTTTAGGCATGACTGTACTACTAGCTCTACTATCCACCATACAATTATGAATTAAAGTATCACTTACTATAAAATAAAGGTAGAAAGAAGGAGTTTTATTTGTTTTCACCTCAGTTATATCCACCTTTTCCATCTTATTTGCTTTCTATACTTGTTGCTTAGTTGGCTGATCCGAATTAGCTAAGATAACACCTTCTTTCTCAACCAATTTTAGAGACAATTTGAGAGATAAAATATCTTGGATGATCATATATTTCTTTTTTAAGATGGAAATATGATCCCAAATGATAGTTATTTTATTAGACTTATTCATCCGATACACTATACTGAACTGAGATCCACCAACCTTTGATTGCACTTTTTGAAGAACTGGCTGCTCAAGAACTAGAGGTATTCAATGAACTTTACTAACCTCTATATTTTAATTTGTCTGATTTGTAGGGGTAGGGAGTTATTATTTTATATTATTAGAAATACAATTAGGAGTAATTGAATCATTTTTCACCCCTTGAGCATCATCAATGGCTCTTCTTTTAGCTCTAGTTATAGCTGCAACTTGACCACTTGTATTGTTAGTTTTGACACCCTGAGTATAAGCAACATGATCATCCACTTGCCAATTTACATTAATGGCATAAAAGCTACCCTTGGAATTGTTGAGTCTCTTCTTGTGATGCCAAACTTGTATTTTGGTATTGAACTCCTTGAAAGTAAAACTCTTCTTATGTTATTTGTGGCATAGTGATGTTTTATGATACCAAGGCTTGGTTTTGAGCATCATTGAGATTTGAGGACTGCCAACCTAAATTATGCATCAAATTGTTTTGAAGTGAGGTGGAAAAAATGGCCTTTTAATTGGAAGGAGCATTAGGATCAAGGGTAGCATACGTCTTATCTGGAGTTATGGCTCCTTGGGTTTGATAAGGTGGTCTATTTTCTCTAAAACCTTGATAATAAGGCCTTTGATTTTTGAAGGGATGATAGGTGGTCCAATTTTGTTGTTGATACGGCCTATTAGCTTGATATTGTTTTCTCTTGAGTTGCACTATTTCATTCTCAAAATATTGTAGCAAACTTTTCAACTCTCCTATCTCACTAGCTTGAATAGTAGGGGCTGCAATTTGATCTTGAGGTGGTGGAATATGAGCTAAGGATGGTATTTAAAGAATTTAAGGGGCTAGTATGGACTTTATTTCTAGAAATATAGGCATTGAAGGTCTTAGAAAAAGCTTACCACCTTGTATCAAACTATTCTCTACCCTTATCGCAACCTCATAAGAATCTGACAAGGTAGTAACACCCATTGAATGTATCATCACACTAATGTCAGAGTTAAAGGATTTTAAATAGCAAACCAATGCATATTTATGGGATTAACTAATCAACATAGGTATTCTAGTCCATGTCTTTTGAAATCTGAAGTTAAAATTAGACATAAAATCATGATGAGCTCTATTTATGACAATTAATTTTTCAACTAAAGATAGATGATCAGGTTTGTCTTCAAATTACTTGACTAAGACTACACCAAATTCATCCCAAGTAGAAATAGAATTTAGTGGGAGGTTTCTATACCATTGCAATGCTTTTCTTTTGAATAAAGTAGTAAGCAATCTAATAGCAACACTATCCTCAACAACAATATGGAATGAACAAAAATTAGCTACATCTTAGATATGCTCAATAGGGGTTGTTTGATTTTGTCCTGAGAATAATGGGATACTTTTGATAGAAAACCAAGAATATCATCAAACTGGGCTAGAATCAATAGACTACCTCTATTGAATGGAACAAACACCTGATTTATAATGGCCATTTAGATAGTAGGGATTGTAGTGCATAAAACAATAGGATAACCAAGGGACAAATATTTCTTTTGAGGATATGGATTTTCCCTCTTAAACCTTGTTCTCTTATATGATATAAATTCAAAATTAATACCTTTATTAGCTGACCTTATGGCATCCTTTGGCATGAAAGGATTTCCTAAATGGTGCTATAAACCTTACAACCTGAAGAATCTTTAGCTTGTGATGAAGATGGATATTCTTGTCTACTACAATTGCTTCTCCTCAGCTTCAAACTTTTTCAAATATGTAAATAATTTCATTGATGCCTTACTAGGCATGCTAAAAACTATTGTCAATCAGACTCATACCCTTGTTAAGGTAGTTTTAGGCCTTCATAGTCTGCTAAAACATGGAAACAATCCTAAGCTATGGGTGGCTTAATTAGCAGATTGAGTCTCTAGATTCTAAGGGCTAGCTCCCTTTGGTATATCAATTAGGATCTCTACTCTAAACTACAAACTAATGAGAAAAGGGAAGAAAAAAAACTAAAATAAAAATCTTATCTAATGATGGTGATACACCTAAATTTTAATTTATCCACTCAAATTGAGCTCCTAAAAACATTGATTAGACAAGAAAAAGATTGAACTTTCAATTCTAATTGACTCCTATGCATCTGTATTTCATGAAAACATTCTATTTGGTATTCAAAGCTTAAGAGAAATGAGAGAATAGGCCTAATTCAAGGTACTAACCAGCCACTTACATCCACAATAACTTTAGCCAAAAGACATCAAACATAGAACATGACCTGCATAATCTGATCAACTAGTAACTAGGTAAGAATCAAGACTTGATAAGAAAGAAAATTATATCACATTTAAAAATTATTGACATAAATATACTATACCAACATTATGGAATCTAAAAATAGCCTTATTTATTTGAAAATGTTACAAAACTCAAATTTTGGTAGAGTTTGATCTTGCCAAAAGGGGGATTCTCATCTACTATAATTGCTTCTCCTCAGCTTCAAACTTCTTCAGATATGCAAAAAAAGTTATTTGATGTCCCACTAGGCATGCCAAAAAATATTGTTAATCAGACTCATACCATTGTGAAGGTAGTTTCAAGCTTTCATAGTCTGCTAAAATATGAAAATAATGTTGGAAATATTGTCATTGATATTAAAAGTCTAGCATTGGTGATAAAGGCCCCATTGCATTTCATGGTGTTTTTAATATTCATATCTTGGCTAATGTGTGTTAACATTTATTTAATTTAATGAATATATTTTTTGTTTCATATAAGTCAAAAGAGGGCCCATGGAGAAGTCAAAGAGTCACATGGTAAAGACAAAAGAGGAATGGGACGCATTTTTTGATGAAGAGTCATCTTAAAAAATTCCAAGAGTCCCCATGTGAAGACAAAAGAGGGTATGACATATTTTTCCATGGAGGGACAATTTGAAGAATATGAAAAGTCACCAAGATAAAGATAAAAGAGGAGAGGACACATTTGCTTATGAAGGTTCACCATATGACTTTTAAAATGCAAGGATATGAAGGATCATGCAAGTTTGGCACCATTTTCCATGAAGATTGAAGGGTCACAAAGGGTGAATTCCAAAGGTCATTTATAAAGCTATAAATAAAGGCTTGAAAATCTATTTATAATATGCAAGAGAGTGCATGGTTTGTATTTATTTTATAAGAGAGAAAAGTAGGAGATATTTTAGAGTTTCATCATTTGTCGAGTAAGCAACATTGAGAGATAGTTGTGTTTTATACACAAGAGAGGCTGGTGCTCTTGTGGGTTGGTATTCACAAATCTTTGCAAGGGGTTGGTGCTCACAAATAGTTACTATGTTAGTGCTCAGCAAAGGGGTTGGTGCTCCTGCAAGTTGGTGCTTATGAACTTTATAATTTGAGATGGTAATCATTCATATACTTGAGATTGTTCTCCATTATTTTTTTCTTACTTTGGGTTTCCACATAAAAATCTAGTCTCTCTCTCTCTCTCTCTCTCTCTCTCTCTCTCTCTCGTGTGGTGCATGTTATTGTTTCAATTTTATGGCATATCTTGAATGTGTGATTAAGTGATTAAATAAAAGAAATCAAATTAAGTAAAAGATATATACTATACTGATTCAACCCCCTTTAGTATATTTCATGTTTAATAATTCGTATCAGAACAGGTTCCTTTTTGAAAAAGTTTTACATCTTGAAGGTAGATCAGGGAAGACATGATGGCTGGGTCACATGAAAGTTTTTCTATAAATAAGACACCTTTATTTGATGGGACAAATTATGCTTATTAGAGAATAAGGATGAGGACTTATTTGATGGCTCTTGGATTAGACATTTGGCAAGCAGTGGTGGAGGAATATGAAGAGCCACAAACACTTGTAACTACTCCAACGAAAAAGAAGGTAAGTGAAAATAATGCTAAAGCTTTAAATACTATTTTATGTGGTTTATGTGAATCAAAATTTTTTAAAGTTATGAAATGTAAATTTGCTCATGAAACTTGGGTAAAGCTTGAGAATATTTTCAAAGGTTATGGAAAGGTTCAACAAGCTAAGCTTTCGACTTTTAGAAGATAGTTTGAGAGTTTGAAGATGGAAGGGGAAGTAAATATAACAAGTTACCTTTTGTGGGTTGATCAAATAGTTAATCAGATTCAAGGTCTTGGAGAAAAAATAAAAGAATCAATCATGTAAAAAAAGTTTTGAGATATCTACTATTGAGATATGATGCAAAAGTTTTAGAAATTGAAGAGATGAAGAATTTAACCAAGCTAAAGATGGATGAGCTACATGGTATTCTTATGAAATATGAGACATGGACCAAACAAGAGAAACCCTCAAAGAGAGAAGCTACATTCAAGACATCAAATAAAGAAAAGGCTAAGATTTAAGAATCAAGTGACAATTCTATGATGAAGATGACAACGAAGCTTTATTCATTTACAAACTAAAAAAAGGCACATATAAATATCAAAGAAAATTACCTTTTAAATGTTTTAATTGTGAAAAGATTACACATTTTGCAGCTAAGTTCCCAGATAAGGGTAATGGTGACCATGAAGAAGGAAAGTCTACATATAAGAAGAATTTCAAATAAAAATTGAAGAAGGGATTTTAGAAGAAGAGTTTTTATTCTAAAGATCATAACTCAGCCGAAGATAGTGGAGTCAACAGTTCAGAAGAAGAAAATATTCTATTCATGGCCATACATGAAGATGCCTCTACAATAAAAAGTATAGATGATCAAGAAGAAGAATAGGATGAAGCTGAAGTGAATCTAGAAGGAGAACTTGTTTGTGCCTTAGAAGAGTTAAAATCTCTTGAGAAGAAGAATCAAAGTTTAAAGCTTTAGATCGAGAAAAATGAAAATGAGTCAAAGGAAATAATTGAATATCTACAATCACACTTTGAAGAAGCCAATAAGAATGAAAATGATCTAACGGCATAGTTGCAAAAAGTAAGTGAAGAATGTGAAAGGTATGTTATTAGAATTGCTTCTTTAAATATAGATCTTGAGAAAACAAATAAATCATCAATAATAGAGTAGCTAATGATTCAAAATTTTAGAATAACACTAATATGTTGAATAAGATATTAGAAAGTCAAAGATCAATGTCAGATAAGACAGGTATCAGATTTGAAAAAAAAGGGGAGAGTAAAAACAAAGTTAAAATAGAAAAAGGAAAGAGCTATGCTAAAGCTCTTACAAAAGAGGAAATAAAAAGAGAAGTTAAGAATGGATATGACATCTCAAACAAAGAAGGTTGGAAGGAATAGAGCTATAAAAGGCAATCAGGTTAGAGATACACAAACATGTCCTATTTTTATGATTACTATTTTTATTTAAATGAATGTGGTCATAATAAAATAAAATGTTGAAAAAAGGCTAATAAATTTATAAATAAGGAGAAAAAAACTCATGCAGAGTCAAGCAGAAGCCACAACTCTTTTGCTCCTCTATCAGCCTTTAATGAAGAGGCCATAACATGTTACAAGTGCAATAATTTTAGACATATAGATTGGTATTGTATAAGCATGTTCGATTCAGTCAAGGACCAAAGTTTTAAGGCTCCATTCATAAAAAAAAAAGTTCAAATAGGTTCATGGTAGAAGAAATAACTTAAAAAGTCTATGTTGGTACAAACAGCTTTGTATGCAAGAAATGAAGAAAAGCCATG
Source organism: Torreya grandis (assembly GCA_037957365.1). Taxonomy (NCBI): domain Eukaryota; kingdom Viridiplantae; phylum Streptophyta; class Pinopsida; order Cupressales; family Taxaceae; genus Torreya; species Torreya grandis. Next base: position 1,648,662 of record JARHVA010001816.1, read on the forward strand.
GTTCATTGACAGTGAATGTTTGAGGCACATGATAGGAGACAAGAGCAAGATCATAACCTCAAAGAAGATCAATAGTGGCATAGTGAAATTCAAAGATACTACTACTACCAAAATTATTGGAAAAGGTACATTAAGTTTGGATAATGGTAGAACTAAGACTAAAAATATTTTGTATGTAGAGGGTCTTAAGCATAATCTTTAAAGTATAATTCAAATGTGTGATCAAGGGCACACACTAAAGTTTTATGTAGATGATTGTGAAATTAAGAGAAATTATTTAGTTGTGTTGGTTATAGATGCTCATAGAATAAGAAATAATTTGTATATATTATCAGACATCAAAGGTCAAAGATATTGTTTGAGTCAGATTGAAGAAAGTTGGTTATGGTATAGGAGAATGGGACACATAAATTTTGACAATCTTGTCAACATCAGCAAGAAGCAAGTAGTCATAAATCTTTCAAATATTACAAAGCCATCTAACACACTTTATGAACCTTGTCAGCATGGGAAGCATGTCAGAAAGTGGTTCAAAACAAAAGAGTACTTGACCACTCAAACATCAGAACTTGTTCACACTAATTTGTGTGGACCTATGAGAACTCAAAGTACTCAAGGTGAGAAATATTTTATGTTAATTAGTGATGATTTTTCATGTATGACTTGGGTAATGTTTTTAAAGAAAAAATTAGAAGCTTTCAGACATTTCAAAGCATTAGTTAAGAATGAAACCGGTTTAAAGATTAAGTGTCTAAAATAAGATTGAGAAGGAGAATTCATATCAGATTAGTTTATTGAGTTTTGTGAAGACCATGGAATAAAGACACATTATTCAGTAGGCAAAACTCCATAGCAAAATGGAGTAGTTGAACAGAGAAATAGAATAATTTAAGAGATGGTGAAGATAATTCTAAATGAATCTAAGATACCAGATAAATATTGGAGAGAGACAGTTGCTACAATAGTGCATATTTAGAATAGATCATTATTGAGAGTCAAAAGTGACAAGACTCCTTATGAGCTATGAAAAGACAAACTAATAATAGTTGATTATTTGAATTTTTGGTAGCAGATGCTTCATAAAGAGCCCTGATGAAAAACTTTATAAGTTTGAATCTAGAGCAGATGAAGGTATATTTATTAGTTATTATTGAAAAAGTAAAACTTATAAATGTTATAACAAAAGAACCAAAAAAATAGTTGAAAATGCAAGTGTTAGGATATAAGAAGATGGAGTACAAAGAATCAGTGATCCAATAGATATTCTTGAAATTATTGAAGAGGAAGATTTTAAAGAATCAGATGAAGATGAGAAAAATGAGAAAAAGGATACCAAAGCCCCATCCAAATATGTCCGGAGAAATCATAATAAAAATGACATCATTAAGGACATAAATGAAGGAATTTGCACCAGAAGAGTGATGGTAAGTGATTCTGAGCAAGTTAATTTCTCTTTGTTATCCAAAATTCAGCCTAGAAGTTTTTTAGAAGCTAGACATGATAAGCATTAGGTTAAGGAAATGGATGAAGAATTAAATTAGATAGAAAATAATGATACTTGGGAATTAGTGCCTAGACCAAAAGATCACAATATGATAGGAACACAATGGGTTTATGAAAATAAGTTGAATGAAAATGGAGGAGTGACCAGGAATAAAGCAAGATTAGTATATAAAAGATATGCTCAGATTGAGGGAATATATTTTGGAAAAACTTTTACACCAGTGGCAAGGCTAGAGGCTATTAGAATGTTTCTTGCATATGCAGTGTTTAAAAATTTCAAAGTGTTTTATATGGATGTCAAATCTATCTTTCTAAATGGGAATCTAGAAAAAGAGGTCTACATTGAGAAACCTAAGGGGTTTATTCTCTCAAATATTAGTAGCCATGTATAGAGATTGAATAAAGCATTGTATAAATTGAAACAAGCTCCAGAACTTGGTATGCAAGACTTGATAAGTACCTATAGGATCAAAGTTTTAAGAGAGAATTTGCTGACAGTAATCTCTATATCAAAATAGAAGGTGAGTATCAATTGATTATTGTGGTATAGTTGAGGACATCATTTTTGAAGGAATAATTGAAAAGATGATAAAAGAATTTTTTGAAAATATGCAAAAAAAATTCGAGATGTTTACGCTTAGAGAATTGTAATTTTTCTTAGGATTGCAAATATTTCAGTTAGATAAAGGAATTTTCATCTCTCAAAGTAAATATGCCAAGAAAATATTGAATACATTTGGTTTTGAATATTGTGCACCAGTTGGCACACTAATGAGTATAGAAAATAAGGTGAGCAAGAATGAAGATTCACCTATTGTAGATTAATCTTTGTATAGATATATGATTGGTAGTCTTTTATATTTGACAACATTGAGGTCAGACATCATGCATGCAGTAGGTATGATTTCAAGATATCAGTTAGCTATAAAAGATAGTCATGTTCAGTTAGTGAAAAGAATATTCAGATATATCAAGGGGACATTAGATTATGGATTGTGGTATCCCATAGGAATAGATTTCACTTTCATTGCTTATGAAAATTCAAATTGGTTAGGTTTCTTGGATGAAAGAAAGAGTACAAGTGGAGGAGCTTTCTTCCTTGGTGATAGCTTAGCATCATGGCTAAGCAAGAAGCTAAATTCAATATCACTGTGTACAATTGAAGTAGAATATATTATAGTGGTATTATGTTATACTCACGTGCTTTATATGAAAAAAACTTTGGAAGATATCAAGGTAAAATATGATGAATCTATTTCTATTTTTTGTGACAACACAAGTGCTATTAATATTTTGAAGAATCTAATGATACATTCAAGAACAAAACATATTCCCATCAGATATCAATTCTTGAGAGAGCAGGTTGCAGATCAAGAGGTTAAGATGGAATATATCAATACTACAGAGTATATCATAGATATTTTTATAAAGGCACTACCAAAAGACATATTTGAGTATCTAAGAGAGAAGTTAGGAGTAATGCTTTTTACTTCTTGCCATTGAGGATCATAATTAGTTGAGGGGGAGCTAAGTGTTAGCTCTAGGATAGGTCCTTTGTCATTGATGTCAAAGGGGGAGAAGAACAAAAATAGGTGCAGGTACAGGTTGATATAGTAAGGAGGAGTTACTATATGTTTTTTAGATGGTAGTATGTGTAAGTTTCAGGATGTGGTAGTTTTAGTTTGAGGTTGCCATCAATGACAAAGGGGGAGATTATTAGAAATATTATCATTGATGTCAAAGGTCTAGCATTGGTGATAAAGGCCCCACTACATTTAATGGTGTTGTTAATATTTATATCTTAGCTAATATGTGTTAATATTTATTTAATATTAATAAATATATTTTTGGTTGAATATAAGTCACAAGAGGGCCCATGGAGAAGTCAAAGAGTCATGGGGTGAAGATAAAAGAAGAATGGGATGCATTTTCTCATGAAGAGTTATCTTGAGGATTTTCAAGAGTCACCATGTGAAGACAAAAGAGGGTATGGCATATTTTTTCATGAACATTTTGAGAATACGAAAAGTCATCAAGATAAAGATAAAAGAGGAAAAGACACATTTGATTATGAAGGGTCACCATGTGACTTTTCAAATGTAAGGATACGAAGGGTCATGCAAGTTTGATGCCATTTTCCATGAGAATTGAAGGGTCATAAAGGGTGAATACCAAAGGTCATTTTTAAAGCTACAAATAAAGGCTTGAAAAGCCATTTGTAATATGCAAAAGAGTGCATGGTTTATATTTGTTTTAGAGGAGAGAAAAGTAAGAGATATTGTAGAGTTCTATTATTTGTTGAGTAAGCAACATTGCAAGATAGTTGTGTTTTATACATAAGAGGGGTTGGTGATCCTGTGGGTTGGTGCTCTTGTAGGTTGGTTGTCACAAATAGTTGCTGTGTTAGTGCTCAACAAAGGGGTTGGTGTTCCTATAAGTTGGTGCTTGCAAACTTTGTAATTTGAGTTGGTGTTCATTCATATACTTGCGATTGTTCTCTATGGGTTTTTCCCACTTTGGCTTTTCACGTAAAATTTTAATGTCTCTCTCTCTCTCTCTCTCTCGTGTGGTGCATGTTATTATTTTAGTTTTATGGCATATCATGAATGTGTGATTAAGTGATTAAATAAAATAAATCAGATTAAATAAAATATATATATATTATACTAATTCATCCCCCCTCTAAATATATTTTGTGCTTTAATTTCAATTGACTCCTATGAATCAGTATTTCATGAAAAGGTTCTATCTGGTGATCAAAGGTTGAGATAAATAAGGGAATAGACCTAATTCAAGGCACTAACCAGCCACTTACATCCACTATAACTTCAACCAAAAGACATCAAACATAGAACATGACTTGCATAATTTGATCAACTAGTAACTAGGTAAGAATTAGGACTTGAAAAGGAAAAAAATTCTATCACATATGCAAATCATTGACATAAATACACTATACCAACATTCTAAAGTCTAAAAATAGTCCTTTTATTTATCTGAAAAGGTTACAAAACTCAAATTTTGGTAAAGTCTGATCTTGCCAAAAGAGGGTTCCTTAAAATGGTTGAAAAAACTAACTTATATATAAAAAGCATACAAAAGCTAAGAGATTAGTATTGAAATTAGAGACAAGATCAACTCCTACATTACACAAGTCCAACTTGAGCTATTCAAAAATTACCAAGCCTTACAATAATATTATTTTTATCTTATATCCTACATGAAAAGCTCTTTGGCATTGGAAAAGGATGGTGTGCCCATTTCATAATCATTATTTAGAATAAACATTAAATTCTTTAAAATTTATTAAACATGCATGGATATTTAGTAATTCAATTCTCTCCATGCATGATCCTAAACCAATATTCAAAGAGAAACTCCACTTGATACATTTAGAAATTGAGTTAAAACAAGAGAGAGTCTTTTGCATGGAAAATAAGGAAGATGTATGATAAGCTTCGTCTAGTCAACTCCAAGTGACTCCATGTTAACTCTTTGAACAACCATCTAATGCTAAAATGCTTGAGCCATTCATGCATTCAAGTCTCCCTTTTGGAACTGAGAGAGTCATGGTTGAAGGCAACTGCATGTCTTTTTCAAGTCTGAATAATTTGATTATTACATTAAAAACTTGACATGATCCTTATTGTAGTCTAATCTTGCTTGGGCCACTTTACATGCTCTGAATGTGAGATATAAACTACATCATAAGAGTCAAAAGGAGAAGTCCTCATTGTCTTCTACTGATTGACTATTGAAACCCTATTAAGATCCTTTTAAAAACTTGGCCTTTTCTCATTCGTTGATCTCCTTGCTAGATCTTGACAAGTGTCAAGCTCATGACAATCTTGATGAACCCTTTAAAATCTTGACAAATGGCTACTTGTAGGAGCTAAAACTTGATGTTTATGGGCCCATCATTAGTTCCTTCAGAATTATGTTTTTGGCCACTTTTTCATGAAAAAGGTCTTTGGAACTTTTCTACCTTTGTCCATTTCTTTTGGACTTTTCTTCTTTTCCTTTCCTTTAGATAATTTGTTTGAAGGAATTCATATCTTCTGGCTATTTCTTTCAAGATTTTTAACCTTAGGACTTTTCTTTCAGAGTTTTTGTCTCTTTCACCTTGAATAATTCTTTCAGACAAAAAGTCTAAAGGAAATTAGGTCTTCAAGTTTTTTGCAAGGGACAATTCCTTCAAATGAATTGTCCAAAGGAATTCATGATATGGACTTTTGTAAATTGCCCTTCAGATTTCTTGATATGGTCCTTGGAACTTTTGAGATGGTCTCTCAATCGAGGAAAGACCCTTTAGACTTTTGGAAAATTCACTACAAAAAATTTGGAATGGTCCTCAAACCTTTTGTAAATGACCTTTTTAAATAATTTGAAAAGACCCCATTTCTTCAAAAAAATTTGAATAGACCCCTCGACATTTTTAAAAGTGTCCCTTTGGATATTTTGAAATGGTCTTTCATTTGAGAAAAGACCCTTTGGATTTTTGACAAGTGACCCTTCAAGAAAGTTTCTAAGGTCCTTTCTCCCTTTGAAAGAATTTAAATGGACCATTTGCTGAAAGAAATAACCTTTCAGCCTTTTGATAAGTGTCCCTTCAGAAAAATTGGAATGCCCTTCAGAAAAGTGAAATGAACCTTCAGGGTTTTTGGAATTGAATTTTTTGAAGGTAAAAGAACCCTTCAACAATCTTGAAATGAAATTTTTTGAATAAAAATGAACCCCTCAAAAAAATGTAAATGTTTCTTTAGATTTGTTATAAGGGACCATTTTCTAAAAGAAATGACCCTTCATATTTTTGATAAGTGTCCCTTCGAAAAAATTGGAATGCCCTTTGGAAAAGTGAAATGAACCTTTAGAAAAATTGAAATGGTCCTCTCAGAACTTTGCAATGGACCTTCAGAACATTTGATTCAGATAAAATGTCTAAAAAAATCCCTTTGAAAAAGATGTCAAGTCCATTGGCTATTGAAAAGAACCCTTCAGACAATTTGAACAAGCCCAATTCCTTTGGACTTATGAACAAGCCCATTTTTTCAAGAAGTGCCCTTTAGGAAAACTATTGAAATAGACCTTTTTGAAAGGAAGGAGGCCTTTAGAAAAAAACTGCAAAGACCAATTTTTGACACTTGGACAAAAAGACATGTTTATGCAAAGTTTTGAATGATAAGCGTTACAATTTGACCTATGGGGTCAAAATTGTCAACAATCAAGAGAGACTAAGTAAGGCTCAACATGATTGTACATGCAACATCAAAATTTGGAGACATTTTTGAGGTCATAAAGAAGATCTTGACCTTGTGAACATGGATGGAAGGTGAATGAGTGCTTCTACCAGATAGACAAGTTTTATAACCCTCTGAATCACTCAAAAATCTTGAAATCAAAATGCATTTGCAGTCATTTCCTAGGCACTTTGTAGATGGACTGTGGTTATCATGTTTGTTGAGTATTGTCATTGATGTCAAAGGTGAATATTTTGAAAGTTGATGTCAAAGATGATTAAGGACAATTGGCAATGTGTAATGTGATAAGGTGCATGGAAGAATGTTGTCATGAGAGAAAGAGAAAGAGAGAATTTGAAGACAACTAATGTCTTATGTCTGCATGATTGATATCATTGTTAATGTCAGCATGGAAGGTACATGTCATTGATGTCAAGTGTATAAGAAGCATAGTCATGACATAACAAGGTATGTGCATGGTGAAATGAATAAACATAGACATGTGAAGGTTGTATGCAATTATTTGATCATGTGAGTAAGGTATAGAAGCATTCATGAGGGAATATTTAAGATAATTTGGACTTATCTATAGTACAAATGAAAAAAAATATCAATAATACACATACATTATTCAAAGTTTTATAATTTTAAATTCTCTCCAATCTAATAAATGGGGAATAGATCCAAATTATTACCATACTCTTCATGTGCAACTTGCGTAGAACCCAAAAATTATTCATTTTCAAATATTATTTCTTGTCCAATTTAGGGACAGAAGCCAGGATTATTTGAAACAATCCTTCGTGAGAGTTTCAGGGTGAGCCTATAGGGGTAGGACTTTTAGTCTAAGTCTGTACCCATACTACTCCTAGACTCTGCCTGGCCTAGTGAGGTATGAAGATAAGATTTCAAGGCAATTATTCACATGAGAGCATGGATAGAGGTGAGATAATTTTTTTTAGGTATGATCATGAATTTTGAGGTTATGGTTTGAAGAAAAATGCATAAATCATTATTTTAGGCCTTCTTGAGCTCACAAAATGAGGTACTCAAACATGAAAAGCACTTTCAGATATTTGTTGGCATGTAAATCCATTAAATGGTGCCTTGAGTCTCTTATGGGAGATGAAGAAGTGTCTTATATAAGATATATAGGGATTATTTTTGGATTCAAGTGGTAGTCCTTTATGAATAATTGTTAACATCAAAACATGTGTTAAACCTCCCTAAAACCCTAATAAGGACCCGATGTGAAATATTTTATTTAAATCAACTCAGGATGGATTCAAATGCATATATAAGATATTATAACATGTATTCAACTCTCCTAGGTACCTCCAAGTGATGGTGGTTAGTTAGATGAGAAAGAAAATGTACATATACAAGCTGATTTGTCAAGAAATTATTGTAGATCTCAAAAGTTGTTTTGGTCAAGAAGAGTAAATGGATGGAATAAGAATATAGAGACTCATTTTACATTTCCATGATGTTTTTTGGATATTTTATAGCATTCAAGTTCTCTAAATTGGTCATCTAATTAATCTAGTCACAAACAAACCTAATGGTACTGATAATGTAAAACCCAAGTAGAGATGAAGAGATAGATTTGAGAGTCTATGCATGATAGATTGATGTAATAAAAGTACATGAAGAAGTTATTTATTAATTTTAAGTCATGATAATTCTTTGGACAAGCTTTGGAGGTTAGTGTATGTGGTGAAAATGTTGCTCATAAAATGGCTTGTCTAGTTCAAATAGGATGATGAGACATAAGGTTAAGAAATTGGTCTGCAAGACCAATATTTGACATTAGACCATATGAATTTTATGTCTGAGAATGTTATGGAGATCTCATAAAAATATTTATATGTATTAGGAGTCATGATAAGTGTTTACATAGGCATTAGAGATCTAATTACTTTTTGATGTGATTTGGTAGTTTTGAGTAAGCAAGTAATAGCGATGTTCTTGAGCCCTGATTTCCTGAGTGAAGGTGTTCCAAGCATTTGGTGATGACCTCGAGGTCAAAGAGAATATATATTCATGTTTAATTTTTCATGGTTGAGTAGCTTAAGGATGTTTCATCTTAATTATTGTAAGATAAACTTTTGAGGTACACAGGCTTAATAGGGTAGTTTGTCCTAAAGGTGCTTTCATGGTATGAACAAAGGATGCAAGTCTAATAAAGCATGGAGGAGGTCAGAAGAGTTCATTAGATAAGTATTTTAATGGATTTTTTATTGTTGGATAATGCCATTTAGGCCCAATAATATCACTTTTTAGTGTTACAAGGGTAGACCTAATGCAATTAGGTCTCTATGAGACCTAAAGGAGGAGTAAGGCCTAATTGAGTTGTGGTAGACCAAAAGGGGTTCAAATTGTAATTGAAACATGTTCATAAGGCATACTAAGACCTATTTTATGGCTAACCTAAGAGGTTTAAGGTGTGTATTGCTGATCAAGTGGTGTGTGACCATGAGACTAGTATATATATAAGGTAGTTTAGGCCTATTTAAGTGAGTATGAAAACAAGTGAAAAAATGATGCATGGTTGAGTAGAAGGAGGTCTTGAAATGAGTTGTAGATCATAAGAGAAAAGTATAGGTGTGGTAATAATTTTTTTATTGAGTAAAAAAAATTTATAAGGTGATCAAAATTCTGAGGTGGCTGAGTTACTTAGGGAGTTGGTGCTTGACTTTATTGGAGTTGGTGCTCCAAGTTGAGTTAGTACTCAAATAAGTTTGGTTTTTTGTTTCATAGGACAATATTCCATTTTTAGAGATCATAGTGGGTTTTCTTCCCCTCGAGGGTTTCTCACTCATATATGTGTTCTCTTATTTCATGCTCATGTGAATGGTTATTTATGCATTGCTAGATCACTATGTTGATTTCATGGTTCATGAATGTTAAAGTATAATTGAAAGAAAGTTTTTTTTAACACTAATTCACCCCCCTTAGTAATTGTGCTTCCAATAATTGGTATCAGATCTTGGTCCTTTGAAGCATTCTTAATAGGTTAAAGGAGATCTTAGAAGCACAAGTATGTATAATCATCAAGTACAAGGAGGTTTCTCAACCACCAAGGCCCCTCTCTTTAGTGGGATTAAATATTAATTTTGGATAATCAGAATGAAGACCTATTTAATGTCCTTGGTCTATGACATATGGAAATTAGTATACTAAAGTCCTATTTATGTAATGAACTTCTCTTTCAGTCCCTCATTCATCATGTTGTTCTAGGAGTTCCCCCAAGCTGTAATGTGTAGCTGAAATGTAAAAAAATAATGGATGCCCTAAAGTGGGTGGGATCAACACTAGTGGATTGGAAAAATATTATCAAATCTTTTTGACATTCTTCATTACAATTTAAGGTAGTGTCTTTTTTAAGAAGATGTGTAAATGGATGACATTTAACACCAAGTTGAGATATAAATATTCAAATGACTTGAATATTTCCTTTCAGACTAAAAATTTATTTGAGATTATTAGGTGGACACATTTATATTATATATTTGACTTTGGATAGATCCACTTCTATACCTCTTATTGAGGCAATAAAGCCTAATATATTTCTAGATTTGACATCAAAAACACATTTCTTAGGATTTAGTCAAACTTTTTATTCCCTTAACATTTCAAAGATACTGTGTAACATTGTGGGATGGTATACCCTTGTTTTATATTTATATAAAATGTCAAATACATATTCCTCAACAATATCATGAAACATGTCATCGAATATGATTGCCATTATGCATTGATATGTTGCCCCAACATTCTTAAGATCAAATGGCATAACCTGATAGCAAAAGGTACCCCAAGGTGTAACGAATGTTATTTTGTGTTGGTTTTCAAGTGAAATTTTTATATGGTTATAAATCAATAAACCATCCATTAGTGACATTTCATGTCCTATTGCTCAATCTATAATCATGCCAATGTTTGGGAGTGGAAAATCATCTTTTAAGAAATCCTTGTTGATATCTTAGACTATTCATACCTTGATTCCTAATGGATTTTTGTTGACTAGAAATATATTAGAGATTCATTATAAATAATAATAGGTCTAAAAATGCCTACATATAATTATTTTTGAAGTTATTATTTCAAAAGTAGTGCTAGCTTAGGATGGATTTTTCTCAACTTTTGTTTGATGGCCTTGTCATTCAAATGGATAACATGGTGATGTTCTATGAATGATGGGTATACTCCAATCATATCCACATATGAATAGGGGAAGATATCTACAAATTATTATAAAATGATGATTAGGATTTCCCATCATGATAGATTGAGAGATGTTGTAAGCTTCAAAATTTTAGGTGTTTCATTGGTGCTAATATTGACATCAGTGGTTTCCTCGATCAACTACAATGTGGAGTCATATTAAAACTATGTATGGGTGAGTGGAATATTAAGTTATCCATCTATGGATTCTTTATTTTTGTTGTTTTTATTTTATAGTGCCTCAGAGAGGTTTTCACTATGGGCTTAGCATTTTTACCTTTTTTATTATCTAGATGATTAAACTGTTTATGACTACGGAGTTCTGCATGTTCCTTGAAGTATATTAAATTATATAAATTGATTGCAAAGCCTTTTTTATGGTCACCTCATGGAATTTTATCCCTGAGTCCCATGAATTTAATAATTGCTTCATCATTCTAATAGTTGTCAAGTGAGATTTTGTTTTTTTGGTCTCAGTTTATGAGTTCAATATATCAGAGTTAAAGGGTTAGGATTGCTGTGTCATTAAAAAGGTTTGTGGATGAGAGATATTCTAGTGGCTATAAACATAGATCATTTTTATGTTAGAAGAGGATTCCTAGACTTCAAAATAATGTGGATCAATACCAGGTGGTTTGTATCCAATACCTTGATGTTATTCATTTGCTTTGATATTTATTGGTTCTAAAATACCTTGTTCACTAAGACCAAAACCTTTGCCTTTGTAATTCATGATAATAAACATGACTTTATTGGGTAAAAGATATTAATTATTTTAATAACAATTTTCCATCTCATCATTATAAATCCATGAATTATTAGAATCTTTGATGTGTTCATCTGAAAGGAATCCTCCCTTAACAAAATAGGTTTTTCCAAACTGACAGTAATTTGTGATTTATTCCTATAGTGGGCCCTACCATGATTTAAAGGATACATGCATATTTTTCCTAAATAAAAGTATATCAGATTTCATATTCTCACATGCCTTTATCGATAATTTTAAACTTGGATTTGGTTGATGAAGTTGTGGATTTGTATGTGGATGGTTGGCTTTAAGATGTGGATGGTTGGATTTTAGAGGTAGATGGTTGGTTTTAAGATATGTATAGTTGGATATAAAATGTGAATGGTAACTCATATATATGGATATCATTTTTGAGTTTTGGTGATTCGTGTTCATTTGTCTCATAAGTATGTTCTATAATAGGTAATAATTAGATTTTATATACCATCCCTTCAATAATTTTAATTATTGGAAGGGTTAGGGATCACCAATAATGGTAATTTCCATACCAAAATGAGGATACTTAACATATTCATGGAGTGTCGATGGAATGACATTCATGGCTTGGATCCATGGTTGACCAAGGAACATGTAGTATGGAAGGGCGATATCAAGGACATGGATTAAGGTTAGTTGAATGACATGCCCAACCATAAGGGTAAGATATATTATCCTAGTTGATTGGCATTCTACAATATCATAGGCTTTGATGATTATGGTATGGGGCTCTAATGTTATTATTGTGTAACCTAGATGTTTAATCAAGGTTAATGTAAAATATTCAAATAAGATTCATTATATATAAGTACCCTTTTTTACTTTGTGCTTTGAAATAATGACCTTGATATAAAGGGTTAAGTTATGAGATGGGCCAGTAGGGGAGATGTTAGTTTAGTCAAATTAATTTGATTATTTAAGGATAAATGTATTATAGGTGCTTGAAAATTTGATGGATTGATGTCCTTAGGGACTCTTAACTCCTATAAAGTCTTGTATAAAATATCTGTATAATAAATGGATGTTTTGATAAGGTATAAAATAGATATTTGGGTTGGTGTTTTCTTAGGTTGATTTATGGTGTTGTACTTTCCTTCAAAAGTGGTCAAATGAGACTTTGGTATTGTGATTTTTACATGCCTTGTAATGACTACACAGTCTTAACATCTAAATTTTATCAATGACATGGTTGTCCATATGCTGGATATAATTAACAACAACCTCAAATGGATGGGTGGTTTTTTTAGATTTAATATTATTGGTTTAATTTTAACTTTGGTTCATTTAGAAATGATCTTGGTCATGTTTTAGAAAGGGATATTTGTATATACTTAAATTTTGGTCGTTGGATGTAGATGTATTATTCTCTAGTTCTATATCACCTCAATTAATCTAATCTTTGACATAGTTTTTGAGATTCATACATCTATTTGTCGAATGACCTTTAACTCTATGATATCCACAATATGCATGTTCCTTATAACAAGTAGGCTTGGGAACATTTTCATCAAATGATTTAGTATTGGGAAATACAATCATGTTGGTGTATAATAACTTATGGAAAATCAATTTAATAGACTCTCCCAATGGAGTGTAAGTCCTTTATTTAATCTCTTATCTAGGTTTACCCTTAGGTATAATGATGTTGGTGGTAGATTTAATGTTTTAAACATGTATTTCACTATAACACCATCACCCACAATTACATCACCCACTACATTATTATTCTTATTGAAAAACCTAGGATCATCAGTTTGAGTTTGCATTTGGTTATACTTGTATATCTTGAAAAGTCCTTTGGTGTTAAGTGCCCTTTAAATTTGAACTCCTTTTCCAATTATTTCATCAAAAGAATTGGCATAATGGAGTTGAATTTGGAAGGCCATTTATATTGTGAGATTATTCATAAAAATAGTGATTAGTTACTTCTTAAAGATTGACCAAAGAAAATGGCTTGATAAGGCACACCATATTTTAAATATTGAGATTAAACTTTATCCATTTCATTATTTGGTTTTTCATAAGTCTAGCATGGTTATCTCATGTTATAAATTATAGTAAAAATGTTTAACAAATATCTTAAAGAGATATATTAAGGTAGTGACAGGCCCTTTGGGTAGACATAGAAACCATTTTAGAGCTAGGATGACTAAACTACGTGGGAAGAGTCCAAGTAAATATTTGTCACTATAAGAGAATTCTTGGCAAGCCATTTGGAATTCCTTGATATGTTCCCTAGGGTTATTTTTAAAAGTTTAGGGGTTAAAAGTGAAAGGGAAAAGGTAATTTCATCATGCTGATATCAAAGGGATATGGACACAATTATTCAAACCTAACATTTCTACTTTAGGATTGACTTCCATATCACAATATTTAGATAACATCCTTCATGTTTTGTCATTCTTGAATAAATAAAGTGTTTTTGAATGGTGAGGCTGATGATTGCTTTTAATTGGTTTGGGTTGACTTTAGGGCCTGATTGGTAGTGGTTTAATGATTGATTGATTGACTATTGTATTTGTTGGATTTGGGATTTTAAAAATTCACAATTGAAGGATTGAGATTGGATTGAATATCAATAAACTCTTGGATCAATATTTGGATACGTTTTATTTAAAAAGTTTTTCATCCTGTTGGTTTTGGTTTTCTAGAGCTGATTTTATTTTATCAATGTGATGTGGGAAACATGCTCTAGATTCTCATTAGGGATCTCTTAGTCTGCCTTATCTTTGACTAAAGAAGTGCTGGGTTGATTTTAATCACATTTGTGAGGGGTGTTTTCTCTCTTACTAATGAGGTGAGGAAAGTTTTCAAGATTCAAATCCAAAGGTAACTTGACCCCCATATCTAGAAGATGTAGTAGGGATTGATATTTGTTTGAAAGGAGGTAGCTATTAACTTGGGTAGGAGTTTCCTTAGGAAAATCATTAGTCTTTTTAGAAAATTCACTTTGATCATAAAGGTTATCATTATCATTCACTTGTATGTGGTACTTTTGGTTCTCAAAATATAAAGGATTATTACAAATAAAGTCTTCCCTATCTTGATGGTTATTTAAGTAACCTTGGAGTCTAGTATTTCGAGTTATGATGTAACCTTTATGTAATTGAATTGCTACGGTTTTGACTCAAGATTATTTTGATTTAAAATGGTTTGGAACTTCTAATATTTTAACTCAAGATGGCTTGTAATTACTAATGTTTTGACTCAAGATGGTTTAGAAATATTAATGTTTTGTAAAGTGTTTGGATTGTTTGAAATTTTTGATTTTGACAAGTTTGGTATGATTAGAAAATAGGTTTTTAATTTTGGTTGAAAACAAGTTTGGATTTGACAAAAAATAAAATTGACATGATTTATTGGTTTGGTACAAAAGGATAAATTAAGAAACTCAAACAAGGAAATCCTAAAATTATTCAAATAGGTGTATAAGCAATAAATAACCTACTAATAGTACCCTAAAAGGTATATGGTAAATGATCTTAGGGAATGTTGTTTTCCTGACACTATTTATTGATTATGATGGAAGGCTCTTAGAACAACATTTATAATATGATATAAGGGGGGTCCTCAATATATCTTTTAGTATGATGAGGCCCAATTATGTGGAATAAAAAGATTAATGGGAACATTTGAAAGGGTAAAATACTAATATTTATATACTCGATACATCACCCTCACTAGAATATTATTGAAAAATAAACCCTTAAGGGATTTGTTGAAACCTAGGGTATTAGTGGTCAAGTCCACCTCACATCACTCAAGGGTTAATCGAGCTTAGGAAAATTAAACAACCAACCCTTAATTTTATACTCCACTAGAACATAGAGTTTGGACTATCATGTGGTGATGAAATCCATGGTTGATAAAGCCATTATAAATAGAAAAAAAAAGAGACTAAGTCATTTTTGATTTTTAGGATCATTTTGTAACACAAGGAAAAAACATATGCAAGATAACTTAGATACACAAATTATTGCTAGGGGTTTATTTTTATTTCTAGGATCACTATATAGTGAAAATAAAGAGAGTACACCACCACTAGCAACACAAACAAAATTATTAGAATTAAAGTAAAATTAATCGACAATATGAATTTAAAAGCAAAGTGTTAGTAAGCAATATAAAGAAAAAAAATATTTTGATTTTTTATGTCTATGTCTTCCAGTGCTACACAAAACTATTAGTATTTTTTAAAGAGCTTCTTTGACAAGCAAACAAATCTACAAGTTAGACAAAATAAAAATTATAAAATATAAAAATATAGCAAGAGAAAAGATACAATTACAATTATGCTAAAACTCATAACAACTTTGATGTTAATCAATAAAATTTCACTACTATCGAATGCAATTTTATTGCTAATCAGAAACAAAAAATAGAAAAAATAGTTTACCAATACATTTTCGTCGAAGTTAAGGACATTTTAACCAAAGTCTTGAACAAATTTTTCTAAGTTATGAATGATTTCACTGCTCTAAAACAATTTTGCTTCTCCACAAAAAGTGAGAAAATAGAAAAAAAAATAGACAATAGGAAATAGAAAACAAGAAACTTAAATAAAAAATAAATAAAAATAGGAATAAAACAACAAAAAATAAAAATTATACTTTAAATAATTATTTTATCATTAGCTATGATGATTTTACCTAAGACCATGATGTTTCCATTGAGGATGTGGATGATGTCACTAGAAATCAGAATCTACAAAAATAGATTGTCAGGAAAAATGTTTTTACTAAAGAGTATAATGATTTATTTGATATTGTGATGAATTCACTGAAGTTAATTATGAATTTGATGAATGAGATGACGATTTTTATGATGTCTGTAATGATTTCACTACATATAATAGGACCTACAAAATATAATGTCATAAAACATTTTAACTAATGTGCGTAAAAATTCGTTGATGTTTAAAATGAATTCATTATTATTGATGATGATTTCACTAAATATTAGTTAGCAGCTACAACTAAACAAAATTTACCAAATGTGACAAAATTCACCTATAAAAATAAACAATTTATTCCAAAATCGTGTTATAAAAGTTAGGAAATCAAAAGGATCTAAAAAAATTAAAAATCTAATGAGAAAACAGTAAAAGAATCTTAGGGATGTATCTCACCAGGCATGCTAGAATGCAATGCTTAAAATTAGGAACTTTAAACCAAGAAACCAATCAATGATAATTGAATTTATATTTCAAACTTGTCATATAACCTTAGCTATAAATTTAAATAATAATAATGTAATAATACCTTCACCTTACCAACTATTGAACATCTCTTCTTTGATAATTTGGATGTGCTCTTTTAAATTGGTATGTGATTACTTAATGGTAATTTATAATGCAAAAGAAATTCTACAACATAATGGTAAGTGATGTTGATTCTCAAGAGGATCCAAAAATAAAATTTGATAGCTTGATATGGATGATCCAAAATGGATAAGGGAACATCTATTTGTATATTTATTAGATGAAGAATGGATTGTTAGATTTAATCTAGAATTATTAAATTATTTAATTTTTAGACGATTGGATTTGAGTCCTCATCCTAGTGAGGAAGACCAATTCCTCAAGTGGTTGAGAAATTTGAGAAAATTAGTTGGGTAGTTAGATGTGTTAGTCAAATGAATTAATGGATCTGGCTTCATGTTTGTAGGATGGTTGAAATATTCCATGAATGAGTCAAGGTAGTTAGATGACTCATCAACTTTGCTAAAATTTTCAAGGAATTGGTTGGTGAGTTAACACTTGTATGAGAGAATTGGGGTAATGGTTGGATGACTTGGAATTTATAATTAGTTTTATTTATTTATTTATAGAATTAATTATACATGATTAATTATAAATTAATTAGTTAATTAACATGATTAATTAACTATTTGAATTTGGGAGGGGAAATGATGTTAGTGTACTAGGATGATGATTCAAATTTTGGATGAGGGTTAAGTTAGTAAATAATAATGGTGTTTTATGTCGATATTTAGTAAATTTAATTATGACAAAAATTTGATAGAATTTAGGTTCCAAAGGATTGATAGATATTGGAAACATTTCTCTAAATATCACATATAATGGGACTACGGATCCTACTATCTTGCTTAAGTCTTTTGGTAATATCTATAAGGAATGGGTCCAAACTAACACCTTTTCTACAATGAAGATCTTATCCAAAACCTTTATTGGTGATGAACTTGAATAGGACAACCAAATTCCTAGACATTCCATCTCACAACTAGATGATTTAGTCAGTGCTCTAGTGAAGGAATTCCAACATGATGACCTTCCTAAAAATTACATTAGCCATTTTATCAATGCCAAACAACTTCCTAATGAATCTGATAATACTTTTATCAAACGATGGAAGTATATTGATCATAAAGTGG
This sequence comes from Torreya grandis, assembly GCA_037957365.1. Taxonomy (NCBI): domain Eukaryota; kingdom Viridiplantae; phylum Streptophyta; class Pinopsida; order Cupressales; family Taxaceae; genus Torreya; species Torreya grandis. The sequence goes on from JARHVA010001816.1 coordinate 1,666,806, forward strand.
ACCATAACATGAATGATGATACTCTTTTAAAACTATTTGTCACTACTCTTAAACCTCCCCTTCAATACAAAGTTTGAATCTTTTCTCGTAATACTTTAGAAGGAGCCTTAGACCAAGCAAAAAGGCAAGACTTTCTTATGAATCAATTTGAAACACCTCAAACAACTATTAAAGAACATTTCCAATAATTTTATCATAACATTGATATATATAAGCCTACCCAACCTTAAATTGGAGCATCTAATTCAACCAATTTTAATCTAACCCACCCACCCTTGAGTCTATAACAACTTAAGCAGAAATTGCCACTCTCTAAACCCATGATCTTGGATCTTTCTAAACCTCCTCCAAAATGGTACAATCCTGATAAGTTTTGTTGGTGGCATTCTACTATAGGTCATTCTCATGAGTATTTTCATGATCTTAATTTATTTATTCTTTCTTCCTTGCTTGGTTTGTATTTCAATATTGATACTCTCACAAAACAACATTATCAAGACTATCTTCAAGGTTCTCAAATTTAATCTCAAGACCCACAATCACATCAACATCAACTACATAATGATCAACAAAAATTATCCCATACCTGTACGTCATCTAATAATTTTTTTCAAACCATAGTTGATCCTTATTCCTACACCAATAAAGAAAGGATAGCTAATATGAACAACTTTAAACATATTATTGCATCCATTGAACCTCAAACTCTTAAGTCACATGAATCAAAGGAGTACCTAGTTCAAATGCCTAATTCAAAGCATATCATACTTGGTCCTTCTTTACCTCCTTTCCCTCCTCATATCTCTCCTACACATCATATTTCACATTCAACCTCATTAAAATCTAACCAACCAACACATTTACCTACCTCTAAATCCATCTACCAACCCAATGAAAATCATTCTAATAATTTAATGTTACCTCACTCTAACTCACATGTTGGGGCATCTTATGATGCCCATCCACATGTCCCTTCAGACTTTAGGGCATATTTTGATGCCAATCCCTACATCCACTTACCCATTGGAGCATCTTATAATGCCCACTCTTATTATAGAACGCATAATAATGACTAAATTCAACTTTAAGAAACCTTTCAAGACTTATAAGACTTGTATTTCACATGCTCATCTTTGATATATATGTTAGCATAGATCTTACTTGTTATATATATATATATCTCATGTTTCTTTAGTTTTGTGTAATTTATTTCTTTCAGTTCCACTTTCCTATCATCATTTTCACACACACACACACACACACACACACACACACACACACACACACACACACACACACACACACACACACATCTCATGTTTCTTTATTTTTGTGTAATTTATTTCTTTTAGTTCCACTTTACTATCATCATTTTCACCTTTGGGTTCTTTTATTTTCTTACACATCACATTTGGCATTTGTTTTCATTTTGGTTTTTATATATCTCTTTTATTTGTCTTTTTATGTCATTTTTCATCTTAGTATATTTATGATTATTTTTTACCTCATTTAACATTAACCCGTGTGAGTTTCTCTTTTGTGAGTTTACAGTGTAAGACCATGGATAGGACCTGGGCCTAACAAAATACCATCTTTTTACTTATCTCATTTTATTGTTTTACATGTTTCTTTTTGGCACCCTTATGGGTTTCTCTTTTATAAAGTTGTAGTGTAAGAACATGGATAGGACCTGTCTCTCCTCATAAAATTACCCTCTTGTCATTATTTTCTTCTAGAAAATGTTATTGATCCTAGTTCTTAACTTTAGCTTTTGCTTCTTTTGATAGATAGAATTTGCAAAATAATATATATTAGCATGTTTTGCTTCATTTCCATCATTATTATGATAAAGAATCACACTTTACTATCATTGTATCCCTTTTTACCCTTTTTCACATTTTTTCTGTGATTTGAAGTAATTCAAATTATTCTATGTTTCATTCTTCTTGACTTCCTCTTCCTTTCACTCCACATTAGATAAAATAAGGTTGAAGTCAAGGTAGCACTTTTATTTCACCTAAATTTATGAGACTCTTAGACCCCATGCTCTTTGAAGTTACCTCTCTTGCAACCAAGTCCAAAGTATTCAAATGAAAGCCATCTTTATCACCCATGTTTGGTTTTCTAAATCCATATGGAGGAGGAATAGAAAAATCCATCAAGAAATTTAAAATCCAAATCATTTTAAATAAAATACAATGATATACAAAATGCATAAAAAATTTCAAAAGTCAAATATCACACCAAAAGACATAATTACAAGCACATATCCAATCTCTAATTGAATCTCAAACTCCATACTTGGCCTCACATAGAGTCGAGGTCCATTGGGGGGTGGTAGGCTAGTATATTGAAACAAGAGAGTTCAACAAATTCTAGGGTACTACCTAATTTCTCATGTAAGTGCCCAATCTTTATAGTAGACCGATGAATCTGTAAGGGGTCTTGAGAAATGGGGAGCATGTTATGGTAAAGTAGGTCCATTTTAATTTTTATGGATATAGTCTTCATGGGATGATCTATATACTACATTTTTTGACCTATAATTTGTGTGGCTAAGAGAAGTTCTTCATAGTCCTTAAGGTTGAAAGTTCTCTTATTTTGATAAACCTAATTTGAGTGTCTTGACTTCGATAAAGAGTTCCTATACCTTGGTTTCTCCCTTCATTCTTCTCTCCACCCATTTCATTTTCCCCCTTGATAGTGATGTAAGAGTTGACCATCATTCTGTAAATAGGGCTAAACTGTAGGCGTAGTATGTCTCTCCTGGCTCAGCTATGCCTTAATTCAAAACATCAGTTGCCTATACGTTGTAATATTGCTGAAAAGTCTAAACATTGAATACTGATATACAAATGACTCAGCCATATGAGAAAGGTTTGCAATGAACACAATCACATAATCACAAGCAAAACCCAAGCAAAGTACACTTCTCTATTACTTATAATATCATAAGTAGCATAACTTCTGCTTCAGCTTTCTCATCCTTTCAAAGAATGGCCGCAGCCATTATAGAAGCATAGCATCAGAACTTAAAGCTAATAACATGAATTACCACACACTTACAGAGATATGAGAGCTCAGATTTGGACTTTAGTCTTTGCCTATCAATGTAAGCAAAAAGTCTTGGTAGTCTCCAAAAGTGTCAGCTGCTATTGCATGCCCTAATGACTTGCTAGTTTTTTTTGAAGTACTGCTCTTTGATATGCTTCATGTCAACTTTAACATGACTCACCACTACCCGCAGAAGTCCCTCTTCATCTGTCCTGAGTTTGTCTATAGATTGCCTCAAACCTTGGCAAAGTACTTTTCTGCAAGGTCCTTGTATTTATCAGCATCGATATTTGCAATCACTACATCCTTGTATTTATCACTACGTCGATATATGTATGCTGTAGCAACCTTTTCATATATAAGAGCCAAATTTTTGTAGCGACCACACCATGGAGCATAAAATTTGACAAGAACATCTTTCGATTCATCCTTAACAACTGAGTCAAAGTTCTCAGATGATAACACCACTACATCGAACTGGGAAGCAACCACTTTCACACGAGTACCTTCCTCAGAATTTACAAACTCAGCAAGTTCTTCTGCAGTGCGGCCACCTATGTAGTCTTTTGGCTCCAATGATCCTTTAGGGAACCACTTGATAGTTGGAAAACCAGAAACATCATACTTTGAGCATAAGCTTTTATGCTCATCGCAGTCCACCTTTGCTATCAAAATAGATTTGGCCTTCTTGAAACTTGCCCCAAGTTTTTCATATTCAAGTGCAAGCTCTTCATCACTAACTCGCGGTTTGCTATGGTACCATCATGCTCAGAGAGGATTGCCTAAATTTCATTACTTAAAACTCCATATACATTTTCAGGGTTCCCAGTAGGATTTGCATCAGCAGCAGTTTGGTCAGATTGGCAGCCACTGACCAAAATTCTCATATGTGGGAGCCCTTTCATACAAGATCAACATATACTTCACGAGTGCTTTGAGATCTCTGCCTACAATGCTGGTTTTACATACTCAAAAATATCATCACTGTCATCTAACTTCTGCTTCAAAAACTGCTGAGCCAAATTTCCAATGGCCCCCAAGTAGCCTCTCTTCATTATCACCAGACTGCAGTTTTTGTTTTCAAGAACCTTAACAAACTTCTTCACTTTGGGGTAGCGCATCATCTCCAAAAAATGTCAAAAAAGTTAGCCTGATTTTCCCAACGTCCATATCTTACTATCTTCGGCCAAATAATCAAACAGAGCTACTGTTTGTTGCAACAATTTCTTCTTTTGAAGCTCTCTTTAAAACTCCTCCCTAATCTCTACGCCAACTTGGCTTAGGATTAAACAAGAAACAATTTTTAATTGTTAATAATATACTAAGCTTGAAATCATTTCAACCACTTCTCCATTATTCCCTCAACAGCCCACAATTACCTTTTTACTTTTAATTTTTACATTTTATTTATTTACAATTACTCCTCATTTGGAGGGAAAATACAATACTTTGAAATTTGAATTTAAACATGACTTGTCTTCAGGTAGCCATTGCAGATACTCCTGCATCATACTCTCCCTCTAGGAACAATTTGAACCTTAGTTCAAATGAAATGCTGCCTCCATGCACTAGTCTTCACTTGTATACCTGGATTCCATGGTCTTGTTGTCAATGCCAATGCTTGTCTTTGATAGTCTTTGTCCTTCAGCTTCTTGCTTTTCTTCCTCTTTAGATATGTCCTCATTTTTTTCAACTACCAGCTCCTGCTTCCATGCTTCATTTTCATACATGTCTTCAAGATCTTCTTGATCTTCTTGGTTCAAAAATTTGTCCATTGAACTATGGACTTCATTCATCTCTACAACTTTAACACCTACATTCAAAACATCAAAAGCAACATTAGTAGAAAAACATTGAGGCCATGAAGCCTCTTGGCTGCCTCCATGCTCTTGTTTCTTGACCAAAACTGCCTTGGCCTCTTCACTCTTCTATTCTTTTCTTGCTTTACTCTTCCCAGTGGTGTCTTCACCATGGTTTGTACCTGTATGTAGCTCTCTTGAAGAACTAAAGAGTTCTTCCAACATTCTCATTTCTTCACTCAACACAAGCTCATCCAAATCTTCATGTCCTATATGAAACTTAGGACCAGATTGTCTTTCATCCTTTATAATTACATTCATCCACTTTATGGTTTCTTCATACAAATCAGCTTCTTCATCAACATCCATATAACTATAAAAAACAATAGGAACACCATTACCTTCTGTCTCCTTACTATCTTCAATTGCTACCTGAAGCCATCTTGTTTGTTCTTTGGTTTCCAAGAGGCATTGCCTTGCTGCATACTCTTCCCTTTCTTCATCATCCATCCATTTGGAAGTCTCTCCTTGCTGCATATTAGTCCTTACAGCCACTTTCCATTCCTCATTTTCCATGAAAATATCATTAAATGATTCAAAAACATCATTATCCCTTTCATTGCAAGCAATTGACTTACGTGTCCATGTACTTGTGTCATCCTTCACCTTTTTCCATTGATTTCTTGGTGTTGCTATCTCAACACTCACATCTTCTTCACTCTTAGCCTTCTTAGGCACCCACATTTGATTCTTTCTCTTATCAATTGACTTCACAAGCCATTTAGGCATCTTATAACCATGTTCTTGTGACACTACTAAAAAACCAACTTTGTTTGACCTTTTATTTTCTTTCACACTTACATTCATAATATGAGAAAAATCAATCTTATAAGGTAAACTTGCCTGCTTGCTTACTTGTTGCTTGCTTGTGTGCTTCACCATCCACTTAGGCATCACATATCCATGATTGACTGCTTTGTGTGAAGACTTTATCTTCCTCTTGCCTCTTCTAACCTGTGTATTAATATATTCATACTCACAATAACAATCAAAATCAACACTTAATACTTCATTTACCTCTTTGATAGCTTGTTCCACGGAGCAATCTTTCTCTTCTTTTGTGCTTGGCTGTCTTCTTTCCTCTTCTTGGCATTCAATGGCATTTTGAAATTCAGCTTCATCCTCTACTTCTTCCTTTGCTTGTATGGGTTCTTCAACACCTCCATTATGCATTAACCAATGTGTCTCTTCTTCTTTATCAATAGCAACAAACTCTCTTCTCATTCCTGCACATTCACTTGTGCACTTGGTGTCTTTTCTTGCACCAATCTCTTCATTCTTCAAGGCCATTCTCTTGACCTGCATAAGGCTGCTCATACCTACATTTACCCACTCAAAAACATCATTAAATACAAAAACAAGAGACCATAATGTCTCCATGAGTGTCCTCTTAATGGACATTCTCATCTTTCCAAGTGCTCTTCCTGGCACTTCATCTTTCCTTTCTTCTTCTCTTCTTTTGTCCTCCTCAACGAGAACCTTCTTCACAACTTCTTCCTCTTGTTGCTCACTTGGCAACCTTCTTATCTTCTTGCCTCTTTGGGCTTCCCTCTTCATGGAAATCTTCTTTTGCCTTCTTCTCCTTTTCACTATGAGATCTATTGGCCACTTTATCCTCTTCTTTATTGGCCATACCCATGCTTTCCTATTCAGCTTCATCCAAGACTCATACTAATCTTTAATCTTAGCTAACTCTTTCTTCAAACTAGCAATTTCTTTATCAAAATCAACATTAGTCATACCTTTGATGCTTGCTTTCCTCTTGCTGCCCTCATATACCTTGTTGCTCTGTAGTGCTTTCAACAATGCTTCCATCTCTGAGATCTTCACCCAAGTCTTTTCCACCTTGGTCTCTTGATCCCTTATCTCACCCAAGGCTTTTCTTCTTGACTGGTCTGTTGACAATCTCCTTTGATCTCACCTAGGCCTTTTGCATCCTAGTCTTTTGATCCTTTTCTTTCAATCCTGCAACAACTTGTTATACAACACTTCATCAAACTCAAATCATAAATCCAAACTTACCTTGCTTTGGATCTTCTTCTTGAGCATTCACTATGCTCTTCTTCTAGACCTTCTCTTGGCTCTTCACTAAGCCTTCCTTGGCTTCTTCTTCTCCTCTTAAGCCTCAATGGCTTGGCTGCCTTTCTCTTCACCTGTTGCTTCTTAAACAAAATAAACTCAAATCAAATAACATAGACTTCTCATACCTTTTCTTTAGCAGATCCCAAGAGCTTTCAAGCTCTGATACCAAATTGATGTAAGAGTTGACCATCATTCTACAAATAGGGCTAAACTATAGGCGTAGTATGTCTCTCCTGGCTCATCTATGCCTTAATTCAAAACATCAGTTGCCTATACGTTGTAATATTGCTAAAAAGTCTAAACATTGAATACTAATATACAAATGACTCAGCCATATGAGAAAGGTTTGCAATGAACACAATCACATAATCACAAGCAAAACCCAAGCAAAGTACACTTCTCTATTACTTATAATATCACAAGTAGCATAACTTCTGCTTCAGCTTTCTCATCCTTTCAAAGAATGGCCACAGCCATTATAGAAGCATAGCATCAGAACTTAAAGCTAATAACATGAATTACCACACACTTACAGAGATATGAGAGCTCAGATTTGGACTTTAGTCTTTGCCTATCAATGTAAGCAGAAAGTCTTGGTAGTCTCCAGAAGTGTCAGCTGTTATTGCATGACCTAATGACTTGCTAGTTCTTTTTGAAGTACTGCTCTTTGATATGCTTCATGTCAACTTCAGCACGACTCACCACTACCCGCAGAAGTCCCTCTTCATTTGTCCTGAGTTTGTCTATAGATTGCCTCAAAACCTTGGCAAAGTACTTTTTTGCAAGGTCCTTGTATTTATCAACACCGATATTTGCAATCACTACATCCTTATATTTATCACTATGTCAATATCTGTATGCTGTAGCAACCTTTTCATATATAGGAGCCAGATTTTTGTAGTGACCACACCATGGAGCATAAAATTTGATAAGAACATCTTTTGATTTGTCCTTAACAACTGAGTCAAAGTTCTCAGGTGATAACACCACTACATCAGACTGGGAAGCAACCACTTTCACACGAGTACCTTCCTCAAAATTTACAAACTCAGCAAGTTCTTCTGCAGTGCGGCCACCTATGTAGTCTTTTGGCTCCAATGATCCTTTAGGGAACCACTTGATAGTTGGAAAACCAGAAATGTCATACTTTGAGCATAAGCTTTTATGCTCATCGCAGTCCACCTTTGCTATCAAAATAGATTTGGCCTTCTTGAAACTTGCCCCAAGTTTTTCATATTCAGGTGCAAGCTCTTCATCACTAGCTCACGGTTTGCTATGGTACCATCATGCTCAGAGAGGATTGCCTGAATTTCATTACTTAAAACTCCATATACATTTTTAGGGTTCCCAGTAGGATTTACATCAGCAGCAGTTTGGTTATATTGGCAGCCACTGACCAAAATTCCTGTATCTGGTAGCCCTTTCATACAAGATCAGCATATACTTCACGAGTGCTTTGAGATCTTTGCCTACAATGCTGGTTTTACATACTCAGAACTATCATCACTGTCATCTAACTTCTGCTTCAGAAACTGCTGAGCCAAATTTCCAATGGCCCCCAAGTAGCCTCTCTTCGTTATCACCAGACTGCAATTTTTGTTTTCAAGAACCTTAACAAACTTCTTCACTTTGGGGCAGCGCATCATCTCCAAAAAATGTCAAAAAAGTTAGCCTGATTTTCCCAATGTCCATATCTTACTATCTTCGGCCAAATAATCAAACAGAGCTACTGTTTGTTGCAACAATTTCTTCTTTTGAAGCTCTCTTTAAAACTCCTCCCTAATCTCTATGCCAACTTGGCTTAGGATTAAACAAGAAACAATTTTTAATTGTTAATAATATACTAAGCTTGAAATCATTTCAACCACTTCTCTGTTATTCCCTCAATAGCCCACAATTACCTTTTTACTTTTACTTTTTACATTTTATTTATTTACAATTACTCCTCATTTGGAGGGAAAATACAATACTTTGAAATTCAAATTTAAACATGACTTGTCTTCAGGTAGCCATTGCAGATGCTCTTGCATCAGATAGGCAAATTGTGATTCTAAATCTATTTCCCCTCTTCTATTATTCCTTCTTCACCTCTTAAAAACATGCTAGTACTACTTTTTTTCAATTTTATCTACCCTTCAACCAAAACAACATGTTTCAAAAACTATGTATTACACCCTTACACCATTTATTTACCACACCATCTCATTATCATTCTAGTCATGACATTGGGTGGTTGTGTTTTCTTACATTATATCTTAGAAAAAGCACTAAGTTTGAGTTTTCATCCTTTAGAGATTTTGATTTTGATTTATCCATCATGTTCTATTTTGATTTTTATAGACTTCACTTATCTTACATATGACATTTTTCATTATTAAATGTTTATATTTGTGTATGCCTTCTTCATGTTTGTCTCACATCTTCAATTACATTTCATTTTTAGTCTTTCATGTTTTTCTTTCTGCCTACCTTACATGAGTTTATTTTTCACTTTCTTACATATCTTTGTTAGAGTCTTCTTGCATTGATATTTCATTTGTCATTCATATTTTACATGATTCCCAATGTGATTTAGTATGTTCTACATTACTTTTTGCCATTTATATTTTACATACTTTCCAACACGATTTACTATTTTCCAATCATTTATCATTTATTTCTTATCATTTGTCATTCAGTTTCTATCATTTGTCTTTCATTTTCCATCCTTTTGTCATTCATTTGATTTCAATATTTTAGCCTTACCTTAACAATCCTAATTTGCCAATTTTCCTAATATCTCTATCTTTCCTAACCCCTATATGCATATCTTCCATTTTTTTTGATTTTTGGCTATTTTTTGCACTAACTTCTATAGGTTCACCTAGTTTTCTTCACATTGGATGACTTAACTTTCTCTTGAAATTTACTTCTTTATTTATAGCACTAAAGTGAGTAAAGGTATGTGTTTTTCAATTCTATCCTTTCTTTTATCTTATTTTCTTCTTATTGCACTTTAATTAGCATCATCATTGTGTGTTATCATGTTTTATTGCAGTTTACTTCTTTATTTATAGCACTAAAGTAATTAAAGGTATGTGTTTTTCAATTCTATCCTTTTCTTTATCTTATTTTCTGCTTACTGCACTTTACTTAGCATCATCATTGTATGTTACCATGTTTTATTCCTGAAACACCATCCCATTTTTCACTCATGTGACATGTGATGATATTTAAGTGGGGCATATGTATACACATAATATTTTCAAAATTTTATCACTTATTGACACTTTGTATCTTGTAAGAGCTCATCGAGTCGCAATCTCTCTGAGTGCATGCCTTAAACGGTGCACTGGGAAAGGGGTGGACAAGCCATTGGTGCTTTGTAAGATTATTGTCCTTTTTACCACTTTCTATCTACACACTTATTTTCTAAATCCATTTACCCTAATCTTATTTTTCTCAGTCTCACCCATTCCAAACATTTGTCATATCATTATCCTTTTTTTATTACCTTGACCCACTTTCATCAGTTGACTATATTAGGTCGACTGGGTTGAACTTGTACTATTTTTGGATATTTTCACTTGAGAGTTTTGTTATCCCTTTGGTCGACCTAGCTTGAGACCTAGTGATTTATCTCCTAAAAACATATAGGGTTGACTGGGTTGACCCCATACAACTGACATATTTAGAAGGATTTAGGGTAAGATCTGCCTATATATGCAAGTTCATTTCCAACCATTTGAGAATAGAGAAGTGAATAAGAATAAGTGTGAATAAACATCTATCTATTGACCATTATACCTAAGGAATGAATCTTAGGGTTTTATACTTTCTTTGGAGATATGAATCTTATCTTGTGGATAAGTATTTTGGATGCATAGATAGGTTGTGTGGCTTAAAGCTGATTTGTCTTTGTTATCCTTACATACCACAATAATCTCTTGTGAAGCACTTTGGCCAAGGGAGAGATTGAGGCTCTATGGTTTCATTTTCCAAGGTAAGTATTCCTAAATTTATTTCTTCTTTGTCAGAGTAGATAGATAATGTAGTTGTGCTTCTCTCCCATGTATTAGAATTTTGTATACATTGACTTGAGTATATGTCTTCTATGCATGTTTAGTTTTGTTTATTTTTTTCTAACCCCCACTTTGTGCCACAATATTTGGTGAGCACTAGATTAGATTTACTTTATTATTTATTAGAATAGAGTTAATATTAAAACCTAGGACTCTTTTAGGGTTGTTGCATGATTGTGTTAGACTGTAGGCTTTGGAACCCTTTTTAGCATGGTGTATTGTGACAAGTGATCCCATAATCGGGTTTAGCAGATCCCCATATTGGTCATGCTCGCGCTTAAAAAATGTATTCCCAATCAAAAGTGTAAGTATGTTTTATCTTCTTTGATCTAAGATTGATTCATAGACATGATGCATTTTTGACTACATATAGATTTTTCAATGTGAGTCAACTTAGATTGTAATGAAAGGATGGCATGTTCTAGAGTAACATTTTAAGAATTAATATGTGGAGTGTAATTAGCATGAGTAGTAATGGGCACAAATAAATTTTGGAAACCAAGTGATGTTTGCAAACCAAGAGATGGTGTTATAGATGTTTATATTAGAATGGATGCAATAGTAAAAGTAACAACATTGAAAGATCCATCTTGGGTTCCATTCTTGTGTTCATCTCTAGCCACATATAATAATAAATCAACATTTTTGGGATGTTGATGAAGGTATTGCATAAATTTTGCATCATCATTTTAACCATTAGACTCTTATTGAGTGCCAAATTATGAAATAATAGTCATGATGAACCCTTAAATAGGGTGTGAAATAAGGAATGTAAGATCTTTTAATTTTTCCATTTGATATAATTTATGATATATGATTTCTCTTCCTCCCAAGTCTTATCAAATTGAATATTGGTATAAGTAGGAGTAAACCTAATTTTTGAAAATGGCTTGACTTGACTTAGTCTACAAGTGGTGGACATAACATTATATCTAAGATCTATACACCCATTATTAGTACAAGAAATATAATAGTTAATTTATTTAACATACCTATCTAATCCTTGTCCAATGGTATACTTATACTTTGGTAAAAATATAAATTTGAATAAATATCGATTGAAATCTATGGATGGGTCAACTACATGTGGTATACCCTATTATATAATATTATAATTATATGAAATAATAAGGTTATTAATTTGGACATTAGTGTGTTGTAACCATATGGATATTCAATTAACATTTTGAAGCTTTTAAAAAGATTTCCTATGTGCTCTTTGAATTTTATAATAATATTAAGTACAATGTAGTGGAGATTTCTCTAAAGTAAGTTTTAGAACATTATCAAATTTTAAGCATGTGTACATGAAATTAATAACATCTTGGAAAGTAAGATAATATTTTACAAGAAATTTCACAATCCTATTAACATTGTAGAGAGATTTTCATTCATTGAACCCATTATAAATATAATGCAATATGAATTAAGTAATGTTACAATATAATTTAAGAAATACTATTGAATATGAATATTATATAATATGAATAAAGTGATGGTAATAAATATGACTATAATACCATAAAAAACCAAGGTATGAGGGTGATCTAGATAAGAGTTTGAATAATTTTTAGGTTCTCAGTTATACTTTTTCTTTTGTTGATGAGTGTTAGTCCAAGGTTTCAGAGCCCTAACTATAGAGGTATAACCATGCTTGTATCCCATTAACCCTAGTTTCTAGGGTATAATGAGAGTAAATTCCTTGGGTGATACGCTCCTCTCAGGTACACCACAAATAAAATGGAAAAAAGAGGATTCTTATGGTATAAAAAAAGACCTTAAGTATTTTTGATATATCTTGAAGCACATAGAAACTAAAATACATGTTTAGTGTTGTACTATGGCTATGAGTATTGGGGTAAATCCCTCACACCATAATGTATGTAAATAAAACACTACATATTTTTTTATGATAGTCACCAATTAGTTTAAAAATTATTAGAATACAGTTTCTAAAACAAGAAAAAGCAAATAGAAAATAATGTGAAAAGTAAAAATGAAAGATTTTTGTTTTCATAAATCAAGAAAATTTCAACTTGAAGTCAAAATAAAGAGCTTCAACATCAAAATAATATAAGGTGATAAGATAATTTATTCAGTATTGGATTCAATCCAAGGTTAAAGAAATTGAATCATTATGTGTTGGATATTATCAAAGGTTGAAGGCTATTTTATTTTAGTGTCATGAATTTACACAAATTTGAGAGAAATCCTATCCCTAAAATCAAGGAAAATAAAAAGGCGATGTTCTATAGATAAAGAGTTTAATAAAATGTTTAACACTTTTCATTTAAGAAGTCATAAACTAATAGAATTAAACTATTGAAATAAAAATGTTGATATGTACTCATCTAATATTAAAGTATAACAAAATGCAGTAACTATAAAATTTATAAAAATAAGATAATAATAAAAATAGTAAAAATGGCCTAAGGATGTGCAAACCTCCCTAAAATAGATAAAATGTTGATTGTGAAAGCTTACTATAACTAAAAACTATATGAAATGACCTAAAAATAGAGTCTCATTAAAAAAATAATTTATAGTTTACTAGGACATATTTGTAGGAGGTGGATAGGGATGAATTGTGACTTTGTCTATTGAGTAAAACAATGTCTTGGTTGATTGTATTCCCAATTTATCAATCTAGGTCTATGCAATTGCATGAAAGGGTTGATTTATGGATTCTATGTTTGTGTTATTTACATGGAAGAACTGAAAAAGATAAAACCCTAGATTTTACACAAAAGACAAAATAGAGATAAATTCTAAAAGGGGGAACAAGTAAAGGAATAGTCGATTTGGCATACGAAACCTTGCATAATTGAGCGTTATCTACATAGCCTAAATAGACCTTAGGATGATGTATTTCTCTCTCCTAAAGTGATTTTATGATATGTGATTATGGAATTAGATGATTATAACTATATTATTTTATTAAAATGTTTGGAAATGGATGCCCTTGACTTGAAATAAAAAATATTAATAATTAGCATATGACTATTAGAATGATTCAAAATTGAAAAATGAATAAGTAGTGATCAATTTTTCAGTGTGTAGTGTAATTGCTAGAGAGATCTAGTGGGGGAATAATGAGTGTCATTGATGTGATTTTATAGGAGGATATTTCTAATAATTTTACTAACTGACCTTGGCAATGACACATAAGAATCATTATGAACCATTTCATATTTGAATGTAGCCATTGGAGCTGTTTAGGCAAGGGAACACTAGGGGATAGGGATGCACCGCAGAACTATCTGCTTCATGTGGACTTGTTGGATAAGGTCATAAAATTTTGAAACTTGCTAACAAGGATCTATGAGTAGATTAAGGTTGGTTAGATTTGTGTAGGGATGAAATGGGGATGTTTTAATTATGTTCTTGGTATTTTCAAGATAATGAATGCTCTTGTATAGAATACAAATTAGAAAAATAGTGAATAATCCAAGTAAGGTTAGGATGTCAATAATAAATATTGTCAAGAACTTAATGATTAAATTTGAGTGTCTAAAATTATCATGATTTTATGACACTTTTTATGATGTTATTAGAAAAAATTAACATTATAAAACCAAAAAATTATATCCTGGTATAATAATTTTTTTGACCTAATTTATGCTAGGAAAGATGAAGCACTTAGATATTAGCATCAACATGTTTAATGGTGGTCTTAGATATATATATATATATATATATATATATATATATATATATATATATATATATATATATATATTTGGAGGCTATTTTGGTTATGATGAACTCTATGTCAGACTATTTTTTCATATAATTTTGTGTCAAGAAAATTAGTGTTAGGCAAAGTGATTTGTTTTCATATGTGCACTTTTTTAAAAATAATTTACAGAAAATTTGTGTGTCATGTTTTGTGTTAGAATGCCCACATCAACCTTTTTAAATTTTGAAAGGACTTGATGCAAGATGTGTTATAGTATGTGTCAAGTGATGCCATTTAGGTTAGGATCTTATTTGAAAAAATATTTTTTGTAGTTTATTAATTGATTTTATTTATAAAAAATATAAATAGATTTGAATATTAGAAAAATAAAAATCATGATTGATATTATTTAAGTAAAATACATTAATTATCTCATTTTAATGACTAATAATTAAAATTTTAAATATTATAAAATAATTTTGATAAAAATAGATTTGTATTTAAAATAAATTTCAAATTCATATTCATAACGAACATTAGATAAAACTATTTATCCATAAAATTTCTATAATCATTGTTATTAAAAATTATAAAATAATAGTATATATAATATTTTAAGTCAATCATCCCATCTTATAAAATTAAAAAATACTTATAATATTCTTGACCATCATCATCACTAACATTACCACCATCACGATCCTTATCCACCATCCTTATCCTCATCATTGTTGTCAACATCTTCATGTGTCAAACATCTCTTTCTAATGTATTAAAAAATTATATTATTAAAAATATTAAAAAATATTTTTTTTGAAATATAATAATCCAAATAATATAACACACAATAATTATACTTATAAATATGCTCGATGTTCTTTACATAACCATTTAAATAAGAATAAGTTATCTACTATTTTAAGAAATATAACATAAATATATATTTTTTGAAATATAATAATCCAAATAATATAACACACAATAATTATACTTATAAATATGCTCGATGTTGGCATAAGAGTATTTTTTTTACATAATTTATGTTAGGCATGATGACAAAACTTAAATGTTATCAACATATTTAGTGGTGGTATAAAAGCTAGATTCATAGCCTTTTTTAAAATGTTCTTTGCACCAAACCATAAAATTAACGTCAGTAAAAGGGATTTGTTTTTTTGCACACTTTTTAAATAAAATTTAGTAGGAAAGTTATGCATCATAAATTCTACTTTAGAATGTCTATGTCAAGCCTTTTGAAAATTTTAATGGACTTGACACAATATATGTTTAGTTATGCAATCCATGTCAAGATCTTATTTAAAAAAATATTTTTTTGTGGTTTATTATTTAATTTAATTTATTAAAAATTAAAATATATTTAAATAATGTATAAATACAAATTATTATTTGTAACATTTAAATAAAATAAAATAAAATAATTGTCAATTTATAGTGAAAAATAATTAAGTGGAAGTTGGAGTGTTAAGAAGATGGTGTGGATCTAGATAAGATGATGAAGACCATCGAGGGTCTAAATTTGTTGATTTTCAAGTTGTTGGTATTTTAGGTTATTTTTAGAATAATTAATGGCTTTGGATCTAATGGAGGTTGGGGAGGATATGAATGTAGATTATTTTAGGGTTATGGTTAAGGAGTAGAACAAGATCTATAAATCTAAAGAACTTATACCTTGGCTTCAATCCATAGTACAAGGAGGTGGGGTTGATTTTTTTTTAGAATATTATGTCAATGACCACATTTTTTTGGGTGATAATGATTGGATATTTAATATTTATGTTGAATGGCTATATAAGATTAATCAAGATCTATTCTAAAATACAAAGTAAGTATGGGTGAGTAGTTTCAAAAAATTAAAAAGGTGTCCTTCAAAACAAGGTCTTATTGAGAAGGGAGGATACATTTTTAAACTTTGGACACAATATGAGGAGTTATCTGGAGAAAAAATCATCCCAAAAATTCTTTCATTCTTTTTTGAATAACACAACCAAATGATCAAAGATAAATTTGATTTAGAATGGGAAGAACTGGTGTTCAATTAATAAATTGGAAAAAAGATGTTGATCACCAAGAATATATAAGAGTTACAAATACTAATGAGAATGAGGTTAACTCTAAAATCTTTACTATTTTTGATAAATCAGTTTTTTCTGGACTTCGATCTCAATACACATCTCATGGAAGATAATCTTTCTTCCACCTCAATTTTTATTCTTATTATTTAATAGCTACTGCTTTAGATTTTCATCAATATTTATCTACCAACATGGGGAATGTGTTTGCTAATTTGAAAAATATTGATTTTTTTTCTAAACATCCCACAAAATTCAATTTAGGAAATTGTTTTTTAAGGTATTTTTCTCATTAAAATGCTTTTACCTTCTGAAAAAAACTTATTGTGCAAGATGAAGATTTTGAGAAATCAAGAGTTAAGTTTTATTGCAAATATTTAATTGGAAAAGTGTTAGGTAAGCTCTGGAATGTATGGATTTATATATTTGGATAAAAATTCATTGGAAAGGGGTAGATATAAAGACTCTTTTCTATCTCCCCAATGATTACTTTATGAGTTTATTTTTTTAATCATTGGATAAGGATTTAATCTTTAGATTTAAGTAACTGTAACTATATTTGTATAAAATTGAAGTTAAAATTTTGGATAATAATTTTAAAAGGGAGTCTAGGGTGTATGAATTTTAATATTGGGTGCAATTATATGATCTTCCAATAGAAAATTTGAATTTAAAAACTTTGAGATAGATTGAAGATTTCTTAGGTAAATTATGTGTTGTGTATTATGGATCTTTTAAGACTAAATTTTTATGGTATGTAATTAATAATATAAAAATAAAATAAAATGATCTTTTGTTTTATTCTCTCTCTTTTTATTGATGGTAAGTATTTTATAAAGCATCTTTTATGAGCGGCTTCTTACACAATATGTCATGTTTTTTCTTCTCTAAATCATTTGGAAAGGAACTATGGGGGATAAAAGTATCTCATGATAATAAAAATTATTTTGGTATGGAAGGAAAAACAAAGAGCCAAAAGTTTGGGCAAGGATAAATCTTATACAGATAATTATGATAAATCATCACAATAGATTATTGGTATCTAACATGAGATTGGAGTATTGCATAATGATATCTTGTCACCTATAAAATTGGATTCTAATAAATTTATCATGAAGAGTAATATGAAAAAAATGGTTGTTAATAAAATTTAGAATGTGGACAATTGATTTTAATATACAATAAAATATGGTCACTAGTCATGGAAACATATTTCTATTTATAAGGAATTTTTAAGGAAGAAACGAAAGGGAGGAAAAAATGTTCATGAGGTTAATTATAAAAAATTTCCTCAAAATGAAGATAAATTAAAATTCCTATTTACAATTGTTGAAAATGAGAGAACTAATAATTTAAGTATGAATGTGTTAACAAATAAAAGTTCATATTATTTTCATTCCACAAAAAATAAATTTCTATGAAGAACTAAAGGGAAAAAGGGGAGTTTATTCCTCCCTTATTCACATATTTTTCCCTTATTCACAACCACATTTTCCCCTTATTCACAACCACTCTAGGGTGTGGGAGATTATTGAGTGGTTGTGGGAATTTTACCACTTCATATTTTTAAATTTTCTCCCATATTTATGTGCTTATGTTTGAAAGTTTTGACAATGATTAATTAAAGTTGGATTGATATTTTTATGGAAAGTTATTAGTTTAATAAAGGACAATGAAATGCATGGATGATTATTGTTAATTTCTTTCTTAAGTTTTATCTCATTGTGTTTAGTTATTTCTCAAATTTTATAGGTTAGAATGACACTTTGATTGGTATATTATTAAGATGGATGTTTCACATGTTTCATATCTTTGTTAAATTTATTATATGTCTCAATGTATGTGTACTTTTTTATTTAATTTATTAAACTATAATTTTAATTTATTAAACTATAACTTTAGGATTATGACTTATTAGCTGAAGTTAATGAAATTTATAGTGATCATTGTGTTATGAATGAACATGATGTTGGGGTTTTTGGAGTCTCATATTCATAGTTGGATTTTTTTAGCTAATTTTCATTGGTCTTTTAGTAAAATTGTGTGTGTAAATGTTGTTGTTTTATATATTTCCTATTTTTAAGGAAAATTTGAAAAAAAGTATTCATTCTTTGTTTTCCACCATGTTGATCAAAAATTGAAGATCATGCAATTTTGAAGGAGGATTTACATTATCTCAGGTTATTCAAAGAGGAAAGGTGGATAGAATATTTTTAAAAGTTAAAAAGGTCTTATGATAAAAATTCCAAATTTTTTTCCTCAAGTTGGGATGCTAAATATTTTGACGGTCGGGGGAATGGTTTTAATAATTTTAGAGGAAAACATTTATAAAATAACTAGTTTTCCATTAGAAAGGGGAAGTGGCACCTTATTCAAAGAAGGGGGACTCTTTGAAAATAATATATATTTTTTCTCCATAGAGAAAAAATCAATGATACAATAAAGTGAATGATTCATACTTCATTTCCAAAATTTGGGCCCATCATGAATATTCACATTTATAAATATATTACATGTGAGGGAAGATTTTTAATCATCATTTCTTATCATTATAAATTAATTTCTCATTTTAAGCACAAGAAGATTATTAAGTTTCCTTTTTTCTTATATAATTGAAAATTATTGTTGAGTTCAAAAAAGAAATGACAAGGCCTTGGCTTATCAAGGTTTGGTGAAACTTATTTTCCTTGATGCTATCGACTTGAAAAATCTTATTATTTATTAAATGGATTTTATTATTCTAGATTATCTGGTTTTGGAAGATATACCCTTGTCTAAAATTAAGAAAATAAATATCATTTAACTCTCAACCAATAAAATTTTAGAGGATTTATTTCATTGGCATTATTTTTTCAAAAGTAGTCTACAAAAGATATGTAAAAATCAGGGGGAATCACATTGAAAGTAAGAGAATCAAGAATCAAAGTAAGAGAATCAAGAATCAAGGTTTGAGAGGATTTTTTTTTTTAATAATAATAAAAAATACCTAATAATTGTTGAGGTTCATATTTTAAGATATTTATGGTTCTATTTCTAAGGGAATCAAAGTTGAGGGGAAAATACACGGGGTTGAAAATATTAACATTGCAGACTCAAGATTAGAATTATTTATAACACTAAAAAACTTTAAATTTAAAGGGAAGGAAACATAGGTTATGAGAATAATAATAATGGATATGTCTCAATCTACCTCTAAATTTTTGGTCTTTCTTTCTAATGTGTTAGAGAATGCTACGACTATGTCTAATTTTCAATATCAGATTTTCCCCTTTATTTCTAAGAATCTTTTAATAATAAATGTGGTGGTAGGGATAGATTATTGTGAGTTTATTTATAAAGATGAACATGTTAATGATATTTTCATTTATTTTATTTAGAATGGGATATAATACTGGGTAATATTTTTATGAGTTTATTTATAAATATCAACATGTTTTTGTTATTGATAAGCTACAAAAAAGGGTGCATAACCCTATTATAAAAAGCCTCAGGGGTAGCATAACAGGCTAGTGGCCACAAACAGTGGAACAACAACAACAAACAACATACTAACAAAAGAGTATAAAGGACAAAAACCTAGACACAAAAAAAATAGGAAAATTAGTTAAGTAGAGTTTTCCAATCTTCTTTGAGGAAACTCAAGAGTTTCTCCTTGCTAGTAGCCTTACCTTCGATGACCATTTCCTCACCTAAAATTACCTATAATATGGATAGAGAAGTAGCGGCTTGGTGGATGAATTTTGAACACACAATGGTCAACACTTTCATTTTGTTCTCGAGAGAGTGAAGCCCATTATTTACCTCCTCTAAATTTTTTTAATCTGAATACAATTGTCACAAATTTTATCATTAATAGCTTCTTTCTCAATAGTGTCCTTGGACTCAATATCCTCCTTATCAAAATCATAGGAGTTATTTAACTCCTCAAAGTAGTTGATTTCCTCCTTTCCCCCTATAGGTCAAGAGTGGATTTGACCTTTATGATCTCTAATTCATCCTTTGGATTAAACGCTGAGGAAAAATCAATAATTTTCAACAATGGGGTTTTACCACCTGGGAATCTGCTATATCTCCTAATGCTTGGCCTCCTAATAAATCTCCCCTATACCAATATCTTTATCAACATCCTCCTTCCCTTAATCTTGGTGCTCAAAATGCTCCTTGTCCACAGATGATTTTACTTGTTTCTCATCCCCTATAGCATTCTTAGCTTTTTTCTTGCCTAACTTTTTGGGTATATATTTTTCCCAGGTGTCTCCTTTCCTCTTCTTCTCACCAAAGTGAGAAGGTTTGTTATTTAGTTCACACAACCCCTTAGACACCACTTTTTTCAATTGGATAGGGGACTTAATCATAGCACCCTCAAGGGTAAAAAAAATGGTTCCTTGCAAGAGAGGGGACATGGATCTTATTTTTGTGTGGGGTCATGAAACTAGGGAAAAAGTGACTAGGTCCTTAGGCTTAAGGGAAGATCCTAGGGGGCTTGAGGAATTTTTCACAAAAGGGCTTGAGGCTTTATTTTTAAAATGGCTACCAAATCTAACACTCAAAGGAATGTTATCATCTGAATCACTATCATGGGCCTCATCAACCAAATGTACTTTAAAGATCAACATGTTAATGATATTTTATTTTGGAATGAGATATAATACTGATAAGTGTTAAGCTAGGTGGTTTTAAAAATTGAAATATTACAAGAAGAACTAAAAAAAATAGATATAAAGTTGAAGAAGAAATAAAAGGCAAGGTTGCTTCCATTGATAATTTAAAAAACATGGTGTAATTGGTGTGTGATAAGGATATAAATTATTATCTGTAGACATCTTCATATATTTTACTCCTTAATTCTAAAAAATAATAAATTAAAATTACAGTTGGGGATGTTACCCTTTCAATATACCATGGTAAGTAGACAAAATAAATTTTATGAGGTGTTCTTTTCCTAAAAAAAAAAAAAAATTACTATGTGAAACTTATGTGCATAATATAATTCTTCATAATGAATTGAAGTGGAATCCAAATCCATTTTTGGGTGATTTTTTACTTAGATATTTTCTCTCTTATTTTCAAATGAAATAGTACATGGTGGGGAATGGGCATACTATAAGAATATGGCAGACTCTCATTCCATGTGGTTTACAGCTGAGTATCCAAGGCCCTTAAAAATTATAATAGAATATTTAAATTTGGTTAAAAATGACTAGATAAAGGAAAATAGTATTAATGTTAAGATGGAGTTGATCAAAATAAGAGTAAAATTGACTATTCAGTTGGGTACATATGCCTACATAAAATATTATTTATATGGGAAGATATCCCTAAAAATATAAGAGTGAAGGAGCATATTTCTCTAGATAACCTGAGATAGGAAGGAGGGAGAGCTAACCTTTATTTCATTTGTATGCAAAAGAATGGGACATCCTAGGTGGGGCTTGGTGTTTAATTTCCCTTTTTGGGTTTCCTCTTGAAGATTGAAGAGGAAAAATTCCATTGAATATGGATGACAAACTATAAATATGGGTGAATTTTTAAAATAAATGTGGATATTATGCACTTTTAGATGAAATTGGCTTAGATTTTGTGGATTTATAAGATTTTTGTGAAAATCTTATGAAATCTCAATTTGTATTTTTTGGTTATAAAAGATCTTACTGGCAAGGGTTGTGAGAGTCTTGGAAGATGTTGGTTGAATACTATTTACTTTGTTGACCTTAGGGTTTCTTTATTATTTTGATCATGTTTTTATGGATGCAAATTTTTTTACATACTAAAAATGAAAGTATCAACATGTTGGTTATTACTTATTTTTAATGAGATACATCATTCTTGTACCCTTGGATTTATTACAGTTTGAATGAGTTATTCCTACTTCAATTTTATTTCTTTAATCTTGGCTTGCTAGTGGAACTTGTTATGATTGTTTTAAATATAAGAAACAAATAATCTTAATTTTTAGTTCCAAAAGTGGTAGTAGGATGCACACAATTTCATGAAAATTACTTTCTTATTGAAATTATATAATTTAGCTCTTTAATGGTTTATCACCTTTACTTGCAACATATGCCATTGATTTTATTTGTTATGACATTTTACATGTAATTATTTGGTGTTTAAGTGTTTTTATTAATTAATATATGTTTTCCTTTGATATTCCATTGGGTACAACTCTAATAAGATCATTTTAGAGCTTTTCTAGATTTTATACAAACTTTTGTAAAAAAAAATATTAATATTAATGAAAGGGGTAAGAGACCCACAAAACCCTCTTTTACCAATTAAAAATGACAAATAATTAAAATTTTAATATTAAAAAATAGTTTCAATAAAATAAAATATTTGTACTTAAAATTAATTTCAAATCATGTTCATTATGAACATTAAATAAAACTATAATATCCATAAATTTTCTACAACCATCATTATAAAAATTTAAATTTAAAATTATCAAACAATAATTTATGAAATATTTGAAAAGAATCATCCCATTATATAAAATTAAAAAAAAAAATTAATATTCATCATCATCATCACCACTATCACACCCACTACCATCCTCCTCATCATTACTACAATCATCCTCATGCATCAAACATCTCTTTACAATGTATGAAACAAATGCTATATTACAAAATATTTTTTCAATTAAAAATATTGAAATATAATAATATTAAAAATAAGATACACAATGAATGCAATTTTAGAAGTACTCTATATTCCATACATAGTAGTTAAAATACAAATAATTTATCTATTATTTTAAACAATATAACCTAATTCCAAATTTCTATACTCAAATTTAATATTGGTAAAATCTAATATTAAAATCTTAAATTAATATTTAATTAATAATTTTAGAAAAATAATTAATCAATATTTTGATTCTTTTTGTAATATTGTTCTATCAAAAGTATTGCTCAACCTTCTTCCATTGCCACCAGTATGTGATCAACAAATAGTGAGATTTCAAACTTTGCATTGAAATGATGAAAACAATTAAAAATAAATAACAAAGATTAGAAAATAAGTAAAATATAAAAAATTAAATAATATTAATTCACTTACATATTTCATGATGACATATTTGTATAAACTATTTTTTTAATTTATTAAATGTATTCTTTAATTGGTCTACACTCAAATACTTTGTTGTAAAATAGTAAAAACTTACATTAATCCTTCAACAATAAATATAAATTAAATTGAAAATAAATTATTTAAATTAAATAAAAAATATATAAAATGCACAAATTCAGGTATCACTCTTTTATGACCTTTTTTCCCTATGTGATGAGCTGTAGGGTTTATTTGATTTTTTTCAATGGCCTTTAAATATCCACTTTTTTAAATTTCTTTATAACCATTTTTCATTACCTTTTCATTTTCAATCATATTTTTATACCTCTCTTAGGTATAATAGGTGGTGTGCATATAATTCCATTAGGATTCAGGTTTTTTTAGTAAGCTACTTCCATTAGGTATAATAGGTGATATGCATATACTTTCTTCTCCCTTATCAAAGCATCCTCCACGTACATGTTGGTATTCCTCTCAATGAAATTCATCTCATGCTCATTTAACAAGAGGTTAAATGCACATTTGTTTGTCTTATTTTTATAAAATGAATCGGTCAAATTAGGTTAGAGATTTAATGTTGGAAATGTTCATGATCACCTAGTAAATATGTTCCATAAAAAAATCACCATTTGAGCCTTTTTAAACATCCCTTAGCTCATTGAACCATTGGTGTAACAGTGGTACCATAGGAAAATAGATGGTATTTAGGAGGCATGTCAATAAGTCCGTTATGAGTGGATAGATGAAAAATAAAGTTGTGAAGATATATGTCATAATCAATATGAACATACTATATATCTCCCTCCCTAATTTAAAAAAGGTTTGAGGATTTTTTTTTTAATTTTTATTATTGCAATCCATATTGAAAAAATAGATTGAAAATGTGAGACATAAATATAATAATAAATATGTTTTCAAATTATAATATTAACTTACCATTTTTTTTCTTTTTCTCTACAGAAGACTACGCATTGTGTTTTCCATACCAAGCCTCTTGATTTGGTAATTGATATGGTGGTTCACTTTCTTTTTTCCTTATTTGATTTTTAATTTTTATATCATTGGCTTTTGAGACATGTTGGGGGAATATACTAAAAATAAAAGATTAACTTTTTGAAACTAAAAATATTCTAATATATACACTTAATATGTCCCTTTGCCCCTTTTATTTTTGGGAAAAAAGGAAACAAATGTAAATGTTTTCCCATCTTTTTTAGAGTTATATAGGTTTTTTTTTTTTTTTTTTTCTTTTTTTTTTCCGGTTTAGTTTGACAAGAGTCTTGGGGAAATTTTATTTGACATTGTGTTAAGTGTCAAACTTATGTTTGCATAAAGGATTGCATTATTGGGAGGGTAATTTTTATTCCTTTTTAATTTTTAAAGTAAAAATCATATTATTTTTCAAGTGGGTCCCTTTATTTGTAAATATTACCAAAACTATAAGGGAAATGAAATATTATTAGTTTATTAACAATTTATAGAGGTCATTTTAAATGAATTAAACATACATGAATAAAAAATCCATAAAAACATAACAAATAACATGTTAACCATTAATATATTAACTTATATATATATAAAAAAAATATGACCATGCTAAACAACAGTAAATGTATTCACACAAACCCTTATCTAAATTTGATACGCAAAACCAAACCTATTTAGTTACAATATTAATTTATTAACTCAACACATGTTGAAAAGATAATAATCAATATGTGTTTTAATAAAAAATGATATATTATACATTTCATAAGATATATATATATATATATATATATATATATATATATATATATATATATATATATAGTTTTATTTTTTATTGTATTTATCTTATTATTTTTCACATTCATTTTTTTAAAATTTTATCTATTATTTAAATTATATTTAAAAAATATTTAGTATATTAAAAAAAAAGGCATGATAACTTTTCCTCCTTACAAATCATAATAATTAGAGCATGATATAATAGATCCATATAAATTATTGATAGAACATCATAATACTAGAAATATATCATTTAGCCATTTGAGGACCTCCAAAATGTTGTAATAAGAACAAAATTCATAATACGATGATCCAAAATTAACTACTACATTATATATGTACCTTAATTAGGCAATGAGATGTCATAGGCCAAACCTAATACCTATATGAAGATATATAAATTATCATATTACTATGCAAACAAATCACATGTCATCATTGCATCCTAGGTGGTCTAAAAGAGTCATTAGATCATAGGGGAGATATAGTTCCTCATATTATTTTATGTCCTCATTCTTTGAATTATCATCCTTATCTTCATCCTCCTTGTCTTCACATTCATTTTCCTATATTAGTTTTTTCTCTTCCTCACTTTCATATCCAACATTAATCTCATGCCTAGTTTCTCATAATTCAATGTTTATTTTAATTGAATTTAATTATTTGTTAATATATTTTGTAATGAAATTACTTATATGATTCACAATAATAGAATTGTATATTGTAGAATTAAGAGTTGAATAAATAGATCCACAATAAAAATTACTAAAAGAGCAAAATACTTGAATATTATGACTGAGTCATTTTAAGGGGACACCCTCTATAAAAATTCAATAAGAACAAAATTCACAATATGATGATAAAAGAATAACCACTAACTTTTATATATACTTTACTTAGCCAAGGTTATTACATAGATTGACCAAACTAAGAACATAGATAAATGCAACAAGATAATATGAAGGTGTGTAAGCCATAAGTCAACCAAACATATATCTAGATGCACTATAGGTTAAGGGTATAACATGCCCCTCCTATTCAAAACAACATTATCCTCAACATTGAGTCAAACAATATGTTATTGCAGGAACGCTTCATCCTCCCATGTTGCATATTCAAAATACAAGTTCTTCCATTTGATCAAATAATCTTTAATGGATCTAATATGTAGTAACTTAGTACATGTGTGAAGGATCTCTTCAAGTTATATAATGACTCAACCTTATTCATCCAATTCAGGTAACTCAATCTGAGTGGAAAATCTATGTATAATTACCTTCTTTAGGCAAGATACATGGAATACCAGATGTATGTGAGTGGATGGAGGTAATTCCAACTTATAAGCCACACTACCAATTTTTTTATAAGATATGGTAAGGGCCACAATACTTAGGTGACAACTTGTTATCCTTTTTCTATTATTTTAGAGACATCTACTTATATGGATACAAATGCACAAAGATCCAATCACCTATGACAAAATGGCACTTACTATGGTGTCGATCTACTTATTGTTTCATTCTATTTTGTGTCATTGCTAAATTCTCTCATAAACTAACAAGTACCTCATGTTTATGGTGAACTTGTTCCTTAATAACTTGAACCTTAGGATGCACTATCAAAGCTAAAGTGATGGATGGAGGGTGATACCCATATAATGCCACAAATGAAGACATCTTGGAAGAAGTGTTATAGCACCATTCAATAAGTGGTATCCAATGAACCCATCTATCTTATTTGTTAGAAATAAAATAACGAATATACCCTTCTAGACATTTGTTGACTACCTTTGTTTATACATCAGATTGAGGATGATGCGATGAACTATGAGCCAATTGAGTGCATAAACATGAAAATAATTCAATCAAAAAATTACCAGTAAATATGGGATCTCGATCACTTACAATGATCTTTGGAGCACCATGTAATTTATGAACTATATTGAGAAAAGTAGAAGCTACTATATTAACAACAAATGGCTATGATAAGGAAAAAATGAGCATAATTGGTGAGTCAATATATAACTAACATGATAACTTTTTTACCCTCAGACCATGGTAAACCCATAATGAACTCCATAGAAACATCCTCGCAATGCTAGCTAAAGATGGATAAAGGATGCAAAATATCTGGGGTTTTAATGGTTTCACCTTTGTTTTGTTGACACACCATGCATTTAACCACATATTTATTGATATCCCCCTTGAGTCCTTCCCAAAATAAATTTTGCTTGCTTCTATGATATGTTTCCAAAAATGTGGAATGACCTCTAAGTAGAGAGGCATGAAGTTCTTGAGGAATTCTATGTTTGAAGAGAGAATGTTTACAAAGGTACAATCTATACTTATACGATAATGTGTTCCCATTCCATGTAATTTTTTAAAATTCATCAGAAACTACTAAACATTTTAAATAAAAAGCATGGTAGCACTATCATTATTCCATTCAAATCTTGCTTCCTCTAGCTAATCTGCCTGCCACATGGTCATGGTGTATAATAATGCCTCAACAGATTCATCCTGACAGGAGAGGGCATCTACCACCAAATTTTATTTGAATTTCTTATACACTATTTCAAAATCATATCCTAACATTTTAGTCACCCATTTTTGTTGTTTTTTAAATAAAAATCATTATTCTAAAAAATATTTGAGGCTATCATGATTAGTCCTTACCTGAAAGTGAAGACCCATCAGATAAGGTCTTCACTATTTCACTGCATGCAGAATAACCATCATCTCTTTCTCATAGATTGGTTTGAGACTATTTCCTCCATTTAATTGGTCAATTTAAAATTCTATTGGTTTGCCTTATTTCATGAGTACAACTCCCATGCCATATCCATATATGTTACACTCCATAACAAAAGTTTTCAAAAAATTAGGAGTAACCAAAACTAGAGGTGTGCACATAGCCATTTTTAATTGTTAAAATGCTTTGGTAGCTAAATTGATCCACTAGAAGGAGTCTTTCTTCAATAAAGAGGTTAGTGGGGCTACAATTCTATCATAATTTTTGACAAACCTATGATAGTAATAGTTAGCCCCAAAAATCCTTAAAGTTTCTTGAGGGTCTTGGGAACCTGACATTCCATCATCGCTTGGATTTTTTTAGGATCAACTTTCACTCCTTCGTGTGACACAATATGACCCAAGTAATCCACCTCTTGAACACCAAAAACACATTTGGAAGGTTTGGCATAAAGCTAATGTTGTTCTAAAATTGAAAGTACCTATTTTACATGCTTCAAATGGTCTTCCCAATTTTTTTCTATAGATGAGGATATCATTAAAAAAAACTAATACAAACTTTCTAAAAAATAGCCTAAAAATAGTATTCATCAAACTATAAAATGTAGATGGTGCATTTGTGAGGCCAAAAGGCATGACCATAAATTCATAATAGGCATCATGAGTTCTGAAAGCTATTTTAGGTATGTCCTCATCATGGATGTGAATCTGATGATACCCAGAGTGAAGGTCTAACTTGGTAAAATAAATAACACCATGAAATTCATCTAACAAATCATAAATTAATGGAACAAGAAACTTATATCTGATGGTGTACTTGTTGAGTTCTCTATAGTCTAGGCACATCCTCCAATTGTCATCCTTATTCTACACCAAGACCATTAGGAAGGAATATTTACTTTGACTATGTCAGACGATTCCTACCTCCAACATCTCTTGTAACATTTTTTTAATTTCATTTTTTTGGACATAGGGATACTTATAGGGTCTGATGTTGTATGGTGTATTTCCTAGAATGAGCCTAATGGCATGATCATGTATGCAAGTTAGTGGAAGTCCTTTTGACATATCACCAAAAATAACAAAATGATCATATGACACCCTTTGTAAATCATGATGTGTAGACTCTTTGGTTGGTTGAACCTATATGTAAAATAAGTGTTCCATAAATCCTTCTACACCATTTCTAAGAATATTCATCATTTGATGGAAACTAGCCAATTTTGGATATTTAGCTTGTAATTCATATAGTTCAAAGGTCCTACCTTTTGAATAGAACTTCATGAATAGTTCTTGGAAATTCATCTTAATAGTTCCCAAAGTGGTGATCCACTACACTCCCAAAATAATGTCAGTTCCTCCCATCAAAATAACAAACATAGGGGAATCTAACAATTAGTTTCTTATAACAAGCTTAATGCTATGGCATTTTCCATAATAGTTGATTGTACCACCATCTAAAATCATGACCTAAAATTTTGGACATAGGTAAATAAAATAGTTCAAATGAGTAGCTAAATTACTATTGATGAATTTATGTATACTCATATAGTCAATTAACATACTCACATTCTATTTTTGTAGGAAACCCACCACCTTAAGAGTTTGAGGAATACTAAGGCTTGAAAGTGCATGATAAGAAATAGTAGGTTAAGAATATTTTGATTCATTCTTAAGTTATTCCAAACCTACCCATGAATCCTCATCATATTCTTCTTCCTCATTGGCACCTTCAATGTAAAAAAACATATTTTTATCACATTGATGTCCTTTGATCCATTTTCTATCACATTCAAAACATAAACCTTTTGAAAGCTTTTCTTAAAATTGATGAGGTGTTATTTTGGTAGGATGTGGAAATGATGGTGTTGGGAAGGTGCATTCATGAACATCAGTGAAGGGTCTTTGTTTGATCAACTATTTTTCCTTAGCCAAACATTCCCTTGGTATGGCTCCAAATACATTATTGGGATGAAATATGTGAACCTCCAATTGGATGCTATCTTTGAAGCCACCCAAAAACAGGTTAGTCAAATTTTCCTCAGTGATGTCTGCCACATGTAAGGAAAGATTATAAAATTTATGAATGTAATCCTTTACCATCCCAGTTTGGTGAAACTTGGATAGTTGGTTGAACTATTTCTCTGAGACATTATTGTGATAATGGAGCTATAACTCTTCATAAAATATAGACCAAGAAACTAAGAGACATTTTTTTAAATTTTGAGCACATAACTAATGATATGAAATAAATTTCCTAGGTTCTAGAAATAGAGAGGCCATGGCCACCTTTTATGAATAGGGAGTCTAATGTACATCAAATAAATTTTAAATTTTAGTAATCTATGTGAGTGGATCAATACCATCAAACTTGCATAGGTCTACTTTTAGCAATAATAACTTCATACCATGGTTAGCATTGTGATTGTTTGGAAGTGAAGAACCTAACTAAAGTGGTAGAGGGTTATTTTGCAATTGTTGAGTTGAAAATTTGGCCAATTACCAAGTGATTTATTGTAATTGATCTTAGAATCTATTTAGATCCCCTCTTAGCTTTGTGAGGTCCCCTTTAACCACATCAAGATTATATTTCTACATCATACCCTACAACCCTACTTTAAGTTGATGAACTACCTCTGAAATACTTATATCAGATGTTTCTAACTCCATGTCATCTTTATGAGAAATTTTAGGCATTTCTTGATCTTTCCTATGACCATGAGTGTTAGGCCATGATATGCACAAACCCTAGGGAGCCATGACCTAAAAAATGTATTGGTAGATGATACCATTGTGATCACCTCACCAAAATAAATCCAATGATTGATAATATGCACAAGGGTGAAATTTTTTGGCCCAAAAAAGTATACCGATAGATTATACCATTATGATCATCTTGCATAGATGAATCCAATGGCTGCTAATTTTCATAAGGTAAAAAAATTTTCTAGACTTTTTTTACTCAAAAATGTTTTTTCTTTTTTGTAAAAAACCTCACAAATAAAACTATGGTGATGAAAAAATTTAATTCCTCCCAGATCATAAGTTATGTTTTTTTAGCCTTCCAGTGCTCATAATGTCAGACCTAGAAAATTTTGTTGTATAAACTTGCCCAAATCAAAGCTTTGATACCAATTTTAATGAAATTACTTAGATATTCATAATAATATAATTATATTTTGTATAATTAAGAGTAAAATAAATATATCTACAACAACAATTTCCAAAAGAGTAGAATACTTGAATATTATGATTGAGCCACTTTGAGGGGCTAACCTCTACAACATTGCAATAAGAACAAAATTCACAATATGATGATAAAATATTAACCACTACCTTCTATATATACTCTACTTAGGCAAGGTTATTTCATAGTCTAACCATACTTAGAAGATAGAGAAATTCAACAAGATAATATGAAGGTGTGTAAGTAACAAGTCAGTTGTACATATCCATAGATGCACTATAGGTTAAGAGTGTAGTATATATTTTTATCTCTCTACTCATCACTTTTTATAAATTTCCTTTATTTCTTGTAGGGATTCATGATTTATTGTATAAAAATAAATGATTTAAAAATGATGATTGTAAGTTGAAGAAGATAATGTTGGTGGTAAAATTTATAAATTTTAAAAGGTTTGAATTGAGACTTTCAAAAGGGTACTTGATTGCACCTAAAATATAAAATATTTTCCTTGCCTATATAATTAAAAAACTCAATTGGAGGGGAACACATATTCTAGTATATATAAATCAATTCATCATTCTTTAATAAGATATAATATCAGTACTACATTATCAAAGTATAATTTGATTTTTTATATCCATCTACGTAGTAATAATTGATATTCTAGTGATGGTCACCCTGCATAACTTAGAGTGGAGGTGATTATACATATACATGTACATATAAATAAGTTCATCATTATCTAAGAAAATATAATATCATTTCTGCACCATCAAAGTAAGATATTATTTTCCATATCTATTTGTGTAGTCATAGTTGATATTCTCATGATAATCACCCTAAACAACTCATATTAGAGGCTGCTATACATATACCAGTATGTATAAATAATTCCATCAATTTGTGAGAATATATATGAGTACTGCACAATCAAAGTGTAGTTTAATTTTCCATATATATATATATATATATATATATTCATACTTGAGATCCTTATAAAAATTAGTCTATACAACTCAATTTTGAGGTGACTATAAATTTTCTAGGATGTATAAATAAGTTCTCATCATTCTCTAAGAATATATATCAACAATACTCATCAAAGTAAATATTGATTTTTTAATCCATATATGTAGTCATACTTTATATTATCATGACAAACACCCTAAATTTTTTGATTAGATGTGAGTATACACATGGAAATCTAACACACTAACCTTTGCACTCAACCTATTAAGGTCTGACCAAGACAACCAATGTAATGGATAGCTGGTGGCTAAATCTATAAATTGGGTTGATTGTTTAGAGGAATGGGGTTTTAGATGATAGGAAATATGGGATGATCATGATATAAAACAAAAATAATTATGCCACATTTTGACATTCATTGAGGGTTTAAAATTAAGAAGATACATAACTCTAATGTCCTTCTATCTCTATGGTAATGAGGAGGCTAAGATCCTGGTCAATATTGGGAATGGTAAAATGAGTGTGACCAAGTTGGATAACTCAAGGAATATGGTTAGATTTGTTAGGTAACATATATCCTATCAATGTCATACATGAAGTGAGTGATATACGATGAGGCTAGTCTTGAAGAGAAAAGAGGAATGGGTGATTGGATGACTAGGTCTAGATGATGTTGTGTTGACAACCTTATTTTGGGGTAAGATGATAATAGGGGGATCAAAAATCCTCTCTTGGTCATCTAGAGAATTGAGGGATTTGAAAATAAGATGGGGGATGGGTTTATATTTGAAAATGTATCTCTTAATTTTGGTGTTAATATTAGATTGAATCTTGATGCTAGGACTTATGTCTTTGACTCTAGGAAAATACTTGTTCTAAAAATGAGTGGAATCTCTAGGAGTGTCATCAAAGAAGCAATAAAAAGGTGATATGTAAGCGTAAGAGATTAATTAATGGTGTATTTAAAGGATAGTAATTGATATATGTTTTAAGAGCTTATACAAAGATTTAACTCATACAAACTAGTACAAAGATAAATATTTAGAGAAAATATTTTATCACACAATATATTCCTCTATTATATATATTAAATCATTTGAGCATTACATATATATAGGAAACATCTTTCCTATAAACAAGGATAATCATATCTTCATAAATGACTCATCATATCCCTATGATCACTCTCAAGAAATAACAAACTTATATGCATAATATTATTATTACACACAACATTATGACTCTCAAATATTGTATTTTAATGACTAACAAATTATAACTATTATTGAATTATTAATCATATAATTATTCACACCACAATGTTCACTAAAATTACATGTGAGTGATATTTTTCTTAACATCCCCCTAGTACTTATGTAATCACCTAAAAGTGGTAATTGGATGATAAGAGTGTCGCTTGAATTGACCTATCCCTAGGCTATCCATAGACCTATCCTTGAGCATTAGACATACTTTTCTAGTCATTCAGTAGATTAAAATCACCTACAATTAGTAAAAACATAGTAAAAAAACTTTCATCTCAGATCCCAATCCAAATTTATTAGTAGTCTACAAAGAGGACATTAGTTCCACATTTGGGACACTACAGCCACATGGTGATAATGTCCCCAATTGAGCACTAATATCCTTAGCCCTAGCTCTTCCCAACATATATTTTTTCAAACATGTTCCCATCCTAAGGTCAACCTAATCATATTTTATTATCTACATAAGAAACATAACCCTATAAATACAAGTCTAATTCACCTCTATTCACTAGATGGAAAATTGATGCAAAAAATATTCAAACCAAAGACAAAGTTGAGAAAAATCAAGGTATTTTATCCCTATTCCACCCTACTTTTACATGCTACCATCTACAACATCCTTAAGCCTAGTTTGTTTTATAAATAAAATCTAAAGCACATTTAAAGCATTTAAACCCACTCTCATTCTATCATTTAATTGCACTTGCATCAAGCACTAGGTGGGAGAATTAAATTGGACTTAATCCCTCTTTGGATTATTGGTATGTAAGAAACTCTCTACATAGTGGGGTGTTGAGGATGTCCGCTCCATCCTAATAACAAAAAAAATTATTTCTCATGCCATACTTTCAAGGACGATTAGGGTTTACACACTAAATCAGGGTTTTTGGGCACAATATAGAGCTTTAGGTTTCATGCACACAATAATAGGACATACAGACACATGCACATGTGTTCATAGGCAATAGGAATAGTAACACAAAGGGGACATTAACACCACATTTATGACACTACATATATATGGTACTACTATCCATATTGGGTATTACTATCTAATAAGAAGATAAACACTATAATCTTGTTGATGACACAAATAACTACACAAATCTCAATGTTTAAAACCCAGATCATCCATG
Organism: Torreya grandis; assembly: GCA_037957365.1. Taxonomy (NCBI): domain Eukaryota; kingdom Viridiplantae; phylum Streptophyta; class Pinopsida; order Cupressales; family Taxaceae; genus Torreya; species Torreya grandis. The sequence continues at coordinate 1,701,785 of JARHVA010001816.1, forward strand.
GTAGTTAATTTTTAGATAAATATCTATTTATGCCTATCTATTACTTTTATTATAAATTCAAACAAGGTAAAAGGTCATAATAAACTAGTAATTAATTATTATGTATTTATTTAACTAATTTAGGAATCTCAACCCTTTAGTCTAAACATAGGTTTTTCATAGTAAAAACCTAAAAGTTTAAATCAACTTACATGGTAATTTTCATTTCACAAGACTTGATGAAGGTAGAGAAAGAACATCATCAACCACTCATTAACCATTCACTATTAGGAACATCATCAACCATATTCAGTGTGGGAAGTATGAACATGAACCATTTGCTATAAAACATTCACTAAGAGAACATCATCAACCTATACATCATGGGAATTACAAGCAGGAACCATTTGTCTAATGTTCACTCCTACATCTCCTAAACACATTTTTTATGTAGTACATAATGTAAGAAAATATGAAATATACCTATTATTTTTTACACGTACAAAGTAGAATATAAAATTGAAAATACATTAAAAAAATTAAAAATTAGGATTAAATCCTAATTATCACTTTTGTAGCCTCTATACATGCTTGTTTCCACTCAATCTTATACATCGTAGATAGTCACCATTTCCAATATTGATGATCCTCAACATAGTCATTTTCATACATCTAATTTGCCATTATAGTAGAAGTGGCCTTATCATTAGTGGCTAATGAGAGGCATAGAAATCCTCCTTCCTCCAATGCCTCTAACCTCCTTTGCATCATATAGTGAACTTATTCACTATCACTTGGGTGAGAATAATCTTCTTCTCCTAAGTAAACATTATTATTTTCTATTATAAAGTAAGCCTTTTTGGTTTAGTCTTCTATTTATGAGATCCTTTGCTATTTTTATACAATTCATCATCATATGACCTAACTGCTTGCAAGAAAAATGAATATATATATTATTTTAATGTTTAGACTTTAAATTACATTTGCTTTGGTCTTGTATAGACTCAAACTCTTATTTTTTAGGATTAGATATTTTTATTTGATTTCCTTCATCAGATGTATTTGAAATTACTCCTTTAATGCTAATATTCAATTTTTTAAAAGTAAATATCAGACTAAAAATCTCCATTTTTACACTTTTACTGACCTCCCCACAATCTACACAACTATTGTGAATGTCATTTTTCATGAAAATACATTCACTTACAAAAAAATAATTTAGATTGAAGGAATAAAATAAGACTCTAAGAAATTATGCAAAATATAATGACTATTTAATTTCATAGGATCATGCAAATATAAATTAAATATTGAGACAAAACCATAATTTGGAAAGACCTAATAATAAGATACAAAAATAAAAACCTATAAACATTTTCATAAAAAATAGAACACTCATATGTGATGATTCAAAGGTAGCTTTGAGTAGGTTCAAATGTTGAATATGGATGAAAATGTGAATACACTATTTAACATTTCATATAGAGAAGATGTCAGCATATATGATGACATTATTTGAACTATATTTTAATATAGGTCTGGTAACAAAAATTGAATCCAATCTAAATTTACTATCAATTTTGTCTCATCCTTGAGGCATGAAACTCAATACAAAAATAACATGTACAACCTAGACATATCAATAGGTGTGCACGATAGAGGGTCAATGAGATCTTGGAAATATATACTCAAAGTCTATAATGCAAGGGATGCTTTTAAAGGACACCGATCTATATATTGATCCTAGTTGTATGAGTATTCAATGTAGCAAACATACACATATATTGTATGAACATTAATAGAACTCAATGTAGAGTGACTCAATCAAAGTTAAAGTTGCACATTGAATCTACATGTTAAATCAAAGTTTATCTGATATGGTTCATCAAACAATAGAAAGAGATTAAACTACACTTAGGATATATTTGAGATGCAAGTGCACAAATATATAAACTAATACTCATTAATCTATGGACGAGCAATGGGTTTCTTGAGTGGGCTATATATGTTTCTCAATATTTAACTTATTACAGGACATAGAACCTCAATTACATACTATAGGATTGTGAAACTCCATCATATAGTTACTTGAACATGAAATAGGGTGCAATATTAAAGACTCTCATCTTGAATTGCTATGGTACAACTGATAGATTTTGTAGGATATTAGATTGAGATTTATCTCATATAAACTAGTATAAAGATAAATAATCAAAGACAATAATTTATCAAATAATATATTCTTCTATTCTTTATATTAAATCAGTAAAGCATTACATATATATAGGAAAAGTCTTTTCTATAAATAGGGAGAATCATATCTCTAAAAATGAATTGTCATATCCGTATGATCACTCTCAAACAATAAAAAACCTATATGTATAATATTGTTGTTACACACAATAATATGACTCTCATAATTTATATTTTAATAACTAACCAAATATACCTATTCATGAATTATTAATCTTATAATTATTCACATTAAAATATTCACTGAAATTACATGTGAGTGTTATTTTTATTAACATTAAAATTTGTTTATAAATGTGTGAGCAATGTTTTGTGCTTGTGCTCATTTTGATAAGGTTTTGTATGGAAACTATTTTGGTAATTGTGCACATTTTGACAAGATTTTTTCAAATAAATTAACTTAAATACTTACCAAAATGAAAGTAAATTTATAATGATTGAAAAAAATCTGAAATTAAATGAAATTTAATGTTATTATTTTTATATTTTCAATGATATTTCAATGCATGAAACACTCAAACTGAAATCTAAATTAGGAATGCAAATGTGATTTTTACCCTTTCTTAGATGCAAACTTTTACCTATATGAAATGAAAATATATTATTTTATTATTTTAAAATTATGAATGAATGAATTTATTATGTAGTTATAAAATTTCTAACATGTAAAAAAAATAAAATCAGATCTCCACCCTAAGGATTTTACCTTCTAAGTAATCTATAAATTATTTCGTGCATCCAAGCTAGAAACTAGTTTTTGGGTGTCCTAAATGATTATTGTTAAACTAAATGATTTGAAATAAAATGAAATAAATTTAAAAATATTATTTTCTGATTTCATAATCTTATATTTTTTTAAATTTTTTGTGCAAATGAATAAAATTAGATCTAAGATGCAAACTTTATTTTGTCTAGTTTGTCTAGGTGCTTGTTTAAAAGTTATTTGTGAGTGGAAATATTTTCAAAACTAAAAATAAAATACTATGTGATGGTTGTCCCTATTATTTTGTTTGATTTATAATTCATAAAAGATGTATAAAACTACATTCTTTTAAAATAATTAAAATGCAATTTTCCAAGAAGAGATCTAAATTATGTTTTTAGTGCAAGGGAGAAATAAAGAACTCTTTTTATTTTTCTAAAAATGAAGCTAATCTAATGAAATAAAAGAAATTATAAACTATCATAAAATAATAAACAATAAGTAAAAATTGAAACTAAAAACTCTCAAATTGATCAAGGTGAGACCAGATGGAAGCAAAGAGATTGTTGTTATCGATCACCCTCAATATGTTAGCTCCTTCACTCAAGGTAGCAATAGGAATTATCTAACAGAGGGTATAAACACAAAATATAAGTAAGAAAAAGAGAATATATGGGAACACAATCCCAAATAAATAAGGAATTGACTATGGTTGGTTGGTCCACTGATAACAAATGATAGGTTGTCGATATAATGGCTTTCCTTCTCTAAAACCATGTAGTTTGACATGGAAATTACCAAATTTAGAGTAAGCTCTATTCCAAAACTGAAAATAGGTGTGCTTGGGTTCTATGAGATATAATACAATAATATCCAATACAAAATTTAGATCTTAAATTTATCTAAAATGGATATAATTTTAAGAGAATTATGGAGCTTTTAAAGATGACTTTATCTACTGGTTAACTAAAAGTTAAAACAAAGAAGGACTGGCAGTGATCAAAACAAGGGTGGGAATGAGCTAGGCTACCAAGAGGGTGAACACAAATAAAACTAAGGAATAAACATGCATAAAATATGAAAACATAATTTATGGATTCTAAAAGTGGAAGATGAACAAATTGTGATGAAACCAACATAACTTGTAGGTGATGAAGATGAAACTGCCACTAAAATTACTGAAATCACCACATAGAAAGATGAAAATATCTTAGATAGTTGTGAAACAACCACATATATTACACTTATTCATGGTTTTTTATGAAAATTTCATGGTATAAGTGTCATGGAAAGGGAAATTTATTCTTTGATGGGGAAATTTTGTCACCAATACTGGTGGTTTCATCCTGGGTATGGCTCTTAAAAGACTAAGGCTTAAAATACTTAAAACAATATATTTCAAAGTGGATAGAGAAAGTAAAATGGGATATTTTTAGAGATAGCTAGGCTTGAGAGTGTTTTTGGAGGTAATTACATCATCATTGTTTTTTTTTGGAAATGTTGCACCATGCAATTTTTGGGTGCATAAATATTTTCCCCTCAGGGTGATGCCTTTTCATGAATTGATGATGATTTGGTACTAAGTAGTGGTGTGCTGAAGGTAAAAGAGAATTATAAATACTTACCTCACTCACCTAAATGGTGTATATAATCTACCTAAGACTATGTGAAACCTATGATCAAAGGAGGGGAATCAAGTGTAGTTTAATGAAAAAACAAAAATTATACCAGTTAATCAAAACATGAATGAGAATATGATGCTAAGTGTTGTGTACCTATAAATTATTAGAAGGTGATACAAGATATAAAAAAATATTATTTTTTAACATGAACCATGTAAATAGAGAAAAAATATGATCTACAGGCATGAAAAATGAGTTGTTGAAAGAAAATTTCCAAAAATGGAAAGTTTTTAAATTATAACTAGTTAAAATGCCTATATATTCAAATATTAACCCAAAATAGAAATAAGTTGCACCTATTGAGTTTTGAAAATTATGAAATTTAAATTTTTGGTCATGAAATTGAGGTAGGAAGTAGTCTATAGGATGAGCATAGATGTAAAATCTACCAATTATAGGTGGAATGAGGAAGGCACAAGTTTATTTTGGTAACTTTTCAATTTTTACCCTATTTTGGAATTTTTCTCAAAAACACCTTAGAATCTAATGAAATTTGAAAATATTTATGTAAATATGTTTTGAGGAGTCATCATGATATGAAATTGTTATAAATTTATGAAATGTGTTATTGTTTAATCAAATTTAGGGGTTTAGGGGTTAGGCATGATTGATGGTCAAAATCGTCGCATTAGGATGAAACTACCAGTCTTTGTGGGATAGTGGTTACATATTCATCATAGTAGTTATGTGACCATTAAATTTTATGGGAAAGGATGTGTCACTACAAATTTGATGTTTACAAAACCTTTGCATGATGAAAATGAAACTGCCCCAAACTTTGGAGCAACTTTATCACAATTAAAAAATAATGAATTTTTAGTTAGGTTTTGGAGTCCAAAAAGGGTTAGGGGCTCAACTAAGGGTTTTTAATAGTAGCGAGGCTAAATATTATAGATATGGGATATGTATTAAGACTGGCTCTATTATATTATGGTAGTAATGACTTTTGATGTGCTAGTAATCTAGGATAGAGTAGGGATGTTGTAGATTGCTTGGGTGGGATTGTGCCCTCATTAAGTAGGATAATTTGTGACCTATTTACATAAAATGAAATGTACCAGAACACTTTATAATTTCTAAAATATAATATAGAGTGGACCGTCACTCTTGTAGATGTCTAAAAAATCATAGGTTTACTAACTATAGGTCGAATTGTGGCCCTATGAGGGGCCACTACTAGGATAGAGGTTTTTGGGTGTGTAAATAAATTTAAAGATGTGGATGTACTTAATGTGGTGTGAAGGTAAGAGTCAAGATTTTAGGGGTTAAGGGATCTCCTATTACCAACCTCTAAAAGGCCATCTTTAGGATCCTTCCCTCCTAACTAGTGGGAGAATAAGGGTAAAAATAAGTTGTTGTAGTTAGTAACCTATCATGCATTAGTAGAGGAGAGGGGGAAAAATTATTCATGGCACAAGAGGTACTTTCCCACACAAGGATTTTTATAGGATTTCATGACTAATTTCCCTCTCTATCATCCATCCTATAATCATCATTACTCAGGTATATGATAAGATGCTTCCTTAGCAGAGGGGAGTTATTATTAGATATGTTAGTGATATTAGAGCCTCATGTTAAATATACATGGTGTCATTTTGAACATTTACCCAAGTAATGGGGGCATTGATAGCTAATCTAGTGGCCTTACCATATTAGGGGATGATTAGTCAGTGGGCTAATGAGAGATACTACCTTCTAACAACCACATGAATGATGTAAGTTAGGGACCAATAACTCCTAAATCAAGGTGCACAGTGTCAATAAGGTGCCATAATTGTTTTTGTTTACTTTTATAGGTAACCTCCATATGCCTCCAGTGGTGTATATAGGCATTAAGGAGTCCAGATTAGGGAGACTTGGGAGACTAGCCTAACACCCATTGATACCAAGAGTTCCCATAGTATGAGTGGACATGATGAGAAAGGTGAAGTAATAACCTAAAAGAGGGGGTTAAAATACTCATGAATATCCCATTGGTACTACCAGTGGTATGCCTAAAGGTAGTGGGGACATTAATAGTGACTGATCTAGTGGCCTTGTCATACCAAGGGACTATTGGTTAATGACATAACAAGGGAACTTACCTTGTAGTAATTACAAAAGTTATACAAGTTAGGTACTTGTGACTCTAGATCTAGGTGGACCCTCTTGATAAGGTGTCACAAAATTTTGGGTTTCATTTCATAGGTAACTTCCTTATGTAGTATATAGGCATTAGGGAGTCTAAATCAAAGAGACTTAGGAGACTAGACTGACACCCATTGATACCAAGAGTTTTCATATCACAAGAAGATAGGATGAGAGGGGTGAAGCAACAACATGTGGGATGGGGGTTTAGATACTCATGGATATCTTAGTAGTACTTTTAGTGGTAGGACCATATGAGTAGGTGACATAACTACCAATACCACAATAAGCTTTCATGCAACAATGATGGGCAATGGGGGGAGAGGATGCAAATTTCATAAAGTTAGATGAGGAGTCTAAGGATGACTCAGACCCTGATTGGCATGATCTTGACTTAGTAAAACATTTAAATTATTGATATCATCTTTTTTAGATTTATTTTGAGCATGATTACTTATCTTATTTTATTATTTTTATGTTCATATGATTAGATATTATGTATATCCAATTATTTATGTTTGTAGATACATGTACAAACTAGATGTCCATGATCAAGGACACCTAAATCAGCCTTTTTTATATGGGCATCGATCAGACCATGGACTAGCTACTAGTAGATTCAAGATTACCTACTGGGAAAGGTAGGCATACCTATGTTTTAACCTTATGTACCATGCCTACATGAATATATCTAGTCTAAAGGTGGATAGTTCCAATTTAGATGTGAGATCTATAACAATAAGCTTAGGTACATGCTCTTATTGATGCACTAGATAGGAGAGGGGTCAGGCTTCTTCAGTTTGATGGGCAAGAGGAGACATAGCTTTGTAGGGATGGTATAGTAGGAGGTGACCCAATAACCATAGTTTGTTACATTATTCATGTTAGGACCCTCTTAGAGTAGGAGGAAAATATCCTAGAGACTTGCTAATGTACATCTACACATGAACATTATACTATTTTATATATATTTTGAGACACATTGACTCTTTACAAAGGTGGATTATACTCAAGACATGATTGTACAAAATTGACATTATATATATATATATGATATATGATATATTTTGGTCTATTTTAGTGACTTACCATAAAGTGTTATGTTGTTTAATTACTATGTATGATCTTTTAGTTTATGTACTTTAGATGACTAGGTATGTGATAATATACCATGTATCTCTTATGTTTTGGTAATGCTATGGAAATTATTATAGATGTAAAATGTGAAAACAAAATGTATGAAGATGATGTAATACAATGATATATAGGAAACTATGAATGTACTAATAACTAGTTTATAGGTGATAACCAAGTTATTTCATTCACACAACATGTAACTTTCAATTGTAGCAAAGGGATGAAAGGGAAAATAAGATATGCACGAGATCAATAAAATGAAAACTATACATCAAAATTTTGCGTGAAAAAGGAATATGACCTATCATTACAAGAAAAGATGGAAAAATTAGTTCTTGCTAAACTTATAAAATTCTAACTTTATTAACTTCACCTAGAAGTAAATCACCCTGATAAAACTGGTAAATGGGATAAATTTACCCCTTTCAACATAAACATGTAAACAAGTCTCTTTAATAACCTTTATTAGGCAATTGATAATTTGGTTTTGATTTTACATTTGATCTTTATTTTTGTTTATGACCCCCTACACTCAATCTCCTGTGACTAGGAAGACACATGGGATCATCACCAGAGGATAGATGTAGGTGAGTAAGGGCATCTCCCCCCAAATTTTTACTTGACAAATATAGTAATATGTGAGTGATCAACACCAAATATTAATGAAGGGTGATAGATGTGATATTTAAATTTTATTTTCACAAGATTTTGATTTTCTTAAATGAGTGCCTTTCTTTCTTTTTATCACATTTTTTTTGCAAGGACTCTAACCCCAAATCTCAACCCCATGCAACTAGTAGGATGTAAAATATCATCACTAAAGACCAAGATAGGTGAGAAAGGTTACCTATTTCTAAGCATGCTAATATTTTTTTCTTAGAGAGGACCATAATAGGAGGTTTTACCATGAACAAGTTTCTAGATTAGGTTGTAGGCTATAATTTCTTAAGCTTTGCAAGAAAGTGTATAAAAAGAGAGGTATAATTTTATCATAATAACTAAGAAAAGAACTAATTTAATGCTAATTTTGAGAATATTTTTCCATAGGATAATATAAAATATAAAATAATCAAATGAAATGATAAGATGTATTTTGAAAGTCCTTTTTTTTGGTTATGTGAATTGACAATTAAATAATCACCAAACACAACATCTGATATGCAAACACATGTTAAACAATGTAAAATGTAATGAAATGTGATAAATTTGAAATGGAGATGACTAAATATAAAAGTGTTTAAGGTACAAAGAGTTCATAGATTCACCAAACTCCTTACCCTCCAAAAGTGCATAACTGATAGGCTCCATTTTGAAAATCTTTAATCACTAAATAAGGACCTAACTAGTTGGGTCTAAAATTTAGACCACCTCATTTATTTTTATTGATTTGATTTTCAATCCTTAAGAAAAGGTATTAAAATTATATTAGATGCTCGTGAACATTTTTTGTACTACCAACATATAAAGATTTCATAAACATCATGATTCTATGAAGTCACAAGTTAGCGGTCATATAATGTGTCTAATTATTCTAATCATGCATATTTATAGTCTTCATTATCAAGAAGACATTGATTATAGACACAAGTCTATGTTTCTATACCTTAAGGTGTATAATGATTTCTGATCTAAACACAAGGGAATATGGGGTCAACATTGTGGGTGTGTAAACACTCATCCTATAGGTCCATAATGCTAGATAGAGTTTTAGTTAATATCTTATTTATTATATTTGATAGTTTTTACCAATATTAAATTGAAATTTTTATTGGTGGATTTTTCCTGGATGTTAACCTATGCATAGTAAAAATTGGTCATGTGATGAGATATAGTGAATTTATTACACATTTCACATACCTTAATGTTCTTAAATGGAGACCCATTATTTGTAATAATGACTTATGGGACCCTAAATTGACAAATGATTTGATTTAGAATGAATTTAGAAATGATATATCTAGTAATTATGGTTAGGGGTACACATTTAGTGAAATATTTAGCGATTGTAATGATGACCATATGAAGAAACAAAGGAAATTTTTTTGATCAAATATATACCCCAAGTGGAAAAGGGCCATGGTGTGATAATGGGATATAGCTCCCTACTGGGCATGTGGATATAAAAATATTTTTTTGACATTTGATTCTTTACATATTCAATGACATCATGTTTAAGAATGGGCTAGAAATATCCCATCCTATGGATCTTGTGTGTAGTTGCATGGCCACCAAAGTGTCTACTGTAAATGCTATTATGGTAATGAAATATGAATTTTTTTTACTCCTCTTGGTCAACACACCTTAGTAAAATTCCATAAAAAGCTTTGTGATAGATAATCTCATCTAAAATAATGTATTTGGATGTAGTGAAATGAATATGACTCCTCTAGTTTGAGTTAGCACCCTCAAGATAAGTATGATTAATTAGATAATGGATGATGTCACCATAGAAAGGAGAGGAAGAAATGGAAATTTCTCTATGTAACATATTAATTCATCTATCAAATCAATATAAAAGAGGTAACTATTAGTAATTTTTTCTTGTTAAGGCCAAATTACTACCCTACCATCTGAAACTTTCCCAAAATGGTTAATTAACCTTTTAAAGCTAGTCAAAATGGTCATATATGGTCAAAAATGTCAAAAGCATAAAAAATGGTTTCAAGGGTCATTAAATTGTCTCAAGGAGATTTAAATATGTTCAAAAGGGTGATTTTATCCTAAGTATAAAAAATCAAATTATAAAAAGGTCATTTGATATGCCACATAGCCCCAAATTAGCTCCCACATGACATATTTGATATTATTATTAATATCCATATATTTTAATAATTTTAAAATGCTATTTCATCCAAAGAAAGTTTTCAATGCCAAAAATGGAATTCTTAAAAAAACAATAAAATTAAAATATTATTGAAAAATATTTTATTAATTTTGAAAAGGAAAAAAGAAAACAAGATGAGTCCCACTTCAAGAAGAAGAAACGTGCAAGTGGAGTTAGTTAAGGTTGACTTGTCAAAGCTTTTTTCTTGATTTCCATGCAAAGGGGAATATTTTCTTGTTACAAATCAACTTGCAAGAAACTCAAGTGGAGTTCTCCTTGGAAATATGGCACATTATTTTTGGAAAGGGTATTTATTTCTATCAAACTTGGGCCCACCATTCTTTTGAACTCCAAAATTTGGAGCTCATCATGCAATTTTTATGGAATGAAGGATTTAATGAATAAATTATTGTAAAAAGGAGTTATTATTGATTTGAGTCAACCAAGACTAACCCTTATCTCCTCCCATTTCTTATTTCAACATCAAAAAGGAAGGTTTCATGAAAAAGATAAAGAAAGGAAATATTTCAAGAAGCTTGTAATTAATTTAAACTCAAAATTGACTTGAGTTCACATCCAATTGATCTTCTTATATTATTTCAACACCAATCTCTTGGCCTTTTGTATAATTTTATATAAAATGACCTTTTATAAGTCATTTGAAAGAGGATTATTGATATTCAATAATATATTCCTAGAAGCTGGTCAGAGGAAATTGATTCCGAGTTATATATTTTTAGGTTTTGGATGTGGATTCTATATAGTGTGTATTTGATTATGTACCAGTACTAAGTGGGATTATATCCCCTTTGGGTAGGTCCATTCTCCACCTATTACTTCCCATATCGTTTCACCTCTCTTCCCTTGTAGGTCATTTGAAGAGGCATAAATTTTCATATGAACTGTTTATGCAAGGGTAATATAAAAATCCATTTTAATTTTGATTAACAATGCCTAATGAATATCACAACATTCAGGTGCATCACCATGTTAAAATACGTCTTCCCTTCTAATTTACCCTTTATTTTCTCGTATCCACTTTCATCTGAGAACAAGAAAATAGTCATATTTAATAGATAAATCTTAAGGTAACCAACCCTCTTTGGAGGTTATTCTCAACGTAGAGGCACTCACCCTTTGAGAAGATCCCATTATTTCAACTGGAGTGAGGGTTTTCTACTTTTTCACATCTTCAATCAGGGTACAAATCTAGGTTGATAATAGTTTTTGGCATGCCTGGTGGGACAATAAATAAATCCTTTGCATATCTGAAGAAGTTTGAATCTAAAGAAGTTTTTACAGTAAAAGATATCCATCATCATGAAAATTTGGTTAATCAGTCCAATTTCACAAACAAAAAGAAATTAGAAAGTTTTGGTATGTATTAGCATTCATTTGATCAATATTATTCTAATGAGCCCTTCTATCAGTTTCATCAAGCTAATGTTGTTCATGGAATCACCTCAAGTAGTTCTCATAATTATTTTTCTCCTAGTCAATCTAAGAGTGTTAGAGAGATAAGTTTGGAATTTGAGAAGAAAATGGAAGAGTGTGATAGGTTGGATGAGTTCAATAGGTATCAAGAGGAAATTCAATATTAGTCCTTTATTCAAAAAAAAAAAAAAACTAAGATATAAAGAATAATGTTTGGCCAAGTAATCCCAAGACATCAAACGTATGGAGAAAAGACTAGTGAGTTGGAAGAATCAAGCTAATCAATGCAACCAACCTTGTGTACCCTCTCCCATCTCTAATCAGCTTCTTCCCATGCAAATCCAACCCTCTTGTGTTCTAAATCTCTTGAAAATGGTAGTCCAAGATCAAAGGAGGCTATAAGAATCCTCTAGTGAGACCCTTCATTCCAATATTCCAAATTGGAATCCCTCTTTACTCCAAGAGCAGCTTATACCTCCTAAAAATTAGTATGTACATCCTCAATTAGCCCCTCCTATGCTTATGCAAGATGTACTAAAACTTCTCAATCTAGCATCAAAATCCCAAATTGGAGAACTCCTCATCATGAGGTAGCTCAAAACCTTGTGAAGATCGATTAGTTTTTTACTCATCATGAAGAAAAGGAAGAAACAATTCTTGAAGAACTTACAACTATTTAAATCCTTAAAGGTGAACCTACTCATGAAGATACTTGGCAAAAATTATACCATGTATTTTAGGATGAGATAGATAAGTTTAACATGTTGGATGATGAAGAATGCAAGCATGATGAGTTCCCTCTCACTTTCTTTGATGAACTTCCTTTTTGTCTTGAGGAATATTGTGATCAATCCATGGATTATGAGTTGAATGAGTTTCAAGAACCTGTTGTTGGGCAGCCAGAGACTCCTATATTTGAGTAAAAAAGTGATGATTTTTGGGATGAATTAGAAGACTATTGTCTCAACTCCAACATCATACCATCCACCCTTCTTCAAGAAAGTCATGATGAAGCTAAAGATTAGTTTGTCAAGCTCCTTGATGAGATAGAGTAGTTAGAGAACAACCAAGAGCCATGCCTAGAAGAACATGAGCCAAATCATCCTTTCAAGAATGAAGATTGGAAAGGGATATGTCTTGAAGATCATAGTGAGTATGTGTACATTGGGAACTTATTTGATGTTGATACATTTAGAGTTTCTCCAAGCATGGTCACAATCAAAAAGGATGAATCACCAAGTTTCAACTTCAACAAATCACTTGTATGGCATCATGCGGTTTCTCATCATGAAAAAGACCTAAGGAACACCCCGTTTGATCCAGGAGGGAGAGGAAAGTATTAGGTGAAATTTGCATATTAGTTTTTTTTCCTCTAAGTGCATCTTTCACATGTTTTAGCCTTGTTTTCCCTTTCCAAGTTATTTTGTCCTATCTTCCAAGTGCTTGTGCACATGTTTTAGCCTTATTTGTGTCAGTTATGTCTGTGTCTATGGTTTCCCATTATAGTTTTTGTCTAAGTTTTTCTAGAGATTCTAAATTATTTTGACCAGCAGGGTGGTCAACCCTAAAAAGTCACCAAAATTTTAGTAATTTTTCCCTGTCAAGTCTAAATTACTACCCTACCATTTGAAACTTTCCCAAAATGGTCAATTAGCCTTTAAAGCTGGTTAAAATGGTCATATATGGTCAAAAATGTCAAAAGCATAAAAAATGGTTTTAAAGGTCATTACATTATCTCAAGGAGCTTTAAATATGTTCAAAAGGGTGATTTTATCCTACGTCTAAAAATTCAAATTATAAAAGGCCATTTGATATGCCAAATAGCCCCAAATTAGCTCCCACATGACATATTTGATATTATTATTATTAATATCCATATATTTTAATAATTTTAAAATGTTATTTCATCCAAAGAAAGTTTTCAACACCAAAAATGGAATACTTGCAAAAACAAGAAAATTAAAAGATTCTTGAAAAATATTGTATTAATTTTTAAAAGGAAAAAAGAAATCAAGATGATCCCCACTTCAAGAAGGAGAAGCATGCAAGTGGAGTTAGTTAAGGTTGACTTGTCAAAGCTTGTTTCTTGATTTCCATGTAAAGGGGAATCTTTTCTTGTTACAACTCAACTTCCAAGAAACTCAACTAGAGTTCTCCTTGGAAATATGGCGTAGTATTTTTGGAAAGGGTATTTATTTCTATCAAACTTGGACCCACCATTCTTTTCAATGCCAAGATTTGGAGCTCATTATGCAATTTTTGTGGAATTAAGGATTTAATCAATAAATTATTGTAAAAAGGAGTTATTATTGAGTTGAGTCAACCAAGAATAACCCTTATCTCCTCCCATTTCTTGTTTCAACACCAGAAAGGAAGATTTCATGAAAAAGATAAAGAAAGGAAACATTTCAAGAAGGTTGTAATTAATTTAAACTCAAAATTGACTTGAGTTCACATCCACTTGATCTTATCATATTATTTCAATGCCAATCTCTTGGCCTTTTGTATAATTTTCTATAAAATAACCTTTTGGAAGTCATTTGAAAGAGGATTATTGATATTCAATAATAGATTCCTGGAAGCTAGATAGAGAAAATTGATTTTGAGTTATATATTTTTGGGTTTTGGATGTGGATTCTATATAGTGTGTATTTGATTATGTACCAATACTAAGTGGGATTACATCCACTTTGGGTAGGTCCCTTACCCATCTATTCCTTCCCATCTCATTTCACCTCTCTTCCCTTGTAGGTCATTTGAAGAGGTAGAGCCCTTCATCTAAAATGTTTATACAAGGGTAATATAGAACTCCATTTTCATTTTGATTAATAATGACTAGTGAATATCACAAAATTTAGGTGCATCGCCTCATTAAAATAAGTCTTCCCTTTTGATTTCCCTTACCCCTTTTCATCTGAGAATAAAAAAATAATCTGATTTAATAGATAAATCTTAAGGGAACCAATCCTCTTTTGAGGTTCTTCTCAACACAGAGGCACCCCCCCTATGAGAAGATCCTATTGTTTCAACTAGAGTGAGGGTTTACTACTTTTGGACATCTTCAATCAGGGTGTAACTCTAGGTTGACAACAATAACCAACATCTAAGGGATAATCTCCCAACCAAAATGAAATTATTTATCCCTTAATAAACTTTTGGTTGACATATGTAAGTTTTAATTTTATCAAAATCATGATAAAACACCCATCCTTTCATGAAATGGCTGGTTGGGTTAAGAATGTTCATAAGGCCTAGGACCTTTCTATAAACCTTGTTTCCTAGTTAAACATATAATGTTTCAACCACTTGGTTTTGAATGTGATGGTCAAACACTATTTATCTACTTGGATATAATGTGTCTCATAGTAATTGAAAGTGTGTATAATGAAATAGATGACACATTCCTTGCCATCATAATCTTCTTAGGCCAACATGTAGGTGAGAGATACATTAATCACCATAATGTAAAGTATGAGAGTCCTGTGAGACCTAGGTGCCATGAGGGTTAGAGGGGACATAAGAAATACTTTTTACACTTCAAATGCGTTCTTTAAATCACTCTTCCAATCCAATCCACTTAAGTTTTGAGAAAGTTATTGATAGGATGAACCACATATGTAAGGTAAGGTATGATTTATCATATGGTTCCCAACTTTCCAAAGAATAACCTAATTATTGACTCATCGGTAGGGAGGATCATGTCTAAGATGGACTTCATTTTGGTGGGATCAAGGTTGATTACATACTAATAAATAATAAGAGTTTTCCACTTGTGACTCCAAACACACATTTTTTGTGGATTAAGAGTGACACCATATTTAATTAGATGTGTGATAATGATGCACAACACTCCTAAATGTTCTATCCTATAATTTACTTTTCCTAAAAGATATTCCTAATAAACCTCTACTATTTTATGGATAAGATCATGGAAAATATGAGCCATGTTTCTCTGATATGTTTCCATAGTGTTTTTAAGGTTGAAGGACATGACTACATAACATAAAGTATCCCATGGTGTAGCGAAATACGTATAGATTTAATCTTCATATGAGATTAAAACATGGTTATATCTATAGAAGCCATCCATAAGAGATAACAACTCATAACTTATTGGAGCATTGATACTAACATCAATAGAAGGGAGAGGAAAATTGTCTTCAGTACATGATTTATTAATATCATGAAAATTTATGCATATCCTAATTTTGCCATCATTTTTGAGAATATGGACAATGTTTTACATCCATTTATAATAATCCATAAGTTTTATGAAACCCATTTTGATAAGTTTGATAACCTCTTAAACCATTAACACAACTTTGGGCTTGATTGGCCTAAATTTTTATTTAATGGGTTTTGCATTAGACATCATGACCAAATTATAGACAACTACTTCAAGATTGATACCTACTATATCCACATATGATAAGGCAAAAAATTTAGATAACTTAGTGAGTAGTTTCTTGTGGTTTTATACTTATTGTAATGAAATTTAAGACCCAAGTTTGAGGATTCTTAGGCTTTCACTGGTCCCTATGTTTATATCAATAATATCTTTAATGATGCAAAAATTCCCCTCTTAAAATTCATGAGGATTTGGGGTGAGGTTAGCATATTCATCTTCCATGTTAAATACATCAATATCTTCATTAGAAGATAAATAATCCTTAACCTTGTAATAAGATTCATAAAAATTGTATATGACGTTAAACATGAGATGATAAGTGAGAACAAAACCTCTCTTGTGATGGAAATATGAGAGGTCATCATAAGCATGCAATAACTCTAGAATGGATTCATCATTTTCAGCTAGGTCAAGGACCAATGGGCTAGTATCATTCCCAATGCAAGTGAGGGTTGGTTTGATAGATACTTTTTACATGAGAGGCTTTGCCATAATAGACACTATAAAATTTGATTCATGTATCACAAGATGAGGATCAAGGTAGCCATAGAGTTAGTGAGCTAACTAATTTCCCTAAATATGGTTCTATGGAGACAAATTCAAAGTCCCTATAAAATTCATGCATAAAATTATTACAAAGATGAAGGTGTTAATATTTTGTTTGATAAATATCTAAGACTTGATTGGTCACTATCTGTGAGTCACCTTGGATCTTCAAATTTTAAATTCCCAACCATTTAGTATTAAGCATCTTTAGTAATAGAGCTTCATACTCAACACCATTGATGGTACACTCAAAGTCAAGCTTGAAGATGAAAGGAAAAACATTACCTCTAGGGAAATCAGGTTGACTCCTGCCCCTATGTCAGGATGACATTTTACCCTATCATAGTGAAGGGCTAATTAATTATCTTCATGTTGAGGAATATTTTCTTGATCTTATGATATCTCAGCCATGTGGATATCTAGTATGCTAGCTAACCCATCTTTGATTTCCACATCTTGATATTTAAAAAGAATTTAAGTTCTTACCCCTTACATGTCAAAATGAGTAATAAGTGGTGTGTCCTCTAAGATATGAATGATTTTAGACATGTACATGGTCAAGATGATTGGTGTGGTTACAATAATGTTAACACTTACTTTTTTATTGTTGTCATAACTTCATTTTCTTCAGGTTTATATTTAAGAAAGGTCTTGGAAAAATTTCCCCCATTCTTTAAGACAACCACATTGGGTTTAGGGATATTTTTGACCTCAACTAGATGTGGGGGTTTTGTTACACCATTAGTGGGTAAATAATAGTCAATGTGTAACCCAATTGATTGTACATGGTTGTTTGAAGAACATCAAAGGGTTTGGGATCCCTTTGTGTGATGAATTTTTTTCTAAGATGGAGGAACTATATATATTGAAAAAGGGTAGAAGGGATCACCTTCATCCTATGAATACAAGGCCTACCCAAAATCATGTTGTAATTGGTATATTTATCAATCAATTATAATTTCTTAAACATAGTATTTAGACCTAGGGTAAATATAATCATGATGGTTCTTATGAAAGTTGATTTAAGACTATCATAGCCTCAAAAGATGCTGTGTGTGGTTGAGTAGTTAGTTTCCCCATAACCAAGTTTTTGCAAGAACTAAAATGGGATTATGTTAATAACTAACCCATCATATACCATTGATATTTTTACATAAGTATTATAATCCAAATTTGAAAAAGTAAAGTTATATATCCCCTCTTATCCATTTTAGAATCAGGACTGAGAATCTTAAGGTCAAATAAATAACCAACATCCCTCAAATTTTGTCTTTGAGGAAACAAGTCAAAATCAATATGATTGATTTAGTCTTGAGTTGGAGGAGTCACACTGGCTAAGTGCCCCAATCTCAAGGAATCAATCAATTCATAATGGTGGGTAGGAGAGTTATTGAGCGAGTCAAGAAATGAGATGTGAGAGAAATTATTCATAAGGTCTACAACTAAATCATAGTTTCCCATAGGTTTTGGGATGATATAATCATCTAAGATGTTGGAAAGGTGGGGAGTTTTAGGATGATATTCCAATGTGTGAGTGATGATATCCACTTATTCTTTGGTTTCTAACTCAACCACTCTTATCATTTTATCCTTATCTTGGACCCCTAATTAGGGAGCCATATCATGGTTAGCTATACTAGATGTAGATGCCTTGGTATTATTAATGCATGTTAGCATAGGTTGGTTGTGTTTCATTGGTTGGTTTTATATGTTATATTATGGTTAGTTTTGGGTAACTCATATTTGATGG
This sequence comes from Torreya grandis, assembly GCA_037957365.1. Classification (NCBI taxonomy): domain Eukaryota; kingdom Viridiplantae; phylum Streptophyta; class Pinopsida; order Cupressales; family Taxaceae; genus Torreya; species Torreya grandis. The sequence continues at coordinate 1,720,628 of JARHVA010001816.1, forward strand.
TTCAAGAAAGGGTTTTGATATATTTGGAAGTTTTGGTTTTGAGGGTTATGAGACCATTGAATTGAGTCTATGGGTTTGCATTTGCATTATTTAGGAAAATGTCAATAAAATTTTGCCTTTGATATTCAAGGAGCCTTTTAATGAACTTGTTTTACTCCCAACATGAACTATTTTTATATAAAATTACATGATGGAATATGTAATAGACATTGGGATCGTAGTCCCTAGGCCTCTAGTTTTATCCTTATTGAGAAAACCCCTATTGGTCATTCCTTTGATAAGAAGATTGGTTTTAAAACTATGAAAATGGTCAACATTATATAATTATATTTGGTTATAGACATTTCATGTTAGAGGATGGTTGAAATAAACAACATGAACTATAGGTGGAGGATTATGGTTATTCATACCATTATTATTATTGGTGTGATTATTATTCATGAATTGTGGTTTATTTTTATTTACATGATTTGGATTCTTATTTTGGTCGGTTACACCATAAGTGGTGACATTCCAATTTATATTGAGAACCTTGGGGCCTTGGTTATTGTTAACATTATTTTGTTTCACATTTTGAAAACCCCCATTATTTTAGTTAGGGGTAACTATACACCCATTGGATCCATAGGTTTTGTGGCCACTATCAATGTTTGTTTGGTTAGTTTGTAAAATGATCTTAAGTGCTTCTTTGTAAGATCAATACGGAAACTTCCAAACATATTCCCTCATCTCCTTATTAAGGGAATGAAGAAATAGATCACATATCTCTCTTTGATCCATGTTTGGTGGACTAGAAAATGAATATAAAAATTTCCACCATATTGTAATGAAATGGGCAATATATTTATTATTATTTTGTTTAATGTGGAGGAATTATCGAATGCCAATTTTCAACAACTTGTTCATATCAAAGGATTTATTTAATTCTACCATGAGTTGTATAAAGTAATGGATGAAGGCCTTTAGGAGGTGATAGTAAAATATAAGAAAAATTAATTTTAGCATTTTGGGAAATATATTTGCAACAACCCCATCCTAAGAAAAGAGTTCCCTACAAAATTAGCTATGTTTTGACATGTACATTGGGATCTCCTTCTCCTTTGAATTTGGGAAGGTTAGGTAAGGAAAGAGGTAAGGTAACTCCTCATCTAATGTGATTGAGGGGTTCCTTAAGATATTTAGTGTAAGTCCCCATGGAATTAAAGTTTTTCAAGGGTAGATTATAACTTGGTTAAAGAGGTGGGTTTGGATAAGGGTTGTTTATGTGACTATTGGGAAGAAAAGAAGGTGTTTGATAGGGTGGTGTCAAATAGGCCAAAAAAGAGTTATTCAAGTGGGTACATTTGGATAACATGTGGATGTAGGGAGGTATTTTTTTAAAATAAATGGGATGCATTAGTTGAATGAGAGGAGTGTACATAGGCATTTGGTTTACCAGTGTGTAACTAGATGGGTTATACAATGATAATTGGTTGGTTGCTGCATATGTAGGAGGAACAAAGGGTGCTGGTTGGTTTTTCACCACATTAGTTGGATAATGTAAGGTGGCATTAGATTGCTTGCCACATGAGTAGGAGTGACATATGATAGTGGTTGACTGGTTACAACATTTTTAGGAGTGAAGTAAGTAGAAAAGCCTCCTAAAAGAGTTTGGAAAGGGGATTGATACACTAGACAAGGACTAGGTGTCATATGGTTAAGTGCTCCTATAATAATGTCTCCTATATTCTATATTTGGATGTGGTTGATTGAGGGTTGATTAACTTGATATTGAGGTGCTTGATAAGTTGGAATAGGAATAAAATTGCTAGGAGAATATACCTAATTGGAAGAATCCTAGTGGCTTTCCAAATATCAAATGTGACTCACCAAAGTTGAGATGAGATCATTAAGAGAGGAATGAGTGCTTTTTGAGTGACCTCCTTAGTTGGATGTCTGGGAGACATAGGTTGATATCCTAAAACTATTTTATTTGGGTTTGATGACTCAAGGGGAGCCATCATGTTTTGATCGTGTTATAGGAATATTTTAGGTAGTAATGGGAGGATTTTGAAGAACTTGAAGCAAGACAAAGGTGATATGTAAGCATTATATATTGTCATCCAAGAAGCAAGACAAAGGTGATATGTAAGCATTATATATTGTATAAAAGTGAGTTGAAAGGATAATAATTGTTGTTTATAAATATGTAATCAAGGTTTTATACTTTTGCTCATCCTGACAAGGCTTTATGTGGATTTTTTGGGTACTTTTGAACATCATGAAAAGGTTTTTAAAAATAAATGTAATCGAAATGCTTACTGAAATGAAAGTAAATTTATAATGATTGAAATAAATATAAAATTAAATGAAATTAAATGTTATTATTTTTTATCATTTCAATGCTATTTCAATGCATGCAACACTAAAACTGAAATCTAAGAGTGCAAATACCAATTTTTATCCTTTCCTAGATGTAAGCTTTTGCCTATATGTAAGTGAAATATATATATATATATATATATATGAAATGAAAAAAATTTGAATTTATGATTTTATGATTTAATAATATTATAATTTTTTTTTCTTATGTAAATAAAAAAAATAAGATTTAAGATGCAAACTTTATTTTGTCTAGTTTGTCTAACTATTTGTTTGAAGGTTGTTTGTGAATGGAAATAATTTGTAAACTAAAAATGAAATACTATGTGATGATTTTACCTATTTTTTAATTTGATTTATCATTTATAAAATATGTATAAAACTATGTTATTTGAAAATAACTAAAATGCCATTTACCAAGAAGAGATCTAAACTATGCTTTTGGTGTAAGGTAAAAAGAAAGAGTTCTTTTTCTTTTTCTTTTATGTTTTATAGAAATTAAGTTAATATAATAAAATAAAATAAATTATAAAATATCATAAACAAATAAACAATATTAAAAACTTAAAAATAAAAACCCCTAAGTTAATCAAGGTGAGACTAGATGGAAGCAAAGAGATTGTTGTTATAGATTGTCTTCAGTATGTTAACTCCTTCACTTAATGTAGTCATAGGAACTCTCTAACAAAGAGTAGAAACAAAAAATATAATAAATAAAAAGAAAATAGAGGGGAAAACAATACTAAACATGAAATAAACTGACTATGGTTGGTTGATCCACTAATTGTAAAGAACATGTTATTGATCTAGTGGATTTCTTTCTCTAAAACTATGTAATCTAAGATGAAAATGACCAGATGTGTAAAAATAATTATTTTAAAAACTAAAATCAAGTGGATTTGGGTTATGTAGAGCTCAAACATACTAATATAAAATAAAAAAATTGTATCTCAAGTTCATCTAAAATGGATAGACTTGTAGGAATAGCATGGAACTTGCAAGTTTGAGTTTAACTATTGGTTAAGTGAAAGTTGAACTTAGGAAGGATTCGAAGTGATAAAAAAAGGGTATAAGTGATATGGGATGCTATTAGGATGAAAATAAATAAAATAAATGAATGAATGTGAATAAATCATTACAAATGCATGGAAACTCATGTTTTATATGCTAAAAGTGGATGCCAAGCAAACTCTAATGAAACAACTGTAGTTTATAGGTGGTGAAGATGAAATTGCTACTAAATTGCCAAACTACCACATATAAAGATGAAACCTCCATAGATATTTGTGAAACTACTATGTATATTATGTTTCACCTGGTGTTTTGTGAAACCACCATGATTAAAGTGTCATAAAATGTGTGGTTTCATCTTGTGATGGGGTAGTTTCATCCTAGATAAGGCTGCTAAAAGACTAAGGCTTAAAACAATATTTTTTTTTCCAAGATTTCAAAAGGGCAAGAGAGAAAGTAAAAGGGGATATTATCAAAGATAACTGAGCCTGATTTCATATGTCTAGAGGTTATTGCATCACCATTTGATTTTTGTGTAAATGTTATACTGTGCATTTTTTAGGTGCATACAATGATTATACATCTTTTGGTATGTATAAATCAGTTAATCATTCTATGAGAAGATTTAATATCAATAATAAACTATCAAATTAAAACATAATTTTACATATCCATCTATGTATTTGTAATTGATATTCTCAAAACAAACACCCTACATAACTTAGAGTGGAGGTGACTACACATTTTCTCATATGTATAAATCGATTCATCATTCTTTGAGAATATCTATCAGTATTACACTTGTAAAGTACTAGCTAATTTTTCATATCCATTTATGAAGTTTTACTTTAAATTATTATGATAATCACCCTAAAACTTATATTGGATATGAATAAACATATTTTATCACATATAAATTAGTTCATCATTCTCTTAAAAGATCTAATACTAATAATGTACCAACCAAGTATAAGCTGATTTACATATCCATATATATAATCATAGTTTATATTATCATGACAATCAACCTACACAAATTAGATTGGATGTGACCACACATCTATCAATATGTATAAATTAGTTCATCATAATCTAATAATATCTATCATCACTGCACCATCAAAATACAAGTTGATTTCCCATAGATTTTTATGTAGTTATACTTGATATTTTTTTAAAAATCAGCTTACATAACTTAGATTGGAGGCGACTATATATATATATATATATCAATATATTTAAATCAGTTTATAATCCCTTGAGAAGACACACACACACACACACACACACACACACACACACACACACACACACACACACACACACACACACACACACACACACACACACAAACACACACACACACACATGTATGTATATATATATAAATATATACATACATATACATATAGATATAGATGTATACACACACACATACATATATATACATATATACATATACACACACATGTGTGTGTGTGTATGTATATATGTATATATATATGTGTATATACATCTATATCTATATGTATATACATGCATATATATGTATGTATATAAATACATACATACATACATATTCATACGTACATACATACATACACACATACATACATACATATACATATATGTGTGTGTGTGTGTGTGTGTGTGTGTGTGTGTGTGTGTGTGTGTGTGTGTGTGTATGTATATATATATATATATGTGTGTGTATATACATCTATATCTATATGTATATACATGCATATATATGTATGTATATATATACATACATACATACATACATATTCATACGTGCATAAATACATACACACATACATACATACATACATATATATATATATATATATATATTTGTATGTATGTATGTATGTATATCCATATATATATACATACATACATACATACACACACACACACACACACACACACACACATACATACATACATATATACATAAATACACACACACACATAGATGTATGTGTGTGTGTGTGTGTGTGTGTGTGTGTGTATACATATATATGTATGTATGTATGCACACACACACACAATAAAGGATTATACTTATATGTGTTTTGTAAAGTCCAAGTTTAGTCCTATAAGACATTGCCTTTTAATACAATTATTCAATATCCTCTAATAAAAATGGCATAAAAAGTATTTGAATACAATTACAAAATTTTTATTCAAGATTATAATGATGATGTAGATGATGAAGTACTTGATGTGGTGTAGCTTGGGAGAAGGTGATTTCATCTACACCAACATAGTAGAAGGCCACCATTAAATTGTAACCAAATGGATAAAGCAAACTATACCTTTTTGGGTCATATGATCCAATAAATTTATTTTCTTTATTTTTGTGTGTTACTACTATTATTAATGTTAGTTAATAATAAATTCTAGTTTGGTTACTTGGGTGGTTGAACCCTTTGGGGTCCAGAGTAACCACTTCGTGAAAGATTATTAAAATCTTTTACTTATTGTAAATCAATAATAAATATTTTACCTTTAAAAAATATTGTGTTAAGTTTTTACAATGTATTTATTCTATTTAACTTTGTATTTGGTCCTAACATGAGTATTGGATCTAATTAATGCAAAGGCTAGTGAATGTGAAGCCTAGTGAATGTGAATCCTAGTGAAAGTGAAGTTCTAGCCAAGTTTATGTGAAGACTCATGTGGAAGAGAGAAGAATGAAAAAATATATTTGAAGATATTTTAGGCTTTGAAATAATTAAAAGGCACCATATTCATATATATTATTTATTATTCTTGATTTATTATGCCTATAAACTTCAAAAAATAGATCCATATAGATGTAGTATAGCCTCCACAATCCTAAAACTTGACATTATCATCACTTGTATGCTATGATAAGGTGTAAGAGATATTTCAAGCATCAATTTTTTTTTTCACACCAAAAAATCCTTTTTATGGCCTACCTTCCTCAAAAACCTTAATTTTTTAATGTGTACGACTATGTTTTATCAAATTCAAGATTTTAAAAAACCCTATATGACAACATTACTGTGAAAAATTAGGAGAATAATATAAAAATAATAGTATTCATTAATTTTTAAGTATTATATTCTATAAACTTATTAAAAATAGTAGTTTATAATGAGAAAATAAGTCTTAGCTAGAAAATGTATCTATGAGAGGAATCAGAGTCTCAACTTGCTATGTAGAATGCCTTGGTGATTAGAATCAAGAATCAAGAATTGGATCTATGCCTAAATAATAGTTCTTGAAAGATAAAAATAGAGGGGTGATGTTCCTATCCAAATTAGGGTGCTCTTTTCCACTTATAGTGAGGAAATCAGGGTTTATGGGTTCTCTGTATCTTTATCTATAGATCTTGTATCTGGTGCGGGAGCTTACAATCATTTATGGAGACTAATGTATGAGTAATTTTTATTTAAAAGCCTACTTACTTGAAATGTGAATACCAATGATAATAAATGGATAAAATGGGTTAATTTTTTAAGTTTGGAAATACCTTAATACCCCATGTGCTATGTGCTACCTACATACCAATACTTTGAAGAGGGATAAAACTTCATGTAGTTCTCCCATGCTATGGTGGTGTGTGAATAACTAGTGAAATATGGTAGATGTTGGTGCAATATTAATTTGAAATGGTGTATTAATCATGAATTTTGATATATAAAATCTATTTAGACTTTATCTCTGGCCTACTAGGGTTGTATACAATCAGAATTGAGAGAAATAGGTACTTTTATTTTAATGTGTAATTATGATTTTGATGTTTTTCTATGTAAAATTAACCTCTATAAAAAATAGTTTAATAAGTATTTATACATTCATATATGTTAAATTCCTTTTAATGGGGCTCATTAGGGACATACGCTGACCTTCTTATAGATTTGGATTTGTAAATTAGCCATTATTTAGAAGGAAGATAGGAGAGCGGGGAAGGATACTAGAGTGGTGTGTTATATCCCCCTAGGGAACTCCTATCCAATGGGTGATTTCATTAAATGAGTATTAGTAAGGGCGTAAAATATGTCTAATGTTGATAAGAATAGGGATGAGTACATTCAAGGGTTGTATATCATCTTAAAATTATGTGCAAGGTGGTTAAAATTGATCAAAAGGGGACCTAAGATAGGTATATAGCTAAGTTTGTAAAAGAGTGGTCAAAAGTGCACTATTTTAGATTAAATGTTAATTTATGTGTCTACATTTCCCCCCTTTTACTCTAGTAATTATAAAAATTGAAATTACTAGAGTAAAAGGAAAAAGAGTGTGTACCTAAACTTATTTATGGATAGGAGTCCTAGATGTTGGCCATAATGTCAAACTGTGCTCCATACCAAAACAAAAATGAAACCTATGTAATATCAATATTTACTTAATATGAATATAAAAAAGTGAAAGACAATGATCTAGAGAGTGATAAGGTGTGAATACACTTGATTGAGTATGCAAACTATTATACATTTTTGGTGCAAAAAATAGTGCGAAACTAGTGACTATGACAGTTTGTACACTTGTATTTTCATTAACATTGAGTAGCTTGGATTGGATAGTGCATGCCTTAATCCCAATTGATAAGTGCATTTTATTAAGAACTCAAGTTGTGTTTGAATCCATCATCACCTACCAAAATTAGTGAAGAAATTTAGAATCCATGTATGAATCCCAATAAATTTTTTGGTGCAAAAATTGGTGCAAATATAAAATTGATCATTGTAGATTGAATAAAGTTCAATTCTGGTGAAAAACTAGTGCAAAATTGGTACAAATACTAAGTATAATTTGGGTCTGGTGTATACATCATGGAAAATGACATGAATTGTCATTCCATATGCAAAGAATGGTACAAAAAACTAAGTAATGAGGAAATAATGTGACACACACATGGCCCTAATTGACATTTGGTGCATATATATTTTGAGATTGAGTAAAACAATTGTGATTTTGAGCAAATATTAGATAAAACTAAGCAAATATTAGATAAAACTATGTAATTTTGAGTAATTTTGGAAATTGAGACTATGACATTATTGAGTATTTTTATCATTAAACTGAGGTTTTGAGAAACTATAGAAATAAATGTTTTTTAGGAATTTGGAAAATAATACTAGGAAGGACACTAAATCAATGCTCTCCTACCCATTATGGCACTCCTCTCCAAAGTGAATTTTTGTGTATTTTTTGAGTATGAGACTATGTCAACTATGTAATCTTTATTAAATCATGCCTGTGTACTGATCTAGGAATTATAATCTCTAAGACAAACCTTTATGAATGCCCCCTCTTTTGAGGTTATTTTTTGAGCCTGCACAAGAACTTAACTCAAAATAAAAAGTTATGCAGTATGTTATTGTGATGTAAAATGGAATTTTGATTAATATTGGAAACATGGAAAAATATGGCATCATTGTGTATGTAAATTGAGCATAGTAATAATGTAGGATGCATGTGGAAATAAACATTCATAATAAGTATGTTTAGATAGATGTGATAATAAAACACACAGATAATGGATCAACCAAGTATATAATGCTGATTAGAACTACTTAGGGAGGAAGGCATGATATCCATAATGGAATTACAATGGTTAGGTGGATGCATGATGTCCATCATGACATCAAAATTTGAATAAATAAGCAATCAAGGTGTCATGGCCATGACACATATAATCAAAGAGTACATGCACAACATAAAAAACACATAATAGAAGGACAAGGGGCTATATACAAGGGAAATTTTGGAATGTCACTCACTCAAATAAAAAACACATACAAAGACATATTCAATGCCATCACACATATAAAAGTAAAAATTGGAGGCTTAGAGCCATAAAGAAGGAAGGACATGTTCAAATGTCCACACACATGAATAGAAGATACACATAAGGACACGTTCAAATGTCTTCACATGCATACAATCAGAAATATGAAGGCTTAAATTCAATTGGTAATGACATTTTCAAATGTCCTCAAAATAAATATAGAATACATACAATAGGCAAAGCTAGATAAAGTAATATAAAAGCATGCATGATTATGTAATTTAATTAATAAGAGTTAACTTATAGCTTGAGTATATTTAATAAATAAGATAAAAGATAGTATATCACAATGTTAGTGAGTGAGAAATATCAAAGTATGTAATTATATGTAAATATTTGAGCTATGAGTAAGATAATGTGGGTTAAAAAAGGTATAACCACTGTATATCATGCTTCTAGTGAGTTGATTAATGAATGTACATATTATAGGAATCTTATGTGTAGTTTAGTACTAAGTGTTGATATTTTGAAATCAACAGGACAAAAACAAGGTGGGACACTAGATAAGTTTTCTCCTTCCTCCATAGTGCTCCTATATAAATATAGTTTTTAAGTGTGTAATAGTGAAAGTACTACTGACTAAATCTAGAAATGTTGTTTTGTGTAATTTAAAATCACTCATGTACACTGGTGAAGTATGCATGATAAAAAATTGGGTAAAGTATGTATATAATATTGTGCACAACTAAACTGATGTATGCCAAAATACATATAAGGATGCATAGGTTTTAGTTTTGGTATTTTCTAAAATATTTTACTATTTTTGTATTTTTCCATAAATTGAGAAAGAGAAAGAAGGATACTAACTAATGTCCCCATTAAGAATCTTATAATCAAAATATAATGTGTTGAACAAAGGAATGGTGATTTATTTCAAATGAATATTATCATGAAACTATGTAAGTTTTATATCATTATCATAGTCATATTATGTATAATTAGTATTATTAATATCATACTAATCTGGATTGTTATAATCATCATCTGGATTTTAAACTTGTGAAATGTCACTCTTGTATTTTGTTTTATCTTGATATGAATAAGGAACTACCCTATACTATGGTTTGAATTTCTCAATTTCTCTTATGTAATTTGTACTGTGTCATGTGCCTTTAGTGATATGCCATTACTTGTATATGCTTGTATGTTAGTTGAAAGTATGCTTGTTTTCTATTGCTTTAGCTCTAAATATGTCCCTTCTTTGGAAAAGGATCTGATCTTGCCTTCATGATCAAATTATATTCAACCTTTATTGTTATCAATCAATTTCCCTATTTATTTTAACCATGATCATCTAAGCATAACTTTTTAGGCATTTGAATTTGAGATAACATGAAAAGTAGGATAACACTCTTTTGAAGCAATATAAACTTTTAACTCAATTTATCATATACATGTTATAGATGCATGAGTTTAATCCAAGTGTTCATGATCATTTCCAAGAGAGCTAAGAAATGACAGAAAAAAATGATTTTTGATGTTCCTTAACCTTAATAGCTATAAACTACTTGCCATCTATGTGAGTAGTGATAGTGAAAGGGTATTGATATGAGGAAAGGATTGGAATTCCCCCTTTGCAACCACATTTAAAATTATATATTTTGTAGGTATTTCATGTTTTTGAATTTATTTTTTTAGAGACCATCTTTTAATAATGATTTTTTCATTTATATTGAGTTTGATTTTGCATCTTCTCTTGTAGTAATTTCACTTTTTCTTGTTGTAACCTTACTTTTAAAAGTGTTCCCTTTGTAATTAATCTTTTTGATCTTGTTACTTTTGTGATCTTACTTTATCTAACTTATTTTTTTGAACCTTTTATTATTCATTTTTTTCCTTTTGAACCTTTTTCTTGTGTTAATTGGGTCTTTTCAACTTTTTCTTTCTCTAATTTGTCCTTTAGGAACCATTTTTGTACTAATTCTAATTTTATAACTTGTGATTTAGAAGATTCACTCATAAGGTGAGTGGGTTGATTAAGTGATGTATCAATGATAGGATCACCACTATCAATTATATTTTTTATATTATTCTTCAAATCTAAACAAGATTTGTATGATGCCCATGCAATCTATGAAATGTACAATTGTATTTTGATTTCTTTAGAGGATGTAGAGGACATGGTTGGATCAAATTATTTCAAATAATTTCCCTTTAAATATCACTTAAAATATTATATCCATTTAAATACTTGTTTAATCACTTATTTTATAGGTATTATGTTGTATTTTATCATTTTGATATCAAATCTTGTTAGGTAAAACATTAGTAGATGGAGATGCACATACATGATTAATATTAGCATACTCTAGATTATTTGTGCATGTAATATGATGTTAAACTAATGTGATATTTTCACTATAATTTTAGTTTTTATTTTGTAACTTTTATATTAACTTTCCCATACTGATGATTTTATCTTTTATAGCCTCACAAGCACAAGCCATGGGAGCTTTAGATTGAACATGCATACATACACCTTGAAGAGAAGATGTGAGAGGTGGAGGGGTTTGAATAAGGGTAGGTAGATTAGATTAATTTATAATTATAGGATGGTATACCTTAATTATTGGGATATTTATATAATAGACCTTGTTAATAGAAAGTAGATATCATAACATTGAGGGTTAAGAGGATGAAGAAGAGATTATTTTCTATCCATAAAATATAAACTAAAACTTAGAAAATATTGTTATAAAAATATATTTAAGATTTTAAATAACCAAAACAAAAAATTAAAATATTAATAACAAGGATACAAACCCTAAAAACATATGTGGTTAGGGTTTGGCAAAATTTGATTAAGAGATGGGTTCACTAGAGTGTTTTATCAAAATCAAGATTTTAGAAAACCCTAGATAAAAACATTACTATGAAATATCAAGATAATAATATAAAAAAATATTATTCACTATTTTATAAATAATTTATTATATAAACTTAATAAAAATATAAAATTGTAATGAGAAAACAAAATACTTAACTGGAAACTGTATTTACAGGAAAAATTAGAGTCTTAACTGGGAACTGTATTTATAGGAAAAATTAGAGTCTAGAAATTAGTATGCAGATTGGCCTGGTGACTGGAATCAAGAATAAAGAACTAGATTTGGGCTTGGATAATAATTATTGGAAGAGGAAACTAGAGGGTTAGTTCTCTTGTCCAACCTAGGGTGATCTTTTCCACTTATAGTGAGTAAATAAGGGTTTCTAGGTTATCTATGTATTTATCTGTAGAGCCTATATTTGGTATTAAAACCTTAGCCCCTTGACATGTGAAGACTAATGCAAATCAATGGGAAGGAAGGGGTTAGTTTTTGAATTGGGGTGAGACCTAAACACCCCATGTGTTGAGTGATATGTACATACCAATACTATGAAGAGGGATGCAAATTCATGTAGTTATCCCATGATATGGTGGTGTGTGAATAACTAGTGCAATATGATGTATGTTAGTGAAATATTGATGTGATTAAGTGATTTAACCATGAATTATGACATATAAAATGTATTCAAACTTAATATCTAGGCGACTAGGGTTGTATGCAATCAAAATTTGGAGAAATAGGAACTTATCTTTCAATGTGCAATTATGATTCTGGTGATTTTATATGTGGAAGACTTCTCTCTACAAAATGGTTTTAAAAGTGTTTATATAGTCATATTCATGAAATTACTTCAAATGGGGCTCATTAGGGACATAAAAAATACTTCATATAGCTTTTTAATTTACAAATTAGCTATTATTTGGTGGTAAGATAGGAGAGGTGGAAGGAAACTAGAGTGGTGTGATATAATCACCTAGGGTGCTCCTATCCAATGGGTGATTTCACCATGTTGAGTGTTAGGAGGGGCCTAAAAATGTCTAAGGTTGATAATAATAGGGATGGGTATATTTAGGGTTCATATATCAACTTAGAATAGTGTGAAAGGTGGTCAAAAGTGATTGAAAGGGGCCCTAAAATAGGTCTAGAGCTAAGTGTGTAAAAGAGTCATTACAAGTGCATGATTTTATCTTAAATTTTAATTTATTTGTCTATAATGGCATTCAAAATCTTATCACAATAGTAATGAGATTTTGATGTAGTTATATGTTTTGAAACTCATTTTCTAATTTTTTTCATTATCTGTATGGATTGAAAATCCCTATTAGAGTAATAAAATCACTTGTACTACCTCTTAATGTGACTAAATAATTTAGATATGTATTAATGGTGTCCCATTTGTTGAAAATCTGATCTATGTTTCTTTTTTTTTGATAATGTCAATTTTTTTTATTTGTATGGCCTTCACCACTCTTCTAGATATTTGTACAGATTTATGGGCATATATGCAATTGGAAATAATAATGTGGCACTTGTAGCATCCCATGGCATGATTAATAAGTGTATGACATAATATATAAGTGAAAACATCTATTTTTTTAATTTATCAAATGCAAAATCTCAATGGGGTCCACATGTGTGAATAAGTTTTACCTAGTTCAATTATTGAATGAATAAGTGAATGAATATTTACATGTATAATTAATTTTTTTATTCGACATAGAAAATTGATACTCAAAATAATATATCTTCCTTTCCTATATTGTAAATGCTTGTAAAGCAGTTGGTGAAGGGTATTTTGTGAGATCCTTGGCAAAGTTGGTGGTCCAAGGTTCAATTCCTTTGAAAGCATTATTTTGGTCAAGTTTATTTTGATAAAACTTAAATTTGATTTTTTGAAAAGGTAAGATTATATTTTTCAGGATTTGTTAAGAGACACAGGTGAAAAAAGGGTGTATTTATAACTTTTTGTAACTTTTGCATGTAGTTGAATTTTTGTAAGAAAGTGGTCATGTAACCAGTCAATCTCTAGGTTGTTAGATGTTATATATGCATATAAATGGTTACTTTAATGATTTGAAGCTTATTGATATGATTTTTCAAGACTTATTTAAAATCATGCATAAGGGCACATTTTCGGTAGAAAATGACACCTTAAAAATTAAAAACTTTATCATATCATCTCATACTTGTACTTTAAGAGCTGTATAGTTGCACTTCAAAGTTCATAAGTCATTAGGTATCTACTAGGCTAATAGAACCATAAAAGTCACTTGAGGTTAGAGGATCTGTCAGAGGCTAGAGGATAGTTCCCCTTCTCTAGTTAGCTATTCGCTTATATTATGGTTACAGTGCTTGAATAACTTTTTTGGTAGTATTAATATGATTTTTTTAGTTTTTTGTTGTTTTTAGTTCAATTTTAGTTATATTCACTTCATTTATATTTATAATGAGGAGTAGACAAAGTAGTTTTGATTTGGTTTTTTGTTACAAGGAATTGTCACCTCTTACTTGATGGGGGAAGATACTGCATGGCCTTTGATAAGTAGTCGGTAATTATACAAGTTAGCATGGAAATTTATATCACCATAGTGGTGAGAAAAGTTTCATAAATACCATTGGGCATCAAGGAGATGTGTCATACAAAATACTGAATAGTCACTTAGATAGGTTTATATGTGATACCTTATGTAATTTGATGTGGTTGAACATGCCTTGATCATGTTCTATTATAGTATGATAAAAAATGGTCAAAGGGGATGAATATATCTTGATCATGTTTATCATGTATTCCATAAATCATGGGGTAGTTTTATTTTTGGAAGTGGTATTGATTGATCAATACTACAATGTACATTGTGTTAATTGTAGGCACGATGAATACTTTTGATGACTTTGTAGTCATAGATCTATATCATCTTTTTTACCCTTTTGGGATCAAGATGGATTTGTTGAGTTGTATGATCCAATAAATGTATTTGTTTTATATTTGTGTGGTAATAATAGTGTTAGGACTACTACTAATGTTAGTAAATGGTAAATGTTAATTTGGTTATTTTGGTGGTTGAACCCATTGTGGTCCCGAGTAACCACCTTGTGAAAGCTTATTAAAAGATTTCACTTTTTTTTAAATCAATAATAAATATTTTACCTTTCAAAAGTATTGTGTCAATTTATTATAATGTAGTTATTCTATTTACTTGTGTATTCAGCCCTAACATACCAATCATCATCATCATATCAATTTCATGAGCCATAGTGAGTATTACATTCATGTGGATGATCAAGATGGTGTAAACATTAATCTAGCTCATAAGGGGTGCATTCATTTATGGCAAACAATTATAAGGCTACCATTCAATTACAACTCCATTATTAAACATTATTTAAATGAGAACCAACTTGTAGTTGGAGCAACTATGAAAGATGAGTTTGGGGATACATTTTTTAAGCATTGTGAATATATTAAATTTTAATATATGATCTAGATATATGTATGTGTTTTTAATAATTTCTCAGTACTTCATGTTATAATTTTTACTATCTCATGGTTATAAATTGACTCATGTGGAATCAATGTTTATGTTAGAAATGAGAAATTATGTTTTTGATGCATTTTATTTATTTTTTGACATCCCAAATATTTAAAATTTTTCTAATTTTTTTTAGTTAATTAGATCATTTATAGAAAAAAACATACCATATTTTCTAGGCACTAGGAAAAATATGATAACATGTATGGAAATTTTCCTAGATTATAGGAAATGAGCTTTCATTTTTTTTTGT
Organism: Torreya grandis; assembly: GCA_037957365.1. Classification (NCBI taxonomy): domain Eukaryota; kingdom Viridiplantae; phylum Streptophyta; class Pinopsida; order Cupressales; family Taxaceae; genus Torreya; species Torreya grandis. The sequence continues at coordinate 1,736,438 of JARHVA010001816.1, forward strand.
TTCATTGATGAATAATGTGTAATTTGTACATGATATAATGTATACACTTTTTTTGTGGGGAAGATATTGAATTATATGTCTAAATTATTGATAGTGGTACATATAAAAATAATAAATAATTAAATTTTAATAATAAATTACAAAAAATAATTATTTTTTGGGTCCATGACTTAATGGCATATGTCCAAAAAATAAAATATAAAATTATGTTTTGAAAAATTTATATGAGAGAGACCACCGACATTATAAATAAAATCTAAAAAGAATATTGTGAATGAGATAAAATGAAATGGGAATAAAACAATGTCAAATTAGAAGTACAGGGCCTCATCTACCTCACTTGACTAGTCCTTGTCATCCCTTTATAGAAGATTGGTTGTTATTGCATAAAAAATGAGGGCCATAATAAAAAATGAGTTAGAGAACAAGGGATAGAAATTTCAAGGGAGGAATGAGACTCTACCTCCATTGACTACCCTTTTCAGATTATATGGATCATTTCAAAAAATGAGGGAGTTAACAGAACATAAATCTACCCAACATTCAAAATCATACCAAAATTTATATACTACATCAAATATTTAACAAAAAAACATTGGTATATAAATATTTCCTACACCTCTAATCTTGAGATATGTGTGAAAAATATGCTTCATTTAGCTTAGGCAAGGAACAAGGTGAATGTTGAGCGTGACTCTGATCTCCTTGAAAATGTTTCTAATTCCCATTTTATTGTTCTATTATGATGGTTTGTAATTACTCCATCTATCACAATAATTTTATATAAAATTTTATCATTCTCAATTGAATCCTACATAAACTAGTATAATTAGGATGGACTTGAACTTATTTTTGTCTTGTTCCATTTGAGGGTGTATGCATGGGCGAGGATGACCTATAATAATCCTCTTCTCAATAGACTAGGATACAAATAAGATCATAAAAATAAATTATGTGCATACTTGGTAGAGTGGGTAAGGAGTTAGAATAACCATAGACCTAACAAAATAATCTACACTCAAATGTTTAGAGGAAAGGGTTCCAAATCCTAAGCCTATGACATGGGGTATAACTCTCACTAAGACTCAATATAGATAAATGGTTGAAACAATGATTGTAAATAGGAGTACTAAGGATATGATATGGATACTTCATGAAGTTAATTGATGAACAAGGGCAACCCAAATCCAAGATATATATAACTATTATACTAATAATAAGTTAAGTGGTGCAATGGTCAACCAATGGGCGGTCTATATAGCCTAAGGTGATAAAGGTCTAGCCTAAGTAACCATATAGCTCTACCATCTTATTTGGTATAAGGAGGAGCATAATAAAGGATAAAAAACACATATTAAATATAAGTGAGTAAATAAATATCTAATCTAATAAATAAATAAAGGAAAGAGAGTAGGGGTATATATACTTACCTTTGGGTGGACTTATTGTTACCTCAATCTCTCTATTTGGCTCAAGTGCACTCTAGAATAGTTTTTTTAGGTTAAAGGCCTCAAATGGAAATAATAAGACCTAAATAACATTAGTTTTAGACTCCAAAGGCTAGGAAATCTCCTCAAAATGATGACTCCTATTAAGCTTCAAATACCATAAATAATACTAAACCTATGAAAATAAGACTCTGACCACTAAATCCTAATTTTAATACTTAAGAGTAGAAATGTGAGTGAAATTAGAGTAGATGAGTGTGTTATATGGTCTATTAATGAAATATGACCCCTATATATATGGTTCCAATATCCAAAACTAACCCTAATATCTAAGCCAATGGTACCGACCAAGCTAATACAATCAAAAAGATGTTTGATGACACAAAAATATATAAGCTAAGATGATGCAATACAAATGATGAAATAAATAATTGGAACTATATTATCTAGTCTAACATATTAAAGGAGAGATAAATACATAGTTAAATATAATTGATTGGATGATATAATAGGAATATAGGGTGGCTATCAAGACTGAATAAAAAGTAGATGGGGAGGTAATACATAAAAATAATTAGAGGATGTTAGAATAATAAAAATTAAGGTGTGAATTAATAGTATGTAAACATCTCTCAAAAATTACCATGAGATAATCTCACCCCATTCTTGGTGTACCCTTTAAGGCATGCTCTTAGGGAGATTGATGAATTGGCAAGCCATTGCAAGAAAAACTATTAGTAAAATGATAAATTGAAAATTTCAAGTGTGACATGTGGCCTATTATAATCTCATCATGTGTTAAAATAATGTAACACAAGATGGCGATTTTGGATAGGTAAATAGTAACTTAAAAGAGCATAACTAAAAACTAAATAGTGAATGACCTAATAATAAATTAATAATTGAAAGTAGCATACACATCCTTTCACTTACCTTTTCACATAAATGATGCATGAAAATACCATAGTCTCAATGATGGCGGGCACAATAACAACATTTGAGAAACCCTATAAATACAAGGCTAAAAAATATAAAATCAATGTGTGCATACTCATGATGGTCACTAAATGGATGTAAAATAAAAACATCTCGTAAATGATAAAAAAACTTAGAGAATTTGCAAGCTAAGATTGATAAGGCTAGGTTAAAACCAAAGCAAAAAATAAACAATGGAAAATTGGTGAGCCATCAAGTTAAGGCTACTACAAGACCAAAAAAATCAATAAATTCATATAAAGTAAGATAATTGAAAACTCAAATAAAATAAAGGACATAAATAACTATATAATTTCTATTAGAAATATTAATGCAAGAGAAATCAAACCCAAATAAAGATATGAAAAATTAAAAACATAATCAAATGGGCCATAAAAGGATTGAAGCATAAAAGCACGAAAGGGATAAATGGGACCATATGGCTCACAAAAATAAAATAAAAAACTCAAGGTCCTAAATGTAAGTAAGAGAAATCCTAAAAAGATAAGACAATGACGAAGAGAGCATATTGAAATAACTCAAAGATGTATCTTCTATTATAATGATGGATAAACTAAAAATATCATAATTTTAATATTTTTAAAAGTAAATGAAGAATAATAAGTGAATAAGATGAGGGAGATTTAGAAACAAAACTACTTGTCAAGGGGAAGAAAAAAAGGGAGGGAAAATAGTATATCACTAAGGTAAAAACATGGTATACTAGAAACAAGACACTCTAATCATGTTGGAAACATTAAGAGTTTTCAACATCAATGCTCCTAAAGAACTCTACAAAGAAAGCATAAGCTTAGGCTAACCAATGAAGTATAAATATCATCCCATGAAGGCTAGCATGAATTAATAATAAAAGGATCCTACTTTCCCTTAATGTGTTACTCACTTCTCATGACCCCTTACATAGTCATCATTCTATTTTGAAGATTGGATACTTATGTAAGAAAGTATATGGAAAGAGAAATTAAGATATGAATAAGTAATGATATAATGAGATGTCTTACCCTAGTCTAGTAGCCTACCACACCTCAATGTAACTAGGCTCTATCATGAGGCAAACTATGGAGTTTGAGCTTCAAATAGAATAGGAGATGTGCCAAAAATATCATGTATTTTGGTATGATATTAATTTTAATATTATTTATCTCTTTAATATTGTCTTTTATTATAATATAGATTTTAATTATTTTGGTTTTTTATATTTTCGTCCTCCATATGGATTAAAAAAACAAGCATGGGTGCTAAATATGAATATCAAAATAGAGCTTCCACCTAGCCACTAGAGAGGATAACCTAGAGACCATGGTGCCTAAAGACTTCTAGACTTGCACTTTAGAAAAGAGTGAAATAATGAAACCAACATTGGTGATCATAAAAGGAAATGAAAAAGGGGATATCATAGAAGTGAACATAAAATTATTGATTTGCCTTGATTAAAAAAAGAATGTATAAGGTAAAATGGTACAATGACAGGTAGGTTGAGACATTTTCATAAGAGAGGGTCAAATGTGGATGAGAACATGTAGATATACTTCTATAGTTTTACCAAAATAGAATATGATTGACTCTAAGTGAGAAAACACTACTCTCGGTCATTGCATCATCTTTCTAAGAAGACACCTAGCTAAGGTTGGGATAAAAAATAATTTATGTATAAAAATGAACAATGAAGGGTGGATAAGTCAACTAACATATAAAGAGAAGAAAAATAGAGTAAAAATATAAAATATAAAATAATAATAAATATAAACAAAACTAAAAATCATAATAAAATATAATAATAATGATAAAAACAAATTAAATGAAATTTAGGACCTTGGTGTATCTTATTCATATTAAAGCATTGGTTTCAATCTTCTATTTCATAAAGATGGATCTAGTAGTGAGATATGAAATTTTAGAAAATAACTTTACTATGTAGTTGATTCTATAAGAACCCTATTATTTATTAAAATATGAGAAAAAACTAATCTCGAAACCAAAATGAAGATTGTTTGTAAGGAGGGTCTGGTTGACTCCCCAAGTCTTACTGTACAACTAATAAACTTAAAAGTTAAGAGGCACATGTAAGACAAAGCTATGAAGCATATAAATGATAAAGATATGAAGCATATGAAAGATGTCAAAAACTCAAAGGGTTTACATAATTATAAAAGTTACCATATACTTTTAAAGGAAATAATGGTTGACAAAAGAAATCAAATGACTATAGAAAGAGGATGGATATTTTTGAGGAGGTCTTAGTTGATTCCTCAAGTCTTACCATGCAACTAAAAAATTGAAATAAATCCAAGAGGTGTAAAAATGAAAAAAGACCTAAGGACCAAGATTAGGTACTAAGGATAATGCGAAAGAAAATTGGATGTGTGTATATAAATCAATGCTAAGATGTAATAAAAAAAGTTGAAGTAGAGCATAAAAGAAATGTTAGCTTGATAAAATATAAACTAATTATAAACATGAAAATAATATGTATAATAAATGGAAAATAATAAATAAAATGAAATTAGGAAGGACATAGGTCAAGCAAAATACTTCTTCAAAAACTAAGCATTGGTTTATTCCTTGAAGATATGTCCTTCATTCATCTAAAATATATAAATGTGAGGCCTAAGGATGTCTTTGAAAAAGGTAAGGACCCCACCACTTTTGGGCATACTTTCCATCTTTGTCATGGGTGTATTTTAGTTTCAAAACTATTTCTTTGACACAAAAAATATGAACTTTGACTTTATTATTATGTTACTTAGTAATACATATTTTGTATTAATGATTGTACTAAAGTGAATTAATTTTTCACTCATCAAGTAAATATAAAGCATGAAGGTGTATGTAATGGAAAGTGAATCTGATCTATAAGTCAATCCTAGCTTGGAAAAGATAAATAAAACTAGCCCTTCCACTTATTGGTATATTTAGACAATCGGGATCATGACCAATATGGATCCATTAGATGTAACTAAGGGGTTTCTTACCACACAATATCACTAGAGAGGGTTCCAAATCCTCTAGTTGAGAAATAATACACAATAACCTTATTTAAGTCCTATGGTTTCTAACAAAGTAAATAATAAAGTAAAGTAAATCTAATCTAGTGCTCACCAAAGTTTGTGGCATAAATGGGGAATAATAAACATGAAAATAATAACTCTACTCAAATAAATGTAGAGGTAATCCTAATTCATCGAGATAGAAATAAATTGATAAACCTATACATGCAAATATATATACTTAAATGATAAGAAAGAGTTAGGAATACTTACATTGAAGATGAATCCATAGGGCCTCAATCTCTCCCTTGGGGAATGGTGCTTTGTAATAGGTTGTTGTGGTTTGTAAGGATAACAAAGATAGGTCATCTATAGGCTATAAGGCTTTTCCTTTGAATTAAAAATACTTTTGACACAAGACGATATTATTCTCTCCAAAATAAGTATGAAACCCTAAGTAATGATTAGTCAAGTTGAATGGTGGATAATCAGATGTGAAAATGAATGATTCTATCTATCTTTATCTAATGAAAATGGGGTGAAGGATGTGTTTATATAGTCAAATATAACTCTAAACCATTTAGAAGTTTTATCCAACACATTCAATCCAGTTTACTTAGTAGTTTAAAAAATAAATTAGTTAGGTCTTGGACTAATTCAGCTAGATCAACTTAGTCTTGTAATGTTCTCAATTCCCAAAACATGGTTGATTCATTTGACTATGTTTAGAGGATGGTAAAAAGAGGTTTTGTATTAGGTAAGGGCTATTTAAGGTAGTGAATTAATTAGAGGAGCATGTAAGAGAAATATCAAAACTTAAAAAAATGTATAGGAGGGACCTGTGTTGGTTTTGGTAAGGAAAAACAATCTTATGAAGTACCAATGGTCTACCAACCCCTTTCCTAGTGCACTCTCTAAGGCATGTACTCAGAGAGATTGAGACTCAATAGGTTTATATAAGAGAGAAAGTATCATTAATTGAAAAATTTGAAAATAATTGTGTGTATACATATGCCCCACTTGAAGCTCATCACAAGTCATGTAGTTGTAACACAAGATGGTGCTCTATGAAAATAACAAAGCAATTTGTAAAGTAAAAGCTAAGTAAATATAGTATTGTAAAACATAAAATAACTAAAATTAAAAGACTGAAAGGAAATAACTGAAATAAATAATTAATATATGCATACCTTAACTTACCCTTATTATTAGATGATTGTTTGTTGAGTTTATGGTTTTGATCGTGGAGGGCACAAAGACTACTTTGGACAAACCATAAGGATACAAAAGTTAAAGAGAAAAAACAAATAAAGGCAAAAAAGTCAAGATAATTGAAATGTGTAGATATGAGTACTTAGAAATTTAGTAATCTAGGGTGATAAATGCTAAGTTAAGACCAAATGACCAAGCCAAAATTTAGAGTAAAATAGGTAACCAAAAATTTAAGGCTACTAAATGATTGGAAAACTTAAATAAGTGTACCTTAAGTATGAAGGGTAAAAAACCAAATCAAACTAAGGATACGTGAAAATGAAAATCTAAGATCGACGTGAATGTAGTAATAATCCTTAAAAAAAAATGGAAATAAATAGTAAAACAATATGAATGAGTGATAATTAATAATCCAAACTCAATCATGAATATAATAAGTACATGAAAGGGAAAATAACAATGCTGAGTGAGAAGTAATTGTTAGCCTATTTATGGCCTATATAGAAAACTTTCTTGAATGTAGTGTAGTGTTCTGAATATCAAGTATAGAACAAGGCTTGAATATATTTTTGGATGGAATGAATGATTCAAGGATCACTTGTAGCGTGCAAAGCTTTTGAAACACTTTACGTTAACTTAAAGTGTAATTTATCAATTTTTAAGGGACAAGTCTACAAAGCAAAGAGGAAGGTTTTTGGGAAGGTTTCATGGTGATAAAAGTAGTTTAAGGTCAAGGATAGGTTGCACAAGACTTAGAAGATCATTCGAGTATGGAAGATCAAGCATCTATTTCAAGAACAGGTCCAAAAGAGCCTTCAGGCTTTAAAAAAGCTAAGTGCAAAACCTTTTTGGCTAAGTCCTTAAGAAATATTTTAGGATTTCTTTTGGCCAAGTTCAATTCTTTTGGACCTTCTATTTAGACTAAATGATCATATTTCCTTTAGGAAAATTATTTTGAGTTTTTAGGCTAAGTGTTGCAAATTCTTTCAAATATTTTATCCAAAACAAAGATACCAAAGTGTGAATTCTTTCAAACATTTTTTCTAAAATTAAAACCTCGAATAAAAATTATTTCAAACATTTGGTCTGAAATAAAAATCTTGAAGGCATGTTTATTTCAAATATTTTGTTGACATCAAAAGACCAAGTATAATTGTGTTAGGAAAATTGTCTGGGACAATTTTCTTGAGGACCAAATTCTTTCAAATATTTTGTTTGCAACAAATGTCCCAATTCAAAAGTCCCAAAGACCTATTTTATTTTAAGGAAAGTGGTCAAAACAAAAATCCTTAGGAAATGGTTTTGAGAAAAATGCCATATGAAAAATCTCCAATATAATTATTTGTTTTAGGGAAATTGATCTAGCAGGTTAATTATAGGTGTGTAAGTGTCAAAATCAAGCCATGGTGAATAGTGGTTTGAATTCAAAAGCCCAATACATTTATGTGAGTGTTAAATTTAAGCATAGAAAATGGCTATTGGGTTTTCAGATATTCATTAATGTTCATGAAAATTTAAAATATGTTCACATAGATGTCAAATGATGGGTGCGTAGCCATCAAGTTTAAGTCATGAAAAATAGCCATTAGATTTCAAATATCTTGAAAATGGTTACATGGACATCAAATACATTTGTAAAAACATCAAATATAGGCATGTGAACATCAAAATAAAGCCTCATGAAATAGCCATTTGAATTCAAAGAGAAAGATCAAAAAGTCATGTTCAATCATGAGAAAGATCTAATGGTGAGCATGGGTCAAAGAAGTTAGTGGATCCTAAGAGCAAATGCATGCATGAAAAGTGTCAACAACATGTTAATTGATGGAAGATCAATGACCAACATCATATAAATAATAAGATCTGATAGAGTGAGATGGGTCAACATGCCAATGATTTGAGTTAGTTTTTGATAGCCAAAGAATAAAGAGAAATCCCAAGACATTTTCGATAGAAGTCGATGAGCCATTTTTTAATTGAGGTGAGCAAATTTAGGGAACCAAGTTTAGATGAGATCCAAGATTGAACCAAAATGAACCAACATGATTAAGTATAGCCATTAAATCTTAGCAAAAGTGAGATGGGTCTTTTAAGACCTAATACATATTAAAGGTCAACATCTTGATTATCAAAATGTGATTGGGCATCGAGTGAAATGTTGACATGAATACTTTAGGAAAACCAATAAAAATGATTGGTTTTCAATCTATAGAGTGACATGGCTCTATCAATTTTAAGGCATGAAGAGTTTTTATCCTCATAAGAAGATCAATTAAAAAATGTCACAGAGTCTCGAGAAGGTGACTTGGTGGTTGGATAAAGATCAATGGAGCTTTTAATTCTTTTATGAGGACCTTTTTTCTTGATAAGGTCATGACTCAACATCCTCGAGTTGGTGCTAATCCATCGAGGGTGGTTGGGCCTCATTTAATGTTTTCTATTTACTCAGTTCCCTTTTTTTCCTTCCCTTTTCTATAAATATAGGCTTCTAAGCCTTGAAATGGATCCCTCTCTTTGGTATGACTAAACTCTATTGAGATTTGTACTGCAACACCTATTTGATATAATAGAGATTGAATTCCTCCTTTTATAGATGAATTGAAGTGTGTCTTATGAGTTCATTGATTGGTTAAGTGAATGTATGATTTTATTACCTCTGTCTAAATTTTCTCACCTTTATGAACTACTTTGACAATCTTCATAAGGCATTTTAAGTGTAATATATGGTTGTTAGTCAATTTTGGAAGTGGATAATTAGCCTCCCATAGTAGATTAATATCCAATTCATGTCTTTTTGTGAAATACTAATGTGAGTGATTTTATACAATCTTGAATGCATCTTATAGTGTGTCTTGTATGAGTTTAAGTGATTGAATTATTGGTGCATCACCTCTTTTTACATGCTTTCATAAGTTTTTGTTAAAGTCTCTCTCCCTTTTCCAAGCAAGTGCTAGTTTAGGTTTGGTATAGGTGATAGATCCAAAGGAATTTGGCCTTATCTAGAGGTCTAATCCATTATTAGAATACCCATAGCCTAGGATCAATCCCATGTTGGAATAGATTTGAATAAGAGGCCCTGAACAATCCCCTTCTTAGCTAGGGTGCAAATCTAAAACATCAATAGTTTTAGCATGCCTAGTGGGACTCATTGGAATTGGTCTTGGTGAAATTGTAGTTTTAGTAGTGTTATTCATGAAGAATTTGGTGATTCTAATCTCAAATAATTATTTCTAAAAGTCCAAGTAGTTTCCAAGTAAGTTCATTTTATTGCATTATTATGATGTTATTTTCAAGGTTATGTATGAGGGAAATCCCCATGCTATACCTCCTTATCAGCCATATTATGGATCATACCATCCTTTTCATGATCTATATGAGTCTTATTATGATCCTAATCAACCTAACCAAGAGTTTTATCAAAGTCATGATGAGCCTTATCAACTTTCCCATGATCCTTATTATCAAAGGCATGACTCTTACCTTGCTTATGAACCATATCAGTCTCAAGACTAGATTTCACCTTTCCCATGTGTCTATGATGTTTTATATGAGAAATCTTGTTTACAACAAAATTTGGATGAAATAGAGCTTAATTACTAGCATATGAAAGAAAAGTATGTTTAGATTCCCAGTATGAGGAAGTGAATGAGTAGTTTTAAAATGTGTCTAATGATCTAGAAGAGAGGCATGAGTTTTTTACCTTTGTATTAGAGAAAGTGGAGGCTTATGAGAGGTAGTAAATTGAGTTGAATCGGTTGTCTCAAGAAATCCCTTATGTTCCTTACCAATCTTCTTGCATTCCTTATTCTCATGAAGTTCTTGACCATACTCAGTGTGTGCCAATGAAGACACCTAGTTGGATTCAAGAGCTTATTCAAAAAGCTATTCATATGACTATTCGGTAGTATATTAAAGAAGTTAAAAATTATTATAGGTACCTTTCTTCACCACTCACCCCTCAAGCTCAAGTTAAACATGAAGACAAAAAGGTTTTAGAACTTGATGAAGTGATGGCCAAGTGGAAGGATCAAAATGTAGAGGTTATCAAAAGTTTCTCTTTCCCTCCTCTCCAAAAATATATTACCTCAAAGATATAATTTTTTTATCATAGTCAACCTCCCATGCTTCATATCCCTCTCAAATAAATGAATTTCATCACCCTCCCACCATCTCCCTTCTTCAAGAGGAGCCTATTTTATGGGAGATAGAGGAAGAGGTTGCAGATGTAGGTCAAGTTCTTAGAGAATGTGAAGAAGATGCTTCAAGTGTGTATGATGAAGAGTTATTCATTGATACCTCACTTGAGGTATAATTGGAAGTTGAGATTGTAGCTAATATTGAATAAGTTATCTCAAGTGTGCAGGAGAAGATTGGTCTTGATGTGGAATAACTCTATGAAGAATGGTATAAATTGAAGTCATGAATGAGTCTGAGATATCTCCACTTAAAAAAATGATCAAAATAAAGAGATTGACATAGCTAATCAACTAGCTGAAGAGGAGGAGATAGAAGAAAAGAAATATGAAATTACCATTTAGGCTAATCTTATTCAGGCTGATCAAAGTTTAGAACAAAATGATGATTGGTAGTTGTATCTTGAATCTATGAAAGAGATTGAAGAGATTTGTAAGGACATGTTACCAATTGGAGAGCATGTTTATGATAATTTTTTTCAATTCATACCTATTCAAGATCATGATACATATTGGGTTGATTAATCAAAGATCCTTAAAGAGCTTGTAGTAGCTGATAAGAAAGATAAGATCACTTAAGGATAATACATGGATGAGTTTTCACTTGACAAGGTTATAGATGACAAGTAACATGAGAAAGATACAAAAGTGCAAGATAAGTTTGTTTCTATTGGTGATTGGTTTGCTATTTATGGCTTAGTCTAGGAGATGTTAAGAGAAATAGTTGGTAAGAAGAATCACTCTTCAAAGATCATGTTCGATAAACACCTTGCTTTGTAACTTATACCTTCTCCTAGAATGAGTAAATTCATTTGTTTCTATTTATATCTAGGTGGATCATGTTTTGTCATGGATAATTAGCTTAGCTTGTTTATATCTTCTCCTAGATAAGTGTTTTGTTTGCACATTTGCTTTGTTAAGTAGTTTCCCTATTTCATGTTTTTCTTTTCCTATTTTGGTAGAGTTATTTTGTATTTTCAATCAAGAGGTTTGTTGCAATCATGTAACAAATGTATTGTTTGTTATAATTCAAGAGTCATGTAAATGGTCCAAATTCTCAAGCATAATAGGCATGCTACCCATCTAAGTCTCTAAAGATGTTAGCCAATTTTTGGCCTACATAGAAAACTTGCCTGAATGCAGTGTAATGTCCTAAATATCAAGTATGGAATAAGGCTTAAACATATTTTTGGATGGAATGAATGGTATAAGGATCACTTGTAGCATGCAAAGCTTTTAAATCAATTTAAGTTAACTTAAAGTGAATTTTGTCAATTTTTGAGGGATAGGTCTGTAGAGCAAAGAGGAAGGTTTCTAGGAAGTTTTCATGGCAATCAAAGTAATTCAAGTTCAGGGATAGGTTACACAATACTTAGAAGATCATTTGAATGTAGAAGATCAATAAATAATTTCAAGAACAAGTCCAAAAGAGCCTTCAGGATTTAAAAAAGTTAAGTGAAAAACCTTTTTTGGCTAAGTCCTTCCTTAGGAAATATTTAGGGCTTTATTTTTACTAAGTTCAATTCTTTCAAAACTTATACTTAGACTAAGTGCTCATATTTCCTTCAGGAAAATTGTTTCAAGTTTTTTGGCTAAGTGTTATGAATTCTTTACAACATTTTATTTGAAACAAAAATCTTGAAGTGTGAATTCTTTCAGACATTTTATCTGAAACAAAAATCCCAATGTACAAATTCTTTCAAACATTTTATCCAAAACAAAAACCTGAAAGGCATGTTTCTTTCAGACATTTTATCTACAATAAAAAGCCAAGTATAATTGTGTCAAGAAAATTGTCTGGGATAATTTTCCCAAGGACCAAGTTCTTTTGAACATTTTTTCCATAACAAATGTCCCAAGTCAAAAGTCTTAAAGACCTGTTTCCTTTCAAGAAAAGTGGTTGAAAGAAAAAGATTGAAGAAATAGTTCTAAGACAAATGCCGGATGCAAAAGCTCCAATGGAATTTTTTATTTTAACGAAATTAATCCAATAGGGTAATGATGGGTTAAAAAATGTCAAAATCAAGCCATAACAAATAGCCATTTAAATTCAAAAGCCTAGGACATTTACACGAGTGCCAAATTCAAGCATAGAAAATGATCATTGGGTTCTCAAATATTTAGTAACAGTCATGTAGAAATCAAATACATTCATGTAAATGTCAAATATCAGCATGTATAAGTCAAGCTTAAGTCATGATAAATAGCCATTATATTTCAAATATCTCTTAGAGGGTCATATGGAAATCAAATACGTTTATATAGACATCAAATACAAGCACATGGACCTCAAAGTAAAGCCTCATGAAGTAGACATTTGAATTCAAAGAGCAGGATCAATAGCTCACATTCAATCATGAGAAATATTTAACAATGAACATGGGTCAAAGAAGTTAGTGGATCCTAGGAGCAAATGTGTGCATGACAAGTGTTAACAATACATTCAACTGGTAGAAGATCAATGATCAACATTCATCTAGATAATCATGATATAATAGAGTAAATGATTTGAGTCAATTTTTGACATCCAATGAATAAAGGGCAAGCCCAAAACGTTTTTGACCAAAGTTAATGATCAATTTTTTAGCCAAGGCAAATAAATGCAGGGAAGCAAGTTTGGATGAGATCCAAGATTGAACCAAAATAAACTAATAGGATTGAGCATAACCATTAAAGCCTAGTAGAAGTGAGATGGGTCTTTTAAGATCTAATATAGATCAAAGGTCAGTAGCTTGATTATCAAAATGTGATTAGGCATCGAATGGAATGTTGACATGAATGTTATAGGAAAACTAATAAAAATGATTAGTTTTCAATCTATAGAGTGACATGGATCTATTAGTTCTACGGCATGAAGATTTTTTGTCCTCATAAGTAGATCAATTAAAAGATAGCATAAAGTCTTGAGAAGGTGACTTGGTGGTTGGATAAATATCAATGGAGCATTTAATTCTTTTACTAGGACCTTCTTTCTTGATAAGATCATGACTCAACATCCTCGAGTCAGTATTAATCCATTGAGGGTGGTTAGGCCTCATTCAATGTTTTCTATCTAATTAGTTCCCTTTTTTTCCTTCCTTTTTCTATAAATACATGATTCTAAGCCTTTAAATGGATCCCTCTCTTTGGTGTGACTAAACTCTAGCAAGATTTGTACTGTAACACCTATTTGATATAATAGAGATTGAATTCCTCCTTTTGCAACTGAATTAAAGTGTCTTATAATTTCATTGATTGGTTAAGTGAATGTATGATTTCCTTACCTCTGTCTAAATTTTCTCACCTTTATGAACTACTTTGGAAATCCTCATAGGTCATTCTAAGTGTAATGTATGGTCTGTTAGTCAATTTTGGAAGTGGATAACTGCCCTTCCTTAGTAGTTAATAGTTGGTTCATTCCTTTTTGTGAAATACTGATATGAGTGATTTTATGTAGTCTTAAATACATCCTATAGTGTGTATTTTGTGAGTTTGATCTAATCATTCGTGCATCACCTATTTTTACATGCTTTTATAAGTTTTTAAAAGTCTCTCTCCCTTTTTCAAGCAAGTGTTAGTTTAGGTTAGTATAAGTGATAGATCTAAAGGAAGTTGACCTTCTTCATTGGTTTGATCCATTATTAGGATACCCAAAGCCTAAGATCAGTCCCATGTTGGACTATATTTTAGTAAGAGGACTTGAACAATCCCCTTCTTAGCCAGGGTGCAAATCTAGAACACCAACATTAACAATCCAAACTCACTCAATAATGGAAAAAGTACAAAAATATAGAAATTGATGTAGTTTTCTAAAGAAAGGAGTGATAACAAATTTTTGAAATTTTGGTAAATGAAACCAAGGTAATTCTATAAATATAAAGCAATGGTGTAAGAAAAATAATCCATAGTCACTCAAGTATACTATTTTTTTCTAGAGATAAATAAAACCAAAAAAAAGTAGTGCTAGCATTTTGGAATATGTGAAGAAGAGAGAATATATAAGTGGGGAAAAATATTTATAATCAAACTTTCCTATCAGGGGGAAAATGAAATGGGTGGTGGGGAGATTTGGAAAAAATAAAGGTAGAGAATCTCTTTATCAAATTCAAGAAACTAAAATTAATTTTATCAAAATAAGAGGACTTTTGACATTAATGAATTTGAAGAAATCCTAACCACACAAATATTGGGTTATCAAATGAAGTATGAATATCATCCCATGAAGGTTGTATGCATGAAAATTAAAATAGACCTACCTTCCCATAACATTTTATCCATTCCTTAGGACCCCTTACATAGCTATCAGTCTACTAGGAAGATAATGTACTTGCATGAGAAATTAGGTAGCACTAAATAATTTTAAATTATCCTATCCTAATCCATAGGCCTACTGCACTCTAATGGTCCTTGGATCCAATTGTGGATTTTAAGCTATGATTAGGGATAGGATATATGTTATGAATCACATCATTTGGTGTGATATTGACTTTTGTATTTTATATTGCCTTTTGATCATTATCTTTTGTTTAAATGATTTGGATTTTAGCTTTTTGATGACTTTTTCTATTCTTTCTCCATAATAATGTAGAGAACCAAACATGGGTGCTAAAAATGACTATCATTTTAAAAATTTGAAATTGGTATCTAAGAAAGAGGACTTAGAGAGCATGGTGTCTAAGAGTCTTGTTTATTCATGTGAAATAAAAGTGATATCTTGACTTCAACATTGTTTTATCCAAAGTGGAATTAAAATAAGGGAAATCAAAGGAAAATGAGCATGAAATAATTTGAATTACCTCAAATCATAAAAAATGTGATAATGTGAAAGGGATACAATGAAAGGTAAGTATGATTCCTTATCATAAGAATGTAAGTGTAGGAAAACATGTTAACATAGTTTGTTATGCAAGTTTTATCCATAAATAAATAAAAACAAAGGTTGAGAGTATGGAATCATAAACTTGTAACCATTTTTGATTTTTCCAAAAAGAACACTCAATTTGTAAAAATATTTGAATAAAATATGTAAATTTTATGAGAGCTTGATCATATCCATGGTCTTCCACTACAATTCATAAAAGAAAAATCTAAGTAGGTGTAAAAATGGTATTTGTGAGAAATGTCTAGTCTTATACATGGTCTTACACTGCAACTCACAAAATTAAGAAGAGAATGAAAATGTTCATAAAATAACAAATTTATAATCAAAGAGAAAAAGCATGAGAATGTATATATGAAAGACAAAGGTATTCATGAGGAAAATTGGTTCCTATTCACAGTATTAAAATGAAACTCATGAATTAAATGAAAAATAGAAACCAAAATACCAAAAGAGGGGACTAAGGTTTGAGTATAGAATAAACTATTGAAAAGGTGAGATCATTGGAGAAGTTTTTCAAGAATCATCAGTAGGATAATATATAGAATTATGAAAAGAAGGGATATAGTTAAGCAAAAAATTTCTTCAAAAATTACTCATTGTTGGGTTCTTTAAATTCATTAGTTTGTAGATGATAAGTAATAGGAATAATAATGTCTTTTACTAAGTAAGCCACACTCTCGCGCCCGCGGGCACCCCCCCTCCTCTTTTTAGGCATATTTGTCTTCTTTGTCATGTGTATAATATAATTTAAGGACTAGATCACTAACATTAAAAGTGCAGACTTTGACCTTTTTATTATGTTGTTTAACAATGTGAGTCTTGTATTGATGGTCATGTTGTAAAGTCGCTAAGCGATGTTCATCAAGAAATTATAAGGCATGAAGACAAACTTCATGTAATTATTCATTAGGAATGATACCATGAAGCAATATACATAAAGATGGGAGTTCAACTTCTAAAGGTAATATTGATTCATAACCATATACTTAGGAAAATGGTGTTACCCTAGTGGTAGTACATGTACTAATATGGTAGGCCCAAAGTGAAGGATATAGATGAAGGTGCCAATCAATATCAATTTCTCAAATGGTTTTTTGTAAGATGTTATTTAGTATTTTATTAGTAGTCTCTACTTGGCCATTATATTGTGGATTATAAGGTGTGGAATTATTTTGGGAAATTTTAAATTTAGCACATAACTATTTCATGTCCTTGTTTTTGAAATTTCCACCATTATAAGAGATGATAGTATGGGGAACTCTAAAATGATGAATGATTTGGTTAGGGATAAATTTAGAAATAGTGGTTCCATGACATTGAAAAGAGACATGGCTTCTACCCATTTTATAAAATATTCAGTAGCACTAATGATAAAAACATGGCCATCTTGTGACAAAAGTAATTTACCAATGAGATTTAATCCCCACATAGAGAATGGCTAAGGAGATACCACTGTTTGGATCTCAACCAGTGGTGAGTGGATTAGATCATCATAGAGTTGGAAAGGACTACATTTTTTAGCAAAATTAATAGCATATTTTTTTAGAGTAGACCAAAAGTAAACCATATATAAACATTTATAGACTGTAGCATGTCTACTATAATGACCATCATAAATGCCCCCATGTGCTTATTCTAGGAGAGTAAGGACCTCTTATTACATTACACAATGGAATATGGAACCTTTTGACTTTTGGTAGTAAAGGGTGTTGTATCAAAAGACATACTTGAAAGCTTATTATGTATTGTAGTCTTGTCATGAAAATCTATATTTGGAGGGTAGGTTTGATGCTCAAGGAATTGGATTATGTTTTTATACCATGGGCTTTATCGAATGTAGTTAGCTTTGATATGACAGATAAAAGAGTCATTTGGTTGGATTAACTAAGGTGATTTTATTATCTAAATAAGAAATTGGGAATCATTAATTACTTGATGAGGGTGAAATAAAGATATTGATGAAGCAATTTAGTTAGTTATAGTATTATGATCTCTTGAAATTGTCTCAACAGTAAAAAAAAGCAAATTCTTTGGCAAGTGTGGTATTAATTTGATGATAAGTGATTAGATTTTCATTTTTACATTGATAATCACCATTAACCTAGTGACAAATAAGTTATGAGTTACCCAAATCATGTAGTTATGGAACATGTAAGTTGAGTGCTGCTTTCATGCCTAATATTAGAAATTCATATTTAGCCATGTTATTAGTGACATAAAAAATGAATCAAAATTCCAAAGGATTGATATTACCATGTGGGTTTCTTAGAATATATCCTACCCCAGTTCTTTGGAGGCATTTGGCACCATCAAAGTGGAGGGTCCAAGTGTCTTCATGCAAATCAATGGTAACTTTAGATAGTTTTTAGATAACTACTTTAGATTTAGTAGTATCAGGGGTGGTATTGGTATCTTATTGATTATTTTATTCTAAATCAACAATAGAATTATGAAAATAATCTTTGATAGAGATATCTTGGTTAAGACCTTCAATATAAATAATGTTGTCATTAAGGAGACTATCATGAATGTGATTTGTAGGTGGTAAATGTGCCATTGTGAATTGGTGAGAGATGACTTGTCCTTTAATAGATTTTTGTGTAATTATGCAAAGGTCAAATTACATTAAGTATACCATCCATTTGCAAATTCTATATCTAGGTAGGAATGCTTTGGAGAAGAAATGATGAAATGGATTAGAATGAACAATGACATAATTTGTCTGGTAGATCATATAGTGATGGAGCTTTTTTAGCTATAAAATATATAACAAGGCAATCACATTCTACCTTGGTATAATTTTTTTCATAATCAATGAGTCCTTGACTAATGTACAAAACAATGTACTCTCAACCAATTCACCTTGTTGGGTAGATCTAAGGGTAGGAGCATGGAGAAAATATTATTTCATGTGATCAAAAGATTTTTGGCATGAATCTATCCATTCTAGAGCATTACTTTTTCTAAGAAGAGAATTGACATAGTGGATATAGTAAGCCATTTTTGGGATGAACCATTAAATTTCCCCAAGTTTTCCAAGGTAAGTGTATATGTCAAGAATGGAGTGAGGAATACGCATGTTGATGATAATGTTTATTTTGGTTGAATCAACATCAATGCCTTGAAGAGAGACTAATAACCCTAAAATTTTAACAAATGTGACTCCAAATATACATTTTAATGGGTTAAGTCTAACTTTAAATTTGATTAGTTGATCTAAAATGATAACTGATAGGTGCGGTGAGTTGTATGACTTTTATATTTATCAATGAGATCATCAACATATGTTTCCACTATATTGTGTATAAGATCATGAAAAATATGGGTCATTGCATGTTGAGAGGTTGCTCTAGCATTTTTAAGATCGAAAGTAATTTTGACATAACAATAGGTTCCCCATTCCATAGTAAATGTCATTTTATGTTGGTTTTCATAGGTTATGTGAATTTGGTTATAGCCTAAAAAACCATCCATAAGTGACAACATTTGATATCCAATGGTGGAATCTACTATATCATCTATTGAAGGTAATGGGAAATTATATTTTGGACATGGTAGGTTAAGATTATGAAAAATATATGCATATGCAAAATACTATGGTGAATTTTTTTCAAAGGGGAATGATGTTTGATACCCATTCAAAATAGTTAACAAGTTTGAAGAATTTGGCATCCAAAATTTTAATAATTTCGTTGTAACATAAGGTAGGCATTTTAGGTGGAAATTTTTGTTCTTTTTATCTAACGGGTTTTGCATCTAGGTAAGTGGTGATATTATGTACAATGATACTAAGATAATTACCTAGAATATATTCATATGAAAAAATAAATGTTTCAAAATAATTTTCAAATAACAAGCTAAATTTATCATGCTCTGTTGGAATGAGTTCTTTAGAGATAGTGATAGGTTTAGGACATGATAGTGTACCTTATTATATTCTTGTGGTTTCTTCAATGTGCATAGAATTTCCATCTTGGAAATGATATGAATCATGAATAAGATAAGAAATAAGATATATTTTGGGATCCACACTATCAATGAAGTTATTAAAATAAGGATCGTTTCATGTGAAGTTTCCATGTTTTTGATGTTATTGAGGAAGTTGAGGTTCTCTTGCATGGAGTGACTCAAGTATAGCTTCATCACAAGGGAGTGTGGGTAAAATTTCATAATATTAAACATATAATTCAAGATCATTGATTTTATTACCATTACAAACATATTCTAAATGTATTTGTTATACATCCATGACTTTAGCATCTAAGGTAATTTTGATTGTAGGTTGAGGTTGAGTGGAGTCAATTAGATTAGTGATAAGTGTGTTAGTTTGTGTTGCATATGGAGGTTCAATTGAAGTGATGTGGGTAGCTTTAGTGGTATCTATAGAATCATGAGAAGGAGGGAAAGTTTTTAGAGTAGTTGGTTGTGTATAAGGTATAGATGGTTTAGAATTTTTTGAATTTTCTAGAGTTGAGATTTGTTCAAGTACCCACAAGTTATTTAGAAGTGGATGATTAATGGGAGATACATTACCTTCAAGTTTTGATTCAATATCAGTGGATGTGTGAATTACATGGCCATCACAATTGAAGGAATTCATTTTGACTAATGTCTGTTGATAGTGTTATATGTCTAAGTTTCATGATTGATCTTGAGCCATGATATAATTATCAATCATATGTGTGGGAAATAGTACATACATTTGTTTCTAGGGGAGAATCAAAAGTAGATGCACCTAAATCACTAAATATTTAGGGAGACATTGTTAAAATATAATTGAAATAATTTGGATATGCCATACTCATTACATGTGAAATCATCTTATATTTAAGAAGCTTCATGTGCATTTCATGCAAGAGGAATTTTAGTGATCTCATCAATTAGAGGGATGGTAAAATCACGTGGAAATAAAAAATGAGGAATCAAATCCAAAATTTAAGGAGGCAACTTAGTGGTATTACAAGTGTTTTTTAATTCATTAGGTTCATCATCATAGGAATCGACAAGAGTGGCTTGTAAATATGGATGCATGTTAACAAATTCAGGTAGAGGTATACTATTAATGCATGGAATGGTTAGAATCTAATATTGAGATTTGGGGTTTGGTAGTTGGATACTCCATGGATTAGGATCAACTTCATGTTTATAACATTTGCCATTATGGATGAATTTAATACATTGACTACTTGAGGAGGCAATATCCCTCATACCATGTGTCCATAGGCAATCGAGGAGTATGTTTTAAGATAGTGTTAAATCAAAGAGCATGAGCTAGGTGCATATGGTCTAGGGTCCAATATTGAGGGGGATCCAAATACAATCAAATGGTTTTTGATTTGCCTTATAAAATCCTCTACGTGTGAGATGAGTTCATTTAAGGTGATTTTTGGTATATCCAAGTTGTTGAATTAACCAAAGGGAGGTGATATTAATCTTGACCTTTCATTTACTAATACTTTTAGAATAAGGGTGTTATTAATTACAATTTTAATGAAGAGAGGTAGATTTTAAGTTTGAAAAACAATTTCATCATTAATCATGTATTCTTCAAGAAATTTTATGGAAGGTTTGGAAGAGGTACAAATAGTTTCAGTATTATGTACTTCTATTACTAAAGGGTCTTAAAGAGGTTTTTTCACATCAAGAGATGATGGTTCTTCAATGTCTTTTAATTTTTTCATTAAGAGTTTGTGATGATATGGAGAAGTATGAACTAAATCCATGAGGAGTATTTTACAAGGCATTGAATTGAGCTCTTCAAAGAAATTCAAACGATAATTAGAAGACAAAGAACCAATACAAGGCTTGGGAGGTATAATGTTATTTGTAAGAATAGGTAAAGTATATTGAGGTTCTGGTTGTGGGAGTGTTTCCTCATTTATTTTAGAAGGTGTGGTAGTGGTAGTTGTGGTGTCTTTAAGTAATTGTTCTTTAGTTGATGGTTTTTTAGGCTTAGTGATAGGATATTTGTTGGTGGGTTTACATCTATAATTGAATTTTGCTATGTTCACATATTGAGAATTGGTATAATATTAGTCATAATTAGCATCAATTGCACATATATCTTCATTTGAGTGTTTTGGATTGTCTTGGTAACTTGTTTATTTTGAAAGGCTTTGACATAATCATGATGATGTATTTTGATCATAGCATCATGGTTTAATGTATCTCCTAACATAAAATAAACAACAAATTTGGGGATCCCACAACATGTTTCATGAGAATGACCAACATTGGCATGAAACCAATAATTTTTTTTAGGATCATGCCATGTAGGTGGACTATTAGTATAGGTAAAGGTTTAGAAGGAGCTAATAATTTCTTCATTTGTTAAACTGTTAAAAGTGAATGAGAAGCTTGGGGGTTATCCACTTTGATTACTCTTATTTTTGTTTAAGGAGTATTTCTAGTAATCACATTAGTGTAATTTTGGAAAGGTCCCTTGATGGATTTATGGTTGGGCTTAAATTGTTTTATAAGAATGTCCTGTATTTTAGCTTGATCAATTACAACATTTAGAGTTTAGGGAGAAAAAGTTTGAACCTTATATTGAAGGGAAGGTATTAAGTTAGTTATAAATATTTTAAATAAGTTATCATCAGTCATGTTATGATCATCTTTGCGAGCCAAATATTTCCACCGTTTAATGAAATTAGGAGTTGATTCAGAAGGGAATTTTTTACCATTGATAAAATGACTAAGATAATTTTTAGGAAGATCATTGTGTTGAAATTATTTTAATAGAGGATTTATTAAATCCTCTAGTTACCATATGGAATGTTGAGGGAGTTGATTATACTATTCTAATACATATTTTATGAATGTTTTGACTAAAATTTTGGTAGTAGAAAAGGTATTTGTTTGAATCCATTTTTTATAAATATTACCAAATGCTTTAAGTAAAGATGTAGGGTCTTTAGTTCCATCATATTTAATATTTGGAAAGATATTTACAATATCAATAGAAATGATGAAGGGAGCTAAAAGTTCATTTTGAATATTTTGGATCATCTTGTTGTACATAAGGGGTTGGGGAATGATATTTCCCATGGCATCTCTAAGAGGTGGAGGGATAAAATTTTGCTTATTTTAGGTAAGAGAATGGGAGGTTGATTATGCAAGTTTAATAAGTGATATTATATTTAAATCATTTAATAAGTATTAGATGTTTGCATAATATTCATTTGTTGAACTATTTGTATAAGAATTTAAGTGGTGTCAATTAGTGGATTGGGATTATTAGTGTTTAAAGGTGGATTGATAGGGTTGGTGGGAGGAACATTTCTTAAATTAGTATTAGGGGATGGGTTTTTGGGTGGAGGATTGTTAGGTTGTGGGTTATTGATGTTTAAAAGACTTCTAATAGGGTTATTGGTTAAGCTTGTGTCAATTTACCCTACAATGTAATAAGGTAATTTAGAGAGAGAATTATATTGAGAAGCATGAAATGGATATGATCCATTAGTGTTGTCAATTGAGGTAATTTGAACCATATTGCAGTCCAAAGATGAAGGGCAAGAAAAGGTACACCAAGAGTCAATATCCTCTTAGGTAACAAAGGTAGGAAGGAAAGAATACCCCATATATCATCTAAATGGATTAAGTTTGTCCAAAAATATTTTAATATTAGATTTCATGATGCTTGGAATGAGGATCTAAGGTTGAAGATAAAAGGTGAATAATAAGAGCAAAGATAACTAAATAGAAAATTGGATTGGCTAAGGTTTTAAGATAAATAACTGAATCGACCAAGTGGTATGGGATTGATCATGTTGACTTAGTTCAGAAGGAAGATCAATATAATATCTAGAAAAGGACATTGTAGAGTGGGGCAATTATGTTTTATGGGAAATAATTGAAGAATAGTCTGTCAGAGACTATATCAAACAAATTGAATGTGTTTAATGGGAAGAAAAATTGACCATCCTATGAGGGACTATGTTGAATAAAATGACTACATTATGTAGAGAGGAAAATTATAGGAGACATAGTCGAGTGGGTCAATTGTATTTTGAGGGTAGAGATAGGTTTTTATAATTATGAATCTGGATGATCTAGTGTTATTTAATAAATAAATTAAAATTAACACACAAGTAACTAGGTCAAACCAGTCATTCTAGTTGTGGCACATATCACAAACCTTGTACCAATGATGGCTAATACAATTTTGTAATACAACATATAATTGACAAAGAGTAAGTAATAAAAATAGAATTGTTAATCTATGTAGTCATTCTTGAATGTTTTAAATTATAAATTTAAAAATAAATGTGATAGGGCATTGGCTTTAGAAAGGAACTATAAAGGTAAGCTAAAGATGGTTTCAAGTTGTTAAGGTTGAAAGGGATGTGTATTAGTGATGGTAATAGATTGGTATTGGGGCCTAACCCTCAATTCACAATACCATAATGATAAGGGTGTCAAGTGATTTTCAAATATATACCATCAACCACATATTTATCCTCAGACAAAAAACTCAGACAACTTCCCCCTTAGTGATGAAATCCAAGTAGGTAGACCTTGGGTAGAATTATTTAATGATTTTTAATATTTTATGGTTTAAAAATGTGTGAATAAAAGAAAAATCAGTTTGACTAAATCAATAAATTTAACTTTCCTATTTAGTCTATGTATTACTCTAAGCAATTAAACAACAAAATGAAAGGTGAATTAATTACTAACAATATGAGTTAATTCCTTTGCTTGAGGAGTATAGGGTCAAATGGGTCAACCAAGTATGCAATAATATATATAGAATCAATTAATATGATTATATCTATTAAATAAATTTCCAAAGAAACATAGTCAAATAATTTAACTGAGTCTCATGTGTAATAAGCAACTATAGAACTAAGCTAATCTAGTCAACTTAGTTTATTGTGAGGTTATAGTTTTATAGATTGAAAACTATGAAAAATAATACTGTAATGAAGAAAATAAATGATTGAGTTGGTGATAATAAACTTGATTATTTTAATGATGCTAAATTTATTATTTTCATACTATGTCATGTAGATGAATATTTTTAACCCACTAATAGAGTTGACTAGGTTGACTGAGTCTAAAAACCATATGCAAATAAGTGGATTGAGTTGATCAGATTGATGTAGTTACCTGTAGTTAATGATGACCTACACATAACCAAATATATTTATTCGGATTGACTATGTGTTAAACTTACACATAAAATTCTAGACTGATTTGATAGAATTGATCTGGTGATGTAAAAATGAAATAAATGATAAATGATAATAAATGAAAGCATGAAATAAAAAATGCAAGGATTAGTTCATGTTGGGTTCAATAGAATGTATATAAGGGAAAGTAAATCTGATCTTCAAACCAATCCTAGCTCAAAAAAGATAAATCAAACTATCACTTCCACATGTTGGTACATTTAGACAATCATGATCACAACCAATATGGATTTTCTAGACCTAACTAAGGGGTCTCTTACCACACAATATCACAAGAGAGGGTTACAAAGCCTCTAGTCAAGAAATACCATGTAATAAACCTAACTAGGTCTTATGGTTTCTAAAAAAGTAAATAACAAAGTAAAGTAAATATAATATAGTGTTCATAGAAACTTGCAGCACAAATGGTGGATAATAAACATAAAAGTAAATATGAAAATAAGAACTCTACTCAAGTCAATGTAGAGGTAATCCTAATGCATGGAGAGAGAAATACATTCATATGTCTATACATGCAAATCTATCTACTTAATAAAAGATGAAAAAGAGTTAGGAGTACTTACCTTGAAGATGAACCCATCACGCTTCAATCTCTCCCTTGGATAATAGTGATTTAAAAGAGGTTGTTGTGGTTCATAAGGATAAAAAAGATAGGTAAGTTCTAGGCTATAAGACTTCTATGCATCCAAAATATTTTTCCCACAAGATAATATTCTTGTCTCCAAAGCAAGTATGAAGCCCTAAGTAATGAATCCTCAAGTAGAATGGTGGATAAGAAGATGTGCAAATTAATGATTCTATATATCTCTCTAATAAAAATGGGATAAAGGATGTTTTTATATAACCAGATCTAACCCTAAACCCTTCCAAAGTTTTAGTCAATGCATTCAACCCAGTCAACCTAGTAGTTTAGGAGATAGAGCAATTAGGTCCTAAACTAAGTCAACTAGGCTGAATTAGTCTCATAACATGCTCAATTCTCAAAATAGGTTCAACTCATTTAACTATGTTTGGAGGATAGTGAAAAGGGGTTCTGGATCATGTAGGGGTTATTTTAGGTGGTGAATTACTTTGAGGATTATGTAAGGGAGGTTTCAAATCTTAGGTAAATGTATAAGAGGGACTTGTGTTGGTTTTAATGGTGGTATAAAGAACAACAATATTGTGAAACACCAATGGTCTACCCACCCCTTTATGGGTGCACCCTTTAAGACATGCACTCAGAGAGATTGATACTCAATGGGTTCCTGCAAGAGAGAAATCATTATTAATTGATAAAATTGAAAAATATTATGTATATATAGAAGGCAAACTTCATAAAGATATTTATTATAGATAATATCCTGAAGATAAATGCATAAAGAATGTAAATCTGCCTCTAGTAACAATATGGACTTAGAGCCATAGACTAGAGAGAATGGAGTTTCTCCAATGGTAGTACTTGTTAAAATAGGCCAAAATTATGAGATAAATATAAAGATGATAGTCTTAATGTGAATACCTAATATTATTTTGAAAGATATTGTTAATAATTTTATTAGTGGATTTAGCTTAGCCATTGCACTGAGGGTGATAAGGTATGGAAAATTTGTGCATGATTTTGAATTTCAAACAAAGTTAATTGATGTCTTTATTTTTTAAATTCCTAAAATTTTAAAATATAATGATGTGATGAATCCCAACATGACATGATTTTATTAAAAATGAATTTAAAAATAATGGCACCAATAACATTAAAAAGGGAATGCCTTATACCCACTTGGTAATGTACTCGATGGTGGTAATAATGAAATAATGGACATCTTATAATCGAGGCAAATTTTCAATGAGATCTAATCCCCACATGGAGAATGGCCAAGGAGATTCAATGATCTATAGTTCAGCCAAAGTATAATGAATAAGATCATCATAGAATTGGTAAGGATTACACTTATTCAAAAATGTGATGGAATCCTTTTAAAGAGAAGGCCACTAACAACCCATTGTATGAATTTGTGATCTATAACATGTCCACTAAAATGACAACAACAAATGCCCCCATAGTCTTGCTTAATAATATAAAGAACTTTTTATTCAATAATAAAATGAAGTAAGGTGTCATTGAAATTACAATAGTAAAGGATATTATGTCTAAGGATGAATTTGAAGGCTTGATTATGGAGTATAATATTTTCACAAGAATCAACCTCATGAGAATAAGTATTATGTTCAATGAATTGGATGATATATTTATAAAAAGATATTTTTTGAGTAGTGATGGTTTATATTTTTAAAATTAGAGAATTATCCTTAGGTGTTAAGGTACATGGAGACTTCCTCATGTTGAAAGAGGGAGGATGATGAGGAAAGAGAGATATAGTTATGTATCATGTAGTTCTTGATGAGGATGAAAGAGGTAAGATGATGAGGAAAGAGAGTATTCTATATAATTTTTATCTCATGGGATTGCCTCAATGGTGAAAGATGCAAAATATTTAGCAAGAGTAGTATCAAGCTCATGATATGCTATGAGGTTTTCTCTTTTGTATTGATAAGTGCCACTAGTTTAGAGACATATAAGTTGTGAATCAATTTAATCATGTAAGTAGGAAATGTCTAAGTTGATGGTTTCTTGCATCCAAAAAATGAGAGCTTCATATTGAATCATATTATTAAAAACATTGAATGTCAATAAAAAATATAAAGGAATGATTTTTACATAATGATTGGCAAGGACACATATTACCTTAGATCCTTAAAATCACTTGGATCCATCAAAATTGAGTGTCTAATCATCCTAATGCAAAAAAATTATGACCTCAGGTAGTTATTTTAAGGTATATTTTGTATATACAATTGATATTTTTCAATTTATAACTTTACTAACAATTTATCTTGCAGGGGATTGTTGGCTTCATCAATCTCCCTGAATGGATGCCTCAAAGGGTGCACTAGGAATGGGGTGGGATTGAATCATGGTACTTTGTGAGATATGTTTGCATGAACTTATATCACACCTTTATTAATATCATTAAAACCTCCTCTAAGTCTCTTTTTATCTTACCTCTTAGTCTAATTTCTATTCAATCTTGCTATCCACCCTATATTTCTACCATATTAGCCAAACCAATATAATTTGTTTCATGCTCATCTCTCCTTGTATTGTATTGGCCTGGACAATATAGTTATGATTTTATCTTATATCATTTGTAATTCATTATCCTAACTAATATATTATTGTGTCACCTAAAATATTTATAATTATATCATCCTGGTTGATACCATTGACTTAGTTATGGATATTTGAGTCATATGTGTAGTGGTGATATTTCATTCCCAAACCATATACAGACTCATTTTATCTACTTACACTTGCATCTCTTTTATTAAGTGGCAAGAGGAAAATTTATATGTTAAAGTCTTATATTGGAGGTCTAGTCTATGAAGCTCAATAGGAGTAGTCATGCTGAGGAGGTGACCCATTATTTGGATACTTCAACTAAGGATATCTAGGTTTTCTTCTTGGAATTATAGGTATTGAACCTACAACATCTCTTTACAAAGTGCTACTTGAGATAAAGTGGTAGATTTAGGTGCCAATGAGTTTTCCCAAAGGTAATTATCTTTATCCTTGATTTCTTTCCTTTATTTACTTAGTATATTATATGTTTATTTTCTCATTACTATTGTGGATGTGTTTTGTATCATTGCTTATGTTCTTCATTATACTAATAAGCTAGTTTAACTATAGGGTTGCTTAGGATTTCCAATTATCACCTTAGGTTGCTTATACCTCTCATTGGTCGATCATTTCACCACTTATATTCTTATTAGTTTAGTAATTATAGATATATTGGATATAGTTTACCCTTGTTCATTAGTTCCTTGCATGTGGTATCCTTATTATATCCTTGATTCACACATGTACAATAGTTGTTACAATCATTCATCTATATTGAGACATAGTGAAAGTTATACCACATGTTTTATGCTTACTCTTTAGAACCAATTCCTATTGAAATTTAAGTGTAGATTACCCTTTTCTATGATCCACCGTTATAGCAAAAGACCAATATGCATGTGCAAGCTCAACAATTTTTATAGGTCCTTACTTGATCGTTCAAATATGTGCAAGCTATATTATTATGACCTTATCTTTATCCTAGTTTATTGAGTTAAATAGGATTGTTACAATCCATCCTACCCTATGCATACATTTTGGAGGACCTGATGTGAATTATATCCTAAAACTTATTATATTTTATTCACATTTCCATTCATTTTCTAGACATGCAATTTTTATAGATTCTTAGGACGTGAAATAATTTTTAAACATGTAATTCCCTAGGTTTCCTTTCCATGATTAAAATTAAATCATCAAATATATAAATCTTAATATTAATTATATCATTACTATGGAAGGTAAAATTGAAATCCTTCCTTTAGATATTGATGACTTTCATAGTATGGATAAAGGTCCCTTAAAGGACCTTCCCATTTATAGCATGGATGAAACTCCCATAGAGGATATTCAAATTTTCAACACATATTTCTTCCATGCCCATCATTGATGGAAACTACTCATGATGTTAATTTTCTCAACAAACATCTATCATATCTTTTTCCATGGTTGAATATCTCTACCACAATCTTCCCATTACAAATAACCCTCACTTTAACTCAAGAAGTAATGAGGATAATTTTACCAATTTTTATCTACCCAACAACTCACCCTTGAATGAGAAAAAAATAGTTCATATGTAGGTAAAAACATGAATCATAGGTGATATTGATCTTGGAGTTTATAGGATTGATCAAATTTATAATTCAAATCCAATATCAATATCATTTCCTTTCACACCATTAAAATCTAAAAACAAATGCATCATCCATGTTAATACAATCTTACCTCAATTTTTTATTATAGATAGTTACGTTAACGAAGTAGATATAGTTTTTCCTCATTTTCCTATTACATATAACTACATTGTCCATGCTGATATAGTTATGTCTAATTTTTCTTCCATTGACAACTACACCAATCACAACCTTAAATTTTCTAATATAATTCTAAATTTACCTCCTCTTATAGAAACTTCATTAATTTGAACTAAAATGTGTCGGTATAGTTATAATTATTATTCCTATTACATATGATTGCATTAGCCATGATATAGAATATACAATTATAGTTATGAATTTATATCCTATTGCATCTGCCTACATTGGCTATGTTCTAGATTACATTGATTCAATAATTATTTTACCTCTTCTTAAAATAAATGCATCAACCATGCTCTAAAATGTGTTGATATAGTTTGAAATTTGATTTATATCCTAATAAAATAAACTGACAAAGACATATATTTTACTGATATAATTATTCCTATTTAAAGATATTATACCAGCCAAGACAAAATGTATGAGATTTTTAGTGCATCAGTCTCCTTAAGTGCATATCTTAAATGTTACATTATGAATGGGATAGGATCGAATCATATTACTTTATGAGATATGTTTACATACTATTATATCATACCTTAATTACTATTAGTCTGACCTCTTTTGAGTCTCTTTCTATATTACCTCTCCATCTACTTTCCATTTAGTCTTACTAGCTACCCTATATTACTAATGTATTAGCCAAAACGATATATTTTGTTTCATACTTATCTCTCCATGTAATTTATCAACTTGTTTGATACAATTCTATTTTTATCTTCTAGCATTTGTATTGCATCACCATGGATAATACATAACTATGTCAACCATTTTTTTCCCAATTTTATTAGCATGGATACTATCAACATAGAGTTCAAGGTTACTTATGGGTATTGGATCCATATATAAAGAGGTCATATTTCATTTCTAAACCATATAACACTCATATTTTCTCTATTTGTGCTTGTATTTATGCCTCAAGTAGTAAAAATAATAGTTATACACTACAACCTTATCTTGGAGGTCTAGTCTTGTTTATGATCTTTAAATCTCAATACGAGGAGTCTTACTGAGGAGTTATCCCACTCTTTGAATTCCCAAACTAGTGATATCTAGGTATTATTATTATCATTTGAGACCTACAACCTCTCTTTCAAAGTGACACTTAAGCTAAATGGGGATATTAAGGCACTCAAGAATCCACTCATAGATAAGTATCTCTATACCTAATCTATTTCATTTATTTACTTAGTAGAGTAGATTTTTATTTTCTCATTATTATTTTGGATGTGATTTTATCCTTACTTATGATATTCCTTATACAAAATAAGATTGTATAACTATAGGGTTTATTAGGCTTGTCATTTATCACCTTAGGTTGCATAAACCACCCATTGGTTCACTATTGCACCACTTATATTCTTATTAGTTTAGTACTTATAGATATATAGGATCTAGGTTACCTTTTTTCATTAGTAAATTTCATGTGGTATCATTATTATATCCTTGATACACTCCATTACAATCATTCATATATATTGAGATGTATCAAGAGCCACACCCCATGCCATAAGTTAAGGATTTATAGTCTTTTCCTCTTGGAATTTGAGTGTAGTGGGTCTCATAATATATCAAAGTGTGGCTAATGTATTAGATAACATGTTATTTACAAGACTCATCTTATTGTGAAAACATTACCCCAATTAAGATATGGGTAGATCATATGTACAAGATGAGAGGGAAGTTTCTATAAGGTGGTCAAATAATAGGAGGTTGAAGCGAGGGTTTATTCATGTTATGAAAGGATTATTAGAAATAATTGGTCCTCTCAAGTTTAACATCTTTATTTGGAAGGGATTTTATCGAATGTGTATGGAAAACTAACTCGAGAATAAATATATAGATTGTCCAAGGTTTCCCAAGATAAGTGTGGATTTTAGGAATGGATTGAGGTATAAACATGTGAAGAATAACCTTGATCTTAGAAGGATATACATCAATCGATCATCTTGAGACTAAAAATATAGAAATAATTTTGGATGTAATACCGAAAAAAACATTATTATTAGAATTAAGCTTAAATTTGAATTTAATAAGGAAGTCAAAGATGATAACTAAGTGATGAAGATGATTTTATTGATGCTTGGATTTGGCTATAAGTTCATCCACATATGTTTCAACTATTTTGTGGATGATATCATGGAAGACGTTGTAATTTCACATTATTAAGTTTCCCTAATATTTTAAAGGTACTTAAAAAACCCATACATGATGAAAATATCTCATATCTAGCTACATAATCAATAATGACATCTATTAAGTGTAGAGGATATTTTTCCTTAGGTCATGGTAAGTTAAGACTATGAAATTAAATAGAAATGTGATTGGCCATAGTGAATTTATTATAAATGAGTAATATGTTGGAGATCCATTCAGAGTAATCAATAGTATTGATAAACTTAGTATCTAGGAGCTTAATGAATTATTTGTGTCGAAGGGTAGATACTTTAGAATGAATTATTGTTATTGTTGGTGAATAAGTTTTGTAATTGGATAGGTAACTATGATATGAATAATAATACTAGGGTTAATACCAAGCATATAATCATTTGACCAAGTAAAACTTTCATGATATTTGTTAAAAAAAAAGCTAAAGTTTTCCTTCTCTTCAGGGTAGTGCTCCTTAGAAGATAAGTATGGATTGAGGTTTTGTAAATGTACCAAAGTTAATTACTTGAGTTTACTAATAAATACTTAAATTTACATCTTGAAAATGATATTATGTAGGAGGAAGCTTAGAAATGGGATCAGGATTAAGATCAACACTAGAAAAAAAGTTACTAAAGCAAGAAGTGTTCTCAAAGTGGATAAGCTTGTTATTTTGGCATGGAAGTGGAGATTTTCTTACATGGATGAGTTATAAGTTGGTTTCATCATTATGAATCATGTGTAATGGGGAATAATAATCAACATCAACTATAAGATAAATAATGTTATTAATTTTTCCATCAAATTTAGAGTGGATCTATCTTTAAAAAGTGGATTTGGAATCTAGGCTATTTTCAAGATCTTGGGGAGATGTGCTTGAATTTTTCTATACGGTTTCAATTTGGTTGATATAATTTGGTATAATAGAGATATTATGAATTGTATCAAGATAGTCAATACAATTAGGAAAAATAAGGATGTATTTGAATGTATCAAGGTTACCAATACAATTGGTTGAATTAGAAGTATAAAGGTCAAAATAGTTACAGTCAAAAGCAAGAGGAATTAACGTTATATTATCTCTAATAGGATCATGAATGATATCATTAGAAAAATAAAGTGATACTAATAAAATTGTATTAACACTTTGTATTAGCTGGCTAGTATAGTTGGAAGACAATTTCTAAACTATATCAATGTTTTATGTTGGTTGGTCAGTGAAGTTGGAAGACAACATTTGAACTTCATCGATGCTCTATAATGAATGATGGCTAGTAAAGTTGAAAATACCTAGGTGATTTTAAACTATATCAAGTTAACTGATATAGTCAGAAGGATGAAAATACTTTTGAACTAGATTAGGTTGGTTGATATAGTTATAAGGACTGTTTTATTGAACTATGCCATGTTGGTCGATACAGTTAAAAGGACTAGAAACTTTATGAATGATATTAGGTTGGATGATATAGTTAGAAATAACGAGAAAATAATAAATCTATTAAACAACCTATTAAGTGTTTTCAAATTGGTGGGTTAATAAGGAAACATAGCTTCTGGGTTGAAACTTAGCCTCTTCACCACTAGAATGACAATGAGGAATATGGACTAACTGGACATCCTAGTTAAAAGTGATAAATTAAGAAAAATAATACATATG
Organism: Torreya grandis; assembly: GCA_037957365.1. Classification (NCBI taxonomy): domain Eukaryota; kingdom Viridiplantae; phylum Streptophyta; class Pinopsida; order Cupressales; family Taxaceae; genus Torreya; species Torreya grandis. The sequence goes on from JARHVA010001816.1 coordinate 1,770,117, forward strand.
AAAAATGGATCTAGATATGATATCAAGAGCAAAGGCATGCATGAAACCAACATAAGATATGCATGAAAAAACCTCTAAGAGGTAAAAAAAATCCACAAAAAATATTCATATTATTAGAAACTAACAAATATCCAATACAATCTTTCTTCCTCCCACTTCTTCTTAATCAATATTCACATAGCTTGGAAATGTGTTCTCCACATTTCATAATTTGTCTCAACTCTCCTTTTTTTATTTCATCTTATAATATAAACTCTTTATTATATAGGTAAGATAATTTGACCATTGTAATGTAACCTTTTCCAACCACCACATTAATGAGTCCAATCTCTCCAAATGTCATTTAATATATTTTATTATTTATTTACTCGAGGATAAACTCATGATAAATAATAAAATATATTATTATTTAACCAATATAATTTAATGTATTAAAGGTACATAAATAACACCACTTAACCATTAATTGTTACAATACTCTCCCTTAATGTTAAGTGGGGATACATGCCATAATCACCATTATAACAACGAATCATATGCTATGAACCATCCCCATTATGAGTTTTAGGAGGTAACAACATAACAAATTTACACTCCATGAACCATCCACTTGATGAGTTTTACGAGGTAATAATTGAAGGAAACATCTTTCATCATGCCATAGTCACCTATAAAGTAATTATGCTATGTAAACATAGTCACCCAAAGGTATTACACCATTTAACTATAGATACCCAAAGGTATCACACTATGTAACCACAATCACATAGTTACCTTTAAAAGAATTACACTATACAAATATAGATACCCAAATGTATTACACTATATAACCACAGTCACATAGTCACCTTTAAATGAATTACACTATACAATTATAGAAACTTAAATGTTTTATACTATGTCCCCATATGCAATTTAAAAAGAATAACACTAATTACCCCAAACCACTTAGAGTGAGTTTAGGCTAGCATGATCATGAGACTACATCCCATAGTGAGAATACATCCCATAATTTTTCATGAATAATCAACAAAATATATTGGAGTCTTTTATAACATAAGGACCTATATGATACTATGTATTGGGTAAAATGTATACTTCCATATGAAATTTATCAAAATTATATAAAGTGATACATTACAATGTTTTACAATGAGAAGTATAAAGAGATAAAATGAAACACACAACCCACATGGTTGTTAAGAAGTGACATTGGTATGAACACTCCCCCTCAATGGCAACTTCGATATGCCCAACATTGAATGAACTTCATTATAATTTAGTTCATTGGTGTTGCATTGGATTTTTTTTCAAATATATACAACTTTGACCATCACCAATAAGGTTGGTACAATAAGGAACTTTAACATGATATTCTTCTATCATCCTTCATATCCACAATATTTATTTAACAACTTCCGCATGAAGTGTTCCAAGTGATAGCACCTACACCAAGCATAAACACATATCTAGAATTAGACTAATCATAATATAGTTATCATTACAATAATCAAATAAATTAGCATATTAAAAAGAATAATAATATAAACCAAAATTTATAGTTCCTTTTATATATTGTAGTATCTATTTTACTAATTTTCAATGATCCAAATATGGATCTTGCATGAATATAAAAGCAACACCCACATCATATGAAATATTTATCTTAGTAATGGTTAGATAAATCAAAATACCAACAATATATCTGTATGGATGGGTTAGCTTTATCACACATATTTTAGATCAAGCTTAACATCAACTTTAATAGGAGTGGATGTAAGCTTACAATCAAGCATGTTAAATTTAAAAAATATGTTATGTGATGCACATAAAATAACTAAGATATCCAAACATTATATATCATATTAAGAATAACTCATATTATAATTTGAGTCATGAAAATATCTTCTTCCTTTTAAAGTTGACACTATAAGTTTGTATTTTATACTAAACTGACACAAAAAGATTTAGAAATAATTTTTTTTAACATGTTTTATACTTGATTTTAAAATAAAAATAAATATTATGGTGAGTAAATAGCACTAACCACTTAATTGATTACAAAACAATTCAAAAAATATAAAGAACCACAACAAGGGCAAAAATTCCAAGTGTTGTAAGATAACTTATACATTAAAATTCATATAAAAAGGATTCAAATCAAATAAACGACCATCCCAATGCATCTAAAATGTGTAAAAACTTAAAGATCAACTTGCCACATGATCATATTTGACAAAGAATGTGATAAGTCAAGGGTGTCAAAACCTAAAGATCAATTAATCACATGACCATCTTTGACAAAAAATGTGACAAGTCAAGGGTGTCGAAAGTGTCACAAACTTCATACGTGATATTTTACATAACTAATAACTAGATTTTTTAACTAATTATTATAAAATAAATAAATTAATTTTGATCAAAAAATATACTGGGATTGAGATTTGATTTAAGGACTTTGGATTTATAAGTGTTTTTCAAAAAACACTAGTCAACTTTCATTTGTCCAATACAAGAATTTACATGAAAACTACATGATTTAAAATGTATTTAATTAATTTTGATTTTTTAAATAAAAATATTAAATTCATGTAAAATAAGTATCTCCTAGTTATATAAATAACAAATTAAATATTTTTTAATCTTTTTGGAAAATATAAGTCAACACATAGGGGGTCCACCATGTGCTTGCATAGAAAAAATATTTAAAAAATCTTTGATTTAATAAATCTAATATTAACAACTATACTAACCATTGTATTTTTATTTTCATGACAACAATAGAATAACGGTGCACCTTAAAAAGTTTACAGTAGTAGGAGAGCTCAGGGAGATCAAACTAGGTCTTGAAAATTCCTTAAACACCTTGCACATGCCCTTTGAGGCATTTACCAAGACCAAATATGAGGTTACGAGTCAAAAAATGATTTTTGATGCTGTTACTACTACACAAAACTATACAATGGTACCCATGGATGAAATAAAATATCTATATCTTGAAGGAATGCCCCATGGATCTCTTTAGGTAGTTTTAAAACACTAAAAAACCAAAAAATCATCCAACAACCATCAAAAGAGACTATAAATTAATCAAAAAATAGTTTTTTGATAGATTTTTTTCCTTCAGAGAGCTGTACATAGCCATTTGTTGGGAGAATAAAAATTAAAAAAAAGATTTTACACTCCTTTTCAGGGTCTGGAGTGGCATTTGAAAACCTAATCTACCAAATTTATTCCTTTTAGACCATATAAAGATAATAAAGTATGCAAGAATTAATTTTTAAGAATTTTATACCTCAAAGGTCATACAAAGATGCTAGAGAGGAGAGAGAAATTTTAAAATCACCTACAGGAGTCCAAATCAGGTGAAGTAAAGGTAAAAAATGTATAGAAATGGATAAACTAAGTCAATGGAGGGTTCATAATTGAAATTTTCTACCCAAAAACTAAAAATATACCTTTTTTTCATATGCTAAAATAATAGAGCTAGAAGGAGACATAAAAATTGAAAATCTTCAAAAACTACCTTAGATATCTAAGGAAGCTTTAAAAGACTAAGAGACTAATTTTTGACTAATTTAGATGCCAAATATCAATAAATAATATCAAAATCAATTTTTTTATTGGATCCTTAGGTAGAGATCATACCATAGGCCATGTAAGTCCTCCACATGGTTGAAAATGACTTGAAAATAGCTTCAGTTGGTCATAACTATCAAAGAATGCTTGAAGTGAACAGATCATGAACTTGATGAAGTGAGAAACCCAACAACACTCTCATGAACATGACATAGGATATATAGGTAGATTTTTTAGTAAAAATGAGCTTGAACATAGCTTAACAAGTCTGATCTACAACCTTACTGCTTGATCAACATATCACAAGTTTTGATACCATGATAAATTAAGCAAAATAATGCATATGAGCAATGGATCTAGATATGATATCAAGAGCAAAGGCATACATAAAACCAACATAAGATTTACATGAAAAAACCTCAAAGAGATACAAAACCCATAAAAATTATTCATATTATGAGAAACTAACAAGTACCCAATGCATTCTTTCTTCCTCTCACTTCTTCTCAATCAATCTTCACATGACTTGGAAATGTGTTCTCTACATTTCCTCATTTGTCTCAACTCTTTTTTTTTTCATTGCATCTTAAAATATAAACTTTTTATTATATAGATAAGGTAATTTGACCATTATAATGTGACCTTTTATAACTACCACATTAATGGGTCCAACCTCTCTAAAAGCCATTTAATATATTTTATTATTTATTTACATGAGGATAAACTCATGATAAATAATAAAACATATTATTATTTAACCAATGTATTTAGATGTATTAAGGGTAAATAAATAACAACACTTAACCATTAATTATTCTAATAAAAAGCATGAATTTGAGTAAGATATTTTTAGTAATGAAGCACATCTAAGTTCCTTCATTGAGATTGGAAAATGATGTAATCAACATCATAAAAAGGGGAAATATTACAAGTCTGTGTGAGCTATTAAGGTTTTTATTTATAAGTATCTTTACTAGATATGCCAATTTAACTAAAGATACATGGGGAAAGTAAAAAGTGATCTTGAAAGAGTTTGGCCACGCTAAGGTCATTGCATGTAAAATCATCTTCTCTATTAAAATCTTCTTTAGCATTTTAAAGAGGTAGGATATTAATATAATCATCAAACAAGGGAAGGGTCCTATCTCATGGAAGGAGAGATGGAGGAATCAATTCCAATATGTAAGTAATCTAGTAGTGTTATAAATGGTTTTAAGGTCATTGGGTTCATCATCATTAAAGTGAAAAAGAGTGACCTATAAATCAAGAAGCATGCTGATGAACTTAGGAAGAGGGGGATTATTAGTATGAGGAATAGTTGGGATGATATATTGATACCTAGGATTAGGAAATTTGAAATCCCATGGGTTAGGATCATCTTAATGTTTATAATGCTTACCATTATTGTTGAAATTAATATAAGTGATAGATATCATGTAATGAGTCCAAGGATGACCTAAAAGAATATATAATATAGTGAAATATCTAAGATTGTATGTTTGGTGCACACTATTTTGGGTCCAATAGTAAGAGGGAGCCAAATGAAACCAAGAGAATTTTGGTTGGTCTTATCAAATCAATGGCATGTAAATCTATTTTTTTAGGTCATCTTTAGAATATTTAATTTTTTGGATTAAGTAAATGGAGGTATCATTTATTCCCAAATTTTCATCCACTAATACTTTCCTTATGAGAGTGTCATTGATAATGATTATGTTAGTGTATCTAATTACTCATACATTATTATATGGTTTTAAGATGTACTTATAATATTCATTGTAGTATAATCAATGGATAATGTTGGGGGATCAAACCAATAATAGATTACAATTGTGATAGCAATAAACGCAGAATTAAATCAGATTGACAAGTAATTAGAATGATAATAGCAAGAACAAGAGATACAAGAAAACACCCTGAAAATTTGTATTAACAAACTCTTTACAAAAGGAATACAATTGAAGAAAGCTTCTTTCTTCCACACCTCTCCTAGGTGTATAGATCTCTCAATAGATCTCTATTCCTCAAGAGCTATCTCTCTCAAGAACAATCAACTCCAACAAGCCTGGATTGATTCAATTCTGTACTATTCTTCACACACCAATTCTTCTACTATACAACTACTAAGCTAGGAAGATCTAATTCTTCATATAGAATTAGGAGACTTGAGCATGTACTTCCAACAAATAGTTAAACCACTTAAACAAGGGCTCTAAAAATAGTAATGCTGATAATAGAGACGCGAGCTTGAGTCTACAACTCAAACTTATCATGCAAACACTCGCTTCTGTCCACGGAAATAGCTTTCTGGACACGCAGGTAACCGACGTCGGTTCCTGCTGCTTGTCTGTGACCACTATCGGCCGATTCTCTGCCGACGTCGGCGTCTCTACAACTGCCTGTGATCGATGTCAGTCGCTCCTGACTGACACCGGTGTCTGTGTAGACCTGAACCTGATAATGAATGCTCCTTGGTGAAGTTTTTAGCTCCACACCCTAACAATCTCCCACTTGGAGATAAACAGCTGCACCAGTACCTGTACAGCAACATCTTCTAGCTCCTCCATCTTCAACTCAATCATGAAGACCAACAGAAGTTGAATGAAGATTCAACTTCTCCTTTGTAATCGGCTTTGTTAGCATATCAACAGGATTCCTATCAGTATGGATCTTCTCCAGCTTCAACTCACCATCTTCCAATACCTATCGTATGAAGTGATACCTTAGCTGTATGTGCTTTGTTCTTGAATGAAAGGTTAAATTCTTAGCCAAATGGATTGCACTCTGACTGTCACTATACAATCTGCAACTCTCATGCTCCCTACCAAGCTCATCCATGAACTGTGTCATCCATATCATCTCCTTGCTAGCTTCTGTGGCTGAAATATACTCTGCTTCTATAGTTGACAAGGCAACAACCTTCTGCAACTTAGATATCCAGCTAACCACCGTTCTACCTATAGTGAAAACATAACCTGTAGTGCTCCTCCTGCCATCCAAATCACCTGCCATATCTAAATCTACATAGCCATGTAGAGAAGTATCTGAACCTCCATAGCACAAGTGGCTACTTCTGGTTCCTCTCAGATATCTAAGGATCCACTGAACTGCTTTCCAATGTTCCTTACCTGGATTGGCCATATACTTACTTACAACTCCCACTGCTTGGGCAATATCCGGTCTAGTACACACCATTGCATACATCAAACTCCCTACTACGGAAGAATATGGAATCTTACTCATGTACTCTACCTCATCATATGAATTAGGACATTGTTCTTTACTCAACTTAAAATGTCCAGCCAAAGGTGTGCTTACCGGTTTAGCATCCTGCATATTGAACCGTTTTAACACCTTGTCCACATAATCTTCTTGAGACAATATCAACCTATGATTTTTCCTGTCTCTCTTAATGCTCATGCCAAGGATTTTCTTTGCTGCTCCCAAATCCTTCATAGCAAACGTTTGAGCTAATTTTACCTTAAGCTCTGAGATATCCTGCATGTGAGACCCTGCAACCAGCATGTCATCTACATAAAACAATAGAATAATATATCTACCGTTATCAAATCTCTTGAAACACACACAATAGTCTGATTGACACCTACTGTAGCCGTGCTCAGTCATAAACCTATCAAATTTTAAGTACCATTGCCTAGGAGCTTGCTTGAGGCCATACAAGATTTTCTTCAACCTGCACACAAACTTCTCCTTACCCTTGACCTCGAATCCTTCTGGCTGTTCCATATATATTTCCTCATCCAAATCTCCATGAAGAAATGCTGTCTTAACATCTAGCTGCTCAAGATGCAAATCCTCAAAAGCAACCAAAGACAATACAACCCTTATTGAAGTCATTTTAACAACAGGGGAAAAAATCTCACCAAAGTCAATACCTGGCTTTTGTGCAAATCCTTTTACCACTAATCTGGCTTTGTATCTCATCTGCCCATTCTCACCTTCCTTCAACTTGTAGGTCCATCTGTTCTTAAGTGTTCTCTTACCAGCTGGCAATTCAACCAAATCCCATGTTTGGTTCTCTCTTAAGGACTCCAACTCCTCAACCATGCCACGCTCCCACTCACTCTTGGACTCCACCTGTATTGCTTCTTCAAAACTCTCTGGTTCTCCACCATCGGTTAGCAATAAATAAAATAAAGAAGGAGAATATCTAATTGGAGGCTTACTCACCCTTTCTGACCTCCTGATGGGTGTCTGAGACTCGTCCACAACATGCTGTCCACCCAAATTCTCTGATAGTGACCGACCTCGGTCACCTGCAGACCTGTAACTGGCCGACGTTGGTTCTGCCTGATCGACCTCAGTGCCTGTACGGCCGACGTCGGTCTCTGTATGGCCGACGCTGGTTTCTGTCCTGCCGACACTGGTTCCTAACCTACCGACGTTGGTCTCTGTGTTTTCCTGTAAGTGATTATTTCTTTTTCCTGCGAGCTCATCTTGGACTTTCACCTCATCCAATTCACCATTGCTCTGCTCAGATTGACTCAACTTCCTTAGCTGATCACAATACATCACTCTTTCATTGAAAACAACATCACGGCTCCTGATTACCTTGTTAGTTTCTAGATTCCATAATCTGTAACCAAAATCATCTGAGCCATAGCCAATAAATGTGCATCTCATAGACTTAGCATCAAGCTTCTTTCTATTTTCCTTATCTATATGCACAAAGACTTCACAACCAAAAACTTTGAGATATGAGAGATCAACCTTTTTACCTGTCCATGCCTCTTCTAGAATACCACCATCCAGAGCTGTAGAGGGTCCTTTGTTAATCAGGTACACTACAGTGTCAACAGCTTGTGCCCAAAATTGTAAGGGCAAACCGGCATGCAATCTCATACATCTTGCACGCTCCATTATTGTCCTGTTCATCCTTTCAGCAATACCATTCTGCTGAGGTGTCCTTGGAACCATCCTTTGCCTATGGATTCCATGCATGTAACAATAATATCTGAACTTATGACTGCAGAACTCACCGCCATTGTCTGATCTCAGGCACTTTAATCTTTTACCTGTTTCATTCTCAACCATAGCTTTCCAAACTTTAAAAGTATCAAATACATCAGATTTCTTTCTAATACAATAGATCCATACCTTCCTTGTGGCATCATCTATGAAAGATACATAGTACTGTGATCCTCCAATGGAAGCAACCTGAGCTGGTCCCCACACGTCTGTGTGAACAAGCTCCAACTTGTGCCTTTTCGTAGTAGACCCAGTTTTGAGAAAACTAACCCTTTTCTATTTTCCAAATACACAGTGCTCACAAAACTCTAGATCTATGCCTTTTAAATCTGAAAGCATACCTTTAGACTTAAGAATTGACATCCCCTTCTCACTCATGTGGCCAAGCCTTGAGTGCCACAATTTAGCATCCACATCTGAAGTAGATAATACAGAAGGAGATTTGTTAGTAACACAATTACACAAATAGAGAGTACCTTCTCTCTTACCTTTGGCCATAACAAGTGCACCCTTGGTCACCTTCCAAGATTTTGCTGTGAGAGTTACTGTACAACCCTCATCCCCTAACTTTCCTGCAGAAATCAAATTTATCTTCAAGCTAGGAACATGCATCACATCTCTCAACACCCATGTGTTGCTATTCTACATCTTCAGCTGCACTTTACCTTTGCCAATTATTTTACAGGGCTCATCATCCCCTAGATACACTATTCCAAAATCTCCATGGATATAGTCACTGAAATATTCCCTGTTAGGAGTAGCATGAAAAGATGCACCAGAATCTAATACCTAAGATTCTATATTATTATGCAGAGAGAAAATTAAAGCATCCTGTGCAATACCTACAATCTTGGCTTCTTCCTTTCCTTCGTGCTGGTTGTCCTCCTTAGGCTTTGACCAACAATCTCTGCTTATGTGCCCCATCTTTCCACAATTCCAGCATTGTGGCCTTCTGCCATTTCTGGATTTAGATCTGCCTTTCCCCTTTGATTTGGATCTTGCTCTGCCTTTCTTGCTCTTCTCTTTCTGCCTTCCCCTGCTCTCAAAACTTAAAGCATTCCTAGATGTCTCTTCTGTGCTTTTCCTGCATATTTCCTCATTCAAGATAACACTAACAACATCCTCTACTTTCAAAATATTTGATGCAGATGTAGTATTACTTACTGCCATTACTAAGCCATGCCAGCTTTTAGGCAAAGAACATAATATCAAAAGAGCTTTTATCTCATCATCAAACACTATATTCACTGAACTTAATTGATTCACAATACCATTGAAATCATTCAGATGAGTAGAAACAGATCCACCTTCATTCATATGCAAATTAAATAACTGCTTCATAAGATATACCTTATTGGAAGCTGAGGGTTTTTCATACAAATTTGCTAACGTAGTCATCAACTCTGTCGTAGACTTTGCCTGTGATAAATTAGATATCACAGTGGATGCTAGACTCAGTCTTATAGAACCCAGAGCCTTTCTGTCAAGAACTTCCCTTTCTTCATCCTCCATGTCTTTAAGCTTCTTTGCAATACCTCCTAACGGTAAGTAGAGATCTTTTTGATACAGATAGTCCTCTATCTGCATTCTCCAGTGTTGGTAATTTTTGCCATTGAACTTTTCCATTCTCAATTTACTTTCATCTGCCATTGCTTCTCCCACTCAAACAGAAATCCCTGCAGAAACTCCTGTGAGAACCTGTAATCAATACACACTACACAGATCTGAACCACCTGTTAGTGAACCTAAACTTTGATACCAATTATCAAGCTCTGAACCTATAACCAAGGCTCTGATACCAGTTGTTGGGGGATCAAACCAGCAATAGATTACAATTGTGACAGCAATAAACATGGAATTAAATCAGATTGACAAGTAATTAGAATGATAATAGCAAGAACAAGAGATACAAGAAAACACCCTGAAAACTTGTATTAACAAACTCTTTACAAAAGGAATACAATTGAAGAAAGCTTCTTTCTTCCACACCTCTCCTAGGTGTATAGATCTCTCAATAGATCTCTATTCCTCAAGAGCTATCTCTCTCAAGAATAATCAACTCCAACAAGCCTGGATTGATTCAATTCTGTACTGTTCTTCACACACCAATTCTTTTACAATACAACTACTAAGCTAGGAAGATCTAATTCTTCATATAGAATTAGGAGACTTGAGCATGTACTTCCAACAAACAGTTAAACCACTTAAACAAGGGCTCTAAAAATAGTAATGCTAATAATAGAGACGTGAGCTTGAGTCTACAACTCAAACTTATCATGCAAACACTCGCTTCTGTCCACGGAAATAGCTTTTTGGACACGCAGGTAACCGACTTCGGTTCCTGCTGCTTGTCTGTGACCACCGTCGGCCGATTCTCTACCGACGTCGGCATCTCTGCAACTGCCTGTGACCGACGTCGGTCGCTCCTGACCAACGCCGGTGTCTGTGTAGACCCGAACCTGATAATGAATGCTCTTTGGTGAAGTTTTTAGCTCCACACCCTAACAGATAATCACTAATTGGTGCACAAATATCCATAAACAATTATTAAATAAGAGTATCCATCAAGTTATTAACTTGTTTGAAAATTGATATTAATAGTAAATTCTTATCTTAAGAAGACTTGTTCTACAAGTTAACTACTCTCAAAATCTTATCCCTATCCTCTTTCTTATCTATATACCTGTTAGTATAAGTTCTTTACAGCTTGTGGTTTTATCTACATAGTTGTTAGTCAGCTTGCTTAGGGTTGTTAATGTTATTAGGAGAAAATACACTTAATATATTTTATAATAGTGAGTTGAGTTGTTTCTTCTTTGGTGACTTAATTTCTCACTAAACAATGTACCTCATTTATATTTTATGGCTAATCAATAAATGAAGCTTTTGATGCATTTAATGCAACTTATGTTGTAATAATTTTACTCTCACCTAATCTTAGAATTTTTGTACAATCTTGGACATTCAGATATCTTATAGCATTCTAACATGGTATTAGAGTTGATGTAATGATCATTTTGCCATTTCTGAAGTTTTTAATGAGATCTTTCTTGCATGTATTCTTATTGGCTTTTTTATTTTTGATGTTTTTAAACTTTTGGTGAGATTTAATAAAAATCCATGAAAACTATATATTTTAAGTCTCCAATAGTAAAATAGAAGTACCATTAGATTCAAAAGGCATAAAAACCCTAAATTTGGTTGTAAACATGATCTAGATTTGTGACAACTATTTTCAACCATTTTTAGAGGGGTTTGGGTACTTTTCACGGTGTTCACACATATACATATAATGGGTTTCTCAAATTAGGAAAACATTTATGGGGTTTTATAGGTTTTCCAAGAAAATAAGTGGGTCTTAACTAGTTTTTGGGTATCCATATAGAAACTACTTTTTTTTAGGTTTTCTTGTTGTAAGATGTTTTGGTAGTTTCTTGGACTTGGTCAAAAATTTAATGGTATAAAATAGGACTAAGTGGATATTATAACCTCTATGGAATTTTAACCCCCTATATACAAGCACATTAGACTTTGACACCTCTATTTACACCCTCACTAGAACCTAATGCATTTATCTCCAACATTACTAGAACCTGATGTGCTTGCCTGCAACATCATTAAAACTCAATGCCCTTATATTCACCCATGTTAAAACTAAAACCTCCTAATAAAAATCCTCTTGGGCTCTAGACACCCTCTAATCAAATTCCATTTAGTAATCCCTTTAGTGGATATTGGAACCATGATGGACATTTTGGGTTATTTAGACATACATCGAACGCTGGAGGGTACTTGAGCACCCATCAGAACCTAACATGTGTTAAATCACCCCTTAATTTAACCAACCTATGTGAAAGGTATGTATAATATTCCACGTACATGAATAAGACTCTTTTTTGACCTACCTTTTCTCTGTTACTATGTGACATTTAAGAGGCTGTCAAGTTTAATCAGGTTAGTAGTTTCATTATTCATTTGAAATTTGGAGGCATTTTTAGAGTGACATCACTCCCCTAGTCACATCATAGTATAAAGTAACATCATCAAATGGGAACAATCAAAAAAGGTATTAGACCCTAATCATATAGGAGTTAAGTCCCTATTAACTTCCAACCTAAAAGTGCTTAACTTTTGCTCCAAGGAGACCTAAGTTTTTTTTAGGGGGAAGTTGATTCAAAAAAAAAAATACCACTATAATAAATATTTTCAAACACATATTTTGATTAGTAGCTCAAATTTGAGTGTTACCTTCTTCAAAGTTGCTTATTTTTTATGTTTTATGCATTGGTGGTCATCTTTGGCCCACTACAACTCCCTTCAAACCAAACTATTTTACTCTCATGGATGTATAATTGACTAGGCTTGGTATCCCTCTAGCTACTTTTAATTACACAATAATCACTCGAGATGCATTATCAATTTTTCCAAATGTCTATATGATCATGCTTGTATTTGAAACTTTAGAGGGGGAGTCACTCTGATAGTTATAACAGGGTACTATGTGGTGCTCTAAATTTTTTATTTTTTACATTCTTTGCTTTTTACAACAACACATTCTATACATTATGGATTCAATTTCATTAAGTACTCTTACACCATTTAGTTATCATAAATAGAAATACAAAACATAAATAATTTTGAAATCCAAGTGTTTTCATCTAATTAAAATGGGCAAAGAGATTGAACCTAGAACATAAGCAAAGAAAGTAAAATGGTTTAACTATTGTGATAAAGTCCATGGACTACTATGTATTTTTATCTTTCTTGATCTAATATTTCACATGTAATATGATACAACACCTAATGAAGTATGGAATATACTGTAAAAGTTATTTAGGAAGAAATTTTTTATGAGAGGCCATGGGTTTGAAAGTGAGCTCATCAGTTTGAGTCCAAATGACTTTGATACCCTACAAGATTTCTTCACCAAGTTTAAATATATGAGGTTATATTTAAAATAATGTGGAATGAATAAGAAATTTGATCAAATTATTCTATTTGTACTCTCCAAACTAGGTCTAGACTATTATATGTTTGTGTTCACTTTCTATGACACAAAAAGTGCTCTTAGAGCCACATGGAAGATGACTTATTTATATACCTTTGTTGTTGACTTAGTTTGGTAACAAGATAAGTTGAGACAGATGGGAATAGTGAATTACTCACAATCTCATGCACTTTTTTCTAATAAATAAAAGGGTTCTAACAATAGAGAGAAGAAGCATAAAAAAAAAGATCAATAGAAGGAATTTAATCCTCCCTATAACAATCCCTCTAGGGTTAACTAGAAAATATGTGATTTTTTTTAATCAACACATATACTATAATAGATTACACTATTTGAATCTAAGTAGTGATCATAAAAATACTCTAAGAGAAATAACTGTAAATGAAGTATACTAGGTCATACACCTCGAATCACTATCAATATAAAAAAACACATCATGATACAAATATAGAAAGTAATTAAAAATAGCCAACCACTATTGGTTCAACATACATCACCACTATCAATCATCAATAAATAGTTAATTAAAAATCTTCATGATAATGTTTCCAAAAATAAATACAATATAATACAATGTACATAATCAAAATACATGGTTCTACAAAGCATAGTTTTCAAACTCAAGTATCTGTGTAAATCTCAAGTGTCACATCGATAAGTATTACTGTTGTGGGGAGGGAGAGCATCATCTAAGCACTTTTACACACCAACTATGGATCAATTATTACCCATACTAATCCCATCAAGAAATATCCCTCCCTTCATGGATAAGTAGATAGTGATGACATGAAAATTCAAAAAGACAAGCAAGTACCTGTGTGCTATATGATTTCTAAAACTAACCATAAAATCCATCATAGAAAACCATTCTATTACAAGGTATCATACAAACATGTAAATCATACTCATGAAATGATAATATCTCACTAGACATACTTTGGCCTAAATTTTTACAAATAATAATAATGATTTATAGATCAATCAAATTCATACACACTATTTGATCGGACTACCTTCATCTGGCATTGTGATACTAGTAATCTTTTGAAGTCCATCTCATTCCTTAATTAGTATCAACAATGTAGATTGGTCAAACATAGTTTAACCATAAAATTCATATAATTTACATCCTACTAGCAAACACATCACATAAGATTTCATATATAAAAGTAACCAAAACATACATGTATTTTGTCAAAAATCAAAATGAATATTACATTATTTTTTATTTTATACTATAAATAATGACTACAATTTATACCACCTATGTAAAATACACATTTAATTGTAGATTTCAACTACCACATTTAGTTTTCAAACATACTACACCCTATGATAATTCATATTACCATGGTTTAATATTTTAAGACATAACTACTAGTTTTCTACAATTAGTCATATAAAGTAGTCTTAAATACATAGAAACATAAATTTTTATTCAAGTAACTAGATATAAATAAGCAAGTCAGTTTCCATAGAACATAATAACATACTATCATATAATTTGTTAAAATCTTAGGGTTATATGCACAAATACCTATAGTCCTACTAACTATCACAAAATATACTACTCATAGTAATAACCAACATACATATATTTAATCAATTTAATGTGAGTGTGAGTATAGATATATCAATTACAGTATGTACCATCTGGGTTCATATTATAGCACTCTATGACATCCCATACTATCATAGTTCATTGTTTATGAATACAACTACATAATTATGAATTACTGTTTCTACCTCAAAGTTCGCTTTTAGATATAAGAGAAAGAAGACTAAAAGAAAGTAATGGACAAGGCTTAGAAGTACCTGGACTAAAGATTGCGCACCGTAAATCCAGACGTTTGTGGGCACTCCTCTTTGGCTGTGGAGGAATGACACCTGCAAAAGAAGAAAAATTGGACAAAAGGATGTTAGATAGGTAGGCAGTGGGTTGCCAAGCAAAAGGCTTGTTCCCAGAAGTGTAAAAACTTCCTTAAGGGAGGTCAACCCACTGTTTTGATGAAATAAGTGACTGATAAAAGATAGAATGCCAGAATACAGAAATGACAAAGGAAGTAGAAAGGAAAGAAGAAAACAAAATGATTACCTGAAAGAGTTGTTGGGCTGAAGACAGTCACCGAGGTCGAAAATGTCGCCGGCGTCGGTTATCTGATCTGCCGGCGTCGGCTATCCTGCCGACGTCGGTTGGGGAAGTGACCGGCGTCAGTCGGGGTTGTGGCCTATAGTCGGGTCTGGGTTGCTTGCTGGACTGTGGACGGGTCTGAGACTGAACGGGGACAAGTTTGGATGGATTGGGGAGTGGTCTGGTTCGGGTTGGGTACCTGTTGCAAGGTCTTTTTGGCAGAGGGGTGAGGAAGTTGAAAGAGACATAGAGGACAGGGAAGAGGAGGATTCACAGAGGATGGGGCCTGAGAAGGCTTTGTAGCCTCTCAAGGGGGAAGGACAGAGGGAGCAAAAGACAATAGAATATAGATGAATGAATAAAATGAAATAAAAAACCAGACTAGCTTACCTTTAGCTTGCTGAATGAAGAGAGAAGAAGATGTTGCTGGAGCCACAGAAGAGTTGCTGCAAGGAGAAGATGCTGATCCAGGGCTTTTTCACCTATTGCTGCTATTGCACGAGGTTAAGACAGAGGAGAGATCAAAGCCAAAGCGTCAAGAGAATCCGTTTTCAAGCTCAAGAGTCCAGGGGGTGCAACGGATGCAGAAGGGGATAATGAAGGCTGCCGACGCCGGCAGTTTCACCGACGTCGGCCGAAGGGTCGCTGACGTCGGCAGTCGCAGGATGGGCACAGAGGCTAAAAATAGCCTGTGCCCACTCTTGCACGCCGTCGAGTGAGGGGTCATGGGCAGAACGGTCACGAGGATGCCAAAATGGACGAGGGGGGATATAATGGTGAGATTTAGCCTAATAAATGCTAGGGGGAAGGTGGAGGGATTCAAGGGAGGATCCAAGGTGGCAAGGGTAGGGTGGAAAGGGGGCCTAATTTAATTAAAAATAGATGTTAATTTCTAATTAATAAGACCTAGGTGGGTTAGGGACCAAGGAGGACTAGGTGGGAGAAAGGGCCAAGGGGGAGAACCAAGGTGCAGACACGTTTGCGGTGTCTACATTTGCCCCTTTTTGTCTTGTTGGTTGTTCTAGATGAACTGCAAGACAAAACAGGAGTTGGTTGCCCTAGAAAAAAAGGATGAGGTGTTCCCCCCCTCAAAGCGATAGTCGAGAGAAGGGAACCGAAGATCGAGTGTCGATTTGACAGAGAAATGGATAGAAGAGAGTGAGTGAAAATGCTGCCATAGTCGAGATTGCACGTAGTCCACTTCACGAGAGGGTCAGGTCAAATTGTCGCATGGTCAAGGGTCAAGGAGTGCCAAAATTGAAGTAACCGGGCCCCAGCATTTAGTCGTCTGCTGATCGGGTCACTCAATCTAAGCTGAAGCTCCAAATGGTCATCGTGTCCCAGGTATCCAGGGCTCAGGAAGTGCTCCCAAAAACACGAAAAAGCCACAAGTAGTAGGGATCAACTGGCTCGCGATCTTATACTTGTGAAAGGTCAAAAAAAAGGTCTGCGGACAATTCTGCTAACCAGCCGTGGAATAGCATACACGCAAAAACAACCAAGGCAACATTTGGCTTGGAAGTGGTCGAGGTCGAAGGAGATAGGCAGGATTGCCAATGGTCATTGGTCAAAAGGATGGATAGACGAAAGGATGCGGCCGAGCTAACCCCAGAAGACTCCATGTCAACTGAGTGCTGCTTACATAGCCCTGGTGATAGGGCCTCAGGCCGATGTAGTTCTCCCTAAAAGGGAGTGAGGGTCGGAGGGATTGATAGGTCTTGGTCAAAGTCGATGATTGGTCTTGGTCAAAGGAAATGATTAGTCTTGATCAAAGGAAATGATTGGTCTTGGTCAAAGGTCTATGATTGGTCTTGGTCAAAGGTCTATGATTGGTCTTGGTCAAAGTTGACGAAGTTGGGTGTGATAAGAGTCAAAGAAGAGAAGGTTTGTCCATCATAGAGACAAACAAACGGGGGTGGTCGAGCTAACCTCAGAAGATGTGTTATCTGAGTGCTGCCTACATAGCCCTGGTCGTAGGGCCTCAGACCAATGTAGTTCGGACAAATTGAGAAGATTGGTTGATGATGAGATTGGATGTGGTCAAGGTTGTCGATAGACTGGTCGTGGTCAGGGTCAAGGTCACAAAAGAGAAGGTTTGTCCATCAAAGAGACGAACAAATGGGGGTGGTCAAGCTAACCTCAGAAGATGTGTTATCTGAGTGCTGCCTACATAGCCCTGGTCGTAGGGCCTCAGACCAATGTAGTTCAGACAAATTGAGAAGATTGGTCAATGATGAGATTGGTCATGTGTTGAAATGACGAGGGTAAGATGAGGATAAAATGATGCTACAGATGGTGTATTCTGTAGAATTGGTCGAGAGTCTTTCATCCCTAGCAAGTTTCCATAGTCGTGATGGATGTATGCTAGAAATGAATAGAAGGTCTATTTATGCTTCAGCAAGTATTGGTTTATGCTTAACATAAATTGGGTCTAGTCAGTAGTTTCCATGTGTATTGGTGTCCATAGAAACTATGCGAAAAGGACAAGGATGATGCCTGATGTCATGTTGAAAATGTCGAGGCTGGGTTGAAAAATGTTGGAGTTGGCTGGGTTTAAGGATGAGTCAACAATTGACGTGGCCAAAGCGTAACCAAAGTGTAGAGAAAAGGTGAAAGGCAAATTGCTCTTTCATTGACAAGGACCAGAAAGGAAGCATAGATAGGGGTTATTAGAACAAAATCCCCGTTCATGCATTGCGTCGTTGACCAGTGTTGAGTTAGAACGGTAATCAAATCACTTTGACATTAAAGTGAGCTCGAAGTCCCTTGAGCCGGTGATAGGAGGAGGATAGGGTAACCCAGTTTAAGAGCAGGAATAACCTTGCCCCTTTTGTAGGAGACCCTGAGACAACTACAAGCCAATGTCCGTGACTCGTTTCTTTTTTTTTTTTTTTCTTTTTTTTTGAGTCAGGCTGATCGATGCGGGAAGCCTGCATAGAGATGTCATTTGATGTAATGGTCATGTTGCGAAGCTGATCGATGCGGGAAGCTTCTAAGAAAAGTGTTGTTTATTGCCAGAGTAGTCATAGCCATCCTTCGAGGGAGTGGTCTATATTTTTGCTTAATAATGTTTGAAAAGTTGGCCTAGCTGTCCTTCAAGGGATCAGTCTAGTAATACAGCAATGATAGTACAGCTGTCCTTCGAGGGATCAGTCTGTCTTTTTGATTTGACTTGATTCAGTGACCATGGATATGTTTTGACATCTTGATTTGGATTTATTGATAGGAATGAGAGTCACGGACAAGACTGTAGAAGCTCAAGGACGCCCCTTTTTATTAGGACAAAGCATCACTGCATCCTAAAAGGGTTGTAGAGGACTTGTTAAAGGGGAATAGGGTTGAAAGGGATGAGGATTAAGAGGACGAGGATTGCTCAAGGGACGAGCTCAAGTTACGTGTCAAGTAGATGAGTACTCGACTAACAGAAGAAAGGTCGAAGATGCAACGCATTAAGAGGCTCAGGTTCTGGCCGTCCGTCGAGGGAAGACAGACGATAAGTCCCTGACCCATACTTGTGCGTGATGATAAAAGGTCCAAGCCAATTGGGGGTGAATTTACCTCATTTACTTTGCTCCATATTGGTCACGTGCTGATTCTCTTTGAGGACGAGGTCTCCGATGTTAAAATCTCGTTCTCGTAGATTTTTGTCGTAGGCCCGCTTTATGCGACTTTGGTAGACATGGAGATGATTAAGGGCAGCAAGACGACGCTCATCGAGTAACTCAAGTTGAGCTAAGCGATCTTGATGAAAGTCGTCGTTGGAGAGAATGTCATGCAGGGAGATGCGGAGAGACGGGATCTGTACCTCGAGAGGTAAGACAGCCTCTGTTCCGTACACGAGAGAAAAGGGAGTAGCACCCGTAGAGGTTCAGATGCTAGTGCGGTAGGCCCACAAAGTGAAGGGGATATGAACGTGCCAATCCCTTCCTGTATCATCGACCACCTTCATGAGAATTTTGGTGAGAATTTTGTTGGAAGCCTCGGCCTGCCCATTTGCTTGTGGGTAGTAAGGCGAAGAAAAGCTGAGTTTGATGCCAAATGAGTCGCATAGTTTTTGGACAGTCTTGTTTTTGAAAGACTTGCCGTTGTCGGTGATGATTTTGTGAGGGACACCGAAATGACAAATGATGTGGCTACTGATGAAGTCGACAATTTTGTCGGCTTTTGTGGAGACGAGAGGAATGGCTTCCACCCACTTGGTGAAATACTCAGTGGCAGTGATGATGGACTGATGACGAAGAGACGAGTGAGGGTTGATCTCACTGATGAGATCCAAGCCCCACTGAGAGAAAGGCCAAAAATCCTGAGCGACTTGCAAGGCGTGACTGGGGAGATGAAGCAGGTTAGAGTGCTGCTGACACTTGATGCAACGCCGAACATAATCGCTACAGTCTTGATGAAGGGTGGGCCAATAATAACCCAGGCGAAGGAGGCGCTTGGCAACCGAGTTTCCACTGAAGTGTCCACCACAAATCCCGTCGTGGACTTGCTTTATGGCTTGAGGAGCTTCAGTGGAGGTTAGACAGCAAAGAAGGAGGCCGTCGAAGCCTCGTTTATAGAGAAGGCCCCCTAGCATGGTATAACGAGCTGTGCGCTTGATGAAAGCTCGTCGCGCATTGCTAGAGAGGTTGGGAGGAGTGACAGAAAGAGACAAGTAGTCCACAAGTTGCTTATACCAGTCATCTTGTGGGCTAGAATTGACAGTATTGATATGGTCGATGTGAGGAGAGATGTATGAAGGCAAGGGTATGTGATGCACTGTGACAAAAAGGTGGGATGATGATGATGAAGACGGGATATGCGAAGCAAGAGAAGCCATGGTGTCGGCAAACTTGTTCGTAGAGCGTGGAACAGTCTGTAAGAGGTAATGGTCGAAAGATGCCAAAAGAGTGTCAGCACGATTCTTATACCTCTGTAAAAATTCATTTTTACAGAGATATGAACCGTTAACTTGATTGACGACGAGCTGCGAGTCGCCGAAGATGTTGATAGACTTGATGTGGAGAGAAAGAGCAGTCTGAAGTCCCAAAATTAAGGCCTCGTATTCGGCCATATTATTGGTACAATCGAAGTCAAGCTTGAAAGATAGAGGCAAGGGCTCCCCATCGAGTGGGATGAGGATGACCCCCGCACCCCCACCGAGTTGACATTTGGAGCCGTCAAAGAACATAGTCATCTGGTAGACGGTGTCATCGGTGGAAAGTGTGGTGATAGACTCGTCAGGGAACTCACAGTGTGAAGGTCGATTGTCAGGAAGAGGGGCATCTGCCAGTTGGTCAGTAGTGGTTTGCCCCTTGATAGATTTATGTTGGATGAATTTGAAGTCAAACTCAGCAAGCAGCATGAGCCACCGAGCCATACGTTGATTCTGGTATGGCTTGGAGTGCATGTACTTGAGAGGGTCGGTGTGAGTGACGACAAAGGTTTTGTGGTTGAGAAGATAGTGGCGGAGCTTGGTAGTGGAAAAGACTAATGCCAAACAGAGTTTCTCGGTATGAGTATACCGAGTTTCATAGTCGACCAGTGTTCGGCTGATGTAGTAAACCGCTTGCTCGCGATGATGCTCATCTCGGTGCGCGATCATGGCACCTAACGAATGGTTGGTAGCAGAGATATAAAGGTAGAAGGGTTGGTCGTCCTTAGGTGGAATGAGGACTGGTGGAGAGACCAAATAGCCTTTGAGGGCCTCAAAAGCCTCTTGACAGTTCTCATCCCACTTAAAGGAGACATCCTTCTTAAGGAGGTGATGAAAAGGTTGACAGCGGTCTGAAAGTTGCGAGATGAAACGGTGAATGGACTGGAGCTTCCCTTGTAGACTGCGAAGCTGCTTGAGATTGGTCGGGGGCGGCATTTCGAGAATAGCGCGGATCTTGGCGGGATCTATCTCGATACCACGGAAAGAAACGATGAAGCCGAGAAGTTTGCCTGAGAGGACCCCAAAGACACACTTCTTGGGGTTGAGGCGGACATTGTATTGAAGGAGACGAGAGAAGATGATTGTGAGAATGGTCAAGTGGTCGCGGCGGAGCTTGGACTTGCCGAGAAGGTCATCCACATAGTCCTCCATGATTTTGTGGAGGAGATCGTGGAAAATGTAAGTCATGGCACGTTGATAAGTGGCACCAGCATTTTTTAGGCCGAAAGGCATGACTCGATAGCAGAAAGTCCCCCATGGGGTGATAAAGGTAGTCTTGTGCTGGTCTTCCGGTGCGATCAGGATTTGATTGTATCCTGAAAACCCATCCATGAGAGATAGCATCTCATGGCCGGCCGTGAGATCAACAAGCTGGTCGATGTTAGGAAGAGGAAAGTCGTCTTTGGGACAGGCTAGGTTAAGGTCGCGATAGTCTGTGCAGATCCGAATCCCCCTAGTTGCTTTAGTAACTGGGACGATGTTAGAGACCCACTGTGGATAATCGATGGGTTGGATGAAGGAGACAGAAAGAAGGCGCTGAAGCTCCTCTTTGACAAGAAGCGCAACGCGAGGATGCATCTTTCGAAGCTTCTGTCTAACAGGCTTAGCCTCTGGTTTGGTGACAATGTTATGGGTAGCAATGGTAGGGTCGATGCCAGGCATGTCGCTATAAGTCCAGGCAAAGGCCTTGCTATGGTTGGAAAGGAACTGGGCATAGTCAAGCTGCTCCTGAGTGTCTAAAGATTGGCCAATCTTTAAGACGTGAGGAACATCGGAAGAAGAAGGGAGGTTGATGTCAATGGTGGATTCATTTAACATAACCTGGGTCTCGGAAGGGAGGAAACGCTGGATGAAAGAGTCATCGGCACCCATGTAGGAAAGGATGGCGTCATCGTCAACGCAGTGGACAGTGTGAATGGTTGCCGACTCATCCTCTACCATGCTAGGAAAGATGAGAGGGAGAGACCTGGGCACCCCATTGAGCTGATAGGTCAGGGGTTCCAGGCGGATGGTGTTTATGGAAAACAAAAACTAGGAGGGATGGAAACCACTGACTCCGTAGGTGACGAAGGAGAAATGGGCGAGTCTGAAAGAGATTGGTCAATGGTTGGTTTGGGACAAAGGTCGAAAGGAGCCTGAGTGGGGTCATGATATCCCAGGCCATACCGTTTCTTGGCATCGTGATCATTGAGCGGCTCGATGGGCTGATGGGAGCCCTGCTCATAACGTCCAAAACCAAAACCCTTCCATGCACACCTGTGAAGGTAAGTGTGTGCAAAGGCGGGGTTGCCAAGAAATGAGAAATCAGATGTGAAAGGTTGGGGTGAAGAAAGAGAAGTGCCGTAGGTAGGGGCTTGATTAAGCCCCCCATAGACAAAGTTGGTTTGGAAGTGAGGAGGACCATAAGGTAAGACCGTCCCGATTCGAGGGTCGTAATTAGGACTGAGGTGAAGGCATCCATACTCTTGTGGAGTTTGGAACATGTCGAGGGTCAACAAGCGGTATTCCCCAAGTGATAGTCATTGGAAGATGTCTTCCATGGGGTCCTTGGTCGGCGCTTGAAGAGGAGGGGTGAGGGCAACCGCTGATTGCGAACTGGTCGAAGCTTCCGCAGATGGAGGCGGTGCCGAAGTGGACGGCTTGATGGGAATGAGGACGTCGTTAGGACGATAGGTGGTGTTGCAAGTCTTGAAGGGTGAAGGGTCAGCGGGAATGGTGTGGACTTGCCTGTCATGCTCAAACTTCACACAACGGTGCAGGGTGGAGGGGATACAGGCCATGGCACGGATCCAAGGTCGGCCTAGTAAAAGGTTGTATTGAAACTCTCCTTCGATGATATAGAAGAGCTCCGGGACTGTGCGTGGGCCTACGCGAATGTGGAGGATAACTGTGCCAATGGTCATGGCGGTGGTGTCGTTGAAAGAGCGTAAGATCGCGTCAGTTTTGGAGACGCAGTTCTTGGGAAGAGCCAGCTGATCAAAGGCGTGGGTAGAGATTATGTTGATGCTAACACCGCCGTCGATCATAACGCGTTTGATGCGCGTTCGATCGACATAGGCAGTGATGAAGAGGGCGGCGTCCTGATCTTCCGTGTTAGATGTGGGAATCTCAGAATCGCTGAATGTGATGGAGTTGACAGGAGATAAAGAATGGACGAGGGTAGCGAGTGGTTGGGGGTCCTCGGGTTGGACCTCTGCTGCCTGCAAGGCTTGGATAAGGGCTTGACGGTGCTGAGGCGAAGTTTGGATAAGGTCGTAAAGAGACATCTTCACCGGTGTCTGGTGAAGCTGCTTCAGCATGGAGTTGTGAATTGGTCCAGAAGAGGAAGATGAAGAAGGTTGGGACGCACCAAAGAAATTTTAGGCTTGGGCGCAAGGGGTGGCTTGACGAAGGGATAGGTCCAAGGAATGGCAGCTTTTGCTTTGGCCTTGTCCTGCTGTGACCTAGTGGTTATACGGATGGCATTGATTTCGAAAATGGGAGGCGAAGAAGGGGTCATGTTTTGCTGGTGAGATGTTGACGTGTTTGAAGAAGTTGGATAGGAAGGAGTTGGGGTCTGGTCAAGAGTGTCCTCAAGGAGAAGAGTGTCTTTCTCCATATGGCGGCGGATGACGGCCTTGAGGGCACAGCAAGTCTCGGTGTCGTGTCCTGGTGTACGATGATATAAGCAAATTTTCGTATCGTCGAACCAGGAGGGCTTGGACCCGAGAGGTTGGAAAGGCTTGATGGGCGGAAGGGTTATGTCAGAAGTCTGGAGAAGTCAGCGCAATATTGACGAGTATGAGCCCAATAGAGGGTCCGTGCTATTTGATATGCGTGAGGTTGGTGACTTTTGCTTAGGCGAGGTTAGAAGAGGTTTCTGTACCACCTTATGGGTTGATGGCGCGGTGACAGATGGAGATGGCTCTGGCCTGGTGATTGAGAATGCCTTTTTAGGAGAGGGACGACTGGAGGTAGGCAGAGGAAGCAAAGGAGGCAACGAGTTTTGGTTGAAGGTCGGAGTGGGAAGGATGCTAGCCAAGGTCGAAGGATGGGGGCCCAAAATAGATGGCAACGGTGATGGAGAAGGAGGCGTTCGTTTCTGCGGTCTAGCAGTCTTTTTTGACTTGGTTGGAAGAGTACTGCTGGTCGAGGTCTGGCCTAGGTCCACCTTCACTTGCGGGTGAGTGAGGGTGGAGACAGGACGAACGCCAAATGACTTGATGGGTTTGGACGAGATAGACGCAGGCTTTGGTTTGGACGGGTTTGGTTGAGGTTTGAGAGTCTGGTCTTTGTCAAGAGTCTAACGAGATTTCGCCTTGGGAGGATTAGCGGCATGTGATGAGAGGGCGCGGGTATGTTGAATGGCTTTAAGACGCTCCCACAACACCTGAGGCATCACTTTCCGCGGAGGGAGGAGTTCAATCTTCTCCACTAACCGGGAAAATGGCTGAGAGGAAGATGTTGATGGTTGCGAGGTTGAAGATGAGACGGGTGTAGTGGTCTTAGACGCAGGGTATGGTGAAGTCATGACAGATTTAGATGAGGACGAAGGAGGGACAGGTTCTTCCCTGGGTGGAGAAGAAACTAGGGAGCGAGGCTCCTCGAGCGGGGAAAGGGCAGGGATGACGGGGCCCTCCACTTGCAGCTGAGGAGTAAGAAGGGTCGGGTCCTCCATAGGCAATAGAATGGGGGATGGCGAGACCGGAGGTGCAGGCAAGGCCGAGGCATCCTCCAAGATGAGAGAGGTCAATGGAGAACTAGCCAGGGAGAGAGGTTCGTCTACATGTGATGGACTGATTGATGGACTAACCTCAAGAGGTTGATTGGGGATGAAAGGGGAGACCGTATTGACTGTTCGAACGTTGTGCTCATGATTGTCGTCAATTAAGGTCTGGACGTTGTTCTGAGTTGGCGAATGATTGGGGAAAGGTTGTTTGAAGATGTCGATGGCCTGATTAGGGGGTGCATTTGGATTGTCTAAGATGAGATCCCCCTTTTCGAGCATGTCTTGTATTATGTTCTTAAAGGTTTTGCAGTTCTCCATGTCATGGCCCTTAACACGGTGGAAGCTGCAGAAGTCATGCTCCCTATACCACGCGGGGATGGCGTGTGAGGGATCGAATTGCGGTGGAGGTCGGGCTTGAGGGAGATTGAGGGCCCCCTGTTTAAGAAGCTTTTCCAGCATAGACGCATATGATTCTCCGAGAGGAGTATATCGTCGCTGCATGTATCTTTGCTAGAATTGCCGAGTAACGCTCTGAGATGTAGAGGGCTCAGGCTGATTGGTCGAAGAAGATGAAGGTCTGACAACCATGGCATTAGCTGAAGCCTTGGATTTAGAATTGGATGATGATGGCTTGGCAGAGGAAGAGTCATTGGCCTTAGAGCTGGGATTCTTACTCCGCAACTTGACTTTGTTCTCCTCGATGGCACGCAACTCTAGTTTGTGGGCCATCGTGAAGGCCTCGTCAAAAGTGCGGAAGGTTTGAACCCTCAGGGTGGAAGAGATATGTCGGGCACAGGCTTGAGAAAAGAGTTCAATAAGCTCGGCCTGGGGCAAGGAAAAGGAGAGTTGGTTGATAAGGCCTCTCCATCGAGCAACGAAGTCGGCTATGGACTCATCCTCGAATTGCCGAATAGAATAGAGGTCCGTGATTGAGACTTTCTTGGTTATGTTGATGGAAAAGTGATCGAGGAATAGCTGAGCCAATTGCGTGAATGAGAAGAGAGAATGGCTAGGAAGGGAGCTGTACCAGTCAAGTGTAGCACCCGAGAGAGACATAGGAAAGGTGCGTAAGAGTAACGCATCGTCATGGCCAATGAGGTAGCAGGCGTGTCTGAATGCCCGCAAGTGTTGTTGGGGGTCTTCCTTGTTTTGAAAGCGAGAAAACTTCGGAAGCTCCCATTGGCTAGGATATGGTCTGATTGGGACGGAAGGATGAATGGGCTCGTTACAGATCTGCTTGTATGAAAGAGTGTTGCACGAGCCAGAAACAGAGGTCTCAAGACTGGTCATCTTGTCCATCAGCATCTTGATGATGTCTGCCGACGGATTGACGGGTTGCGCGCCCCCTAAGTTGTAGGGCGCTTGGAAGAGGTTAGAGGAGGCGAGCGACATAGTCGGTTGTAGAATGTATGGATGACTAATCGCAAGGGCAGAGGTGGATGCTAAAGGTGGTTGGTTAGAAGACATAGCTGGGCCCGTTGTTGCCATGAGAGGCTGGACTGTGGTAACGGGGGCCAAGGGGTAAGAAGCCACCCTGGTGTTGATAGGGGCCAGGGTAGGCGGGATAGAGACAACAAGGTTTTGAAATGGAGTGGATAGCGGTTGAGCGGGTTGAGGTTGACAAGAGGCCGGAACCCTGGTGGAAGTGGGCCCAATGATAGAGGGAGAGGCCACACCTGGGGGATTGGTCAAAGTCTGGTCAGTGGTCAAAGCGACAGCTTGGGTGTCCGAAGGTTGAACTACGGATGCTGTCGATACAGCCGTAGTCGCGACAAGGGAGGTTGGCATTCCATAGATTGGATTGCCCAAGGAGTCTCGCGTTCGGCTATGCGCGAGATAATGTTGCAAGGCCTTGACGTTGAGGTCCAAGAATCGTTCGAAGTCTTGGTCCCCTTCTTGGACAATGGGAGTCTGCGGTGGGGTTGGACGAATGGGAGTTCCTTCGGTCTCCGAGTTGAACTCCATTGTAGGCTTGGTCACGGATGGGGTGGACGGAAGTGGTTGACGGCTAGCGTGGTTGACAAGAGCTTTGGCTTGGCTACGAGTCAAAACCATGCAAGGCAAAGAAGGTTCAGGTCTCAAGAACTGTGTTGCTCGGTTCCAGAAAACCAGGATGGAGTCTTTGACAGAGAAAAGACAGGCTTCAGGTTGCTGGTTTTGAAAAAAAGGACAGTGACAGAGACCGACGTCGGTTGGAAAACCGATGCCGGTAGCAAATGAGGCCGGCATCGGTCAGATAACCGATGCCGGTAACAGATGAAGCCGACGTCGGTATCAGAACCGATGCCGGTGACAGGGGAAGGCCGACGTCGGTGGCAGAACTGATGTCGGTCACTGTGTTTTCCAGAGAGCCAAAAGGTTCTTGGAAAAACAAAGAAGAAAGCGTCCTCACACACTCAAACAAACAGATGAGAAGAGGAAAACAGAGAAAGACAGACAAGCCTAAGCGATAAATCCTAGGAATTAACCTTAGAAACTTGTGGCTTATGCCTTAGATGAATGTTTGGGGAGATTGGCTGAAAAATGGGTCCTAGAAGAAGGCAGTCTAAAGATGGTTTCGGGTGTTGTTTTAGGTGCTCAAAGATCTGTGTTAGGGTCTGGTACGTGGCCTGGTGCTAAGGAGCAAGCTCCCCTCACTTCACGATTCCAGTGGTTAGCTGGTCTCGCTTAGCTAAGATATACCTCGCCTAGAGTTTATCCTCCGCCAGAGAACGGAGTGGGCTTCCCCCTTGGTGATGAAATCCAAGTAGGGTCACCGGGACGGGTAAGGTATCCGCTGGGTGATGAAATCCCAGTTGGGCCTTGTCTCAGGTATGTTTTATGTGTGTTTTAGTGCATGTGATTCGGGAGTGTAACATCAAGTGTCTACGGTTCATTCAATATGCGCCTAAGTTACTAGATGTGGACTAATGCAAGCACAAGCAGAAATGAAAGTGCAATATGTTTTAATGCCCAAGTTGAAATGTGATGTTGTTATGAAGACAAGATGGAGAAAGGGACGAGAGTATGATATTTAGACTAGTCTAGAATGCAAGGAAGAAAGGAAAGAAGGATTCGTTTTAGTCCTGCTTATAGTGTCATTTGGAATAGAAGAAAGAGACAAGAAGAAAGGAGCCTAAATGCACCTAAATGAATGAAAAAGAAAAAGGAACCCAGGAGGAACCTAGGGTCCCACCGGGCGTGCCATTTATGTTTCTACCTCAAAGTTCGCTTTTAGATCTAAGAGAAAGAAGACTAAAAGAAAGTAATGGACAAGGCTTGGAAGTACCTAGACTAAAGATTGCACACCGTAAATCCAGACATTTGTGGGCACTCCTCTTTGGCTGTGGAGGAATGACACCTGCAAAAGAAGAAAACTTGGACAAAAGGATGTTAGATAGGTAGGCAGTGGGTTGCCAAGCAAAAGGCTTGTTCCCAGAGGTGTAAAAACTTCCTTAAGGGAGGTCAACCCACTGTTTTGATGAAATAAGTGACTGATAAAAGACAAAATGCCAGAATACAGAAATGACAAAGGAAGTAAAAAGGAAAGAAGAAAACAAAATGATTACCTGAAAGAGTTGTTGGGCTGAAGACAGTCGTCGAGGTCGGAAATGTCGCCGGCGTCGGTTATCTGATCTGCCGACGTCGGCTATCCTGCCGACGTCGGTTGGGGAAGTGACCGGCGTCAGTCGGGGTTGTGGCCTGTAGTCGGGTCTGGGTTGCTTGCTGGACTGTGGACGGGTCTGAGACTGAACGGGGACAAGTTTGGATGGATTGGGGAGTGGTCTGGTTCGGGTTGGGTACCTGTTGCAAGGTCTTTTTGGCAGAGGGGTGAGGAAGTTGAAAGAGACACAGAGGACAGGGAAGAGGAGGATTCACAGAGGATGGGGCCTGAGAAGGCTTTTCAGCCTCTCAAGGGGGAAGGACAGAGGGAGCAAAAGACAATAGAATATAGATGAATGAATAAAATGAAATAAAAAACCAGACTAGCTTACCTTTAGCTTGCTGAATGAAGAGAGAAGAAGATGTTGCTGGAGCCACAGAAGAGTTGCTGCAAGGAGAAGATGCTGATCCAGGGCTTTTTCACCTGTTGCTACTATTGCACGAGGTTAAGATAGAGGAGAGATCAGAGCCAAAGCGTCAAGAGAATCTGTTTTCGAGCTCAAGAGTCCAGGGGGTGCAACGGATGCAGAAGGGGATAATGAAGGCTGCCGACGTCGGCAGTTTCACCGACGTCGGCCGAAGGGTCGCCGACGTCGGCGGTCGCAGGATGGGCACAGAGGCTAAAAATAGCCTCTGCCCACTCTTGCACGCCGCCGAGCGAGGGGTCATGGGCAGAACGGTCACGAGGATGCCAAAATGGACGAGGGGGGATATAATGGTGAGATTTAGCCTAATAAATGCTAGGGGGAAGGTGGAGGGATTCAAGGGAGGATCCAAGGTGGCAAGGGTAGGGTGGAAAGGGGGCCTAATTTAATTAAAAATAGATGTTAATTTCTAATTAATAAGACCTAGGTGGGTTAGGGACCAAGGAGGACTAGGTGGGAGAAAGGGCCAAGGGGGAGAACCAAGGTGCAGACACGTTTGCGGTGTCTACATTTACCACTAGTATAATTTCAAGAAATAATCACTTCATAAACATAATAATAATCTAGTAAGTATATGTTTATACCATCTGGGTATACCCTATAGTTGAAATGTATACTCTTACAAATTATAGGCATACATCTTGATGCACTATTATATGCTAAATATAACCAAACATTTATACATATTAACACTCTCATAATATGTAATATACATAGGTATTTAATATTGAATACATATAACTAACAATCAATTAATTATTTGTAGAGAAACAAAGACCTCATAACCCATTAAAACATTCATCTAAACATCTCATTTATTTTTCTATAATTTTTTTTAATATGATTATATTTTTGGTCTCTTGGACACCTAATAACTAGATAAAATCATACTTCTAACTAAAAGCTTAAGCATATGACCCAACACAACCATTTATATTATGTACTTATGTTGCATACTTAAATCCATGTGTATAAATAACAAAACAAAACTCAACACACATGAAACATAAGATAATCCAAACTAGCATTTGTTATACATTTAAAGCTTTGAATGCATGCATACGTTAAATTAATTATATGTAATTATTTTAATAAAGTTTAATCTCCACCCATTGATTTATAATCATAAGAATACATCCTTATGATCATAAATACGATATTAATCATATTAACACCTACAACTATCAATATTCTCTAAAAATATTTTTGTGAGATTATTCAACCATTATTAATTCATGTAGATTTACCATGTTTTAAAATTTCACAATCATCCTTAATAAATTTTGGGGCTTTTATAAAGTCTATGAATACTAGGTTGAAAGTTCATGGTTTTAGACCCACATAAACATGAACTATCCTAATATTATTATTATATGCAATTTTGACTTTTATTTAGGTTTATGAATAACTTAACCCACTAATGTAATAGTCATATTTCTAATTTTCCAAAAGCTTCTCTTAATTAGTAATATATACTAAATAAAATAATTATTTAACCCCTAATACAAAATTAATTCCTCTTTTATTTAAGAAGCCTCCAAATCATTATTATATCATACTTATAAAATAACTGTCTAAAATGAGGAAGATACATTTCTAAATAGGTGACAGATCTATATAAAATGACTCCCTAAATAAACATAACATGTTGGCTAAGCATTGAAACTTAATATAAGATGGTAAATGATTAAACTATGACACCTATATAAAGGTATATTTTGAAGACTGAAATTAAGTAAAATAGAGATGTCAGTTGTACAGTATATAATATAATACTCAAAATGAAATATCCTATGACCTTAATGCCACATTATGCAAGATGGATTGTATTTCAAGTGATGCCATTTATACTATATTTAGGTTAGAAATACCCAATTTTTATGCAATGTCTCATTTTATAAAAATAATATCGAGAATGGGAGGTTCAATGCCTTACTACACAATGCATATGTTGTCTAGCTGATATAGGTCAATGTCACACTACATCGACCTATACAAATTATATGCACCTTTTTGTTGGCTAGTAATTGATTCTAGTGACTCCAAATAAATATGAAAAAGAGTAAAGAAGATTATAGTGACCTTAACATAATTGTAAACATGCTTAAGGTACAAAATAATGATTTCAATTGAAACTAACTCTAGTATATAATGACTCAATTCATATGGCAGGCTAGAGACTATTTTATATATATACAGTGACTTAAATATTTTTTAATACAAGCTATAAGCATAGTGTTTTGACTCATATCAATGATTCAATTATATGGTAATTAATCTTACTCCCCTAAATACAATGATTTGTTAAACATGGATTAATAAAAATATAGTGACTCACAAGGGGATGAAAATTAAATATATATAATATATATTGCTATAAAATCCAGTGACTTGATAATTAAAGCAATGTCATTTTCCAATTAAATAGGTTATAGATGAAATAAGTGTTTCCATAAAGGCTAAATTTTCTAGAAATACATAAATCAATGATGTCATAGTGCTATGGAGATCACAAACTCACTGAAAACAAAATATGGTGACTCTTATCAAAGTAGGGAACTAAGTTATAGCAATTTCATTAATTATATAGGCTTGTAAATTTTTAGCGAATTGATTCATCATATAAAGGCTGAATTTTAAGATATATAATGATGCCACATAATTTTCCCATATTGATTAGATATAACAATTACCATTATCAATAAATTATAACCATCTTTAGACTGTCCTTACTTTCCAACATATTAAAGCACCACAAATAAATACATAATATCACTATATATATATATATATATATATATATATATATATATAGAGAGAGAGAGAGAGAGAGAGAGAGAATAATTAATTGCATGTATATAAATTTTAGTGATGCTACACAGTACAAAGGATTACGAGTGACTCAAGACTTTTATCGAGTTTGTTTACTTAACGATCTGATTTCATATATATATATATATATATATATATATATATATATGTTTGATCATGAATGTATATACACTCAAGCATATGAATAAATAAATTTCATTTATCATTATGATTTACAAATGATATTCACACACCCAAACCAGAATACTAATTCCAAGAACATATACATAGATTCAAAATTTTAATGACACGATCTATCTAGCAGTTTGTATGGTTCTTGATCTTGATTTTTCTCTTTTTCATGCTTCTTCTTTGCTTTTTTCATTTCCTCTTTTTGGGTATGCTATGCTTCTCTTTTCCCTAAAAACTTATGATAATTATCCCCCCTTTCTTAATTTTTACTCTCTTAAAATAGGCATATCTCTTTTATTTTAAATATTTTCTTTATTTTTTTTATTTTAATTATTTTTTAACACACACACACTTCTTTATTTAATCATTTCCTTTATTTTTATTCTTTATTATATTTTTTCATATTTTTTCTTTTTTATGATAATTTATAATTTTTATTTATTTCAACAATAAATAGAGAAAAACTATAATTTAATGAACATCTCTTATTGTCACAAATTTTAATGATAATTTTAACTAATAATCCAAATTTCAAAATCTAATTATTCTAATAATATTTCTACTAGCTTTAATGACCAATGTATCAATTATGCAACATAATTTCATTAAGTTATTAAACTATACTAGCAAATCATAGAAATCAAGTCTTCAAAGTAAGTATAATTAAACACACTATGTGAAACTATTTTTTAATGAATTCTAACATGTGCTAACTACTATCATGTGTGCAATATTCTCACTAATTTTCTATTATCTTATGATGTCTCCATCTATGTCACTCTCTTTGATGATTCTATCCCTTTATCACACTCTGAGAGATGAGTTATCCTGCATCAACCTCAAAATATGTATGTAGTTAGACCAATACAACATGATAAACTTACATCATAAAATATAGCTTAAAAAATAAATCGACATGTTCATAATATAAACATATACATTACATCTAATTTATAGCAATGAAATTATGCAACCTAAGCAATATCCTATCATCCCATAACAATATATATCTCACAACTTAGTTTTAAATAGACAAATCTAGATTTGTCAACTATAAATAACCATGGATAATAAAATAGTTAGTTTAGTGAGGAATTAATATATAACATCATTCTCCCTTATAGCTAGTCATCATCCTAGATGACTCTTACTAAAACATAAATCTTAAATTAAAAAAATTATTCAACAAAGAATTAACATGGTATAAAGTATCAAATTTAGTAAATAAATGTGGAAATCACTTGTATAACTCCTTAGAGTTCTCTCAAATAGTACTATTATCATAGTATTGGTCCCATAAGACCCTACTCTATGACATCTCCATATTATATAAACAAATTTTGTAAGTTTCATTTAATCTGATTGGTTCTATCATGTCACCTTGGGGTCTATACTTGTTAAGACATGTCTATACATGCCCGATAATTTTTTTACTAACTTCCTAATAATAAATGAGATCATCATAAAAGCCAAAATAAATCACTAATGAGAGTTCAAAAAAATCTTCTAGTCCCTATGCACATCTCTCTAATCTAGAGAGTGTTTTTCTCATTCATAAAAAAAGTAATTAGAGACCCTAAAAATAATTATGTGTATAAGTTAACACTATCACTAATCTACATAACTCTTGATAAGTATAACATGTCAATACTATCACTACTCCACGAAGCTCCTAACAAGTATGACTATGAATAAGAATTGGAAATACTACATTTCTAATGTATATAAAATTAAGAAATAAATATTCCACTATATACATGTGTATGGTCATACAATTAAATTTAATTAGTACATTTGTCAAATACTGGATTCAACAAGTTTGTCTATCAAATCCAAACTTAATAACTTTTGATTCAATGTGATACTAAGTAAGATCCACTCCTATTGCTTAGTACTCATGTTCCTATTTCACCACTCTTCTTTTAGGTCTCCATGACCTAATGATCTCTAAAAAGTGCACAATGTTTAATGAATCACAATTATATGCTAAAAAATCATAGAAAACAATTCTATATGCTAAATAATTCTAGATGTATCAACATACATACAAGAGAAATCATACAATCAATCCATAATTGTATTAAATTGCCACTATCCAAACATAACTAGTATCATATTTCTTAGCTTAACCTATAATGTTATTTTTATAATTAAGAGGAAACAATGTTAAAATTAACATAACATACAAAGGCCAAGGGTCACACCATCCTTACAACCTTATAAAGTTAACAAGCAAGACAATGTCTCCTTGTTTGCTTTGCTAGTATATAATAAGTTAAAAGTTTAGATCAACCCTTAGATTGATAAGATGTTTCATACATCCTATACCCTACTTAATTATGATAAAAAGTACATAAATATATCTTCAAAATAACATGATTTAAGCAAAAATAGAAAAATATCAATCCAATCAAGGTTAAATAATAACATAATAATTATAATCAACTTATAATTCTTAATCTAGAATTTAATATATAATTCAATGTTCATCACTCAATGTGGTCTAAGTTCACAAGTTAGATAAAGTAGTGACTCTAAAGAGTCACAAGTGAAAATTAATGAACTATCATAAAAAACTCCTACATACCCTCACAAGGTAAAAATAAAATACTGCAACTCAATGTTGCCAATTCACTACCTACTTACCAAATATGTAAGTATAGTTTCACAATCTATTTCCATAACCGGGAAAAAAATACTAACCACAAAGATGTATCAATCCACCACATCCTAAAAATTTTATCACAAAAATAAGTATAAGACATTCTCTCACAAAATTCAAGAGAATATGGTCAAACAACATTTTAAAAACAAGTTCTCATTTAAGAGAACACTAAATTAATATCATGGAAATATGAATCCTCTTGACATCTTATAATGATGTCAAAGGAGAGTGAGAGAATGATAACTCAACTCTAAGCTAAATATTAGAGATGACACTCCTTCCTAAACCACATAATTTAAGGGTGCCATCCAAAAACAAACTCCTAACACATAGGAATTCTCAACCAAAAAATCTACACTCTACTATAAGAAATTTCCCACCACCCTAGGTGGTTATAACTAAAAATGGTCTTATAAGATTTTTCATTCCTAATATTAGTGAA
Organism: Torreya grandis; assembly: GCA_037957365.1. Taxonomy (NCBI): domain Eukaryota; kingdom Viridiplantae; phylum Streptophyta; class Pinopsida; order Cupressales; family Taxaceae; genus Torreya; species Torreya grandis. The sequence continues at coordinate 1,805,624 of JARHVA010001816.1, forward strand.
TATAAGACATAAAAACTAAATCACATATATTTAAGTGAGAATCATCCCTGCTTATTAAACACTCTCAACATAAAACACAAATGACAAAGGTGGTTTGATTACCAAGAAGGATGTAATCATACTCAAGGTGTTCGATCTGAGTGATAAACTATGGTAGAAATATTTTATTCATAACTCATGAACTATTCTATGTAATCACCTACCCAAACCTTGTATACAACCATCACCATTGGGACACTCAATAAATTAACCCAAAAACAACTCAAAAGGGTATGAGTGCTCTTAAGGGTACATGCTCAATGTTCCCCACACACATTTCATTAATGTCTCAAAACAACAATAATAGTGTAACATGGTTCTGCATTGAGGCACTATAAATCCAAAATACTAGTGTAATACTTCATGTCATTAGGTTCACACTAGTGAATAAAAAGACATGAAAATGCTAATGGACTCATTAGCTCCTAGAGTTCAAGCCACAACTTTGATATCACATGTAATAACTCCATTGAAGTCAACTAAAAAATAAGTGATTTTTTTATTATTAACACATATATTATAAATACATTACACCATGAGAATATAAAAAATTATCATATAAAATACTCTAATAGAGATAAATGTAAATGAAGTATACTAGGTCATACCTCGGATCACTATCAATATAAGAAAACATATCATGATACAAATATAAAAAGTAATTATAAATAGCCAACCATTGCTGGTTTAATACATAGTCACCATTGTTAATCCTCAATAAATAGTTAATTACAACTCTTCATGATAATTTTTCTAAAAATAAATATAATATAATACAATGTACATAGTTAAGATACATGGCTCCCTAGAGCATAGTTCTCAAAGTCAAGTATCCATGACAATATCAAGTATTGTCTCAATAAGTAGTACTATTGTGGGGAGAGACCATAATCCAACCACTTTTACACACCAATGATGAACCAATGATCCTTCAAACCAATACCATTACAAAATGGCCCTCCATGAATGATTAGATAGTGATGGTATGGGAATCTAGAGAGACAAGCAAGTAGTTATGTGTTGTATAATTTCTAAAATTAAACATGCAATATATCATAGAAAATTGTTTTATTGCAAGATATCACACAAACATATAAGTCATACTCATGAAATGATAATGTCTCACTAAACATACTTTGGCTGAAAGTTTTATGAATAATAAATAATAATGATCTATATATCAATCAAATTTATACACACTACTTGATCAGACTGCCTTCATCAAACATTGTGATGCTAGTAATCTAGTGAAGTCCATCTCACTCCTTACTTAGTACTAGTAATATAGATTGGTCAAATATAATTTAACTACAAGATTCATATAATTTACATCATACTATCAAACACATCACATAACACGCTGTATATAGGAGTAACCAAATCATACATTTATTTTGTCAAACATATGAATGAATCTTAAATTATTTTCCATCTCATACTAGAAATAATGACTACAGTTTATACTACCTGGATAAAATACATATTTAACTATAGATTCTAACTACCATATTTAGTTTTAAAACATACTACACACTATGATAACCCATATTACCATAGTTTAGTATTGTAAGATATAACTACTAGTTTTTTATAATTAGTCATATAAATTAGTCTTAAATACATGGAAACATAAGCTTCTATTCAAGTAACTAGATATAACAAAAAAAGTCACAGTTCCCATGAAACACAACAACATACTATCATAGTATTTGTTAAACTCTCAAAGTTTTATGCACGTATACCTATAGTCCTAATTATCACAAAACATACTCTCATAGTAATAACTAATACACATACATTTAATCAGTCTAATGTGGGTGTGATTCTAGACATATCAATTATAATATATACTATCCAAGTTTAACATACATCTATATTATAGTACTCTATGACATCCTATACTATCATATTTCATTATTTATGAACACAACAACACAATTACAAATTACCATGACTATAATTATGAGAAATAATCGACTCATAAACATAATAATAATCCATCAAGTACAAGTTTATACCACCTGACTATACCTTATGGTTGAATTGTATACTACTAAAACTTATAAGAATACATCATGATGCACTATTATATGCTAAATATAACCAAAAATTTATGCATATTAATACTCTCATAATATGTATTGCATACAGATATTTAATACTAAATACATATAACTAATATTTAATTTATCATTTTTAGAGAAATAAGGACCTCATAACCCATTATAACATTCATTTAAACATCTTGTTCTTTTTTGTAGAACACTATTTTAATATAGTTATATTTTTGGTCCCTCCAACACCTGAGACTAGATAAAATCATAATTCTAACTACAAGCTTAAGCATATGATTCAACACATCCATTTACATTATGTACTTATGTTGCATACTTAAATCAATATGTAGAAATAGAAAAACAAAAATCAACACACATGAAATATAAAATAATCTAAACTAACATTTGCTATACGTTTAGAGGTTTAAATGCACACATCTATTAAATTAATTATATGTGATTATTTTAATACAATTTATGCTCCACCACTGATTTATAACCATAAAAATACACCCTTATGCTCATAAATATGATATTAGTCATATTAACACCTACAACTATCAATATTCTCTAAAGATATTTCTGTGAGATTATTTAAACATTATGAATTCATGAAGATTGACCATGTTTTATAATATCACAATCATCCTTAATCAATTTTGGGCTTCTATAAAGTCTATGAATACTAGGTTTAAAGTTCATGGTTTTAGACTCACATAAACAAGAACTATCTTAATATTATTACTATATGTGGTTTTGACTATTGTTTAGGTTTATGAGTAACTCGACCCATTAATGGAATAGCCATATTTATAAGTTTCCAAAAGCTTCCCTTAATTATTATTTTATACTAAATAAAATACTTATTTAACCCCTACTATAAAATTAATTCCTCTTCTTTTTTAAGAAGCATCCAAATCATTGTTATATCATACTTATAAAATAACTGTTTAAAATGAGAGAGATTCATTTCTAAATAAGTGATGGCTCTATATAAAGCAATGACTCCATAAATAAACATAACATGTTGGATAAGCATTAAAATTTAATATGAGCTAGTAAATGATTAAACTATGATGTCTATATAAAAGTATATTTTGAGGATTGAAATTAAGTAAAATAGAGATGTCAATTGTACATTATATAGTATAATACTCAGAATCATATATGTAGAAACCTCAATGCCATACTATGCAAGTTGGATTGTGTTTCAAGTGATGTCATTTATACTATATTTAGGTTAACATACCTATTTTTGATGCAACATCTCATTTCATAAAAATAAGACTGAGAATGGGAGGTTAAACACCTCATTGCACAATGCATACACTATCCAACTGATATATGTCGATGCCACACTAAAAAAACTATATGCAAATTATATGAATCCTTTTATTGGTTGGTAATTGATTCTAGTGACTCAAATAAATATACAAATGAGTAAATAAGATTACAATGACCTTGACATAATTGTAGACAAACTAAAGATACAAAAAAGTGACTTCAATTGAAACTAACTCTGGTATATAATGACTCAGTTCATATGGCAGGCTGGAGATTATTTTATATATATACATCAACTTTAATATTCTGTTATACAAGCTGGAAGTAAAGTGTTTTGACTCATATTAATGATTCACTTATATAATAATTAATCTTACTCCCCTAAATATACTGATTTGTTAAATAGGGACTAATAAAAATATAATGACTCATAAGGGGATGGAAATTAAATATATAGAATACATATGGCTATAAAATCCAATGACTTACTCATTACAGTGACTCCCTTTACCAATTAAATATGTTGGAGATGAAATAAGTGATTTCATAAAGGCTAAATTTTCTAGAAATACATAAATCAATGATGCCATAGTGCTATGGAGATCACAAACTCACTGTAAATAAAATACGACAACTCTTATCAAAGTGAGGAACTAAGTTCCAATAATTTCATTAATTAAATAGGTTGGTAAATTTTTAGTGACTCAATTCATCATATAAAAGCTGAATTTTAAGATATATGGTGATGCCACATAATTTAGCCATATTGATTAGCTATAACAATTACCATTATCAATAAATTTTAACGATATTTAGATCATCTTTAATTTTCAACATATTAAAGCACCATAAATAAATACAATATATATATATATATATATATATATATATATATATATATATATATATATATATATATGGAACAATTAATTGCATGTATATAAAGTTCAATGATGCTACACAGTATAAAGGATTCCAGCAACTCAAGACTTTTACCAATTTTTTAAAATCAACTATATGATTTTTTATAAAAAACGTTTGCTCAAGAATGTATATATACTCAAGCATATAAATAAAGCAACTTCATTTGCTATTATGACATATAAATAACATTCACACACCCAAACTAGAATACTAATTTTAAGAACATACAGATATATTCAAATTTTTTAATGACACGACCTACCTGGAAGCTTGTACGGTTCTTGATCTTGATTTTCCTCTTTTCCATGCTTCTTATGTGCTTTCTTCCTTTAATCTTTCTGGTTATGATATGCTTTTATTTTTCCCAAAAACTTATGATAATTATCTGTCCTTTCTTTATTTATACTCTCCTAAAGTAGGTAAAGCCCTTTTGTTTTAGAGATTTTATTTATTTTCTTTGTTTTAGTTATTTTTTAATATATTTGATTCTTTTTTATTTTATTTATTTAATCATTTCCATTATTTTTATTTTTTATTGTATTTTTCCATTTTTTCCCTTTTTTAATTATAAATTCTAATTTTTTATTTATTTCAATAATAAATAGAGAAATTCTACAATTTAATTATTTAATTAACATCACTTGTTGTCACAAATTTTAATGATAATTTTGAAAACTAATAATCTAGATTTATAAATCTAATTATGCTAATAATATTTATAATAACTTTAATGACCAATTACGAATTACACACCATAATTTCATTAAGCTATTAAATTGTACTGATAAACCATAAAATTTGACTTTCCAAAGAAAGTAGAAATAAACACACCATATACAAATTATTTTTTAATGCATTTTAATATGTGCTAACTATTATGGTGTGTACAGGGTTCTTGCCAATTCTTTGTTGTCCTAGGACTTCTCCATCTACGTCACCCTCTTCGATGATAATCTCCCTCCATCACACTCTATGGGATGAGTTATCCTATGCCAAATTCACAAAAAATAAGTAGTTAGATCAATACATCATAATAAACTTACATCATAAAATATAGCTAAAATAACAAATCAACATGTTTGTAATGTAAATATATACATAATGGATAAATCATAGCAATGAAATCATTTAACCTAAGCAATATTCTACCATCCCATAACATCATATATCTCACAAATTAGTTATAAATAGCTAAATCTAGATTTGTCAACTATAAATATCCAAAAATAATCAGATAGTTGGCTTAACGAGAAATCGTGATGTAACAATTCCACCTACACATCAAACAATGAGACCTATTATTCTAGTGTTAATCCTAAGAAACATAGGATAAAATGTGGGTTTTACTTAGGAAATAATGATGAAATTAAATGTTTAAAGAAGTAAATTGATTGCCTCACTAACATCTTTGAGAAACATAATATAGATGTTCTTGAATATATCAAAATATCTTCATCAACCCATGAATCCTCTAAGGAAAATGATGATGGTAAAGAAAAGGCAAAAGAGAATGGTATGGGGAAAGTAAAGGGAAAGAAATTAGTTGTAGTTGTACCTATAACTTCTATATGAGTAATTTACTCTAGTGCTTCACATCATATAGCCTCTTCACAGATAGAATTCAATTCTTTGGAACCATGTGATATGTCTTCTTATATAATTGGGTAAGATGACACTTATAATTTTTTTTATAAAAATACGGTCTATTGAAGTGAGTGGTGGAACATTAAATAATATTCTAAGTTTTCTCTCACTTTTAAATAATCTATTATCAGTTTACCAGATCACTCACCTTGTTTTAGGCATGCAATTTGAGTTCACTCTAGATTCAATGCATATTAGAGAGCTGCACAATGATGATTTATTGGTAACACGAATGGTTGATCATCAATATCACACTCTTTTCTCCTAAATCTCCTTCAAATTATTCTTTAGACTCACTTAAACTTGATGACATTTATGATCCTAAGCATAGATATGATATCAATGACTCTTCTTCTAACACAAATGACTACAATAGTGATGGGGACACACCTCCACCAACTCCTTATCACATTATAAATATTGATGATTTATTTACTAATAAACCTACCTTTGGTCCACTTCAAACATTACAAGTAATATGTATAGTGATCTAGAACACATCAAATTTCAGATAGTCTATTTCATAATTTTAGGGCATTCTTTAGTCCTTCTTAGCCTCTGTTCCCATTGCACCATCATTGCATAGAGTAGCTTTCCCTCCTACCTTGAATGAGGATAAAAATTCATTATGTAAGAATCACACATTGGTTTAGGATCCATCCAAAACTTGGACACATTTACTATTCTAGAGTGATCCATTCTTCACTACATCTACTTCTGATCCATAATCACCCCAAAGAACTCTGTTATAGGATACAAGATGGCTACAAACAATTGTATAATTTATTCAAGATTTTTATTCCTATTATATTATTTACACTCTTTTGGGGAGGAATTTTCTTTCCTATGGTTTTTCTCCTTTTCTCCACTTTGTGGGAGTTGCATTGTTCTTGAGTACCTTATCAGGTCTACTTATCAGAACCCAATTCTTATACCCATTTAAGCTATATTTTAAGAGGTATTGGTGTAGGTTTTTTTACCAATTTTGGTTTCACCTACATGGTTATTAATCATCTTTATTAGGGTTTTTGTGGTCATTAGGACTAATGAAAATATAGTTAATGTATTTTTTAATAGTGAGTTGAGTTGTTGCTTATTTGGTGACCTAATTTCTCACTATATAATATACGTCATTTGTACTTTTTGGATAATTGATGAATGAAGATTGTGATAAAACTTATGTTGTGGTAATTTTTATTTCACATCTTCCTAGGGTCTTCATGCAATATTGGACGTCCAAATATCTTGGATCAATCCAACAATAGAGCATATAGAGCTAGTAATTGAGATAGTTCACTATGAAAGAGTTATTTTTATTTTATAAATTTATCAAGAGCCTTTTGATCTAAAGGGGTAGTCATGCTACCTGTATTGAATCTATGCATTATTTTTATTTAAATATTTCATTGATTTATATAATGTAATTTATTATGGGTGTATGTATTATGGTAGCTAACATGATTTTGGACCCCTCCTAGACAATTTAATATGGCACCAAAGTTATATACACTTCACCTCATTTTTCTTGCAAGTTGAGTTTACAGATATTCATTTTTATTTTAACTTTCAAGCTTGAATTTTAGTGGGCTGATGCAAAAACCCAATATTATTCTCTCACTTGTCTTTAGGAGATCTTGGTTGATTAAAAATTAGTGAACATAGTGGAGTACTAAGGGTTTAGAAAATATCAAAGTTCTCCATTTGATCAAATAATTTAATAAATAGTATATTTTGGCCCATATAGTAAACTATCTTTCTACATCAATTTTAGATTTAGCCTTCATACGATAGTTTTGGTTTGCCTTAGGATTCATGAAATAATTAAAGTTCTCATATTGACCTAAAATTTTACTCAATAGTAGCTCTTAACCTGTAAAACAAACTTTTATTCTGCATCAAGTGTTTATTTGGCCTCTATATGGTAGTTTTGGGGTACATTGGGATTTGTAAAAAAATCAAAATGTTTAGATTAAGATAAAATTTTACTAGTAAGTAGATCTTGGAATTTATGGTAAACTTTCCTTTTGTGTTAGGTATATATTTGGTGTTTTTTTAGTGTTATTATTGACATCAAAATTTATTCCAAAAATAAAAAGTTTTCTAAGTTGAGCTGATTTTTTTTTAAATAGGTATATTATGTGTTTTTGAACATTTTTTGTCTTCTGTTGAGATTTATGAATTGATACTATTTTAAAGATATTCTAAATTCTTTGTACATGTATTATTTTTTAGTAGAAACCTCCTAGATTAGAACTGTGTTCTGATAGTTGTAAAATTCACATGATTTGTAATTTTAGACAAAGTGTAATTAGTTTTACCTTATCCATGATGTAAGGGGTATTTCTCTAATAGGTTATCCATTAGATAAAAATTATATGGATTTTAGCTTCCATGTACCTCATGGTATATAAAAAGTGCCTAAGATTTTTATTTTTGTTAATAGAAAGCCTTTCAATTGTTTTATTTTATAGTGCATTAGTAACTAGTTATCCTTTGGAAGTTACTTTATACCTACTTCAAAGATGAGATAGTATGACTATAGGAATGGTGTATTCCTTCATAGTCAATTATTTTTAGGTTGTGTTCACTAATTATGACTATGATTAGAATATCATAAAACCTACAGATCAAACACACCCAACCTAGTAATTCTAGAGAAAGATAAGGTATACTTGGAAGTTTTACACATTATTTACATATATATTCATATACAAAATTTATTTTTAGTTGTAATATCATAATACACATTTAGTTACAGTAAAAAAATCCTGTTTGAGTTTCAGTTCAAAAACCCTATTTTCATATTCAATTTTTAAAAAAATATAGTAAAAGGGTAGTTTAAAGGGCATATTTGGTATAAATAATAAATATCAAATATATTTTGAAAAAAAACACCTACAACAAGGTTAAAAATACTTCATCTAGAAAGGATACATTACTGATGTGCTCCTTATGAATGGCCTCCATTGCTTTGTAATGAATGAAGAAGCTACACCTTTAAATCTTATCAAATGTTAAAATACAAAAACTATTTTGACAAAGTTATAAGCATCATGGGTCAATCAGTATCTACTAAATTGAAGTTTTATTTTCAAGACATCATGGAACCCAATAAATTTTGGACTACTTTGAAGGACCTTTTTGGAAATTATAGTAAGTTGATGGCATGACAACTTTAAAATGAGCTCACTTATCTTAGTATAAAAAACTATCCATGCATTGAGGAGTTCATCACTCAAGTTAGATACTTGAGGCTTCTACTCATTGAGATTTGTAAAACTAAGATTGATGAAAAACTCATTATGACTATTTTGTCTAAATTGAGTGTCTTTTCTTAGTTTTTATGTTAAACTAATACACACATCAAGACTTTATGGAATATACATATGTGGAACTAGATTTTGACAAGTTTTGTGAGAAACTTTAGAGAGAACATGAAAAATTGATTTTATTGAGAAAATTTGAATTGAGGTACTAAGCAATAGGCATTAGTGGTCAATAATACTAATACAACATTACAACCCAACTATGGAAAGGGCAAGAGCCTTTCCAAGAAAAAAGGAATAAAATGCCAAGCCTAAGGGCAATCCATTGCCTCAGTAAAATACTTCCCCAAGTCAAAACAAAGGAAAATATAAATTAAATGCCAACATTGACCAAACTTGTTGTAATTAGTGTGAAAAAAAAAGCCATGTTAAACATAAATGTTTCAAGAAAATGGAATACTTAGAAGTAGAGATGAAAAAATGTAACTTCATCCTCCCAAAATAAGAGCATTTTTTTGAAATAATAATAACACATGTGTTTGAAAGTATTATATATTTATAATCCTATTACCATATGGTGCATGATAATTCATTGTTTGAAAATCTTAACCAATGTTGCATAACTAGATTTTTTGTGGGTAACTCTAGTCGTCTAGTTGTTGAGGGAAAAGGGATAGTTGATATAGAGAATAGTATATTCAACAAAGTTATCCATGTCCCATAATCATATGTGAAACTCCTCTCCATATATCAAATCATACATTTAGGTGAATTAAAAACCATTGAGCTTACACCTATCGATGTTGTCATAAAAAATATCAAAGACCAGTTTGCTATTTTAGTTTGATCATCAAGCCCTATTGTAAAATTTTTACAACTTTTTATTCACTAAAATTCCACAATTCATTATTTTACATGCTAATTACTTGATTAAACTTTGACATGAGATTTTTGTTCATATCAACTATAACTCATTATAGGACCTCAGTAATCATCACATGGTTATTGGTTTGCCACGAGTTTATTAATAGATGGTACTTGTCTAGCTTGTGTATTTTAAAACCAACACAAGAATCCATTTACAAAAGGAAAATACTTAGGGGAAAGTAACCAATTATAGTTGATTCATAGTGATATTATATATTTTCCCAATGTTTTTTTTAGAAACATAAATATGTGCTTAAATTCATTGATGATTTCTATCATAAAACTTGTGTCTTATTTCAAAGAAATAAAATCAAAGTCTTTGAGCACTTCAAAATTTTCAAGGTCCTTGTTGAAAACCTATAATACATTAAAATTAAGCATCTCACAATAGATAATTGAGGATAATTCATAGACAATCATATGATTAATTTCTATGAATAAGTAGGCATTCAAATTTAGCATAATGTATCCTACACCCCTCAATAATATGGTGTAGTTGAATGCAAAAAACACACACTAAAGGAAATGGCAAATTACATGGTACATTATAAAAACTTGCCTCTATAATATTATGTTAATAAAATTTAGTGTGTAGCCTATATCAAAAATCACACTCCCCAATCTGCATTATAAAATATGATTCCCAAATAAAAATGGTCTGGTGTCAAACCAAATGTTTTTGATTTTTGAGTTTTTGGATGTAAGGCATGGGCACATATACCAGATGAAAAACACAAATCAATGAAAATAAATAGTCATCCTTAAATCTTCATTGGATATTGTGAATATGTGAAGGAATATATATTTTTTATCTAGGTACCACTAAGGTTATTTACCAATGTGATGTGTTATTTGATGAATAATACTAAGCCTTCATGCCAACATCTCCTACTCCTAATCCTCCATCACCTTATATCAATTTAGACATAAATTATAAGGTATATTATGAATAAAAACATTATTTAGATGACTCTACTTATAAGAGTTACTATAGTTCAAATTATAATCCACATAGGGGGAAACCAACACCTCCACTAGTGCTAAAAAACATTCATAATGCACCTGCACAACCAACACTGTCTCCACCAAAAGGGTATGAAAATTTCACCACGAGGCTAGTTCATTGCCTGGGAATCCAAGAGATCCAAACATGAGCTTATTACATCTGTATGGTGTTTCAATTTTGACATAATTGGTAGTGACACATGATACACATAATTATCTTTAATATTTTAATCATCTTGAATGGCATGTAATTATGTCAAAAGAACTTTCATATAAGAAGAAAAAAATCTTTAGACTTGGTTCTACTTATGAAAGGAATGAAAATAGTGAGGTGTAAGTAGGTTACTACACTAAGTATGCAACATATGGGTCCATTGACAGATAAAAAACCTAAATTATAACAAAAGGTTTAACATAAGTTGAAGGTGCTGATTACCATGAAACTTTTTTTTTAGTTCACAATATGAATTCTATTAAGATAGTACTCTCCTTAGATAACAAAAGGGATGATAATTCTATTAGATATATGCCAAAATTAAATTCTTAGATGGAGACTTAAAGGAATAAATATACATGTTCTATGCTCTTAGGTTTATAATCAATGATAACTCTAACCTTGTGTGCAGATAGAAAAATTAATTTTATAGTTTGAAACAAGATTCTCAAGGTTGATATGAAAAGATTGGAATATTATTAATCAAATCTATATTTACATGGAGTCTCTCACATTCTAAACCAATAAAGTAGATATGAAACTCCTAATTTTAGTCCTTTATATCAATGATGTAATCATCATAGGGAGTTCAACCAAAATCTCAAATATTGAAATATTTTGAGATGAATGACTTAGAATTTTTATATTTTCCCTTGGTCTTAAAATTTCATATTTTTAGAATGTAATATTTTTTAATCAATCCAATTATGTTCAATACATACTCAACCACTTCAACATGAAAGAATACCAATCTAAATTGACTTGTTATCAATATGGATTCAATATCTTCAACAAGTGTTCGCATCCTTTAGTTGATGGTACACTCTATATAAAAGTGGTGGGAATTCTTATTTATTTGACTTATACTTGTCTTGATATTTCATTTGTTGTGAACTTGGTATCACGTTACCATCATGACCCCCATGAAATCCATTAGAAATCTATAAAACACATTTTAAGGTAACTTTTTGCTACTAATAACTATGTGATCAAGTACAATTTGGGAGGAAAATCATCAATTTTTTGTTACACTTGATGGGAACACAAAAGTTGTTGGCTACACATATAATGATTGGATTGGTAAGAAAAAAACCAATATTTATCTATCTACTATAGAATTTGAGTATAGTATAGCTATCACTATCAACCATGAGTCATTTTGGATTCAATGCTTTATTTTTGAATTTGGATTTCCACAGACCCAACCCACTCCACTTTGGTGTGATAATCATGTTGTTATCCACATTTTTTGTAACCCAATGGAGTACCAATGCACAAAAAGCATTGAGATTCACATGAATTATATTTAATCATTGATATATGATAAGGTAATTAATACTACTATTGTTAAAGAAATGATCAGGTTGCATACATCTTCACAAAACCCTTGTTTGAGGCCTAATTTTTTCAACTCATGCACCTTTTGTGAGTGAAGGAAGGTGTTATTAATGGGGGATAGTTTAATGATTTATTTATATTTCCCTTTATAGAATTACATATTAAATGGGGATGTTAGTGTATTTAATTACTCATACACTATTGTATGGTTTTAATATTCAATTTTAGTATTCATTGTAATGTATTTCATGGATGATCATTAATTGGTGTAAAATTATCCATAAACTGTTAATAAATAAGAGTATCAAACAAGTTATTTAATTGATTGACCTTCTCTATTAATAGTAACTTATAATTTTAACAATACAAGTTCTAAAGGTTAACTACTATCCAAACCCTATCCATATCCTCTTTATTATCTATATAAGAGCATATAGAGGTAATGATTGAGGTAATTCATTTTGGAAGAGAGTTATTGTTCTTCTATAAATTTAGGACAAAGACTTTTAATCTAAATAGGTACTCATGCTACTTGTGGTAAATATTTATATATTTTTTATTTAAATATTTCAGTGATTTATAAAAGTTAATGTATTGTGCATGTATTATTATGGTAGCTAACACGATTATAGACCCCGCACAAACAATTAAAGAGATTCTAATAAAAAATAGGTGAATCATCTGCTCAAAAAATAACTTCATCATTGATCATGTCTTCCTTTGGGAACTCTATGTAAAGTTTCTTAGTTTGATGAGAGATGGTATAAATGACATGAATCTATGTGGGTGTGGGACCTTCTCAAGGACCTTCATGTGCTTGAGAATGTGGTTATATATCAATAGATTTGGATTCCTCTATGTCTTGCAATTATTTCATGAGAATTTTATAATAATATGGTTTATGTCCTTGTAATTTCCATTAGGGGAATTTTGAAAGGCATGACGTTAAGCTAATTTATGAAGTTTAATTATGATTTTATATTAGAACCATAATTATACTTAGTTAATTTTTAAGGATAAATATAGGGGGTAAGGTAGTATTAGGGTTTGATGTGATATATTGAGACTCTAGTGGTGGAACATGCTCATCATAGGAAGAAAATTGGAAGAAGTAATAGTGGTATCCTTAAGAATAATTTCATTGGGGGAAGGCCTCTTAGGTTTGGTAACAATATATTTGTGAGTGGGATCATGATTATATTTAACATTGTATGCATTCACATATTGAGAACTAGTGTAATAATTTTCATAATCAAAATCAATATCACAAAATTATTTGTTGGATTGTTGTGTATTGAGATTAGATGTTTGAGGAGGTTTTTGATAATTTTGGTTTTAAGGTTTAGATTGGTTCTTAGAATATTATAGATATTAATTAACATTATTTGGTAATAATTTTGTGATTAAATTTTCCCCCAACATGAGATTCACAAAAAAAATCTAGGGTGCATGACATGTATCATAAAAGTGGCCAATATTAGTTTGGAGCCAACAAAATTAGTTGTGATCATGTCATGATGGTGGGGAATAATTTTGAATGTAATGTGTTGATGGTGATAATAACTTATTTATTTCTTGAAAAATCAAGGAAAGGTAGGCGGTAAATTTATTTTTTTGATTGGAGGCTCTCATTTTAGGCAAGGGAGGTTTATTTTAAAATGAATTGGCATTGATTGCATTATTCAAGGTTTGAAAAGACTCATTTATAGTGGTTTAAGATGGTTAAAATTAAGTAATGATTAAATCTTTTATTTTTTATTGATCTAAGGCCTCTTATAACTTCTAATGAGAGAATATCCTATCTTTATATTGAACATGGGCCTTAAGAGTGGTAATAAAGAATTTGAAGAGATTTTCATCAGTTATGTTATGGTATGATTTATACATTAAATCTTTCCATCCTCTAGTTGTGAAATAAAATTTCTAGGAAGTTTTTTGTACCATTCTAAAGCATCCCCAACAAAAATTTTTGCTTGAAGTTTTGTAATATAATAAGTGTTAGTTTTAATCAATTCTTAATAGAGGTTTCCAAAAAAATTAAAATGTAATGCATGATCATTAGTCATGTCATATGTGATGGTTGGAGAAATGATTCTAACATTTATAAACATAATTATTGAAGCTAAGGGTTAATTTTGAATATTTTTAACCATATTATTTTGAAGTGGAGGTTGAGGAATAATATATCCATTGGCATCTATAGGAGGTTGAGGAACATGATTTTGATTTGGTTGATTCATGACAACTTGAGGAACTTGATAAGAAAATTGTATGATATAATTTTATATTTGAGGGATTTGACTACTAATATAAACTTATATAAGTGTCATCTATTGAACCATTTTCAAAAGGAATTGTGAATTATCAAGATGAGGATTGGAATTATTGGTAGGATTTTGATTATTATTAGGGGTATGATTCCCAATGTTTATGTTGGGAGAAAGATTCCCAACTTGGTGTTGGTTGCCCCAATTGATTTAATAGGGGGATGAAATTTTATAAGACTCATGTTGTTAATTTGGGTATAAATAATTTTATCATAAATATTATTAACAGTCTAATTAGGATCTCCTTGATCTTAATTTTGGCTAGTATTAATCATGTTACATTTGATAGATCTAGGTTGAGATATAAAGAAGTTACACAATGAGCAATTACCATCAATGGAAGATAAGGCAAGAAAGATAGAGAAACCCATGCATAATCTAAATGGATTGATATTTGATAAAAATATCCCAAGAGTAGACATCATGATGAAAATATGAAACAACAAGATACAAAAAAGAAGTCAATACAAGAATCAGTAAAGCGGCATTAGCTTGACCAATACTTTCAAAATATAGGGATGGAAAATTAGATTGTATTAGGTTGGCTAATACAATAGTATTTGAGTTGAGAAAACAAAATAATTATATTAAAATAGTTGATACAATTTGTGAAAGCATATAATTGTATCATGTTGGCCGATAAATTAGAGAAAAACTAGAAAATTATATCAAGTTTGTTGATATAGTTTAGAAACAAAAAAATTATATTGGGTTCGCTGATACATTTGGGTAAAAAAGATTCACTAAAATGTATGATGATGTGAATATTACACTAATAATAAAAAAGGAAAAAAATGAAGGTGATCTAAATAGAGGTGGGATAATATTTACATCAAGTTCACTAGAATGTATGTAGGGGCTAGGATGACTTGTAACAATCCTCTTTCTCTAAAAGCCTAAAATAAAAATGAGGTCATAAAAATAGAACATTTCATACTTAGAAGAGTGGATAAGGATATAGAATAATTTTACACCTTTGAAAGGATAATACACACTCAAATTTCAAATGAAATGGTTTCAAATTTGAAGTCTATTACATGGGGTATAGCTCTCACTAGGGCTCAATATAGATAAATGGTTGAAAATATGAATGTAAAGGGGTGTATCAAGGATGTAATAAGGATAAAACATGCAAAGAACTAAAAAAAATGGTAACCTAGATTTAATATATCTATAGGTACTAAAATAATAATAAAATTAGTCGTGCAATGGTTAACCATTGGGTAGTCTATATAACTTAAGGTGATAAATGGAAAGTGTAAATAACCCTATAGCTATACTATATTATTTATTATAAAAACAATCATAATAAAGGATAAAAAAACATATATACAATATAAATAAGCAAATAAATATCTAATATAGTAAGTAAATTAAGGAAAGAGTGTAAATATAGAGATACTTACCTTTGGGTGGACCTATCAACACCTCAATCTATTTTTTTGGATCAAGTGGAACTTTGAAAGATATTTTGTAGGTTGAAGACCTCAAATGATAATAATAATAATAATAATAATAATAATAATAATAATAATAATAATAATAATAATAATAATAATAATACATGTATGTCCTTAATTTTGGACTTCAAATATTGGAACACCTCTTCACTATAACTCCTCATATTTATCCTCAAATATCATAAGCAAGACTAGACCTTCAAAAATAAGACTCTAACCTCTAACTCCCCCTTTTACTACTTAGGAGAAGAAATTTGAGTGAAAGTAGAGAAGATGATTGTTTTACCTTCCTTAGAAGTTTACCTGATGTGTGATGTGATTTGGGATAAGCTGTCTCACTTCACATGTTGGTTTTAAGTACATGCTTGATGAAATCTAAACTTTGTCATGATGTTTGTAATGAAGATCAATAATATTTCTTTCTCCCCCACCCTTATTTTTGCTCTTTGAACTTGATCACCTTAGTTCAGCTTGTCATTATAAATATCCATTCTAAATCAATCCTTAATTTAAGTTCTTGATCATAATTCACTATTCTTTGCATAATTACTGCATACTTTGCATAGATCTATTATTTGGCCATGGTGGCTCCCAACCACCAACTAATATAAATATTATGAAATAGTCACTTATTTTACCTCTATTCTACCAAAAAATAATAAGATTATCAAAACTTGCAACTCATGCACTAAATTCTAAAATGAGAAATGTTTTTAAACACTCTGGACACCTGTGGTACATATTTAGGCACCTATAGGAGGAGCTTTGCATATAGTTTAGGAATGAAATATGAACCATATATGTGTGTGTGTGTGGATATAATACCCAAAAATGACCTTAAATTCTAAGTTAATGATATCGACCAATATGATATAGTTAAAAGGATGTTAGTTGACATATACTTGTATTGACTAGGGTTATATAATATAAAGGACATAAGGTAGACTCATCATCCAAGATAAGATAGTACATGGAGATACAAGTATGAAACATATTGTATTGGCCTTGTTGATATAGTAGGAATATAAGGTAGCTAGCAAGACTAAGTAGAAAGTAGATGGAAAGGTAAGATAGAAAGAGACTAAGAGGAGTTCAGACTGATAATAATGAAGGTATGAATGAATAACATGTAAACATCTCTTGTAAATACCATGATCCAATCTCTCCCCATTCCCAACATTTCATTTAAGTCATGCACTTAGGGAGACTAATGCTCTGACAAGCCCCTATAAGATAAATTGTTAGTAAAGTGATAAAGTGAAAATATCATGTGTATACAAAGTGAAATTCCAAGTTATACTAGACCACATCTGAACATGTTCTCATATATATATCTTTAATCAATAATATAATTTATATTATTGAAACCCACACCATGTTCTTGGTGTAGGTACTTCCTATAATGATATAAATGAATGGATGGACATTTGGTGCACATTATTCAATTCATAATGATCTAACATATCCTTCTTAGACTATAATATTTTGGAAAAAATGAATATATTTCATTATTTTTCCACTATAGTACACTTGAAAGTAATACTACCACATCAAAGCATGTTCTTATATGTATAAATTCAATCAATAATATAATTGAGGTTATTTCAGCACACACCATGAGCTTGGTGTAAACACAATAATTCCCAGATGGATAGAAATAAATAGAAATAAATTTAGTACGTTAATTTATTAATAATGATTTGGAATCTCACACATAGACTATAATTAATGGGAAAAACATGAAGATATTTCATGCTCATTCCACTTGAGTGCACTTGAAAGTTATACTAGACCACATCCAAACATGTTCTTAGATTTATATCTTAAATTAGTAAAATAAGTGAGATTCCTACATCACAAACCATGATATTGATGCAAACATAATACTTCCTAGATTGATATAAATGACTAGATAGACATTTGGTATGTGTTAATCAATTTAAAATTCTTCAACATTTCTTACATGGCTAGACTAATTAGGATAGACATGCAAGCATTTCAATCTTGTTCCACTTGAGTACATTATCAAGTTATACTAAAACGCATCTACACATGTTCTCATATGTATAAATTTAAACAATAATATAATTGAGATTCTTGTAACACATACTAATAAAAATGACTAGATAGACATCCAACATGCGTTAATAAATTGATAATGATCTAATGTGTCATGCATAGAATAGACTAATTAGACAAACCTAAAGATATTTAAAATGAATTCCACTTGAGTACACTTGTAAATTATTACTTAAACATACACCAATTCCCATATCTAGGTACACTAGGACTAGTAAGAGCATTATAAATATTAAAAAATCTTGTTATATCATAATTATTTTTATAGTTTATTATATGTATGTTCTTAAGTCATGGACCTATCAGAATCATATTTTAAATAATTTTTTTATCATATTTAATTTCTTATTAACTATATATGAACCACTATCAGTAATTTAGACATGTTATGTGATCTCTTTCCCCCCATAATTTTATGTATATATTATATCATGCACATATTATGCAATTTTTTATTATTTATACAAAGAAAATGAAAACACACACACACTATACGAGGCACTTGAAAAAATATGAGAATGTTATATATATATATATATATATATATATATATATATATATATATATATATATATATATATATATAACATTCTTATATTTTTTCAAGTGCCTCATATAGTTGTCTCATAAATGTGTTGATTCTTGCAACACTCACCTAGCTAACTGATGCAATATACTTGCAAGGTAATTTAGGATTATTTATGTAAATTACTCCCATTTATCCACTAAATAAGTTCAACCATGTTAGAGTAAAATATTTTTAATATCTCCATATGCAGCATATTTGATATTCTTGTGGCACTCACCTTGTTGAGAGGCACATACTATTCATTATTGTAGTGGTGGCATTATTGACTAAGATAATCAATCTCACCACTTGAGAATCAATCCAAAAAAAATATATTATAATATTTTTGATATATTGTTTTGCATATGAGGTTATTATAGTTACATTATTGGTATACCCATGAATATATTAATGGAAGTGACTAAAAATTGCAATGCACTTATTGCGTAGTCATAATTTAGATTCTTTTTGACACTCATGTTGGTCTATGTAGAGATTCATGAATATTATGGATGCATTAATATATCATCCAAAAAAATAAATTTTGAATCTCTTTTATTTAAATGAGGAATAGAAACAAAAAAAAATTGGGTTGAGATTCAAGAATATTATTGTAAATATTAATTTATTAGTCTATTACTTTTCATTTACCTACACAAGGTGTTATAAGTTATTTTAGAATATACTTCCTTTGATACTAAATGGATAGATTGAAGGTTTAAATGGGGGCATCAGTAATGTGAATATACATTTATCCTTGTCACAAATAGATAAATATTATTATTACATACAATATCTTTCATTGTGTACATTAATATCCTAATAATTAATGGTATATGGAAGAGTCATTCACCAAATTTAGATTTTACTTATTGCAAAGCTGATGTAATTTTGGTATATGAAAAATGTATGTAAGAGTGGCCTTAGTAGGAAGAGTGAATTTCTTATGATAGTATTCTAACCACTTCAATAAACCTTAAAAACCTTTATCAACTAATCATGACTACAACTACTTGATTATCATAACATCCAATTTTTAATTAGCACTCATTTTAACATTGAATGTAAGATTTGTTTTCAAAGTTCCCAACATAATTATATAATTAAATTGGTGGTATGCATTTATTATGGTGTTTTTTTTGTTTTAATGTATAAACATTTTTTTTGGGGTTATATTATGCATTTCATTTTCAATGTATATATGATTTTTAGTCTTGAAAGAAAATATTGTGTGATGTGATGATATTGATTCTAAATAATAATAATATGAGAATAAATATGCCATACAAATTAATCAAATATATCAATTAATACATAAGTCATGGCTCCAAACAAAAATGAAGAATTTCCTTTCAATACTTTGATTTCGTATTATGGCTCATCATTCATATTGAAACTTTATCCTAATCACCCACTACCTTAATTTATGTGTTTGGTTGTGTTTATAGTTACCTATCATAATCATAGTTTTTATTTAGCATATGTCCAAGTTTAACCAACCTTCAAATTTTATTTTAACTTCAAATATTCTTCATCCCTAGTTTCATATTTTTAATATCAAAGTGGCCATCACAATTTACATCTTTCCATTTTTATAATTTTCCATTCCATTTCCCTTTACATAAATTTGTTGTGAAAATAAATAACACCCACTACAATTCACCTTTTTCACATAAATTATGAAGTCTACTGAATGAAAATAAACACATTTTAAATAGAAAGACCTTTTGCTAGCTTCTTTGAGAGGAATTTAATTTTAATGGTTAATATTTATTACAATTTATTTTTTCAAAAATGATGGAAAATTTAACTTTGGATTCAATTCATATATGATGGTTTTCAGAACATGTATACCCAAAATCTTGGTTAAATTATGTAAGGTTGAAAGGAAAATAATGTACAATTAGACTTCAAATCTTTGGGTGAGGCATGGTATGATGTATATATGAATAAGGATTTATTAATCTTCATATTTTAAGGTAAATTTTATTGAATTTATATAATAATAATGATATGGTATGTTGGCATTGGAAGACTTTAAATGTTGAAAACATTCATAACTCCCTTTTTTATGTTTTTAATTAGTGTAGAAGATAATGTTGGATATGTACTTATTTATATCAATATTTATACAAACAAGAGCACTCAAATGACCTTTCTTGATGGATATAAATTGAATGTTAATCAAGTTTTTAAAACAATAATTTCATTTAATTTAATAAATCAAAATGAAATAACTAAAACTCCATTTTTAGGAGGTGAAAAATAAATAAAATGGATCATATGCCTAGTTGAATGATCTTGATGTAGACATTGATGTAACATTGCTCACATAATGCAAACATTAATGCAATGTGAAACATGACAAATAAAACCTCTAAAATTATTAAAAAAATATTTTTTAGGTTTAATGCTAGTTGATGGTTGACACATTTTGTGTCAAACCTGATGTATTTTGTGTTAGCATTATATTATGATGCAAACATGTGCTAGAGATTTAAAAAATCAACATAAAAGGTGTCATAAGTTTATGATAAATATACTATTGAGCTTTAGAATTACATTCTTTATCATAAAACCTACATTGTCATCCTAAACAAAAAACCTCAGCTTAAACATATTAAGAAAACCTTTAGATACCCTAATTATATTTTTAATTCATCCTAACTTTCAATAATAACACCATATTAGTTAATTAACTCCATTTTATCCGATTACATCACCCAATGGATAATTAACTAATTAATCATTATTAATTAGTTAATTATTCCTAACTAATTTCATACACACATAATTAATAAAATAAAATAAATAATTCTTCTCACCCTTATCATCACTCAATTAAATTCTCATAAAAAATAAATCCTATCTACTCACAAATCCATGCAATTAGTTAATTCTTTGATTTATGATTGCACATACAAAAAATAAAGTAAATAAAAAAATAATCAAATCAGTTTTGAAATCGAATCAAAGTATGCAAGCCTTAGATCAAATGAGTTAATATCATCCATCCAAACTCAAAGTTTCTAAATATGGTTAATTTAATTTCAACTATTCATCCTCCCATCCAAAAATTTATAAATTCACCCTTCATCTTTCATTCTCACATCTGACATCTTGGAAAATCTAGAAAATCTCTATCATCTTTGCAATCAAGCAATATGTAGATGATATTTTATGATTATATAACACCTCAATATTGTACACTTGGAAAACTCAGACCTTAGCTATTCCTCTCAGCTCTTTACCTTTCCCACTTCTACAAGTATTGCATCTACTCTATCTTTATTCCCTTGGGATTATATCTCTTGGTTTGACCAGTCTTATGTTAATGAACAAGGTCTTCTATCTTTCCCATAATTCTTAAAATATCCAGGTCTTTTATTTTCCATCTCTATGAGTTCTAAACATGTATGTGCTTTACTAATCCTTGGATACTAACATATGGGATAAACAATAGCATCGATGTTACTATCTTATCTTGATGTAAGTATTCAATACCCTAAAGACATCCAATTTTCAAATAAAACATATCTTAATGGTTAGCATAAGTGATTTAACATGAGTTATTACTCCAAATGGATTGATACAAATTCAAGATCAATCATCATTCATTCTTCACCTATAGAACCTAAAAACACGTAAAATTTGGATAAAATAGCATTTAAAGAGAATTCAATTTAACAAATCTTCTCTATTTATTCATATTTCCATACTAGTCATAGGGGTTGCACGTCTATAGGTTTTAAGTACTAAAGGATAAGCCCAAGAGCTTGATTTACTAAGTTATAAGTTAGGTCACTATTGTATTTAATTTTCACATATTATATGATTCACACATAATCCAACACAGAGGGAAGAAATACATGAGTCTGAGGCCCTCTTCTAAAGTATTGGATATGTAGGCACTACCCACTAATAATGGGGTCTTTGGGGTAACTCAACATCATGTGCCCACAAACCCATTTTCCCCAATATCATTATGAAGATAGAGAACTAGGGTTTTACCATTTCACAAGGAATTATTATCTATGACCGAGATTTGAATGCACTAGAGCAAAGGAAAAGCAAAACCTAGAAGCATTTAGGTGTTTGCATCATGTTTTAGTAGATATTCCTTACATAACACTAACATATAACCTAGATAATATCATCAACATAACTGTCCCAAGTTGATGTTATTGTCTAGAGATCCAAAAGCATCAAAACCATAATCTGATGATTATTACAAAATATCCTTCCCACTTGATTTCCACCTATTCTAGATCTAGAATTTTATTAACATCAAAATAAGTTAAGTACTTCACTTCTTTGTCATTTATATATCTAGCATAGTTGCACTTTTCATAATTAGACTATTTTGGCATAATAAATTTAGTAGATATTTATATCTTATTTTAGCACTCAATTGGTTTGCTATAGAGATAGTTTATCACCCTTTTACCTTAATCTATCTCTATCCACTTTAACCTTATATAACCCCAATCTATATTTTTAGGGTTAAACATTTGTTGAACCTAATTTGTGTGAATGCAATTTTTTTATTCCTAGGCTTTTCAAATAGTTAGGGTTTTAGATTATTGTACTTTTTAATTTCTTAATGTTACTATTTTATGTGCAACCTAGGCGTAGCCCTAGATTGGGAGGTGTGCCTATTGAACATATTGAGCTTCCCATCTAACCATCTAAGATGTCTCAAACCAATGAGGGATCCCATACCTAGGATCATGATGATACCCATGTTGACAAAAAAAATGTTGATAGGGTTATCATAGAAGAAGATTTTGATAATGAGAACCATGATACAAATGAAAATGAGAAAATAGATAATGATAAATGCATGAAATTGCATTATTTCATGAGTGCATTTGATAAAACATTGAAAATCTTGATGAGATCTTAAAAACTATACTCGAAGTAAAAAATTCCAAAACTATAGTGGAAACATCCCTCCCCTTGAACACATTACAGCTAAATACATCTAGTGGGGGAATAGATTATGTGTTTGAGCCTTTTTTCCCTGAAACTACTATTGATACATCTATTATGGAATTACCAATTTTTTCAACACAAATATTGGTTTCAATGCCTATTAATACTCAAAATAAGTTTTCATCCCCTTTGGTGACTACTCAACTTGCTAATCAAAATC
Source organism: Torreya grandis (assembly GCA_037957365.1). NCBI lineage: Eukaryota > Viridiplantae > Streptophyta > Pinopsida > Cupressales > Taxaceae > Torreya > Torreya grandis. The sequence continues at coordinate 1,829,911 of JARHVA010001816.1, forward strand.
CCACTGGTCCTATAGTTCAATCATTCCTTTAAGTTATAAAACCTTGGAAAATAAGATTACAAACATTGAACAAAAATATTTAAAATACCCTCATGTTATAGATTTGCAATATGTGTTGCATAACCCTATTTCACTTGAAATCTCTTTGCACACTTTTCCAATTGGATTTGTTTCACCTAATTTCACATTTTATGATGGAAAGAGTGATATTGAACAACATCTTCAAATATTTCATGTGGCATGGCATGACTATGCTTCTAATGATATAATTTTGACCAAAATATTTTCAACAAGCCTCAAGGACTATGCTTTGAGATGGTTTTATGATTTGTTTCTCCAACATGTAAAAGCATTCAAATGTCTTACCAATTAGTTCTTATCACACTTTTCTATTAACATTTATAAAAAGGTTTTCTATGCTCAAATTTCCAAAATCAATCAAGGAACCAATGAACCTATTAATGAATATTTCTTGAGATATAAGACAATGATAGCCAAAATGACCAATATTATGGTAGATAAAGAGTTGCAAGATATATTCAAGTGAAGTTTTCTTGATTATTTACATGAGTCAATTATTTTCAAGAAGTTAAAATATTTATATGACTTATTCCATGTTGTATAATACTGTGAAATGAAGATTATGTCATTGAATAAACTCAAGTATGTATAAAACGCACTAGCTGAATCTAAATCTAGTACTAAGTTTACAATCAAACCAAGTTATAAGGTAAAAACTCATGATCCTAAAAATGAAACAACCATCATGGTTAACATAGTTTCAAAACATCCTAATTGGATCATCTTATATAAGGCACCAAGGAGATAATTTAAATGTTTATGTGAGTCCCCAACTTCATTACTCATGTGGTTACTAGAGTGTCAACTTATATCTCTCCCTCATCCTATCGTGGTTGATACGATTCAACCTATACCCAAAGGATATGATGTAAATTATTATTTTGATTATCATCAAGGACCATGAAATTCTATGTAAATTTGTTTACCTTGAATCACAAGATCCAATATCTTATTGATGACCAAAAGTTCAAATTTGAGGATCTCCTAAAGGAATTAAGTTCACAACTTGGTGATCACCATAAATATAAAATATTTAACAAAATTTTGAAAGACCATTCTAAGAAGGAACTAAAATTCCAAATGGAATATAATGCACATCCTCCTCCATCACATTATGGGCACCCACTATGTGGGATCATTGGTACTTGCACATGACATATACCCCTTATATTTAAGAAGCCTTCTATTTCCTTTGATGAAATTTAAATCAAGAATGATGACTCTAATTTTAATTCTCTATTCATTAGAGCATACGTTGATAAAAACCCCATACACAATGTTATGCTTGATAATGGTGCAAGTGAAAATGTTTGTACCATGACATTACTTACATACTTGGGTTATACTCATCATATTTTACACCCCTCTACTAGATCAATTTGAGCATTCAATGGGACCTCCTAGAAGGTTCTTGAAAATATTGACCTATCTTTACAGGTCAGTCTCACACATGTGGTTACTACCTTCTTAGTTATCCCTTCTACAAGAATCTTTAATATGTTATTGGGAATACCTTGGATACACACTATTTAAGTAGTACCTTCTATAGTGCATAGATGTGTTAAATACATTCATGCCAATCAAGTAATTATAGTTTTTAGAATTACATATGAACATCCTCTTGAAAAAAATAAACTTATACCTAGACAACTAACTATCAAGTCTACTAAGGATAATTCACTGAAAAAGGGTAAGCAATAGGTAATCTCATTTACTAGGCATCTAATACTTGAGAGACCATTACACCAGAGACATACATTGGATTCCATGAAATCCCAATATTCTACTACACACCATGTTCAAGTATCTAGAGCACCTCAAAATTTACATACTAATACTATACCTAAGAAACAAACAAACACTCAATGATGTGGTTTAATAACCCCCACTCCTATTACTCTTACTATTATTTCATGACCATAGAGTCTTATTCTAAATACACAACACCATTGATACCATAGTGATAGATATTACACCTATAAATGCTCCTCAATAGTGTAAAAAAGGTATTACACCAGATTCATAGTGGGGAAATGGCTATGACCATATATTATATGGCATCATAGGATGATCCATCCTCTTCAAAAAATCTAAAAATACTACAATAAATTTAAAAACATTCAAAAATCCAAAAATACTTTCGCTACCTACATGTTATATTAGATCCTAGGCATTAATGTGTTAGTTCTATGTTGATCGATGGCATACTCAGTTACTCCTACATATACACATGTGTCATACTTATACTTTAACATAATACAAACATAAAAAACACATGATACATTCCTATTTTTAATGTTGGGTCTTCCTTATACTCATGTCATATGGACATTAGAAGAATCTACTTATTTGATCTTGATACACACATGTTATATGATTCGATGATCACTCTACATTATCATGTTTGAATTTACATATGTATAAACACATTCCTTTATCCATGATTATATATTATGTAGGGTACTTGATATGTTATAAACTTGACACATTTTCCTAACACATTGGATCCATAGGATACTTTGACATGTTTATGCTAGTTGATTATGCTTTACTTTATGTACTTCTTTAAGTGTATTTCCTTGATATTATATTCCTTGTTCAAGAATTTGAATATGCTCCTATTCTTGTAAAAAATGTGCCAATGTATGCTTTAATTAACATTTGCATATGCCACTTTTTATTGTATCAACATTTGAATATGTCATCCTTGAATTTTTATGGACATTTTACTAAGTCATGTCTCTTTGAGTGTGTGGCATCTGAACATGACCCTTATTTATGGTCTCCTTGGACCATTACCTTTTGAATTACTTTTGAGTTCTCTTATGTATGTACTTGTTTTCTTGTTGATCTTGTATTGTTATTATCTAGACATTGGCATGATATTTATCATGCATCTTAGGACTACATATGATCAAATTGGTTATATAAACTTCAATGACACATTTACCTAGACATATTCCCTTCTATATGCTACATGGTTATGTTCACAAATTATATAGTTGTCTTATCCTTTTAAGGTGAGGTAACTACCCATTCATATCTTTCCATCACCTCAAAAGGATGGAATATTAGTGGGGGTGTGTAATAGAGTCATATTCTCCACACTTGGAATAAATTTTACATTTAGTGGGGACATGCTTTGGAAGCATGTTCTCCACACTCATTTAATATTTGCTACTTATATCAATTTTTAGATTCAGTGAAAGCATGTCATATGGGTATGGTTTCCACACATTCATAGTTTTCAAATTTAATAGGGGCATGATTTTGAATCATGTTATCCACATTTATTTAATATATGGTACTTATATCAGTTCCCAAATTTAATGGGGCATGCTTTTAGAAGAATGTTCTCCACACCTATTCAGTATTCAATATCTCCATTTTATAGTGGGGGCATGTTTTAAAAACATGTACTCCATATTAGTATTGATATAATTTTTTATATTTATCCATATATAAAATGGGAATGCTTTGGAATCATGTTCTCCACACACAATTATTCAAATTGGCCAATTCACATAGTTATATGATTCAAATTCACAATGTGACCAAATTTTATATAGTGGTACTATTGTTATACATAGTTTTAGCATGAGACATATATAAGGTACATATGCTATGAAACATGTGCCTAATATTTTAAAATCCAAATAATTTTTAGATTTTGAAACTCTTTTATGGATTGTTACCATATCACAAATTTTTTTGTACTGATACCCCACATAATTTTACAAAATCTTATTGAGTAAATCTATGAAAGTAGTTGGTTAAATTTTTAGTATGGTTGAGGTGATTAAGTCACTCAATCTTACCAAGTTTTTAGGTTGGAATTGATCATCCAACTTCACTAGGTTATAAGTATCATTGGGTTGCATCATTGAGCTAATCTCAACTGCCAAGTAGTAACTCACTTTTGCTCCCAAGTTAGGGGCATGTGCCTTTTAATATATATATATATATATATATATATATATATATATATATATATATATATATATATATATATATATATATATATATATATATATATATATATATATATATATATATCCTTGAATATGTGCAATTTAAATATTTATCATAATCTCAATTTAATAGCCTTAAAATGATACATTAACACACATGTGTACTCCTAAACTTTGATTTTTCAATCTCAATATATTTTTAAAGTACTTTCAACCTAGATTATATGTAATAATTTTATACTATAACATGTTATTGGTTGTAGGTTAGTATTCAAAAAATCACTCAAGTTAGGCACATGAAAAGACAAGTGTGCACACACACCTAGGTACACATTCATTTCATTTCAAATAATAATTTATTACTAGATTAAATGGGGGAAAATGTAAATAATATTTTATGATTATATAACACTTCAATATTTTACACTTGAAAAACTCATACCTTGGCTATTCCTCTTAGTTAATTAACTTTCCCGCTTATACAAGTCTCACATCTACTCTATGTTTGTGTGTTTTGGCCTATATCTCTTAGTCCAACTAGTCTTATGTTGATAACCTTATTCTTATGTCTTGTCCATAATGTTTAAAATATATTTATCTTCCATCTCTGCAAGTTCTAAACCTATAATTGCTTTCCTATGCCCTAGACACTAACATATGGGATAGATAGTAACATCAATGTTATTTTCCTATCCTGAAACAAGTGTCTAGTGCCCTAAAGTCATCCAATTTACAAATGAAACACATGATAATAGTTTTCCTAAGTGCTTTAATGCAATTTATTATTCTAAAGGAATTGATATAAATACAAGATCAACCCTCATTTATTCCTCACCTACAAAACTTACGAACACCTAGCATTCAAGTAAAAGAACATTTCAAGAGCATTCAATTGAATAATACTTCCTTATGTATTCCTATTTACATATTAGTTATAGAGACTACACATATATAGGTCTAAATTACTAAAGAAGTAGCCCAAGAACTTGATTTTCCAAGTTACAAGTTCGGTCACTATTGTACTTGATTTGCACATATATATGATTCACACAAAAGCCAACATATAGGAGAGAACTACATGAGTCTGAGGCCTTTTTCTAAAGTATTGGTTGTGTAGGTAGCACACACTAATAGTGGGATATTTAGGGTAGCTCAACACCATGTTTTCACTAACCCATTTCCCCCAAGGTCACTATTAAGATGGAGAACTAGGGTTGTACCATTTCACAAGGATAGAATTTCTATGACCTAGATATGAATGCTCTAGAACAAAGGAAAAGCAAAACCCAAAATCATCTAGGTTGTCACATCCTATTTTAGTAGATATCTTGTATAGGACACTAGTATCAAACCTAGATATTAACATCGATATAACCATCCCAAGCTGATGTTACTATCTAGAAAACTAGAAACATCAAAACCAAAATCTAATGGTTTTTATAGAATTTCCTTCTCACCTATTTTCTACCTGTTCTAGTTCCAAAATTACATTAACATCATAACAAGTTAATTACTTCACTTATTTGTCATTTTTATATCTAGCATAGTTTTACTTTCCATATTTAGACTATCTCAACATAATAAATTTAGTGTATGATTATATCTAATTTTAGCATCTAATTGGCCTACTATAGTTCTAATTATCACCCTTAAACTATTTCATTTCTATATACCCCATTAATAAATCTATATAACCCCAATATAGATCATTTTAGGGTTAAACATAATCATTCTTCATAGGTAAATTATGTTAGAATATTGCATAGTCCTTTGAGAAACTAAAATCCACCAAATCATGAGAAAATACATTAAAATAGGGAGATATTCCTTTGTTAAGTAAAAGTATTGTTTCTCTCTTTCTTTTCTCAATATGAGGTTGCATTTGTTTTATAATTAGGAATTAGTTGTTGTTTCTTCTAATATTTAAATAACAAGTATACATTATCTGACACATCGATGGGAGCTCTTTCATATAATTATATTTTTAGTTTTACAAGAGGTTTGTTGATTTTTATTACTATTAGGAAGGATTTGAATCATTTTTAGATCAATTTTGTTAACATTATGACCCTCTATTCATCATTTTTTATTTTTCATGTCAATTTTTTTTTCATAACATCATTTATGTTATGTATTATCAATTATACACTCCAAAGTGGCATTTTTACACTTCGCAGTGGATTTTTTACTTTGTGTGTGTGTGTTTTCAAGTTTTGACATTTTTTCAACATCTTGTAATGTTTATTCACTCAAGAGTGGCATTTTTGCACTCCATAGTGGTGTTTTTGTAAAGTGGCATTTTTGTTTCTGATAGTGGTGTTTATGCTTACTCTATGGTATTTATGAACTTTGAAATGGCATTTTTATTTCTCAGTGGCATTTTAGACACCAGAGTGGCATTTTTTTACTAGTGGCATTTTTATTTTTAATACTGTCATTTTTGCATCAAGTTATGGCATTTTTTATTTTTGAATCATGTTTTTAAAGTTTGCTCATTTCAAATCTCTGATTTTTTAATGTATAATATTATGTTTTATGTTTTGTATCATACTATTCCTTTTTTCTAATAAATATCATATGAAGAAGACATAAACATATAAAAATATTAACACTTATCTATACAACTACATTGAAATAAGACTTATAAATAAAGAAATTATTAATCAATTAATCCTTTGTTTTCTATTTTTATTACTTGTTTGTTTGTGGTCTAACTTGCATATGTTCTTTTCTTGCACCATAAAGTGTTTTGAGAATATAAAATAGTGTATATCACTTTTGTATCCTTATTTTAGGTTGTGTATGATCTTTCCTCATGTTGTAAGGTGATCTCAGAAATTAAAAAAACATTTTAAACTTTATATTTGTATTTTTTAAGGTTGGGTGACTTGGATTTCATCACCAAGCACTAATTAATGTCTATGTTCTAGCAGACTATAAATATTCTTTAAATGAGCTATTATTATTGACTAAACAAAAAAAATAGTTTTACCTAATTTTCATGAAGTTATGTGGTTAACCATCAATATAAAAGCCTTATAAAACACCCTTGTATCACATATTTGGGCCTCACATACCACAAAGCATATAAAGGATTCCTATAAAGATCATGTGTAGACCTAGCTTAAGATGCATCTAATTGCAATCATGTAGTGGTTCTAGGAAAATAACATTCCCTAAGATTACCCACTTATACCTTCAAAGTATAATTGTGGTCCACTATATGGTTGCACACCTACTTTACTAGCACATAGTGTTATTTTGTGTGTTATTATTTTACCCCTTGTGTAAGACAAGTCTAAAATAAAATCCAAAACTAATAAAATGGCACATAAAACAAGATACCAATGTAGAAAAAACCAAGATACTAATAACCGTTTTAATCCAAATCCTTTCATGACTAGTAGACCTTTCAACTAATATTGAATTCATAATGATGATAATGATAGGTTTGCAAATTATAAAACTGTGACACTAATAATTTTTTTAAAATATAATAAGGTAGAGCTCAAGTAGATCAATTCCTATTAGAAAATAAAGATGACATACTTATCAAACTTATAGAAATATGATCCAAAATTCTAGTGGATTTTAATCTTGACAACCTATGAAAAATTATAAGTTGAAATGATCAACTCCACCCAAACCAAGAACATGTTACTTCCTATGATCTTATTGACTAAAATAAAGAAAATATATAATCCAATAGTCAAAACCCCAATCCAAATGTTTCTCATGTCAACACTAGCAAGGGAAAACTAGTTCTAGCATTGGGGATGGAGGTGGTAGTGGATAAAATGGTTGAGGAATTTAAGATGAGATATCCAAAGACCATGTCGCATAGGAAACATGTCCCAAATAATCCATGTGATATTTTGATCTTACTCTTAGTGTGATATAAATAATATTTTATATACCTTGATATTTCCAAAACATGTCTCATTATTTCCTCTATGTCCTTATTAAGGTCAAAAGTGGGAACCGGGATGGGCATGATGATGTGGTTACAAAAATGGTTTAGGATGTCTAGGGTTGAATGGAGTGGGCCTACCCCCAATTTTAAGGCACTTATAGAGAACATATTTACACATGATTCCAGAAACTAAATTTCATCATGGTAATTTCCCAAGATGTCAAAAAAATGATTTTCACCTTTGGATGTTTTCCTTTTTTTTTTTTTTTTTTTTAATTAAAAAAAATACCCTTAAAGTATATAAGTTATTGAGATGCATAATATTCATGGATTAATAAATCTCTTATCCATCTTACATGGCCAACTTGTACGCTCTATATATTCCTTTGTGAACTTTTTTGATTGCTAAGTTGGATTCTATTGAATTTAAACATCTTAACAAGGTTTTATCATAACCCCTATGATAGAAGGTGCTACCAAGGAGGGTGAAGTGGGAGTCATGTTAGATGAAGGATGTTACTTGCTTACATGAAATATAAATCTATATTATGTGGTCATGGAGGTAAGTGTAAATGTCATGATACCAAGGGGAATTGGGATCAACCATCTCATACACCATATCATATTCTGGGGCATCATATGATAAGCTAATTAACTATTTAACCAAAAAATAAAATTTATGGTTATTTTTTTGCATCTTAAAGAGAGAAAAAATGATACCCATGGCATCCATATATTTATTACTTACATGAGGGATTATTAAAATTTTATGTTCACAGAGTATTATTTTAATTTGTCAACTATTCTCTTACAAGGGATGCATTTTTCATCTTTGGCTTAGTACTCATTATTGACTTGTTTGATGATGATTTTAGAGTCACCATATATTGATAAGTTTTGAAATTTCCATTGTATTTATAGTTTGAGGCTTGAGATGAGTTTTTCATACTCATTGATGTTGTATGTGTAGAGAAACCAAATTCTAAATGATTTTGGGATGAGATCCAATTGGTCATATCAGCATATGACCAAGAAAATATGTATGGAAATTATGTTATGAGGGTGACAAAATTTTCCTATTCCATAGGAGTAAGAGTAGGTCTAAGTTTATTGATCTTAAGATTATTTTATTTTCCAATGTTGACACCAATAGTTTCCTCGATAAGTAATTTTGAGTTGTCATGTAACTATACTGGCATAGATGGAAGGTTAAATTCTTTGTCTAGTAGTGTTTCAAAAATGTTTTCACTAATATTTATTCTATTGATTTTTATTTTTTTGATCTAATAGTGCCTTAAAGAGGTTTCACTAGGGGATCAATTTTTTTTCTTTTGATTGTTATATTTATTTTGACTAAGGAACTCTTCATACTCCCCAAAATATAATGATGTGTCTAAGTTGATTTTAAAACCCTTTTTTTATCCCCTAGTGGGATTTCATATCAAAGTCCCATGAATTCTTTGATAATTTTCTTATCAAGATTTTGAAACCAATAATGTTAATTATCCAAAAATTGTTCATTCCCATAATGCAATTTTTTGTCACATTGAACATACAATCAATCTTTTGATGATGATTAAATTCAAATCCCTAGATTGTGTTTTCAAAACTAGGCATGACAAAATCACTATCCAAATGCCTCCTCTTCCTACCCCTAGAGGATAAAATAATCTTATCAAATAACTTAATAAAAATCTTGCCCAAATATCCATCTTGGATCTTTTGAAAACATCCACTATTCACAAGGACATCTTGTACAAAATATTCCAAGAGTCAAGAGTCCCTAAAAAAATTGTCTCCTAATTCCAAGGACTAGTTGTACACCAATATTCAAGTTATCAACTCATCTTGTAGTAACATGACATGCCTCCCATTATCCCATCACATAATCTCCCCTTGTATATCAAAGAATTTATAACCAAACATAAAGTGAAAAGAGTGCTTATAAACAATGAATCGGGCTTGAATATGTTCACTTTGACATTAATCAAACATCTTGGTTTTTGTAGAGAAACATTGGATCCAAATGCCATCACCATAAAAGTGTATGATAATGTTGAAAGAAAATCAATGGGCACTATATATCTTCCTATCATGGTTGGGCATGTCACATAACAAATCTTACTCCACGTCATTGATATTTATCTCCATTAAAATATCATTCTCGATTAGCCATGGATTCATGCTATGTAAGTTATCCCATCCACCTTCCATCAATACATCAAATTTCCATATTTAGGCATGGAAATGACTATCCTTGGTGATCCTAAACCTTTTCAATATTTAAAAATGTTGGATGGGTGCTATCATAACACTAATTATTATTCCATCACCTAAAATGACTCTAAAATTTATGGATCCATAGTACAATATTGATAAATCCTTCATCAGACATACATATATATGACCTCCCATCTGCATCTGAAACCCTGTCTTCTAAATTTTGTTTCAATATCCTTGACATACAGTGTGTAGAATAAAAAATCCTATGTTATTTTCATGTGGGTAAACTCCCCATTTATAAATTAATCCATGGTAGTCCCAACATGAAAAAGAACACAATATTAATCTCTTATTAGTTTAGCACAAATAATTTTGTCAAATCTCTTTTAGGTGATAAAATTAAAAGATCTAATAAATCCTAGTTATATGATGATGACCTAACATATTATTTTAAAATTAATGATTATCCAATAGAAAAAGTATGTGTCAAATCATGAACTACATAAGAAAATGACTAGGCCTTCATGAACAGGGGATACAAGAACCTATGCATGTTCATGCAAATAAAAGTTCATATAACATCAGATAAAAAGCCCCTAGTGATCAATATATGGTTGTTAGTGACATTTACAAATATCTAAGGAAGATTATTACAACATTGAAATAAATTCCTCTCATATCCTATATGAATATCTTTCCACCACCAATATTTTTAATGACATCATTATCTTCACCATTAACCTTGACCTCCAATACCATGAACTTATCAATTGGTATTGACAAGATCATATACCAACTGATTTATTTTAAAATGATGAATCTATCATAGAATTCATGAGAATTTGATGGCATCCTACCATGGGATATCCAAAAGGGTTTTTATATAAAACCTGTACATGTCAATATTTTTGGGACTAGGAAGAGTTCCTTAGTCAAAATAAATCTAAAAATAAAAATAAATAAAAAATATATAAAATTTAAGTCCCTTAGTGAAAACCTCTTTAAGGCACTATCAGATGAGAAAATAAAATTAAAGAGAATAAATATGAGTCTATTGGTGAAAACCTTTCTAAGGTACTAATAGATGAGAAACTCAACTTCCCCCTACATCGACACAGATACATGATAAATCAAAATTGCTTATTAAGGAAACTATTGTGTTAACATTAGAACAAAAAATACTTCAAAAATCATTAAAATTAGAGCTACTCTTACTCTTGTGAAACATGAAACTTTTATTTCCATCATAACAAAAAAAATAGATGTCTTTGCTTGGTCATATGTTAATATGCCCATATTGGATCTCATCCCCAAATCATTCAAAATTGGGTTTCTTTTCACTAAAAACATAATTGAGAATGAATCATTCATATTTGGCTTCAAACTAATAATAAAATAGAACATTCAACACTTATCAGTCCATAATGAATCATAAATCATCATCAAATAAGTCAATGATGAGTACTAATACAAAGATGACAAAGTCATCTCTTAAAAAAGAAAGGTTGACAAATTAAAGTAATAATTTATGCACATAAAATTTAAACAAGTCCCTCATATAAGAAATAAAATTTTAGATGTAACAGATACCATTGGTTCTCTCCTTGAGATGAAAAAGGATACCCTATAATGTCATTTTTTAATTGAATAACTAATTATCTATGCATATGATGTCATAAAATCTAAAATGGTGTGTGAGTTTTTTGGTCTCAATTCCCCTTTGTATCATGACATTTATGCTTACCTCCATGATCACATACTCCCTCTCAATCACTCACATAATTAAATAAAAAACATTAATCCAACATTCTGCATGCCTCACCCTCCTTCGCAACACCCTCTATCATAGGGGTTATGATGGTACCCTATTAAGATGTTTTAATTCATAAAAATCCAACTTAGTTATTAAGGAAGTTTATGATTGAATTTGTGGAGTATAAGTTATCCATGAAATATGGACCAGAGCTTGATTAATACAATGGATATTATTGATCTCAAGTGATTATATTATTGAAGGATATAATTCTTCTACAAAAATAAAATAAAAAAATAAAAGAAAAATAATAAAAAAGGAAAAAGGAAAAAAAATTGTTCAAAGGTGAAAAACATTTTTATGGTGCCTTAGGCAAGTAACATGATGAAAATGAGTTTCTGGAATTATGTAAATCTATTGTCTTCAAGTTCCCTACACTTTGGGGCAAGCTTAATCCATTCAGGCAGAGACATCCTAAACTATTCCTATAATCGTACCATCATTCCCATCCTTATTCCCACTTTTGATCTTGATATGGACATGGAAGAAGTTTTGAGACATATTTTAGAAATATCTTGGTATATCAAATCTTATTTTGAGCACACTACAACACAACATCAAAATGTCACATGGATTATTGGGCACATGGTTCTTATGTGATGTGGTCTTTCAATATCCCATCCTAAATGATTCAACCATTCCATCCACTACCACATCCATTGTTGATGCTAGAACTTATTTTTTCTTTATTTTTAGCCTTATCATTAGTCAAAAATTCAAAAAATTCATAAAAAATAGAAATCTAAAAAATCCAGAAAACCATTTGTGTTGTCCTTAGTCCTATTTAAATCCTCTTTCAACTTTAAACAACTCATTGAAGCTTTAGTATGATATATCATTCCCAATCCAAACCGCTTGTATAGTTCTAACCCTAAAATGTTTGGTCTACGATGATCTTATTGCTAACCTTAGATTTTGTATTAAAGGGGTATATAGAAATAAAATGTCACAAGGGTGATAATTAGATCTATAAAAATCTAATTAAATGTTAAAGTTGGATATAAATATACACTAAATTTATTATGCTAAGATAGTCTAAATATAAAAAGTATAACTATGCTAGATATATAAATGACAAATAAGTGATATACTTAGCTTGTTATGATGTTAATGTAGTTCTGGATCAAACTATATGAAAATTAAGATGGAAGGAGATTCTAGAACAATCATCAGATTCTAGATATGATACGTCTATCCATATGATACTAGTGTCATGTATAAAATACATATTGGAACAATATTCAAACACCTAGATGCTTCAAATCTTTCTTCACCTTCACTTTGGTGCATTCAGATCTGAGTCATGGACTATCACTTCTTGTGAAATGGTAAAACCCTAGTTCTCCATCTTTAGAACTTGGTGAAAATGGGTTAGTGGACACATGATGTCGAGCTGACCCCAAATACCACATTGTCATAGGGTGTTACCTACATAGATAATACTCAAGAAGAGGGCCTTAGACTCATTTAATCACCCCTACATGTTAGCTTGTGCATGAATCATATATGTGTAAAGAAAGTAAAATAATGACCTAACCTATAACTTAGAAAATCAATACCTTGGGATGCTCCTTTAGTAATTCAAAATTGTATATATGTAATCCCTATTATTGGTATGGAAATAATAATAAATAGGCAAGCTTTGTTAAATTAAATGTTTGATAGAGTGCTTTTGATAAGTTGCCTTGGTCTCTTTGATATTTTTCTAGGTGAGTAATGAATGAGGGTTGATCTTATATTTATATCAATCTTTTTGGAGTAATAACTCAAATTAAATCACTTAAGCCAACCATTGGGATATGTTTTATTTATAAATTGGATGACTTTAGGGAACTTCACACTTGTATCAGGATAAGACAATAGCATTGACTCTACTGTCTATTCTAGATGTTAGTGTCCAAAGAGTAGGAAAGAACATAAATGTTCATAACTTATAGAGATGGAAGATAAATAAATTTTAAGCAAATTGGGCAAGATATAAGGTTAGGGTCATCAACATAATACTGGTATAACTAAGAAATATAAGTCAAAGGGCATAAAGATAAAGTAGATGCGAGACTTATGGAAGTGGGAAAGGTAAATAACCAAGAAGAAAATCCATGTTTTAAGTTTACTAAATGTACAATACCGATGTGTTATATATTCATAAAATAACATCTATATTCCCCCAACTTTAATCTATTATTAAAATTTCTAGTTTAAAGGAATGGAATGCATACCTAGGTGCATATGCACACCTTGTCTTTACATGTGCCAACTTAAATGATTTTTTAGTTACTTACCTAAAAATAAGAGAATTTTATGGTATAAAATTAATGCATATAATCTAGGTTTAAATTACTTGAAATTGAAATGCGAAGGTTTAGGAGTACACCTATGTGTCAATGTAATTGCCTTGCCTAATGGCAAGTTGTTTTGAAAAAGATGTATCATTGTAAGGCTATGAAACTAAGATTAAAGAATATATATATATATATATATATATATATATATATATAGAGAGAGAGAGAGAGAGAGAGAGAGATATTGGAAAGCACATGCCCCCAACTTTGGAGCAAAAGTGAGTTACCACTTGAAAATTGAGATTAGCTCAACCATGCAACCCAATGATAGTTATAACCTAATGAGGCTGGATGATGGATTCCAACATTGAGTGATTTTATCACCTCAACTTTACCAAAATTAAACCAACTACTATAGTAGATTGGCTCAATAAGAGTTTGTAAAATTTTGTGGGGTATCAGTACAATTTTTTTTATGATATGGTAAAAATTCATAAAAGAGTTTTAGAATTTGAAACTGATTTATATTATTCACATGTTTCATATCATCTACACCTTAGATATGTCTCATGTTAAAACTATGTATAATAACAATACCAATGCATAGAATTCTACCACAACTGTGAATCTGAATCATATAATTATGTGCATTATCTAATTAAAAATAACTCTGTAAATGTGGAAGACATGATTACAAATCATTACCCCACTATATATGTATAAATATAAAAAATTATATAATTATGAATGCGGAGAACATGTTTTCAAAACATGCCCCCATTGTAATCTAGAGATGTCAAATACTGAATAGGTGTGGAGAACATGTTTCCCAAGCATGCCCTCACTAAATCTAAGAACTATGAATGTGTGTAATCCATGACCATATGAAATTCCCCCACTAAACATTAAAACTAATATAAGTACCTTGTACTAAAATAGTGTGGAGAACATGCTTCCAAAGCATGCCTCCACTGAATCTAAAAAATGTGATTGTGTGGAATTCATGCCCATATGACATGCCCCCACTGAATTTGAAACTATGAAAAGTGTGGATAACATGACTATATGACATGACACCATTAATATTCCCCACTTGAGGTGAGGGAAATATATGAACTGTTAGTTACCTCACCTTAAAATATAAGATAACTGTATAATCTATAAATGTAACCATGTAGGATATAAAAGGAACATGTCTAGGTAGATATAAAATTGAAGCACATAAAATAAATATGATAAAATTTATGCCTAAAATTCATGATAAATATAATGACAATGTTTAGATAGTAATAGTACAATCTCAACAAGTAAATCAAGCACACACACAAGATCACTCAAAAACAAGTCAAGAGGTAATGGTCCAAGGAGACCACAAATAAGGGGCATGTTCAAATGTTACACAATCGAAGGGACATGACTTGATCAAATGTACATAAAAGGTAAGGATGACATATTCAACTATCCATACAACAAATAATTACATATGTAAATGCTGATGAAATTATACATAGGCATAGGGGCCACAAGTAAAGGATCATATTCAAATGTTCAAACAATAAATACAATAACAAGTCAAGACACTCAAATAAATACATAAATTAAAGTATAATCAAATAGCATAAACATGTCATAATATCCCATGGATCTAATGTGTTATAAAAAATGTCAAGTGTATAACATATCAAGTACCTTGTGTAATATATAATCATGGATAAAGGCATGTGTAAGTACATATGTAAGCTCAAACATATAATGTAGAGTGATCATAGAATCATATAACCTATGTGTATCATGATCAAATAATTTAATGAAACCAATGTCTATATGAAATGAGTAGAGATAAAGCCCAACATCTAAAACAAGCATGTATCATGTATTATGCTTGTATCACACTTAAGTATAAGTGTGACACATATATGTTTGTAGGAGTAACTAAGTATGCCATCCATAAACATGTAAATAACACATGGATGACAAGGTACCAATATAACATGAATGTGCTAAAAGTGTTTTTTGTATTTTTGGATGTTTCTAATTTTTTTGGTATTTTTTAATAGGAAAGATCATCCTATGATGCCATCTAATGGATGGTCATAGATACTCCCCCTGTGAACCTTAAAAATTTAATTTAAATTTTTTATATTATTTGCATCATGATTGGATAGGTTGAAAAATTACATAGCATGTTCTTCATCATGTTTTACATGTATGGTATAAAAATTAATGATATCATTTGAAATATGTATTAATTTTCCTTCATAAGGAAAAGATATACATTACTGATTGGGATCAATATTTAATTCCATTTGGTATAGTGAAAGAGTTCCTAGTGTAAATGCATATGTATATGTGGTAAGAATAACCCAAACTCATGTTTAAATTACTTTAGTAACACAAACAATTGGTATTAGTATGTTTCCCAAGGAGTCTTTCCAACTAACATTGTTTTATAAGTCTTGTAGATCAAAACCAAGCAAACACTAAATGATTTATATGGCAAGTGGTTTTTGTTTATGTAGGATAAATATGTTTATATAAATAATAAGCACCACCCATGTATAACTAGTCATTAAATCTTGTTGATATGGATGTTTTTTGGGTTGTTGTGAAACTAATTCCTTTAGAGGATCATCAAATGTAATCTTTTGGTTGCCAATAAGATCTTCGATCTTGTGCTTCAAAGTAAAATAATGGTTAGTAGAAAGCATGGGTCCCTAATGATAGTGAAAATAGACATTTACATCATACCCTTTGGCTAAAGGTCAATTTATATCAACATTGATAGGATGATGGAGAGATATAAACTCACACTCTATTGACTGTGGGAGTAATGAAGTCAGGGACTTAGGTAAACATATAAATTATCTTTTTGGTACATTAGATAACATAGTCTGATTAGGTTCTTGTACTAGTGTGTCAATTTTGGTCTCATATTTAGAGTTCTATGGTTTGGTATTATTTATGTGTTGGACTATTTCATAGTGTTTGAAGGGATTAGGATATAATGGATATGTGTAAAGGATTCCTTAATGATAACATTTTAAGCATGCATGCAACATGGAGGGAACTAAATATATTTTATGTATCCAAGACCATCCCAATATAATGTTATAGTTAAAATCATTTATCCTAACTTGGCATAACATGGGAAATGTATGATGACCCATGGTAATATTTAATATAATTTGACCAACCAAAGGGGTTTATGAATTATCAAATCTTTTTATTTGCATAACTATTTTTTGAATAAGATTTGGGTTAACACCCATGGTGGTTATGAATTATAGAATAATTTTTTTTAGGTTTTATCCATTATCAATGATCACTCTTTTTATACATTTACTTTATATTTTCACTTGTATGAACAAAGGCAAATTTTTGTCAACAAAATCTTTGGATGGTAAATCTATTGGATTAAAAGTGACAAATTTGTTATAGTTCTTCAGGTCTTTTGTGATGTCCAAAAAATAAGTAGTCTCAATATCATTTGGAACTTTTGTTTCATGTAATTCCTCGTATAGGATATCCTTATAGACATTAAATCACTTTAGGAACTCAAAGATTGAAATTTTTTCATGTGTATTTATTAATTTGTCAATAATGTCATAGCCATTATATTCTGATTATATGGCATTGAAAAGGTAATTTTTAAGAGAGATCCAGTATTGCTTGTTATTTAAAACCCTCTTATTGTAAACATTAGAATAGGGAAGAGCCTATAGGAATGCAAGTTTTGAATCTTTTATAGATCAGAATGAGTTGATTATGAATGAGATATAACAAGTAATAACCACTATAAGGTATTTTACCATGAAATTATTAAAAAATATATCCATGGAAAACATGATTTCAAAATTTATAACAATTTAGAGATCATTAGATAGAAAAGTCAAAAAACCCTAAGTGAACTAGGGTTTGACGGTCAAAGATTGGATTCACCAAATGTTTAACCCTAAAATGGTTGGTCTAAGGTGATCTTATCTTTAACTTTAGATTTTTTATTAAATGGGTATATATAAATTAAATGGCACAAGGGTGATAATTAAATATATAGTAGGACAATGAAATGTTAAACTCAAATATTTGCATACACTGAATTTACTATGTTGAGATAGTCTAAATATGGAAAGTAAAACTATACTAGATATATAAATGAAAAAGAAGTGATATAGTTAGCTTGTTTTGATGTTAATGCATTTTTATATCTAAAAAAGGTATGAATCAAGTAGAAGGATATTTTATAATAGTTTTCAGATTCTAGCTCTGATACTTCTAGTTCTCTAGATAATAATGTCAACTTGGGATAGTTATTTTAACACTACTATCTAATTTTGACGCTAGTGTCATGTACATTATATATTCTATAATAGGATGTGACCACCTAGATGCTTCTAGGTTTTTCTTCACCTTCACTTTGGTGTATTTATTATGGGTCATGGACCATACCTCCTTGTTAAATGGAAAAACCCTAATTCTCCATCTTCATAGTGACCTTGGGGGAAAATGGGTTAGTGGTCACATAGTGTCAATTTGACCCTAAGGACTCTATTATCATAGGAAACTAATTACATATCTAATACTCTAAAATAGGGCCTCAGAATCATGTAGTTATCCCCTACGTGTTAGTTTATGTGAATCATACTATACATTTAAAGTAATTACAATAGTGACCTAGCTTGTAACTTAGAAAATTAAGCTCCTAGGCTACTCCTTTAGTATTTCAGACTTGTTGATATGTAATCACTATGACTGGTATGGAAATAGGAATAAATAGGTAAGCTTTGTTTGATTAAATTCTTGATAAAGTGTTTTTCATAAGTTACCTTGGTCTCTTTGATCTTTTGTTAGGTGGGGAATGAATGAGGGTTGACCTTGTAGTTATATCAATCCTTTTTGAGTAATAACTTGTATTAAATCACTTAGGACAACCATTGGGATACATTTCATTTGTAGATTTTATGACTTTAGGGCACTAGACACTTGCGTCAAGAAAGAAAAGTAGTGTCAATGTTATTGTCTATATTGGATGTTAGTGTCTAAGGAGAAGGAAAGTAGAGAAAGGTTCAAAATTTACAAATATGTAATATAAGTACATTTTAAACATTCTAGGTAAGATATAAATTCTGGGTAATCAATATAAGATTGGTCAGATTAAGAGATATAAGCCAAGGGGCATAAAGATAGAGTAGGTGTGAGACTTGCAAAAGTGGGAAGGTAAAAAATTGAGAGGAGTAACCAAGGTTTGAGTTTACCAAGTTTATAATATTGAGGTGTTATATAATCATAAAATATCATCTACATATACATCATTTCTTAGATAAAATCAAAGTTATAATTATCATTGATAATCAAATATTAGGTTTTTAACTTGATAAGGAACAAAACATAATCTACTTAGTTTTTTAGTTTGTGTTCATTCCTATTAATTGTTTGTGTTTTTTTGTTTTGCATCTATGTTGGTCCTATTTCATATTAAAATAATTTCATCATGGTTATCTATATCATGGTGCATCTTTTCATATGCAATAGTAACTATCATGTTTTTCAAATATTTAAAATTTAGTGCAAGATTAGCAACATTCATCATCAACACTCATAAACATTCATTATCGCTGACTAACTACCCTAATTCTTCCATTTCAATCCATATTCTAATTTTGAGATCCCATCTGTGTGTTTCATCATTATATGCCCTCTTTATGGGGCATCTCCATACCAACCCTACCACTAGGGACACTGTCACACACCCTTTTATTTTCTACATTATTTGAAAATCCACTACTTCTTTTAGTCACAACACACTTTTAAAGAGAGGAAAATGTAGATAAATTAATTCCACCACCTAATTATATTGTCAATGCATCCTAACTAAGTTGTATGAACACCACCATGTTAATTAATTAACTCCATTTAATCCCACTACATCACCCCATGTATAATTATCTAATTAATCATTATTAATTAGTTAATTAGTTCTTAACTAGTTCCATGTATGCATAATTAATAAAAACAAAAAATAAATAAATAATTATCCTCATCCATGTCATCACTCAATCAATTCCTCATCAAGAATAAATCTCACTCACTCATTAATCCATGCAATCAGTTATTCTTGTGCATCTTAAAACTCAAGTAAATAAAATAAAATGATTAAATAAAAAATCAAATTTAAAATCAAATCAAAGCATACAAATCTTAAATCAAGTTAATCTCATCCACCCAAACTTAAAGTTTTGAAATCTAATCAAGTTAATCTAAACCGTTCATCCTCCCATCCAAAAATTTATAAATTCACCCTTTATCCTTCATTCTCACATATAATATCTTGGAAAAATCTAGAAAATATTTTTCTTATTTTCTATCAAACAATTATTCTTCATAGGTACATGTTGTTAGAATCTTACATAGTCTTTTGAGAAACTACAATCCATCAAGTCACGAGGAAATATATTCAACAAGGGATATCTTCACTTGGTAATTATAGGTATTTTTTCTCTCTTTATTTTCTCAATCTAAGGTTATGTTTAATTTATAATTAGGATATGGTTTGATCTTGTTTCTTTTAGTCTATAAATTTTACATACACAAAATCAAACAAGAACAACACCCAAATGTTACATTTTTATTACATAGGTTACTTAGACCCTCGACTTTGATGGAATAGAGTTCTTACAAGGATCTGGGGTATTACATATCCTTTATGATCCCTTTTTAAATATCACCCTCTTGCATTTCAAATAAACATTGATTCTACCAATAACATGGCTAAATATGAGGCTCTAATTATTGGAATGCAAGTAACCACTAATCTAAACATATCTAACTTATATTTTTTAGGTGATGAAAATCTAATGGTGATTATCAATTTAAAAATAAAAATCTAAAACAATATCCTCATATTTATTCCAACCCTACCAAATAATTTAAATATTTCACTATCAAGGCAATCCCATTAGAAAAAAATGATATCACCAAGTCCCTTGATTATCAACCTCACTCTTTCATCTGCATTAAACACTATATGCTAATTTAATTTTTTGTTCATATGAAAAAATATCCTTTTACATCAATTCCTAAGGATGATTTAATTATTTTTAATTTTGGGGTTATCACGAAGAGACAAAGCCCTTGGTACAAGCACATTATCCAATATCTAGAAAACCAAACATACCCTCCCAAGACTGACTATCATGAAAAGACTAGAATTCACAAAGAAGCTTTAAAGTATGTTCTTAAACATAACACATTATATTATCACAACTTTGAATGCATATTTATTTTATATGTTAATCAATAAGAGGTCCCTTCTCTTGAGTAAATAATGGCATTTTTTAGGGTCATTTTAGCGGTCATTCAATAACTTGTAAATGTTTATGCAAATGATATTATTATCTAACACTTAAAAATATACCATCACCTTTGCTAAGAAGTTTAATACTTTCTAAATACATGGAAATATTATTTTTTCTCCTTTAGTTTAGTTTTAGACACTGGAAGCTCCATATTTATTATCTATGTGGGGATTATATATCATTGAAAAGTTACCTTTATTAAAATTTGACCAAAATTGCATCATTATGCTATTAAGTACTTTACCAAGTGGCTTGAACGTATGCCCCATCCTAATGTTACCAAGGTTGTTATATATAGATTCATACTTAATCAAATTATATTTCAATTTGGAATTCCCCACACCAAAATAACTAAAAATGGTGGGAGTTTTAAAAATAAATACATGAAGTAACTTATCTCCAAAATAAATACTAGAAATATAGTTTCTACACCTTATCATCCTCAATGTAGTAGTAAAGTTGAATCAATATAATAATACTCAAAATAATATTATAAAATATAATCCAAGATTATTGCACCAATTGTAATATCTAATTATATCCCTCCATTTTGGGCATATCTCACTAGTATTCATATTATAACTGAGGTATATCCATTCTCTCTAGTCTTTGGCTCTAAATCCATTTTACAACTAAAAGTGGAGCTACTCTAATTATGCATTTTTATTCATGGAATCATTATCAATGAAGATATCTATGAAGCACACCTCACACCTTAGAATTAATTGATGAGAGATGCATGAGTGCTCTCTAACACAAATGACATTTTTTTTTGCATCTCTAACCAACATGATAATAAATTTAAAATAAAATAAAATGATGTCAAATATTTCGTTCTAAAAGTAGATTATACCCATGACAAAGAGGGAAAATATGCCAAAAAGTGGTGGGGTCCTTATATCACAAAATACATCCTAAGTCCAAATATTTATTGATTACAAACTATCAAAGGACATATTTTGAATGAGCCTACCAATACCTAATTGTATTATGTTTGAGGTAAGTTTTTCATAATTATTATTTAATACATTTCCTATACTTAAGAATTTAGAATAGTTTATATTTCATGTTGATATTATTTGCATCTTTAATCTAATTATATCATGTCATAACTTAGCTTACTTTACACATCACTTGACTGTACCTTTGGGATCCTTTTCACATGTTATGCATATGGGATCCTACCTACTTTATTGTGCCTCTAAGTTTTCTCTTACATTTAATACATCTTGGATCCATATAACATATTATGCCTCTCAGAGACTCTCAAATATTACCTAATTTATTTTGCCTCTAATTTATTTCTTACCTTATTTTGTGCCTCTAGACTATTTATTAACTTTTTTTTACACCTCTTGGTTCCTACCTAATTTATTATGGCACTTGATTCTTTCTTAAATTTTTGCCTCCTAATTCTTACCTTCAATTTTTTTCCTCTTAGTTATTTATTACATTTTACACATCTTAGTTTTTACATCCTATTTTTACACCTCTTGGATGTCATCATTTTGAAATTCATTGTAAGGCCCTAGGAAATCAACTAGGCCTTCCTCACAAGTATTGACCTCATATATTACCTATCTATTTTTCTCCCACTCCCAACTATAGTTATGTGTCTCTTTGAAAGATAATATAGTGGTCAAGTGTTATTTTTTCTAAAAACTAAAATTATATTCCTTTTGGCACAAATATTTTAGTTTATCTTCATATCTCTCATCCATATTTTATTTTGATTATGATGAAAGCTAAAAATATGTCTTTCAATGCATCACCTCATTTATAAAAAAATTACGACTAGAGAATCCTGGTCATTTTCATGCTCATTTATCTTTTCCCTTATTTTCACCTCCTTATTGGGTAAACCAAGGTTAGATTCAAGATTTGTATCTTTTTTAAGGTGAAATTATAGGAGTATCTAAGCATCCTAATTTTGTATACAATAAATTTCCTTACAAGACTTGTTATTGTAATTTTTTAGTGTTGATTTATGTATATGCATCAATGATAAAAATTAAACTCTTATTGGATATGTTTTTTTTCTTATTTATTCCTTTATTATTTTATGTGTGGTCTTATGTCTCTCTTTTTATTCTATATTTGTGTGGTCTTGTATCTCTCTTTATATTTTGTTTCTACTTATTTTTGTTCTATTTGTTCTTGGAGACTTCTTCTCCCCTTTTTATTTTTATCTACTATAGTTTCATTTGTTGAGATAATAATGGTAGTCTATTGATCCTACCTTAGGTGGGTATCATTGAACATGTCCTTTCTACTTTTTAGGAATTTTACTCTTGTGTGTGTTCCCTTAATGTTTGGACTTGTGTTTTTCACTTTCCACTTATAACTTAATCATATTTTTTGCACTAATAGGTACCTAATTAAAAATACAAAAGTATATATATACAAATGACCTAGAATAATTTCAATAAGAAGTATCAAATATAATTCCCATGTAATTAAAGTCTAGGCACACTTCATATTGCTAGATTTTTTCTTTCAAATATATATCAAAGAATCATTTTGTAATGAAATAATAACATAATTTAATATCATGCTGATTTAATTGCATCCTAGAGAGGGAATGCAAAGTATTCTTCTATCACTCCTCCATTCTTAATGAATAATAAATGTGTGGGATTTGATTCTAGCATACATGATATATAATAGCTACACTTTGATGGTTTACCAACCCAACAAATTATTACCTTTTTATTTTTTTTTAATTTAGGTCATGATAGAAAAAATATCAAATCAAACATATTAGGTATGTCAAATCATAAAAATTCAGGTATAAACAAGCACAAAAACTAGTGGTGAAGTAATACAAAAAAAATAGTTTTTGAAAATGAACATAGCATATCATCAAAGCTACATGACACACACACTAGTTAAATAAGGTTAGTGCCTATACCACCTTGGGCATGAATATTATAGGCAATAATACCGTTGATACACAATTAACACTCTAAATTAGACACATAGTGAGTTACAAACCTCCACAACTTAGATCCACACTCAAAAATCTAGAATTTGACAAGGTGTGACTATTCCAGTCAATTTTGATTTTATATTTTCCATTGATTTTTTTTGGATTTAGAAATTAGAATGTTTAATATTTTTACCACTATGGAAAATCTAAAAGTATTGTTTTAAATTTTTGAATGCTAGATCTTCCTTGTTCACACTTTTTGTCTTTTTTCATTAATAAACACTAAAATATAGAGAAAGTGAGAGAGTAGAGAGAAGAGGTATGTTGGATATACTTAGGAAAACATATCACTTATCATGAGACAATTAAAATAATAAATGGGAAGTTGAATTATTCCTATTAATTATCCCAACATGTGTCACTTCATCCTATCATGGTCCCAAGAGAATGGGCATAGAAAATGGACACCTCATTCAACTCCTTTAAAACTGTCATTACTTCTTAAACTAGGGAATGACTAGTGTAAAATTGACATGAATTATCCTCATCATCATTTAATCTTATTGACACATTTCCTAGTCTATGAATTCTCCATTTGACACCTCACTTGTTTGGTTCTTTCCTCATGATAACTCTTCTTGGTTGATCATATAGGCCTATTAGGAAATTAGGCATAACTATTTGATAGTAGTCATTAGAATGGAACTAAGACCTTCATGATAACATATATTATATGTTGAAATACCTATTTTATAATCATTAAATCATGTTATTGAATAATCCATGTCTTTCAATCGGTCTAACCCTACTAACCCAACTTTCCTAGGTGGCTACATCACTTTCTCCCAAGCATATTTGCACTATCTTTAGGAATTAGACCTATATAATATATTTTAGAAAAAATTAAGAGGATATTTTAATTTTATAAGGTGTCATAACATTCACATCAACCTCCCTAATACTTTCCATCAACTTATCATGCTCAGAACCTTATTTTCTACCTAAAACCTTACAAAAGTAAAGTTTTTAGTAAATTTGTACAAGTGACTGTACCTATAAACCCAATGGTGAGGGTATAATTGAAGTTAAAAATGTAATATAGGTTTTTTATATGCCAATACAATGATTTTTTAGCCTTTAGTAATCCAAAAATATCCTCTAGATTCTTTTGTGAGGTTTATACAGGGTTTAGGGGTAGTTAGGTTCTAAGCAATGATTCATAAAGGTTGGAGCATAAATTTTAGAACTAATGCCTAGGATTGGAATGTAATGATACCACCCTACACCTTACCTAATGATATTATATTCCCATTTAACCTCTCTATATATATCTAAGCATAAGAAGGAGACCAATTTTGACTTGTTAGGCTAATTTGGAAACTTGAGAAAAGAGTACTTATTTGAGGTGTGAAAGAGTTTGGGTTTTGGTTATAAACATATCTTAGGGGTATGTTCCAAAAAAAATGACCTATTACAATTCCAATCTTTACCCTTCCTCCTCTATATTTCTCCTACAACCCCATTAGCTCCTACTTAAGGTTCTTGGGTCACTAGGCCAATTTGACCCTAGAGGTTTAATTCTTAGAAATTCTTCTAAAATTTATGAGTTAAAACCTCATGAACCTACCTTTGTAAAATTTTAATTTAATATATTAGGTTTATAATCCTAAAAACACTCCCCAAAACATGCAATTATCCTCAATTTTCATGTACAATCCTGTACATGCCTATTTAGGCCTACTAGGCCTAATTAGCCTGTCAAGGCTCTTCCTACCTCCAAGGACCAAAAAATTTCAATGTAAAACGTAAAAAAACTTTAGGATTTAATTAAATGGACCTATTTTACAATTTTTCACCTCATGCATGGCCCAACACATCTATAGCTTAGCTTCTCTAAGACTTTGCCTGTAGGATCTTTTAAGGCCTACCGCGGTTGTAGGTGTGTAACTCCTTTATTGGTTTGTAATTTAAGGTTTAAATGAGTGGTATAAACATGATATAAATGATTCACACACTTTAAAAAACATATAATTAGTTTTCCAACTCATTTATAGCTCATTTACCTTACTTTATTGTGACAAGCTTGTAGATGTCAATTTGTTTTCTTAACTATAGGTGAGAGGTAAGCTCCTCTTTATGATGATTTTTCAAAAATTATCAACATTGTTTTGCTCATAATATGAATTTTTCAACCTTATTAAAATTTATGAACCTTCAAATCACCATAAAATGTATTCTTTTTCTTAGGTTATTATCCTTCTATAGTTAGGCTTGTAGATGGCAATTCTAGTTTTTTTATTGTGAGTGTAAGAGGTGAATTCATTATCAAGTGGTCTTTCCATGCTCTCTAGAGTGGTATTATCATAATAGGTTTCTTAATTTATTCTCCAATCCTCTGTAACTTTTATAATCACCACATAATTTATGTTTCCTTAATTTTTGCCAACATAGTCCTGTGTGTGCTTAATTAGTGTCTTAACTAAGTTTCTCATCCTTGGATGGATTAGCCCCATCAACTCTTGATCATTAAATATTCAATGTTTATTCATGGTCCTTATGAATCCTTAGATATTAAACACCTTTAGTGACCTATTCCATAGTCATAAATACTTTTTTTCTTATCTACCTACATAAGCCTGTAGGTGCTCAAATGAAAGCATATCTCAAGGTTAAGGATGATTTATTGGTGTAAATAAGTGAAGCATATGAGATCTACTTGTTGGTTAGATTTCAATCCCAAGTTTGCATCTTTAAAATTTGGTCAAGTACAGTATTCATAAATTTTCTTTGGAAGGAGTATTTCTCATTGAGCCATAACAAAAATACCAAGCATTATTTCATTCAAAGACTTTGTTTTGGTCTTTTGGCTAGGTGTTATTTCCTTTAGAGGTTTTGTTTTGGGTTTTTTGTTTTTTAATAAGTGATTATTTCTTTCAAAATTTTCATTTGTCTAAGTGTCAAATTCTTTCAGATAATTTGTTTGAGACAAACTTACTAAAGGACACTTGTAACTTCTTTGAAGGGCACTTTTCAAGTAGGATGCCCTAAAAAAAAGTTCAAAGGGTATTTTCCTTTCAAATGGTCCAGTTTAAATTTTTTAAGGGATCATTTAAATTTTTATAAAAGTCACTTTCAACTTTTTTGAAAGATAAGTCTCTGAGCAGTTACCCTACACATTTTTTCGAAAGATATCTTTTAAAAGCTGAAGGGTACTTTACAACTTTTTTGAAGGGTACCTTGTAGTTGAGATGGTCCTCCAAAAAGTTTTTGAAGGGTATTTTTTTGGAAATTTTCCTTTATATATGATCCATTTCACAAGGTTTGAAGGGCCAAACAAAAATTTTGAAAGAATTCTTTCAGATAGATAGCCCAAATGAATTCTTTTGGAAAAAAGTGTTGAGACAAAAAGTCCAAAGGAAAAAAGTGTTGAATTATTACAAAGAAAGTACCTAAAACAATTTACCTAAATGTTATTTTTTTTATGAAGTGTCCTCCATAGTTTTTATAAAGGGTACCCCTCCATAGTGAAGAGGACCAAACAAAAAAGCTGAAGGAAATGTTTGAGAAAATTGTCTAAGAATAGCCATTGCTATTCAACCAAAGATGACGGCCTACAAAAAGTCAATTTTAAACTACAAAGAATAGCCATTACTATTCAAAAGACTTGGTGAGAACATGAGAGCAGACATGGAGGTAACAAAGAGTTGAATCCTGAGCATCTAGTGCAAACAAAGCAAGCGAAATGGATAGGTTGATGGTTTGAGTCATTACTTCCATGAAATCGATAACTACAGGTGTTTGGAGGATAACTAGTAGTTAGAAAGAACATTTTATAACTATTTTCATGAGTTTCATCCTCCTTAATAGTGTTATGTGTCAGCTTCTCTATTTTCAATTTTGAACGCTCATGATTGATCTTTGATAGAAGCAATTTCATGTGCCACTCTTGAAGGTTTTATGCCACTTGACACCATTATCATTACTTTTTTTGGATAATTAAACCTCTTGTAATGAAATTTATCACTCCATCCATCTCTCTCATGCATTTTTAACTAATTCTCACATGTGGAAACATGTCTTTATGCCTCTTCAGCTTCTCTTCTCTCTCTCTTCCCAAAAGTTCTATAAATTGAGCCATTTTTTAATATTGTAAGGACCACATTTTTGGTATGGTGAAGTCCTACTAAAATGACATTTCACTTTGTTTTTTAACATTTAATACAAGACCAATTTTGAGTTTGTGAACTTCTGTCTGAGTAAGTGAGTGATGTATAGTGGAACCAAGTAATAACATCATCTTTACTCCCTTTATCCTTCATGTTTAAACAAAGGTTTTGATGTTAACAGGTCATGTGAAGTGTGTTAAATGCACTAAACTATCTTTCAAGTATGTAATTGTATCTATGGTGTGCAATCTGCCCCTTAGATCAAGTATCTTGTTGATTATCCCAAACATGTTACCTTCACATTGAAACACTATGTTAAGATCTTTCAATACATGGAATTAGTCTTAGAAAGCATTGTTAATTAGTATAAGTATGATAGTCGGTGGGATATATTCTTTGTGGATCACCTCTATAACATGGTTTTTGTTTTATGTAAACTCTTAACTCTTTTCATGAACAAGCATTAGATTAGGTGATAGACAGAGAATAATTCAGGGAGCTAGCCCTTTTCAATCCTAGAGACTCATCTCTCTTACAAGTTCCCACAAAATTGAGGGATGATTCAATGTTGCATCAAATTGAAGGAGATTCATAGAATGTCCTAGGGTGCATAATTTGATGACAACATTTATGGCATGCTCGATGGGATAGTTGGTCCTAGTTGTTTACATGTCAAGTTAAATGTTGGTCTTGACAAGTCCAAGGTTGTAGAAGTGTTCTTAAATCTACATTTGGTGACTCTAAAAGGTGAGAACCTTTGGTTGTAAATCATGTTTTCCATAGTATACTTCATGGTCCTCACTAGATCATCTTCTAGTAGGATTTTCAATCAAGTCCCTCAACCTGAAACTCCTCTTGAAGAACAATACCCTGAACCATTCCTAACCTTTAGAGATCCTAAACAAGAAGGTTTTGAAGAGGAAGAAGAGGAGGTTAAATAAATAATATATCAAGAGGAAGAAGAAATGTCTAGAATACATCCTTTCCCTACCTTCAACACCCAAAATCTAATTAACCTTCCTACGTATGATCTTATTCCTCTTAATGCTACCAAAAGTCTCCCCAATTTCAATGGAGAGGGTCTTGTTACCCCATATGAGCATATTATGGATATTTCAAACTTTTATAATTTCCACAATATCACCCAAGCTAACATAGCCATTAGACTACTTATTATGTCTCTAAAGGGGAAGGCACTTGATTGGTATAGGACATTGGAAGGTGGTTTTATTACTAATTGGGATGGATTTGGAGAGTTTTTTGTAAATAGGTTCAAAAATAATAGTGACCATACTTCACTGATTCACCAGTTGAATGTGATAAAGATAGGTCCTAATGAATCCATGGGAGATTTCAATGAAAGATTTCAAAGAACATGGCATAGGTTGCCACATATTATGAGGCCTCCTCCAAGATTTGTATTTACCACATATCTTAAGGCTATTGGCACTGATGTAGTAGTAATTTTACAATAAATGGGATGATTTACTTTACCTAAGGCATATGAGATAGCCATTGAAGCTGAGAATAGTTTGATACAAGCTAGGAAATTACCTCCAAGAGTCTTCGTGCCTTTGTTGTCTCATAATTCAGTTGAAGCCCCAAGTATATCACAAGTTCCCAATACCAATGTCAAAACTAAAACCACTCCCAAGGAGGTAGATGATGTTATAGATAAGGATGAGATGATTCAGTCTTTGCAAGCCCAACTCAAGCAAGCACAAATGTATGCAAGTGCTCCACCCAATCCTCAATACTATCCTCAATAAGGCTATATATCTCCACCCCAATAAAATAACCAAGTAAGAGGACAAGGTCAACAAGGTTTCGATAGGCAACCCAACACCTATAATCCTAATTCCATTCCATCCATAAAATTTGTTGTTCTAGTCCACACCAATCTAGTTCAAGGAGAGGAAAAATTGGATCATTGGGGGAAATCTCAAAGTCAATTTATATATAATTGTAGAGAAGGTAATCAAGATTTGGTATATAAATAAGGATTTACTCATATTACATCAAAATAAGTGAATCTCATGCAAAGAGATGTTCAAGGAGAAGGTAGCGGCCAAAGTACTAGTTTTATGAAGTTCCAAGTAGAAGATAATTATGTGTTGAATCAAAATACATCAATTATAGCCAACACAAGGGTTAAAAAGAGAGATTTAGGAGATACTCTAGTAGCACAAGTGACTCAAATTAGTTCCTCTCCAAGGTCACAAAATTCAAGTACCAATGTAATATATCTTACTAGTCTGACTACTCCTCAAAGTTAGAATATAAGCAAGGCTACCAAACCTCCAATACAACAAGTTCAAGATTATTCATTGCCTTCAAGAATTCAAGACAAGGTGAATAATTCCTCTCTAAACATAATTTATTTTATGAAGAATACCAAGACAAACATTTCTCTTTGGTAAGTATTGCATATACCTGGCCAAAAGGAAATTCTACAAGAACAACTCTCAAACATTCATGTAGCCCCTCATGTTCCAAGACACAATGGTGTAGCCCTTACCAACACACCTAATTATGTCCTAGAAACATCCACCAAATCTGAAAATCCTCCACCTTTTTACCTCACACTCATTATGGGAGACAAATTGGTTCACAATTACATTGTGGACAGTGGGGCCAGTACCATAGTTATGCCTAAAGTGGTTGCTGATAAATTGGAACTAAAATATGAGCCTCATAGTAAGGGTGTATTTCAGTTTGATGGAACTCCATCCAAGATGGTGGGGTTGGTTAAAGGTTGGAAAGTCTTCCTGCATGATTTTTGAAGTTTCCCCATCCTACAAGACATTGTGGTGGTTGATCTTTCAGCTCATTTGGCTATTTGCTTGTCAAGAGACTTCACGGTTAAGATTGGAGGGTATCTTATAGTTGATAGGTCTTTTCTAGCTTTTAGAACAAGATATGGAGCTAAAGTAACTATAATAACACAACCATTAGTAAGGTTACACATTGAACCATAAGTGGAGACAAGTTCAAATCAGGATTACATGATTAGTGAGCAATAAGAAGGCGCCATTAATGGTGAAACATCCTTTCCCCTTAAAGGTATTTTTGACCTCTTTCTTGATGAGTATGGTACTGAAAATTATGAGCATGACCCCTATGCATTCATAGAATAAACTAAATTAGGATTATATTGTATGCATGAGAAGAACATTCCTAAACCATCACTCACTAATGAGGACCATGAACTTAAAGGGATATGGGAAATGTTTTTTGATGGCTCTAAAAGCAAGGTAGGGGTAGGATTTGGTGTCATGTTGGTTTCTCCTTCAAATAACTAGTAGTATTCTTCATATAGATTCCATTTTAGTTTTACTTACAATGCACCAGGATATGAAGGCTTGGTTCATGGCCTCCAATGGGTAAAGAGAAAGGGAATCAAGAACTTGAAGGTATATGGAGATAGTGAATTGATTATACATCAAGTGAGAAACTAAGCTATAGCCAAGAACCCTTTGCTTAAGTCATAAAATCATAGGGTGTAGGATCTAATTGAGGAATTTGATGCTTTCAATATCTAACCTATACCAAGAGACTCAAATGAACATGCTGATAGGTTAGTTGTGATAGGAGCACACTTTGATATAGTTACTGATGTAAGTAAAGAAAAGGACCAACCTCACATCAAACTCATTTTGAGACCTTATATTATAGATAATGAAGTGTCTTAGGAAGTGTTTGAGAGTGATAAACACATTGTACACATCATTCAAAATGAAGCAAATTTTTCTTCAAAGAATCAAAAGAAGCTTGAAAATCAATATGAATAACAAGTTATCCAGTTAAAGACAAATAAGATACCAAAGGGTCTAGTTAATTTGAAGAATGTGTTTAATGAAGATGGTAAAATAAGGAAGGAAAGGGTAAACATGTCTACAAAATAAGAGAACTATGAAAGGATCTTAATATTTAAAGACAAACTTCTAAAAATTGGTAAGATATGTTCTCTTTCCAAGAGACAAGCCTTCATTGAATTGTGTAAATAATTTCATGATATATTTGCTTGGGAATACAAGGATTTGAAATGGTTTAATCTAGGTCTATCTCATGACACCATTGAGTTATAACTTGGAGATAAACCAGTTAGGCAAAAGCAAAGACCTATCAATCCCAAGATAGAGGAACTAATGAAAAAAGAGCTCACCAAATTGATTGAGTCTAAGATTATTTTTCCTATCAAAAACTCAACTTGGGTGGCTAACCTTGTACCTATTCAAAAGAAGAGTGGAGAGATCATTCTATACATGAAATTTAGAGATATAAATAGATTTTTACTCAAAGATCATTACCCACTACCTTCCATGGAACAGATTTTGCAAGTGGTTTCAGGTTTTCAAAGTTTTTCACTACTTGATGGATATTCAGGTTATAGCCAAATATTGGTGAATGAGGAGGATTGGTTCAGATAGAATTCACCACAAAATGGGGAACATTTTCATATATAAATATTCCTTTTGGTTTGTCTAATGTTGGTGCTACCTTTCAAAGGGAAATAGACATGGCCTTTAAAAGTTTGATCAATAAGTTTTTGCTTGTATACCTTGATGATATAACTATTCTTTCCAAGGATACTAATGACCACATGAAACATCTAAGGAAAGTCTTTGAGAAGTGTAGAGAGTTTAGATTTTCTCTTAATCCAAAAAAAATTATCTTTGTTGTTCATGAAGGCAAATTATTGGGTCATGTTGTGTCAAAAGAAGGCTTGTTTACTGATCCTAAAAGGATTGAAGCCATTCTAGGCTTGCCTTTTCCTCTACACAAGAAAGGATTGAAAAGTTTTTTAGGCAAGATCAACTTTGTAATAAGGTTTATTCCAATATTTTCTACTTTGGTGAAGCCTATTACAACCATGATCAAGAATAATCAAGCTTTTACTTAGACAAAGGAAGGTAAGAATATTTTTGAGATAATAAAAAAAGTAATTACCCAATATCCTACTCTCTTGAACCGAAAATTTACCAAGGATTTCATACTCTCCACTTTTTCTAACCTTGACACAATCTCAGCTATGCTTATGCAAAATAATGATGAGGAAATTGAACAACCCATTGCATTCTTTAGTCAAGGATTGGAAGATTATGAGGTCAAGTACATGTTTGTTGAGAAGCAAGCTATAGTTATTATAAGAGGTTTGAAAAATTTTAGGCCAATGGTTTCAAATAACAAAATACATGTCATGGTATCTCATTCTAGCACCAAAGAGTTCCTCCTAAGTAAAGACCTCAATGAGAAGAGAGTTGGGTGGATCACA
Organism: Torreya grandis; assembly: GCA_037957365.1. Taxonomy (NCBI): domain Eukaryota; kingdom Viridiplantae; phylum Streptophyta; class Pinopsida; order Cupressales; family Taxaceae; genus Torreya; species Torreya grandis. The sequence goes on from JARHVA010001816.1 coordinate 1,863,916, forward strand.
AAGGTAATGGAGTATGATGTTGATATCAAGGTAACAAAATTGGTAAGAGGAAAGGGGATATGTGAACATATAGCTTCAAATCTTCAAGGGCCAAGGGAATACATCTTGGTAAATCAAGCTCATTCCCAAACAACTGGTCACATACCAATTTAAAGTTGGACACAAGACATCATTGGTTTCCTCTAAAATGGTGATTATAATAATGGTTTGAACAAGTCACAAAGAAGGTATTTTATATTGAAAACCATTCCTTATTATCTTGTAGATGGCATTCTCTTTTGGAAGGATGTGAATGGTGTACTACTACGGTGTGTTGACAATGATTAGTTTGGCATCTTGCTGGACAAGTTTCACAATGGTGTAGATGGAGGTCATTTCTCCCTAAAAATGATAGCTATAAAAATAATGAGGGTAGGGTATTATTGGGCTAGCCTTTTCAAGTATTTCTACTCTTGGGTTAAGAGGTGCTCTCAATGTGCCTTCTTTGTAGGCAAAAAGAAACTTACAGCCCTTCTATTGAATCATATCCAAGTAGACCAGCCTTTCATGCAAAGGGGCCTTGATTTCATTGGTGTGATCAACCCTCCAAGCGTTGGACATAAATGGATATTGACTGTTACTGACTACTTCAAAAGGTGGATAGAATCTGTTATATTGAAGGAGGCAAATGAAAATGCAATTTTAGAGTTTTATGAGAGTATCACAACAAGATTTGGGGTCCCTATACTATCATTTATAATAATGCACTTGATTTTATGAGTGCTAAAACTTTTGAGTGGGAAAATAGCAATGGAATTTAATTGAGTATGTCATCCAACTATTACCCTCAAGATAATGGATTGACTGAGTCTACTAATAAGAACCTCATCAAGATCATCAAGAGGACATTAGAGAAAAATCAAAGAGCATGGCACACCAAGTTGAAGATAGCCTTATGGGCTGATAGGATCACTCCTAAGAGATCAATTGGTAACTTTCCCTTTGTGCTTATTTATGAGAGAGAAGCTAGGTTATCCATCTCTCAAGAGCTCCCTACTCTAGGACTTGCACATCAAATGGAACTGCTAGAAAATATTCCAATGGAAGTTAGATTAATAGAACTAATGCAACTATAAGAAGCAAGGGATAATGCACATAAGACCATAAAGCACCACCAAGTACTCATAAATAATTCTTTTGACAAAAGATCAAGTACAAGAGTGTTCAAGGAAGGTGATTTGGTTCTAAAATGGGATGAGGATAGAAAAAAATTGAGTAGACATACCAAGTTTGATGCTTTGTGGAGTAGCCCTTACATCATCATCAAGTGAAATCAAAGTAACTCCTTTCAGCTGACCAAGATGAATGGAGAAGAATTTCCTATCATTATGAATGGGATACATCTAAAGTTTTTCTATTAGTTATTGCAGGTCTATTTTGTAAATAGTAACATAGGTGTGTGTGTGTGTTTAGTCTAGTTTTATTTTGACTGTTATGTTCCCTAAGTGTCCTAGTTGAACACATGTGTGTTTCCTTTATTTTTATTTGTGTTCCCTAAGTGCTTAGTAGCAAAAGTGTGTCTTTGTTTTGTGTTTTAGTTTTTATTTTGTGTGTGTTGTTCTTTCTTTGTGTGTTTTGTGTAATGTCATTTATTTTGTGGTCAATCCAAGGTTTGCTCATGTCAATCTGAGTGCTCATATACATGACTCCATGCCTAATAGAAGGATTAGGCAACTAATCTTAGGTATAGCAGGCATGCCATCCCTAGGAATCATTAAGAATGTTAGTCAAATTTCACTCCCAAGTTCGCATCTTTCAAATTTGGCCAAGTATAGTATTTAAAAAAAAATTGAAAGGAGTATTTCTCATTGAGCTATAGCAAAAATACCAAGTGTTATTTCATTTGGAGACTTTGTTTTGGTCTTTTGGCTAGGTGTTATTTCCTTCAAAGGTTTTGTCTCAGGGTTTTTGTTTTTGACTAAGTGATTATTTCCGTTAGACTTTTCATTCAGCCAAATGCCAAAATATTTCAAATAATTTATATGAGATAAACTTCTCGAAGGGCACTTACAACTTATCCAAAGGGAACTTTTTAGGCAAGATGACCTAAATAAAAATTTTAAAGGGTATTTTCTTTTCAAATGGTCCAGTTCAACTTTTTTTAAGGGATCATTTCAATTTTAACGAAATTCATTTTTAACTTTTCTGAAGGATAAGTCTTCAAGCAGTTACCCTATGCATTTTTCTAAAAGATATATTTTCAAAGCTGAAGGGTACTTTACAACTTTTTTGAAGGGTACTTTACAAATTTTTCTGAAATGGTCCTCTAAAAAGTTTTTCAAAGGGTATTTTTTGGGTAGGTGTCCTTTCTAGATGGTCTATTTCACAAAGTCCGAAAGGCCAAACAAAAATTCCAAAAGAATTATTTTAGAAAGATACCCCGAGTAAATTATTTTGTAAAAAAGTGTCAAAACAAAAAGTCTAAAGGAAAAAAGTGCTGAATTTTTATAGATAAAGTGCCCAAAATAATTTTACTAAAGGGTACTTTTCTCAGGGAAGTGTCCTCCATTGTTTTTCTGAAGGGTACCCCTCTGCAGAAAAGAGGACCAAACAAAAAGGTCAAAAGAAATGTTCAGGAAAATTGTCTGAAAATAGCCATTGTTATTCAACCAAAGATGACAACCCATAAAATCTCAATTTTAAACTAAAGAGAATATCCATTGCTATTCAAAAGACTTGGAAAGAACATGAGAGTAGACATAGAGGTAACAAATGGTTGAATCCTGAGCATCTGGTGTAGTCAAAGCAAGTAAAATGGATAGCTTAATGGTTTAAGTCATTGCTTCCATAAAATCAATAACTATAGGGGTATAAAGGATAATTAGAAGTTAGAAATAATTTTTTTTAAATATCATCATGAGTTCCATCCCCCTCAGTAGTGTTATGTGTCAACTTCTCTATTTTTAGTTTCAAAGGTTTTATGCCACTTATCACCATTCTCATGACTTGTTTTGGATAAGTAAACCTCCTAGCATGACATGGCTCACCCCATCCATCTCTCTCATGCATTTGTAATTGATTCTCACATGTGGACACATGCTTATGCCTCTTCATCTTCTCTTCTCTTTCTCTTCCCCAAAGTTCTATAAATTGAGCCATTTTTTACTATTATAAGGACCACATTTTTGGAATGGTGAAGCCCTGCTAAAATGACATTGCACTTTGTTTTTAACATTCAATACAAGACCAATTATGGGTTTGTGAACTTCTGTTCGAGTATGTGAGTGATGTATAGTGGAGCCAAGTGATAATCATCCTTACTCCCTTTATCCTTCATGTTTGAACAAAGGTTCTGATGTTAATAGGTCATGTGAAGTGTGTTAAATGCACTAAACTATCTTTCAAGTATGAAATTATATCTATGGTGTGCAATCTGTCCCTTAGGTCAAGTATCTTGTTGATTGTCTCAAGCATGTTACCTTCACATTGAAACACTATGTTAAGATCTTTCAATACATGGAATTAGTCTTATAAAGCATTGTTACTTAGTAGAAGTGTGATAGTCGGTGGGATATATTCTTGGTGTATCACCTCTATAACATAGTTTTTTTTAATGTAAACTCTTGACTCTTTTCATAAACAAGCATTAGATTAGGTAATAGATAGAGAAGAATTCAGGGAGCTATCCCTCTTCAATCCTAGAGACTCGTCTCTCTTACAAGCTCCTACAAATTTGAGGGATGATTTAATGTTGCATCAAATTGAAGGAGCTTCATAGAATGTCTTAGGGTGAAAAATTTGATGACAACACTACCCACATGTTTTAATTAATAAATAAGGACCTTTGACTATTCTAGAGTGTCCTTATGATCTTTTATAGTTATCTATAGTGGAAAAACCCTTGCTACCAACATGTAATAAAGATCACACTATGCATGGCAGTCACATTGAAATCAAGGCTTTAAAGGAGTTGCTTGATCATTTAATGACTCAATTGTGTGTTTAGGGAGAAAAGACTTGAATTTATTCCAATAATCCCACTATCCAACCTAAAACCATTTCTTCAAAATTTATGCATTAAAGGCTCTTAAAACATGAAGAAGCCACTACCTACAACCTATAATTATTTTAGAATGGAGACCCCTTAATCCCTTGAGCTCACATATGTGAACTAGTGGTGGAGAATGAGGTAAAAGGACTATGAAAAACCCCTATAAATCACATGAAAACACCACTTGCATCAATCAAGCCAAGCGTGCACTAAAACCCTTCAAAAGTTGACCCAGTGTAGATGAAGAAGATAACTTGTACTACCTAGCTTCTTAATGTTTTTTCATAAAGCATGGGACATAAATATAGAAAGCAATGCCAAGGATTAGAAGGTCATGAGACCACCTTCCCCTAACCACAATCTTAAATCACCATTTCTTCTCCTCTTTATATACTAAGCATAAAGTTGATTGGTTGTCCAAGGTTGCCAAGAAGAGCGATAGAAGAATGGGATAGTTTTTGGAAATTTTTGGGTCTTGAAACTCCTCTAACACCTATATTTGAACTTGAAGGAGAGATATAAAACCATATAATCACCTAGAGGTGAAATTTATTTGATAAACTTGTATAAATCAATTGAAAACCTCTCATTTTAGCCTGAGAATTATCAATCCTACCTTGGAAACTGGATGAGAAGAGATGATAAGTGCTCCTGCAGTTGGGAGATGCATGTATGAATTAATGGTGATGTGACAACCACCTCCTTCCTTTTAAATCCTACCATTTATTTCCAAAACTCCTTAGATGTTACAAATAACCAAGAAAATACCTCAACATTAGTTGCAATGTTAGAGAGTTAGTTTTCCACATTTTTATGACTTGTATGGATTATATGAAGTTGATATGACTTGAAAACCAAAATATATGACTCAAAATGACCCCTTAAACCCCTTGACACTCTTTAACCCACTTGACCATGGTTAGAAATGACTAGACAACATAAGAGTGAAATTTACCTTAATCTTGTCAAAAGAACCTTGAACAATTATAATAAGGATTAAGTGACCATTTGAAGAGTGTCCCAAGGCCAATATGGATATAAAAAAGGATATAAAACCTTATTAAAGAATTTTTTGACTATAGGGGATTCACCATTTTGACCTAGGGGTAAAAATTGGTCAATAGAAAATAAAGACTGCAGAAGCAAGTTAAAGCCATAAAGAAGAAAGTTGAAGAAGTAGAAGTCATGTGCAAGTAGGCTAAAGAAGTGGAAGCAAATATTAAATAGTAAGAGGAATTTTAATGATGAAAATGAAAGGTGCAATCTATATATCAGAAACAAAAGGAGCAAGAACTTCAAGCTAAGGCTAAAGTTAAAGCCAAATCTAAGGATGAAGTAGATGCTAAAACCAAATTCCAAGTTAATGCTCAAGCTAAGGATAAAGATGAAGCTAAATTGAAAGTTTAAGTTGACACCAAGTCCAAGGTAGAAGTAATAACACAATCTAAAGAACTCAAGGATGTGCAAGCACAAGTAGAGGTAGTAACCACAACTCATACTAAGGGAACAAAAGAAATAGTGTAGATCTCTAGCCAAAGGCTATGAGATGTCCCTGCTACATCAACATAGAAGACTAATTTATTTATCCCAATGGATAAATTCACACATGATCTTATGACATCTACGACCACATCTATGGTAATTTCCATCATTGCAAAGGAAACATTGTTAGACGTGACACAGTGTTACTCTCAAAATAAATTGAAGAAGTCATCACCTTTTAGGAATCCATGGCATAGAAAGATTCAAATTTAGATCAAAAAGACTTGAGAATATGGGATGAAAAGGATAAATTAGAAGATAATCTAACAAATGCGAGGCAATTTATCAATAACACTTGTCCTACCTTAGTCATGCAAGTACTAGGTGATCAAGTCTTGTCAAAAGAAAAATAATTCACTATTCTATTTATTAGAGCATTTAATGACTAAGTGGTGATTATTTAACCCTTAATATATATTAGGTGATTTATTAAATAATAATAATAATATATTATTTATTAATACGTGATAGAAACCTCATGAAAATAAAGAATGTTATTATAATTATTTAATAATTACCAATATTTTTAATGACTTTTCAAGATGATTGGACCCATTATTCACAATAGTTACCTCCCTTCAAAATTACCTATAAAATAGGGTTTACCCTTATTCATTATTCATGAGATTTTTTATGGAAATTTATTCAAGATTTTTGTGAAGGTTATTTTGGAGAGAAGTGGGAAGAGAATTTGTATTGGAGTACTTTGTTTCTTGATATATTAAAATCATTTTTGGTGGATTTTTTTACCTCTTAGATGTTTTCCCATGGTAATTTCTATGTTATGTATAATTGATTTGTGTAATATTCTTTATTTACAACTACATTTCTAGATCTTGTGTATGCATCTATATTCCTACATTGATTTTATTATGGTAGCAGAGCTTGATTGAAGTGTTGGTTGATTGGAAAAATCTTGGTGATTATTCAATGAAGGATCCAGAGGATTTGATAAGATAAAATATATATTTTTTAATTATATTATCAGATCTATAGAGTTTTATATAGCCCATACAAGGAAGAAAATAAAAAATGAATTATTTCTATCATTCTTCAAGAGATTTGGTGCTCTAAAAGGTCATTGTATGTATATTTAATCAGTGAAAATTCATTTTCAAGCCCTTAGAAGCTTTCATTCAACCTATTAAATTTTTATTGAACCTCTTCGATGACATTGTATAGCCAATATGTGTGAAACAATAAATTCTCCACCAAATATTTCTTTTTAAAGCTTGTTCTCATAATAACAGACAATTTATGGAGGATTCTAAAAATTTCAATCCATTTGGAATCTTGTAGAATTTACTATGAGCATTTGCTCACCTATATGAGCATCATAACCAGCCACATAGAAATAAAAAATTTAGTATTAATTATTTGAATATATTTTAAAAATATTTTATTTAATTAAATCTCAAATTTTCATACAATCCAACCCCACGTCATACCTTGGGTTTTTTTAAAATCCAAGAGTTAAAAGATAATAATTGATTTAATTTTTGAATTTACATGCACCACACACACACACACACACACATATATAAGTGCATGTAAAATCTCAAGTAAACTCTTAGAAGGGTTGGTAGCTTTTTTTGCTAAAAATTTATAACTAAGGAGGCTCCAAGTTTAAAACCCCCTAAATTTAATATTATTTGACTTGTTCAACTTACTTTTTTAAATTTAATTATTTTGAAATCTATTTTTGATTTGCGTGCTAATTTCTCACACATCTAAAACCTTAGTTGACTTGTCAAATTTATTTCAACTTTCAATCTAGTGAATTTTTTGACAAACATAGTCACATAACTAGTCATTCTCTAGATTTTGGCATATTCTAGATGCATTAGAGTGGTCCATTTTTTTTAAAGAACTTTTTATTAAAGTTTTCACACCATTTTAATAATAGTGTTTACGTGGTTATTTTGAGTGCAACTCTTTTGACACCTATATTTATATAACTTTAATTTAATTTTTTACATTATTTGACATACAAATTGTATAATTAAATATAGTTGCAAGTGAAATTCACTTTATTTTAAAAATATTTCAAAAAATCATTTAAAATAGTTTCTTTTTAAGTATTTATTTTATGTCTTATTTAAAAGGAAGCTATGGCTTCACCTCCATTTTCCTTAGATAAATCTTAAATATTCAATAGAAATAACTATAATATATGAAAAATTCATGTTAAAGATTAATTTATGGCCCACAAATTATGGAATATTATCATTAAGACTGAAAAAGTTCCTTTTGGATGATATGTAACCCTTGAGCTTATCAATGTATTTCAACAGAAATCATAGAAAGTTATGTTTATTATCTTACACAGTGTTAAAGATGAATTCCTTCTCCACATTGATAATCAAGAGTCTCCTAGCGATGCTTGAGACTTCTTGAGTCCATACATGAAGGCACTCATTTTTTAAAGATCATTAAATTAATCCTTGAATTACTAATTACACCTATAAAGGGTGATGAAAAATTGTTAATTTTCTTATTAAAAATAACAAACATTAAAATTTAGTTAGATGGATGTAATTATAATTTGATCTAAGATCAATTATTTTATTTTATCATTCATTTAAATATCCATAAAAAATCTAGAAATTTTATTTCAATTTTAAATTCTAAGTATCAAACTGAGCAAGATATCTTGACCTTACCACCTTGTCTACTCTTCTAATTCAAGAAGAGCAAGTGATGACCAATTTTATTTCTAAATACAATGCCACTCAGGCACTTCTCACTCTTAATAATGTTTGTGATAACACTAAAAATCATAAATTTAACTCAAATTCTACTAAAAACAAATATGAAAATAAGAAATCTAATAAGAAGAATCATACATCTAGGTTTAATAAAAATTACAATTTGTGTGGTAAATTTGGTTATAGAAGGAAAAATTGTTATAAAAATAAGGATAGAAATAACAATCAAACTTCTAAAAATAATAAAGGGAAGAAATCTAATCAAAATCAACAAAAAAATCAAAACCTTAATCGGAATAACAATCAAGATTTAAATGTTATTACTTTATATACTACGTTATGTGCTTCAAATAAAAATGAATGGATTTTAGCTAGTGATGCATCGTACCATATGACATACTTATCTGATATTTTATATGATTCTAAAGTATCTCTAAAAAAATTACTTAGGAGATAATTTTTTTAAAAGCAACTAAATATGGAAAATCAAAATTTTTAAATGTTGTTATTAATGATGTTTTCTATGTACCTAAGCTTAAAATAAATTTTTTATCTTGTTCTTAACTTATAAATGATAATTTCATTGTAAAATTACTTAAAGATAATTGGTCCATTAGAAATTATTTTGTTTCCTTAATTGTTGAAGGTGTTCAAAAGAATGGTTTATATATTTTCTCCTTCTTCAGCGTATTTTCTTTCATCACATAGTAATAATGAATTTCAATTATGACATGAAAGATTAAGACATGTTAATTTTAGAATTTTGCATGATATGTCTATAAATAATCTTGTTATTGGACTTTTTTTATCCCTTCTCATTATCAAACTTGTGAGGGTTGATTACATGGTAAGCAATATACTAACCCCTTTCACAATAATTATAATGTGAATTCCTCACATCTTTTAGAATTAATTCATAGTGATGTTTTAATACCTCTTGAAGTTGTATCTCTTAATGGTTCTTTGTATACTATTACTTTTATTGATGATTATACTAGAATGATCTGTCTTCAAAATTAGTGTTGAAAATACATCTATTTTTTTCTATTAAGAGACTAAGAAATGATAATGGTGATGAATATGTTAGTAAAGAGTTTGATTATTTTTGCATTAGTTATGGTATTCAAAGATAAATAAAAACTCTTTATTCCCCTCAACAAATAGTATTATTGAAAGAAAAAGGCATACCATCATAGAAATATCTAGAACAATGTTGCAATCTGTAAATATTTCTAAGTTCTTATGGGTTAAAGCCATGAACACTGTTATTCATATTCTGAATAGAGTCCTTATCAAATCCTTGCATCTTTCTATGCCTTTAAAAATGTGGAATAAAAATAAATATAGTGTGGCTCATCTCAAGGTCAGGGAATCATGCTTCTATCTTTATTCCTAAAGTTAAAAGAAAGAAGCTCGATCCTACTTATTCTTACATTTTTGTAGGTTATAGAGGTAATACAAAAAGTTTAAGAGTGTATGATCCTTATAAAATGTTATATTATTGAGAATAGGAATGTTTTTATTCTTGAAAAATATTTTCGTAGTCCTCTATGGATCATTCTCAGTGTTTTATTGATGAACCTAACTCTCTTATTTCTCCTTGTGATGAAATAGATGACCTTGAAGAAGTTGATCTAGTTGTGGGTAACTTAGAATCTGAAGAACCCCCTAAATTTCATATTCAATCTAGGTAGAATCCCTAATTCAATCTTATTATGTTGATAATCTTAATAAATTAACTAAAAGTTAACATTCTTATCACGCTTTAATTACTATGTATGAATGTGAACCTCAATAATTTGAGGAAACCACTCAAGATAATAAATGAAATGTTTTTATACAAGTTAAATATAATGCTTTAATTAAAAATCAGACTTGGGATCTTGTCCCTTCTCTACCTAAAATACATATTGTTAGTTGTAAGTGGATTTATAAGAGTAAATATAATTTAATTAGTAAAATTGAAAAATTTAAAGTTAAATTAGTTTCTCATGAGTTTACTTAAAAAATCAAGATTGACTATGTTGAAACCTTTACTCCTATAGAAAAAATGAGTACTATTATACTTTTTATTGCTCTTGTAACCCAAAATAGTTGGCTTATCCACCAAATAGATATTAAGAATGCATTTCTAAATGGTGATTTAAAAAAATAAATCTATATGACTCATCTTAAAGGTTTCACTAATTCGAATAAAGAACATTATGTATGTAAGCTAAAAAAATTTATATGATTTAAAAGAAGCTCTTCGAGCTTGGTATTCTAAAATTACTTATTTTTTCAAAGAATTAGATATTTATAATTACTATTCAGATAATAATCTCTTTGTTAAAGTTAAAAATAGTCATTTGATTCTAATTATATTATATGTTGATTTGTTGATTGCTGACGATCTAACTATTTTAATTTATAGATATAAAAATAGACTAAGTTAAATATTTGAAATAATTTATTTTGATATTCTACATCATTTTTTAAAATAGCTATATTTGAAAATAAAAATTCAATTGTTGTATCACAATCTTAGTATGCACATAATCTTCTTGTTAAATTTAGCATGCTTGATTGTAAATCTACCACTACTCCTATTAAATTTGGTATTAAACTTGTTCTTAAACTTGCATGTGAAAAATATAACCTACTTTGTATAGATAGCTTATTGGAAGTTTAATTTATCTAAGTATTACTAGGCCAAATATTTCATATATTGTTAGTGTTACTTCTAGATTATGCAGGATCCATATTTAGATCATTGGAAATTAGCTAAATGAATTCTTCATTATATCTAAGGAATAATTAATTTTAGTTTATTTTATTCTTCCATTGATAATGTTAAATTATATGGTTAATGTGATTTTTACCATGTTGGTGATACTTTAGATCATAAATCTACTTTTGGATATGTGTTTAAGTTTGGTGCAAGTGTTATCACTTGGAGTAACAAAAAACAACCTACTATCTCTCTTTCTTCTACATAAGTTGAGTACAAAAGTGTTATTTAAGATGATAAAGAAGTCATGTGGTTGTGAAATCTATTGAGAAAACTTCATTTGGATGTTTTTCAGAGTACCATCCTTCATCATGAGAACCAAAGCAATATAGCTCTGAAAAAAATATAGTGCAATACCAAAGAACTAAACACATTAAATTTTATGTGCATTTCATCCAAGAGAAAGTCCTCAATGGTTATATTAATCTACAATTTTATCCTACATATGAATAAGTGAAAAAAAATTCACAAAGTCACTTGGTACTACCAATTTTATTAGTTTTATGCAATGTTGGGCCTCTCAGAGTTGCCATTGAGAGGGAGTGTGCATGACAATGCCACTTTCTAATGACCATATGTCTCTTCTCTTTCTCTATACTTCTTATCATTGTAAAGCATTTTAAATTTCATGTGGAAGTTTTAAATTTTTACCCTAATACATTAAAAAAAAAAAATTATAATGGAGGTCCTTATGTTATAAAAAATTCCAAAGATGCCTAGTAATTTTCATGAGAAATAATGAAATGTAATCTCACAATCATGCTCGCCTAAACTTACTTTCGAATAGTTTACGGACTATAATTCTTCTTGTTTCAAAAGGTGACTTTTGGCACGATGAAGGTTTTAAAAATCCTTCAATTTTACACATAGTATAATTCTTTTATGGTGGATATGGATTTTATCCTCACTAAAATTAAAGAGTGTTAGAGAATTTAATAACTAAGTGTCAATTATTTTACTCTTAGTTTATATTAGGTGATTTATTAAATAATAATAATATATTATTTATTAACATGAAGTAAAAATCTCATGAAAATAAATAACATTATTATAATTATTTAATAGTTATCAATATTTTTAATGAATCTTCGAAATGCTTGGATCCATTATTCACAATGGTTACCTCCATTCAAAATTACCTATAAAATAGGGTTTACCCCTATTGGTTATTTATTATTCATGGGATTCTTCATGACAATTTATTCAAGAGTTTTATGAAAGTTATTTTGGAGAGGAGAAGTGAGAAAATAAGTTATATTGGGGTACTTTGTTTCTTGATATATGAAGATCTCTTTTGGTGGGGTTTTTATCTCTTAGAGATTTTCCATTAGTAATTTATGTGTTATGTATATTTTATTTGTGTAATATTCTTTTCTTATAACTACATTTATAGATCTTGTATATGTATCTATATTCTTACATAGATTCTATTATTATTGACATAACTCACAAAGAGTTGGGGAGCTACACAAAATAAAATTAGCATTGCACACACAAGGATAAGCTATCAAGATGTAAATAGAGGTCATGTGTCAACTCAATGAGTATGATTAGGTCCTAGACACTTTTATGAAGTAGGACAAATAATTAACCCAACATATGTTAAACTAGAGACAACATTAGAATCAATCTTTGGCCACTGTGAAGCCTGAATTTATCATTATTAATAGATATAAATCCATACTAAAGGATCAAATGTAAATTATAAATAAAATGAGTGGTGCACTAAAATAATTTCTAGATTCTAGGGATGATGTCATATAGAAGCTGTAAGTATGGCATAATGAAACAATGTGCAACACTTTTGTAGCCATCCAAGCCTAGAAGACAACATAAAGATTGTATGAACTCATCTTGGACATATAGAAGAAATAATATAATGTCAAGGCATGGATTAAAATTACAAATGATGAAGATATTCAAAACATGATGATGATCTAGGTACCATTGCACATTGTACTTGCCATGATACATAAATTACTCACCAACTAGAAAATGCTCAAGTAATATCTCAATCAAATTGATTTGACCATTTCTCAAATAATAAATTATCCCTATTTTATTACTCAATAATATCTTTGACAAATCATATAGGAGAGGAAGATATACATAGAGGTGCAATCTTTAAAACTACCTTTGGCAGTGGATAAATCAAAAGATAGTGGGCTAATAGCTGCTCAACCATAATAACCTTCATAGTTACCTAGCCAAACACACCCTCAGCTAGAGTAGTAAGGTTTATGCACTTTTTTTTATCACTTTCAACATATTTAATTTTTTTTAGCATAGTCTAAACACTAGGAGCAAGCCTAGAATAGTTGAAAAACCCGTAAAGCATGGCCATCTGGTTATGCTAATCTATTAAAAATATAAAAGGGTAGTAGGTTAGTACATTACTTAGTTTAAAACCTAAAAGGGTGTCTAAGTAGTGCACAAATGATAAAAATTTATAATGACACCTAGAGTGACACTGAAAATTTTATTTATGACCTATCTTTTCAACTCAGTTTAGATTAGATTGTGACTTTGTCTTGGGATGAGATAAATATTTAAGCCCAAAAAAGTGTTGGATGGAGAATGGAGCTTGGTAAGACCATGAAGTATTTGAGATGAACACATATATGAATTGTATGATTTTATCTTTTGTATAACTTTTGTATGTATTCATAAGTGTAAGCCTAATTGGGTAATAGAAGAATGTGAAGAGTCTTCTTTTTGTATCTCAAAAGGCTAGAATGTGAAGAGATAACAGGATTGTCAAAGACTATAAATAACACTTTGATGTAATAGAATATATTTCGACATGTTGATAAAGATCAATAGAATCATTCTATTATGGTTTTCATTATCTTATTTTATGTATGGTATGTGCATAGTGAGTACTTTATTTTTCTTTAATCTATTATATAATGTGATACTAGTTATGGTTTAGCTTTTATTTGTATTTGTTTCATCTTGCTCTTTGATATGTTATTGTACATCATATATGGCTTGTAATATTTTCATCTCTTTTGTGCCTATTATTACTCTTCACTGCACAAATTATCTTTGTAATTATCATATTCTAATATAATTTTAGGAACCTCTACAAATAGACAAGTGAGGTGGGATTAGCTTCATTGGATTATGTGCAACGATTAGATTTATTTTTTCTTATTATTACTTATTTCAATTGATTAAAATGAATTAAAATTAATTTAACTAAATATATCATTATTTATCATAAATATATTTAATACCAAATGATGTAACATGACATGTATATTGATTCTAAAATTTATTATAGTTCATCATTCGATTATTTGAATATCATGGCATTACTAAATTGATATGAAATTAACACTTGATCATGTTTACTTATGGGGAATAAATAGTTGTAAGGTTAATTTAAATGATATAACATTTTGAGTAGTGTTTTGATCATGTCTTGATTGTGTTCATAAACATTGGTATTGTGATTGAGAAAATAATTGGATATTTGATTGTATATTCATTAGTGTTTGAATCAGATATCAATTATGATTTTTATTATGGTTTGATTAATTATTTATTAAATATAAGGAAAAGAGACATAATGTTAGATATATCAAACTTAATTGTGTAAGTCTATTTAATCACAAGCTTAATTAAGCTAGGTAATATTGTTTATTAGATATATTTACTTTTGTTATCTATTGTATTGGATGAAGTTGAAAGTTATATTTATATGAAATTTTATAATTCTTATTGATTGTGAATCTTATTAATTACATGGATGAATGAATGGAAGTATTGACACTTCATTAATATATGAATTGTAACCTCATAGTTGGATAAATAAATTATTGATAACTGAAGTGGAAAATTAATGGAATTAATTTTAGTTCAATGTCTTGTGAGAAGTTGTAATAACTTGATATTTTTTAGAATAAAGTTTATATAATAATAATTACCTGAGTAATTAATATGATCCTATCTACTTAAGTATAATTATTTCATGTCAATTAATAAGTATGTACCTAGGGATGTATGGGCAATTCCTAAATCAAGTCATTATAATTGAATAACATTAAGATTTAGTTAGTCTTATGTTATAATGAATTTATATTGGCAAAAATGTACTTCATTTTTAAGTTATTGGAAATACGGTTATTTATAGATAAGCATATTTTGATTGAGGAATAAGTTTTCTATGTTCATAATAGACCATTAAATATTCTATTAATAGTTTTATATTCTTAATTGACAAGAGCGAGATTGTGAACTTATATTGTCTTAATAAGATTATGTATTGTACTTGAGGCTTAAGAAGATATACTTCTTAAATAAGTAATGTGAATACTAGAACTAAGACCTTAGACTAAATTAAATGGAAATATTAGATCTATCCTAAGACATTATTGATCTTTAGGCAAGCTAGTCTTGAAAGTATACCCTACCTATAAATGGTAAGTTGTTCCTAAGAAAAAATTAAACATGGTTGTTAAAACATCCCTTGAAGCTTGTGTACATTCAGTAGTTGATGTGTCTAACTCCATACATTAGTTGACAGTGTTTTTAAAAGGTGTTTAAATAGTTTGCATTACTTTTGTAAATAGCCCTTTTCCTTTGATCTCTGTATGTTGGTTGTGATTTTGATAAGTCATACTTAATCAAGATTAGTATGATGATTCTTTTATTGAATCTAAAATACCTTTATTTGTTGGACTTTTCTGATATTACCCTTGAGGTATTGGTTATTTTATATCCTATACAAATACCTAGTTAAGTGCACAAGTCACTAACGACTCTATTATGAAGGTCATAGTACAGTACATGAATAGAGGTGAGTGGGTATGACCACACTGACCCACTTCTATCTATCTATTGGGTGGCTAAAACTTAATTCTTAAAGATTTCATTGATGGATTATGCACTTTATTTAGTTCTTGTGTTGGCTATAACAAAGTTATGGATCTCATTATATGTTTTTATTCTAAAATTTGAGTGAACTATTTGATTATTTTTTCGATTATGTATTATAAAAAATTTATGGTTGTGAAACAAGTTTTATATGGAACAAATGAGACATTTATAGCATACCTATCAACACCAAGTGCAAATATTATAGCTACCAAATATAATATTTTATCCTTTTAATTTAATAGTTTAAGTATAAATTTAAAAGAGGACATCTATAGAAACTTAAAATTGGTATTAGCCACTTTGGACCACTTTGACATGTTTTTACATTGTGTACACATGTGAATCATGTGCACATTTTTCCTATCTATCTAATTTATTGTTGTCTTGACCAACCTTATCCACCATATATAATAATTTAAAATCAATTGAGTCTATGCAAGGACACTCCAACATTCTAAACATAACTTCATTATATTCTAGACTACTAATCTCTACTCCGAGGATGGTATCGATAATAATTAGATAGTGGCTCTTATTGTTGGTGTTTTTATTTTGTCAGTTGTATTCAAGAACACTCAATGACTATTTTAAAATTAGTAAGTCTCTATTAGATCATACTAGACATAATTCATTTGTTGGTTAAATCAATAAATATCAAAGAGTTAGCTATATTTACAAATCAATCCTAATATTATACTCACTAGGTAACATGGAAATCACATTGAGAAATAAATTAGTAGTCTCTTAATACATTACTACAAAGGCATATAAAAATTAAAACCCCTCAAAATATAGACCTATATCTATGTCTTAATACATACATAGGTCTAATTTGCATGGTACCAAGTGTTGAATGCCAAGATTGTATTAGATTCTAGATTGATCACGATGTTCCACATATGCACATAGGTGGGAAAACTACATTCAGTTTAAGACTTATTTAAAGTATTGGAATGTAGGAAACACTTATTCACTCAACAAAGAGTGGTTGGGGTTGTCCAACCCAACATAATATCCTATTTTCAAAGATTTTCTTGTAGTTGAAAGTGAGGTTAAGGTTTCAAATGAAGGAGAAGTAAAATATGAATTACACACACAATTGAAGGAAATCACACACATATATAATGTGTGTGTGTGTACGTGCATGTGCAATCACAATAGCTTGAGTTGTCATGTACCTGCATAGTCTACAAGGATATTTTTGGTAGAGGTAGGATAATACCGGTCTAACTATTACCAAGAGCATCTAGGTAGGGTTTGATCTATATATTCCTAATATGAACAATGAAAAATAATATATAAGATATTTCCATAACATGTGATAACTATTGTGAAGGAAATAAATTTGAAATAAATTGAGTACATCTCTCTTAGTGCTTTATCCATTTCTAATCTTCTAGGTGTGATATTATTTTATCCATTTATAAATTTATATTTGGGTATTACTTATATAATTTACACAATCTAAATTATCCCTAATTTTACTTTATTTAGATCAAATTAATCCAAAATAATTAAAACACCCCCACATGATTTGAATTTCTAGAGATTTCCTTACTATATATGATATTTTATGATTATATAGCACCTCAGTCTTGTACACTTAGAAAAATCATACCCTGGTGATCCTCTTAGTTCTTTACCTTTCTTGCTTCTAAAAGTCTCACATCTATTCTATCTTTTTGTTTTTTAGCATATATATCATAGTCTGACTAGTCTTATTTTGATGACCTGGGTCATCTATCTTGCCCAGAATGCTTAAAATGTACTTATTTTCCATGTACGTAAGTTCAAAACATATACCTCCTTTCCTACTCCATGGACACTAACATCCAGAACAAATAGTAGCATTGGCATTATTGTTTTATCCCAACACAAGTATCTAGTGCCCTAAAGTCATCCAATTTACAAATGAAACATATCTTAATGTTCGACCTAAGTGATTTAATGTGAGTTATTACTTTAAAGGGATTGATATAAATATAAGATTAACCCTCATTCATTCCTCACTTAGAAAATACTAGAGAAACTAAGGCAACTTATCAAAATCAATCTATCAAGCATTAATTTAACAAAGAATTTGTATTTCCATGTTAGTCATAAGGATTGCACATCTATAGGTTTGAAGTACTAAAAGATCAACTCAAGAGTCTAATTTTTCAAGTTAAAAGTTAGGTCATTATTGTACTTTTTTTTCACATATTATATGATTCACACACAAGACAACACATAGGAGATAACTATATATATTGGTTATGTAGGAAGCACCCATTGAGAGTGGAGTCTTTGGGGTAACTTGACACCATGTGTCAACTAACCCATTTTTTTACAAGGTCACTATGAGGATGGAAAACTAGGGTTTTACCATTTCACAAGGAGTGACAATCTAAGACCCAGATCTAAATACACCAAAGTAAAAGAAAAGTCAAACCCAAAATCATCTAGGTGGTCACATCTTGTTTCAATAGATATTTTGTACACAACACTAGCGTCAACCCTAGACAATAGTGTTGACACAACCATCCTAGGTTGACATAATTATCCAGAGAGCCAAAAAAATCTAATTTAAAATCTAATTATTGTTATATAATATCCTTCTATCTTACTTTCTACCTATTCTAAATCTAAAACTAAATTATCATCAGAACAAGCTAAGTACACCAATTTTTAGTTATTTCTATATCTATCATAGTATTACTTTTCATATTTTGAATATATTAACATAATAAATTTTGTGTATGCTTATATCTAATTTTAGCATATAATTGGCCTACTATAGATCTAATCATCACCCTTGTGCCTTTTTATTTCTATATACCCCTTTACTAATCTAGATGACCCCAATCTAAATCTTTTAAGGGTTAAACATTTGATGAACCTAATCTTTAAACATCAAAACCCTAAGATAAATTAAGGTTTTCTAATAATTTTACTTTTTGTAAATTTTAATTTTTTATTTGTGAAGTAATGGAAAATGTTAGTGTAAAAACCCAATTCTAAATGGAAGATAAATAGCATTGATTACTCATCTGAATAATAACAAGGGCTTAATGGATGCATTTTTATATGTTACAAGAGATGAAATAAGTAAACAAGATGAAACTAAGGCTGCCTCACCTAGTAATAATGAATAGTTAAAAGGTACTATATCTCAACCCACTTATAAATCCACCTACGTCTAGTGGGAACATGGTTTATGTGTTTAAACATTTGTTCCTTGAAACTACTATAGATACATCTATCATGGAATTATTAGTTATATCAACATAAATATTGGTTTCAATGCCTATTACTACTCAAAACATGTTTTCATCCCCTTTGGTGACTATTAGCCAAATTTTGGCTACCATAAACTAGTTCAACAAAAAACTTGTCTTGTTAAGCCCTCGCTTTGGTTCGTGTAATCACCTAAAAGTGGTAATTATATGATAAGAGTGTCATTTAAGTTACCATAGCCCTATGCTTGCCATATACCTATTTTATAGCCTTAGACTTGCACTTCTAGCCATTCATTAGACCTTGTTAATGTATAGATAGTCAATACACAATCCCTAAACTATCACCTCTAACTCTAATCCAAATTTCTCAAAATTCTACTATAAAGAAATTAGTGCCACATTTTGGACATTACATCCACATGGTGTTATTTTACTTAACCCTAACTCTTCCCAACGGATACCTTTTCAAATGTGTGCCCCTCTTAAGGTCATCCTAAGGTCATTTTCATATCCTCATAAGTAATAAAATCTTATAAATACAAGTTTAATCTACATCAATTCACTAGATGGAAAATAGATGCAAAAACTATTCAAACTTAAAACAAAGTTGTTCAAAATCAAGGTACATTATCCCTATTTTACCCTAATTTATACATACTACCATCTACAACAACCCTAAGTCTAGTTTTCAAGCATTAAAAGGCTTAAGGGAATTCAAGGTATCCAAGGCCACTCTCATTCTATCATTCACTTGCACATACATCAAGCACTAGGTGGGAGAACTACATCAGATTTGATCCCTCTTCTAAGTATTGGTATGTAAGAAACTCTCTACATAATGAGGTTTTGAGGATGTCCAGTACATCCTAATAACACACTCAAATATTAATCATATCACACTTATAAAGGGAACTAGTGTTTGCACACAAAATCAAGATTTATAAATATAATATAAAGCTATAGGATTTGGTCTCAGAGGAATAGAACACATAGACATAGGTGCAGGTGCTCCCAAAAAATGAGAACAATCTCATAAATAGGAAATTAGTGCCACATATTAGACACTACACATAGATGGAACTACTATCCAAACTAGATGTTATTGTTTAGTGAACATATGAATATCCAAAACTTGTTTACAACACTCAGAGTTGCTCAGATCTTCAATTTTAAAACTCAAATTATCCATGATAATCTATTTTTAGATAAATATATATTTCTCCCTATTTATTGTTATAATTAGAAAGTCAATCAATGTCAAATTAATTTACAAATTATTAGGTTAATTATTGCAATGTATTTAACTGATTTAGACATCTCATACCCTTAACTAAATATAAGAGACAAACATGTAAAACCCTTGAAGGTTAAATCATTTGGTGAACCCATCTTACTTCAAATATTGCTTCAAACCCTAGCTAGTATTAATCTAATTTTTTTTCAATAAATTTAGGTCTACCTACTTTTGATTTTATGATTTTATTTAGACAACCTAGCTAATTAAAATCAATTTTACATTATGTTTTGAATTTATTTTACATCTAATTTTAATTGTTGCAAAGAAATCCTAGACCCAAAAACCATAAACTTAGACACACCTAGGGTTTGTATCCTTTTCTATTTATATTCATATTTTATTTTCAAAACTTAAATTTTATATTCACATATCTTTTAATTCATATCATCATGATAATAATGATAGAAGAAATAAATAAATTTTTATTGCATAGTTTCATACTTTCATTTGCATTTGTATTTCCTTTAATTCAAAATGAACTAAGAAAAGACATCAATATATGTATAGATGATGCTTACTATCATATACAATGTTCATCATATTCCATACCATGTTATCTTTCTTCTATGTGTAAAATAATTAAGACATCATTCTTTAATCACATAGACATATGCATATAGGATGTTTCAAATCAACTACAATACCTTTCATGTTTCATTCCTTCATTCACATGTTATCTTTCTTATATGTGTAATACACTTAAGATAATATTCTTTCAACACATAGATAACTTGATAAATAAAACCCATACACACATAGCCTATTTAGCACATAAACTAACCACTATGTTTCAAGTTTCAATCTCATGTGTTAAGCACGAGATATACTGAGAGGGGGGGTGAATCAGTATATCATAAATATTATAAAATCTCACTTAATCAAATTCCACTTAACCATACATTCAAGATGTGCATTAAAACTAAAATAATAAACACCACACAAGATAGAGAGAGACATCAGATTTAACATGGAAACCCAATGTGGAAAAAACCACAGAGAATAATCTCAAGTATATGAATGAGCACCAACTCAAACTACAATATTCAAAAAACACCAACTTGCAGGAGCACCAACCCCTTTGATGAACACCAACACAACAAATATTCATAACACCAACCCACAGGAGCACCAACCCCTTACAAAGACTCATGAGCACCAACCCATAGGATCACCAACCTCTCATGTGTATAAAACACAGCTATCTCTCAATGTTGCTTTCTCAACAATTGATAACACATTACAATATCTCTTTCTTTTCTCTCCTTTACTCTTCTAAGATAGATAATACAATTACAAATCATACTCTATCTTCTATATTACAAATGGCTTCTCAAGCCTTTATTATATCTTTCCAAATGACCTTTGGCATTAACCCTTTATGACCCTTTAATCCTCATATAAAATGGCACCAAACTTGCATGACCCTTCGTATCCTTGCATTTGAAAAGTCATATGGTGACCCTTCATAAGCAAAATCATCCTTTCCTCTCTTGTCTTTACTTGGTGACTCTTGGAATTCCTCAAGATGACTCTTTATGGAAAAATCCATGTCATTCTTCTTTTGTCTTTACCCCGTGACTCTTTGACTTCTCCATGGACCCTTCTTTTAACTTTATGCAACCAAAAATATATTAATTAATATTAAATAAATATTAACACACATTAGCCAAGATATGACTATTAAAAACATCATTAAATGTAATGGGGCCTTTATCACCAATAATGCTAGACCTTTAACATCAATGACAATATTTCTAACAATATCACCCTTTGTCATTGATGGCAACCTCAAATTGAAAATTCCACATCTTAAAACCTACACATACTATCATTTGAAAAATATATAATAACTCCCCCTTACTATAACAATCTGTACTTGTTCTTTGTACCTATTTCTACACTTGTAACTATACCTATTATTCTCCCCCTATGACATAAATGGCAAAGGGCCTACCTGGAGATAACACTTAGCTCCCCCTCAATTGATGTTGAACCTCAATGGTAGGAAGTAAAAGAAATTACTCCCAACTCCTCTTGTAGATCCTTGAATGTGTCCTTTGATCGTGTCTTTGTGAAGATATCTGAGAATACATATAAATTGTTGTCTGTCCTCTTAGCATCTGCAATCAACTCATTTGAATCTTTTCTTCTAATCTCATAACATTGTACATAAAACTTTAATGTGTATCCCTAATCACATATTTGACTAACACTCAATAGATTATACTTAAGACCTTTTACATACAATACATTCTTAGTCTTGGTTCTACCATTATCCAAACTCAAAGTACCTTTTTTAGCTATTCTGGTAGTGGTTTTATCTCTAAATTTCACTATGCCACCATTGATCTTATTTATAGTTATGAACTTACTCTTGTCTCCTATCATGTACCTCAAACATCTACTATCAATGAACCATGGTCATTCTTCATTTCTTGCATACAAAGATATCTAAACCAACATAGAATATTCAAGTTGTTTCTTTTTCCATGAACATGTCTGAACCTTCTTCTTGATGAATGGAACCTTGAAAATTTGGTCCTTCTTGATTGACTTGAACATGCTTCTACAATACTAGGCTATGTGTCCAAAATTATTGCACTTGTAACATATTATGGCCTCTTCATCAAAGCTTGATAGAGGAGTAAAAGAGTTGTAGTTTCTGCTAGATTATGCATGAGTTTCCTTCTCCTTGTTTCTAAAATTGTTAGATTTTTTTGACATTCTATTTTCTTGTGACCATATTCATTACAATAAAAATAATAACCATGAAAATAGAACTTATTTGTGTATCTCTGTCATGATTGTATTTTGTAACTTTGTTCTTTCCAGCCTTCTTTGTTTGAGATGTCCTCTGTATTCTTCACTTCTTCCCTTTTTGTTTCCTCTTTTGTAAGAGCTTCAACATAGCTATTTTTATTTTCAAATATAATACATGTATTATTTGATATTGCATTTTAGATTTTTAATATATTATTCAAAATGTTAGTTCTATCCTCAAATTTTGAATCACTACCTACTTTATCATTGACTACTTTCTCAATATCTTCTTTTAAAGAGGCAATTTTAATATCATACCTTTCACATTATTTTCTTAATTTTTGCAATTGTATTGTTAGATATTTTTCATTCATTTTATCTTCTTCAAAGTGTGCTATTATATCATCAATTATTTCCTTTGACTCTTTTTCATTTTTCTCGATTTGGTGCTTAAATCTTTGATTCTTCTTCTCAACAGCTTCTAACTCTTCTAAGGCACAAATGAGTTCTCCTTCCATATTCACATTGACTTCATCCTGTTATTCTTCTTGATCATCTATACTTTGCTTGTAGAGGCATCTTCATGTATGGCCATGAATAGAATCTCTTCTTCTTTTGAATCACTGACTCCACTATCTTTGGTTGAGCTAGGATCTTTAGAATATAAACTCTTCTTCTTGAATCCCTTCTTGAATCCCTTCTTGAATTTACCTTTGAAATTCTTCTTGTATGTATACTTTCCTTCTTCATTATCATCATTACCCTTATTTTGGAATTTAACTAAAAAATTTCCAATCTTTCCATAATTAAAACATTTAAAAGGTAATTTTTATTTATATTTACCTATGCCTTTTTTCAGCTTGTGAATGAAAAGAGCTGCATTGTCATCTTCATCATCACTGGAACTATTACTTGAATGTTGAATCTTAGCCTTCTCTTTATTTAATGTCTTTAAATCCACTTCTCTCTTTGATCATTTATCTTGTTTAGTCTGCATCTCATATGTCGTGAGAATACCATGAAGCTCATTCATCTTTAGCTTGGCTAAATTCTTCATCTCTTCAATTACCGAAACTTTTGCATCATATCTCAATGGTAGAGATCTCAAAAAAATTTAAAGCATAGTTGATTATTCTAAATTTTCTCTAAGACCTTGAATCTAATTAACTAATTGATCAACCCATAAAAGATAACTTGCTATATTTTCTTCTTCTTCCATCTTCAAACTCTCAAACTATCTTCTGAAAGTCTGAAGCTTAGCATGTTGAACCTTTCCATCACCTTTGTAAATATTCTCAAGTTTTACCCATGTTTCATGAGAAGATTTACATTACATAACTTTAACAAATTATGATTCACACAAACCACATAGAATAACATTTAAAGATGTATCATTATTTTCACTTGCCTTCTTTTCTATCAGAGTAGTTACAAGTGTCTGTGGCTCTTCATATTTCTCCACCACTGCTTGTCATATGTCAAATCCAAGGGCCATCAAATAATTCTTCATTATTATGCTTCAAAAAACATAATTCATCCCATCAAATAAATTTTCCCTATTTGTAAAAAATCCTTCATGCGATCCATCCATTGTGTTTTCCTGATCTACCTTCAAGCTGTAAATTTTTTTCAAAAGGAACCTGCTCTTATACCAATTTTTAAGCATGGGATATACTGAGGGGGGGTGGGTGAATCAATATATCATAAATATTATAAACTCTCACTTAATCAAATTCCACTTAACCATACATTCAAGATATGCAATAAAACTAAAATAATAAACACCACATAAGATAGAGAGAGACACCATATTTAACATGGAAACCCAATGTGGAAAAAACCATAGAGAACAATCTCAAGTATATGAATAAGCACCAACTCAAACTACAATATTCACAAGCACCAACTTGTAGGAGCACCAACCCATTTATTGAGTACCAACACAACAACTATTCATAAGTACCAACCCACAGGAGCACCAACCCCTCTTGTGTATAAAACACACATATCTCTCAATGTTGCTTTCTCAACAAATGATAGAACATTATAATATATCTTTCTTTCCTCTCCTTTGCTATTCTAAGCTAGATATTACAATTACAAATTATACTCTATCTTTCATATTAAAAATGGCTTCTCAAGCCTTTATTTATAGCTTTCCAAATGACCTTTGGCATTCACCCTTTGTGACCCTTCAATCCTCATAGAAAATGGTGCCAAACTTGCATGCCCCTTCATATCCTTGCATTTGAAAAGTCATATGGTGACCCTTCATAAGAAAAATAATCCTTTCCTCTTTTTTCTTTACTTGGTGACTCTTGGAATTCCTCAAGATGACTCTTCATGGGAAAATGCATCCCATTCTTCTTTTGCCTTTACCTCGTGATTGTTTGACTTCTCCATAGGCCCTTCTTTTGAATTTATGCAACCAAAAATATATTCATTAATATTAAATAAATATTAACACACATTAGCCGAGATATGACTATTAAAAACATCATTAAATGTAATGGGGCCTTTATCACCAATAATTTTAAACCTTTGACATCAATGACAATATTTCCAACATCATGTCTTATGCACAGGTAAGAATCTCCTTATCCTCTTCATCTCCATGAGGGTAATATATACTTTCCCTCTAACCATATACATGTTATCATTCCTCCATGATATGAATCAACCTATAACATTGTCACTAATCCCCCTACTCAACCTATTCACACCTCTTCCCTACAAGGTATGTACCTACATGTTCAAATAGAAACAACTAGGGTTTTCACTTATGAGACTCTACATTGTTAGGAACTTGTGGAAGCACAATTGATTACCTTTCTTATAAGCAATTAAACACAAAATTATACCAGAATGATTAAGTAACTAGAAACTTGAAACAACAAAGAATATGAGAGACAATACACAATCTTGTATTAAATAATCTTCAGAAGGAAATACAATAAAGAAGTGCCACAGTCTTCTTCCACCTCTAAGGCTTCCCACACCTCTAAGACTTTCAATAATATTCCCTCAAAGTTCTCTCTTTCTCTCTCAACCACAACTAACTCAATAACCTTAGTTGTTATCCCCTCCTTGATAGCTTCAGTTGATCTCCTTGACCTTGCACCTTGCAGATCTCCTTGACCTTGCTTTCTTGCTTCAATGTTTTACTTGCTTTAATTACAATACCTGCCTCATGGATCTTTAAATAGGATCCCATGCATACAATAATTATACCTCTAATTACAATAATTAGAAACACAGACTCAAGACTTAAATTAGTCTTTAACATGCAAACACTCTCAGACCTCTTAAAATTAGATGAGTCTAATTCTGGAAATGCGTTCTAAAAACACATGCAACTGCATGCACACGCATAGGTGATCGATGTCAGTTTCTATCTGTCTACTCCTGACCGACGTTGATCGATCCCTAGTCCCTGCCTGACCGATGTTGACAATACTGCCGATGCCAGGTACTAACTAAACTCAGCAACTCCCTGATTAGCATCTTGGTGAAGCTTTTAGCTCCACAACTTAACAATCTCCCACTTGGAGATAAACAACTGCACCTGTACCTATACAGCAACCTCCACTAACCATCTTAGGCACCTCCATCTTCAAGCTCAATTTTGAAGACCAACCACCACACATCTTGTGATGTTATACCTGTCATCCAAGTCTCCTGCCATATCTAAACTTTCTAACAACTCCCACTGCTTGGGAAAACTCAAGTCTACACTAGACCTTATATGATTTTAAACACTATTCTAAGCTCAACTTGAACTGTCTAGCCCTTGGTGTGCATACCAGTTCTGCATCATGTGTATTGAACCCTGCCAACACCTTCTTCACATCAGCTCCCACTGGAGATAAAATCAACCTGTGATCTTCCATGTCTCTCATGCCAAAGAATTTTGCTGCTCCCAAATTCTTCATGACATACCTCTGAACTATCTTTACCTTTAGCTCAGAAACTCCCTGCATGTGTAACCCTATAACAAGCACACAATACAGTAACAGGATAATATTATCCAACCTGGTAAAAGTAAACACAATGGTTAAACCTCCATTGTCCTGCAGCTTGCTCAAGACCATAGACCCTGGCCTTCTATCTCACATGTCCATCCACTCTCTTCTATAACCTGGGAATCCATTCCTCTATCAGTGTTTTTATCCCCGCTGACAACTCTACCAAATCTCCTGCTTGGTTCTCTTTTGAAGAATTCATGTCATGCTCCCACTATTTCCTAGATTCTACCTGCATTGCCTCTTCAAATCTTCCTGATTCTTGACCATCAGTAAGCAACAAGTAATATAAATAAGGTGAACAATGAATATGAGGTCCACTTACCCTTTCAGTCCTCCATATAGGCATTTGAGACTCCTTGATAGCTTGTTGTCTGCCCAACATCCATTCCAGTGACCGATCTTGGCCATCTCTCAGTCTGCACCCGACCGACATCGGTTCCATGCGATTGACCTACTGCCAACGTCGGTTCCTATTTGACTGACATTGGTTCCACCTGCCTGACACTACTAACTTTGCTAGTCTGCACATGACCAATGTCGGTATCTGCCTGATCGATGTCAGTTCCATGTGACCAACATCGGTACCTGTGTTTTCTTGTAAGTGATGACTTCTTTATCTGCGAGCTCATCTTGGATCAAAACCCTATCCATATTGCCCTGCTCAAAATTATTCAGCCCCTGTGACTGATCTCTGTCCATCATCTCCTCCATAAACACCAAGGCTTCCCTATTCTTGTCAAAAACATCAAATTTCTTTTTCTTGCAATGAACTCAATCTATGCCCTTTGAATCTGAACTCATACCCTTTGACTCAAGAATGTCCATTCCCTTCTTATTCATGTGACCAAGCCTACTAAGCCACATCTTTGAATCTACAACTGAAGTAGATAAACCAGAAGTAGAATCAGTAATATAAGTAGATAGATAAAGAGTACCTACAGTCTTACCTCTTGTTAAAACAAGTGCACCCTTGAAAACCTTCCAAGAATCCACTGTGAGGGTTACTGTGCATCCCTCATCACCCAACTTTCCTACAAAAACCAAACTCTGCTTCAAGACTGGGACATGCATAACCTCCTTCCACACCCATGTGTTGCCTGTCTGCAATTCTAGCTGCACTTTTCCTTTGTCAACCATTTGACAAGGTGTACCATCCCCTAAATAAAGCTCTCCAAAGTCTCTCTAGACATACTCATGGAACAAATCTCTATTTGCGGTTGCATGAAAAGAAGCACCAAAATCTAAAATCCATGATTTTAACTGACTATCCAAAGAAAGTATGAGAGCATCCTGTGCAACAATACCTGCATCCTTTGCTTCTTCATTACCTTCATGTTGATTTTATTTATCCTTCAACCAACAATCTTTCTTT
Source organism: Torreya grandis (assembly GCA_037957365.1). NCBI lineage: Eukaryota > Viridiplantae > Streptophyta > Pinopsida > Cupressales > Taxaceae > Torreya > Torreya grandis. The sequence continues at coordinate 1,892,522 of JARHVA010001816.1, forward strand.
GTGTGTCCTCTCTTTCCACAAAACCAATAGGTGATACCTCCATTTCTGGATTTGGATCTCCTTTCCATCTTTGACCTTGATTTCCCTTGCTCAACCTTCTCTCTTTGCCTTCCCCTACTTTCATCACTTAGAGCATTCCCTGATGATTCATCTATGCTTTTTCTATGTATTTATTCATTCAAAATTACACTCACAACATCATCAACTTTTAAGATTTTAGAAGCAGACGCAAAATTATTTACTACCATTACCAAACTATCCCAACTTTCAGGTAAAGAGCATAAAATTAAGAGAGCCTTTACTTCATCATCAAAAACAATATTGACTGAAGCTAACTGGTTTACCAAACCATGGAAATCACTAAGATGAGTATATACCGATCCACCTTCCTGCATTTGCAAAGTAAATAACTGCTTCATAAGAAATACCTTATTTGAAGCCGAGGGCTTTTCATATAAATTTGCCAAAAATTTTATCAACTCTTCCATTGTATTACACTGTGATAAGTTGGAAATCACAGACGATGCAAGGCTCAACCTTATGGATCCTAGAGCCTTTTGATCAAGAACACTCCATTCTTCATCCTTCATATCTGTGGGCTTGCATGTAACCCCACCCAACGGTAAGTACAAATCTTTTTGATACAGATAATCTTCTATATGCATCCTCCAATGTTGATAATTCTTGCCATTAAACTTCTCCATTTGTAGCTTACTTTCTTCTACCATTGCTATACTCCCACTCAATTAGAAATCCCTGAGAATGACCTGTAATCAAACAATAACCTACTCCCCACAACCTTAGCTCTGATACCAACTATTAGGAACCCATGGAAGCACAATTAATTACCTTTCTTATAAGCAATTAAACATGGAATTATACCAAAATGATTAAGTAACTAGAAACTTGAAACAACAAATAATATGAGAGACAATACGCAATCTTGTATTAAATACTCTTCAAAAGGAAATACAATAAAGAAGTGCCACAGTCTTCTTCCACCTCTAAGACTTTCAATAATCTTCCCTCAAAGTTCTCTCTTTCTCTCTCAACCACAACTAACTCAATAACCTGAGTTGTTATCCCCTTCTTGATAGCTTCAGCTGATCTCCTTGACCTTGCACCTTGCAGATCTCCTTGACCTTACTTTCTTGCTTCAATGCTTTACTTGCCTTAATTACAATACATGCCTCATGGGTCTTTAAATAGGATCCCATGCATACAATAATTAGACCTCTAATTACAATAATTAAAAACACATACTCAAGACTTAAATTAGTCTTCAACATGCAAACACTCTCAGACCTCTTAAAATTAGACGAGTCTAATTTTGGAAATGCATTCTAGAAACACGTGCAACTGCATGCACACACACAGGTGACCGACGTCAGTTTCTATCCATCTGCTCCTGACCAATGTTGGTTGATCCCTGGTCCCTACCTGATCGACGTCGGTAATACTGTCGATGCCGGTTACTGACTGAACTCAGCAACTCCATGATTAGCATCCTGGTGAAGCTTTTAGCTCCATAACTTAACATACATGATCAAATTATCAGTATGACCAAGATGATTAAAAGTATACAAAATCAAAATAAACTATTACATGAAAAGATTACAACATTAAAAAATTAATTTACAAGATAAAGTCCTCCAGGGCACAATAGTGTAAATCATATTTATACATCTTCAACTAGTAAACTTGTGGTAAACATTGTTACCTATCATAACATAAAATCACTATAAAGTACATCTATAACTAGGGATTCAAAATAATTCAATGGTCAAATAAAATTTAAAGTGAGACACTAAGGGAAATGATTAAAACTAAGTTGATCAACTTACCTCCTCTATAACCAATGAAGAGATCTAGATATTTTTGTACATGACATAGAAAGCATGGGCACCACACCGATTCATGGTTAGCATTGAAAATAAAAATACAACAAATCATGGATATAAATGACTCACATAATGACACTTCATCAAAACAACATACAATGACACATCTACCAATTCAAAAGGGTCAAATTAAGAAACAATACAAAAATGGTTACCAAAGCATAAATTAGAACAACAAAAGGGTTCAAAAGCAAAATAAGATCATGAAACAATACAACAAGCATAGATAAATCAAACAAAGTTACCTCTTCAAAAAGAGGCTCAACATTTAATATCATATGGATTTGGTCAAAAGTATCTATAATAGTATGATTATCATGGTCAAGGTTTGGGAAAACATGCCCAAGGCATCACTTATCCTATTCTAATAGTGGATAATATTGGTCAACAAGATTTGGGGTTTATTGAACATCCTAAGGCACATCAGTCCAGATTTATCAAGATAAAACATCTAGATACACATGAAATTTTATAAAATGAGCTAGATCCTAAGTTGTAAAGTCAAAATCATGCTTAGCCAACAAGCATTCTCAAAATAGGTTTTCTAGCAAAAGAGCCTCCCGGAACTATTTGTCTATAATAAGCATAGTTTCAAAGGGAAAAATCACAATTAATATGCCAAATCATAATTCAAAAATTTCAACTCCATAGTAAGAGGAAGTTCCTTCCAACACACCAAGTTATTATGATTCTGATGTGGAATAATATTATGATTTTGATGATAAATAATGCTTAGATTTTTACTACAAAAACATTCAACTACAACATAATAATTACACTACACGATAGATTATCATTCCTATTTTTTACATAGGCCACAATGATAGTGAGTCTCCCTTAAGATGCATTAGTTAGTATGGTTCCTAATCTTGTACATACTTATTTCTCTCACTCCTTGTACATAGTTTATTTTGATTTGCTTGTATATATATTATATTTGGAATACATAAAAACAATATAATATGTCAAAATATAAAAACATTCAAATATTTCAAAAATCCACAAATTTTATAGATCATATTCATTGTTTTGTTTACATTTTTACTACTTTCCAAATATTGAATATTACTATCTATCCCAATGTATTTTTTATCATACACATATGCTTCATTTATTTTTATTGAGTACTTGTAGATTATAGATAAAACTCTAGTTCACTACACTGATCTAGTAATTAATATAACTAGGTTCTATCTTACATCTATGCATTCCAGTTATGCATCGCTTTATCTTGATATTGATCATTTATTTATGACTCAAATTTTTCTGACTTTCATTAGTTAGCTTGAGTATATATGCATCTTGGCATCTACATAGATTTTTATTACATAGTTATACATGATTTCATTTCTAGTTCCTAGATTCGATTTGATTATGTTACTATGCTTCTTACATCTTTGAGGCCATTTGAGTATTATTTTGTTCCTTGGATTTTATGCCACTTCTTTATGTGTATGCCTATAACATGTGTCTATGTCCCTTGTGTGTGCTCTTTCATGATTCTATATTTAGACATTTGAACATGTCCTTTGTGGCTCTATGCCAAATTTATTATTTGTTACATATGTGGACATTTAAACATGTCCTTATATGTCTTCATTCTTAGATTTAGTGACATGTTCCCATGTCCCTTATATTGTATCCCCTTGGCCTACTTCTTATGTGCCTCATGTACTTGTCTATTTGATTCTTTGTATGATTATACATAATAACACTTGTATTTTCTTGTTACACACACACACACATCAATTTTCGATGCCATGAGGGACCTCATGCATCTACCTATCCTACTTGGGAGCCTTGATAGACATAATGCTCCATCTCCCTAGGTAGTTACTCCAATTTTAATACCATTATACATTACTTACATCTATCTTGACACCCTTGTATAATGATAGATTACAAAATACATCTTACATTCCCTACTATTACTTAGATAGATTTACATTCTAATGTTATGTTTGTGCATTATATTATAATATCATGCTCTAACTAACATGTTTTGTAGAGATAATTATTTAGAGGGTAGTTCTTCCATAGATTTCACAACTACCCTAACAAGAGGGGGAATTTATAGGGGTTTTCACAAAGATCAGGATCCTATTTTGCTTTTCACATATACATTTCAGCACATAGGCTCAATTACAAAGATTAGACTCAAGGTAGACATCGAATAGAATAGAGTTTCAATAATTAGTTCAAACCACATAGAGATCAAACTAGGCAAACATTAGGGCCCAGATTAGGACACTAGCACCATAAGGTGATAATGTCCATTATAGGTTATTATTATTTAATATCCCTATCTTTAAGATAGTCCAATTCATTTAGACTAGTTTACCAATGGATATAGTCACAAATTTAGTAGTTATATTTATATTAGATTAGTCTCAATCATTTTAATTTAGATTCATACTAGTTATTTAGATTTAGGGGCATCATGCATGACATGATCACTCATACATTTATATCAGTACCCAAATTTAGATATTACATACTTGATTTAGATTTAATATACTCATATACTAGATTAGGGGCATGTACATGACAAATAGTTTTCATATACTCATCTTCAAATAGGTTGATCATATGGAATGGCAAACTCCATGTCATTCTTTATGATATATACACTTGATATAACATTAAAAATTTTCACCAGATTCATTCCTTACTCCATCTACATTAGTTGGCATTCTTGAGTGGTCTAGAGCCACCTAATATACCTGAGTGGCTACAAAGTTGAATAAATAGTTAGATTACTTATATATTTTCAATAGTTTTCACAATACAAATATAGATACGTCTACTTCACACAGGGGAAATGATGGAGTCATGGCCTATTTGAGTTATTGATGCACTTATATGAGAGGGTTTGACACACATACAATCTTATCCAAGCTATTCATAGAGATGAAGATCCACCAAGCAGGGGTGGGCAATGATAGAGTCAAAACTATATTGAGTTCTTGAGCCACCTATGTGAGGATTTAATAAGCCATCAACTCAGTTTAATTTATTCATTGATATGATCACTATGTACTTTCACACATGTAGGTTGTCACTAGGTTCATGCCTTGGATTTTGTATCTAATGAATGTATTCATTCCTTTCCTCTCTTTACTCAATTATTTCATTTCAGCATAGTCTTCTACTTTTGATTATCTCATTAATTAAGAACTAATTTTTGCATGTTTCATTATAGGGCATTGATTTGGAACATGTTTCACATATGTAGACCCAGATTAACATATTCAAACTTAGATACATGGGATTTACTTCCAAGGTAAGTCCAAGTACGCTTCTTTTTCATTTATATTATTCATTTTGCTTTGCTACATTACTAGCATGAATAAGAGGTAAATGTAATCACTTAAAAGTGTTAATTAGATGCTAAGAGTGTTGCTTGAGTTACCCTATCCCTAGGCTTGTCATAGACCTATTCTAGAGCCTTAGACTTGCATTTCTAGCCATTCAGTAGACCTTGTTCACTTACAACCAATCAAGACATAGTACTTGAACTATCACTTCTGACTCCAATCCAAATTTTATAAAATTCTACCAAAAGGAAATTAACACCATATTTGTGACATTATAGCCATATGGTGCTAGTGTCCCTAATTGGGTGATATTGTCCTTAACCTTAACTCTTCCTAATGGACACCTTTTCAAATGTGTGCCCCTCCTAAGGTTAGCCTAAGCTCATTTTCATATCCACATAAGTAATAGAAACCTATAAATACAAATCTAATCTACCTCTATTCACTAGATGGAAAATAGATGCAAAATCTATTTAAACCTTAAATAAAATTGTGTAAAATCAAGGTATATTATCCCTATTCTACCCTGCTTTTTGCATACTACCATCTACAGTAACCCTAAGTCTATTTTTCAAAAATTCAAAGGTTTAAACACATTCAAGGCATCCAAGGTCACTCTCATTCTAGCATTCACTTACACATACAGTAAGCACTATGTGGGAGAACTACATCGAACTTGATCCTTCTTCAAAGTATTGGTATGTAGGTAACTCTCTACATAATGAGGTGTTGAGGATGTCCATTCCATCTTAATAACACACTCAAATATTTCTCATATCACACTTATAAATAAAACTAGAATTTGCAAACAAAATCAAGTTTTATAGGTACAATATGTAGCTACAGGCTTTGGTCTCAGAAGAATAAAACACAAAAACACATGCACAAATGTTCCCTAAAAATAAGAATAGTCCTAAAAAGAGGACATCGGTTTCACATCTTGGACACTACACATAGATGGCACTATTATCCAAAATGGGAACTACTATCCAATGAATAGACAAATATCAAAATCTTATTTTTGATATTAGAGCTACTCGGATCTTTAATTTTAGAACCTAGATCATCCACAACAGTCTATTTTTAGCTAAGTCTATATTTTTCCCTATTTATTTTTATAATTAAAAAGTCAATCAAGGTTAAATTCATTTATAAATTACTAGGTTAATTATTGCAATTTATTTAACTAATTTAGACATCTCAGCCCCTTAACCAAACATAGATAATTACATTGTTAAACCCTAAAAGGTTAAATCAATTCACAAGCTTGAAAATCCTTTATAAGGTATGTTTAACATATTTTAAGGTATTTTTGACAAGTTTAAGGTAAATGTGTTTTTAGTATCATGCTTGTCTAGTCATGACTTACCTTGGTCAAGTAGGTTCAATAGTGTCAAATGGTTTAAGAGTCCTTGTTGATTTATCTAGTACATGTCAAAGTAATTTGGTGTTCCCATGATCCATCCAAGTATTTAAAAATAAGTCAAACATCTTGTTATAATGTTGCAACTAATTTTGAAAAGCTTTTTTGACCACTTTAATCTTTTAATAAGGAATATATTAAGTAATGGTAGGTTTACAATAGAGGGATGTGGTTGAAATATCACCACACATCTGTACAAGCATGAGAGATCTCTAGCAACACTTGTCATTCATGTTCCATTAGTTTCTAAGTAGAACATGATAGTTCTCAAGAAAAAATAAGTGGTTTTCAATAAGTTTATATTCGCTACATAGTAAAGATCACTTAAAAATACTATTATAGCTTCCTCTAGTCCATACAAGTTCAAATCCATGTATTTGAGGAGATTTTAGACTCGATTATAGAAAAAACTATTCATTTTTACTATCACTCTCCTTGGTAGCTCTAGAAGGTAGTTTACTTTTTAGTTGGTACAAGTAGGAGAGAGAAAGTTGGAAGCTCAACTCTTATCCATAAGAGGGAGCCCTAATTCCCTTACACTTTGTGTCACTGGTTTCCTAGTTAAGACCCTTAACTTTATGAACAATCATTAAAAAGTTAAGGGGGAGAAAATGAACTTCAAATCCCAACTGGGTCAATTTTATTGAAGTGTGAAGTTCTAAATTCAGACTAATGGATGAAAATTATTGGGTATCTTGAACACTATTATAACCCTAAAACATGATTTCCTTCCATGTTTTCATATGATCATGCCTAGTGCAGGGTCAAATGGCTTGGTTTTGGTAGCTTGAACATGATAGTCTTGTGTGCAAGGAGTTTGAAGTTGTCTTCTACATGAAATGATGAAATCAACTTTTCCACAGTGATTTTAAGGTATGCATGGTATCTCATGATCCTCTCAATCATAAATGGTTAACAAGTTTAAAAATAAGAGGTTATAGTGCCTCCATATGATCCCTCCAAAAGAGTATTGTGTTCCTACAAATATGCAGACATATAGGTGACCATAAACATCAAAAAATTATCTTAGTAACCTCAATTTAATCCTCCAATATTTCATGAGGTAATTTTAAGAAGATTACAACATTTTTTCATTTCAAACCCCATTTTTCCCTACAACCCAAATGGATGGTATACTTGGGTAAGACTGTGTAAGTCCAAAAGTGGTCAAATCAAGTATAAATCCTCAAGAAGACCATTAATAATCTTAATACACCTTTAGTGAGTGAAAAACATGATTCAATAATTCCCACTCATATATATGGGTTAATGATTTCCAAATTATAATTTTTTCAATTCAAGGTTACAAGATCAAATTTGGATGTGATATTTTCACATCAAAAGAAAGTGTGCAGACTAAGAGTTTCTCATCAGTGACAGGCTCTCACAAACTCTTCAACACTCCAAAAGACACTAAAATAACTACTTAAAGCTTAAAAATACTTGAACAAGTTTCACGTGAGATTATAACTCTTTTACATTGATCTCAATATCATATGAAGGCCCCAAACATAAATCTACACCTACAATTACACCCATGACAATCTCAAGGTGAACTACCTAGAACCACAAGAGGATTGTGTATGAATTTATAAATTATTGAGCTTTAAGAGATGGATTTAATTCATGGATATAATTCCAAATCATGTGAAATAGCTTGATATAATTTTAAGATGTAATTGAGTAATATTAACTGAAGGTGGTAGGGGTATAAAATTGAGTTAAGCCTAGAAACCTAAATCACCACCTACAAGTCTTATTGTATGAAGATAAATAAACCTATGGGTGTAAGGTGTCTTGAGATTTGAAGAAGTCAAGATGAAACCAATATATTTTATCTTTCCTTGGATATTATCACATCCAATTGCATAAATAGACTTAAAGCCTAATATCTAAGAAGCCTAAATTGTACACCTTCAGGACCAATAGGGAATCTACAGGTATGTTCAAATGTACAAATCTAATATATAATATTCCATGTAAATTGGATATTAGAAGCTTATGAGAAAGTGAGGGATCATGGAAAAGGTTAGTGTAGTGTTGAACATACCTATACCAAATTCAAGTCTCAAGGAATATGCATCTAGGGTCAAATTTGTCAATTGGCTTACAAACCCTTTTTAGACTAATATTTAAGAAGCCTAGATTGTGAACCTTCAGGCCCAATAGGGAATCTAGTGGGAAGGGAAGAAAGTTGAGTTAGGCCTAGAAGCCTAAATCACCACCTATAGGTTTGATTCTATGAAAATAAATAAACCTATGAGTTTAAGGTGCCTTGAGATTTAAATAAGTTAGGATAAAACCAAGATAGGATATCATCCCTTGGAGAGACTCAGATCCAATTGCATAAATAGCCTCAAAGCCTAATATCTAAGAAGCCAAGATTATGCACCTTCAAGCCAAATAGGGAACCTATAGGTTAATTTCCTTTATAACTCATTGAGATATAATATAAAATTTGTCCCAGACCTATGGAGAATCTTCATAGCCAATGAAATGCAATTTTGAGGCTCTAAAGGCCTAAAATACCTTTCTTAGTCTTCACACATAATCTGCCTAGCTCAAGAGACATTTTTCTTCTACTTAGAGTTATACATAGGATCTGCATGGGAGCCTAAGCTCATAGGGAATATTAGGGGGATTTTTCTTCTCATACTCTATGGAATTAGTTTAATGGTTAAGCCCCTTACTTTAATGAACCATAATTAAGATGGTAGACACCTAAAACCCTTGCTAAACCTTTTTAGAAGACTTGATGAGATAGAAGACAAGGTAAATGACTTCAAGTGGACTAGTTTTGCTTGGAAATAGTCAAAATAATCTTCATATCTCCCATGGTCACCTAATAAACACATTTGGTGGCACATGTGAAGTCAAAATAGTACAAAAATGGGCTTAAAATGATAGTTGTAGATTGTTGTGTAAGGATTTGACTATATGAAAGCACTAATACCAATTAAAAACACCTATAGATCATGGATAGAAGTATAAAATACTTATATAGGTCACAAAAGAGGTCTACATGAGGATGTAACAAGTTTTAAGTTCTAAAGATAAGCTAAGATGACTAGGGCTCTCTTGTTGAAATGAGAGAAGCCTAACTACAAACCTATCAAGTACTCTCAAAGAAATTCCATTTAATATATTTAGTTGTCTTATGATGGTATAGACCTTACCAAACCATCATAAATAATTGGAACCCATGAATTTATTGAAAAACCACTCTAGTTACCTCTTGGGCTTGAACATGGATCTAAGCTAGAGTTTTGGCCATTTCTTGGCTCACCCATCTATACAAGGTTTTAGATCCTTAGCTTCAGCCTAGAACATGATTAGGGGATCTTGAAAGTGAAGCAAATATTTCCTTGTGGTTTCACATGTGTGAGAAATATGTATAGCTAAATCTTAGTATCCTAGGCTTAGAGACATAATTGAGGTATAATTGAGAAAAGAACAGGTGGATCAAGCATACTCATATTGAGTATTTGGTCATGAAAATTTTCATAAAGTAGGAAGATCAAAATGTTTACTCCAATCTATGTTTGTTTTGTCAAGGATCATATGTATAATGTTGTAAACAAAGAGCTTCATAGGTGTTGAGGGTTACAAGGAAATGAAGATAAGTGGGCTTTAGGTGTGAAATGGAGGGTTAAAGAGTGTTTGAGGCACCCAAGTGGGTATATATAAATTTTCTAAGGCATACAGGGGTCTCACATGGAGATATATTGTATTCATGAAGATAGAAGCAAGATTTGAGACATTTGAGCAAAAGAAAGCTAGTGAGGATTATGAGCTTTTGAGGATAAAAGAAGAAGTTTATAAAAATTGTATAATAATGGCATGGAAGATCCCAAAAGTCATGACCAATAATGACACATGGTAGGACATACACTTGTAACTCTTTTTACACAAGAATTGGTAGTCTAATGAGTGGGTTGTTTGGGCTTAGAAAGGATCTTCACATTGGTTATGGTGAAGCCCTACCAAAATTAAGTCCTATAATTACATGTTGGAATTAATTAAAATTGGATATTACTATCTTCATTTTACATATAGTGATCTTGAATGGGTTGTTTTGATGAATTCTTAGTGATAGTAAGTGTGCTTCCTTGAATTTGTCCTTGTTCATACCTTTATATAAGTTTGTCTTCTTTCACAAGTCATAAGAAGTGTTATACATGGTTTGATTAGTAGATAATTGAGAAGTCATTAACGTCTATTGTAATACCCCTTGGATGACCATATTAGGCTTTTATAATATTTATAGCCTTCATATTGAATCACTAGTGTGATAAGGACTATTTTGAAATGGTATAATCAGATTGTAACTTAGTATTTCATAATGAATTTTTTATCAAGATGAGGACCTTATGTTTGGTGCATCACCTCAAAATTTACTTTTTAGTTTCATCTTTCAATTTTATAAGCCAAGAAAGTAATATATTTATTAGTTTAGGTATTTTACTTGGGAGCTAGCCCAAAACATATAGGTTTGGTCCACTTAGAGGTCACCCATAGCCTAAGACCAATCCCATTGCATAGCTCAAGTGAGAGGGCTTGAAGACACCCTCTCAAGGATTTAAATTTGAGTTATAATAGTTTTGGCATGCTCAGTGGGACATAATTAGAAAGAGTGTGTCCAAGATTGATGTTGATCTTGGCAAAAAGTGCAATTATAACAACCTTCCTCATGCAGCATATGACGACTCCAACAAGTTATAAACTCTTGGTTGCTAACTAGTGAGCCAATTTTTATGCCAAATGTGACTACAATATCAAAAGTTAAAGGTATCCCTTTTGAATTTTTTGAATTACCTTTATATTCAGTTAAAAGAAAGATATTCCCTCGTACTCTCCCTTATGTCAAGTCACCTAAAAGAAAGCTTTATTTCCCCTTTAATCCAAGTCTTCCTAAGGATGGAAGGATGGCTATAAATATTCCCTTTATTGCTTTCAATGGTGTTTCTTCATTAAACCTTTCACAATATTATGACATATGAATGGCTACCCTCAATAGTGTCCCTTATTTTAGTGGAGAAACTACTCTTACTCCTATTGAACATATTAGGGACATGGAAATTTTTTGTAACACTCATAATATAACATAAGAAAATGTGGCCATTAAGTTATTTTCAATCAATTTTAAATGAAAGGATTTGGAGTGGTATAGAACCTTAGCCCTTAATTCCATTGATTTATGGGATGACTTGGGAGATCGATTGAGTAAGAAATTTGAAGATAAGTGAACATTTGTCCTTCACCAAGTAATTGACCACCATAAAGAGATCCCATCTAGAATTCATGTAGGATTTCAATGCTAGGTTATAAAATACATGGAATAGGATCCTAATTATTGTAATAACCACTCCAAATTATGCACTCCTATATTATCTCAAGGCATTAACAGTGATATAGCTAGTATGATTCAATATATGGGTAGGACTACCTTACCAGATGCATATGAAATTACTATTAGAGCTGAGAAATATTTGATCCAAGATGGAAAACTTTCTCCAATTCCCCCTATACCATTATTCATTGACATTCAACACCCTACTCCAACTCTTGCTCATGTTCCTACCATAATCGGTCATGAGTTGGCTACCCCTAGTCAAGCAAGTAAGATAAATGATGTGGAAGGGATACTTAAGACTCTCACAAACAAAGTCATGTAAATGGAGAGGAAACAAAGTTAGTTTCATAGGCCTTATCAAGATCCACACTAATCTCATTAGCCTTATCAATCAAATAGGCTACCCTTCCAAGGGAATGCTCAAGGACAAGGCCATATCACTAGTGTTAGACCATACACTAGTTATAAACCAAATGCTACCTCCAATTTAAGAGATTTAGTACCCACCCAAAATAATATAATTCAAGATCAAAAATGGCTCTCTCGATTAAAGAAATATCATGAGCAATCTATCAATCAAGATGGAGTTTTTAATCAAGTTTGTATGGCATAAAATAGAATAATACCTTCTATAGGACAAGCTAAAGTTTCAAATAAATTTATGTCTATTGAAGAATAAGGTCAATCAAGTGATACAATTTTAAACTTTTAAGAGGAGGATTTTTGTGCAATTAATAAACTAGGTAACACAAGTAGGGTGGTGGATAGTTCTATTGCAGCCAACACTAGGTCTAAAAGGAGGGTCGTTAAGGAAGCACAAGAGAGTGGAAAAGGTCCAACTATAATTCCATCTATGACTAAAGGGATAAGAGAGCCTAATTTAGCTTCTAAATAATCTCAAATAAATCAGAATAAGAAAAGCACCTTTATACACCAAATCAAGTAGGCCCAAGGTGATGTCATAGCTCCTAGAGGACAACCAAAGATTGGTGTTCCTTCTCTCAACATAATAGGTCAAATTAAAAATCTCCATGTAAGTATGATAATGTGTAATACTTTGTCTATTATTGGTCAAAGTGATATGCTACAAGAGGAGCTATCTAAGCTCATCTTAACATCAAGAGTATCAAAAAGAGGTACCATTGTGTTCATAAACACATCTAAGCCTAGTGAGCCACAACAAGGTAATGTGGACAAGCCTCCTCCCTTTTATGTTTTAGTGATCATTGGTGATTGTTTGGTTCATAATTATAAGATAGACAATGGGTCCAATAGTTTAATTATGCCAAAGTAAATAGAAGATAAGTTAGGCCTCAAATATGATCCCAATACCATAGGTGTGCTACAACTATATAGTTCAACCAATAAGATATTTGATGTTATCAAAGGTTTGAATTTAAATCTTCATGCTTGTCCCATTTTTTCCATTGCTTAATATGTGGTTGTTTTTAACTTTCCACTATATTTTTCCTTTTTATTATCAAGGGACTTCATGACAAATATTGGTGTTTATTTATCATCAAATTGGTCCTACATGGCCTTTAGGACAATATATGGCACCAAAGTTACCATAAAATTATAACCTATATCAAGTTTTCACATTGATCCATACAAACCAAATGTCACGAATGTCAACTGTGCTATCATTGATGATGAACGTCACCCTAGTGCCCAAGATCCAATTGTTCCTCTTGAAGACATTTTATATCTCTTCCTTAATGAATGGGGGATATAAAATCATGAGTTTGACCCATATATAGGTGTTGAAGAGGTTAGTATTGGTGTATATTATTTACATGAATAATATATGTCCATACCCTCTCTTTCTAATCTTGATGATGATAGTAATGGTTTGTGGCAAAAAAATTGATGGCTCAAGAAACAAGAATGGAGTAGATGCAGGTATTATTCTTATTTCTCCATCAAATGAAACATACTATTCTTCCATTATATTTTAGTTTAGTTGTACTTGTAATGCATCTAAATATGAAGGTCTGATACATGGGCTTGAATGGGCAAGGAATAAAGGAGTAAAGTAATTACAATCCATTGTAGATAGTGAACTATTTGTCCACCAAGTAAGAGGTAAGAGTGCTACCAAAAACACATTATTGAGGTCCTGAAACATTGAGTATGAGACCTTATTGAATATTTTGAGGCTTTTAACATCCAATTAGTCCTAAAGGAAGAGAATCAATGTGTTGATTGTTTGGCATCAACTTTAGCACAATTTAACATTCCCAAGGATGTTAAGAATTCAAAAATTAATCCACACATCATGGTAGTTGTAAGGCCATCAATACTAGACAATGATGTCGATTGGCAAGTGTTTGAAAGTGACAAAAAAATAATTTTTTCTCCTACAAGAGACTAAGTTTTCTTGTAAAAAATTGGCTAATATGCAGCAATAATATGGGGACCAAATTGTACAATTAAGGTCTAACATGTTTCCTAAAGGGTTAGTTATTCTTGAGAATATATTCAATAAAAGTGACCAAATGAGAAGAGATAAAGTAAACATGTCTAAAAAAGAATAAAATCATGAGAAAGTAACCATATTCAAAGATAAACTCCTAAATCTTGGAAAGGTATGTACCCTAACCAAGAAGGTTGTGTTTATTGAGTTATGTAGAGAGTTTTCTGATGTCTTTACCTGGGAGTATGGTGATCTAAAGGGGTTTGACCCCTCATTAGCTTAACAAACTATAGAACTTGATCCCAATTCTAATCATGTAAGGCAAAATCAAAGGCCCATAAATCCTAAAGTGGAGGTGCCAATGAGAAAAGAGCTCACCAAGTTGATAGAGTCAAGAATTATTTTTCCTATCAAGCACTCTTCATGGGTTGCCAATTTAGTTCCTGTAAGAAAGAAGAGTGATGAGATCAGGTTATGTTTAGATTCTAGATAATTGAATAGGGTGTAATTAAAGGATTATTATCCTTTAACTTCAATGGAACAAATTCTTTAAGTAGTGGTAGGTTCTCAATGTTTCTCTATTTTGGATGGCTATTCATGTTTCAACCAAGTGTTGGTAAGAGAATAAGATCAATATAAAATATCCTTCACTACTAAATGGGTCACATATGCCTAAAATATAATTTCATTTGGGTTATCCAATTTAGGTGCCATATTATAAAGGTATATGGATATGTATTTCAAAGGTTTGATCAATGATATGGTAATAATATACCTTGAAGATATAATAGTTCTATCTAAAGATGCTAGTGACCACTTGAATCATCTAAGGATAATATTTGAAAGGTGTAGGAAATATGGGGTTTTTCTCAATCCCAATTGTTTTTTTAATTATTCATGAAGGTAAACTACTTGTCCATATTATTCTAAGGATGGGCTTACTATAGACCCTGATAAGGTGAGTACCATACTAGCTTTGTTATTGCCCAAGCATAAGAATGATTTGAAATTTTTTCTTGGGAAAATTAATTTTTTTGACATAATTTTTCCAATATTATGAGACCTATAACAACTATTTTAAAAAAGCATCAAGCATTTGTGTGGACTAAGAAATGGAAGGCTAGTTTTGAGGCCATCAAACAAGCTATTACTCAAGCACACATACTAATCAATCTTGATTTCTCTAAGGAATTTTTATTGCATGATTTTTCAAACATTGACACCATCTCTTATATTTTAATTCAATATAATAATGAAGGAATTGAACATCATACATCATTTTTTAGTCAAGGGTTAAAAGGATATGAAGAGAAGTACACATATGTTGAGAAACAAGTATTAGCAATTATAAGAAGCCTTAATAAATTTAAGCATATGGTGTCCAAAAAAAAAATACTTCTCATGATAACTCACCAAAAAATAAGAGACTTCCTCTTGAATAAGGGCTTGAATGAGAAAAGAGCTAGATGGATAATCAAGGTGATGGAGTATGATGTTGAGATCAAGGCCACTATGCCAGTAAGAGGGAGAGGGTTGTGTGAACACCTATCATCATACCTAAAATAATAATAAGAGATGTTTTTAGTATTGAGATATGGTCCTATTATAGCTACAACTTCATCTTATCCAAGTTAGACACAAGAAATGGTAATGTTCCTCCAAATAGGTGAGTGTCTTATGGGTCTAGATCAAGAAAAAAGGAGATACTTCAAATTGAAATAAATACCTTATTTTATTATGGATGGGGTTATTTTTAGGAAATAACTCAATGGGATGTCAGTAAGATGTGTGGAAATAGATCAGGCTGATAGGCTTCTAGAACAATTCCATGATGGATCATCTGGAGGTCATTTTGTACCTAAAATCACAACTGCAAAAATAATGAGAGTTGATTACTATTGGCCTAGCATTTTTAAAGATTCATATGCTTGGGTTAGGATATGTCAAAAGTGTGCACCCTTTTCAAGAAAACAAATAATTTCATCCCTTCCTATTAATCCTATTTAGGTTGAACAACCATTCATACAGTGGGGACTTGACTTCATTAGAATGATTAACTCTCCATCTAGTGCAGGTCATAAATGGATTCTTACAACTACTGACTATTTCACAATGTGGTTAGAAGTAGTGGCCCTCAAAGAGGCTAATGAAACTTCAGTTCTTGACTTTTATGAGAGCCTAGTGATAAGGTTTGGGGTGCCTACAATAATAATTTCTGATAATGTCATGGATTTTAGTGGTGTAAGAACAATGGAATGGGCTCTCCAATATGGTATCTACTTAAGTACTTCTTATAACTAATACCCCTATGGAAATGGGATAGCTAAGTCCACTAATAAAAACTTGATCAATATTATAAAGAGGATAATAGAAGATATTCAAATGAATTGGCACACTAAATTGAAGACAACCTTATGGTCTGATAGGGTCACCCAAAATATTTCCATTGGTAGATCACCTATATATTTGTCTATGGGAGAGAATTCAAGCTGCCCATTTCACTTGATTTACCAGCTCTTGTGTTCACACATCAGATTGAGATAATAGAGAATGATCCTATGGAGATAAGATTGGTAGAATTAATGACTTTAGAGGAAACAAGAAACCATCCTATGCACACTATGTTATGTCACCAAGCACAAGTGAAAAGAAACTTTGATAAGAGAGTTATCTCAAGAACATATCAAGAAGGAGATATTGTCTTGAAGTGGGATGCAAATAGAGATAAACCTAGTAATCACACTAGATTTGATGAATTGGGGAGTGGACCTTATGTTGTCATTACTTACAAAAAACATAATGCCTTTTAGCTTGAAAGACTCAATGGAGAGGATTTGAGTATCCTAGTCAATGGGATACACTTGAAGCCATGATATTGAGGTCAACTTTATAGCTTTGTACATAATAGAGTTAGTCTTTGTGTTCCTTAAGTCCTTCAAGCACAAGTATGTATCTTGTTTTCTTTGTGTTATTTTTTCTCCAAGGGTCTTATGACACATGTGTGGTGTTTTGTGGTGTCTTATCTTGTGCTTGTCTAGTTTAGTTGGTTTTAATGTTGTTGTCAAGTCTAATTCTCATTTTTCTCCAAGTTAAGTTATAGTCATGATTCCATATCCCAATCAATCTACTAAGTGACTATTCTAGATGCATAGAAAACATGCATTCCCAGGAGGTCTTCATATATGTTAGCCAAATTTTGGCTACCATAGACTAGTTCAATAAAAAACTTGTCTTTTCAATCCCTCACTTTGGTTCTCAAGCTTGAAAATCCTTCATAAGGTATGTTTAGCATATTTTAAGGTAAATGTGTTTTTAGTATCATGCTTGTCTAGTCATGACCTTCTTTGGTCAAGTAGGTTCAAGAGTGTCAAAGGGTTTAAGAATCCTTTTTGAGTCATCTAGTCCATGCCAAAGTCATTTTGTGTTCCTGTGATCCATACAAGTGTTCCAAAAGAAATCAAACATCTTGTTATAATGTTGTAACTAATTTTAAAAAGATTTTTTTACCACTTGTAACATTTTAAAAAGGAATATGATAAGTAATGGTAGGTTTGAAATATATGGAGGTGGTTTACACATCACCACACACCCGTATAAGAATGAGAGCTCCAATAATACTTTTCATTGTAGTTCTATCAATTTATAAGCAAAACATGACAGTTCTCAAAGAAAAAAGGAGTGGTTTTAAATAAGTCTATACTAGTTATAGAGTAAATATCACTACCAAACACTCTTATAGATTCTTCCATTATGTACAAGTTCAAATCCATGCATTTGAGGAGGTTTTATACTCAAGTAGAGCAAAAACCTATTCATTTTTCCTATCACTCTCCTTAGCAGCTCTAGAAGGTAGTTTTGTTTTGAGTTGGTATAAATAAGAGGGATAAATTTAGAAGCTCATATCTTATCCATAGGATGGGAACATAATTCCCTTCCAATTTGTATCATTGGTTTCTTTGTTAAGCCCTTAACTTTGTGAACAATCCTTAAGAAGTTAAGGGGTAGAAAATGAACTTCAAATCCCACTTGGGTTAGTTTTCCTCAAGTGTGGAGTTCTGAGGTCAGAAAAATGGATGAAAATGGCTAGGGATGGTCTCTTAAACACTATTATAACACTTTAATATCTTTACTTCCATTTTTATTCATGATCATGCTTGGTGTTGGTTCTAATGGCTTGGTTTTGGTAGCTTAAACATGATAGTCCTGGGTGTAAGGAGTTTGAAGTTGTATTATGCATCAAATGAATAAAATCAACTTATCCACAATTATTTTAAGGTATAAAAGGTCTCTCATGATCCTTTCAATCATCAATGGTGACAATTTTTAAGATAAGACATTACAATGCCTCATAAATAATGCTCCAAAAGAGTACTGTGAGCATATAAGTCTACAGACCTGTAGGTCACCATTAACATCAAAATTATGTATTAGTAACCTTAGTTTCATCCACTTAAGAGTTAATGAGGTATATTAAGTAGCTTACAACATATTTTCAGATCAAACTCCATTCCACCTTGCATCCCAAATGGACAATATACTTGGGTAAGACTATGTAAGTCTAAAAGAGGTCAAATCCCTCAAAAAAATCATTAAAATTCTTAATACACCCTTAGTGAGTGTAAAAAAATATTAAATAATTCCCACTCATGTGTATGGGGTAATTATTTAAAAATAGAAAATTTTACAAGTCAAGGTTACAAGAGCAAAGTTGGAGGTGAGAATTTCATGTCAAAGGAAAGTGTGCAGACTAGAAGGAGTTTCTCATCAGTGACAGGCTCTCATAAATTATTCAATATTCCACAAGACACTAAAATAACTATATAAATATTTAAAAGACTTTAACAAGTTTCACATGATCTTATACCTCTTGTTCAATGATCTCAAGATCATATGAAGGCCCCAAACATAAATTTATGCCTATAGTTCCACTCATGACAATCTCAAGGTGAACTACCTAGAACCTCAACAAGATTGTGTGTGATTTTATAAATTATTAAGATTTAAGAGATGGATTTAATGCATGGATATAATTCCAAATCATGTGAAGGATCTTGCAATAGTTTTAAAATGTGATTGAGTAATCTTGGCTAAAGGTGGGAAGGGTAGAAAGTTGAGTTAGGCCTATAAGCCTAAATCATCACCTATAGGTATGATTGTCTGAAGATAAATAAACATATGGGTATAATGTGCCTTTAGATTTGAAGAAGTCAGATTGAAACCAATATAGGGTATCTTATCTTGTAGATACTCATATCCAATTGCATAAATAGCCTCAAAGCCTAGTATCTAATAAGCTTAGATTATAAACCTTTAGGCCCAATAGGGAATCTGCAAGTCCATTTAAAATGTACAAATATAATATGAAATATTCCACAAAAATTGGGGTCTAGAATATTATGATAAAGTGAGGGATAATGGCTAAGTTTAGTGCAGTGATGAACATTCCTATACTTAAGTCAAGTCTCAAGGAACAGGCATATAGGGTCAAATTTGTCAATTGGTTTGCAATCCCTCTTAGCATTGAATCAAGTTGCAAAGATTTATTTAAAGGTTACTTTACCTTTAATCTCATTGAGATATAAGATTAAAAAATTCCCAAACCTATGGGGAACCTTCGTATCCAATGAAATGTAACTTTGAGGCTCTAAAGGCCTAAAAAACCATTCTCAATCTTCACACAGTCAACCTAGCTCGAGAGACATCTTCTTCTAATTTGAATTATAAAAAGGATTTGCATGGGAGCCTAAGATCATAGGGAATTTTAGGTTTATTTTCATGCTCATACTATATGGCATTAGTTTACGGGTTAAGTCCCTTACCTTTTTGAACCATCGTTAAGATGGTAAACACCTAAAACCCTTGCTAAACCTCTCTAAAAGACTCGATGAGAGAGAATACAAGGTGAATGACTTCAAGTGGACTATTTTTACTTTTAAATGGTCAAAATGATATCCGTATCTCCCATAGGTACCTAATAAATACACCTAGTGACATGTGTGAAGTCAAAATAGTATGGAAATGGGCCTAAAATGATAGGTGTGGACCTGTGTAAGGATTTGACTATATGAAAGCATTGATATCAACTAAAAACTCATGTAGACCATGGAAAAAAGTATAAAATCCTTATAAAAGTCACAAAAAATGTCTACATGAGGATGTAACAAGTTCTAAGTTCTCAAGACAAGCTAAGATGACTAGTGCTCTCTTGTTGATATGAGATAAACCTAATTATAGACCTATCAAGTACTCTTAGAAAGCTTCCCTTCAATATATTCAATTATCTTATGATGGTATAGGCCTTACCAAACCATCATCAATCATTAAAACCTATGAATTTCTTGACAAAACACTTTAGTTACCTCTCAAGCCTGAACATACATCCAAGCTAGGGTTTTGGCCATTTTTTGGTTCACCCATCATTATAAGGTTTCAAATCCTCAAATTTATCCTAGAACATGACTAGATGGTATTGAAAGTGAATCAAACATTTCCTTGGGGTTTCACATGTGTGAGAGATATGTATAGCCAAATCTTAATTTCTTAGGCCTAAAAACCTAATTGAGGGCTAATTGAGAAAAGAATAGGTGGATCAATCATACTTGCATTGAGTGTTTGGTCATGAAATTTTTCAAAGAGTAGGAAGAGACAAATGGGTGCTCAAATATATGTTTATTTGTCTATGATAATCTATAGAATGTTCTAAACAAGGATCTGTATAGGTTTTGAGGGCTACAAAGAAATGAATACAAGTATGGGCTTTAGGTGTGAAATGGAGTGTTAAAGAGTGTTTGAGGCACACAAGGGGATAAATATATGATTTTGATAAGGCATAAAGAGGTATCTCATGGAGATAGATTACATTCATGAAGATAGAATCAAAATTTGAGACATTTGAGCAAAAGAGAGTTAGTGAGATTATGAGCTTTTGAGAATAAAAGAATTTTAAAAAAATTGTAGAAGAATGGCATGGAATATCCTAAAAAGCACCAATAATGACACATAGAAAGATGCACTTTTAACTCCTTTTGTAAAATAATTGGCAGTCCAATCAATGGGTTGATAAGTCATCCAAGAAGATTAGGAGTTATTCAATGCCACATTGATGAAAGAAGAGATCATATCGAGTATACACTTACTAATAAAACACTTCATCACTGCTTAATTATAGATTCCTATTGATTATAACTTTTTTCTTTTGTAATGACATTTGTCATGGGTCACTCCAACATTCTCTTTCTCACTCTCTCATATTCTTCTCTATATATATAGCCTTTTTTGAGCTTAGAAAGGATCCTCACATTGGTTATGAGGAAGCCCTATCAAAATTAAGTCTTTTAATTGCCTATTGGATCAATTCAAGTTGTATTTTACTATATTCATCTTGCATATAGTGATCTTGAATGGGTTGTTTTTATGAATGATTAGTGATAGTTAGTGTGTGTCCTTGCATTTGTCCTTCTTGTTTATACCTCTATGCAAGTTTATCTTATTTCATAGGTCATAAGAAGTGTTATACATGGGTTTATTAGTTAGCAAACTAATAAGTCATTAGTGTTTGATATAATACCTCTTAGCTAACCATCTTAAGCTTTTACAATCTTCATAGCCTTCATATTGTAGTACTAGTGTGATAAGGACTATTTTGAAATGGTATAATCATATTGTAACTTAGTATTTCATATTGAATTCTTTGACAAGATGAGGACCTCATGTTTGGTGCATCACTTCCAAGTTTCCATATTAGTTATATATTTCATCTTTCCCTTTTCCAATCCAATCAAGTAGTATAGTTGTTAGTGTAAGTATTGTACTTGGGAGCTAACCCAAAATATATAGGTTTGGTCAACTTAGAGGTCACCCACAACCTAAGACCAATCCCATTGCATAGCTCAAGTGAGAGGGATTGAAGACAGAGCTATAATAGTGACCACTCAAATTGCTAATCTAAATCCCACTAGGACTACAGTTTAATCTTTCCTTCAAGTTATAAAGACCTTTGAGGAAAAAAATTACAAACATAAAAAAAAGCTTTAAAATCCCCTCGTGCTATAGATTCTCAAGATGTATTTTAGAACCCTCTTGCACTCAAGATCTCTTTGCACCCTTTTACAACAAGATTTGTTTCACCTAATTTCACATTTATATGATAGTAAGGGTGAACCTAAACAACATCTTCGAACCTTTTATGCAACATGACTTAATTATGCTTCTAATGATAAAATCTTGACCAAGTTATTTCTAAGAAAACTCAAGGACTATGTTTTGAGGTGGTTCTATGATTTACCTCTCCAATTTTTAAAAGCATTCAAACTTATTGTAGACTAATTTTAAGCACACTTTTCCATTAATATTTCTAAAAAAGTTTCCTGAGCCCAAATTGACAAAATCAAACAAGTAACCAATGAACCTATTAATGAATATGTCTTGAGATATAAGATAATGCTATTCAAAATGATCAATATTATGGCAAACAAAGAGTTTCAAGGTATATTCAAGCAAATTTTTCTTTATCCTTTACATGAATCTATTATTTTTAATAAGTTAAAATATTTCATTGACTCATTCCATGTTTTATGGGACCATGAAATGAATATTATGTCATTGAATAAGTTTAAGTATGTATCAAACACACCAACTACATCTACATATAATACCAAGTTTATAATTAAATTAAGTTATAAGGTAAAGCCTCATGAGCATAAAAAAGAAATAACCACCATGGTTAACATAGTTTCACAATAACCTAATCAACTTGTCATGTCTAATGCACCAAGGAGATAATTCACACATTTACATGAGTCCCTAGTTTCATTACTCTTGTGGTTACTAGAGTGTTAGCTTATATCTCTCTCTTATCCTATTGAGGTTGATATGAGTTGAAATATACCCAAAGGATATGATGTGAATGCTTATCATGATTATCATCAAGGACTAAGACATTATACAAGAAGATGCTTTACCTTGAAACATAAGATCCAAGATCTTATCTATGACTAAAATTTTATATTTGAGGAACCTCTAAAGGAATCAAGTTCACAACTTGTTGATCACCATAAATATAAAATATTTAACAATCCTTTGCATTATCATTCTAAGAATGAAATAGAAGTGAAAATGGCATATAATGGACATCCTCCTCCCTCACATTATGAACACCCACTAGAAGGGATTATTGGTACTTACATGATACATATACCTCCTATGGTTTAGAATCCTTATATTCCCTTTGATGATAGTGAAATTAAGGATGATGACTCTAACCTTAATTCTCTATTCATCCATGGATACCTTGATAAGCACCCTATATGTAGTGTTATGATGGATAATGGTTTAATCAAAATTGGTTTCACTGTGACATTACTTATGCACTTGGGTTATACTCATGATTTACACCTGTCTACCAGATTAGTTTGAGAATTTAATGGGACCTCCCAAAATATTCTTAGTGAGACTGACCTACATTTATAGGTTAATCCTGCACATGTGATACCTTCCATAGGCATCTTTGATATGTTATTGGGAATACCTTGGATACACAGTTTTTGAGTAGTACCTTCTATATTACATGGGTGTGTTAAATACATTCATGCCAATTGGGTAATTATAGTTTCCAAAATTATATGATATTTCTCCTAAATAAAAGAAACTTATACCCAGATAACTAGATATTAAGCCTACTAAGGATAATATAACAAAAAAATGTAGGTAATAAGCAATCCCCTTTAATATGCGACCAATACTTGAGAGACCATTACATCAAAGACATATAATGGATTCCATATAATCTTGATATTATACTATGCATCATGTTTAGATATCTAAAGCACCTAAAAATATACATATTACTACTATGCTAAATAAACCATAGAGCACTTAACGATGGGTTCCAAGAACCCCTACTCTTGTTACTCTTATTATTTCTTCAAAACCACATATTCCTATTATACATACACAAAGAACCATTAATACCATAGTGATGCATATTATACCTATACATGCTCTTCAATAGCATAACCTTAGTATTACACTAACTTCATTGTGGGGAGACATATATGACCATCCATTGGATGGAATCATATGATGATCTTTCCTCTTAAAAATTTCCAAAAATATCCAAAATTCCAAAGATAAACTTTTTTCACTTACATGTTCTATTACATCCTTGGCATCTATTTGTTAGTTCCATGTTGATGGATGACATACTCAGTTACTCCTACATACACATATGTGCCACACTTATATTTGAGTGTGATACATGCATACACAAATACATGATACATTATTATTTCAGATGTTGGGCCTTCCCTTTACTCATGTCATATGGATAGTAGGTGAATCCACTTATTTGATCTTAATACACATGGGTTATATGATTCAATGATCAGTCTACACTATCAAGTTTGATATTACATATGTACTTATACATTCCTTTATCCACAATTATATCTTACACAAAATACTTGATATGCTATACAGTTGACATTTATTTATCCTAACACATTTAATCTATGGGATACTATGACATGTTTATGTTGGTTCCTTATTCTTTCCTTTTTACACTTCCTTGAGTGTCTTTCCATGCAATTATATTTTGTGTTCGAGCATTTGAATATGCTCGTTTGCTTACAGCCCCCATGCCTATGTATGTTTTCATTGACATTTTTATATGTCATTTTTTATTATATGAATATTTCAATATGTAATTATTGATTTTATGGACATTTGAATAATTCAAATCCATTAGATTAAGCAACATTTTAACATTCCTCTTATTTATAGTCTACTTGGACCATTACCTTTTGACATGTTTTTGAGTGCTTTTGTGTGGGTGCATATTTACTTGTTGAG
The DNA here is from genome assembly GCA_037957365.1 of Torreya grandis. Lineage (NCBI taxonomy): Eukaryota > Viridiplantae > Streptophyta > Pinopsida > Cupressales > Taxaceae > Torreya > Torreya grandis. The sequence continues at coordinate 1,917,780 of JARHVA010001816.1, forward strand.
TTTGTACTATTACTATCTAGAAATTTATATGATCTTTATCATGTATATTAGGCCTTCATGTGATAAAATTATTACTATATACTTCAATAATATATTTACCTAGATATGTTCCCTTTTATATGTGATATGGTTACATTCACAGATTATACATTTGTCTTATCGTTTTGAGGTGAGGTAACTACTAGTTCCTATCTTTATTTAATATCAAAAGGGGGGGAATATTAGTGGGGAAATGTCATAGAGGCATGTTCTCCACACTTGGCATAGTTTCTAAATTTACTGGGGGCATAATTTGGAAGCATGTTATCCACATTCATTCAGTATAAGGTACTTATATCATTTTTTATATTTAATGGGGGCATGTCATACGGGCATGAATTCCACATATTTATAGTTATTTTATTCAATTTGAGCATGCTTTGTAATTATATTCTCCAAATTCATTTAGTTTATGGTACTTATATCAGTTCTCAGATTTAGTGGGGACATGCTTTGGAAGCATGTTCTCCACACCTATTTAGTACTCAGCATCTCTAGTTTATAGTGGGGGAATGTTTTGGAAACATGTCCTCCATATTGATACTTTTATCAATTTTCATATTTTTCCATATATATTGGGTATATGATTTGGAAGCATGTCCTCCACACTTACACAATTATCTGAATTGGCTAGAGCACACAGTTATATGATTTAGATTCACAATTATGGTGACTTATACATATTGGTACTCTTTTTATACATAATTCCAACATGAGACATATCTAAGGTGCATATGTTATGAAACATGTGCCCAATACTGAAAATTCTAAACTAGTTTTAGATTCTAAAACTCTGTTATAGATTGTTACCATATCACAAACTTTTTTATACTAATACCCTATAGACTTTTATGAACTTTTATTGAGCCAATCTACTGCAGTAGTTGGTTCAGTTTTGTTATAGTTGAGGTGATAAAATCACTAAATCTTTATATTTTTTTAGGTTTGAGTTGATCATCCATCCTCACCAAGTTATAAGTGTAATTGGATTGCACAATTCAGCTAATCTCAATTTCCCATGGTAACTAACTTTTGATCCAAGGTTGGGGGCACGGGCCTTCCAATCTCCCTCTCTCTCTTTTTATCTCTTTAGATATATGAGCTTTAAATATTTATCTATATTTTTCCTAATATCAATTTTAGAGCCTTACAATGATACATCTTTTTCAAAACAACTTGATAATAAGCAAGGTAGTTACATCAACATATAGGTATACTCCTAAACCTTTGCTCTTTTAATTTTAATCTATTTCAAGTACTTTCAACCCAAATTATATGAAATAATTTTATATTGTAACATGCTCTTAGTTTCATGTTAGTCACTAGTAAAGCACTTGAGTTGGGCACACGTAAAGACAAAGTATACATACACACGTAGGTATGCATCCCTTTCCTTTAAACTAGCAATTTCATTACTAGATTAAATAAGGGGGAAATGTAGATGATATTTTATGATTATATAACACCTTAATCTTGTACAATTTGAAAACTTAGACTTTGGATGTTTCTCTTAGTTTTTTACCTTTCCCACTTCTTGTATTTTCTCTATCTTTATGCCCCTTGGCCTATATATCTTATTTTGACTAGTATTATGTTGATGACCCAGGCCTTCTATCTTTTCTGGAATGTTTAAAATGTACTTATCTACTATATTTTAAATCTTAAAACTTTTACCTACTTTCTTGCTCCCTAAACACCAATGTCTAGGATAGACAATAACATTGGCGTTACTATCTTGTCCCAATGCAAGTGTCTAGTACCATAAAGTCATTTAATTTTCAAATGAAATGTATCGTAATGATCAGCCTAAGTACTTTAATGTAAGTTATTACTCCAAAGGAACTGATATAAATACTAGATCAACCCTCATTCATTCCTCACCTAGAAAATACCAAAGAGACCAAGGAAACTTACCAAAAGTACTCTATCAAGCATTCAATTTAATAAATCATTCTTATTTCCATACCAATTATAGGGATTACACATCTATAGTTCTAAATTTCTAAAGGAGTAGCCCAAGAGCCTAATTTACCAAGTTATAAGCTAGGTCATTTTTGTACTTACTTTGCACATATTATATGATTCACACACAATATGACACGTATGAGAGAACTACATGAGTATAAGTCCTTATTCAGAGTATTGGATATGTAGGCAGTGCCCACCAATAGTAGAGTCTTTAGGCTAGCTCAACACGGTGCACCCACTAACCCATTTTTCCCCAAGGCCATTATGAAAATAGAAATATAGGTTTTTACCATTTCACAAGGATTAATAGTCCATGACCTATATCTAAATGCACAAGAGTGAAGGATAATTCAAACCCAAAATCATCTAGGTGGTGATGTCCAATTTTAGTAAATATTCTATACAAGACACTAACATCAACCTCAAATAATAACATCAATGCAATGTTCCTGAGCTAATGTTATTATCCAAAAAGCCAAAAGTGTCCAATCTATAATATGATCATTGTTTAAAAATATCCTTCCAGCTTAATTTCTACCTATTCTAGATCTAGAACTGCATTAGCATCAAAACAAGCTCAGTACATCACTTCTTTATCATTTATATATCTAACATAGTTATACTTTCCATATTTAGACTATCTTAAGATAATAATGCTTATATCTGAGTTTAGAATCTAGTTGGATTGATATAGATCTTATTATCACCCTTGTGTCATTTCATTTCTATATACCCATTTAACAATCTATATGACCCAATCTAGATGTTTTTAAGGTTAAACACTTACAGGTGGACAAGCCAATAGGACTGATACTTTTTTAGCCACTAGGCCTGATATGTTTTGAGACACTAGGCCTCATCTTTTTAGAACCACTAGGCCTGTACTTTCCAAAAAAAATATATTTTTTCTACTTTTTTAGTAGTTTGAAAATTTTCCATTTAACAATTTTGTCTATTTTTTCATTTCTAGTTATGTTGCATTGATTATTGATAATGTCCTTTACATGCCAATATGTCCAGCCCTTACTAGAACTATTTATAATTTTGTCATACACATATATTCATTATCATAGATGTTTTTTATATATGAAAATTTGTTTTCATGTTAACTTTTATCATTGTAAAATATGTTGTAATACTCTTTAATTTGGATCTAATCTTGAATTTATTATATTTTTATGTTTACAGGGGGATATGTGTGTTCAAGGATTTCGTCATGGCAGGCTTATGGACATAATATTAGATATAAAACTTAGTGATGATGATAAATGATTTATTGATAGTGTTTGACTTGGGTATGTTGTTTGAATAGGGACCATTCCATATGACATGCACATGATGACCATTTTAGCTAATAGATGGCATGCAAAAAAATATATCTTTTAGATCCCAATGGGGGATATGACATTGATATTATAGGATGTGTCGTTTATTCTTTAGTTACAAGTTATAGGTACTAGTGATAATTTACAATAAGCTAAGGGACCGTGTCAAAAATGGAAGGCTCATAGATTTATGATAGGGCATGATTAGGGTGCACATTATACCCTAGATCACTCTAGAGTTATGTTCTTAGAGATTTTTTTATCTGATGTTCCATGTGTGAAAAAATATTTATGTATTATACTTACATATTTCATTACTATGGATGATAGTGGTGTATCTATGTCATATAGTATGAATTCTACCATTAATTACATTAAGAAACGTGAAATTGTGTACCCTTGGGGTTAGACTATGATACCTAACTTATATAGAGTTTGGTATCAATTTACATGAGAGGATTATAGTGGTGGACTTGGTTTGATGAAAATTTTACATGTGTGGACATATGAACATGTTTATTTGGTGTATATTGTATGTCACCCTTTGGTAGAGTGGGCACATCTATAGATGTTCATAGATAGATGACTTGGTGTCCCATGTGCATCAAGACATAATACATGGATTATTATAATTCAACTGACAAGTTGACTATTGATTATATTATCTAAAGGCCTTATATAGATTTTATAGGTGGATATAAGAAGCCATTAAATTTAGTTTTTGGTTTTAAAATAAAATTCTAGGTATTTATGAGCACTTTTAGTATGAGCATGTTATTATATGGTTTGGGATTGTACAAGGCATGTCCCCACCACATGTGTCATGGAAGCATACTCATGGAGAAGATTTTCATTAAGGAAAGTAATGTTTACATAATGTTTTGTAGATAGCTATAATACTATTGGGGGATGTATATCCCATAATTGTTATTATAACTAGTTAAGACATGAGATGCAGTGCATGGTACACTTAGTGGTTGGCTCAATCACACTAGCCCAACATATTTCTTATTTTTTTGGATATGACAAATTTATATTTGGGTGCAAATCTTCATCTAAATATGAATGAGCATTTAGAGGAAGCACAGGAGGCTAGATAGCTAGATGTACCTAACATGGGCTAGGTATGTATGTGTATTATATTTTACTATTTTAATAATATTGATATAGCTTGATTACCATGTTCTAATTCTTTGTAAATGTTGTGTGTGATACAATTGATGATTATGGGATCACTATCTTTGAGGGGTCCTTTCGGGTTCTTATTTGATGAATTATTGCTGATGTTTCTCATGGAGAGTTACTAGAGATATTGCATGACATTATTGGTATTCATGATAATATTTTTTACCCTCTGACACATGTTATAGCTACCTATATTTTTACCACTAGTGAATAGGATGAGCCTAGGAGAGATATTACTTTGTTGAGAGGTTATCTAGATACACATAATATGCCCCCACCTACTTAGGGTATAGATATGGGACATGCCATTTTCTCATAATACGTTCAACTAAATGGTGAGAACACCAAGCTAGTGACAGATCATTCCATTCTAGAGGCAAGAATAGATATATATGAGATTCGATATAGATATAGTAGGTATTGATAAAGGTCAAATGGAGATGATTATATATTGTCTTCTTTAATATCTATTAAACATAGAGAGATGATGATGATGATGATGATGATGATGATGATGATGATGATGATGATGATGATGATGATGATGATGATGATGATGATGATGATGATGTAGATAGTGATCTATAGGTTGATGGGAAACCTATGCCCATTATTGAGTGAGTATTTTTAGATATTTTATTTTATTTTATATTCTTATGATATACATTGTGAATTTTTTTAATAAAATCTTTGCTATGTTCTCTCATATGTGTATATGACATGGATATTGAGATATGATATTATGTCCTTTGTATATTGATCCCTTGCATGTTTTATCAACTTCTTAATTTTTTATGTGATTATTTTTAGTAGTGATGTGATGTCTAAATGATATATAATTAAAGAAAAACATATTTCTTTATTATAATTATCCAATGGTTTTATCACATTTAATAATATCAAAAGGGATAATTTGATGTAAACAACTATGCATATAAAATAAATTATCTTCACTTATTACTTTATTTTCACTAAATTTTTCTAATTCACAGGTAAGTGAATCATGTGGGTATGCATTTGGAACTAAATTCATAGGAACACTTATGCTTACATAAGCATTATATAATTATGTTAAAGCTACTTGATATCATGCATGTAATGATATCTTCCATTGTTATTATGTTAGGGTTTTGCTTATTTAGATAAGGATAAATAGAAATTAGATCTAAAATTCAAACCCTAATAGAGGATAAATCTAAAACCCTAAGAAAATATGAAACCCTAAGGAAGAAAACACCTAAGGTATGATCATTCTCAAGTTAATGATCAAGTTCACCAAAATGTTATACATATTTTAGATTAATATGATTTAAATAAAATAAAAATAGGGATAATTTAAATTATACAAAATATATAAATAATCCCTTAATCTAAATTGAAAAATGGATAAATTGATATTGCATAGAGAATATTATAAATTGATAAAGCATTAAGATATGTGTAATTAGCTTATTTTTTATTTATTTCATTCATAACAATAGTCACATGTTCTAAAAATACCTTGTGTATGCTTGAAAACTTCTTAAATAATGGATCAATAGATCAAACTTTACCTAGACATTATTGGAATAATGAAACCCCTACAATGACTAGTATTTTCTACCTCTACCAGAAGTGCCCTAAAGATTGTGTAGGTTTATGATTTTTATGACCGATGTGATTATACATGTAGATGTTTCTTTTTTTCCACTCTCCTTCAATCCAATATGTTGATCCTTGTATTGTTTATTATTTATTTAAAACCCTAATCTCATTTTTGACCATAAGATTACTCTCAAAAAAGGGTTAGTATGTTGTGTTGGGCAAGCCTAACCACCGCTACTGAGTAACTAAGAATTTTAAACATTTCAATACTCTGAATAAGGGTAAAATCACATGTATTTCTCTCATTTATATGTGTTTAAAATTGTGATCAATATACAATGCAATGTAATGTTTGGATTTTAGCAATTGGCATCATGGAATTTTAAATTACGTATATATTCACACTTGGCTCTAAAATCTACTCCTTATATGGGTTTTCATATTTTTATTCATTTATGATAATGTTTTGAAAGAGAGCTAATTGATTTATTAATATGATTTCTAAGTTATCCAGTGAGTAGTAAGTGTTTATAACATTACGATTGATTTGTATTTATAGATAAATGTTTGATATTTGCTGCTATGATCGACCCATGAAACATGTCTAGGCTGGCCTAATGGAGACTTCCTAATTTCCAAAAAATCATTAAGTATTCCTATATACTTCTAGAAGAAGGTAAACTAGGCAATTGTCATTGTTTGATTGTTGTTAGTATTGTTCTCTAAGTAAAAATTAGTAATCTAGAATATGGTGAAGGTATGTTTAGGATTTTGGAATGTTCTTGCACATAATGGGTTAATTCTCAATAAGTATATCTGAAAGACAAGGTTTTCCAAGACAACAGGTGGGTAGATGGACAAGGTAAATAATGCATAAGGATTACATGTGTACACAATGTCCAATTATGTCAAAGTATGCCAAAGTTAATGTTTTCAAAATTTTAATACCAAATTTAGGTGTATACAAGGGTTAACACCTTAGTTCATTAGCATAGTCTCAAGTTAGAGTGAAAATTTGATAATTAATAGAGTGAAAATGAAGTCTAAAATAAATAAAATCAACCTATTTATATCAAAATAATTTTGGTGATATATATGTGAAGATAAAAGTTATATTACTAACTTAGAGGATAATGGAACTCACAATATCTTGAGACTCATTTATCCATTTTTCCTCCTATCATATGTTTTACAATATGCATGAGACAATATTTTATATGGTGACATGTTTAGGGTCATTTATTCCTGAACCATAGTGAGGCATGTTATATACCTATTTTTATCATATACACAAGTTGGCTTAACAACTCTCAAACATTTTCAATTATTTTAAAATTGGTGGAAAATTATAATGCAAATTACAAGACAATTCGATATTGCCTTTAGCAATCATTAACCATTCAACAAAATATTCTATATGGGACATAATTACTTATGACATTTACTTACCCATGAGGGGCAATCAATGTGACTTCAACTAATATAAATCCACCCACTCACATAAGTGATGCAAACAAATAATAAAATTAAAAAATCACTAAGTAATTCAATATTAAGGTTTTTAAGAAACAATCAAATCCTAATTATCTTAGGAAATACATACACTAGTGTATAGTAGTTATGTCTTGTGTGCTAAACCAATTACTTTCTATGGATTACATGTTTCATATATGCTTACAATGATCAAATATTTATATGAGGATAGATCTAATCATGTTGATATATGTGCTTTATATGATTATATTTTTCTCTATAACACATGATGAACATAACTTGGTCTTATGAGATGAGTAATTTGTAGGTTTCATCCCTCACAACAAAAATACATTAGGCTTGTTTCAAATATTCAAGACATGATAGATAGAAATTTCACAATATGAGACAAAGTATATGATTTAAATGGGTTAGATTGAGTAGGTTGAGACATATGTGGAGCATTCTCTAGGACTTTGACGAACAATTGAGACATTATATAAAATTTTGAGACATAATGTATGATTCAAATGGGTCAATATGAGTAGATTGAGTAGATTAATAGGCATTCTATAACATTATGAAAGATATATGATGGAATTTTATACCAATTTAATGGACATATGTATTAGATTGGGACATGAATATTATTCATGTAAACTCTTTTATATTTTTTATATTGAGGATTGGTGGAGAATGATGGTATCATGTAATCCTTTCAGATATATGATCATCTACATTGATTGATCCTTTTACATAATAACCTAGTTTTTGGGCTCCACTTTTACATATATACTCAATTTTATGGTTCCACTTCTACTTAAAAACCTATTTCAAGGTTTTACTTTTGCATACAAACTTTGTTTTTAGATCCCATAATTATAAACAGTTGTTGAATACCCTATTTACTTCTCTAGCCAAGAATAGAGAAAGGATAAGAGCACATAATCCATATGATTTGGGTCATTTATAACTCATGTAATTTCCACTCTAAATGATATGAGAACACTTTAGGAGTAGCATAAGATCGCATGTCAATAGGTGTGGTTTTTTTTATTTATTTTAAGTTTTCATTATGCTACCATCTATTTTTGGAATAGTTTTCTATATGATTGCATTCTCAAGTTATTACAGGTGTAAATGAAACATTTTAAAACACTTGAATAAATAAAATTTAAATAATCCCTCATAGATATCCATTTTTTTGTATCCCTTTAAATTAGTATTCAATAATGCATTTAAATACTATATTAAAGTGGGGCATTTGTAGACACCCAATTTTGGTATGAGCCTTTTTTGTATAATGATTTTCATGTGACTTTACATATGTAGACTCTCATTGTGAATTGGGCACTTATTGCAACTATTATTTTAGACTTGTACTCTCTTTTCTATTGGCTAGATTTTTTGATTTTATGTTTGATTTTTATTTATGCTTTTATACTTGTCACAAAAATCCCTGGTTTCATCTTGTTCACCTTTGCTATTTTATTTATGCTCAGAATAATTCTAGTTAGCTTAGACATTTATGTTTACTAGGGGTCCAATATTATTGGTAGTGTCTTAACATGATTTATGTATGACTATTGAGTTAGGCACTCTTTGTTTTGGTTTCTTTTATCTTTTTAGGTCTTTTTGGGTCAATTTTTATGCAGCAATAGTTCTATAATTCAAACTTGAGAGAAATATATATAAAAATCCCTAATAACATTCTAAAGATAATTATCTTCATTAAAATAGAAGCGCTCACAGATAAAAATAGGTATCTAGCTGAATCATATGCTTTTTTAGCATATATAAAGTTTTCTAATGGAATAAATATGATTGTGTTCATAAATTGCATTCTTGTACCATTTTCATCAATGAATACCACACCATTACAACTTTAAACCATTATTTTTAAGCATAGACTCCATCGGATCCATGTCTAAATAGGTGAAAATTCTACATAGAAATCCTATCAACATCAATAACAAGTTAAAACCTGAACAAGAGACTCAACTCATCACCATGGTTAAAAAACATAAAACCACCTTTGTATGGGATTGTCATGATATGAGAGACATAAACCCTTATATATACACCCTCCACCATATATATCAAGGAATAATGAAAAACCATATTCCAACCAAAAAGATGAATGAATCTTGTTAAGATGAAATTCCATTTATACTTGAATTCACATTATTTTTTAGACACACACATAAGTGGGATGATTATGTATAGTTTAACCCTATTCAACGTATTAAAATATAGGCAATGCTCAGATAATTAGTGGGGAGTGGTTAAAGTTAGTCTAATTTAAAGAGCTAGCCCATTTTTAATGGCATCTTATGGTCATAAGTGTAATTAGAGTTTCAAAGGTAGGAAAAATAAAATAGAGATCAACATGCAAAACCAAAGGCAAATGCACACATAAGAAGAATATATAGGTACAGGTGCATGAGTATGAGGAATCACAAATTTACATAACATATAGGGACATTACCACTAGAGCTAGGACAATAGCAATTACCACAAAGGTCAAAATCTATTGGCAACATCCAGTCATGATTAGGAACACCATTTTATAATCTGAATAGAAACAAAGCATACAAGATGCATTTTCAAAATCCATGATGACTATTTTGGATGAGAATCTAGAAATAAGATAATTCATTTCCCCTATTTTAATTTATAAATTTTTAATCATTTAAGTGCAATATATTTCTATTCTAATTTGAATTCAAATTAGGATATTATTTTTATATTTTACACAATCTAAATTAACCCTAATTTTACTTTGTTTAGTTTTCATTAATCCAAAATGATCAAAACTCATTGATTTTATTATGATAATCATTTTTATATAATGAAGACTGATAGCTCACTACAAAATTTTCTATGTTGTTATGTTACCATTTGATCTATGTCTTAGGGAAACATTAGGGAAATATATCTTTTGTACATGTTCCTTAATGTCATATATTTTCACATTATAATTATTTATTTTTCATATTACACATGTTACATTTAACATATTTCTTTTGAGATATTAGTTTCACATGTTCACCCCACATCTCAAAATGGGGGCATATAACATAATCATTATATTCATAACTATGATTCAAAGGGAGTTGCATCAACGTATCCAATAATATATATTTGGAGGCACATATATAAGAAGGTGTCTAAGTCTAATGACTTGAATTTAACTCATTTTTTTATCAAAATGTGGATACCCATGTCTAATAAGGTGTCTAACTCCACTTCATATTCATTTCTTTTTAATCAAAATGAGTTATTTTATTTTTAATACTTTAGGATTATACATTTATTATTAATTTTGACTTACCACTATATGTGTAAAAAAAGGAAAGTGACTATACAAGCTTCAAGGTACGTCAATTTCAGTTCCAAATGCATATGTGCAACTTTATATTTTTCATATATCATTTTTGTACTTTAACATATATGATCATGTAAAAAAATAAAAGTGGGGAAAATTCTAAAATGTAAAAATAGCCCCAAGTCATTTTTTGAGTGTTAATTCAATTTTTTTAAGCATGTTTGTTCATTTTTAAATTTTTTTTCCAAATTAAGAGTTATTGGAACATTTACAATGGTTTATAATTTTCCCCCTTATTCTAACTCCATGGACATATTTCTCTCTCCTCATGTGCTTTTGTATCTTTGTGCCAAAAGTGTCAAAATTCCTATCACCTAACCAAAAGCGTAGATAGTCTTGGCACCTAACCAAAAGTGACAACACTCTTCAAACCTACAAAAGCTTTACCACTCTTAGTCTTTCTCTTTTGGTATCCTCTAAGTTGGAGTGCAATATATCCTTTGTCCTACCTTTTTCATTATTAGTCATTTGATTTCAGTTCACACACCCATATTTTCATAATTTGAATTCAAATTGTATATAAATACAACATTTAAATATCATTTAACACAAGATATTAATGGCATTCATAGTATTCTCCTGATAATGCATATGTATTTGAGAGAGATCAAATAATAATTAGAGCATTTATTATTTTATAAATCTAGTGTTTCCTATGAATCACTTTTGGCACATGGCCTAGGGTTTTATTTATGTTATGAAAATTATATTTATAAAAAAAATACAATTCATCATTTTTCATATTGTAGATCCTCCCTTTAAGGGCCCAAAACATAGTACAATAGTGACTTTATTTTCCAAATCTAACACATATGCCTAAAGCCACTTTATTTTCCTTAGATACTTCAAATATCATAGGTCAAATAGAGACATTATATGGATGGAGGGAAAATATGTTATTGTAGGTACACGAAGGTCGCAACTTGTAAATCTGAGCAAGGAAACAAGAGATTAGAATCATACAAACCCAATCTTCAATTTATTTTATAGATGTGTCACCTAACAAAAATCAAAGGCACTCTTAAAACACATTTTTTACTCTTAACTTGGTTATTTTCCTCCTAGGACATTTATGGCACTCTTATTACTATCTCATATTAGTGAAATTTTTGGGCAAAGTTAATGACAATACTTAGAGTACATTTCAAAGCTCATATTTTGGTGATTATTTTCAAATTATGAATTGTTTAAGATATATATGTAACCATGTGTGTTTTCCATATTGATTTATTTGGAAATATCAATTACTATTTATTTGATTGGATGTGTTTTGATGCTTAATTAAATTTTAATTCATTTATCTATTTTACATGTATCATTGATCATCAAGATAAACTTGCTCATATATATTGACTGGAAAACAATTTACACCTAACACTACAACTAATAATAAAAATACCTATTAATTGACTTTAATTACAAATTTAACTTAAACATTAATATAAATAGTAATTCACTAAGAAAATTAATCTTGTTAGGTGGGATAGAGTCAATAAATCTAAGAGAGTGGGTGGTGTTGGTATCATAGTCATAGATCTATATAATATGGCCCTAGGGGCTAAGTTGGTCTATAGCATTTTCTTAGACCCTTCCACTTTGTGTAGCAAAATCCTTTAGAACAAATATATGGGATCATTTGATCCATTATATATTCTATCCATGGATTCCCCTCCAATTAGTTCTCATATCTAGAATTTTATTCTCCATTGCATAAATTTAATCACAAATCATTAACTAAGGGTTAACTTTTGGGATGATTCTTAGAATGGCCACAAACCTTTGTGTGATTTCAAAGAGCTAGATGAGACCAAAGCTCTCCAAAGGAATACCTACGGGGATAAATTCATAGATTATTTAGAATTTTATTGGCATAAAAATATGGCTATGTGAAAGTGGAATAATATCAATGATGTTCCTATTCCAGCCAATCAAAAATCTCTTCTCAATTCCATCCTGAGCAAGAGCAATATTTTTCTTAACAATAAAGAAGACTCAATTTTCTAGATAGGTACAGCTTTAGGTGGATACAAGGTGAGTATGGGTTATCACCTTGTAATAGATGAGGAGGATTTTTTCATGTGTGTTAACTTCCTCTACTGGAATAGCAGGGGTCTTCTAAAAGTAGGGGCCTTTGCCTGGTTGGCAATGGAGTCCAAATTTTTTACTCAAGATTTCTTCAAAAGAATGGGTTGGAATGGCTTGTTAAGATGCATCATGTGTCTCAATAATGAATAATCCACTGATCACTCGATTTTTTATTGTCATTTTGCCTATGCATGTTTGGACTAGATTTGCTTCAAATTGAGTTGGTCTTGGTCTTGTCCCCCTCCTTGTATCAAGCTTTTTCATCTTGGAACATTAGTAAGGAAGTTGATGTTTTATGGGATATTTGGTGGGTTAGTTAGGTGATCCTTGTGTGGCTTATTTTGAAAGAACAAAATAGTCACATCTTTTGTGAAAATTCCACTAATTTGTTATGGTTTTTAAACAAATTGAAAATTATATCTCTGAGGTGGTTTCAACTCATTCAGTCATGAAGCTGACAAATCTTTCTTTTAGGGATACTATGATCAGACCTAATGGGATGTTAATTTAAATCCCCCCATTAATGGGTAAAGTGTATTAATAAAAACTAATCAGTCTTACATCTCTGTTAGTTAGTCCCCCCTTTAGGTTTCTTTATCTTGAATTTTGATGGTGCAGCTCATAGGAATCTTGGGGCTTTTGGTTCTGATTGCAATATCAGAGATTATTTTGGGTCATTAATTAGAGCTTTGTCATATAATTTTTAGGAGGTCAAAAATAATGTGGCTAAATCCCAAGTGTTCATGTTAGGAATTACATAATTAAAAATTTAGTAATTGAATGTGACTATAAAATCATTGTGAAAGAAATTCAAAACTGAAAGGCCAAGGTATGGTGTCTGAATAACATTTTAATCATTGACCCCTCCTTGATGAGATGAATTCCTACTCTATATCCCATTGTTTTAGAGAGGCCAACAATAAGCTGATTTTTTATCCAATCAAGGTCATAACTATATGATGTACAATGTTTACGAAAGGTGGTTGGGCCTTGAAACCTTAGATCATATTTAGTGCTTTGGTTATTCATGAGGCATATACTTTTGTAAGTTATTTTAATGGAAGGAATGTTGTATTTCCTTGGATTTCTTTCTCTAATTTATTTGGGGCTTCAATTGATGATTGGCATGTGGTGAATTGATTTAGATTGCCCTATTTTTGGGGTGTTTGATTGTAATGTCCTCCTATCCTTGGGGATTTATTTCAAGTTGGATGCCTTCTCTCTATTTGTTGAGGACTCATAATATTTTCACAAGTGGTGGCCCTTATAATGCCAATATTTTACATTCTCTAGAGGCTATTGGTGGTGTGGGTTGTGTTTCTTCTAAATGTAGGTGTGTGATTGGAGAAGGTTATTATGTTCCCATGGGTCCCATCTAAAAATAATCTTGCAGTGTTCCATGATCTCCTTTTTGGTTTATTGGATTTTTTGGCCTTTTTATCAATTCTTATGTTTTATTATATCAAGGTTATCCTCCTCATTTAGTTTTGTTTTCAATCCTCTATGGATTTACTTTTGTTTAAAGGCTTCTATGTCCTCTTTGGGGTACCACCATTTTTTTGTTCGATCTTTGTACGGGTGAAGGACCTAACTTCAATAATTTTCTTTTTTTTTAAATCATTAAGGTTATAAGGCCTATCATTATTTATAAATCAATTGTAAGAATGTTGGACTTTAAAACAAAGATATAATAAAAGCATTATTTTATATCTTCTTACACTAATTTTTCTAAATGGTTATACACTTTGGAGAAAAATAATATCTAAAGAGACTTGAAATAAAAATTAGATAATATATAAAAAATATTATTAATATTTTAAAATTAAAATCCACACAACTTACTTTAATTTTGTCATGGAGGCAATCATGCTACACATTGAAACTAACCCTATAAAATGTTATATGTACTAAAAAATTAAACCCACAACTATTAAACGTGACAAATGTTTATTTCATTACATAACTCTTATATTTAACATATTTACAACTGGAAAGAGGATAGAAAAATACTCATCTCATTGGTTGAAACATTAATAAATTAATGAAAATCTTACATTGTTGGACTTGGACACATTTAAATCGTATATCTGAAACTAAAAAAATCAATAAAAAAATAAAAACAAGATCAAATTGATATTATAATAATATAATATAATTGACCTTTGCCTAGAGCACCCCTCTTACTTGAATAAAAAAATCAACATAAAAAAAATTTATGATTGCAAATCTAATGATGAAAAGCTTGTTCCTTGAGAACAGGAAATTCAAAAGGATATCAACAAGTTAAAAAATCAAATGGAAAAAGAGAAGACAACTAATATGAAAGGGTTCCAATAATAAATTATTTAATGAGACCTTTTTTAGGACATTGTCAACATTGGAAGTAAATCGGTGAGAATGGAAGATGAATTGTATATTATCAAAGGTAACTTGGATCAAGTGATTAATACCAAAAGAGCAACATCAGTAATTTTTATTTGAATATACAAATGTTGTAAAAAGGATATAGGAAGAAGAAGGATTTGGACACCCAAGATGGACCTATCAAAAAAACCAGGGAGTAGAAGAAGAAGCAAGTGGAAAATATTAAGGATACAAAAGAGGTTTAATTTGAAAATTTGCTTCAAACTCTGAAGGATGAATGGGAGGCCATTTCATGCCTATAAGATCTTATTTTTCAGTAGGTTTTAGCTTGTTATCAATTTATCTTTTGGGACCTTTGTTGATGTTTTTAAAGCTAGGGGTTGATGTCTTGATGTTGTGTTTTATTATAGTAGGGCATGTGTTATTTTGTTTGGCTTGTCTTTTATTTATTCCTAATGTTTGGTGTTGTCTTACTCTTTTATCATTTGTATAATGGTATGGGCCATTTTTAAACCCATGTTTTAAATCATTAATAGAAATAAAAAATAATTAAGTAATTAATTTACATGAACTAGATCAAACAAAGTAGATTCACCCACCTGAAGACTCCTTAAAAAAAATGCAATTTATTAACTTAATTTAAATCAATAATGAAACATGTATTTTTAATTTTTCATTATATTAAACACAATTATATATATCTACAATTGAAATCTTATACATAAAATTTTAAATCGAGGCAATGCAACAAAGTTACAAGAATTTATTATAAAATTGGATATCCATACAAATAATCTTACTAAGAAGTAAATATACTTAGGTACCCCACATCAATTTAACTTCAAGTAAGTTAAAAATGTTGTATCATTTCATTGTCAACATGTTTTAAGAAAAAATAAACCTTATATTACTATTATAATATTAATATTTATTTTATTTTATTTTATTTTTTGAGGGGGGGAGTGAGGGGAGGCATTTTCACTACATGGGAATAATTTTAATATTTAAAGTCATCATCCAAAGAACAATATGACTACCAATGAAAAATAATAATCTATGTAATGACTTTGAATATTAAAAATTATACTCATTTAATCATTTATTATTATTAATTACATTTTACCAATGTTTATGGTCCTTGTCATGGATATAAGAATTGTATATTATTAATTAAATTATTTATTATTTTTTAAGTATTTTTTATATTTTTAATAAATTAAAAAAGATTATTTATATATCCCTTTCTCTCCCCTCATTATTTATTACTACTTTAGGCCTTATGCTAGGAGCATCAAACATGATAATATGCACTTTTGGTGGTCCCTTATGATTAATGTGTGCATGTCCCTTTTGTTATTGTTTCTCAATTATTTTATGTCAATTTTCATGATAAAATGGTTCTAATTTGACTTAAATTATTAATACACAAGAATTATATTTTATTTATCAATCAATAAGCACATTAAGTAGGTGTGTGTGTGGGGGGGGGAGGTGGGTGGGTGGGGGGTGTGGCGCGCGGGGGTTTACATGAATCCATTAAACGCTCTATAATTCTAAAGATATTAAGCATTATTTAGAGAATTCATAATTATCAAACATAATTTCATGTTGAATCAATCACTGGAAGGAAGAAAGATGCACATCACACACCACTAGGGTTTTGTATGTTACTAGAATTGTTTCCAATTATACAATATGTTATTTTCAATAATGTTTAAAGGATAAGGTCCTAATAAGTACAAAGTGTTTAAAATGCAACTAACCCTTAGCATAGGTCCAAAAATATTTATTATTTTTTTAATTTTCATGCACTATTGTTTTAGATTAAGGTAAAAACAGGTTTTGAAGGGGCCCCGAAACCCTATTACAGAATCAAGAAAGATAAAGCGTTGACATACACTAGGAGAAGCACTCCTAGAGCCTACTAATAAAGAGCAACACCCTAAGGTAAAACTGGGACAACATAAATATCCATTTTAAATACAGCGCCCTAGTTTCCAAGTAATGATTTAATAACTATTTTTTAGGGGTAAAATCCAGAATCGTTGCCTACCTTCCATCAGCAATATTCTGCTTACTTTCTAGCTCTCTGGTTTTCTTCACAGATCTTCTTCCAGGTTTGTCTGGAGAACCAACATCCGACTTCACCTTTAAAAGTCGCTCACCTCTTTTTTCAGATTTATCCAGAGTGGAAGTTAGATATTTCACCTTCGTTTGCTGATCTTTTTTGCTACTTCTGGTTTCAACTCCCTTGGTATTGGTCCTTTTTTCAACCCTTTTCCTTAGGTTTAGAAAATACTTTAAGTTTTCTCCACTATTGTTCACAGGAAACTCATCCATAGGGGATTCATTATCAACCTGAATCTCCCTGAACTGAGAAACAAGAAAATCTCTCTCCTCTAATTTATTTCCAGCTTCAGCCAAGATTTCTCCTTCCTCTAGCACTACTTTGGCATCAACATCTCTCCCTCGATCCTCTACCCTTTGGTAGAGTATGATTTGTTTTGATAAATCTGTTAAATCATCTATTCCTTGTGTAGGTATTATAATTTATGATTGCAGTCCATTACCTTCTATCTCAAAATTTTCTTTCTCAAAAATCTTTGTTTCTGCTTCAGCAAGTGGGCCCTTAGGGTCTTCAAAAGAGGGCTATTTACCCACCTCCACATGTAGATCTTTAGTTTCTTCATTAACCTTTTGTTCTTGTCGTTGATCTTCTTTGGGTTTCCACACTTGCTTTTGCTGAACCATGGACTTTTTCCCATCCATAACACCACTAGGATGAAATTTGCTTTTGGATGGACAATTTTTTACCCAATGCCCCTGTTTCTTACAAGCATAGCAAGAATTGGGCAGATCTTCAAAAAATATTCCTTGATTTTTTTTACCAAACTTGGATATTAAATCCACTTTTTCTAGGAGATGATTTAGATCTGCCACTTTAACATACATCCTGGCAGTTTGAAGTTTAGTTCTGTTTTTCGTAGCCTTGTCCAATGCCACAAGTTCCCCAAAAGAACTGGCAATACCTTTAAAAATGTCCTCATGCCAAAACTCTAAAGGGAGTCCAGGAAGTCTAACCCAAATAGGAGTTGTTAAAAAAAAAAGAATCTGAGAAATCCATATCCAGCTCCCATTTTTTAATAGTAAGAGAACATTTTCCAAAAGACCATGGTCCTCCACACAAAACCAAATTCATGTCTTCTTTACAGTTGAAAGTAAACAGGTAAAAATCATTCAGCATTGGTGCAATAACTATCTCTCCTCTAATCACCCATTTCCTTTTAACCATTTTTGTAAGAGATTCTAGATCTGGTCTTGCTCTTAGAAATTTACCCACTAAGGTGAAATCCATGGAAGACACAGAAAAATCTATTAAAGGGTCTGGGATAAAAACTTCATACTCACCTTTCTCCCAACAAGATTTAGCAATCACTGGCGGGAAAATGGATTTTCCTGTGGGTTTCTTGCCAAACAGGGATGACCACATCCTTTATTCTGAATACCTTGCCTTCGACCCTTCTGAGGATTTATCCTTGTTAGTGTCACCATTTTTTTCTCCTTTTCAATCTCCTTCCCCAATTGAGAGCCATGAGTTCCGCTTGGGAGATCAGATCCCCTCAATGAATTTCCATTGTTTACATCATTCACACATTCTGACCCGATCTTCTTCTCTACCCCTCCTCCAGTTCCTCCTGGGTCAGTCCCTCCAACCTGATTTTCCACAATCAGTTTCCCTATAGTCCACAGACCAGCATTTTCCAGTTCTGAAGAAGCAGCTTCTGTCAACAGACCTACAAGTTCAAAATTTGGGAGCACGCCCAGTGCTCCCATGCCATCTCCCAGCGCGCCCAAGTCGTTAAATTTCAAATTTTGCCCAACGCGCCCAAGTCATAAATTTCTATCACTATTGTTGATCGAGGGCAAAGAAAATAAATATTTTTTTATGAATCATAGGTGTTGCAATGCAAAAATTGAGCAAGCTTAATAGAGATCCAAACCATGTGGGGGAAAACATCAAATCATTTTTTAATTGTTTGTCACTTATTGGGATTATCACTTACTCTCTCAGGAGATGAAATTATTATCTTAAGAGTTTTCTCTAATTGATGTCAATTTTTTTAGTGAGGTCACTGTTACCATTAAGCACACATTTCTAGGTTCAAACCCTGAAAACTATGACCAAATATCTATTTAATCAAGATATGTCTTTAAACCTTGTATGAATACCTCTCTATGGTTTTGTAATTAATTAATTATTATTTATGTATTATACATGTAATTTTATTATTATTTAATTATAATTGGGTATTTGTATCATAATTTGGTTGTAATCCATTTATCCATATTACATTTTTGTGAACCAGCATTGACTTGCATGCTCCTTAGGACTTCATATTTATGGTGAACTTACAATATTTTAAACACATTTTAGGTTTATGTCTTTCTCAATTTTAGTAAAATATGAATTTATCTCATTTTCCTACGGTTAAGTTCATTACAAGCTCTTAGATCCAATATCTTCATGTTTTTCTTTGATTTGCTTGATTTAAATCCCTAAGTTATTTTGTTCTAAAATTATTTTAAACTTTTGTTTGCTTTTATGGTGTGTATGTTGCATTTTTTATTTCAATTTATGCCACAAAAATGGATTAAATATAATAGTCACACTAAGAATAATCTGTTGGTTTTATAGAAATTTTCTTTGGTTAATTCTAGATCAAGTTTGAAAAATAAAATAAAATATAAAAATGTATCTAATGTTATTCCAAATTATATACTTTCTATTGAAAATGATCATAATAATGAACCTTTGAATGATGTGTTTTTCAATGGATCTCAAATTTATAATGGGTATGAATGTGAAGGAGATTGTAATAATGAGGCTCACTTAGAAAATTAAGATAGGTCTAGATTTCAAGATGTGTGTTATAAGATAGATAATGAATATATGAGTTCTTATAATTTTGATCATGTTGCTAGTAATAAATACTAAATTTTAATCCACCATGCCTAAATTCATTTCTTGAATGATTTCATCCAATATCTTAAACATATGCTTTTGCATGTTCTTTCAATCCTACTAATAATCAAGTATTCATTATTTCAATTTTGATTATATTCTTCCTAATGTTTTTCCTACTTCTCAAAATTCTATTATTTCTAATTGTTATCTCATTCCTCAAAATGTTATTGCTTTTGAGGTTATTATTTCTCAACATGTCTCTCTTTCTTCTCATTTTTTAAACATGCAGCTACTTCTCAAGTTTATCTAATTTCTTTACATTTACTATTACCTTTTATGTGCCTCAAATTATTCAATTACTAAGTATCCTTCTAGTTTTTAACAACTACTTGCTTATAATATTCCTCAATTTTATTTGCATGTGGCTAATCCTTCTATTTTGAAATTTTCTTTTATTAATTCTTCAACTTCTATTTTTATTCTAAATCCTAAATTGACAACTATTATGCATGCATTGGGTGACATGAAAATTTAAATCAAAAGTACTTTTCAAGGTTCTTAAAAGCCAAATTTTAGG
Source organism: Torreya grandis (assembly GCA_037957365.1). Lineage (NCBI taxonomy): Eukaryota > Viridiplantae > Streptophyta > Pinopsida > Cupressales > Taxaceae > Torreya > Torreya grandis. Next base: position 1,938,734 of record JARHVA010001816.1, read on the forward strand.
GTGAATTCCAATGGCATTCTCTTAAACCTATTAGCTTACGAATTATTTGCATATCTCTTTCTAATAGATTTTGTAGTTCTAAAGTCTAAATTATTCAATAAAAAGGGAAATCCTTTGCATCACAATAGAGATTTTTATGCCTCTTGCTTAAAATTTTCTCATGATGGTAGAGTATTTAATAAATTAATATCCAAAGATCTTGAAGGATTATGCACTTGATAGTTTTATGATCAGTACATTCTTTTTCAAACCCAGTTGATAGTTTCTTAGTCCATTTACAAATCAACATTGGTATGAAAGTCACATTTGAAAAATTAACTCAAAAAAAATAAGGATAAAATCAAACCATTAGTAAGTATGTGCTTTGATTTAAGACTATAGTTACCAAGATGACAAAGTAAAAATTAAATTTTCCATATGATAAATTAACAAAATCAGAGTAGAGCACCAATGGACTCTAATGCTCATCCACTTGATAGTTTTATTAGTGTGTTTGATTAAGTTAAGAGAAATAAATCATCTCCCCATATTTTATTTAATAGAAGTCAACCTCCAAGTGATATCTCTACAATGGACCTCTATTTATTTTTAGGCCAGGATGGATGATGAGATTTGGTGTAAACCAAAGATATTGAAATTAAATTTAAACAATGAATGAGAGATTACATTATTAAATAGTTAAAATTGTGAATTTTCATTTAATATTGAAGATTATTCTTCTTCTACCTATGAATATTCTCTACCTTACCACTATGAGAAAAAATATCTCCTAAAATTACTCCTAGGATTTATAATATTATATTAAAATAACATTGCATCTCACCTAAATATCTAGGGATTATTGTGAGACTAAGCATGCCTTTGAACTTTTAAAATTTTCTTTGTCCCAAAAATTTTATCAGGATGTATGGTGTTTGCTCTATAGTAAGACAATGTAGTAACTTTACATTGCCATATTTCACATAATACCAACTCAGATGAAATTTGGTGTTGATGTGCTTGGTTCAATTGTGAAAGATTGAATTATTTGTCATTTGAATTGCAGATGCGTTGTCAACCATGAGAGGTGTGGACTAGACATATTATTCCTAAAATTGTTAAATAACCCTTCTGAGCCACAAAATCTCTCTAGTTTCCTTTGAAGTTACCATGTATTTTGCTTATGCTAAATAAATTACCAACACTATTTCTTCTTTACTTCTAGATGATAACTATTTTTTGTAAATTCATTAGAAAACCTAAAGTAGATTTTTCAATCTCAAAATCACTGGCATAGTTAGAATCTAAGTGTTTGACCAGTTTGAAGTCCCCTATATAAAAAGATTTGATCCCAAAAATCTATGTACCTGTGACATATCGAAGAATTCTTTTTACTGTTACTAGTGACTTTCTCTAGGTTGTTGCATGAATCAAGAAAGAATAACAACAAAGAAATAAATATCTTGTCTATTTGTGGTCACATAGATTAGAGAGTTATATGTATTTAGTAGCATCTACTAAATCTGTGATATCTTTTTATATCAATTTCAAATTTTGTTCCATAGGCATAATAAGAGGCTTGTAATCTCTCATTTCAACCTTGCTTATAATTTCACCAATTTATTAATGTTGAGTGATGAAGATATATTTTGGTTTTTGAATTACTTAAATACCTAAAATAGTAATGAAAATAACCTATATCTATCATTTCAAAGCCTTTCATAAACTCTGATTTGAATTTTGTAATGTATATTTCACTGATTCCTATGATCAGTAGATCATCAACATACATCACAAGAAGTATAAATATTTTATCAACAATTTTGACAAAAAGAGTTGCATATTCAAACTCAAAAAGTTTTAAGCACAAGTTCAGGAGCTGCTCAACAATTTTATCGTACAATTCTCTTAAGACATGTTTTAAACCATACAATGATTTTTTCAATTTACACACTTTGTGTTCTTGACCTTTTACTGTAAAACCTTTGGGTTGTGTCATGTATATTATCTCCTTGAGATCATAATTTATAAATACATTATTGACATATATTTGTTGAAATTTTCATCTATTATGAGTTTTCAGATCCAACAAGGTTCTAATGGTAGTCCATTTTCTATAGTTTTAAAGGTTTCATTGTAGTCAATTCCTTATCTTTATGCAAATCCCTTTATGACAAGCCTAGATTTGTGTTTTATAAGTGAGTCATTTGCCTTGTATTTGTTGTAAATACTCATTTCTATATAATTGGAGGAACAATTGATTTCCAAGTTCCATTCTTGACCAATTCATCATACTCACTTCCCATTACATTTTTCTATGTGTCAAACTTTTCATCATGTTTGAAAGAAGTGGGTTCAAATTCAAATGAAAAATTGATTTATTATTCAAGAGGGTCTTCGAAGGCAATATTTTGTATCTTATCTTGAATTTCATCTAGTAACTTTATGATTTGTGCAATTATGTGTGAACTCCTTGTGCTTGTTTTCCCAACCTCATTGGTTCTGACAGCGTTCAATGTTTGTTAGGCCCATTTTAGAATATTTTTTCATGTATCTTGTTGAATCATGAGTGCCTTAGTTTTTAAATTTTAATATCCTTCATTTTATACCATTAGACCATCCTTTGATGAAGTTTCATTGTCTTTTATAGTGGAAGTGTCATTTTTAGTTATATGAGTTAATAGAAATACAAGTGTTTCCCGATTACAAGTTCCCCTTCACTATTTGGAACCTCCATATTAACCTCTTTGAAAACATAATATTTAAAATATTTTCCCATATAATTTAGTTGATTTTTGATGCTTGTGTTTTCCTTTATAGTTTAAAAAAATATGGCATCCCTTGTGATGATAAATTTCTTGGTGTTCTCATAAATAACATGTATGCTTCTGAAAACTCAAAGTATCCCAAAAGCATATATTTATGAATCTTGTGTTCCAATTTGTTTATTTTATCCTTTAGAATAAATGTGTATCATGTGGATCCAAAAATATAAATATTTTACATTAAATGTAGATAACCACACCAAATTTCATATGGAGTCCTCATTTGTAGGGTTGTTGATGATGAACTATTGAAAAAGTATAGTATTATTTGAGTTGCTTCTACCTAAAAGTGTAGATTTACACCTTTGAAGAACATCATTTCTTAAACCATATTCATGATATTTTGATCTGTTTTCTCAACTAATCCATTCTATTTTGGAGTGTAAGGGACTATGAGATGATGTTTGATTCTATTATACTTGAGATAGGTTTCAAACACCTTTGAAGTGAAATCACCATCATTATCAGTCTTGAGTGTGAAAATTTTGGATTGGGATTAATTTTCAACCATTGTTCAAAAAATTTGAAATGTTTCAAAGGCTTATGATTTTTTCTTCAATAAATATATCTAGGTCATCTTATTATAGTGGTCAATGAAAAACATGAAGTTTTTATGACCACCAACAAAGAGGATTGGGAGAGAACACGTATCAAAGTGAACCAACTATAAATTCATGTTGGCTTTCCATTTTGAATTTTGAAATGGTTCTACTTTATGTTTATCCAATATGAAGGCTTCACATTTTCCAATGCTTTTGGGCAAAGTTGACAAGCCTATAACATCATTTTCTTCATTTTGTGGATGTTTTCATAGTGTGTGTGCCCAAATATTTCATGTTAGATAGGACGAGTTAGCATTACTTATTTTATGAGATGAGAAAAATTCCTTGGCACTTGCTCACCCTTGAGTTTCAAAAAAAATCCTTCCTCATATTCAGTCAGAATGACTATGTTATCACAGTTTATTATGACTTTCACCTCTCCATCATCAAGCATAATGGAGTGGCCTTGTTTTAAAATTAGCACAAGAGATAACAAGTTTATTTTAAACTGAGGAAGGTATAGTAAACTATGAAAAATGAAATCTAAATGTCCCAGTGACTTGAGTCAGATTTTACCCTTACCTTGAGGTCACAAACTTGTTTAATTTTCCAAATACATTAGATCATAAATTTCTTTATGAAAACCCTCAGATATTTCCATTTGTAAATTCATATTCTAAGTCGTGCTAGTGTCCAAAACCCAAGAAATATCCAAATTTGAACTCTTTGAGTCATTATTCACTTCACCATAGATGGAAAGCACTCAATCACAAGAGAATTAAGCTAAATTTGGTTCTGAGTTTATATTCTTCTCCTTTTATACTTTCTATTTTCTATAAGCATCAATTTTATCCCATAATGTCTTGCATTCGTGAGTCTCGTGACTCCATTTTATATCATATTATTTCTAATATAAGTGTTGTTTATCATTATTCTATTCTTAATGTTGGTTATTGCTTTTACCCTATTTGTCTCCTCGCCCTTTGTTCTTCCCTTTGTCATTTTCATTTCCCATATTCTTAGAATAATTACCCTTTTGATTTTCATAACAAATGATTTCTCTAGTGAACTTTGTTTTTATTCTGAAGACTTTTTATCTTTCAACCATCTTCTCAATCAATTGATCAAATGTGAGAGTCTCCAATAGATTGCTTGCTTGCAATGACTCCAAATAGGTTGAGTGTGTAGATAAAAGGGACTTTATGAAGGTTATCATATAAACATTAATTTTTATGCTAATGGAATAAATATCATGTTTGATTTCATGGATTTTAGAATCCAAACTCATGACATCCCCAATTTTCAACTTTAGATTGAACAATTTTAATCGTAGCTATATGAACTCTGATTTTGATTTGGAATCAAATAGTTCCTTCAATTTGTGAAAATATTCCCAAGGAGTGTTGCACCCTTGGATGTGATGAAACACCTCTACATAAAATGAGGCCCTCATCAAAGCAAATGTTTTAGAGTTATTTTTCTTCCATTATGGTATCCAAAAGTAGTCACAAATGGGTAATGGGGGGATTGGAAAAATGATTTTTCTTTATTTCTTCCTAACAATTTATAGGGACTAATCCATAAACATCATTATTATAAATATGTTAGGCTATAAGTTTAGTAATTCAATCACAATGACTTGACTCATAAATGTAAACCAGAGGCACTATTGATCTGAATTCTACAGTTTTTGTTTTGTGTTTGTAAAATTTGATTTATTCTCAAATTTTTCTTGATTACAAAAAAAAATTATTTGTAATTTGACTTATTTTGTTTTTGATAAGTCAAAAAATGGGTTAAAAATCTCATTATTTCCTTGTGGGAATGTTCTCCATTCAATAAATTGTGTTTTTTCTTTTTTATTTTTAAAGCATAAAATGAAAGGATTTTGAATTACTTGAGCCTTTAAAGTATTTCTTCTCTCCTTGCCACCATATGGGAGATGAAACATCCCATTGGAAATCTAATTCAACTCCATACACTTCACATGATTAATCAAATGTTACCACACATATTATGATCAAATAACAATCCAATGAAAACTTGAGACAATATGCCAAAGAAAGTTGTAGATAAAGACAAATTGAATCAATACACTAGAGAAATCCTTAGAGTTAGTTGGTTTTAGCCTTAGGTGTTGCCACACATCCCCAAAAACTTAAATAGTAGATATAAACTATCAAATATGTCATTTAAATTATTGTGAGAGACAAGAGACTAACATACATTGTCAAAAATTCCATGCAATAGTCTAAAACATTGAGATGAAGTGAATAATGTGATACCAAAGAGCCACCCATGTCACAAATAGAATGGCAGCACTTTATTAGTTGCACTTAGGTCCTTTCCCCTTGTATGCAAATAAAAACATTCCAAAAGGCCACGTAGTAGTTTGTAAATCACCAAAACACCTTCCCTTATAGCTAAATGCCTACCCATGAGTGAGAAAAATCATTAAAATAGGTTGGAAACTTTTTTAAGAAGACGAAAATAGAGATATACACTAGACTACTACAAAATATCAAACAACGTTCCTTCAAAATAAGCAATATATAGTCTTTGTCATTTAAAAAGACTAAATTGAATGAGTTGGATTGGCTATGAAGATTAAATATGATACAAAGAATGAATGGACAAGGAAAATAATTTAAAAACATGTGCTCTGGTACCAATGTCAAACTAGGATGGATGATGAGATTTGGTGCAAACCAAATATATTGCATTCGTGTTTAAATAATGAATGAGAGATTGCATTATTAAATAACCAAACTTGTGACCATTCAATTCATATTTAAGATGACTCTTAATCTACCTATGAAGACTCTCTAGTTTACCACTATGATACAAAATCTCTCGTACAATTAATCATAAGATTTACAATATTATATTACAATAATATTACATTTATAATATTTTCTTAGTAATAAAAAATATGGAATAATGGTTTGTAGTGTTTAAGATTGAATATTTGTACCAAAGAATTTATATATAATTTTGGATTTAACAAGAATATTTTGGCATATGCTCCAAAATTTATTATGGGATATGATGGCATTAGTAGAGAGCCTCTTCATTGTATTATATTACCTATTAAAGTGGATCCAAAGGCAATTCAAAGCTTATTTTATGTGGTACCTAATTATGGATCTTACAAATGTTTTTGGTATACCTTGGATATATCAAATGAAATTAATTCCTTATACTTTTCATCAATGTTTAAAATTTACATGTGAATATCAAGTAATAATTGTAGACACTCAACTCTCACCACTCTCGTGTCGAAATTATAATTAGAATGACTTCTAGTAATAGCACACAAATCACTAAAACACCCAAATTCTGCTGTGCAATTGGCATCCATCTTATGAAATGTAATTGATTAGGGAAATGTAGTGTACACAACTATCAAGTTCACTTAATTCATCTCTAGTCAAATCGTGAACAGTTCTTTGACTTTCAAAGACACTTCACTTTTATTAAGTTAATTAAAACTTGTTTAATTAGCCTAATCTTATTCTGATAATAAATTCCATAGATTTTGGGATTTCCTATTTTTTAAATGCATTAATTTTATTTATTCCGCAACTCTCATTACAAGTGGCCAAGTGGATCATGACATCACAATAAATATCAGGAATGATGATGTCGTCAAAAAAGTTGTCAAGCACCAAACATTTATGGATATAAATATCTGACTTAAGGCTAGTCATGCCTTATTAATGTTCCCTCTTTCCAAAATATTAATTTTTATTTCCCTCTAAAATTGAATTAATTTGTGACCACTCATCTCTTTCTTGATCAAAAAGCCATAATTGATTCTCCTATCCTATAAATGTAAAGGCCACCATGGACAATTCACAAGCTTTTTAGTACAAAGATACAATACAAAATTTCTTTTAAAAATTCAACCATTTATATCATTTTCAATCACAAGCCAATATAAGTGGTGCATGAGGAGATGTTGGAATAAATTGCCCAACCACATTGTCAAATATCTTGACCTCCATATCTGGTCACAAACATGCTTTTGGCCTATCCATGAAGAGAGGTCACTTTGAGAAGGAATAATCATTTTGCTATTCTTCTTGTTAATTTTTTTCATTTCATTGATATTTCCCAACTGAGGTAATAGGCATAATATGTCATTTTTATAAATTTGTTTATGTTTTGATAATAATAAAAAGACTAATCTATTTTGCAATCCTATTTCACATTTGGCACACCAATGGGACTGCGTACCCCATAAAGCTCATTGGAAGATTAATAATTTTATAATTACCAAATTTGATTATTGTTTAGCATTCCTTTTACCATTTTTCCTCTCACTTTCCTATTTTTCACATCTTTAGAATTAGTGAAGTCACCCTACAGATCAGTGAGGTCTCTCGCATAATTGACAAAGTTGACTTACAATCAACAAAGTTACTTTTATCATTATTTTTCTACTCTATGTATTAATAGGAATGGTGAACTCACCTTGTTAAATGGTGAACTTGACCTATATATAGACAAAGTAGACTAATAAATGGTGAAGTGGTTTCCCTATATTTCCTTGTGCTTTTATAAAAATAACAAACTCGACCTACAAACTAGTGAACTTGACTTGCAATTATGAAGTTGACAAATAGATGATGAAATCGCTAAAGAGGTAAACTGATCTTTTTACTATTTTTTATTAAAAATACAAAACCCATCCTAAAAATGTAAAGTTCATCCTAATAATCAGTGAATTAACCAAATTTGTTCTCCATTTGTCTATAGATCAGTGAACTCATCCTACTAAATGGTGAAGTCAACCTGTGTGGAATTTTTTAGACCTTAAAATTATTGAAATCGAATTCTTTGGATAATTAGAACTATTACTTAAATTCATAATTATCTTAATTGTAGTTTTTTAAATCTTTTTGAATTACTTTTACAACTAACAAAGTCAAACTTCAATCATATTTCTATTTGGAGCCTAAAAATCAATGATCACTTTTGACTTGGCTCCTAAGAGCACATGCATTTCAATTTTAGCTTAAGTGATTTATTCTTTACATTCTTATTTGTGTAAACCATTATGCATATGCTCTTCCCTTTCCCCTTTTAGGGATCCTAGGTGACCAAAAACACATAGTTTTACTTGTTTTCTTGACTTACCCAAAAAAAATTGTTTTTAAAGGTATGTTCTTCTCTTACCCATCTATGGGGTCTTGAGAGTCAAAAATGAAGTGTATTTTTTCCCTTTTTATTTTTGTTGACTTCATGGAGTGTTCATAGCCTTCCCACTAATATTTAGGAGTGTGTTGACCTAGGAAGTGATATCATAGCATTGTACCAACCCCATTATCCAATTAAGTATATAATTTGGGGTTATGTTAGCATTATCTTAGCAGGTGGTTCCTCATAGCCTGATTACACTAATAGCATTTCACTAAGACCCTTAAAATTGAAGTAGTCATAAAGGGACAAGACCCTTTGGTGAATGGCCCACAAAATTATGCATTTAATTAATGGATTGTTCTAAAGCACGCATATATCATAAGGTATAATGTGACCATCTAGTTTGCTAATTCAAAATTACATTAGAAACCACATTCATCATGACATTCTCATTTATGCAAGGGTGAAAAGGTATATTCCCCTAAATATCATATTTTAGTACAAACCTTTAAGATAAGGGGGGTTTAAAACCCCTTCCAATAATTTATTTAATGAACCCTTAAATTTTATCCTCTCTAAGGTAAGTATATCAAAAGGACTTAGTGACATGCTATAAACATGCATCAGTTTTTAAGTTATATTTGTGTTTGATTGAGTAATTTTTTGAAAATAGTGTTGTGTTCAAAATCACATTAAAAAAATGCATCAACTTGTAAAAGGCTCAATTCCAAAAACCAAAGGCCAACACATAGTCCATACCACACCTATGAGATGGGGCATTACCCTACCCAATTTTTTGGCTATCTTTACCCCATCTTAGTGTTATGTTTATTAAATAAATTTAGTATGAACTTTATTTATATTGTAAATATACGTAATGAATAAATAAGACTCATAAGATATCTCTTCTGAAAGAGTCTTACGAAGAATCTGAGAGATTTTAGGAGAGGTTGAGAGATAAAAGGATAAGGATAATATTGACTCCTCATTTTAAAGATCATCCTCTCCTATTTATTTTTACTCCCACATTGTGACTAAAATATGAAATATAATATATGTTTTGGTGTTATTTCTCTGTAAATATGAGTTAATTATGTTGAGACTTGATTAATTCCATTATTTGGTATCAAAGCCATTTATGGTCCTGACCTTGTGAACCATGAGAGTCTTCTTCAAATAATTCTTCCATATTTATTCAAGAAGATTTTTTTGAAGTTGGAGAAGGAATTTGAATCTATATCGACAAATGGGCCACTCATGCAATAATCATTTCTGACTATGCATTGTCATGTAAGTTTTTAATATTCATTTTTCCATTTGAATGAATTTATATCAACCAGATTTATGTGGAAGGATCTATGACTTTGGTATGTAGGAGCCTTGATTTCATTCATCCTACCCAACATAACCTCAATAGATCAATTGATGCTCTAGTTATTTATACGTCCTCATGTCTCTTTGATTTTTATGTGTATAGTAGGTTTAAATATTTTTTGTGTCTAACAGGCATATAGTTATTCATATTGAAATCAGCTTCAATTCTATAAAGCCATGGTTCTTTGATCAATGTATTTATAAGTCTAATCCATTATTAATTAAGGTCAAAGTCAAAAGTATATTTGTCAAATAGAATTTTTATCATTGTCACATCAATTATCAATTATAACTAGACGCATTTTCAATTTAATGTGACATCTAGGTTGTGTGGAGTCAAAATGGATAAAGCAAATTATATTAAAATTTTTGAAGGAAAATATTTTCATACTTGGCAAGTTAGAACACAATTGTATTTGATTGACAAAGACTTGTGGGAGCTTACAAGTGGTAAAATACCAAAACTGATTAATGCAAATGAAGCCATCAAATGGGAAAGAAAGGATTGAAGAGTAATGGAAATTATAGGTCTAGGGTTATCTGATGCATACTTGCATCATATGGACCTATCAAAGACTTCAAATGTTATTTGGGAAACATTGAATAAACTGTTTGGATCACAAACAGGTAGTGAAGCAGTGACCCTGAAGTAGAAGCTATTTGGACTCAAAATGGAAGAAGGTGACAACATAGTGTAACACATAAGTAAGTTTCACTCTATTCTGAATCAGCTAGCAGGAATAAAATTAGATGTACTTGATGATGATGAAAAATCTATCTTACTAAATAGTATGCCAGCTAGTTATTCAAACATGGTTTTTACACTAAGCAAAGTAAATCCTAGCTTAGAAAATCTAATTTTCTCATTGATAGATTAAGAAAATAAGAATATTTCTCCTGAAGAAAGAAATTGCTCTTGAGAAAAGTGTTATTTATGTGAAAAATAAAAACAAATTCATTTCTAAGCTAGAAAAACATAGATTTGAGAGTTCAAGGAAAAGGTTTCTTTATCATTATTGTAGAAAACCCAGACATGGTGTTAAATATTATAGACAATGAGCACAAGATCTCCTTGAATGGAAACTAAAAGAGAAGGATCTTGTTTCTTAAAAAAGAGATGAAAAAAGCAATTGGAAAGTGAAAACTACTTTTTTTAATGAATCAAATGATAAAGAATCAGTTGGTTAGAATAGTGATGAAGACTATATGTACTAGATAACTACACTGGAGGATGGAGGAAAAAAGAGGATGGAGGACACTTGTACCTCTCATTATCCACTAATGATGGGGTATTATTTTTTAGTAGTGGTACTTTCTATTTTTAGCATATTTTTATAGTATGAAATAAGAATTGGGAATGTATACCTATTCATTTAATTTTCAAATGTAAACCCCTAAAAAGTGTGATAGTACAGGGGATTTAGACCATCGGCACTAAAGTAGGAGATGTTCTTGATAAAAGTAATTGGTAGGAGTGTTCCCATTACTGTTTTGACTGGCTCAGTTGATGTTCTCATATTTGGTTAATTTTTTCATGGCTGGTGTTTGATGCATATTCCCACCATGGAGGAGGTTCTCATGATTGATAGTGTTCCCATTTTTTGGTTGATTAGTTCCCACAAACAAAGTGCAAGGAAGTATCACATAATAAGATCAAGCCATGTGTATGTTGTTGAGATAGAGGATGGTGTTTCTCCCCTTGTTTATACTATGAGGGGGAATATTAAGGAAATTTAGTATGAAATTTATTTATATTTTAAATATACATAATGAATAAATAAGACTCATAATATATCTCTTGTGAAAGAGTCTTATGGAGAATATAAGAGATTTCATGAAAGATTGGGAGATAAAAGGATGAGGGTAATATTGACACCTCATTTTGAGGATCATCCTCTCCTATTTATTTTTACTCCCTTATTATGAATAAAATATAATATATAATATATGTTTTGGTATTATTTCTCTACAAATAGGAATTAATTATGTTGAGACTTGATTAATTCCATTAATGTTGGTTGATTGTACTATTATGATGTTCATGTGGCACCTATATATTGTCCAATTGAAAACCATTCAAATAAAGTCCATTTGGACCCAAACCTAGTTTGGAATCAATTATTCACATTTGGGTCACTTTTGACCCCATTCCTATACCAAGACAATTTTATGCCAAAACTATTTTGTCTTGAACCACGTACCAAGCCATTTTATGCCATATCAAGTTCATTTTGAACCATGTTCCAAGACATTCTAATTATGATATGTTTCATCTTGAACCCACATGCCAAGCCATTCCAATCTGATCACATTCATCTTGAACCAAGTTTTGAATTCTAATTCCAAATCACATCAAGTTTGACCAAAGTCAACTTTAAAGCCAAACAATTGAAACAATGCCAAATCAGGCCTATTTTAACCAAATCTAGTTATTCCGAGTCCATCACAAGCTAATTCAAAACCACTTTTTTTCTTTCCATTCAATCTCCCACACCTATCAATTGGGAACAATGAAGTCATGCCATCCATATTTTCTTTCATTTGAATCATATCAGGTCATTCTACCCTTTTTGGGGCCAATTTAATTACATTGGATCAAGACCACCCTCTTTGGGCTTCTTTTAACTAGACCAATACCACCCTCTTTGGGCCAATTCTATTAAAGACTAAACCTACCCTCCTTGGGCTATTTCTTTGGATGAATACCACCATATTTGGGCCAATTTTAAATACCAAGACTACCCTCTTTGGGATAATTTCTAAACCAATGTTGACCTCTTTAGGCTAATTTCTAAGACCAATACCACCCTATTTGGGCCAATTCTTTCAAGACTAAGACCACCCTCTTTGGGTCAATTCCATCCAAGACCAATCCCCTTGCATGTATCCTTGCTTGGGGGCATCCTTTCTTCTATCTCATGCCATGGCATTTGAAACTGATTTAGATGACACCCTATTCAAATAATATAAGAATGCCATCATTTTGTGGCTCATAATAGAGGGAGCCAAACTATCACCTAAGTTTCCTCTAGACCGATTACATACCCTAGTTCAAAAATAAGAAATATATGTGTTGAAGGGACAACTTGTAGACCCACTCCAACATAACCACATCATCATTTCTCAAGTATAATAGGATGGTCAGCTCTTTACTAATCAACTCATGGTTACTTTAGAGACCTCTTTAGCTATTAATTTATTTGGTGATTCATCGTTTACTTGTCTAATAATCAATCTAGTCTTAAAGGCACAATAAAGCCAATCATTTCCCTTGCAAGGGCCATTAACTATTGAAGACATGAATGTGTCTAAGTCTAATAATTACTCAATCAAGATATATCATGATCCCCTTCCCAAACAAGATCAGCTACATCCACTTCCACAACAAACTCAAGACAATCAACCCATCTTCGACATTTTTATCCAATCACTCATCCTTGACCAAACCCAAACAATTATTGGTCCACCTATATTTGATGAAGAATCTCTATTTGATGAAAGACCCATCTTTGTTGATCCTACCTTTAAAGATCCCATTATTATTTAGCAACAACCCATTATTCATCCATTACCAAATATTTCTCATTTTAGAAAATTTGTTCATCTTAAAGCCTTCATTTCTAAGAAAAAAAATGAAAAAGGTACTTATGGATATTACAATTCAATAGGCCTTTTTTTTTAATACATTCTAATCAAAAATAGGTTCCCCTTTGGAACCAACATTAGCATCAACATCTACATCAGAATCAGGTTCTATCTTAGAACCAATGTCAGATTTGGGTTCCATTATACAACCAATATCAAATTTAGCATCAAAAGTAGAATCAACATCAGTATCAACATATGATTTAGATCTCCTTGAGTCATAATCAACTTTAGAATCTGAATACATTAGTGGATATTACAACATCGGCAATACACTTCTATCAAAACCACTTGAGTCCACATCGACTTTAGAATCAACATACCTTCTTCAATGTTACAACATCAACTACATATTCCTTACAGATCAAATTGAATATATTTGTGATCCTTTTACATTTTTTTAGGAAGTTTCTTTTAACATCAATACCAGTTCTCTTAGTAGCCTCTATGAGGATTGTGTTACCTTTTACCTTTTCATAGCCATTACCCATGCCTTCACCATTAACCAACCTAACCATTATATTGATATTATACCACCCACAAATGTTGATTGGGACAACAGAATCACACATTGTTGAACTCCTTCCATGGTGACATCTTAGTGGTAGAATTTTTAGGGATCCAAGGCAACATTCAAGTAGAATAATATCCTAGTGAAACCATGTTTGAGGAGTTAGGGGTCAATCAAAGTCTAAACGCAGCAACTTCTAGTGAAACCTCATTCGAGGCACTAGATAGCAATTAGAATATTTTAGTGAAACCTTGTTTAAATTGATAAGGGAAAATCAAAATGAATTATCAGCATCTGTTAGTGAAAACTTATTCAAGGCACTATTGGAAAATCTAAATAAGAACAATCAATAAGACTTTATTGGTGAAAACCTCTTCAAGGTGCCAATAGTTGAGCCAAGTAGTTCTCCATTGATTTATGAAGACATAATTGAAGTCAATATCAGCCCCACCATAAACAAAATCATGTCAAATCTAGAATTATAAATAATTTGTGTGACCGAAAATCCCAATCTTCATTTATCCTTCAACCATTATACATTCCATTGTGATCATACCATTCATTCAAATTCTATATTACTATTATAGATTGGAATTTCACCCTTGTGAGAGAGTTATTTAGGCTCCCTCACTTCCAACTACAAGCATGGGAACAACCTTAGGATGTGGGTATCCTATGGTGAGGTTGAACCTCTATACTTTTTTATGAGGCTAGTTCCTCAGGTGCTTCACTTCAGCTCTTGATCTCACACTAAAATCTACTATCTATTATGGAAAATGGATAAGAATATTACTTTAAAATAAATCTAAGCTAAGGGGGGTGATGCACCAAAATAAGTGATCCACTTAGTCTAGGAAAAGAGCCAACTACTGATGAATCTATATAGGACACAGGCTATTCTGGTTCTATCTCATGGCCATAGGCATGGAGCTTTTTCATGGAGGATAGAGAGAAGACTTACACTTTGAAGGATAACAAAATAGGTCTAAGAGAGACACTATGAACTGGTAACACTTCAAAGGATCTCAACACACAAACAATTCACACAATCCTGCATAAAATTGAGAGGACTAAAAGTAGGGTGTTGGAAGAAACCGTAGGTGATGAATAACAATCATACATTCTAAAAAAAAGAAACCAAATGTGCACACTTGTTTTAACCAAAAATAGAGAAGTCTCCCTTGTATTGCTTTAAAAGATTCTTTTACAAAGCAATTTACGTAGAGTGATTCTATCACCAATCTGAGGATCATTTGTTTGGCTCCAAGGCCTCTATATATATAGAAAGGGGGAAGAGAGAAGGGGAAGAGAGAATAAGTCACTGATGGTGGGAATTCTGATGTTGAACTTTCTTTTTCTCCCTAAATGTGCCACTCAAGATCACTCGGTAATCCTCTCAAGCCCCTCCCATCTTTAATACTTTCTTTAGAATGTCTAGAAAGTCATGTTATGAGTAGCTGGAATGTTTCTTCTTAGCATGACACATTTAATCATTGAATGGTAATTGTAGGTAGTGAATCATGGTGGATGAGAGCCTTCATATCTTCTAACTACCAACCACTTGGATTCTTTTATGTTTATTTAACATCCTTGTGCTACTTGTCCTTTACTGATTGGCCTTTTCTACTCTAGTTACACCATGTGGCAACCTTCCATTCATTGCATCATGATCCTCTATTGCTATACCAAGCTTAAGTTGATCCCTTGGACAAATCATGATTTACTCTATGCAGAGTAATTTTGGTTCTTTGGCCTATCCAACTTTGAACTTTCTCAGATCCTTCACTTATAAATCCTTTTAGGTAGAGTACTTGGATAAACCCGATTTACTCTATGTAGAGTAATTTGGGTTCTTTAAACCTACTTACTTTGGGATTTTCCATCTTGAAGTCTTCTCACTTTGTTTTTTCTTAAGCCTTAAGACTTCTTGCTTTTCAAACCTAATTACTTCCAATGGATAGTCGATTATCCTGATTTTGACATCCATTGGCCTGTTATTTCCTTTGGACACTTAGTCTTGAGTTTCTTTTTCAATTTATTTCTTTTGATCAAATCTCCTAAAGGAATTTATTTGGATAATTTATCTAAAGGAATTCCTTTAGACTTTTTATTTATGTTTGTCTTCAAAATTACCTTTTGAGATTTCTATGTGTCCCTTCAAACTTTCATGAATGATCCTACTAAAGGGAAAGATACCCTTTAGAAATTATGAAATGGTCCTTCTGATGGGTAACATACCCTTCAAAAAAATTATAACTATCCGCTTGGAGAAGAAAAAACCCTTTGAAAAAGTTGAAGTGTACCTTCAAAAAAGTTGATTGGTCCCTTTTTCCCTAAAAAGCCTCTTTAGATTTTGAAAGTGTCCTTTGGATTTTTTGAAAAAGACTCATCCCTTGAAGAACCCAAGAAGCATCATTTTTCAATACCAAATTAGGTTTGTCAAGCCCCTTTACCTATTTCAGGCTTTTGATTGTTCATAACTTATGACGTAATTAAGTAGTGCTCCTTGGAGAACCTAAAATACATTGTCTATTAGTAATTCAGGTTTGTAAACCCCAATTACTTCTACTTATAAAACATTTATAAGCTAAGCACTGTTGGAAAACCCAAAGTCCTCCCAAAGACTTACCATTTTTTTGCCTGAAAGCTCCCTTTTTCATACTTAGGAAAACTTTGATATGTGGGCCAAAAAAAGGCCAACATTTCTAGCGATTCACAGGGAAGCATGCTTGCTATGCTTGAGAACCCAACTCATTTGCTTTGTTTGATCCATTAAGTGTGGAGTCACTACTTTTGTACAAATTTGGTTTTATCTATAAATCTCCCTTAAAGTGATAAGAACATTTGAAATGAAACAAATTGTGCCCAAGGCACTTAGGGAAGGGAAACTCAACTGAAATGGGTGTGCCAAAGCACTTAGATAAAAATAAATAAAAATATATACAAAATGTACAATAACATACAATAGATGCAAAATATTATAATAGCATGGCTTTAGATGAATCCCTTTGATTGGGATGGTTAATACCTCTCCATCCAATTGGGTGAGCTAAAAAGCATTATGTTGTTTGCATCCATGAATCAAATAAACGCCACTCCACAAGCTGTCAAACTTGGTATGGTTGCCTGGTTTGGCCTTTTTTGAGTCATATTTGAGAACCAAGTTTCATTCCTTAAAATTAATTATTGTATCTCTCTTGTCAAAATCCTTTTTGACCTGAGCTTGATGTGCCTCCATTATCTTCATTGCAAGGTTCCTTGTATCCTCAAGCTCTGTGAGTTCTACCAATCTCACATTCATAAGTTCATCTTCCAACAAATCCATCTAATGGCCTCGCTCTAATGTAGGTAGCTCAAGGGAAATGGGTAACTTAGACTCTCTTTCATTTACTAAAACATATATAGAATTTCCAATAGTAGCTTTAGGAGTTACCTAGTCAGCCCACAAAGCTGTCTTCAACTTGGTGTGCCATGTCCTCTGATTCTCCTCCATGGTCCTTTCGATAATTCTCAATAAAATTTTATTTTTGGACTCAACCAGTCTATTTCCATGAGGATAATAATTTGAGGAAGTGCTAAGGTAGATACCCATTTTGAGATCCCATTCACTTATTTTCAATCCAAGGAAAGTGAATGTATTATCAGATATGATAGTGGATGAAACACCAAACCTAGTCACAATGTTGTCATAGAAATCTAAGATTTTACTTTCATTGGATTCCTTTAATGTAACGGATTCTACCCACCTGGTAACATAATAATTTGTAGTAATCACCCACTTATGCCCTACACTTGATGGGGGGTTGATCATACCAATGAAATCCAAACCCCACTACATGAATGGTTGCTCCACTTGAATTAGGTTGAGAGGGAAAGTTGCTAACCTTTGTTTACCTATAAAAGGAGCACATTATTGACACTTCCTCACACATGCATAAGCATACTTAAAGAGGCTAGGCCAGTAGTAACTAGCCTTCATGATCTTTACTATAGTAATCCTTAGAACAAAATGACCTCCTACAAGTCCATCATGGAAATGCCCTAAAAGCTTGGCTATTTGATCATCATCTACACACCTTAGGAGCAATCCATTGAGGTCTCTTCTAAATAAAATACCATCAACTAAATCATAAGGTATGGAGTGAAGTCTGAAATACCTTATTTTATCTTTATCTATACCTAGAGGGCACTCACCTATTAGCAGAAAGTATGTCATATAATGGAGCCAACTAGTGTGAGGTGGAGGTACATCTGCTTGTAGGTTATATTGTGTTACCAAGATGACCTCTTTGTCTTCATGAAGGTTATCAACCATATGCTCACATAAGCCTTTACCTCTTACTAGCTTAGTGACCTTGGTCTCCACATCATACTCCATGATTTTGGTAATCCAACCAGCTCTTTTTTCACTCAAATCCTTGTTAAGAAGGAAGTCTCTTACCCCAGGATGAGACACCATAAGGTGGATTTTGTTTTTAGATAACATTGGCCTAAAATTCTTGAGGCTTCTTACTGATTCAAGGACTTCCTTTTATACAAAGGTATACCTCACCTGATACTCTTCAAGCCCCTGGCTAAAAAATGTTAATGGCTACACAAGTCCTTCACCATTTCTTTGCATCAACATAGATGATATATTATCCATGTTGGAAAAAGCATATAATATGAAATCCCTTGAGAAATTAGAATTCATAAGTGTGGGTGCTTGAGCGATGGCTTGCTTGATAGCCTCAAATGTTGGCTAAACTTCATTTAACTAGTGAACACTTGGTTCTTTTTCAGCATAGCAGTGATGGGTTTGACCAAAATTGAAAACCCATGGATAAATATTCTCATAAAGTTTATCTTTCCAAGTATACTTTGGATTTTCTTCTTATGATTGGGCAGGGATAAGGCCAAGATGGCACTTGTTCTCTCAAGATCAATGGATAACCCCTCCTTTGAGACAATGTGGCCCAACAGCTTGCCTTCATGCATAGAATACATGCACTTCTTAAGATTCATTGAAATCCCATACTCTCTGCACCTTTCAAAAATTGGCCTTAGGTGGTTCATATGCTCATTGGCATTCTTGTAGAAAATCATGATGTCATCCAAGTAAACTAGCACCATTTGGTTTAGCATCCCTTAGAAAACCATGTCCATGGCTCTTTAGAAAGTTGTGCCAATCATTAATAGACCAAATAAAATCTTTTGGTATGCATACGTGCCCCATTTGGTGGTGAAGGTAGTCTTGTACCAGTCTTCATCTTTCATCCAAACTTGGTTATACCCAAAAAATCCATCCAACAAAGAGAAGTGTTCTGATCTTGTAACTACTTGTAAAATTTGGTCCATGGGCCTTTGATTTTTCCTCACATACTTGGCATTAGCCTCCAACTCTATGGTATGTTAAGCTAACTTAGGATCAAAACCTCTCAGGTCATTGTACTCTCAAGCAAAAATGTCTACCTACTCTTGGCAAAGGGATATGAAAGCATTCCTCTCAGCCTTGCTACTTACCTTCCCAAGCTTGAGAAGTTTGTCCTTGAAGATGAGGACTCTCTCATAGTTTTCTTCATCAGTTGATATTACTACCTTGTCTTTTCTCATATGGTCTCTTTCATGAAAAATGCCCTTAAGTGTAACCAACCCATTAGGAAGTTTATTCAAATTCAACTGAACAATCTGATCTTCATATTGATGCTGAAATTTAGCTTAGTTGGAGCAGGAGAACTTAGCTTCCTACTGTAAAAAATAAGTAATTTGCTTGTCAATCTCAAAAAAAATTCAATAGGCTTCATTATTCAGCACTAATGGTCTCACTACCACCTTGACATGTGGCTGAACATTAGCTTCTTTCATCTCATTTGGAATGTCAAACTGAGCTCCCATGGCTGTCAACCTGTCAGCATGTTAGTTCTAATTTTTTGGGATAGCTTGAATGTCAAAGGCCTCAAAATATTTAATTAGGTCCCACACTCAATTTTTTTAAGACCTCATAAAGGAATTATTTGTAACATTCAAGCCTCTAACTTGGTTTATTATGAGTTCGCTATCCCCATAAAATTGCATCAGTTTGATTCCTCTTTTATTGGCCCATTGAAGGCCATGGATTAAGCCCTCATATTCTAATGCATTTAAAGAGCAACTAAAATGGAACTTGCAGGAAGAGAAAATCTTATTACCAAAGGGGAAACCAACATTGCCCCAACACCTACACCATTTTTGCTCCTTTAGACATCAAAGAACAACTTCCATATACCATTGGGATCTTCTTTAGTTTCAATGAGGGAAAGCATGGGTTGATTCTCTTCATGTATTAGATATACACCCATGTCTCTTTCCTCAACACCTTCCAAAGGGTTGAAAAATTGGTTATCTCCCCATAGCTCATCTAAAAACAAGTCTAGAACCTCTTTAGGATGAGTGTTCAGCTCCTAGCCAATTGTAAACTCATCCTCATCAAGGATAGTATAATTAAGGTTTACATTATCTGGCTGATGGGGTTCAATGTGGAATTATGCCGTGGGTTCAGCCTTGATTAAGACCTTAGTCACATACCTTGTTCTGAATGCCATGTAAGACAAATCTATTACAAGGTAACCCCCAATCTTGGTTTTGAACTCTCTAAAAAGACATAATGCAAAGAGAGGAATGACATCCAGGATCAGTACGTCTTGCACCATAGACACACTAAGATAAGCATGTAAGTTTAGGCTCAAATTCTTGATGATACCTGATGGCTTTGTGGAAGAACCATCAAGCTGTAGGAGCCCCTTGGCATGTGACTCATAATTGAGGTTCAACTTGTTAGCAATAGACTTTGGCATTATTGAGGTGATGGCCCCACTATCCACCAAGTAGTTTTGCACTAAGGAGTCACCAATGATTAATGAGATGTAGAATGGTGGGTCTTGGTCACAATATTTGACCTTTCTACCAAAGGACTCTTGGCTACATTGGTGAAAACTTTAACTTCCTTGCTTGGTTGCTTACTTGCAACTATAAAAATACTCATCCTAGACAAACCTTCCTCAAGAATGTATAGTTGGTCAGGAATGAAAAGCATGGCCCACATTGGTATGCTCACACTAGATTTATTCATTTGCTCTACAATGTTGATTGGCATACCCCCAGCCTTTGCTTGGGTTTTGGGAGAAACTGCTACTAGCTTTATCAATGAAGGAGTGGTGATAAGAGTTTCTTTGAAATATTCTTAATTATCACCCATATTCCTTCTCTTGAAGCTTGTGTTCTTTGAGACTAGGGTATGGGCCAAACTAGGAGTATCATGTTGATTGGATGCATAACACTCCTCTTATTCACTGATGACCATTGAGGCTTCTAGATGGTTTGACCCTTGATCTGAGCCTTGTTCTTGTGGAGACTGCTCTTGCTTTGTCAATGTGGAGATCTCCATGCTTTGGGCCATAAGATCCTAGTTATATCTATAACATTAGTTTGCTGCCATTGATCATTGAATAATTGGTTGGAGCCATTAGTTGGGACAATGGATTGTCCAAAAGAATGATTTTAAGGCATTGTCCCTTCAGCCTCTTGAGCCACATTGTTCTGAACTGGGACCAAGGAATTGAAAAGGCCTGTAGCATTTGGATTATAATTATGCTACCTAGCATAGTTAGGTTGCCCTTGTCTTTGAAAACCTCCTTTGTAGGGTGGCCTATTAGCTTGATAAGGTTGTTATTGAGGCTGATATAGAGTTTGATAAGGCTTTTTATAAGCCCACTACGTCTTGACATTGACCACATCATGCTCCAAGGATTGGAGCATGATTTTCAATTCCAAGTAATTCTTCTACTCTTGGGAGTCATTGGATCCACTAGTAGAGGCCTTCTCTTGCTTAGGTGAAGGCACAGTAACAATTGTTGGTGTTTGAAGTATAACATCAATTAGATGAATGACTATAGAAGGTGGTCTGATTTCTATAAAAAAGGCATTAAGGGTCTAAGAGTAAGCTTACCAGTCTGAACTAAGTAATTTTATACTTTGATGGCCACTTCATATGTATCTGGCAGTATGTCTTCTCCCATAAATTGAATCATTACAACTATGTCACTATTGAGAGCCTTCAATTAATACAAGAAAGCAAAGTTTAGAGATGGTCTAATAGCTACTAGAATTCTATCCCATGCCTTCTAAAATCTCATATTAAAGTCTTGCCTGACCTCATAAGGAGATCTTTTGATTTTGGTTAGCTACTCTATAAGTGATAGATGATCACTCTTATCTACAAACCTTTTACACAAGGCTATTCCTAGCTCATCCCATGAACTAATAGAATTAGGAGCTAGGCCCCTATACCAATCCAATGCCTTTCCTTTGAAATATATAGCCAATATCCTAACAACCACATTCTCCACTGTGATATTGTGAATGCTACAGAAGTTGGCTATGTTTGTTATGTGCTCAGTAAGAGTTATAACTTAGTCTCTTGTGTAATAAGGAACACTTTTGAGGGATGCTAATGGAATAGGATCATACTATGGTAAGTTCAAAGGGATTTGGATATTAAATTCCATAAAATCTCTTTGGAGAATCATATCAACAAGAGGGTTTGATAAAGATCTTCTTGTGTAGGTATACTTTATGACTAGTTTAGGAGGATAACTTCTTACATAGAGGTGAGTACAGGTGAACCTTAACCTTCTTGCTAAGTTGAAAGGTCATTCAACAAACTTAAAAGGAATACCTATAGAAGTTGATCTTATAGTCACCTTTGGCATGAAAGACATTTAATGCTCTGCCACTAGATAGCTTGGTATTCTTTAGAGTTGATAGACACTGAAGGATAAATGCTACCACTACTACAAAATGATCAAAATAGCATCAAATTTGACCAATATTTCATGAAAATAAAAATGAAATGGTAGTTGTCCCCGAGGTGTGTCATAACTATTATAGCTTGGAATTGTACCCTTGTGAGAGAATTCTTTAGGCTCCCTCACTTCCAGCTACAAGCATGGGAATAACCTCAGGATGTGGGTATCCTATGGTGAGGTTGAATCTCTAAAATTTTTTATGAGGCTAGTTCCTTAGGTGCTTCATTTCATCTTTTGATCTCACACTAAAATCTATTGTCTACTAAGAAAAAGGGATAAGAGGATTACTTGAAAACAAATCTAAGCTAAGGGGGGTGATGCACCAAAAGAAGTGATCCACTTGGTCTGGGAAAAGAGCCAACTATTGATGAATCCAAATAGGACATAGGCTATTCTAGTTCTATCTCAAGGCCATAGGCATGAAACTTTTGTGTGGAAGCTGGAAAGAAGCCTTACACTTTGAAGTATAGAAAAATAGGTCTAAAAGAGACACTATGAACTGGTAACACTTCAAAAGATCTCGACACATAGACACGTCACGTAATCTTGTATAAAACTGAGGGGACTAGAAGCAAGGTGCTGGAAGAAATTGTAGGTGATGAATAATAATCATACATTTTGCAAAAATGAAACCAAATGTGCACACTTATTTTAACCAAAAATAGAGAAGTCTTCCTTGTATTGCTTCAAAAGAGTCTTTTACAAAGCAATTTCTATAGAGTGATTTTATCACCAATCCGGAGATCATTTTCTTGAATCCAAGGTCTCTATATATATAGAAATGGGGAAGAGAGAAGGGGAAGAGAGAATAAGTCACTGATGGTGAGGACTCTGACATTGCACTTTCTTGTTCTCTCTAAATGCACTGATCAAGATCACTCAACAATCCTCTCGAGCCCTTCCCATCTTTAAGACTTTCTTTGGCATGTTTGAAAAGTCATGTTATGAGTAGCTATAATGTTTCTTCTTGGCATGATGTATTTAAGCATAAAATGATGATTACAAGAAGTGAACCATGGTGGATGAGAGCCTTCATAACTTCTAGCTACCAACCGCTCAAACTCTCCCATGTTTATTGAACATCCTTATGCCACTTGTCCTTTACTGATTGGCCCTTTCTACTCCAGTTATGCGATGTGGTATCCTTCTATTTGTTGCATCATGATTTTTATGTTGTTGGACCAAAATTAAGTTGAACCCTTTGGAGAATCTTGATTTAATTTATGCAGAGTAATTCAAGTTCTTTGGCCTCTCCAACTTTGGACTTTCCTAGATCCTTCACTTTAAAGCCTTTTAAGTAGAGTACTTGGAGAAACCTGATTTACTCTATGTAGAGTAATCCGGGTTCTTTAAGCCTACTTACTTTGGACTTTTCCATCTTAAAGTCTTTTCACTTTATTATTTCCCAAGCCTTAAGACTTTGGGATTTTCAAACCTAATTACTTCCAATGGCTAGTCACTTATTCTAATTTTGGCATCCATTGGCCCATAATTTTCTTTGGACACTTGGTCTCAGGTTTCTTTTTTAGCTTATTTCTTTCGAGCAAATCTCTTGAAGGAATTTTTTTAGATAATTTGTTCAAAAGAATTCCTTTAGACTTTATTTCTGCATCTATCTTCAAAATTACCTTTTAGACTTTCTGTGTGTCCCTTCAAACTTCCATGAATGATCCTCCTGAGGGGAAAGATACCCTTCAAGAATTATGAAATGGTCCTTCTAAAGGGTAACATACCCTTCAGGAAAATTACAACTATCCACTTAGAGATCAAAATTCTCTTCAAAAAAGTTGAAGTGTACCTTCAGAAAAGTTGATTGGTCCTTTTTGCCCTAAAAATCCTCTTCAAATTTTGAAAGTGCCCTTTGAATTTTTTGAAAAAGACTCATCCCTTGAAGAACCCAAGAAACACCATTTTTCAAGACCAAATCAGGTTTTTCAAGCCCCTTTACTTGTTTTAGGCTTATGACTGCTCACAACTTATGAAGTAATCAAGTAGTACCCCTTGGAGAACCTAAAATACACTATCTATGAGTAATTTAGGTTTGTAAACTTGAATTACTTCTACTTATAAAACATTTAGAAGTTAAGCACTACTGGAAACCTGATTGTCATTGTGCCTTCAAAAACCTGAAGTTGTCACTGCTAAAAAACCTAAAGTCCTCCCAAAGACTTACCATTTTCTTTCTTGAAAGCTCCCTTCTTCATACTTAGGCAAACTTTGATATGTGGGCCAAAAAATGGCCAACAATTACATCATGAAATTAGACTATTTATCCTATGTCTACCCTTCCTGACAGCACTCTTTTTCAAAGAGGTTATGAAGACACCTTATTTAAAAGGTCTAGAGGATGCAGAAACAATTGCCAATGAAGATCACAATAGCATCAATGTAGTCTAAATCAACAGTAGATTCTTGATAGATAAGGTATTGTTTATATAGCAAAGGATCAATATTATGCATTTTATAATCCTCCATTGAGTTGAGATTCTAAAAAGTCAATTGAAAAAATACAAAATAATAAGAAAAATAATTTGTCCAATGGTGAAAACTATGCTTATGGTGCCTTGGGAAAGTACCATGATGAAAACTAAGTTTTTGTCATCATGTGTAAATAATTTTTTGTCTACAATCATCTTAACACTTGGGAGAATCCCTGACTACATTATAGACCATTCCATTCAAGGCATCTTGGCCATTACGATCTATTACCATTTTGCCATTCACTCTTATTCAACCCAACCCATCTTATTGTGAGCATTAGTATTTCCATCTTAAACTTGTCATTGAAGTGGAAGGTATATTGAGACCTATTTTGGGAAACATTTTGGACTATTATTTGCACAACTTTTGATGACTAGACACATTTGATTCCCATGTGACATGGTCCTTGTAGACTCCTAGTCCTTTCCCTCATTGTCATTCATTATCATGTTCCATTTTCTTTTGTTCATAGTCCATTTATGTTTTCAACTTTTTGTTGATTAGTAGTATCTATCACTCTAGGAGGAACTACAGTGACCTGAGATCCATTTGAACTATGTAGGCAACGCTCATTTTTTGAGGTCAATTTGATCACCCTTTTTTCACACTCTTATTATTTTATAATCATCATAAGCCATGATCTCATCATTTTTCAAGCATCCATTCCCATGCTCTCATTGTTTTATAAGTTAAAACATTATGCATCTCTTAATCCTCCATTGAGTTGAGATTCCAAAAGTCCAAAAACATTCAAAACAGTTCGAAAGACCTAAAAATTGGAACAAGACTTGCAGCCTCCATGAGAGATATAAAGCTACAAAATCTTAAATATTAGAAAAGGGCTTAAAATATCCATAAGAGATATAAAGCCACAAAATTCAAAAACATTTATCTTGTTCTAAATCTAGTCATTATCTTTGATTTCTCATTAAACCACTCATGTTAGCAACCATTAGGATGTGTCCTTCCCAAATTTGTCCTACTGGGGTAGACTCATTATTGATTATAATCATTTCATCCACCTTGGTTACATCCTCCCCTTATATGTATCCTTTCTTGGTGGCACCATTCCATTATCATTATCTTTGAGCCTTCACACATGAATCTTGACTTGGTTAATAACAAGATGCTTTTTGTTTTTCTATTTGTGTGTTTATTTGTTTGTTTGTTTATTTGATTTTATTATTTTTGTCTTCACTCAGTCCATTGTGCTAGTAAGATCATCATCATGGTGTTCATTGTCATGCATTTGTACTTAAGTCTATCCATTGACATTTGCCAGCATTATCATCATGGTTTTTATCATTAGTGTGTTGTTGTCATTTGTTTATTGGATAAGGAGTTAGTCATTATGCACATCGATGTTAGGTCATCATGGTGTTTTATATCATGATGCATACTATCATGTGCTAGATTAAAAACTAAGCGTTCAATTTTTTTATAGTAATTTTGCAACAAAAACATCTCTCCAAACATTATCTACCTATCTAACACATGATCATTTTTCTCATCCATTTTCTCCCATCTTGGGAGAACTACATTGCCCTGAGGTCTGTTTAGAATATGTAACCAATGCTCAGTTATATTTAATTTATGAGGTTAGCTCGACCACCATTATCACATCATTATTCAATCATCATTGTGTTCTTCTAATCATATCTTTCACTTCCTTTGAACATTCTCATGTGCCTAGTTTTTGTGACTTTTTCATTAATTGAAAAGTCATTCTACCATTTCACCTATGTGGTGTTCATCTCAACTATAATTTGTGTACTAGGTTATATCCTTGAGCTATGCCTATTGATAAATCAAACAACAATTTAGATCAATCAATGATCAACAATCAAATTTACCCTACTGGGGAAAATCATTCATCAATCAATCTATCTTTCTTTTAATTCTAAGCTCTACAACTTTTTCCTTCTTTAGGAAAATTAAAGTGTGCAACTTGTTTTGAGATAGATCATTCTCTAATCCCATGGTGTTCGTCCTATTTGAGGTATGTAAAAGTGTGCCACTTATTTTACAATTTAACCTTACCACTTCCCCTCACCTTGGGGTCAATTTAATTATATTTTATTCATCAGTGGAAATCAACATGTGCAAGCATTAGCTCATATTGATTAATCTCATTTATGGGTTAATTTCACTTTTCTTCTTGTCCATTTTACTCTTTTCAAGGTCCTATCCATTAATCTTATTTTTTAGACACTCTTTCGAGGGGGAATCCCAAACATTATTTAGGGCATCATTGTGAACTCATATTTAGTAAATTGAACAAGATTAAACAAAATGTGAACACATTATTCTTCAAGCATTATCAAATCATTTTAATGAATTTTTCATTATTTAAATATTTATTGATTCATTTGTGTTTCATAATGCCTTCTCAAACAGGGGTAAAATATAGACAATTAATTCTCACCACTCTCGTGTCAAAATCATAATTAGAACTACTACTATTAATAACGCATGAATCATTAATATGCCCAAATTCTTCCATTCAATTGGCATCCATATTATGAAATATATTTGGGCATCCTTGATTAGGAAAATGCACTATACGCAACTATCAGTTCAGTTAATTCATTCCAAGTTAAATTATGTCTATACAAGAGACACTTTGAGATTAATTATGTTAAATGGTTCTTTGACTTTCACAGTCACTTCAATTTTTATTAAGTTAATTAAAACTTGTTTAATTAGCATAATCTTCTTCTATTAGGAAATTTTATGCTCTTGGGATTTCTTATTTTTTAAATTCATTAATTAGATTTATTCCTCAACTCTCATGACAAGTGGCCAAGTGGATCATGACATCAAAACAAATATCAAGAATGATGATGTCAAATTTGTTAAGCACCAAGTATTTATGGAGATAAATTTTTGACTTACAGCTAAGCACATCTTATCAATGTTCCCTCTTTCCAAACTATTAATTGTTTGTCCCTCTAAAATTGTACTCATTTGTGACCACTCATCTCATTCTTGACCCAAAGTTCATAATTGATTTTCCTAGCCTATAAATGTAATGGCCACCATGGACAATTCAATATTTTTTAGTGCAAAGATATATTATATAATTTCTTTTAAATTTTCAACCATTTCTATCATTTTTAATCACAAGTCAATCTAAATGGTGCATGAGGAAATGTTAGAGGCACTTGCCCAACCAAATTATCAAAGATCTTAAGTTTCATGTTTGGACACAAACATGCTTGTGGACTATCCATGAAGAGAAGTCACTTTGAAAAGGTATAATCATCTTGTTATGATTCATGTTAAGTTTCTTTATTTTATTGATATTTCCCAACCGAGGTAATATGCCTAATATGTTAGCTTTGTGAATTTGTTTATATTTTGATACTAAAAAAGAGACTAATATATTTTTCAATCCTATTTCACAATAAATATCAAAATATATATTTAATTTCTAAAAAAAGATTAGGAAAAGGTCTTAGATAAAGAAATACCAAAGAAAGATCCAAAACTTATCCCTAAGACAAGAGAGAATAAGTACATAAATATATCCAAAAAAGGGTGTACCTACCACAACCCATAGTTACTACACAACCAAAAGAGATAAACAAATATTCATTTATTCAATGCAATATCAAGGAAGATCACTTATTGGATAATATTGTAGAAGAAGATGATGAAGATGTTGATTTATCAATGTATGATTCATGGGTGCTTGAACACCTTATGTTTGCTTGTGATGACACTAATGATTTATATTTTATATCTTATCACTTTATTTTAATGTTATTATTGGTTATATGTGTTTACTAATTAGTTGTAATTACACATGAATACTCTATTTGTTTATCTTTGTTTCTTGTTTCTTGTTCCTTGGTGTTGTGTGATTGCTTCTTTAAAGGTTATCTTTCTAATTACGATTATCTTATTTTATATTACCCACTTTTGGTTTATTTCACTCTTGTGCTTTCCAATTTTAACTTATGTTTGCTTTCCCTTTTGCCTTTTATATTGATGTTCAAGACTTTGTTATGCATTCCACCATTAATTCAAAGATATGTTTAACCTAATTACATTATTTGATTATACTTCACTAGTTTTATGACTTTATTTAATATTTGATTTATAGTTCCTCTCCTTGTCATATTGTCATGTTAATTTTCATGCCTTATTTTCCATTTTTATTCTCACTTTTACATCATCTTCAGTTTGTTCTTCGCCCACATTTCCTTCTCTAATTTTTCTTTGTTATTGTTTATCACTTGATTTTTTTTTTTGAAGTTTAATAGAAGAAAGTTAAACCAAGAAAGTACCCCTTAATCTTTTGAGTCCACAATTATACTTAGATTTTCAACATTGACATTTAATTCTTCACCCAAAACATATCTCATAAAGTGCCACTAATCCAAGGGGAGATTAATGCACAAAAAATTCAACGCAAGGTAAGTATCCCTATCTCTAAACTCTTTATTTTATTTTATTTATATGCATATACTAGAGTATTATAATTTTTTCTTCTTCTTAATTCTTAGCTTAGAGTATGCTTGTTAACATATATTATATTGGAATGTTAGTATATCCTTAGTTAGATACATCTTGGTTACAACCCTTAGTTTAGATACCTCTTGGTTATTGTCTAATGGCATTTCTCTATTTTTAACTTAGTTTTTAATCATTTTGGATATAGGTTGCTTTGTTTGTTAGTTATTTGCATGTAGTTTATGTAATATATCCCTCATACCCCTCTTTTAAATAACACTTGCTTTCATCATCCACCCCATTTTACAACATGACAAATGTATGGATTTGGTTCTAGTATGGTCTTATTTCTTTCCCAAATTAGAGAATATTTATATTGTTGACCATATTTTATCAATATACATTGTGGTAAACCTGACATGAATCTTACCCCACCTTTGTTGAGTCATTTTTATGTTTTATTTTATTTCCTATATTTTCTACTTTTCAATCATTTAATGTATGTCTCATCTTAGGGTTTTTCTAGTGAGTCTCAACCCCTTTAGATTCTACATGGGTTGCTCATTTTCCTCTTCTACTGATGTGAAAAAAGATTAGTATCAGAGCCTCTATTTTAAAATATCTGTAAGATTTTTCTCTTTCTATTTAAGACTCTTGAGTTTCCTTGCTTTGATAAATTCTTTGAGAAAATTATTGCATCGAGTCGCTAGCCGATTCTTAAATTTTTATAGGCCCTTTTTTCTCTGCAAAATTCAATTATTTGTCCAAAATTTTCTTGATGTTCGAAACCTTAATCTCTTATAATGGGATTTGGAAAATCCCAAATGTCTTCTACAATAGAAATCCTTAATGAATCTGAAATAGAATTAATGTATGAACTACCTCCTTTTATCCCTGAACAACTCTCAAAATGTCCTGACATTGAAGTCACAGAAGAAACTCTTGCGAAACAAAATAGTCTATATAAACCTTGACTATTAAGGCTTCCCAAGTATATAAGAAATCTGAACTTCTTAAGTCTAAGTTTGTCTATAAGTCTACTTATTTTTCATTTGTAAAACCACGGATCAAATCTGTTGAACTCACTCTGAGTTATAAGCTCAAGAAAAATTTCCAAACAAATTTGTTATCTCTATTACCTGAACCCGAGATTAACTACATCTGTTCTCATGAAGATGTCAAATTTGTCCATTTGGTCTTATCATGATACATATTACTCCATTGATCCCTGGTAATATTAAACCTATTTTATACTTAGCCCTATGTGATAGACGCGAAGTCAGTTTTAAACATGCTTGTGAATTATCTAGCCTTGGCCGAACTGGTCATATCCTTACTGAAGATGAAGAGATCAACCAAAGACCTAATCCAAAAGATCAGTTACCTTGTACTTTGATGAATATTCTAAGAGAAGATAATCTAGAATTTTATACAGATAACATGATCAATTTGTATAAAGGTGGAATATGTCCACCTCATAAAGGAATGTACAAGTAGCCAGAAGGACTTGTCTAGTATTTTTCTGCAGCATTCTAAGGAGATGCAAAACTTTCAAATGATTTCAAGCATCAAAATTATATATCTAGGTTCAATTCACATCTTTCAGAAAACCTTGATGGCCTTTGTAAATATGTTTTGTATATTAGGCATAGTTTAGATAAATTAACTATTCTTGAAGACAATACTAATAGTGTTTGCCATAGGATTTCTAATTCTATTGCAGAAATGAATCGTCAATTATCTTCCATAGATACTAAACTTAAAGCCTTAGAAGATAGCTTAGACTGGCTTGTAAAGTAAGATCTGGAAGCTTCTAATGAAGCACAATCCTCCTTTTTATCATATACAATTGAGTTTGGTTCAAACTTTAGACCTCAGAAAAGAAATCAGAATCCTAGTACTTTTTTCATGCAAAGGACATAGATCCCATTACAGCCCTGGTATCTAAATATTGATGACACCCTAAATCCATTAAATGAACTCTCAGCTTGGTGTCATTCAATGGGAGTTATTACAGTAGCATCCCATTTGGATCCTCCTTTTACTACAGTCTTTGCATCAAAATTCTTTTAGGGTATTGTAACCCTATGGTGGGATTTTATGATAGAGCAAGAATAAAACCAAAGGGTTCATAACCAATCAGATCCTTTAGCCACTTTATTTCATTTATTGATTAATGATTTTTCCCCTCCAGTTGGTAATTGAGAACTGGAATCCCAAAAATGGTTGCTCAAAATGGAACTATGCAATGTAAAATAATTTGATGCCTTTACCAAGTAATTATGTGAGTTAGATTATGCCAACAAAACTTTTAGTTCTGCTGAGATAAAATTGAAATTCTTGTATGCTCTCCTTTATAACCTCATTGATAAAATGATTGCATACTTATATCTCAAAGGACTCACCATTGAAGATCTATCTCTTTCAGATACTATTGATTTCGCTAAACAACAAGCCATGCAACTAGTATCTGACACTAAAATAATGTAGAAACTCATTAAGTATCAAGCATCTCAAATCACTCATGTTTTCCCTGAAACAACACCCTTTGTCTACCGCCCATTTGTCTAACCTCGCAAGAAGCAAAAGCAGTGTTGTAAGCATCTCTCTTTTAAGCACCACACTTTCCCCCAAAAGTATTTTTACTCTCCTCCACATAGCTTTCTCAAAAAGTGCCACTCTCCTCATCCACCATCCAAAATGCCTATTTGCTATATTTTTCACAAACTTGGCCACATTGCTCCCCAATATCACTGCAAAAACCCTACTATCAAATCTATTTTTACCTCCAACGCAACCGCATGGTGGAATGTCATTGACATAGATGAAAATCTTTACTTACAGGATGACATCTATCAACCAATTCTAGATTATTTCCTCGAAGAAGAATTCGATGAAGATGTTGAAGATCTCAAATCATTAGCCGATGATTTAGAGCAACCACTCACAAATATGCAGTGACCATGGCATCATGATAATACAGTCTTCCTTTTGAAGCATATGGGAGATGGTCCAGACATTATGATGAAGTATCTGAACGTGATACCAGGCCTAGAACTAGAGGCAACCACAGAGGATGAAGTAACTCCAGAGGAAGGCAGCCCTTCATGCCAAAAATGTTGCCTATGATGCAAAGGCCTTTTAACCCTCCTTTGCAGTTTCAAAGCTCTTTCAAATCAAATAATTCTTGGATCAAGAATAAATTTACTAGTAAAGAGCCACCAAAGGAAATCCATTCACCATAAATTGAACCAAAATGGGACATACTTCTACCTACAAAAAATAGTGAAGAAGATGAGGTAGATGATGTTTTCTACTCTGATCAAGACTACTGCCCAAACAAAGGTGAATGTACCAATATCCCAGAAGAAGAAGAAGAAACAGAAGTAGAAAAAGAAATCTACCATGAACAAATATCAGTTTCAGATCTGTCAAGGCAAAAACTGGTATGTACAAGTATCCCTCCATTAGAGAAACCACAACTAGCCTATTTGACACAACAAATTAATGAAAAGTTTGCATAATTCATAAATATAGAAATAAATGGCAGACTGGTAGATGCACATATAGACACAGGTGCTTCTCTTTCATTTGTAAAATTGCAAATCATCCATGATTGGAAGACATTGGATGAAACACTAGCTTATAAGAGCCTAGATGTCCAAGAGAATAGTTTTATCTATAATATGTATAAACATCAGCAATCCCTTAGGATCCAAGATAAAATCTTCTATTGTGACTTTTTTCTTTAAATAAGATGTCTGTAGATATTCTTTTAGGTGGTGCCTTCATTGATAGATACTCACCCTATATATCTACTATAAAAAGTTTCATGTTCACCATAGATAATGAAAGACTGAGGATTTCTTGACTTATCTATGCAACTGAGCAATTCCCAAGCTCTATGACCCAAATACCTAAAATAATAATTCTTGTTGAAATCCAAGTTATAGAAGAAAAGATCAAAACCACTATCTACTCTGATAACCCTCAGCAGTTTTAGTCAAAATCTATGCTTGAGTTGGACATCAAGCTCATTGAAGGAAAGCATATGAAAATTGGGAAGAAAATCTCAATACCAACATAGGATTACAATGATATGGAATCACAGATAAAATAACTAGAGGCTAATGGTTTCATAGAAAAATTAACCTCCTTTTATTGTTGTTGTGCCTTCATGGTCAATAAGCACTTAGAACAAAAGAGAGGTAAGAAAAGGATGGTCATAAACTATCGACCATTAAATGCCATTACCCAACATTTTCCATATCCTATACTAGATAAAATCTATCTATTGGAGAAAGTTGCAGCATGTACATACTTCTCCCAGTTTGACTGTAAATTCGGCTTTTATCAAATAAGGGTCAAAGAAGCCGATAGAGAAAAGACAGTGTTCAACTGCCCCTTCAGCCATTTTTAGTGGATTGTTATGCCATTCGGTTGGATGAATGCCCCTGCATTCTACTAGGCCCACATGGATAACATTTTTAAAGACACTTCCAATTTTTTATGTGTATATATTGATGACATACTAATTTTCAGTAATTCTCTTACTAACCATTACTCCCATCTTATAAAAATTTTAGAGCTGGCAGAAGATGCAGGGATAGTCTTGTCAAATATAAAGATTCAGCTCTACAAAATAGAATGAAATTTTCTTGGAATGATCATACAAGATTCAAAACTATAAATCCAGCCACATATCAAAGAGAAGGTCATCAATTTTCCAAAAAAACTTGACAAACCAAAGCTCCAAGCATTTTTGAGATTATTAAATTATCTAAATAGCTTTTATCCTAATTTTGGTGAAGACAGGTTCATACTTCAAGAACTTCTCCAAAAAAAATCATTCTAATGGAAGGATGAGCACATAACTGCTATTCAAAAGAAAAATTTAAAGTTGTGTTGTTGCCAGAACTTCATATCCCAAAATCAGATCAATTTTTGATTTACACTGATGCCTCAGATGTTGCATGGGGAGGAATACTTGTTTGTATATATAAAAATAAAGAATTCATGTGTGAATTTTCTATTAGAGTCTTTAGTGCATATATTCTTAAGTGGATCTCTTCTGATAAAGAGATTTACGCTGTCAAATTATGTCTAGAGAAGTTTATGTTAAAAATTCTTCATCTGCCACATTTTGTTGTAAAAATTGATTGTATTAGATTTCTGATTTTTAGAGAAAAGGATCATGGTCGAAAAGATGGTCGTGGTAAATACGTAAGATGGCAAGCTTTCTTTAATCAATTTAACTTCTCTATAGAACATATAAAAGGCACTGACAATGTAATAGTAGACTAGCTCAACAGGAATCTACCTATAACCTTGATGCATCAACCCAATCCTGGTTTTAATCTGACCAGAATTTACAACCAAGGATTTGCTTCTATGAACATACTTGTTCAATAACAAATTCTCAAAGAAGGATTGCATCCAAGATATACTCAGATTTCCTATGTAGTAAGACAAGATCTGCAAATGTCTTCAACAACCTCTATTCAAGTAAACCGTCATCAAAATATTGGTGTGATCACATAGAAAGACTAAATAGTGAATTCTTATTTCACCAATTTTCCAAACTATTGAAATGTCCTTTATGGACATGGCTGACAAAAATTAGGTCCTCACATAATGAACACCTCTATAGGTGGATAGCTAGATATGGTCCTCACCGTATCCATGAAGAAGAGAACCATGAACAAGACACTGTAGTACACATGATTATTAGATGACAATTAGAATGGGAATCATATTTCTATATCAATCCCCATTGTCATGCATGTGAAGCTAGACCCCAACATTGGCATCTTTTCAATACATTCCAGTTAAGGTGTCTCTTTCAGCCGATCAGTGAAGATGACTTGCTTACTAAAGTGGAAGCAATGTTAGACCCACCAAGCCAGACGTCCTCATCCAACACATCTAATAGTATATCACTGTAGATTAATTTTGTGTTGTAAAGCATGATGGGACAGACACCAACTTGATAAAGATTTCAAGTAGGACCTCCCAATTGCTATAAATAAGACCCTTCTCTATGTATTAATCATTGAAATTTTTATAAGCTTTAGAAATCTAGTAGCCTACTTAAGCGTATGTTCTTCTCTTTCCCTCTTGAAGGAACCTGAGAATCAGAAACTTGATAGACTATAAAAAGAGTGTAATAAATTTGATTTATAATAGTGAAGACGTAGCCATTCAGCCCTTTCCTACTGTCGTGGGTTTCTTACAATAGAAAGTGGATGAAGAAGCATCTACTGACGTGAAAAAATGTTTTGCTTCCACCATGGAAGGTAGCTCCTCATATTGTATTTTTTTCTCAAAGAAAATCAATCATTCATTTTCCCAGAGCCAAAGATCCCACGATAGATGATCTTTTCATTTATGGTGATCCTAGAATGATATAGGATCCCATATATGACACTTATAGCATAGATGAAGATGATGATCCTGCCATTTTTTGACACTTATAGCATGGCCAAATTTCCCTATAGTGATTTTATTACTTATGATTACCCTATCCGTATTGAGGATCTTCCCACTTTTGACACTTCTAACATGGTCAAAAATCAATATAACAATTTTCCCATCTTTGATGATTATAGCATGCTTGAAGACCCTACAAATGGTTTTCTCATTTCTGATGACATAAACAAAAATCCTTATAATGGTTTCCCCATCTTTAAAAACCCTCACTTTGACTCAAGAAATGATGACTATGATCTCATATTTTCTCACTATCCTACTACTCCACCCCTAAATGATCCTCGGTGGATGAGTCATCAAACCTCAACTCACATTTTAACCTACCCTCTTCAACCAAAATTTTTTTAACTCCTTAACTCATGAAGAGTGATTAGTTCACATGTCTAGCATAAAATGCATTATATGTCATGTTGACTCTAATCCTAGCATTTGAATTCATCCCAAAACAAATACCACAATTTATAATGCTCTTCATAAATGTTAAATTTCAATCACAATCCCCTCTAAATCATCATAGTTTTGGAAAATCAAAATAACTTATTGAAATCAACCATGTCGATACAATTTAGAATAGTTTTAAGATTTCAATAGAATCAACCATGTCAATACAACCTTCTAAATTTATAACCTAACATTTGATTTATCTAGATATATCAACCAATATCCAAAAATGGCCGATATATTCCATTTTGTAAGAAACAACTTTATCAGACCCAAAATGTGTTGATTTAGTTCAAAATCATCTTCCTGTCAAAATAGACTATATCATCAAAACATTATAATGTGCAAATACAATGATGAACCCTACTCCAAATACAAACAACTATATCGACCATGACACAAAATGTGTTGATATATTTCTAATTGCAACATAGCATTATAACTACCTTAGCATAGTCAATATTGTATAGAAAAAGTCAAAAACACCTCCCAAAGATCAATAAATTTGCCTAGATGCTAAAATCCCTGATGTGAAATGAATTTACATAGAATATGGTAGCAAAGGTAATCATTATGTCAACCTTGAGGTTGATATCCAACACAATATTAAATCTAATCTTCCTAGATCTCACATGTTGGGGAATCTTATGATGCCCATCTTTTTTTATTTCACATGTTAGGACATTTTACGATGCCCATTATTTTTTGAGTTCATACTTTGGGGCATCTTTCATTGCCCATCCTTACTTTAATGCACACTTTAGGGACATATTACAATGTCCATCCTCCTTCTCCTTCAGATTTGAGGATGTATTATGACACTTTCCCATTCTCAAAATCTCACACTCACAATGATTTAATCATGATGAATCCTTCACATATTAAAGATAAACAAATTCAATATCAAGAAATATTTTGAGACAAATCTTCCATTTCTGTGAAAATATCTTGTTAAAAGCATGTTCCTCATTTTTAAACTTAAATAGACATTTAATTTACACTATATGTTATCACTATTTGATGTTTCTTCTAACCTTCTTGTGTTGTAACTAAATTACATTTATCTACACCTTCAGTTTTTATCATCATATATTTAGTGTGGCCTCTAGGCTCCCTCATTCTTATCCTACACCTTTAGTTTTGACATCTTATCACCTATTTTAGTGGCTCTAGGATCCTTTATTTTTACACATCTTGGATTTTCAGTTTTTGAGATACATAGTATAACCTTAGGGGATACAACCAAACCCTCCTCACAAACACTCATCCTCTACCTTTTTCACCTATGGGATATTTCACCACCTTATTATCTTTGCCTCTGGGTTTGTTACGCCCTTACACACTTTATTAGCCTTTTGGCTACCTTTATTGTGCTTTCAGGCATTCTTTATTTAACTTATGTTTTTACGCCTCTTGGATTCCTAGTTTATGAGAGTTTATGAGTTTCATGGTAAGACCTTTGGGAATACAAATAGGACCTCCTCACAAGCACCCATCCTATTATTTCTTACTCCCACTCCCAACCTTAGCTATATGTCTTCTTATAAAGATAATGAAATCATCAAGAGTGGTGGTTTTTTATTTAGAGTCAATTTTATGATGAAGCCTCAACCTGTCTATCATTATATCGTCTCTCCCTTTATACATATTTTTCAATGGGATAAATCTAATCATTTTCATGTAAATATTTATCTTCCCTATTTTCCACCTCTTTTTGGGCACATTAAGGCCGGTTTCAAAATTTCACTTTCTTCCAAGGTGCAAGATAAGGATTATCTAACTGTTTTTGTCTCTAGGTTCTTATATTTAGTGGTTAGGTGCAATTTATTTTACGATAGTCATATTTAGCACCCATTGTTGGTCTTCCAAATCTGTATGGATGAGAAAAATAAGAAAATTAAAAAAAAAATCAAAATCCATAATAACATAGCAAAAGAAAAAGGCAAATTTAAAAAGGTAAAATATCTTTCAAAAGTCAAAATCATATCAAAAGACGTGATCATATCATTTGGCATGACCCCTATCCTAGTTGAAATAAAACTTCATAGTTGACCTCATGACAGAGCTGAGGTCCATTGGAGTGTTGTAGGCCAATAGATTGGGGTAAAAGGCTTCACATATATATCATTAGTGCCACCTAATTTCTCACACCAATACCTAATCTTTGCAGTTGATCGATGGCTCCATTGGAGTCCTAAAAAGTGGTGGATGTATTGTGTGAAGATATGATCCTTATAATTTTCATGCATGTAGGCTTCATGGGATGGTCTTTATCCTTCACTAGTTAGCCCATGCTTTATGCTTGCTAGGTCAGGTTTTGTAGGACCATTGATGTTGAAAACTCTTAGATTTTCTAAACTAATTAGATTATCTTGTGTATAGTAAAGAATGTGTTTTTGCGTTGGTAGTTCCCTATTTTCCCTTCTTTTTCATTTTTTCCTTGATAGAAATTCTTGTTTCCAAATCTCTTCCATATTTTACATCTCCTCTCCTCCATATATTTTATACATGTTAATATTATGACAGGTGTTAGTGTTCAAAGGTTCCCCTTTGAATTTGGCATGTTTGAATAAAAGTTGCATCTTTGAGTTATTGTGATATGCTCTCTTAATCATTGTCTTATCTTTTAAGGATTTCTCTTAGTTATTATTGGGACTTGATTTTTTATTCTCATTTTTGGTGAGTCATCTGAACCTAATTGTAGACATCTAAATTTGGTATTAGACACTTGACAATGTCAATTTTGACTATTCCTTAACATACATGACTTATGCGTAGACAATTAGCTCTTGCTCACATTCTCTCCTATCCATTTATCTATCTATGGATTTGACCTTCCTGATTTGTTGTCATTCACATATATGATCTCCCTAATATATGTCTAATTGTTGCATTATCCCAAGTAAACTATCATGATTCTCTAGATCATTATCTTCTCCATCCTAGACAGTCCTGACAACAATCAGGCAATATTGATTATTGGTAGCATTTGACTTGACTGAAGGTGGCCCAATGTTAGGTCATTTATCCAAATATGTTTATTATTATGTTTTTATTTTATTATGTATCTCATATGAGACACTCCTCAAATGAGTAATTAATGTGTTACATTAATTACTTATGTATGTAGGTTAGATGGGTTGGGAAGTTGGACCATTGGGTCTTGTGTAACTTCTCGTGACAACTTATTTAAGCTTGGGAAGCAATGTCATAAAAAAATGGAGCTTTATCCGTTATATAAGCTTTCTTTGAATTAATAAAATCATGTAACTTTCTCTTTCATATTTTCATGTGCTTGTATGAACAATGGTATCATATCCATGGCAAAGAATCTTTGAGAAAGTAGAAGCTATGAAAGAACTATAAAAAATAAAATAAAATAAAATGCAAGAATAAATAAGTTTTGGTAAATTTTGAGTAATTTGTTGTAAAATTTTGTTTGAGAAAATTTTATATAGTTTGTTTGAAAGAAAGATATGGAATTTTGTTTTTGAGATGTTTGTTAGAAGAGATTTTCTAATCTTTTGCCTAAATACAATTGATATATATTTGCCTAAAGCGCATATATGCTTGTTTGGAGTTTTTTTATTAGACAGGATGGCATTACGATTTGCTAATACAATTGATATATATTTGCCTAGAGTGCATATATGCTTGTTTGGAGATTTTTTTATTAGACAGGATGGTGTTATGATTTGCTTGAAGCATTAATCATTGATTGAAGTAGTTTTGATAAAGCTAAAATGGTGTTGAATGCTCAAAAGATGGAATTAAATGGTTGAAGGTGTTTGAAAAGCTTGCGAAGCATCGAAAAGCATTTAAATTTAATACTAGATGGATGAATAATGTAAATGGTGTTGGTTGAATATTTTGTCGATCAGCGTACTGATAAACAAAATAGGTCTGATCATCCAAAGTAGGAAGATTGGTCATCCAAATGTGTATTTTTACCACATCAAAAGGGGACTAATCTCTCTTCTCATCAAAGGGAGGTTCCCTATATATATATATATATATACACACACACACACACACACAAAATAATACTCAAGGGTAGGATAAACCATTCATCTCTCTTTTTTCAGAGATGATGCGTGCAAATCAAAAGAAAAAATTTAGGGATAATGACAGAAAGTACTCTTCTTCTTTTAGAAGTACCATTCAACAAACCACAAGAATCTTCCTGGTAGTAATTGCAAAATGTAACCAATGACGTAGTAACTAGCAAATTGAGATGTAGCACAAATTCTCCACCTGAATTGCCCAAGAGTGAGGTACGAAGAACAATGAGGGCACAAAATCGTCCCAAAGTCCTTTACATAGAAACAAAAAGAAAACACACTAAAGACAATTATGGGGGCACAAAGTCTCTCCACAGTTGACTTCAGGACACCTCCCTGACTACTTTCACTAATTCTGCTTATTGAATTGAAGGAACAGAAAATATATTAAGGAAAAAGACATAAGAACAATTTCCCCAACAACAAAGATATCACAGCACAAAGTCTGAAAAGTCACTTGCTTTCTTATTCCAATAACAAAATATGATCAACAATCTGAGCTCAAAGTCTCAATAATGCCTTTCAATTTGGGCAGAGTTTAGTTTCTGATAATCAGAGAGAGAGACCCCTAAAACAATAGAAGAGAGTCCCTTATATAGCCTCTTCAAGAAAGACTCAGGAACAGTAACACATCATGTTGCATTGAATTTTGTTAAAAAGACATGCTAGAATTTAGGGGCATTTACCCATTTTCTTTTCTCAATGCAGAGAAACGGGTCATGCCATTAAATGTTTGTATCCTTCAATGTCCACCTGGCGATTTGCTTCTAAAAACATATCTAATGCATAAATATTTTTCGTCCTTCCTCATCATTCCTCCTTTTCTAGTTATTTGAATCGGGTCCTCGATTCAATTTGATGCTCTGTTCCTTAGTCGCTTTCTGCTGGTCTTTAGCAATTGACGCATGACACATTTCACTACTAAACAGGTGAAGACACGTGGCAAATTCCATGAGACTCTAAGAGACACTTATTGAAAGAGGCTTTGAAACCTATTAGAAACTCAAAATCATAGGTGCAGACACATGTCGCTCTCTGCAGAGTTACAACGAAAAAGGTGGCAGCTTTCGCTTGTCTTTTGAGAACCCTGCAGAAGATGACACTTGGCAGCATCCGCTTGCTTCAGTAGCTTAATGAAGGCTCGCTACAATCCTTTCTTAGAAAAAGAAATTTAAAGAAATAAACTGTGAACATTGACATGTGACAGCTTCCATTGAGCTTTTAGCTGACTTTGAAAAGTCTTCGGGACTTATATTAGTTTCCTGCGGAGGATGACACGTGGCGGCTTCCGCTGCATTTTATGAGAGACACATGGCATGTTTCGCTACTTTGAAACTGTCTCAATAGATGACATGTGGCAGCATCCACTGTGACTTTGATGAAGGACACATGGCAGCATTGTGAGTTTTCTATTTCTTCAGACTTTTCCTTCGAAGAAAAAGTTTGAAGAAATTCTTTCAAATAATTTGTCCGAAGGAATTATCTCTTTGTCACTTTTATCGAGGGAACTTTTCCAAAGGAAATCCCTTTGCTCTTTTGGCCTTTTGAATTGGTCCATTTGCTTCCTTCCTACCCTCTGCAAGGGTTGTTTGAGCTCTAAATTGGCCTTTCAGGTTTTTGCAACGGTTCACTTTAGCTTCTGAGTGTCCTCCGAAAGGGTTGTTTGTCCCTAGAAATTTTCCTTAGTCAATTTTATGTGAATCTCAACATGTGACACGTGGCAGCATCCATTGTGAAATAGGTGAGGACACTATAGAACCATGCGGGACTCATTTTAGATTCATGCAGACAATGCCACTTGGTGTATTCTGCTTAACTTACAAAGGACACGTGGCGGCTTCTGCAGCTCTTA
The DNA here is from genome assembly GCA_037957365.1 of Torreya grandis. NCBI lineage: Eukaryota > Viridiplantae > Streptophyta > Pinopsida > Cupressales > Taxaceae > Torreya > Torreya grandis. The sequence goes on from JARHVA010001816.1 coordinate 1,981,359, forward strand.
GAAACAAAGTGAAATGAGGCTCAGAAGAAGACACTTGGCAGCATCCATGGGGTTTTGTCAAGATTTTGTTTCAATCCATTTGTTTCCTTCCTTAGTCACTTTTTCCACATAAATTTCCTTCACAAGGGCACTTATGTCTTTGACACTTGGGGCACTCCTTTGAACTTGTCACTTGAACCCACCGATTGAACCAACTTTGGTTCAACAGTTCAATGGTTCATTTTCTTGTTTCTATTGACCGCTTGAACTAAGCTTCTTTGACACAAGCCTTGTTGAAGCAACCACGGTTGAACCTGTTGAACTCTATTGAGCACGTTGAACCTTTTGAACCTTGAACTAGTCTTGAAAATGACTAAGTATCAGAAACTAGTTCTTTTGATTGAACTTGCCTGGTAGAAGCCTTTGAACCTGTTGAACCATTAGTCCTTTGACTGAAAAAGCTTGAATAATCCCAATTTTGAAAGCTTAGAATAATTTTTGAAATGAGAAGAGATATTTTGGTCTTGCAAGACCAAAATAGCTTATATGTTGTCCTAAAAATGAATGACATTTTTTGGGTACAACAGCTGGCTTTAGTTGGGGAACTTCTATCAAAAAAAAAGTTGAAGGGAGTAGAATCCAGAATCTCTAGTGTTTTTATGTGTACCATTGGGCTATGGAGTCATGTTACCCAGAAATGAAAGGCATCAAAAATGAAAACAAACAAAAATTAAAAACTATATAAATATACATATGTACAGATGAAATGATCTGATACTTCAAGAGTTGAAGTGTTTCAGATGCTGCCCACTGTGAGGAAAAGAAAAGAGTGCGCCATCTTGATATTTCAGCAGAAAGCTATTTTTACCATTATGTTGATGAATTATAAATTGGCCTCTCCAAAGGGAGTTGAACTTTCCATGCATCCCTTTTGGTTCTCTCCTTTTGTCCCACAGCAGGACTTGATTTTCAATTTGAAAATCACGATTTTTGGCCTTCTGGTCAAAGAGTTTCTTTACCAGACTTTGATGAGCAGCAATTCGGTCCACCACCATGGTTCTCTATTCATCCAGCTTAGTTAGACACATGATTCTCTTATCAAGAGAGCGTTCATATGTCTAATCTTCAATTGCCTTTGCCAATTTCAAGGCTGGCAATTCTAAGGTGATTGGTATATCAGCATTGATACCATAAAGAAGTTGAAAAGGAGACATACCAATTTCTCTTTTTAGTGTGATTATGTCTACCCATAGAGCATCAACCAATGCTTTATGCCATGTCTTTTGATTGTCATTTGCTAGCTTCTTGATGATAGTTACCAGGTTCTTATTGCTTGATTCAGCTTGTCCATTCCCATGTGAAAAATAATCAGAAGAATGAGAGAGTGTAATTCTATAATAGAAATAGAATTATGTAATCTCCTGAGAGGTAAAACAAGCTGCATTGTCAGTAACAATTTTGATTGGAACTCCAAACTTGAAAATGATATTCTCCTTGAGGAAATTGCATACAACTTCTGAAGTAGCATGCTTAGTTGGGATTACTTCTACCCACTTGGTGAAATAGTCAATTGTTGTAATGACATAATTATGTCCAGCACTTGAAGATGGGTTTATAATCCCAATAAAATCAATCCCCTATTGCTGGAATGGTTTTTCTATGATCACTGGCTTGAGAGGCAGGGCAGCTAACTTGGGTCTTCCAACAAATTGCTGGCAGAGTTCACATTTTCTCACCCACTTATATGCATCTTAAAGAGTTGGCCAGTAATACCTAGCTCACAAAATCTTGTGAACAGTCACAGGAGCAGAAAAATGTCCTCTATAGGCTAGATTGTGGAAAGATTTTAAAAGTTAGCTTTGTTGTTCTTTATCTACACAGCAAAAGAATACTCCATCTATGCTTCTCTTGTACAGACCATTGTTCCAAAGAACAAAATTGGCAGCTTTCAACTTGATAGTCCTCCTTTCTTTATAAGACAAATGAGCAGGACATTCACATAAGTAAAGAAATGAGTAATACCCGAATACCACTCATTGGTAGTGGAGACAAAAAAGACTATTGGTGTGTTTTCCACTTCAGCTTCTACATGTTGTGTATCTTCTGGCTTGTTGTTAGCAATTAATTGGCATAGGCCTTTTCCCTTTACGAGCTTTTTTGGCTTGATGTCTAGATCAAACTCTTGGATCTTTGCAATTTAATTGCCTCTTTTTGTGCCAAACTCTTGCTGAGTTAATATGGACTTGACTGTAGTGTCAAGAACTAAGGTAGTAGTGTGTGAATTCAAGATATAAAAGCGGAAATATTTGACTACTTTCACCACTGCATAGGCATGCTTCTCTATGTTCGAATACTTCAGCTCATGGGTTTTGAGAGGGCAACTCATGAAAGAAATAGGAGATTCTATACCTTCTTTGTCTTGTTGAAAAAGAATTGATGAAAGTGTATGTTCAGAAGCATAGTTGTATATGATGAAATCTTTGTTGTAATCTAGACAAACCAAGGTAGGGGCGTGGGCAATGGCAGTCTAGATATTTTGAAATGCTGACTTGTCTTCTTTGGTCTAGTTGAAAGTGGTCTTTCCTTTCATTATGTTCATAATGTGTCTAGTCTTCTCAATAAATTCGGGGATAAACCTCCATAAAAAATTCACCTTTCTAAAGAAAGAGTAAATAGCATTTTTACTTATAGGCAAATTAAGCTCTTGAATAGACTTGACTCTATCTGATTCAATTTTTATGCTTTGTTTAGACACAATGTGTTCGAAGAGTTTCCCCTCTGTTACTCCAAAAATAGACTTCTTAGGGTTCAAAGAAATACCATTCTGGTAGTAGCACTCTAGCACTTGTTGCAAGTGGCGTACATGATCAAAACGGTGCTTTGATAAGATGGTTAAGTCATCAAGGTATACCACTATAAATTTATCCATCTCATCTTTGAAAACCAGATCCATCACTCTCTGAAAGGTGACACCAGCATTTATCAAGTCAAAAGGCATTCTTCTATATGTAAATGTACCCCAAGATGTGGTGAATGTAGTCTTGTGTTGGTCTGCTTCACCAATTTCAACTTGATTATATCATGAGAAGCCATCTAACATTGATAAAATCTCTGAATCTATCATTGTTTGGAGCACTTGATCCATAATTGACAAAGGGTAATTATCTTTCAAAGATGACTGATTCAGATTCATGAAATCTACACAAATGCAAATTTTGCCACTCTTCTTCCTTACAGGCACTATGTTTGCAATCCATGTGGAATGATAGATTGGGAAGATGATTCTAGCATTTAATATTTTTTGTATCTCAGACAGAATAGTACCTGATATTTTTGGATTGTACTGTCTAGATTTTTGCTTATAGGGCATTGAGTCAGCCTTGAGAGAAATGTCATGATGAATTTCATCAAGTTTGAGAGACTTCAGGTCATCATAAGAATATGCTAGAACATCCATGTATCGATGGAGTAAAGTGGTGAACTTGAATCTTTCTTCAAGGGTGCAGCACTTACCAATGTTAACCATCTTTAAAAAAATTTAGGTAGTCAGATTTACTTGATTGAATCCCTGAGAGAAGTTTGAATTTGTTTGTTGTTGTTTGATGAATCTATCATGCTTGTCAAATAGTTTTTCAAGAGAAACCAGGCCTTTGGTAATTTTATTTTCTTTCAGCTGTAAGAATTCTTCATTTGTATCTAAACTAGATTCAAAGGCTGATTCATACTTTTAAGATTCACTGCCTTCAAAATATAGTTGTTCAAAATTGTCTTTTCATTTTAGGAAGGCAATGATTTGATTATCATCATTGAATACTTTCCAATGATCAGCATTGTTAGGAACACTTGATCTACAGACTAGTTCAATAGTATACCTGTCTTCTTTGAAATCTGAGTGAGGAATTAATAGAGTTCTTGAAACAGCAAGTGCATTAGCTCTGTCATTAGATTTCTTGGGTATGGTAGAAATATTGAAAGCATCAAAGCTTTCAATTTGGTCCCAAACTAGGTTGTGATAGTGGCGTAATCTTTCATTCTTGGTTTGGTATAAGTTTCTCACTTGACAAACTACTAATTCAGCATCCCCTTTGGCATGAAGATACTTGATGCCTTTGTCTTGAACAGCGTTCAATCCAAGCAACAGAGATTCATATTCAGTTGTATCGTTAGTGTTGCTAAATTATAATTTGTAAGATGAAAGAAACATATCTCTTTGAAGAGATATCAACACAATCTCAGCTCTCGAATCGGTATAGGAGTAGCTGCCATCGAATTTCAGAGTCCATACCTCACCAAATACTAATTTTTCTTTAGACTTTCTTTCATTAGAGAGGGAAGATCTTTCTTCATTTGTATTACAACCTACTAGTTCTACTATTCTAGTTGAACTGATTTTTGGGTTGACACTTTCAAAAAAATTATCAGATGCTTCATGCACTTCATTTGTAGATAGAAAGTAGTTACCCATAGCTGAGGATTCAAAAAGAATTTGAGCTTCAAGGGCTGATGTTTGAGTGACAATATACTTTGATTCCTTTTCAAGAAGCAGCCTCTACATGGTGCCTTTGACAGGGATCTTTGCTTCAGATAGGTTCATGCTCAATTCTCCACCAACATCTTTGTAAAAATTTTGCCCAAGTAGGATACCACAGAATGCTAGAATATCAGCCACCAGAGCTGTCATCTTGATTTTTTTGTCTAAAAAGGCTGCAAATGCAAATTGGGCATCCTTGATTTATCCCAGCAATGGCACTTGCTTGTTCTCCATGGAGAAACATCTTCCAAATGTCTTGGTTAATGTGAGATCAAGAGATTTAGCTACTTTAGTAGGCATGACATTGTCAATGTGTCTGAGTCTATAATATAATTACTTAGCTTGTGACCATTTATTAACAGAGAAACATAGAAAAGTTTTATTTTTTCAAGGGCAGCTAGAGGAGTAATGACAAGATTATTTAGAATGGACATGTTCTTTAGGGAATCAGGAGTTATTTTCTTAACCTCTTGTCTTGTAGGGACGGTTTGGTTCTTAACACATTCGACCAACTTATCCAATTGATCGAGATTGAACTACAAATATTCAAATTCAGATATTTGAATTTTGGTCTTTTTGACATGATCAATTATGTCAAATGGCTGAATTGGACTAGGTATAGAGGGAGGTATTTCAACCTTTTGGGTTTTAGGAGGGATGGGAGGAGGGTTGGTTTGCAAAATTGAAATAGAAGGTGAAGGTGAAATTGATGTACTTATTTTTTTGGTGATCACTGGATCTTTTGCTTGGAAAGGTAAAGAGGTTCCACATTTAGTAATTAAAATTGTTAGTTGAAGTTGCTCCTCTGTCTTCCTTTTATCAGCTTGCTGGATTGATTATTTCTTGGATCTGGTAAACACTGCATATGATCCATCAAAAGCTTCTCTTTTGTTTCTGGGTTCATCTTGGTAGTTCAAAAAACCAATGTGAGAGTCGTCAGCTGGTTCTTCTTGGTTTTTTACAAAGATATTAGTGTTATTTTCTTGATTCAATTCAAGTTGAAAAGAGAAATATGATTCTACTTCAAGATATCCCATTGTTGAATTGGTTGGGGGTGCTTCAATGACAAGTTTCTCTTGTGGGGGAGGAAGATGATTTTATTGCCCTTGATTTTTGGCAGCATTGCCCTGATATGACTGATTTGGAAATGTCTTTCTTGGCATATCTCTGTATGAAAGAGTAGAAGAAATACCTTGTGCCATTTGCTTTTTGAGAGCAAGTAACTCATTTTCCAAATTTTGCACCATTGGATCAGTGGTGTCTGTAGATGAATATTCAAAAGATGATGAGGGTCTATTTCTATTTAGATCTCTTCTTATCTTCCCTACTAAGATGAGATCATCTTCTACCTCAGTGGCCAAATGCTGAGCTGTAGCAAGATCTATTTGACTAACATGTCTTTAAAGAAAACTCACTTTAGGTAACTGAGAATTAATGAAAAAATATTTGAGATTCTCAGCTGTAAGTTGAGAAATATAGGGATCATATTCTTCAGTTTGTCAAACTTGGCTATGAAGTCCCTCATTGGTTCATGAGACTCTTTTTTATCTATGTGAGTTGAGCCAGAAGGGCATGTGCATCTTCTTCAGGTTTGAATCTAGCTTCAAACTTAGCTTTGAGGGTATTCCAATTAATTACTGACTGAGCATGTAGATGATCAAATCAATTTGTAGCAGCACCTTGTAATGTTTCTACAAATAGCCTGACTGCTACATCTTAAAATTCTACTCTAATTACTCCACAAGTTATGTTGAAGGCTGCAATGTGTTCATCAAGATGAACTTCCCATCACCATAGAATTTGGAGAAATTATTCTTTGAACTACGTGGGAGCTCATGTAGAGGTGGAGTAAGATTGAGAGGACCAAAAGAATTACCCCAGGGGCCTTGAGCTGCCATTATATGATTGTTAAACGGAGGAATAACAAATCTCAGAGGAGTAATTATTGGCAAAGCTTTATCAACAGTAGAAGTGGATACTTCATTTGGTAATGGAGACCTGACTTTAGTACGAGAAAAGCTCTTGATTCGTTGGAGATGAGATGGTGAAGGAAATGGATCTAAATTATTTTATTGTACCAACTTGAATATAGGGTCAACAATACCTTTGTCCCTTTGGCTTCGTGTATACCTTGAATCTGCCAGATTGTGAAACAAAAATAGAAAAGAATTGACCTTGCTTCAGTTTGAAGCTTGAGGCTTTAAACTGCACGTTCTTTTCCAATTGGTGTGGAGGTGAATGGTAAGGTTATAATGATAGTGGGTAAGACACAAGTGATATTTCAATCTGAAACTTGAGGTTCCAAATTGCACAAAATTATATATATCTCTAGCGAAGTCGCCAAAAACTGTTGGTTGAATATTTTGTCGATCAACGTACTGATAAATAAAGTAGGTCTAATCATCCAAAGTAGGAAGATTGGTCGTCCAAATGTGTAGTTTTACCACATCAAAAGGGGACTAATCTCTCCTCTCATCAAGGGGAGGTTCCCTATATATATATATATATATACAAAAAATAATACTCAAGGGTAGGATAAACCATCTATCTCTCTTTTTTCAAAGATGATGCGTGAAAATCAAAAGAGAAATTTTAGAGATAATGATAGAAAGTACTCCTCTTCTTTCAGAAGTACCATTCAGCAAACCACAAGAATCTTCCTGGTAGTAATTGCAAAATGTAACCAATGACGTAGTAACTAGTAAATTGAGATGTAGCACAAAGTCTCCACCTAAATTGCCCAAGAGTGAGGTACGAAGAACAATGAGGGCACAAAGTCTTTCCAAGGTCCTTTAAATAGAAACAAAAAAAAACACACTAAAGACAATTATGGGGGCACAAAGTCTCTCCACAGTTGACTTCAGGACACCTTCCTGACTACTTTCACTAATTCTGCTTATTGAATTAAAGGACTAGAAAATATGTTAAGGAAAAAGACATAATAACAGTTTTCCCAACAACAAAGATATCACAGCACAAAGTCTGAAAAGTCACTTGCTTTCTTATTCCAATAACAAAATATGATCAACAATCTAAGCTCAAAGTCTCAGTAATGCCTTTCAATTTGGGCAGAGTTCAGTTTCTGATAATCAGAGAGAGAGATCCCTAAAATAATAAAAAAGAGTCCCTTATATAGCCTCTTCAAGAAAGACTCAGAAACAGTAACACATCTGTTGCATTGAATTTTGTTAAGAAGACATGCTGGAATTTAGGGGCATTTACCCATTTGCTTTTCTCAACGCAGAGAAACGGGTCACGCCATTGAATGTTTGCATCTTTCAATGTCCACCTGGCGATCTGCTTCTAGAAACATATCTGATGCGTAAATATTTTTGGTCCTTCCTCATCGTTACTCATTTTTTGGTTATTTGAATCGGGTCCTCGATTCAATTCGATGCTCTATTCCTTAGTCACTTTATGCTGGTCTTTAGCAATTGACACGTGACACATTCAATTACTAAATAGGTGAAGACACGTGGCAACTTCCGTGAGACTCTGAGAGACGTTTATTGAAAGAGGCTTTGAAACCTATTAGAAACTCAAAATTATGGGTGCATACACTTGTCACTGTCTGTGGAGTTACAACAGAAAAGGTGGCAGCTTCTGCTTGTCTTTTGAGAACCCTGCGGAAGATGACACTTGGCAGCATCCACTTGCTTCAGTAGCTTAATGAAGGCTCGCTACAATCCTTTCTTAGCAAAAGATATTTAAAGAAAGAAACTATGAACATTGATACGTGACAGCTTCCATTAAGCTTTTAGCTGCCTTTGAAAAGTCTTCGGGACTTATATTAGTTTCCTGCAGAGGATGACATGTTGTGGCTTCCGCTGCATTTGATGAGAGACACGTGGCATGTTCTACTGCTTTGAAACTATGTCTCAATAGATGACATGTGGCAGCATCCACTGTGACTTTGATGAAGGACACATGGCAACATTGTGGGTTTTCTATTTCTTCAGACTTTTCCTTCGAAAAAAAAGTTTGAAGAAATTCTTTTGGACAATTTGTCCGAAGGAATTGTCTATTTGTCACTTTTGTCGGGGGAACTTTTTCGAAGGAAATCCCTTTGCTCTTTTGGCCTTTTGAATTGGTCCATTTGCTTCCCTCCTGCCCTCTACAAGGGTTGTTTGAGCTCTAAATTGGCCTCTCAAATTTTTTTAATGATTCACTTCGACTTCTGAGTGTCCTCCGAAAGGGCTATTTGTCCCTTGGAAATTTGCCTTAGTCAATTTTATGTGAATCTCAACATGTGACATGTGGCAGCATCCATTGTGAAACAGGTGAGGACACTATAGAACCATGCGGGACTCATTTTAGATTCATGCAAATGATGCCACTTGGCGTATTCTGCTTAACTTACAAAGGACACGTGGCGGCTTCCATGGCTCTTAGAAACAAAGTGAAATGAGGCTCAGAAGATTACACTTAGCAACATCCACGGGGTTTTATCAGGTTTTTGTTTCAGTCCGTTTGTTTCTTTTCTTACTCGCTTTTGCCACAAAAATTCCCTTCACAAGGGCACTTGTGTCTTTGATTCTTGGGGCACTCCTTTGAACTTCTCGCTTGAACCAACCGATTGAACCAACTTTGGTTCAACGGTTCAATGGTTCATTCTCTTGTTTCTATTGACCGCTTGAACTAAGCTTCTTTGACACAACCCTTGTTGAACCAACCACGGTTGAACCTGATTGAGCATGTTGAACCTTTTGAACCTTGAACTAGTCCTGAAAATGACTAAGTATCGGAAACTAGTTCTTTTGATTGAACCTGCTTGGTAGAAGCCTTTGAACCAGTTGAACCATTAGTCTTTTGACTGAAAAAGATTGAATAATCCCTATTTTGAAAGCTTAGAACAATTTTTGAAATGGAAAGAGATATTTTGGTCTTGCAAGACCAAAATAGCTTATATGTTGTCCTAAAAATGAATGACATTTTTTGGGTACAACAAATGGCACTTTAAACAAACTAAAAATAGGTTTTGAACAACAAATAAATCATTGGAAAACATTGTCAAGGGTACACACACTCCAACCAATGCACCAAATAGTCAAAGGAGCGTTTAAAGAAGTCGTGTGTGGTGTTTGGAGCAATGTCAAAAATTCATTCTCTGTTGGAAACATTTTTTTACACATCCATAAAAGACAAAATTGGGCCCCTCAAATATTTTTCCTAGGATATCCATGAGTGAGTGAATAATTATATGAAAAGTTTTTTTTTTTTTTTAAATTGACAACACAACAAAACAGTACCTTAAATATAATATTTTGCCTTTATATCTTAAAAAATTAGTAGAGCAAGTGGTCAAAAATATGTTGTCAGTCACTTGGACAAGAGGTACAAGGTTCAAATCCTCTCAAAGCTAATTTTTTGGTCAAACTTGTTTTTGGCATGCTTTTTATTTTTTAAAGGAATATGTTTCCTTTTAAGTTGCATGCATTATGTGTACAATCGTCAAACAAATGTGTAAGGGCCTACAGGGCTTAGGATCAGGATCAAATAATGGTTATTAATGTATTCATCTTCTTATAGTCATAAGTAGCAAGCACTGTAATAAGATCTACAAGAGGGTAAACGCAAAACCCTGGTAGCATACCTTTATTTTTTTTGTCAACATGGCTAAAATCATAAGGCTCATCTCTGAAGCAAAACGACTAACACCAAAAAACTATAAAGAGTGGAGCATGAATATGAAGAATACACTAGATTATAATTATCTTTGGGAACTAATTGAAAAATAAACTACACCTTCAAGCAAATATAATAAATTGCTTGAATTTCAAAAATGTGATAAACATGCACTTGCATTGATAAAAACTTTTTGTTCTACACAAGTATCATTCACATTGAATCTATTAAAATAAATGCTTGAAAAGCATGGAGAGCACTCAAAGACTTGTATGACAAACAACCAACATATAAGAAGATTGATCTCCTAATGTAGTTGTTGAATAATTAGCTTAATGTAGATGAAGATGTATTTTAATACATTTCTAGGATGAAAAACTTGAAATAGGAATATAGTACTAAAGGCAAAAAATAGATGATGATATGTTAATCTCCATAATTTTGAATGGGCTTAGCACGCGTTATAGAAACTTCTTAGAAATGTTGCAAATTAGTGAGAAAATCAATAATGCAACATTTGATTCTATATGTGAGTTATTTACTCAACATAAGTGGAAATTTGCCAAAAAGAAGAGTAATAAGCCTACAAAATATGATTATTATACAAAGGTAGGGAAACAGAATAAATAAGAGACATCAACAAACAAAGCATTTTTGAAAACATTCTTCGAATCATTCCCTAAGGCATTTTTTGAAGCATTCTCAAGAGTCCTCCGAACATAAACATCGACATAAACATAAGCATTATTCTCAGTTTCGTGGCTCATCAAGTAACTCTTCTTTATCTTCCAATTCTAGTACAAGAAAGCCAAGATGTTATAATTATGGTTGTATAGGACACTATGATGATGTGTGACCTTATAAAAAATAATCTTTTAAACATAAAAAAAATGTTGGAGCACAATATATTGCTCACTCTAGTGGAGCTTCTTCTGGTTACTCTAGTTATTTTGACACATCATCTGAGCAACAAGCATCCTACATGGATGAGACAAATGGCCTAGATGGACCTAACTGCATCTTATGATTGCACATCGATTCAACCATCTTGAGTGAGCTACTAATTCAAAGATAAGGTTGTGTTATATTAGTAATTTTGGCATGGATTTTGTTGTTTTTTGTCCATTTGTGGTCTTCAATTCTTTGATATCTATGATAAGTAGCAGATAAGGTTATTTGGATTTATTTTATTTTTTGCTACAAGGACTTCTCACCTCTCACTTGATAAGCGAGGATATTGTTTTGGTCTTCAATCATTCATTGGTGATTGTACGAGTTGACAAAGACAAAGGTCAACACTGTTGGACATATGGATAGATGTGCAATACACAGTATTGGATAGTCACGAGATGGGTTTTTGTGTAAATATTTATGTGGATCAATGTAGTTAATCAAACCATGATTATACTTATATTATAATATGGATACAGAATGGAAAGGATATTCATCATTCATATCAAAACTCATGGGGTAGTGAGATTATATGTTAAGCAGCATCGATTGATCATTACCATGATGTGCAATGTGTCAATTTAAAAGTGTGACAAAGACTATAGGATGATTTCACAGTCATATACTCTAGATCATTTTCTATACCCTTTTGGATCAAGGAGGGTTTGTTTTTTATAATTGGTAAATGGTTTTGAAAGGGACCATATCCAATACAAAAAAGGCTCAAAATCTAGCTAAAACAAGAAAACCCATAACCAAAAAAGGCTCAAAATCCAGATCGTACATGATTACAATAGTGGTTTTTTATGAGTGGGGTCCACCTACCAGCTACAAAAAGATCTAAAACCATAATAAACAAGAGAGGGCAACAATAAGGAGTATCTTGCCAAATAACAACACCAAACAACATATCAACAACAACTTCACAACATCAAAGCAACAACAAGTCAGCCAAATAGAGAACTAGAAAGTAAGAAAAGGAAGCTCACTTGAGAAGCTTGTTGAAGTTATTCATGAGTCCCTCTAATGCATTAAACAGATTGAGAGTAGTCATTTGAGATGGGTCTGTCATGTCAATGGTGGTTAAAGCATAAGTCTTCTCAGTGCCACCCTTCCACAAGCCCATATGCAAGTTGTTAAGGGTGAAAACTTGCCTAGCTTGAAACTCAAGGAACTCCAAAGTGGCCTAGTGTATGGCCATATGATCAATGTACCTACTCCTAATAAGATCCACAATGCCCTCCAAAGATTTCATTCTTTTAGAAATATCTTCCATCTTAGTCCCATAATGGGAGGAGTTATCCACCTTCTTCTTGCCCTTATAATAATATTTTTGAACTGTGTGAACTCCTTCTTGAGCTCATTGATCCTTTCTTCAAGATGCATAACTTGAGCTTTGAGCCCAGGTTCCTTAAGAATGTGTTGGGAGGGACCAGAATCCACAACACCCTGTCCCATGTCAATGAGACTCTCTGCAATGGCAATTTCCATACCCATGTGAAAGCTAGGAGTCAGACCTTTACCTTTATCACTACTTCTAAGCACCTTCTTGGGAGGAGGAGGAGGTGAGGAATGAAATCTGGGATTCTTAGTCCTAATCCTTCTTTGAGCAGGAGGTTTAGATGGGGGAGGGGGAGGAATATTGTGAACTGGAATGTTAACAGAGATTAATTTGTAGTGCTGATGCAAAAGAAACATAACCCCTTCATGAAGAGGCAGGGCACATTTATGTGTCTAAAATTCTTGAATAGAAGCCTCCATGGATTTCAAGATATAGTATGGGAGACTAACCCTTGGGCCCTTATGGAAATGGTTCAAAAGGATGAGATGACGAAGCGGCAGAGTGTTATTCCTCCCCTCCAAAGTCACACACCTAACCAACATACAAGCCACCTCATCAAAAGGAGCAGGAAGAGAGGAACACACAATACCAGATTTGACAAATTACAAGGCGTTAATCAAGGAACCCTCCAAAAACCTTTTCTCCTCCGTAGCCTTGTCAAATTTGTTTTTGAAGAACTTCAAAACCATCCCTACTGAGACGAGTGACATAGGCAATGAGCTCTTCGGTGATAGAGAAATTTTTACCTCTATAGACAACAACCCTGTTCTTCCAATTGTTGGCAAAAGTGACAGAAATGTGGTTGTCATGTCCTTTGATCTTCTGCATGAAACTAGTGAAGCCTCCCACATTTAAAGTCCTCCATAGTTCTCCATTTGCCTTCTAATTCGGGTCACTCATCGGCTCAACACGACATGGAGAGCCTCCCATGGTTGTTGGGTCATTGATCCAAATATGGTTATTTTTCTATTGTTATTTTATTGTGCTATATGGGGCATGCATCTCGTGTGAGACACCCCTTTAGGAATAAATTAAATAATTTTAAATTGGTAGTAAATATGTTACATTAGTTACTTATGTTTGTAGGTTAGTTGTATGGATTGAGAAGTTGGACAATTGGGTCACATGTAACTTCACATGAAAATTTATTTAAGCTTGGGAAGCTATGTAAGGAAAAAAAATGAAAATTTATCTATTATATAAACTTTTCTTGAATTAATTAAATCATGTAGCTTTGTCTTTCATATCTATATGTGCTTGTCTAAACATTTGGGTTATCCAAATGACTATTTTTTCAAATTCAGACCATTCCTGTCCATTGACCCATATATTTTGCATGTCAATTATGGAAGGAAATTACCCGAAGAGTCAATTGCATATACACATCAAGCCTAAGGTTAATCCTATCTAACACTCACTTGAGGATCACTTGGAAACTACCTGCACATTGAGGAATAGATTTGCACATCCTTGAGGCACTTCCCAAAAGTATCTCAATCTAAAAACCCTTCAAAGGAACAGAGACTAATCCAATTTTGAACACTTAAATCTAGGTCAATTTTTTATATTGTCAAGTGTTGAAAGCCAACCAAGTTGCATACATAGTATTGGATCACTATTGTGCATGCACCCACATAGATGGGATAATTATGTGCAGTTTGAGCCCTCTTTGAAGTATTGGAATGTAAGCAACACTCAACCATATAGCGAAGTGTGGTTTGGATTTTCCAACTCATATTTCTAACCTATTGTTACAAGCTAAGTGTTGGAAGTGGAACTAGGGTTTGAAGGTGAAAGAAGACAAATCTGAATTTATGCACAAGACCAAGCCTCTAAAATTACACAGGGAACATCTTAACAAGCAAGCAAATTGCTCTATGGGAGAAAGACTAGAAAAAACATAAAAGATAGTTTTGATAGACAACAAACATATTCAGCGATTGTAGGCATTTGAGCATTACCATATCCATCCAAACATATTTTGACAATCATTCTCTGGAGCCGAGCGACCACAAATCCATTTTAGGGAACTTCTCAAACACAAACCCAAACAAATCATAAATAATCTAAATACCATATCCTCTTGGTCATTTTCATAAATAGTAATTATAATTAATCAATTCAATCTGCTTGTTACATTTAGTTCTATGCAATTTAAAACATATCTTGTACAATCTAAATTATTAAAACTTTTAACTTATTTAGATAACTAAATCCAAAATAAGTTAAAACAATAATGTAGTCACCCTTTATGTCTCCTTTCATGCTTTACTTTATATGTACATCTTTGCTCATTAGGTCGGTCAAACCTAATTTAGCCCTCCCTTTATGGCTATTTGGTCCCTTTTATCTCCTTTATCTTTTCATTAGGCCTTCCAGACGTAATTTAGCCCTCAGTGGCTTTCCAAATTTCCTTCATTTTTACAATCCCTTCTAAAAGTTTTGCAATCTTCCATTTTTAGACTCCCTTGTGTACGTCCACATTACTTTTATCTGTTTTTAGCCTTGTATATTCAAAGTTTCCAAATTATAGCATCCCTACCGGCCATGGGCAAGACTAAGGTATTTTCATGTAATATTATTAGTGGACTGGTAAGTCAAGATACGTATGTGTTACTTTTAGGTTAATTTGTTTTATTTATCATATTATATTTAAACCCTTACTTTTATCTTTTGTGTTATGTTTTATCCGAATCACCATCCCGAGTTACACTATTGTGACACGTGATGAGCTTTGCATGATATATATGTATGAATATATATATTTTTAGTCACTGAAAGTTTATTTTGCAGGGCTTGTTGCATCTTTCTCCTTGAGTGCATGTCCTAAGGAATGCACTAGGATCGAGTTCGATCAGATCATGGTACTTTATGAGAAATTGTTGTCATGTGATCGCCAATTATACATGTTTACATTGATATCTTGTTATCTAGTCATTCTAACGACCTCAAGTGCTCTTTCCTCTACATTCTGCCTATTTTGCCTAGTTTTAGGCTTCCTCCCGACGAACGCAATCAAGATCAAGTTAGTTCTATTTTGGCCCCCTGTGTTTAAAACTATATCAACCATGGTCGACGTATTTTTTGTTCTTGCATGTCTCTTTCTAAATATATCGATCATGCTCGATGTAGTTGTGTGCCCTTCTATACTATATCAATATGGCCGATGTAATATTATTTTATATCTATTTTTTTATGTTGTATTGATCTAGATTGAGAATGTAGACATATGACAGGTCACTTTTAGGAGTTGGATCTGTCTATATAGGGTTCCCATATCTCATTTTTATAAGAAACACACACCATTATATTGTATTTGTGCATGAAAACCTATTTTTAATAGATGAAGAGGAATTGGAGGATAGGAGTTTATTCTTGTGAAGGTCTACTATTGCTCAAAGTCTTTGAATTTTATAGAAGGAAGTTGAACCAAATAGTTACCCCTTAGTCTTTGGAGTCTCCAATTAAGTATATTTCGATCTTCATCATTTCCATTTGAGTTTTCACCTACAACTCTCACAAAGTGCCACTTGAGCCTAGAGGGAGATTAAAGCATGGACAAGTCAACTCAAGTTATGTATCCCTATCTTTAAACTCTTTTTTTTATTTGGTTTATATACATTTACTAGAGTAGTATGTTGTTGTCTTATTTTCCATGCTTAACTTAACTTGTGCTTGTTATTATAAATTATCTTTGTATGCCAACGTATCCCTAGTTAGATACCTCTTGGTTACAACCCTTAGTTTAGATACCTCTTGGTTATCACCTAATGTCATTCCTCTAACTTTAGCATAGGTTTTTACCATCTTGGATCTAGGTTTTCCTTGCTCATCAGTTCTTTGCATTTGGTTTCCTTATTATATCCTTGATACCCATCTTATAAACAACTCTTGCTTTCAACATCTGCTCTGCTTGGTAGGTGCCCAATTGTATGTAGTCTATCCTAATATGGTCCTCTTTTTACCGTATGAAAAGATATTTATCTTGTTGACCATATTTACCCAATATAAATAGGCCATGTTGTTGATTCATTATTGATGCTTCATAGTAGGCTAGAGCCACATTCCATGTTCTCTCATGAGACAAGTCTTGCGGAAATATGGAGCATGTCCTTGCTTCGATACATGTTATTCTTACATTCATTATTGTTATGCTATCATGTGTCTACTTGATGTACTTATTTATATCTATGATATATATTCTGTGTGGTTTTAATGTATCATATATGTTTGTTATGTTTTCAAGTGCCTAGTGTGTTTTCATATGATTGGTGCATCTTAATTTACTAGATGTGCTTCCATGTACTTGGCATGATGTATGATATTCGATATGCTTCGATATGGGTTATGATTTATTTATTTCTGATGTGTTTGATGTACCTTCATAGTGCATGTTATACTTTTATATCCATGCTTGAAGTGACTATTTCAAGGATTTCATATATTTGAGATATTTTTTATTGTGATTGATGTTTCTCCAGTGTGCTTGGTGTCCCTGATATGTACCAGATGTGATTTCACTATCTCATGTGTTTTTCATGTACCTAAAGTGTTTTCTCTGTGTCTTGTCATATATTTGATGTCTTCTTTCATGATTGTCTTATTCAAGTGTTTGGCATGTGTTATTGTTAACATAATTCTCATCATGTATTCATTGGAGGTGAGATCTTATACTCATTTTTTAAACTTCTATATATTAAGATGATAATGATATATTGTTTATATCTTGTGCCCACATGGGGCATATTGTTCTTAATCTTACATTGCTTATATTATGGGTCCATATGTGAAAACTTATTCATAACATATACGCATTCAAGGTTACATCTTTATATGTTATACACCACTGATTTCATATCATATGTTACCTATGGTGCATCTAATTCTTTTATTTTGAGATGTGAGCTTCATAGGTTTATTTCAAATCTCAAAAGGGGCATATATCACATATCATATTGAGAAATGTGTTTTTGGGGCATGCATTACTGTGTCAAAACTATAGTAACTTGGACTTTATTTGAGTTCTATTTTACATGGTTTCACTAGGATATTAGTTATTTCTATTTATATTATTTCACAAGGATGGCCACACCAAAATGTTATTCAGTTTATTTGAAATTATTTCACCAAAACAATAGTTTTATTTAGAATAATTTTGATATAACACTTAGAATTTTCTTCGGGGCTTTATTTAGTTGCACCTAAAATGTCTCTAAAGATTGTAGTCATAGTTAGTTTCAAAAACTCACTTAGATTTGGAGGTACTTAGCTCCATGTGGTGATCCCATCTTTCTCCCATTAAAGGGAGGTATGTTGTTTTCAATTTTTCAAATTTAAGTGGATTATTATTATTTGGCACTCACTCGTGTGTAGAAAACAAAAGAACATTTTTATCTATTCCATGTGCATTTGCTTTTGTTCCAAATATTCAGTCACACAATTTTAAATCCTTACAAAGTCTTTTTTCCTACTTTGATATGTATGCACACACATGCATCAATGTGGGGCAAAATGCAGACACTCAAAATGACATATTTGCATGTATTAGTCATTAAATTGTATGAGTTTAATATGTTAATGTATTTGTCAATCATTGGTCCAAAATAAGCATTATTGCATGTTTGTTGACTTCTAATATTCTTCAACTCTCCCCTTAACCGCTCCAATTTTCCTTCTCTCTTTCCTCCTCATTTCCTCTTGCCTCGTGCTAGGAGCATGCCTAACACTCATGGATCTATTAGGAATATCATTTGTGCTCTTCAGTCCTTTGTGTGGCCCCTTCTAAGTAATGTGCACATCCCTCTTACTCCATATTTTGCATTTTTTGAATGTTTGATGTCGATTTAGATGTCAGTATGGTCCTAATTTGAATTTAATTTTTCTATAAATATACATGCCTTATAGCTCATTTATCAATTAGTAGACACATACATTATATATCTATCATTCACATTAATATATTGAGCACTCACAAACATTCTAGAGAGATCAAGAAAATATTAAAGCACTTATCATTGTGGCACACAAGTTAAAGCAATCATTCGAAGGAGAAAGGACACATTTCTTACCACTAGGGCTTTGTATGTTACTAGAATTGCTTCCAATTATGCAATTTGTTGTTTTTTATATTTTTTATTGTTTAGGGCCCTAATAAGTAGTCAGTGCTTAAAAACCTAGCTAAGCCTCAGTACATACCCAACACACTTACTATTTTCCTTAAGTCTCAGATATTGTTGTTGATATAAGTCAAGGAGACGAAATTTGTTTAGCAGGTCGTAGGTGTGACAATGCAAAATATTGAGCAAGGTTATTAGAGATTCCAATCCAAGGAAGCACAACCATCGAATCAATTTTTTTTTGGCATGTCACTTACTAGGACCATCACATACTCTCCCACAAGAGGAAATCAAGGTCTTAGGAGTCTTCTCTAATTGTTGTTAATTTTCTAGGCGAGGTCATTATCACTAATAAACGGACATTTTTGGATCTCATGTTATTCAAGATATGTGCCTAAACCTTTCATGGATAACTCTCTTTGATTTTAGAATTAATTAATTAAGCATTATTTATGTATTGTACGTGTATTGTGATGCTTAGTTAATTGTAAATAGGTATTTGTGATGCAATTCGGTTGCAATCCATTTCTTAGTATTAAAGAAACCAATCAATATTTTGTAAATTACTCATAAATAAGGCATTTATAAGCATAAATAGTTACAACTATAGATGTCCACTCCTTGATAGTAGTCTATATCAAAGACATAGGCCTAGATTCTACCCAAAGTTTAATTAGTTATTTCCCAAGGCCTAAATCTACTGTGAGACTTTAAAGCTATTACAACTATAAACTAACAAATGATTATGGTGCTTGTGTGCTAAGTGGACCCCCTTGCCTTGTGATTATTACTAAAAATACATTAGAAAAAAAAAAGTAATTACGGTAACGACTACTCATGGAGGTCATCTTGAGATTACGTTAAAACACACGAGTACAATCCCACAAAAGATAATAATCTAACTATCAACAAGATTGAAAACCAACAAGCTTCCATGATTAGTCTTCTTCCTTGGATATGTCTTGCTACTAAGCTACATAGAAACTACACAATTCTATGCCTAAGAGTTCTCTCCCTCTATGCCAAAATGTGGTAACTAACCTACCTACTCAAATTCCACTTCCATCCATACTTCTAGAAGGATCGCACACATAGATCTAAAACATAGATTAAAAAGCATTTGCATTATTTTCTCCAAAAACTCTCATCTCTTTAACCATAATTCTAGTCTCTATAGGAGGTGAAATCATGCATCAACTACCTAACTATCCTTTCATGATCATGCAAAACCAATATAAGTCAACCACATTAGAACCTACAAAAGGCACATATCAAAATTATGCTACCAAGTAACAATAGACACCATAAGTTCTTATCAGTCCATGTCAATTAGTAAAGTCCTTCCCTACCTCGTCGCTTGAATCAAGGACCTCAATGGGGTCCACATCATGCCTTCTCCCAAGATCAACTTCTAATAGCATCAATAAATGCAAAACCTTTCAAATGCAAAATGAGATTTAGGATTTTCCCAGTTTTTCCCTTTCTAATGTGTGAAAAGCTTCAAGGTGGCTTTCAAATTTGGGAAACTCTCATTCTTAAAGAAAATGGGAAAAATTGGTCAAACATGGACAAATTTCTCTAATATATAGAGGCTTTTTTTTGCCTTTAGGTGCTTGTAGGTTGGTCATTGAGAAGTTCCTCAAGTCATTTAGGTGTGAATTATGTTCATTGGAGAACCAAACCCAGAGCAACCTAAATGTGTGCACAGTTTGATGATCCCTAGTTGGAGAATGGATGGGCTAGTTTCCACAATGATTGTTGTAAACTAGATTTTTTTTGTTCTTTATGTGTTTGAAGCATTGTATGGATGAATGGTCTTTGCTCCTCTCCCTCCTCTTAAGGTTTTGAGGCAAGATGTTTCAAATTTTAAATATGAAAAGGAATACGTAGTTGTAATGATTTAGGGTTTTTACAAATTCATTCTCATTTGTTCATATTTAAAAAAAAAATTGTTTAGTTAATATATTTGAGCTGAAGTGGATTTATTTGGTGAAAAGAAAATTTTGAAATGTGTTGTGTTATGATACATAGAAAAGAACATTAGAAAATGTGATTTGTAAATGAGGGGTTTCTCCTTCCCCCTCATTTCTCAAAATAGGTATTGATTGTGATAGGATGAATATGTTTGTTATTTGCCCATCCATAATCTTAGTACACTGAGGAAGAAAAAATATTAGGAACCTAACATAAGATAGCATTGTATATCATATTGGAGTCTTATTTGACCATCCTATTTCTATTGCAATTTGCTACGCTTTCCACATTGCTTTGGCCTCAAAAACATTGTTAGATGTCTTACCTAAATCTTCATGGTAGATCAGAGTTGGATTCCTTATGTAATCCCTACAGACCACATCAACTTTACTAGGGTTTCCTCTAAAAGCACCATCAAAATTAAGGGGTAGTGTATTCATTATTGGTGCCTCCCATCGAAGCTCACTTTTTCTTTTGTCATTTCTCCCAACCCATTAATAGAGAAATTTAACTATTTTTTAATAAATAATATTAGTTATTAAAAATAAAAGTATTAGTTTATTGTTCCTTATTTATAATATCTTGATTTTTTTAATTTGTACATAATACATCTTATAGTAAAAATTAAAATTAAATACTTATACCTGCAATTAATTGGTGTGACTAGAACACTTTTTCTTCCATAGTAAAATTCCAAGAATTAGATGAAAAAGAAAACATAATGAACATATAAAAGATTATTTAATTTACATCACAATTTAGTTGTTTAATCACTAGTTATTCAATTCACTTTGACTTTTAATAATATAAACTTACCAATAAATAAATTTATTAAATATTTTATTATTAAAAACACTTGTAGATTAAGAGAAATAATAAATACTCTTACATTAAGAGAAATAATAAATAATATGAATCAAATAACATCCCACACTACACATAATCGATGTATCTCAATAACTTTAGATATTACATAACATGAAGACCCAAATCCCCTCACCCTTCTTCAATATCATTTTCGTAGTTCAAACAAAAAAAAACGCATTAACATCCTGTGATGTAATTTTTAATTTCAGAAATAGAAGAAATTAAGCGATTGCATTTAAAGAATTATTAAAAAATTTGTAGGTTTTCTACATTGAACCTCTCTAAGCTATAAGAGAGAATAAGAATAATGTTAAAAGCTTTTGACATTGGCTTGAAAAACAAAAATGCAATAAGCTTACTAATTTATCGCAACTGAATTAGTTGTTTAGTGAGAAGCTAAACGTTTAAGATGTTTATTATCTATCCTTCCTCTTGCTACTGCGAAATTCCTTGAGACCGAAAACTATAGAAAAAATCCTGGTCATTTAAGAACCGCGTTCTTTCCTGCAACTAAATTGCTCCCCCATGATATTGACAATGCGTCTTATCAAGAGAGTGAAGACTAGCTCACATTAGAAAAATTA
Source organism: Torreya grandis (assembly GCA_037957365.1). NCBI lineage: Eukaryota > Viridiplantae > Streptophyta > Pinopsida > Cupressales > Taxaceae > Torreya > Torreya grandis. The sequence goes on from JARHVA010001816.1 coordinate 2,003,328, forward strand.
GTTAGAAAATGAAATGAGATACAGACCAGAGGTGAAATATTGCTTTGTTAAAAAGGTCTATAGCTTTTAGTGTGATATTCATTGAATTTGTTTCTATGTTCAATTTGTGGGGATGGGATGTAAAGGAGATGATACATCCAAAGTCCTTGAAACTTTTGTATAAAGCTCCTTGGCAATTTCAGTAGTGCTTTCCTTAAATATAAAGCAGATTACAAAAATGAATGAACTTTTCGGCTCATTAATTGGTAGCTTCACATTGAATAGACTGTAAAGCATGAATAGTGAACGGGCAAATGGAACTTTATAGAGGTATAAGTCACACGGTTAGAAAGCACGGTACCAGTTTTATGTGCACCCAATCCCACCTTGGATTGCATAATGCAAAGCCTCAGAATCTGCAGAAGTAAAGAAAATATGCATTATTAGAGCAACCATGCAACACATGCCAAACATGAAATTTCAAAATAGTTTGGCAGCTAAATACTGAAACATGGAAATATTATACTTGCCACGAAAGCTTTTCAAATTTCAAATTTCCAACCATATTGCAGGCAATAGTTGCATGGCATCCAGACCTTCAATAGATACAAACTGTAAGCATGGAACCATTGGAACATCAACAAACCTTATCTGTAATCCAAGTTGATGGCTAGCTTGACTGACCAACATTATCTTTTTTGTTCAATGGTAGATATTTAGGATCAGCAGGAAGCCTGCAAACAAACAGATTAATGTTGCATACACACAAAACACATAATGTAGAATGACCATATTGAAAAAAATAAAACTAAAGATACAGAAAGGATTATCATGCCAGGCACATGCAACAAATTCCTTGCCAAGATACTACAGAAGAGGCTTACCTTGGGTTTCTAATATGTAAAAGGAAGAAAATCACCGCAAACAAGATGCTCAACACCCCAATGACAAAGTAAGCTTTCCCCAGGAAATCATTTTTACCACCAAGCCAACTTGTTGTGGAAAGCACCAGACTTTTCTTGCCACCAAAGCTGTATGTATTGTAGTTATTTTGAAGCTCTACTGTAATATAGTCATTAGCTTCAAGATTCATCTCAATTCTTCCATACAACTTTCTGAAGGTTGGCAGTGCTGCCGTGCTCATCCACACAATAAGATCTTCTTGATCACTCAACTTTTATATCACAGACAGACAAAACAGTAAGCAGGATCAGAATAAGCTGTGGAATGCCTTATTTTTGAAGAGAAATAGAATTCAATCTTATGAGATACCATAAGCAATTCTCTTCTTACAGGTATTGATGTATCTAGCTTAGCGCCACCAATTAAAGGTCCAGTCTGGAAATTGAAGGGATAAACATTTTTCCCAAATTTATGTTCGCGGTCACTTTTCCAAGCAATGTTTGTCTTGTTCACATGTAGTTCAACATCCTCAAGGGCAAACCTGTACGTATCGTTAAATAAGCTCCAAGCTATGAGGCCACAGGGCACTATTGGCAAACCATTTGATTTTGCTTCAGCATCACAGCTACTTATCGTACTATTATCCCGAAGACCATATAATAGCTGCTTGTCACTTCTGCTTTTAACATATCTGCATTTAGTCGAAAAACATAAATACTGTTATGGGTGATACTTAACTAGGAAGGTAAAAAAGGCTTCATTGAGATGCTCAGTCCTACCAATCATTTCCGCTCCTCATTATACATTATAAATAAGCTCTACTGATTTTAAAAGCTTAAAAACTATGATCAAAGCAATAATGCATATGCCAGCAGAGAAAACTCAAAATTTATAAACATATACTCAAAATGTAAACTATTCTGAAAAGTTAATGTCCATTATCTGTTGCACATAAAAATGGTAAAACTATAAAATTTGTGAGACCCTTTCCCGATCCCTGGTATGTGGCTTCAGGACAGGGATGCATCTCCAATACAGGAAACGGGATTGGAGATGGAAGGGGATGCCCTGGAACATCTCTTGACATTCCCTGAGGGTTCCTTAGACTGCGCAGGAGAGATCACCTGCATCGTAAATGCAATATTTAAAATATAAAAAATAAAAATAAATAAAAAAATAAACCAAAACCATAAAACAATGTGTTTAGCACACAAAAGTTTAAAATTTGTATATTTTTAAATGTAACAAGGCACATCTTTCCATTTTATTTTCTTTCCTTACAGACAGTTTATAAAATGCTGGAGAAGGTCCTCGTAAACTTTCTTTGATGCATCCAGGGTGGGTGAAAGGTGCCAAATTCATTTTTCATTTTAACAATGTCTGTTCGCACTCACAGACTACCCTCATCATTCAGGGTAGCATTTCTACTCTACATTTCTCCTTCTCGTGTCACTGTGCTTGTCTTCGGGTTCTGATCACCTGGACAGAGATTATCAGCATTCTCTCAGCATCGGAATTGCAAATTGGCTGATATTTTAGCATTTCCTCATGTCTGAAGTCTAGGGCATTACAGTTCTGGTCCGTAGACATTTTGATTCAGATTTTGCTCACATTTGGAGCTTTGACATATTTAAGTGCCTTTCTCAGGTGCGATAGCATCTAAAAACAATTGCACCAACAGACTGCAGTGGATATTACAATTTACAACAGGAGAGTTTTTTTACAAATTTCAGTGGCTAGCAACAGACCAAGCAGTTTTTGACATCTGATAGAAGATTTGCAGAATCAAAATTGCAGAAATTTTGAAGTTAAAGGTAATTTTATTTTTTTTGGAAGAAATGCATCCTATATTCTCCAGGGAAGAAATGCTATAAATCAGTTGAGCATTGTGATTACAAGGAAACTATCTCCCTACACAGGAAAAAAAGCGAAGGACCAAGACCTTGCAATCCAATGCACAAAAACTTCACATCCTTCCAAAATCACTCAAGCTTAGTTGCACACTCAAAGCCAAATCTTGTATAAGATGTTGCAACTTCCCCATACGAGTGGGGAGTTATCTTCCTGAAAAGAAGCTTTGCATCTTGTCCTCCAAAGGAAACTGGTCACTGCCAACCAAATTGTAAGCCATAGAGTCTTGCAGCTGTCTCTAACTATCCAAGAATCCCTTAGAAGAGGTCTCATCAAGAGATGGGCAATAAAAAGAAATTGAATTCAGCGTGTAACCATCCCCATAACTCTAGCTGTTGGACACTTTTAGAAGATATTATCAACTGTCTCCTCTTTCCCCCACACAATGTAAGAAGCATCCACAATACCCACCATACGCAATTGTGCTTTGACGACTAAACCTTGATACATCACTATCCATTCTAGTGGTGTTTGAAATAAGATCTTTATTTCAGAATGACTTGACAATGTTGATTTAATCTCACTTCAGGGTCCTTGACTCTCCACCACTTGTTCAATCAACAAGCAATTGGAATAGACTGTCTCACTGATTATACATGTCCTTTTGTCTTATAGTTGAAGGAATTTTCCAATGATCCGTTTCCAATCCCAACAATACGGGTTTGCACGCTGTCATTGCAATGTGAAAAGACAATTTCCAGGAATCATCTTATAGAGCTCTTGAAAAGCTAGTTTTTCTGTTGGCATAAACACTTGAGCCTTGTTGTGATATAGAAATTTCTAGCTCCTTTATATTGTCTAGATAAGAATTCTTGGGAGCACGTACAAAACCCCTTTACCCATTTTTTGAGTTATTATCTTGCTTTCTTGTATATTTGGAAACTTGGTAAAGCACTTCTGAAATTGCCTCTCAACTCTCTCCCCATTTTCTACCTTGAATTGTAGGTGGTATCGATAGATTTCCTTGAAGGCCTTGTAAGATGTAATCTTCCTTCCATTACAGATCTTGGAGAAAACTTGTTGCTGCAAAAAATGAGTGCGTGGCCGTTTGTGATGTTGTTGGTCCTACAAAGGAATAGGGGCTAAGTAGCCAATCCTGAGACAGGTACAAATATGAGGTTCAAGTATGCTGATGTGGCAATTTTTTTGCCTGGATACAGTCATACAAAAAATATATAAAGTATTAAAAAATAAAAAAATTAACCACATAATATGCATATGCATAAGAGTAAACAAAATAAGTTAAATAACCACAGAACAGTTGAAAACACTACTGATAATTCAGTGCCAAATGTCCTGATATTCATCGGTTGATCTTTAGAACAAGCACATTGTGCAAATGTATACACAAAAATCAAGATAAATCAGCATATTCATATTGCTCTTCATCAAGACCATCAATCATCAGAACCACAAGCAATTGAAAAAATGTAGTGCCATATGATTACCAAAAGAATGGAGTTTCAATCCCCTAAGCAATTGAAAAAATGAAGGTGACTGAGCAAATTTGCAATGATAGATAAATGTAAGTATGCAATGAGAGGTAAGTGTGTTGTTGATGTTGTTTACTTTTGATAATCATGAAATGAATGTGAGAGTGGCAATTAGGGTTTCCCCATACTTTTTTTTTTTTTAAATTGTTTTTTAAAGTCCATCTTTGCCTTTTTTAAATCAAAATTAAAATATATATATAATCATTTTTTAGTATGGGTTCTCTATGGGTACAGCCCGGAGACTGCCTGGTAGGGTTGGGTATGCTTGGGTTCGTCCTTGGAAGAAACCAAGCATATTTGACCCTACCGGGCAGTACCCGAGCAGTATCCGAAGGAGTACTAGACCGAGACTGTTAATGGGACCAGCCCCCCTAGGGTGAAGGATCCGATAAGGTAAAATACAGGTTGTTCTCCATAAACTACCTGTCATGCCAACATTGGAGCTCACCATAGGAGTCATCTCAAGTGTGAGTTTTGGCATAGTAGTTGCCGTCTTTGAGGTGTCACCCTGAGTCAATTGCAAAGGTACCATCTTGGGAACCCCTTTGCCACTTCATTTTGCAAAGGGCATTCAATGCTGCTAAATGGTAATGTTTATATCCCATTGCTATTTCTTAGTAAAGCCTAACTTATGTATCAAGCTCTCTACCTCTTTAGCCTCACCTTTTGCACATTCGTCACTTTCTTTAAATTTAAGACTTCCATGGTACGTAATATATAGATCTTGAAGAGCCAAAGTGAGAATCATCCGCAATGCCCTTGGTATCCAACTGACTTAAGTTTGATTGATGCCTTCCGTCCTCTTCCCAAGCTCTACATAGGGTGGGATAATGAGCTATAGATCTGGCATGTACTGCGATCTTATCTTCATAAACGAGATCTGCACCACTATTTGCCAAGGTATTGCATCTTGGAATGTGTCTTTTTTTTTTTCTTTCCAATTCTTTCATCTCTTGGATTATGAGACTTTTTAAATGCTCCACCTTCCACCATTTGATTTTTAGTTGACATTTTTGTTTATTTTATTGATCATTAAGTTCCATTCTCCTTCCATTTGTATTGGCCACAGCCATTTTGTTTGTGTTGTATCCTATGCCTGACGCATAGGATAATTTGACATCTCGGATCTCTTATAATGTCTTCTATTTACACATGATGGATTCTAGATGTCAGCAAGATCAATGTTGAGCTTGTGGTATGGAGGAGGAGGAGGCTAAATTGACTTAGGGGGTAGTGTGAATGACGGTAGTGAAAATCCCATACGAAACACTATTTTTAAAGAAAAATATTGTCAAAGGAATTTGAAAGCATAAAGAGTGCCTTGCTTTACAAACAACCACTATGCATCCGATTTGTGCATGAATTAAAGAGGATTTTTTTTCTCAATCCAAAATCATTATTAAAGATGCAACAATTTCAGTCTAGTCACACATGTTCTAGCATACAAAGTATAATGTGATTTAGAAAACAAATTATTCTTATCTTGATTGACATTTGACATTTGGCCACAACTTTATCAGATCTTCAAATTGACTGAGTTTGTGCTCCTTACAATATAAAAGGGCAATATTGATATGGATTTTAGCCCTTGGCAACAATAGGGGTTTATACGCTCCAGTTTATGGTGCTAGTTACCTTATTTACTTCCAAGGGAGAGGGCACCTTTGGAAGAGAAAATAAGTCCAATATCAGCAGCTTGGAGTAGCAGGGTGTTACCAGTGTCTCAAATGGATGGATAAATCAAAGATGGAAACCTTTGGTGAACATCATTGTTTCTTCCCCTTAAGAAGAAATGCTTGTAAAGGCCAAATTTTATTTGGGTGAGACAAAACTGTAGTGCCATGCTATGTAGCAACCATTTTGTAGACACATCAAGTGTATCTATGAGCTATATTATTATTGTTTTTCCACTTTTTAAAATGGGTTGTATAATGACTTTTCATACTTTCAGACATATTGTGACATGATATATTCAATGACTTAAGACATATTCATTGACCAAACTGATATCAAATATTATATATGGTATTTCATATTAATGTAGAATTTATATTTCAACATTTTATACATATTTGATGATACATGCAGTTCTTATTATTATTTAATTGTCACATAAATATTGAGATTTATCATGCTATATTATACTTGAGATACCGTGATCCATTCTAGTTTATGTGCAGATCACAGGATCCATACCAACATAGAGCAGGATTGAGGGGAATGTACAGCTCCATAAGAGGGTAATCGAGTCAACCTAACAGCAAGGCAACTCCAGAGACAGCCACCAGGAAACATAGAGGATGTCACCATTGGAATCCCTGCGAAAATTCTTCCCAATGACTGAACATGACATGTTTCAAGGATAGTGAAATTTTGGTCAAAGCTGGTGGACCGAATTATGTAAACATAGATGATGTGGCATATTGAAATGGCATGATGACTTTTCAAAAAGCCATGTGGCAGCCAACACGGAAAGGCGAATGTAAATTATGTTAAATATTTAAATTCAGTTTTAAGAAATCAAAAGTATTAGTTTTCAAATAGAATGGTGGTGGATTTGAGATGAAAGCGATAGAATTGAATAAGACAGAAAAATCAAGTATGCAGACTGTAAAAATATCTTACTTATCTGATAACAGCTAGAAATCAACTTGCAAGTCATTTGATCATCCAATAGAAGTCAAGGAGTGTGAAAGAAAGAAAAAACCGGATATTTTTATTCAATGCTTCTTTGCATAAGTCAAAGAAAGCTGTGAATCATATCTGGTGCCCATTAACCATTTATGGGAGGATGCCACAAATTCAACATATAAAATTGAATGAGGAATATCAGATCCATCCTCGTATTAATGACAGAAATCAGATTGTTGCAAATAGGAAATACGAAAAAAAAATCTAACTCGAGGAGAGATGGCAGATTGGGGAGTGGAAAAATTTGCAAAAATTTCATTAATGTTTCTACCATTTTAGAAAAAGGAAAATAGAGTGGTGGAGATGTTGGGAGTGAAGAAAAGAGTGCTCATACTCAGTCCATGGAATAAAATCATTTTGGAAACGTATAAATCCGTTCCTGCATCACTCCACTCCTTCCAAAACAGCTTGTTTATTAGAGGTATATTTCTGGTTTGATGAGTTTCTCAACAATGTCAATTCCATCTTGCTTTGAATCTTATGTGCCTTTGTGAAGTGGTGGAGATGTTGGGAGTGAAGAAAAGAGTGCTCATACTCAGCCCATGGAGTAAAATCAGTTTGGAAACGTATAAATCCCTTCCTACATCACTCCACTCCTTCCAAAACAGCTTGTTTATTAGAGGTATATTTCTGGTTTGATGAGTTTCTCAACAATGTCAATTCCATCTTGTTTTAAATCTTATGTGCCTTTGTGAAATAATCATGTTGTTCTTCTCTTTTCTCCTTTACGAGTATGTTGTTTTCATCTTTCTATTGTGTGGAATGGGTTGTAAGAAAGAGAAGCCAGAAAGCAAACTTTGCATTCTTTTTTTATATGAAAAATATGAAGCTTTAAATATATGCATATAAGGCCTTGCCAGGTGTGAGAGGGGGAAAAAGGTTCAACCCGGCCATTCATGGGTGTCAGCAGTAGGGGGTGAGGGAGCAGGGAGAGGGGTGGGGGGCGAGGGACGAGAGAAGGTGGAGTCCTTTCTAGCAGCCCTGTTTTTCTATTATGAAGTGTAAAATTTAATGTTGGGTATGGAGAGGGGGGAAAGTCCAAGCACACCTTTATAAATTCATGCATGGAAGGGAAATTCTTTATGCTATTCTTATGAAAATTTAAGCTACAATTATTGAAATTAAGGGGATGGGAATGCTTGTTTCAGACCACTTGGTTTATTCAATGGTTTACTTCTAGTTACACAGGCTCATTAGTTGGTTAAATCACTCTTTGATTGTATGTGAACTATAAGTGTTTCATCGTTTACTTGTCATGGTTGTCCATGAACTTACTTGTTTCTCGGTTGACTTCTTTTTACCCAACCTCCCTATTTTATCCCTGCACTTGAGAACTGGGTATGAGAAAGATCAGAGTTAAGTGTGTATATGGAAAGGTTACAGTTAGCATTAAGAAGCTGTGAACAGTTGGGATGTGCATATGTAAGTAGCATGTGTAAGAGCAGAAATAATGTTCATAAATTCTTCTTTACCTCTTATGGAGCCCTGCACCCGCTGTGAGGGTGGCCTGGGAGGAAGACCGCACACACTCTTCTCAGCAACGGTATGGATGAAGAATGGATTCACAGCTCCGATCACCGGTCGTTGGTACACACGTTCTTATTCCTTGTTTCTATCTTATTTAAATGAAAGTAGAAGCTCGATGTTTTCATGTATCAGTGGTACGAATTGAAACAAAAGAATAAAGATTCATTTCCATGTTCTCATGCATGAAGAAATAATTAGTTCTGTATATAATAATATATTTTCCAATATTTTGATACTTGTTTTGAAGTCATCTATCGAAAAAAGTAGATCCCTGCTTGATAAATTTGAGAAGAGAAGAGATCCCTGGTTTATGCTTGTGTGATGTTTGAGAACATCAATGTGAACTCAAATCATTGTAATAAGTTAGTTGTTTGGATGACAAATAAGAATGTATGTTAATTCGCAACTTAATTACTGAGTTGTATGCATTGCCTTCTATGTTGCCTATTTGGCTTATAAGCTTTTTAGAAACATGTAACAGAGGAAGGAATAATGATATAGAAGAACTGAAGTATATTTTCCTTTTATTGAGTTGTTGAAATGATCTGAATATTGTTCTTTAGAATGTTGAAGCAAATGCTTTCTTTTTTTCATGCCTTCAGTTAAGAGCATAAGAGAAAGTGTGTGATTTATAATATTTTTAGACCTGAGCGAAAACAGTTCAACCTACACATTAAAACCTGTATATAGATATTCATACCATATTACACGCTTCATCTTTATAGTTCATAGATCCATCTGCTAAACTCGCAGCCCTTCCTTTGAAAATCCCCATTTGATAAGATCTAGAGTCAAGTTTGTAGTAAAAAGAGAACCCGGCAAAACAATACTTCAGTAGGATGGTTGCAAACTTGTAAACATGTTATTTAGGCCTAGACAAACATTTTATCTTCAGTCACCCAAGTCATATCTGCAATATACGCAGTACTTCCTTTGTAAACTTGAAACCCTTGTAAAGAAGAAAAGATGTCATTTCAGTAAAATTTGATCTGAAAGAAAATTTCGAGTTAAGGCTATAAAAACTTATGAGGATTTTTATCATCATGTAACAATCATTCCCTATCAATTTCACAACAATCTGTGGCAATTCATAATAAACCAGTGTAGTTCAGAGTTTCCAAAAATGGTCGTTCACCACGTTTTGGGACAAAATTCAAGTGGTTGTTTGATGTCATTTAAAACTAAAAGGTCTTCAATAGTGTAGGGGAATGAAAAAGGAACACAGTGGTGAAAATCTTGTAGCGAAAATCATCTCCATATAGAAATTCGAAGCAGTTGAAACTGGCCTCTCAGTCCTTTTGTGGTTCAGTGTGTTTCAAAAATGACTGTTGGGGTGTTTTAAAATTACATTTTGGATGGTCAATTGAAGTCATATAGGGCTAAAACTTTGAGGGAATGATGACAAACGTAATCGGAACACGATGGTATTAGATTCGCAGTAAAAAGGTGTCTTTAATCATAAGAAATAACCAGCTGCAAATGGCATGTCAGCCATATTTGACAGTTATGAACTAGAAAAAAATTCTAGTTTTCAAAACTGGCTGTTACAACAATTTGGGGATGCAATTTGGGTGTTGAGTTTTGGTGATAGAAGGCTGAAACTCTGTGGAACTGAAGATAAATTGAAAGAAAATAATGTATCAATTCTGCAATAAAGCATAGCTTTACGCAGTCTTATGCAGCAATTGAAAATGGTGTATCAGCCATATTTTAAACATTTTTCTTAGCCATTTCTCAGAACTTTGCAGTCAGAATCGCCTTGTAAGAAATTCACAGTACATAACCATTAAATTTCAAAATATGAATTCATATTAGAATCATTACCATCAAAAGCTTTTGAGCAATGTATAATACTTATTCTATTGAGCGTGATTGAGACTGCGAAGAGTTAATTTTCATGCCAGTTGTCCTAGTGGGACTGTAAAATGACGGACACTTGAGAGCAAGTTTGCAGTACTTAAGTTGAAAATTCCTTAAATCTAAAAATACCCTTTGGATAGTCTTTATGAGAACTTTCCAGTGGTGCATAATACTTAGGGGTTTGTGTGAGTTTCAGACTGTGAAATTACGTTTGAATGCATTATGTGAAGTGCTGTTTTGTTTGTTCACAGCTGCCTTCTAGGGAATTTGCAGTGTTCAAACTTAGAGTTGCTTATCTCTCGGTCCATCGTTCGAAGCATCTTGTCAAGAGCTTTCCAGTGATATATAGTGCTTAAGTTATTGAATAAATATTGAGATGTGAATTCATGGTTAAATGAGCAGTGCTATCCCAGATTTATCCTTAACAATTGCAAGAATTTGACAGATCATAAAACATTGAGCTGTGAATTCAGGGTTGAATGAGCAGTGCTTTCCCGGATTTATCCTTAAAATTTGCAAGAATTTGACAAATCATAACTTTTGCATCTGGTGTCTGTTTGGGGAAAACAAATGGTCGATTTCTATGTTTTTAGGCATGTTTAATCCATAGGTGATATTTGTATAAGCCCAAGATGAATAGAAATTAAGTTTTCTGAACAGGGCCTCTCTTGGCTTATGCATAAACTAAGAATGTATTAGCATGAGAGATTGTATGTGCATTTGCTATATGTTTATTTAGGGCAAAAGAATTGTAATATGTAAAATTCAGTTTGTATTTTATCTAGTTGGTTTATTATGGGTTTTTAGCTACGTAGCCGGATACATCCTTGCAAGGCCACCTATCTGGATACAATACATATCAGAAAAGTATCCTGCAAGGATATGGCCTGCGGATGCCTAGGATATTGCAGGGACCCTATGGGTACGCCCGGATACAACTTGGGATGTAACCGGGCATACCCACAAGGTCCCTGCGGTACCCTCGACATACCCAAGGCATATCCAAGGCCCAAAACACATTTCTTTTTTTAAAAATCAATTTTGCTTAACGAAAAGTCAAATATGGACTTCAAAACAATTAAAAACAAAATAGAGTATAGGGGCAAGTGGCAACCCTAAAATCAGCTTTCATACTCATTTTATAAAAAAAAAACACATTTACCTTTCATTTAATTTTTACCTCTCATTGCACATTTGTTCTCTCACCTTCATTCTTTCAATTGCTTAAGACTGAAACTCCTTCCTTTTGCTAATCCTACACTATTATAACTACCCATTTGGCGCCAAGGAGATTAATGTAAATTTTCAGTTTTGTGGTTTTTTTTTTAGGTTTTTTTTTTTTTTTTTAAATTTACAAGCTTAAAAATGTTTGTAACTAGTTTTAACTTTTTTTTTGTTATTCTTTTAAGTATTTTTTCAATAAATGTTTTAAATTTTAATAGCAATATTTTTTTTTAACTAGGGGCTATAGGGATTTGCCACAATATCTCGCTTTGCAAGTGCTAATTCGGTGGGCCAAGAGATAGCCTTCAAAACCCATCTATGAGCGCCCTTTTGGAAGTATGTGATGATGTTAAAACAACTACCAGGTGGAGCATGTTACACTTGGGTTTGCTCAGAGTGTAACTGTAAATACAAGAGCTCGTATAGTTGGGTGAAAGCCCATTTGTGTGCAATTCCTAGTTCTAGAATAAAAGCTTGTGGTGGGCCAAACATAAAAGGAAAGTCAGTAAAGGGCGTGCCACATGCAAAAATCCTTGCATACATCAAAGAGAAAGAAGAAGCAAATGCCTCTATTTCCATAAGATCGAAGCATCCTTTAAGAAAGAAAGGATCTATATCTACTGAGCCACTTGTTGATCCATCTCGTGCTAATGTCATGACCCCATCACACCAATTTATTTCTAAATTTGTCACAACCGCAAAGGAAGTGGATTCACCTCTTAGTCGCAAGAGAACAAAAGATGCAGGCCCATTGACAAAGGCATTTTAGAATGAATCTAGCGACGTAGCGAAGTAGTACATTGTGAGTTGTATTTACGCATGTGAACTGCCATTTAATGTTAGTTCATCATATTGACGGAATATGGTGAGATCTATCAATGAATCCCCTAAAGGGTTCACTGGCCCAGGGTATGAAAATGTGCACACCACCTTGTTGGCAAAAGAAAGAAAACATGTTGAAGATGCATTGAAGCCCATCAGGGATTTGTGGATCAAAATAGGGGTGTTCATTGTTTTTGATGGATGAAAAGATATGGCAAATAAGACATTGATTAATGTGGTCACAGTGTGCCCTAAAAGGGCAATGCTTTTTAGGGTCGTTGATTGTGAAAGACAAGTGAAAGATGCACGATTCATTACCGACATCCTGATAGAGTCCATTGAAGCGATAGGGCCTCAAAATGTTGTCCAAGTTATAGCGAACAATGTAAAAAATTGCAAAGTTGCGGGCATGTTGGTTGAGGCAAGGTATGAGCACATATTTTGGACACCTTGTGTCGTTCATTCCTTCAACCTTATGTTGCAAAAATTAAGCATCAAAATTGACTTTATCAAACAAGTCTATGAGGAGGCGAGCAAGATCCAAATGTTCATAAGCAACCATCACATGTCCCAAGGCATCTTCAAGACCTTCTCAAAGTTGCAGTTGTTGAAGGTTACCTTTTTTAAATGATTCATGAATCATGTATAATTTTAATTTAATTTTGTGAGTTTGTAATTTATAGGATTTTTTTAAAATTGTATTAGATTGTTGAAACTCAATTTGTTTCACACACACTCGTCTTGAGACAAATTGTCAAGGTGCGTGAGGCATTGAGCAACATGGTTATGAACCACCTTTGGGGTGTATGGAGGCTGGCAAACACTGAGTGGGCCACAAAAGTGAAAGGGTTGATTCTTGATCATGTGTGGTGGGAATGTGTGGAGAGCCCATCATGAGTATGTTGAGATTTGCGGATGTGGATCATCTGTGTTTGGGTGAAATTTATGATGGAATCGATTTAATGATTGAGAAGATTAAGTCCATCATAAATGCAAAAAAAAAAAAATCCTATGGAAAGGTTCTTCAAGGAAGTGCAGTTGTATCTCATTGAAAGGTGGAACAAATGACCACCCTATTACATCTTCTAGCTTTTGCCTTGACTCTCAAATACTACAGTCCAGAGATCCTTTCTTTGCCCAAGAGGGTCACACCATTAGGGATATTGAGGTTAGTGAGGAATACAAGGCAGCATTCTCTAGACTCTTTCTCAATCTAGAAGTAGAAAACATAGTTACAAGAGAGTTTGGACATTTCATAACCTCCACGGGTCACTCCCTTAGTGCTCTTTGTGACAAGTACAAGAAGGATGCTCATATGTGGCAGTACCTCTATGGGCACGCATCCCACCTCTAGCCACTTGCAATTAAAATTCTTATCACAAATAACATTTTTTTTTAATTCTCTACCCTCCTTTTTGACATTTTTTTATAAATTTTAATTGACTTTGTGGCTTGCCTCAATAGGTTCCAAGTTCCTCCTCAACTGAGTGGAACTGAGATACCTACACCTTTATCCACTCAGTTAAGCCCAACAAGTTGCCAGCAAAAAAGGCAGAGGATTTGGTCTATATACATTCCAACTTGTGTCTTCTCACACACAAACAACATGATTACAAGAGGCAACAAAGTGTTGGGATGTGGACCCAGAGACTATTGATTTGGATGCCTTCGTTGCCTACCTTTCATTGCTCGACATGGAGCTAGATGGTGCTTCCCACGACCTAGATAGCGGAGCTAGTGGGAGTAGCACTGTTACTACTTATGGTTTTAATGAACCACAACGTTACCGATTCGTGGCCCTAGGCATGTGTTTGGGAGCCAAGTTCAAACCCGGTGTTGGTGCGGGGTTCGGTGCGTTGCCCCAACGCCCAGGTTTCGCCCCTGGGCACCCGGGTGCTTTGGGGGTTCTTCACAGAAGAACCCCCAAAGCACCTGGGTGCCCAGGGGCGAACCCTGGGCATTGGGGCAGCGCACCCGCAATCGTCGACACCCAAACACTGGGAAAAAACAGAAGAACCCCCAAAGCACCCGGGTGCCCATGGGCGAACCCTGGGCGTTGGGGCAGTGCACCCGCAATCGTCGACACCCAAACGCTGGGAAAAAACTTTTTTTTTTTTTTTTTTTTCTTTTTCACTGAACCCAATGCATTGAAATAATAAACACCTTCCTCAACCCTAAAAGCCAAAAACAAAAGCATATGTCAACACAAATGAGAAAAACAAAGTGACAAAAGGAAAAACACTTGCTTCTTATTTTTCTAAATTTCTCATTGCATACTTCAACTCCATTGTTGTTGCAAGTTTGAATCTTCATCAAGCATCATTCTAGTCATTTGCCTGCAGTGATTGAGGAGCCATTTGTTGTCAAGTTTTATATTGTTTTTTATTTTGTCATTTTTAAATTTTTACTAGTTTTTAGCTGCTGACCTAGGGTTTGTTTTGATTTTTTTTTAATTTTGTGTTTGTTATTTTACTTGTAGTTATATATACTATTAGTCTATTACTACAATCAACAATGTCTTGTAGCTCTTCCTCCAACAGCCAAAAGCAACACAAAATGGACTTGACACACTCACCATTGTGGAAATATACAACACTGGTAGACCAAGTTTTAGGTGGTGGAGCCTCTATTTGAAAATGCAATTTTTGTGATTCTCAATTCACAAGCTCATACTTTAAGGTGAAAGCACATTTATGTCACATTCCTGAATGTGGAATCAAATTTTGCACGGGGAAGACTAACTCTTCATTGCCACATTCAAAAATTCTTGAATTCATCAAGGAACAAGAAGATGCAGATGCTGCACAAGCCATGAGACTCAGTCACCCTCTAGCAAAGAAAGGCAAGGGATCAAGGAAGCCACCTATTTCCCCAAGTTCTACTAGCGGTTCTCCAGTTGTGCCTGTTGGAAGAAATCCATTTTTGAGAGCAGCCCCTATGCAAGAAGAGGCTTCTCTTCCAGTTACAAACCAAAGAACAAGAGGACCATTGGATAGGTTCTTTCAAAATGAGAGCAGGGAGATTGCGGATCAAAACATTGCACGATGCATATATGCAAATGCATTGTCTTTCAATGTGGTTTGATCACCATATTGGCAAGAAATGGTGAGAGCAATCAATGAGGCCCCAAAAGATTACAAAGGCCCAGGGTTTGAAAAAGTTCGCACCACTTTATTGACGGAGAGAAAAACTGTTGAAAATTCTTTGAAGCCAATCAGAGATTCATGCACTGAAACAGGAGTTTCCATCGTTTCTGATGGATGGAAAGATGCAAGAAACAAAGCTTTGATCAATGTGCTTGCAATATGCCCTAAAGGGGCAATGTTTTTGAAGGCCATTGATTGTGAGGGGTGTGTGAAGGATGCGGAGTTCATTGCCAACATCCTCATCGAATCCATTGAGGCAATGGGACCTAAAAATGTTATCCAAGTTATAACTGATAATGCCAAAAATTGCAAGGCCACGGAGATGTTGGTGGAGGCGAGATATGGACACATTTTTTGGACACCTTGTGTTGTCCACTCAATCAACCTCATGTTGCAAAAGATGGGGAAGCAAATTGACTGGATCAAACAAGTGTATGATGAAGCTGAGCAAATTCAAATATTTGTCACCAACCATCAACACTCAAGCCATTTTCAGATCCTTCTCGACAGTGGACTTGTTGATGGTATTTTTATTTTTGTTTTAAAATTATAACTTTTTTATTTTTTAAACTAGTATTTCATACTTGTATAACTATATTTTTAATAATTTATTTTTGTAATAGGTTGCTCTGACTAGATTTGCTTCTCACACAATCATCTTGAGATGACTTGTACTAGTGCGACAAGCACTTAGCAATATGGTCATCAGCGACTTGTGGGGTGTATGGAGGCGAGCAAAGAGCGGGCTCAAAGAGTGAAAAACTTGATCCTAGATGATGATTGGTGGGCCTGTATAGATTATTTATTGAGTTTCACTGAGCCCATCACGAGTATGATCCATTTTGCTGACATGGATCAGCCATGTTTGGGAGAAATATATGATGGCATAGACTCAATGATTGAGAAAATAAAATTCATCATTAATGAAAAAGAGCAAGATCTTGAGGAGAAATTTTTCAAACAAGTGCATTCTATCCTTGTTGAGAGGTGGAACAAAATGACCACCCCGCTACATCTCCTTGCCTTTGCATTGACTCCTCTTTTCTATAGCACGGAGATCCTTTCTTTGCTGAGGAGGGTGCCACCATATAGGGATGTCGAAGTCGCTAAAGAGTACAAATTGGCAATGTCTAGGATATTCCCTGATCCTGAAATAGAAGACTTGGTTACAAGAGAGTTTGGGGCTTTCATTACCTCTCGAGGTCATAGTCTTGGTGCTCTTCGGGACAAATACAAGGATGGTCCTATGTGGTGGTACCTTCATGGTCAAGGATCACAAAACCTCCAACCTCTTGCAATCAAGATCTTGTGACAGGTAAAAATTTTATTTTTTAAGTTTTTAAATTTATTATTTAAGTTTTTAAGTTTTTTTTTTTCTTTTAAAATTTTAAATTTATGTTTAAATTTGAATATAGGCTGCAAGTTCATCTTCTTGTGAGCGGAATTGGAGCACATATAACTTTTCAGTCACAAAAGCGCAACAAGCTCGCAGCTAAAAAGGCCAAGGAGTTGGTCTACATACACTCTAATTTGCGTCTTCTATCACACAAGAACCCAGAGTACAAGGAGGGGATGTCAAAGCATTGGGATATAAATCCAGAGGTTGTTGACTTGGATGCTTGCATATCCCGCTTATTATTAGATGACATTGGCAGTCCTTCAGGTTCGCAGACACAAAATGTAGCTAGCGGGAGTGGCAGTGCAGATAGTCCATGTGGTTCTACTTCTAATGAACCACAACATCATGATGATGTTGATGCTCTCGATGAAAAGCAATATGACTATGAAAATTGACTTTTATAGTTTGAACTTTGAACTTTGATGTATCTTGTAATTAATTACAGCCACAGGGTAATTTTTTATATTTGAATCTTGATATTTGATAATAGATATTCATATTTTAATAAATATGATTTTCATTTATCATTTTATCATTTTTGTTTAATCATAATTCATTAATGGTTGTACTTATAGTTATCATTTATCATTATCAACTTATCATTTATGATTTGACTCATTTATCTCTATCTATTTAGTGGTTAATGACAATGACACTAATTTCCTATGCATCAGGCTAGAATTTCTATATTTTTTATTATTTTATATATTTTGGGTACAGACGAACCCAATAAAGAACCCAGGGGAAAAAAAATCGCGTGCCGGCGAACTGGGCTCTTCGAACCCGCACCAGAACCAAAAATGAACCGGTAACCTTGATGAACCACGTGATGATGCTTTCGATGAAGACATTGAAGATGAATATGAATATAATAAATAATGAACATGCTGATTTGTCTTTATTTTTGTCCATACATTGCAACATTTGCACTATGTACTTGTTCTAACTTCTAAGGCTAATCTAAGTTCGACCATTGAATATTATTATATTTGGCATTGAATTATTAGTATATTTTGTGGTTATTTAATTTATTTTGTTTCCTTTGTGCATATTATGTGGTTAATTTTGTTTATATGGCTATATTTTTTATATTTTTAACTTTTTATATATATTTTTGTACAGCCATATCCAAAAACGTATCTAGGTCCCAAAAAAAATCGCCACATCCACGTATCTGATTCCCACATCCATATCTATATCGGCTACTTAGATTTTTAGTAAGTGGCACCATTGGGGTGCTACAAAAACTCAATGATTTTGTTGCTGATTGTTTATTTGAATTCTTAGTGTTTTAATTTCTTTGAGATTGGAATTTCAAACATTAGAACTTATATTTTTGAACAAAATTCAAGAGTCCGTATTAATATCAAGAAAAGTATTATAAAAATGGGACAGCTTATTAAAAATCAACGAGGATCCCAACAAACGTTGAATGTCAGATTAGCAAGGATGGAGACCACTTGATACAAACATTTGTCAATGGAGGTGCAGAATTCCTTTATAAGCAAAGCTCATCAACTATTACTTATCAACAGAGGAAGAGACATCGGAGACTAAAAGACCCAACTAAGAAGATGCTGAAATTGCAACTTAGAGAAATATCCACATTAGTGCAAGGTACGATCATGAGAATGCATATTGGAGAGAGCGTTGACACAGGAATTTCAAGCATTGGGAGTTCCAAAAGATAATCAGTTTTCTACTGTCCCAAGAGATAAATGTTAAGGTAAGTGGGGCCAACAGGTCCCTTCTGATGAGAAACAAGCCCCTGATTGCAGCACCTCATGTGTAGACCAAAAGTTGTAACAGTAGACAGGAACACTCCCATCCATAGCTTGGCCTAGAGTGGAATTGGAGCAGTCATACAATACAGGAATAGGTTTACTGCTTGCATAGTAAATAATGCATGCAACACCAAAAAGCAGCATATATATGATCTCATATCCAAATAACTAGCAATAAACAAGGACATGTAGAAAGGTCTTTGTGAAGGAACTCATGCCAGTCCCCTCAATTGGACAAGAAAGAAGCTGGAATGTAACGGAACCTCTGCAATAAGCACTTTGGTCCAAGTGGAGACCTAAATCTGTTCAAATATGCAGGATGTTGATTTGCTCAATATAGAGGCCAAAAGTTTAATGAAGTAAGTTGCAGGCTAAATCTAAGTGGTAAATGCAAGCCATTGCCCTTTGACATTCAATACAATTTGCAGTCTTAATTCTGCTGCCCATAAATTTCTACAATTAAATGCCTAAAAACAATCATACATAATGGGTCATCACAAATTATCAATATAATTATAATTTCATCAGAAATCTGCAATAAATTGCCAAAAACAATCTCCTAATTGAAGCACTGAAACAACCACTGAATTTGATCTCCTTCTTCAGCCAAAAGACCTAAGAACAATACAATAACATCTCATGCAAGGCAACAATGAGAATGATAGCATCGGGATGTTTACAGTTTTTCTTTGAACGAGGTATCTAACAGGGGTAAACCCATGCGGAACCACCACATTTAATTTTTGTTTTAGAAGATATCCTACACAGCCACCTAAGTTAATTCCCCCAGTGGGGATCAGCTTATGTGGAGACTAAGTGTGGGGCACTCTCTTAGATATAAGTGGCCTTTTCTTCTCATGTAAGCTTTATGTGGTTATAATTTAAATAGTATATTAATCATTTGTGCTTTCATTATTGATTTCCTTTTAAACATAATGACTTGGGCTAAACTCAAACCCAGCCACTGAGATTGTACTTATTAGATCAAAGGTAGATGATAGTGAGGAACACCACTTTGTAAACAATAAGATTTAGCATTGAAAGAAATGCATTAACAGTATTAGTTAATGCAATTCTGCCTACCGCCGATGGTTTTGATAGAAGTTATCCAGCTGGTAATATACATATATTGGAGCCTTCATATGCTTTGGAACCTGTACAACACAATATAACATTAATAGTTAATTGTAGCTCTGTATACGTATCTTAAGACCTCTAACAGTTTTTTCCATTATAATATTCTTTGCCACACTGCACTTCTTCCGTGTAATTAATTTTGTAAATTCTATAAATCATGCAATAGGCATGTGAATGGAAACATCTAAATATGTTTATCCTTTAAAAGATATTGCATACTCAAGCAAGGTATACGTTAAGCAAGTTCTCAAAATTACAAGAACATAAAACACGATTACAGAAAAATGTGCGGTTTGCCAAAAGCTATGCAGAATGCAATAACAATAGAGCATGGAGATGATCCAGACAGTTTTGTGTGCGTTTTTAGCAGGTAATTCATAACTAACCAGTAATATAAACAAGCAAAAAGAGCTACATATCGATAAATTCTGACTGACTTTATACAATGGGTTCACTTTAATAGCACCATATGCAGTACTTTTAGGAATTAATGCTCCATGTTGGAATATTTGTGTAACCAATGTGTTGGAATATAGTTATAAGTGTGTTATAAAAAAGGATATTATTATTAAGAGTGAGTTGTTAATACAACTCAAGATAGAAAGATTGAGAGAAAGAATAGGGGTGTGAGAGAACAATGTATGGGATAGAAATCTTAGGTGATATGGTTGGTTGACTGATTGTAGGGTTTTGTGAAGCCTATATATGTATTGTGATCTATTGATGAAGGTAATAATGAAGAAGAGTTTTTCTTGTTAATTTTTGTCAAAGCTCTACCAAAAATAATATTTGGTATCGGAGCATTATCAATCCTATGCCTGTAATGGACGACCAATGTGCCTACAAGACAACTCTATCATTCCTTGTTGTCCGACTTATGAGATTCATTCATTAATAGTCATTATATGCTATAAAATTTCAGAGCAATATTCCTATGCGGGGTGTGGGTGGTCTAACTGCATACAGCTTGCATCACCTGACTTTCTTTGTAGTCATATACATTCTACCAAGGCGTATATATTATCCCATGCACTTGTTTTGTTGACCTTGGATGCTAGCAACGTGACTACAACTTCATCTCACCAATCAATCCTGCTAAGCACTATTCAGATCTGATTTCCATGCATTAAACGATCCGTTATTTGTCCACAATGTGGATTTGGAATCTGTGTCAAGCCTCACACTTTCGAAGTAGTACCTACGCCATTTGTGTGTTCATCATTGCATCTCTGATCACATCCTGTGGATGGTCCATTTCCATCAATATTTTTTTCTTAATCAATCATCCGCCACATGCATCAGGCTTGTACATCATGGATTGATAGTTCCACCTGATCATGTCTTTCAATATCTATAATTTGCAGTTTTGTTGGTGCCATAGAAGCTCTTACAGTCACATCCAATCGCCATGTTCTCTATTTCGACGTCAAATTACACTAATCCATTCATGATCAATGCATTCGGACAGCCAAACCCCTCTTTCATTTTCATCGGCTTCATGTACAGTTATGCATGAATTCTGCTTTGTCACAAACATGCCTCTATCATTGGAGCCATCTTTTATTGTTATAGTCCTTGTCTCAATCTTCTAAAATTACAATTTGTGGGTAATTTGGTGTTATAGTTTTATGTTTTATTTTTAATTTTTAGTGTTACGGTTTCTTATTTTTAATTTTGGTTTGTTATAATTTTAGGGTTTATTTTTATAGTTATTTAGGTTGTTTAAAAGTTCTCATTGTTTAACACTATGGTATGATGTTTTGTTTAGTCTTCATAAGACTATAAGATTTGTAACTTGGGTTTAGAGTCTTTGTCAAATAATACATCCAAATGCCTTCATGTCAAAGTTTGTTATCATTTGTGAAGTCAATTCTCGTGTTATTCAAATAAAGTTTTATGTCATCAAAATGGTCATCGTTAATTAGAGTCAAGTGTAAGTCATAAGTTGTCATAGTCAAAAAATTCTTGTCTCGTCGTGTCATCAAAAGTACATCCGTCAAAGTCCAAAAGTGTCAAAAAAATTGAAAGAATTGTCTCATGGACGCATTTTCAGTGGAACTTGACATCCGAGGAGTGTGTCAAGTTTATGGGGGGATTTCTCATCAAAAAATTCATACAACTGAGCTTCAAGTTCCAATCAACTGAGTAAGCAACAACATAACGGAGGATGGAGGCAACAAAGTTTGGAGGCTATATAATGCCACTTGTTAGCCACTAGCGACGAGACCCAATTGTGAAGTGGCATTTCTGTTTTTGCATTTTGGTTTTGTGTGGTGTGCTAGATTAAATCACTTGTTATGTCGACATGTTTGAAAAACTCATATTGTAAAAGAAGCTCACTTTTGGGGAGCAAGGGAAGATTTCAAGGCAAACTCAATATGGATTGTTATCCAGATAGTTCAGGGGTTTGTGAATCTTAGAAATTCAGAATTCGAGAGTTCAAGGAAAGGGGTCCGATAACTACTCAGCAATTTGACTCGAGAACTACACCTTTACGAGGGTTACAAGACAACGTGATGGAGTTGTACTTGGTCTAAGAAAGTTTTCAAAGAGAAGCTTCTGCAAGATATGATTGTATCGCTATGTTCGCACTAAGGGGGGAATGTTAAGAATTAGTGCTCCATGTTAAAATATTTGTGAAACCAATTTGTTAGAATATAGTTATAAACTTATAAGTGTGTTATATAAAATGATATTATTATTTTGAGTGAGTTGTTAATACAACTCAAGATAGAAAGATTGAGAGAAAGAATAGAGTTGTGAGAGAATAATGCATGAGATAGAAATCTTAGGTGATATGGTTGGTTGAGTGATTGTAGGGCTTTGTAAAGCTTATATATGTATTGTTATCTATTGATGAAGGTAATAATCAAGAAGAGTTTTTGTTGTTAATTTTTGTCAAAGCTCTACCAAAAATAATAAGTACAACTTGGGTTAGAGATATCTCTATACTGTACAACTTGGGTTAGAGTGTACGGTAATTTTTGGAATGGAGTATCGTAGGATGTGACTTTGTCTGAGATTCTAGTAGATCTACAGCTATTCATTTATTTTATAATTTCCCACATTCAGTGTATGTATGGGGCTCTTCTTGACTTATGATTTGAATCTACCAAATCATGTGTCAAGATTATTTAGGAGCCCCTAGCTGCAGGCAGATTATTGATCATATGGAAATTGTATTACTGAACTTTTTGGCTTAACATTGCTAGTGGTTCATATTATATTGTTGAGACTGCGGGTGTCAAGGCTTCATATTGGCCTTATGAAATAATTTGGGTGCCTCTTATCATGAATGTGACTCTAGAGTGGTCATTGTTGGAATATTCCTAGGTAGACTTACTACTGCATAAGGATATTTGATTATGTGTTTACGTGTGTTATCACTCACCTAAATAGATTAGTGTGAGGATATTTAGGAGAGAAGCTTGGATGTGTAAGAACTGAGAACTAATACCTTGTTTATAGGATCAGAGCATTGTATAAGAGTCTCTATACTGAATAAAATTTACTGATTTTGCTGATATCATTTGGTATTAGAGCTAGGAGGGTCCAAATGAGAGACCTGTGAAGAAACCTGTTCCACTATGTATTAACAAGTTAGCTTTGGACAAGGTTTATTCGATGAGTTTAAGGTAATATTGTATTGTTTAAGGTATTGTGTGTGTTGAGTAGGTAGGTCTATCAACAATTCTCTCCATGCACCTGACACAACCATCCTATCATGTGTGTATCTGTCATTCTACATCCACGACCCGACATTTTCTGTCGAATTGACAGTTTCATGTATACTCTACGGATGGTCAACGTATTCACATCTGTGTGTTTCATAGATCTTTCAAGTGACAGTCAATGCCCTTGTGTGATTGTGTCGTTTAGTCCTTTCAAACACGTGCAGATCCTATTTCCTATAACCATGAGTTCTCAATCTTCATCCTTGTGCGCAATCAAACCAATAATCATCTGCCATCCGGTATCATCAATGTCAATGCTTGCCATGCCCATGAGCTTTTATTCCATTAATGTCAACATGCAATAGACGTTAAATATTTATGTTACATAGTTTTCATTTATGTTATATTAGTCGTTTAACATATTGTTGTTAAGTTATTTAGGAATTAGGAATTTTAATATAGTTTGTTTAGATTTATAGCCAAATCTAAATTGGTTATGTCCATATTTTTCTTTTTTAAGTTAAGCTTATGTATTAGTTAATAAAGTTGTTAGTATTTTTTTTTTAAGGACATATTTTCAGGGTACCTAATGTCCTTGAGTCAGTTGAGTCTAGGAGTAGTAATAAAAGTCATGGGAAAATTACATCTAATTGAGAAGTTCGAAGGAAAGGACTTTCATACTAGACAGATATAGATGCAAGTGTTGTTGATCAAGGACCTCTGTGACGTCGTCCAAGGTATTGCGGTCAAACCAGCAAATGCCAACAAACTCACCAAGTGGACCATCACGAATCAAAAAGCGTTGCCCATCATTGGTCTTTGTTTGTCAAACTCTTACCTGCATCATGTGAATTTTATGAAGTCCTCCAAAGAAACTTGGGACTTGATAAATAAGTTATTCGGATCTCAAGCCAAAAAATGCCAAAATAACAATGAAGCAAAGATTTTATGGTCTAAAGATGGACTAAGGTGAAAAGATACCGATCACATCAGTAAGTTCTGCTTTTTGATAAATCACACATTAGTAAGTTCCGCTTTTTGATAAATCAATTCACCTATGTAGACTTTGTTGGAATAGTCCTGGGTAGACTTAGTTCTACATTGGATATATGATATATGTGTACATATGTTATCATTCACCTAAATAGATTAGTGAGTGTGGATATTTAGGAGAGAAGTTTGGATGGGGAAGAACTGATCTCTTGTTTATAGGATCATAGCACTGTATAAGAGTCTCTCTCTATATTGAATAAAATTAGTTGATTTTACTGATATCCATATTTTTAATAATGAAAAACCATGATAGTCTTTGAGACTAGGATTTTGGAAATCCCCAACCGTAGCAATCATTTGACTTGTTATTTTCAAGCAAGTTATGCATATTGCGCACAAAGTGGCAAACTAGCTAGCTAACTCCAACATGATAAAGACTTAAGAGATTTGAAGGATGTTAGCAATTAGAGGGAGTTGCATGATTTAAGTGATCTTGTGAAACAAGACTTAGAAGATGTGGAAAGAGAGAACAACACTATATCTGGAAATGAAGGATATGTAGTTGAGCTTACCCACCATGCATTCACATGCATGGGCATGTAGTTCAAAACTTGATGGCCTTTAGGAATCCAAAGGAAAGTGGAGCTACACATTTGGGCCAGGTTTTGAAGTGTTGCTTTGTTTGGGTTATTTCATTTTGATGGGTAAAAGGTGCTCCAACAATCATGATGAAAGCGCAGGTAAAAGAGAAGATAGAGGCCACTATAAATGTCAAAGGATGACCGCTAAAACAATCTAATAAAACACTCTTAAAAAGGAGAATCAAATGGTTACGAGCTCTATATCAAATCTCAGCAATTTCTTGTTGTTTCTCGACATTTCTCACAGTATAGTCGGCAGTCGAGATATTGGGGCATTTCTCGAGAGACGAAAAGCCCTATTTTTCTTGGCTAATAAACAAAATCTCGATGCATTACAAGTTAAAAGTAAACTGCGGATTTTTTTATTACGATTTTCTCATTCCATGGTTAATATGCACTCGCAGTTCGTCATTTGCCTTTTGCATAGGCCACAAACAATAGACTGTTAAGTGAAAACCAGAAAACATGGCCTCATTGCAATTTGGAGTTCAAGTTGTAAGTTTTTGTATTTTATAGTGCCCTCATTGCAGTTTGCAGTTCGTCCAACGCCATTATTGCACTGTGCACAGCCAACCGAGATTTGGTAGTTTGGGGCCCATTAAAAGTTTGAACTTTGAACTTTGTAATATTATTTTGCAGCTTGCCCAAAAAACAGAGAATCAGTTGACTATTGACACTTCACAATGATACTGTAGTCTAGACTCTGTGCATAAAGTTGTTGGCTATGGGCTTACTGCTTGTGTACCCTATGCATTGTACTCTTTTTTGATCTCATATTGATAGAAAATATACTTATGGGCTATGGCATTCTCTACATTCATTTATCATGTTATTTAACAATATTTACATTTAATTTAAGTTTATTTTATAAATTTATATGTTTTTTAAAGTAGCGATAAAGTTGCTGAGAAATTCCCGAGATCCGGTTCAAATTTTGCCCTCCCAAGAAATTGTCGACAACAAGATTTTGAACTACGGTTACGAGAACTACAATAGAACTTCTCCAACTAGAGATAAAAAAGGGAAGCACTAGGCTTCAAAGTTATAGGATGGAATACGTGGATTACATCAACCTCGAAGATCTTATTATAGACCCAGTTACTATGCGTAATCATAGCAAACATTTATACCGTGGCAGCTAGCATATTAATAATTTTTAGAATGTCTTTAGTTAATATAAGACTTTTTAGTGGAAAATTGAAAGGAGAACAGCGAAATGAAGAAATTTGGGATTGGGAAGAAGCAATGAAGCATACTAAAGCAGAGAAAGACCAAGTCACATTGCAACAAAATAGAAGCACTTGTGGTTGGGCTATGCTTCATTGCAGATCAAATCTCGGAAAAAAGACCACTCATCTACATTGAAGACTGCATCATCAAACCAAAAGTAAAATATCCTACAAGTTTTGATAAGGGGATTTGTCAAAAACTGGCCTTTGGTGGATACTAATTGGAACTAGGTTTTGAGGAAATAGGGAGGGTATGAAGAACTATGATTCATGTCAATAGGATCTTTCATATTCGTTTGTAATAACCAGGTGGAGAGATTGGATTCAATTGGGGGACCCTAGTTTCTGGGTAACCCATGACTTTTTCTATGCCCCCGGATACCCAACTTTAATTCAAAAGTGGAATCAATCAATAAAACCTTGCTTTAGGTTAGGTTGTTTTATATACCCTCAAAATTTTGATCGTAGGAAACCCTGTGTAGCATCAAAAACTAACAATTTGGAGGGATAGGGCAACAAAGGAGTCATTGTTGGCAACCTACGCCCATATTTGTACAATCATGGACTTATCTAAACTACTACTTGTAGAAGTTGAAATCTCATTCTTGTGGGTTCCTTTATTCAAAAACTGGATTATGAAGTCCTCTCTTGATGGTTGGGCCCTCCTCAATCTATTGATCGAATGCCTAAATACCCTTCGTCTAGAGAGGGAAAACCTCGTCTAATACCTAAAGGTTGACCATTGAGTGACTCGTTAGTGCTCACACCTTGATCTATCGATCGAGTTCTCCCTTGTTGGTCAAGTCATTTGTTGGGAGAGTGCCTAAAGGCCCTCAACCTATTGCCAATGCCTCTAAAGAGGACATTTAAAAAGGTTGTGCAGTCTCCTTCAACTGCCTACGCATATCCAAAATAACAATTCAGTATGGAGACTAAAAGCACAATTAACAAAGGAAGTAAAAAAGGTGGAAAGAGAGGCACCAAGAATGATTTATTAAGTTGATAGAAGACCTAAAGGCGGTTTCAATGGAATTAATGCTCCTTGCAAGGAATAAGGAAGATGGGCATAGGATAGAAATGGAGCGAACACAAGAACTACACAAAGAAGAATCCAATTAGCCCTAGAATTGTCAGCAATGTTTTTTGGCAGATAAGGAAAACTAAGATCCAACTCCTGGACTAGCATGATCGCTTTCACTCAAGAAGAACCCGATGACCCACAATTGTTGGCTAAGAATGGGGAGTAATTGTTGACATCTCAACTGCCCCAAGGTCTCATTGGCTGTGAAACCAAGGAATAAAATACCATAAAGGTGTTATCATTTAACATATCCCTAAATCGGCACAAGGCCAGAAAAAGATTGTAGTTACTACAAACAAAGAATAAATGAAAAAATGCCTAATGTGGACTATATTCCCAAAAGAAGAGGTAGAGCATTTGAAGCTGAAAAATGGGATAAGGAGGTGAGATAAAGTGTATGCTATGGAGTCCAACAACAGCTACAAGACATCATCAAGAACGGGGGGGCAGCGCGGGTGGATTTGTTGGGGGGCAGGGGGTTTGGGTTGGTCGAGATGAGGACGGGGAGGCTAACAAACGACATTTGCTGAAAGGGCGGGCATAAGTTATTAAACCACACATCATACTCAAACAAGAATCAAATCTATTGGGGTTAGAAGGTGAAGCATGGAGGGAAAGGAACTTTATAACAATCTGAAGGTTGAGGAGATGGCTTCAAGTTGAAATTGGCTAGCATGTCAGATACAAAGTTATAGGGAGAACATTAGGACTGTGTTGTTCAATGTGTATGCACCTAACTCTCCAATTTGGAAGCGAATATGCTGGGAAAATTTAGGGGCTTCCATTGGGACCCTAGGGAAATTAGGAGCTGATTATTGGTGAAAACTTCAATATATATTTTTTACGTGAGGAGAAGCTTGGAACAGTTGCTACAGAAACACAGTCCAAGATAGATTTCAGACAGTTTTTTAAAGACTAAGCCCTTTGGGGTGTCAAACAAAAATATGGTAAGCTTACTTGGTGCAATCATATGAAAGGCTTTGTGGAAATCACAAAACAAATTAATAGGTTCATCTTATCTCCTTCATAGGTGGAAAAGAACTATCTAATCAACTATTATATAATTAAGGCATCGAGGTCAGACCATGCCTCTATCTCACTGGTAATAAAAACAGAATCTTCCCCCTAGAAAATCCCTTCAAGTTTGAGTTGATGTCGCTCTGTGAGGAAACTTTACAAGGAAGAATAGCATGGTGGCAACAGTGACCCTATGTTGCAAGCTCAGAAATGTACATGTTAGCCAAGAATTAAAGTTAAGGGAGAAAAACTAGAGGAATGAAATCAATCCAATTTTAGTGACATCTTCATAGTCAAACGGAAATTGGAGGAGGAGCTATCTCAAGCTAACGAAGCTTGGCAGCAACAGGGACATTTGGATCAACTTCAAGAACATGAAATTGACCTCAGAAGTCAGCTGAAAAAGTCTACGTCAGAGAAGAACTTTTCTGACATCAAATATCAAGGGAAACACAGTTAGCAGAATGTAGTAACCCACACCGGGTGGACTCTAACCAACCACAATTTTCTGCCTTTGTTTGATTTTCAATGTTTTCAGTGTCAGGGTTTTGCTTGAGTTTTCAATGATGTTTCACCAAGGAATAAAGAAAGTGCAAATAACATATGCCAATGATCAAATATGATTGGTATGCTGATAGTACTATGAAGGCTGGAAAAACAAATCCAGAATATCCTTTACAAGGAACAAGTGACTTTAATACAGATTTGTCTTTTACATTTCATGAAATTATGAGTTCATACCGGAAGTATGCAATTTTGAACCCTTAACAGCAATGACTAGAACAACAATTATTTCGTGGATTTTCTGAGTGTAGGCATGACTGTCACAAACTAGATTAACCCCAAATTTGAACAGCACTTAAAAGATTCAGTCTAGAACATTATTAATACACAGCCATGGTAAGATAGCACCCAGAAGTGTACACAGCAGTAATTCTGGACTTATTTCAGTCAATAATAGGCATGGTAACAAAAAGGTAAATACCCTTAGAACTTACACAGCAATCATTGAACTTTTACCAAATTGATTACAAGTCTGAAACAAATTAAAAGTAAGCAAACAGAGTGCATTGAGAACCTGATTTATTCCACTAGGACTGGAGAATAACACCCAGAACTCCAATGCAGGTCAGAAAAGAGACTTTACATGGGAAAGAGTGAAACTCAAGCATCTCAATGTAGCGATTTTACTATTCACGAGTTACTGTAGCGCAACACTATTCACGCGAGTACTGTAGCAGCGGATGAAAAAAACTTGCAATCTGCTCTTAAACCCTTGAATAATTTGTTGATAATCCCTCCCAACAAGAATGATATAACTCCATGTGCCAAAGAAAGATGATTCACAACCAACTATAAATGTTCTCCAACAATAAACTTCAAACCCTCGTGGAAAACTTCACCAATTTGCACAAATGAAAGAACTGAAGTATTCTTTCCCACGACTGCAATAATTTAGGTGTTATTTCACACCTTCAAAATTGCCTACCAATTGAGAGTTTACGTTCTCAATGGCCTACTGTGACAACTGTAGAAACCCTAGGCTCCACAAGATGAATCAATCAAAATATTATTCATTCAACTGGATGCTGAGAATGAGCTCTTGCCTTTCCTTTTATTCTTTTCTTAAGAGAGCTCAATCACCTTCCTGGCCAATGTGGGATAAAAGATTTATTCCCACATTAAATTATTCACTTAACGCACTTTATTATGTTAAAGTGACTTTATTATTATAAATTACTTTATAACTTTATAATAATATTAAAATATTAAATAAATCACTTAAGTCACTTAAACTTTAATATCTCTTGATGTACTTGTCTGATTGTTAAGCCGTCTGAGCCAAGAGTCGACTCTCCTTGTTCTCCATGTGATTGGATGCCTATCTAAAAATAGAAACCCTGAATAGTGACTTACTATAAATAGTAAGTGTGCCAATCTGAGTCAAAAAACCTGTGCAAAGGCCAAAACTTGAATCCAACTGAAGAGTAATGTCTCTAAACACCGAGTAACTGCCATATGAGGCCCTCTATCAATAATTGTTAGCCTACGAGGGTCAAATGATAGGCTAATTCCTACGAACTCTGATGCTCGCAAAATGGGGACATTACACAGAAGGAGACCATAATACTAATTTTTTTCACCAATCTATAGTGGTCCAAAAGCACATTAACCATATCAACATCTACTCAGTTAAGGCTTTTTAGTCAACGGAGCTTGAGGATATAAGGAGAGATGAAGTGAAGTTTATCAATAAAATTTTGTCTTCGAAGGTATTGGAAACAAAGCAATGCAACATTCCTCTCTTGGGCCCTCGATCGAACTCCAAATGAAGAAGTAATGGCTCCTCTCAAATTGAAGAATGCTAGGACAGCTATGTTTAGGATGAAAGGGGCAAACTGCTTGGCCCTAATGGTTTCCCCTGTGATTGTTTCAAGCCTTTCGGGATATCTTGGAAAAATTTATTGTCAATGCACTAAACTGATCTAGAAAGTCCAAGAAAGTACTAATAAAGGTTAACTGCACACTAATTGCTCTCACTCCAAAACTAGAGGCCCCCAATATTTCAATGGCTTTTGGCCCATTTTATTATGCAATATCAGTTATTAGCTGATCACTAAAATACTAGCTATCATAACTAAAACCCCTTATACCCTGCATTGTCTCTCCTAAACAAGGCACTTTCAGTGAAGGTAAGCAAATCCTTGATGTTGTGATCATGATAAATGAACTATTGCACTCAGTTAAACATTGAATGAAGGCATGTTCATAAAACTAGTTGTAAGGAAGGCATATGAAAGTGTGGATCATAGTTTGCATACTTGTACTCGGAGAGTACTTGGCAAACCCAAAAGAAATTGACTCGGTAAATACTCGGCAACTTTAAAAAATACTAAATTTCTTAAAAAAGCATAAATTTTATACAAATTGTAGATAGAAAATGTATCAAATGAGTCTGTAAAACAGTGGGCAAGTTTTTTCTATTAAATTTGAATACAAATAGAGTACAAAATCGCATAATCATGTGAATACAAGAGCAAACTAATACTTATAAATTTAAGATGATTGTCATTGAAAATCATCATAAATTACATATGGATGCAAGTTAAAAATTGCAAGAATTGACAATTTCCTCTTCCCTGTTCTATTGAAAAATATGGAAGACAGAGAGTCTAGTCCTCGCACTCTATTGCACCTCCTCGCTCTGCCTGGAACGTTGCGTCTGTGGCTCCACCCTGGAACCAGATGGCATTGACTCCTTTGCCTTATGTTCGACAACATTTACAAGGATGTCATCCAATCCTATCTATCCTGCTTATATTAATATACAAGGAACTCCTTAAGTTGTTTCTTGAACGCAAGGTGTCTACATCCCTTCATGCAACCTTCATATCTCCTATGATGTTTCACTGAAATCTTAAAACCTTGGAATATGGCTAAGTCTAAAATGCTGAAACCCTGAAATCTGACTAAGTCTGAAATATGATAGGATCCTCCAAAGCCTAGAATTTGCATTATAGATACTAGAGTTCTGAAACCACTCTCAAACATCCTGAAAGTATATATATATATATATATATAACTCTCCTATGATGTTTCACTAAAATCTTAAAACCTTGGAATATGGCTAAGTCTAAAATGTTGAAACCCTGAAATCTGACTAAGTTTGAAATATGATAGGATCCTCCAAAACCTAGAATTTGCATTATAGCTACTAGAGTTCTGAAACCACTCTCAAACATCCTGAAAGTATATATATATATATATATATATATATATATATATATATATATAATATAACTTAAAATTATAAGAAGCAAGATGTCCACACCTAAATGTAAACTTAAACATATGAGTATATATAGAGTATACTCGCAGGGCTCTTTTTTTGGCGATTACTTGTGTGCTCGCAGAGTACTTGCCGAGTATGCATACTATGGTGGAGTGGCCATTCCAAATAAACATTCTACTCCAAATTGGAGTTAGCCCAAACTAGTGCTCTTGGCTTTCAAGCTGCATATTCTCTCCCCATTTCTCTATGCTAGGGAACCACACCAGCTGTTTTACAATCCTCAAGAGGGTTAAGACAAGGGGTCCCAATTTTCCCTCAGCTCTTTGTAATTATGGCGGAAACTTTAAGTTGAGCATTCTCAACAGCAAAATTGGAAGGGTGTATTAGTGGCCTGATAATAACTTCAAATTTTGAGGCCCAAACACAACCAGTTTGTTGATTACACCCCATTATTTGGGAGAGCAAACTTGGAAGAGGCAAGTGCCATAAAAAACTGCTATTAGACTGTTCATTGGCCTCAGATCAACGAATAAATGTGGACAAATCCCATATTTTATCCTTGAACGTTGATGAAAGAAAGCAACGCCAAATAGAAAATCTTATTGAATTTGAATTGAATCCCCTATTAAGTGTAGAATGATTACAAAGATACTAGATTACCAATAACAGTATTTATAAAATAGTAATTGCATAACATACCATGGTACAATAGAATGTCAAAATAATAGCAGCTTGGTATTCATAAAGATAATTTTCATTACAATTCATATAGTTTAGGGATGACTTGATATAGGCACCCTTTATTGTACAACAACTTGCTATTTGAATACCAAAACGTGGCGGTTGGCCGTTACCCAAACCGTTCAACCGAACATCAATTTTTTTACTTCCTAAAGCTGACTAATAACAACATAAGTTGAACAACTACTACTTTTATTAAGAAAGGTTGTCTACACCAAGCAAGAACTTAGGATTCCTTTGTTGTCAAGTCAATGTACTAAACACCTATGGTACGACCCAACTCAAATTTTGCTCTAAATTGATGGGTTGGAATGGCAAATGCTTAAGCCTAGAGGGTAGAATTCAACCCTCAAGGATGTATTTCAGGCTCTCCCTGTATATCTCTTTTTGGTCTAGCAAGCTCCAAAGTGCATATTGGATGAGATGACAAAATCAAGCACAATGTCTTATGGAAAGGATGTTCAAATGACGAAAAAATCCCTCTTTTCAAGTGGGAAAAAGTATGTAGGATTGTCTCGTCTAGGGAGTTGGTTTTAGAAATCTTGAAGCAATTAAGCTTGATTTGGAAGAAAAACTGGTTTGGCACCTCTTTCAGGAACATGAACAACCATGGAGTAAGATGATTTAGGCATCTTCTTTACACTGAGCCTCCCTTTGGGCTCACATATTTGGGCCTTTGTATCTTACTGCAAACCCCTATAGTAGCACATCTTAGTTGGGAGATCCATAACAACCAAAGTGCATTTATTTGGGATGATTCTTGGGATGGGCATGCCCCTCTCTAGCCTTCGGTTTCATTGGGTTCAATTCAGGAACTAGTTGAACCTATTTTGAGCAGTCAAGTCAATAACTATTAGGAAGAGGTATCATTGTGTAATGTCCCCAACTTGGGACAAATCAAGAAAAAGGGGTTTTCCAACAAACCCTAACAACAAAACAAGCCCTAACACTGCATGTGCATTTTCTAATTCAAATATCAAACCCTAATTAACAATTATGATATTTTCACTTCAAACCCTAGATAAAAATTACAAAATGCTGGAAATGCAATTTCCAAGTGCAAAGCAATAATTAACCCTCGAATATTTACCAATAAATTCTGAGTATTATTACCAAAATAAATACCTTGTTTTTTGAATTTTCCTAATGAATAATAGCTGGAAAATAACAATAAAAATAGCAAAAAATAATTAAATATTCAAAACTGCAGTTTTGGCTTGAAACAACCATTGAAACCCTCAAATTTGACTCCAAAAGAGGTCACCCAGCTGTCATAGGCAGTTTGTTGCCCAGGGCACCAAGCACAACCCTCAAAAGCCTGTGTTGTCCCTCCAAACCAATCGTTGCCCTATTTTTCTGGTCGCTTCCCTAAAGTTTGAGCTCCAAACCCTAGTCGCCAACCCTAAAAATGGAAATGAAGTTACTGGCCAAAATATGATTGAAATCCTATAAAAATCAGACCAATGAAGCTCAATACAACCCCTAAATGAGGATGCCCTAGTTGAATGTAAGAGTTTTAGTCCTTACTCCAACTACCATTGAAAGGTTTCGTCCTCAATGGATAAGTTAAGCATTTTTGTGCTTTAGTTTACAATTTCAATTATCAAAATCATGCATAACTCTCAAATGAAATCCAATCCCCTTTATGTGCTCACCTTTTTAGTTATGAAGGTAGAGTTAGTGGATTATAAAGTCAGCCATCCTTGAGAAACAATTAAAGGCTTTTTAAGACCTTTAAGTCAAAATGGGCCTTCCTTAATGCAAAATCAGAATAACTTAAGTGAAAATTCACTTTTACCTTTTAAGGAGTGGAAATTAGTGTTACGCATTTTACCCTTCTTTAGCCTAGGGAAAGCACCAAAAGAACTAGGCTAAAGGTCATGTCCATGCTTAGGCCAAAAGGGGGGACGTGACACATTGCCAAATGCGTTGAACAAAAGATGGATTATCTTTTCAAATTATTTCAACTTGATAGAAGAGTGAACCCGTCAAATGTAGAAGCTGATTTGGTCAAACCATTTTCCTCTTAAGAGATGAGGACTGTTTAATCTGGGCCAAGAATCATTCTAGCAACTACAAGCTGAGATCAGGTTATTAAATGATCATGGAAAGGTGGCATTGCTAGGAAGGTTCATATCGGATTTGGAATCACTTTGGACCGCCCAAAGATAATTATTTTGCATGGTTGGCATGTTTTGATCACATCCTCACCTTAGGCGAGATTCAGAAAAGGGGATGGCAGGTACCTTCTTTCTGCAGTCAATGTCTTTCTGCCCTAATTTGCTTCACAATCTTCTTCATTGCTCTTTTTCTGGCTGAGTTTGGTCCTTTGTGGTCCGCAAGCTTCACTTCGATTGGGTCACTCCTTGATCAATCCTTAAAGTCCTCCTTTCGTGGCACAAAGTTTATGCCAATTTGGCCCCCTCTAGCAAACTGCACCGACACTAATAATATGGAACATAAGGAAGGAGAGGAAGCAAAGGTTGTTCAAGGGGGAGTGTGCACATGTTGAAAACATTTGTTCTAAAGTTCAGGCTGCAATATCAAAGGTGGTGAGGTCTGCCTTAAAAGGCAAACAATGAAAATTTTCTGCTTGGGATAAATGGGTGCTTGCGAGGTGGAAGATGATCACAATTCCCTCAATAAAGGGGCTAGTTGTACAAAGCAAGATCATTCCTTGATCAAATAGAAACCAACCCCCCTTGGGTTCAATAAACTTAATTTCGATGGTGCCACTAGGGGTTATCGCAGCCAAAGTGTTGAGACTATGACTTGGTAAAAGCTTGGCAGTCTGATGTTTTAATTGGATCCATATTCGGCCAAAAGTCATCAAATTTATAAAATCATTAAAATTGTGAAATTTAGGAAATTTTGATATTAAATTGCATTCCATATCAATCAACTTAAAATACACCCAAAACTAATCAATTCCATATAAATGTATACACAAAGAAGTAATTAATCTGATATTGAAAGTTGAACTTAAAACTTGAAGGCTGATATGAAAGAAAAGTTGCTTTTATATTCCATAAAATTGTATTCTTGTACACATAAAATGGATTTTGAAATCCATGGCGATGACATCAACAAAAAAACTGAACATAAACAACGCAATGAATATTGAGAGGATTCTACATTTCTAATCCCAACACCAAATGCACCACATTGGACCCTGCGATGCTTTGTTGTATCACGAAACCAATTTTAGGCATTCTACCCAATATAGGGGTAGCACCAAGATCATCTTCACCTTATTTATCTCTGGAAGTACAAGCTAGCTCCACCTCCCCCATCGCTACAAGCTCCTCACGATCAACCTACTTGACCCACGCATGGTCCTCCTCTGTGAACACGGGATCAACATCCTCAGTGATACACTTTGATTGTGGATCCTTTCCTCTAGGGTTATGGGGAATTATTCATCACCAGTCCCTATAATCTTTTTGTGACGGAGGTGCAGATTGCAAAGCAAAAATACAAGGTCATTTAGCCTTTGCGTTGTCAACCTATTGCATTTTTTGGAGTGTATGTTCAAATGTACTATAACTACACTCACAACCTAAAGTGTTGCATGGTTGGCTCAATGTTCAAAAATCAATTTGTTGAATATTTAGCACCTTACCACCAAAATTTTCCCATCCTGCATCTATGATGATAAATATTAAAACATTTTATACTTCAACTCAAAAGATACAAAAAAATCAGTATTCAATAACAAATAATGGAAAAGATTAAACTCAATTTTATATTATGCAAACATAAGTTTTTAACAAACTCTGACCTAAACTAGGTCCTAGCCACCTTGCAAAATCTCAAGAAAAGAGATCTAGTGTGTGTTTTTAGATCTCAATCATGGACATAAACTTCACCCTAAATTGCTGATTTGGCTCCATGGCCTCTATGATTGTGTAGAATCTGCCCATAACCTCCTAGTCGGCCTTCAAGCATTCAAGGGACTGAAAGGTTGGGTTCATAAAGTACGCACAAGCATTTGGCTATGGAGTTGTTTTTTCCATCAGTTGTCAATGGTATCCCAAATGGGTTGATAATTGGCCTCAACCTTTCCATGGTCAATTTTAATATGCTCCTTGGCTCGGTCCATGCCCTCATATATCTAGCCTAGATAGTTCTAATTTCTAGTTGCCTTGCAAATATCTCGAAAAAAAAAGATCTAGTGTTTGTAGATTTCAATCATGGACATAAACTTCACTCTAATTTTCCTATTTGGCTATGCCTATGTAGATTCTGACCATAACCTACTTGTCAATTTTGAATCCCTCAAGGAACTGGAAAGTTGGGTCAGTAAGTAGGCACAAGCATGAAGTGGCCTATGGAGTTGTTTTTTCCACCAGTGGTCAGTGGTATCCCAAATGGGTTGATAATTGGCCTCGACCTTGCCATAGTAAATTTTTATATGCTCCTTGGCTTGGTCCATGCCCTCCTATATATAGCCCATTGTAGGCTTTTCTCCATCGACCGTGCAAAGGACTTCTAAAAAGTTAAATATTTAAAAAATTAACTCTACACTCAAGTCTTAAAAAAAGAGAATAATATTAAAACACATTAAAAATAAATAAAGGAAAATTCGAAAAACGTAAATAAGCTTTACTAGTCCCACTAAAAGAAGAAACTAGTAAATATAGTAGTGCTTGTTTTTTAATTAATCCATCCATCAGACATAAAAGTGCAATCCTTCCTCCAAATCACTTGTTGCTCATCAATGGTTGTTTGCACAGTCACCATCTTCTCTGACAAAATTGATCCCCTTAAATCATTAATAAAAGGGACTTTGAACCTCCAACGAGCCACAAAAATTGCATCTCCAAGTGTTTGCCGATGAAGGCACCTAAAACACAAAAAAACAGACCTTAGGATTGAAAAAAAATACTTTAAATTTTTAAAAACAAACAAAATTTTGGAATTGAAAAATAAACAAAATTTTAGAATTTAAAAAAAAACATATTTAAGAATTTAAAAAATCATAGTCATAAAATCTCATAATTTAATACAGAAAATCAGACTTAAAAAGTAGAATGTTACCTAGTTGTATGAAAAGGAATGTCACAGAAGGACTATAAGTCTCCCACCATACTTCTCGCCTCCATGTGTTTGTCTTTGCCCCAGCTCATGCTTTCCAGTGATGGTTGGGCACCAAGACCATTGTGTGTGGCACAAACTAACTCCCCAAATTAAAAGCTCTAGGTTCAACACTACTAGAACTCAACGGAATTGGGGGAGGAGAAAAAGAGGCAGCCATCTATTGTTTTATATTCACCCTTTGCTCATTCCTTTCATGAAAGGTCTCTAATTGAGTAGTCATCCCCCATACAACCTCTACGTCAACTTGTTTGCACAATGCCACATCATGTCTAGGGATGTGAGCAAGGTAGTATTTGAGACGATTAATGCCTCCTAAAAACTCAACAACGCGATACATGCAAAACACTTGCCCTTTATTTAGATCAGGATTGCCATATTTCCAGGCAGTGTCTTTCCTTTGCAAATCTAACATATTAAAACTTAAATACAACATTCTAGAGGAAAAAAATAGTTGTAGGATTCACTTACAAATCTAGGATATAGAATAGAAAAATATATTAGAGATGAAAAAACAGTGGCAAGGAGGAAAAAATGCAAAAAAAAAAAAAAAATTGAAGTGGGAAATCAAAAAAAAATTGAAGTGGGAAATTAAAAAAAAAACTATATTTTTTTATCTTTTTCTTGTTTTATATTTTAAATTTAGAATCTTAAAAAATTTAAAAGAAACAATGAGGAGGAATGAAGGAGAAGAAATAAATATTAAAGTTTGAAAAATGAAAAAGAAAGAAAGAAATTATGTTAATGTCCATGGATCAAAGTTGTGTTGCTATGTTCTTTCCCGTAGCACCATCATATGTTACACTATTGTGACACTTGATGAGCTTTGGGTGGGGCATATGTATACACATAATTTTTTTACTTTTATCATTTGCTGACACTTTCTCTTACAACAATCTGTCAAACTTCAATCTCCCTGAGTGCACGCCTTAAAGGGTACACTAGGAAAGGGGTGGGCAAGCCTTTGGTGCTTTGTGAGAGATGTTGCTATCCATGTCATGATCATATCAATCTAGATTCCTTAGAGTGTCTATCCATTTACCTCCTATGATATCTCCCTTAAATCTTGAAACCCTAAAATATGGCTAAGTCTGAAATCTATTAGGACCCTCCAAAACCTAGAATTTGCATTATAACTTCTAGAGGTCCAAAACCACCCTCAAACATCCTAAAAGTATATATATATAATATAACTTAAAGTAGAAGAAACTAGATGTCCATATGTAAATGTCAACTTCTATATATACCCCCTGCTTCAGCACCTTTTCCATCTTATCCTACAGCATTGACCAAGTCGGTACCATTTTCCATCTTATCCTATGGTAACAGCCTAGCCGATACAGTCATTATACTTATTGTCCAAGCCAATACAATCTTATGATATCGGCTAGCTCGATACTATTCTATGTCAGCCGACTCCCCTTAACTGCATCGATATGGTCGATGGTGTCGGCTTAACTTTCAGGATGGATTAGGATCATTGACCAATATAAATACAAGTTACATTTCATTCCAAGAAGCAAGACATCTATTTCAATTGCTATTGCTCACACTCCTACCCTAGATCTACACTTGGAGGAGTTATTGCTTAGGATCTTGTCTTGAATGAAAGCTTGTCTTGTGTAGTCTTGGATGCATTAGGAGTCCTTATAGCCTAGAGCTTAATTCAACCTTTGAGATCCTTACAACCACAACAATCTCTTGCAAAACACCATTGGCCAAGGGGAGATTGAGGCTCGACAGGTTCTCTTCAAGCTAAGTATATTCTAACCCTAGCTCTTTCATTTAGTAGATAGAAGCTGCATAATTGCTTAGTTAATGAATGTATATTTCTTTCAGTCGGCCTTGGATGTTAGGAGAGTTGGGTCTACTCCTTGATGGACCTTTCTCATTGCTTCTCCTGGATCTTTCTCTTCTTGTACATCTCCACATCCCCACTGTGTTTGGGGTCGTGGGTTAGGTCTACTTTGTATTGTTTTTCTTTCTGCATTGTGCTCTTTTTAGGAAACCTCTAGGTTTTTCTACTTTGTATTGGTACCTTTGTACTCTGCAGTCTCTTTGACCTATTTTGGTGGTCATTTGTCGGACATTAATATATTTATCTTATCTTATCTACACTTATACTTAGTGTGGCTATAGGATTGCTTAAACTTGTCATTTATCCATCTTAGGTAGCCTAGGCCCACATTTGTCTACCATGGCTCCTTACCCATTTTGATATGTTTATAACCCTTCCTCCTTACTTACATTGCTTGTTTTCAATATTAGATTACTTACAAAATAGAGATCGAGTTAGAGCTACTTCATTGTGTTATTGGCTTAAAGGCTTTAGAACCCTTTCCTTTGACATTGTGTTGTAGGTGTTCCTCTTGCTAGGTTTGCAAATCCATTTAGTGACAACCTGAATCATTAAGTATCATTGGGCTCTCTTCGATTAACCTTTTCCAAGTCGAGATCTTTTAAGATAGGATAGATGCAAGCTTATCCTAGCCCATTGCATATATTTTGATGAACCCGACATGAAGCTTACCATTGCCTTCACTCTTTTAGCCAACTGCATCGGCCAACCGGATATAGTTTTATCTCAGTTTTTCCTTTCAACAAACTACATTGGCCGGCCCGATACAATTGTCTCAGATTTTCTTTCAGCAAACTGCATTAGCCAACTCGATACAATTTTGTCTCAGTTTTTCTTTCAAGAGACTACATCAGCTAGTGCGATACAATTTTGTCTCAATTTTTTCTTTCAACAAACTACATCAGCCAACGCGATATAGTTGTCTCAGATTTTCTTTCGACAACCTGCATTGGCCAACTCGATACAGTTTTGTCTCAATTTTTCTTTCAACAAACTTCACCGGCCAGCTCAAAACTGTTCTATCTTCTCCAACTGCATCAGCTTGGCCAATACGGTTCATTTTTATCTAGCTGCCAACTAGTGCCGCTTTTTTTAGCCAAATTGTATCAACCTACCCAATACAGTCTGTTTTTCAACTTTAATTTCTGACTATATCGATTTAGCCAATACAATCAGTTTCTTATAATCAACTCTTTTTCATCATATTTTTCAATCATTTATCATCACGATGTCATCTTTTCAGCGTCCAACCAATCAAGAAAACTACATGATCAGGGATCTAGATCTGAACCTTAGTTATATTCTTACTTCAGATGGAAGTCTTGAACTACTTCCTCCAAGTCTTAACACTTCTAGCATGGCCGAAGATTCCTTAGTGAATCCTCTCAATCCTAAACCAATTGTTAAATCATACAACCTAAATTTTGTGTCACAATGCAACTTGGTTCAGGGCACTCACACTAGTCCCAATTATTCCATGCCTTCTCTAATGGCCAAGGATTCTTATGATACTCGTCACACTTATGATAATACTTCTAGTGAGAGTGAATATGGTCCTCCCCTTAAAGATCTTGATGACGGTCCTAATGATCTCAATTTTTACGGTTCTAGCATTGACGAAAATCAACATGATGATTTTTCTTATGATCTTGATGATCCTTATTACTGGGGAGAAGACCCCGATATTCCTCACTATGATCCTAATGATCCTTACACTAATAGTTATGAAGATCCTAGTTATCCTGCCTTCACTACTTCTCACATGGTTGAAAATCAATATCACAATTTGCACAACTATGATGATGATTCTATTGAAGGTGAAGACCCTAGCACGATAGCAGATCTTCACATTGATGATCTCTATTATGATTTTTCCCATATTTACCAACAAATCAAGCAATGTTGAGCATGATTCCCTTGATGTCTGCCCACCCTTGACTCTACCCTTAGAAGGCCTTCCAAGGATGAGTCATCAAACCTCCACTCACATTCAACCAATTTATCATGCTAAGAACACCTAATCCAAATGCCTACCACATGGCGCATTATAAGTGATTCTGATCCTCAAGCTAATATGAATCTTCATCACTATCATACTTCCTTTCTACCAAATCAGTTCTTTTTGATTGTATCAGTCAACCCAATACAGTTCAATTTTAGTCATCTACAAACAACTGCATCCGCCATGACACAGAATGTGTCGATATAATTCTATTGCCTATAGTTAACTATATCGGCCATGATCTAGAATATGCCGATACAATTCTTTCATTTCAAATCAACTACATCGGCCATGACACAAAATGTGCCGATATAATTCTTTTTGCTCCAAACAACTGCATCGGCCATGACTCTGAATATGTCATTCCAGTCCTTTATGTCTCACCCACAGTAAACTGCATAAATCATAAACCAAAATGTGCCAATATAATTCATTCGTCTACAGTCAACTGCATCGGCTTGGTCGATGCAGTGCATTTCAATCCTATCTCAACTTTCCAGCCTGATATGACTCATACACTTAGCTTTACTTCCATTTCATCAGATGATTGCATCGGCCAACCCAATACAGTCAATTTTACTCTCACTCTTTCTGACTATATTGACCTGGCCGATACAGTCCCTTGTACTCTTGTTTTACTAGATTATCATGTTTAATCGGACTATATCGACTTGGCCGATACCCTAAAACATAATTTACTATCACTTCCCAAAGATCCTGACATTTCCTTAGATGTCATGTTTCCCGTTGTGACACAACTCCACACAGATTCTAACATCATTCCCAAACTTGTTGATCTTGAGGTTAGCTCTTATTCATCAATATCCCACGGTTTGGAGCAACTTGCGATGCCCATCCTTTTATTTTCACATATATTGGGCATCTTGCAATGCCCATCCTATTCATATTACACATTTTGGGGCACCTTGAGCTGCCCATAATTCAGCGTTTGGGGCATCCTTCAATTCCAATCCTTGACCTTATACATGCCTTTGGAGCATCTTACAATTCCCACCATTATTTTCTTAGCTTCTTGATCTCTCATCTTTCGCATAAGGTAGCACTCCAAAAACTTTCACATATTACAAACAAATAAATTCAACTTCAAGAAACCTTTCGAGACACAGAGGCTTGTATTTCACATGCTCATCGTGGATATAGACATTAGCATAGGTTTTGCTCATCTTTTTTGTCTCAAGTTTCTTTGTTTTTGTGTCTTATTTCATTTAGTATCATTTTAATTACACTATTGTTTCCCTTGTGGTTCTTTGGTTTTATTTCATTTTACTTACACAATTGTTTTCTTTGTAGTTCTTTGGTTTTATTTCACTTTACTTACACTATTGTTTCCTTTTTGGCTCTTTGGTTTCATATCACATTACTTTCGACCTTTGTTTCCCTTGTGGTTCTTTGGTAGCACCTTCGGGTTTTTATTTCATCACATTTTTGTTATTTTTGCCTTAATCTCTTTGTGATTCTTAAGCCCTTATTTATATTCCCCCTATTTTGGGATGACCATATACCTTCCCCCTATTTTGGGATGACCATATACCTTCCCCCTCTTTTTGGGATAACTATTATTTCCATTGGTGATTGTGCTAGACAGTTTGTAGGTTAGTATGGCTTCCTTAGTGACATGACTATCACAACATAGTCACGTCCCTTTCGTAGCATTGCTTTCGCTCCTTGTGATCAGCTACGAGCATACCCAACATTGTATCATTTATTACACGGATGAATCTTTCACGATCCCCATCTTCCCCTTATTTCCTTTCATTTGAGGCACACATAGGTTAGTTTTGAGATTGCACACTTACTTGTGGGCAGGCCATGGAGTATTTAAACACCATGGTCTTTAGGTCATTCTCTCTAGTGGCCAAGTGTAAGCTCTCTTGTGTTAGATAACTATATCTTTCATGTTTGGCTCTCTGAATCTATATGGAGGAGGAATAAAAAAGCCAAAAGAGTTAAAAGCCATACCATAAGAAGAGGCAATGTTAAAAGGCATTTATATCTCAAAAGTTAAATCACACCAAAGGCTCAAACTCCATAGTTGGCCTCATGATAGAGACGAGGTCCATTGAGGTGCGATACGCTGGTAGACAGGGATAGGAGGTCGCATATCATTATATTAACATATCTTCCTACATATTTAGTACCACATCTCTTCTCACACAAGTACCCAATCTTCACAGTAGACCGACGACTTTGTAAGGGGCCCTGAGGAGCGGGGAATATGTTGGAGGAAGGTAGGATCCATTTTACTTTTCATGCATATAGCGCTCATGGGATGATCTATGTATTTCACTTGTTAATCTAAGCTTTGCGTTCACTAGTTGGAATGTTCTAGTCCTTAATATTGATAGTTTCTAACCTTACTAGCCCAATGTGTTTCATTCCTACTAAGGGTGTTCACATCACCCATGTGGTGCCTAACATTCCTTATTTACATCATATTTTCCCAATATTCCCCTTGATGAGTATTTCTTTTAGCTGATCACATCCTAGATCACATTTCCTACTTACGCC
The DNA here is from genome assembly GCA_037957365.1 of Torreya grandis. Taxonomy (NCBI): domain Eukaryota; kingdom Viridiplantae; phylum Streptophyta; class Pinopsida; order Cupressales; family Taxaceae; genus Torreya; species Torreya grandis. The sequence goes on from JARHVA010001816.1 coordinate 2,047,859, forward strand.
TCTTGGCTTACTTTGTGAGTTGCATTGTAAGACCTCGGATAGGATCAGGGTTTTCTCACAAACACCCCTTCAAATTTGCTTACCACACCTTCCGATTATCATTCTAATCATGTCATTAGGTAGTTGTGTTTTCTTACATCGCATTTTAGAGCAAGCACTAAGTTTGAGTTGTCATTCTTTAGAATTTTTTATTTTTCATTTATCCATCATGTTCTTATTTGATTTTTGTAGACTTCACTTATCTTACTTAGGACATTTTACATGCTTACATGTTTTTCTTTATGTTTGACTTGACATGCTTGTATTACATTTTGATTTATATTCTAATTTTTAGTCTTTCATGCTTTCTTTGTGTTTGATTTGGCATGCTTATCTTACATGGGGTTACATTCATTTAATTAGATATCCTTGTTTGATTACATCGATATTTCATTTACTATTAATCTGTTACATGCTTTTCACATGATTTACTGAGTTTTACATTCATTTTTCATTACATGATTGGATTATTGGTTCTAACCTAGCCTTTGAGATCCCAACTTACCCATTTTCTAAGTAATTTTACCAGTTTTGAGAGTTTTTCATTTCTACTTTGACCATCTTGCATAGGCACGCATTGCTTCTATTTCTAGCCTTGTGTCCCTAGGGTTTCTTAAAAGCAGAGATTGCGCCCTCCACAATCGAGACTGTGATATTTGCATGTAGTCATTCAGCAGAAAGGTAAGTCAAGGTATATATATGGTACTTTCAATTATTCACTTTTTTTACGCATTTCATTTGAGTTAGCTCAGTTGTTGTGTTGTTATGTTTTGTCCCAAAACACCATCGCATGTTACATTATCATGACACATGATGAGCTTCAGGTGGGGCATATGTATATATAATATTTTTTACTTTTATCATTTACTGACACTTTCTCTTGCAGCTACTTATCGAGCTTCAACCTACCTAAGTGCATGCCTTAAGGGTGCATCGGGAAAGGGGTGGGCAGGGCTTTGGTGCTTTGAGAGAGATGTTAACCATCTCATGATCATATCACTCCTACTATCAGTCCAACTTCCTTAGTGTCTATCCATTTACCTCCTATGATGTCTCCCTTAAATACTGAAACCCTCAATTTTGCTAAGTTTGAAATATAGTAGGACCCTCCAAAACCTAGAATTTGCATTATAACTCCTAGAGGTCCAAAATGACACTCAAACATCCTGAAAGTATATATATAGAATATAACTTAAAAGTACAAGAAACTAGATGTCCTTACGTAAATATCAACTTATATATATACTGCCTACTTCAACACCTTTTCCATCTTATCCCTATAGTATCAGCCTAGTTGTACTGTCTTTCTACTATATTGGCCACGTTGATTCAGCGCCACGATATCGGCCAACTCAATATCATTATATTTCAACTGACTCCCCTTAACTACATCGACATGGCTGATGGTGTTGGCTTAATTTTCGGGATGAATTAGGGTCATTGACCACTATAAATACAAGTTACCATTTCATTCCAAGGAGAGACATTCATTTTGATTGAGATTGCTCGCACTTTTACCCTAGATCTACTCTTCAAGGATTTATTGCTTAGGATCTTGTCTTGAAGGAAAGCTTATCTTGTGGAGTCTTGGATGCATTATGAGGAGTACTTTTAGCCTACACCTTGATTCAGCCTTTGAGATTTTTATAACCATGACAATCTCTCGCAAAACACCATTAGCCAAGGGGGAGATTGAGGCTCGACAGATTCTCTTCAAGGTAAGTATATTCTAACCCTAGCTCTTTCATTTAGTAGATAGAAGTTGCATAATTGTTTGGTTAATGAATGTGTATCTCCTTGCTTAAGCTTTCTCTACACTTATACTTAGTGTGGCTATAGAATTACTCGAATTTGTCATTTATCCATCTTAGATAGCCTAGGCCCCCATTTGCCTACCATGGCTCCTTATCCATTTTGATATGTTTCTAACCCTTCCCCCTTACATTGCATGTTTGCAAAATCAGATTACTTACAAAACGAAGATCTAGTTAGAGTTACTTCATTGTGTTATTGGCCTAAAGACTTTGGAACTCCTCTTGTTAGGTTTACAGATCCATTTGGTCACATCTCAAATCATTAAGTATCATTGAGCTATCTTTGATTAACCTTTTTCGAGTCCAAATATTTTAAGATGGGATAGTTGCATGCTGATCCTAGCCCATTGCATAAAATGGGACTTGAGAATACCACCATAAACAATAGAAATTTCAAGGAAAGAGAATCCAAAAAGATAAAGTTCAAAAGACAAAGTAAAACAATGTGGCACTAACAAAGGTGGTAATGGAACCAATACAAATAGCAATGGGGAGCGAACGAGAGCCCCCAAAAGCAGGTGCCAATGAAGACTGGAAAGTTGACGGGCCATTTAACCCATCATCAATCAATGTGAAAAAATATGATAGTGTTCATTGGAGAGTGCCCAATGTCGGAGGGCCCCAATTTGGGAGATCCTAGCAGGAAGCAAAGCACTTTAAAATCTCCCCTCACATCCAAGGCTGAGGTACTTCCCGGTTGAGAGAAAGAAAGGGTTTAGGTTTTGATCCATTTACCTATTGTAGATGCTTGAATTTTTTTTTTTACAAATAGCCATACCCCTTCTATCAACTCCACCTCTGCACATAATCATTGCTAAGTGCCTCATATCCAGCCCTTTCACATGAATATTCAGCTCTTTCAAAGCAAAAATAGAAAGTCTAAATGAGTGTGTGGGTGAGGGGGTTAGAAAATGGAATGGGCAAGTGAAATCAGTTTATTGGTCGAAAGGGTTGTAGTCCAATTCGTGAGCAAGATGGTATTTTATGCCATCCACCAAGGTATGAATTCTCAAAGACACCCAATACAGAGAGGGTCAAGTTTGATTCCTAGGTGACTTTGACAAAATCGATTATCATAGTCGTGGCAGTTTAGTTGAAGGAGATTCTGATATAGGTATATGCATATGCTTGCTCAAATTGTTGTAATCCCCTACTTAAGGGTAGAGACATTGATATCTATATAACTCAGAGGAATCATTAAAAAAATAATTTAAGTGTTCAAGTGATATTTAGATTTGGTTGAGTGTTTTTTTTTTCTTTTACTTTTATGTGAGTTTTTTAGTATTATTTTTTTAAATTACATAACTAGGTGCCCAAGTCTAAAAGTGGGACCCGCATGTCTAACGAGACTCATGAGTCATATCGCTGGACTCAACGAGTCTAATTGGCAGCGTCACAATCTGTACCTTGGATTCAGATTGTTGAACCTTGGATTCAGATTGGCGAGCCCTCACTAGGACTCATCAAATGTCAACTCTATGATCTCAACCCAATAGAAGCATGTGGCCTTGCTCAATGTCCCCATGAATCTTGTATCAACATTTTTTGGCTTGCTCTAGGTGTGATTACAAACAACTACATAGAGGCTATGGCAGTGGTTGACGGTTTGAAACTAACAAAGACGTTGGGTATAAAAGATTTAATTGTAAAAGGTTACTCTGAAGGGATTTTTAATGCTCTCTACTAGGGTGATCTGGCTGACTGGCAGCTGAACCACATTTTGAGTGAAACTTTATTGATTCAAAAGTTCAAAGTTTTAAACCCACGTCATTTCTACCAAGAGGGGAAAAACATTGCAAAATGCCTAGAAAACCATGGGGTTGAATCCAGGGTCTTCAAGTGGGCCCCAATTTGGCCCTCTAGAAGAAATTAGAGGAAATCATTTCTTGGAGGCCTTGGCCTTATCCCCCCCTAAAATGTTTCTTGCCTCACATCATTTCATACTTCACTCATTACACTTAAACAAGATATCAAAAATATTGGAAAATTAAAAGCTCAAATCAATGTTTTTGCCTCACAGGAAGATTAGGAAGCTACTCAAGTTGTCTAAGGATCATATTGAAAAACCCAATATGTATCGTATTGAATTTTCATGTGGGGCGGTGTACATCAGGGAAACAATGTGATATGTCATTAAGAGAGGTAATGAACACGAGAAAGACATAAAGAATGAAAGAGTGGTTAAGTTAGCAGTAACAAAGCACTCTTACAAGACAAAGCCTCACAATTGCAATAAAAACAAGATGTTGGCCTTAGAAGCTCACTACTTGAACGGCGCCTAAGGAATGCAATCAAGATTTAATGAACATGAGAGAGACAAAGAATGAAAGAGTGGTTAAGTTAGCATTAACGAAGCATTCTTACAAGACAAAGCATCACATTTGCACTAAAAACAAGTGTTGGCCTCGGAAGCTCACTACTTGAAATGGCACCTAAGGGAAGCAGTCGAGATTTACAAGAACGAGAACAAACTAAACAGGGATGTGGGTTTGATTTTGAGCCGAACATGGAAACCCATCATTAATCTTCTCAAAAAAACCCATCCAATGAGTTGGAAGAAAATTAAAAAAACAATTTATTAAGATTTATTAGTAACTAACTAAGCACAATGTAACATTAAAACAAATAGGTCATTTATTAATCTTTAATTCTAATTTATGGCTATATCTTTATACTTAATAATTACTTCTACACTATTGCAATAGAACTTTTAGTTAAATTGAATTTTATTTAGTTTTTGGCTAAAATTTTGATTTAATTATTTAATAATCAATAAAAACAGTTTTATTACATCACATTGTTGCAGTGAGACATGCCCCCACCCCTTGTGACGCGTCTCAGGTACTGGGACAAGTTTCAGGTATGGGAGACAGGTACAGAGTTGTATGCCACGCCCAGAGATGTCTCCCTGTCCATTCTCGCATCTGCCATCCATTCCCACGTCGAAACATAGCATCCCAAAATGCGTAAACCCTAAACACGTAAAGAACATAATAAAAAATACATAATGCTACATGTTTTACCACAGTCACAATCAAAGGTTGTTTGTAGTCAAAGATTGAAGAGCATTTACAAGGAGTCAACAAGTATGTCGTTCTAAGTTACAATTTTAAACGCTTTTAATTTTAGTTTTTTTTGCATGTGCGTTCACGACACTCCCAACATTGTCATGAACGACAATGCCCTACATTGCCATGGCAATGCCACGAACAGCAATGCCCTGAGTGTTATCATTATCATTTACAGCGATGCAGGGCATTGTCGTTCATGGCAATGCAAGGCATTGTCGTTCACAACAATGCCAAGGAGTGTCGTAAATGTGCCTTGCTTGTGGTGAACACACCGTGTTCAAAAAAAAATTCTTAATGTTAATATTAAATTTTAAGTTTATATTTTATAAATAATAATTGTATAATATTAAGTTTAATATTTATTTTTTATGATTTTTAAATGTTTTTAAGTTTAGTTTTTTATTTGTTTTTTAATATTTAATAAATTAATATTAATAGTTTTATTAATTACTATTTAATGTTTTAAATGTTAATTTTTTTAATTTATTTTTATTCTATGTGCTTAGTGCTATTAGTTATATTATTATAATTTTTTATTTTTTATTGTTTATTTTTATTTTAATAATTTATTTCATTTTAGTTTACGTTTTTAAATTTTCACAATATTTTATTTTAGTTTTTTTTTTTTTTTTAAATTTAAATTATAACTAATTTTTATTTTTAATTGTTCAGAGAGTCAGGGGGAAGGAAACAAGCTCTATATCTATTGTGAAAGTTTTGCGATCGTGTTCGCAAAGCGAATGGGGGAACAACAAAGATCACTTGCAAGCTTTGCGGGAAGGTCTTTCAGGGCACTTAAACGAAGGTGAAGGCTCATTTTTTTCCGAACAGCAGGAAAAGGGGTTGAACCTTGTTCAAATGAGGAAGTGTAGTTGGAAGCGATGAGAGAACAAGAAAGAGTTGAAAGCATAGTGACTTCTTTAAGCTCTCATGCTTCAACCACAAATCAAAATCAGAGTCACCATGTCATATCAACAACGAGAACAAAATCAAAGATAGATGTGTCTTTTGGGCATGCAGCAGAGGATGTGGGGTTTTTTTGTAAGAGATCAGACATTGGTACTTTGAACTCCATTAGAAGCATGTTCGATGTGCATAGTTGAGACACAATGGATGCAGCGATGCACACTTTTTCTATGCGAATGGAATACCATTCAATGATGTTTGATCACCTTATTATGAGGAGATGGTCCGTGTTATCAACACTAGGTTGGTAGGGTATAAACCACTTGAGTATGAAAAGCTTCACACGACCCTTATTGACCAAAAAAAATAAAGATAGAGCAACAAACTGCACCAATTAAAGAGTGTGGTCTATATAAGGGTGCAACATTGTGATGGACGATTGGACATATACTAGAAACCATCCACTTCTGAATATTATGGTCAACTGTTCAAGACAAGAGAAAAATGCAGAGTTCTTTCGGACCTAGCTATGTGATGCAATTGTTGAGGTGGGGGTATCACACATTGTCCAAGTTATTATAGATGTTGCCCCAATTTGTAAAGCCGTTGGGTTGTTGGCGAAAAAAAATACAAACATATATTTTGGACACCATGTTGTGTGCACGCATTGAATAATGCACTCAAAGACATTGGCAGGTTTGAGTGGGTTTCTGAGCTTATTGAAAAAGGAATAAAAATACAAATGTTCATATGCAATCATCACCACACATGCCATTTATTGAAGATTTGCCAAGATGGAACTTCTCAAACCTACAGATATCCGATTTGCTTCTTTCTTCATATTGTTTGATTGTCTTTATGTTGTCAAATGGGCTTAATGTTCCACTATAGTTAGTGATGCATGCGTAGCTTGGAGACAGTCTACATTAGACTATAGTTGAGGTGAGGTAGATGGTCTTTGATGACTACAGACTATAGTTGAGGTGAGGTAGATGGTCCTTGATAACTACTTTTGGGCTGATGTGAAATTTGTTGCTAACTTCATTCAACCCATTTGTGAGATAATACATTTTATTGATTAAGACAAGCAATGTTTGGGGGAGGTTTACGAAGAAATTGATTCGATGCATGAAAGAATCAGAAAAATCACAAACTTAAAGGATCCTTCTTTATATCATTTGATTAAGGAAAAGGTACATGGATCAAGCTTAACGCACCTCTACATTGTGTTGCTTACACTTTGAATTCAAAGTGGTATGATACAGAGATCACCAAGAAGACGGCTCCATATGAAGATAGAGAAGTAATGAAGGAATTTTGGATTGCAGTGAAAAACATTTATGGTCGAGGAGAGGAGGCTTCTTCTATTAGGACTCAATGGAACATGTTTTCACGTGGCCGCGGACAGTTTTCTACAATGGAGGCTCTCTATGATATACATGCAAAGGAGGACCCAATACAATGGTGGTGGAAATGTTGACAATTTTGCCCCCCACAGAGCAAATTGTCACCCCTACACTTTGGAACTTTGCTATGGTGCCAAGTTTGTCTTGTGAATCAGTTTTGGGGTCCTTAAATGAGCATTTACAGCCACCCAAGTGGCCATCTACAGCTAGGTGAATTTTAGTCATGCAGAGGTTTCCAAGGAGCTTTCTTTATTACAGCCAAATGTGTAAATACAGCCAAGACATACAAGCTGTAAGTTTAGTTATTTTGTCTTCCCGAGGAAATTTTTCGGGCTATAAGAGGTGGACTATTTCTTCGGACATTCTATTTGAGAGTAAGCAGCTCTCAAAAGACTGTGTAAAAGTCCAAAAAAAGACTAAGTAGCAGTCATTCAAAGCTTATTTTCTTCGGACTTTTTGTCTAAAAGAAAGGAGAAAAGCACAGTTGAGAAGACCCGAAGGGCACCTGCGCTTTGGGAAGGTCCAATTCAAAAGTCTCAAAGGGTATGTAACCCTTCAAGTTGGTTCATTTTATGGTTTTCAAGTCAAGACAAAAGTTCTGAAGGACAACTTCAAAAAAGCCCAGCTGCCCTTCAATTCTTCCGAAAGCCACTTTTGACGGCAAAAAAGCCCTCGCGGAGGGCACTTGGTCGGTGTCAGTACACTTTCAAAAGTTCCAAAAGGCACTTCTGAGGACAAAAAGCCCTTGCGGAGGGCACTTGGTTGACGAAGTGGACCTTTGCAATTCTTTCGAAAGGCACTTCTGAAAGAACCTTGCCCTTGCGGAAGGCACCTAGATGACTAACAGGACCAAATCAAAAACCCCGAAGGGCGATGTTGGGAAGCAAAAGCCCTTGCGGAGGGCACCTTCATAAAAGCAAGGGACACTTCAAACATTATTGACTGCCATATATCTGATTCAGTATTATATCTGCATTTGTATGATAAGACATTTGATTGGTATTCAAATCAGTACTTTACAGATATGCACTGATTTATTGCTATATGCTTAGTAGCCATTACTGTTTTAGCAGTTTTTATTGTGCACTTGTTTTTGTTTCATTATCTTCTGATTAGGTACTGTTGATATCTTGTGGTTGTTTTGCCGGCGCCTGGATTGGCCACCAAGAGCTAGGCTTGGCTGCAGGAACACAGTGAAGACGCAAGGTAAACGGGACAAAAAATCGAAACTAGGAACCCCTGTGGCATTAATGTCATTAATTGCATGCATGTCTAAGTCATTAGTACTCTTACTTTGCATAATATTATGTTCTCAAAGAAGTTTAGCTGCAATTAACAATCCTCACAGTACTAAGAATAATAGATTGCACCAAACAATAAGTGTTACAGCAAAACACTAATGTTGTTAGTTAGACTTGGTCGAAATTTAGTTGCTGGCAAAAGTCATTGCTAAAATCATATCGAGCAAAGGATTAGATTCACTTTACATCTTCTTGAAGATAGAACTCACATAAACCCAAGTTTAGTGACTAAAATTACTAAAGAAAAGGTTGTTGCATCAAACGTGAGACAATTTCATAATGCCATATATAAGGCACATTGCATAGTGTCAAGAAATTGAGTTCAAACCTTACTCGAAGGACTTGTCATTTAAAAGGCAGTAAATCATTCTATGTAGTTGTTAGCATTAACGAAATTGGTATTGGTCAGGTTTGTGAGAATAAGTGGAAAGAAAAAGGGTGTGCGTAGGAAAGAACTTCAACCTAACCCGAACCCTGTCTCAACTTGAGTTATCAATCCCGAGGGAAGTTATCATTGTTTATGGTGGTAGACAGATTTATGGATTGGTCAACGAGGAAAGAAGAAGGTGAGCAAGTCTGGAAGTTGACTATCATTTTGTTATCATGAGGAATTCACGTCTAACTCCATCATTGCATACAAGATTGATTAGGCCATGGAGAGGAATAAGAGAGGCAGATAAACCGCATGCAAGAATGAGTTTTATCCATTTTTCATCACGCCAATGGCAAATTTTCTAGGTGGAAAGAAAAAGGGTGTGCGTAGGAAAGAACTTCAACCTAACCCAAACCCCGTCTCAACTTGAGTTATCAATCCCGAGGGAAGTTATCATTGTTTATGGTGGTAGACAGATTTATGGATTGGTCAACGAGGAAAGAAGAAGGTGAGCAAGTCTGGAAGTTGACTATCATTTTGTTATCATGAGGGATTCACGTCTAACTCCATCATTGCATACAAGATTGATTAGGCCATGGAGAGGAATAAGAGAGGCAGATAAACCGCATGCAAGAATGAATTTTATCCATTTTTCATCATGCCAATGGCAAATTTTCTAGGCATGCAAACTCAAGATCCACGGATTTTTCATCTTCTCAAACCTGAGAGAAGATATTAAAAGCAAAGAGAAGAGTTTTGGGGGAATAGATAGTGCTTAGCAAGGAGGACGTGAAGAAGTTTCAAGGATAAGAGACAAGCTGTTCTTGCAAGCTGCAAATTTGTAAAGTAAGTAAAGAAAATCTTCAAAATGATATATAAAAAGGTTGTGCTGTGCTGCAGATATATATAATCTCATTTGTAGTAATTTGGGCAATGCATGAAGATAGGTAAATTTACCTAGGTTTCATTCGGTGTTGATATATTGTCTTTTGGGTAAAACCTTGTATGGTATTTCACTGATAAGGACTGTTAAGAACTCCTTGAGCAATAATTGTGTTTAAGTTTTGAAAAGGGAAACACACAGGTTTAAGGCTGGATTTGCAATACTGGAGTAACACTCTTTGCAAACCCTAGTCGTGATCAGAGAGTCCTACAACCTTGACAGGGTCTTGACAAAGAATAAGGAGGGTTTGTGCATGTATTGATCTGTGTTAAAATATTTAAAGGTACATACCAGAAGTAACTGCTTTGTTTGCTACATTGTATACTTCCAGGTTTACTAAGGGTATATACCCACTACTTGACATTCAACTTGGCATCCTAACTTGATTACAAGGTTGTAAATAATTTGATTCTCAATTTTAAGCCATAATGCTAAGAAAGTCGATTCATAGTTAAAATAAGATAATCTTGTCAGAATAACCAGCAGAAGGGAATCGAATATTGTTTAATATGAATAACAGGTAAATAAATTAATTAATTAATTACATAACTTGTAATAACAATTAAATAATGCAGGAAATAAATAAATGACACAATACACACTTTTAACATAGGAAAACCTCAACGAGGTAAAAAACACAAAGCTTTTCATTATTTGAGAAACATTTACAGACCCAATAATTTTTTTTTAAAAAGTCCAGAATCAGTTTTTTGCACCCTTGGGCAATATAGCAATTGTTGGGTTCGTCTTGGCCAGAGGATTTCAACAATATAGGTCTCGGACACCCTTAAATTTTGGTAGATTTGAGTTTTGCGAACTTCAAGTTTTTGGCACCCTTGGGCTATATAGCAATCATTGATTTATCTTGAAGAGGCGATCACAAAAATATAGGTCTCCAGTAATTCTATTTTTGACTTTCAATCGGGGCACAACATGGTAGGGTCGCAAACTAGAGGCAAGGGCAAGAATTCATTCACACCAAGGACTCCCAACAAAGAGGAGACAAATTCAAAGATGCAGACGGGAGGAGCATCTGATTTGGAGACGCTTAATCTGGAGGATAAATTGCGCCAACTCAAAGAGGGTTTGAAAAAAGTAGAGGATGGCATGGCCACAAGAGCAGATATAGTTCAGATGACTTAGCCATAGCATCCAATGGTAAAAAATGGACGAACTCGCAAATTCTTTCAACAAGTGAATCTCGACACAACCGTCGGCTCTGCAGCTCCAGATTCAAATACAAAATATTTTGACCACTCTTGATAAATCTATGGAACACCCCAGTCCTAATTCAAATACAATGCCACTTCAGCCCATGACTAATACTACTTCTGGGTCTCGAAACTTTCTACCAAATGTGGACTTGCGTAAGTTTGATAGTAAGGACTCGCTCAATTGTATCACCCAAATGGGGAAAAAAAATTGACCTACACCAAATTCCTTGTGGGAAAAAGGTTACATTGGAATCATTATTGTGATGTCCCCTTTTTGGTTAATTTAATGAATTCTGGAATTTACTGTGATTCCTTTTCAATACTGGATATCAAACAAATACTAAAACACCCCCCATGCAATATTGATACTGAAAATCCAATTGAATCTTCCTTGAAACCCTTGTCGTATTCAGATGAAAGCATACAAATATTGGTAATGAAAAAACGAGATAATAAATAACACATGCAATACTGGAATTGAAACTAACTGAAGCCTTTATTCAACTGACTAAATGCCAATATAATTCGGATGAAATTGTACACTGGATAACAGGTGTAAACAGCAAACCCTTACTTGTTACAGCCCATAAGACGATCACAACGTACAGCAGTAAAGGGGCGGCAAGTAGTACGGCAAGAGCAAACTCAGCAATAATAAGTTTGAGCAATAAGTGCCCATATACAGCAGTAGTTCATGTTAGTAATTTGGCCTGTCAAGGCCAAATCCTACTATTCGAAATGCTCCCCAGAACGATCAAATTCCCTATACAGCTGGTCAAACTGGTGAATTATAGTCTAAAGGCATGAACAAAGGGATATGTAGGCAGTCAAGTATCAAATACAATCATGATGAGGACCTACAGCAATGTTACACAATCAAGTAAGAAAGGTCTTTATCAAGATTTAGTGACAAAGTGCTTATGTTCAGGAGGGGAATACATGATCAACCCATTTATGGGGTGAAAGACAAGCATGGAGATGAAGTTTAAAGTGGCAATGAGTTTTCTCCAATGGTTCATGTTTGCCAATGGACTGATCAAGCAACCATGAAGAAGAATGAAGATCAAATCTGCCTTTGAACCTTCTTTGAAGTCATAGATTAGCTACAGCCCTATACGAACATTAACCTACATTTTCCATAAGATGTCCCAGTCAAGAAGCTTTCTGTTATTTTAAGGGTTTCTAGTTGTTTTCAAGGAAGTTTTGTGTGCCAAGGGTGATGGTCATTCACGAGGATCAGGTTATGAAACATGTGATGCCTTGATGAGAGCCAACGAAGAATTAATCAAGCTATTGCCATCCTTAAGATTAGACTTACAGGGCTATAGGTTCAATTACAGATGAAAGTAAGGGATCAAAAGCAGGAATACAGGTTTATTTTTTCGGACTTTTTCCCAAGTGTTTTTTTTCCCACGTTTTTTCTTTTCCAAGTGTTGTCTTCTCAGAATTTCTTCCGGCTAAGAGTGAGAACAATTTCCTCGAGCTTTTTGTCTGAGGGTAAAGAGATTTCAAAGGACTTTGCAAGAAGTCCGAAAGAATTACAAAGGGCAAGGAAAAGGTGCAATTCGAGAATCCCGAAGGGTAGTGCCCTTTGGGAAGGTTCATTCCAAAAATCACGAAGGGTATGTGCCCTTCGGGAAAGCTCAAAACAGAAGTCCGAAAGGACAAGTTCTAAAAGTCTGAAAGACTTTTCAACTTTTCCGAAAAAAGGCCAATTCAAAATTCAAAGGGGCTTCTTTTTGCAAAGGGAAAGTTCATCCACAGAAAACCCGAAGGGTATGTGCCCTTCGAGAAAGTACATTTACAAAAAATCCAAAGGATTTTTCAAGGGCAAGTGTACCTTTTATGCTTCCGAAGGGTCACTTGGACAAAAGCCCAAAGGACATCTTCAAGTTGTCGAAGGGCATTTTCGGAAAAGTCACTCGTCAAGAATCCCAAAGGGTATCTACTCTTCGGGAAGGTTCACTTAGATTTCAAGGGACGTTTGCAAAAATCCCGAAGGGTATGTGCCCTTCGGGAGAGTCACTCTCCAAGTTTTTGAAGGATAATTTTTGAAGGCCTGAAGGGCTCTTTCTTTCGGAAAGTTTTTGTTGTCAACCTGGAGTTGCACCTTGAATCGAAGACGTGCTAAAATGGCTTATCCTCTCTCCAATTGAAACAATGGGATCTTCTCACGAGGGTGGAGGCCTCAATGGTGAGAAGAACCTCCAGAGAAGGTTGGTTCCTATAAGATGTAGCAATGAAGATCTCAACTTCAACGCTACAAACTGCCTGGGGAAAAGGGAAGAAAGAACTTGAAAGGAAATCTTAGCTAAAGCAGTGATACACCTAATTTGTTTGATCCACTCAAATCGAGCTTCTAAGAACACTGATTTAGACAAGGAAGAGGCAGAACTTCAACTCCAATTGATCAATACACAAGTATTTCACGAAAAGGCTCTGTCTAATAATCTAAACTTAAGGGAAATGTAGAAATAGCCCTGATAAAAGGCACTAAACAGCCACTAATATCCACTAGAAACTCAACAAAAGACGTTTAGACACCGAACATGACCTGCATAAATGACCAACTAGTAACTAGGTACGAATCCAGATTTGACAAGGAAGAAGGAAAATCTCACTTAGGCAAATATATAACAAAAGTACTCTATACCAACTACTGAAAATTGAAAAAACACAATCCTCTTCTTATTGATTTTGAAAAAGGTTACAGCACAAACTTTGGCAGAAGTTTTCTTGCCAAAAGAGGGATCTTTTATCTAAGGCTGAAAAGCCATTAATATAGAAAAGTACAAAAAGTCAAGAGATTGGCGTTGAAAAATAGAGAGGGAGTAAACTCAAACCAACTCAGCGTTTACAAAAGTCTATTTTGTCTTGCATGAAAATTCATTGCGTTGAAAAAAGAAAAAGAAGACAAGTTTTGGATGCATGAAATCTACGAATAGATGTCTTGACTTGAAAAGCAGTCAACTCCAAAACAAGAGTAGTCAAATCTACTTGAATTGCTAGACTGTTTGAAAGTCTCCCATTTGCATGAAATCAACGCAAATGCCAAATAAAGAATTACGTTTGAACCGTCGGAACGTTTCAAGCTTTGAGACAAACGAGAGTGCGTGCATGGAATTCCTTTTGTTTAAGCTTTCCACCATTCCACTACTCGAGTCCTCATGCAAAGCGAGCCTCTGTTTAAGAACTGAAGGTGACGTGTTAGAACGGTCGAATCTGGACGTGTCTATTCCTTTTCATGGCTGCTGCATGCTCTTGTATTCTCGGACTATTTAGGCATGTTCACCGTCTGTATGTCTTTTCCACAAATCTTCCCTTTTTTCCCTTGCATGAAATCCACGAGTTTATTCTTCCGGGCTTGATTTGGTTCTCGGCTTTTCTATTCATGCCTATCTGACAAATATCCATGATTTTCCTGTGTATTTTTCCTTGGTTATTTGCCTGTGTATTTGTTTTTTGGTTTTATTTCCTTCGGAAAGAATGTCCAGAGTCGCTTTAATTTCTTCATTTCCTTCGAATCTTTCTTGCTGACTTCTCTTTTTCGAAGGAATTCCTTCGGACAAAAAGTCTGAAGGATTCCTTTATTTATATTTCTTCGTGCTTTTTGAAAGGCACCTAGGCTTTTTGAAGGGCACCCGGGGCTTTTTGAAACTGTCCTTCTCCGAAAGGTCCTGCCCTTCGGCTTTTTTGAAGAACTTTCCCGAAGGGCAGATGCCCTTCAAGAAAACTGTAGAAGACCCATTTTGCCTTGAATTGTCCTTTTTGGAATGGACAATTCAAAAGCCCCTCGAGCTTTCTGTGAAGGACTTTCTCGAAGGGCACATACCCTTCGAAAAAACTGCCAGCGTCTCTCTTTGAAGTGGCCTTCGGGCTTTCTAAAACTGTCCTTCGGATGAATTGTCTGCGTCCTTAGAAACATAAAGTGAACCAACCCGAAGGGTACATACCCCTCAAAACTTTTGAATTGGACCTTCCCAAAAGGCAGGGGCCCTTCGGGTCTTTTCAATTGTGCTCTTCCTTTTCCTTCGAACAAAAGTTCGAAGGAAATAAACTTTGATAATATCTCTCCGGCTGTGAAATGGCCTTTAGGAAAAATATGCCCGAATTCTTTCGGACTTATTGTCCAACACCCTTCTACGGACTCCTATCTCTTGATTTCCTTGGGACAAATTGTCCGAAGGAAATAAACTTTGCACAACTGCCACTTAGTCATTATTTCAAACTTTTACATAGTCCTTTGAGAGCTCTTTCTCTCAAACAAAATGTCCGAAAAAATAGTCCACCTCTTATAGCCCAAAAAAATCCTTGGGAAGACAAAATAAATGAACTTACAGGTTGTATGTCTTGGCTTTTGGCTGTATGTGATGCTTAGAAGAGGAGAAAAACCCTTTCAAACTGCTGTAGATGACGTTTTTAGGAGAAAAACCCTCTTAAAACTGCTACATGTGTCCTCCTTTTGAATGAACTGTATGCTCTATATGATGGTTGTAGGAGTCCATCAGAATTTGCATGGCCATAGGAGACCTTCTCATCATCATTTGCATGGCTTTATTTGTACATTGCGTTGGCTGTAATCAAGAAAGCTCCTTGGAAACCTCTGAATGACTAAACTTCACCTGGTTGTAGATGGCCACTTTGGCTTATACCTGGTTGTAGATGGCCACTTCGGTGGTTGTAAATGCACATTTAAGAACCCCAAAAGTGATTCACAAGATAAACTTGGCACCATAGCAAAGCTCTAAATAGTAGGGGTGACAATTTGCCCTGTGGGGGCAAAATTGTCAACATTTTTGGTGACTCAACTAGGAAGCATACCTGCTATGCTAGAGAACTCAAACCATATAGATGCTATTCAAACTCTCAAATGGTAAACCTAATTTCTGACTGAAAATCTCCTCCCAACCTTGGCTAAAGTAACCTTTCTCCCTAAAAATAAGAAGGGAAAAACACGAAAGCAGGAAAACTAAGAAACAAATGTGCAAACAAGCACTTATTGGAACAAAATTGAAGCAAACTACTGTGCTTGAACAGCACTTGGAGAAAAGGAAAAACAAACTATGTACATAGAACTTTGCTCTTCAATAGCAATGTTCAGATGTATCTCATTGATTGGGATTGGAAGCTCTTGACCGTCCATCTTGGCAAGTTGGAAGGCATTGTGGGATTTGCAGCTAGAGATCGTGTATGGGCCACTCCAAAGGGAATCAAACTTCGTGTGCCTTCCTGTTTTGGCTTGATCCTCATCCCACTTGAGGACCAAATCTCCTTCATTGAAGCTTCGTGAGGAAGCTCCTTTGTCAAACATTCTTTTCACCTGTCCCTGATGACTTTCTATGGCTAGCATGGATTGATTTCTTGTCTCTTCCAACTCCATAAGCTCTGCATACCTGATTTTCATAGGCTCATTCTCCAACAACTCAAGTTGATGCATTAGTTTTAAAGCTAAAAACTCAAGAGAAATAGGTAACCTTGCTTCCTTGCCATATACTAGCTTATATGGATAGTTGGCTATCGATCTCTTGTAGGTGATCTTATCAACCCATAGAGCTAACTTCAACTTGAGATGCCATGACCTCTGATTGTCCTCAATAGTCCTTCGTATGATCCTTAAGAGGTTCTTGTTTGTAGATTCAGCAAGGCCATTTCTTTGTGGATAATAGTTCAATGAAGCGCTGAGATAAACTCTGTGTTGAACAGCCCATTGGCTGATCCTAAATCCCACAAAAGCCATTGCATTGTCAGAAATAACGGTTGAAAGAACTCCAAACCTAGTAAGCAAACCTTCATAGAAATCAAGAACGTTAGTTTCGTTTGCTTCTTTCAATGCAATTGCTTCCGTCCAACGTGTGAAGTAATTTGTAGCTGTTAGAATCCACTTATGCCTTAAACTCGAAAGAGGATTAATGAGACCAATAAAATCCAACCCCCACTGGACAAAACGCTGATCCACTGCAATTGGCTGAAGGGGCAGGGCTGCAAGTTTAATTTTTTCTACAAACATAGCACATTGTTTGCACTTCCTAACCCATGTATAGCAATCGTCAAATATAGTAGGCCAATAATACCCACCTCTCATGATTTTAAGTGTTGTAATTCTTGCGGAAAAGTGTCCTCCACCATGTCCATCATGGAATTCTTCAAGTAATCTTTGAGTTTGGCTTGGTTCTACACACCTTAGTAGCAATCCATTAATATCCTTTTTGAACAAAACCCCATCAATGAGCAAAAATGGAATTGATTGCAATCTAAAATACCTTCTTTTTGAAGCACTTAGGTGAGAAGGGTAAATACCATTTTGCAGATAGCTTACCAAATCACGGAACTAGTTGAAAGGTGAGGTGCGAATAGCAGCAATCTCTTCATCATTTGACACTAAAACAGCTTCATTAGCTTCTTGCAAGTCCTGAGATAGATGCTCACAAAGTACTTTGCCTCTAAGCAGCTTTGTAACCTTAATCTCTACGTCATATTCCATTACCTTGGTTATCCAACCAGCTCTCTTTTCATTTGTCTTTGTTCAAAAGAAATTTTTTGATGCTTGAATGAGCAACTATTAGATGTATTTTATTATTAGACAAGTGCCTAAATTTTTCAGAGATCTAATAACTGAAAGGACATGATTTTCAACAAAAGTATACCTTGTTTCATACTCCTCCAACTCTTGGCTGTAGAAAGCTATTGGCTGCTCCAAATCTTCATGATTCTGCTGCATAAGAATCCCTGAAACGGTGTCCACATTAACATATGTATACAAAATGAAATCTTTCGTAAAATCTAGATTTAAAAGCGTAGGAGAACTTGCTGTGGCTTTCTTAACATCTTCAAACCCTTTTACTCCCTCCTTAGACCAGCTAAAGTTTTGATTTTTCTTTAGCATGGTTGTAAGTGGTTTAACTACAGTAGCAAAATCTGAAATGTATCTCTTTATAAAGTTGATTTTTCCAAAGAAACTTTGCAATGCCTTTTTGTGCTCAAGCAAGGAAAGTGCAAGAATGGATTGAATCCTTTCAGAATCTATGTTTAAACCATGCTTTGAAACAACATGTCCAAGAAGCTTACCTTCATGAACTGAAAATACACACTTTTGGGATTTAGAGATATCCCAAATTGCCTACATCTTTCGAAAACTTGTTTGAGACGAACCATGTGATCTTCTACATTCTTTGAAAACACTGTTATATCATCCAAATAAACAAGCACAACCCTGTTAAGAAGGCCTTGGAAGGCCATATCCATGGCTCTCTAAAAGTTGTTCCAGCATTAGACAAACCGAATGGCATCTTTCTGTATGCAAATGTCCCCCACTTAGTTGTGAAAGCTATCTTGAATTGGTCCTCTTCTTTGACCAAAATTTGATTGTAACCACTATATCCATCCAACAAGGAAAACCTCTTTGAACCTGCAACAAGCTATAAAATTTGTTCCATTGATGGCAATAGATAGTGGTCTTTAAGCAAAGCCCTATTTAAATCACGAAAATCAACACACAAACGAATCTCACCATTCTTTTTCTGTACTGGAACGAGGTTCGCCACCCAAGTTGAGTGCTTGATTGGAAATATAATCGCTGATTCTATGAGCTTGTGAAGCTCAGCTCTCATCAAAAGCTCAAATTCAAGCTTTGGATTGATTGGCCTTTGTCTTTGACTCACTGGTTTAGTTTCCTCCTCTAACTCAATGGTGTGTTGAGCCAAACTTGGATCAAAACCTTTGAGATCATTATACTGCCATGCAAATATATCAGAAAAACTTGTGCATAAATCAATGAAAGCTTTCTTTTTGTGGAGGATTGCATACCTTGCCCAATTTCAAAATTTTACCGACTGCAATCTCTACATTGGCATAGTGCTCTTTGTTGACAAAGATGATTTCTCTTTCCTTAGCTCATCATCTTCATTGAAAATATTTTCAAGAGTGACCAATCCCTTAGGTAGCCTATTCGTTTTCAGTTGTACAATCTGATCATCATACTGTTGTAAGTGTTTCGATTGATTTCTTGAAGAAAACTCAGCCTCTTCCAGCAAAAATCTCACAATTTGATTGTCATTTTCAAACAACTGCCAATTCTCATGGTTATCCGAAACAGAAGGCCTTACAACTACCTTTATATGTGATTGAAAATTGTCACTTTTTACATCAGTTGGAATGTTAAATTGTGCCCCAACAGCAGCCAATCTATCAGCATGTTTATTCCTATCTCTTGGTATTCCCTGAATATTAAAACCCTGAAAATCTTCAAGTAAATCCCAAACTCTGTGTCTGTAAGATTTAAGCAACAAATTCTTACATACATTCAAACCTCTTACTTGGTGGACTACAAGTTCACTAGCTCCAAACACTTGCAAATAATTGACTTTCATCTTCCTAACCCATTACAAACCGTGAACTAGTGCTTCATATTCAGCAACATTTTTGTACAGCGAAACTGAAATTTAATAGAGAAGAAATACCTTTGTTCTGGAGGAGAAATTAACATCATTCCAGCTCCGGTTCCATGCTTATTTCTTGATCCATCAAAGTACAATTTCCACAAACCTTCATTAGATTCATCTTTTTTGACTATGGCTGGAATTGGTGCATCATTCTCATAAAGACAATACACACCAAGACCTTCTTCAATCAACTTGTAGGGATCATGTTCATGCAAGGTAGAAGCCCACTTATCAAGAAACAAATATGAAACTCCATCCAAAAGTGAGTCATTTTCTACATCACTAGTTTGTAATATTTCATCTGAGATGATACAATTTGCATTGACAACACTTGGCATATAAGGCTCCATATGAAAACGTGCAATGGGCTCTGAATGAATTGTTATTTTTGTAACATACTTGGTTCTAAACAACAAATAGGTCCAATTAGTTGATAAATATCCTCCAATTTTTGAGGTGAAGTCCCTTGAAAGGCACATAACAAAATAAGGAGGCAAGTCCACCACTACAATATCCTGCTGAATAGTAACGTTAGGACAAGCATGTAATGTCAATTTCAAATCTTTGATAATGCCTATCGTCTTTGTTGGTGAACCATCTAACTGCAAAACCCCTTTAGTATTTGGCTCATAAACAAGGTCAAGCTTGTCTGCAATCTGTTTGGGCAATATTGTACTGCTAGCTCCACTATCCACCATACAATTATGAACCAAAGTATCACCCACTATCAAATAAAGATAAAAAAGAGTTTTCTTTGATTTTACCTCAGTTTTGTCCACCTTTGACATCTTATCTCCTTGTTGTACCTGTTGCTTAGTTCGTTGATCCAAATTTGTTAAGACAACACCTTTTTCAACTGGTTTTGGAGACAATTCAAGACCTGAAAGTTTTTGAATGATTTTATCCTTTTGCCCTAGAATTAAAAGAAAATCCCACATGTTAATGCTGATATTAGACTTCTATATTTGATCTACAATACTGAACTGAGATGCATTAACCTTTGATTGCACTTTCTGAGGCACTTGCTGCTCACGAATTAGAGGTATTTGTTGCACTTTACTAACCTCTATATTCTGATTTTTCTGGGCTATGGAGGCAACACGTTGCTCTTTTGTACTTTTAGCAACAATACTAGGAGTACTTGAAGTATTTGCTACCCCTTGGGCTTCATCAACAGCGCTTCTTTTAGTTCTCTGATAGTTTATAGTTGCAACTTGACCACTTGAATTGTTAGTCTTAACATCTTGAGTAAAAGCAACATGATCATCGATCTGTCAATTTACATTAATTACATCAGGCTACCCTTGAACTTGATGAGTCTCTCCTTGTGATGTCAAACCTGTCTCTTGATATTGACCTCCTTGAAAAGAGAACTCTTCTTGTGTCATGTGACATGGTGATGTTTTGTGATACCAAGGCTTGGTTTTGAGCATCATTGAGATTTGAGCGCTGCCAACCTGAATCCTGCACCAAATTATTTTGAGGTGGGGTTGGAACAATGGCTTTTGAAGTGGAAGGAACATTCGCATCAAGAGCAGCATATGGCTTAGCTGGAGTTATGGCTCCTTGTGCTTGATAGGGTGGTCTATTTTCTCTGAAACCTTGATAAGGAGACCTTTGATCTTTGAAGGACTGATAGTTGTTCTGATTTTGCTGTTGATAAGGCCTATTTGACTGAAATTGTTGTCTTTTGAGATGTACTATTTCATTTCCAAAAGACTGTAGCAAACTTTTCAACTCTTCTATCTCATTAGCTTGACTAGTAGGGGCTGCAATAGGAACTTGAGATGCTGGAATCGGAGCCAAGGATGGAATTTGAGGAGCTTGAGGCGCTGATATAGAACTTCTTTTTGAAAATATGGGCATTGGAGGTCTTGGAGAAAGCTTACTTGCTTGTATCAAACTATTTTCTGCCCTTATTGCAACTTCATAAGCATATGGCAAAGTAGTACCACCCATTAACTGTATCATCACACCAATGTCGGAATTAAAAGCTTTCAAAAAATACAGAATTGCATATTTTGGGGATGGCCTACTCAAAATCGATATCCTGGTTCATGTCTTCTGGAATCTAAGATTAAAATCAGACATGAACTCATGAGGAGCACTCTGTATGGCAATTAATTGCTCAACTAAAGATAAGTGATCAGATTTGTCTTCAAATTACTTAACTAAGGCTGCACCCAATTCATCCCAGATGGAAATGGATTTGAGTGGGAGGGTTTTATACCACTGTAATGATTTTCCTTTGAAAGAAGCAACAAGCAATCTAATAGTAACATTATCCTCAACATTATGAACTGAACAAAGATTAACCACATCATAAATATGCTCAATAGAGGTTGTATGATTTTTTCCTAAGAAGAATGGAATACTTTTGAGGGCAGATACAGGAATGTTATCAAACTGTGCTAGATTCAGTGGACTTCCCCTATTGAATGGAGCAAACACTTGATTTCTAATGGCAATCTGAATAGTGGGGATTGCAGTGTTTAGAACGATAGAATGAGGGGGAGGTCAATATTCTCTTTGAGAATATGAATTTGCCCTCCTAGACCTTGCTCTTTTATAAGTTACAAATTCAAAAAGAATACCTTTACTTGTTGATCTTATGGTAACCTTTGGCATGAACGAATTCCCTGAATGATGATATGAACTCTGCAACTGAATGTAGATGAATACCTTTTGCTACTGCGAAACCTCTTCAGATATGCAAAGAACTTCTTCGTAGTCCCACTGGACGTGCCAAAAACTGTTGTCAACCTAGAGTTGCACCTTAAATCGAAGACATGCTAAAATGGCTAATCCTCTTTCCAGTTAAAACAATGGGATCCTCTCACGAGGGTGGGTGCCTCAATGGTGAGAAGAACCTCCAGAGAAGGTTGGTTCCTGTAAGATATATCAATGAGAATCTCAACTTCTATGCTACAAACTACCTGAGGAAAAGAAAAGAAAAAACTTGAAAAAAAATCCTAGTTAAAGCGGTGATACATCTAATTTGCTTGATCCATTCAAATCGAGCTTCTAAGAACATTGATTCAAACAAGGAAGAGGCAGAACTTCAACTCCACTTGATCAATACACAAGTATTTCACGAAAAGGTTGTCTAATGATCTAAGCTGAGGAAAACGCAGAAATAGGCCTGATGAAAGGCATTAAATAGCCACTAATATCCACTATAAACTTAGCAAAGACGTTCAAACACAAAATGTGACCTACATAAATGATCGGTTAGTAACTAGATACAAATCCAAATTTGACAAGGAAGAAGGAAAATCTTTTACTTAGACAAATCTATAACAAACGTACTCTATACCAGCTATTGGAAATTGAAAAAACACAGTCCTCTTCTTATTGATTCTGAAAAATGTTACATCACAAACTTTGGCAGAATTTTTCTTGCCAAAAGAAGGATCTTTTATCTAAAGCTGAAAAGCCATTAATATAAAAAATTAAAAAAAGCCAAGAGATTGGCGTTGGAAAATAGAGAGGGAATAAACTCAAACCAACTTAGCCTTTACAAAAGTCTATTTGGTCTTGCATAAAAATTCCTTACATTGAAAAAAGAAGAAGACAAGCTTTGGATGCATGAAATCTACGAATAGATGTCTTGATTTGAAAACCAGTCAACTCCAAAACAAGAGTAGTCAAATCCACTCGAACTGCTAGAACGTTTGAAAGTCTTCCCTTTGCATGAAATCAATGCAAATGCCAAATTAAGAATTACGTTTGAACCGCCGAAACGTTTCAAGCTTTAAAACAAACGAGAGTGCGTGCGTGCATGTAATTTATTTTGTTTAAGCTTTCCACCGTTCCATTACTCGAGTCCTCATGCAAAGCGAGCCTATGTTTAAGAACTGAAGGTGACGTGTTAGAACAGTCAAATTTGGACGTGTCTATTCCTGTTCATGGCTGTCGCATGCTCTTGTATTCTCGGACTATTTAAGCATGTTCATCGTCTGTATTTGTCTTTTCCATGAATCTTTCCTTTGTTTTCCCTTGCATGAAATCCATGAGTTTATTCTTTTGGGCTTGATTTGGTTCTCGGCTTTCTTGTTCATACCTGTCTGGACAAATATCCGTGATTTTCCTGTGTATTTTCCTTGGTTATTTGCCCGTGTATTTGTTCTTTGGTTTTATTTCCTTCGAAAAGAATGTCCATAGTCCCTTTAATTTCTTCATTTCCTTCGGATTTTTCTTGTTGACTTCTCTTTTTCGAATGAATCATTCAGACAAAAAGTCCGAAGGATTCCTTCCTTTATTTTATTTCCTTTGTTTATAATTCTTCGGGCTTTTTGAAGGGCACCCGGGCTTTTTGAAACTGTCCTTCTCCAAAAGGTCCTGCCCTTCAACTTTTTTGAAGAACCTTCCCGAAGGGTAAATGCCCTTCGGGAAAACTGTAGAAGACCCTTTTTGCCTTGAATTGTCCTTTTTTGGAATGGACTTAGCCTTTCAGAGGAATTGAGAAGCCCCTGGGGCTTTCTGTGAAGGACCTTCTCGAAGGACACATACCCTTCGGGAAAACTGCCAGCGTCTCTCTTTGAAGTGGCCTTCGGGCTTTCTAAAACTGTCCTTCAGATGAATTGTTTGCGTCCTTAGAAACATAAAGTGAACCAACCCAAAGGGTACATACCCTTCGGGACTTTTGAATTGGACCTTCCCAAAGGGCAGGTGCCCTTCGGGTCTTTTCAACTATGTTTTTCCTTTTCCCTCGAACAAAAGTCCGAAGGAAATAAACTTTGATAATATCCCTCCCGCTGTGAAATGGCCTTTCTGAAAAAATGTGCCCGAATTCTTTCAGACTTATTGTCCGACACCCTTCTGCGGATTCTTGTCTCTTGAACGAATTATATGCTCTATCTAATGCTTGTAGGAATCCATCAG
Source organism: Torreya grandis (assembly GCA_037957365.1). NCBI lineage: Eukaryota > Viridiplantae > Streptophyta > Pinopsida > Cupressales > Taxaceae > Torreya > Torreya grandis. Next base: position 2,072,248 of record JARHVA010001816.1, read on the forward strand.
AATTTACATGGCTGTAGGAGACCTTTTCGTCATCATTTGTATGGCTGCATTTGTACATTGCGTTGGCTGTAATCAAGAAAGCTCCTTGGAAACCTTTGAATGACTAAACTTCACCTCGCTGTAGATGGCCACTTTGGCTTATACCTGACTGTAGATGGCCACTGGGGTGGCTGTAAATGCACATTTAAGAACCCCAAAAATGATTCACAAAACAAACTTGGCACCATAGCAAAGTTCCAAATAGTAAGGGTGACAATTTTCTATGTGGGGGCAAAATTGTCAATAGTTCTTAAGACAAAAGCCCTAAGGAAACATTTCCTTTGGACTTTTTGTCCGAGGCCAACAATTGGCATAACCAAGGAAGAGACAAAAGCAAAGTCTGAAGGAAATGTAATTCCTACGGGAAGATCACCAAGGGAAAGAACAAAAGTCCGTGGCAATAAAGTCCAAAAGAAGAAGTCCGAGATAATTCCCACGGAAATTTTGCCCGTGAGAAAATAGCCAAGGAAAAGTCCCGAGAAAAGTCTAAAAGAAATGCATGCATAGAAACAAGAAACCGAGAACAGAAGGTTGGGAAATAGACAAGGAATTCAATTTGAATATATCTCCCACTCGTCAAGATCCTTGTCCATGCAAGCAAGCTCTGTTTTTAGTGGATTGGTCAAAGTTTCAGTTGACTGTTTGACGGAAATCACGCTTGTCCTTGGTTTTCATGCAATCCAAATCTTTCAACGTTGCAGGCAATTCAAGCAGAGTTCTCCATCCAAGATATGGCATAACTTTGCATGCAAGTGGAGACCATTGGAGGTTGACTAGACAAGCTTGTTACACATCTTCCTTGTTTTATGTTTCCTTTTTTCACCCCTTTTCTTTTATTTTCAATAATAATAAAGTAATATTAAGTTGTCACTTTTTAATAAATAAAAAGTAAGTTAGACAACTTAAAATATTAACTTTATTATTTTTTTACTTTATTTGAAAAGGGGACATGACACTTATATTTGGAACTTGAGCAATTCATTTGGTATTGATTGCTTTGTGATCAAAATAAAAAAGGACTCTCAAAGTCACATGGTCAATCTTTACAGAGGAGTTGCAGGTACCCTATAGTAGCTATTTAATAGAGAACTACTTCAATCAATTGGCCAAGCTGCAACAAACAGGTCTAGTCAAGCATTATATTCAGCAACTTCAAGCCATATCCTTGAAACTAGAGAAGGTTACAGAGGAGAACTTGAATGACCTATTTTTGCAGGGACTCAAGGACCCATTCAACATGAGTTAAGCATGTTTAACCCACTTACTATTTTTGAGTATATTATCATGGCACAAAAAGTAGAGGAAAATCTTTTGGTCACCAGAAGACTAGCATTCACTAGCATTAGAGATCGTAGCACCGCAACACTATCATTTTCCTCAACCAACCAAATTAACGCATCAAAAAATTGAAGAACAAAAAGTAAAATGGTCATGTTTTAACTGTGATAGCAAATATAGTAAAGGACATAAGTGTGCAGAAAAGAAACTACTCTACATTGACGATGCAACTGAAGAAGAAGAAGAAAAAGTTGAGATTGCAAAGAAGCGAGAATAAGCATCAAAAGATCCACACTTGTCTCTCTTTCCATACACTCTCCGGTATTAGTACCCCACAAACCCTCAAGGTAGTTGAATTTCTAAGAAAATAGAGGGCGACAAAATTGATTGACTTGGGCAGTGCTCACAATTTCGTCAACGATAATTTTGAATGGGGTTAAAGTCAGAATTTTGTGTTGTGGTTCGCACTCTCATTCACCTTCCTTTGTGTGGTATTACTCTTTACCTTCGCATCACTACTCTCTTTCCTCTTTGTGGTGCTATTCTAAGTCTTTGCACACTCTACCTTCTACACGTGTTCCTTGTTCTTGTGCACGACAGAATGACTTTGGTGTGCATCCTCTTTGTTCTTTGCCTTTAGTGGATTTAGGATATGGACTAGTCCATCCTCACTCACACTGTATTTGCTCTCCCGTCATATATCTATCGGTCATATTACCACAACCTCCCCAACAAAACATGACATGCATCCATCTCTAGCACATTGCACAAAACCTTGTTTGTGTAGCTACCAATCGTCATCTCCACTTTGCATTGTTCCTTCACAACATTGTCTTGGCCGTCTATCAACCACGACAATCTGTAGGGTCTTGGATGCATCTTTTGCACCAATCCTAGCTTCCTCACCATTTCTGCGGATACAAAATTATCCATGCTTCCATTATCTACCACAACTGTGCAACATTTACATCTTGTCTTGCACTAGGTCTAGAAAAGACGTCTTTGCTACCTCACATCTTCGCTCTTTCTTGCGACCTTCAAGACTCTCCTCATAGTCATTGAACTTTCTCCTTTCTCACGTTCATCTATAGAATGCACATGCATCTCCTTACATTTGGCACATGTTTGTAAGACTTGCACACAACCACTTTCTCTCTTGCCACTATCCAAATGTGCATGAGGGAACTCAAATGCACAGTGTCCTACCTCCCCACATCTGAAATATGTTCCTTTGAATCTTCCACCTTTTACCTCTTCCTCTGCCACCTCTCGCAAAAGATGATCCTCCCCTTGCTTGAGGCATGAAGTGCTTGCGTCTTCATTCTTCGCCACCGATTGTTCTTTGTTACCAATGACCTTTGCTTTGCCTCTTGTGGCACTTTGTCTACGTGCCAACTTCTCTTCTTCTCTTAGCGCAAATTGATATGCTTCCTCCACTATCTGCAATCTCACTATGTTGATCTCATCTTGGACGACCCATCGCACTCCATTAATGTATTGTGCTACCTTCTCTGGGTCCATCTCGCTATGACCAGCCCGAATAGTGATCTTGTAAAATTCCTCTGAATACTCTTTCACACAGCTCGTTTTGACGCAAATTATGCAACTTCTTCAACAGATCCAACTAATAATCTCCAAGAAAAAACTTAGCTTTAATTTTGCAACCATCCTTTCCCAACGAGTGATTTTTTCTTTAACCTTGCAATTCTGCTCACGTTGTACCTCCTTCCACTAGAGAGTTGTGTGCCCCTTCAACTTTGTCTATGCAACCTTTGTCTTACACTCATCTGTGACTTCATCAAATTTGAAGTATTCTTCCATCTTTATTAGCCAATCAATCAACTCAACATGCGGTGATTAAAACAAAGTAAAAGTAGAAAGAAAACAAAACATGCGTTGATTAAAACAAAAATCTTGATGCTTACAACCATATCGTAGACCACCGAATAGCTAAAGATGTTACCACACTTTATTAAAACTAACTACAAATGTTTTTGGATGCAAGAATACACATGGACCCAGATGCTCTTGCATCACCTATGTTTTCCAATCCCATGGAAGGGTTGATATTGTGTTGGGCAAATGGCTCACCACCTTGGGCACAATCAAGACAAACTTATAGGAACTATTCATATGTTTTCATTGTGAAGGTAGGACATTTGAATTGAGCGGATTGCAATCAAAGTCTCCATATATGGTAAGCTCTCATCATATGCAAAAGCTGCTTCAAAAATGTTTGGTTGAGTTTGTGGCACAAATGTTTTCATTAGAGACAAAAATAGTTAATTATGCCAAAGATCTTCAAGCAATTTTGGATAAACATTCAGTAGTTTTTGGGGGCATGTCAAAAGGTTTGCCTCCAAAAAGAGATCATAATCATGTAATTCAAGTTGTACCAAGAAGCCAACCGCCCAACATCAAACCTTACAGCTACCTGTATGTGCAAAGGAGTGAGATTGAGAAGATGGTACAAGAGTTGTTGGAAGCCAATATTATTCGACAAAGTGAGAGAGCATATTCTTCTCTAGTGGTGATGGTGCATGAGAAGGATGACAAACGTCGCATGTGTCCAAACTACAAAGAACTCAATAATTCATCATCAAAGATAAATTTCCTAATCCTGTGATTAATGATTTTTTAGATGAGTTATATTGTGTTTTTTATTTTATAAAACTAGATCTTCTACCAAGGTATCGTCAAATCATAATCAAAGACGGGGATATTTCTAAGACAACTTTTCAAACCCATCACAGCCATTATGAGTTTTTGACGATGCCTTTTGGTCTCACAAATTCCCCTTTTACAATTTAGTATTTGATGAATTCCATATTTAAGCCATTCTTGCAGAAGTTCCTCTTGGTATTCTTTGATGATATATTGATCTACAACAAAACATGGGAGAACCATCTGTACCATGTGAATCAAGTTTTTTAAATTCTCAAGCAACATCAGCTTTATACAAAGTTTTCAAAGTGCGCTTTTGGGGTCAAAGAGGTGGAATACTTGGGTCACATTGTCTCACATGGAGTCAAGGTGGATCCTCACAAGATCAAGGCCATGGCGGAGTGGCAAGTACTTAGAACCTCAATAAACTATGATGATTCTTAGGACTTAAGACATACAATAGCAAGTTTGTCAAAAATTATGGCAGCACAACAACACCACTCACAACTCTCTTGACGAAAGGCTCTTTCCATTGGAACAAGGCAACAACTAGAGCACTTGAGAAGCTTAAGAAGGGCGTGTACCACCTCAGTTTTGGCTGCTCCTGATTTTTCCAAACCTTCTATGTAGAATGTGATGTATCAAGGTATGGTATGGATGCAATCCTCATGCAATATAGCAGACCCATTGCATTTGAAAGTAACCAACTCAATGGTGAGAATTTTTTGAAACTCATTTATGAGAAGGAAATGTTGTATATTCTTCATGTAGTCAAGCAATGTAGGCTTTATCTAATGAGAATCCACTTCTAGGTGAAGACAAATCATGATAGTCTGAAATACTTATAAGTACAAATGTTATCATCAAATGAGCAATAAAAATGTGTCATGAAGACAAAATGGGGTATGACTTTGAGATCATCTACAAGAAAGGCAAGGAGAATGCAGTGGTAGATGCACTCTCCAAAAAGGATGAAAAGATAGAAGCATTATTGTGTGTCATATCCATATTGCAGGCAGATTGGTTGGATGAGGCAAGATCAAAGAAGCAACAAGACACAAATACATGGAATCTCACTTACCAACTTCAGCAAGATTTAGGCACTTGAGATAAAATTGAGTGGAAAAGGGGCACCTTGTGGTACAAGGATAGGCTATACCTATGCAATAATTCGAGCCTTAATCATAAGGTTCTTGAGGAGCTCATTGCTTCTCCAGTGAGTGGACATTCAAGATTCCTAAAAAATTATCATAGAATTAAGCAGGGATTTTTTTAGGAAGGACTCAAAGGTGATGTACAGAAATTTGTGGCACAATGTTTTGTGTTTTAGCAAAACAAAGGTGAGAGTCAGCAATTAAGACTTTGGCCCTTTTGCAACCTTTATGTATTCCTAGCCAACGATGGAAGGAGTTTTCTATAGATTTCATTACAAGAACTGCCAAAGACGGAAAGAAAAAGTGGCATCATGGTGGTCATTGATATACTCAAAAAATATGCCCATTTTTGTGCCTTATCACATCCTTTTGTACCAAGCACGGTGACAGCAGCATTTATGGAGACAATTCAAAAGCTACATGGGACTTCAAAGATTACAGTAAGTGACCATGACCTCATATTTACTAGTAATTTTTGGACTGATTTATTCTCTTGTTTGAGTACTCATCTAGCTCATAACTCTTCATATCATCCTCAATCTGATGGGAAAGCAGTTGTGATCAACAAGTGTTTGGAAGGGTATCTCCGTTTCTTTACTTATGATAAGCAACCACAATGGGTTAACTAGCTGCCACTAGCTAAATCGTGGTATAGCACTTCTTTCCATACTTCTTCCAAGATGTCCCATTTATGGCATTGTATGGATATCCTCCACCATCCATCTTTCAAAGTGAGACCAGGACTTCAAGTAGTTGAAGAGCATATTCAACACCAACAAGAAGTACTCTATAGTCTTAGGGAGAACTTAGCCATGGCACAAAACCGAATTAAACAAGTAGATCAGCACAGAAATGAAAGGCATTTTGAAGTAGGAAATTGGATTTTTCTAAGATTGCAGCGATGTAAACAAATGTCCTTGAAGCAACAAAATAAGAATAACAAGTTGTCACCAAAATATTATGGTCATTATAAGATTTTGCAAAAAATGAGGAACGTACCTTACAAATTAGAGCTACCTCAATCAGCAAAAATACATTTTTTCTTACATGTTTCCTATTTGAAGAAAGTGATTTCAGAATATTCCAGCCCAAACAGAGTTACCAGAGCTTGATGAGGATGGAAGAGTCATCTTGGAACCTAAAGTGATTCTCGGGACACATACTAAGAGGTTTCAGAATAATCCAGCCCAAACAGAGTTACTGGAGCTTGATGAGGATGGAAGAGTCATCTTGGAACCTAAAGTAATTCTCAGGACACATACTAAGAGGCTGCAAACAACGGCAAACACAAAGTATCTGATCAAGTAGAAGGCCATGCCTAGAGAAGATGCAACATGGGAGGATGAAGCTTTTATATATAAGCACGCATAGTTGATCAACATTGAAGACAACGTTGGTTTGAAGAGGGGGGCATGCTACACCCTTAATCTTTGACTTATATCTATGGGGATATGTGTGGCTGCCCTGTTGCATGCATAATCTTTCATTTAATCATTTAATAATCTCTAAGTAGCATATTGGGAGTTGTGGTCAGCCTATTTGGTTTATGGATTTCCCATTAACTAATATTTGTATATGTCGGAGGTAGTGTTAGGAGGTCATCATATATTCAGAAATCTTTTCTTATTGCAAGGACTTTGGGAGGTTGCCCCCTCAAAGTGGCTCAATTCTATATTCAAGTATTATGTTCTTCATTTCATTTTATTGCATGGATCTATTCTTATTTGTGAGCGAATGTGTTATTTTGCTTATGCGATCTATTTTATTTTGATCTATTGTTGTGATTCTGCTTTTGCAATATAGTAAGTTCATTACAAACAAAGCTTCATTACAATAGACGTTTGAAACCTCTAGTTCACTAATGTAGAGGTTTATACCACTATGATCGTGCATATGGTGTTCTTTCTTTGATACCAAAGATCTTCCCAAGCCCAAAGGATTCAAGAGGTGGACAACTCAATGTTTAAGAAATTTTCAAAACTATGAGAATATGCATACGAGAAGTGGAGGGAAAAAACATTCAATCATAGGGTGCTCAAGGTAAACATACACATAGATTTTCAATATAAAGAACAATATTTTTTACTAAAACAAAGCTTTGTGCAGGACAAGACTACTATAGGGGTGATGTATGCTATGGTGTTGGCATATAAACACTGAGGAGCCAAAGGTTTCCAATATTATAGATTAGTGTACAATGACAATTTCAATTCTCACAAGGAAGAATTATAATTTGCAATTTTGCACTAAAACAAAGCTCTGCATATGACAAGTTAACTATAGAGGCTGAGGTACTCTATGGTATTAGCAAGCATCTAATCCTAAGAAGCCAAAAAAAGTTGTTTTATAGAATAGTGTAAGATGACAATTTCAAATATGTATGCAACCGAAACAACTCAGTCAACAACTATTGAAGGTAAAGTACAGGATATCTCTCTTAGGTCCCAGCCTAGCCAGCATGTCAGGTATGACCTACGGAACCCAAGGGCATTGAGGACACTTTTCCACTTTACCCGTATATTGTTTTAATTTTGTACTCTTTAAAGTTTTTACCTTGTGGCATATCTTGTCAGCAAACAGATCCTTGACAATCAACCTACACTTTCACCCTAAATTGAGCCTTAATTATAATACCATAATTCCTAGCTAGCAAGGTTGCCAAGCAGGTACCACTCATGTTGAAGTCAAATTGATTGCAGGATGTTCAACCCAAGTATGACATCCTATTTAGGTCATAGACAGATTAAGCATGAGTGCAGAACTCATCGCTGGATATAAAAACAAATCCTGTTGCAGCAATGGACCGCTTCCATGGTCATAAGCAAAAGGGCAGGTACACAAGACTGCTAATTGGGTTGCTTAAATCACAAGGTCGCAAAATGCCATGGAACATGTGGATGAGACAAGCGTACATGGAGTGATGCATGCTGTTGGAGCACTGTAAATCTGAATTGCTACAAAGACTCGCTGCTGAGCCTATCAAGATGGCATGCCACTGTCATGCTTACGAGAAATTATGGTTTTTGTTAACTTGTCTCTATGCCTGGGCCATTTTTCTAGTCTTGTACAAATTTGTTCTGGTTATTGGGGGATGTATGCTTTCACGAGTTTAACTGTTACCATTTCCTGACATATGGCTTCAGCCTGCTTGCTCTCTTATTTGTAATCCTCTTTTGACCATGGGTGCTTTCATGAAATATATTGTTATCAACCCCTGGACGATTGGCTTCCACATTCTTTCTCTGTGAATCATCAGTATGTTAATGCATAGATATCTCCTTTTTAACAACCAAAAATACTTGTCCACTCTAAAACAATTTGTTGACTGTTGACTTCTAGTTGAGACTAAGACATCCCCACAAGTATTGTTCAGGTTTACATTTTCAAATAAATAGAAAGATTAGGTTGGTACAAGAATATTAAGGCTAATCTTATGTCATGTCCCCTTCCAATTGACATCTCGCAGAGTTGATGATTAGCCTATTATGCGACCCTCATAGGCTGATAGGATGGATAGAGGGTCATGATGGAGCTTGGCTTGGCTTCAACTAGCAGAATTTTCCCAGTTGGTGTTCGTTCGGGCTCTTTCGGACACGTTTGCTTGAGCTCCTATTTTTTAGGGATTTTTGGCACTCAGCAGAGCAACCCTGTTATGGTATGGTCATGTGCGGAATCACTCCCTTGTTCGCCAGCTTCAGACGGATCGAGAATCGGATATGTATCGAGGGAGATTAATATTTAATTGATTTAATTAAATATTAATTATTTGGCGTAATTATGACTTAGGCGTTTTGGCCCAAGGGGGCGCTCATTATGAAGGGGGCCGTTTTAATTATATTTTATAATTAAAATTGTCTTAGACTTTGGAAAAATTAAAAGAAAAAAAATAAACCCTAATTTCTAATTATGAAACCCTAATTAGGGCAAGCGCACTTTTTTGAAGGTTATAAGGGTTTCTTATTTGGAGAGAGCATCATTCATGTTGAAGACAAAAATTATTTGCTAAGTATTTTCTGAGAAGATTGAGCCAAGGGTTTCCAGTATTCTTTTGCATTGGAGAACGTGCAATCTTCAGTGTGTGCAATTCAGAGGTTGTAAAATATCAGCTGATCTATTGCCAGGAGAGATAATTTCACACAGAAATTATCACAGAGCTTCACAGAGATTTATTTCATCAGGATTTGATCCAGAAATTATCCAGAACAAGATTATCAGTTGTGACACAATTTTTTTAGGGTTTTGGAGTACAACCGTACCAGGCTGTACTATTTTTACTGCCGCCGTATGGAATCCGTACGGTACTGTACCAGGCCGTACCATTACAGCAAATGGCGTATTTCTGTTCTGGTGCAAAACGCCTTCTTTCTGAAAAAACTGAGGATACCCTTTTGAGCGCCTATATTTCTATCATTCAGGATCATTAGAAGCGCAGAGAAAAGCTCATTTATTGCAACCGTAACAGCTGTACCAGATCTAGGATTTGCAGAGAAATCAAGTTTTTAAGACAATATTTTATATTATTTTGTATGTGCAAGAGATCTTTATTGTAATCATCTGAAGTGAATAATAAGATCAGAGATTAGTTAGTTGAAAGAGTACACTGCTATTTATTTATTTGAATTTATTCGAATTTATCTGGCAAAAACGCATTTTTCTTTATTTCATACAAAAACACAAAAAAATCAAAAATATACAAAAAACAGTCAAAAAAATATTTCGTATCAGAATTCTGGAGAAACAAGGGTTTTTATAGTGGTATCAGAGCTAAATCCTGCCATCCTAAGGGTTTAGCAATCTTATGCAGCCACAAGAGCCTGGGTCACCCAGGTATTATACTCGCAGGAGAGCCTTGGTTGACAGGCAACAGGGTTTGAGCGGGCAGCCAGAAAACATGTCTGACAGGACCGGTATCCCTCATAATCCTAGGGATCAGGACGACGCAGAGGTTTTACTTGCTCTCAGAGATCTACGAGCAGGGCAAAGGCAGTCTAACGAAGTATTACAGCAGTTGACAGAAGCACTGCAGAGATTGGGTACTCCAAGGAGACCATCACCACATCGTGACGACGACAGGAGTGATGCAGGGTCACAGAGAGCACTTAGGACTGCTTCCCAAACAGCAAACAGGGCTACTAGGCCTACTTTTGTGAGGCAGGAGGCCGATGAGGTGATAGCAGGGGAGGAGCATGAGTTGTTTGCAGACACACTTATGGCAGCGAATGATGAGTGGGAGTTGTTATCACCTGAGGTCAGAGAGAGAATTGCTTTTGACCGATTCCTCACACAAAGGAGGGAGCATAATAGAGGTCGACAGGATTGGAGACCTAGACACCAGAATAATGATCTGAAGCATGCTACGAGCAGGCTCACACTAGCAATGTTCAACGGTAGTGGCAAGGTCACAGCGCAGGCCTGGATTAGTAAGCTAGACACATTTCTCACGTTGCGTCCGATGGCTGAGAGAGATGCTATTAAATATGCGACACTGCATCTTGAGGGGGTAGCCCACGATTGGTGGCACCACGGGATGGTGACACTCCAGCATGATCGGATCACATCTTATCAGGAGTTTGTTGATAGGCTGGTGGAACGATTTGACAGGAAGGATCTGGAATCCTATTTCAAGGAGTTGGCTCAGTTGCGCCAGAGTGGCAGTCTAGAGTCTTACATTGGTGACTTCCAGAAGTTATCCGTTATGGTTCCTGATATTTCAGAGAGGCGACTTGTAGTGCTCTTCATGGAGGGATTGACAGAACCATTGAGAGGTTGGATCAAAGGCTTTGATCCTCCATTATAGGAAGCTATGAAGAAGGCGCGTAGTATGGAGATGGCCGCCCCATCTAGTAAATTCAACTCCAGAGGTACTTCTTCATTCAGGGACAATAAGGGCTTCAACAGAAATAGAGAAAGATCAGATTTTAACAAAGACAAATCAGGTGTTAAGAATGATTCAAAGGCCAATCCAGCAGCACCACCTTTGGATCGAGAGGCTCTTAACGATCTACGCAGGAAGAAGCTTTGCTTCTACTGCAAAGGTCCCTATGATGCCAATCACGATTGTCTTTTGAGGCCTAAGGGCAAGGCAAATCAAGTGATGTGGGCTTATTATGAGGATTCGGAATCAGAAGATTCTGAACATCAGGAGAGTTCTGAGGAGTCAGACGCTGAGGCTTCAGAGCCTAAGGCAAAGGCAGATTCAGAGTTTCAAATACAGGAGGCACGCCTATCTAGCATTCAGCAGGATGGCTCATTCAAACTCTGTGGAGTTTTGGCAAGACAGAGGGTCATCACCCTTCTTGACACAGGAGCCACACATAATTTTATCGATGCTAGACTTGTGAAGCGTGCACTGATTACCAAGGAGTTTGACGGCATTAGAGTTAAGTTGGCCGACGGTTACACTCTTAGGTGTGAGCGGATGATTAGAGACCTCCCATTGCGCTTGAACTATGAGTTCAAGGCTGATTATTATGTGGTTAACATGGGGGATATAGATTTAGTCTTGGGCATGAAGTGGCTTCATTCCCTTGAGGAAGTCACTCTTCGTCTCAAGGACATGGAGATTCGTTTTGATGTTGATGGTAAGACACATATTCTTAAGGCAATACGGGACGGCAACATCAAAACTATTTCTTTTCATCGGATGGAGAGGCTCATGCAACATGACATGGTAGAGTGGGCGGCCGAGTGCACATTGGCACCAATACAGGAGGAACAGCAGAAGGTTGAGTATCATCCTGACATTCAGCAGTTGAGAGTCAAGCATGATAAGGTATTCAGTGATATTCCTCCAGGGAGACCTCCAGACAGGGGCATTGAGCACATCATTGAGCTTGAGGAGGGCGCTAAGCCCGTTATGATTACTCCTTATCGTCATCCTAAGCGGTTGAAAGATAAGATCGAGAAAACAATTAAGGAGTTGCTATGGGTCACATTCGGCCTAGCAAATCACCATTCGTTTCTTCAGTTGGTCTAGTGAAGAAGGATGGCACCCTACGCATGTGCATAGACTATAGAGTCCTGAATAAGAAGACCATTAAGAACAGATATCCAATACCGCGTATTGATGAGTTGCATGGTGCATGCTACTTCACGAAGATAGATCTAAGGTCAGGATATCATCAGATCAGGATGCGTGAGCAGGACATTGAGAAGACTGCTTTCCGTTGTCATTGTGGACACTATGAGTTTGTGGTGATGCCATTTGGGCTCACCAATGCGCCAGCGACATTTCAGTCCACCATGAACAGAGTCTTCCATTCACTGCTAAGGAGATTTGTACTTGTTTTCTTCGACGACATTCTTATATACAGCAGGACTTGGCAGGAGCAATTGGCTCATCTGGAGACGGTGCTCAGTATTTTGGAGAGGGAGTCCTTGTACGCCAAGGAGTCCAAATGTGATTTGGGGATGACCGAATTGTTATACTTAGGTCATATTATCAGTGCAGAGGGAGTGTGGATGGATCCTGAGAAGATCCGTGCTATTATTGACTAGCCTATTCCGGCGAATCTGACACAGCTACAGGGATTTCTAGGTTTATGTGGGTTTTATCGTAGATTCGTGAATGGTTATTCACGTCATGCAGCCCCTATGACAGATTTGTTGAGCAAAGGTGCATTTTGTTGGACACCTGAGGCACAGGAGTGTTTCGTACAGTTTAAGGAGTTGATGACTACGTGCCCCATGTTGGCACTCCCTGATTTTTCGAAGCCTTTTGAGCTTCAGTGTGATGCATCAGGTGAGGGCATTGGAGCGGTGCTTATGCAAGACAAGCACCCTATAGTGTATGAGAGCCGTAAGCTCAGGGGGGCAGAGAGACTTTACAACATTTATGATAAGGAGATGCTTGCTATAATGCATGCCTTGGCAAAATTTAGGCAATATCTTGTTGGCAGCAAATTTTGCATCAAAACGGACCACAACAGTTTGAGACATTTCTTGGGGCAGCGAGACCTCAATGATCGTCAGTAGAAGTGGGTGAGCAAATTACAGGCATATGACTTTGACATCTCTTTCATCAAGGGCACCCAGAATGTAGTGGCCGACGCAGTTTCACACAGGCCTTATTTGAGTACTATGGTTCACATTACAGAGGACTGGAGACATATGATTGTGGCAGAGTATACCAAGGATTCATGGGCATCCAGCATTGTGGAGGGATCGACGATTGATACTAGATATACTCTTGTGAATGACTTGATCATTTACAAGAACAGGGTTTATTTGATCCCAGGTTCAGAGGTGAAGAACATTATCATGCGAGCCTTTCATGATGTACCTACTGCAGGACATCCCGAGTATTTCAAGACCTATAGACAAATTCGAGAGAGATTCGCATGGAAGGGACTTAAGGCAGATGTTCTTCAGTATGTGCGTGAGTGCCCTATTTGTCAGCAGAACAAGCAGGAGAACACGTACCCGGCAGGATTATTGCAGCCACTTTCGATTCTTGACAGGAAGTGGGAATGCATGTCGATGGATTTCATTATGGGCTTGCCTAAAGCCCAAGGACGTGATTGCATATATGTAGTCGTGGATCGGTTGACGAAGTATGCCCACTTCTTTCCGATTACCACCACTTACACAGCTACACAAGTAGCAGAGGTCTTCTTCCGAGAGGTATTCGGACTGCATGGGTTGCCTCAGAGCATAGTGAGCGACAGGGATAGTCGGTTCTCGAGTCACTTCTGGCAGAAGTTGTTCAGACTTTGTGGGACCGAGCTTACACCGAGCACCAGTTACCACCCGCAGACCGATGGCCAGACAGAGATAGTGAATAAATGGGTGGAAGGTTACCTCAGGAACTACATTGCAGGGCAGCAAAAGGCATGGGTCAAGTGGATTCATTTGTGCGAGTATTGCTATAACACGACTTTCCACATGACCATACAGATGTCCCCTTTTATGGTGTTGTACGGGTATGAGGTGCTGAGTTTTCTGGATTTGCTACTGAGTGACAGTAGAGTGCCGAGTGCTGGAGATTTGTTGCAGGAGAGTCAGGATACTATGAGGGCTCTCAAGGAAAATATTGCCAGGGCACAGAATCAGCAAAAGCAGTACGCAGATCAGAGGAGGATCGAGAGATCTTTTGATGTGGGCAACATGGTTTATCTTATGCTGCAACCTTACCGTCAGTCTACTCTTAGGAAGAGTGGGGCAGAGAACCTTAAGCCACGTTATTACGGTCCTTTCAGGATCCTGAGGTGTGTTGGAGAGGTGGCTTATGAGCTAGAGCTTCCAGCAGAGAGCAAGGTACACAATGTTTTTCATGTATCACGCCTCAAAAAGGCGTTGGGACATCGAGTGGTACCTTCTATAGTTTTACCTCCCTTAGATGATGAGGGAAAGTTGATTTTAGTCCCTGAGTCTATCCTAGAGTACAGAGAGAGACAGTTGCGTAGGAGGACTATCAGGGAATATTGGGTAAAATGGAGAGATTTGCCAGTGGAGGATGCTACATGGGAGAGCGAGGATATTTTGCAACATCCAGAGTTGAGATTGCTTGAGGACAAGCAATTTCAGGAGGGGCGGACTGTCATGTCCCCTTCCAGTTGACATCTTGCAGAGTTGATGATTAGCCTATTATGCGACCCTCGTGGGCTGATAGGATGGATAGAGGGTCATGATGGAGCTTGGTTTGGCTTCGACTAGCAGAATTTTTCCAGTTGGCGTTCGTTCGGGCTCTTTTGGACACGTTTGCCTAAGCTCCTATTTTTTAGGGATTTTTGGCACTCAGCGAAGCACCTCTGTTATGGTATGGTCATGTGCGGAATCACTCCCTTGTTCGCCAGCTTCAGACGGATCGAGAATCGAATATGTATCGAGGGAGATATTAATATTCAATTGATTTAATTAAATATTAATTATTTGGCGTAATTATGACTTGGGCGTTTTGGCCCAAACGGACGCTCATTATGAAGGGGCCGTTTTAATTATATTTTATAATTAAAATTGTGTCTTAGACTTTGGAAAAATTAAAAGAAAAAAAGAAACCCTAATTTCTAATTATGAAACCCTAATTAGGGCAAGCGCACTTTTTTGAAGGTTATAAGGGTTTCTTATTTGGAGAGAGCATCATTCATGTTAAAGACAAAAATTATTTGCTAAGTATTTTCTGAGAAGACTGAGCCAAGGGTTTCCAGTATTCTTTTGCATTGGAGAACGTGCAATCTTCAATGTGTGCAATTCAGAGGTTGTGAAATATCAGCGGATCTATTGCCAAGAGAGAGATAATTTCACACAGAGATTATCACAGAGCTTCACAGAGATTTATTTCATCAGGGTTTGATCCAGAAATTATCCAGAACAAGATTATCAGTTGTGGCGCAATTTTTTAGGGTTCTGGAGTACAGCCGTACCAAGCCATACTGTTTTTATTGCTGTCGTACGGAATCCGTACGGTATTGTACCAGGCCGTACAGTTATAGCAAAGGGCGTATTTCTGTTCTGGTGCAAAACCGCCTTCTTTCTGAAAAACTGAGGACACCCTTTTGAGCGCCTATATTGCTATCATCATTCGGGATCATCAAAAGCGCAGAGAAAAGCTCATTTATTGCAGCCGTACCAGCTGTACCAGATCTAGGGTTTGTAGAAAAATCAAGTTTTTAAGACAATATTTTATATTATTTTGTGTGTGCAAGAGATCTTTATTGTAATCATCTGAAGTGAATAATAAGATCAGAGATTAGTTAGTTGAAAGAGTACACTGCTATTTATTTATTTATTTGAATTTATTCAAATTTATCTGACAAAAACGCATTCTTCTTTATTTCATACAAAAACACAAAAAAAATCAAAAATATACAAAAACAGTCCAAAAAAGAAAAATCGTATCAGAATTCAGGGGAAACAGGGGTTTCTACATCTTACCATGGTTTAGATTAGTTTTCTAAGGACCAGAGAAAGCATAGTGCAATATTTTAGCAGGAAAAAGTCCGTAATTTACATATCTCCTGCACCTATGTAAAACTAATAACTCACCTTTAAGACTTTATAGCAAGTTTTGGGAATTAAATCATCTTGAATGTAGGCCAGCTTGTTAATACGATATTCCTCTGGAATGCATTCAGTCTCATATTTATACACAATTTCAACCACCTGAGAAATGCAGAATGAGTGTCACTCTCTTTCTCACAATGCAGAAATAACCTTAACCACAAAACAATATATGGGTACAGGTTTTAATTATTTCAAACATAAAAACATGCTTAAAGAAGGTAACGTCGGAGTCCAAAGAATGAGATTATACACTTCGGGAAGCAAGGAGAGCGCCAACTCCAATAGGAATGCAGATAACACCAGTCAGCATAAACATTGATATGACCTGTAATATTAAGGCACTTCAGAATTTTAGCAAAGATTAAAAAGATGAAATTGTGTTGAACCTGCCAAAGTTAACAGTCAAGATAGTCAAAGTAATTCATGCCAGGTTTCTAAAGTTACCCATTCTGGACTTAAAATAGGTCTACAAGCAGGAAGATCTTGTTGTTTGAACCTCGTACCTACATGCCAGAGATTAGACCTTTAAGTAAACTATTAAAACAAGGGGGAAAAAATGAAATAATAAGTTATCAGACGACAAAACGCAGACTGCAAAACATCAAAAACAACTAATCTGCAAGGCACAAAAAATTAATAGCTAGAAGCAAACACTAACTTTCAAAGACCCCAAAAATAAGATGTTAATATAAACATCTAGGTTTGGGGATTGGATCCATCATAGTCAGCACATCCAAGAGAGATAAATCTGGCTAGATCTGTTAAAGAGGTACAAGTGAATCTGATTGGCTAAATCTGATAAAGTAAGCATGTGCAATAAATTCAGAAGTATGATGGACATGACAAATACAGCTACACTTGACTGGTTATATGAGACTCGTATAGAATGCAGAACAAAGACAGGGTCAACTACAGTATACCAGCACAAGTAAGCTTTACATGGACTATTTATTGACATAAGAGGTGAGTCATATAAGAGGAATGGAGATGGGGATCTGTTCCTGTTGACCGTAATTGGTATTGACAACCTCAATTCAGATTTATGCGGTAAGCAGTAATATTTAAGAATCATGTCAGCCTTTCTACAAACAGATTGTTACCATGGTGAGAAATATAAGGAAAGTATTTAACATCTTCTACACTAAAGTTGTACGGATTTCAAAATTAGTTTACATTAACAAAAAAAATTCGCTCTAGAACTTCTAATATAAAGACTGGTATCTTAATAATGTCTTTTGATGCAGATTGCCCTTGTACGGGCTGATATTTCAGATTAAATTGAAATGAAATAACTGAAACAGGTCAATTGAGCCACTGTTCACTGGGGAAGTCAACTTGGCTTCTTACAAACCATCAGGGTTCTAATCTGATGGAATGCTAGGTCATGTGATATGTTTAAGGGAAAAGGCCAGGTGCAAGTCCGGGGTAGATTTTAGCAGAAGAGTTATTCCTCAGACCTTCACATCTAAGCCAAAAAGAAGCACAGTAATTCTTGTAGCCCCTAAGAAACTTGTCTCCCTGACATCTTCCTAACAAAACAAAAAGAGCTGGAACAGAATAAAGTGGAGCAGGTCAAAATTACTTTCTTAGGAGCACCTTAAGAGAGGATTAAAATGGTAAGATTTTGCCAATCGTAGATACCAACAAATTACACTAAATTTAATCACAAACATTTCAAAAAAGGTGTCTTTTGACACTAATTTAGTTGGATTGAAAACAAATCCGACTAAGGGCCATTTGGAACTGATACATAAGTTAGATCAGATGAGGTTATAGTTTCCTCGAGTCTTAACACACAAATCCTTTACTAATTCTGTTTGACCTGTACTCCATTGAATTTCTCCTATAGCCTGTGTTGATTAAAACTTCAAGAAAATTTAAACAATAGCATATTTATATATATATATAATCCTACCTAACTAGCTGCGAAAAACAGCTTTGAACTAAAGATATAAGATATCATATCTAGAGTTTCTCGAACGTTTAATCAACATGAGTTATAGGAATTCAATGGCAAAGGTATATATATATATAATCCTACCTAACTAGATGTGAAAAACAGCTTTGAACTAAAGATATAAGATATCATCTCTAGATTTTCTCGAACGTTTAATCAACACGAGATATAGGAATTCAATGGCAAAGGTATATATATATATATATTATCCTACCTAACTAGATGTGAAAAACAGCTTTGAACTAAAGATATAAGATATCATCTCTAGATTTTATTGAAGTTTTAATCAACACAGGCTATCGGAATTCAATGGCAAAGGTAGTTTTTTAGGTCTCCAGCAAAAGAGACCAATTTGGCTACAAAGACAAGTTCTGCAGGTACCCCAGACCAGTCCCAGGACAGTACTACTACGTCCAAACTCCAAGTCTAGGTCTGATTCGACCCCGGGCATGTCCTGGCCTATCTGGGTACACCTAGGTTTGTCCAAGAACAAACTCAGGTGAACCAACAGAGAAAACACACTTTTTTTAGTTTTTGACCGATTTTTCAGTCAACATACTTGTTTGACTTCACTAAAAATTTAAAAAAAAACTTAAAACCCTAAAACAAAACCTTAAAATGAACTTGCCTCTCATTTTACCAGAAACAAAACAACACACTTACCTCTCATTGCACTCTTACCTTTTATGAATGCTTAGCATTGTTTTGGTATTCCTACACCACTACGAATGCCTATTTGTTCCCAAGGAGATTGATGATCCTGCAACAAAGCAGATTCTTGGAAAATTAAATTTTTTATGATTTTTTAAATTTTTTAAATTTTGTTTTCAATCTTTCATATGGATTCTTGTTTTCTTTTTTTTTGTTATTTTTTCATCAAATAACAGCAGCCCAAGGTTTCCTTTTTTTTCTTAATATTGTGTTGTTTTTTACTTGCAGCTACATGTATTTGCTACAATAGCAACAAGTGCTGGCTCCATGGCCAAGGGGCAACAACCACCTCCAAAATGTCATGTCCCTCTTTTGATAGGGACATCATGGAAGACCCTTAGCCTTAACTTATTCCTGGGAGATAAGGGACAAGCAAGAAGGGAAAGAGTATTAAGTGTTTTGACTGAATATTTGTAAAAAGAGTGCATTTTTGGAAGTTGCTTTATGTTTCTTATTTCACTTAAAGAGGAGACCTTTAAGGGTCATAGAGGTTTAAGTGATTTTAAGAAAAGATCGTAAAAAAAGGTTTTTTAATTATTTTAAGTTACCCTTCCTTCCTCTTTTGGGTGCCACACATGGAGCGTTGTAAAGGTAAAAGAGGAATCATTTGGAGAGGTTATGTTATGCTTTTGATATTGAAAATTGGTCTATTAGCATAGAAACGCTAAGCCATTTGCTTTGAGGATGAAACCCTTCAAGCAATAGAGTTAGGGAACGAAAACCCTCTTCCTTCTTTGAGGTGCTTTATTCAGAGGTTACCATTGGAGTCAACTATTCCTACAAGGGTGCTTTACACACCATTTGGTCATTTTCAGGTTGGCGACTTGTTCTTGGGAAGTGGCGACTTGGTTTGGAGGTGAATTCTCATGTTTTGGGGGGGGGGTTTTGTGCCCTAAAGTCAATTCTAGAATTTATCCTATTTTTTTGCATAGTGACGACTTGCTTTGGGAGAGGTTTGGACCTCTTGTGAAGGTCAAATTGTCTTGGATTAAATTCTATAATTTTCCAACTTGGCCGATTGGCTTTTTGGGCTTTTTCGGCCATAAAAACATTCAAAAAATTCACTATAAATTCTGTCTTTCATTGCAATAATATTTATTCAATTACTGAGGATTTTATGAGATTTGTTGCATGACAAAACATCTATAATTTTCAGTTTATTATTGCAGCCAATGGTGCCTAGGGTTTTGAAGAATAAATCTATTTTTGAAAGGCCATAACTTTTTGTTTGGAGCAACTAATGATTGCTTAGGGTTTGACATATTTTTAAGCTAATTTTGAGCTATATTTAAAGGTGTTTTAGAAGTTAGGGTTTGCTGCAATTAAAATCAAAATTTCCCATTTTGAAGTAAGGTTTTTTTAAATTCCTAATATTCAACAAATCGTCATATTTTGGAACATTTCAATGGTATCAGAGCCAATATCTTAGCCAGCTATAGGATTGAAGGGTTTCATGTCAAACAGTGACATGAGGGACATGGACAATGCAAGGTTTGAGAGGTTTTCTCAAGCCCAAAATCAGTTGATGGGAGCAATGAGCGAATTCCTTCAAAGAGTGAAGGACATGAAGGGGAACAAGCCCCATGAATTGAAGGAACGATCTTTTATGAGGATTGATTTGATGGAGATCTATGAGGAGTATATGACTTACCCACCCCCTTTCAAGAAGGAGATGGACCTCATTGATTTTGTATTATGAAAAAAGGGTAGAGGTGGTCATTTGATGGAACGGAATAGCCAAAGAAAATTACATGAGGCCTTGGGAAAGATTGCTCTTCCCATATTTGATGGTTCTACAAGCGTTTCAATTAGTGCATGGGTTGATAAGGTAGACACATACCTTACGCTTCATTCCATGGAGCGAGATGAGGCCTTAAAATTTGCCATATTGCATTTGGAGGGAGTTGCCCATGATTGGTGGCACCACGGATTGGTAACTCAAGAGCATCATTTCATTGATACATATGATGAATTTAGCAAACGGCTCATTGGGAGGTATAATTGGGGTTATCCGAAGCTTTACTTTGAGGAGTTGCAAAGGGGAGATATAAATGAAGAAGAACCAATTAGGGCAGCCAGTTTTGAAAAAGATTAGATCATGCATAAAGGGAGAAAAGTTGGAAAGACACACCCGCATGAGGATCCCAATGCAGGGATTGGAAAACATGAGGACTCAGATTTGAAAAAGGAATGTCTACAGCTTGCGGAAAATAAAGAAGAAATGAGGGCAACCACCTATGAAGAGGAGCACTTAGTAGTTGAAGGGGGAGAGGACATGAGTCGTACTTTTGCAACCTTGTCCGGAGTTCCTAGGTACCATCCCTTTAGAGGGAAGGTAGTTTTGCAAGGTAAGCAAGTTACTATTGTCATTGATAGTGGGGCCACCCCCAAATTTATTAATAGAGGTTTGTTTGCATCTTGTGGGCTACAACCCGTGAAGCTTAAGGGATTTAGGGTCACCACAGCGGATGGCTTCATTATCCCATGCACCATGAAGATTTCTAAGCTAAACATTACCTTGGAAAAGCACCAAGAGGAGGATGACTTCTATATGATGGGAGTGACCTTCCACAGGAAAACAATTGAAGGAGCCACAAAAAGAGCAAAGAGGGCTAAAATTTCTAAGTTGGGGCAGCCATTACAGCAGATGGGGATCCACCTCGTTTTTCAAGTGGTAAGCATTGACAATTCTGGAAATGTCTGGACAAAAAAGGGGACGAAGAGGGCTGCAAATTCTGAGTTTGGGCAGCCACCTCAACTTGTAAGCTCCACATCCAATTTCATTATTGAAAGGTATGGTAATTTATGAAAGTAGTTGTTTAGGACAGCTCTTTCAAGGGAAAAAGGTTCAGATCACTTTTTATATAGGAAAGTCTGCTTTTTTTGTGAAAACTTAGCCACATACATGTGCAAGAAAGTCTGAAATTTTGGTGGAAGACCAACTCTATTTGCTCACATAAAATTCTAAGTTTTTCTAACCCATCACATGTACCGGAAATTCTGAGTTTTTGTTACAAACTCAGCCCACTCCAAGGGGAACAAGTTCTGTGTTTTCCATGCAAAATCGGAATATGGCATGCTCACAAAATTCTGGAAAAGATGGTTCACTTCAGCCCCTAGCAAATTCAATGAACAAGGAGGAAGATGGGTCCATTGCATACATAATAAAGCGGAGATTGGAAACTTGGGATCAATCCCTCCAAGGCAAGGAGTTTTTGCTCTTTGCAAATATGGTGAGTGCTCTACATTTTGTCAATTCTGTTCTAGGACAAGAAGGGTTACGTTTGTATGTGCAAATCAGTTTGAAGAAGCATGCTAGGAGGAAAGAGGTGACCTCAAAGGTGATGGAAAGGGAGTTTCTATGAGAGACCTTTGATAAAGACAACAAGGGCAGCAAGGAAGGCTGTATTTTTTAAGTTGGAACAGCCAACTCTCATGAAGGAAATGGGACACATACATGGCTTGTTGAGTGGAGAAAAAATGGAAAAACGTTACCCTTACAAAATAATCAATAAATTGGTCATAGGACAGCTTTTAAGGTATGTAAAAAACTTTCAAATTTGTCCTTGCATGACCTGGTTTCTAAGGCATGTTAGAGTGATCAAAAGTTTGTTGAAAGGAGACCATGCTAGTTGGCTACCAAGGTATGAAGGAAATTATTTAATCTCTTTTTCTCTAAGCCCTACTAATTCTGAAAATAAATGCTTGAAATTAGTATTGAGGAAGAGTGAAATTCCATATGTGAAGAGAATAAGAAATTATGGTAATTGCATGGGAAACAGGTTGCAAATGCACTCAGAAAATTCTGGGTTCCTTATGTCAATTCAGCCAAGTATATATTTTGAAAATGGGATGAACAAAGTGTCAACTCAGCTAGATAGATGCACCTCAAGGTTTGAAATCAAGAGGATGCTTGGTGTTGGTAGTAGTGAAGGGGTAAATGAGAAAATTCAGCTGAATATATGCCCATGGAACAAGGTGAAAAAGAGCAATGTACAGCACCCTATAAAGTCTGAAATTGCAAAGAAATGTGGGTCTTTCCTTGGTAACAAAGGACCAATTGATGCACCACTTCCCCAAGGTGCGCAACCTCAATGTTTGTGGGACTCAACATGTGCTCCCAGGATCGTCAAAATGTATATAAGGGGCAGCTCTTTAACATTTCCCAGTTCTAATTTCTTTTGCTTGTTTGGGTCCATAATGTTTTCTTTATGTGGCAAAGACATTAAGGGTTTATTGGAAGCCAAACTAGTGATGGATTGGTTGGCTCCACTGAAGATTTGCAAGGCTGTTAGAGGTCAAATCAGCCCACATAACAAATGGTTCAAGTTTATGAAGGAGTTGGTTCGCTCCAAAACAAGAAGGCAAGTGAATATGTGAACCAAGGGTGGAGTTACCACTTCCACATATGAGTTCCCAGCCCTTGGGAAGTTCGAAATTGAGAGTTTGAGAGGTGGAATCAAGGGTATATGCAGTTGTTATGAGTTGCATAAGGCTGAATATACTTGGGGCAGCAAGATGCTAAGAAGAAAAATCATTTTTGAGTGCTAATAAAGAGAATGCTAGGGGCTGTACCATAAATAGCAATGAAGAGTTTGCAGCCATACCCCATAAAGAAGGCATTGCCAAAAATCCAAAAGTTATGGGCATTTTCGGAATACTTGGGCTCAATAACAAGAAGAAAAAAGATGTGGTACTGCTGTTTTTTTATTTCCAGCTTGCTTGAGCAGCAAGGAAACTTTATCTACAACAGTAGAAAGCTTCATCAAGAGGGGCCTTTTCATTAGGAAGAGCCTAGGTTCGAGTTCTGCACAAAACTCATGGTGGAGATAGCACTTTGGTTACTTTTATTGTTTGAGGACAAACACTTTTGGGCAGGGAGGATTCTCATGTCCATCTTTTGATAGGGACATCATGGAAGACCCTTAGCCTTAACTTCTTCCTGGGAGCTAAGGGACAAGCAAGAACGGAAAGAGTATTAAGTGTTTTGATTGAACATTTGTAAAAATAGTACCTTTTTGGAAGTTACTTTATGTTTCTTATTTCACTTAAAGAGGGGACCTTTAAGGGTCATGGAAGTTTAAGTGATTTCAAGAAAAGATCATAAAAAAAGGTCTTTTAATTATTTTAAGTTACCCTCCCTTCCTCTTTTGGGTGCCACACTTGGAGGGCTATGAAGTAAAAGAGGAATCATTTGGAGAGGTTATGTTATGATTTTGATATTGAAAATTGGTCTATTAGCACGAAAACACTAAACCATTTACTTTGCAGATGAAACCCTTCAAGCAACAGAGTTAGGGAACAAAAACCCTCTTCCTTCTTTGAGGTAGTTTCATTCAGAGGTTACCATTGGAGTCAACTATTCCTACAAAGATATTTTACATACCATTTGGTCATTTTCAAGTTGGCGACTTGCTCTTGGGAAGTGGTGACTTGGTTTTGGGGGTGAATTCTCATGTTTTTGGCGGTTTTGTGCCTTAAGGACAATTATGGAATTTATCCTATTTTTCTGCATAGTGGCGACGTGCTTTGCCAGAGGTTTGGACCCCTTGTGAAGGTCAAATTGTCTTGAATTAAATTATGTAATTTTCTTATAATTTTCCAGCTTAAACGATTGGCTTTTTGGGTTTTTTCAGCCATTAAAACATTCATAAAATTCACTAAAAATTATGCCTTTCACTGCAATAATATTTATTGAATTTACTGAGGGTTTCATGAGATTTGTTGCATGACAAAACATCTATAATTTTCAGTTTATTATTGCAGCCAAGGGCGCCTAGGGTTTTGAAGAATAAATCTATTTTTTAAGGGCCATAACTTTTTCTTTGGAGCAGCTAATGATTGCTTGGGGTTTAACATTTTTAAGCTAATTTTGAGCTATATTTGAAGGTGTTTTGGCAGCTAGGGTTTGCTGCAATTAAAATCAAAATTTCTTATTTTGAAGTAGGGTTTTCAAATAATCCTAACATTCAGCAAATCATCCTATTTTGGAACATTTCACAAAACTGATCATTTTTTAATGCTTTGGAAATATGTCATGATGCTAGAGTAGGTTCCAGGTGGAAGGGACTATATTTGGTGCCGCAAAGAGTGCAATTTCAAATTCAAGAGCTCATACAGTCAGATGAAAGACCATTTGGGTGTCAATCCTAGCCAAGGAATCAAAGCTTTCATTGGGCCAATCAAAAAGGGTTGCTAGTAGCAAAGATTATTGACTATATCAAAGAGCAAGAAGCAAATAGATTGGTTGCCCTAAAATCGAAGCATCCTTTCGCAAAGAAAGAATCTCAAACAAGCAATTTCAACATGGAACTCCATATTGTGCTTAAGTTGTGGCCACCTCACATCCTTCTTTGGAAACACCCTCTACAAATGAAGAGGATTCCCCTGTTTCCTGCAAAAGAACAAAAGGTGCAGACCCATTCGAAAGGGCATCTCAAAATGAGGTCAGGGATGTTACCAATGAGTTAGTTGGGCAATGTATGTATGCCAATGGGCTGCCATTTAACCTTGTTAGGTCACTATACTAGTGGGCTATGGTGAGAGAAATCAATGAAGCCTCTAAAGGGTGCACAAGCCCAAGGTATGAAAATATGTTGCACTTAATTAACATACCCTACAACTTCTGCACTAAGCACCATAAGCTCAACGTTATAACACTTATGCATTGGCATTTCACTTAAGCACAAGGCTTAAGAGCTCACCCAAGATGCAACGAGAGAATTACCAAGGCCTCTATTATTAAAAAGTTAAAACACAACTAAGACTAGTAAAGTGCATAACAAAGCACATCATACTCAATACAACTCATACACGAACCCTAACATATTCCATTGACATGAATCAAACATATAACTAAAGTAACAAGCATAGTTCCATACGCTTATACATTCATCTAAAGTTACAACATATCCATTCTTTACTTATGATACATCAAATTTACAACTACTTTATCAAGCTCTATGCATTACAACACATCTCAAAACCTTCCATCTAACTCCAAAACACTATCTCTGGTTTGCTCTCCAAAAACGTCCACTATCTTAGAATCGTCAAATTTTGTGTCTCAAATGAGAGGTCGAGGGGTCTATTTATTGGTGCACCCGACCGACATAATCATGAAAATTGGATCCAAGTAGATATATTCTAGATGGATCTAGAATATTCCATAGATCATCTCATGTGCTCTTCGTAATACCTTCGTCTACATTATCCACGCGCTCTTCCTTCTTGAGGATCTATCATTTGTCCATCTACGCATAGCTCCATTACACACTGTGACACTAGCTTTGCGTAACAGTCTTTGTCCTGCACAAATGTCCTTGTCTTCCTTATCTGCCTTGTGCAACCTTTCATGTGGACTCCTTCGCTATGTGCATGCTACATCTGCACATTACTTTGTTACTTAGTCAAAATATATGTCCTTGCCTGATGTGCACAACCTTGGGGTCAACAATCCCCCATACTAAATTAGCTCAGCTGTCCCCAAACATGTTTGAGCTATGAACACTGGCTGCTTTTTCTCCGTCCCATGCAGCAAAAATTCTAGGACCTTTACCTATAGTTCTTGATCAAATTGAGTCTAGTACTCAATCATTGTGATTCCTACTTTCATTATCTCTTGCACGAATAGAATTAATTCCTTCAAGTTCGTTAATTCCAAAGGATTGTCTTCACCCTTCTTCGTAATGGCTTTATATTTCTTCCTTTGTTCTACCCAATCCTCCCACACGGCCATCTCTTCTTCCATGGTTCCCCTTTGAAACAAATAAAAAAGTCATCTCTATCTCTGTGTGCTTTTGTGTTAGTCTAGTGCTTTTGTGTTAGTCTAGTCTTGAACATATTTGCTTTGTCCATTCCCTTTTGGTGTTCAACCTTGTTCTTCTCCAAGAATATGCCTCACGAATATTTCATCGTGCATCATCTCATCTCCCTTCGTGTGTGTGTCCAAGTTCTCTTGTACTAGAAACGCTCAAAAATTTGGCCTTGACCTTGGGTGAGCTAACGAGCTTGGTTAACTCCTCAACATGGTCTTTGCACGTTCCCATTGTTTCCTCCACCTTCTTTGCACAAAGCTCTTCCACACTTGGTTGCTTGCCTATTGCTAACGCACTCAAAATCTTCCTTATCCATGTTCCCAGGTTTATATAGGCTCCATTCCATTTACATTTGTGGCCCCCCAAATGTTTGGTCTTTCTTTCTCGATGAGCTCTACATAACAGTGTGCATCTCTAATTCCAATACTCGGTTCATCATCCT
The DNA here is from genome assembly GCA_037957365.1 of Torreya grandis. Taxonomy (NCBI): domain Eukaryota; kingdom Viridiplantae; phylum Streptophyta; class Pinopsida; order Cupressales; family Taxaceae; genus Torreya; species Torreya grandis. The sequence continues at coordinate 2,099,311 of JARHVA010001816.1, forward strand.
TGCAAAATTATGATTAATGCTAAACCTATTTTCTTGCTCGTCTTCAACCTCTTTTATTAATTGACTTGTGTGTGGACATCTTTGTGGCCATCCTCACCAACACAAGTGCCCCTTCTTCCCTAGTACACAAGCGTGGATCACACACATGGTTGCCTACCTTTGATTATGTGCTTATGTCTACTTCATGCTTTATTGGATCCCTATTTGCTTCCACAATGACCTCAAATTCACTACTCTAGTAGTCATCATCAAAAATGTTTTCCAACCACCTATGCTTGGCTTGTGATATATAGTATATTTGCTTCAACTCCCATGAGCTTAGAGGTTCTCTAGATGAGAAGCTTATATCAACATGGCTTGCACGTGACCAATCTATCTGGACGATTTGGGAGTCTCAACCTTCCCCACCTTCTACACTACCATCCTCCTCAGTCTTCTTTCCTTCCTCTTGGCAACCATCCTACATGTCAATGGTCTTCTCCACTAGGACCTCTTGAATAACACTAGGATCTTCTTTTTGCCTTCTTATGTTACAGGCTCTTTTTTTCTTCAACACGCAGCCCTTCTTTCTCCTCAACATGTGGCCCTTCTTTGACTTTTGTAGACACAACTGTTCTCCTGGTCCTTATACTTTTGCATGGGATTGCGTGACTTGGTTGCTTTGCAACCTTTGGTCCTTCCTATTCTTGACCCGCCTTTGGTCCTTCTGAATCCTTGTGCCCTTTCATTGGACTTGGTGGGTTTTCTACAGTTGGTCCCTCGTGACTAGTTTGTGGGACTACATTCTCACCCCATTACTCAATTTCCACTATGTTCTTTCTTCCTTTTGCACAAGGTTCTCCTTTGCCTCTCCCTTTAGCTTGTTTTTCTGAAATGCTCTACTTTTGCGCCTACTTTACTCGGGACATGTGAACATCCTCCTTATTTTGGCCTCCTGAAAACAACTCTGAGTCCTCAAGGGTCGCAGCCTTCTTGCAGTTCTCCTTGCTATCCCTTTTCTCAGCTTCTAGAGTTGTCTTGTGCTTTTCCTCTTTTTTCTTTGTGTGGTGCCTTCATCAATAGTCACACCTACTTCCACCATCCTCTTCTTTCTTGAGCATCTTGACTTGGCCCTTAGTCAATATCAAATTTTGGTTTGTCTCGCAATTCTTCCCTAACACGAGCACAAACATCGTCGTCTCGATATTGGTCGAGTCGTCATCTAACTCCTCATCTTCCGATAAGATCTTGCTACCTGACTGTTTTACTTTTGGAGTGCACAAGTATATCCTTGTCCACCTCATTGACATCCATTTTTGCATGTGGTATGTCCATCCTATCTAGTGCACTCTCCATGTATTGTGCCATTATCGCATATATAGACCTCATCCAATTGGTCCATTGACCTTATGGATCCACAATGCTCACCAATGTGTAGTGTGTCATCACGCATAACTTTGTGTGTCCACTATAAGCCTATAATATCCTATGTTGCAATCTCCACTCCATGCCAAACGCAGCTACCACAATCCTATACCACACCCTCATTTGCTCCTTGTATGTAGAGATCATCTAACTCTCGCATTGGTATTCTCTATACTTCTTGTATCGGGACTCAAAACAAATGACCGATGATCTAGCACAGCTACTTCCTCAACAAGTATCAAGATGAGGATCATTCCCCCTCTAAATGTTCTTCCTAGGGTGTTCACTTCTTCCACCACCATATTTACCTCTTCTGCAATATAATGCGCATAATTATACTTGACTGACTTCATCCTAATCTAATAAGCTACATACACGATTTCCTTTGAAAACAAACCCCTACTCACCAACGAGGTCAATTTCGCGTTGATTAGACACATAGAGACCCTTACCATGAAGCTTTGGATTTCGCTCAAAACCATTGTGTAGCCCTCCTCATTGCATTTAGCTTCTTGTTAACTTTTGCAATCCCTTCTATGTTCCTCATGGCTACATGCATGTCCTCCCCTTCATCAACAAGCCTTGTTACGTTGCTTATGTGCACAAGACTAATCTATATCCTTCTCCCCCCAAAATGAAGTCTCCTTTCATATGTGCACGAGAGTAGCCACTTTACCAACTTATCTAGATTACCAAAATATGGAAACTCGTTGAGTTTCAATACCCTCGTCTTCGCTAGGTGTTCCTTGGTGGATACTCCTTTGCGTTTATTTGCCAATTCAGTCATCAAGACATTTGCGTAGTCTGATTTCTTGTGATTGAAATATTCAATCATGTGTGTTCCTAATAAGGTCACAAGGTCTTCTCCATTCTTCAACGTCCCTGGATACCTCATCAAATCCACATCCAAGGATACCTTCTTCTATGTCATCATTTTCTTGACCGACCACTCTGAAGGGTTTCAGCTTGGGTTTCTGGTTGTTCCGACTCCTCTTTCGCACTCCCACTCGTGGTTAACTTCGAATCCTCCTCTTGCACGATATAAGTCGGACCTACCTCTACGTGCTTCCTTTTTCCCATCTCTTGAAGCCTATTACCGCTTTCAAAAACCTCTTACTGGCTTCAAAAACCCCTTCGCCAATCCTTACTACCTATAATTGCAGATATATTCCTCCTACCACTCTTCCTTGCAGCCCTAAACTCAACCCAACACCTTGCACTCTTCTCCCTTGCTCTCACGCCATTACTAGCCTGCCCAACTTCACCCTACAACTAAAACTACTACCAATCCTTCACAGGTGCCCTAAACCACTGACAGGTACACCAAAACAACTTCTTTCACGCTTGGCTCTTTGTTTTCATTCGCAATCACTAGTTCAAGTTTGCAAATGACCTTGCTTAATGCAACTGCCTTCCTTTTATAGTGGTTGATGCATTAATTACTCTCACCCTGTGCGTCACCCAACAGTAACATGACGTCTTCCTTCTGCGCAACCTTCCACCTTGTGTCCCTCGAAAAATATGGGCACATCTCTAGCTATGCACACCATAACTTCTACGCAACCTCTGCCTTATGTATTTGGATATGTCAATCTCTTTGCATGTGTCACCCTTGTGCATGCTTTCATTCCTTACACGAGATTTTACACCCAGTGCACCTTCACACTTTTATGTGCAATATCTTTTTTCTTCCCTTAAACATTCTTCACTCTACCCTTGCATATAACCTCAATAACCACTCTGTATTAACAACCCAATTTAATTCTTCTCCAAAGAAAAATATGTGCTAAGTCCACTTGCGCATTTGTTCGCCTTGTCAATTGTCTTCCCTTGAACATTATTCACTCTACCCTTGCGTATAACCTCAATAACCACTCTTTATTAACAACCCGATTTAACTCTTCTCCAATGAAAAATATGCACCAAGTCCTCTTGCGCATTTGTTCACCTTGTCAATTGTCTTCTCACCCTCCAATCCTACAAGTCTTGGTAATTTATCTTGCTTATCGTGAACTATTGTACCCCAAATGGTACTTTTCCTCACGATTGGAGTCAAGCTCCCTCATTAACATAAAAAAAAAATTGCATGTTAATGAAAACAAATTACATAAAGCAAGAAATATTTTTGGTGGTACAATTTTCTCATGACCACAAGCCTTACTATGCACTCCTTCCTACGCAACCACTCAAAGTAACGCTTAAGCATACTTCCATTGAAGTGCCCTTGGAGAAATTCCCCATTCAAATCGTGCAGCTTACATGTGCCGATCTCCAAGATGCTATGGATGATGTAAGGAGCCATCTATCTAATATGTAGCTTCGCTGAGTGCCTTGCATAGCGTAAGTCATATAAGAGTACTTTTGCACCTATGTGCAAAGTCTTGTTCTTAATATGCTAGTCATGCTACACTTTTTTCCTACTCTTCTGCATCCTTTGGCTCTATCTAGCAGTTAATATTTTCTCATCCAAATTCATTAAGTCCATTAGCCTCTCTTGAAAGGATCCTAGTCACTAAGGTTCCCTCGGCGAGCAATGCGCAACAATGGAATTAAAAACTCCACTGATAGAATGGCCTCTTTTCCATACACCAACTAAAATGAAGTGTAACTATTCAACTACTTATATGTTGTTCTATATGCCCAAAACACAATTGACACTTGGCCATCCTAATCATTGCACCCTACATCACATATCGTACTTAGGGCAGTGTCCAAAATCTTGCTAAATGCTTCCATTGTACCATTTTCCTATGGATGGTATGGTTAGTCTTGCGATGCACAATCATAAACTCTTCTAATAATACACACACCGTCTCTTCAAGGAAATGGCTCCCTCTATCACTAGTCAAACTCAAAGGACAACCATACATTGAAATAATGTTCTCCCATAAGAATTTTGCAGCAATGGTTATTGTGCAATTCTTTGTAGGTGCAGCCTCAGCCCATCACGTAAGATAAACCATGGAGGTTACAATGTACTGCGCACTACTCTTTTGCAAAGGTGGATAAATAGGACCTACAAATTCCACGGCTCACTTCTCAAATGGTTCTTGTGCAATGACTGGAATCAATGACAACTAATCCCTTATGTTAGGCTTACCAACATTGACAAATATCACATTTTTGCACATATTATTTTGTATCCATGTGCAAAGCTACCCACCAAAGTCCTGCTAGGAGGACCTTACACACATTTGCATCCCCTGCATAGGGTGCTCCAACGATTCCCTCATGGCACTCATGCACTAGTTCTGTGGGTTCATGTTCCAACACACATCTACACATAACCCCTCGTCCCTTCCTAATTTGTACAACTCACCTCCAATGATTTTTCAAGGCACAACTTTGACTGCAAGTTGCTTTTTTTTCCTTAACAGACCAATTCTTCAGAGATAACTTGGATGTTAGAAATGTTGCTACCTTTGCCATCTCCAGAATACATTGAACATAGTAAATTTGTACATCAAGCATTTCATCCTCAATGGAATGCGCGGCCTCATCAGTCTCAATGCACAATAAATGATATAGTCCCACATTTAGTCTCCTTGGCTTCCCACTACGAAAAACTGAAACTCTTGAAACAAAACAATCCACCAACACGTGTCCATGCAAAATAGCCTTGTTAACAAGGTATTTCAAATTCTCATGGTCGGTGAAGAACACACGGTGTCACGATGTAAGAACCCTTCCAAGATTCTATCCAAAAAATTCACAAATTTCTAATTTCTATGATACAGACATTTCATCAAACACTTTGCTTTCTTGTCAAAATCAGTGATATTTTCAGCTTGGCTGTTTAGATTGGTTTATTGGCAGTTTTAGTAATATAAATCACGCATAAAGACATTTATAAACTCATAGGAAAATAGAGGCAATATATCAAACAGTTTGCAGCATAAGATATTGAAGAAATCTGAAAGTTAACTTTCCCAACTTGTTTACGCCGTTATGGCAGAAGTGAAATATATTCTAATAATGAGAATCTTTCATTCCACAAGAGAACCAACTTCAACTATGAGTAACATCCAAGAGTTGGCACTTCATGCTATGATATTGTAAATATAAATCCACAAACCTCCAAATACAAGTTGTGCTCTTCAAAAGAAAACCCACAACTTCCCCTTTACTCATGTCCTCACCCAACAAGGAGCAATCCCACTTCTAAAACACGTGCGCTACCACAAATGACCAGTGATTCCTCTCATGTATGCTACAATTGGGGTAGCAATCTGCAAAAATAAACAAGGCTGCCAAAAATGGCGCTAAAACAAGACTATTGCTAGGGTTTAAGGCCCAAACTCTCCATAATATAAGCAACAACACATCACAGATATATCCATGATAATCACATAAATTTGTATTTGGACACAAATCTTTCAAATTTATCAATAAGATCTTCATGCACAAATCTTCACCTATAGAATGATAAATCTTTCTACTCCAAATCCCTTCAAATTTGAACCAGATAAGTGCCCCTGTGAATCCTGTATGAATCCACCTGCAAATTGACTAGGGTAGATGTCTCACCACTGAAACCAATTCCCTTAGGGTTTTCGTCCTAAGGGTTTGCTCTCACTGAAAGCTTCAATTTTTCACAAAGAAAATAGAATCAAGCATTCCTTCAAAATGTGCTCAATTCCTCCTTTTAAAGACATTTTTAGGGCGACAAGGAAATAAAATAATAATTTCACTTTTCCTTTAATTTCCTCCTCATATAAAAATAATCTTTTTAATTGCTCACTTTATGTCTCCCTTGCCTAGCATCCATTTTTATGCGAGCATCAAATAATATTTTCCATCACCTTTCCAATGAGCTATTACACTTATCTTTTTAATATTCTAAACTTTGGATAACTTAAGCAAATAATTAATTAAATGACTTATATAACTCACCCAATTTACGAAAAGTCCCAAAATGATGCCAATTGCAAATTTGACCATACCAACATGATCCTGAAGGTTTGGGATGATTGATTCCAACTAGGTGACTTACTATAAATAGACGTGCTCTCCAAGAAGTTTGAAGAACACTGTACGAGTCCGAAAACACTTCTGAAAGTGTCATAGCGATCCTTAATGCCAACCGAGCTCAATGCCACAAATAAAAACCCAAAAATATTGGACCTACATCCTTCAATAAGTTTGGAATTCTCCCCAACACACCTAGAAGCTTACGGGAAAACTCGAAAACTGGTCAAAAGCTCACAAATCAATATTGCTAATAATGGGAACATTACATTCCTCTCTCCCCAGAATTGCTTGCCCTCAAGCAATCCCCAGTCCTAAACAATAGTTCAACTCTGAAAAATCAATGTGGCTCCAGGATCCCAAATCAATCTAGGAGGTTTGTAAATTTTTCTGTTTTTTGTGCTACGCTACAATGCACCTTCAAAGTAGACCTCCTTAACTCTTTTGGTCAATAGTATAACAATTCTTTACATAAATTTAGCAAACTCTCCATCAAATTGTTTTATCCTTCCAGGGTTTTGTTGGTCTACTCTGATAAAATCTGGTAAGTTGGTGCTAAATTGTTAATCCTTATGAAACTTCTGATTTTTCACCCAAATGAGAATTATACTAGCTGAAGTATTCATCCTCTTCAGCTGGAAGCATATCCCATCATTTTCCAACACCTGAATAGCATACAAAATGAATTTTTTTGCAACTCTTCAACGCTAAAATCAGCAACTCACATTCTGATTTTCTGAAAATCAGCATCCTGTAAATGAAACAACTGCTGCGAAACTGAAACATGTTAGTCATACAAGAAATGTGTGCATTCTATTTCCTGAAATTACCTCCTCCATAGTCACCAATTGAGAGATGCTCCAAATTTGAAGAATAAATTTCTCTCCAATCCATTTGCAAGTATGCAAATGAATGCATAAGATGGCTGATTGAAAAGGAATCAACAACATCAACTTGGAAATCTCTAATTGAAGTCCATGAAACATTTCTTTCACAATCATAGACTTCCAAAGAAATAGCTCCACCATGTTTATGTTGTGCTACTCTGATTTTTATGAGACCTAAGAATCTCCCGGTAATGCTTATGACATCAATATTAGGAAGAACACTTTCTTCACAACCATTCACTTTCTCATGGTAATGCTCATATCTATGTGGAGATTTTGAAAAATCAAAGTCCATCACTATATCATTTTGATTCAAGGTTTGAGACTTACCATCATGAAGAAAATTTTTTTATAGTTCCATGAACATGCACTCTTTTGGCTCTTCCCAAGTGCTATAACAACCGTTCGGTGCACACAAAACCATATGACCAGCTGCAAACATCAATGCAAGGTCTGAAATTTTTATGATCAGCGTTCTAGAACAGCCATTAAACATCAATGTGTAAGATGAAAGCCACTAAACCAAATCTGAAATTTATTCCCCAACTCATTGCATACATCTGAAATTCAACCAATTCAACAATCTTAAGATATGAAATACTCTTTCGTTGGCTAATAATGAATGGAGATCAGCAGGTTTAAAGCTGGAAATCATCGAAATCTCATTTGATAACCGCCTCAAGAGAGAGATGTCTATATGAAATGTCTTTTCCTGCTTCAGGTTATCCTTAGAAGAAATAAAACATTGGGCGACCCAAGCCACATAACCATGTCTGAAGATGCTCTCCATCCTCCTAGTTGTCACGATCGTGGGTGCACCATTTATCATACCTCTTAGGACCACTTTCTTTCCATCTACTCTGAATTTCAACTCCATTGTCTGAAAATTCTACGAGTACTTCCCCAATGAATGTAACCATTGGACTCCCAAAACCACATTTGTCTCCCCAATGCCTACTACGTAGAAATCATCTGTCACTATGTAGTTTCCCAAAGTTATGCTCAACTGCAGAATTCGTTTGGTACAAGTCATGGTAAAGCCATCTGCCACCATCACACTGAACCCCTCGAAATCCTTTGCATGTTGACTCCTCTTGGCCACCAAGGCCTCATTGATGAAATTGGGGGTTGCCCCACTATCAATCAAAACTGTCACTTGTTGCCCCTATAAGACACCTCTTACTCTGATTGGGTTGTACCTTGGGGTACCAAAAAGAGTAGCGATGGTTCCTCCTTTCACCTCCTCTGATGAGTGCACATCTACATCCATTTGATCTCCATCTGAGTCACCCAACTCACTACCTGTGGCTCCTACTTTCTCCTCTTCACTATCTGAGATCACCTCTATATAATGTGCCTTCCCTTTTCCCAAAAACATGTAACCAGGATCCCAAGGTTCTTTGCAAGAGAAGCAAAGCTTTTTCCTGCGAAGTTCATTTCTTACATCATCATCAAGATTTCCTTTTTGGCCACTCTTTTTGGAAAGGCTTTTTATCCTTCTTTGGTGGAAATGCTTTGGGTTGGAATTTGTTTTTAGGGGTTGAACTCTCCATGTTTCTAGCCCTCTTAATAGCAACCTGTAAGGTACTTGGATCAAATGCTTTGACCCATCCTCGAAGTGGTTCTTCCAACCCTTCAACAAATAGAACAATCAACCTGTGCTCAGAAACATCGGTGACCATAACTAAAAGTTTTTGAAATTTAGATACATAGGAGTCAACCGATCCCACCTATTTCAACTGTCATTTCTCTGAAGTGCAGCTCCAAATCCTTTTTATCAAACATGTCAATCAATCTCTATGTGAAGTCCGCATAAGAAGTGATATTGTCATGTCCCAAGGTCACCAAACCATGGTAACACCACTCATGAGCCTCCCCAACCAAATGAAGTGTGGCATACTTAATGGCTTCTATCTCTAACATGCAGTTAAGCTGAAAATATGTGTCTAATTTATGCACCCACGAACATGCATTACACTTGTTGGAACCATCATAACTGGGAATGGACAACTTGCCGACTCTATGCTGCAACTCCTAGTTAAGTCTGTGTCCCCTATCTCCTCTAGGCTTATTCTTGTACTTCACGTAGCAAAAATTTGCTAAGGACATGGTTGCATGAAAGTCATCACCTAATAATTGGTATTCCCTCAAATAGTCTACAAAACTTTCACCATCTCCCTATTGTCCTCTTGGTTGTGCCTCTGAGAAATCAAACATTAGAGGTCTATGTGTTGTTCTACTAGATGCCCTAGAGTTGTTGGCAGGGATATTAGTGTTACTTGCCTCTCCATGGTTGGCATTGTTTCCATTGGCGTCATTATTACCTGCATTGTTCTGGTTGGCATTATTGTTTTGCATCATCTGAGTGATCAACTGAACCAATTGTTGTTGTCCTCTAGCCAAGATATTTAAAATTTGCATAGTGATAAAATTTTGTTGGTCATCCCTATCACCCATGTTCCTTGCAACTCTATCAGCAAACAAATCTACAATAGGTATTTGTTATTCAATCCCCTGCTGATTGGGCAGATCGTTTGCCCTTCTCCTAAAATAATACCTCCATGAACCCTCTGGCTGCATAAGAAATTTTTGCTGATAAAAAGGGACTCTAATTCCCACTGGCTGGCAGAATACTGGGCTCTGATACCACTATAAGAACCCTTCCAAGATTCTATCCAAAAAATTCACAGATTTCTGACTTCTATAGTGCAGACATTTTGTCAAACACTTTGCTTTCTTGTCAAAATCAGTGATATTTTCAGCTTGGCTGTTTAGATTGGTTTATTGGCAGTTTTGGTAATATAAATCATGCATAAAAACATTTATAAACTCATGGGAAAATAGAGGCCATTTATCAAACAATTTGCAGCATAAGATATTGAAGAAATCTGAAAGTTAACTTTCCCAACTTGCTGTTTACACCATTATGGCAGAAGTGAAATATATTCTAATAATGAGAATCTTTACATACCACAAGAGAACCAACATCAAATATGAGTAGCATCCAAGAGTTGGCGCTTCATGCTAAGATATTGTGAATATAAGTCCACGAACCTCCAAATACAAGTTGCGCACATCACAAGAAAACCCACGACTTCCCCTTTACTCACGTCCTCACCATACAAGGAGCAGTGCCACTTTTAAATCACATGCACTACCACAAAGGACCAGCGATTCCTCTCATGTATGCTACGCTAGTGTAGCAATCTGCAGAAATAAACAAGGTTCCCAAAAATGGCGCTAAACCAAGACTAACACTAGGGTTTAAGGCCCAAACTCTCCATAATATAACCAACACATCACATATATATCCACGATAATCACATAAATTTGTGTTTGGATACAAATCTCTCAAATTTATCAATAAGATCTTCCTGCACAAATCTTCACCTGTAGAATGATTAATCTTTCTGCTCCAAATCCCTTCAAATTTGAACCAGGTAAGTGCACCTATGAATCCTATATGAATCCACTTGCAAATTGGCTAGGGTAGATGTCTCACCACCGAAACCAATTCCCATAGGGTTTTCATCCTAGGGTTTGCTCTCACTGAAAGCTTCAAGTTTTCACAAAGAAAATAGAATCAAGCATTCCTTCAAAATGAGCTTAACTCCTCCTTTTAAAGACACTTTTAGGGCAACGAGGAAATAAAATAATAATTTCACTTTTCCTTTAATTTCCTCCTCATATTAATATAATCTTTTTAATTGCTCACTTTATGTCTTCCTTGCCTAGCATCCATTTTTATGTGAGCATCAAATAAAATTTTCCCTCACCTTACCAATGAGCTATTACACTTAAGTTATATTTTTAATATTCCAAACTTTAGATGACTTAAGCAAATAATTAATTAAATGACTTAAATAATTCACCCAATTAACAAAAAGTCCTAAAATGATGTAAATTGCAAATTTGACCATACTAACATGATCCTGAAGGTTTGGGATGATGATTGATGTCAACTGGGTGACTTAATATAAATAGATGTGCTCTCCAAGAAGTTTGGAGAACACCCTAGGAGTTCGAAAACACTTTTGAACGTGTCATAACAATCCTAAGTGGCAACTGAGCTTATTGCCACAAATCGAAACCCAAAAATACTAAACCTGCATCCCCCAATAAGTTTGCAGTTCTCCCCAACACACCTATAAGTTTATGAGAAAACTCAAAAACTGGCCAAAAGCTCACAAATCAATATTGCTAAAAATGGGGACATTACATGCGAGAAGGTACTACCTAAGTTTTTTCAACAAATACCATTGCCAAAGCTTCTCGTTTCGTGGTAATATAATTTTCTCAACCTTGGACAAGTTCCTACTTGTGAATTATATGGGGTGGTCTATCTTCGCCTCACCCGATTGCACAAGTATAGCTCCAACAGTTGTACCCAAAATTGAAGGATTGGCGTGCTTGCAAGCTTCTTCTTCAATATCTCAAAGGACTCTTGCTGCCACTTAGTCCACTCAAATAGACCATCCTTTAGTAACAATTCTTCCAAAGGCCAGGCAGTTTGCACATAGTTATGAATGAACTTGCAGTAACATCCACAATGTTTCGGAAATGTGTGTACCTCCCTCTGATTGTGTAGTGCTTCCAATTGTAAAATTATGGATAGGATCAACCAGCATGCCCACTCTTCAAATTACATGTCCTAACATTGTTCCCAAAGCTACTACAAACAAACACTTCTTCAAATTAGGGAAATAACAAGTTCTCATAATAGTCCTTGACAAGTCCATATATTGTCCAATCATCAAGATAAACTTAAAGGAACTTGTGAATAAATTCTCTCAATGCCTCCACACCAATGCGCAAGAATATTGCTAGTGCATTTTTCTACCCAAATGTCATTACGTTGCATGTAAAGACCCCCATCTAATAGCAAATGTGGTCTTTGAATTATCCTCCTCGATAATTTGTACCAAATGGTACCCTAAGAACCCATCAATGAAAGTCTAAATCTCTTGATGCACTACCCCTTCCAATACCTCTTCTATAAAGGGAGTAGGGAATGAATTTTGTACGTATGCACCGTTCAATATGCGGTAATCTATGCGTATTCTGATTCACCCATCTTTCTTGATGCTAATAACCATTGGACTTACCCAATTTGACTCTTTCACTGGATAAATCACTCTTGCATCCATCATGTTGTCAATCTCCTCTTTGACTCATGCACATAGATTATGTTTCGTTCTATGTAGTCTTTTCAAAGACCCCTCTTGCACCCTTGAGTAGCTTAATAGGCATCTTTCCCAAGGACTTGTGAACTCCCTTCATCTCACTATAGTTCCTTGGAAAAAGGTCTTTGAATTCCTTCATTAACTCAATGATGCACACCAACTCCAATTCAGTCCAATAATCTCCAATGGTGGCTATCCAGATCCCAGGAGATTTGGGCGACAACACTCTAGATGAGGATCACATAAATGGTGGCTAAGCATGGGTGTCTACTTAGAAATTATTTGTCTAAACTAATGTTATAGGTATGTGTGTGTGTGTATTACAAAGCTATGAAGGCTCAAGAACCGTTATGGAAGTCAAATCGTTTGAGCTTCCACATGTGACTCCACCATCTGACAGTTACATCTCTTGACCTCTAGATGTGTAGTATGCTGACGGGTGTTTTGTCACGGAACAAGATTTGGGAGTGCCATCGAATGTTGCATGCAAATTTGGCATTACAAGCAGGTTTGAGGATGGTGCATATGGTGCGTGCTAGTGTAGTGTAGTGCAAATGTTGCGAAGTTGTATTGCATAGAAATGCGAGGATGCTTAGCCCAGAACTACGAAGATGGGTTGAACAATGTTTGCACTTGATTATCCACATTTGGGCACAGGGTGTTGCCCCATTGTAGACACCTAAATTTGGTATTTAACACTTTTGCAACATCAACTTTGGCACACTTTGACATACTTGGACTTTGCATACACATTCAACTCTTGTGCACACTTTCTCCTATCCATCTACTTGCTTGTTGTCTTGGCTAACCCAATTTACCAGATACACATATTTAGGATTACCCTAGTCTATGCAAGAACCTTCCAGAATCCTAAACAGATTGTTGCCATATCTTACACATTGATTTTCAGTCCCAAGACAGTAACATCAACAATTGGACAAGTGTGATTCGCCACAAGTGTCTGCTTCTGCTGGTAGTGTCCAGGAACACTCAAAGGCTAATTTTCAATTTGGGAAGTTAGGTTGGCCTAGACACGTTTCATGGGTCAGTGATAGCAAGAAATATCAAAGAGTTAGTTATAAATATAAATCAATCTTAGGTTATACTACGTCAATAGTTGGCTATTACATTGATAATTATTTGAAAGTTTGAGAAATCCATTAGCACTCTCTTGAGACATTATCACAAAGGACATACATATTTGAATATCCCTCAAGAGTAGTCCTAGAGCCAAGTTTGAATATAAAAGTAGGTCAAAGTTGCAAGGTCCCAAGTGTCAAAAGCCAAACATTGCATTGTATTCTAGGTTGATCACGATGGTGCACACACACACACACATAGGTGGGATAACTATGTGTGATTTGAGTCCTTTTCGGAGTATTGGAACATAGGCAACACTCAATCACTCAGTAGAGAGTGGTTGGGGCTATACAACCCAATATACTAACCCTTTTTTCAAGGGTCATCTTGTCGCCGAAAGTGAGATTAGGATTCAAAAGAAGGAGAAGGAAAACAGGGATCAGTGCAAATGATCGAAGACAAGCACACACATAGGAGGCATCTACAGGTACGGGTGCAACAATCTGAGGCATCACAAACCTACACAGTCAGCAGAGAAACTACCGATAGGACATGGACAATATCGGTCGCCACAATGATCTCAATTTCACAGACAACGTCTACAAAGGGTTTGAGCTCTTGTTTTTGATCTGAGCATTTACAGGGTAGACAAAGCATTTTCAAGGACATGATGAACACTGTGAGCAACAAAATATTAGAATAAGCTAAGTACCTCTCTTCCCCCTTTCCTTTGTCAATTTGAATCATCTAATACAATATCAATCTACCCTTTTACATTCAAATTAATATGATTATTTTCATATTTTACATAATTTGAATATTCATAGTTTTACTTCATTTAGATCACATTAATCACAAAATAAGTAAAACATTTTAGTGAACCCGATCATTGACATGAGCACGTAAAACCCTAGGTCTCTTCTACCTTAGTTTTCATATTTTCTTAGGGTTTCAGATTTATCCTTCATTAGGGTTTGAAGTTCAAATCTATTTTTGATTTCCCCTTATAAGCAATAATCTACACATTTTGCCCTAACTTTCTTGTTGCTTTGATTAACATATTCTATACCATCTAAGAAGGTTAGATCTCTTACACCTATAAGGCAAAGTGCTAGGTTAAGTGGTGTTGCAATTGATCATAATCAAATTCCTTAGATCCAACCACATGTTTGTATGCAATCTAAACTGGATAAAATTGATGAAACACTAATTCCTTCTATTGATACAGATATTGATTAAAAAACACATAGATGTAGAGAAGGGTGTTAGCGATGATGTTATGCATGATCTTGAAAATGGTTATGAAAATGATAATAATATCATGATGAATATCATGGTACAATACATCTTGGTGAGCTTAATGGTGTAGATCCTACACAAGTAGAAGCACTTTCAAATTTTTGCAATCGAATTAGTATGCAACCTAATGACTTAGAAAAAAACCTTAAACATTATCCTAGAGGTTAAGAATGCAAAGAATACTAAGGAACAACATGATGAATTATTGACTAATACTAATTCACTTTTTTGAGGCATGGCTTCTACAATAGGTGTTCATACCATTATTCCCACTGCTACTATTCATGTGTCTACATCTATGGCTACACGAGTCATGCCTATGCTTGGTGTGGGGCAACACAAGTTAATCCTTAGATTTCTATGGTTATCTCTACGCAACATACTTTTGTGCCTCCTAGTCTTGCTACTCATGTGATATCACCTATTGCTAATCCATCTCCTATGCCTACTAATCAAGAGCTTATACAAACTCTTTTTGATCTTCAAGCCAAGGTTTCCCAACTAGAACATCTTAGAACCTTCCATGCAACGTGTTTAAATTATTCCTCTAATGATAAGTTACCAACAAAGCTTTTTCCTAAGAGCTTTAAAGACTATGCCTTGCAATATTTGCATTACCTTCCTTTCCAATCAATACATGTTTTTAATCCTTTGGCTGACCAATTCCTAACTCATTTTTCTATCAATATTAGTGAGAAGGTCTCCAACGCTCAAATTTCAAAACTCAAGCAAGGACTTAATGAGCTCATAAGTAACTATGTGTTTCTTTATTAGACTATGCTTTCAAAAATGACAAATCCTATGGCTGATAACGAATTGCAAGACATCCAAGTAAAGCTTGCTTGTGCCTATCCATGAGTCTATTATGTTCAAATGTTTCCAATCTTTCGATGACATGTGCCATACGGTTAAAAACTGTGAGGTTACGCTAATTGCCATGAACAAGTTTAAGTATTGGACCAACTCTCCCATATTTTCTAATGCCAAGTTTCAAAGCAACCCAACTTTCAAATCCAAGGCTAATGATACAAGAATAAAGCTAAAACAACAGTTAATGCAGTTTCGCAACCTACTAATAAGTTTGTCCTTTCCACTCCTCAAAGGAGGCAATTTACACGATTATCAGAACCTCCTCATAAGGTTTTACAAAAAAAACTTGATTGTAGTTTCATATCTCTCCCTTCGCCAGTGGAGGTTGATATGACAAAGGCACAACCTATGGGGTTCGATATCAATGTACATTGTGATTAGCATAGATGTGCAGGACATTCTACTAATAGATGTTATGGTTGGAAACATAAGGTACAAGATTTATTTGAGAACAACATTGTTGAGATCAATGATGCTATATTGCTAATACAACTATGAATGATTCGGTTGCACAACCTAATGCAAAGCTTTAGATAATTTTAGATCCATTTCCAAAACATGTGACACAAAAAACCAGGACTAATCATGATGGACATGACTTACAATGTGCATCCTCCTCCGACTTCTTATGCTTCTAGACTTGAGGAGGATCATCCTATAGATGGTCTAATTGGTACACTTAAAGATAAGCAAGTACAACTTACAATCACGTTCAATGACCATGAGATTATTGATGATGATTCTACCAATGTGTCTTTGTTCATACATGCTTTCATTGGCTCATGTTCTATGCACAGCATTATGGTAGATAATGGGATAAGTGAACACTGAAAACATATGCACTATGACATTACTTACTAGCTTGGGGTACACACAGAAACTTGATTGGTATGACTACTACAATAAAAGGTTTCGATAGAAAACGACAAAACCCTCTTGGGACATTATGTCACCACTTATGGTAGGGCCTAAAGCTATCGCTACATGGTTCTTAGTTTTGCCCAATATTGGAGCATTCGACATGATATTATGACGTCCACGAATACATAAAATATTCCCATCTTCAGTGCATCTATGCTTGACGTATATCTTTAGCAACCGAGTGGTTGCAGTTCTGGGTATTTTATATGAATAGCCCATTTAGCCGGATACATTTACTTTGTCACATCCACAACAACCTATTATACAAACCTATACAAGTTCATCCTATAAAGGCAAATCAAAGACAAGTTATTGATCTTCCTTGAAGACCAATTCTCCAACATCCATTACATCAACAATTTATTCAAGTTCAGCAAGCATTACCTACTCTGTCACGCCCTAAGATAGTTCTACATAAAGCTTGTGTGCATGTTCCCTAGCAAATGCCGACACATTCTCCTAGCATACGATGAAGTCCACAAGTTATTATGGCTACTAGAGCTACACAGTGTATAAATGATCATATTGATTACGATAACGATGTTGGATATTTCACAGCGCATAATCATTTCTCTGATTTAGACAATGATATAGATGTTACTCCTCACCTACAGCATGTGACATTTGCATCAATCGATCCAGGACCTACACATGAGCATCCCATTAATGGGATCATAAGTTAGTGGAGATGTTTCAAAATTAAAAAAAACAAAAAATTCAAATATTCAAAAAATACAAAACCAAGGCATGTGCATGACATGCTTTGCTAGTATATATGATTGATTGATGTTATTTATGATATATATTGAGAAATACATCTCCATTTTCTACACACGTATTTTTCACAGTATACATGGGTGGGATGCAAGACATACATATTACATATAATACATTGACATACAAATGTGTGACATTATTTACACCCAAGGGCAACCTTTCTACATATGGGTTACATACAATACATAATTTGCTCCGTGCATGCTTGATGTTGATGATTATTACATTGTGCAATCATTGATGTGTGTCTATGTGCTTTTATGAGTGCATTAAATTGCATCTTGTCACATCGTGCATTAGTTGTGTTGGAGTATCCTCTAGTCCATGTCATGGCCATGTTGTGTATGTGTTGGTCAAAGTCGAGTTGTGACTTAAGTGCTTGTGTGCTTCATGATCATGATATTTTGTATGTGCATGTGCGTGGTTACATACATGACAAGTGTTAAGCTTGTTAGAATAACTAAATGAGTTAATTAATCATAGTCTTTAATAATGTAGGTGGTGGTGTTATTAATTTAACAACCACGTCGATTAGAATATATGTTGTTAAGGATGCCTAACTATCTTAAGCATTTGTATCATACAATAGGAGATAGGTAGTTGGGTAGCATATTTGTAGAATATTGACATCCTAAAATTTAGGGACTAATGTTAGTCTTTATAAATGTATAAATAACAAATTCGCCATTATTGTTTCGATTCAATAAAATACATGATTTAATATCTGATAAAATTTGATATCAGAGCGTGGTTAGATCAAAGCAATTGTTAGAAAGGAAGAGAGAAATATTAGAGCAAGGATTAGAATAGAGAGAAGCCCCAAGCACTGTAATACTGATTTCCCATGTGCAAGCTTCAAGCAGCAAAAGAAATTTGTATTTCTCTCTTTCTTTCTTCCATTGGACATCTCATAGAGAGGTGGTGCTGCCCAAATTTTCAAAATTGCTTCTGATAAAATTGAGACTAGTTCAAACGCCCCTTATCAAAGGAGAGCCATACACAATTATTCTTTGCTCCTGTTAAAGAAAAGAAAGGAGCACCTCATACAAGTATAAGAGAGTGAAGCATTGTCCGAAGAAAGTGAGCGCAGCTTAAGGGTTGAAAAGCCCCAAGGCGCCCTTACATATCAATATTTGTTGTTGTTGTCAACCTGGAGCTGCGCCCTGATTCGAGGATGTGCGCGAAACGGCCAGTCCTCTATCCGGCTGAAACAATGTGATCTTCTCATGAGGGTGGGTGCCTCAATAGTGAAAAGAACCTCCAGAGAAGGCTGGTTCCTGTATGATGTATCAATGAAGATTCCTACTCTATGCTACTGACTACCATGGAAAAGGGAGAAAGAAAACTTAAAGGGGAAATCCTACCTAAAAGGGGGTGATACCCCAGAATTATGATCCTACTCAACGTGGAACCTTGAACACTGAACGAACAAGAGAGAAGGAAGACCTTAGACTTCAAATTAATTACTTGTGCATAAGTATTTCATGCAGAGGTTCGATCTAATAACTAAAACCTGAGGGAAAACGATGGAGAGAGGTCCGATACAAGACACTTTGCAGCCACCTAACATCCACTTACAATTTCAGCAAAAGACAATAAAGAACACTTTAACATGACCTGCACAAGGATAATATAGCAACTAGGTATGAAACAGAATTTGGGAAGGGAGAAAACTCTATCACTTATGCAAATTGTTGAAGAAGTATACACTATGCCAACACTTGAAATCTGAAAGTATAGTCCTCCTTATTGATCGAAGAGGTTACACAACTCTTAATGGCAGAGTCTGGTCTAACCAAGAGAGATTGGATAATTTTTAATCAAGGCTGAAAGCCATTATATAGGAAATTACAAGAGGCCAAAGATAGGCGTATAAACTTGAAGAGAAAGATTTATTTTTGTTAACTCAAGGCTTTACTTGGCCTTAATAAAATATATTTTTCTCTTTGTCCTTGCATGAATTTTCTTTGTTTGATGAGGCGCACTCATCCTTGTCATGAACCGTCCACCTCTTCTTTGCATGTAAATCTTCTAGTGGATGCGGCGTTTGATCAATTAGTTAACTCTAAATATGGACTAGTCAACTCCAAATATAGACTCGGAACTCCTGTTGAAGCCGGATTTAGTCCTTCGGATGCATGCGTTGAAAGAAGACAAACAGGGCTTTAATGATCAGTCAACTGAAACTTAGACCGTTTATTCAAAAATAGCTCTGATATTCGAAAATAGATCTAACGTTCGAAAATAGCTCCAACGTTTGCATGTATTTCTTCTAATTTTGATCGTGTCTATTTCCGACAGGATTTTATATTTAATTCTTCGTCAGACTATCTATTTTCTGCTCCTTTTGCACAGTCGGCTTCCATTTATCTCGGATTTTCTGCTACCTTTTAAATCTCAACGGTCACTTCCTGCAAGAAAAATTTGACGACCTGCAGGATGTCACCGAAAACTGTCACATTTCCTTCGAAAATATTTCTGCGGGTTTATTCCTTTGTTATTTTTCTCTGTCAGCTCTTATTGCATTGGTCGGCTGAGTCATAACCGCGGACTTCTTTTGATGACAAGCTATCCAAATTCCTTCAGAATTTTGTCTTGCGGCCTTTGTTGGCGATTTGGCTAAGCTTTCTAAATTCCTTCGGACAAAAAGTCCGAAGGATTCCATACCCTTAGTTTTTTCGTCTAAAGTTTTTTCGCAACTTCTTTGAATTTCCCCAGGATTTGTGTATAAGTCATTCCAAATTCCTTCAGACTTTTTGTCCGAAGGAATTCCAACTTTGCCTTTGATCTTTGAAACGCCCTTTGGCAGCCAAGTGTCCTCCAGTTGGCTGTCTACGTGTCCTCCCGACAGTCTACGTGTCCTTGAAGTGTCTTTCGGAAAAATTGGAGGACCCGGATTTTTCGCAAAAGCTTGTGGTTTTTGGTCTTACACCTGCCCGAATTCCTTCGGACTTTTTGTCCGAAGGAATTCCTTCGGACAAAAAGTCCGAAGGATATATCTTTGCCTTCTAGGTGCTTTCCCGATTGAGTCCTTAGAAAAATAATCTGACTGAGTGCTTAGAAACTTCTATCTGCTGAGTGAGTCTATAGAATCAGCAAAGGAAAACAATGAATTCTTCCATCCTTGGCTAGAGACAAGAACTTTCCAAATAGCAAGAAAAAATCTGACTCATGGAAGATTTGTCAACAATTGCCAAACAAAGAAAACAACAAAACGCCATCCACACACTGGAGGCATTGCAAATACAAAGGCAGTTGTGACAAGAGAAGCATCAAGCTGAAGCAAAACACCAAGCAGAGAGACGCCAGAGTGAGGTGCCATTGTCAATTGTCTAGCATCTGATAGGGAGTGCCCAGCCCAGATCTAATCAAACCCTGCTATCAGAGAGCAAAGAAGCCTAGCATCACCATCCATAGCAGAAAAAAAATGCAAAAAGAAACGCCATTTATACCTGAGCCCCATTCTTCACATAATACTTCTTTGCAACATGCAGTCAATGCTAATTGGCTTAAAATAGTTTTGTTTCTTTAAGCCAAAGTTTTTTGATGACTATAAACATTTAGGGAAACTGCTATTTTTTTTAGTTTTTTTGAACTTTAGAAAAAATAACTTTTGCACTCAAAAGTGCTCGGAAAGCCATTTAATTCAAAATTGGGCACACCATAAGAAAAGACTTGAAAACTAGCCACACTCACCAATTAAGGGTAAGAATCTACATAGAAAAGAAAGTTTGGTTTGAAAACCTGTCAAACTCCCTCTTTCATTGTTTCCGTCTTTTGCCTATAATGCCTAGAAACAACAATTAATTATGCAATTTGCAAACTAGGAAGAGTTGGGCCATAAAAATTTGCCACATTGTGTGAAATTGCATAACGAAGCATTCTTTGAAATACTTTTTTCCAACCCTCATAAAATTTCAGATATAATTGTTTCCATGATTTTTAAGGCAAAACACAAGCCCATAGGCTCATTAATTTGCGCATAACCTGAACCTAAAAATTTCCCTGTAAGTCAGAAATAGGGGCTTAAACACAAGTGTAAACTCATTTTTGTCAATATTAATTGTTTTCCCATTTGTTAGTTTTTTTACAAAAACAGCCCCTAGATTCCAACTATGTTCCCGCAGTTGTAAACCTTATAGGGGTTGTCGTTTTGGGCTAAGTCGTAATAAATTTTACCTAATTTGTGGTGTGAGAAGTATTGTTCCAATACTCAAGCCATTAAACAACAATGTATATGAATTTTAGCTTCCATGTACCTCACTGTTTATAGGAAGCACCTAGTTTTTCTTTTGTTTGCCACTAAGAAGCCTCTCAACCATTTGATTATGTGGTGCACAAATAAGTGATTAGCCCTAGAAAGTTACTTTCTACGTATATCAGAGATGAGATAGTGCGGCTACAGGACGGTGGAAAGCTCTGTAGTCAATGCCCTTTGGAAATGTTCACTATTTACGACTATGTATAAATATATCAAAGAGCTTATAGATCGAACACACTTCAATCTAGCATTTCCAAAAACAAGTTCATATCATAAACAGGGAATTTCAAACACATGATGCCTAGAAACAGTCCAAGATTTGTTCTACCTGATACACAACTCTTCATGATGATAACTATGTTGCATTGAAAACAAAGGTGAAGACTCACCTGCAATTTGAAGATCTCTAGTCGGTTGTTGACGGCCCATTCACTCGACATGCCTTATATGCTAACCAACAACGAAAGTTTGACAAAGCGAACAGGAAGTTAAAGTTGATCATTATGTTTGGGGTGTCAAATGAGCTCTCGCCTCATATCCACGATATTAGTACAAAGAAAAATTCCTAGGACAAACATAGTACCACTTACAAGGCCAAGAACCAAAATACCATCATTCATCTACAAACCCAACTTCACTATCTCAAGTTGAAGATAGGGGAAAAAAGTTGAAGGTTTTCTTCATTGTGTTGTAGCATTCCAGGCCTCCCTCCTAACATTGGGCCAGAAAGTGTCAAGTGACTACTTGGTACCCATCATCTTGAGAGCACTGCCTTCCCCCCCGCCCCCCTCACACCCCCCTCCCCACCCTACAAGATCTTTATGACTTCTCTAAATATATCAAAGACGAAAGCAACTTTTGAAAAGTTGGTTGATACGTTGCAACAGGAAGAATCTATGCACACAGCAAAGGAAGATGGAGAAGAACGTGCACTTGCATCGCATCAGAAGGGAAAGAGGCCCATAAAGTCTTCAAAACAATCCCCTAAGCAGAAAAATCAATAGAACCAACATGGGAACAAACCTCATTCTTAGAAGATCTATCTAATCTATGGAAAGATAGGCCATGAACTAAAGCATTGTTGGTATAATTCCTTTACACAAGGCTCATCTAGCAACAAGAAGCCCACCCTCCAGCAAACTCCACAAGGACAAAAGCAAAAGACATAGCTCACTCTCTCTAGGAGATGATTCATCATATAGTGTCCAAGGTTGTGATGATATTTCTTTATCTCTAGTAAATCATGCATGTAAAATCACAGAAGTCCTATATGTTCCAGGACTAACAAAGAATTTATTGTTTGTAAGTCAATTGCTCAATCACAGCCTAAAGGTTGAATTCGATCAGCAAGATGGTAAAAAGTTGTCTCATTAAAAACAAGTCTAGAAGCTCAAAAATTGTTGAAAGAGTTGCTAGTGGAGGGAAAATATTCCAATTTGATGTTGTCCAAAATGATAATCAAGCTCTTGTTGTAAAATATACACACAACAAATTTTTGGCACAAAATATATGGACACTTGAGTTTTGGGTACCTGGTTGCATTAAGTAGGTACAACATTGTGAGAGGCCTCACCTCACTAAAGAAGAATACTAATGTGTGTTCTAGTTGTCTAGCTAGAAATCAACATAGAGCTCTATTTGGCACAAGTACTTATTGGGGTCCTAGTCCACTAGATCTGGTGCACACTGATCTTTGTGGGCCCATGCGACCTAGTGTTAGTGGATTCCAGTGTTTTCAGCACTTTGTTGTTGACTACTCCGAAAAATGTGGGTATATTGCCCGAAGACTAAGGATCAAGCCTTTCAAGTCTTCAAAGAATTCAAATCCATTGTGGAATGACAAACTGGCCATTGCATTAATGTCCTCCGCTCAAATTGAGGGGGGTAATACACCAATAAAGAGTTCTATGAATTTCCGAAGGCACATGGCATTCGTTGAGAACTAACTGCACCTTATACTCCACAACAAAATGGTGTTGCAGAACATCATTATCGCACTATTGTGGAAATGGTGTGCAACACAATTGATGACTCAAACCTACCTCATATATATTGGGCAAAAGCAATTTGTACAATGGTCTACCTATTGAATTGTGTGCCCAACAAAACTCTTAATGGTATCACACCAAAAAAAGCATAAACTGGGAATAAGCATTCTATCTCACATCTTCATATTTTTGGTTGTAAAGCACATATGCATGTCCCTAAAAAGAAGAGAAAACAACTTGATAAAAAATCCTTGGCATGCATTTTTCTTCACTACAATGAAGAGATGAAGGCCTATCGACTCATGGATCCAAAAACTAGGAAGATATACATGAACATGGATGTTGTATTTGATGAGAAGGGTGAATCCAATCCAATCTCCACACAATCACCTGATACAAGCATTAAAACTCTAAAAATTTCAAATGTTGGTAGTGGTGGTGAGGATGAGGACAATGATGATAGTCAGCCAAGTCCTTTAGCTCCACCACCCACTATTCAACTTATGCCCAAGTGGTATACCAGCACTATAGAAAAATGCAAAATTGGAAGGAGTCCCAAACACTTCCACTTCAGGACCAACGACTCGTAGTAGGGCTCATGCAGAGGTGAATTTGGCCCTGATGAGCACAGTTGCAAAAACTTTTGAGCCCTCAATGGTTCATGAAGCCCAAGAATCAAAGCCTTGGAAAGAGGCCATGGATGCAAAGTATCAGTCACTAATGAAGAACAATACATGGCAACTTATTGATCTTCCACAAGGGAAGAAGCCTATCAGTTGCAAGTGGATCTTTAAGACCAAATACAAAGCACAAGACGTGTAGCAAAGAGCTAAGCACATAACAAAGGCATTGACTATGAGGAGACTTTTTCTCCCACAACCAAGATAAAGACTATTAGAATGGTCTTTGCTATGGTTGTAGAGTTTGGATGGAAAGTCCATCAAACAGACATGAAAAGTGACTTCATAAATGGAGATTTGCAAGAGGAAGTCTACATGACCCAACTAGAGGGGTTTGTCACATCTAGTCAAAAACAAAAGGTGTGTACACTCATCAAGCCACTATATGATCTCAAGTAGGCTCCCCGAGACTGGTATATCAAGATTGATGAGCATCTCGTACAACATGGATTCCAAAGGAGACCAAGGGGGGAGGTTGTGATTGTAATTATGTATGTCGACAACCTTGTCATCACTAGAAGCCCAGTGAAGATGATTGATGCAACAAAAAATGATCTTAAGCGATTGT
The DNA here is from genome assembly GCA_037957365.1 of Torreya grandis. Taxonomy (NCBI): domain Eukaryota; kingdom Viridiplantae; phylum Streptophyta; class Pinopsida; order Cupressales; family Taxaceae; genus Torreya; species Torreya grandis. Next base: position 2,124,197 of record JARHVA010001816.1, read on the forward strand.
CTAACATGACAGATCTCGGGCTACTACACTATTTGTCTTCGTTTGGAGGTATGGCAAAAGGGACACTACATCTTCATGTCTCAAATGAAATATACCAAGACCATGCTCGAGAAATTTTGGATGATGGACTGTAAGCCTATTACAAAATCTATGGAGACAAGACTTCAATTGTCTCATTCAAGTCCATCACCACTAGTAAATGCCACTCCCTATCGACAGATGATTGGGAGTCTCATTTACTTGACCTACACCAGTTCAAATATTAGCTATGTTGTTATCTTTCACAATTCATGCAAGAACCAAAGGTGAGTCACTAGAAAGTAGACACGCGGATATTGAGATACATTCGAGGTACTATGGAATATGACCTATAACACAATAAGAATGATCAATTTTTCTTGACAAGTTACTGGACACAGATCATGCAACTTCAATTGATGATAGGAAATCCAAATCTGGAATTATTTTATTTCTGGGATTTGGTCCTATCTCATGAGGGAGCAAGAAGCAAAACTTTGTTTCCCGATCTTCCACTGAGCTAGAATATTGTGCAATATCAGGAGTTGTCTGCGAAGTGATATGGCTGTGTCGCATACTTGCAAGACCGGTAGTACCGCAAACACATCCTATGGTTCTGTATTGCAATAATCAAGGTAAACTTGTTCACAATCCAGTGTTTCGTGAGCGAATGAAGCACATCAAGGTTCAGGTCTATTTCATTTGCAAAGATGTTCAACAGCGCAACATTCAACTTCAATTTTGCCCCACTCAAAATCAGTGTGCAAATGTCTTCACCGAGTCACTTGCACATGAGAAGTTTGAAGCATTCAAAAAATCTCTCTCATATACTCTCAAGACTATGATGAATTAAGGGGGGTAATGTTAGAATAATTAAATGAGTTAATTAATCGTAATCTTTAATAACGTAAGTGGTGTTGTTATTAATTAACAACCACGTACATTAGAATGTGTTGTGAGTATGCCCAACGATCTTAAGCATTTTTGTATGAGACAATAGGAAATAAGTCATTGGGTAGCATATTTGTAGAAGATTGACATCCTAAAATTTAGGTATTATTGTTAATCTTTATAAATGTATAAAAAATGGTTTTTGCCATTATTGTTTTGATTCGATAAAATATATGATGATTTGATCTTTGATGATGCTATGATTTCTATCATGCATACTTGTATTGTTTACGATGCCATGATTTCTATCATGCATCTATTGTGATGCTTATTACCGTGTGCCTAATTGATATATCTACTTGACATGACATTTGTATGCCCATTGCCTTGGATTATATGTTTCATACGTGTTTGAATGATTAAATCTTTGTATGATGACATATTTTATCATGTTTGTATACGTGTTTTACATCAATACCATTTTCTATATAACAAATGGTGTGCATAACTCTTTCTTTTGAGATGAATGATTTGCAAGATTCATCGCTCATATCAAAATGGGGGCATGTAGTGGGCTTGTCTTAGAGATTTAGGCCATAGCAAACAAAATGATCACATTTTGAGTCAAATTATATGATTCAGAGATTGGACAGATTGAGACGTGTTGGGTGAATATTTTGTCACCAGCTAACTGATGGGCAAAATAGGTCACTTCAACCACAGCATAGGGAGATTGGTCAGCCAAGTGTACAGGTTTACCACATCAAAAGGGGACAAATCTCTCCTCTCATCAAGGGGAGGTTCCCTATAAATATGAGGAGCTATATACTATATATATATGCAGAAAATAACACTCAGGGGTAGGACAACACCATCCATCTCTCTTCTTTCAGAGATGATGTTCACAAACAAAAGAGAAATCCAGGTGAAAACACTGAAGGCACTTCTCTTCTTTCAGAAGTGGTCTTGCAGCAAACAGCAGGAGTTCTTTCTGATAGGTAGCAAGTAACTGGTAACAGGGGGCGTAGTAACCAGCAGAAAAAGGTGTAGCACAAAGTCTCCACCTCAACTGCCCAAGAGTGAAATACGAAGGATAATGGGGGCACAAAGTCATCCCAAGATCTTTTACACAGAAATAAACTGAAACACACACAAAAGACAATTGTGACAGCACAAAGTCTCTCCACAATTGGCTTCAGGACACCTTCCTGATTACTTCCACTAGTTCTGCTTATTTCATTAAAATGGACAAAAACGCATTCAGGAAACAGATATAAGAACAATCTCCTAAATGACACAAGCTATTACAGCACAAAGTCTGGAAGTAACCTGCTTTCTCATTCATATAAATAAATATGATCAACAATCTGAGCTCAAAGTCTCAGTAATCGCCTCACAATTTTGGCAGAGTTTTGCTTCTATAACCCAAAAAGATCTCACGTGCATAAAATAGGAGATTACTATATATATCAGCCAAGAAAGGCTTGGCGCTTTGTTTCATGGAACGGCCCATGCTGCATTCAATGCCTTGAATGCATTTTCAGTTTAGTCAAAGAGGCCATGCTGGAACAGGGCGTCCGCCTTAACTGTGGCATGTCAATTCATCTCAAATATCTCCTCCTCAGCATGGGTTGTCTGGTCTTTCTCCAAATATGTACACGGCTGTCCCCTCACTTTTATTCCAAGGGAGAAAAATAGGCCGCGCCTTTAAATGCTTGCACGCTCAGATGCTACTTGGTGGACTGTTCCACCTACTAGAAATAACTCCTATGCAGATATTTTTGGTCTTTTCCTCTTTCATATTGCAATTTGAGCTCTCGGGCTATCTTTTCCCTTTCTACTAGCTCTTTCAGCTCCCTCTTCAGCTAGTCACTAAGTTTGTTTTCAGATTCCGTGCCACATTTGAAAATCAACAGATATTTCATTACCCTGAATTTGACGTCCGCGAGGAGTCATTGGTCGTTGGTTGCTTGAACCATTTTGAACCATGAACTTTTGAACCTTTGAAGTTCATTGGTTCACTGGTTCAACAGTTCGGGCGGCCATTCTCAGCGCCTTGGTTCCATCGCTTCTTTGGTTCATTCGCTTGAACCATCTCTTTGAACTGGTCTCTGGAATCTTCCGCTTCTTTCCTTTGCTCGGAGCTTTCATTGAACCGTTGAACCCATTGAACCTTCGAACCATTTTGGTTCAAGGTTCAATGGTTCATCCTCTTTCTTAGAAGCCTTTGTTTTCTCTAAGTCTCTCGAGCTTTGAAATTCATTCAGCTTTATATCTTTGGAACCTCCCAAAGAGAAGGTGTCCCTTCAGGCCTTGAGAAAGGTCTATTTCCTGGTCGCTGAGAGCCCCCCACAAGGGTACCTGCCCTTCGGGGTCCTTCGGGCGGCCTTCTTCTTCAAATCATTCGGAGTCCGTAGAAACCAGCCTGCAGAGTCCGTAGAATCAAGCCTGCAGAGTCCGTAGAAACCAACCTGCGAAGTCCGTAGAAATAAGCCTACAGAGTCCGTAGAAACAACCCTGCAGAGTTCGTAGAAATAGCCCTGCAGAGTCCGTAGAAACAAGCCTGTAGAGTCCGTAGAATCAAGCATGCCGGCCTTTGATCATTCCTTCGGCTTTATATCTTTGGAACCTCCCGAAGGGAAGGTGTCCCTTCGAGCCTTGAGAAAGGTCCATTTCCTGGTCGCCGAGAGCCCCCCGCGAGGGTACCTGCCCTTCGAGGTCCTTCAGACGGCCTTCTTCTTTGAATCCTTTGGACAAAATCTCTGAAGGAATTCCTTTAGACATTTTGTCCGAAGGAAATCTTTCCTTTGCCTTAGCCGCTTTCCGTCGGGCCTTTGATCATTCTTTCGGACATTTTGTCCGAAGGATTTCCCTTGTACAATTAGTCGCGGAAAAACTTTCTGAAGGATATCTTTTTGTTCCCTTTTGTTCACTGCCCTCCGCAAGGGTAAATGCCCTTTGGGCTTCGGGGGACTCCTTTGAACCGTTCGATTGAACCGACCTATTGAACCAAGAATGGTTCAACGGTTCAACGGTTCAATACTGTGTTCCACTCATTCAATTGACCGCATAAACCAACCGCTTTGAACCAATCTCATTGAACCTTTGAACCCATTGAACCATTTGGTTCAAGGTTCAACGGTTCAATCCTCATTTTCGTTAAGTCTTTTGAAGCCGTTGAACTTTGCCGAAGCGGTTGAACTTTGAACTTTTGCCGAAGCGCTTAACTCTTTAAGCTTGCCAATGTCATTCAACCTTTGAACCTTTGGAGGCGGGGTTCAATGGTTCAATGGTTCATTCCATTTGTTTGAAGCCTGTCAGTCCCTTAACTGAAAAAGCTTGAATAATGAAGAATTTGAATGCTCAGAACAATTTTTGAGAAGGGAAGAGAGAATTTTGGCCTGTAGGACCAAAATAGTTCATATGTTGTCCCAAAAATGAGTGACAGATTTTGGGAAAAACAGCGAGCTCCAATTGGGAAAATTCCTTCAGTTAAAATTTTGGAACAGCTAAGGGGAGTAGAAACCAGAATCTCCAGTGCCTTTAAGTATGCCATTGGGCTACGGAGTCGTGCTGACCAAAAAAAAAAGGTGCCAAAAACGAAAACGAAAAGCACAAAACAAAACTAAAGACTATACAAATATATATATATGTACAGATGATCTAATCTGATATTTCAAGAATTGAAGTGCTTCAGATGCTGCCCATTGTGATGCAGAGAAAATGGCATTATGTCTTGATATATCAACAAGAAACCATTTTCTCCCCAGAAGCGATGATTGGCGAATGGACCTCTACACCAGGAATCAAATTTTCTGCGCATTTCTTTTGGTTCTCTCCTCTTGCCCCACAACAAGACTTGATTTCCAGTTTGAAAATCACGAATCCTTGTTCTCTTGCAAAAAAGTTTATTTCCCTGATTTTGACGTGCAGCAGTATGGTCCATTACCATAATTTGATGTTCTTCTGGTTCAGTCCAACACATGATTTGATTGTCAGCATCAAACACCTGCCAATATTGACATTGTCAGGAACACTTGGTCGAAAGACCAGCTCAATAGTGTACTTCTGCTCTTCAAAGTTTTTGTGAGGAACCAAGATGGTCGTAGAGACAACCAATGAACCTGCATGACTATGAAGCTCTCTGGGCACTGCAGATATATTGAAAGCATCAAAACTTTCAATAGAGTCCCATATCGAATTGCGGTAATGGCGCAATCTTTTGTTCTTGGTTTGACACAGGTTCCTCACTTGACAAACCATCAATTCAGCATCTCCTTTAGCATGAAGGAGTTTAACACCTTTGTCTTGCGTTGCCTTCAACCCGAGTAACAGAGATTCATACTCAGCAGTGTTGTTGGTGTCGCTGAACTGCAACTTGTATGAAGAAAAAATATCTCCTTGAGGAGATATTAGAACAATCCCGGCTCCAACATCAGTAGAAGAGCAACTGCCATCAAATTCTAGAATCCATATGCCACCGAAAACTGCTCCTTTCTCAGATTTTCTTTCGTTTGAAGGGGAGGGTCCTTCTGCACCTACATTGTGCTTTATTAATTCTTCTATTGTCTCATCTGAATCAATTCCTGGATCGCCACCTATAGGACGTTCATCTACTGAAACATGAACATCCTCTGTGGTCAAGAAAAAGTTACCCATTCTTGAAGACTCACAGAATTTGAGCTTCAGGGGCCGATGTTTGAGTGACAATATATTTTGCCTCCTTCTCAAGAAGCAGTCTCTGCATGATGTCTTTGACAGGGATCCTCGCCTCAGACAGGGCCATGATCAATTCTCCACCAACGTCCTTGCAGAAATTTCGCCCAAGAAGAATGCCGTAGGAGGCTGGAACGTCGGCCACAAGGACTGTCATTTTAATTCCTTTTTCTGGAAAAGCCGCAAATGCAAACTGGGCATCTTTGATTTGTCCCAGAAGTGGCACTTGTTTGTTTTTCATGAAGAAACATCTCCCAAATGTCTTAGTGTGAGATCAAGAGATTCTGCCACTTTGGCAGGCATGACGTTGTCAAATGCACCTGAGTCTATGATGCAATTGTTCAGCTGGTGTCCATTTATCAGCAGGGAGACAAAATAGTTCAGTCCTTCCAAGAGCAGCAGGAGGAGCAATGACAAGGTTATTTCGGGTGGACGTGGGAGTCACCTTTGGAACAGCTGGTCCTGCAGGGACGGTTTTATTCTTCACACATTCCACTAACCTATCCAACTGCTCAGGGTTGGATTGCAGAAATTCAAATTCAGACATTTTAATTTTAAATTTTTTGACATGGTCAACTATATCAAATGTCTGAAATGAATTATGAACAGGGGAAGAGAGTTCATCCTTCTGGATTTTAGGAGGGGGAGGACTAATCTGCGAAATTGAAGTTGAAAGTGCAAAAACGTTTGGGATACTTTTTTAGCGATCACTGAGTCCTTTGCTTGAAAAGGCAAAGTGGTTCCTCATTTGGCAATTAAAATTGCAGGTTGAAGTCGTTCCTCTGTTTTTTCTTTATCAGCTTGCTGCGCTGACTGGTTCTTGGACCGAGTGAATACAGCGTATGATCCATCAACTGCTTTACCTTCACTTCTGGGTTCATCCTAGTAATTCAGGAAACCAATGTTGGAGTCGCCAGCTAATTCTTCTTCTCTCTCTGTGAAGAGATTAGCGTCATCTTCTTGGTTCAACTCAGATTGGAAGGAGAAATCGGATTCTATTTCGAGATATCCAACTGCTGAATTGGTTGGAGGTGTTTCAATAGCCAATTTTCTCTGAGTGGGAGGAAGACGATTTGGTTGCCCTTGATTCTTGGCAACATTGCCTTGGTATGACTGATTGGGGAATGTCCTCCTTGGTATATCTCTGTATGAAGGAGCAAATGACATCCCTTGCGCCATTTGTTTTCTGAGAGCTAGCAACTCATTTGCTAGCTTTTGCACCATTGGATCAGTGGTGCATGTAGATAGGTATTCAAAAGATAAAGAAGATTTACCTCTGCTAGGATCTCTCTTTATCTTTCCTGCCAAGATAAGGTCATCTTTCACCTTAGTGGCCAAATCCTGAGCAATAGCAAGGTCTATGTGGCCAGCACGTCTTAGCAGAAAACTCACTTCAGACAGCTGTGAGTTGATGAAAAAACATTTAAGGTTCTCTGGTGTTGGCTTAGCAATTGTAGGAATCCTGTTCCTCAGCGTGTCAAATTTGGCTATGAAATCCCTCATAGGTTCATGAGGTTCTTTCTTCATCTGTGTAAGCTGGGCCAGCAGGGCATGCGCATCTTCTGCAGGCTTGAACCTTGCTTCGAACTTAGCTTTGAGAGTGTTCCAGTCAATCACAGTCTGGGCCTGCAGATGATAGAACCAGTTTGCAGCAGCACCTTGCAATGTTTCCACAAACACCCTGACTGCTACGTCCTCATACTCCACGCCTATCACACCGCAGGCTATGCTGAAGGCTGCAATATGTTCATCAGTATGAATTCTCCCATCACCAAAGAATTTGAAAAAATTCTTCCTCGAACTGTGTGGTAGCTTGTGTAGGGGTGGAGTTAAATTGAGTGGGCCAAAAGAGTTACCCCAGGGGCCTTGAACTGCCATGATTCGATTATGAAAAGTGTGGATAAAAAATCTGGGTGGAGTATGTATAGGCAAAGCTATGCTAACAGCAGAAAAAGAAGCTTTGCCTTGTAGTGGTGACCTGATATTGGTAGGAGAAAGACTCCTAGTTCGTTGAACTTGAAGTTGTGGAGGAAACAAATCGAAATTGTTTGCTGCACTAACTCGAAAACAGGGTCAACAACACCTTGGGCTCTGACTTCTTGTATAGCGTGGAGTTGCCAGATTGTAGAATAAAAATGGAAAAGAACTAGCCCTGCTTCAGTTTGAAGCTTGAGGCTTCAAACTGCGCACTCTTCCCCAACGAAGTCGCCAAAAAAAACTATTGTCGTGAAGCTGGCGGTGTTCTGACTTTTGAAATAAAACGCTCAATCTCCAACGTCTCTGGTTTCGCAGCTCAGAGCATATAATGGAAATGGATAAAGCTATAATGATAATGGATAAGACACAGGTGATGTTTCAATCTGAAACTTGAGGCTTCAAATTGCGCAAAATTGTTGTCCCCAGCAAAGTCGCCAAAAAACTGTTGGGTGAATATTGTCACCAGCTAACTGATGGGCAAAATAGGTCGCTTCAACCACAGCATAGGGAGATTGGTCAGCCAAGTGTGCAGGTTTACCACATCAAAAGGGGACAAATCTCTCTCATCAAGGGGAGGTTCCCTATAAATATGAGGAGCTATATCCTATATATAATATATATATATATATGTAGAAAATAACACTCAGGGTTAGGACAACATCTATCTCTCTTCGTTCAGAGATGATGTTCACAAACAAAAGGGAAATCCGGGTGAAAAAACTGAAGGCACTTCTTTTCTTTCAGAAGTGGTCTTGCAACAAACAGCAGGAGTTCTTTTTTATAGATAATAAGTAACTGATAACAGTGGGCGTAGTAACCAGCAGAAAAAGATGTAGCACAAAGTCTCCACCTCAACTGCCCAAGAGTGAAATACGAAGGATAATGGGGGCACAAAGTCATCCCAAAATCATTTACACAGAAATAAACTGAAACCAACACAAAAGACAATTGTGGCAGCGCAAAGTCTCTCCACAGTTGGCTTCAAGACACCTTCCTGATTACTTCCACTAGTTCTGCTTATTTCATTAAAATGGACAAGAACGCATTCAGAAAATAGATATAAGAACAATCTCCTAAATGACACAAGCTATTACAGCACAAAGTCTGGAAGTAGCCTGTTTTCTCATTCATATAAAGAAATATGATCAACAATCTGAGCTCAAAGTCTTAGTAATCGCCTCACAATTTTGGCAAAGTTTTGCTTCTATAACCCAAAAAGATCTCCCGTGCATAAAATAGGAGATTACTATATATAGCAGCCAAGAAAGGCTTGGCGCTTTGTTTCATGGAACTGCCCATGTTGCATTCAATGCCTTGAATGCTTTTTCAATTTAGTCAAAGAGGCCATGCTGGAACAGGGCGTCTGCCTTAACTGTGGCATGTCAATTCATCTCAAATATCTCCTCCTCAGCATGGGTTGTCTGGTCTTTCTCCAAATATGTACACCGTTGTCCCCTCGTTTTTATTTTAAAAGAGAACAATAGGCCGCGCCTTTTAATGCTTGCGCACTCAGATACTACGTGGTGGACTATTCCACCTAATGGAAATAACTCCTACGCAGATATTTCTGGTCTTTCCCTCTTTTCTGTTGCAATTTGAGCTCTCGAGCTATCTTTTCCCTTTCTGCTGGCTCTTTCGGCTCCCTCTTTAGCTGGTCACTGAGTTTGTTTTCAGATTCCGCGCCACATTTGAAAATCAACGGATATTTCATTACCCTGAATTTGACAATCGCGGGGACGTCATTGGTCGTTGGTCGTTTGAACCATTTTGAACCATGAACTTTTGAACCTTTGAAAGTTCATTGGTTCACTGGTTCAACGGTTCGAGCAGCCATTCTCAACTCCTTGGTTCCATCGCTTCTTTGGTTCATTCGCTTGAACCATCTCTTTGAACTAGTCTCTGGAATCTTCCACTTCTTTCCTTTGCTCGGAGCTTTCATTGAACCATTGAACCCGTTGAACCTTTGAACTATTTTGGTTCAAGGTTCAACGGTTCATCTTCTTTCTTAGAAGCCTTTGTTATCTCTAAGTCTCTCGAGCTTTGAAATTTCTTCAGCTTGATATCTTTGGAACCTCTCGAAGGGAAGGTGTCCCTTCGGGCCTTGAGAAAGGTCTATTTCCTGGTTGCCGAGAGCCCCCCGCAAGGGTACCTGCCCTTTGGGGTCCTTCGGGCGGCCTTCTTCTTCAAATCATTCGGAGTCTGTAGAAACCAGCCTACAGAGTCTGTAGAATCAAGCCTGCAAAGTTCGTAGAAACTAGCCTGCGGAGTCTGTAGAAACAAGCCTGCAGAGTCCGTAGAAACAAGCCTGCGGAGTCCGTAAAAACAAGCCTGCAAAGTTCGTAGAAACAGGTCTACAGAGTCCGTAGAATCAGGCCTGCAGAGTCCGTAGAAACAACCCTGCAGAGTCCATAGAATCAACCCTGCGGGTCTTTGATCATTCATTCGGCTTTATATCTTTGGAACCTCTCGAAGGAAAGGTGCCCGTTCGGGCCTTGAGAAAGGTCCATTTCCTGGTCGCCAAGAGCCCCCCGCAAGGGTACCTGCCCTTCGGGGTCCTTCGGGCAGCCTTCTTCTTTGAATCCTTCGGACAAAATGTCCGAAGGAATTCATTCGGACATTTTCTGAAGGAAATCTTTCTTTTGCCTTAGTCGCTTGCCATCGGGCCTTTGATCATTCCTTCGGACATTTTGTCCGAAGGATTTCCCTTGTAAAATTAGCCGCGAAAAAACTTTCCAAAGGATATTTTTTTGTTCCCTTTTGTTCATTGCCCTCCGCAAAGGCACTTGCCCTTTTGTTCATTGCCCTCCGCAAGGGTACATGCCCTTTGGGCTTTGGGGGACTCCTTTGAACCGACCGATTGAACCAAGAATGGTTCAACGGTTAAATACTGTGTTCCGCTTATTCAATTGACTGCTTGAACCAACCGCTTTGAACCAATCTCATTGAACCTTTGAACTTTTGCCGAAGCGCTTAATTAACTCTTTAAGCTTGCCGATGTCATTGAACCTTTGAAACCGTTGAACCTTTGAACCTTTGGAGGCAGTGTTCAATGGTTCAATGGTTCATTCCATTTGTTTGAAGCATGCCAGTCCCTTAACTGAAAAAGCTTGAATAATGAAGAATTTGAATGCTCAGAACAATTTTTGAGAAGGGAAGAGAGAATTTTGGCCTGCAGGACCAAAATAGTTCATATGTTGTCCCAAAAATAAGTGATAGATTTCGGGAACAAGACGTATATCAGAAATATGAGAAATAGTTTGAACATTTTGAGATAAATTATATCGATCAGATTGAGCGATTGAGAGACATTATGTGACACTGTGACAAACAAATTATGGCATTTTATATTACTGTGAGGTATAGATGGATGAGATTTGGAACAGGAATGTTGTTCATGCAAACATTTTTCTATTTTTTATATTGTGAATTGATGGGGAATGATGGTACCATGTAAGCACTTTGGATCTATAATAAGTTTGCATCAGTTGATCAGGAGTTCCATTTTGACATATGAATATGTTTTGGGGTTTCACCTTTGCATAGATCCTGATTTCAGAGTTCCACAAAAAGAATTATGAAGATATTCAAAGTATTATATCTAAGACAAATTATATGGGTCAGATTTATCAGATTGAGAGATTGAGAGACATTATGTGAAACTGTGACAGATAGATTATGGCATTCTATATTACTTTGAGGTGCATATGGATGAGATTTGGGACATGAATGTTGTTCATGCAAACACTTTTCTATTTTTTATACTGTGGATCGATGAGGAATGATGGTACCATGTAAGCATTGTGGATCTATAATAAGTCTACAGCGGTTGATTGGAAACTCCATTTTGACATACGAATCTATTTTGGGGTTTCACCTTTGCATACAAACCTGATTTAGGAGTTCCACAAAAAGAATTATGAAGATATTCAGAGTAGTGCAGTTGAAGATTTTGCAGTATTCAACTTCTAAAACTTCTTCAATGGTGGATGAGGCATTAATACTCCTCAACTCATGGTTTCAATAGTTGCATCTCCTTGGGGCAAAATCACTCCATGGCATTCTCCAAACGAGTTCAACAATCATGAATAATATGGATTGTTTCAGATTTTCTATCATGAATGGGCTTTCATCCATACATGTTTCCTTGTAGGTTTTGCATGGAGCAAGTGGGACATTTGAGGCATACTTGTCAACACCTATTGAGGTTAATCACAGGTACCAAATTTCTTCTTTTATCCTTTTAATCCAGCATTTTCAATACTAGACTAGAAGGGGCACATTTATATACAACTAAATTTGGTATTAGACACTTTGACATACTTGGACTTCGCGTACACATTTGAATCTTGTGCACACTTTCCCCTAGTTGTCTACCCACCTATTATATTGGCTAACCTAATTTACCAGAGGCACATATTCATGACCACCCTAGTCTATGCAAGAACTTTCTGTAGACACATAAATTTTATCACATGTACTTGACAATTTTAATTCATGACACATTCCAAGCTGCATGCCTTGCGCACAGACACATGACTCTTGTTTGTCATTCCTCTAAGCCATTTGTCCATATGCGAACTCAACCCTTTGTTGTTACCGTTACACAGGACTTTTCAATTCCAAATGCTCAAGCTATCTAAAATCACCATCAAACTGTCTCCAACTCTGAACTCAGGTCCCTAACCTTTTTGGACAAGTCCGCCCTCAGTAAACAGTGGTGTAATTCGTCATTGTCCACTTAGGCCGGTCACGTCCTGTGCTAAATAGCAGCTAGTTTCCAAATTCAAAGTTATCCTTTTGGGGCTTTCCACACGTTTCATAAGGTCGGCTAAAGGAAATTGTCAAAAAATTTGCCTATAAATACATGTTAAGAGTCATTCATTAAAAGACTTGCTATTCACTTAGTACAAGCATTTACACCTCTAAAAATTGAGCAAATTTGCCCTATTCTGCCCAAATTTTGCATTATTCAAAAGGAGCAACTATAAGCCAAGTCGAGAGCTATCATTGTCAAATATCTAAGCCATCTTCTTGCTATATACACATAGTCAAAAGAGCACAACTGCACAATCTCTCTAGGTGGGAGAACTACGCAGGCTTGATTTTCATCCTTGGACTATTGAATACGTAGATAGCAATCTATCATCAAAGGGTGATAGAGGTCAATTCAACCCATTACACCCCTCTTTTTTTTGCAAGTTTTCAAGCTATCAAAGTGCCCTAGGGGTTTCAAAGACAAAATAAGACACGCGGTGACTTATGCATAGCAAAGCACTAAATGCAATATACCAGACTTCTCATCATCTACAGGCGCAACTAGTGCAACAACCGATTCGGACGCACAATCAACCTAGACAAGTCTGTGGTCGACAAAATCGAGTGCACTGCACCATTGTCTGCCTACTACGCCATTATCCAAAAACATCTACTTTTGCCTTTGATCTGTCACTTCTAGATTCATGTTTTCTCTATATTTTTTGTCTGTTGTCTATCGCAATCAACTAAGACAAGTCTGTCATCAACAAACTGGAGTGCGTTGCACCACTGTCCACTTACAGCAGACTTGTCCAGATTTTGTTTTTGTTCTTGATCTTAATATTGAGTCTGCATAGTCATCTCTTCTTTTGATTTTCACAATAAAGAGTCAGAACACTCAATAGAGATTAGAGTGCGAGCTAAGTATATTTCTTCTTGATACTTTCTCAAAATAAAAAAAATTTATATTTAGAAATTTGTCAAAATCAAGAGAGTTAATTATTGTATATCTTTAGCATTCTGATATTTTCAGTTTCACACATATATACATAATTAACACTTAATCCAATTAGTGTTTTATCAAAAATAAGGTAAAACACCTAAAATCCTAAACAGGTTGACGCCATTTCTTAGATCACCAATTTTCACTCCTAGGCAATATTGACAACAATCAGACAGTTGCAATTGGCCACAAGTGTCTGCTTTTGCCAGTCTACTTTTCAAATTGGGAAGTTTCCATTAAGTTGCCCTAGATACGTTTTATGGGTTGGTCATATGGTCATAGCATGTAAGAATCCTTACTAGTTCTACTCCGAAAACTCATTTTGAATGGATTGACATTTTGTCAAATGGTTGGCATGCAATGTCTGAGTTCTGATTTTTCTGAGTGTTTGTGTTTTTTATGTTTGTTTGAATGTTATCTCAATGCCAAAAACACATACAATTGCATAGAAATGACAAGGAATGTTTACATATGCTTATACAAGGAACTCACATATAATATTGCTTCTTATTGAATAGAAATCAGGTCTGATTACATTCTTATCGGGTCTGATATGCAAGTTATCAGACTGTAACAACACTAGAAAACCCAATACAAATGAGATATTTAAGTACCCAATATACCAATACCATACCCGGAAAAACTTTACACAAAGTACTGTAGCATCATTGTAGCGCAAGTACTATTCACGTCACTATAGCACGGGCACTATTCATATCACTGTAGCATATGCACTATTCACGTCACTGTAGCATGGGTACTATTCACATCACTATAGCAACAGATCAATAACTTCTGATTTTTAATGGCTGCCAAAATAATCTTCAGGTCTGCAGTTGATCAATCTTCAATACTCTTCAAAACCCTTTAATATTTCTTCACCTTTTTGCACAAATAGGACTCTTGGATGAAGCCCACACTCAGGGAATCATCTCAGCTGGTCTTTCACAGCCTCAAAATTGCACAACCTATGAGATTTTTCGTTCATAAAGGCTCAACAATGGCAGAAACCATAGTTCCACGGCATTTTGGGATGGGGGGTCTGAGTTTGGGGAAGACGAGGGGGCGGCAGGGGGATGGCGACGGGGGGCAGCAAGGGAGCGATGCTAAAATACATATAGTACTTGAAAAATTAGTTATAAAAAGATGTATAAGGATTAAGTATTTGTATATTGCATTGAATATCAACAATTTAACATTTTGATTTAATCATTTAAGTTTCAAATTTGATCTATTGAACAATGAACATTAACAATTGAACATTAAACAATAAACATTGATAATTGAACATTGAATTTTCAAAATTTCATAATGATGATTCATGATTACAATCAAGTATCAACAATGTTCAAAAACAAAATACAATAGTGAAATACTAAAACTAAATAGTAAATTTTTTTGTCAAATTCACCAATGGACCTCTATTCTTTTTCCAGTTTGTAGTTTCTATGGCAACCTTGGAAAAAAAAACTAGACAGAAAATTTGAAATGCACCTAACCTAAAAGCTAGTGTTCATACTAATTTTCATATTCACAAGAGCTCCAAATTAAAAAATTACAAGTAAATACAAATGACTCAATGGCTAATCATCCCCAATGTGGAACTCCTCATCACTAGAACTGGACTCCACACGCTCAAGCTCCTCCAAGCTAATACCAACCAGCCCTGTCTGTGTAGCATCATCATCAATTTGTGTTGGCTCCTTTGGCTCTACATCCCATCTGGCGATTGGACTCTCCTTGTACGCAAGTGTGTTGCGGTCAATGAGACTCAAGGCACTATGTAGTATGTACAGCCACAAGCTTCTCTACCCTCTTAGAGATAAGTTTGTTCCTCTTCATGGAGTGAATCCAGCTATAAGTAGACCAATTCCTCTTAGCAGTAACCTGGGACAACAAACAAAAGGCTTTTAGGAGGCCTTGGGGGTGGGGGTGCGTCCCACTAGCAATTAGGGTTAGGTTAGAAAGCATAAAAATCCAATTTAAAAAAAAAAAATTAAAAAAAAAACACTTTATGACTTTGTCTTGCATGGGGGACGCCTAGACGTCCCCGAGACTTTTGGACGTCCAAGGGACGCCGAGAAGTCCCATGGACGTCCCGAGACTTTTGGACGTCCCTCCAAAAAAGGGACGTCCCCTCTCAGAGGGAGACATCCTCGGGATGGCAGCAGAACTTGGCGGAGGTGGCGGGACAGCTAGGGAACGTCCCCGCGTTTCGAGGACGTCCCTGTCCCCGAAACGGGGGTTTTTTTTTTGGGGGGGGGGGGCGCATCCTTGTGGAACTATGGCATAAACCCTTCTGTGTTTCTTCACACATCAAAACACAAGTAATATATTCTCCAAAATGATAATGACTTTATGCTTTAGAATCCTTTTATAACCTCTCAAGAGAGGTAGACCTCCTTAAGTGCCTTTAATTCCTTCTTGAAATCCTCTTTAGGTATTTAATAAAAACTTTATTATAAGTCTCCATAAGAGGGCGCTCAAATCCCTGAAATATTAAATGTACTTTAAGTGATTTTAATGATGGGTCATGGCCCCATTGAAATAAAGTACACTTTTTGACTTTATAATTTAACTTTATATTAATTAATTATCATTAAAATGCCTTTAATGATAATTACTCATTAAATACTTAATATTTCACCCATCCAACTGATTAAGGAGATCAACACTACAACTGAAACCCGTCTAGGTGCCCTACTAAAAATAGAAACCCTGACTCCCTGAAATGGTAACTTACTATAAATAGTAAGTGTGAAGAACTAAGTCAAACGAAGGCCAAACTTGAACCCAAAAGCACCCTAAAGAAGAAAACACACCCTGATGACTGCCAAGAAGGACCCTCTAACCAATTCCATTACCCTACGAGGGTCAAATGATAGGCTAATCCTCCAAACTATGATGCTTGCAAAAATGGGGGCATTACATAGCAGGAAATATCAAAGAGTTAGCTATCAATATAAATCAATCCTAAGGTTATACTCATTTGGGCACTAGTTTGCTAGTACATTGAGGAAAGAAATAAAGAAAGAAATTTATGTTAATGTACATGGATGACCAAAATTAGGTCAATGGGACTCAAGGATACAACCATTAACAATAGAAAGTTCAAGGAAAGAGAATCCAAGAAACTAAAGTACATAAGATGAAGTAACACATTGTGCCACTAAGAAAGGTGGTAATGGAACCAATACAAATAGTAATGAGGGGCAAACAATAGCATCTAAAAGCACATATCGATGAAGACTGGAAGACCTCATCGAAAATCTCTGTTTGTGCCTGAAGTGGAGGGGTTGTCTGACCCATCATCAATCACTGTGAGAAGATCTGATAGTGTTCATCAAGAAATACCCAATGTCAGAGGGACCTGGTTGGGAGATCATGGGTGGAAGCAAAGCACTTCCTCTAGAAAATACCCTAGCATCCAAGGCCAAGGTTCTTCCCATAGTACAAAAAAAAATGGCAACGTGGGTCTGTCCCTGTGGTATGGGGGGTGGCCAGTAAGTAGTAGGTCCATGTCATTAGGAAGGAGTGGAGCCACACCGGCAGGAAGAAGCAAATCCACGATGTCAAGGGAGAGCAGGATGGGGAATCTGAGTACTCTGAGCAGTAATGATATGCTGAGAGAATTGTCGTCTGACCGATCTATCAACTCTTATGTGTGATGCACCAGTGCCCAAGGAATGCTTAGTGCTATCAAGTGTCTGGATGGGTTGGAAGAAAGAAATGATCAATATGGGGGCTCTAGAACCTCTGGCTCCTCTTGTAGGGATTTGCACCAGAGGGTGACGACCTCGTGAAGATAAAGATCCAGGCACCACTGGTCTAGATATCTAAAGAAAGTAGATAGAGAGTTGGCTAAGTCCCTGTAGAGGCAGTGATATCATCCCTGGATCTCATAGTAAATGGGGCATCTAAGAATCATTTGTAAGCTTTTGAAATCCATTAGCACTCTCTTAGGACATTATCATGAAGGCATACATATCTAAATATCCCTCAAAAGCGTAGTCCTAGAGCGAAGTCTAAATGTAAATGCAAGTCAAAGTTGCATGGTGCCAAGTGTCAAAAGCCAAACATTGAATTGCATTCTAGATTGATCGCAATGGTGTGCACACACATCTATGTGGGAGAACTACGTGCAGTTTGAGCCCTCTTTGGAGTATTGAAACGTAGGCAATGCTCAGTTGTCATGTCCCTTTTTTCTCATAAAGTGAAAAATAATAAAGTTAATATTTTAAGTTGTCTAAGTGACTTACTTTTTATTTTATTAAAAAGTGACAACTTAATATTACTTATTATTGCTAGAAATAAAAGAAAAGGGAAAAATAAAAATAAAAGTGTACTTCATTAAAGTAAAGTAAGAAGCCAACTTGGGAAAAAGGGGCAGAAAAAGTTATAAAAGAGGGCCTTGGGGGTCATTTGGGATCATCTTGTTTATTACATCTATTTTGAGTTAGGGCATTTTCTTCCAACTTTTGTATTTGAAGATGAAAACCCTCTTTTGCATTGAGATCTAGAGGACAAAAACTCTTCAGGTTTCTATTGGGGATTAGAGGATGGAAACCCTCGCATCCCATCATTGGTAATTTCATACAAAGATCACATTTGAGCAAACAATCAAGTTATTTCTAGATTTCAGTTGGCTGGAAGTTCTAGCAAAATTCAGAATTTTTGTGAAGATCATTGGATCGGCAAATTAGGGTTTCTTCTACCATTCAAGGGTCATACCATTTGAGAACAGTTGCACCCCAAATAGCAGCCTATGGGACTGCTAAGCAGCCTTTTGGGACTGTTGCGACTGCCTTGGTGAGGTTTTTGTTGGCAGCTGAAGACAAATGGCCACCCTAGGAAGGAGTGCCACACTTTACTAGCCACCATCCTTCTTCCTCAGTTGCACAGCTGCATTCCATGCTGCTAGACCATCATTCAGCTGTTGAAATCAGGCTGTAAGGGTTTTTTTTAATCACCAAAATTTATTATTCCAGCATATTAGGGTTCGATTGTCATACATCAGTATTCTGTGTTTATTTTGGCAATTGCATTAAGAATTTCAGTTTAATCAAAATCATTGTGAGTATTGTTGTTTTAATGTTTAATTGATGCTCCGTATTTAGAAAAATAATTAAAAAATTCAAAACATTCCCCAAAGGGTACATTTCATCAATCACTCAGTGGGGAGTGGTTGGGGTTGTGCAACCCAACATACTAAGCTCTTTTTAAGGGTCATCTTGTGGTCAAAGGTGAAATTAAGATTTCAAAAGGACAAGGCAAAAAGGAATCAATGCACATGAACGAAGGCGAACGCACACACAAGAGGCATCTATAGGGGTAGGCACAACAATTTGAGGTGTCACAAACCTGCATAGTCAACAGGGAAACTACCGGAAAGGCCTACACAATATTGCATGCCACAGGAGTCTCAGTTTCACCAGCAGCGTTCACATAGGGTTTGAGCTCTCATTTTTTATCTAAGCGGTTACAAGGCAAACACAGACCATTTTTGGGGACAATGACGAACACAGTGAACAATAGAATATCAGAAATAACTAAGAACCTCTCTTCTCCCTTTGCTTTGTCAATTTGAATCATCTAAGTGCAATATCAATTTACACTTTTCCATTCAAATTTGTATGATTATTGCCCTATTTTACATAATTTGAATATTCATAGTTTTACTTCATTTAAATCACATTAATCACAAAATAAGTAAAACACCCACAAAAGTAGACACTACCCTCATCCCTGCACCATCTAAGCCTTTGAGACTAATGCCCTGCGCCTTTCAAGTGGAGTGTGCGTTGTTGTTCCTGGGTCTATGCAACATGGATCTAAGCACTACGCGGAATAAACATGATGCTTGGAGCTACTCGGTCATGCTTAGTGTAGAGTTACACGATGTTTTCTTCTGATCTACACATCGCACGATGTAAGGTGTTGTGGGGAAGTGCTTGAAGCGCAAAGTTGCGTGGAGATGCACAAACGACCAAGACACTCAAGGCAATGATGCGGGTCTACATGGCTGCACACGGATCATTCATCCTTCCTTGAAAATCAATCATCCAAATTGCATTAAGTCTTGGATGCAAGTGTGATGCAAATTTATCAGGAATTCGTGCAACATGATTAGAGTGTGGAATCACTTCATCAATTTGATATCTCTTACTACCCACTAATATGGTGATACTCCGAGGATTGGTTGGGTACACACCATGGCAAATATGCATATATACATGTCCAAGGATTATATCACATGCATCAATTGGTACTACATCACAAAATAGCTCCTCTCTAAGGATAGATAGCAAATGTGAAGCAACATAGGTGCATTGGCATCGCAGGAACTAATACATCCCAAACTGGGACGTAGATAGGCACGGTTGGAAGATTTAATCACTTGACGGTTGATTTGGAGATGAGATTTTTCATGCTACTACCATCAACCAAAAAATCCAATGGCCGCCCTTACATCCACTTTTGAGAATTATTTAGGTGTGTTGCTTTTGTTGGTGTAGTTGTTGCGCCAAGACACGTAGCTTTTGGTTGGGTTTCCTCAACTTTAGAAAAAGTTGGACCTTATGCTTTTGCACATATGAGCAAGCTTTCTGTGCATGGCACTTTGTGTTAGAGTGGTTGTTGGTTTTGTATTTGTCACACCATTTACCTATCTTAGATTATTGTAACTTGTTTGAGGCAGGTATCTTCTTTAGTGTGGAAGTTGTTTCCCCTTGCCCTTCATCTTGGACTCTTCCTCAATAGTTGTCGCATAGTTATAGGATCTCACATCGTCTTGACCTTAGCCAACTTCAGTTTCGATTGAATCAATGGCCGTAGGCTGCTGCGGTACTTGAGGATTCCATGTCGCTCTGACTCGAAGAAGCC
Organism: Torreya grandis; assembly: GCA_037957365.1. Classification (NCBI taxonomy): domain Eukaryota; kingdom Viridiplantae; phylum Streptophyta; class Pinopsida; order Cupressales; family Taxaceae; genus Torreya; species Torreya grandis. The sequence continues at coordinate 2,144,439 of JARHVA010001816.1, forward strand.
CAGGTTTGCATATAGGTTGTTGAAGGAATCGGTGTAGGCTTGGATTGACCGGTATGGAGCGGTCTTCATAGACATCTTCAAGATAGTATTCATCCCTAAAGGCACCTAGGAATTTATCCTAGGTTGGCTCAAGCTCACCTCCTGTCTAGTCTTTCTCCCACAGAGTCTACACTTGCCACCACTTCTTAATGGGTGAAGAAACTTTCGAAAGTGTAATCTTGATCCTCTTCATCAAAGAAGTCATTCATAGAAAAATATGACTCTAACTAATCTAAGTTGTTGTCTACTGCATCTGTTGTCATTATCCCTTTTTCAAATAAAGTAAAAATAACAAAGTTGATATTTTTAAGTACCAAGTGATTTACTGTTTATTAAAAAGTGACAACTTAATATTACTTTATTATTATAAAAAAATAAAAATAAAGGTGATTTTCCAAATAAAGCAAGTCAACATCAAATTAGAAGATGGAAAGTTACTTTTGGGCTTTTCCTTGCGAAAAGTGTCAAGTGAACTTATAAAAAGGCATTAGGGGTCATTTGGAAATCATCTTTAGCCATTATCTATTTTTACATTGAGAGTTTGACTATTGCTTCAACTTCTGCTTTTGAGGATGAAAACCCCCCATTATAACCAGATTTAGGGATGAAAACCCGCTGATCTTCAGTGGTGACTCCATCCAGGAGTTGCATTTGTGCATCTAGTTAGAGATTTGCAGTTTTCAGTTCAGTTTGATCAGATAGGACACGTTTTTGGCATCATTGTCAGGATTTTCACATTGGGCATCATCTACAACAGCGAGGGCATCATCCCAAGCGCTGACATCACCCATAGTTGGCTGCCATCACTTCTTTCAATCTGTAGGGCCATCATTTGGTCTATTCAATCTATTTGGTTGCCATTGGTCAAAAAATTTGATGTATATATCCAACTGATATTTTATTGATTTTCAGTGTTGAAAAATAAATAAATAAATAACCCTGATTTCAGTGTTTACGATATGGTTGTCGTTATTTGCAATGAATCTGGCTTTTTCCTAGGGTTTAGAAATTATTTCCAGCATTTGTAATTTTTGCCATAAGAGTTTGCAATAAAAATCAGTTTTTATTAATTTTGCCCTAGGGATTCCAGTGAATCTGGAATTATTTAAAAATGTCCATTTAGGGACATTACATCTATGTTAATTTTACCCTCAAACACAGGAACATCTAGATTTACTTAAAACCTAGGGGGGGATCAACCACCAAAAGCTCTACCTGATGTGTGCTTCCATGGAACTGCCCGCTCGAGGATTTTAGTGAATTGGCTAAATAGAAATTTATTTGTTCTTAAAAGCCTTTCTAATCTCACTCTTGATCTTCGTGTGGACATTAGCTTGTGTTGTGTTATCTCTCACCATCTAAACTTTGCTTAAACGACATGGTAAGCAAACTGAGGAATCTCATGGTTTAGCGTTGAGCTTCATATACTCCAACCTTATTCGATGTGACATGCAAGATGATCAACCACTCTAATACCAATTATCCAAATCCCAGAAGGTCTAGAGGCAAGATGAGGAACTAGATAGGTGGTATGTGTATGTGAAAGCAATATTGAATAAGATGGAGAATAGAGAAAGTAATAGAACATGAACAAAAATTATATTAATTTGTATGTTTTGTACATAGCATACTCTTGAGAAATATGTATGCCTGTCTATTTGCTATTATTTACCTAAACTAATGTTACAGATATGTATATATAGATTACAAAGCCATGAAGGCTCAAGAACCATTACAGAAGTTGAATCGTTTAAGATTCCACATGTGACACTTCACCTTCCAACACTTACATCTCTTGACCTCCATATGTGTAGTATGTTGATAGGTGTTTTGTCATTGAATGAGCTCCATGTGTGCCATCGAGTGTTGAGCACAGGTTTGTGGATGATGTGCATGGTGCACACTAGTGGAGTGTTGTGCAAGCACTATGAAGTTGTATTGCATAAAACTGCAAGGCTGAAGTGAATTGTGTTTGCACTTGTGTGTCTTTTAGGTGGAGTGCACGTTGTTGTCCATGGGTCTATGCGGAATGGATCCAAGCACTACACATGATGCTTAGAGTTAGAGCTACTCGGAGGTGCTTGAAGTGCAGAGTTCAGCAAAGTTGTCTTTTAAGTTGCACATCACGTATCCTTGCATTGCGCGCGACACTTGATGCAAGGTTTTGTGCACAAGTGCTTGGAACTCAGAGTTGCGAAAATGACCAAGGCACTCAAGGCAGTGATGCAATCGTGTTGATCATCTATGGTTCAACCTCTGTGCAAATGTTTGCCTCTTTTGTACACAAAGGTCGCCTGTAATACTTCTCCTCACTACCCTGCACATTTTCTACCTTTCTTTCCTTAATGGATGTCTCTACATGTAAATGGTTTATATCCTTCTTCAGCTCCTTTATTTTCCTCAATCCTGGAAAGGCCCTTTAGTTTATCCACCTTCTCCATTTGTGTGCTTCCTGACTCCTAAGTGTAACCTTCATTCAATCCTAGAGAAAACTCTATCCCCTCTTCAAACAACTAACCATCAAAATACTCCTTATGTATCTCACGAACTTTGTCCTACAATTGTGCATCATTGTGAAAAAATTGCCTCTTTCATCACTCTTAAAGGCTCATTTAGTTTAGGTTTAGTTGCACAGAACGTAAAAGTCTTGGTGAAATCTTCCTTGATAGCTTCCCAAACTGTTGATTTTCTCCAAGGTTTCACTATGTATCATGTGTGTGACCGTGTCTTCAAAGTAGCATTTAGCCCATGAACCCACAACAATATGGGAAGCACAAATCTATTTATGGTCCATATTTCCTCACATGCCTTTAAGCTCTCACCAAGATTTGTATCTCTTGGATAGAGTGGCAACCCTTTCTTTATATTTCTTTGCTCAAACCTTGTGCAAAGAGCTTCTTTTACTTTGGCCCAATTAGGCAGGTGTGGTCCATGAGTTGCCCATCATTGCGCAATTGTGTTGTGCAATGTATGAGCAAGGGATGGCAAGCGCTCCACCTCCTTTCGTAAATAAACTTCCAAGTCCTGCACATACACTTTTGCACATGTTGACCCATCATACTTTGGAAGCTTTTCCAACCTCCCTTTACTTAGATGAAACACTCTCTTCAGCAATTGTGAAATGCATGGAACCCAACATCATAGTCATGCTTTGCACTAACTTTGTTCTAGCCTTTTGCATGCTACATCTAATAACTCCACTTCGAGCTGATTTGGTATGCTTTATCCTGACTCATGCACACTTCTGGCTAGTAACCTCACATGCCTCTTCAATCCATCTTTCACATGCGTTGTCAATGGCATCTAACACCGACACTCCACTCTCCCAGCTCAACATAATCTTCTTGTGGATTCAAGTACTTGTTCCCCTGCACAGTGATGTTATAGTTGTTGTTCAAGTCTTCATCTATATCCACACTCTCAACATACGCAAGACCATGCTCACCATCAAGGATAAAACAACTCCTTGTTCCCCATTCTCAAAACTCATATAACATTGTTTAACGCCCATATCTGCTCGGTTCTCATACGCCAAGGTCTTCCGAGCAAAGCTAGATGATTTTCAGCCTCTGCTATCTCTATTACCTAAAAGTTTGTTGCGAACCTTGTTTTCATTATATCATGTTCTAAGCCCTTCAAGACTCTAATAGGCTTTAAAAAAATCTTACTAACCAAAAAACAACATATTTCACGAAGGATGTAACCTCAGATTTCCTATTTTCCTCCACGCATCCTTTGTTAATATGTTTACTTTTGCACCTATATCTACCAAGATATTGCTAAATGCCCACTCGTTGATCTTTGCATCAACGGTCAATTCTTGGTCATACCCGGCATTCTTCGCACTCTGAATATCCTGTGTGCTCCCACACTTGCTCAAGTACCTCTCCCATACTTTGCTTGAGCCAAGTCTTCAACAAAGGTAACACACCTTCATTCTTCAACAAGGAAAAGATCTATCCAACTCCTTAACACTGGAACCTTTCCTTTGACTTTCCTTGATCTTGGCTCCATCTCCAGTGCAATTTGTACCTTGCCTTGGAGATTCTAAATCATATCATTTGCTTGGACCAAGATCAACTTTTGCAGTGGCACATTAGGGTAATCTACAACCATTACCTCTAATTTGTGCACTATCTTGACTTTTGTTGGGTGGACATTCCTCTTGCTTGAGTCTCAACCCACTCCTTGTAGTTATATTCACATTAGGGCTAGATCTTCCCTTTTGCTCCTACTACCTAAAGGACCCTCTCTCCTCTTCTTGTGCAATTCAGATCATTCATGTGCCCTTTTGCAATCTATCCCTCTACAATACCCTCTGGCAAAAATCTGGACACTCATCCATCCTATGTCCCTCTCCACAACACATGCAATTAGGGAACTTTGGGCATTGCCTTTGGTAATGATCCAGTTCTCCACACTTAAAACATGATCCTTGGAAATGACCTCCTCGCTGTTCACTTCCTCTGCACACATAGGATCTTCCTCTATTATATTTTCCTTGGTTCTTACAGTACAGGAATCGTGGTTGCTTATCTCAACACATGCTCTCTTGATTCACGCATTTCATCAACTAATCGGAAATCCATCATATTATGAGTGTTCGAATCACACAACTTGCACCAACATTTAACCTTAGTTTGCTTCACACGTTGAAGTGGTGGGAGACAACTCTTTATTTCATGCTCCTCCCTACAAACTTCACAAATCATGTTGATTTCTTGTACCCTTCTCTTACGATCATTCTTTGTATGGCCGTAAGTCTCGCAATATATGCCCCACAAACCTCTCGGTGCATCCTTTGCAGTACTTGCAATCAAATTCTACAACTGAGTAGCCATGTTTGAAATTTGACCCTCCAAAAAGGGGTTGACACCCATGTCAAAGGTCCTGTGAGAACCCTGCCTTGTTTTCCTTCAATTTTTCTGAATTTGGAGTGTTGACATTTCGTCAAACACTTTGCAACAATTCACCAATCTGATTTTCTGAGTTTGTTTAATGTTGAAATGGTTTGTTTGTGTGATTCAATCCATAAAACATTCACCATAACTTTTCTTTTACATGATAAATAATAAGCATTTGGACAAATAGTTGATAACTTTGCTTCACTATTGAAAATACATATGAAATCTCATACACTGCTGATTCAACTCAGAAAATACAGAAAATAAGAATTACAAATAGCTCTAACCTCCAATAATGCCAAGATGAGGACTTTGAATAAATGGTAAGCAACCAGAATGAAGTACAATAATAAAGTTCGCTGTTGGAGTTCCTTAAAGAGCAGCAAATAGATAGAATGCACCAAAAATCAGTCTCAGACCTCCTTGCAGCTATGGCGGCCAGCAAATGAGGATTTTATCGACATGAAGGAATCAGCAACGGTCCCCTCAATGTCCCTTACACCTGCAATATCCACGCAGCCCTCATACAAGTGTCGTGATGAGTCTTGAATAGCCACGGCCAGCCAAAGGTGAGTTTAGTGAGTGAAAGAAAGGGCAATGCCACACTCTATGCATCAAATATAAACCCAACGCAGCCTCCAATAATTAAATATTCGTCAAAGAGTGGAGCGACCAGCCTCCAAACTCCACGCTCAGCTATCAAGTGTGATAGATATTTCAATAACCTCCTCAAACAATGGCGTTCTCTTCTTGATTACCAACCTCCTTCAATCCTGCCAATATTAATATAATTTGACTTGCTTGCAAGACTTCACAAATTATCCAACCATTATCCGCCTACGTGAAACCTGTGTGATTCCACCTCTAATCAGCTAGGGTAGATATTTCACTACTAAAACCAATACCCTTAGGGTTTTCGTCCTAGGGTTTGCTCTCACTAAAAGCTCCAAACTTCACAATAGAGAAAATAACATTGCATGCCTCAAATGAGAGCCTTCAACCCTTTTTATAATCTTCTAAGAACTTTTCGGAAATTATAAATTAATATCAATTTATAATTAAACCTTTTTGCTCCATAAAGTGACTTTATTTCATATTTAATATTTCCGGCACTTCAGTCACTTTTACAACCACCTTAAAAATAATTAATTTAAGTCGTCTCATAATTTATGCTATTTCAACAACTTACAATTAATTATTTAATTATTAATTATTTCCCGCACAACCAACTGAAAGTACGGAAGATGCTGAAATACTCCGAAAGTGAAATCTGAAGGTGCCAATATACTTAGGAGCTCGCCAGAGATACAACTTACTAAAAATAGACACTTTCCAAAAATAACATTTTCCTCCAAGATGTTTGGAAAGCACCCGACATGTCGAAACTGCTCCCAGAAAGCATCAACGGACTAAACAAAATCTCCAAAGCTCAACACCAATAACTGAATTCCATTTTGAAAAGGCCAACACTCTCCGAGAAAGTTGGAGCTAACTACAATGTTGGAGTGACCAAAAATGGGGACATTACAAGTCCCTATCGCTTCCATCCTTAATGCGGCCTCCAATGTCACATGCATCCATGAAGGTCTTCATTGCCAACTACCTTTGGAATAGAGGTACCAATCCTCTTACATACCACTATGCATGGTGCAAATGGTGGATATTCGAAGATATCTCTGACAACAATATTTTAAAATGTGCATCATACACCTGCATTCTCTCTAATACATCTTATTTGATTTCCTTGAGCATGGAGATGCTTTGTTGCTCAAACTTGGGAATGTGGAACTCCTTCAGAAAGGCAGCCTTTAATGTGTCAAAGTCCACCACCACCTAGTTAGGATCAAACTTCCTATACCAAATATGCACATGATCCACCAACATTGTTGCAAATTGGCTTGCCTTCCTCTTTGAGGATGACTCCCTTAGCTCTTCAAGCGATCTCACATTTATGTACATGCATCTTCTATGCCCCTCTACTCTGGTACTTTCATTAACATTTCATAGAAAATGTTTTCTTGTGTTATCTGTTGGATTTGTGCCTGCATACTAGATCCAAGAACCGTTACTCCTTGTCCACTTGTAACATCCACACCACTAGTTGTTGTAGGACCCATGCCTTCTGAAGTCCACTTCCTTGCACTAAAATTGAATTAACTACTAGATTAGGGTAACTTCCTAGTGGACCCTGACTTCCTATGTTTCCACTACCTGTTCCTCACAATAGTAGTCTGAGAATCATATTCAACGATGTGTATGGTATTATTTTCTTCAATACAAAGTTCTTGTAGGACCCACCACCAACAATTGTTGTAGGACCCATGCCTCCTGAAGTCACACTTTCTTGCACTACACATTGATTAAACACTAGATTAGGGTAACTTCCCGATGGCCCCTAACTTCCTATGTTTCCATTTCTCGTTCCTCCCGATGGTAGTCCAAGAATCATATTCAACAGTGTGTATGGAACTATTTTATTCAACACAAAGTTCTCACTCTTTCCTCTAAGAAACTCCCCAATTCCTCCCAACTCTACACTCTCTTTAACACTTTCTTCCTGAATATCCATATGTGCGCAAGTGTTAGCTTCATGTAGGTTTGGGTCTGAGTCTTCCACACGTTTTGCACATTCCACTTCTCCCTCTAGTGGAATCCAATCACCTCCTTTCCCTGGCTCCTCTTCACTTAGAGACTCTCCTCTATGCAATTTACCGTTCTCACAAGAATGCATTTCTCCTATGCACAAACCAATCACATGCCCTCCCTGTCATTTAGGAGTACTCGCAATATTCATCTAACTTGATTCCCCCTTCTACCTAGGGTCCTTGGTAGATAGTACCTTCTCTCTACCTTCATATCTACACAGCCTTTGATCCCTCTTGTCTGTGACATTCACTTTTATAAACATTTCTTTCTTTTTCACTTTTTGCGCAACCCTGAACTCCCCTCCAACCCGCCATACTCCTAGCCCATGCATAGAAATATTTCTTCAAGTTCTTAATTCCCCATTCTACTAGCATCTTCATCAACAAAGAAGTTTGAGTAATGAAAGATCCTCTCGGCTCACACAAAAACTGGAATTCTACCTCCTTTGGGCAGGTTTATGTTGTTGCTGACAATTACAACACATAGATGTCCAGTGCACCTTGCCACCACACATCCACTGAGCAAGTCCACCCTTCATCTGTTCCTTTGAGATTTCTAACCTAATCCTCCAACCAGGCATATCCCATCCCAAGATTCATAATTTGACTCCCATTATATTGGGCTAACCATGCATAAATATGTTGTGGGAGCTTAACAAAGAATGCCTCATACAAATCATTGTATATCACTTCTTGCAGCCACTTCTTAGGTCACTAATCTCCACAGCCAAGCGCTTCCATGGAAACACTCAGTGCATGTGCTTTAAACCACACTTCCACGCATTCTAACGCAATGTGCTCTGCCACCATTCACTTCCCCAATCTTCATCATTCTTGCAAATAAGGTCCTAGCAACAAAACCAACATGTTGGGCTTAATTAAACATACCATCAACCTTCTACACTAAGCACCATAAGCTCAACATTAGAACACTCCTGCTAGCATTTGACTTGAGCACAAGGCTTAAGAGACCACAGAGAGAGAATCATCAAGGTCCCCCATTATGAGAAAAACAACTAAGACTAGTCAAGTGCATAACAAAACACATCATACTTAATACAACTCATATATAAACCCTAACATATTCCATTGACATCAATAAAACATATAACTTAAGTACCAAACATAGTTCCATTATACTCATCATGATTCCATACACTTATACATTCATCTAAAGTTACAAACATATCCATTCTTTACTTACGATACATCAAAGTTACAACTTTATCAACCTCTGCACATTACAACACATCCCAAAACCTTGCATCTAACTCCAAAACACTAACCCTGCTTTTCTCTCCAAAAGCATCCACCATCTTAGAATCATCAAATCTGAGTGTCTCAAATGAGAGGTCAGGGGATCTATTTATAGGCGCAACCCACCAACATACTCATGACAATTGGATCTAGTTGGATATATTCTAGATGGATCTAGAATATTCCTTGGATCATCCCATGTGCTCTTCATTATACCTTATTTCAAATTATCCGCATGGTCTTCCTTCTTGAGGGCCTACCACTTGTCCATCTACACGTAGCTCCTTTACATACTAGCTCTATGCAATAGTGTTAAAGTTATTAATTAGCTATTAGTTAATGTTTAACTAATGGGTGGTTAGCAAACCTTCCCAACTAAATGTAAGCACTTTCTACTTAATAAAAAGACAAACACACAAATGTGTAAATGTGTCTTGTGCCTTCCAATTTCTCTTCATTATTTCAGCAATTGTATTTGCTTACATTGGTATTAGAGCCAATTGTTTAAGGAAGCCCTAGTTAGGTACGAGAAGAGCACATTGTTTGAGGAAGACCTGAGAGTAGGATAAGAAAAAAGGAGAAGAGGTCGTGATTCAAGATTTCAAGGGATGCCATTGCAAAGGCGTATGCAATCCACAAGGATAGGTGGACATGACCAGACACAAGAAGTAGAAAGAAAATTGTGATTGTGAATCAACTTACTTCAACCCAAACATAGCAAAAAATACTAGAGAACGGTCGTCAAAGGGAAGTAGCCAAATCACATTAGGGTGCACAGTTTTTCAACGTTTGAACAGGATCGTTGAACCACGTTCGCACCACCTAACAATCGCCAACAAAAATCATAGAATGCAAATCAAGAGAAGAAAACGATTTGCAAAACACATAAAGAGTCACGATAGACCCAGACAAGGAAAACACAGAGTGTAGTCCCATGCAGAAAAACGTGACAATTTGAGGTTGTGAGAGGTCATGAAGACCAAAAATAGGGCAACGCATGGCAAAATGCGAGAAAGCCAATGTGAAGAAGGGCAGAACACAGGGATATGCACCTAAAACAGCACTTTAGGGCATGGCCAGAGGCCAACGGCAAAAACATCACGATTTGCAAGTAACAAAAATTATATTTTTAAGTGTTTATTTCCATGTTGCTTTGATTTCCGAGTCAAAGGTCAGAAACTATACATTTCTCTGTTGCATTAAATTTTTGGGTCAAAAAACTATATTTTTCCATTGCATTGATTTCCAGTCAAAAAACTATATTTTTCAATACATTGATTTCCAGGTCAAAAAAATGTACATTTTCTATTGCATTTATTTCCATGTCAGCCATGTACTATACTTTTTATGTTCACAATCAAGCATTATGTATAAAATGGCCAACATACAAAATTTGGTTTTGCCAAAAGCGAAGAAGTTAACTGGCCAAAACTATAATGTTGACGATCATAAGATTTTGACAATTGCAGAATATCATGATTGTGACAAAATCATTCTCGACACTAAAGCAAGACCAGCGACAAACTTTGTTGATTATGACAAACATCATAAGGAGGCCTTGCAGTTATTGAAACTGTTTGTGTTAGATGACATGATTCTTGAAGTTCGAAATGCCATTGTGGCAAGTGCATTGTGGACCAGTCTGAAAAACAAGTATCAAACTTCGAAGAAAAGTCGAGTTTTGTACTTGAATAATTTGCTATTTTCCACAAAGATGTCAGAGGATGAGTATCCGTCAGAAAATCTACTTTAGATGAAAGATCTCTTAGACCAGTTAGGAGCCATTAACAAAAAGGTTGATGATGCCAACATGGTGGATCTTGTTTTGAACAATCTAACACCCCCATATGAAGCTTCCATGGAGGCTTTACATTTGATGGCCAAAAGCCAAAGCCTAACATTTGATCAAGTTAGTTCCTATTTGATGCCTTTGTGGAATCATACTTGAATGATCGTGCTACCAATGGTTGGTTCATTGATTCTGGCGCACCCAGACATTTCACATTATTAAGGACTGGTATGTCACATTTATTGCAAGTACAAATATTTATGATTTTGTTTTATTCGTTGATAGGGAATCACATGCAGTAAAGGGAATAGGAGATGTTCACGTAGAATTGAATAATGTGAACACAAACATAGTAAGTAATGTTAGGTATGTTCCTAGCCTAAATAAAAAAAATCTTGTCTATTAGTCAACAAAAAATCCCAACATTATTGTAAATTTCTTTGGGAAGAAGTGTATTGTGTCTGATGTCAAACATGACAAAGTAATTTCCCTGGGTATTGGGAGGGTGGCTTGTATAGGCTCATTGACCCTACTCCAGTCATGTGTGGAGGGAGAATCCACCATACAGGATGTGCTGGAGAATGAAATTCCTCATAGGCTTGTTAGCCATGCTCCAGTCAACTTACATATACTAGTTGTGGAGGGAATATCCATTATAAAAGATGTACAAGGGGATGCAATTCCCCAATCTCAGTCAAATGCACAGGGAATTGTGCAGGAAAATGATATGCCTCAATAAAAGGCACTAGCTTAGAAGACTAGAAACAAGGTTGTTACTTGAGCAAAGCATGATGATTTTGCTCTCACTTCAGACCTTTGTATGGTACCTAAACAATTGGTTAAACAACCCATTGGATGCAAATGGGCGGACAAAAATTGTATCATGGACAAGTACAAAGTTAATCTTGTTGCAAAAGGCTTTTCCCAACAGGGGGGAATAGATGAGGAGACGGTTTTGTCTCCTACTACGGAGTTGGTTTTTTTTTCCGTTGCTACTGCGAAGATGGTCACATTTCAGTTTCTTCTCTCCACAGGTTTGGATGAGGAGGTCTACATGGTGCAGATTTAAGGTTTTCGGATTAGTCGTAATAATTTGGTTTTTAGGATGGTTAGGTTCTTATACAGACCTAAGCAAGCTCCATGAGCCTACCATACTTTGTTTGAGCAACATCTCCAAGATTCTAGATTCAAAACTATTGAGGTCGGGCTGAAGTTATCAACAAATGATGATTCATCGCCAGTCAATGAATCACCCTACAACAAATTGGTAGACAACATGATATATCTTATGTCCACATGACTAGATCCTTGTTTTGTTGTTGGCTATCCTTTTCGATTTTTGTCTACACCGAAATCCCTACATTGGACAACAACAAAATGTCAGGGTATTGCAAATTTCATTATAATATCTTTAGAACATTCTATAAAAGGAAAGACTAAACTCTTTGGTCCCATTATGCTTGTAAAATTTTGGGACAAACTTGGAGTAGTCTCCGGTTTAATCATTAAGGGAGGTTGTTAAAGTCATTAATTAGCTATTAGTTCATGTTTAGACAATGAGCAGTTATCAAACCATCCCAACTAAATGTAACCACTTTCTGCTTAATAAAAAAATGGATACACGAGCGTGTAAGTGTGTTGTGTGCCTTTCAATTTCTCTTCGTTCTTACAGTAATCATATTTGCTTACATCATTGTCCTTGTGGATGTCCTTGTGGATGTCCTTGTCTTTCTTGTCTGCCCTGCAAAACCTTTCATACAAACTCCTTCACTCTGTGCATTCTACACAAGTGTACTACCTTAGTACTCAGTCAAAATCAAGGTCCTTAGCTGGTTGCGAGCCACCTTGGGGTCAACAAAAGCTACGCACCACCTTACTGAGCAAGGAAAAAATTATTTAAATGATTCATTGCAGCTAAATAGGGATTCATGGATCAAAACAGGGTGTCCATTTCCGATGGATGGAAAGATTGCAGAAATAGGTCGTTGATTAATGTGGTTGAAGCGTGCCCTGAAGGGGCAATGTTTTCGAAATTCATTGATTGTGAGGTGCAGTTTAAAGATGCACAATTCACTGTTGACATCCTCATAGAATCCACTGAGGTGGTGGGGCCTGAAAACGTTGTTCATGTCATAATAGATAATGTTAAAAATTGAAAAGTTGTAGTTGTGTTCTTTGAGGCAAGGTATAAGCACATATTTTGGACAACTTTTGTCGTTCAATCATTCAACCTAATGTTGCAAAAGTTAAGCAACAAAATCAAGTGGATCCAACAAGTGTATGTCAAAGCCAATGAGATTCAAATGTTTGTCACCAACCATCACATGTCACAGCCCATCTTCAAGTCATTCTCAAAGTTGTAGATGTTAAAGGTAAGTGAAACAATCTTTCTTTCTGTTAATTTTTATATTATCTACTTTGTTTTTCAAATTTAAATTTTGGATAAAAAAAATGTAGATAATGTTTTAACTTAAAAAATTTCGAACATTTTTAAAATTTCATTTGTTTTAATTTCCTATTAGGTTGTTGAACCAACTCGCCTCGCACACAATCGTTTTGAGAGGCATCATGCAACATGGTTATCAACAGCCTTTTGGGCAATGTGGAGGCAGTTGAACATAGAGGGTCCAAAAAGTGAAAGCCCTGACCCTAAACGATAAGTGGAAAGCTCGTGTGGATTTCTTTCTTAGTTTTACAGAGCCCATCATGAGTATGATCAGATTTATTGATACATATCAGCCATATTTTGGCAAGATCTATGATGGCATAGATTCAATGATTGAGAAGATGATGTCCATTATAAATGTGAAAGAGAAAAATCCTACTTTAAAACAAATTCAAGCAAGTGCACACACATCTTCTTTAACAGTGGAACAAAATGACCACTCTATTACATTTTCTTGCCTTTTCATTAACTCCTAAATACTATAGCACTGAGATCCTTTCTTAGCCTAGAGGGTGCCACCATACAAGGCTATTGAAGATAGTGATGGTTATAAGGCAGCATTCACTAGACTCTTCCCCAATCCAGATATAGAAGACAGTTGTGAGAAATTTTGGGGATCCATAGCCTCCACAAGTCACAACCTCAGTGCTCTTTGGCACAAATGAAAAAAGGGTGTTGATATGTGGTGGTACCTTCATGGCCAAGTATCCACACACTTACAACCTCTTGGAATCAAAATTTTATCACAAGTATGATTTTAAACTCTCTAACAGTCTTTTCGTTTTTGGTTTTTACTTTTATAAATTTTAAATTGCATTGACTTTGCCTCAATAGGCTGTGAGTTCCTCTTCGACTAGGAAGAACTAGAGTACATACTGCTTTATCCACTCAGTTAAGCTCAACTGGTTGGCAACGAAAAACGCAGAGTTAGTTTGCATTGATTCCAAATTGTGCCTTGTATCACATCAGTAGTCTGAGTAGAAGGAACGGGCAATGGTGCTTTGGGATAGAGAGCTAATGTGTCCTCACTTGGATGCGTCTATTGCTCAACTTCCATTAGTCGACACAGAGCGGAAAGAGATTTCTTTGAAGGATCCGCATAGTGTAGCTAATGGGAGTGGTGCTACTATTGCTTGGGGTTATAATGAACCACATGATGATGTCGGTAGTCTCAATGAACAACAATGTGATGATTATTGATTCATATTAAATTTACATGTGCAAACTGCACTGTGTAGTTTGACTACTGACTATTAAGCTATTTTGATTATCATGACATTTGGCATTGAATTATCAATTATCATTGATTTATCAATTTATCAATAGTGTTTTGTGGTTATTTCGTTTATTCTATACATATTATGTGGTTAATTTTTCTTCTTTGGCTAAAATTTCTATACTTTTTATATTTTATATATTTTTGTATGGTTTTACCCAATTGTACGAACCTGGGGCAGAAAAAGTGTCATACCTGCATACCTGATCCGCATAATGACACCAAAAACTTACCAATTTGGTGTATGAGACCCCCCTAAGGGAAGAACCCCAAGGGGATTGTTTTCTATTTTCTTTATATAATGTTCAAATTTTGCACTCTTGGGTTTTAACCTCATGAGCAAGGTCAGTGGTATACTTGAACTTGCCAATCCACAAACACCTAGAGTATTAACTATTGTTTTGAGAGTAATTTTGACTTTGTTCACTCAAATCTAAATCATTAAAGCTAGGGCACAAGCCTTGTATTTACACTCAAAAAATGTTTTACTACTGCTTTTCATGTCAAGGGGCTTGTTCACTCATAACATCTCCCATCATTGATATATCCCAGGATTGGGGTGGGCTCAACTAGAGAAACCACATTGCCGTAATCATGAGTAGGTGCCCTTAGTGTGCCTTAGGTCCCTGCCTATGCCACGTAAACACTCTGATGCCACGTGCTTACCTTTTAGGAATCCTTTTTTCACTCATCATTTAGCCTCCTCGTCCCCCTTAGCCATTTCTGACCCTCCTGCACATTTTCAGCGCCGGCTGAAAATGTGCTTTTGCTGTTTTGGAATATAAGCCTTAGATTAGCATGTCCATATAGATAGTCAGTCTAGAAGCCCGATTCCAAACAACATAACACCGAATAATTTGCATCCTATTGCACACATATGGAATTTCTTCACAATGGCTCACTAAGTACACCTAGGAGTAAAAAAAGGACTTCACCATAGGATACTTGTTTTCAGCACAAGACTTGAATATAGAGTAGAAGAGTGTTGTTGACCACATCAGAGACTTAGGCACATCCACCTACCTGATTTTCCAGGGCTCTTCTACCCTTGAATACTTCACCTATAGCCATCAAACCTTGCAAACATGGTTGCTTTAGTCAAAGGAGGAGATCTCTGCACTAACAAGTTCCACATATGTGAGTACCCTTTGCCCTATTTGTCTTTTGTTATTCACTTACAATGGTTGTTTCATTGCATGCTTTGGTTGCTCTTTGCTACTAACACATACCACCCACATATTGCCCTCACGTTGTCTATATGTTGTCCGTTTGAGTGTATACCCCTCCCTTCATTAAGCTTAGAGGCTTACCTAGGAATCCCTTCTAAGCGTATACACCTTGCATGCTTGGAGGGTTTTAATCTTGGGTGGAGAGCTTGAAAGCCCAAACTTACACAGGTGAAACCAACTAACCCAGGCCCCTAGCACCAGTCCGCTAGAATTTTTATTACATTGTTGGCTGAAACTCCAATAGTACATAACCTTATTTGACCTAATTTATCTGAAATGGTCCTCAGTTGATTTGTTTAACATAAGTAAGCAACCCAACAAATTGCAGTGCAAAAAAACAAAATTTGGTGAAATGTTTGTAATTGAATTTAGTCTAAAATGTTTTCGAGTTACAATAGACAGAATCCTACAGAGTTTAGTTGTTGAAAAATGCTTTTTCGACCTAATTTGCCTTATTCTGCTATAGATATTTGACTTTAAATTTATCAAATGACCAATGGTTGTTTTCCATGGCATTCTATAAAACAACCCAGTTAAACTCAACCCAGATTTACATAAACATTCAGACATTTGACTTGGTTGTCACGCCGGGTCTACTATCTCAAAAAAACAATTATAAATTGCAGCAGGCTTTGTCTGATTTTTCAGGCAGCTTAGAACAAATTACTCGAAGTTTAATTCGAAACTCAAAGCAGGGCAAATGTGTTTAAATTTAATGTACGACTCAATTTTGAGAACTGTAAATTCGCCGATTTATTACAAATTTAATGTATGGCTTCAATATTTAAACCCGGGCAAATTTGGCTTAAATTTTCAGCATTTCACTCAGTCCGATCTACTTCAATAAAATCTTAACTCAAAAACAATTCTAAATTTCACGAGACTTTTCTTGATTTTCAAACAGCTAAGAACAACTTCCTTGAAAACCAAATCACGACAACTTAGAGTGGATAAAAAGTCTATGATTGAGTTTATCCTGTGCGAATTTGCCCTAAGAGTTGACTTCACAAAAATAATAAAATGAAGAAACCCGGGCAATTTAAATTGTTAATCTTGTGCGGATTTACGCAACACATAGATCTCAGGTTCGATTCACGTTGAATCCGTTTTAAGATTGACCTAACACAGCTAGTTATTTGAAGATAAGTAATCTTAATGCATGAATAAACCACGAGCATTTTATACTCGATCATTTTTGGAAGAAAACAAATGGAGAAAATATGAATACATACATTCTGGTTTCCTCAAAAGCTTTTTACGAGGCACAGGCGGAGAAGAGGTTGGAGTGGAATCAACGGAATAGGAAGTGCTGGGAGCGTCAGGATTCATTATCCCACCAATATATTTGAAGTTGCAGAGTAAATATATTTTAAGTTGAAGGAGTCAGCTTATTAGAATGTGGCCATGGATTTAGATTTCCACCCAGACTGTTTTCCTCTTTTAAAAACAAACAATGCGAGATTGGCTTTGCTGACTACATTGTTGACCCACTATTGTAGGTTTAATTTAATTTTTTTAGTGTTAAAGCCGAGTAATGGTCAATCGAGTCGGAGTACACATGCCCCATCTTGGTCACGGAAAGAAAGTAAAAGGAATGCCGGGAATATAAAAAGTGAGAGCAGGTACAAGTAACCTTTACTTAAAGAAGACGCTAAAGCCTAGATTCTATCCTTGATATGCAAGGTGAAAATGAGGTCCCTACAATTAGTTTCATTTTAATGGAAAATGGCTTTTATTTAGATGCACCATTGTATTTGATGTTGACGAAAAAGATGGGGTTAAGTGAATGATTGCTTTACTCTCTAACAAGGTTCATACTTATTCTCTCTCTCTTTAAGATATACACACAAACATAAGATCCGTAGATGAAAACTAAAATGTTATTTTTTTATTGATGTTCAGTTGTGTTATAGGGATTCACACACACTTGTACTCTTACACTTTCCCCTATTGATTATGAAGAAGACTCTCTTGAGTCCAATGATTAGGTTATATGAACATACAACAATGTAGCAGGGTCTTGGATCTACTTTATCTTTGTTAGAGTTAAACTTAGTCCCTCTCAACTATTTTCTGCTCTGGAGTTGGATCTCTCTCCCTGCTTGCTTGAATTCCCCGCAATTCACCTCCAACTCTCCTTCCAAAACTCCTTCGTAACTTGCCTGCCAAACACTGACATCCTGCAGATTCTTTCGAGTTCCCTTTGTCTTGTAAAATGACCCACATGTCATGTTTTCTTGATTTAGGCAATTACTTCTACTTTGCCTTCAACATGGGTAAAATTGGTCGTTACTAATCGTCAGTTAATGCATATCAACGGTTCGAAATAGTTGCTTGCATTAAGCATAAATTTGGTCATGCTCCTAGGAAAATGTCATTTGACCAATGAGAGATGACACAAATCATCCTTCCTTCACTTTCTTGCCCTATGGGACTCTTGGTGATGTTCTTTGGTTTGTTGTCGATCCTTCTCCACACACAACCTTGTAGCAATTAACGACAAGTCACATAACACAAAGCAAATGTGCACAAGAACCCAAATCCATGTTTTTGGATGATGCAAGATTTTTTGTGCACCCAGATGCTCCTACACCAAACACCCAAGGTAAATGAAATTTTCCATGAGCTCTTGCTCATGAACCTCCCATGAACTCCTCAATATTTTCTCATGTTTGGCAATTTCAAATGCAATCATCCAAGTTGTGTCTTTCGCTACTCTGTTTCTCCACTTAACCAAGTACTATATGTACTTTCTACCTCTTATTTTTTATACCAATATGTATATCCAATACTACCTCTGCTTCCTCTCTTACCTTCTCAGGTAGTTTCTTCCAATCTAAATTAAAAGAATCTAAACTTGATCCTACACTACCATCTTATCCCTCAAAGTAAGGTTATAAATTTGAGATGTTGAAGATAGTTGAAATATCCACTCCATTTGGTAGCTCTACCTCATATGAATTTGTTTATAATCTTTTCAAAACAATGCAAGGCCCAATAGTCTTCCTCTTGAGCTTATTATATGTTCCCTTGAGAAAACTCTCCTTATGCAAATGCGCCAAAACCATGTCACCAACTTGAAATTTTTGTTTTCTTCCGATCTTATAAGCATGTTTCTTGCACTTCATGCTATAATTTTCCAACCTTCTCTTCACCTTTTGATGCACATCATGCATACTTGTTGCAAAATCCTTCACTTCAGCATGTTTTCTTCTTTTCAATTTTTTTGTGCTTCTCAATTCACAAACTCCTCTCTTCCAACCTAATCGTCACCTTTTGATGCACATCATGAATACTTGCTAAAAAATCCTCCACTTCAGCACTTCTTCTTCTTCTCAAATTTGGTGTGCTTCTTAATTCATAAACTCCTCTAGGGTTGCAACCATACATAATTTAAAACAAACTCATTTTTGTACTTCTTTGCACCAATTTTTTGTATGCAAACTCAGCTTATGCCAATGTCATGTCCCATTGTTTTGACTTGCCTCCAACCAAACATCTCATAAAATTACCAAGACTCTAATTTGATGCTACTATTTGCACATTTATTTAAGTGTGATAGGTTGAGCTGAAATATAGTATTGTGCATAATTTCTACCATAAAGTACTCCAAAAATGTTTAACAAACCCTATACCTTCATATGATACGATGCAACTTGGCAACCCATATAGTCTTACTACTTCTTTGAAAGACAAATTTGTAATAGTGGTGACATCACTTATCTTTTAACATTCTATAAAGGGTGTCATCCTGGAGAATCAATCCACAACAACAAAAAGGGAATTATTACGTCCTTGAGTTATTGGAAGCCCAATAAATAAATCCATGTTAACCTCTCCTCATGGCCTCACTAGAATTGATAAAGGTTGATACAAACCTAGATTATGACTTTTGTCGTTAACATGTTGGTAATCTCTACATCCTTACATAAAATTATTTATATCTACGCTTATCATTGGCCAATAGTAACTCTTATTTAGTTGTAGCAATGTTTTATTGACACTAAAATGACCTATTAGGCCTCCACTCTGCTTCTCCTTCAATAAGTTACCCTTCATTGATTCTTGAGGTATGCACAATAACTTTCCCTTGAACAATAAAACATCTTGTAAATAATCTAGAGATGGGGTTTTATCCATGCTTGTTAGATTCATGCATGTTACCCATGCATTCTAGAAATCCAAATCCTCTTCATGTAACTCCTTCATCGATTCAAGCACAATGACTTTTGTTCTCATCTTATTCACTATGAGAACTCTTCTATTGAAAGCATCTACAACCTTGTTCAATTGACCATTCCTATGCTTCAAAATAAATGAATAACTATGATAAGAAATGCAACACACTTCATGTGATTTTGATTCAAATTACCTTGGATGTTCAAGAACTACAATGCTTGATTATTCGTGAACAACATGAATTCCTTAGGAAAAAATAATGCCTCCACTTCTTGAGAGCCTGTACCACAGTGTAGAACTTGTTGAGGTGGGTTTTATGCACACCTAAGAGAGTTTTAAATGAGGTAGGCTCTAATATTTTGGGATCTTTGTAGAACAGAGTTCCACTTTGGAGCACGAGTTGTAGGTATGTGGTTAAAATGACTAGGTGGTGGAATAGTAGGTTGAGCCAGTGGATTGTTAAACCAAGTTTTGTGGATGGATATGTGGATTCTAATTAAAAGTGGTAAATCACTAGGTGAGTTGAATGGATGGAGAACTATTCTATGGTGGATAGACCTCAAATAAACTCAAAATGAAGGAAGGGTAAGGCAAAAAAGAAGGTTTTATGTCTTTGAAAAGGAATTTCTAAGGTTGTTTCTTTGGTGGACAAGTATCTCAAGAACCAGTGTTTGTTGTTTACAGCTTTTGCACACTCGTGAACAAAAATGGTTAGAAGTCTAGGATAACAAATATAGGATGCTTAATGTTCTCAAATGAAGGTCGCTCTTATTCAAATTGTTAATGCACACCTTTGTATAAGAGATTACAATTTAGACCAAGAAGTTATATAGGGTAGTTGTGGCTCACACCTAAAAGACTATATCAAAGGAGATACCTCTACACACCTTGGATTATCAATTCAACTTATCCTAACTACTTAAATTGATGAAATTTATCAACCCTCAATAGTTATTGCACATCTAAGACTAATATATATTAATAAAACAATCAAATCCATCTATAACATTAACACACATCAAAATTATTGAATCAATACAAACAAAGAAACTTCAAAATTCATTAACACAGAGAGGGAAGAAGAAATAACAAACACAATTGCATGACAATCAATTTCTTAATTTCTTCATGTATATTCATCCAAAACTTTGGCCCTTTGAAAAGAGGGTTCCACATGTATATGAAGAACCTAGGGAAGGGGTCGTCTCATCCTCCAAGTTTAAAACACTTTGATTACATTTTAATAGACTATATGATAAGTCTTAGTTTCATGTTAATAAATTATAGATATTTCAGTCATGCAACATGTGCATATTGACAAAAATGATCCACTCAATTACAATATAGATGTAACTAAGACTTAACTATTCATTTATAATCGTTACACGAAAATTGTAAAAAAATAGCCTTCGATCTAAATTGGATCTTGCTTAATGTTTCTCAAAATTTCTATTGGAACTATATGTTAGGTTGTGGAGCTAAAAGCTTCAACTTGTTGCAGACAAAGAAAAGGAGGATGCTGAAGTTCTAGAAGAACCGGCATCGGCAGCATGACCGACGTCGATCAAGATGAAGCAAAAGGAAACCGACGTCGGCAGGAAGTCGGCCAACGTCGGCAGCACCAGGCAAGCAGGAACCGGCATCGGTCGCCTGTGTGTTCCAGAACTGCTCGTTGCATGAACAGTTAGTTTAGTGAACGGAGTGTTTGCATGTAAAGGCTATTTCAAGCCTTGAGTTACGTGGATAATTATAGTAAACTAAGAGTCTAAGTTATTGTTTAAGTCTGGGATCTATTTATAGACCCATTGGCATGTATTGTAAAGTGTGCTAGTGAAGAGAACAATGTGTGTGTTTCTCCTAGTTCCACTAATGAGCTATAAAGGAAGGCAAGGAAGATCCTTCCATTGTAAGTATGGTCTGTTGAATTGTAGGTTGCAGGTTCATGGGAGATCAACTTGAAGTACTATAGAGTGCTTGGTGTACTGGCAGGGTTATTATTGACTGGTTGGAGAGGTGAACACCAATTCTGTGTGTGAGTTGGTTGTTGGAACCGTTTTTGGTAGGAGAGTGTTTTGAAGAAGAATTACTATACACTTGGGGTGTGGGAAGCCTCTGTAAGGTGGAAGAGTGTGGCGGCTCTTTATTGTATTCTTTTCTGTACAAGTATTAATATGAGATTGTATATTGTCTCTCATATTCTGTGCTATTGGTGAATTCTAGTTACTTGTGCTTTTGGTATATTTCTGCATGTTTAATTGCTTAAGTTTGGTAATCATATTGTGCTCTTTCTGAGGAGCAAGATCCTAACAAGTGGGATCAGAACAGGTGTGTTTGTTCTTGGATTCCCTGACAACTGGTATCAGAGCTTTTGGTTGGGATACTAACAGGTTGGATTAGATCGGGTTAGTGTGTGTTGATTACAGAATACTCACAGGGGTTTCTGTTTGAGTGGGAGTAGAGCAATGACAGAGGACAATAAGCTACGAATGGAGAAGTTTAATGGCAGGAGGTCCAAGTTCAGGTATGGCAGAATAACTTGGTGGAGATATGGAAAGAAAGAGCAGGAAAAGAAAGATTGTTGGTTGGTAGCAGATCAGCATGAAGGACATGAAGAAGAAGCAAGTGTTGCAGATTTCGTTGCACAGGATGCTCTGGTATGTTCTTTAGATAAAGTAGAACCTAGGGTTTTAGATTCTGGTGCCTCTTTTCATGCATCCCCAAATAGGGAATTTTTTCATGAGTATGTCCAGGGAGACTTTGGAGAAATTTGTGTAGGGGATGGAAAGCCTTGTCAGATGGTTGGCAAAGGGAAAGTGAAGCTGAAACTACAGACATGTAACACATGGGTGTTGAAGGAGGTCATGCATGTCCCAGTCTTGGAGCGGAATTTGATTTTTGTAAGAAGTTTGGGTGATGAGGGTTGCACAGTAACTCTCACAGCAGACTCTTGGAAGGTTACCAAGGGTGCACTTGTTATAGCAAGAGGTAAGAAAGTAGGTACGCTTTATCTATCTACTTGTATTATTGATTCTCTTTCTGGGTTATCTACTTCAGCTGTAGATTCAAAGATGTGGCTTAATAGGCTTGGTCACATGAATAAGGAGTTGCATGTTCTTGAGTCAAAGGGTATAGATCGAGATTTCTGTATGCAGAAGAAGAAGGTGACGTTTCTTGAGGAATCCGATGTTAGTGACAAGAGCAGGAAAGCCTTGGTTTTCAAGGAGAAGGTGACGGATAGAGTTCAGCACAAGGGGCAAAAGAATTCTGAGTAGAGCAAGGGTGATTTGGACAAGGGTTTGATCCAAAAGGAGCTCGCGAGGAAAAGTCAGTTCTCACAAGCAAAACACAGAGACCGACGTCGGCAGAAAAATTGGCGTCGGTGTCTAGACAGGGACTGACATCAGCTATGTGCAGATCGATGTCAGTGACTTAGGGTAGATAAACACTGGCGTCGGCAAGAAGGAATCGACATCGGCGATGAGGCAATCGCAGGGAACCGACATCGGTCGGGTGCAAAATGGAAGGTGACCGACATCGGTCACTGAGACGAATTTTGGGTGGACAGCAAGCTGTCAATGAGTCTCAAGTGCCCATATGGAGGACTTAAAGGGTATGTAAGCCTCAAATTCGTCATTTCCCTTCTTTACACTACTTGTTGCTCACTTATGGTATAGAACCAGGAAGTTGTTAAAGAAGCAGAACAGGTAGATCCAGGAAACAGTGGGAGCTTGGCATGGATGATGTGATTCCTTGGAGGAGAACCAAATAGGAGTTGTGGGTGGAGTTGCCAGCTAGAAGTAAGCACTGAGAGATGAATGGATGTTCAGGATGAAGAAGAGCGAAAATGGATACATGAGACAGAAGGCCAAGGTGTATGGTCTTGTATAAGCTGCAGGGCAATGGAGGTTTGATCATTGTGTTTCTCTTTACCAGGTTGGATAATATTAGCTACATTATCCTATTACTGTATGATGTGCTTGTTGCAGGGATACATATACAGGGAGTTACTGAACTAAAGGTAAAGCTAGTTCAGGGGTGTGTCATGGAGAATCTGGGAGTAGCAAGATTCTTTGGCATGAATGTGTTCTAGGGACATGGAAGGTCATATGTTGACTTTGTTTCAGGATGATTGTGTGAGACCGGTTAGCACGTCGACGGTTGGACAGTTCACAGAACAGGGTCTTGATTCATATAATGAGGTTGAGTGCATGGTATGTACTAGACCTGAGTTTTCCCAAGCAGTGGGAGTTGTCACAAGTTTGGAGCCAATCTAGGAAAGAAGCATTGGAGGGCAGTTCAGTGGATTCTTAGAGGGACCAGCATCAGGTGCACATGCTATGCAGGTTCAAGTTGTTTTCTACATGGTTTGTAGATGTGGATGTGGTAGGTGATTTGGGTGACAGGTGTTGCACTACAGGATGTGTGGTGGTTGGTCTTCAAGAGTGATCTTGAGGAGGGATATAGAGCCAAGGGAACGAACTAGACAGTGTATAAGTACAGGTACAGTTGCAGCTATTTATCTCCAAGTGGGAGATTGTTAGGTTGTGGAGCTAAAAGCTTCAACTTGTTTAAGACAAAGAAAAGGAGGATGCTAAAGTTTTAGAAGAACCGGCGTTGGCAGCATGACCGACATCAGTCAAGATGAAGCAGAAGGAAATCGGTGTCGACAGGAAGTCGACCGACGTCGACAGCACCAAGCAAGCAGGAACCGGCATCGGTTGCCTGTGTGTTCCAAAACTGCTCATTGCACGAATAGTTAGTTTAGTGAACGGAGTGTTTGCATGTAAAGTCTATTTCGAGCCTTGAGCTACATGGATAATTATAGTAAACTAAGATTCTAAGTTATTGTTTAAGTCTGGGATCTATTTATAGACCCATTGGCATGTATTGTAAAGTGTGCTAGTGAAGAGAACAATGTGTGTGTTTCTCCTAGTTCCACTAATGAGCTAGAAAGGAAGGCAAGGAAGATCCTTCCATTGTAAGTATGGTCTGTTGAATTGCAGGTTGCAGGTTCATGGGAGATCAACTTGAAGTACTATAGAGTGCTTGGTGTACTGGCAGGGTTAACACTGACTGGTTGGAGAGGTGAACACCAATTCTGTGTGTGAGTTGGTTGTTGGGACCTTTTTTGGTATGAGAGTGTTTTGAAGAAGAATTACTGTACACTTGGGGTGTGGGAAGCCTCTGTAAGGTGGAAGAGTGTGGCGGCTCTTTATTGTATTCTTTTTTGTACAAGTATTAATATAAGATTGTATATTGTCTCTCATATTCTGTGCTATTGGTGAATTCTAGTTACTTGTGCTTCTGGTATATTTTTTCATGTTTAATTGCTTAAGTTTGGTAATCATATTGTGCTCTTTTTGAGGAGCAAGATCCTAACAAGTGGGATCAGAATAGGTGTGTTTGTTCTTGGATTCCCCGACACTATAGTTGTGCTTGTGCTTGATGATGTGGTAACTAGAGTTATACTCGGTGATGCACTCATTGATTAAGTTGAAGTTACCATCAGAGTTGAAGTGTGAGGTGGCACTGATGTGGCTGTTGTTACAAACACTATCAATGGAGTCTTTGGAGCAGAACTAATAGGTGGCATTTGTGCCACCTTTTCTTAGCATCCAAATCTTGGTAATACTCATATGCCTTAGCCTGCTATGTGCAAATTAGGTTCATGTCCAAAAGATGTGGCCGAGTCACCCTGCTTATTTAGTCCATCAATCTAGTGTGTTTTGTCTTGGTGGATCTAAATTCAACCCAAAAAAAATCTACCTTTGTTGCCTTTTTATAGTTTGTGCTCAATTTGGCTTCAATGTCCTCCAAGTTTAGACCTTGTAGACTCTATTTGAAGCCATCAGTGGCTTGCTAGATCATCTAATCAAATGTAGCTCGAGTCACTTGTTTCCTTCTATTATCCTGAATTGTTGTCAATTCAAGCTTAATCAAAATTTGTTTAGTCTACTTCTCTTATTCGGCTAATTTATTTATTGTAGCTTTAAAGGATGATACCCAATCTTGGGCCTCATGTGTTCTTATTAAAGCTAGATTCAATGTATTTGATACCTCTATAGGGGTCATCAAGTCTAATTGGCTAAATGCCTTATTGGGGGTGTATAATACTAATAGATTTAGCTTATTCTCATTATATCTGAGAAGCTTGAACAATCTTGTTATAGAATTAACATGGGGAGCCAATTTGACTCTCAAAGAATGAATTGAATCTAAAATTTCATACAACCTAATTGTTGCATTCTGCACATCCTGTTCAATACCTTGGGGGACTTGAATTACCATTGTTGCTCTCTAAGAATTTCCAAATCCTCTTTAAGATCTTGTATAGCCATCTTCATTCTCTTTTGTATGGTCAGGATTGCCTCAGTATGGGTCTCCATGTAGGACTTGAGGTCCTCAATGTATGAGGACTGACCCTTCTACTTATTCTATCTCTTCAAAAGGGATTAAACCTCTTCCCTTTCCTCCATGATCAAACTTCTACTGGAGCTATCCTCTATCTTCCTTTTCCTGACCCATTGGACTGATATTGTAGCCTTATCAAATAATGATCTCACTGTTAAAATATTAGTGATTTTCAAAGTAGGCCTCTTAGAGGCTGAAGCTCCTAACTCCTTGGCCCAATCTAGAAGAGTGAGATTTGAAGGATCTAATGGTTTAGATTCCACTTACACATGTTCTTTAGGCTCAAGCTCAATTTCAAAAGAAGGCTTAGGCATTGATGGCCAAATTATTTTAGACCAGACTATGTTTCTGAATTATGACATTAGATGCACAACAAAGACTGGTTACTACCTTGGAGCCCTTTTGGTGGTCATTATTTTGGTTATGGAGGTTGGTGTTGAACAAGGCAAATGTGAACCCAATTGGGTAGAAGAAGCAACAATTAGAGTGATGGATTGGTTGATGGCTAGAATGGATAGATCCATGGTTGAATGGATGGACACTAAAAGAATAGAAATTGTAGTTGTGGAGGGTGAAGTAGGTGAAGTGGCACTAAGTATATTAGCAGATGGGTGCATAAAAAGGAGACCTATAGAAAGTGCTTGAATATGAATGAATGTAGAAACAATTGGTGCAGGGATGGTAGAAACTATGGGTAATGACATCAAAGGAAAAAGGCCTAAGGGGGTTGTAATAAGAGGACCCTTACCAGGGGATTCACCAGTGAGAGGTGCCTTAGCTTTCAGTGCTTGTAGGCTTAATATATTGGCCTACTATAACTCCTTCTCATCCACTTCTTATGTTGGTTCACCTTCCAACAAAGGTTGTGCCTCCTTGAGTGCTTGTGTGGGTGGGTTTTATGGTTTATTCCCCTTTGGATTCCTTTGATAGCACCTTTTTGTTTAGCCAGCTTGTAAAACTATCATTTGTTGGGGAAGACAAGGGGGAATAATGCTGGGTGTTGGGGATATTGAAGCTATTGTTTCCTCTTCATTAAAGGAGTCCAAGTAATGATCCTAACTTCTTCCCTTTGCCCACTGTCTCTTCCTTGAGTTAAATCCTCTACTAGCTCTTGCTTAACCATTCTTAGTTCAAAAATTGATGTTTGAACTGGAAGCATTGTTCTTCTCTTGCCTGTGTAGAGGAAGGCAATTCTCCTTCTTATTTTTGTTCATCCTACCCTCTTGTAAGTGGTGCCTCACGTAACAATTGTTCTTGGTCCCATGGTTGGTCTTGAGCTATGAATGGACCTTAGGGATCGTGTCCTTCTCCTTGTGGTTGTTGAGATGGTTGACCACTCTAGAAGTCAAAAGATCTCCATCTTCCAAGAGGTGGGATCCTAAACTTTTCCCCATAGAGTGTGAGAGAGGGTTCAAATTGTATCACCCTTAATAGGTCCTCACTCAATCCTACAATTATTTCTCTTTCTTTCACCTCTTCATCATCCTTGGCATTTAGAAATAGAAAATCATGATACATTAGCTCATGTTTGTAAGCGAGGCCAAGGGTGTGAATCTTCTTCTTGACCTTCCCATGAGGGTCTCAATTTCTATGGGGGAGAGTGAGTAATGCATATGCTCTCTTAGCATTTTTAGCTTCCATGAACTGCCTTCGTATAGTGTATTAGATTCTCCCAATAGTGATGTGGGATATATGAAAAGTAGCCTTCTTATTCTTTGTCAATTCCTCGTCAATACCATTCCATATTTGGTATGAAATCTCTTGCTCAACTACTTTGTTTAGAACAAACTTAGGTAACTGAAGAGGATCCACCTTGTGGCCAATAATCATAATAATAGTGTTATTTAGGTAGAGCTAATATTCTCCCACATTATTGGCAAGTGTTTTAGTGATGTTGGGTGAAATCCTAGCCAAAGGCCAACCATGGATGGCCATCTAGACCTGAGGGTAGAGATCCCCAACAATCTTAGCTATGTTCCTAACATATGAGTACATGTGCACAAAGTATTAATAATCACAAATTCGTTTCTTAATAATGTCTAGGTTGGGATCACACAGGACTCCATTATGCCTATGTTTGTCCCCATGATTGTGTTTAATATATAGGACATCATGTAAAAATTTCCTCCAAGAGGCCTCTTATCTTTGTGTAAGATTTTTTCCTGGAGGTGAGCATTAATTGCTTCCCCCAAAGGATAAGTGTGCTCTGAGGTACTTAACAGGTCTATCGGGGGAACCCACTCCAAATGCAAGAATTAGATGCTTGCATGGCCAAAAATTTGATTTAACAGTGCCATTCCCACATGAATCCCCATTCTAAATCACAATGGGAATATGATTCTTGACATGTTATTTTAGATTAAATGTTTTTTTGAGGAGAAGCCACCTTGCTAGTGCTCACTCCACATTATTGGCTTTCTTCCAAGTAACGACAGTATGTAAATCAAACGTGACATCTGGGATGGATAAATACTTATTAAATGCATCCCCTAAGATGTATGTGATAACTATGTTATTGTCAATGTAATAAAGGTAACCATCGTCTACTATTCTTCCCTTGAAGAAGAGGCCTCACATTAAGTATATGCATGGCATAACCTCTAGCTTAATAGTTGTGTAATATAGGGCTTGTCATTTGAATGAAAGCAAATCTTTCACTAACTACTTATCCTCAACTAAAATGTCTTCTTCTGGTGCAAAGGAGTCCACATTCTCCATAACTTCCCATAAGGCCAAGTAATTGGGATAATGACCATCAAATACAGTGGCATTAAACATTGTGTCTAAATACTCCATGGAATCCTTGATGGAGAACCTAGAGAGTGCCAAGGCTCCTTAATATGACTTGGATGATGATGCCAAGATGATTTGGTGGATGTTGGTACGCGTCAATATTTTGAAAATGTCATGTATTAAACCTAATTATGCATATTTCAAATCACTCTAGTCTTAATTAGGGATTTTGAGATTACTAAAGGCTGAAGTTTACTCAAGCTCTTGAAAATTGAATGATGTGAACTTGACTGGGGCTCAATGTTAATAGCTTTTTGCATTTATTTTCAATTTGCATGCCATTAATTGCTAATGTCTACAAGCTCGTCACCTTCATTCAATTCAAATTTGACCACCCTATCCTAGTGTACATGCCATGTAGGATGCCTGGTCATTCAGGGTGCAACAGTATTAACTTTCATCTTTTTCCAATTGTCATTATGTAGTCCAATCAAGGGAATTCAAATTTTACCTTTGGGCTAAAAGACTTTAAAACATATAATGTTCTTCAAAAATATTGGTTCCAAAATATTTTATCACAAAGTTTTTGAAACAAAGCTATTGATGACTAAGTACTCTTCAGGAAGATTGTGGTTCAGGTAGAAGTAATCACCTAGAAAGTTCTTGAAGAGAAATATTTCAATTAGAAAGTCTTCAAAACAAATTTTCCAAAGTGAAGTTTCTAAAATGAAAGCTTCCAAAATAAAGTCCTCGATGAAAAATCTTTGAAGAGAAAATAAAATTGCAAAGAAAAGTTGTTATCTTGAAACTTTATGAAACAAAGTTTCCAAAGTGAAGTCTTTGAATTGAAAGCTTCCAAAATAAAGTCCCCGATGAAAAATATTTGAAGAGAAAAAAAAATTGCAAAGAAACGTTGTTATCTAGAAACTTTATGAAACAAAGTTTCCAAAGTAAAGCTTCTACAAAAAAGTCATCGAAACAAAGCTTGCCAAAGACTAAACTTGTTGAAGATAAAGTTTCTAACACAAAGTCATCGAAATAAAACTTGTCGAAGACTAAACTTACTGAATATAAAGTTTACAAAAAAAATTTATTGATGAGAAAGTTTATGAATGAAATTATTCTGAAGGAAACCTTTCGATGAAAAGTCTCTGAAACAAAGTTGCTAAAGACTAAAAACAATTCATGAAGAAAAGCTATCATATGAAATCTTTCTGAAACAAAGTTACAAAGTAAAGCTTCCAAAATAAAGTCACCAAAACAAATCTTGCTAAAGAATAAACTCTCTGAAATAAGCCAATCTGAATCTCTGTCATGCAAATCCATCTTTTTCATCTTTTCGTTAATAGGTTAGTTTGAACAAGTGCTTCCAAATGAAAATAAAATTACCCCAAAGTGATTCAATGTTCAAAGCACTGAGTTTCTACAGATAATAACAACCATCATAATTCTCAAGAAACACATAAATACCTAGATAAAATATTCATATTTCCCAAAAAACAAAGGTGGTCCCCACTTTTCAAATTAAAAATACAGGGTAGTGTGTGTTGAATACAACAAAACTCTTGAATATAAATTAAATACTCGTGCTTTGATTCATTCAAATTCTCACTAAAGTAAGCAATGGGCTTGCCTTTTTGACTCAATACTTATCATATGGTTATTTCACTAACTTCACAATCAACCCAAAACACTTTTTTAAAAGCCAACAATGTCAATAATGGTTTTTCCATCACTTTTTTCTTGAAATTTTTGAAACTCTTTTCTATTGCAATTGTCCACTCAAAGTTATTTTTATCACCTCACACTATTTTCATCATGGGTACATATATACCACTAAATTTTTGAGTAAATTTCCCATAGAAACTTGTTAACCCATAAAAACATCTAGCCTCAAACATGCCTTTAGGTGATGTCCATTCAACTATCATTTTTACATTTTCAAGGTCCATCTTTAACCCTTCTCTTGAGATCAAAAATCCCAAATAAATAAGTTCCTTCTTTATGAAGCTACACTTATTCAAGTTGATGACCAACTTATCCTCCTTCAATCTTTGTGATACCACACCTCGAATTCAACAAATGCATTTTTTTTTAATGAGTCAAAATCACAAGATAAAAAATGACAAACTTACCCAAATATGGTTTCATCACTTCATCCATGAGTCTCGTGAATGTACTTGGGGCATTTTACGATCCAAATGGCATAAAAAGATACTCATATAACCCATCCTTCATCTTGAATGTGTTTTTTGATTTATCACATTATTTAATTTTGATTTGGTGACATCCACTCTTCAAATATGTCTTTTTGAAGAACTTACTCCACTAAAAAAATCCATCAAACCCTCCATCCTTGGCATTGGAAATATATAGTTGATAGTGATCTTGTTCATTGCTCTATAATATGTACACATCCTCCAATCTCCACCCTTATTAGGTTCAAATATTATTAGAATTGTGCGTGGGCTTGAAAATTCTATTATTAAACTCTTTTTCGAGAACTCATTCACTTATTTTTTCACTTTATCATTCTCCATAGGTGTTTATGTGCTACTTTGTTTGGAAAACTTGATATGAGCACTATATCCATGTGATGACTATTTCTTCTCATAGGTGGAAAACCATCCAGTAAAACTTTTGAAATCATTAAACCCTTCTAATAAATTATGAACTTCAAAAGAAATATTAGTCACTTGGTTTGTAACCATAACTTAAATTAGTCTGGGGATGAAATAAAAACATGCCTTTTCCTTATTTGATTCCTTTAATATTTGCTTATCAAAAACCAATAAAAGTTTAGACATGTTGTCCACCTATTCTAATAGCTTGTTCAATGGGCTCAATGTGAACCTTCTACCATCCTTCACAAGTGTGTAGTTGTTTTCTCTACCATCATACACGACCTTTCTATCAAATTGCCATGATCTTCCCAACAACACATGATGGACATCCACTACCATTATGTCATACATCATCTTCATAAGACACAATATGAAAACTAACCATACATTATTCATTTACTAATACTTGGTGACCCTTAATCAACCAAAAAACCTTGTATAGATCTGGATGCACTAACATTTTAAGCCCATGCTTTTCTACCATTTTGCTTGAAACCAAATTATTTGTGTTACCATAAATAATGATCTTACAACACTTACCTCCTGATTTGTAAATATTTTAGAATAAGCTATTTTTTTCATTGGTTCATCTCCTTCCTTGGTTGGTTTTAACAACATTTTCTTCATCATATGAGATTCACCACATTTTGGTTCTTCTGTATGACTTAGGGATGCAACACTTTCTTCATCTGAATGAACAATATGATTGTATACTTCATTTTTTATATCATTGTTCTAAAATGATGTTGTATATTAAAAATATCTATGCCCAACTTCTCCACACTTAAAGAACTTACCCATGAATCCTTTATCTCTTCCTCTTCTGACGTAACTTATATCTCTATAAGAAAACCCTCTTCCTCTTTGTGTCTGATTATGATTTTTAAAAGTATTTAATTTGCCTTCATGAACATGTTATCCTCTTCCACTTTTTGTTTGTCCTCTTTCTCTTGAGAACCTTCATCTGCCTCTAAATTTCATTTGTTGCCTCCTAGATAATTTCTCCTCTACCTTCAATTCACATTGATAGGCTTCTTCCATTGAATTCACATTTAACATACCAAACTCATCTTGAATGGAAATATGAATTCCATTTAGTTACCTCGATATCTTTTCTCAATCATCTTCCATAAGACTAACTCAAATAGTGATATTGTAAAATTGCTTCAAATATTTTATCACACTCAACTCTTGTTACCTCAAATTTTGTAACATTTTGAAGAAACTCAATTGATAACCTGAAGGCAAGGACTTACCTTTCAACTTTGTGACCACCCTCTCCCAATACTTTATTCTATCTTTGCCTCTTCTCTCCCTTTCCATCTACACATGCTCCCACTACAACAATGCATGACCTTTCAACTTGGTACAAGAAAACTTCACTTTTTTGGGGTCTTTCATTGACTTATAGTCAAAGTATTTCTTCATTTTTGTAATCTTTTAGGCAAATAATTTTGGTAAAATGTTTGTTATTACAATAATTTTAGTATCATTTTGTGCATATGATCCATTGATTCTAATTGGGGTCTTATTGGTGTTTTTTCATGATTTTTTGGTCTCCTCTTTCTTATTTGTGTGATCATGTGGTATGTGTTTCTTCTATTTTCTCTTCATGTTTTGTTTATTTTGTGTCTATAGGCCTATTTTTTTATTCTCTCTTCATCCTGTGCCTTTTTTATAAATGTGTCCTATGTATATTAAAAAAACTATCAAATTTGTCCTTTGTATTTTTGTGGGCCCTTCTACCCTTCTTTGTATCCTTTTGATGTTTGGATTTATTTATGTCAGTTATATGCCTTTTATTTCATTGGCTTGTGTATCAATAGGTATCTTTTAGTAAGATGGTATGTACAAAAATCCTAGAGGCATTTTAATGTGAAGTAAAAAAGGAAGACACACCAAGAGGAACTCAAGTCTAGGAACACTTCACATTGCTATATTTCTACTCAAGGACTTATCAACAAGGTTTAGTTGTATTTTGTACCAAAATAAGGATAGGTGAATGTTCATGTAATTCCATTGCACCTAGGAAGAGGAGGTAAATATCTCACTATAAATTACATTCAAATACATAGGATAATTACATTGACTTTGATTCTAAGTGTGTGGGATACATAGCTACAACTCCTTGAGGGGTATCTCGAGTTAGATAACCTTGTACTTTATATATTCATTTCAAAACCATTTGAACTAAATTTTTTAAAGAAGGCAAAGAGTAGATAAATTAGATAATTATGCCTAAAAATTGAGCAAAGCAATCACACAACCTTGTCCAACATTTGATAGTGCATTTGCACGTAAAAATTTAGAATCCATATTAGTGTTTGGTATAGGTTAAGTGTCTTAAAACATATTGGATAGTACAAGGAATAAAAATTTGATGATCTATAAAATATGTGTAAGGCATATTCAAGCGTTACTTATGAATTATAAATCTAATCCTTTCATGTTCTAATAGTTAGATTTTATATAGGCCTGCACATTCACTCATATATCACCATTTTAGTCTCAAAATCATAATATTTTTATTGAGGTGTGTCAAATTCCTATCTCCTTTGTCATTTCATTACTATTGTTTGTCACAATTCATTACTTATTTTATTGGTGACTATTTTTTAACACATATAGGGTTTATTTATTATTTATCTTGTATTTACCTCAAAACCCTCTATGAAATCCATTTAACTTACTATGAATTATCTTATTTTCCATAGTGTCACAATATGGTAAAACAAATCTAATATATGATATACTTAGGACTCATACTTCCTCCATAGTAAGGGGTGTTTGTATGCATGTGAATTAACACATGCTAAATTATGCACTTGACTCCCTGAGGTCTAGCCAAGGTAGCTGATGTAATTGATGGGCTAGGGGTTTGGTTGATTGTTTGGTGGAATGGGATTTGGGATAAGTGGTGGCAATGGGTTCTCATAATGGAACAAAAATACCTCAATAGCATTTCAATGCTTTTTAAGATCCTCAAGCTATGTATAAATAGAGCTACAAGGTCCTTCGATCTCTGATATCAAAAGAAGGTGAAGTTCTTGGTCAATACTAGGTTCGAGGAAAGGAGGGAGATAGGGTTGGATGACTCATGGGAAAAGGTCCACTCTATTGGGTTGAATCTACCCGATTAATGTCATACACAAAATGTGAATGATATAAGATGAGGTCAGACCCAAGTAGAAAAAGGTGGTGTGGAAGAGAGACTATGCTTGGATAATGTTGTGTTGACATCTTCTGTTGTGAGGGAGGGTAACGGTAGGTAGATCAGGGATATGTTCTTATTCTTCTAGTATGGATAAAGAATATATGATGAGGTGGGTAATGGGAGTGGATTGAAAGACATCATGTCTCAACTTGGTGCTAATGTTAGATTATGTGATGATGGTGGGATTAGGTGCTTTAACTCTTAGGAATAAACTGTGTTAGACAAGACTTGGTGTCTTGGAGAGTTTCATCTAAAGAAGGCTAAGTGAAATCCATAGAAAAGCATAAGAGCTTGTTTAGGAAATGGGTTATAAAGTGTGCTTATTAGAATGTTGAAGTAAGGCTTGGTGTATGGTGTTTGTGCAAATCAACAGGGATTATATGGGATGTGGTTTCTTAGATAGACTGGCAAGGATTTTGATTGGTTTACATGTGTTAACAAGACTTTTGACACTGTTTTTGTTATTTTTTTACTTTTCTTGGTTTTGTAGAAGTAAATGTTTATTTACTAAAAATAAAGTGTTGAAAGTAAAGAATAACAAAGTTGAAAGTAAATGAAATTAAAACTCTTTTTTTATCTTTTTTTAATGTTTTTAATATATACAATGAAGGAGACAATGAACCTATACTATTATGCGAGATGCAAATTTTTCCTAGCTTTACTTGTATGCAAACTATATGAAATGTTTTTGTTTATTTTGATTATATGTGTATGAAATAAACTAAATGTATAAATTAAATCTATGCATGCAAGTAATTGTGATAAGAGGATTTGATTTAAAATGACAACAATGAAACTATAATCTCCCAAAAGTGGCATTTGAGTGCTAAGAGTGTTACTTGAGACTACCTATCCCTTGCTTATCCCTAGACCTATCTTAGAGCCTATTGTCACAATTATCCAACCTTTGTGTGGGCCACAAGCATCCCTAGTCATCCCTAAAGTAGTCATAGACCCTCATTTCTTGATCTTGGCCCTTCATGCCTAGAGTTTTGCCAGCTAGATAATAACACCATAATAAGGACACTAGCACCACATGGTGCTAGTGTCCCAAAAATGGTGTTGATGTCCTTTACCTCTTTGTTTCTCAAATGAATATATTTTCAAAACTAGAATTTCCTATGGTTGGCCTAGACCTCTTTTATCACCTGAACAAGCATCAAAACATTAGATATACATGAATTTTAGCCCTCTAACCACTAAATGGAAATCAAATTCAAAATACATATTCATACTTAGAACAGTTTGTGCATAATTAAGGTTATTAATCCCTATTCTACCCTACTTATGCATACTACCATCTACAACAATCCTAAGCTCATATTACCTAGATTTTTGGTCTCAAGCACATTCAAGGCACTCAAGGCCACTATCATACTAAATTTACTTGCACTTGCACTAGCACTTAGGTGGGGAGAACTA
The DNA here is from genome assembly GCA_037957365.1 of Torreya grandis. Classification (NCBI taxonomy): domain Eukaryota; kingdom Viridiplantae; phylum Streptophyta; class Pinopsida; order Cupressales; family Taxaceae; genus Torreya; species Torreya grandis. The sequence continues at coordinate 2,180,607 of JARHVA010001816.1, forward strand.
CATCAGTCTTGATCCCTCCTTAGAGTATTGTTCATGTCAACTAGATGCCCTAGCTACATGGAGGATTAGGGTTTGTTCACTAAATCAGTTATTAAAGGAAAACTATAGGGTTTCAAAACTCATGCATGCAAGAATAGATCTCAAAGATCGAGACATAGGTGCACCCAACAGCTTAGTATAATCCTGCATAGAGGACATTATCGCCAATATCAACACACCACCACCATATTTCTAATAATGACACTACTGTCCAATTATGGTGATACTATCTAGGAGGGGTTATGACATAAAAATCTAGTTTATGACACTCATATAGCTTCCAGCTCAGTTTACATCACCCAGATCACCCATCTCAATTGTTTTCTAGTTAAGTTCTTACTTGCACTATTTATTACTATTTTTAGAAAAGTCAAAGCTAGTCAATTCTATAACAAATTAGTTACTATATTTATTGCATATTATTTACCTAGTTTAGTATACTCAACTCTTTAAAAAATATATGATTTATAGTTATTAATTCCTAAAATGTTAAAATTGAAACACTTTATATGTATTTTATTGTTTATAAATAAACTAAACTAGCTTTTCAACCCTTCTAATTTACTGTAAACAAAACCCTTTCCTTTTTAATTATTTGCGAAGATGAAAACAAGATATGCAAGTTATAATTTTTTTTTGATTTAAAATAATAAAATTATAATGTCTTTAACCATTCAGAAATAAATAAGATCAGTAATCTACTACCGTTGTGTATGCACCTACATTTGTCTATGTTTCTATGTTTGACTAGGTGATTGTTTGGTGTGCAAGAGATTTGTTTAGATCTTGAAATAGAAAATTTGTCTTGGCTAGAAATAATCTAAAGAATTTTTAATATATTTTTCAATATGATTGATAAAATGTATTGCAAATTGGGAAGGAAACTAATCTACTGAGATGCAAGCATAAATCAAAACTTGATATATTTTTGTAGCAAAGACAATGAAAAGGGATAGTTCTATTTCACTATCAAATTTGCTTCTTTTTCTGAATATGGAAAACTAATCTAACACAAAAAAAAATCTACACTAAATATAATCTAATAAATAAAATAAATATTAGAAATCAAGAGAACTCCAACCTAATTCTAGCATAAATCAATTGAAGTGCATGTAGTGTGTTGATAGTAGAATCCTCAGAATGCTAGCTCCGTATGCTTTCATATTAATTTTAGAAACTCTCTAGTTGGAGGATGCACAAACTCTGGGACAATATGGGAAAAGGGGAGACACAATCCATAAATGGAGAGCAGTTGAACTAAGGCTAGCTAATGTCTTGGCTTACAAAGTCTGGGTTGCTTTCACCAAGAACACTTAGTCACTTGCAACTATGTAGTCGATTTGAAAATAATAGAGGTTGAATCTTATAGAAATTTTATCAAGGTTATGGATAAAAATATTATGAATAATAATTTATAATGGTAATTTTTGGATTTGAAATTAGGCTAAAATTGACCTTCTTGTAGGAAAAGCAAGGAGCTTGTATAGAGGAGTTCAACTTGGTGTGACAGTGAGTTAAACTTGAGAGGAATTGAAGAGAACTAAAAATAGAAGAGGGAGTCAATTAGGCTTGATTAGAGATGAAAACAAGGTGATAAAAATAAGAACTGTGATGTTAGTTATGCAAAATGAGTAAAAATTTGAGTTATAAGAGCTAATTGGAAGACATTTCAACTATGATAGAACCATCACTTTATGTAGGGGTGGTTACAAAATTGTTACTTAATCTGATAAAATATCTTCTAAACGTCACAGGACCACCATAGTTTTAATGCAAAATTACATCTTAGCATCAAAACTACCTCTTAATTTACATAACTGTTATAGCAATTGTGTAAAATAAGGGGAAGTTTTGTGATGAAAGATGGTAGTTTCATTTCCTAGAGTGAGATTTTCGTCATCTATGATCAATTTTTGAAACAAGGTGAAAATCACTAGGAAGGTCAGAATCAAGGGGACCAAAATGGGTCAAGGGAGGAATAAGAAGGTATAAGGAAAAAGAACAGCTAGAGAGTTTCATGTGGAACATAAAATAGGAGGTCATTGCATCATCATCAAATTTTTATTAGAAGTGTCGCACCATGTAAATTTTAGGAGCATACATATCACCCCCTTGGGAGAGCACCTTGTCATGAGTTGACAATGTGTAGCCCTGAGTAAGGCATACTAAATGGAAATGATAGTTTAGAAATTCTTAGCTTACTTACCAAAAGGAGGAACAAAACCTTTCGAGACTCAAGTATGATTTTAAAGAAAAGTAAAAAATAGACTATGTAATAAAAACATGGAAAATTTATGTACCATATGTGTGGGGAAGATCATACTACATGGACCATCCCATTAGAGTACTAAACCTAGTGCTAATCAATGTGTACTTATAAAAGTATAAAACTTGCTACAAAAGAACAGAGTAACTTGTCAAAATGTTAGTGATAAAATACTAGTTGTGAGATCTAGGAAAGATAACTTATATACATGAGAACAAACACTAAACAAAAGTTCACGTCAAAAATTGATTTTTTTGAATGAATATGGCTAGTTTGGGGCCCAATATATTCAAAAACTAGTAAAAAACAATTCATTTGTCTCATTTGCCTTGAGAGAGATGTTTTAGCTCTAGATTGTCGGTGACCATTTTGAGCACATAAGCAATCAACAAAAAGAGGGCAATGAGAAGATGGTGAACATACCATCAACAGGCATGATCAGGAACAATTAGGATAGTGTTTGCCAACTTTTTTTGTCTTTTCAAAAAAATTGAAATTTTAATCAAAACCTAGATGAAATTCAATAAATTTTGAATTTTTTTGCTTCATGGTCATTGTTGGGAGGGTAGATTAGGGATTTGTGGAATTTACTAGGTTTTGGGTGGAGTTGATTAAGTTTTAGGGGATTTTTGGGGAACCCATGGGTGGCTGACACAACCACCACCATTTTCAGGTATTGGTTATGTAACTATAGTAACAGTGATGTAACTATTGTGAGGTGGTTATGATATAATTGTCTTAGGGTGGTTTTACAACTATTGCAAGGTAGTTTCATAATCAATACCTGCAAGTTGGGGTAGTTTTGTATATTAAGAGAATGCAAAGATTTTTTATTTTTATGAAAGGTGGAGTTAATTTCTTTGACTGACTTAGTGTATATTTTCTTGTTTTAGGGGGCTTATATTTGATGGAGTAGATCCTATGAGTATTAGTGTCTCCCTCGAGTCCTAGCATTTTTGACAACTGATGAGTTGACCTTTCTTGACTAAGCGAGGATACTTAGTATATCATGGGCAAGGATCACCCCTATTCTACCTAGATATTATGTGACCTATTGACTTATTGGGACCGTAACTAGACCAATTTTATGTTCCCTTATGCCCCAAGAGAGTGGATGATCACTCTCATAGATATATATCAGATCACTAGTCTTCCTATAACCAACTGACTAGTGTCTCTCCATGATGTTGATAACCATAGTGAGTCCCATAATTAGGTAGATCGTTTTAGAGACTCCAATGTACCTAATATGGGTGTGAAGTATGGAGTGAGACTTTATTAGTTTAATGGATTAGTGATCCCTAATATAAGGAAGGTCATCATCGACATGCTTGCCTCCTAGTTAGTGGGAGACAAGGGCACTTATAGGCTTTTGTATAATTGGTCATCGATCATGTGACACATAAAAGAGATAGGGGCTCACCATGCTTAGATCAAGAAGATATTGGCACTGAACTACAAAGTTTTGTATCAATTACCTTATTTGGGAGCCCTTTCTATTATCCACTTGACCATCATTATGGGTTAGGTTTATGAGAGGATGATCCCCTACTAGATAGGGAATCTGATTGGGGCTCTAGGGGACATTAGGGCGATCAAATGGGTAGATGTGACCCCATTTTGTGCATTACCCTAGACTATGGGGTCTTTTATGGTGATAAACTTGATTTACCTACCTTACTAGGACATGGTTAGGCAATGGGCTAATGAGGGAGTTTATCTCATGATAGCTGTTGGGGCCACCCAGGTTTGAGATAAGTTGTTATAGATCGAGGTGCACCCTATGGATCAAGTGCCTCAATTTTTGGTATGACCTATGTGGGTAACCTCATCATACTTACAGTTGTGTATAAGGGAATCCATGAGGCTAGGGTGACTGATATGGCACAAGCTTGTGAGAGGGGTGCCTATCACCTAACCAGCCTAATAGGCAGTCGAAAGAAGGATAAGTTGGATTTGGGAAATAACAATAGATTGGTCGACCACCATCACCACCACCCCCACTATCACCACAGGGCCATGCACAATAATAAAAATAATAGTTAGGAAAAGGAAAAGGTGAGGCCCTAACACATGTTGAGCTAGAGGAGGACCTTGGCATAGATGAGGAGGAGGCTGTAGACAATGACTCTGATCCTGAGTGGCAAAGGGGAGATCTAGGTAAATTATTGATTTTGTTCATTCATGATTACAAATTATATTTTGATTTCTTCTAGTTATAGATTTTATTTTACATGTGTTATATTTTCTCATGTTATCTAGATTTGATTTATCTTGTGTACCCTATGGTTATAGATATTATGGGTGCATGGAGAAGGATGACCTGGGATACCCCAATCAATTTATTTCAGTTGAGAATTGGTAAGACATGGGACCAATTGTTGGTAGACCTTGGGCTTCCTATGGGGATCATGTGTCATAAAAATTTATTTTCCCCAACATACCATGCCTCGATGATGATGATGGTGTTGGGGATAGAGATCAACACTGTGTTGGCTAGGGTGAGGAGAGTGGAGGTCCTGGTGAACACCATGGTGGGAGGAGGAGGTGACAAAACCTCCTATCATAAATAGGGAGGATGATGTTAGGGGGAGGCTTAGATCGGATCTATCCTCCTAGACACTGACCTATAGACACTGAGGTACCATCAAATGGAGGCCTGGGTAAGAGATGTCACTAGAGTTAGAGCCCTGAACATTCTTCTACCTCAACTCCTTCCTAGAAGAGGAAGACAAGCCTTTGAGACTTGTTGCTGATGTTATTGATATACCATTGTAGATGTTGGTTCTTTTTGAGATGCCTCAAGGTATATTGGCCCTCTATGGAGGTGCGTGTATCAGACATTTTATTGTATAAACTCAAAAAATTACTTGATCTCTCTCTCTCTCTCTCTCTCTCTCTCTCTCTCTCTCTCTCTCTCTCTCTCTCTCTCTCTCTCTCTCTCTCTCTCTCTCTCTCTCTCTCTCTCTCTCTCTCTCTCTCTCTCTATGTGTGTGTGTGTGTGTGCGTGTGCGTGTGCGTGATTCTTTATTTTCATATCAGCTTCATATATATGTTTTGGCATATCTCTCATTGGTCATTATGTGACGTGATTCTTTATTTTCATATCAACTTCTTAGCTCATGCATTTTAGAGGACTAGATATATGATGATGTATGCATATGTGTATCTTTTTTATTTTGATATGTTGCTATGGATAAATGATTATGTATATGTGGAAACAAAATGTATGCAGATGATTTAATGTGATGGATTTACACATGTAACTATGAATGTGCTAACTTTTGTCTTTTAGCTGATTACCTATTGCTTTGTTCACACAATGTATGACTTTCAATTTACAACAAGGGATAAAAAAGGGGAAAACAAGATAAATGTGAGATGAACCATAAATCAAAATTTTGCAGGAAAAAGGAAGATGACCTAATCCTTATGAGCAAAGGGAATTATGTACTTATTGTTGAACTTATAAAATTTTGACTTTAGTGGCTTCACCTAGAGATAACTTACGTTGACAGAACCGATAAATGGGACAAGGTTACCTTCTTTAAATACAAACATATAAACAACTCCTTTTGAAGAATTTTCTTCTTAGACACTCTTTTTTATTTGACATTGCTTTTGCACTTATCTTTTACTTCTCTTTACGACTCCTTATACCTAGTCTCATGTGACTAGGAAGACACATGGGCTCATCAGTAAAGGTTAGACATAGGTGATTAAGGGCATCTCTCCCCAATACCAACCCCATGTAACTATTAAGATGAGAGGGATCAATATCAAGGATTAACAAAGGGTGAAATTCATATAATTTTTACTTTTGTATTTGCATAAGCTTTTGATTTTCATATAAGCATCTACTTTTCTATTTGTAAGGCCTTTGCCCCCAAACCTTGGCTCTATATAACTAGTAAGAATAAATGGCTCACCATAAATTACCAATATGGATGGGTAAAGTTATTTTATTTTAGGCATGCTAATATTTTGTTTTCTAAAGGCATTGTAAAGGGGAGATTCTATCATAGACAAGTTTCTAGACTCCATTGTAGGCCATCATTTTTCTAAGTTGTGCAAGAAGATGTAGGGAAAGAAGTGTACTCTACTCATAATAATTAAGACAAATACCAATGTGACACATTGATTTTTATAATACTCTATACATGTTGATAGGGTGATATGAAAAGGGAGTGACGTGGCATGTTGCATTATGAAATTTTGTATTTTGTATGAACCAACCAACTAAATAATCATGAAATAATACATTAGATATGCAGGTGAATATGCAACCTATGAAAATGCAATGCAAATGAGAAGATAGTGATATGTAATAATTAGATATAGAAGTATTTTAGGTGCATAGAGTTTACATACTCATTAAAATCTTTGCCTTCTAGAGTGTATAATCGATAAGCTCCATTGTTGAAATCTTTTGTTACTAAGTAGGGCCCTCACCAATTGGGTCTAAATTTCTTACCACCTCATTTATTTTTATCAATTTGACTATTGAGCCTAAGTATGAGGCCTCCAACACTGATGGGGTGATCATGATTTTTTTTATTTTATTACCTAAACATGTAGTCAAAATAAGCTATGTGATTCTTTGCGATAGTGATTCAATGTTCATCCAAAAGCTCCAACTCAGCCATATGCCCCTCTCTATATTATTAGTCATCGAGGAGGCCCATAAAGGAGTTGCAAAGGCTAGATATTTGCACCTCTAAGGTCAAAATGACTTTAGACCCAAATTCTAGCGAATATGGGGTTACACTCATGGGTGTTTTAATAGTGGTTCTATAAGCCCAGAGTGTTGGATAGAACTATAAATGCCAATCCTGTTTAGAGTCTTTGATGGTTTTGACCAAGATTTATTTCAAGGTTTTGTTTCTAGCTTTCACTTGGTTATTAGCTTGTGGATAATATAAAGAGGCCAAGTGGTATGATATACTGAATTTCTCGCATAACTCATGAACTTTAGGGTTTTTGAAAGGGGACCCGTGGTCAGTAACATTGACCTCTAAGACTCTGAATCAATAAAAGATTTATTTTACGATGAAATCTACAATGACACATCTGGTCATAGTCATTAGGGGTATTTATTCTACCCATTTGGTGAAATATTTGGTCATTGAGATGATGAAGTGATGACCATCTGAAGTAGGGGAGAGTTTACCTACTAAATCTAGACCCCAAGTAAAAAAGGGCCTAGGAGTGAAGATGGGATGTAATGCCCTTGTAGGAATATGCATCTTGTGTGAGAAATGTTGGCACTTCTCACATTTGTGTATATATTTGATGACATCATGGTCTATAATGAGCCAAAAATATCCTATCTTATGGAATTTTCATGTAGATAAGTGGCCACCAAAGTATCCACCACATATGCCACTATGACAATGAAAGAGGACCTTTTCTAACTCCTGTAGGTCAACACATCAGAGCAACATGCCATTGAAAGCCTTACAATAAATGACCATGTCTAAGATAGCATAATTAGACGTGATAACATGAAGATGTCTTCTCTATAATGAATTGGCACCTTTGAGGTAGGTTCGATCTATCAGGTAATTTATGATGTCTATGTACCAAGGAGAGCATTTGATGGTAGAATTTTCTATATGGTATATCAACTCATCAAGGATATTGATATCAATGAGGTTGTTATCTTCCAGAGTAGAACTGACCAACCAATCAATGATGATTTGTCATTTAATTAGTTGATATAAGCTAATTCAAACTCACTTAGGAGTGTAATGAAGTGCCTAACCTTTCAAGAGAGAGTCGAATGTGTTAGGAAAGTCCATAAGGCTTGAGATTTCACAATAGCCTTCATTTCTTGATTAAGCATATATTGTCATAGCTGCTTGGTTGTAAACACTATTGCTAGGCATTCCTTTTCTACCTACGTGTATTATGTCTCATAATTGACAAAGTTTTGACTAATGAAATAGATAATGCATTCCTACCAACACCATCTTCTTGGGCTAATATATATGTGAGGTATACCTCAGTCACTCTTATATAAAGTATCAAAGGCTTATCTGGCTTAGGTGCCATGAACATATGAGGAGACATAAGAAAACATTTTACTTCCTCAAATGCTTCTTGAAAATAATTTGTCCAAGTTAGGCCATTTGTCTTTTTGAGCAAGTTATTGATGGGATGAATAACATAGGCAAGGTTAGGGACGAATCATTAATTATCTCTCAAATTTCCTAAAAATGTCCTAATGTGGGATTCATCTATGGGAGGGTTCATTTTTAAGATTGATCGGATATTAGAAGGGTTGATATCAATCACATGCTAGGAGATGATATACTCTAGAAATTTTTTATTAGTGACTCCAAACATGCATTTATCTAGATTGAGAGTAATTCCATGTTTGATCAATCATGTGAGGATGATGTGTAACATTCCTAAATGGTCCTCACATCACCTTATTTTTCTAAGCAAGTCATCTATGTAGACTTGCACTATTTTATGGATGAGGTCATGGAAGATGTGGGTCATATCCCTTTAATAAATTGCCCTTAGATTTTTTAGGCCGAAGGGCATTACAACATAGTAAAAGGTTCCCCAAGGTGTTGTGAATAAAGTTTTGCTTTGGACTTCGTTAGAGATACGAACCTAGCTATATCCTAAAAATCCATCCATGAGTGATATAAACTTGTATCATGTAGTAGCATCAACCATGATGTCAGCATATGGAGGGGAAATCATCCTTTGGACATGCCTTGTTAATCTCTTGAAAGTCTATGTATATTTTGATCTTGCCATTATTTTTTAAATGGGTACAATGTTCAACATCCATTTGGAATAATCAATGAGCTTAATGAATCCAAATTTTAATATCTTGATGACTCCTTCCTTTACAATCAATATGACCTTAGGTTTGATGGGTCTGAGTTTTTTCATTTTGGGTTTTTCATCAGGTGTTGTAACAAGATTGTGTACAACTAAATTAGGATTGATGCCTATCATATTAGTGTATTAGAAAATGAAGGCTTTGGAAAGCTCTGTGAGGAGTTACTTGTGGTCCTCCACCTCTTGTTTAGAGAGTGAAGATCCAAGCTTAAGGAGTGTAAGGTTCTCCTTCATTTTGATATTAATGTCAATAGTTTCCTCAATGAGGGATGTATTTTCCTCAAATATGTTGTGAGTTGGGGGAAGGTTAGGGTCTTCTCCCTTAGTGTCAAAGATATCATGTTTGTCATCATAAGAGAGGTAATCCTCCACCTAACAGTATGACTCATCAAACTTGGTTTTGAAGGTTGGGTTAGGATAATAGGGAAGTGAGAATCCCCTCTTATGATGGAATGAGGGGAGGTCATAGTAAGATTATAGGAATTCAAATATGGCCTCATCATTATCGATTAGATCTAGGATAAGAGGGCCCTTGTCTCATTTGATATGGGTGATTATTTGGTCATTAAAAGTCTTACTTATGAGGGGTTTTATCCTAATCAAGACTATAAAATCAAATTTTGGGATCATTGCATGGGAGATGAAACATGAATATGAGGTAGTCATATAGTTGATAAGTTGGTTTTTTTCTCTAAGGACTACTTTGATAGAAAAAAATTGAAGTCCTTAGTGATCTCGTGGACAACAATTTTGTACAACTGAAGGTACTTAGCTTTGGTCTGATAGACTTCAAACACTTGGTTTGCAACTAGCTATGAATCTCCCTAGATTCTCAAATTTTAGACACTTAGGCACTTTGCAATGAGCATACCAAGTAACAGAGCCTTGCAATCAACTCCATTATTTGTACATTTAAAGTCTAACTTGACTCATCATTTATGGGAAATGAGGATGAATCCTAGGTGTCAACACCTAGGTGACACTTGGGTCTGTCATAGTGTAGGACCCACTAATCATGTGTAGAAAGAAGGCAATCGTTAGACAATAATTCTTGATTCTCCAATATTCTAACCCTATGAATGTTGAGTATGTTGGGGAATCCCCCTTGGGATTCTTGGATTTGAAACTTGGGAAGATGATGAACCCATCCCCTATGTGGGCTAAACATGAAGGCTTATGGGGGTGTGGATAACCTAATATCATGTGGGTCAAAGCATAATACTGTGTCCCACTAGCTGGCTAGAAAAATATTATAAAAAAAAAAATCCTAAAAAATACTAAATAATTTTTAGAAAAATTGGAAAAATGTATATGCACTATATATTTGTATATATAGTCTAAAACATATTTTTTATTAATTTTAATCACCCATACTCAAGATATTTTGAGGAAAAGATGAAAATGTATGTGCCCTCTCAAAAGTGGGAAAGACTATTATTCTTTGATCCATGTTACAAATGAAATAATGGGAAGTCTTCTGAGGACCTAAAAGGTTGTCTTATAAGATTTGGGTTGAGATAAGTGAGGATTTTTAAAAATTTAAAAGACTATTTATTTAGCTTCTTTTATGGGGTGGGGAGTATGCCGATATAGTTAGGGTTTTATATGGGCATAGGGAGATGCCCACATAATTAGGATTTTGTCTTGGTGGAGGATACACATAGGTATAGTCATGTAACTTGCAATACTATGGATATGACATGGACAACATTGTTTGTACCATCGTTATATGGGAGAAATATTATAGGAATTTGGTGAGTAACTTTTTAGGGTCCTCCTTTGTGGTGGATAAAAGAGGTTTTTCCCAAGGAATCCATGGGTAATCATGGGTTTCAATGTTGATATATATCCTACCAATAGCTATGGTGTGAGCCTCCTCCTTGAGTACTGGGATAACCTATGGAGGATATGACTTGGTTGACTATCAGTGGTTCTTAAGTGGGACAAGAAATGAGACCAGGTGTGGGTCAAAGGAGGATAACTGACATCTCCAAAGGGAGTAGCCCAAATGTGTCAAGGACCATGAAAAAATGATATGGTCATGTTATGATAAGGTCTACCAACATACTCTAAAGTATTTCATAAGTGATAAGAGTGGAACACGAGTTATAATTTGTTTACCTATGGCTGGCGCTTAGTTGGCCTCAATAATGACTATTGAGATGGTTATTGTGGAAGGGATTTTCTTCATCCCTAGACACTTGTACCATACAAAGGTGTGGGAGGCTAGCTAGTCCCTCTTAGGGCTACTAACCTTGGGGCCCAAAAAAGTCATAAGTCCCTACTCCTTGTAGATCAAATAAGAGAATCATAGGAGTGTCCTTCTCTAGGAGACTGATGATTTTGATGCTAGACATAGTTGAAATTATCGCACTAGTGACTAGATTTGAGTCAAAAACCTTTTCAATTATGGTTGTATTTTTTTTGTTTATATTTTAATAAGGCTTAAGGTATTTTTGCCCCTTTCTTCAATATGACCACCTTAGGTTTTGAAGATCCGGTAACATCAACCAAATATGGGACCTTTGTGGCCCCATTAGTAGGTAAATGATAATCAATGTGTAACCTAGGTTGTTTGTGCATGGTAGATTATAAAATATCAAAGGTTTTAGGATCCCCTTGAACTAAAAAAATCCTCCCCAAGTGTAAAAATTGGACTTGATAAAATAATGTGGAAGGAATAGCCTTCATTTGATATATCTAGGGGCCTCCAAAGATCATGTTATAATTAGTGTCCTTGTCTATGATATAGAACTCCATTAATACCATCTTAGGACCCAATGTGATTGGGAGTATGATAGTCTCGATGAAAGTATATTTGAGACTGTCATAACCTCATAAAATGTCGTGTGTTGTAGAATAATTGGTTTCTTGCTAACCAAGCTTTTATAGAAAAAAAGGGGATGATGTTTAAAACCACTCCATCATCAACCATGGCTCTCTTCATATAGTTATTGTGGATCCATACTTGTAGGAAAAAGGATGGATCTCCTCTCCTTGCTAGTTTAGATTCAGGTGTGAGGCTTCATATATCAAAGAAGTAGCCAACATCTCATGACTCCTGACCAGGTGGGAACATGTCTAGATCAATGTGGTTAATTTGAGCTTGAGGGGGGCGAGTGACACTGGATATGTGTCTCAATCCTAGGGTATTGAGAAAAGTTGATCGATGATTGGGAGAGTTCTTGAGCAAGTCTAGACATGAAATGTGGGAGAATGTTTTGTTTAGGTCATAATTTCCCATGGGCTTGGGGATTATATCTATTTCCAAGACGTTCAATGGGTGGAGAACCATAGGCTGATATTCCTTAATGTGAGTTATAGTGTTGGAATCCTCTTCAACTTTTAATTATATGAATCCTATCATCTTTATCTTACCTTGCCCTCCCAATTAAGGATCCACATTAGGTTTTGTGGTCCTCAAGGTGGAAGTTTTGACACTATGAGTGCCTGTTGCCATATGTTAGTTATGTTAAATGGGGTGACTTTGTAGGTCACTTTGTTGTTGACTTTGAGTAAGGTGTGTTTGGTGGTTGGGGAAGGGATTGTGATAGATTTTTATGTTTCAATTCTGAGAAGCAACGATACCATTTGAAGTGGTTTAGGTATGTGCATTGGCATTTCCTAGGAACATATTTATGAATATTTGCCTTTGGTTTTCCATGAACCTTTGTATGAACTTATTATACTCTCTAAAACTTTGAGTATCATGACACATGAATTTATGGAATAGGTAATAGACATTGGGGTCATAGTCCCTAGGTCTCATGTTTTGTCCTTCTTATCCAAACCCTTATTGTTTATTATATGGGTAGTACATTTGGTTTTAGAACTAGGGATATTGTTCATTTGATTGGTATTGGTTTTGGTTATGATTTTGGTATTGCATATTATAAGGCAGTGATCGATTGAAATAAATGGCATGAACTCTAGGAGGGTGACTTTGATTCCTAACCCCTGTATTGTTAGTGTTATTTATATGTTGATATTGATTGTTATTTACATGGTTTTTATTATTGGTTTGATTAGAGTTTCTATTGGTGGTAGCATTCTTATTGTGGTTTAGGATTTTGAGACCTTGGCTATTTGCATTTTTTGGGTTTGCACTTTGATACCCCTCATTATTTTGGTTGGGGATGATAATACACCCATCGGTCTCATAAGTTCACCATCCATTATCGATGGTTGCTTGGTCAATACATAATGTGCTCTTGAGGGATTATTCATATGATCGATACATGAACTTTTATATTTCTTCCCTTATTTCCTTATTGAGGGAATGAAGGAAAAGATTGCATAATTCCCATTGGTCCATGTTAGGTGCACTAGTTGAAGAGTATAAGACTTGTAGCCATATCGTGATGAAATGAGCGATTGATTCATAGTATTCTTTATTGATATGTAAGAACTCATGTATGTTAGTCTTCAAAAGTTTGTTCATGTTAAAGGATTTGATGAACTCAACCATAAGTTTGTGAAAAGAGTGTATGGACCCCTCGGGGAGGTGGTAGTACCAGTCAAGTGTTATCCTCTTGAGAGTCTTGGGAAAGATATTCACTACAACCCCATCCCAAAGTAAGAGTTACTTGATGGTGGTAGCATAGGCTTTTATTGTGCATTGGGATGCCCTTCCCCTTTAAACTTAGGAAGATTAGGTAGAGGGCATGGAAGAAGAACCCCCATATGTTGGTATCTAGAGGCTATTTGAGATATTCAATGTAGGTCCCCATGTTTCTATAGTTCTTCATGGTTGTAGTGTAACTAGAGTTAAAAGGGGGAGCCACATAGGGGTAGTTCTGATAATTGTTAGAGGGAAAAGAGGAAGCTTGATGGGAAAAAGTGGAATAAGCTAAAAAGTAGTTGTCTAGATGGGTGGATTTTGAATACATGTGGAAGTAAGAAGGGAGGCTATTAGAGTAGGAGGCATGGTGATTTTTTGTGTTAGGATATGTGTAGTTTACATGTACCCTGATACCACATGAGGTGGGACATAGCCTATTTGTAGGGGGAATTGTATGTGGGAGGAACTTGGCTTGGAGGTGTGGAAAAAAATGCGCTGTTGGTTACCATATAGTTTTATAATGATGGAGTGTACATGTATACACTCCTTATCAAAGTTTGAATAGGTCTTGGAAGCATCAGGGTTGGGGACCTCATGAGTAAGAATATCTCCAAGGTGTTGGTGAGAGACATGGTTTTGTAGTGGTATGTAATCATATGGTGGTGGGGGAACATAAGTTTTTTGTTGTGATGTTGGGTAAGTTGTTATTTGGATGGGAAAAGAGGAGGGATGAGTTGGTGTTGGGGGCTTGGGATTGTCCCTTGATCTAGAGCTTGTTGATTGTTCTCTAGGTCACAAATACAACCCACTAGGGTGTTAATGAGTTGGTTATGGATGATTTGGGTCTCCATGGTAGGAGGGGTAGATGAATGAGGTGGGGTGGCCTGAAGGGTTGGTTCAAGGTGGCCCCTTAGAGTAGTGATTATGGTTGATGGCTATGGGTTGGAGGCATTTATACTCTTGTTGGGGAGGTGGGTAGCATCTTGTATTTAGTTGACCTCATCCTCTAAGTGATGTATCTTTCTTAGGTAGTGATCATATTTGGTGATACTTTCTGCATCTGGGATTTGGAAGCTGATGGATGACATGGTGGCCACATGAAGAGTGAATTTTCCTCTACTTGTTAGGGTCATGGTGTTGGAGTCATGGTTTTTACTTACAATTTTAAATAAGTTACATATCTATTGAATAACAACCTTGTGCCTTATCTGAGTATTGGGAAGGGAGTAATCATAAGATTGGTATTCTATGTTAGTGTTGAAAGATGGATTATTCCAACTCATCATTGAAGTTTTGCTAGAGCTAAGATTGTTTATCATATAGACCTCTAGGCTAAGAGATATACTGATATCCTATCTAAACATATTCTTGGGGTATATGGATACCCACAGAAGAAATGGAAGGAGGGAAGATGGATAAAATAAAGGAGAAGAGAAAGAAATGGGTATGCAAAGGATGAAGTCATTTATATTGGGTTCACTAATTTATATGCACATGTTAAACCATGTTCTTAACTCTCTAAGGTTTAGACGAGGAAACTGACATAATGGATGGGCTAGGGGTTTGGTTGATTTTTTGGTAGAATAAGATTTGTGATAAGTGGTGGCAATGGGTTTTAATGATGGAACCAAAAGACCTTAATAGTATCTCGATACTCATTAAGAGTGTCGAGTTATAAAAAAATAGATCTCTAAGGTCCTTTGGTCTCTGATATCACTAAGAAGGCAAATTTCTTGGTCAATACTAGGTTTGAGCAAAGGAGGGAGATCAGGTTGGATGACTTGTAGGAGAAGGTCTACTCTATTAGGTTGACTTTATCTAGTCAATGCCATACATTGAATGTGAATGATATAAGATGAGACTAGACTTGAGGAGAAAAAGGAGGTGTTGATGAGAGACTAGGTTTGGATAAAATTGTGTTGATGTCTTTTATTTTAAGGGAGGGTGATGGTAGGTGGATTAGGGATATATTCTTGTTCTTCTAGTGCGGCTAAATAATCTACAATGAGGTGGGGGATGGGAGTGGATTGAAAGACCTCACATCTCAAATCAATGCTAATGTCAGATTGTGTGATGATGGTGGGACAAGGTGATCTAAATCTAGGTAATAGACTGTGCTAGACAAGACCTAGTGTATTGGAGAGGGTCATCCAAAGAAAGCTAGGGGAAAGCCAAGGAAAATCGTATGGGCTTGTTCGGGTAATGGCTTGTAAAGTGTGTTTGTTAGAATTTTAAAGCAAGGCTTGGTGTATGGTGCTTATGCAAATAGATAAGGCTTATATGGGATGTGATTTATTTCACATATTGGTAAGGAATTTGATATGGATTGCATCTATTAACAAGGATTTTGACACTATTTTTGTTTGTTTTTGTACTTTTGTTGGTTTTGTAGAAGTAAATACTTATTTGCTAAAAATGAAGTATTGAAAGTAAAGAATATCTAAGCTGAAATTAAATGAAAGAAAAAATCTTTTCTTATCATTTTTCAATGTTTATAATATATGTAAATAAGGAGATAAGGAACCTATACTACTATGCAATATGTTGATTTTTCGTAACTCTACTTATGTTCAAACTAGATGAGATGTTGTTGTTTGTTTTGATTGTTTTTGTATGAAATGAACTAAATATATAAATTGAATATATGCATGTAAGTAATTTTGAGAAGATTATTTGATTTAAAATAACAATAATTAAATATTTTTCTATGGATGTTATTGTTTTTAAACAAATTGAACTAGCTTTTCAACCCTTCTAATTTGTTACAAACAAAACCCTCTTATTTTTAATGATTTGCTCAGATGAAAATAAGAGATACAAGCTATATATTTTTTTATATTTTGAAAGAATAAAATGATAATACTTTTAACCCTTCAAAAATAAATAAGATTATCAATCTACTATCTTTGTGTATGCACCTATAGTTGTCTATGTTTCTACGTTTGACTAGGTGATTATTTGGAGTGAAAGAAACTCATTTAGATCTTCAAAGATAAAAGTTGTCTGGGTTGGAAATAATCTAAATAATTTCTAAGATATTTTTTAGGATGATTGAAAAAATGTATTTCAAATTTTGAAGGAAATTAATCTACTAAGATGCAAGCATAAATAAAAACTAGCTATATTTTTGTAGCAAAGACAAATAAAAAGGGATAGATCTCTTTCACTATAAAATTTGTTTCTTTTTTTGAATATAGAGAAATAACCTAACAAAATAACAAGATACACTAAATATAATCTAATAAAGAAAACAAATACCATAAATCAAGAAACTAGAACTTGATTCTAGCATAAATCAGTTGAAGTGCATGTGATGTGTTGATAGAAGAATCCTCAGTATGCTATCTCTATATGCTCTTATATAAATTCTATAAAATATATATTTGGAGGATGCACAAACTTTGGGATAATCCACAAATGGAAATTAGTTAAGAGGATGGCTAATGTCTTAGATTGTAAATTTTGGGTTGATTTCACTAAGACACTTCTTCACTTGCATCTATGTAGTCGATTAAAAAATAATAGAGGTTGAATCTTTTGGAAATTACAATAAGGTTGTGGCTACAAAATACTCTCAATAATAACTTCTTATGACAATTTTTGGATATGAAATCAGGGCAAAATTGGCCTTCTTCTGGGAAAAATTAGGAGCTTACATGGAGGAGTTCAATAAAGTGTGCTAGTGAGTTCAACTTGAGAGGACGTGAAAAGGACTACAAATATAAGAAGGATTCAACTGGGCCTGATTGGAGGTGAACTCAAGGTGATAAAATAAGAAACACAATGCTATTTATACAAAACACCTAAAAATTGGAATCATGAGAACTAATTTTTGAACACATTTCAACTGTGATAAAACTAATACTTTATGAAGAGGAAGTTTTAGTTTCACTGCTTGATCTGACAAAACCACCACTCAACATCATTGGACGACCATAGTTTTAATTTAAAACCACCTCTTAGAATCTAAACTACCTCTTAATTTACACAACCACCATGACAATTATGTAAAATAAGGGGTAGTTTCATAATGAAAGAGGGCAATTTCATTACCTAGAACGATAGTTCTATCATCTATGATCAATTTTGGAAACAAGGTGAAAATAGATAGGAAGGTTAAAATAAAGGGGACCAAAAGGGGTTAAGGGAGGAACATGAATGTATAGGGAAAGAGTAGAACTAAAGAGTTCTTTGTGGAGCATGAAATAAGAGGTCATTGTATCATCATCAAATTTGTATTGTAAGTGTCACACCATCTAAATTTTGGGTGCACATAGTGTCCAACTTTGATTTACTTCCCATATTTGCAATAGCTTTAAGAAATATAATTTCAGGTTCATTCACTATCTCATTCACTTGAATATATTGAGTTGATGCCTTTTCATCATCACTTACATCATCAATAATAGTTCCTCTTATTTGTGATGTTTCCATTACATTTATTCTTAATTAGATTCTTCTTAACATATATTCCAAGTCTAAAACTCTAGGTTCCCTTCCTCCTCCTCTAAGAAGATGTCCTTTGTGTGTTTTATCTTTCCCACTATGCAAGGTTCTTTTTCATAACTTACCAATGACTTAATAATATTCCTTCACACACAACCCAACAAGGCAAACCTTTATTTAATACCAATTGGTGTAAATGAGAAATAAGGGGCCAATTGAATGGTTTCTTTACTCCTTAGAGAGTGTTACACATTGTCTCTCTCAAGGACATACACATAGACACAAGCCTTAGAGATGAAAACCAAAATTCTCTCTTTGTTGATGTTCATTTGTGCTATATAGATTGACACACACAATAAATTATCACCCTTCCTCCTACTGACTATGAATAAGACTCTCCTTAGTCTAATGATTGGGTTACATAAACATACGTTAATCCAATAGGCTCTTGGCTTTACTTTCTCTCTTTAGGATAAAACTTGTCTCTCTTAGTTCCTATTTCCTATGTAGTTGTAATTCTCTCACCACTTGCTTGAATTCCAACCAATTGACCTCCAACTCTCCTTCCAAAACTCCTTTTAACATTGTTTGCTTGACATTAACATCTTACAGGTTATTTTGATCTCCATCTCTCTTGTAAAATCTCCCACATGACATGTTTTCTTGATTTGGGAAATCAATTCTCTTTTACCTTCAACGTGGGTGAAATTGTTGGCACCTACAAATAACCACTGATTAAGGCATACTATTAGTTCAAAACTACTATGTGTATTAAGTGACAATTTCTTCATGCTCTTATGAAAAGGTCCTTCTGATAAATGGGATATGACTAAAACTTTCCTTCCTCCACATTATTTCACTGTGGGAATCTTGATTAATTTATTTGGCTTGTTGTTAATCCTTCTCCACATGCACAACATTATCATAGTTGATGATAAGTCACACAACCTAAAGTAAATGTGCACAAGTGTGCACAAGAAACCAAACCAATGTTTTAGGACTATGCAACATTTTATGAACCTAGATGCTCTTAGATTAGTGTTGGTCTAAAAAATAATTTTATAACAAAGATGAGCTCCAAAATCCATTGTATGCTCAAGATATTATGATCTTTCAATCAAATTTTCCAAGTAAGAAAAAAATAAATCCTTATGATGGTTAAACAAACACCAAATTTTAGGTCAAAATTACCCTATAACAATGAAATGGACATCTAATTTAAGGATGAATATTAATTATTAACATCTCACAAACTTTAGAGTCCATTGTCACCCCTAATACCCATGGATGTTTCTGCTTATCAACATGATAATAACAATTATTTGTATTTATTAGTTTACTTAAAACGTATATGTTTCATCCACTTAAATTACATGTTACCTACTTGTATAGTAGGCTTGGGCATTATTTAACATGTAATTGGACATAGGCACTCAATTAAATTGATAATATTAATAATAAAAATAATAATGATAATTTAAATTATATATCTTTAAAAAAATTAAAGATAAATTAGATTAAATTTAAAGTGACTAATTTGATCTAAACAATGTTAAAATTTTTAGAGAAAGAAAGAGAGAGGTGTGGCAGTACTGGAGAGGAAGTGTTGTAGTGTACATGAAATTATTTTAATCATGTCCATAAGACCTGATGGTTTATGAGACCAAAAATTATTACAACTACCTCAATGGCCCAAAGATGATGATATTATGAGTTGAGTTGTTTATTTATAAGGTTATTTCTTGTCCTAATAATTTGGGTTATCTCCCCCCTAACCCTTTTATCCTAGTCTCTTCAAATAGTTCCAATATGGATCTAAGTCTTAATGTTTCTCACATTAGAACTGAATGCTTGTATGTAAAGAGTTGGTTCATTTTGACTTATTACAAAGCTTTGATCTAATAACCAAATATAAATTCTTGAGTAAAAAAATTGTAGAGCTTGGTTTATCCCATGAATAGTCTTCTTTAATTTATATACCCCAAATTATTTACCCTTTACCTCAAAACTTTGTGGCTACTCCATATATACTTCTTCAATCACTCCATTTAGTATTGCACTTTTGACATACACTTGATGGAAGTTATATCCTTTGTGATTAGATATAACAAACATTAGTATTATAGTATTGTGATATTACATGGGTGCATAGGTTTCCTCATAGTCAACCCTACATGTTTATGTAGACCCTTTTGTAACTAGTATAGATTTTAACTTGTCAATTGTACCATCACTCTTCACTTTGGTATTGTAGACCGAATCGATGACAATTACATATTTATCATATGGATGTTGAACTAGAGTCCATGTATCATTCCTCTCAATTGAATCCATCTTAACATTCATAGCATCAACCTAGTCTTTCTTTTGACTAACTTATGCATAACTTCTAGGTTCACTAGCCATATATGACAATTCAAACATAGTATTTTCATCATAAACATCATCAAACAAAGTATATTTATAATGTTTAAGTCTTATTATCCTCATATTATATTCATTATCTATAATTTTATCGGCTGGATGTGGATTTAACAACCACTTGTTCTTACTTGGAGTTAATGAAGATGGATGACTAGTCTCTTGGAAAGAACTAGTATTTTTTCCTGTTGAACTAGAAACATGTGTAGGACTTTATAAGCCCTCAAAATAAAATTCAAAAAGTTACCCATTAAATTATGACATATTTAGCTATATGATTAGAATCAACATATGTTTCATTTTAAAAAAAAATTACAATTGGTAGAAATAATAGTGAATTTACTAGTAGGATTATAAAACTTGTTTATTTTACTTTCATCACTATATCTTATGAGATTTTGATCAATAATATTAGGATATAAATTTTGAGAAAAATATTCATCCTTTATTTCACCCTTACCTTGATTTGTAGTGATTTTCATGTTTCCATGTCCTTAAACTTGGATGGATTTTCCATCTTCCAATTGCACTTAGATTTTGAAGGAATCGTCTAACTTATTGAAACTATCTTTGTGATTTGCCATGTGATTTGAAAAACCAAAATAAATAGTTAAAAAATCATTTTCATCCTATATTCCCATAATACACATGAGACAATAATATGAGTGCACTTTCTCTTCACTTTATTTAGCTTTGAATTCCTTCTCTTCATCCTCTTGATTAGCTTGATTCTTAGCCGTCAATATCATGCAATCTTTTATAAAGTGTCTAAGTTTTTTATAATAATGACAAGTAACATATATCTTGATTTTAACTATGAAATTAAATTAAACTTTTCCCTTTGATTTTTAGTTTATTTAACTCCTTTGATTCTATTTTTTATTTATCTCTTTAGGCTTTAAAATTCTTTTCTTGGTTTCAAGTGCATGTTCTAGATCTCTTGCATATAGTCTCATCTTATCCTCATGGGACAAGAGAGAACCAACTAACTAATCAACAGTTATGGTGTTCATGTACTTACACTCCTTAAGTGTGAAAACATGAAGCAACCATTTTTGAGTCAAAAATATAAAAAAATTATTTACTATGACCCTATCTTCTATGGTTTCTCCATAAACTCTCATTCTATGTACTAAATCATTTATCCTTATGTAATATTCTCCAACTCCTTAGTTATAATTTTTTTTCAAATTTTCAAAATTAATTTATGAGTTTTTATTTTTGATTCTCTTACCTTAATATATCCTTGATATGAAGTTTTCAAGGCATTCCATGCCTCATGGGCATTTTTACATTCAACAATTTTTGGATAGATGCTTGGTTTTATGGTGCTCTGAAAATCGAAGAAAGTTTTACATCAACCTTTTATTATTTATTTTTTGTTCTCTTATGATATTGAGTCAAAGTATTTCAATCTATAGGTGGTGCGTATCCATGGATAAAATTCTCCCAAACTCCCTTCCAAACAAGTATTATCTTCAATTGATTTCTCCAATGTTCAAAGTTGTCACTCTTGGTGTAGCTACTCAAAAGTGCATTCATAAATGGAGTTATTGAAGAATTACAAGTAAAGAAACCACAATAATTTGAGGTAAAGGTTAAATAATTTTAGGTATATAAGTTTAAGAAGACTCTTTATGGATTGAAGCAAGCTTCAAGAACTTGGTACTAAAGAATTGATAGCTAGTTATTGGATCAAGGCTTTATAAGAAGTCAAAATGAGCTAACTCTTTACATACAAACATTAGGTTATAATGTTTTATATGCTTCTACATATGTAGATGAATTGATATTTATAGGTAGTTTTATAGATATGTTGAATAACTTCAAGGAAGCTATGAAATCATAATATGAGATGATTGATCTTGGACTTATGAAGTACTTTCTTGGCATGGAATGTTGGCATCAGATGGGAGGAATCTATTGGCACAAAGTGGGAGGAATAAACTTAAAAAAAAATAAAAAAAATTTAAGCATTCATGTTTAAAATTGGTATTATTTTTAAGACTACTATAGTTAGTTGTAAAAACCAACTGACGTGTTAACCAACTCGAATAAACATAATATGTACAAAGCTAATAATAAACTAATTAAGTAAAATATCTTTGGATCATAACTAACCCAATAAACTCCCCCTTAATATAAAGGGGTATAAAAGATGAAAGAATTGGAGCAGTGACTTTGAAGTCATGAAAGAAAATATGAAACAACTATAATTAGTACATTATACCTCCTAGTATTTATCAAAACTAATGCCACTCCATAAAAAAGCTCATCATGTGAGTTGCAGCATAAAAGGTTGATGAACAAGATAAAATCCTATTCATCCCCTATGAGCATCATATCGTACTACAACAAAACTTGATCAAAACCTATCTAATTACATCGATCCACATAAGGCTCTACTTAGAAGCCTGTCTAAGTGACCAACTTGTACTATGTATTGCATACATCTTTAATCTCCAAAAAACACTAACAACCTTTAATCAACATTGAAGGTGATAACAACCCATGTCAACTCATACTACTATTGGCAACTGATCAAAGACCTACCAATGCTATATCTTCTCCCCTATCAAGTGAGAGGTGAGAAGTTGTGCATCAAAAAAATAAAATTAAATAATCTCATCTATTACATGTCATGAATATTAAGTATAGAAATCCAAAATTAGAAGAAATTAAGAAAATAAGCTAGAAAATGGTACTAGAATAGATCTCAATCTTGAGCTTAGTATCTCTCACAAGACGAGTGAATCACTGATCACTCAAAACAAGTTATTAGGTTTATCTGGGCCATAAACCTTAGCCATATTAAATGCCTCTTGATCATCAGAAGTGTTAGTATAACCTAAATAGTTGGAGTAACTAGAAGATCTACCACTAGAATGATCCACATAATTGGCTTCAAATCTCTTTTTAGGTGGACAACAAGGTCATTGAGAAGGACATACATTTGCAAGATGTTCAATACCACCACATTTAAAACATGTGGGATCTTTCCTATGATAGCGAGATCTAGAATCAGTTGAATCACTGGAAGAACAACTAGAATGAGAAGAGTGCCTATGATAATGTTGATGTTTTGAAGATCCTAGAGAGTATCGATAAAAATGTTGTGGAGACTATCTAGAATGACACAGAGAGTCTCTCAGAGAATGTCTTGAGAAATGTTTAGAGAATGCTTTTGAAACTACTTCTATATATGATGATGATCGATGTGATGGGATCTAGAATTTGTAAAGTGAGATAATTCGATAAACCTAATATTTTTATTTACAAAGTATCTCTCATGTTGAATGAATAACTCACAAATAGAATCAAATATTGTGTCATTAAGTTTATCACTAATTTGTAACATTTCAACAAATTTGGTATATGCCAAATTGAGACCATTCAAAGGTATGGATATGAAAATGTCATCATCAATATTACCACTTATAGTACAATACTCATTATTTAGTGTTTTAAAGTGGGAGAGATATTCATACACATCTTATTCAGTGTTAAGCTTGTTATTAAGCAACTGCATTAAGATATCAATCTCTTTATAGGTAGGTTGTTTGTCATATAGATATTTTAATGCTTTATAAGCTTTCCATGCACCATATTTAATAGATTCATTGTGAATAATTAATTTTTTATAACATGATGATTGTAATAAAACAAGGGCATGCTTATCTCATTTTTGATACTCGAGCAATTTTATGGCTTTAGTTGGTGGCGTAGTGTATTTCTCCATTATTTCCCATAAATCAATAAAAACAAGCATATTTTCCATATTCATTGACCATTCCTTATAGTTTTTAGGTGTTAATCTACCATTTTTAGAGATTAAACTTAATTTTTTTGCCATGGTGCTCAAAAAGACAGTCAAGTCAAAAAAGGGAATTCTATTGAAGTTTTGCCTTTACCCACAAAATAGCTTCTGATTACAAAATTTTTAGGAATTGTAAAAATAATGTAATAGTGACACATTATATATCATTTTAAACCCTTATATGTCCTTTTCCTTTCATTTTTTTAATACAAAATATGTCAAAAAAAGAAATTTGACTTGTGAGGGTTTGGAACCCTAAATCTTTCCTTCACAAGTAACTAAGAAAATATAACTAACCAACTTGCCTTTAATGAATTTGTGTAAAGAAAGGAAAAATATTCTAAATAATCTTGACTTTTTGAATGTAAATTAAAAATAAAAATTATACCCATGATAATTTGTTACCAAATAGTTTCACTTTGCATGTAAGAAATTTGTACTTTGTGTTTGCCTAGTGGATCCCACAATAAAAATGAAATAGAAATATAGTCAAATCTTTGCAAGTGTGTCAAAATCTAACTTTATACCCCATTTCATAGACTATAATGTGTTTTACATCATACTTTTATAGTATTTATCTATACTTTTAAAATTAATATTTTGATACTATTGTATGACTGGTAGATTGGCCATATTAGTTATGATTATATTTTGATTAGATCATGTCTTATTAATTCTGGTTGATACTTGATTGATTTATGCAACTATGGATTATGTCACAAATAAGGAAATTCAATTATCATGATTCATTATTGATTTTGGTTCATTTATAATACATTATACTTTTCAGTTCAGTTATATTATTACCATATCATTTAGGTGTTGTTAATGCCATTTGTGGCTATAGGTACAGGTACATAAGCTAGGCTGACAGTGGATTTTGGTAGTCAAGGAAATAAAGGACAAGGGCAGTGAGCAGTCAGGTGAAACCAACATAAGTAAAAGGGATAATATACATAAGCCATCTAGTTATTGTGTAATTATAGTGTGTCATGTTGTTCTTTCATTTTAGTTGTGTTGTCCCACTAAATTTTTAAAATTATCTTTTATTTATATTATTATTATTCATTTTTGAATTCAATTGTCCTTGTGCCTAACCATCATATAGATAGGTGTATTATTTTTTCTTGCTTTTATCATTTTGATTGTCATGTGTTGGACCACTTTCATGTTCGTTATCTTGATGTTATTTCATGTCCCTATGGCAATGTTGGTTTAACCTCTTGTTTATTATATTCACCTTTGCATAGAAGGATCCTAATATGTTTTGCTAAGTTTTGATTTTGTTTACTAATTAACTATGTGAGGGGGGTTCATGAGCCTTTGACATTAAAATAAAAGAGATCATAATGACCAAAATCTTGGTCGATGAGCTTAAACAAGACATGCCATGATTTGGGCAGATTTGGGTCTCCTCCCATAACACCACATTAAGTAGTTCAGTGAGGGAGGCATAAGAGAAACAACGGGGAGGAAAGAGAAAAACCCTAACAAGGAGAAAATGGTGGTAATTATGAGTAGTGGGGATTAAAAATCTTGCCAAAAGAGAGGAGGGAAAATGGAGCAACTTGTGCCATGGGAAATAAAAAGGAGGAACACAGTTTTTTAGGGCAATAAAATAAGAAACAAGAAAGTCAAAAAAACTCCATTATACTTCTGTAGTGCAAGATTTCTCACAGGTAAGTGATGCATTATTTCGGAAAGGGGAAAATAATTAATATCTAGTTATTTATATTTGGCAAGCAAAAATAAATTATTTGCAGGCTCATGAGGAAGTCCTAGGACTTCCTGATGAACCTGCAAATCCCCAAATATATTTTTATTAATGAGAATCCTTTCCTTCTTTTTATTATAAAAAATATTGAGTATGGTGAATTGTTACAACTAGACCATTTGGTATTTTTCGGTCAAAAACCTATTTGAAATCTCTTCTTCAAATTGTTGCAAAACCCTATTATTTGTTATAGATTTAATTGTCTCTTTTAAGAGCTTGGCTGCTCTATTTTAACCTAGATATGACATTTGTCATCTACACCTAATCATTTTGTTGGGTGTTATTTTGATCATCTACCTACTATAAATGCTTGGTTGATTTGTTTTAACCTAGGTATAATGTTTTTTAGTTAGATATAATTATTTAATTGATTTTTAATTTGATACTTTACCTGTTGGAAGTAATAGTTAAAATAGGGCTTTACCCTAGCATACGAGTGTATCATTCTTAGATGGATTTGGTTTTGTTGACCTAGTGGCAAAGGTTTCACTTCAATTAGTTTTGTTATTTTGTGTATTTTATTTCTTTAAACACCTGGGCAAAATCATTTTTTCATGGATATTATCATTTTGCATACAAGTTCTTAAGGAAATCGACCCAGCTATAATAGGGTCAATTATAATTTTTTTTCACTTTTTCATACTTGTTACAAGTAATTACATGGTTGTACCTGATTGTATGGCATAAAAGTAAGGAGTTAAATTTTTGGGTGCCTTTATTGAACTAGTTTCTGATGCAAATAATATGTGAATATTCCATATTTACCTCTTGGAAGTATGTAATATTTTCACTTGATTATTGGTGTTGGGATATGTTGTTTGGCCATTGATATAATTGAACAAATGATGAAGGGTTATCAAATTCAATTTTATATTTCAAATGGGCACCAGAAAATCCTTTGGGTAAAGACAAGGATTGCTAATGCTAATGTGATTATTTTAAGCTTGATTTTTAGTTATGAATTTATTGTCTGTTAAATGTGTTGTTGTAGTTGTTATGGTTTTAGTGATGGCTTATGTGTCCTTGCTGCATATTTCCACATCCTAAAAGCTTGAGGGTCAGATTCTACCACCCAGTTGATGGTTAGGGGTGGTGAGGGGCACCAATTAGGGGGCTCATAGGATGGGTCATGTTGGGTTGGTTCATATGAGGATGCATATCTCAGTTGGATCCATCTGGTTACGTGATTTAATATTGGTTGGTTGCCACTTGAATAAAATCTCTAGTAGCATGTTACAATTAAATTTTGACTGCTTATTGGTTTCCCATAGCACGTCTTATATATGCCCAATTATTAATTGCTTGGCATATTAGACAAAGCTGGAAACATAACTATATTTTTAGAATTGATGTATATAGATCTTTAATTAAATATTACTTTCTTTCTTTTACATTATTCTATAGTTTAGATGGTCTAGATTTCAAGATTGGGTTAAGTATATTATACACTTGTTAAATTATACATGTTCATATGGATTGAAAGGCTAAGTGATTACTAACTTGAATTGCACTAATTTATTAGCTATGGTGATTCTTTTGTTCAACTGAAGGTTATTAGTTCATTTGTGTAGAACATTTAAATGCTAGTTGAATGCATATAAAATATGAATTGGTATTTCCTTGTCTACTCATGCTAAGATTGTTGTTTAATTGTTTAATAAGTGATTAAACTTGGGACCATAGTTGCATAAGAAAATAGTTTTTATAAAATTTATGAACTGTTACACATGCATGTTAGTATGAATTGTAATGGGTTCATTATTATGTATTAAGAACCACTATGCTTGAGGTTTAAAGTGTTTTCATGCAACTTTACATAATTTACCATGGTAGCATGATTAAGCTTGCCAATGACAGGATTTAGTTTATTATTAAGATTTCTTTTCCATTAAGATTGGTATGAATTCTACTTTTCCTTGGCATGCTACAACCATCCAGGCATAATTTGGATTGAATCCAGTCATTAAAATAAGAATGAAAATAATTTATGTTGCTTAGATTGAACATCTTTTTCTGAGTTACAATTCTCTTAGTTCTATCATTGAAATTATATAAATTATAACATGGGCAGAATGAATACATATTGATAGTGTTATATGGCTAAAGTGTGAATCCATTGGGTTCCTAAGTTATAAATTAATTTCTCTTTTAAGATATTAACAAATTGTTGTTTTAATGTGGTTCATAATTCTTAGTTGGTTGTTTGTAAACCAATATACCAATGATGGAAGGTTACCAAATTGACACTATGATGTCAATATGACCTCAAGATATATATTAAAAATGTTCATCTCTAGATTATATAGTTATCTAATTTTTAGAAGTTAGTTTAGCAAAGAGCATGCTTTGGCTGAAAATGGAAATAGGCATGCTTAAGTATTGTAACCATGTATATGATTAAGTTATTGTTGATGCAAATTGTTTTGATGCTCTTAGAGGATTTAGTGAATAATTAAAGGAATTATAATTGCATAAATTAAATCTAATTAACATACTTTTATTATGAGAAATAAATCTAACCTACATACATAACTAGTTATTATGGATAATGACCAGTTGATAAGTGGGAAACACTATAGAGAGTTGATCTCTAAGTGACTATATATAAAATGGTCTAGTGATGAGATCAATTTAAGTGCTATAGGTCAATAGTATGATCCTCACTCTTGTGATGACATCAGTTTGTGACAAGACTATGGTAACTTAATTAGATTATAACAATAAATTACTTGGTATAATATGCTTATTGATAAGTGAAAGCATGTAATATGATGATTCTTAAGGCTTATAGATCATGGTACAATGATCTAAAGTGGGGATATTACTAAATAGGATTTATACTTACACAAATTTTATTAAGTTTAGGCATCTTAAAAACCTATTGCAATTTTATGGATTTTATAGATATACTTTCCAATTATTGACCCGGATATTGTGAACATTGTTGATTAAGTTAGATAGTATCCTGATATACTTTGAATCATGGATTGTAAAAAAATGTTATAAATTCTTTTTTTAAGAATAATAAATGAACTCATGTTGGTTATTAATTGATCCGATCATTCAAATGTCATTAATAACCTGAAAACTTATCTCAAGTACGACAATATCACCTACCCTAACCTATACCCAAGCTTCCATGGATGTGAGATAATTAGTTAGGGTAAGGAAACCTAGGGGGTCCTATTGGGAAGGCAAGTGCCCCATACAAGTCAAAGCCTATTCATAAGGACCCACATAGAGATATGCCATGAACTGGATACAAAAATCAATACAAAAACATTCTTCCCTATAAAATTTGCTAGAGGTAATTTACCTAGTTAAGGTTTCCCATACATGTGATTTTGGTTATGGGATGTGGGATCAATACAATAAAGTAACAAGTGGCTATGCATAACAAAACATGATGTAGTGGTTCCCACTCTTAACCCTATTTTGTAACCTAAAAGTAATAATGCTTAATTTTTTTGGGGGTTGTTTCAAAGTTTTGTGCTTATTTTATTGTTACAAAGTTGCAAGTTCTAAGGCACTACACATATTTTGATTCAAATATATAGATTCAAACATAAATAATTTCCAACATATGGCATCATTTTAATTTACCTTTTGTCTTTTTTATCACGTGTCATCACTTTTTTACCTCTGGTCACCTTGCCTTTTCCTTTGCTCAGTGCCTAATGTTTATGGAATGCAATAGATTCTTGTAATATAATGAAGTGTTTTCCATGATTAATTTATTGTTTAGCAAAGTCAAGAATATCATAGGTTGTTGAAACCCCAATTCTAGAAGTGCATTCCATAGGTTGGTCTTTTTAAATTATTTCTAGCATGCCATAGACCTCCTTTCAAACACCATATAACTCTTCCTAAGCACTATATACTTCCTGGAGTAAAAAAACATACTATGCAATGGTACTCTTCAATCTTCCATTATCCTTCTACGTATCTCTGATACCACTGTTAGAACTAGGTGGGAGGAATAAACTCAAAAAAAATTTTAATATAAAATGCTTTATATACATGTTGAAAATTGGTATGCTTTTAAAAGCGAATGTAGTTGGTTGTAAAAACCAATAAACGGGCTAACCAACTTGAACAAATACAATATGTACAAAGCTACTAATAAACTAATTAAGCAAAATATCTCTGGATCATAACTGACCCAACATGGAAGTCCATCAAAAGAAAGAGGAGGTATTCATTTGTCAAGCTAAATATGCCCAAGACATGTTAAATAAGTACAATCTTCATGACTCTAAACTAGTGGACACTCCAATTTTAAGTGAAGAGAAGTTAATGTGAGAGGATAGAATTCCTTCGGCTGATGAAAATACTTTCAAAACATGGTGGGAGGTTTGGTGTATCTCACTATGACAAGAACCAATATCAGTTATGGGGTTTCATTAGTTTTTAGATTTATGGGAAAACCATCACTCATGCATTTGAAAATAATGAAGAGAATTTTATATATGTAAGAGGTGCTTATGATTGATATTCATTTTATACCGAAAATTTATTATGTGTAATTAGATACATAGATTCAAATTGGGGAGGATATCTTGATGACAAGAAGTAAACTTCAGGGTATTGCTTCACTCTCAGAAGTTGAGAGGATCCTCCTACAACATATTGATAAAAATGCACAAAATAACAAATTTATAAAATTAGTAGAAACACTAAAATGATTATATTGATCACATGCCACTTCAAGGGGAAACCTCCTTTGAGCAAGCTCAATACAATAAATTCATGGATGCCTCTATTGGCCTTAACACTTACGTACGAAGTCTAATCTAAGTAGCTACTACTTCCCATAAATGTGGGATAAAATAAAATGCTCACATGATGACTTAAAAAGCATATGCATCCATAACAACTAATATACTAACAAATTAAAGAAAAGGGGTTGAACAAGTTCCTAACATCCACTCCCCCTTTGAAAAAGCTTTATCCTCAAAGCTTCAGATGTGGGAATTGGTGTTAAATCTGAAAGAGTGGTTCCCACGTTGCATCCTCTAGTTGCATTCTATGTAATTAAATTAATACCTCTATGATGGAGTGGGAGTAAAGTTGGTGTACATGCCTATCTAAGATTACCTTCAGTTCAAGAAGGATGGATCCTTCATTATCAAGTTCTGGTAATATAGTTTGTACTCTAATGTTTGTGCCAGGAACTTTCTTTAGACAAGAGACATGAAATACTAGATGAACTTAGGAAGAAGGTGGGAGATCCAAATTATAAGAAACTGACCCAATCTTTTGGAGAACCTTATATGGCCCATATAACTTAGGATCTAGCTTATGACACCCTTTGAGTTTTAGGGAGGATTGCTTGTATGGCTGAAAACAAATAAAAACCATATCACCTACTTGAAAGGTGTGCTCAAAATGGTGTTGATCAGCTTGTTGTTTCATTCTATTTTGTGCCATATGAAGGTTATACCATAGGATTCTGAGGATCTAATCCCAAGTTTGGAGAAGCATGTCGACCACTTGAACTAGTGAACTACTAGGAGTGTATGAAAGGAGCACCGGTGGTGCTTGACCATAGACTATTTCATAGGGAGTCATTTTATTTAAAGTGTGATAGGATGTATTGTACCACCATTCAATGAGAGGAATCCACTTTTTGTTAGGTTGTGGAGCTAAAAGCTTCACTGTTGCAGACATGGAGGAGGTTGCTGAGCTGCAGAGAAACCATCGTCGGTCTAATCAGCCGACATCGATCATATACAATGGAAAGAGCAACCGACATCGGTCAGGTATCGGCCAGCGTCGGTCACCTCCAGGCAGACAGGGACCAACGTCGGTCACCTGTGTAGTTTTAGAACTGGCGGTTGCACGAACAGTTAGTTAACAAACTGAGTGTTTGCATGTTGAGAGGCTAATTATAGTCTTGAGCTGCGGATCTAATTATTGTTTGCATGAGATCTATATAATAGACTCATGGGCTGTATTGTAATTTGTTCTAGTTTGAGTTGAGCAAAGTTAGCTCCTTCTGTGTGTGAAGTGAGCAAGGGTGTTCCTCCTAGTTCCACAGCAGTGCCAAGTGTGGGTGCTGGTTTTGGAGAATCAGAAGGGTTCTTCAGGTGTGTAGGATATTGGTCAGTAGGTGTGCAAGGCCAAGTTTGGAGATCTACATGGGTAAGTAAGATCATTGATTTGCAGGTGTATGTGTGTGCAAGGTCTAAGGTTTGCAGGTGTGCAGAACTAGGTTAATCTGTAGGTGGAAGCAGAATCAAGGTGACAACAACACAACAAGGAGCAAGATCAGGTGGGATCTACTTGGAGTACGGTGTGTACTCGGTTAGAGAGCAAAGAGGAAGGCAAGGTAGTTCCTTCCATAAGTAAGATCATTTGGGTTGTAGGTTGTTGCAGTTTAGGGGAGATTTACTTGGAGTGCGTGGAACACTTGTGGAGTGCGTGGAGCACTGGTGTATTGGCAGTAGTGGATACTGACTGGTTGGAGGTGAACACCAACTCTATTTTTGAGTTGTGTGTTGGAACCATAAGAGAGAGAGCTTTGAGGAAATAATTACTGTACACTTGAGGTGTGGGAAGCCTTTGAGAGGTGTGAAGAAGAAGTGGCCTCTTCTTTATTGTATTCTTTTCTGGATGAGTATTAGTACAAGTTGTGTATTGTCTCTCATATTCTGTGTTGTTTCTGAATTCTAGTTACTTGTTATTGTGGTTTAAATTCCGCATGTTCAGTTGCTTGTATATGGCAATCAATTGTGCTTCCACGGGTTCCTAACACTTTTCCCATTAGTGTTGTTTTTCTAAGGTGAAATAACAAAGTAAAGTTTTCATACATTTATTGACAATTTCAATCTAGCCATCTATTTGTGGATGACACCCAGAACTCATCTTTAGTTGGGTGCTAGTGTGTTGAAATAGTTCTATCCAAAAATGGCTAGTGAATGTTGCATCACGATCTAAGGTAATGGGAGAAGGAATGCCATGAAGATGGAAAAATTGGTCCAAGAAAATTTGTGCGACTGTGGAGGTGGTATAGGGATGGCTGAGGGCACAAAAATGATTATATTTGGAGAGACAATCAACCACAACTAATATCACTACTTTTACTCTAGATTTAGGGATCCCCTCAATGAAATCCATAGAAATATATTTCTAAATCTTGGTAAGGATAGGCAAGGGTTCGATTAACCCAAGAATGAGTGTGGTTTCACCCTTGTTATGTTGGTAGGTATCACATTCAACCACCATACATTGAATTACAATTTACAATGTGCCTGCTCATATGTTTTGAGAAACCCTAAGTGCCCTATGGATGGAGAAGCATGGAGTTCATAGAATACAACCTATTAAAGATCTATGTTCTGGGAAAGCACCAAACAACCCTTGTATATTAGAGAAGCACTATCCCAAGAATAATACGGTACTATAGAGAGGTTAGTGGCCAAATATTGAATGATTTGAGATAATGAGGAGTCATTGACATACCCTTATTGTACAACATCCAACTAATTTAGAATAGGCATGGAAATAGCTGAAAGAGAAGCTTGGTCTGCAAATGTGTGAGACATAGCATCAACCACAATATTATCCTTACCCTTCTTGTAAGTGATCTCATAGTCATTAATCATGAGTTTGTTGACCCATTTTTGTTGTGATAGGGTAGAGACCCATTGTTCAAAGAAATATTTCAGACTCTAGTGATCAATTTTGATACAAAAATGATTCTCTAGTAGGTATGGCTGCTACGTCTGTACTACATGCAAAATGGCCATCATTTCTTTCTCATAAGTAGAGAGTACTAAATTATCTCCAAAAAAGGGATTTGCTAGTAAACGTAATGGGGTGTCCTTGGAGGAGAATGACACCAAGTCCATTTCCATAAGTGTCATTCTTGATAGTGAAGGTCTTGGAAAAATCTAGCATAGCCAGAACATGGGTAGTACACATAGCTTGTTTTAATTCTTAAAATGCACACTCAGTAGCTTGTGTCCATGTCAAAGCATCCTTTTTCAACATAGCTATCAATAGAGCTACAATATTCTTGTAATCCATTATAAACTTATTATATTATCTAGTTAACCCCAAAAAATGATGGAGGCTCTTGAGTGTCTGAGGATGAGGCCAATTTGTCATGGCGGTAATTTTTTTAGGATCTACTTGAACCCCTTGGGCTGAAATAATATGCCTAAGATACTCCACTTCATCCTGACCAAAAGCACATTTGGACTATTTTGTACAAATATGATGATTAGAGATAAGTTGTAGTGTGAGCTCTAGATGTTGGAGATGCTCAAACCATGTTTTACTAGAGATGAGGATATCATCGAAGAAGGCTAGAATGAATTTTCATAGGTAGGGCCATAATATTTTATTCATAATGCCTAGAATGTTGAAGGAGCATTAGTGAGGCCAAACAGCATGACCAAAAACTCATAGTGGCCATTATGCATGTAAAAATATATCTTAGGGATATCATCCTCATGAAGTCAGATCTAGTGATATCCAGAGCAAAGATCTAACTTGGAGAAAAATGAGAGCCATAAAGCTCATCAATAACAAGAATCAAGAACTTATCCTTGATTATGGTGTGATCAATTGCATGAAATTCACTACAAAGGCACCATGACCTATCTTTTTTTTTGGACAAGGAGGACTGGGGAATAATATGGGTTGGTACTAGGGTGAATAATGCCTTGCTTCAATAAATCTTAAATGAGCATCTCGATCTTGATCTTTTGATGAAATGGGTAGTGGTAAGGCTTGATGTTGGGAGGAACATTTTTAGGAAGGAGATGAATATGGTAGTCCTCTGATCATGAAGGTGGTAATCCCATTGGCTCAACAAAGACATTTGCATACCTCTACAAAATGGTTTTTAGATTAAGAGTAGTGGAGACCATTGATGGTTGCATTTGAATGGAATGGAACTAGGAAATGATGTCATGTGAATTATTCTTAAGAATATTTTACATGTGTTGTGAACTTATGATGCTAAGAGACCCTAGTTGTAATCCTTTCAATGTGTGTTTTTACCCATTGTTTGAAAATTGCATCTAAAGTTTAGTGAAATCCCATAAGATGGGTCCAAGTGTGCGTAACCATTGGGCTCCTAAAACAACATCACAACCACATAAGGGAAAGGAAAACATGTCAGAGTGTAAGTGATAATATCCAATAGAGACACTCACATTGGAACACCTCCCTTTGCAAGTTAATGTGCCCCTATTGGCTATCATAACTTCAAATTTGGAGCAAGGATGGATAAAACAATCAGTTTGTTTAGCAATTCAAGGGTTAATGATGTTATGGGTACTACCCAAATCAATGAGTATTATGAGAGGGAGCTTGAATTAACCCCTAAACCCAATGGTTTATGGGGTTGTGATTCCTACTAAGGCATGGAGAGATATATCTGATTGCTCTTCTTGAGAAGTAGGTTCCATAATCAATGGAGCTTCTTTTGAATTATCTGCTATACCCTGAGCATCTTCAAAAACTTCAGTTTTAGGTAGAGAATCCACATCTAGTAGGTAGAGATTTTACTCTACACATTGATGTCCCTAAGTGAATTTGTCATCATAATTATAACATAGTCCTTTTTATCTATAGGCTCGCATATATGCTTTAGTCAAATGATTGATAGGAGTGATTCTAGGGGTTGACATTGTTTGAGATCATTATGGATTTGTATTTTTGAATGGAATAAAATTGGATTTGAATCGCTGTTGAGCTATGATATTGTCCTCTACCAACTTATCCAACCCTAGGGCTTCCATCATTGTGTTGGGCTATAATATTTTGACCTTCAAACAAATCACATCTTTCAATCCACTAACAAAGTAACTCTTGAAGAATTCATCTAACAATCCCTTTATGTGATTGGCTAGTTTTTCAAATTCTATTTGATATTCTATCACAGTTCTTATTTAATGAAGTTTAGTGAGTGCTCTAAAAATTCATCAAAAGTACTAGGGCCAAACCATTTCAAAATGAGGGTGCAAAAATTGATCCATACGGGCTCATTATGAGCCTTGGTATACTAATGATACCATTGAAGGGCCTCATGTTCCAAGTGAAAGGATGCAAGTGGGACCTTGTTGGCATCAAAAGTACTATGTAGACTAAAATATTATTTTGCCTGATAGATCCATCCAGTCAGATTTACACCATTAAATCAAGGAAAATTAAGCTTTGGCCCATAAAAGTTGTTGGCAAAAGAAAACCCAGTGTCTGAAGAGGACACTGGATGCTGTTTATTATTCATGTTGGTATGTTGAAGACTTTGGTCAAGAATTTTTTCATCAAGATCTTTGATGTTGGTTTTGAGGGTGGTAATTTAATCCTCCATGTTTTTTTCTCCTATTTGGGTTATTACCATGACTAGAATAAGGCATTTTTTTTGGAATGGGTAGGAAAACTAGAGTTAAGACAGTTTAGTAAGGGAATTTTTTAATTTGGGTGAAAACGGAATGGGTAAAGGTACTTTTATTAATTTTTATGCATAGTGAGAGTATGATTAACAAAGGCAAAGACAATTTTAGGAATGAAAATGAAAAAATTGGAAAATTTATCAAGGAGGGTCAAAGGAGTAGAACAGGGAGATGAACACTGTTGAAATTTTTTGAGGCAAATGGATAAAAATAGAAGTTATGGCAAAACCTAAAAAATGGGTAAATTGAGATTTACAAGAATTAAGAGTGGAATAGGGATATGGGACCTTAAGGAAGAAAATGTGGGAAATGAAATTTCAGGTGTTTGGATGAAATTTGAGGATCGACGAGCTATAGATAGAGAGATATGGAAAAAAATGAAAAAAATTTACTCTACTTACTATGTTTTGTAAGATAAGTCTATTAGAAATATGCTAAAACTGATATGACAAGTTTACAGAAATGATATGGTACTTTTTTGATACTCTACTAGTAATATGCTAAAAATAGTGTAACAAGTCTACTAAAAATATAATATGGTATTTTTTTGATACTTTGCTTGTAATATGCTGAAACTGGTAGAAATGGGCCCCATGTTTTAATGGCTGCCTAAGGGTTTAAAGATATAATCTTTCCATGAATGCTATCTAGGCAACTACCACTCTCCAGCAAATTTTTTGGCCACAAATTTATCTCTCAATGATAGCTATTGGTTTTCTTCATATATGGGAACTACTCAATCGAGAAAGGGCCATTGCTTTTTTCGCTAGCAGGTCCTCTCAATGGGCCATCTACTTTGGGGTTCCTGTGGTACTCCTCACAATGAGTTTTAGTGATTTCACCCAAGCACTTCCCACAGTTATGTGATCAGAATTTTACCCTGATCTAAAATAGATTATTATGTTATATAAAAATACTTAAATAAATTATGCAACAAAATAGAGTTATTTCTGAAAAATTACTTAAATGAATTATGTAACAGGACAAAGTTAAGACTTTCTAAAGGAAAAAAAATTTGGCCCTAGAAAGCACTCTAATACCAGATGAAAGGATCCTCCCACAATAAATTGATTAAAATGCAGGAAATAACAGATTTATAAAATTAGTAAAAGCACTGAAATGATTATATTGATCATAGGCCACTTTGAGGGGGTAACCTTCTTTGAGTAAGCTCAATACAATAAATTCATGGATGCCTCTATTGGCCTCAACACTTACTTATATACTAAGTCTAATCTAAGAATATATTACTTACCATGAATGTAGAATAAAACAAAATGCTCGTGGGATGACTTACAAAGCATAAGTGTCCATAACAACTAATATATTAACAAAGTAAAGAGAAGGGGTCAAACAGGTTCCTAACAAAAGTAGGCTAGTTTCTTGGTCTTCAAAGAAACAAGCTATAATTGTATTATCCTCTACTGAAGCTAAAAATTTAGCCATTATATTAGTTTACACACAAGGATTATGGTTGAGAATACTTTTAGTTGATTTTAGAGATGGAAAACTTGAGCCAAAATAGATTTTTTGTGATAACAATGAGACAATATAATTTTCCAAGAATCTAGTTTTTCGTGCTAGAACCACGCATATTGAACTCAAACATCATTTTGTGAGATATTTGGTCTGTAATAAAAAATTATTCATTGAGTATATGAATTTAAGTATGAAATATTTCTATAGTTTTGTTGCCCCTGTGGTGTAGAAAGCACATTTCCTTTTCTCCCATTCTTCCTTATGAGTTATCCATATGTGTATATCATATTTGAGCCTATGGGAACTAGTACTTATTTAAGATGTGAATGTATTCTCCCTAAGTTTTATTTCAAATCTAAAATATTCCTTTTTTCAATTATTTTATGTAGAATTTTATAGTATAATGTTGTTGTTTCCTATATATTTTATTTCTCCAAGTAACTATTTTAAACCTTTCATTCGAATAATTTTTTGTTTCTTTGTTAAGGTTTATATTTTAATTATTTTATGATTAATGTGATACAAATGTATATATTAAAACATGATTTATATAGCACCTTAGTCGTTTACACTTGGAAAATACCTATCATGGCTGTACATTTTAGTTCTTGACCTTCCCATTGCTGAAATGCTCACATTCACCATCTCTGTGTCTAATTGCTTATCTATTAATCTAACCATTATTATTTTGATGGCCAAACATTATATACATTGACAAAATATCTAAATTTTATTATTATCTTTCACTATCAATTTTAGACATGTACCTATTTTTTAGCTTTTTGGACACTTGAATCCTAGGTGAACACATGCATCGATGTAGGTGTCCACTTTTTCTACAAAGTGTCTAGTGCCCAAAATTCATTAAATTTGAAAAATAAATGTATCCTTATGGTCAACCTATGTGATTTAATGTGAGATATTTCTAAAAGGTATAGGTACATATACAAGATCAAAATCTCATTCATTCCTCACCTAACAAATGCTTGGAAATCACATAAAAATCACAAGGTATTGTACCAATAAACACTCAATCAAGCATGGCAAGTGAGTAAAAATGCATTATTTATCTCTATTTTCACATCAATCATAGGATCAATATTTCTACAGGTTTGAAGCATTCAAAGCGGAGCCCATGAACCATATTTTCCAAGTTACAAACTAGGTCATTGCATGTTTTTGCTTATCACACATTGCATCCTTGTGCACACACAAGCCAACACGTAGGGGAGAACTTCATAATTTTAAGGCCCTCTTTAGCGTATTGGCTATGTAGGAAACACCCATTAAAAAAGGGGTCCATGGGGTAACTCAACACCATGAGTCCATTTACCCATTTTTCCTTATAGTCACTCCAAGGGTGAAGATATATGATTTGATCATTTGACAAAGAGTGATAACCTATGTGCATGATTTGAATACATTATAAGAAAAGTGATATAAAGCCTATAAGGTTCTAGTTGTTCAGATCTAAATCCAGTCAGTATTATATACAAGACACCTGTGGTAGGGTTAGACACCTGCTTCAATGTAATTATCCAGATCTGATGCAAGTGTTTAAGGCCACATAAATAATATTTCCAAAATCTAACGAATATTTCAAGATCATCTCCCAATCCACTTATAGCCTATTCTATATTAGACTACATGCACATAATAAATCAGCTAAGTATCATTTGTTTCTTATTCATTTTAATATCTATGAATAGTTGTACTTTAATATTTTTATCAATCTAAGTTGTATAAATTCAAAATACTATTTATTTGAGTTTTATATTAATTGCCCTACTCATTTGGTTAGTTCATCACCCCTGTGTAAAAATTTAATCTAATCCCCTTAATCTTAGATAACCCTATTTATCTAAATTTAGGGTTGAACATTTGGTGAAATCATCCTATTAGTTTCATTATCACATAAGTATTCTATATTTGATGTTCTTTGATTTTTTTACCTAATATATTTTTTCTTTACTTCTTCCATCATGGATGATATATATTGTTTTGGTAACTATGATTATGAAACTATCCAACTTTATATCAAGGAAGGAGTGAAAATTGACTACCATTATCTTTTTCCAAAATCACAAGCATGTCATCTCAAATATTTGAATGGTGGTAGCTACCATAACTCTAACTAGGTCCATGCAACCACCATTCCAAGAGTTAAGTTCACCAATCTAAAAAAATATAGTCAAACTTTTCCTTTATCCCTTACATACACATTTGATACATATTGGGAAAATCTTCCATTATATGATCATGGATTTTTTCCCAATTGCATAATGCCATCAAGGATGATTTACAAACCACTTTAAAATGGAATGTTCCTTCAAATACATTGATTCAAACTCTCAAAATTCCAACATTTCCAAATAATATTCCCCTCGTTAAGAGTGATGATTCTTTTCTTCATTCTTTTAATATTGATTTTTTTTGAAAGGTAAATAAAGATATCATGGAATATTTTCCAAAAAACATTAAGAAAAGATGAATAAGGGTGCATTACAAACCTAAGGTGGCAAAAGATCCTAATGTTCCAAAAAATGCTGTCATACCAATATCAACTAAGGTTTCTAAACAAAAGAATATTTATATTCCAAAAGCTTCATTTATGCAAAAGGTTACTTACATACCAAAAGAAGCACCCTTAATAAAACTACCCAAATTTACAATCACTATATCATTACTAAAGGTAGATGAACCTTCAAGGATATTATAACATCAAAAGTTCCAAACTTTTCAATGAATATTAAAAATGTTCAAAAATTCAAAGATCTCATACCATTAACAAAGTATCCTAAATTTAGTGATTCCAAACTTGCACTTATTATTCATGAGGATGATAATACTAATATGCCTAAATTAAAAGAGGTTGTAGATTAAAACCAATGATAACACCTTTTCCAACACTACCATTCATAATAATGATCTCATGTCTATGATGAGTGCTATTGGAGAGTTTCAAAGACAAGTACCTATTCTTAAAATTCAAATGGTGTACCATAATGATAATGCCAATGTTACCTCATTAAACAATCAACTAATTGCATAATGTATACTTGAATTCCCTTACCTGCATGGTTTTAAAATACCACATTTACCTCTATTTTATTGGCATAAACATCCCTTTGATTTCATGATTTAATAGGCACATTACTTTGGTTAATGGGAGAAAGTTGACAAACTATTGTTAAAAGTCTTTCATATGAGTATTACCAATGAAGCTCAAAATTGGTTTTTTAGCTTCCCAAAGGGTACCATATCCACTTTTGCACAATTTGAATATGCATTATTCATGACTTGAAATATCCAAAAGGTGCCAAGACTTACATTATAACATTTTCACAATACCAAAAAACATGATGATGAATCCCTTCACGATTATATTATTTGATTTAAAAGTATATCACATGCCTTAAATTTAAACCTTGGAGTTGGAATTAAAATTCATCTTTATTAGAGGCCTTATTATCCATTAAGGGAAAGAACATTACATAAAAAATATGAATCATTTACCTGTTTATACTTAGATGTTCGTAAATATGCTTCATTCATAGTATCCAAACAAACTTAGCATCTCTCCTTCCAAATATTAAAATTTTAAATGAGAAAGATGAATTACCAAATGAAAACTATGATCAAATGTGTGGTGTCCCTCACACTCATATGAGAACTTTTCAAAAATTACTCAATATGAGACCAATACAAGATACACATCCAAACATAACACCTCAAATTGAACAAATAAAAAAGCATCCACACCAACAAGATATAACAATCACATTATTCATGGGTGATGCTTATTTTTGGCAAAACCATTTTGATCCTACACAAATAAAAATCACATGCAATGTAATACATTTGCAACAACTTGGATTTAATCTAAAAGACTTACAAAATAAAGGATGTTAGAAAGAATCCTTGGGCAACATAATAATACCAATTATTTGTGGTCCTAAATTAATTCAAACAAGGATTTAGGTTATATCATAAAAATATCAATATTAATTTATAGTGGGAAATCTTTGGTTATACCAGATGGAAGCTAAAATTGACCAAAATAGCAAGGTATTTCCTTTTCTCATGAAGGAAAATTGATTCATACACCACATGATGTTAATCTTTCTTTTACTTCACATGTAAATCATGAGTAGGAACATGCCATGCAATGTTTTCACCTATTTAACCATAATATAAACAATGCAAATGATCCTACCTAAGGTTTAAAATAACAAATATTCCAAATCACACCCCCCCCCCCCCCCAAACAAAAAAAAAATCCAAAAATAAAAAAAACATTTAAAAAATTCAAACATACCAAAAATTATTTTCAATATGTTCCTAGTTATATTATTTATTATACATATGTTTTAATCCATGTTAGTATATATCATATAATTCCTTTCCTATATACAGATATGTTTCACCCTTAATTTGAGTGTGATATGGGCACACCTAGATACATGATATATGCACATACAGAAGTTGGGTCTTCTCTACTCACATCATAAATATGTTGGGGGAATCTACTTCTTTGATCTTGATACACCCAGGTTAAATTACTCTATTATCATTTTACATTATAATGTTTGATCTTATATATACTTACATATGCCTATAATCATGTTTATACCTTTCATAATGTAATTGATATATTATATATTTAACATTGCTTGCAAACACATATGTTTATGCACTAGTATGCTATGCTCATGTTGGTTGCCTATATTCTATGCTCTTGGTTGTAGGTCAGTCACCAACAAAGCACTCAAATTGGGATCTCAGAAAGACAAGGTGTATTATACACACCCATATATACATTTCTTCCCTTTAAACTAGCAATTTCATTACTAGATTAAGAGGGGGTGTAGATAATAAAATCTAATTCATAAAGTAAATTAGTCTTGTACACTTGACAAATACCTATCATGGTTGTAACTTTCATTTCTAGACCTTCCCACTATCGCAAGGCTCACATTCACCGTATATTTATGCCTAATTATTTATCCCTTAGTCTAACCATTATTATTCTAATGTCCAAGCCTTCTATATTTTTCAAAAATATCTAAACTTGATTATTAGCCTTCACTGTCATTTTTGGACCTGTAACTAGTTTCTATCTTCATGGACACTTGCATCCTAGGAAGACACATGTGTTGATGTAGGTGTCCACTTTTCTTACAAAGTGTCTAGTGCCCAAAATTCACCCAATTTAAAAAATAAACATATAATAAATGTCATCCTAAATGATTTAATGTGAGATATTTCTAAAAGGGATTGGTATATATACAAGATCAACCCTCATTCATTCCTCACCTAGAAAACACCTAGAAATCACATATAACTCACAAGGTAATATTACAAAAAATGCTTAATAAAGCATTCAAGTGAGAAAATCTACCATATTTATCCCTATTTACACATCAATCATATGATCAATATTCTACAAGTCTGACGCATTCAAAGAGCAACCCATGAGCCATATTCCAAGTTACAAGCTAGACAATACATGCCTTTGCTTATCACATATTACATCCATATACACCCAAAATATTACATATAGGGGAGAAATACATAATTATAAGGTCCTATTAGGAGTATTATCTATGTAGGTAGTGCCCATTGATAGAGGAGTCCTTGGGGAAACTTGACACCATGAGCACATTAACCCATTTTTTCCATAGTTACTCCAAAGGTGAAAATCTAGGGTTTGAGCATTTAACAAAGTGTAACAACCTATGCACACAATATGAAGATATAAAAATAAAGGTGATAAAAATCCATAAGGATCCAGCTGGTCACATTTA
Organism: Torreya grandis; assembly: GCA_037957365.1. Classification (NCBI taxonomy): domain Eukaryota; kingdom Viridiplantae; phylum Streptophyta; class Pinopsida; order Cupressales; family Taxaceae; genus Torreya; species Torreya grandis. The sequence continues at coordinate 2,224,487 of JARHVA010001816.1, forward strand.
GATCCAGTCAATATTCTATATAAGACACTTGTGGTAGGGTTAGACACTTGCATCGATGCAACTGTCTAGATCTAATGCAAGTGTCCAAGGCCACAAAAAGAATATTTATAGAATCTGATGATTATTATAAGATCATATCCTAATCCACTTACATCTTGTTCTAGATCAAAACTACATGCACACAATAAACAAGCTAAGTATCATTTGTTTCCTATTCATTGAAATATCTATCAAGAGTTGTACTTTACTATTTTTAACAATCTCAATTATATAAATTTAAAATATTGTTTATCTAAGTTTTTTATTAATTAGACTACTCATTAGGTTAGTTTACCACACTTGTGTAAAATATAATCTAATACCCTTAACCCTAAATAACTCGTTTATCTAAATTTAGGGTTAAACACTAAATAAAATAAAACAATGAATATTTAGATTATGTAAATAGGGTAACAATCATGCAAATATTAATGTAAAAAGATAAATTGATATTACACTAGTTATATTTGGAATGGAAAAAAATAGAGGAGAGGTGCACCTAGATTAATTCTATTTTTGTAACCCATTGTGTTCATCATTGTTCCTAAAAATCATTTTTGATGTTTTATAACTGCTCAAATTAAAAAACAAGAGCTTAAACTTACACAAATACTACTAGAAAAACTTAGATCCCTATGGCAACTGATACTATCCAGGCTATACTAGTTCAATTGATTTTAAATGTTTAGGTCTGTGATACCTTAGACTACTATGATTACATATGCAGATGCCTCTTATGCATGTACTCACCTTCAATTTATATTGATGATCTTTATTTTCCTTTGATCTACCTTGAAACCCTAATCACACTTCTGACACAAGATGACCCTTGAAAAAGAGGTTAGATGTTATAAATATTCATATTGTATTAGTGTAAACATAAAATATATTTTTAGTATGTTAATATGTGATGTGATGAGTTGTAGTAACAACTCATACATTATATGTTGTCATTGTTAGTTATGAGTTGTGAAGATAACTCATGTAGATTAAGTTTTTAGATTATATTGGAATGAATGAGAAATTATTGGGATTAGGTGATAGAAAGAGAACAACCTTGACTCTTTTTTTTAGGAGCTCATTGAGCTATACATAAATCATCTCTCCCAATATATCATGATCTGAATGAATTGAATAGAGAGTTTATTGTGTTAATACTATTCAAATATTTATAGTGATATCAAAATGGGCAATAGTTAGTCATGAGTCTTTATGAGTAGGATAGCCATGTCTAAATATTTTTTATGAGAGTTAAGGTAATTAGCTATTTTTATCATATAAATTCTCTATTATCACCTGCACAGGTTGTATGGTTGTATCTTATTTAGATCTAGTACATCAAATCTAGGATATATATAACATTGCACTGATCTTTTGTGCCTGATCAATTTTGCCTGTTATTCATCTAATTAACCATCCTAGTCATGCAGATAAATTGAGCATCATGATCATATCATCACATTATTCAATGTGATAGGATTGGTAGTCTTTTACATTGATGTATTCATACTTTTGACCTTGTTGCATTCTAGTTTTCATGTGATTTATGATAGGAAAAAGGTTTTTCTTTGTTGTCACTTAAACCTGCTCATCATGCAAATCCTCTTCTACAATTTCTTACTTCCATGTAATTTTTATTTTATATTAACCTCCAATCCTCACCATCTAGTCATGTCTCCTAAACATAGATGTGTTCACGTGCATCTCCCTACTAGTGCTTTCTATCAACATCATCCACCATGTAAGTCTGACATGCTGTTATACATTTATGTAGGGAATGTTCTAGTTGATGATTGCTTATAGATGTTCTACTGTGTAGTGACAAACCCCTATCAAACCATCCAAGTATTCTACCAAAAGTAATAAAATAGGTATAGATAAGATATTAGTGTTTAGATTTAGATGTTGGCCAATCTAATAATATATGCATGTCTTATTTAGTATATAGTCTCCTATAGAGTGTCATACTTTTAATTTGTTGGTGTCAATAGGTTGTTTTATTAAATTTATAGAAGTCTATTCTTGCTTTAATAAAAGGCAATTATGTTATTGTAATGATCATGTCCCTTAGTAGTTATATGTTTATCAAAAATTTCAAATAACTTTGTTAGTATTGGGTACTATGTCATTCATAGTTAAAATAGTCTACTCAAATATAAAAAATGTTTGTCATTTTTATAAGAGATTTTATCAAAGTTTAAGAGTGTCAATAAATTTTTTTACCTCATGGATGTATTATCGCTTGTATACGATGTTCAAATTATGGGGGGTTAATATAATTGAACTTTAAAACCTATCTTACTAAGTAGTAATCCAAAATCAGAGGATGGAGGTAATAGAGGAAGGAGGTCAAACAATGACCTCTCATCAGTTAATAGCATGACCATCTTATGATGTAGTGACATTTGTTTGTAGTTTGCTTTCAGTTCAGTGTATTTAATTTCTATTATGTGGTGATTTTAGTGTTCCTATTTTGCATATTTTTTTGAATTTAATAAGCCTCTATAGTGAATTTTGGAGGGAGAGATGTATGTTCAGAGAATCAGAATCTTGGGGGCAAGAGAAGATTTCAAGGTAACTCAAAATGGATTATTGTCCATCTAGTTACAAAAATCTAGGAATCTGTAGGATTAGGAATTCATGAGTTCAGGGAAAAGGGTCTAGGAACTATCTCTTGAAATTTGTCTTGGGATCTATGCCTTTATGAGGGTAGAATAAACAACTTGATAAAACTTTACCTAATCTAAGCAGTGTCTTTAGGCAACAATATTTCTAGGATATCTTTCTTTTATTCCATGTTTAGAATAAGGGGGGAATGTTACATATATTCATATTGTATTAGTGTAAACATAGAATATCTTTTTAGTATGTTAGTGTGTGATGTGATGAGTTGTAATAACAACTCATAAGTTAGATGTTGTCATAGTTAATTATTTGTTTTGAGGATAAATCACATAGATTAAGTTTGGAGATTATAATGGGATGAATGAGAGATTATTGGGATTAGGTGATAAAAAGAGATCAACCTTGATTCCTTATTTGTAGGAGATTATTGAGCTATACATAGATAATCTCTCCTAATGTATTATGATCTGAATGAATTGAATAACGAGTTTATTTTGTTAATATTGTTCAGATTTTTACATTATAAAGTTGGATTGGATAGCCTCAACCACTCACCATTGACCGACTGAATGTTTCCTACATTGTAGTACTCTTAATAGGGATCAAACCATATGTAGTTCTTCCACACAAGTATGCATATGCACCATTTTGATCAATCTAGAATGTAATACAATGTTTAGTTTTTGACATGTGGTACCATGCAACTTTGACCTATATTTGAATTCAAAATTAGATATATAGGAATTCTATTTTGAGGAATATAAAAATATGTATGCCTTTGTGATAATACCTTAAAAGAGTGCTAATGGATTTCTCAAGATTTCAAGTAATTATCAATATAATAGCCAAGTGAATATAACCTTAGGATTGATTTATATTTTATAGTTGACTCTTCGATATTTCCTATTATGATCAACCCATGAAATGTGCCTAGGCTGACCTAATGTAGACTTCTAAAATTGAAAAAGTCATTGAGTGTACTTAAACACTACCAATAGAGCCAAACACCTATGGAAAAATCATAACTATTTGACTATTTTTGGTATTATCTTGTGAGTGAAAATTAGTGATTTGAGATATGGCAACATTTTGTTTAGGATTCTAGATTGTTATTGTAAATATTAGGGTGATATTGATTATGTGTATCTAGTAAATTTGGTTTGCCAAGACAATAAGTGGGTAGATGGAAAGGGGAAGTGTGCATAAGAGTCAAATGTGTATGCAAAGTCTAAGTATGTTAGAGTGTGCCAAAGTTGATGGTAACAAAGTGTCTAATACCAAATTTATGTGTTTATAATTTGGGCATTCATTTAGATTAATATCCCATATACTCATTTTTTGTTTTGGTTCATCCACATGCTTTTCTTCCTATCAAGATATTCTTCTCTTGCTACCCTATGACACCTATCAGTGTGCATATATATATTTTTTAAATTAGCATAGTAAACTAGTCATAGTGGTTGCCTCTAATGGGAAAGTGTGTTTTTATACAAGGAATATTTATTAGGAAATTTAATCCTTTATTATAAAGTTGTTTTTATTATGAACTTATTGATCTTTTTTATTTACCTCCATTTAAAACTTAAAGTACCACTAGTTCATAATTCACACTCATACAACACCACATCTCGATGACAAGTAACCTAAATAAGACCATGATGGTCTTCCAATCCCATAAATCTTCATTCTTACATCTATTTTAAAGTGAATAAAGAGCTCCCTATCTAGCGTGTATTATCTTCATTTTGCATGTATCCTAGCTAAGTTTCTTATGTAATTCTAGACCAAGATATTTGTATTCTAATACCACTTAAATAGACTCTCATTCAAATTATAAATTGAAATCACTCATATATATTCATGAATTTGCTACAATTTTTGTGTTCAAACTTCATTTTTTATGATCGTTGATGCAACTTTTTCATTTATAATATTTCCTAATGTAAATTATGTCAAGTACGACCACATTAAATTTGCCAAGAATTTTTTTATCTGATCTGGTTTCTTTTCATTTAGTGATACATGTTGTGATGATGTTTTCATCAATAATGTGTAATTACATTTTATTTTTAAGATGTAAAATTGCATCATCCAATTTTCTTGATGTAAATATAGCATTGACAAGTGAAAAAGATGATTTGACTAAGGTGTTTATTGTAGTAATGTCTCAAAAAATGAGGTCTAATGCAATATATGACATAAATTTCCCACAATTGTTTCTAAAACTCCCTCCAAAAAATCAAATTTAAATTTTTGACTCAATTATATTAGCTTGTACCATAGGTTAAAAAAATAAACTACCATTGTTCAATTGGTGTGATTATATGTCCTTATATTAATACTTTTTTATTTGAAGTGTTTGTGGATAAAAATTATACTATTTGAATGTATTCTATTTTAAATTCAGTGATTGAAATGTGAATTAAGAATTAGATATTTAAGACTTTTACAATCCATAGTATGAGAAAGAAGGATTTTGTTGCTTAGGAATTTTGGCACAATCTAAGAGTATGCTAGAAAAAGTGAAATGATCAGTTTTTTATTGTATATGGTGAAACCATGACATGTGGTTGCACATTGAAGGTGTTGAAAGGAAAGGGGTTATTTATTTTTCTATTATCATTCCTTAGACTCTTTGAACTACTAACAAAAATCCATTATGCTATTTAGGTGTGATGTCATGCAAGGGTATAATATAGGAAGAGGGTGGGTAATATGACGTGAACTCACAATAAATTTATTTTTGGTGAGTAATGTAACTCAAAATAATATTTTTTTGTTATGTACAAACGTTTTTTAGAGCCCCATCCAACCTTCTTCTCAATCTAGGTGCCCTAACAAAAGCATTCCCAAGGCTTAATGCCACAAATTTTAATAGTATCCTTTGTGAATCACATAATAATTCAAAAAAAATACATGGATCAGATGAAATTTTTCATGAAACTAAAAATGTAGAACCTAAAATGTCATCCAAGCTCTTTTTTATGCCTTGTAGGGCCAAAAAATGCAATGGATATATCATTGTCTCAATCAACACCACCTACTACAACATCAACATCACCAAAAAAATCTTCTTCATGTTATTTTACCCTAATTTTTATTAAGGTGTAATTGCTTAATCTAATTAATATATAATTTTTAAATGTAATTTAGATATTAAGACATGGCATTCAAGCATACATATGAATGTAAAAGACTAAGATTGATGAATAAGATTCTACAAGTGGCATATGTTAAATATAGTAAGTAAAATAAAGGTATGCATACTTAGTTTTTTTGGGTGACTATCTGACTCTTATTATATTCTAGAAGTGAAATTCAAAATAAAATAGGCTTGTGGTTCATTTAGATTTGGAACTGATTCTTTATTTGCATAGTGTTAGTACCACTAGATTGGGCTAGTATTGTTGACCAATACTGACCTTTGTAAAAATAAGGAATAATGATTATACTATCACTTGTGCCTATCCATTTTTTATTTGTATTCATAATCTAATAGCCTAATGATGCACATAAATCTAAAAATTAGCCTTCTTTACCTTAAAAACCTAGGTGTGCTTGCGAGGGCTAGAAACATTTAAAATGAGGGGAAGTGCAATGGCCTATGTTAACCCCAATCACCCCCATTTAATGATTGATTGTTGCCTACATATCTGATATCTGAAGGAGGGAAATCAAGTCACACATAGTTATCCCACTTAGTGTGATTATGCAATTGTGCTCCATCATTATATGCATGTAACTAATGATTGTCTTTGATATTTGATACTACTTAGTTGGAATTAGTTTTAATGTGCTTTAGACTTGGCTTGTGACTAATTATAGTGACATATTTACATTTTGAGAGAAAATAAGGTATATTTTCTCAATGTGCAATAATGTATAAATGTATACAAGATAAGTGTCAAGTCCATTTTGAATGATACCTTTATTTTTTTATATATGGATCCAATTGCATAAATTATCATGTGATTAACACACTAGGATGATGAGCCTACCTTAAGGAAGAATTTGATTTAAAAAAAAAAAAAAATCTTGGGAATGGGTTTATTTTAATAATATCAGTTAGTATTGACTGGAGGTACTAACCAAGATTGGCAGAATTGACCTCTGTATAAACAGACTGAACTAAGAGTCTAGAAATGTTTATGTAGGATATTTGGTAGGTTTGAAACAAAAAATGAGGTTCATTTATGTGTGTAAAAACATAACATAAGGGTTGAATCATACGAAATATCATGTAAATGTGAGAGAATGGTAAATGTATGCTCAATCTATGTATGGTAAATGTGTGTCAAGCTTGTCATTGTCAAGTATCGAAGACCAAATTTTTATATATACAAATGCCACCCTTTTATTATAGTAGTTGAATTTATAGAGTAAAAGGATAAAATGTTCTTGATTATGTGAAACACACTTTGTCTTTAGTATGAAGATCTAATTGTCTAGGTCGCTCAATAGGAAAACATACAACCATATGTACTCAATGTCCATAAAATACATGTTTTAGTCAGAAATTACATTTTTTGAAAATTTTAGATAATTAGAGTACACATGTTTGTTGGTGAAAAACATGTTACCCTTGAAACTTTTTGGAGATTATGCTTCCTTATTCAATCACTAGAGAAGCTTGTGATTCCTTACTAAATCACATGGAAAGTTGGAGTGTGTGTGCCCCAAATTTATATAACTATGTAGGATCTTGGGTTGGGAAGGCAAAATGCCCAAACCCTTATGAATGTGGGAAAAAATACGCAATGTACTAACCCAAATAACTATGTAGGTAAAGATAGAACCATTAGGATAGGTTCAAGCAAAGAGAACTATTCAACCATTATAGATGGCTCATAAGTTTAATTGTATTATTTTGCTTAATTTCACTTTGTGTAAAAAAAAACATGATCAAAATGGAATGAACAATGCTCATGCCCCCATCTTTAACATAAGTTTGATTATGGTTTCACTTAATATATAATAGAATGCATGATTGAAAAGGAATGAACAATGTTTATTCCCTCATCATGAATGTAAGTTTGACTATATAGTTTCACTCATTGTAGAATATATTGCATGATAAAAAGGAATGAATAATGTTCATGCCCCCATCATGAATGTATATCTAATAAATGTAAAGTGGAATGATGACCATTTTCCATTCGACTATAAAATATGATGTTATGTATGTGCATGAACTTGTATTGAGCCTCTGAATAAGTGTCAACTGATATAGAATACTATACACATATATGCTAAATTTGAGAACCTATATCTCAAATGTATGTGTATGTAGAAACTTTTAATTCATGTTCCTCTAAAATGTGTGCATATTCCCATGCATATGCACCCAAGCGTGTATGAATTTATGCTCAAGTGTCTACAAAGTGAGTGAATATGCATGGTATGTGCCCCTATAATTTGTATTGATGTCCCAAAATTTATAATTTATTTGAACCATTATGAATCTATGAAATTTATACTTTGATATGATTTTAGTTCACGGAGGCTTATGTCTCTAAGACAAGCTCATTGTAAAGCCCCCATTTTGAGATGAGGGATGTATCTTTTAAGTCACTCATATCAAAATAAGAGTTAACTGTATCATGTCATATATAAAGATAACATCATGTAATATCAAGTGAACATGTGGAGAATATGTCATCATAGTAAAGCATGTATCAATTAAGGCATGTATGTAACATATGTATGTAGGGAATGTAAGTGTCATATCTAGATAGATGTATCAATGAGGCATGTAGTTTTGAGAACATTGAATAATATTACACTATAAAAGTGCTTGATATAGATCATGGCACCATTCAAATGTCATAAATATAAATAAGTACAAGTGTTAGGGTCACACATAAGGCCAAGGGACGCATACAAGGGACATAAAATGTCACAACAAACAAGGCCAAGGATCACACTAAAGGGCATACAAAATGTGACAGATAAGTGACATTAAAGATGTCAAATAAATCAAGACCCAATGGCCACACACAATAGTCAAATGCATATTATCCTACCATGTAATAGAGTAACAACATCAATAGAGTAGAAAACAAGTAAATTATAAGATTTCATTAAAATCCACAAGGCATAAATATATTACAAAAGATAGATATATAAATAGCTATGAAATAGGAGTAGTTTTGTATAATAAACTACTTAAAAACATGTAAGGTGAAACAAGAAAATCTATGGGAATAGGTGATGGTTTAAACAAACTAATTAACCATCCTAATAAAATATATGATTTATATTAGCATACTTATTCTGATACCCTCCTTTAATGACTAAAATAAAAGATTTAGTCATTATTACAATAAAATGATTAAGTCCATATAATAAATTTACTAAAGCATAGTTTGATGACCATTACAACAATGTATCCAAATGTCCCTATTGTTTCCACCCATCTTATCAGAGTACATGGGTAATGAGTCACTACAACTACCAAGTAGATTAAGAAATGACATTGAATGATGGGTTCAATGTATTATGTTGTTCTTAAAATTATTGCCATGTTTTACTTATTTGTTAGAGTGATCAGTTCCAACAAAATATTAGAATATACATAAATACTAAACAAAATAGCATATCCCCTAAGGGATATTTCTATGTTGAGTTGTTAAAAAATCCAACACCTGCTACTTTCCATTATTGAATTATTTTAGCACATTTACTATTAACAACACTCTTGTGATTTTTATGTATGCCCCTTCTTATTTCACCAATATTCATGGAAAACTTCCATTTTGGTTTGAATTTGGTCTTTGAACTTATGCTTGGTTCAATACCTGTGAAATAGTAGTAAGATCAAAATTTACTTGCTCTTCACCTTGCACCTTCTATTTTCTTGACCTTGAAGGTTACCTTTCTAATAAGTAAGGTGATTCATTTTTCCTTATATCTTTCATCGTGGTATGGTACCACTTAGGCCTTTTATGTTGGTCTTATTGATTTGAAGTGAAGCTTGAGAAACACTTTCTTCACCACTAAAACTTGACTCTTCTAGTTTTTCTAGCTTCAAACCTTATTCAAATTTAGTACCATAACTTGTTTTAGAGACATTATCAATAGGTAGTAATACATTACTATTAGTATATTGAACATTATAAGAAAATACTGGTACTTTGTTATCTACATCAACATCTTTACTAACCATAATTATGTATATAAAGACATCTAATAATTTTAATGCATTTGTTTGCTTATAATAAGAAATAAACAAATATAATTTTATCAATCAATGTGTTTTCCATACCATGATTCTTATGATATTATATTCTACAAGGCTTGTGTGGGACTTTAGTTGAGAGTGGACACCGTTGTATTCACAAATTTTGCCCAATATTGATACTGTACATTTTGGTTGTCTACCATGCATCTTGCCATCTCCATGACTGACATGTTCTGCCTTGCCATTACTTCATTCTATTGTGTAAAATATTGCATGTGTATACCTTCTTTATTGAAAAGTTCCATGAATATTTTAGAGTAAAACTCATCCCCATTAACTGATCTAAGATATTTTACCCATTTGCATCCCTGTTTCTCTACCATAACTTTCCAAGCAATAAAGCTAGATAAACATTTTGACTTTCTATGTAGGAAAAAAACCACATTTTCTTGGAATTGTCATATATAATCAAAAAGTAATATAAAGTTCAAGATATTAAATGTGTTCACATTGGATCATCCAAACCCACACATACCAAATCTAATGCATTCTTATCTCTCTATTCCTTACCAATGTCAAATGAATTTGCAAATTGCTTATTTATTTGACATTTTGAACATACATTCTAACTCTTTTGAATAGAAAACATTCCATTTACCATGTTAGTCTGATTTAATGTATGAAAATGCTCATAACCGAGGTGACCATACCTCTTATGCCATAGTTTTTCAAATGCTGTTGGTGCATGCTATTTTACTATTTTGGGATCAATCGACTTATACTATCCCTTGTTACCAATATTAATAGCAACAACTTCTCGTTCATGAAGATTACTAACCATGCATTTATTTCATTTAAATTCCACATAAAGGTTATCATTTGTAGTTATCTAACTTATGGAAATAATATATTTTGTTCATTATAAGAACAAATTGGACATTTTGAAAAGTGTAATTAATAGAATCTAATGAAATGTGAACATCTCTATATCCTTTGACATAGTGAATCCAACCATCATCTGAGGAAACTAATTCATTGAAATTATCATCTTATAAAAAGTTTACATACTAGTATTTATGAAATGTGTGTTGTCTTGATGCACTTGAGTCAAAATATCACATTCTTAACTTTGTTGACTGATAGTGTGCTACCACAAATGCAAACTCACCTCCTGAACTTTGTGCATCTTCTTCAGCCACATTTGCATATTGCGACTTCTTTTAAATATTTTGCAAATCATATTATCATTTATGATAATATTTCTTGAAATGATTAGGTTTATTACAATAAAAATGCTTCCATTTAGATTACTTTGAATTACTTACATTGATTTTGGAGGTGTCTGTCGAGGATGCTTATTTTTAACTATTTTCTATTGCCTTTTAACTATGCCATGAATGCACTTTATGTAAAATTTGATGTTGGAGCATGTGAAGGTTCTTGCTTCCTTTCTTTTTGCATGATAATTGTAGACAAATTTTCAAAATCAAGGGCTTGTGTCTTCATGATAAAGTGAAGTGACTCAAAAAATGAGTCATATGATGGTGACAAATTATGCATTACTAAAGCAATAAGTTATTGCTCATCTACATGCTTCTCAACTACTTGCATTTGATCACATATGTCCTTTACCTATAATCAGAATTCAAAAATAGAACCACCTTCCTACATCTTAGTTAAAAACCACATTTTTTTCAAGTACAATACCCTTCTAGCTTTAGAAGCCTAATATTTAGTTGTAATATATTTCCATAAATCAGAAGTAATATTGGCATTCCTAACTTCTGATATTAAATTGTTAGCTACTAAAATTTTTAACAACATCAAAGCTTCTGAATGATGTTTATCATAGTCATCATGTTCATCATTTGGCCTGTATTATTTATCAAGTACAATTTGATCAATATTTCAATGCTCACATATGATTAATATCTTGTGACTCCATAAACTAAAGTTTGTTCATGTCAATTTTTGAGAATCTCACATCAATAGTTGTTGCAAACTACCCATTCTAGCCTAGTTTTTCACTAAAATAATTAATTAAGAAAAATTAAAAAGGATTTTATAAAATTTCCTTTTTCACATGGGTTCTACCTTAAAAATGAACAACACTACTAGTTTTCAAATTCATGCTCTCTACTATTTATGAGAAATTTAACTAGCCATTTTTCATAAAATTACCTAAAAAACATGAATATAGTTAAATTTAGATTTTTACAATCTCTTTTATTGAAATTCATTTTATATATGATGTGGTTTACTAGATTGGACAATGTGGGAAAGTTATAGACTTTTACTCATGGTTTTTTGAATTCAAAATTAACCATAGTTTTTTAAGCAAGTGCTAAAGTAAAAAGAAATTATACTTTCTAAAGTTTTAAATGATTAAACTTTTAATCATTATACAAATGTATAAATTTGAGTTACCCTATATTTTTCATTAATTTTAATAAAATTAGATTAAATTCAATTAAACTTGCATCGACCAATGATATTTCACCTGTACAAGCCAAGGCAATGGCATCCTCCTTCACAAGGTGCTTTAGATATTCAAAAAACAACAATAATGGTTTTTGTTTGTTTATTCAAATAAAAAATAATTAAGAACAAAAGAAGAAATATTGACCAAAAAATCAGCTTGCAAACATAAGACCATGTTTATTTCTTCCCATGCCTCTCTCCCATGCTTCTTCTCTCAGGATATTCTCCTTCCTACACCTTCCTCTTGCATTAAATCATATTTATAATGGCATTTTACTTGCTCAAAAAATTACAAGAACAAAAAATTACTTCATTTCCTTAGAGCATGGCATTCTTTTTCTTTAAAAATGCATGTTGGAATAGTTCTACATTTAGTAATTTAAATAGAATAATAAATAAAAGTAATGCACTCCTCCTATTGTGCTTTAGAACAATAGAAAACCTTACCAAATAGTCAAAACACCTCAAGAAAAATGATTTAAAATAGAAAAAATGCCTCAACAAAATGTTCTAGAATAGTAAAACAAAATGGTTTTAATATGTACACTTCATCATGTTCTCTGTAAATGCTTCTCATACAATATCTTCACTAGGTCAATTAATTCACCATGCTTCTTCCCTTACAAGATCTCCTCCCTCATAGGTTTCTTTCCAAGCTCCAAAAACCATTAGCTCTGAGACCATATAAGATTTTTTTTGATTAAAAAGTGCCTATATATTAATCAAATAAGATATGGTACAATGCTAATCATACCAAAAAAAGTCGGTGGAAAAGTCACATCCCATGAGCATAATCACACTGAGGGCAAAGACACCTTGGGAAAAGTCAAATAAGTAGTCAAAAAATGACCACACCCATTAAAAAATATCACATCAATAGTTTGACAATAAAGTAGAGAGAGTAAGGTAAAAATAACAATAAAGAAAATAAATAAGTAGTCACAACAAATATAGACATTAGGGGAGGCAATGGAGATGATGGGTCCTAAGGATTACTACCCTATCCTCTTAGGGTATGACGATCCTTGTCTATAGGTAAGGATTCCCAAATAGTGTTTTACTGAGCCTCTTATTATGAAGATGAATTATCCAATGATTACGAGATTCACTAGTCTGATTAAACATTAATTATCAACCCCGGGTGCATAATATTTTTAAGAGTGTCAACACTATATATGCATTACTAATTCAAAAATCAACTTGATTTTCTAGTTGTAGTACAATGAATTTATGCTGAATCTACCAAATAGATATATTATGAAACTACTATGATAGAATTATAGAACTATTCCACACTTATGTACCATACATGCATCACACTTATGTAATCAAACTTAATAGTAAAATCAACTTACATAATACACTAATAATTAAAGAGGGTCAGGATCTTCACATAAGATTATTCTAAGGGGGCCCTTCCTCATTTAGAACTGAGATCTAATCCCTCTCTAAGAGAATTCACAAACTTATTACAAATTCAACTTTCTCATTACTCAATTCTGAATACAAATGCTATAGTTCAAAAACTTCTGCTATTACCTTCTCAAAATTATCTAACTCTTAGTCTGATCTAGTTTATACATTTAAATACATAAGGTAATTTATTGACTCTTAATAAAAAACACCAAACTAGGAAAAAATACAAATACTTAGAAACTACCCTAGTTAACCTTCAAGTGGTTAGTAACTGAAGTTACTTGTTTTAGATTTGACTGGGTTAGAGACAAGCCATACTATTTTGTTATTTTATTCTCTTTTATCTTTTCTCATTATCCTTGTCTTTCCCATCTTTGGCAGCACATCTAATGTCTCCTTGAATGTAGGGAATCTATACAACAACTATGATTCTTCCCAATCATCTATTTGGTTCCCAAAGATAGCTTAATGTATCTACAAGATCTCCTCAATAATGACTCTATTTTACATAGTGGTTGTAGGCATTCTACAGTAGCTATAAGAAACATGTAGGTGAAACCTTCTATTGCTGTGGGCACTCTGTAGTAACTACAAGCAACCTATAGGTGAAGCTGAAAATTGTTACAGGTATTCTATAGTGGCTACATGTAACCTGCAGGTGAAGCCTACAGTTGTTTCGGGTACTCTATAGTGGTTATAGGCAACCTATAGGTGAAGCTTACAATTGTTGTGGGTATCCTATAGTACCTATGGCTTAGCAAGATCCTACAACCTTTCATAACCCTTAAAATGTTTGTTAGATAAAGTCATACTAGTATAATTCAATCAAAGAAAAGCATCAATATTCATAACATAACACACACACACAAACATTATCAATGTACATACAAAATCATAACTTCATTCATTCATTTACATAAGTGACAGATAGTTATGAGATTTGCATGGAAAAAGACATATACTAAGCATGGATGAGGCTATATAGGTAAGTAATTGGTGGCCTCATCACTCCCCCCTACTTAGCCTCTTGATCGACCTTGAGAAAGATTTGGTTGCATTCTAATACCACAAAATTTTCTAAATTCTAGGGGTTCAAGACAACCTGACCCTTCCAAGATGTAAAATCCTTTAGCATTCTCAATGTGTTTCCATCTTTTCATCTCAACCTCTCTGTTAGCTAAAAAATTTCCTTCCTAGTTAGGAATTGGTAATCAGAATATAGGGGGTTGAAACATCAATCCCAACCATTGTATTATCCACTTCCTCACAAGTTCTATATATAAGTATACTCTATATATGGCATCCTTAAGTTTTTGAGGGGAGTATGGTTATTTTTTTTCAAGTCATTTGAGAGTTTTATCCATCTATGAGAGTAGGCAACAAAAATTTGACTTCCATCTCCTTCCATGAGACTCAAATAGTGGTTTTGGACTTCTACCTACTTTTTGACAACCCATTCCTATGGAGCATTTGTATTCATAAATGAGATCCATTCTTCCACTACAACATCTAATTCTTTGGATTGACCCCTGATCATCAGGGTGCTTTCTTTCTCCTTTTCTTGATATTCTTCTATTTTTTTCTTCTTTCAATTTCATTCAAAACATATGAAGAAAATGCATTTGATAGGACATCTCCCAAATAGATGTTGGGATTCCATACTATATCACTGGGAACAACATATTGGTGAATGTAGAATTCACTTAATTGGGCTTGAAGATTATGATCAACATGTATATACTCATTAAAAAAAGATCTTGGGTCATAAAACATATAAGATTGATCACTATAAATCCTATCATACCTAAATTTTAACCATTTTTATTCTAAGTATACAAGATACACCCTAGAAGGGGGTCTACACTGCATTAATCATTCAATAGTTTCATGCAATTTGCCAATCTTTTCCTTCAGACATTTGATCCTAATTTTAGCGAATTCTAATTTTTCTTATACTCCATCATGTTGTTCCTTTGATTCAACATATCCCTTGAATCTATGCACCAATTCTTTATGTTAGGCTTCATTATTACTAAATTTTTTCTTCAAAAAAATCAAAAGATCATCAGTCTCTATTGGAGTGGTAGCTAATAAATCCACATTAATAACTTCTTCTACAATAGGTGTTGGTGTAGTGGGAAATAGAGGAGGAAATCCCTGATAGAAGGGTACCAAAGCTATAGCATACTCTATTGTAGGAGATTTTGTGGCCAAGGTGGATGAGGATGTTGCAAGTTCCTCCACTATCTTCTCTTTGTCCCTAGAGGGTTCTGCAAAATCTGCTACTCCTAGAAACATTTCAATGCCTCATTTTTCTTTCAATTTCTCATTTTTGAGTTTGTATGTTTCCTCCATAGCTTGTTCCAATATTTAGAACTCCTAATCATGAGAAATTTTTTCTTGTTCTCTTCATTTTTCTATAAACTCTTCTTCAACCAGATCTTCTTCTCCTACATGTTGCTCTACCTCTCTTAATTCTTCCTCTATGTATTCAATGTTTCTGAGGATATCAATGTCCTCCTCAATGAATATAGATGGGAGAGGTGCCCATTCTTCTTCTTCTACCTTAACATATCCTTCATCAGTAGACCATTCCTCTATTTCAAATCCATTAGGTTTTTTCTTAAGCTTAGGCTCTTTCTTTGGTTCTTCATCATCATTGATAGCTATGGCTAAGGAGGTTGTAGTTGTCTTTTATTTCTTCATCCTTTGATATCTCCTAAGAGGAGGTATCCTTGTTTTTGACACCATGGATTTCTTCCCCTTGGTTTTCATTTTCCTTGCAAGAGAGGTGATTGATGGAGTTTATTTTTCTTATATATTAGTTGATAGGGGAACTTCTTATCCAGTAGGAGATAGTGTGGAGGAATCAATCTAAGGTGAGGACATAATGGGAGAAGGGACATGCTATTGTGGGCTTTCCTCCTCTATGTCAGAAGGGAATAAGACCAGTCTTCTCCTCTTCTTCTTTCTCATATCAGTCTCATATGGTCCTTCAGTGGCTACGGGCTGACCAATAGCACTAATGCCCTCATCATCTTCCTAAATAGTTTGTTGGGGCTGCTCCTTAGGGGATTCCCTCTCATTAGTGCCCTCTTCTTGCTAGGGTGAAATATTTTTAAGGGCCAAAAATTACTCCCAAGTAAGGTCATGTCTAACAAAAGCTACTCGTTTAATTATGAGTCATATTAGGTAGTGGTGAAATAGGGATGTTTCAGTGCCTTTATAATATTCTTTGGACATTCTTTTCAAAATATTTCATAAGAAATTCTAAACATTAATTACTCTATTATGTCTTAAATGATTTAAAAAATTAAATTGGAGAATGTAAATGAGGGAATACCTTCCCTCACTGGTCATGTACCTGATAATATATGATGCTATATCTCTCTATTCTATAGGTATAATAAGTCTTTACACACCTCTTTTATTTAATACCAATCTTTCATTTGCCTGGAAAAACTACTACCTGGCTTCTTAACCATTGGGTCTATCCTACCAATTTTCCCCCATGCTTGGTAGCCTAGTTTCTTAGCTCACCAAGGTCTCAATAATTGGAAATGTGATGCCACATATAGTGTCTTAGTTTCCATCAAAATAACCTACAAATGCCCTGGAAAGAGGCTCTAAAAAATGTTACACCTATTCAAAATAGGTGGTCCAACTAGCTTGTGGAAGACATCCTAACTAGCTTAGTTTCCCTGTAAGTGCTTATGGTCTGTGGGCTCTCTCCACATGACTAACCCTCCCATTTTCACTTCTCTATTAGTCCCTTAAACCAATAGTAATCTAAATTCTCTTTAGACCTATGTAAATCTACCTATAACAAATTAGGGGTTTGTTCTATAATGGCAAATGTGGGGTTTCCAGGTTGTAGGGTTTGGTTCTTGAGTGATGAATGTGAAGTTGCTGATTGCAAGGTTTGGATCAATAATGGTTTATATGAGGTTATAGGTTGCTAATTATGGCATCTCAAGGGTTCTCATGGTGTGTGAGGTTCTAACCCATAGCATTCTCCCCCAACTTGAGTTGTCACATGTCCTCAGGTGATGTGGAATGAGTAGGAAGTATAGGATAAGACAGGTCATCATGAGGAATAAAAGTTCATGTTTAGAGGTGATGTGATATAATTTTGAATGAATGACTAAAGCCATAATTAAATATGATTTTTTCATACCATTCGTGCTATATTATAATAATGAAGATAGTATCAATGATGAAAGATACATTATACATTTTAATAATGGTGTTCTAGATGTGATGCCTTGGGAGTCACACATGTGTTGGCATGAAAATATTTGCATGTGAATGATTAACATATGTAATGATTGGGATATCAATTGGAAATAGAGTGAAGTGGACCCTTTGTGAAGTGATTGGGAGATTATCAATGGTTAGGCATTGATGATGCCTATAACTCACATGCATGTGATGTAGGACAATCTACATGAAACAAGGGTCTAAGAATTAGAGGATAAATGATTGATATCATACCATAAGGTGGAAATTAAAAAGTTGAGTGATCCAAGTGATGGGCTAGAAGATCCTAAGTAGGTAGATAAGGGTATTAATGCCTAGTGACCATCTACATGAATCGACTGATAAGTGTTTGGATACTGCTTATGCCTTGGAGGTTTTGTGCCTAGTGGGTTTGGATGTAGTAATCATTAGGGTCTTCAAACATGGAACCTATGGGCAAAATAAATCTTATATCTCACTGGTTAACATAGTGAAATGAGCTTAATAAAATGACCAGAACTAAAAATGAATCATGAGTGTCCCTGTAGGCATAAAGTCTAGTCTAAAACACTTCCACATGGAAAGGGAAGTTGTATGATTTGTTGTGGATCTATAGCTTGGTATTCAAGGGTAGTTTTAGGAAATAGATATGACATTTTCTACCACAATCCTCTTTCATTCTTCCATGAGGTTATTTGATGACTTTCATGTAATGCCCAAAATCTAATAGCCAAGCCATAGGTGAGAGTTGTAGGAGGATCTATCTTGCATGTTCTATAGAAATATGATAATAAGCATGAGAGGGTACCTACAGTAGTTATATAAGTGCTCGTAGCAAGCTACAAAGTGATGGCCAACAATATAGAAGGTGCCTGTAGTAGCTATAGAAATGCCTATATCAACTGGAGAAAACCTATGTGATCAATTGGGATTTGAGGGATTGCCCTCTTTTTGCTTCCTTTTTCACGTTCCCTTTTTTTTATTTTTGTTTTTAACCCTAAATAGTTAGTAAAATAGTTTTTTACTTAGGTCTTTTTTATAGATCTAGGTAGCTAGCAAGCTGATTTTCTATCCAAAAGTTGCCAACAATGCCCAAAAATGGGTTTTCATTGTTGGGTTTTTTTTAAAACTCTAACTGTTGCTTGTAGTAGAATGTTTATTTAGGGTCCTGGCTAAGTCCTTTGAAAAGGTGACTTGTCAAGGACCAGGTGAAGGTCTCATTCATCATACCAGAGGAGGGCAAAAACATCCTCCTATCCCTTATCTAAGTGTGGATTGGTGTTCCCTTTGTCTAGTGAGACAGCATGCCTATCTAGGACATCATTGTATCTATATTGTGACTACTAATGTACGTGACTGGTAAATATTTCTTGAGTAAGTGTCTTTTCGTATAACTTGAGTTTGTGGCCATTAACTAGCAGGTGAAATCTCACTAGATTAATGGTTTTGATTTAGACTGCTTCATTGTCAAAAACATGCTCAATCTCAAAAGGACCAAGCCATCTAGTCTAGAGTTTACCCTTGTGGTCTTTGTATTTGGAGTCAAAAAGAAGGGCCCAATCTCTTGTATGGAATTGCCTAGTTTTAATGTACCTATCATGCCATCTAATCCATTGTTATTGTACAAGCTCTATATTCTATAATGCTTATTATCTATATTCATCTAAGGCATTCAACTATAGAAGCCTTTATTTTTGGGCTTTAGATATATCCATCCCAAGTTCTAGTGCTATCTGTAAGGTCTTGTGCTCAAATTCAATTGGAAAGATATGTTTCTTTCTATAAACCAACTCATATGGAGTGAATCCTGTAGTGGTCTTCCATGTGATTCATTAAGCCCACACAACTTTAAGAAGCCTAGTCTCCCAATCCTTATGAGACAAACTAATACTCTTTGTTAAAATATTTTCTAACTCCCTATTGGTGACTTCCACTTGTCTATTGGACTGTATATGATATGGAGTTGATTTCTTATGCCTAATCTCATATTGTTGGACTAAGGTAGTAATTAAATTAGCAATGAATTGGGGTCCCTTATCAATGACTATTTCACATGGCACACCATATCTAGTAAATATTTCTTCATAGAGAAAGCTGCCACCTTCTCATCCTTGGCATGTGTAAGAGCCTTTACTTCCACCCATTTAATGACATAGTCAGTATAGACAAGGATGTACTTTTTCTTATTGGATTTTAGATCAAAAGTTCTTACAAAGTTTAGGCCCCACTTTTCAAATGGTTTAAGCACCATCTAGGGCTGCAAAGACATTTCATCTGAACGTGTGGATCTCCCTATACGCTAACATCTATCACAATGAGCAATATATCTTATTACATCTTTATGGAGTGAGGGCTAATAGTATCCTATATTCAAAATTTTGACTATTGTACATTTGGTTGCAAAGTGTACTCCACAGGTTTCATCATGGTAGGCTTTTTGGAAATCTAGAACTTTATCTTCTCCAAATCATCTTCTAATGATAGAGTCAGGTCCAATATAGAAAAAGAATCCAGACAACCATGAATATCTGGCACTTTTGTGAATCAATACTCACCTTTGTTTGGGGAGGAAGTGATGTGGAAGTAACCCTGTTACAAGGTAGTTAGAAATATCAACATACCAGGGCATGGTAAGGGTGAGAGAAAACATGTGTTAATCTAAAAATGAGTCATCCAATATGGTATCCTCTTTAGGGGTTTACAAGAATGATAAAAAGTCAGCCAACACATTGTCTTGACTAGGCTTATCTATAATGGTGATATCAAATTCTTATAATAAGAGCAACCATCTTATCACTCTGGCTGAAACAATTGGTTTTTTCATAAGGCATCAAATCACTGCATGGTCTATATGAACAAAACCCTGATACCCTATGATGTAGTGATGGAACTTATTGATAGCATAAGCTACCACTAAGAAATCTTTTTTAGTAACTGTATAATTTAATTTTGCTGCCTACAATTTTTTGCTTACAAAATAAATGGCATAATTGAGTGCTTCTTATTTTTGGCCGAGCACAGCTCTGAGGGTAGTATCTAAATAATCTATGTGAATGTGGAAGGGAAGCTTCCAATCAGGACCATGTAGAATAGGGGTGGTGGACAATAATTCCTTCAATTGTTTGAAGGCTGTAGCATAAGTAGGAGTCTAGATAAATTTAACATATTTAGTTAGAAGGGTGAACAATGGTGTTTCTAATTTATTAAAAATTTTAATGAATCTCCTGTAGTAGCCAACATGTCCTAAAAAATTCCTAACATCTTTCTATTTTTGAAGAACATGCAGGTTTTTGATGATTCTAATTTTTGCAGGGTCAACACTAATTCTTTCAGCAGATACATGGTGGCCTAAGATAATACCTTTTATCATAAGCATGTAACATTTCTTATGGATGAGAGAAAAATGGTGCTCCTAACATCATTGTAACACTTTTTCTAGGTTTTCAAGGCATTCATCAAATGTCTCTCCATACATAGTGAAGTCATCCATATAGATTTCTACACATTCATTGGCTATATCTATAAAGATACTCAAGATATCCCCTTAGAATGTTGCGGGAGTGTTACATAGCCGAAAAGGTAATACAAATTAAGCATAAGTACCCTAGGGACATGTAAAGATGGTCTTTTCCTAGTCCTTAGGAGCACTTCTATTCTATTTGTAACCATTGAAGTCATCCAAAAAGATAAAATATTTCTTACTTGCTATTGTGTCCAACACTTGGTCAATGAAGGGTAGAGGAAAATGATTTTTCCTGGTTGTTGTGTTGAGTTCCCTATAATCATTGAATAGACACCATTCTCCATTTTTCTTTGGTATAATTACTAAAGATGACACCCATTCACTATCTAAAATAGGATATATAAATCCAATAGTCAAAAGTTTTTGTAATTCCCTTTTAACTATTTCTTGAAGAGCTAGATTCATCCTATGTTGTGGCTGTTTCATTGGTTGGCACTCTTCTTTGATGTAAATATGACATGTGCATGTTTTTGGACTGATTCCTTACATATCTTCATAATCCTATATAAAATCATGCAGTTTGCATGTAACATACTAACTAGGCACTTTTTCTCCTTTAACTCCAACTTGCTATTAATAAGCAATGTTTTTCTTGGAGATATTTCAATTTGTTGTGAGAGTGATTTCATTATTTTCATATTGGTAATGGATTTGGTTCGATTGTAGCTATGAGGAAGTAGTTGGTGGAATATTTTGTATATAGATGCATCAAAATCATCCAATTCCCAAAAGTTAGAAAATGGGCACTAAACACATTGCAAGTGGTTGAGATATATAGAAGGAGTTTGGTAATTATACTAAAGAACATTAGAGAGAATGGTATCTTCCTCCTGATCAGTCAATGTGCATGCATGGTCTATGGTAAATACATGAATCAAAGAAGGCTTCTCTGCCTCATCTTCTTCAACCCATAATAACTGCTCAAGTGTAAAAAATAACTATGCTAGGGGATAACGGACCAATTTCTTAGTGTGGTTTCCATTGGAGATCATTATGTTACCCAATCTACAACTGATGAAGGCATCAAATATGATAAGCTAAGGTCATCCTAAAATAAGGTTGTATCCACCCAAATCAGACTTAGGTTGTAGCACAATGAAATTTGTAGGATACTCCCAAGAATCTATAGTGATGATAAGATCTTCAATAATTCCCTTTAGTCTGATTGTAGACCTATCAACCATTTTCAATAGTGTAGATGTGGGATGAATATTATTTAGCTATAGTTTGTGCATAGTTTCAATTGTCATTAGATTTATTTTAGCCCCTAGGTTTATCAATGTGTTTGAAAACTATTGGTCATGGATCTAGACAGTTACTATTGGGCATCCTGGATCTGAATATTTCCTTGGTAGGGTGTTCCCTAGCATGATGTCTACTAGCTGGCCAATCATATGCACAATATTAGGATCTTTTTTCTTCTTTCCTAGTTTTCATAGACAGAGGTATCTAACAACTTTGGAATATATGGGTACATCCTTGATTGCTTGGAATAGAGGAATTTTGACACAAAGGTTCTTAAGTTATCCCATGAAATCAAACTTAGGTTCAATTGTATGGCGTTAAAGGTTGAGATGTTTTAGAAATGAGGGGGTTGTTTTATAAATAAATTTATTTGCTAGTTCAGAGAGTTCTTGAGGTGATGGGGGTGGTATAGCATGTTTTTTTAGAGTTTCATCATCTGACTCCCTTATTATGGGTGGTGATGGGGGTGGTATAAATTTTCTTGAATAGAGGTGAACTTCATTTATGTTCATCATGTATACCAGGTACTAAATAGGCTCAATACTGAATGTGGATTACACAAACTTATTTATAAGATTATGTATGGGTTGGCTAGGTAGCTGGTTAGGCTTGGGTGCAACTTGTGTATTGGGAATAAGAGTAAGAGTTTGTTGTTATTATGGAGGAAATCCTCCTGGAGAGATTCCCCATGGCTGGTTAGGTCTCCAAGGCTATTGCCATTGGTTTGTGAAGGGTGGGCCTTTGGGGTGGTTGTTAAGCTTGCATCCAAGATGGGGATACATTTTGTGGAGGTTGTGAAGAGGTGGTGGGGTAGATTGCTTTTGGTGGTTACTAGCTAGAATTAGAAGGTGGAATGTTCATCCAAGGACTAGTCTAATTGGGAGTAGCATTTGTAAATTATGAATTAAAGGAGGTAGAATTTGCAAAAGGTGGATTTTCTCCTATACCTTGATAAGGTAGTCATTAAACCCATGGCCTTCTTTATGTAACATAGAAAACCTGGTCACTATCTCCTCCTATAACATGTAACTCTACTATTTCTAGTTCTTTAACTATGATGTGAGCTACTTCATCCTGAACTTCATGACATATATAGTTAGCCTTTTTCTTCTTATAATCTGGATAGTAAATGGTCAAGGCTTGATCCAAAGCTACTTATTTTTGTCTTTAGTGCAGGTGGTCTAGTTGGGTGGCCAAATGAATAATGATATCTTATTTCATGTCCTGTAATAGGTTAATAGCCTCAATTTTTGATAGGCCATTTGCAGCTACTAATGGAAGCTTGTTGCCCCTAACTTTGTTTATGGTAGATCTAGAATAATTTTTGCTTAGCTCTTTGATATCTAAGAATGGTAGGTGAGAAATATCCCCTCCACTCATTAGGTCTAAGGCTTCCAAACAATCTTCTTTGACTCTTTTCAAGAAGATGAGTTTCAAATGTTCTTCTCCAAGTACACTTTCCTTGAATTACACTAAACATGAACTGTTCAACATAGTCCTCCAAAGATTCATCCCCCTCTTGAGTCATCCTGAAGATGTCATTTATTATATAAATTCTTTCTCTTCCATATTATTGATACTTGGCGAAAAATTTCTTTTTCATGTCCTGCCAAGTGTGGACCAAATTACTACCCAGTCCCATAAACTAGTGAAGTGCTGAGTCTTTAAGAGTTGCTAGACTTTTTTTCAATTTTTGTGCATCTTGCTTATAGTCATAACTTCTATAGAGCATACCAAATTCAAATAAGAATGTTTCTAGATCTTCTAATAATGTGCCTCTAAAATTGGGTAAGGTTGAGGGTGAAATGTTTTTCATTTGTGTTATGCTTGTTGCATCTAGAATAGAAAATTCAAAAGTAACTATGTCTGGGGTCCCATTGCCATCCACAAAGTCTCCTTCTCTACTCATGATGGCTCTTCTTGTGACATGGATATCAAAGGTACTCAGGATCTCATCCTCAAACTCTATGTCAATCCCTTGGTTAACATGATAATAAACATTTATCTGTTAATCCTTAGTCTTTTTGCTAGATGAAGGGTCTAAAGATTCTTTTGAGCTTCCTTTAATTTGATCAAGAAAGACTTGCTAAAATGTTGTAAATATGTTACTTTCTAGAGTGTTTAGTTTGTGTAGTTCTTCTCCTTTATTTCTTCTTACCAGATGAACAAATGCTTCTTCTACTTCTATTTCCTTTCTTAGAGCCAATAGTGCTTCTTTCGTGAACTGCTTCCTTCAATTTATAGTGTTCTCTTCTTCAAGAGCCTTTTGGCTTATGGAATATTCTTCAACAGGATTCTTAGTTGCTACAGGTGTTTGTGGTTCTTTTCTAGCAGTAGCTTGTGGCTTTTTAGGTAGGAATCTCCCTTGAAAATCTCTTTCTCTCTCTATATAAATTTTATGCCACTCCTTCAGTTGTCCTATCCCTTCCTGCATAGAGTTAGTTTTTTTTTTCATTTTCATTTTTTCAAGGGGGTTCTTTAGACCAATTTTTTTTTAAAATAATGTAGAAATAAAGGAGTGCTAAAATCAAAACAATAAGAATTAAAATTCTACTTCTAGAAAGTAGTAAAGATTATCTACTAAAAGCAGTAAAAATTATTCTAGAAATCAAGAAATGAAAGCAAAAAAATTTATTCTAAAAAGCAAGAAATGAAAGCAAGAAAATTATTCTAGAAAGTAGGAAAATTAAAAACACATTTTGATAAAAATAAATCACTTTTGTAGGAAATAAATTATATAAATATGAATTAAGTAACTTATCCACTATTTACTTATAGAAACTTAGACATCTAGTATAAGACATCATAGTGCCCTCACTCGACTTGCCTGGCTGGAACTATATGTACAGGAACCTAGACATCTGGCATAAGACATCGTAGTGTCCTCACTCGACTTGCCCAGTTGGGTAGAATAGTGCATTAACAAAAAAAATAATTATTAATTTTAGAAACAATAATTGACACCCTCCCTAACAATGGTGCTAAAATATTGTGTAGACTAATCATCCAGTGATTACCAGATTCATTAGTCTGATTAAACATTAATTATTAACCTAGGGTGCGTAAGCTTTTCAAGAGTGTCAGCACTATATATGCATTACTGATTCATAAATTAGTTTGTTTTTCTAGTTACAGTATAATGAATTTATGCTGAATTTACCAGATAGATATATTATGATATTGCTATGACAACTATTCCACACTTATGTACCATACATGCATCACACTTATATAATCAAACTTAATAGGAAAATCAACTTACACAACACACTAATAATTAAAGAGGGTCAGGATCTTCATAGTAGCTCATTCTGAGGGGGCCCTTCCTCATTCAGAACTGAGCTCTAATCCCTCTCTGAGAGAATTCACAAAAATCTTATAAATTCAAATTTCTCATTACTCAATTTTAAATACAAATGCTATAGTTCAAAAACTTTTACTATTACCTTATCAAAATTATCTAACTCCTAGTTTGATCTAGGTTCTACCTTTAAATACAGAAGGTATTTTATTGACTCTTAACCAAAAACACTAAACTAGGAAAAAATATAAATACTTAAAAACTATCCCAATCAACCTTAAAGTGGTTAGCAACTAAAGTTACTTGTTTTAGGTTTGATTGGGTTAGAGACAAGGCATACTATTTTTCTATTTTATTTCCTTTTGTCTTTTCTCATTATCCTTGTCTTTCTCATCTTTGGTAGCACATATAATGTCTCATTGCATGTAGGGAATCCATACAATAACTATGATTCTTCTCAATCATCTATTTGGTTCCCCAAGATAGCTGGATGTGTCTACAAGATCTCCTCAATAATGACTATGTTTTACATAGTGGCTGCAGGCACTCTGTAGTAGCTACAGGCAACCTATAGGTAAAACATTTAGTTGTAATAGGCACTCTATAGTGGCTATAGGCAACCTATAAGTGAAGCTTACAATTATTATAGGTATTCTATAGTGGTTGTAGGCAACTTATAGGTGAAGCCTACAATTGTTGTGGGTACTCTGCAGTGGCTATAGGCAACTTGTAAGTGAAGACTACAATTGCTATGGGCATCTTACAGTAGCTATGGCTTAGCAAGATGCTATAGCCTTTCATGACCCTTCAAATATTTATAAGATAAAGTCACACCAATATAATTCAATCAAGGAAAAGCATCAATAATTCATAACATATCACACATATATATCAATATACATACAAAATCATAACTTCATTCATTCATTTGTATAAGTAACAGATAGCTATGGGATTTACATGGAAAAAAACATATACTAAACATGAATGAGGCTATAAAATTAAGAAATTGGTGGCCTCATCACCTCTGATGTCTCATCTTGATTTATTTTAGGAGACATTACCAGAGCCAAGCATGGAAACTTGCCTTAGGGGGGAAGACCTTGACCTCTGATGTCACCATCTCGAGATGAGGGAGGAGATACCCAACCCTTGCCATCACCTTTAGATCTTGATGATCCACTCAAACCACCAAAACAAGGATAAAACCAATGAGGTGGTGACCAATGAGGAGAATGAATCTTATGTCTAGTTCTGGACTGTTATCAACATGGCCCATGCCCTCGAGGAGGTGAAGGATGTCATGGGGGCTTAGGAGGTTCAAGGTTGACCATGTATGGGGAATTTCCCTAGTTATCAAGCAAATTTTGGAGGTGGTTGAGTTCCAAATAGACCTTGCATTTAAATTTGAGTCTAAAGAGTAACATTAGATAGAATAATAATTTTATTAGTAATTAAAAAAAATACATTCCAACTCTTCATGATTAAAACAAGAATAATTTATAGCTTGTATATTTGAAATAATATATTAGATCAAAATATTTGACAAAATTGGTTATATTTTACAAGCAATAGAGTCAAATCCCCCAAGAGATCCATCTTTCATGTGAAGAATTTAGGTCGAAAGGGATGGAAAAGGGAATGTATCCAACACCACATAGATTGTGCATGAGAGCAAAACCAAAAAAGGTGCTCAATAGTCTCTAGTTATCAACAAGCCAAGTAAATGGGGTTAGGCATGCCTAGATTCTTGAGTTGATCACTCATGAGTAGGCCTTGATAAATAAGACACCATAAGAAATGATTTTTTTGGGCTCAATAATAGCAAACCACACAATGCTAAAGTGTTGGGCCCAAACCCCATGTTTGGAATGGAGATTCCATCCGAGGTTGAGCATTTCATCTGGAATGTGCTGAGGGGCTAGTAAATGATACTCTAACTAAGTAGAATACCAGGTGAAGGGGGTGGATGTAGGCCAGTTCTAATCTTTTCACCAAGGAACAAGAGAATTGACTCCTATTTTATGCAAATACTCATTAGGTATGGAACATTAAATTTATGAAATAGCCCCTACATCTAAATTATTTAAATGAAATTTATTCTAATTTTTTTTCTAAGTGAGCTAGGCCCTATTCTCCTTGCAAAAAATATCACTGATAACCTTCACACCTTTCCTAAAGAGCCTTAACCCTTTAACCCAAGGTACTAAGGCATAATGAATATCGTGAAAATTTAAGCAAGGTGACCACTAGAGGGACTAGGAGTTAATGGAGAGGCCATTACTAAAACCCTCACCTATCCAATTAAGGTGAGCCTTAGGCTTTTCCCAAGCTTTTCATAGACTTTGAATTACAAGGGTATTCTTGAATTTAATAGGCATTAGAGTTATGAGTAGAGAGTGAAGTCCCAGGCCTTGCTAAGCCTTTCTACCACATGGGAGTCCTTAAGAGACATAATGGCATAGAGGAATATTCTAGGCTTCATCCCTAGTAAGACCTCTGATAATCCATTTGACACTAAGATCAAGGCCTTGAATTTTAATATCAAGGATACCTAATTCCCCCTGCTTACTTGGGTCAACAATATATGTTCCATGCAACTCTATGGAAACCCTTATGACCCTCAAATTTAGCCCATTAAAATATATTAGAAGTTTTTATAATTTATTATAAGTGACATTAAAAAGGGCCCAATAAGAAGAATAATACACATGAGCAACTACCAAGACTTTAGAGAAAAATTGATTTTTGATAACGAGAGAAAGAGGATTGGTGATCCAAAAAGAGATTTTTTTTCAACTCTATGCACCACATAAGACCATAATTTAGATGGAGAGGCTTGGAAAGAAAAAAAGATGCCAAGAAACTTAAACTGCACCCCTTGAAAAAGCCACTACCATTAATATCCCTCCAACCAAGGAAGTCTGGGGCCTAAAGATTGAAAATAACATTGAGTCTTCCTCCATTGGATAGATGAACCTAAAGCCAAACAAAAAATATGGAGACATTCCATGGAATTCTTGATGGAATCTTCTTCCTATTAAAGAGTGAGAAAAGAATCATCCACAAAGTGGCCATTTACAAGCTATTTATCAGACTGAGGGAGGGAGATACCTTTCATTAAGCCCTCAAAAATGTAATTAGCTAGGAGGTAGCTAAATCCTTCTACTGATAGCACATATAAAGAAGGGGATAAAGGGAATTATTTTTAGCTATAATAATGAAGTTAAAATTGAGAGGATTAGGTGCCATTGATAGTGATACAGGCCCCAATATCTTGAAAGAGCATGTTAACAATCTAAACAAATTTGGGGCCAAAACTAAGTGCCTACAACATGGACATAATGAATGGCCACTCAATACAATCATAAGCATTTTCAAATTCAACTATGAAAAACAAAGCCTTTTGATTAGAAAACTGAACCCATTCCATACCTTCCCAAACAATAATGACATTATCTAGAATGAGTCTATTCTAAATGAAGCCAGTTTGCTCACTCCTAAAAATTAAAAGGAGAATGTGTTTCACCCTGAGGGATAAATCCTTATAAATAATATTATAGGATACATTGAGCAAAGTAATAGGCCTCTAATTGGTGATAATTTTAGGATCACTAGATTTGGAAATAAACTTTATGTTACTCTAGTTTATAAGGGATCCCAAAGAGTTGGCTAAAATAGCTTCAGAATAAAATTGATAAATACCAAGACTAATAGTGTCCCAAAGGGTTTGGTATAAATCACATAGGAAACCATCAATTCTTTGGGATTTATCAAATTTCATCTACTTAACAATGTCATGGAGGTCATTGAGAGATAAGGGTCTATCATAGGCAACTCTTTGAGAATTGGAAACTTTATAGGGTACACCATGGAGGCATTAATGGGGAGATGCTTCGAAAAGAAGCTTGTGTTGATAAGAGACCATGGTAATGATGTACAAAATCTTGTATACTGTTATCAAGTTTGGTAAGATGATTATTTACTTCATTGACATCTTTGATTTTATCAACAACTCTCCTAGAGTGGAGGAGGGCAAAAAAATCCTAAGAGATTTTGTCTCCAATTTTCAACCAGTATAATACGAGCTCGTAGATGAGCTCTTCTAGCCTTTTGAGCCTCCTTAGTTTGGAGTTTATGTCTCTAATATGCCACTTAAGTTTGGAGGTGAACATTAAAAGGTGACTACTCTAGTTCCTGTGAAACCCAGATATATTCATGGTTTGTAGCATTATGTAGATGCCATTTAAAAGAGGTCACCTGCTTGTCATAGATCTAAAAAAATAGAAGTATGAGCAAGAAAATTAGACCAAAACTAAATCTAGCCAATATCTCCCTCTGGTCAAGGGATCAAGTTCCAAATTTTGATAATATTCCCCACTATTATTTCATGCTTGAGGTGAGCAGTGTTGAGAGAGAATTGCATGGAGTTAGGCTTAACTTGAGGTGTGGTCCAATAAATATTAAAGCAAATAGGGTGTTGATATGATAAAAAAGTATCAGAGATATCTAAAATTGGCCTATCCTAGACTAGGTTAAAATAGAAAAGATATTTCTCAACCAATAAAGCTCAGTCAAGGCACTGAAGCACCCTATCTTATCCCTATCAAAAGTTGGACCAAGTGAAGTAGGAGGAGTTTGAATTTGTTTCTCTAGTGATGGTAAGGATCAAACACCTAAAGTTTGTTGCACATATAAAATGAGGCTTCACACTCTTCAGTGCACCAACATATTAGAATTCATCCTTATTTTCCTTAGCCAATCTGACCATGTTGAAATCACCACAGAGGATCCAATGTGCATTCAAGAGTGAATCAACTAGCCATCCCCATAAGGTAGCCCATTTCAAAGCATCATTAGAGGCTTATAAATTTACCAACCCAATGATGTGGTTATTAAAGTCAAAAAGGGTCCACACCACCTAGTGGGTGGGGTCTAAGCCCCAGGAAATAATATTATGAGCAAGCTTTAGAGCTAGAAAAGTGATGAACCCACCATGTCCAACTTCATGTCTAGTAGCTTGACATGGCTCCAGGACAAATTATTCATGTTTCATTCTATAATAAGAAGCCATAAATCTTGACCTCTTACAAATAGATCATTTTTTTGCTACTAAAAAGATGATAACTATTCCTAACTGCATACTTACATGGTAGATTAGTAAGACATCAAACATTCCTAGAGTACACAATCATTGGGAATTATTGAGGTGCATGTCATTTTCCTCATTGAGATCTTCTAGTAAAACAAAATGATTAAACATGATTTTGTGGGGCAAGAAATCATTGATTCTAAATTTTTATCACTTATGTGCCATATATTCTTCCTCTTTAGGAGATAGAGAGGGGCTGAGAGAATGCTAAAACACTATTTTATGATCCAAGGTAACCAAACTCCATTCTTCCTTTTGAACACTCACCCTGGGATAGGGTTGTGATGGTGGAATTGAATGTGGCATCTCAACCATAGATGCCATTGCTTGTAGAGTATGCACAAGAGGAGGAGAAACTTTAGTAGGCAAAGCAATTTTACTAGTAGAAATCAAGGCATGATTATTCCCAATGGGTATGTATAAAGAAATTTGTGGCCGACCACCACCTTTTGAAGGGTTATTTATTTATTTTATTAGTGATGGTAGTCCAATAATCATTATTACCATTATGTAGTTTGAATTTAGATCCAACCTTTTCCTGAGGAGCAGGGGGTATATGCACCATTAAAGGGCATTCCTAGATCATATGTTTCGAGGACTAGCACCAAAATCAAGTATTTGGTATATTGATATATAAAACACACTGATAAAAATGGTTAGTGCCAATTTTAATATCAATAAAATATTTGAAATATTGAGATAGATCCACTTCAACACAAACCCTCTTTTGGGGATGAGCCATAAATAACTTGGTTTGCTCATGGCATAAAAAACACCCTATTGGTTTTATGAGCTGGTCAATGAAACCCCATAAGGGGAGAGGCAAGCTATGAAATTCAACATGAATGGGGATTTTTAGTTTTACTTATTTTAAGACTTGAAAATCCCATGTCCAGTGAGAAAAAAAAACTAAAGTGTTATGAATAAACTAAGGCCCATGATTGACAATGGCTTTACAGTGCTCTAGGTTTGAAAAGCTAAACAAAAAAATCCCTTGGTAAGGTTTTGGACTCCTTCAAGTTTCACACCATGGCCTTGTCGATGGTTGTGAACACATTATTTTAGAAGGATGTTAGGGGGTATTTGACCAAAAAAGTAAGCAATCAAAGTAAAATTTTCAAAGAAATGATAGGCTTTGTCAAATTTAAGTACATCCAAAACAATATTAGGTAATGGGGAGTCAGAATCATCAACATTACCTTGTGGAAGAATTTTGAGATGAATTTCATTGCCTTCTTTGTTGCTATAGTAAACTCACTTGCTCCAACTTGCATCTGTGAATACAAAGAGGGAGGTAGCAATCATTTAAAATAGGGTACCCCCTACTACCTAGAGGGTAAATCATCGATCAAAATCAATAATAAATATGAACAAAACAATATCCTAACTAGATCCATGACAATCAATAGTATGATAGAGGCCTAAAGGATCATCAATGCATAGCTAAAAAAACCTAATCATTGACCATATAAGATTTTATTGAAATCCACAAGACATAAACACATTATAAAAGATAGCTAGATAAATAACTATGAAATAAGATACGTAATTTTGCATAATAAACTCCTTAACAAATCGTAAGCTTAATTAAGCTTTTAAGTGAAACAAGAATATCTATGGTAATATGTGATGTTTAAATAAAATAATTAAACATCCTAATATAATATATACTTCATATTGACATATTCTAATAGAACTAGTCTACACTATCCATATGTGTTAGTGTCACATCATAGTATAATAACATATCATGTATCAGTATGTAAGATATGAGTAAGTATGAAATTATGTGTAAGAAGTACAAGTAGATCAACATGGTACAAATGTATTATAAGGATATAATATGTAATAGTGAAACCTATGAAGAGGATGCCCCTAGTATTGGCATGGTCACTAGGTAGAGGAGAGTCTAACATTTGTATGTCAACATGTAACATGTATGTGCTATATTTCACTCATATACCCTAAAATGCATGTGTGTATGTAAAGAATATGCCATATATATGCAATAAATTAAGATAAATATACAGCTTATTTGACTTAGTAAATTCAAATTCAGATAAGGTAATCAACTAACATCTATTACAATACTATTTATATTAGGAACATGACCAAATTGGATCTAATAAACTTAACTGAGGGATCTCTTACCACACAACACTAAAGGAGAGAGCTCAAAATCCTCTAAGAAAGTGATATAATGAAATAACCCTAATGAATCCTAAGTACATAAAATAAAACTAGTCTAGTGCTCACCAAAGCTTATGGCATAAAAAGGGATGGTTAAATAAATAAAACAAATCAAGGGATCATGGTAGGAAAATTGGGGCATAGATCACCTAAAATGGAAGATGGAAAACAAATAAAATCCTATATGTACACTGAGTTTAAGCATAGAAGTAATATAAATAGGGAGGTATACATTCAACACATATTACTCATATAATATTTATATATCCAATGAAATAGTAAGAGTTAGGAATACTTATCTTGGGAAATTTTTTTGAGTCTCAACCTCTCCCTTGGCCAATGGTAATTTTCCAGAGGTTGTTGTGGATTTTTAAGGATCACACTATATAAATCAACTCTAGTCTAAAATACTCATACTTTACATCTAAGACTTCCCACAAGACAAGTAATATTCTCTTCAAGGCAAACTCTAATAAATGGCTCCTTCACATGCAGATTTAACAAAATTATGAACTATAATGATGCAAAAATGTATGTTCCCTTTTTTGTATTGAAACGAGTCTTGTATTTATAGAAATGTATAAGCCTTAAACCTTCCAAAAATTTAGCCAACGAGGTTGACCAACATAATCCATTTTTTTAGAAAAAGTTATCATTAGGCCTCAAAATAAGTCGACCAAGCTGACTTATTTTCATAACATGCATTTAATATTTTATAATAGGATTGGCCTAGTTGACTTAGTAAGAAAAGAGGGTGTTTGTTTAGTTTGGGTATATTTTAAAGGATAAATGCTTAGGAAAATATGTAAACAGGGTTCATATTACTTGGGGAGTTAAATAAGTAGGGTTTATAATGGGTTTAGGTAATTATAGAGTTCACCAACAATATTGAAAAGCACCAATGGTCTATCCACCCCTTTCCTAGCACACACTTTAAGTAATGCACTCAAATAGAGTGAAACTCAACATGTTCCTGTAAGAGATAAAGTATTAGTAAATAATAAAGTTTAAAAATATTATGTGTATACATATGCCCCACTCAAATCTCATCACGTGTCATGCAAGTTTAACAGGGGATTATACTTTGAGAAAGAACATATTAACACATGCTAAGCTAACAAATTATAGTATAAATCAAAAAATAAATTAAAGTAAATAATTGAAAGTATCATATATATACATTGACTTATATTTATCATGGAATGATTGTCTACTATATTTTTAGTATTGATCATGGAGGGCACATTAGCTGGTTTATACAAACCCTAAGGATATAAGGCTTAATGAAAAACAAAAAATCGAAGGAAAAACAAAGTAAATGAAAACTTTCATAGATGAATAAGTCACTTGGAAAATTGGTAAGTTGTGATGATAAATACTAATTTCGAACCAAAATACTAAAGAAAATGGATAAAATGAGAGTAAATTGGATAACCAAGAAGTTAAGGCTACTAAATTATTGATAGATCCAAGAAATGCATCTTAAGTAAGAAAAGTAATAATACAAATCAAGCCTAAGACACACAAAGCTAAAATAATGGAACCAATGTAAATATAAGATAAATAACAATCCATACTCAAATAAATATGTTAAAATAGTAGGAATGTGAACAACATTCAGAAAAGATAAGTAACAATCCATACTCAATCATCAATGGAAAAACATAAAGTAATAAAAAGAAATGGGATGAAGTGTCCTACAAAAAGATGAATAATAAAGATTAGAGTCACAACCATAATCAAGGGAAATTAAAGAAGGATAAGGTAATGATTAAGAAAGGGTATCATAATCTCTCAAAGATGTAGATTCAATTCTAATGATATACAAACTAAAATAATCATATTCTGAGCATGTCTAAAAGAGACGAAAAATAGGGAATATATAAGTTGAGAAAAGATTTAAAAACAAACTTGGCTATCAAGAGGGGATATGAAATGGTTGGTGGAGAAATAAAAGAGACAATAATGTGAATAATATTTATTAGATAAAAGACACATAAATCAAGCAGGAAAGTCAAAATGTCTTTCAACATTAAGGACTCTAGAGAATTCAACCTATCCACACAAATTTGGGTTGACTAATAACATATAAATATCATCCCATGGAGGATATACATGCAAGAAAAGTGAAATGGACCTACCTTCCCAAAATGTGTTCCCCATTCTTTAAGACCCTTTACAGAGCTATCAATATATTATGAAGATTGGATCCTTGTATGACAAAGTCGGTTGGCACTATAAATATATATTTTTAAAAGTACGAGACCTCGTATCCTAGTCTAGTGGCCTACCATATCCTAATGAACCTTTTCTCTATCATGAGGCCAACTTTGGATTTTTAGATTCAATTAGGATAGGAGATATACCTAATAATAATCATGTCTTTTTGTGTGATTTTGAATTTTTAATGTTGGTTTTGCCTTTTGATCATTGCCTTTAATTTCAATGATTTAGATTTTGAATTTTATGGATTTTATCTATTCATCTACCATATGGATTTGGAAAACCAAACATGGGTGTTAAAAATGACTATCACTGTATAACTTACACTTGGTGTCTAGGAAAAATAACTTAGAGAGCATGATGTCTAATAATCTTGTATTTACATGTTAGAGGAGAGTGCTATCTTGAAATAAACCTTAGTGTGACCATAGTGAAATGGAATAAGGTATATGGTGGAAGTGAATATGGAATGATTGAGTTACCTCAAATCATAAAAAATGTGTAGTTTACACATGGTACAATGACATGTAAGTATGAATCATCATCATAAGGAACAATGTAAGTGAATGTGACACAAGAATAATTTGTTAGAGTTGTTAGCACAAAAAAACATGACTGATTTTAAGAGTATGAAGTCATGACTTTCAACCATTACCTCATTTTTAAAGGAATATACTTATCTAAGATTGTAGATGAGAGTAATGTAGAAAATGAAGATTTGTGAGGAAGGTCTGGTCCTATCTGAAGTATTACATTGTAACTCATAAAATTCAAATCAATGAGGTATAAAAAGGAAGGATGTTTATAGTGAATTATGGAATTTTGTGAGGAAGGATTGGTCCTATACAAGGTCTTACAATACAACTCATAAGAGGAAAACCAAGGAAGTGTTGTAATTAAGTTTGTAAAATATTGAACCAATAACCTAAAAGAGACTTGAAGGTTGATTGGTAGAATATAAAAGAAATATAAAAATATTCATGAGTATGGACAAGTCCTATCCACGGTCTTATGATGCAACTCATAAATTAATATATGAATGAATGTAGAGAGACCAAAGGATTGATGATATGAACTAAGGCTATTAAAATTGGTGTAATGATACACTTTGGGAACCTTTAAAAAACCTGTAAAAAGTGTTAGCACCATGATATATAGAAATATATGAAAGACATGTAAGATAAAAATAATATTCGAAATGATAATTTAATAAAAATATTTATTTAAAAATTGAGCATTAGTGGGTTCTTTAAAGATGTGTCCTTTATTAGTTTGTAATCTGTAAGTGCTAGGACTAAGAATGTTTTTGACCAAATAACAACCCCACCATTTTTGAGCATATTTGCTTCTTTATCATGGGTATAATCTAATTTAAGAACTAATTCACCAACATTGAATATACAAACTTTAAATTTTTGGTTAATTTGATTAGAAATTCAAGATTTGTATTGATGATTATGTTTTAAAGCACCCATATGACGCTCATCAAGAAGGTCTAAAGCATGTAGATGGGCTTCACAAAGTTATTCATTAGGGATAATATTGTGAAGATAGATACATAAGGATGGTAGCTCAAATTCTAGAGGTAAGATAGATACAAAACCATATACTAAATAAAATGATGTTGCTCTAGTAGTAGTACAGATGCTAGTGTGATAAGTCCAAACTGAAATATAAAGTTTTAGATGCTAGTCAAAATGAAAATCTATAATTATCTTTTATAAAAATAATTAAGAATTTTTTTAGTGGCCTCTGCTTGTTCATTGCATTGAATATGATAATCCATGGAAATTTTATGTGTGATTTTGAATTTAGCAAATAATTATTTCATATCTTTATTCTTGAAATTCCCACCATTATTTCATAGTGATACATGTGACATTAACAAGGGGTATAACTTCAACCCACTTAGTGAAATACTCAATGGTCATGATGATGAAGACATGACCATCTTAAGAGTGATGTTATCTATTAATGAGATCTAATCCCAACATGGAGAAAGACGAATGATATTATAATCTTTGAAGCTCAATTGACGGAGAGTGGATAAGATCATCATGTAATTAATAGGGATTACATTTTTTTTTGAATGTTGATGGCATATTTTTCAAGTGTGGGCCAAAAGTATCCCATGTGTAGGTATTTTTAGGTTACAACATGTCCATTGTAGTGACCACCATAAATGCCCCCATATGCTTGTTTAAGAAAGGACAAAACTTAATATTGAGTGAAACAACAAAGCAAGGTACCTTTAACATTATGATAATATAGAATGCCATGTTGTAAGACATATTTATAGGTTTGTTTATGAATTATAATTTTTTCATGAGAATTAGTGTTAGTAGGATAAGTGTGATGCTTGATAGATTGTGTGATGTTTTGTTACCATGGGCTTTATCATATAGTGATAGCCTCACTATGGTAGATAAGATAATTATTTGTAGTTGGTAATGAAGATGGTGATTTTCAAGACATGGTTTTGAATTTGGAGCATTCGAGCATTATTAGTTGTTTACATAACATTTATTTGTTGAACCATTTAAGAAAGAATTTGAGTTTTATCTATGGATATATTTTGATTATTAGTGGTAGAAGGTGGAATGTTGGTGTTGAGTGGAGGGGTAATCCCAAGATTAGTGATGGCAGGGTTTCTTATAAGAGGATTCCATATGTTAGTATCAATTTCTTCCAATGATAAAATATTGAAGTTTATAAATAGTACCACTCAGGTTGGGATCATCTATATCATCATTTTGAGTGATGTGGACCATGTTGCATTCTAATGACCTAGATGAGGGGCGGGAGTAATTGTGCCATGAGGGGATACCCTCTTGGATGGATAAGGTAGGAAGGAAAGAAAAACCCAAGTATAATCTAAAATGGGTTGAGGCCATCAATAAAGATCCTAATGGGTGATTTCATGATGTTAATTAGGATAGTAATAGAAAGAGTATGATAGAAAGCCGAGAAAAGAAAAAGGCTGATAAAATAGACTAAGTTTGCCAATAGTGATAACATTGGTCAGGTCAATCTAGTGGAATATGGAGAAATATATAAAAGTAGCTAAAAATTAGACCATATGGATAAAAACCTACATGATTGACCAGGTCAATCTAATATAATATGGAGAAATCTATAAAAGTAACTAAAAATTAGACTAGATAAACTAGGACCTATAGGGTCGACCAAGTCGATTTGGTGTGATTTGGGAAAAGTACTGAAACCCCACAAAGTTGAGGAGGTCAACTTAGTTAGGTAAGAAATAAATAGAGGTTGGATAGTCTATTGAGTTGAATAGGTCTACTTAGTTAAACATAAAGGAATAAGTATAGTCTAGACAACCTATTAAATCAAATTAATCGACTTAGTTATAAAGGCAAGAAATAGACAGTATTAAAAGCCTATTAAGTCAAGCTAGTCAACTTAGTTATACAGGTAGAAAACTATAGAGTTGTTGAAAGTCTATTAAGTCAAACTCATTGACTTAGTTGTACAGACAATAAAAGTGATAGTCTATACAACCTACTAAATTGAGCTAGTTGATTTAGTTGCAAAAATAAGAAACATTTTGAGTGTTTAAATCCTATTAAGTCGATCTGGTTGAATTAATTATATAGGTAGGAAAATATAAAATTATACTAAGACATGATGGTCAATTTAGTTGAATTTGGAAAAAATAACAATAATTTGAACTATGTAGTTTTTAAGGCATAAATAGAGTAGACAAAGAACTGGAGTTTCGAATACACAACACATAATTTTATTAACGTTGGTCAATACAATTTGTAATATAAAAAATAATAATAGGCAATAAATAAAAAATGTAATTTCATAATTAATAATACTAACTAATTATTTGAAAATAAGATTAATAAATTGTACTAAAAGGTTTTGATTGATTTGTAGGCTTCTAAATATACTTGCTTGTCTATTGGATAGTGACAAGCACTAATTATGGATGAAGTGTCGTTCCTATATCCCAATAAAGCTAACTTCAAGGGTAAGATGAAACTAACTTCTTGGCACTAACCACTAACCCATGCACCAAAAAATTAAATTAATGGATGGATTTCTAAGGTTCAATTCAAAGGGAAATCCTAGGCATTTCTGGCATACCATGAGGTACATAGAAAGTTAAGACCATGTTTTCCTCTGTACTATGGATATGAATATTAGGGAAGACCCTTATGCCATGATATTTTTAAATTATAGAAAAGGACCATAAAAAAAGTATTGCATATCCTTGCATGATAGTAACTAAGTAGTTTTAATACTATCGGTAGATAGTTTCTAGGGAAATCAAGACAAAGTGAAATAAAGGTACAAAATTAATTATCAAAAACTAATTTATAGTTTCAATAATTAAATGAATAGGTAACCAACTCTTTTCAAAGAAAATGTGATATTAATTACTAAGAAATGAAAGTGAATTGACTTACTTATGCTGAAAGTAAAAGATACATAACAAGATTAGCCAAGCTGATGTAGTTGACAAATATGACAAAACAAAATTGGGTGGGTTGATCTAGTCTATTTTGAAAACATGTCAAAAATAAACATAATAATCATGTCTACTTGGTTTGTTTGGTAGAGTAGATAGACATAAAACTATGTAGGCCATGTCAACTTAGTTGATTGTGTGATATAGTTTTACAAAACTGAAAATTGGTAAAAGATAGCATGTAAATTAAAATATTGAATAATTTTATTAAAAGACAAATATGAAAAATTAAAGTAATTGATAAAAATAGAAATATAAATCTTGTTTAGAGTAAACTTGAAAAATATAACTGGGTTAACTAGGTTGACTTAGTTGTTTAACTCAAAACACTAAAAATCTAATTGCTAACTATAGGGTCTAGACCTTTTGAGTTTTGTAGAGGAAAAATATGAAAAAACATAGAGGTTAAATAGGGAAAACTAGGTTAACTTAGTCTGTATATATATAAAATCTAAAAAATTAAAAAAATGAAACTAGGTCAACTAACATGATCTAGTTTACTAAAACTGAAAAAGTAAAGACTATTAAAATGAACTAAGTTGACCATCTCAACTTAGTTGATTGTAAATGAAAAATCCAAAAAATAGGAAAAATGACCAAGTCAACCAATGCAACTTAGTTTGATGCAAATTTAATCTATAAGCCAAATGCAAAACTAAATCAACTAGCATAACTTAGTTTACATAGATCTTAGTCCTGTAAGTAGAGAAGAATACTAGATTGACATGCATGATCTAATTGATTATGGAAATAAAACCTACAAATAAATGATAAAACTAGGTCGACCAATGTGATATAGTTGACTATGAATCTTGAATCTATAGATAAATGTTAAGACTATATCAACCAATGTGATCTAGTTGATTGTAAATAAAAAATAAAAAATGCAAGGGTTAGATTCATGTTAGGTTCACCGAAATGTATGCAATAAATTAAGATACATTTACAACTTATATTAGTAAATCCAAGATTGGATAAGGTAATAAACCAACATCTATTACAATACTATTTATATTGAAAGCATGAGAAAATTGGATCTATTAAACTTAACTAAGGGATTTCTTACCACAAAACACCAAAGGAGAGGTTTAAAAAGCCTCAAGGCAAATGATACTATGTAATAACCCTAGATAAGCCTAAGTGCATAAAATAAAAATAATCTAGTGCTCACCAAAACTTGTGGCATAAATGGGGATGGTTAAAAAAATAAAATAAATCAAGGGATCATGTAGGAAAATGGGTACCTCGATCACCTAAAGTGGAAATTGACAAGAAAATAAAACCCTATATCTACACTAAGTTTAAGCATAGAGGTAATCTATGTAAGGAGTTATACATTGAACACATATTACTTATACAATATCTATCTATCAAATGAAATAGTGAAAGTTAGGACTACTTACCCTGGGTGAATTTATCGAGTCTCAATATCTCCTTTGGCCAATGGCACTTTTCAAGAGGTTGTTATGGAACTGTAAGGATCACACTATAGAAATCAACTTTAGGCTAAAATACTCCTACTTTGCATCCGAGACTTCCCACAAGATAAGTAATCTTCTCTCTAAGGCAAACCTTAAGCAATGACTCCTTCAAAAGTAGATTTAGCAAAATTGTGAACTTTAATGATGTAAAAATGAATGTTCCCTCTTGAATGTTAGTAGAATTATAAACTACGAGGAATTACATGCAGATCTTGGTAGATGAGACATATTAAAGTGTAATGATTTTGAGATTATTTAGGTTTTTATGGGTCGGTATAAAACCCTACATCATGAGCATGACAAGAGACTATGCTAGCTAGGGTTATTTCAAGAAAGAGTACATGATTTATCTCGATCATGTAGGCCCAAGAAAGACATGTATGCAACAAATTATGATAGATCTATAATTTATCCTACTTGGTGAATTCCCAAAATTGGAGAAGGTAATCTCACCAAAAACTCATTACATATCTATTTATATTAGGGACATGATCAATATGGATCCACTAAACCTACCAAAAGGATCTCTTATCACACAACACTACAAGAGAGGGTTCTAAAGCCTCTAGTCAAGTAACACTACATAATAACCCTAGCTATGCCTGCAATACATGAAATAAAATAAACTAATGTAGTGCTCACCAACTCTTGTGGCACAAAGGGGGATAGTTAAACAAAAAAACAAATCAAGCAAAGAAAACTCTACTCAAGACAATGTAGAGGTAAACTAAGCAAGGATTAAAACATTCAACTTATTACTTTGTGGAATATCTAATCTACCAAATTAACAAAAGTCAAAGTTAGAAATAATTACCTTTG
This sequence comes from Torreya grandis, assembly GCA_037957365.1. Taxonomy (NCBI): domain Eukaryota; kingdom Viridiplantae; phylum Streptophyta; class Pinopsida; order Cupressales; family Taxaceae; genus Torreya; species Torreya grandis. The sequence continues at coordinate 2,266,902 of JARHVA010001816.1, forward strand.
GTCAAAACTATCATGCCTTAATTTATCCATTGGCCAATGGTGATTTTTAAGAGGTTATTGTGGCTTTCTAAGGATCACATTAAATAAATCAACTCTAGGTTAAAATACTCCTAATTTGCATCCAAGACTTTCCCACAAGACAAGTTATCTTCCTTCCAAGGAAAAAATCCTAAGTAACAACTCCTCAAGTATAGAATTAATAGAATTATGAGCTGTAACAATGCAAAAATTAATGTTCCCCACTCTTGTATTGAAGTGAAAGTAGTATTTATAACAAGTATTAACCCTAAACCCTTTTAGAAATTTAGTCGATAAGATCGACCAACTTGATTTTATTAGGCAAGGAAGTAGTCGTTAGGTATTAAACTAGGTTGGTTGAGCTAACTTAGTTCGATAGTTTGCACTTAATAATTTATAAAAAGATCAACTTGGCCAATGTAGTAGTAAAAAATAATAATGAGGGTGTTTACCTAGTGAGGGGCTATTTTGAAAGGAGAATTACTTAAGGAAGTGGATAAGTAGGATTTAATTACTTAGGGAGTTGGATAAAAGTGACTTGAAGTAGGTTTAGGTAATGGTATAGGGACAAATAATATTGAGAAGAACCAAAGGTCTATCCACCCCTTTCCTAGTGCACCCTTTAAGGCGTGCACTTAGAGAGATTGAAACTTGATAGGTTCCTGTAAGAGAGAAAACATCAATAAATGATAAAGTTTAAAAGTATTATGTGTATGCATATGCCCCACTCAAAGCTCATCATGTGTCATGAAATTGTAACATGGGATAGTGCTTTGAGAAATAAAATATAAAAACATAAGAAATAAGCTAAAAAATTGTAGTAGAAAGTAAAAACTAAATGAAAGTAAATAATTTGAAAATACACACCTTCACTTAAAAGTAAATAATTTGAAAATACAAACCTTCATTTACCTTGTTATGGAATAAGAGTTGTATGAGAAGTAGATGGTAGAGGAATCCACTGTATGGAACATGAGGTAGACCTTAAAAATAAGATAAAATGCAATTTAAAAAAAAAAAATGGGGTTAATATGGAAAAATTATCTATATTGTGAGGATTTTAGGACTTCTTTCAGTTTGTCAAAAGAGTTATAGAAGAAAATTTATGAGCAAAAGATAGATTTTTTTGATAAATTACTACAAGGTTAAACATTTCTAAAATTTATTATATAATTGAGAATTAACTATCCATTTGAATATTTTTTGGTTTTAGAAACTAGAGCTCTGTGTGACCAAGATGAATGACAAGAGAGATGATGATGTAGATGTGAGGAGGACATATCATAGTTGCTACTATCTTAGTATAGGGATGGTGTGTATTAAATATGAATTTTAAGAATTTTTGGTATTAAATTAGATTTGGATAATTAGGTGCTAGGGAAAATTTGTTTAACAAAATTTACCCCAAAAAAATAGGGATAAAGTAGAAATGATGATGAATAATGGGTAGGTTTCAAAAAAGGAAAACTTAGGTTTAGGTTATTAATGATGAGTTATTTAAAATTCACCATAGAATTTGAATGAGATCAGCCTGGCTGATGTAGTTTGAATAGATAGGTTTTAGTAAGTGGTTGACTGCGTAGCAATGGAATGATCTTGTTTGGTATAAAAGTGGTTGACTGCATTTAATAATGGCTGATTTAGTAAGTTTTAAGGGTGGCCAAGTTAATAAGTAATATGGCTGACTATGTTTATCTAGTGGCCAAATTCGTAACAAATGTTTGAATGTGTTAAGAATACTATACTACTATATAGTGCCTAACTACCTCAATATAAAGTAAGAATGATCAAGTAGTTAGGTATGTGGATGATATAGTATAAAAATATAAGTGGCTGACATAGTTGGGTATGTGGTAAATGTAGTAAAAATGATATAAAATAATCAAGAAAGGTTGATGAAGTAGTTAATATGTATTCACATGCTTGTGTTGTTGATTTTGAGAGTGTAGGTGATGATTATTTGGTATTGAGAACTGATACATGCTTTGTTGTTTGATATTTTACGTAGGCAATGGAGACTCTGGCAATCAATGGATATATTTTGGTTACTTGATTTATTGGAGAGATTAGTAACAATGGGATGAACATAGTTTATGGCATTAGGTTTTAGTGGTATTATAGAGATGCGGTATATTCCACTGAGTGTTGAATTAGTCACCATGTTTTTAGGGGCACGGGACTGACTAATAACACCTTTAGGTAGGTGGTGAATGGGGATACCATTGAGGTGGGTATCACCATGGAGGATGTCCATGTGCTTTTTGGACTTTTGATTATTGGGACACCTATGCTTTATGATAAATCTAAGATAGATGCAGAGAGATAAGCCTTAGATTTATGGGCAATTGGATCCAAGAGATATTTTAGGGTTTGTGCATTATCTTGTTTGATGTTTATGTTTTAGTAGTTATAGATATTTATAAGTCTATCATTAGTCTTATGACAACTTGTGTGATCTATCACAAATTGGATGTGAAGGTACCATTATATGTTTTTACCTTATGTCAATCCATGTTGGATCAGGACATGATGTATGATTTGGGATCAATGATCTAGGTGCAGTTAGTGCATAACTTATATAGTATCTTATCATGAGGGCATATGACTATGGGCCCTATGATTTTTTTAATTAGTTAGATCTATGAGAGGTTTTCTATATATATACCTATGAGATTGTCACATGTGATAGATGCTACTTTACCTCATGTACCGAGGTGAAGACAGGATCATGTATTATAAGTTATACCACATGCCCTAGTGTTATAGATGATCACATAGGGAGATATTGTTTAGCATGCATACCTAGATAATTTGCCTTCATGGCCTAGTAATTTTTAGAGATATGGTCATGCTTAATTTATAGCGCACTATCCATGGTGGGTGGAGCCACATATTGTGGATCACTTACCAAGATAGTTTAGGTTGTCACAATTGATAACTCCTATAGTAGTGCATATATTTTATGCATGGAATGAGAGGGATATTTGAAGTACAGGAGGTGCAAGAGTACCTATAGATGTGCCAATGATACAACCATTTAGTCAAGACCTTGGGAATAACAACACTGGTGATAGAAAGGGGTGCATAGGCTACTAGAAGAGAGGTAGAGATAGATATTATTTCCCAATAAAAGGTATTTCATCTACCACCATGACCATTACCCTAAAAATGATGATAGAGGTAGGTTCATGTAGAGCCACAACCATATATAAAATCACCATTACAAGATCCACCACAAACGTCACCTCAGGGAGATCTCTTGGCCTAGTTTTTGGTGAGTTTATTGATAGTGCGATGTATTCATAGTGGACCTCATCATTATTTTTTTCTTCGTCCTATTTTTGTATCACCTCAGATCCATGATTCATAGGAGATGCTTGGTAGGTGAGAATATGGAGAGACTATTAGAGAACAAATTATTTATGTAATTAATGTTTTATATTTTGTAAATAGATAGATATATATGCTATATATATGTGTTTAGATATATACATGTGAAATATGATGTTCATTTGGTTTTCATTTTATAGATGTTATTATGAAATAGGCTAGATTATTAGCTATGATACAAGTAGCACATCATGATATCTAGGATGATGTGTTACCACATCATGACATGACACATATGGTTGATCCTTTTATGCCTTCTGAACCTAATCAAGCTAGTTGGTTTAGACTGGTTGGTAAGGCAACATGAGAGATATAGAGATGATGAGATAGAGTGTATATTGCATTACTAGTGGGATTAAGTTAGGAGGAGATGTAGGCATAGTAGGCACCAAATCAAGAGATAGCCACTCGCTTGAATACAACCAGGTGGTTAGCATATATGGAGTCCAAGTAAATAACCTATAAGGATAGGTGGAGGGATTACAGACACAAATAGAGTCACTACAATGATCTATTCAAAGATTTTAGTTAAAGGCTTCCATGGGTAGCATAACTCATCCACCAATAGATAGATAGGGTAGACCACAACCATAGAGGTGAGATTATTTGTTGATTATATCATTTTGTATTATATCAAACATTTGAACCATATATATATATATATATATATATATATATATATATAGTTGTTGTTATGATTCATTGATGTTATGGATGTGTGTATTTTGTTTCTATCATGTGTTAATGTTTGATGTATGCTATTATAAAATGTGTCATGCATGTTTATTATTTTATAATAGATGTGAACAAATGCATGGTTAATTAAGAAAAGATTTGTTTTAAGAAAGCATAAATGTAAAACTAAAGCAATAACACATGTAAGAAATGAATGAGATGTAATACAAAAGTGTGGAAAATGTAAATCAAATATATGTGAAAGATATGTATCAATGTAATTTATGCACACAAACAAATATATGAACAAAAAAAAAATATATATCAATCTAAGTTACAAACAAAGACATGTAAAGAAAAAAATATAAGAAAGTATCAATGTAAGTTACAAACAAAGATATGTAAAGAAAGAAATATAATAAAGTATCAATGTAAGTTACAAACAAAGATATGTAAAAAAGTGAAATTAGTGTAAGGTAAGAACACACAAATGAAGACATATATAGAAAAAAACAATAAGAAAGATGTTAAAGAATAACGTAATGATGATAAGATAAACTTAAGGTTTGTGTTAGTCAATTATATGAAATATTATAGTTATTATTGTGATAAAACATGGTATGTATTTTGTTATGAGAAAAAATGATATCTTGTGAAGAAGACCTAGTCCTATACAAGGTCTTATACTACAACTCACAAAGGGGGAACCAAAACAAATGGTAATTGGTTATAGGATATATAATATTTTTTGTGAGGAAGATTTGGTCCTACCCAAGGTCTTATATTATAACTCACAAAAGGATAACAAAAGAGGTATAGTTACCTAAAAATTGATATTCATCAAGGAGGAATATTTGGAATCTTATGATGTAAAAAGAGATGAAAAAGCATTACATAGGTGTTATAACGATCTTTCGTAGGCTTGAGACATACAAAGCAAATGGGAATGCATTAAATATTTTATGGACAACAAATACATAAAATAATTATCTTTATAGACACAAAGGTTTTGGCTAATCATTGAAAGTACTTAGATCATCTCATGAAGGTGATATATACAAAAAAAAAAAAATGGGCCTACCTTCCCATGACATGTTCCTCGTTACTCAAGGCCCCTTATAGAGTTATCAGTCTACTACAAAGATTGGGTACTTACATGAGAAATTAGGTAACACTATATATTAGAATGAGACCTCCTATCCCAATCTAATGACCTATAACACTCCAATGGACCTTGGTTCTATCATGAGGCTAGTTGTGGATTTTAAGCTTCAACTAGAATAGGAGATGTTCTAAAATAAGAATCACATCTTTTGGTGTGATTTTGAATTTTGAATTTATAATTTCCTTTTGATCATTTTATTTTGTTTAAATGATTTTGATTTTAACTTTTTATGGATTTTTCTATTCCTTCTTTTCCATACAGATTTAGAAGACCAAACATGAATGATAGAAGTAAAAAACACAAATAAGCTTTAGAATTTATCTATAAGATATTAAGTACTTAAAGATTCTGTTGGCTTCTAAATATTTAGGCTTGACCATAAGTAAGTATGTGGTATCAAGACTAGCCATAATATTTAGGCTTGACCATAAGTAAGTATGTAATATCAAGACTAACCATAATATTTAGGCTTGGCCATAAGTAAGTATGTGATATCAAGACTAACTATATGTGTAACTAATATTAATGGAGATAAATTGGAAAAAGGATGATCATTAGAGATATGTGTAAGAGATGGTAAAATGAGAAGTATGCTTGGTAGATGACCATAAGGTAAAATAGGATAGTGTAGGGTGTGAGTTAAGAACCATGTCACAAGAATTTATATTATATTCATAATAATCATCTAACATAAACATCTATGTAAATATAAATCATATAGTAATAGAGGGTAAATGAATAATAGATGAAAATTAAGTAACAAAGTAACATGATTTAAAAAATAATAATGAACAAGACATGAGATAAATAAATCATAGTGCATTTATCAATGTATTAGTGAAAATATCAAATCCAAATAATATAAAATTATGATAAATACTATGTTAAAAAATCATAATGTGTTCATAAGTACTAATAGATGTCATAACATACATCATCCATAACATCATATGCATCCCGGTGTAACTATAATCTAACTCTAATCAAAGTATCATCAATATTCATAGAGATTATGTAGATAATTAATAATATATTTCCTCTATGGAGAAAGTGGGTATGATAGAGGAAGAGTGATGCTCATGTGGCATATCTTATAAGGGTTACTCAATGCAAGGAACTAAATCTATACTATGACTGATATCCTTAGATTTGTGAGAGAATGGAGGCTATAGAAAAATTTGAGTATTTGTCTATGAATGACATAGAGTGTGCTACTAACAAGGTGATGGTATAGGCCATGAGAAATCATGAAAGTGCTATTGTAGCATTCTACATCTATCTGTATGATTTGTGGTACATTGATGCCAATGAAAATAAACTTACCCATATCTTGGGATATACTTTAGAAGTATCTTATGAAGGTAGGTTCTTATTGGTAGATTGTACCTTTTTTGGATGAAGTGTAAAAATGTACTACCTAAGCTATTGATAGTGTGTAGAGGAATTTGTGATCATACCATGAAAATAAAAAGCGTGTCTAGAAGTAGCTGATTGTGGAGGTCAGTTATCTATAGCAAGGTTTGAACTTAAGGCCTATTGATGTGCTAAGAATTTATAAAGGGCACAAAAATCCTTGGATTAATGACTAGTAAACTTATGGAATTCAAAATATGGCTCATGTGTCCATCATGTAGGTAGAGGATAAAGCTTAGGCAAAGGTAGTATGCTGTCACCAATAAGAGGATAAATTAGAGTATGACCAGGCTTAGGTTCAGCAACTAAAAGATATGATATCAATATAGGTTGATGTAATGTAGCTGACATCTCATAAGGGAACATACTCTAAGGATTAGAGATTCTATTGAACTGATACGATCCTTTCATGGCATGATCAAGAAGCATACTCTAAAGAGGCTCGATAGTGACTAAGTGAAAAGTAGTGTGTGTGTGTTTCATTTGAGACATGTGAACATCAATTGAAGAAGAACTAATGTTAGGTATAATATAAGGAGATAAAAATACATCAATATAATTAAAATCATGCTATAAAGAACATAATATCTAAGTATCTCTGCATTTTTATCTTGAGCAAAGCTAGATAAAAAATATCATCTAAAGAGTACCCATCATCATCATCAATAGTACAAGCATCAATAATTTTATTAGTTGAATAAAAATGATGAATAGAGTGTTTAGTATTTGTTAGAGTGATAGGAATTTAATCTTTTGGTTTTTGGCAAGATTGAGGTTGTAAATAAGTAGGTAATTGAACAATTATATAAGGAGAGAGATCATAAATTTTGTTTTTAAAATTGGTCTCATTAGGTTCATCATCATCATAATCTATGAGATTAGTTAGTATATTAATTATTACTTTATGGTGACCATTATAACCTATAGTAGAGTTGACAGGATAATTAAAGCATTGAAACTCATGAAAAGGAATACTAGGTCAAGGTCTAAGTGTAGGTATTTTGAAAACACCACATTCTTGAAATTGTTTAAAATTCCAAGGATTAATGTCTCCTTTAATATTGTAGATAACACCATTATGAGGAAATGTGACACATTGGCATCCTTACAAGGCTATGACTCTCATGTAGTGTGTCTAAGGGTGACCGAGTAAAATGTTATATGATAATGGAAATTTAAATATCATGACTTTATGATAGGAATCCAAACACAAATTATAGGAGGCATTTGTATTATATCATAGCCTTAACACATACTTTGAGTAGTTTTAAGATTAAATTTAGAATACCCAAGTGTTTTAATAAAGTATAGTGAGGCAACACAAGTGCCAAAACCTTCATTAATAAGTGCATGTTTAACTTGGATATCATCTATTTAGACACTAATGAACAATGGAGGATCATCTTCATGAAGTGATTTTTTGTCACAAATAATTGAAGTGATAGGAAATTTGAGTGCAAGATAAGTATCTATAGTAAAATCTATGTGGATAGACATTTATTCACACTACTAAAGGATAATATCTTTAGACCCAGGGGAATAGGGATGTTCATTTTGAATAAGAGTTGCATTAGATTATTATGATGATGAGGAGAATTCTCATAAGTTATATAAAAGTAATTTGAGATGGGAGGCAAGAGAATTCAGTTATAGGATCCCATTCATCATATCCAGTTAGCATTTTATCATATAAATGTGCATAATGTTGAAGTAAATAATTTGTAGGGATAACATATGTGTATTTAAATTGATATTGATAATGGGTAGTTGACTGGGACTTAACCCATATTTTTTGGTCAAGTGGGTCTGATTGGGTTGATTTTGATAATGCAATTAAATCAATGTTTGGTTCTTTTAGAATTTCTAAGTGAGGTAATTTGGTTTATTAAGAAATGGTTGATAGTTGAGGACTAGAAGTTGTATCAATAGAAATTGAGTTGGTTTATATATGTATCATTTGATTAAACACATGAGGGTTAGTAAATGTATGAATACATTATTTTAGTAAATTGGTTAGTGGAATAATTTCTATGTGCCTCGATTCTAAAAATGAGATAGCTAAAAAAATTAAAAAATATAAATTTTTTGCAAATTATTGTTGAAAAATTAGATAAGGATATATATAAGAGACTACTCTCCTTATATTATTCATGTTGTCAACATTCTCACAACTAGTGATATAATTGGGATCAACATAAATTTTAACATTGTTGGTAGTGGGAGGTTGAGTAGTATTAAGAAGAGGTATTTGTAAATAGTTAGATGAGAATTGAATTGATTAAGTGATTCATGTTTAGTTTTTGTTTCATGCACCTTAACTACTACTTCATAAGTTTATTGGATCTCACTAATGAGAGTGTTGTGATCAAAATTAAGACCAAAATATATTCAAGAGTAAAGGTTCTTAGTTGGTGACAAGTTTCATGAGAATGGCCCTAACTTTCATGATACCAAACAAATTTGTGTGGATCATACCAATTTTTGATAGGGCGTGTAGGATCAAGATCTCGTGGTGAGGGCCTAGGAAGACACTTTTGAATCTTTGCTAAGGAAAGTGGTTTATGAATATTTACATTATTTGTTTGAAAGAATGTATAACTAAGATGCAGTAAAGGATAATTTGAAAGTGGATGTGAAAGAATAACATTGTTGGAACCACTTGGGGTAATAGAATGAATTTTGTGTATATAATCATGGGTATCCATCATACCATCATTGGTAGCATGCCTATTCTTAGAATTCATGAGCAGTTGAGTTTCAGTGGGAGGACGGGAAGGCTCAAATTTCCTTATGAGAAACTATTAACATTTGGCTTAGTCGAGGGATTCTTTTAAAGATTCTGGATAAAGAGTCCTAACATGATATTAAAATTTAGGGTGAAGAGCATCAGTGAATAAATGGAAAAGATTATATTTTGACATATTATGTTCAAATTTATTGGATAAGTCCTTCCATAATTTAATGAATACTTGGGCTATTTCAAATTCTGATTGTGTATAGTTGATAAAATGAGCTAACCTATTTTTAGGAAGGTTGCTAGTTTGAAATTATTGAATCAATACATTGACTACATCTTCCAAACTAGATATGGTATGGGTTTTGAGTTGATTATATCATGCTAAAGCATCACCTAAAAAGGTTTTAGCTAAGATCTTAGTGGTGGTGAAGGTATTGAGTTTAATCCAATCCTTATATAAGTTTCCAAAAAAATTTAAATGCAAAGTAGGATTAATGGATCCATTATAAGTGATAGTAAGAACTATGCCACCTATGTCAATATTTGTAATTTAAAGAACTAACGGTTCATTTTGTAAATGTTTAATAGCCTTGTTAAGAAGTGGTGGTTGGGGTATAAGGTTACCATGTGCATTTATAAGGGGGTGGGGGGTTTATATTTTGTGCTCCCCATTGAGTATGTTGAGGATTGTTTTGAAAGTGCAATAATTGGTTTTGCATTTGCATCATTTGATTAACACTATAAGTTTAAAAAGTAGCCATTCGGTTCAAGGCTTGTAATAAAATTTGGTTAGTATTAATAGTGGTTTGACTATTAGAAAAAACATGGGATGCACTATTGGTTTGAGATGCATTAGTAGTTTGAGAGGTACTAGTAGTTTAAGATGCATTGGTACTTCTATTAATATGGGAATTAATGTGGGCATTTTTGGTAGGCCCATTAAATGATATGCCTACCATGATTATGGTGATAATGGGCATGGTGGATGAAAAAGGCATGGAAGAGGAAGACATGATAAAATAAGAAGGCATGGAAGAAGAGAAAGGCATGGAAGAAGTTGAAGGCTGACTTACCTCAAGTCCTATAAAAAGACTAGGTGTAGGTGACAGGGTGTTGTGGTGAAATTTTACATTTCATGACAACACCCCTAATTGCACTCATACAAGAAATTAGATGTGTTTTAAATGTAGGGATAGTAAATTTTTTATAGAATGGGACATCAACTCCATATCCTAATGGACAAATCTTGGGTAGAATAATGAAATCTAACTATCTTTCAAGATTATAAATAGTGTGTTGAATAAATATAGATAATTTCTCTTTTGGTGCAACAATATTCTTGTCATCATGGAAAGAATACTATGATAGAGAGATGAGAGGATTCATTAATTGATTTGACCTTATCAGTACTAGAGTGAAAATATAAGGTAATATCAAACTTATCTAAAAGTTCCTAATTTTTGTCCCAATGTGGAGACTAAATCCAAGAGATGAATTTTGAATATAAACACTTGGTATAAAAACTTCATCTTGAACTTAAAAAATTGAGGAGAAAAATCATAATTGCAGGTTTCAAGTCATGCAAAAACACCAACACACTTTTCCAAGTCATGTAATTTTAGAAAATGTATCTAATAAAATATTGGATATTACATGTTGTTTGAACAAATGTATGAGTTATTAAATAAGATCAAATCAACATGTGATTAAGTGAAGTGAATCAATGGAGAAAGATGGATGGATTGAATCATAAGTAAAACTAGAGGAGCAAGCTTGTGTTCCCCATTTCAATGAGGAATTCCCTTTGATAATCACAATTTAAGAGCATTTCAATAACTGATAGGGGAAATTTTCCCTATAGTAGATCAGAGATTTATACATCCGTAATGAGTCCTAAGTACTCAAAAACAAATGTGTAAGAGAAATAGTGTACTGACCAAGTCAATTTATTCCATGAGTTAGGAGAGTGATCAGATTGCCAAGATAAAATATTTTTTTCTTCCTCATGATGAATTAAGTTCTATTGTAGAGAAAATATTTAGATAAATAATCTCTCTTATGTACTGACTATATTGCATTATGTATCATTTCATAATTCAAGGGGTTATATTAGGGCCTAAGGTTTTATTAAAATGGATGAGTTTCAAAGAGATGGAAACAAACATAGGTCTTGGTAATAACACTTTTTATATCCACTTTTTTTTAATATATTTACACAATTGCTCATGATCATCATTTATATAGACCAAGTTCATTCGAACTGAAAAAAATTTCAATTTCTAATTATTTTAGTTTCCTAAACTCAAAACCTTTGATTGATCAGATACATGAACAAAATGATTTAATTAGTTTATTCGAGAATTATGATCCAGATCAATTTTTTTGCAATATAAATTCTTATTCTAAATCGATATAATAATCTTTTACATTTATCTTGGGATTTTCATTCACAATGCAATCAAAACAATTTATATAAGAAATGAATGGATTGAAGAGTATTTGGTCCATACATTGCATATTTCCCCTTATGGAGGATAAATTCATAAATTCTAATTATATATCAGATATACAAGTACCCTAATTGATTCATTAGGAAATTTTGGTGTGTACATTTTATTGATGGATCTAAGATACTCCTTATTTTCATCTATTATGGCTCATTCTCCATGAATGGATGAATAGTTTTAGTGCAAAAAAATAATAGAAATCTATAGTTGCACCAAGGGAAAATATGAGGTTATCCTTATTCCTATGGAATTCTTATGTATGTTAAGGTTAATATTTTTTAGTTCCTCTTTGAAATGATTTTATCACTCATGATTGTTTTAATATGGATATTTTCCTAATTTAACTCATTTTGATCAAAAGATCAAACATATTGTCATATTTTCTATCAATATTTTAATGAAAAGTTTATGGTTGTTGAAGACTTCTTTCATACACTTTGTGAGATACAAAAAAATATACTTTATGGATTAAAATGGTATTCACCTATAAGTGAAAAAAATTACATATCACCTATTTCATTTTTAGCAATATTATTTCCATCTTTGGTCTCAACCATATATGATGTGTATTCTTGAATTATCCAAGAGTTATTCATTCTTTTTAGGTTATTTTTTGAGTTTTAAAATGATATCTCTCATGGTTAGAACAAAAATTATAGATTATTTATTCATTACCAATCTAATTACCAATAAATTTAATCTAATATCTTTAATTAGATCAATTCTTTTATTTTTAGCTAAAGAAAAGTTTTGTGACATCTTAGGGCAGATAATTAGTAAATTATCCTAGACCAGTCTAATAGATGATGATATTCTCAATCGAATTTGTATAAATATTTTTCATTACTAAAATGGATCCATCATCAAGATGGTTTATATATTATATAAAGTATATACTTCTACTTCCATGTGCTAAAACTTTAGTCTATAAACATAAAAGTATGATATGTGTAGTTCAAGAAGAACCCGGTTTGGAACTCTTCACAAAATCATTCTCCAAATAATGATAATTCATTTATTCATCATTTTCAAAGACTCATTCACAAAGATAATGATTTTAAAATTCAAATATTATCTAGACAAATTCCCTATCTAATTCCTAGAAAAAGGTACAAAATAAATAAGTAGAAAATATATTTGACCAATGAAATGCTTATTGATCAATTACCTCACTTCATGATCCTATGGAAATTTTCCAACCAAGAATCCAAATGGTTAATAAATTTATACATAGAGAAATTCGTGTGCAATGAAAATTGCAAGTAAGATTTTGGGAGAGATTTTTTACTCTTAGAAAAGGAGTAGATAATCCACTCCATTTGATGAGCTCCGAGTTCAAGTCTTGGGAAACCTAAATCAACGAGATCCAAGTCCTATAGTAAGTAGACTTAAGTCTACTTATTATAGATATAATCTAATTTAATATTATTTATTATTGCTTGTATCCATGAAGTAAGAAGGAATGTAATATAACATCTATATCTATAGGTATAATATTATATTATTAATATAGTGTGAAATATGCTTACGAAGTAAGCATATAGTCTATGCTAAATGTAAGATAATTTACTAATTTTAGTCTTATATTTTTAATTTAGATGTCAAAATATTGGTTGGCATACATATATGAATCATGTTATATTTTTTAATAATAATCCTTGTGTTTGTGCTTGGGAGCTTCTAATGATTAAATATAAATAAACCAAGTTTTAACCATGACCGTAATTCTATAAAGATGTGAAATAATAAGCCTATAGAATAATTTTTGTGACTAGATCACTAGAACCAAAAACCATATTTACATTATACGGTTTGGTGTCTTAATGATTCCTCCCCTATTCATTGAAACCTTTGTATTCATTATCAGTTTCATTGTAGCTCATCCAATAGATATTTATGGTATTTATGAGCTTGTTTCTAGTTCTCTTCTTTATGCCAATAATATTATCACTTGTGATATTATTCCTACCTCTAAATCTATTGGTCTATATTTCTATCCCATTTGGGAAATAACTTCTGTTGATGAATAACTATACAATGGTGGTCCCTATGAGCTAATTATTCTACACTTCCTACTTGGTGTATCTTGTTATATGGGTCATGAGTGGGAGCTTAGATTTTATCTAGGTATGTGTCTTTGGATTTTTGTTTCATATTTAGCTCCTATTGTAGCTACTACTATTGTTTTATTGATTTACTCTATCGATTAAAGAATTTATCTGATGGTATGAATTTAGGAATTTTTGGTACTTTCAAGTTCATCATTATATTCTAAGTTGAACACAATATTATTATGCATCCATTTCACATGTTAGGTGTAATTGGAATATTCAATGGATCTCTATTTAGTGTTATGCAATGTTCCTTGGTAATTTTGAGTTTGATCAGGGAAACTACAAAAAATGAGTCTGCTAATGTAAGTTAAAATTTTGGTCAAGAAGAATAAACCTGAAATATTTTAGTTGTTCATGGTTATTTTGATTGATTGATCTTCCAATATGTTAGTTTCAACAAATCATGTTCTCTACATTTATTTTTAGTTTATTGGATAATAGTAAGTATGTAGCTTACTGCTCTATGGCACTATGGCTTTCAACTTAAATGGATTCAATTTTAACCACTATGTTTTTGACAATCAAGGTCATGTAATTAATACTTAGGCCAACATCAATAATTGTGATAACTTTGGTATGGATGTTATGCATGAATGTAATGCTCATAACTTACTTCTAGATCTAGCTACTATCATGGCTAATTCTATAGATGGCTAATTAATAAATCTGATGGATTGTTAGGGTGTTTCAATCCTAAAAAATGAAAAAGAGTACTAAAACTTTCATTTTTTGAAAGGTTTTGTACTCTTTTTACATCTAAAATTTATTTTAAGTAGAGCACAATAAATTTTTATCTTGCATCTAATAGGAATTAAACTCGTGACTTCCCAATTACGAGTTCGGTGCTTTTACCATTCATCCATGGATGTTAGATAAAGCAGAAAAATAAGTCAATTCTATAATAATAAGTATCATCTTAGATTTGAAATTAGTACCCAATTTCATTTCTCATACATTCATACCTATTTATTTCAATAAAAATAAACAAATGTTTAGATAGATAAATATGACTTAGTTGTTTGAGAGTTTCTTGAAGGTTATCGATCTTGCAACAATTTGATGTACTAAACTGATGAACTAATATTTGATATTAGTCCATTTTAAGAATTAAAAAAAAATCTTGGAAGGAATGAGCGTAGAGAAACACTTATATGATTTGGGGTGCACATATCCAAGTGGTTTAAAGGTAGTGGATTATGAATCCATCACACATGGGTTCAATCCCCATCATTTACCTGGTGAAAAATAGATTGGATTCAATTCTTTATCATTCATTTTGGCATTATGGAATTTATTTTGGTTTTGACTAGATAAAATTATGCATGGTTGATGATAAATTAGATAATATCTATATATATACCATAATATAGGAAGAAAACAAAAATATATTTATAAAAAATGGAAAAGAATAAATATCCTAATTGATTGAAGGATCAAGACCTTTCTAAAACTATTTCCCTTGTGATTTCAATTTATTAACTGAGATGACCATGATTGAATACATACACCACATATATAACATAATAAAACCATTCATTTGTAGGTAGTAATAGAATTGAATCTTAATAACCACACATATCTTCTCCTCTTATCATTTGTCATGCAATAACTTAGTTATACCATTTAATTACCTGAACAGAGAAAACTAGGCCTTAATTAGTGGGGGTTCTATTTACTACAAACTAAAGTAATTTGCATTCCTCTGGGAATTAAGGAAGGGTCATGATTTTCCTTATTTATTCCATTTACTCAAGATGGAATGGGTTTACTCAAATGGAAAGGAGCTAGAAAAACAAGCTAAAATGATTTTACATACTCTAAATCATATGAATAAATAAAGCAAAGTCAAACTAAAAATTAGATTAAATGAATAACGAAAAAGTTTAGAATATCAAAAATAAATAAAAGAATATCAAAATATGAAAACATAATTTACAGAAAAGGTAGAATTAGTAAATTAACAACTATTTTTAATATTTCATTTGCCCTAGCTAGATGCGGTGAAAAAGTATTACAAATTGGATGTGATCCCAAATGTGATGGTATTTTTATTCTGATGAGATTTTTGATACCTAAAATTATAGATAGTTTGCATTATAAGGATTATTATTATGAGGATATTTGGTCTGAAGATGTAATGCATAAGGGTTATGGATGGGTAGACTATGTGGAATCTGAGGAGGGGCACTTACAAGAGCTAGATGTGGGGGTTATGTAGTAGGGGAGACTATGAAATTGTTAAAATAATTAAATACATTTTATGAATATGATATTATATTATTTGATGTATTAGGTGATGTGTTTTGTGGAGTTTTTGTTGCTTCATTAAACTATGCATATTACATGTATCATTATTATAACTAATTGATTTGATGCTTTATTTGCATCTAATCATATTACTGCCTTTATCAGGGAAAAAGATCATACACATCCACTCTAATTACTAGGCTTGGTTAGAAATTATACATCTAAAAGATATATTATAAATAAATATGTATAAGCTTGCATAATTCCTATAATATAAGTCTTACCTCTTATTAAATATATTAGAGTTTCAAGAGTCAAGGGTAAAACCTTATTTGAAATGGTTGGATTTGAACTATTTCTTAACTATGTGTGTGAATATTGTTTAGATATAAAGATCAAATATCATCCCAACTAGAAGGTATTGTACTAAAGGATATTATAGATCAATAATTATTAATTTTAATCTCTAACCTTTATCTCAATCCTATTAATGAGGGTAGACATCAAAATAATAAGGAAAATTTACTTGGATTTATGATGATTTAATCAACATAGTTAATAGTTGTAATAATTTATGTCAGTGAAAAATTATGAAACTCTCGCTATCAAATGTGAGACAGGTAATTATAATATTTTTAATCTAATTATTTATGTATCTTGGTTATATCAAAAGATTGAATACATTAAATTTCTGGTTGTGGGCACAAAGATGTGGTTTATTTTGTTCAAAATGAACTTGGAGTTATGATTTTTGCAAAACCTTGGTATGCAATGGAAGAATTAGAAGGAGATATCTTGACCCAATTAAATGGTTATGAATAATTGAAAAGACTTTGTATATGAAAAATAAAATATAGATATCCTAACATCATCATATGGATAGATACTTGTACTGCATAAATAATCAAAATAGATTTGTAAGGTATGGCTCCCAAATTAGAATGGGAAATTGGAATCTTAATTTTAGTTGCAAGAGAAAATGGATTGGATTATGATTTTACTCTAGGAGAAGATATTATGTTAGATATAATGGCACACCATTTTATAGAACTAGAATTCTTTGTTCACGAATAAAAATAAATTCTACAAAAAATATTCACTTTTCAATCTAAAAAAAGAGGAATTAATCGAATATGAAAATCATCCTTCCTTATTTTTATTGGGATATTTTCCATGCAATGTGGCTTTTCAATTAAATCTAGAATTAAAATTTCAAACCATTAAGGTAACAAGTTGGTTACCTACTCAAAGATATACTGATCATCCATCATTTGGTGATGGAGTTTATGTTTGTTGTGTTAAACCCATTTTTTAGTTAGATAATGAAAAATTTGATAAGATGTGAAAAAACTAAATTAATTGGAGAACCTTTTCCTATTAGTCTAGACAAAATGCATGCTTGGATTGAAAATATTTTCCCCATATTTAATGTTGAGACTCAAGGTTTGAAGGAAAGGGAATAATGTATATGGGAACATCTAAAGGATTATCTTTATATAGTACATGAGATTTTTTTTTCATGGGAGATAATATGCCAGAATTATCTCTAGCAATATTATTAATTAGATGTGGAATGATCATCTATGAAATTGGTATTCCATATATGGATAAATAGTGCCAATCTATGAAATTGTCATTTTTATAAGATACATGTATAAATATGTGTGTACCAATACCATGAATTATAGATAAATTGGATGATTCAAATCAAATACAACATATGCATGAATTATAACCTGACTTAGCTATCACTATAATGGCTCCTATTAACCCATTATAGGTAAGAAGAATTAGACCTAAATGGTCAATTGAATTTACCTTTTCCCAAATTCATGGTTTACCAATGCAAGAGATGTACTTGAATTGGTTACCTGACCTCTACGATATCATAAAATTTTATAAGACTTGGATCAGACCACCTTAATGAGAAATAACAAGTTTGAAATGTCCTAGTAATTCTCAATTAAATTATTTCAGATAATTTCATCTATCTAATTTGATTTAGATTTTCAAAATCAATTGGTTTTAGGTTCAAATCTTATATGAGGAGAACCCTTTTTCTCTCTATTATGATCTCTATCTCTAAGATGATATCTTGCTATATGTTAATTATAATATATTAATTTTTATACATCCATCTGTGGTGGACATTATCATTATAGTTATGATTATGATATCTCCTATAGAAGTATGGGAGATTTTGAAATGATAACTAAAAATTATTTATTCTATCTCCCATTGATATAAATCAAAATCGATATTATTTATCATTCACATCCACAAATTTCATTCAAAATAGAAGAAATTAAATTAATTTTGATCCTTATCTCACAAAAAAAAATTCATACATTAGATATGATATCTCTACCACTGAGCTACTGAGGAACAATAAAGGTTTAAATCTCATATATGTTCAATAATCAGTTCTTAGAATGACCTATGATAAGTAACAATTGGAAAACTAAATGCAAAGATTTATTCAAGACTCGTGAAACGCCCCTGCCTTCTTATGTATATTTTAGGCCATATTATAAAAGGTCATGATAACAATCCCTTTTGTTTATTCTAAAAATATTTCAAGAGAAGGGATGGTGGCAATCAATTACCACCAACAAGATCATTCATCTTGACACAAAAACAAAAGTTGTTTAAAATTATACATAGATGTATAGAGATCATGTTGTGATATTGATACTAATATTTATACTTTATGGTTTGGAAGGATTCAAACCTTCACAATAACAAGACCAAAACTTGTTGTCTTACTATTTAGCCACACTCCATTCTTATCTGAATGCTATCAAATATTTTTATTTAATATTTTTTGATACATCTTGACACAGTATTGTCTCCTTTTAATTTAACTATTTAAAGTCATAGTATTATCTCATTTTAATTATTTATGTTTTAATATATATATATTTTAAAATTATAACATATATGGATAAAAATTATATTGTTGTATTAATATTTATACCTTATGGTTTGAAAGGATTTAAACCTTCATAATAATAGGACCAAAAATTGTCGCCTTACCATTTGGCAATGAGTCATTCTTATCTGATGCTATTCAATATTTAGTGTTTCAAGCTATTTCTAATAAAACATAGATAGATGGAGATCATTCATATTTACATAAAAAGTTATATAATTATTTATAGATAGAGGATAATTCCTTTGATATAGAAAAACAATACTATCACTCTTTGTATTGACACATATAGAGATACAATTCATTTATTTTAATATGTATATTAAAAAATAATTAATTAAAAGAAGATAATACTATGATTTTAAATATTTATAATATTATTTTAACCATGATATCATCATGGTTAAAAATGTTTAGTCCAATGGTAATATTTGGTTTCTATTATGGGTTCTTGATTACATTATCGATGAGCCCTACCCAAGTATACTTCTTAAGGTCTCTACTCATACAAGAAAACAATATTGATAGTGAAAATAGATAACTCCTATGGGAAAAATAATTCTCAAAGATAATTTTGTAGGCCATGTTATAATAATTTCATCAATTTACCTTTGTCCTATCTATGCAACATTGTGAAAACCTCATGCAATGGCTCTAATGTTTACAACAATCATGTTTTTTATTTTTATTAAAATATTATTTTTTGATTTATTTCTTCCTTCAATAAATGATTTGTTCCCTTGGATCAAAAATATAAGAATATAAATTTTTATTGAATTAATTCTCCAATTGTTAAATAATTCCCTTTTTAGCAATTTTATTTATAACAGACTGGTAAACGTTATAGTATTCTAGTATAGTTAGATCATTTTATTTCTATTAAGTACTGTCTCTAGATGGTTAAGCTGACAAATTTTATTCATCAAAGTGACAAAAGTCTTTTGTTTATGTGTGGAATGTGATTCACCTTTGAGATTGTTACCAAGAAAATATCATATTGTTTTAACTTTCAAATAATTTTCTTTGTTTACTTTGTACTCACGTGTTATGGAGGAAGCTCAGCCATTTTGATTACTAAATGGTTTGAAGAGAGAGTCTCTATTCAAATTCCTCAAGAGGAAGAAGAAGACAAAAATACAAAGGATGTGGATGTTAATAAAAAATGGAAAATAAAAAGAAAGAGATAAAAAAGAGAAATGAAAAATAGAGAGAAAAGAGAGAGAGAAAAAATAAGCCACATTGAATACAACAAACAAAGATTCAGATTCAACATTATCCAAAATATTGTGTAGACCATGGTCCATAATATTTTTTGATTATGGCCAACTCTATTGACCCTTATGATATGTAGATGTCAATGATTTAATTTTTTGTGGTCTTATGAAGAATGAAGTTGCTCAATATTTTTTTATATATTTCTCAATGATGGGATCCAAATATTTTTTTCACAACTTTGTCTAGTATGTCTTTATTTGTGAAAATGTTCAACTTAGTAAGTCGAATTTATTTCACAAATCAAGATTCTCTTGAGATTTTTTATAGATAGATAGTTAAAATAAATAAATAATTAATTACTTAGGTAAAGAGATTTAAGACCAAGTTAAATCTCTAAGCAATTGATTTTCCTATCGAAAATGTGATAGAAAAAAGAGTGACATTTTTTAGAACCAAAAGTGGAGAGTGCCTTCCAGAAATAAATGATCCTTTATTGAGTAGGCCATTATGTGGGGTCATGAAAAAATTTCAATCACCATAGATGTTATCTCCAAAGTATGATGACTTTGGATCTTCCAAGAGATTTAAAAAAACCAAAAATCAAAGAGTGATCATTATACCAAGGGATTTCGATGTTGTTTGATCGTTCGACCAGAAAATAAGAATAAAGTCATTCAAACTAAAAATAATAAATTGAAAATTATTATCAAATGGTGGTTCTATACAATACATATATTCTTGTTATAAAAACAAGAAATAAGAACATTTTTAGATGAGGTGACATTCAAATAAATGTCAAAAATATTTGACAATATCTATCCAAAACATTCATTGGAATATATATTGAAATATTGGTCCTAACAGATGTAGCTATCAAAACTAAAATTCCTTATTTTGATTAAAAATATTTACTAACTATTTGTTGAATAATTTTCTTCAAACCACAGGTGCAAAATGGGAATTTCTTCTTAGTGTCCTTTCTATGAAATAGGCTTTGTTTAGTGGGTGATATTTTTTAATGAAATTAACATAACTCCCATCTTCTCTGATATCTATAGATGTCAATTTTTTTTCTAGATATATTTTTAAGGAACATTTGTTTTTTAAGATAAAAATAACCAGTATGAAGTTATTGAGAAAAATATTCTTGATGAAGATCTTGATCATCAATATTTTTTGTCCTTTATGAGAAAGTCATGACATTTAGGGTTAATTTCATTTTTAATGATCATGAACCTTAAATTCAAGATTTTAGTTAAATTGTTATGCCTACATGGCCTAGATTACTAATATAAGGTGTATAAAATAGCATGAATATCAGATATTCCTGTGAGACTCACCCAAAAAATCTCTAAATATGATAATTATAAAACCCTTTGAAAAAATTAGAGAGAAACGCCAAAAAAAAGAATGGGAAGAATGAAAGAGAAAGGAATTCTAAACTTTGAGTTCTTAAAATAATTTAAATAAGAAGATGAAGAGGATAAAGAATATGATGATGGCCTAATGTCAAAATATATACATGTGTTTAGTTATCCACACAAGGGAGATTTCTATAGCTCCTAGTCAAATGAGCCCTATATTTTCAAAGATGTAAAGTTTCATTATTGAACTGTTGGATAGTGAAACCATAGCTGAGTATCTTTGAGAGACTAAAAGAGATGAATAAAAAGAGTCATCAAAAACCCAAACCTAAAGAGTCGATGAATATTTATTTTTCAAAAATCATAAAATCTTCTAAAAAAATGAAAAATAAAAGAAAAAAATTGACGTGTGAGATAATAGGGATTCGATTCAGAAGTCCTTCATTATGTAAGAGCTATTATATTATTTACTCAATCATGTCTTAGAAAAGTATTATATTTACCTTGCTAATAGATAAAAATATTGGTCATTATTTATTATTTTAGGTCCTCAAATGGGAGTACGGTTGGGAAAACTTGAGTAATGAAGTGTATATGAAATGCAATTATGATGGGTATGAATTGACAGACCTAGACATACCTACATACTGGTTGAAAGACTATGAAATAATGTGTTTAAATCAACATTTTATATCCCTTTCATTTAAGACCTTGGTATGAATCTAATCTCCAATCTTATGATATTGAAGACAAAACAAGTTTCTTAACCATGTAAGGAATAGAAACTAAATTACCTTTCAATAATCCAACAAAAGTGCATTCTTTTTGGAAACATATTATCCAGTGGATTTGAAACTCTATTATCTAATGGATAAAACCTATTATCTAATGGATGAAACCTATTGGCCAATGGATAACATTGATTCAATGTCGAATAACAAAAGTAGAGATGAATAAATTCAAACTTAGACCAGATACTAAAAGTATAAATAATCTTCAAATGAATGAGAGGATCCCTATACTAATTTAGACTAGGATAATGTTAAATTTGCTGGAGAAGTAGTAAAAAATCCATTAGACCCATTTCTAATTGAAATCAAACTAGATGTTAATCTGGAAGATCTAAATGATTGGAAAATCACAATGAATGATCAGATCAAACATATGAATAAATAATATTTGTTGAACTTGGAGATTTGCAACATTTTGCAAGCCATTTTTTAAAATAAAATTGATCAACCTTCTTCTAACATAGGATTAATACTAAAAAATGAATTGGCTCAAATCAAAATTTAGATTTTTATTTTATAAAATAAAAACATTTGATTCATTATTAAATTTACATATTTTAATAAAAAAAAGTTAAAGAATGAAAATACATGTTTCAAAGAATTATTAGATATACAAGGACTATTGGATTCTAAAGAGCCTTAAGATTTAAGGGTAAAACATTGGAAACAATGGTTTAAATGGTGTGTTGGGTATAAAATAACACCACATAAAAGGAAAAATGTAATTGGTAACTGATTAGGATGTAGTCAATTTGCATTTTTTTGGGAGATAATCAATTTGTGTATTTTATGAGATGACTCTAGAAAAAGATCAAACGTCACATATATGATCTTTTAGTGTACAATTATTTCTATTATATGAAAGAGGATACTCACATACCTATTTTTCAATATATACTAGAACTAGATCATCAAGCTATTACCAATTTTCAAATAACTATAAAGGAATGCAATTACTCATATTCAGATTACTCCAAAAATAGGAAGGATTTTAATTGTAAAATATGTGGAAAGATTTGATGACCGTTTTCCTCTGGATATACTCATAATATGTTGTAAAAAAATCTCTAACTTTGAAAATTTTAAAGTACTAGAGGATTTTGATATTGATTCTTATGTGATGGAAATTATTAAAAAAATATAAGAAGAAAAAAAAACTAGTAGAATAATGAAGAATTAAGCAAAAAAAAGAAAAAGAGAAAAAAGAAGAAATAATGAAAACATTGGAAGCAATAACTACTCCTTAAGAAGTGTAACTAATTAAAAAGGTATTAAGGAAAGAAGAAAAATTAAAAAAAAGGATTTGAAGGAAAAAAATAAAAAGGAAAGAAAAAAACCATCTACCTGAACTAAAAAATAGGTAGTTCGATGAATTGAACGAGCTCAAAAAGAAAAAGATTGATGGGCTCAAAAACTTAAAAATATAAAAAATAGAGACTTTATATTTCTAGACTTTAAGAATTTTTATCGCAAAAAATATCAATGAGGATGAAACATTCTGATAGAAATAAAAAACAAAAATTTGAAACTAGATGCTGAAAAATAAGAACAAGGTGACAAATAGGGATGGGATGAAGTTAAATTTCAATTGAATTTGGGATCCGATAATGAAGAAGATAAATTAAACATAAATATAATAAATTTTTTTTATAAAATAATAAATCAATTTGAATAAATTGGTGCATTGAGAAATGTCAAAAAATAATTATAAATAGAGATTAAAGTACAAGTTGAAAGAGTTGCCACTAGCTCTTTGGCTTTACAAGTGCAAAAAAATGGCTCGTTTCTTAATCGAGAAGAAATTAGGCATAAATTAATTTACATTAAAATCCACTAGATTGTATTTGGATAAAAAATAACTTGACTTATAATTAGTGGAGATGGTGTTGTATATAAAAAGTTGCTTTAAGGAAAATGATGACACATTTATTAGAATTTTTGAAGATCTAACAAGGCAATATTCCACTTCTACTGGGATAACTTAATGATTGGTTCCTAATATATCAAATTAAAAGTTTTTTTATTTATATTTAAAAAGGAAAGGGATTGATGTAAATCTTTTTGATAGATTTGTGCTATGATAAAAATAAAAACATTTCAAGTTTCCTCATTTTCAAATGTATTTTGATTCCAAGACATCATAGAGAATTTTGAATTTTGAATTTTGAATCATTTTAATTTGGAAAGTAATTTAGGTGAAAGTATAGGATTTTACAATTATTGAAGACATATATAATGATAAAAGAATCATGAAGAAATATGAACGTCTTATCATAGATATAAGACAAAAGATAAGACATTTTCTTTGGTCTCATTATTGATTAGAGGATTGTATTTTCATGAATAGATATTGGTGGAATACAAATGATGGTAGTTGATATGTTATGTTGAGAGTACATATGTATCCAAAAATAGAACATTGGGAACATGTTCAAATGATTTTTTATTAAATAAAACATAGTTTTGTATCAATATGAGAGATTCTTCAAATCTTTTGAATCATGTTAAAATTTTATTGGGTTTTACTCATACAAAAAGAAAAGAAGGATTAAAAAAAAATAAAATTATGTAACATAACTTTAACTTCACCCATTCCTTTTTGTGACATCCATAATTTACTTTTTAAAAATTCATCAAGTTTTCTAACAAGGTCTACATATAATTTATATAAACATTGGGGGTATTTGGGAAAACAAAATTCAACACTTTATTTATATTAGAAAATAAAATATTATGTTTTTGATATATTGTGGCTTCAGAAAGGATCAATAATGTAGCTTTCAAAAGGTTTGTGGGAAAAAATGTTGGAATGTCGAGTTATACCTTGATATATAAGATCTATCAAACCTACTTTTATTCCAAAGATGTGGTGGTTGGATTGGTATGCATCCTTGATGAATAATCCCCTAACAAAATATATTATTTTTATTAGAAAAAATTATTTTGATTATCAGGGAGGTCATCCAAAGTGTGGAGACCCACCAAAATTTATAAAATTGTGGCCTTTAAATGATATAAAAAACATTTTTGGCTAAAATAAAGGAAATTATCACTTTATTTGGGGTAAAGTGTTATGGGGAGAGGATAATGTTCTTATGAAATATTATCATGATATTTATATCAATTATATTTTCATTGAATTTTATTGCATAGATTTATTTTTCCACTTCTTAGATTATTATGGGGTCACAATAAGTACACTAGGTACAAAGGTAATGTTAATTTACCTCCTCTATAAATTATTTGTGTTCCAGTAACCCTGTTTCTATGGGAATAGAACAAATATTATATCTCCCATAGAAACCTTTGGAATGAATTGAATACATAGACCATGAAAAAAAAAGTCTCATTCTTATTTATTACTATAAATAAAATACATCACATTTTACTTTAAATTTTTTTATTTATGATCAATAATTTGTCTGTTCATCCCTTTTTGGTCCTCAAAGAATAGAGAGGATATGTTGAATCTCAAGCATGTTATTTAACCAACTGAATTAAAATACTTACTGAGCATTTGAACATGTACAAAAGAGACTATTTGTCTCAAAGAGGTTTGTGGAAAATTATGGGTAAATGTACGTGACTTTTGATTTATTTATTCAATAGAGATAAAATTCATTATGATAATTTAATTGGTCAATTAGCTATTAATGGGATACGTTAATTTTGAAAAAAGTTTTCAGATCCAATTATGGTTTATTAAATTCTAGATCTAATGAGTCATTCTTTTGTTCTCATTGATTTCTAAAAAAAATAGAGAAGAGTTATGATTATGATTGCTATGGAGAAAGGATCCATGATGGTAAGTAAGGGTCCTCATCATCCATCAATGCATGGTGTTCTTCAACTTATTGTTGCTCTATATGGTGAAGATGTTATTAATTGTGAACCTATATTAGGTTATTTACATAGAGGGATGGAAAAACTTGTTGATAACCAAATAATTGTATAATATCTATCGTATGTAACATGATGGGATTATTTAGCTAATATGTTCATAGAATCAATAATGGTTAATGTGTCAGAAAGATTATAAAATATTCAAGCACCTATAAGAACTAGCTATATTAGAGTGATTATGTTAGAGTTGAGTTATATAGATTCTCATTTGTTATGGATTAGACTGTTCATGGCTGATATTAGTGCATAAACTCCTTTATTTTATATTTTAAGAGAGAGGGAAATGATCTATTATTTATTTGAAGTTGCCATGGGCATGTGAATGATGCATAATTATTTCCGTATTGGAGGAGTAGATGTGGATTTACCCTATGGCTAGATAGATAGATACTTATATTTATAATATTACTTATTCCTAAAAGTGATAGAATATGAAAGGCATATTACACACAATCCTATCTTTTTGAAATGAGTTGAGGGAGTAGGCATTATTAGTAGAGAAGAAATAATAGAATGGAGTTTATCAAGACCTATGCTACGAGCTTCCATAATCTAATGGGATCTTCATAAAGTTGATCATTATAAATGTTACGATAAATTTGATTGGGAAATCTAATGAAAAAAAGAGGGACATTTTTTGGCTCATTATTTGATTCAAATTGGGGAAATGAAATAATCTATAAAAATAATTAGACATGGCCTAAAAATAATTCTGGGAGGGCCCTATGAAAATTTAGAGGTCTGATGTCTCACTAAGGGAAAAGATTCACAATGGAATTATTTTAAATCTTGATTTATTAGTAAAAAACATTCTTATACATTCGAGTTATCAAACAAAAACATTATGTGAGAGTAGAATCTCCCAAAGGAGAATTAGGATTTTTTTAATAGGAGATGATAATATTTTCCTCTAGAGATGGGAAATTTGACCACCTGGTCTTATTAATTTATATATTCTTCCCCAACTAGTTTAAAGAATGAAATTGGCTGATATCATGATGATTTTGGGTAGTATAGATATCATTATGGGAGATTTTGATCATTAAAATGGTGATTAATATGGCAGATATCGAAGGACAAGTAATCAATTTATTTCTTGATTGGGATTTCCAAAAGAGATCTCTAGTCTTAAATGGATTCTATTTGACATAATTACTCTTATATTGGGAATTATAACATGATTATTAGTTATTATATGGCTTGAAAGAAAAAAATCTATGGGAGTACAACAAAGTATTAGATATGAATACACTCATCCTTTGGGAATTATTCAAGCTTTGACGGTTGGGATAAAACTAATTATGAAAGAGGATGTTCTTCCATTTAGGGTTGATAGTTGGTTATTTAACATTGGACCAATGGTAGTCATCATACCTATTTTTTCAAGCTATTTAGTAATTAATTTTAGCCGCTACATTGTTCTATTTGATATTAGTATAGTTTTTTTTTTATTACCATTTCAAATATAGATCCCCTTGGACAACTTATAATAGGATGCAAATCAAATAATACATATTCTTTTTCAAGTGGTCTCTCAACTACTACTCAATCTATTAGTTATGAATTTCCTTTAGATTTATCTATGATATCTATATCTTTACATGTGATCTATTGGAATATGAGATTAATTTTCCCCCTTTTTAGGATAAAACAAGAAAAAAGAAGTGAATGTGATAAATATTGACATCCTGATTGAAAAACTAGATAGTCATATGGGTGAGATCAAATAGATTACAAATACACAATAAGATGATTGAGTCCTATCCCCCATGTACAAAAGTGTAAGCATACACACTCAGTGAAAATTGTGTACCCTAGATCGTATGTTAGTCATTAGACCAACAATGAGGAGGCAAAGAAAAAAAGTAGGAAGTTATTATCATATATACCAAAAATTAATCAAAGGTAGGTGGTGAAAAATACCAATATATAAAAAAAGTTAGTGAAATAAAAATAAAAATTGATTTATAGAACATATATGTTTCCTTAAAAATGGGATTACAATAAGGACTTGACATTGATATTGATGATCAAGTAGTACTTCCCCAAAACCTTGATATAGAAAATGTTTTTATCTACTAGAAAAATAATGGTTATCTAGAATGAAGTAATCATTTACATTTTTTTCCTCTCTCCCATAAAAAAATAGTGAAGGTTGAGATAGGTTTTGTTGACCCTCTAGGTAACCTTAACCATGCAAATCTCACTAAACACTATGCAAGAGGCCTTTATGCTATGTAGTAGCAACTTATAGAAATGGGATTGCGCATGGATGATTCATATGATAGGCCAAAGGTAGAAGTCATCATTGATTCATGCCCCAAATAAGCACTCATGTCATGCCTATGTACCAAATTGATTTATACACCCTGTACAAATAGTTTCCATATCTCACATGAACTGAAAAATCATGAATATGTGCAGGGTGACCTACACAGGATCCCAAAATTCATAAAACAAAAGAGAAAAGAGGCACGAGATGAAAATTTAAATTTTAAATACATGCCCAAAGTTCACTTTTCTTGCATGCACTTCTTCAAAAATATTCTTGTGTTCAAATGATGGAATCATGTACCTGATAAAAAAAATTAGTACATGAGATCCCATCATTGTAGGCTATGACCCAAGATGCATACTACCTTCTATGTAGATTAGTAAAGATGTATAATAGGAAATTAGACCTACAAGATCACCAAAAAGGGCTAAGTATATAGAATTAAAACTTTCATAAGGAAATGTGTTGAATGGGTGTGAATCTACATGTAATTGCTAAACCATGAGAGTTACACTAGGCAATCATCTCCCTCTATGCAAACTCTCGATGCATAGCCTGCACAAGACCAAGCCAAGTTTAAGGGCACATGGATTCTTAAGGGTACAAGGCATATATCTCCATCATGTGCATATGATGAAATAATATAATCTAAGGAAGAGCATGTGCACCTATCACATCAATAGGAGAATTCAAGTGACTAAAAAATGGTAGGTAGAGTACGGGTGGTAGTTCGGTAATTGAGTGATGGATGAAGTTGTTAGGATGGCTGAATACAAAAGAAGTTATCAAGTGTCAGAGTATAGTCACACACATCTTCTAAAAACATAATGCCTCATACTTTTAAGTAGACACAAAGATTCATGGATATTCTTATAGCTACTTCTAGATTTAGATTGTTAGCCCAAATTTAATGGTCATGGTTTTTAGTGACTATTACATGGTGATTTGGTCTTCTTGATTGACCTAGAGCCTCAAGCACCACTTTCAAATTTAAATATCTTATTTGCCCCTATGTGGGGATTTATTGTATAAAGTCTTATTATCTCTATAAAATCTTGGATTTTTATTGTAAATAATCAACATTTTTAGGCATCCTTATGCTTTAGAAATCTACCCTCCAAAAACAATTTTGTTGCCTGATCCTTGCACTTTAATGAGAATTGAGTTCACCTCCCTTAATTTTTATTACATTATGTATGGATTTATGTTTGTTTATCCTTGTCTATGGGTAATTTCCCCCATCTCATTATGGTCCATTCCCATCACCTCTTTACAGAATGAAGAGCTCATTTACATGTTGTATTCTATGTGTACTTAGGTCTGTGTAGGATCTGATTGTGGATAATCTCATCCTTCTTAGTGTTACATTGTGTTCTCTCACCTCAATATGAAAAAATTATGCATTTGAAGTACTCATGGTGGAGTCTGTGTGACATTGTATCATTCTTAGTAATTTATAATGTGTTCCCCAAGGCATTAGAAGTGTTCACTTTATTCTTAGTGCATCACATTTTACCTTCTAACAACCTCTTACTTTCTCCCTCCCTTTTTCCCTTGTCAAGATTAGTTTTAACACTAGCTATAGATTTCATTCTGCTTTTTATAGGTCTTTGAACTAGTCCTACACTAGGTGCATCTAGAATATAAGGAAACTGACCTACTTTGAAGGTTTATCTTAAGGAGTACAAGAGTCTGACACCTTATGGGATGATCCCATTGTTATAGTGAGATAATGAATAGCTATTTGAGGCACAAGAGACATTTATAACCATGGGTACACATTTTAAATGATAATAATTTTTAGCATGCCTGATAAGACCAATTCAAATAGAAAGATGAGGAATTGATGCTATGCTTAGTCAATAGTGTTATAGACACTTAATCAGAGCACCTAGTAGCTCCAAGTATTTTTGGCTTTCAAATATCAATGTTTCATCTATATGCCAATATAAAAGAGATAATATTTAAGAGGTATTAATTCTCATTTTATTGAGATTCTTGCATCCTCTAAAAGAAGAAGAGTTAGAAGATGCCTATCTCTCGTTAGGAGAGCTAGAGATTTAAGGTAGACATCCTATAGAGCTTAGTATACCCCTCATTTTGTAGATTTATCCAACCTAGATAAGGATTATTTCTTATCCCCTTCATGGATGTTCCAAGAAATTAGTTGTTCATACCCTTTAATGGAGGTAGTCCTTTGGCTCTAGCTCAATACACTGACATCCCAATTTCAACATTTAAAAGCTTATCCTATTTTATTGGTGAAAATATAACCACCATTATAAAACATATCTAGGACATTTCCAACATATATTCAGTTCACCACATCACAGAGGATAATGTAGCAATTAGACTTATTACCTCTTCTTTAAAGAGTAAAGCCATCCAATGGTACATAAGTTTAAGGCTAAATTCTATCCACAACTAAGATGAGCTTGGAGAGGAGTTATACAAATAATTAAAAGATAGGAGTGACTAATTATCATTGATAGATCATTTTATAACAATAAAAAAAGAACCACAGATGGTCGACTTCAATTTTAGATTCTAAAAAGTTTGGGACCGAATACCACCCTTGTGTAAGCCATATTTAGACACCACATTCTTATATTATTTGAAGGACCTAAATAGTGATATAGCCATAACATCCAATCCATGGGAGGCATAATACTTCCTAATGCATATGAAGTTTTTGTGTGAATAGAGAATTATTTGATCCGAACAAGGAAAATTGCACCTAGACCTCATATGTCACTCTTCCCAAAGCCACTACCTAGTCAACCTACTATGCATCCTTTATTATTGATCATCCTTGTTGTAATCATCCCTATTGATACATTTTTTATTCCCTTAATGGATTACATGAGGTAAAAATACTGCTACAAAGTTTTAGGAATGAACTTGTATCCCTTAAAAGGTAGCAAATGCAACATTTTAGGCCTTATCAACCCTTCAATCATCCGTATCAACCAAGTAACCCCTTATCAAGGTGGCATACAAGCCCACAAGAATTTTACATATATTATATCACCTTATTATCAAAACTCCAACATTTTTAGGACCTTTAAATCCCTTGTTCTTATACATAATAACCTTGTGCAAGACTCTGAATGGTGCTTCCCATGTAATCAACCAAACAACTAGGTCACATTAGCAAATGGAGCTTTCAACTAGGTGCTCAAAGTGTAGAATGTGTTATAGCCTTAGACACAACAAAATGATGTAGATTTTCAAGGATGAGAGTCCAAATAGAAGTGTTAGGACAAGATTAATCCACTCTTGTAAACTAGTAGGAATGCAACTTCAATTATGTAAATCAAAATGGTATGATGGGCATATAAAGCAACCTAGTTGATTTTAATATGAGATTTAAAAGGAGAGTAATGGGGGAGGTACCACTTACCTCATCACCCTTAACTTATGTTCCCCAAGTTTCATGCACATAATCTCAAGCTAGAATACCTATGTAACCTTGAATATACATGACATAAGCTGAACATAAAGAGAATCAACCTCAAAATAGTGCACAAATGTAAGAAGAGGCCATTATTCTAAAATCATAGTCAAAAGGACCCTAGATTCCCTTCAAAATAGTCAAGCAAATGAAAAGGATGAGCCTTAATGTAACCATGTGAGATGCTCTTGATATTCCTTCCTAAAAGATCTTGATGTAGGATGCTTCAAATAATTTCCAAGCATGTGAGCCATAACATCCTATAAATTCCATATTTGCAAGCCTAGTTTAACCAAAGGATTAAGTGAATGGTAACACTAAGCCACCCTCATTATACATCTTGTTAATCACTATCAAATACCTGGTGCATAATTGCATGATCAACTTAGGTGCAATTAGTTTTGCAAAGTCGAATAAGATTGCAGACATGTTGGGCATTACATACTCACCTATTTATAAATGCATCACCCAACTAGATTAAATGAATTTTAAAACTATGAGAATAATTAAGGACTTAAACCTCATGTTATATGCATGCCCAAGGCTCTCCATTATGTAAGACATTATAGTCATTGATCCCCCCACTTTTCTATATGCCTTTCCTAGGATTTCACAGTGAATATGGGTGGATACCTATCATTAGATTGGTCACATATGTTACTCAAAACCAAATATGAAACCAAGATGGCCATCAAGGTTGAGCTTATCTTTAGAATTCATGTGGATCCATACTTCCCCAACCTATTTGAGGTAAACTATGCAATGTTTAATTAAGAGGAGAATTCAATCCTCCATGAGGCCACTACAATCCTAGAAGAGGTCTCAAATGACTTAGTTGATGAAAGGGCATATGAACATTATGAGTGAAACCCATATGACCACACAAAAAAGATGGGAATAGGCACCTACTACATTTATGAGGAGGACCCTATGTTGCCTGACCTGGTAAAGGTGTAATAAGATCTTGAAGGTAAATGGTAGTTATACTTTGATGGATCCCAAAGTAAAAATATCACTGGGGCCAATGTTTTGTTAGTCTCTCCTCATAAGGAAAGTTATTTCGATGCATACAAGTTGTAGTTTAGCTACACAAACAATGTTAATGAGTATGAGGCACTAATCCAAGGTCTCTAATTGGCACATAAGAAAGGGATTAAGGTGTTACAAGATTTTAGGGATAACAAACTAGTGGTGAACTAGGCCAGAGTGCAGAACATGTCCAAAAACAACCTATTAAGAGCTTACAAGTATAGTGTATGGGACATGATTCAAGGTTTCAATTCCTTTGACATTTATTCTATACCAAGAGCATAGAATGTTGACGTTGATAGAATCATGATTGTAGGTGCACAATATGACATCCTATGTGAGGTGATGAAGGAGTCCAAGCAATTAGTGAGACTCATACTCAGACTAGTCCTAAACAATGCAAATAATTAAAAAGTGTTTGAGAATGATGAATAGATCAATAACTTCTTGTAGGATGAAGTAGAGTTTAGAATCATAAAACAATCATAATTTTGATCCCAATATGAGGAGCAAATCATTCAACTGAGGTGGAATAAACTACCTAAGGGGTTGGTCATGTTGGAAAACATTTTAAACTTTGATGATGAGCTCAAAGGTGAAAGGTTAAGCATGACTATCAAAGAGGTATTTACACAAGTGACCATATTTGATGGCAAGTTCTTAAATGCTGGAAGAGTATGATCCCCATCATAAATTTAAAGGTTTATCAAATTTATCAAGAGGTATGATGATATATTTACGTGGAGATATAAAGATCTCAGGGGGTTTTATCTAAGCTTATCTCAACACACTATTGAGCTCAACCCCAACACAACTCTAGTTAGGTTGAGACAAAGGCCCATCCACCCCAAGCTTGAGCCCTTAATGAGGAAGGATCTCTCAAAACTCATTGAGGCCAACAAAATATTTCCAATCAAACATTCCTCATGGGTGGATAATTTGGTCTTGATAAGCAAGAATAATGGAGAAATTTGCTTGTGCATAGACATTAGGGACCTCAATAAAGCCTCCCTCAATCCCTCTACCCCTCCCACCAATGGAATAAAATTTTCAAATAGTCATAAGCACAAAAATATTTTCTCTACTAGATGGTTATTTGGATTATAGTTAGGTTCTTGTATAAGAGTGCGATCATTATAAAATGGCATTCACTACTAAGTGGGGTACCTTCACATATCAGAGGATGCTCTTTAGATTGAAAAATGTAGGGGAAACCTTCCAAAGGGCCATGGCTATTATGTCTAAGGGAATCATCAACAAAATCATCATGGTCTACCTTGATGATGTAACTATCTTTTCTAAGTACATGGAGGATCACTTAGGCCATTTTAAGCGGGTATTTGAAATGTGTTGAAAGTCCAAAAATTCTCTAAACCTAAACAAGTGTATATTTTCTATCCATGATGTCACACTACTTGGGCACATTATTTATAAATATAGACTCACAATTTTTCTAACTATTGCATCCCTCTCTCCCAAGTCACAAGAGGAGTTTCTAGAGCTTCTTAGGAAGGATAAATTTCAATAATGCTCAAGAAAGGGGTCACATTCAGATGGACCCATCAAGGGAAAAGTGGTTTTGAGGCCATCAAGTATGCCATCACACAATATCCCACTTTGATCAACCTAGATTATAGTAAGGATTTTACCCTTTATGCATTTGGTGGATTTCAAGGCATCTATGCTATTCTTACATAGTAGAACAATGATTAGTTTGAGCATCCTATCACTTTCTTAACTAGTTGCTTAAGGATTATGAGCTTTAATATATATTTATGGAGAATCATGCCCTCACAGCCATAAGGGTACTCAATAATCTCATACACATACTCTTCAACAACAAGATCCAGCTCAAGGTTGTCCATGCAAGTATTAAATATTTTTTGCTCATTAAGGACATTAGTAAGAAAAGGGTTTGATAGATCATGAAGGTGATGAAATATGACATCAACACCCAAGTCACCAAGCAAGTGTGAGATAAAGGGCTATGTGAACAACTAGCATGAAGTGTGAGAAATAATAATAATGCAATTCTTATGTTGAGTGATGATCAACCAATAGACCAAGGTACCCTAGTAAGTTAGACCAAAAATATGAGGACCTTCCTTTAGAATGGTGCATCTCCCCTTAGCCTAATTAAAACTCAACACAAACATTTTAGGTTGCATGCTATTACTTATGTGCTTATTGATGGCATGTTTTTTGAAATGACCTCAATGGAGTCCTTTTGAGGTACATATAGCAAGACCAAGTGAACAAAATTCACCAATATTTACATGATGGTATATTAGTAGGCCATTATTCGCCCAAGATCACCACTATAAAAATCATGTGAGTTGTTTATTATTGGTCAACTCTATTCAAAGATACGTACTCATGGGTACTAAATTTAAGAAATGCACCTTTTTATAGGCAAATAGAATATGGTGGCTTTACCACTATGCCTAATAAAAGATGACCAACCCTTTATGTAATGGGTCTTAGACTAAATTGACATGATCAATCCACTATCAAATGCTAGGCATAAATGGATCATCACAACCACATACTATTTTTCAAGATGGATGGAGGTAGTGGCACTTAAGGAGGCTAATGAGGTATCAATTCTAGATTTTTGTGAGGGAATTATAATGAGATTTGGTGTTTCATCCACCATTATCTATGACAATGCATTGGTTTTCCTTATAAACAAGATTAATGAGTGGCTCATCAATCATAAAATACACCTGAACACCTCCTCAATCTATTACCCTCAAAGTAATGGTCTGGTTGATCCCACAAATAAAAATTTGATTCACACTATAAAAAGGACCATGGAGGATAATCAGTGATCTTGGCACACAAAGCTCAAGACAACCCTTTGGTTTGATTGGATCATGCCTAAGAGAGATTTGGGAAATTAACCTTTCATGATAGTCTACAAAAGGGAATCCAGGTTGCCTGCATCCCTTGATTTTATTTCATTAGAACTCACCCATCAATTCAAATTGATTGAGAGTGATCCCCTCATAGTGAAGTTAGCTGAGCTAATGGATCTCGAAGAAACTAGAATGTGAGTTATGTACACTATGGAGTTTTAATAGGTCCAAATGAAGAGGAATTTTGATAAAAAGTTCACTGACAAAAGTTTTTAGGAGGGAGACTTAGTGCTTAAGTGGGATGTAGATAGAGTGAAATCTAGGAAACAAATTAAGTTTGATACTATATGGAGTGGCCTATGTACTATACTTAATTATAATGTAGCCAATGCATACTAG
This sequence comes from Torreya grandis, assembly GCA_037957365.1. Taxonomy (NCBI): domain Eukaryota; kingdom Viridiplantae; phylum Streptophyta; class Pinopsida; order Cupressales; family Taxaceae; genus Torreya; species Torreya grandis. The sequence continues at coordinate 2,303,388 of JARHVA010001816.1, forward strand.
CTCATAAATCTAAATAGAGAAGAGTTTCCCATCCCAACCAATGGGATTCATCTCAAACACTACCTCCACTGATCATGTATACTTTGTAAATAGTGGGTTGAATGTTTTAATTTCCTAAGTGCCTTGTGCACGTTGATTTTTTAGGATAATTTTTACTTCTTCCAAGTGCTCATGCACAATGTTCTTCTTAGCTTAGATATTCTTTCCTCTAAGAACTATTTAGTTTAGGTCTATTTTTATTTTTGTGGAGGGTATCTCAACTTATTACAATGCTGGAGGAGTTCATGGCCAACACACTTAAAAGACAAAGGGTGAAGAGCTCCAAATGAGTCCATGCCTAATGGATTACTTCAAGGCTAATGGATTACCACTTAATAGGCAATCAATCTATAGAGGTTACTATAAATGTTGACCCTCTAGTTTACCTTAGATGCACAAAGCTCACTAAACATTGCATAAGAGGCCTCTTTGTTAAAGCAACTTTCATCAATGGGCTTGAGCATGAATGATTCTTGTGATAGACCAAAGGCAATAGTTGGTGTTGATATGCACCCCAATCAAACACTTATGTCATGCCCATGTACCAAGTTAATTTATGTTCCCCATGCAAATAGTTTCCATATCCCAAGTAAACTATAGAATTATGAGAATATACAAGTTGACCTATGCAAGATTCCCAAAATTTAGGTAAAATAAGAGAAAATAGGCATGAGATGCAAATTTAAATTATAAATGCACACCTAGGGTTCATTTTTATTATGCACTCTTCTTCATAAATCCTCTCACATTCAAATGATGGAGTCATATACCCATTCATATAAATTAGTATTTGAGATCCCATCATTTTCATGATGTGACCTAAGATACACACTACTCTTGCATAGATTAGTAAAGATACAAAATGTAAAATCAATATTATGGGATCACCAAAAATGGCTAAGTGTATAGAATAAAAACTTGCATGGGGCAATGTGCTAAGTGGGCATGAATCTATGGGCAAGTTGGAAAGTGAATAATCAACTAAACCATAGGAGTTATAATGGGTAAGTGACTCCCTCTATGTAATCTCTTGATGCACAACTTATGTAAGACCAAGCCAAGTTTAAGTACACAATGATTCCCAAGGGTGCAGGGCACAAATATCCATCACATGTATATGGTGATATGGTAGAATTTAAGGAAGAGCCTGTGAAGCTCTCACATAAGTAGGATAATTCAAGCAACCAAAAAATGGTAGGTAGAGTACAGGTGGTAGTTGGGTAGTTTATAAATGGATAAGGTAGTTAGGATGGATAAATATAGAATTGGTTGTCAGGTGTCAAAGTATGGTCACATGCCTTCTTTGAAAAACTAAATGCCTTCTAATTTTAGGTGCACACAAAGATTCACAAATATTCTTCTAGCTACTTCTAGATTTAGATTCTCAACTTGAATTTAACAAGCATGGTCTATAGTGACAATTGCATGGTGATTTGGTCTTCTTGATTGACTTAGAGCCCCAAGCACCACCTTTGAATTCAAAGCTCTTATCTGCCCTTATGTGGGGATTTATTGTACAAAGGCTTGTTAGATCTATAAAAGCCTAGATTTTCATTATAAATGATTGACATTTTTAGGCATCCTTACACTACCATAGTTTTCCCTCCAATAACACATTTTTTGGCTAAACCTTGCACTTTAATGAGAATTGAGTTTACCTCCCTTCATTTTTCTTGAATTCTATGTGTGATTTGTATTTATTGATTCTTGTCTATAGGTAGTTTTCACCCCTCATTGTTGTCCATTCCCAACACCTCTATGTAGAATAGGGAACTCATTTGTAAGTCATATTCTATGTGCATTTGGGTTTATGTAGGATTTAACTATGGATAATCTCATCCCTCTAAACTTTGCATTGTGTTCCCATGCCTCAATACAAAACACTTATGCATTTTGAGTACCTGTGGTGGATTCTGTGTGTATTGTCTCATTCTTAATAATTTGTAGTGTGTTCCTCAAGGTAGTAGAGGTGTTCACTCTATTATTGGTACATGAATTTTTACCTTCCAATAACCTCTTACCTTTTCCCTCCCTTTTCCCATTGTTAAGTTTAGGTTTAGCACTATCTGTAGATTTCATTATGCTCTTTGTAGGTCTACATGTTGGTCCTAAACTAGGTGCATCTAGAATAGAAGGAAGCCAACCTACTTCAGAGGTTCATCCTAAGGATTGAAAGCATCCCACACCTTGGGCCACAATCCCATTGTTATAGTGAGATAAGGAATAACTCTCTGATGCGTGAGAGCCCTTCGTAACCACAGGTGCATGTTTTAAGCGATAACAAGTTCAAAATCTCATATTAGAGTAGAAGATAGAATCTCATTAGTCCAATACTTATGAATATTGTATATAGGTGTGTTTTTTTTTGATATTGTGTTCTTTATTCCTCATTGGCCATTAATAAGCCATATGAAATGAAAGTTTCAAGTATGTTTTTGGAATAGAGATAAAATTAATGATGCTTCTATCACCTATAATTATCTAATAATTCATGTAAAATTGATATAGTTGAAGCACAATGTAGATATGGTTTTTTAGGATGTAATTTATGGTGTTAACCTATAAATTTTCTAATTTTTTTCATCTCATCTCTAGATGAATGTGAGATATTTCCATTTGATCTACTAGAAGTGTAAGAATAATTGGTAGTGGGTTATCAAATTGAATATTTGAGTATCAATTTTGGATTATTTCATATTGTGTCTTACCTTAATTTATTATATTCTTCATTATTTATAATATTTTTTCACTTGGGTGGTGTATGCACGTGAATAACACACGCTAAAATATGCACTCAACTCTTTGAGGTCAAGCTAAGGTAACTAATGTAATAGATGGACTATGGATTGGGTTAGTTATAGGGAAGAATGGGATTTGAAATGGGTGGTGGAAATAGGTTCTCTTAGTGGAACCAAAATAAATCAATAGTGTCATGGTGCTCATTAAAAGAGTTAAGTTGTGCTTAAATAGAGTTACATGGTCCTTTAGTTTTTGAGATCACAAGAAAGTGAAGCTCCTGGTTGGTGTTAGGACTAGGTAAGTGGGGGAGATTAGGTTGAATGACTCATAGGAAAATACCCACTCTATTGGGTTGATTATACTCTGTCAACGTCATCCATAAGATATGAATGATATAAGACTAGGCTAGTCTTAAGGAGAAGGACATATGAGTGAGAAACTAGGCTTGGATAATGTTATAGTGATGGCCTCTATTCTGAGGAAGGGGAATGATAGGTGGATATATAATTCATTCTTATTCATCTAAGACAGCCAAGGAGTCAACGATAAGATGAGGAACCAGGGTGGAATGGAAAATGTCATGTCTCAGATCAGTGTTAATATCAGATTGTATGTAAACTATGAGACCAAGTGCTCTAACTCTAAGGAATAAACCATGGAGGATAAGACCTGGTGTCTTGAGAAGGGTCATCAGAAGGGATCGAGGCAAATATCTAAGATAGAAACATATGAGCTTGTTTAGGTAATGAATTATGGTGTATGTTAGGTGTAATTTTTGAAGAAAGGATTTGTATAGGGTGCTTGCATGAAAGAGAAAGGATCAAATGGGTATTGGATGATTTCATGTGTTGGCAAGGATTCTAATGAGATCTAGGTGCTTGCATGTGTTGGCAAGGCTTCTTGACTCTTTTTTTGACTTGTTTTTGGGTTTATGGAAATAAATGTTTGCTTCCTAGAATTAAAATTCTAAAATCAAATAAATGAAAAAACTAAAGTAAATGGAAACAAAACTTCTTTTTACCCTATTTCAATAATTCACAATGCATGCAAAGGAAAGAGAAATAAACCTACACTATTATAAAAGTTGATATTTCCTAGCTTTATCTAGATGCAAACTAGGTGGTGTTAATTTTGTAGTTTTTTTTAAATTTGTATGAGGTGGATTAACTATGCAAGTTATGTCTTCTAAATATGCAAAAGGAAATGTAGTCTAAAACAACAATGTGACAACACTCTCTTTTTTTACTTTCTTTGTCCACAAACAAGCTTTTCAAATGATTTTATAAAGAGATACAAAGAATGTGAATTATAATTTTCTATTTTCAAAAGATGAAAACACTTTTAATCTACCAAAACAAACAACAATCAATGATATGTTAGCTCTATTTGTGTGCCTAAGGTTGTATAAGTTTTTATGATTGACTAGTTGGTTGTTTGGAATGCAAGAAACTTGTTTTGATCTTGGAAATGGAATATTATATTGCCTAGAAATGTTTTGAGAATTCACTAAAATATTCATGTGAATGGTTTATGATTTTTTTTCTAATGGAGAGAAAATAAATCTATTTAAATGCAATCCTAATCAAACTAAATATTATTTAATTTTGGTAGCAAAGATAATGAATAGAAATAAATCTCTTTCCCTATCAAATTTGCTCTTTTCTAAATAATGAAACTAATTTAATGCAACAAAAACTACATTAATCTAATATAAAAAATAAATAATACTAAAATCAAAAGAGACTCCAACCTGACCAAGGCATAGATCAATTAGAATGCATGTTATAAGTTGATAAAAGAATCATTGATGCAGATGCATCTATAAAATAAATAACATTTTAGTGTTGAAGTGATATATAATTGTTAGGAGTCTTGTTTTGTTATTTTAATTACTTTGGATTCTTTAGTTGTTAGTATTTTGAGTGTTTGAGGTCTTATTGGTATTTCCCACTAAAAGTGATAATTTGAATATTTTAAATTGTAAAGGACCTAGTGAGGATTGTAATAGGTATTTCAAGTAATGTCAAGGGTGTAAAATTAATGAGTAAGGTCCTAGAGGTCATGAAAATCTAATGGGATGTCAAAGTGTTAGTTAAGTTGTGAGGTGGTCTAATAATGTCATATGTAGTCACTATGTGAAAATGTCATGTCATGAGAAAAAGGTGGTGGAAGAGTCTTGTTTTGTAACCACCCCAAAAACCAATGTAGATGTTTTATGAGAATGGTAGTTGTAGTTTAGAGTAAATTATGAGGAGGAGAGAGATAAATCTGAAGGTGAGAGGAGAAGAAACAAAGAAAAGAAGTATGTAACTCTCCAAAAAGATGACAGAGTCCATGAAAGGACTGTATATGTAATGGTTAATGGTTCATGATAATAAACAAGAGATTGTTATGTGTATTTATTATAATTTTGAATGGTATTATATTGTTTTTGTTTGTATTTTGCATTGACAATCCTTGAGGCTATGTATATGTCACTACTTGTGTTGACTACAGGTCTAAGTAAGGGACTGCAGGTTACAGTCAAGAAAGAGAAGAGTTTAATGGAGTTGATGACTATGGAATAAGAAATAACATTGGTTTAATAATATTCATGTAAATACAAATCATACTAAGTTTCATATTGTCAGTTTATGTGTTCAAAGTTAGAAAGAACCTTAAATAAAAGTTTTGTGAGATGAACCTTATCAGGGATTGTGATAGTCAAAAATAAGGTGAGTTGATGTTACTTGAATTATTCCATAAGAGAAATATTGTGATGTTGATTTAATGTTATACCTATAAATAATTTTCAATATTTAAATTTAAATATCTAGGTTTGAATGTAAAATAATTGGTAAATGTTCAACATATAGTCAGTACCCTCTTACGACAATCAGTACCCTGTTTTGCATAGTCAAATGCCAAGAAAGAAGTATATGTGTGAGAAAGTGAATGGGTATGGAGTTAGTTAAGTATTATTATGATTTAAAAGGATAATAAGTCTTAATAATAACTCTTTTGAAGTCTTGTAACTTATTTGAATACAAATAAATGTCTAAACCCTTACACCTTCCTTTAAGAAGACATATAATTTTGTATTTTGCATTGTTATGAACATAAATGGATTGGTTAAGGATATTTATCCATTTTTGAAGGTGTATAGTGGTATTATAGACATTTGGAAGGTATTAGTTTAGTTTTAAATGACTTAAAACTAAATATATTTCTTTTTGACCTCTCTCGGCCTACATAGTCAAACCCATTAGCCTAGCTAGGGTTTTGCAATAGAAACCCCAATATATTTCATTCTAACTATGGGAAAAGGGTGAAAATTTGTAATCATATATATTTTTATATGATTATAAGGATTCAATAGGTTTTGACCAGGTAAAGTATGGTATAGTATGGTTTTGAAGTCTAAGCAAGTGCAAGGATGGCTAAAAGGCCTAATTGGCAAGGTGCTTATAAAGGAAGGTGTAATTTCACAAAGATTTAGGTTATGAAACTTTAGGGGAAGTAGTAAAAATATAGAGGGTACCAAAATATGTAATTATAAATTTATGAGGACTTAAATATTTTTTAAACTAAGGAGATTTGTGAAAAAAAGGCCACATGCAAGTAGGCTTACTCTTGAGGTTAAGGTGTATAAGTATATGTTGGAGTGTGTGTGAGAGATTTAAATGGGTTGAAAAAAGTATGATATGATCATAGTAGTTCATCCATGGTGTCAAGTTATGTTCATGAAATAAAAAATAAGAGTTGATGTTTTAAGCCTTATGGAGCTATTAACTGGTGTGAAGTTAGTGAGTGAGTGAATGAGAGGAGATGGGAAAATGAAAGAATTGATATGAGTGGATGAGAAATGAGATTTATTAAGGGTATACAGATAGTAAATAATGACTCAATAGTTATTAGTCAACAGGGACATAACAGAGGATGCTATCAAGCCTAGTGCAAGTTGAAGGACTATTATTGAAAATTGAAACTTATGAACAAGGAAAGGCATTTGCAAGTTGATTCAAGCCAAGATCAAAGCTAGTGAAGGTAGAGTTTATAATTTTATCACAACCCTCTACATCAATCATTAGTATGTTAGATCCTTTTATCCTTGTGTGAATTTTGGGAACTCTCTAACTGAAGGATGCCCAAGCTCTAGAATAAATAAGGAATAAGAGGAGACACAACCATAAATGGAGAGAAATTGAACTAAGGCTTACCAATCTTTTGGTTTGAAAAGAATGAGTTGTTTAACCTATATAACTTATGCACCTGTGGTAATGTGGTAAACATAAAAACTATAGAGGTTGGATGGTAATTATATTAGGATTGTGGCTACAAAATCTTCAAAATAACACCTTCTAATGGCAATTTTTAGAAATAAAATTAGGTGGAAATGGCCTTTTTATAGAAATTGTTGGGAGCTTGTATGGGGGAGTTCAACTTAGCCCAATTAGGAGTTGAACTTAAGAATAATTAAACATGATTGAAAACAAATGAGGGAGTGAGCCAAGCTTGATTTGAAGTGAACTTGTGACGGAGTATATAATAAATGTGACAAAAGGCATGCAAAACATGTCAAAGAATGATTTTTATGAGATACATTTATAATATGATTACAAGGGGATAAAACAACCACTTTATGCAAGGGTAGTTACACAACCACTACTCTGGATGATAGAATCTCCACCCTAATTTGTAAAATTATCCTTATTTTAATATAAAATTACCCTTTTAAGACAAAATCATTGCCTATATTACAAAACCACCATGGTGGTTATGTAATTAGAAGGGCAACTCCATAATGGAGAGGGGTGGTTTTATCACCAGGAGTGGAATTTTGGTCCTGCATGGAAAATTATTTAAATAAAATTATAGGAGTTATATAAGTTAAAATAAAGGGGACGAAAGGGAGTCAAGGGAGGAGCAAGGAAGCCAAAAAAGGAAGAAGAGTTAGAGAGTTCCCTATGGAGCATAAATAAAGAGACCATTTTATCATCATTAGAGATTTGTATTAGGAGTGTTATAACATATAAAATTTAGGTGCATACATATTTCCTCCTTGGGATGACATCTTGTCATGAGATGGCAAGGTGTAGTCCCAAGTAAAGGCATGCAAAAAGGAAACAAGAGGTTATGAATAGTTACCTTACTTACCTAAGAAGAAGAATGAAGCCCACCTGAACTTCATGCAAACTAAGAAGTGAGGACAAGAATTAAGTGTGATGTAACAAAAATTAGAAAGCAAATTATGTAATCAGACTATGGACAAGAGTACATACCATATGCACAAGGAAAATCATACTACTTGAATCATCTTTTTGAGGGACTAATTCTGGTATTAGGTCATCATGTACCTGTAAAGCCATAAAATGTGCTACAAAAGATATAAATGCATTAAATTTTTAGATTTGGAGGATAAATCATAAAATCTAACAATATGACTTGATGACATAAACTATATGTAAAATGTGAAAACATGCCAAAATTTAAAAGTTTTTAAACTAAAATGGCCAGTTTAGGGCCTAATATATTCAAACACTTACCAAAAATAATTCATCTATGTCATTCACTTCTAAGATATTTTGAGCTATGAACCACTTGTGACCTTTTCGAGTAAGAAGGTAGTCAATGGGATGAGGGAAATAAGAGGATGGTAAATGTACTGGTGAGAAGAGTTATCAGGCATAATTAAGTAGGTTTTATTAATTTTTTTAATTTTTTCCCTAAATTTGAAATCTTAATCAAAACTTTACTAAAATCTAGTGAAATTAAAAAAAAATAGCTTTGAAATGATTGTTAGGAGGTATACTAGGAAAATGTAGTTTTTTTTTAACTAAGGTGAATTTTGTGGGTGTGGGGGGGGGGGCGTTTTGGAGGGCATGTAGATGATAAACAAAACCACCTCTTGGGGATAAGACTTCCAATGTGTAGACCAATGGTTACACCACTATTGCGATAGTTATGTAACCATCATGATTTGTAGAGCATGTAGTTTTGTAACTACCACTAAGAGGTGGTTACATAACTTGCCATAGTGGTTGCACAATCATCTATGTTGGCTATGTAAATGCCACCTGTGGAAGGGGGCAAATTCTTCCCCTTTGTAAAAGGGGGAAAAATAAGAAGATGAGAGATCTTGGAGGATAGGTTTTTTCATGAGGCTAACTCAAGGTTTAATATTATATTGTATTGGGAGTTATTAGTCAGACTTATTACCCAATTAATACTAGATTCTTAAATCTACTTAACATTAATTGTCAACCTAAGGTACGCAAGATTTTCAAGGATATTTGCATTATATATGCATTATTGATTCATAGGCTAACTTAATTTTTGGTTGTAGTACAATGAACTTATACTGATTTCACCATATACATATACAAGAAAATTATTAAAATAGAATACAAAAATTCTTCACACTTATGAGTCACACATGCATCACACTTCATATAATCAAACTAGTAATGAAATCAACTCACACATTACACTTTAATCTAAGAAGGGTCAAGATCTTCACTAAAAATCCTTCTAAGGGGGCCCTCCTCATTCAGAACTGAGTTCTAATTCTTCTTCGAGAGACTTACAAAATATTCTTATAGAATCAACCTTTTCATTACTTCGATCTGTAGCAATTAAAAATTGTTACATTAGATTATAATAATTCAAAAATTAGAATGCAAATACTATCTACAATTCCATCCCCTAATCTAATCTAGGTTCTACCATTAAATACATGAGGCATTTTATTAGCTTTAACTAAAAACACTAAACTAGGAAAGGTACAAGTACTTTGCAACTAACCTAGTTGACCTAGTTAGTAACTTAAAGTTACTAGTTTTTAGGCCTGATTGGGTAAAGGACAATATATGCTACTTTGTTGTTTTTTTACTTTCTCTCCTTTCCATTGTCCTTGTCTAATTCATCCTTTGGTAGCAAATCCAAGTTTCTTTACATTTGATGGGTCTGTACAACTATTATGGAGGATCCTCTTCAATCATTACTTTATTTCAAGATAGCTGGATGTGTCCTTAAAAGTCAATTACTTATTATCACAATAATGGTTTGATCTGTGCAGTGGCTATGGGCTCTTGTAGGTGTAAGCCTATAGTTGCCATGGGAAACCTGTAGGTGAAAGCTTACAGCTTGGTAATTGCTATGGGCTAGAAGCCCCTTTTGCTATAGGCTTCTTTATAAGTGTTATGACCAAGCAAGATTCCTATAGTCTTATATTACCCTTCAAATGTCTATTAAATAAGGTTTCACAAGTATAATATAATCAAAGAAAAAGCATCATTAATCCATAACACAACATTTATATATTAATGCATGCATATAATCATTAATTAATTCATTCATTTACATAAGTGATGGATAGTTCTAGGGATTCATATAGGCAAAATATATTTTAACTAGGTATGGATGAGGTTATAAATAGAATAATTAGTGGCCTCATCAAGAGTACATACATTGGAGTAGAACTCAGAAGTAGGATTGGATCCCTAAGTCTTGGCACTCTTTATAGCAGATGAGTTGGCCTTTCTAGACTGCATTGGGATTCTACAGATAGTGTAGGTAGGGATCACCCCAACATCTAGCAAACTACTATGTGATATTTTGACCTATAAGAACCTTGATCAAAACATGTTTGTGTTACCTTAGGCCCCTATGGAGTGAATGACCACTCTCATTTAAATATACCAGATCATAATCCTTCCCATGATAGTTGGGTTAGTTTTTATCTAAGCTAGCAATAGTTATCATAAGGCCCAAAGTTGGGTTGCACATTTGAGAGATGTTGATGCACTTAATTTGGGTGTGAAGTGTAGCATGAGGCTTTCTCAAGTGGAGGGATCAATGGTCTCTAACTTGCATAAGGCTATTATTGGTATCCTTGCCTCCTAGTTTATAGGAGATAAGGGTACTGATATACTATTATTCAGTTAGTCATTGATCATTTGATGTATTGAGGAGACAAGGACCCATTATTCTTGGATCTAAAATTTATTTTCTAAAAATTACAAAGATATTTAACATGTGGTATATCTAAGTGCCTTCTTGATTATCCACCCTAAAGATATAATGGTTGGATTTACTAGCATATCATCCCTTACTAGAGGGGAGTGTTAATTAGAGTTCCTCAGGCTATCAGGGCTATCAGATGGCTAAGTGTGTCTTATTTTCATGCTTTGCCTTGAGTAGTGGGGACTTTAACAGTGTTTGACCTGATTACCCTACCCTACCAGAACATGGTTGGGAAAAGGGATAATAAGGGGGGATATCTTGTAGCATCCACTTGGGATACTTATGTTTAAGACCAACTTTTACAAGTTAAGGTGCACCTTATGGATATAGGCCTTGACATCTTGGTATTTCCTATGTGGGAAATCTTCCCATTCTTGGGGTTGTTTACAAGGGCATATAGGCATTTGAGAGTGGTGAAACTAGGATGGTTTTCATGGAACTCAATTGTGAGAGTGGTGCCAATCACCCAACCAAATTATACAAGAGCAACACATGACCTCCCTTGTAGCCCATAGTGGGAGGAGGAGCCCAAGGAGTAGTAGACTAATAGTATATGGGCCCACCACTACCACCACCACCACCACCACCACCACCACCAATACAATAACCTACACAACAATAATAGTTAGGAGACAAAGATGGTAAGGATCCAATATATGTTGAGCTAGAGGATGATTTGGATATAGATGAGGTAGAGGTTTTAAAGGATGATTCTAACCCCAAGTGGTATGGAGACCTAGGTAAAATGTTGATTTAATTATTTGTGATTACAACCTATAATTTGATTCCTTTAGTTGATTAGTTGATTTTATGTATATTGGATTCTTATATCAATTGGATCTTACATTAATTTTTCTCCTTTATGATCACATATACTATGGAATTTTGGAGGAAAATGATTAGGGACACCTTGATCAATATTTTTTAGTTGAAAATTGGTTTATCTCAAGACCAAATTTTAGTCAAGCTTGGGATCCTCATAGGGATTGGTCATCATACATATGTAATTTCCCTAGCATACCATGATTATGCGATGGTGATATCATTAAGGATAAAGAATAACACTCTTTTGGATAGATCAATGAGGGTAGAGGTCCTAATAGATACTGTGGTGGGTGGAAGAGGTGGCATAATCTCTAGCCATAGGACAGGGAGGATGGATTCAAAACGAGGTGCCAATAGGGTTCATCATATTGGCCTTCAAATCAGAGAGGGTGAGACTACTTCTGAGGGAGGCTATAACATGAGATGCCTCCAGAGTGAGAGTCCCCAAAATTATTCTATGACCCTCTCATAAGAGGATATACTCTTGGGATATGATACATATGTTTTTTATATTTCATTATATATGTTGATTATTTTTAAGATGTCATGTGGCACATTGGCCCTCTTCATAGGGGATTGCATTTATACATCCCTTTTGTATAAACTTGATAGTTATTATGATATATATATTTTTAGCCTACCTCTTAGTGACTTGTTTTTCATGTGAGGTGACTTTAATTTTCATGTCATGCACTCTAGATGGATAGGCATGTGATGATGTATATGTACGTGTATTTTTTTGATTTTGATGTGTTTCTATGGGAAATTATTATGTATATGTGGGAATTTAATGTATGGAAATGATGTAATGTGATGGATAAATATATGTAATTGTAACTATTCTAACATTTGTTTTTTAGGTGACTACTTAGTTGCTTTTTTTAAACAACATATGACTATCAATTTGTATCCAAGAATGAAAGTGGAAATGGGATAAATGTGAGGTGATAAGGAATGAAAACCATAAATCAATTTTTTGAGAAAAAATTAATATGACCTAATCCTTATGAGCAAATGGTAAAATATTTCCAAACTTATAAATTACTAACTTTATTGGCTTCATATAGAGATAACTAGCCCTAATAGAACCAGTAAATGGGAAAAGGTTACCGTCTTTAAACATAGACATGGAAGAAATATTTTTTAAGAACTTTCTCTTTAGACACTTTTTGGCTTGAAAGTGATTTTACATTTGAATTCTACTTGTTTTTTTGACCCACTACACTTGGTCCCATATGACCAGAAAGACACATGGGCTTGTCACCAAAGGCTAGATGTATGTCAGTAAGGGCATCTCATCCCACTGCTAACCCCATGCAATTAGTAAGATGTGAGGGATCAACACCAGATATTAGTAAAGGGTGAAATATGTGGGATTTAACTTTTGTACTTGCATAAGCATTTTGATTTTCATAGAAGTGTCTAATTTTATATCTATAATGCCTTTACCTCCAAATAGTGGCCCCATGCAACTAGTGCGATGCAAGGTCTCATCACCAAGGACCAATATAGGCAAGTAAAGTTGCATGTTTTTTGGCATGATCATGTTCTATTTTTGGAAGGCACCGTAAGGGGAGACTATCCTAGATAGGCCTTTAGACTAAACTATAGGCTAGCATTTTTATAAGTTGCACAAAAAGATGTGGGGAAAAGAGGTGTGCTCTACTTATAAGAACCAAGGTAAAAACCAATATAAAATCTTGATTTTGAGAATATTTTTTATGGGGGTGATAAGGTAATGTGATAGTAGTATGATATGATATGCCACATTTTAAAAGTTTCTATACTATGTGAACTAGAAATCAAATAATTATTGAACAGCACATCTTTAATATGTAGGTGAATATGTAACCTATGAAAAAGCAATGCAAATGAAAATAGTATGATATTGCAAGTGTTAGATATAGAAGCATTTTAGGTGAAAAGAGTTCACAGACTCACCAAAATCCTTGCCCTATAGAGTGCATAATCGAGAGGTTCCATTGTTGAAGTCTTTTATCATTAGGTAGGGGCTTAACCAGTTAGGTTTGAACTTATGACCTTCTCCTTTATTTTTGTCAATTTGACTATCAAGCCTAAGGACAAGCTATCCTACATGGATAGGGAACTCATGGACATTTTTGTTGTATTATTTTCCCATATGATCAACATAAGTAATATGATTATTTGAGGTGGTAAACCAATGTTCATCTAAGAAGTCTAATTAGGCTAGTCATGCCTCTCTATATTCTTCTTGATCAAGAAGGCCCTTGAAGGAAACACAAAGGTGGGTATTTTTACTTATAAGGGTAGGATGAATTCTAATCTAAACATGAATAAATATGGGGTTACCCACATGGGTGTATTAATATTTGTTATATAAGCCCATAATGTTGGATAGAGTTTTAGATGCCAATCTCATTTATCATCTCTAATAAGTTTGACCAAAATTGACTTCAGGGTCTTATTAGTAGCTTTAACTTGACTATTGGCTTGTGGATTGTACAAGGAGGCCAAATGGTGTGATATAGTGAACTTCTTGCATATCTCACAAACTTGAGGGTTATTTAAAGGGGATCCATTGTCAATAGTTATGACTTATGGGACCTCAAATTAATAGATGATTTGATTCAAGATAAAATTTGAGATAACTGATCTAGTGACAGTTATTAATGGCATTACTTCTGCCCACTTGGTGAAATATTCAATTGTTGTGATAATAAAGTGATGACCATCTAAATAATTAGGGGAGAACTTACCTACTAAATCTAGGCCCCAAGTGGAAAAGGGCCATGAGGTGATGATGGGTTTTAATACCCTGGTGGAAACATGTATTTCATGTGAAAAACATTACAATTTTTTGCATTTATGTACATATTAAATAGAATCATGGTATAGAGTGGCCCAGAAGTATCCCATCCTATGTATTTTTTGAGCAATCACATGGGCACCAAACTGTTCACTTAAATGCCATTGTGATAATGAAAAATGACTCTTCCTAGTCAACACATTAGAGCAACATGCCATCAAAGGCTTTATAATAAAGGATTATTTCTAAACTAACATACTTGGATGGAATGATGAAAATACATATTTTATGTTATGAGTTAACATATTCAAGATAAGTGTGGTCAGTCGACTAGTTGATGATATTGATGTACCAAAGAGAGGAGCTGATAGTAGGGTTTTCTACATAGCATATCAGCTCATCAGGGAAGTCAGTATCGATGAGGTCATTAACTTCCAAGGGTGAATCAACTAAGAAATCAATAATTATCTATCCCTTAATAGAATTTTAGTTGACATACATCAATCAATCTCACTTAGGAGTGTGATGAATAACCCAACATTTTCAGAGAGTTCACTAAGTTAGGAAAGTTTGTAGTGCCTAAGATCTAATGATAACTCTTGGTTGAGCCTATAGTGTCATAGTTGTTTGGTTTCAAACACTATTCCCAAATATTCCTTTTCATTTTGAGTATATCACATCTCATAATTAATGTGGGTTTAAATAATGAAATAAATGGCATGTTCTTTACTAGTGTCACCTTCTTGAGACAACATGTAGGTGAGGGGCACCCTAGTTTCTCTAATATAAAGTATTAGGTGATTATCTAGTGTAGGTTCCATGAGTGTAAGGGGAGACATAAGGAAGTGTTTTATCACCTTGAATGCCTCTTGATAATCATTTGTCCAAGTTAGACTACTTTTATTTTTAGTAGGTTATTGATGGGATGAAAAATATAGGCAATATCAAAAATAAATCACCGAATGTTCCCAACTTACTTAAAAATGTCTTGATGCTTGATTCATTTATGGGAGGGAGCATTTATAATATTAATTGGATTTTCATAGGTTTAATTCAATACCACATTGGGAGATGATGTTCCCTAGGATATTTCCATTAGTGATTTTAAACACAAATTTCTTCAGGTTAAGAGTGATGTTGTATTCGATAAAACATGTTAATATGGTGCATAACACCTTTAAGTTCTCTTCACATCATCTTTATTTTCTTATAAGATCATTTACATAGACCTCCACTATATTTTGAATGAGATCACGGAATATGTTGGTCATGGCCCTTTGATATGATTCCCCTACATTTTTTATACTGAAGGGCATCACAACCTAACAAAAGATACCTCAAAGCATAGTAAATGAGATCTTGCTTTAGTCTTCATAAAAAATGTGAATTTGGTTGTACCCTAAAAAACCATCCATGAGTGATAGCAATTCATGCCCATAGTAGCATCAATAATAATGTCATTAGATGGGAGAGAGAAGTCATCCTTTGGACATGCTTTATCAATGTCTTGAAAGTCTATACATATTATGATATTACCATTATTATAAGGATTGGGACAATGTTGGACATCCATTTGGAGTAATATACTATCTTGATAAATTCAACCTTTAAAGTTTTGATGACTTCCTCCTTTACCATCAACAAGACCTTAGGCTTGATGGGTTTGATATTTTGTTTGATAGGTTTTGTGTTAAGATTTGTAAATAATTTTTGGATGGCTACATAGAGGTTAATGCCTACCATGTAGGTGTAGGACAAAGTGAAAGGTTTTGATAGTTTTTTGAGGAGTTGTCTATGGCCTTACTCTTCTTTCTTGGAGAGTGGAGATCCTAACTTGAGAGGTTTGGGATTCTCTTTTGTTTCAATGTTAATGTCAATTATTTATTTGATGAGGGAGGAATTTCCCTCTTTGAACACATCAGTGTTATGAGAATACCATGATATTCAACCTACATATTAAATACATCATGTTCATCATCAAAGGAAAGGTAATCCTCAACACAATAGTGAGAATCATAATATTTAACTCTAAGGGCCGAGGGGGGATAGTGTGTAAGTGAGAAGCCCCTCTTATGGTGAAATGATAGAAGGTCACCATAGGCTCCTAATAACTCAATAATGTCCTCATCATTCTCAGCTAGATCAAGGACTAGGGTGTTATCATCCTTTCTAATGTAGGTGATGGTTTTATCACTAAGAGTCTTGCGCACAACAGGCTCCATACTAACCAAGATTAAAAAATTAGATTCTAGTATCTTCAGATGGGGATGTAAGCATGAAGATGAGATAGCCATGGATTTGTCAAGTTGATTGTTTTCCCTAGGGATTGATTCTATGGAAATAAATTTAAAGTCTTTAACAACCTCATGCACAGTGGTATTGTATAAGTGAAGGTGTTTACCATTGGTCTGATAGAATTCAAAAACTCGGTTCGTGACTAATTATGAGTCACATTAGATCCTTAAGTTTTGAATGCCCAAGTATTTTATAATGAGAATACCAAACATTGGGGCATTGTACTCAGTCATATTGTTCATACACTCAAAGTCTAGCTTGAATAAAAAATAAATGACCCACCCTTTAGGGGAAATGAGAATGACTCTTACCCTAGCTCCTAGGTGGCACTTAACACCATTAAAATAAGGACCAACTAGTCATTTATAGAAGGGAGATAGTCATCTGGTGAAGCTTTAGGGTCTTCTGATATCTCGACCATATATATATCAAAAATGTCAGGTAACCCATTTGAGGTCCATAGTTTTGAGGTTTGGGAAGATGATGAACCCATTCTTATGTGAGGCGAATGAAAGGGTTGGTGGATCTATGAATGGTTCAAATTTATGTTGTGGATAGTAAGGAATAACTTTAAAAAACTCAAAATTTTATTTTTTAAGCCTCAAGTCGAGGTAGGTAAGTACCTTTGGTAATTCAAAAATAGATTTACTTGACCTTTTCCTTGGGGTGGGAAGTATGTTGGCATAATCAGGGTCTTGTCTTAGCATTGGGAGTATTACATCATAATGAGGATCTCAATTTAATGTAGGAGTCATGTGGGAATAGTTATGAAACTTGTAGTACTATTGGTATGATATGGGTAGTATTGTTTTTCTTGTTGTTATATGTGGGAAAGCCTTCAAGAATCTAATGAGCAATTTCCTTGGGTCTTCTTCCTTAATAAAGGGGGAAAGAGGCCTCCTTTAGGGATCCATGGGTAATCATGGAACCCAATGTTAATATCTATCCTACCTACCATTATGGTAGGAATATTATCTTTGAGTACTTGCACACTTTAGGGGGAAGGATAATTTGTTTGCTTGTTGACATGTTTGGAGTGTGATGAGAAACACACCCAAGTACTGGCCAAAGTAGAATAACTAACATCTCTAGAGGGAGTAAACCCAACAGATTAGGGACTTTAGAAAATAAGTATGGTCCTATCATAATGTGATTTATGAGCATACTCTGAAGTGGTTCAAAAGAGATATGGGTAGAACATGAAGTGTGACTTGTCTTTGTATGTTTAAACATTGAGTGGTAGTGATGATAGTCATTAGAATGGTTGTTGAAAAGGGGGATTACCTAGTTCTTAGGCACCTCTACCATGCAAAGTTATGGTAGAAAATATAGCCCTTTAAGGTTTTTTAGTCTAGAGGTCTAGATAAATCATACTTCCCCACCTTGAATTGGTCAAATGGGAAGATGAGGGGAGTTTTTCTCTCCAAGAGGTTGATAATCTTGGTTGTAGACATAGTGGATATTTTTAGATCGATGATTGGTTCAAGGTTAGTGGTCCTTTCAACTATTAATATATCTTTTTCTTCTGATTTATATTTTAATATAACTTGGGGTATTTTTTCACCCTTATTCAAGATGACTACTTTGGATGTTGTGGATCCAGTAACATCAACCAATTGTGGGGGTTTTGTGACCCTACTAGTAGGTAGATGGTAATCAATGTGTAATCTAGGTTGCTTATGCATGGTTTATTTCAACATGTCAAAGGGTTTGGGATCCCCATAGGCTATGAATACCTTTCCTAAGTGTAAGAATCATATTTACTAGAATAAGCTTGAAGGGATAGCCTTCATCCTATGTATCCAAGGCCTTCATAAGATCATGTTATAAGTGGTGTCTTTGGCTATGACATAAAACTCAATTAGTACCATCTTGGGGCCCAAAATTACTAGGAGCATGATGGTCCCTATAAAAGTATATTTAAGGCTATCATATCCTCACAGGGTGTTACGCATGGTAGAACAATTAGTTTCCCCATAACCAAGTTTTTGTAGGAAAGAAAAAGGGATGATGTTAATTGCTACTCCATCATCAACCGTATATATATTTAAATAATTATTATACATCCATACCTATATAAATGAGGTTGAATTTCCCCTCCTTTCCATCTTAGAATTAGGGGATGGCTTCATAAATTGAAAAAATAACCAGTGTCTCATGATTCTTAACCAGTTAGGAACATCTAGATCAAGGTAGTTGATCTAAGCTTACAGAGGAGGGTAACACTAGATAAATGCCTCAGCCCTAGGATGACAAGCAAGGCTGATCAATGAGCATGGAATTATTGATCAATTCAAAGAATTAAATATGGGAGAACATTTTGGTTAAATCAAAGATTAAATCATAGTTCCCCACAGGCTAAGGAACACACTCTGTCTCTAAAATGTTTAAGGGATGGAGAACCATAGATTGATACTCTCTAATATGAGTGATAGTGTTTGCCTCCTATTTTAATTTTATTTATATGTGCCCTATCATTTTAGTCTTACCTTACACTCCCATCTGAGGGGCTACATCAATATTTATAGTTCTCGAGGTGTGGGATTCGGTATCATGGGTGCATGCCATCGTGGGTTAGTTATGCTAAATGGGGTATTTTTTGGCCCACCCTATTCTTTGGGTAATGTGTGTTTGGTGGTTAAGAAAAAGATTCTGATAGATTTGAAGATTATGGATTTGAGGGGTAACAAGATCATTTGAAAAGGCCTGGGAGCTTTTATTAGCATTCCCTAGAAACATGTCTATGATTGTTTATCTTTGATATTCTAAGAGTCTTTGTATAAATTTGTAATATTCTCTATAATTCTAAGTGTCATGACCAATAAATTGATGATAGAGGCAATAAACATTGGGATCATAATATCTAGGTCTCATGTTTTGTCCCTATTGTTCGAACCCTTGTTGATTATTTCATTGATAATAGGTTTGATTTTGAAATTGGGGATATTGTTTGATTAATTGGTATTGATTTTGATTATGTATTTGGTATTGTACATTATATGGTGGAGGTTGATTAAAGTTGACCACATGGATGGTGGGAGGGGGATTTTGGTTTCTATCCCCCATGGTATTGGTTGTTATTCACAAGGTTTAATTTTTTGTTCTAATCAGTAACACCATCGATATAGGCCTTCTTATTTTAGTTTAGGAACTTGGGACCTTGGTTATTAGTATTTTATGGATTCATGCTTTGAAATCCACCACTATCTTGGCTTGGGGTGATAATACATCTATTGGTCCTGTAAGTCTATCAATCACTATAAAGAGTTGCTTGATCAATTTTCAAGGTAATCTTAAGGGCTTCTTCATAGGATAGATATGGTAATTTTTGGATGTCCTCCATCATCTCTTTGTTAAGGGAGTAGAGGAAGATATTGCATAATTATTTTTGATCCATATTGGGTGTACTAATAGAGGGATATAATACCTATCACCGTATCATGATGAAATGGATATAAGACTCATTATGTTCTTGCATGATATGCAAAAATTCTCGTATGCCAATTTTTAGGATTTTGTTTATATCGAAAGATCTAAAAAACTAGGCCATGAGTTGGAAAAAAGAGTGTATAAATCCATTGAGGAGGAGGTAATACCAATCAAGCTAGATCCCTTCTAGGGTTTTAGGGAATATTTTTGCAACAACCCCAACCCAAGGGAGGAATTCCCTAAAGGTTGAAGTGTAAAATTTGATGTGTGCAATTGGATCCCCTTCCCCTTTTAATTTGGGAAGGTTTGGTATGGGACATGGGAGAGAAATCCCCTATATGTTGGCATTGAGAGGTTCCTTGAGGTACTCAGCATAAGTCTCCATGTTTTATAGTTTTTTATTGTTGTAGTGGAACTAAAATGAAAAGGTGGGGTCATATAGGGGTTGGTTTGGTAAGCACTGTTACATCATGACTCCTTGATAAGTAAATTTAATTGATTATTCATGGATTTTATATATTTGGTGATTTGATTTGATTATTATTTGGTTTTGTTATAAGTCATATATTGTTATGGGACAATTTAATATTACTTTAGTCACATGATTTCATTGTTATGAGTTAGTTGTAGTGCATATTATTTACATTATGAACATGTTTATTTGTTATTTTAAAATTATTTTATGATATACATGTCATGGTGTTATGGACTAACTACCTACTTGTCATGAGTAGGATGCAGGAAAGATTCATCAATCAATGCATGATGGAAGGAGAGCATCATCAGAGAGGGTGACGTAGATAGAGTTTTTAGGGGATGATAGAGGAATGGCTATAACCTTGTACACACCATGTTAGTTAGTACATGCATATGCATAATTGAATGGTTAGCATTAGTGTATTTTTGATGCAGTGTGCATTTAGGTAATTTTTTATGCATGTTTAATTGTGTTTTAGCTTAAGTTTATGGATCATGTGGAATTAACATCATGTGATTGCGTTGTGGCTATTTTAATTTTGTTTGAATAATAATGTGTTATCCACCATTTTAATGACAAAATGTGATTGATTTACATTATTCATATTGCAAATGATTTACCTATGCTAAGTAAATAAAGATAAAACAATTTTGTTATAATTAGTTGTTATTATAAGTTAAAAATATAAAAATAAGAAATAAAGTGTCATACAGGGAATTAAAATAAATAAAACAAATTAGAAAGTTTATATTTAGGAAAAAGAAAAAAAAAAAAAAAAAAGAGAAAAATCTTAGAATAAAAATAAATAAAAAGAAGGGGCAGCTTTAAGGAAGTGCCATAGTCATGAAAGGAAAAAAAACAAGATAAAATAAGGGAGAGGTGTAGTAGGGAGGAGAGGATAGGATAAAGGACAAAGAGAAACATGACATAGGAGAGTAGAAAAAGATAGCTATGGAAGGAGGAGGATAAACAATACAAATTAGAGTGATAGTGTGTCCTTCCAGCTTACAAAGTAGGTAGTGTTATTCAGATTTTGATAGAAGTTTGGAAAATTTATAGGTATATTCTTGTTATTTTATGATAATATGATTTTGTGACCTATGTATATTCTTAGATATTTTGGCATATAGTGATCTACATACAAAGTAAAGCATACTGTGTAAAACTAGTGATCTATGGAAAAACCAACGCCCTTGCATATATATATATATATATATATATATATATATATATATATATATATATATAATAATTATAATATGTAGAGAAGATATGCTAATATTCTAAATCATCATTATTTATCTATTATATGAAATATACTAGGTAGAAAATTGACCCCTTGGAGTTCACTCTATCATAAAAATGTATTTTGCTATGTGTTATAATTGTTATGTCCAGTGTTTGAGCATGGTGAACTAAAGAAATATCGATGAGGTTCCATTTACAAAATGTCTAATTGTCATTATAATGAGAATTAGTTTATTTCATTTGATTTTCTCATGCATAGATCATTAGAAAAATAATGATTCATTACATATATGCAATAATCACATACAATAGTGATTCATATATGTAAATCATAGGTCTATTTAGGAATATACTATGTAAATCATGTATGTAATCAATGTAAGTTGATATTTTAATAATTATAATCAATATACAAATCACTCTTATAATAATTACTCCATTATTACTTAGTTAGTATAAATTAAATAAATGTAGCGAATTTCACTCTACAATGATTTATTGAATTACATAAAAACATGAATATATATAAAGAATTAGATGGAATATATACAATGATATATATATAGTTATTTAGAATGAATATATATATATAGAGAATTAGATGGAATATATATAGTGAATTAGATGTGATCTATACAACAACTAAATGAATTTATACAATGATCATATATAGTGATGTTAGATTTCTATTAAGGCAATAATCTGTATAAATTTGGAAAACAATGAACTTGTATAAAGGGAAATCTGTATAAATCTATTAAACTCAGCAAACTAATCTAATCATTTACACCAGTAAATAAAATATATATCAATGATTATAATAGTGGAATGAACTGATCATTATGTAGTCATGAAACTCATAATATTGTTTGCCAATATAGCTAATATGCAATGAACTATATAGCATAACGAATATATAGTGTAACAAATTTATCTTGGTGAAATATACAAATAATATATGGTGATAAATTTGAGCTAATATGGTGGTTAAACTTGAATAACATTATTACATACTTAATCAAGTAGGTCCCCTTTATTAAAGAGTTATTCTTAAACTATAGCATAAAGTAAGTAAACTATAGTGGAATAGAAAATGATAATATGTTCTAGATACTCGGAGAGATAATCAAGTATAGATATATATTATCTTAATGTTGGTTGAGACTAAATTGAGAATAAGGTCCATGGTAATCTATAGCTTAATCTAATAGTGAATACATATATTGCTATGGTAGATCGAACAAACTAGTGTCCATCCCTATAACATGGGAGCTTACTCTTACTTGTATGTATATGAATTTGCATGTAATGAATTTTGGGTGGACTCATAGTTTATCTTTAGAATAATGTGAATACTTGTCTACATAATATAAATAATGATATGGACTCAAATTGTAAATAAAATACTAGAGTTCAGGGGGAAACTCATGTAATTATTTATTTATTATGATATTGGGATGTCATTCGTGGACTCAATTTATTTATTAAAGAATATTAATTAATATAATAATAATCCCAAATACAATATTTTTATATTCATATGTGGATTGACATTATATATAATTGATAACTATTAAACTGTGTCTCTGACCCATATTATATAATATCAATTATTAAACAATTTAGGTAGTCATATAATAGTTACCTTTTATTGTTTTGGACATAAACTGATAGCTTAATAAAATTTCCAAGCTATAATGATGGTAGCCAACTTTTATTATGGTATAGTACACATTAAGGATGTAAAGAATATTTTCCTGGCTAATATATATTACTAAATATTGATCTAGTGGTTAGTGGTTAACATATGCTATGAATGTTCCATTAATGGTTAGTATACTTATAAACTATGTGTGTTGTAAATGATTAGTATATTGTAGCATATACCAACAATACTTGAGAATTATTGGTTTAAGTATTGTATATTGTTCCATTGTAAACTTGGGTATGATACTATGAGAATACTAATATACATGACAGAGTATATATATAGATTATATATACATTGGGATGTGTGCCTATAAACATAGATTTTGGGTGGTATACTATCATGGTTTTAGTGATTTGTATAATTATATATTTGATGAAAGTTTAAGTGTATCATATAAGAGCAATTTGTATATTTTTGAATACTTATATGCAAACCCTAATACAAAAGACTATGTTGTCTTGAAAACTTGTGTATGAAGTCATATACGCTTGAATTATATCAAGATGAAAATCTATTTAGTAAAGAATAAAAACTATGAAGGATAATTACATTATTGAATCCCTTATCTTATAAATATTGTTAATATATTTTGTGAACAGAAAGTTACAATGATTTTGAAATCATATGGATTTATTGATTAATAAATATAAATGATTGTTGATATAGTATTTGTATATTATTTTTGTGCTTATATACGGTACATATTATGTTGTACAATTATTCGTATATAGAAAACATGTTTATATATGGACTTGAGTAGCCATGTGAAAATATTACATATATAGGTGTATTGGATCATATGCCTATAATTATTTCTAAATGGATGGTTAAAATAAGTCATAAGGTTTCCAAGGGACCGAAAACTATAACCATATGAAAGTAGTCTCCTAGAAATAGAATAAGTTGTTTAAATGAAAGATTATGATATAACTTTGTTTATGAGTTATCTAATTCCCTACAAATATTATGACTGACTATTTGAAAGTAAGTAATGTGAACATAAAATGGTAGACTGTGTTATTACTACTTCTACTATATATTTGAATCTACTTATGAAAGTTAGTTTATGTAGTCTAAACATAGATTATACCTAGTTGGTATAAATTGTATTTGTTTGCTTATTATTTATGTGATAAATGATATTGTGGAGATTCATTCATATGTTTGATGAACTAAATATATGCATTTTGATTATTCTTATGTTTAGTATGTTTTATGCTTGGTGGTAGGAAATAATCTGTATGAATTTGTTGGTTATATTTATGTTAACCAAATATTGCATTGTTGGTACTGAGTAAGTAGTGAGATGGACTTCACTATTTTTCTATCATCACCAATGCTAGATGAAGGTAATTTCATTAAATGGTGTGTATGAAACTGATTCATTCTAGAGATTAATAACTATTGAAAATTTTGGCTAAAATAATGTTAGTTAGACATTGTCATTTCATGTGTATGATTTATATGCTTGTGCAATATCATGTTAGAACATATTTATTTATGATACACTACATGTTTTTAAAAATCATATAGCACATCAGTACTATTTTATATCTCTGGATTCCTGCACCATCACTATCTACTCATCCATGGAGGGAGGGCCATTCCTTGATGGGGAATTATGTGAGGGATCGGCGGTCTATGGTTGGTGTAGAAAAGTGCTCAGATGATGCTCTCCCTCCCCACATAAGTACTTCTTTGGAGATGACACTTGAGATTTCTATAGATATTGGAGTTTGGAGAACTCATGCTTTGTGAAACCTTATATCTTGTACATTTATTGTATTTATTATTATTGAGACATTATCCTTGATGAGATGTAATTATTTACTTATTATGCATCAACAACACTAGTTGTATATTTGTACTACCTATGGTTGGATACCTATAACTACTTTATATATTTAGCTATGATGTGTTTCACATAGTGGTAGTGGTCGGTGTTGGATATATGTCACTTTATTATTCTATAATTGACTTATTTAGCATGTTCTATCCTGATAACTAATTAGATTCTCATGGTGAAGTCTAATAAAAGAATATGTTGTTTAAATTAAAAAATCATGAATTTTTAAGTGGATCCTAGTGGGGATGTTACATGTTCTATCAGAGTTGTGATTAAAACTCTAGGACCTAATGAGTCTACTAACATTTTCATAACTTTTTTTAATGACCTTGTTGTAAAATATAGATATGGTCATGCCAGATTAGATAAGATATGGGGCCATCACCAGTTTAGATAAGATATGGGGCCACTACACTGTATACAGTAAGGCAAGTATGAATCTAGTGGATCAAGATAAGGAATGGGCATATCCTTACCCCAAATAGATAGGGCCATCTCACTCTCAATAGCCTAGGGCCCTATCTCCACTCTCCACTCTAGGGGGGAAGGGCAAGCCCCCTAATACATAGATCCCATTGAACTATTCTCTATGAGGATCCCCTCTTCCCCTCTCCCCTCTCCCCAAATATCTATCCCATTAAACTCTATATGGTGGGTCAGCCTCTTTATATATGTATATGAGTGCCCCCCTCTCTATATATGGTGAAAGCTAGATTATCCAAAGAGGGTCAGTCAAATGTCAATGATAGGAACCATCTATTTGATCCTAATTGATTTGTTGCTGAGCAAGTAACAAAGTTGAATCAAATTATCATAGCCATGAATGAGACCAGGGACCAGATTAAAACCTTAGAGCAGGAAGTTTATGGCCATGAAGAAGAAGAACACCAAGATGAACCTAGAGACATGTAGTATTGTACTGGTTAAGTGAAGTGACTAGGATTGATAGTTGATTCTATGAAATTTTATGTGATAGTTATTAAAGGCTAGGTTTATTGAGTGTCTAGATGGTGATGGTTGTAAATGATGTTGGGTATGTGAGTTCATATCTTAGTTCATGAGTCTTGAACAAGAAAATCCTATAATAATTTTGATCACTTAGATCTAACACCTCAAGAATGACTATTTCTTTACTTGGTAATCAAGTCACCTCTACCACTTGTGTTTTGTATTGTGAGTGATAAAAAAACATGGGATGATTCTCACTTAAGAATATGTGCATTTAGATAGATTTTATGTCTTATATCATTAATACTATGGGAGGGAATCCTAAAAGGCCATTTATGAATTGGCACCACCTAGTGCGGTGGAAATTCTCCTTGTAATGGAGTGTAGTTATCTTTGTTGAGGATTCATGTGTTATAAGTCTGCTCATGGATTGACACCCCATATGTTTATGTGGATTTGGAAGTGGTGTCATCTCAAATAGATAACATAGAGGTGAGTTTTTACTCCCTCACCCTCCTTGACATCATTATAAGCCCACTGAGTGGATTCATAGTTTCATGATGTTGATTCAGTGTTCCCTTGATCAGAAACTTGTTTCTAAAATGTTTTTTTGAAAATATTCCCTAGAGTTCATGGGATATTATCTTCTAATTATTGTTAATAGAGAACTTGTAGGAAATTAATGGATTGATACATCTATGTAATTAATATTTTTCTTTCAAGTTTTGTAAATATGTTATGATACTACACTTATAGGTTTGGTAAGTGTAGTGATTTTGGAAACTTGGGTTGCAGTGTTTAATTCATACCATGTGAGGGTATTTAAGAGTTTTTGGTTGAGATGTTATTTCACTACTTTCCACTTGTGGATTTTTAGAGTCACACTTTCTAGTTCTATTTAAACCAAACTTGTGAACTTTGACCATGTGGAGTGGTGAACCTTGAATTTATATTGGTTTTAGATTAGATTTATAAGTTGATTATGATTATTATAATTGATTCACCCTTGATATATTTCTTAAAACATGTTGTTTTGATGAGACATTTATGTAACTTTCACCTATAATGAGTATGAAATGTTTATATGATTTTTCTTGTGATGGATTTGTGATCCATTAAACCATGTGCACATTTTGGAGATAATTAGGTTGTGGAGACCTAAGGGATGAGTGGTGAATTAGAAACATGAGTAATAAGATATGGGAGTGGATCCTATTTAGTCTCACATTGAATCGATAGTTATTGTGTGTGGATCCAACAAGGGGTGCTTGTCAAATCCAAGATTTGGCAAGGGAGACTTGTAAAATTTAGTCGTATGGTCATACACCTGTATACTAAGGAATGTTTATTCCTTAATTTTGTATAAAATGGAAATGTGTTATTTTTAGTTCATATTTATCATCATACTTATCAATATCTATGTGGAGTAGTGATGGTATTGACTTATACACATCATTCTTTCCAAGTTCTCTAAACACTTTTCTTAGGAATGAGAAAAACACTCTTTAGGTTATAGAGGTATACATAGGGGCTAAGAGGATTTGTGTAACTCTCTCTAGCCATTTTTTTAAAGATTTTGTGATGATTACATGTGCTTATAGTTGAATATTAATTTCAAGAAGTTAGTGAAATTATCATTGAGATATGTGAGACCCTTCAAGGTGTTATAAGTGGTCAATCTTGTAGTATTTAGACTTACATTGCCACCAACCCTAGCTCTATTACATAATGTATTCCATGTTGCTTATCTTAATATCTGATCCTTCACATATATTGGATTGGAATGCTTTTCAAGGTTTTGGACCCTAGTGTGGTTATGTTTTAACCAATTAGAGTAATTGACACTTGTAAACTTTATTTGTGTAATAGGGAGATGTCATAATTCAAGGTATTGTGGGACCAATACTCTGAGGATAATGTTACTTGGGAGGACTATGATTAGTTTTACATGCAATTTACACATTTATTTTCTTGATTTGATGCTTCATACTATGATATTTTTATACTATTTAGAACTTATGTTTGAATAAGTGTCATCGAGACAATGACCAACTATAGGGGGAAGGATGTTACACCCTGATTCCTCGCTAAGTAAACTTACTTGATTATCTGTGATTTTTTTATAGTTGATGATTTGATTTGATTATTATTTGGTTTATATATAAGTCATATGTTTTTATAATATAATTAAATATTGATTTGGTCACATGATTTCATTGCTATGAGTTAGTTGTAGTGCATATTCTTTACATTATGAACATGTTAATTTGTTATTTTAGCAGTATTTTATGATATACATGGCATGGTGTTATAGACTAACTACCCACTTATCATGAGTTATATGTAAGAAAGATTCATCTCTTAGAGCATGATGGAGGGAGAGAATCACCAAAAAGGGTGATGTAGATAGAGTTGTTGGGGGATGATAGAGGAATGGCTAGAAACCTGCACACACTACATTAGTTAGTACATGTATATGTATAATTGAATGGTTAACATTAGTGCATTTTTAATGCTATGTGAATTTAGATAATTATTTATGCATGGTTAGTTATATGTTAGATTAATTTTATGGCTCATGTGGAATTAACTTCATGTGATTGCATTATGGTTATTTTAATTTAGTTTGAATAATAATGTGTTAACTACTATTTTAATGATAGAATATGATTGACTTACATTAGTCATATTTAAAATGATTTACCTATGCTAAGTAAGTAGCAATAAAATGATTTTATTATAATTAGTAAATTAATTGTTATTATAAAGTTAAAAATATACAAATAGGAAATAAAGCATCATACAAGGAATTAAAATAAATAAAACAAATTAGAAAGTTTATATTTAGGAAAAAGAAAACAAAAATAAATAAAAACAAAAGAGGAAAATCTTGGAATTTAAAAAAAAAAAAAAAGGAGGGATAGTTTTAATGAAGTGCCATAGTCATGAAAAGAAAGAAAAAATATAAAAGAAGGGAGAGGCAAAATAGGGAGGAGAGGATAGGATAAAGGACAAAGATAAATGCAACATAGGAGAGGATAAGAAGATAGCTACACAAGGAAGAGGATAAGTGGTTCAAATTAAAGTGATAGTGTGTCCTTTCAACTTGCAAGGTAGGTAGTGTTATTCAAATTTTGATAAAAGTTTGGTAAATTTATGGGTATATTCTTGTTATATTATGAAAATTAATTTTTTTGACCTGTGTATATGTGGAGAGATTTAGGCATATAGTGATCTACATACAAAGTAAAGCATACTATGTAAAACCAGTGATTTGTGTATAAACTAGTTCCCTTACATATGTATATAAAGAAAACAACTATAAAATATAGTAACAAATATGATAATATTCTAAATCATTATTATTTAGATATTATATGATATATACCAGGTAGAAAATTGACTCCTCAACTTTCACTCTATCATAAAAATGTATTATGTTATGTGTTAAAAAATTTATGTCCAACATTTGAGCATGGTAAACTAAATAAATGTCGATGAGGTTCCACTTCCAAAATGTCCAATTTACAATATAGTGAGAAGTAGATGCTTTCATTTGATTTACTCATGTATATATCATTATAAAAACAATGATTCATTAAATATATGCAAAAATCACATACAACAACAATTCATATATGCAAATCATAGGTTTATTCAGGAATATACTATGTAATTCATGTATGTGATCAATGTAAGCCATTCTTGTAATAATTTTAATAAATATACCAGTCGCTCTTATATTAATTAATCCATTATTACTCAATTAGTAAAAATTATATAAATTCAACAAATTACACTCTGTTGTGAGTTATTGAATTACATAAAAACATGAATATATACAAAGAATTAGATGGAATATATATAATGATATAGATTATATATATATGGTGATTTAGAATGAATATATATAAAGAATTAGATGAAATATATACAACAAATTAGATGTAATCTATAAAACAACTAAATGAATTTATACAATGAAACTCAATGAATTTGTATAACTAAATGAATTTATAAAGGGTGATTTGTATAAATCTATGAAACTCAGGGAACTAATCTAATCATTTACACCAACGAATAAAATATATATGAGTGACTATAATAGTGGAATGAACTGATCATTATGTAATCAGGAAACTTTGAATATTGTTTGTCAATATAGATAATATGCAATGAACTATATAACATAATGAATATATAGTGTAACAAATTTATCGTAGAGAACTATATGAAGAATGTATGGTAATACGTTTGAGCTAATATGGTGGTTAAACTTGAATAAGCTTATTACATACTTAATCAAGTAAGTTCTCTTTATTAAGAGTTCTTCTTAAACTATAACATAAGGTAAGTAAACTATAACAGAACATAAAATGATAATATGTTCTAAATACTTAGAGAGATAATCAAGTATAGTTGTATATTATCTTAACATTGGTTGAGACTAAATAGATAATAAGGTCCATGTTAATCTATAGTTTAATCTAATAATGAATACATATATTGATATGGGAGATCGAATAAGCTAGTGTCTATCACTATAACATGGGAGCATGCTCTTACCTACATGTATATGAATTCTCATGTAATGAATTTTGGGTGGACTCATAGTTTATATTTACACTAATACGAAAAATTGTCTATATAATATAAATAATGGTATGGACTCAAATTGTAAATAGAATACAAGATTTTGAGGGGAAACTCATGTAATTATTTATTTATTATGATATTGGGATGTCATCCGTGGATTCAAATTTATTTATTAGAGACCATTAGTTAATATAGTAATAATCCTAGATACAATATTTTTACAGTCATCTGTGGACTCATATTATATATAATTGATAGTTATAAAATTGTCTCTCTGACCCATATTATATAATATCAATTATTAAATAGTTTAGGTAGTCATACAATAGTTACCTTTTATTGTTTTGGACATAAACTGATAGCTTAATAGATTTGCAAGGTATAATGATGGTAGCCAATTTTTATTATGGTATAATCCACATTAAGGATGTAAATAATACTTGCTTGGCTAATATATATTACTAAATATTGATCTAGTGGTTAGTGTTTGGTATATGCTATGAATGTTCCATTAATGGTTGGTATATTTATGGATTATGTGTAATGTAAATGGTTAGTATACTATAGCATAGACCACAAATACTTATTGAGAATTATTGGTTTGTGTATTGTATATTGTTCCTTTATAAACTTTGGTATGATATGTACCATGAGTATACTAATATATATGAGGAAGTATACATACATACATATATATATATATATATATACATATACATACATACACATTGGGATGCATGCCTATAAGCATAGATTATGGCTAGTATACTATCATAGTTTTAGTGATTTGTATAATTATATATTTAATGAAACTTTAAGTGTATCATATAATAATAATTTTTATATTACTTAATACTTATATGCGAACCCTAATATGAAAGACTGTGTTATATTGAGAACTTATGTATGGAGTTATATATGCTTGAATTATATCAGGATGCAAATCTATTTAGTTAGGGATAAAAACTATGAAGGAGAATTACATTGTTGAATCCTTTATCTTTTAAAAATCATCAATATATTTTGTGAATAGGAAAGTTATAATGATTTTTTAAATCATATGGAGTTCTTGATTAATAAATATAAATGACCATTGATATAGTGTTTGCATATCATTTGTGTGCTTATAAATGGTACATATTATGTTGTACAATTATTCATATGTAGAAAACATATTTATATATGGACTTGAGCAGTCATGTGGACATATTTCATATATAGGTGTATTGGATCATATGCCTATACTTAAAGCTAAATGGATGGTTAAAATAAGTCAAGATTTCTAAGGGACAAAAAACTATAATGATATGAAAGTAGTCTCCTAGAAACAAAATTGTTTAAATGAAAGATTATGATATAACTTGGTTTATGAGTTATCTGATTCCATACAAATATTATGATAGACTACTTGAAAGTAATTAATGTGTACATAAAATGGTGGATCATGTTATTACTGATTGTACTATATATTTGAATATACTTAAGGAGATTAGATTATGCAGTTTAAACATAGATTATACCCAGTTGGAATAAATTGTATTTGTTTGCTTATTATTTATGTGATAAATGATATTGTGGAGATTCATTTATATTTTTGATGGATTAAATGTATGTATTTGATTATTCTTGTGTTTAGTATGTTTTATGCTTGGTGGTAGAAAATAATTTGTATGAATCTGTTGGTTATATTTATGTTAACCAAATCTCGCATTGCTAGTACTAAATAAGTAGTGAGACAAACTTCAATAGTATTCTAGCATCACCAATGCCAGACGAAGGTAATCTGATCAAGTGGTGGTATGAAATTTATTGATTCTAAAGATAAATAAC
This sequence comes from Torreya grandis, assembly GCA_037957365.1. Lineage (NCBI taxonomy): Eukaryota > Viridiplantae > Streptophyta > Pinopsida > Cupressales > Taxaceae > Torreya > Torreya grandis. The sequence goes on from JARHVA010001816.1 coordinate 2,336,164, forward strand.
TATTTAAAATTTTGGTCAAAGTAATGTTAGTTAGACATTGTCATTTCATGTGTATGATTTATATGTTTGTGCAATATCATGGCACAATGAATTTTTATGGTACACTACATGTTCTTAGAAATCATATAGCACATGGGTACTAGCTTGTCTCTATGGATTCATGTACCATCACTATCTAGTCATCCATGAAGGGAGGGCCATTCCCTGATGGGGGATTATGTGGTGGATCGATGGTCTATGGTTGGTGTGGAAAAGTGCTTGGTTGATGCTCTCCCTCCCCATAAAAGTATTTTTTTGAATATGACACTTGAGATTGTCATATATACTAGAGTTTGGGGGAACTCATCCTCTATGGAGCCTTGTATCTTATACATTGTATAGTATTTATTATGATTGAGACATTATCCTTGATGAGATGTAATTATTTACTTATTATACATCGACAATAGTGGTTGTATGTTTGTACCATTCATGTTTAGATCCTATAATTAATTTTTATATTTAGTTATAATGTGTTTCACATGATGGTAATGATCAATGATGGATAAATGTCACTTGCTTATTTTACAATTAACTTATTTAACATGTTATATTTGGATAACTAATTAGATTCTCATGGTGAAGTCTAATAAAAGAATACATTGTTTAAATTTTAAAAAAATCAAGTATTTCTAAGTGGATCCTTGTGGGGATGTTACAACCACTAAAAAAATGGAGGAGGATTGATAAGGTGAAATGGAGTGAGTTGGAAAATAGTTATATGACTGAGAAAATTTTGAATATATGTGAAAGGGGGAAGGTTGTTAGATGTATGAGGTGTGGAATTTTGTTGTGGTGGGCTATATGTGGTTTATGTAGATGATATTTTGTGATTATGTAGCACCTTAGTCATGTACACTTGACAAAATTATACCTTGGTTGTTCCTCTTAGTTCTACATATGCCTTGCTTCCATAAAACTCACACATACTCTATCTTGTGCTCCTTGTCTATATCTTAGTTTGAATAACCTTATATTGATGACATATACATCCTATCTTTCCCATAATGCTTAAAATGTAATTATCTTACACCTTTGCAAGTTTTGATCATATACATATTTTACTACTCCCTGAAACTAACGTCTAGGATAAATGGTAGCATGGACATTACTATCCTACCATGATGTAAGTGCCCAGTGACCTAAAGTCATACCATTTATGAATGAAACATATTAAAATGTTTAGCATAAGTTCTTTAATGTGAGTTGTTTCTCAATAAAATTGGTATAAATACAATATCAACCCTCATTCATTCCTCACCTAGCAATCATACCAAAAGAGCATTCAAAAAACACTTAAATTATTAAAAGTTTTTTTATTTTACCATGTTCTAATATAAGTCAAAGGAATGACCTAGCTACAAGTCTAAACTACTAAAGGAGTAGTCATAAGGTCTTATTTTTCAAGTTACAATCTAGATGACTATTGTACTTATTTTACACACATTACATAATTCACACACAAGCCAACAGGTATGGGAGAACTACATGAGTTTGAGACCCTATATTAGATTATTTTTTATATAGGAAATGCCCTTTAATAGTGGGGTCATTGTGGGTCAATTGACACTATGTGCCCACTATCCCATTTTCCCCCAAGGTCACATTAAATATGTAAATTTAGGCTTTTGACATTTCATCCGGAGTGATAATTCATGACCCAGATCTATATACACTAGATTGAAGATGAAGCCAAACTTAGAAGCATCTAGGTGGTTGCATACTATTTCATCAAATATTCTATATATGATTCTAATGTTGGACTTAGATAGTAGCATTGATGTAACTATCCCAGGTTGATGTAACTATCTAGATAGTTAGAGGTACCAAATTCAGAATCTAATAATTATCCTAGAATTGTCCTCCTGCTGACTTTTAGCTTATACTTGGTATAGATCTACATTAGTATCAAAACAATCTAAGTATGACACTTCTTTATCATTTTTATATCTATCATAGTTATAATTTCCATTTATAGTTTATCTTAGTCTAATAAATTTAGTATTTGGTACATCTGAGTTTAGCATTTAATTGGCATGTTGTAGATATGATATTCACCCTTATACCCTATCATTTTTATATGATTAACAATATCTATCCAAGTATGATCCACATAAAAATTATGGTTAAACATTTGATGAACTCAATCTATGTGAATGTAATTTTTTCTATTTCCTAGGGTTAAGCTAGTTAGAGTTTTAAATTGTTGTACCCTTTAATATTCTCTTAGTACTATTTTACATGCAAGCTAGGTGTAGCCCTAGATTGGGGGTGTGTCTATTAAACATATTAATATTCCCCTAAACCCATCCAAGATGTCCAAAACTAATGAGGGATCTCATACCTTTGATCATAATGATACCCATGTTGACAATGAAAAAAATGTTGATAAGGTTATCATAGAACAAGATTCTGATAATGATAATCTGGAAACAAATAAAAATGAGAAAGTAGACCATGATCAAGTTCATATAATTATAATGTTTCATGAGTGCATTCAATAAATCCTAAATATCTTGAAAACTATACTTGAAACCAAAAATTCAAAAAATTTAATGGGTCCCCCTCCCCTTGAACACACTACAACTTAATACATCTAATGGGGGGACATATTATGTGTTTCAACCTTTGTTCCCTAAAACTACTATTAATACATATATTATGAACTTATGCATTGTTTCAACACAAATATTTGTTTGAATGCCTATTACTACTCAAAACATGTTTTCATCCCCTTTGGTGACTACTCAACTAGCTATTCAAAATCCCAATGGGTCTATATTTCAAACACTCCTTCAAGTCATAAAGCTCTTGGATGAAAATACAAACATTGAACACAAGGCTTCAAAGTCTTCACATATTATAGATTCACAATATGTGTTGGATAACCCTCTTGCACTTGAAATATCTTTGCACCCTTTTCCAACTAAATTTGTTGCACCTAAGTTCACATTTTATGATGAGAAGGGTGATCTTAAACAACATCTCTAAACCTTATATGTGGCATGCCTTGACTATTCTTCCAAAGATAAAATTTTGACCAAATTATTTTTAAGGAGCCTCAAAGACTGTGCTTTGAGGTGGTTTTATGACTTACCTCTCTAATCCATCTCTAATCCATGAAAACATTCAAACCTCTTGTAGATCATTTTTTGGCACACTTTTCTATTAACATTACCAAAAAGATTTTCTATGCTCAAGTTACAAAGATCAAACAAGGAACCAATGAAATTATTAATGAATATGTCTTGAGATATAAGATAATGCTGGCCAAAATGACCAATCCTATGGTAGACAAAGAGTTGCAAGACATATTAAAGCAAAGTTCTCTTGCTCATTTACATGATTCCATTGGTTTCAATAAGTTTCAATATTTTTATGACTTATTTCATGTTGTATGAGACCATGAAATAAATCTTATATCATTGATTAAGTTCAAGTAAGTAGAAAACACACTAGTTTCATCTATATCTAGTACAAAATTTACAATTAAACCAAGTTACAAGGTAAAACCTCCTAAGCCTAAAAAGGAAACAATAACCATGGTTAAAATATTTATACAACAACCTAATCAATTTTTCCTATCTAATACAAAAAGGAGATAGTTTACATGTTTACCTGAGCCTCCTGCTTCATTACTCCTATAGTTGTTAGAGTGTCATCTTATATCTCTCCCTTCTCTTATAGAGGTTGATATAAATAGACTGCTACCCAAAGGATATGATGCAAATACTTATTGTGACTATCACCAAGGCCCTAGAATTCTATGGATAGATGTTTTACCTTAAAGCATAATATCGAGGACCTTATTGATGACCAACAAATCATATTTGAAGATCCTTTAAAGGAATCAGGTCACAACCTAGTGATCACCATATATAGAAAATATTTAACAATCCTTTGAAATACCATTTTGTGAAGGAACCATAATTCTAAATGGGGTATTTACACATGAAATACACCTCTTATGGTTCAAAAAGCTACCATTTCCTTTGATGATAGTGAAATTAAGGATGATGAATCTAATCTCATTCTCTATTCATTTGAGCATACCTTGATAAACACCTCATACATAGTGTTATTATTTATAATGGTGCCATAAAAAATGTTTGAACCATGACATTACTTATGTATTTAGTTTATACTAATCATGATTTAGACCCCTCTACTAGATTAGTCAAAGCATTCGGTGGGACCTCCCAAAAGGTTCTTGGTGAGATTGATCTACCTTTATAAGTCGATGCCACACATATGGTTAAACTACTTTCTAAGTTATATCTTATACACATGTATTTGACATGTTGTTGGGATGACCTTGGATACATACTCTTTGAGTGATACTTTTTATAATACATGGGTATGTTAAGTACATTCATGTTAATCAGGTAATTACAGTTTTTAGTGTTCTATGTGAGCATCCTCTTGAACAAGATAAATTCATACCCATGAAGTTAATTATCAAGCATATTAAGGCTAATACAGAATAAAAGGGTAATAAACAATCAATCCCCTTTATTAGGTGGATAGTAATTGAGATACCCTTACATCAGAGATAGACTGTGGGTTCTATATAATCCTCATTTTCCATGCACAATATTCAAACATCTGGAACACCTAAACATGTTCTTACTATTGTTATTCCAAAGAAACCATAGACTATATAGATATGGGTTCCAAGAACCCCATTCCTTTTATTGGTACTTCATGACCTCATAGTCATATTATACATACATTGAGCATCATAGATATTATAGTGATAGATATTTCACATATACATGTTCCTTGGTAGTACCACTAGTTTTTTGCACTAGGTTTTGAGTGGGGAGATATGTATAATCATCCTTTGGATGAGATCATAGGATTATCATGTCTCTTTGAAACATACCAAAAAAATCAAAACACTCAAAAGTCAAAAACATTTTTGGCACTTACATATTTTATTAGATCCTTGGAATATATGTTTAGTTACATGTTGAGGAATAACATATCATTTACTCCTACATACACATATAGAGGCATACACAAATGCATGATACACTCCTATTTCAGATGTTGGCCTTTCCTTCTACTCATGTCATATAGACATTGGGGGAATCCTCTTATTTGATCTTGATACACACAAGTTATATGATTTTATTATCATTCTACATTATCATGTTTGATCTTACATATGTACTTACATGTAACTTCTCCATGCTTATATCTTGCACATGGTACTTGATATGTTATGCACTTGACATTTTTTGTTAATAAATTTAATTCATGAGATACTATGACATGTTTATGCTAGTTTCTTGTTCTTTACTTTATGCACTTCCTTGAGTGTTTTGTCTTGCTTGTTTGAGCATTTGAATATGCTCCATTGTATGCAACCCATGTGCCTATGTTTGTCTTCTTGTACATTTGAATGTGTCATTGCTTGTTGTGTGGACATTTGAATATGTCATTCCTTGATTTTTAGACACTTGACTAAGTCATGTCCATTATATTTTTCAACATTTGAACATGCCCCTTGTTTGCAATCTCCTTGAACCATTACTTTTTGACTTGCTTTTGAGTGCTCTTATGTGTGTGCTTGTTGGCTTGTTGAGTTTGTAATGTTACTATCTAGACATTACCATGATGTTTATCATGAATCTTAGGCCTACAGGTGATCACATTTATTCTATGTACTTTAGTGAAACATTTACTTAGACATATTTCCTTTTATATGCTACATGGTTGTATTCATAAATTTTACATTTGTCTTACCATTTTGAGGTGAGGTAACTTCTAGGTTTTATTTTTATCTCACTTCAAAGGGGGAAATATTAGTGGGGTCATGATTGGGAATTATGTTTTCCACACTTTTCATAGTTCTTAGATTCATTGGGGGCATGCCATATGGACATGGCTTCGACACATTCACATTTTTTAGATTCAATGTGGGCATGCTTTGGAAGCATATTTTCCACATTCATTTAGTATTTGGTACCTATACCAGTTTGTAGATTTAGTGGGGGCATGTCATATAGTCATAGTTTCCACACAATCAAAGTTTTTAGATTTAGTGGGGTCATACTTTGGAAGCATGTTCTCCACATTCATTTAGTATTTGGTAATTATACTAGTTTGCAGATTCAGTGGGGGCATGTCATATGGACAAAGCTTCCACACATTCACAATTTTCAAATTCAATGGGGGCATGCCATATGGACATGGATTCCACACATTCATAGTTTTTAGATTTAGTGGGGGCATGACTTGGAATCATGCTCTCCAAATTAATTCAATATATGGTACTTATACCAATTTTTAGATTCAATGGGGGCATGTCATATGGACATGGATTCCATACATTCACAATTTCTAGATTTAGTAGGGGCATGCTTTAGAAGCATGTTCTCCACAACTATTCCATATTAATCATCTCCAATTTATAAGAGGGGCATGTTTTGGAAATATTTCCTCCACATTGGTACTTATATCAGTTTTTAGATTTCTCCATATATAGTGTGGGCATGCTTTTGAAGCATGTCCTCCACATTTACATAGTTATCTGAGTTAGATAAAACACATAGTTATATGATTTTGATTCATAGTTGTGGTAGAATTCTATACATGGTAACATTGTTATACATAGTTTCAGTATGAGACATATCTAAGGTGCATATGTTATGCAACATGTGCCTAATGTTTTAAAATCCAAATCAATTTTAGATTCCACAACCATTGCATGTACTAATACCCCATAGATTCTTATGGACTTTATCAAACCAATATACTACAGTAGTTCGTTCAATTTTTGGTATGTTTGAGGTGATTAAATCACTTAATATTTCCAAGTTTTTAGGTTGGAATTAATCAGATAGCCTCACCAAGTTATAATTATCATTGGTATGCACAGTTGAGCTAATCTCAACTTCCAGGTGGAAACTCAATTTTAGTTCAAAGTTGGAGGCATGTGCCTTCCAATATCTCTATCTATCTCCTTGAATATATGCACTTTAAATATTTATCTATATTTATCCTAATATTATCCTCAAATCCTTACAATGATACATATTTTTCAAAATAACTTTCCAATATGCAAGGCAATTACATTGACACATAGGTGTACTAAAAAATCCTTGCTCTATCATTTCAATATATTTCAATTACTTTTAACCTAGATTATATGCATTGATTTTAAAATATAAAATGATTTTGGCTTTAGGTAAATCATCAAAAAATCACTCAAATTCAACTCCAACAAATCAATCAAATTTAATTCAAGTAAAGATAAGGTGTGCATACACACCTGGGTACTTATTCTGTTTCTTTAAACTAGTAATTTCATTACTAGATTAAAGGGAGTAAATGTAGATGATATTTTTTGATTATGTATCACCTCAATCTTATACTCTTGGAAAAATTAGACCTTGGTTTTTCCTACTAGTTCTACACATGCCTTACTTTTGCAAGCCTCACATCTGCTATATCTTGTGCCATTTTGCCTATATATTATTTTGACTAGCCTTATATTGATGACATAAACATCTTATATTTCCCAAAATGCTTAAAATTTACTTATCTTACACCTCTATAATTTTTAATCCTATACCTATTTTGTTATTTCCTAGACACTAATGTTTGGGATAGACAGTAACATCGACATTATTATCCTGCCTCGACACAAGTGTCTAATGATTTAAAGTCATTCAATTTGAAAATGAAGCATATTACAATGGTTGGCCTAAGTGATTTAATGTGATTTATCTCCTAATATTATTGGTATAAATATAATGTCACCCTTAATTTATTCCTCATCTAGCAATCAGACCAAAAGAACATTCAAGAATCACTTAAGTTATCAAAAGCTTTCTTATTCTACACTATTCTAATATAAGTCAAAAGAATAGCCTAGTTATAGGTCTTAAGTACTAAAGAAGCAATCATAATGTATTATTTGTCCATTTACATTCTAGGTCAATGTTGTACTTACTTTACACACATTACATGATTCACGCACATGCCAATATGTATGGGATAACTACATGAGTCTGAGGCCCTCCTCTAGAGTATTGGTTATGTAGGAAATGCCCTTTGATAGTGAGGTCATTATAGGTTATCTAGACACATGTGACTATTATAACAAAAAAAATTACCCTAGATAAGTCAAGGATACCTTCCCAAATTTGGGATAACATATACCTATATCTATAAATAGGCAAGCTACTAGATCTCTAGATTTGAAAGGGATAGTTCTCTTGAATTATATTTTAGGATCACACACTACACTAGGAAAATCACTTTTGGATGTGAAAATGGAATAAATAATCATAAAAACAACCTATATTAATGAAGGTGATACACCAAAGATAACTCCATAAACATACTTGCATTTGCACTAAGAAAGAAGACTGCTAAAACTGATCTCAACTCAATGTTCTTATATCATATATGTTTCTACATGGAGGCAGATTGCTATGTATATCCATAGGTAGGTGAAAATTATTTCTAATATTATACACTACTAGTCTCTCTCACCTTTAAAACACACTCAACAAACACATACACTTCATGAGTCCTGTTAGAAGAGATGCTACTAATCACACAATATAAGCAAGGAGAATACATTCATCACTTGTCATCCAAGTACACTACTTGAAATTATTAAGAAAGAGTTACAAAGACAAAATAAAATTTATAAATTTAGTCAAAGACAAATCAAGATACCAAACCAGTAGGGCTTCATTTTACCAATTATGGATTTGATACAATGCCAAAATGGCTTGAATATATAGATCATAAGTGAAAAGAGAGAAGAAGTGGAGTTGGACAGTCACAAGGCCAAGTGTTAAGACCTGGAAATCAATTAAAATGTAAGATAATGAGTTGAAAAATAGGTCAGCAGGTCTTATGGAACATTTGTCAATCATAAAAATGACATCTTCCTCAAGTTGGCAAAGTGACACTTCATTATTCTTCTTAAAATTGCCTTGTTGATGATGAGTTCACTTAACTACCTTAAAACACCTAATAATTATTTAACACATATGTATTTATGTGAAAAGATGAAAATATATTTGTGATAATCATATACACACTTCAACTAATAACCTCCACTTTATCTCTTGTCATTTACTTTTTGCAGTCACTCATTAGTCTTCTAGGCTTGAATTCTCACATTTGTCACTAGGGTGACCTACAGATGTTCAAGAAGATTCATTTAAAATATTTTAGACACATTTTCAAACCCTTTATATCCTCTGGTGTATCAAATAGACCTCAAAAGAATCAATATCACACTTCTCACAATCACACTTAGGCAGTCACTCTCTTTCTCACTGTCTTGTTCAAGATTGCTTGCAATGACCAGTCTAGTAGAGGGGTTTATAGGCATGAAAAAGGTGATAATTGGGTATGAGAAGTTATAACAAGTCTCCACACACCTTCCACAAAACCCTTCACCTATCAATTCCCTTTTGTACCTGTAAAACACCTCAAACCCTATAAAAAACATAGAATTAGGCATGTATGTACAAGTGATGATACAAAAAAATTGAGTGTCAAAGAGTCTAAGGGAGTTATAGGTAGGTCCAAATTACTTTATAGATCAATTGATCCCTCTTGGATGCATCATTATTCATATCTTTCTCATCAGGCTCATAAGACAGATTTATGAGGGTAACGATCATTAATGATGATTCATAAAATTTAAGGCCTTAACCCCCTAATAAATTCCACTAGTTTTGATTTCATGACCCCATAAAATCTCCCTAAGTGATTGAGGCACCATGCACACTATTCGTACATATATGAACAAAAGAAAATGGCTTCCAAAGCTTCTTCTTGCATTCTAGAAAGGCCTGAGATAGATGTAGACCAAAAATGACCAACTAATTCAAAGTTTTTCTTTAAAAACCATTGAATACAATCAACTCTCCAATTTCCTCTCAAGGATCTTAAATTATTGGTGAGATCACATGGTCATATGAATTAAGTTAGAGGCTTAATGGTTCTTGTCTAGTTTTAGGCCTCATAGGCATTGACTAGGTTTCTGAGTATGTGATCACTTCTGAGTGATCATGGTGGCTATAGATGATTTTCAACACTCATTCACCTCCAATAAAACTTGGACATCATATTGCAATGCTTCAAGGCTCTCCCACTCATCCTTTTTACCATTCATGCATACTAGGTCTATAAATTGCATTAATTATGAAGTGCCTCTTGTCTATGATAAAATAAAGGGCACTTCCCCTATTCACTTGACCTAAAGGAGAGTGTGTAAGGATTTTTTAGGTCATGATGACCCTCTGTGTCAAGTTTCAAATTTTGACTATGTTCCAAGTGGCCTTAATGCTTCAAAATCTCAAAACTAGCTTTTAGAGGTATGATTGTGTGAAGGGATTTAGTTGAATAAGTATGAGGTTCGAAACATAGTCTTTGCTATATCACCTTGCATCTAAGAGTCACATGAAAATTTGTTTTCATAATTATGAGAGTGAATTCTTACGTGATCATCCACATCATAGATCTATCCACCAACCAAATTGTATGCTCCATTAGGTTAGGCTAGTCTATGACTGTGTCAAATTACAGGTGTACATTTAGGAGAAACCAATAAGTTCCTATAGGTGGTGAAACACATTTGAATATTGTAATTCATTCTCTTTGTTCCATATTTATGTCACTAAGGTCAACACACCTAAATAGACTTGTCTTTTATCTTGAGATCATGTTCTCATCCCTCTATCATCATTGTGTTATAGGTTTACAAGTTGTTCTAAGTTCATTTTGGTTAAAAAAGCATTGTGTTCACTAAGTGTTTCTAGTATAATCTTGATTGGCTTGAAATACCACTCAACCATCCTTCTTCTTGACCTATAAATCACCTTCTTGCATCAAGACATTACCTCTAGGCTTAGGTTTCAAGAAAGAAACTATTAGGCATGTTCAAACCTCATAAATCTTTACCATGAGATGACACTTTGTGAGGTAGGATCCTCTTTCAGAGAGATTAAGGTAACTCATCTCACTTTGTAAATTTTTCAACTTTACACCTCTCTTCTAATCTGTGATCACTGAATCTCATGGTATTTTATCCTAGGATGGGGTCTGAAGATGTTTCACTATTTCAACAATTATATGTGAGATCTACCTTATAATTAAGCCCAAAATTCTTGCTTGTTGAATCTCTTGCTACAAATAAGTAGAGTGGTATGGAGACTATGTGTCCACTTACAGTTATGTGCCCCATATTGGATTATCACCATTAATACCTCATCAACACAATCCTTAATGGAGGATATGACAATCCATGTTATGAGAGAGTGAACACAGGTCTACTAACTTGGTTTGAAGCTACTCATAGGAAAAGGGACACTATAATTGTCAAACACTATTTTGCAGACCATGATGGTGTTATGCATTTCTATCACAATGAAATGATTTTGCCTATCCTTTTATGACCACATGTGATGAACCAATTGAAATCAACATGAAAAATAAGAACATGCTCTATAAGTCCTCATACATCTCTTGGTTCACATATACTAATGCAAATAAATGAGAAAATTGAATCCATTAGGGATGTAGAGGTAGTTTAGAGGCACTAATAGTCTTAATGATTCTTTATGAAGTATATACTACCAATCCTACAACTATGCCCATGGAATGGAAGTGCATAGGGACTACTAAAATCCACCAAGTGCACTCACTTCAACTCTCCTCCTCCTGTCTGTACTAATAGAAAATCATTTGACCTTATTGACCTAGCCAAGAGAGCGATGAGAGAGAGAGAATTTTTTCTCAAATTTGGATCTATTAAAGCTTCTTAAACATTAAATTTACCTATGTGTATCTAAACACACCTTCTTACAGCCTTCACATGTGCCAAATGTGTCATTTAATCTATACAACTATTTGAAACTACCTTATTTGTAGTTGATCTCCTTTATTATACATTAAACCTATCACATTTTAGTTTCACAATAGTTTTATGACATTCCTTGATGCATGATACATTATATTACATCTTGAAACCTTTGTCATCTTATGGAAAACCATACATTTCACTTAGGATGACCTAAAAGTGGCATAATATGACATAAGACCAACTAGGCAAATGTGACAAAGATAAAAACATATTATTTGACCTCATTAATGACCATGGTGACATTTCAAACATAGGGGACTTTATGAAAAATTTGAATATGCAAGGGTGTTTGACCAACTTTTACCTAAGGTAAAATTTGGTTAATAGTATCCACTACCCCATTTTTCCCCAAGGTCACATTGAAGATGGAAATCTAGGGTTTTACCATTTCATCAAGAGTGATAGTCTATGACCTAGATCTGAATGCACAAGAATGAAGGTGAAGCCAAACCTAGAAGAATCTATGTGGTTGCATCCTATTTCAACATATATTCTATATAGGTTATGAGCATCAAAACTAGATAGTAGCATCGACACAACCATCCCAAGTTGATGTAACTATTGAGAGTGCCAGAGGTACCAAATTTAGAATATGATCATTGTTCTAGAATTATTTTCCCACCTAATTTTAGCCTATACCAAATCTAGATCTACATTAGCATTAAATCAAGATAAGTACATCACTTTTTTATCATTTATATATCTATCATAGTTTTACTTTCCATTTATAGCTTATCTCAGTTTAATAAATTCAGTATATCATACATCTAAGTTTAGCATTTAATTAGCATGTTGTAGATCTGATATTAACCCTTGTGACCTATCATTTCTATATAGTTAACCTTATCTACTCAAGTAAGATCCACATCCAGATTAGGGTTAAATAATTTTTATGTAACCTGACACTACATAAGGTGGGACATAGCTTGGCTATGGAGTGAGAATGTACATGGGAGGCATGTAGCTCAAAGGTGTAAAGAATAATGAATTCTTGGCTACCACATCATTTTGTATAGGTGGAGTGTAAGTGTATACACCTCATATTTGGGTTTTATTGGGTTTTTGATAAGATGAATGGATTTATAGGTGTTGCAGTTGGGTAGCCCATGACTGATAATATCCCTAAGGGGTTGGTGAAGGACATGGTTTGGTAGTGTTATAAGTCCTTGTTATGGCAGAAGCATGTAAGCTTGTTGTGGTGGTGTTGTATGATTTGTTATTTAGATGAGAGAAGGAGAGTGATGAGTTAGTGTAGGATAATTTAGTCCAATCCCCCAAACCGAAGCTTCTTAGTTGTTCTCCAAGTCACAAATGTGACTCACTAGGTGATGATGAGTTAGTTTGGGCCCATGTTAGTGCTAGGCCTAAGGAGTTCCTATACAGGAGGGGTAGATGCATGAGATGGGGTAGTGTGAAGAGGTTAGTTTGGGGTGGGATACCTAGGATTAGTGTTTATAATTTGTAAAATTGGGTCATAGGCATCTTAACTCTTGATAGGAAGGTGTACGATCGTTTGCATACAATTCACCTTGTCCTCTAAGTGATGGATCCTTCTTAGGTAATGAGAATATTTGGATATGCTTTCCGCATCTATCATTTTTAATCTAATTTTTGGATTCATGGCCATATAAGGTATGAATGAACCTCCCATAATAAGTTGCATAACATTAGATTTATGGTGGTTACTCATGATTTCAGATACATCTTGTATCTCTTAAATGGATACCCCACACTTAGTTTGAGTTCTATGATGAGAGTAATCTTAGATTTGGTAATATATATTGGTGTCAAAGGTTGGGTTATTCTAAATCATCAATGAAGGATCATTATATTTGATATGTCTTCTCTTATAACCTTATAGGCCAAGAGATACACCTATGTCTTATCGAAACATATTCTAGGGAAGAATAAATGGAATGAGGAGGGAAGGAGGAAAAAAGAGAGGATAAAGGAAAGAGAAGGATACACAAAATATACGTTCACTCAAGTCATGTTCACCAATTTGTATACATGTGAATAGCATATTCTAAACTATGTACTTGACTCCCCAAAGTTAGGTTGAAGTAGCTGACGTAATATGAGTTATGGATTGGGCTTGTTATTTGGTGTAATGGGATTCATAATAGGTGGTGGCAATGGATTCTCATGGTATAACCAAATTACCTCAACATTAACATGATGATCATTAAGAACATTAAGTTGTGCCAAAATAGAGCTCCATGGTCCTTCAATTTTTGATATCTCAAGATGGTGAATCTCTTAGTTGATGCTAGGACTAGGGTAGTGGGGAGATTGGGTTGAATGACTTATGGGAAAGATATACTCTAGTGGGTTGATTATGTTTGGTCAATGTCATCTTCAATATGTGAATGATATAAGATGAGGCTAGACTTGAGGATAAGAAGGAAGTACAAGTGGTAAACTAGGCCTAAAAATGTTATAGTGACAACCTTTATTCTTAGGAAGGGGAATGATAGGTGGATCAAGAATTCATTCATGTTGTGCAAAGTCTAGTAGGGTTTTTTACAACCAAGCATAAGCATATGATAACTTATTTTTCACTTAATGTTCAAAAAATTCCTATGCCAACATTAATTCACATAAGGCATAGGCCCTATGCCTCACCTAAAGTGTAGTTGAGAAGGAACCAGGGCTCGCATTGGGCTAGTTGTGCCATGGCACAAAGCTTAAAAAAAGGGGAGCTCAAGAATTACCACATTAACTTAGCTGAAGGGTATAACCATAGACACAAACCTATTTCAAGGTAAGTCAAGGGTCATATAGGCCTTGAGTGGGTCACAAGACTAATTTGACTCGATTTATTCTCCATACTTAACATATGCAAATTAAATAAGGGTTGGGTTTATGGGCACATATCTATACTCATTTTCATGTATAATGATGATGAAGTCATGAAAATATATATACTCCATTAAAATCTGAAACCAACAAAATACATGAACTTTAGATCACATAAATGACCAAGATATGACATAACCTAAACACTTGCATCCCATATCAATACAATAAAACATGCAAACCAAGATAAACATGAGTGTATTTTAGAGCAACTCCATAACTAGTTGTTTAAAGTCTAGAATAAGTGTTTAATTTCAAAATCATACTACCAGCAACCTAGAGGCTCAAAAATGAGCTTGGGCACATACAATTGGAGTCAGAGTGGCCTCCAATCTATATCTAAGCCTTAATGGCTACTAGAATAAACTTTACAAATCATGGTTCCAACATCATTTCACTAGAGCTTTGCCAAAATTATCCTCTCTCTTTCATTCTCTAGCTTGATCTCTTTATATAGGCCTTCAAGAGCATCTTTGTCAGGGTGGAAGCTGCATGCTAAGTGTTGAGCTAGAGTTAGATCATCATAACCACTGGCTCTATAAGCATGTGATTCCCACACTCTACTTGCCACATTTCTTAAGATCTTTGTTGATGTCCTAATTATCCAGTAGATAGTAAGCCATCAACCACTTGGCACATGTTTTGTGTTACATCCTCTAGCTAGGTATCAAAACTGTTAGGCTAACCACTTTCCAAAATATCAAGATGTGCTAAGGTGGATATTAGGTTGGCATGAAAATTCCATTAAAATAGAGTTAGGGGATTGACATTACCCCATAAAAAACCTTAATCCACTCTCGGACTAAGTCATCAAACTCTTAGGAGCCCAAAACATAGGTGCATTCTCCTGGAATAATATTGTTAAAGTCCTCAATGACTTTTATGGATAGATCGATCTCGATTATAGTGCTATTAATTTTGGTTTAATTAGTAGTGAACACAAGTGTATTTGTTTTATCTAACTCCTTTTGTAAGGCTTCTAGGTTAGCCTACACCCTTGCCACACTTCCATCCAAAATCTTCCCTTGTTCATAGGCCTTAGTTTGCAGGGCATGGAAGATTTATTATAAGGTTCTCTCCTAATCCTTGATTTGATTTCTCAATGCATTTATGTCTCCCATGATTTGCAAACTTTTTTCCTTGATTTTGGAGTACACCTTAGACATCAGCTACTTCTTCTCAAATTTCACTTGCTTTAAGTGTGTATCTATCATTGAGGCTTGGTTGGAGAATTTTAAGAAGATTACATCTATTTTTTATGTGCCTTCCTTTAACTTTGTAAATAGATCCTCCACTTCTTGGAGATTTTTAGATCACTCCTTCTTTAGCATGACATTGGGGTCTTCTTCTTCTTCTTTTTGCACTAGCTTAGGCTATAGTTTTAAGAGCATCTACTCCACCAATACACAAATTTTATTGACCTTTAATAGGTTTGAAGTGTTGACACTGACCAAAAGAGATGAATCAGCTGCCTCTACATTCTCATAAAGCTCTTGTAATTAGAACATGTTGGCCTGAGCTTCCTCCTTTGCTTCTTTGAGGAATTTCTTTAATTTCCTCACCTTGCCATCATTTATGACATTTCAATGCATTACTTCTATGGCCATTCTTATTAGTGCATTCCCCTATTGGACTGGGTTCATGGCCTGTGGGTCAATGAGGTAAGATTATTGCCCTTCCTTAGTATCCTTTAGGCTCAAATTTGTAGCCTTTGGTACCTCAAATTAGGGTTTGTCCATGTAATATTCCATCATAAATAAAATTTGTTTGCAGATCCTTATCGTAGTGTCTTGTGGGAGTATAGTTTTATATAAGGATAAATCTTCATCCCCTTAATCCTTCTACACCATTTCTCTGATTTTGAGCTCTTTGTTACCCTTTTCGACAATGGCCTTTTCCTCTATGTGCACTTCTTCCTCTTCACTAGTGCCATTTCTCTCTTTAATATGCTCCTTTGAGGAGTCACTTATTCGGTCCCTGTGGGTTTATTCATCAAACTTCTCCCCCTTATCTGATTCTTCATCTTGAGGATTCTCAATGTTTATTTCAAGGGTTATACCTTTGGTACCAAGGTTGCCTTATTGTTGTTGGTGCTCTTCAACTATCTTTGTTTGTTGCTTTTAGGTTCCAATATCACCTTTTTTTAGTCTAAACACCCATTCACTACTTGGGCATGCCTTAGTAGCTTCCTCTACTTATCTGGTAGAGCCACTTGGCACCTGTTTGACCCCTTCTACTTCTATTTCTATGCTCAAGGTTACTTTTGGGGCCCTCTTTTACAACTTGGCCTTCTTCTATTCTTGGTCAAGTTTTTACTTTTATTCAAATGACAAATCCTAATTTATATCTTGCTCACTGATTCCCATCTTCTTTTAGGCTTCTCTTTTCTCCTTGATAGATTGAGGGTCTGTTGGGGAAGCCTTATATTTGGACATCGACACTGTTTTCTTTGGTGGGATCTTTATCAAGGTTGTGATGAAGGTAAGGCTTGTCATTTCCTCAGTTACTATTAGCGCTACATCCATTCCACTTTTTAAGTCCTTTTGAATGTTTCTAACACCAAGTTCCTCTTCACCTTCCTCTATTTCTAGGATATAAGCCCCTTCCCTAGCTTCTTCAGTCTCTTCTTCTATTAAAGGTGCTAGGGTCACCTCTTTTTCTATATTCACAAGGGTTTTGGTAGGGAATTCCATAGGTCCCTTAGTATTTATTGGATTCTTACTAGAATAAGCACCCCTTTCTTGAATGTTATGTGTTTCTTTGGGGTAGGTGGCATGATTTATTCCTTAAAGGCTATCTTAAGTTGTTGCACTTCATAATTTCCTCTAATTTTTCACCCTGTTTCCTTTGGAGTGACTTCACCTAGACTTTTGGTGCATCTTTTCCTTCATCACCATTTAAGAGGGGTAGATCATCATCTTTTATAGGTCTCTATCCTTCTTATATGGCTTCATCTCATAGTATAAGTTAAATATTTTCCCATTGATTATAACCCTTTGGAGGGGATGGATGTTAGGTATGTTGTTATTATCCTCCTCATTCTTGGTTGCCTTGGTTTTGGGGCATATAAATTAGTGCTTCATCATCTTCCCATTATAGTCCATGGCCTTGGCCTAGATATCAATCTATTTCATGTTCAGGATCCTATTAAAATCCACCATGAAGTACTTGGCCAAAAATGCGTAAGGCAATCAGAGCCAACCTAAAATATTTTCATCTATGAGCTCTAGGCACACCACATAGAAGTGTTGCATCACAATGAAGGTCATCAATCCCATAAGTTTATGAGGAATTTATTATGGGATGTTCCATTCCTTTCCAAAGGCCTCCACATACTTATCAAACCACCTGTACACTCTAGTTTTGTACTTCTACAAAAAACTAGGGGGGGGGCGGTAAATGTAGTCTTGATACTTTATTGATGGGTACTCATGATTTGGTATAAATACCCATAGGTGGTCATCATCACCATTAAGATAAGAATGTATCCCCATTGAAAGGTCTCTTTCACCTAATGACATTCTTATGCATTCGTTATGATCTTCTCTACAATAAATTTGGATATGTTAAAAATTTCTCCCTACACCATGTGGTGGGTAATGCAAAATAAGGTTTATCTTATGTCTAACCATCAATCGCTAGGGCAAAGTTTGGCATTTACTAGGTACACTACCACCCTTGTGCTTGGATATTGAATGTATTTAATGGGGAATACATAACATAGCTTTTAATAACCTAGTAGCTTTGTGAGCCTCTCTACTTCTACATCATCATCCATCATCTCCCTTATATTCATACCTATGCAAGGTAGCCCTATGATTCTACTTATTTAGCTTGAAAAAATTCTCATGCATCATCTAGTAAAATAAAACTAGTTTCCATATACCCATGAGAGAAGGAAATATACTAAGTCTTATGGATTGTCAAAGCTTGGCAACTCAAAGAGTTTTGTTGTGCTCCTGGTTTAAAACTTGTCTCTGATGGAGACATCAAAGATCATGGTGAATAGCTTTATATTTTTTCCTGTGGCCACCATCCACTCTTTATTTAGCTCATGTACATTATTTTCCATTCTATGGTTGTAGTCTTTTAACTTACACACATGGGCAAAGGATACCCACTTTTCCCCCACCATGACTTCTGGAGGGTAATCCATTTCTTAGTAGGTGAGCTTTACACTCATGGTTGGATCAATATTTATGATGAAAACTCCCTCTACCATTTGTTCCTTAGATTTTGTAGTGGGTATTTCTCTCAATGCTTTTACTTTCTTTGCATCCATGTACATTTTTGGCACTTTTGATCTCAATATTTTCTTCCCCATCCTAAACTTGTTATTGTTAAAGCATGATTGATTGATCCTAATAGAGCCTAGAATGGTGTCTAGTCTGCTTTACATCCATATTAATTGTAAATTCATGTTTGAATTTTGAGATTCCCACCCCTTTAATGATGAACTGATTATCCTAATTAAACCTCTACTTTCTCACTTCCCCTTTAAATTTGGTTCATTTGCCCCCTCTTCACCTTAGTGCAAGATGCAATCTCTTATTTTCTCTTTTTCTCACACTTAAGAAGAATGTGGGAACTTGTTTTCTCTCTGATAGCATTTTCTCTTTCTAGTAGCTTTAGCTCCGTGTTTTGATCTCTTTGAAAATGACAAGTAAACAACCTACCTTTGCCAAATTTGGTCTTAAACATTATTTTCAACTACCAAATTGATGAATCACATCATTGAGATCCTCTAAATCTACTAAAATTTGTGAAATATTCTAAAACCCTCTACCATATGATCATCAATGCAAATATTTATTTTTTCACCATCATTTTGTAACATTAACTTTGCTAATGATTATTTTGAGGAAGTGACAGGCAATTCAAATGGTCACTTTCCACTAATTATTGGGTGGTTTCCAATTATCAAATGGTTACTTCCTTGTAATTTATTCATCTTATCATGACCCTCACCTTAATTTTGTTTACTTAGGTGTAGTGCTTCACATGCACATGATTCAGCCTCCTAGGTTCCATCTCTTCTCTGGTGCTACATTTCATTTTAAACATGCCTCACTATCTTGGTTAATTTATTTGTTATTTAATATTTCTTATTTCATCCTCCCCTACCCCATACAAATCCTTGCATTGGTCATCTAGTTCCTCACTATCTCCTCTTGGTCTCTTATGCATGAACACCTTCATGTGTGCTTTACTCATCAATTTCTACTTATGATTCAATAAGCCTAGCTAAATTCACATGCACCCAAAAACTTAGGTGTCTAGTCACATGTGCTTAAAAAGCCACCAAACTTGACTCACCTCAACAGATTTATGCTAGTGCAAGTGTTAAGAATGTTCTACTATGGGCCTAAAAATACCATGCTTATTCAAACATAATGCAAAGATTTAGCTTGCACCAATTATATAATGGTCATAATGCAAAGTGCCTAACTTTTGATCAAAAATCTCATGTTAGAGGATGCAAATGCCCTTCTAATGATGGTATAATTCAATCTATTACTATTGAAATTCCTATGGAGCATTTTACCAGTCAACATGTGAAGTTTACATGCACTAGTCTCCAAGATATTATGGATGACATAAGGTCCTATCCACCTCATCTATAATTTGCCTAGGTGCCTTAGGTACTTAGAATCATATAAAAAGACTAGTTTACCTTCTATAAACACCTTTCCCTTGATGTTTTTATCATGCCATGTATTTTGGCAAGCCTTCTCTATCTGATGGCTCTATTGTGCCTAGGTACATGTCTCATCCAACCTCTCCAAATCTTCTACACATGCAATTAATGACTCTTGGTCATCCAATAGACCAATACACATGATGTGTAATGAGAGAACTAAGAAATCCATAGGTAAAATGACATTTGTGCCAAAAACTAATTGGAATGTTGTAACCTTGTTCAAGTGCTTATATGTCATGTAATAAGCCCATAACACAGCTAACATGCGGTCATCCTAATCATTGCAACCAACATCATAGATTTTGGTGAGGCATATCCCCAATATTTTATTGAATGTTTCTACAGTTCCATTAGCTTGGGGGTGGTAGGGTGTCATTTTATGGTACACCATCATATACTCAGATAGAAAGATTTGAAATATTTCATTGATGAAATGTGTACCACAGTCACTAGTCAAGCTAGGTGGGTACCCATACCTACTGATGATTTTTTCCTAAATGAATCTTTCTGATATTGTATCTATATAGTCTTTGGTTAGCTTCATTTCTACCCACTTACTAAAATAATCTATATCAACCAGAATATACCTTATGCATGTTCACCTCATGGTGGGGGTGATAGGCCCAACAAATTCAATGGCCCATTTATTAAATGGTGTTTGTGCAAGGATAGGGATGAGGGGCATCTCATCTTGGTGGTTTGGTTTGCCTATCTATTAACAAATGTCATAGTTTTTTATGTATTCTTTTGCATCATTAAACATACTCAGCCACCATAAACTTGATTGTAGAACTTTTCATGCTATGGATTCTCCAACATAATGGCCTCCAACCATCCCCTCATATGTTTCTTATAGTACTAAGTCTTGTTCATGATCTATGACACATCGGTTCATGACCTTTTCATGGCCCAATTTGTATAATTCCCTACCAATGAATTGAAATGGGGAAACATAAATCATGAGTTACTTATTTTCTTTAGTTATCATAGCTTGAGGCATAGATCTGGAGGTCAAAAATGTGTCAATCTCTACGAAGTCTTATAAGATGTGTTAGATACTATAGATTTACATGTTGGGAATTTCATCATCATTGGTGTTATTGCATCTCTAGAGTTAATGCGAGATAGATGGTCTAGGCTTGAGTTTTGATTTCCAACCTTAACTACAATAAAAAATTGGAATTTTTGGAATAATATGATCCATCAACAAATTCATCCATGTAAAATGGTCTTTTTCACCAAGTGTTAGCCAATTTGACCCACATACCAAGATTTTGCCTAGATAAAGAGGATACTCAAAGTTTTTGATGGAGTAAATGATCAAATGGCTTAGAATTAGGTCTAGAATTGTAAGAGAGAATATCCAACACATTCTCATGGTGTCTATAAGAATTTAGGGGCATGAAATAGATTGATAAAGTCTTATAAGTTCATCAAAGACTTGGAAGGTCAAACAAAATATGAATTTGTCAAGTCTAAGGGACCTAACCATCATGTCATGTCATGTAGGGACAAACATGTTAGTCTAATTGCACATTTGATAAATGCACTTGGGGGTCAACCAAAGCCAAAGGAATACATGTATCTTGATGAGTTCTCTATCTCAAGATATAATCTTCTAAAGTTAAACTTATAAAGTGGGGCATGCACGTATACATCAAATTTGGACCTCGTGAAAAATCCATTTGAATTTAAATGATCCAAAGATGAACACATGATTGACAAGTGTCAAGATCATAGGAGATCAAGTTGAGATATAATGGCGCACAATGACTAACAAAGATAGTGGGCCCAAGTAGATATAATGAACACATTAAATCATGTAATCAAAGATCAACGATGAGCTCACAATTAAAAGGTTAGTGTATCTTAGGATTGAACATGTAGCTAATAAGTGGAAAGATCTTGAGTTTTGATACATAGATCAATAATGAGGTAGAGGTCAACTAGTCAGCAGATCTTAGGAATGAATGAGGGGCTGACAAGTGTCAAGATCACAAGAACTCAAGTCAAGATCTAATGATGCATGGAAACAAACAAAGCTAGTGGGTTCAGAGTATTTGATTGTGTGAAATCCATCATACCAAATAAGATTAATAGTGAGTGAGAGGTTAAAGAATCATTACATCTTGGGAAAAAATAAAAATTTGCCAAGTGTCCAAATCATGGAAGCCAAGTCAGGATCCAATGGTGAGTGACGATCTAATAAGTTAGTGAGTCCCAAAGATCCAATAGTGCATGTTCAATTATGAATTCATAAATCGATGATCAATATTAAAATTTAAAATCCTAGGTACTTCAATAGAGAGTAAATGCGACCTAAGGTCAAATTAGAGAAAATATTTTAAGGGAATGTCATAAAGGTAGACACATTAGACAAATGATTTCACCACCTTGAGCAGGTAGAAACATAAATATAAGATCAAACGTGATTTAAGTTATCAGTAGTAGACCCTACAATGTCATCTAAAGCCATTAAATCCCTATAAAACTTTTCAAGAGCTTTTAGATGTAGGTTTTACATCTCATTCAAATTTAAGAAACCCTAGCCTATGGATCTTAATTTACAATCATGACCATATGAAAACTAATAGGGTGATTAATTTTCATCCATAATAGATCTATATTTAGGAATTAAAAGCAATGGTAGAATGGTGACTATGTAAGGAATTTTAGAAAGAACATCAATGAGCAAACTCAAGTAACTGTCTGATAGCATGAAGAACATCAAGCATGATTGAGGAAGATAATAGGGAATTTAGTGTTTTAAGGTCCTTGGGGACTTGTTCATGTTTGATGGATTATGACTCAGCATCCTTAGATCAATGATAATTGATCAAAGGTGGTTGGGTCATATTTATTAAGGGATATCTATTCATTTCCCCTCTCTCTCATCTCATTCTACTATAAATTCAAGATTTGAACTCTTGATTTTCATCCCTCAGCTTGATATAGTGAAGCTCTACCAGAATCACTTTTTAAAACACTTTTGAAGCAATATAAGACATCTCAGATTCTAGCTGAATGCTAAGTGTGCTTTATTAAAGTTTTATCTATAGAGTGTATGTATCTTATTCATCATGTATATGTCCTTCATGTACCTTGCTTCAAGTCTAATGGTTTCTTGTAGGTTATGTGAAGTGTTGGCTAGTGAGGTTTCCCTTGAAGTGTCATAAGTCCATAATGTTTTGCTTAAACCTATCTCTTTTTATCCTTCAAGTTGTAGGTCTCTTTTCAACCTTCATATAAAATACTCATGTTTTTAACCTTGTGATAGAGTCTAATAAGTTCTTATCCTAATTAGATTCATTAGTAGTCATAAAAGTGTCTAAGTTGAGAGTCGATTATTAAACTTTAAATGCATTACCATTTAGACTAGGTTTTGTTCCTTTTAGCTTTCTTTCTTTTCCCTTTTTCTTGGTCTAAGTATAAGTTTAGGAGAAGAACTATATTATCATATCAAAGGAGCTAGCCTCATTAAAAACCCTAGAGGTCTGACCCAGGATTAGGTGACCCATAGCCTAGGGTCATTCCCATGTTGGATTAGGTTTGAGAAAGAGGACTTGAAAAATCCTTTTCTCAACTAGGGTGCAGCCTAAGCCTCCAATAGTTTATAGCATGCCTGATGGGACCCATTCTCTTTGGCATATTTGAAGTCTAGAGTTGAGAAGTATTTGTAGTATAGGGAGACATCCACCATCATTAGAAGCTAAATATTCTCTAAGTTACAAAGTTTATAACATCATCCAAACAATACCTCTCATGCCAAAGGTTACCAGAAGGTTAGCTAGTAAAGGTATTCCCTTTGAATTCTTTGAGCTACCTTCTATTTCATATAAAAGATCAAGATTTAATAGGAAACTTCCTTATCCCTAAAATAAATATTAATCTCCTAATCATCCTAATGTTTTAAGTAGTACAACCCCCACTATACAAATGGCAAGGCCCAGAATGCAAGCTT
This sequence comes from Torreya grandis, assembly GCA_037957365.1. NCBI lineage: Eukaryota > Viridiplantae > Streptophyta > Pinopsida > Cupressales > Taxaceae > Torreya > Torreya grandis. Next base: position 2,360,626 of record JARHVA010001816.1, read on the forward strand.
TTATACCCTTCAATGGTGGAAACCCTCTTACCCTTCAGCAACATGATGATATCCATGCTACCTCTTTGAATAGTATACCATACTTTATAGGAGAGAATTACACCACCTGTATAGAGCACATAGCTGACATTGCAAACCTTTGTTTAGTACATAATATTACATAAAAGAATATAGCCATGAAACTACTAGCCACATCCTTGAAAGGCAAAACCCTATAATGGTATAGCGGTCTAGCTCTTACCTCAATCAATACTTGGGATGAGTTTGGTGAGGGCATAAGTAAAAAAATTGAGGATAGAAGTGACCATGTGTCACTTGTTGAACAACTCACCTCAATCAAGAGGGCATCCCAAGAATCTATGGTTGATTTCAACTATAGATTCCAAAATACTTGGGATAAGATCCCTATCATCATTAATCCCACTCCCAATTATGATTTTATTTAGTATTTGAGAGCACTAAATTCAAAAATTACATTCATGATCCAATCTATGGGTGGGACAACTCTACATGGGGCTTATGAGATATCTATAAGTATAGAAAATTGTTTGATACAAGAAGGGAAACTCATGCTAAGAACTCTCATGCCACTTTTTCTTGAGCTTCAGCCATCCCCACCTACCATTTATCCATTTCCCACTCCAAAAAATTAAGCCCAACCTAATGATAATCAAGTGGATAAATTAGCAAGGATTGAGAGCTTATTGAAGGCACAAAACAACAAGCTAGTGGCTCTAGAAAGATAATAACAGACTTCATATAGGCCATACCAAGGTTTCTTCCAAGCCCAATACCTTTCTCAATCCTACAATAAACCCCCTTATCCATCAAATCAACAATCCCAAGGCCAAATTACTCAAGGTATATCTTATAATAGTTACAACCCCACAATTGTAATTAGTTCAAGAGCTTTGGTCTACACATAAAACAACCTTGCACAAGAGGGTCAATGGAAATTAGGAGGGCAATCCAATGAGATGGTAATGATTTTAAGTGGATAAATGTATCAAGATCCTAGCTGGTATAATGCTCCTTCATTCCAAGGCCATGACACAATGCCTCCTCCACCACAAGGCCCTCCAATGAATCAAGATAACATGCCTACCATGACATCATTAGAAGCTCAAATTTAATAGAAAGGGAGCATGGTTAGGCACCAGCTAACACAATGTGCATAAAATTTCAATAAGGGGAGCATATATTTGAACATTTAGTAGTAAACATGGGGAAAACTACACAAAGGCTAGATGAACCAGTTATAGGAAATACAAGGACTAAGAGGAGGATGTTTGATGATAATTTAGGGTAACCTAAGGTTTCTTCAATAGCTCCACAAGTTAGTTAGTTAGTTAGTATCCTACCACTTCAAATATAGTTTTTAAATCTCCTACAACTCAACAAATACCTCAACATCATGGACAATATCAGAAGTCTCCTTTTGTTCCTCATATCACTCAAGTGCCAAGTGATACTTCTACTTCTAAAGTACAGTTCAAAGTTACTAGTATTCCCTTTAATATTGTGGATCATATGAAAAAGGCTAATGTCACTATGTCTATGTATGATGCTTTGTATATTTTGGGATAGAAAGATATCCTTCAACAAGATCTCTCCAATATTTCTCATGTGAACAAGATCATTGATAAGGTGAATACTATTTTTACAAATAGTAGTTAGCCTAGTCAAATTCAAGTTCCTAGTCAAGCTCCCAGTCAAGGTCAAGTTCATAATATTGTTCATCCCCCTAAGGTTGTCAACCCCCCTCCATTATATTTATCAATCATCATAGGGGAATATTTAGTGCATAATTGTATGATAGATTCATGTGATTCAACCTCAATTATGCCTAAAGCCATAACATATAAGCTTGAGCTTAAGTATATGCCTAATGAAAAAGTTGTTCTCTAGTTGGATGGTTCCCCCACTAAAAATAGTAGGTATATTGAAGGATTTTAAGATCACATTGGTAGCTTTCCCAAATTGTGTCATCACTCATGATGTAATGGTTATAGACCTACCCCCATATTTTTCCCTATGCCTATCTAGGGACTTTATAGTAAAAATTGGGGGCTATTTATCCTCTGACTGGTCATACATGGTTTTTAGGACTAGATATGGGACTACGGTGACTATTAGGTCAAAACTTATTTCTAGGTTCCATCTAGAGCCCTATATGCCTTACCTTACAAACATTAACCATATCATATTATATGAGGATGAAAATGCTAATGAACAAGAACCTCATGACCATATTGAAGGCATTTCAGACCCATACTTAGATGAATGGGAAACTAACAACCATGGATTTGATTCCTACACTAATATTGAAGAAACAATATTGGGGGTGTATTATATGCATGAGGAGAGTGTTGATAAACCTTGCCTAACTAACACCACTCAAGAGGAAGATGGCCTATAGACTTTATTATTTGATGGCTCAAGGTCAAAGAATGGTAGTAGAGATAGAGCCATGATAGTTTCACCCTCATATCATAAGTACTATTTAGTTGCAAGATTTTAATTCAATTTCACTTCAAACACAATTGAATATGAAGCCCTTCTACATGGTTTTCAAGAGGCAAGAAGAAGAGGTGTCAAAATTCTTCAAGTCAAGGGTGATAGTGATATTGTTGTGCAAAAAGTGAGAGGCATAAATGCAATCAAAAACCATCATTTGAAAGCCTACAAGCATTGTTTATGGGATCTCATACAATACTTTTTAGCATTCAATATATAATCCATACCAAGAGAGGCAAATCAACATGTAGATGGGCTTGTAACCATTTAAGTTTAGTACGAGGTTATAGGAGTCAAAGTCAACCATATTCAAGACAAGGTCAAGGTCATATGCAAGCTAGTTGTACCTGATAATGAGGTGAGTTGGAAAGTGTTTGATAATGATGACCAAATTATATGTTTTCTGATGTAGGAGGTAGAATTCTACCATAAGAATCAAAACAAATTCCAACATTAGTATGATGATCAGATATTATAGCTGAGATCTAACAAGATGCCTAAATGGATTGTGACATTGGAAGGCATATTCAATAAATATGACCAAGTGAGAAGAGGTAAGACATGTATCTCAACAAAAGAGGAACATTAAGAAAGGATAAAGATCTTCAAAGATAAATTGTTGAAGTTAGGAAAGATTAATATAAAAATAGAGAGCTACATTTGTTTCTTTATTCTAAGAGTTCTCTAATTTATTTTCATGGGAACACAAGGATTTGAAGGGTTTTGGTCCCAAACTTGCATAACATATCATCTAACTAGAGCACAACGTAAGACCAGTCAACTAGAAGCAAAGGCATGTCAACCCAAAAATAGAAGAATTGATGAGAATGGAGTTATTTAAGTTGTTTGAATCAAAAATAATATTCCCCATTAAACATTCCTCATGGGTGGAAAACATTGTGCCAGTGAGGAAGAAGAATGGGGAAATATGATTATGTGTTAACTTTGGGGATCTCAATAAAGTGTCTCTAAAAGACCATTACCCACTACCCTAGATGGATCATATTCTTCAAAATGTGGTAGGTTCTTAGAGATTCTCAGTACTTGATGGCTACTCTGGTTATAATCAAATTATGGTCAAGGAAGAAGATAAGCATAAGAATGCCTTCACCACAAAGTGGGGCACTTATGCATATTTGAAAATGCCCTTTCGGATAAAATTTATAGAGGGAAATGGATGTTGCATTTTAATGATCAATGACATGGTGCTCATCTACCTATATGACATCACTATTTTCTTAGAGGATCTAGTTGATCACATTACTCACTTCAGGTTATTATTTGAAAGATGTAGAGAATTTGGTGTGTCATCGAATCCTTAAAAATGTCTATTTGGTGTTCTTAAGGGTAGGTTATTAGGCCATGTAGTGTCTAAGGATGGTATTTCCATATATATTGAAATATTTGAGTCCATCTTATCCTTAAACCCCTTGCCCAAGCACAAGAAGGGTCTACAGAGTTTCTTAAGAAAGGTTAATTTTATAAAAAGGTTTATCTCAGGCTTTATAGAGTTGGTCAAGCCTCTTACTCACATGTTAATAAAATGCAAGGAGTTTACATGTACCAAGGAAGGTAAGAAGAGTTTTGGGGCCATTAAGGAGTCCATCTTTCATGCCCCTACACTTCTTAATCCTAATTTTATCAAAGAATTCTGTGTGTATGCCTTCTCTACATTGCATGTAATCTTTGCCATGTTGATGCAACAAAATGAGTGAGGTTTGGAATAACCTATTACTTTATTTAGTTAGGCCTTAGAGGGGTATGAGGATAGGTATAGATTTTTATAGAAATATGTGCTTGCAATAGTGAGAGTTTTGAATAAATTTATGTACATGGTATCCAATAGTAAGATCATACTCATGGTGGTACACCCAAGTATTAAAGAGTTTATACTCAATAAAGACCTCAATGAGAAAAGAGTTAGATGGGTGAAAAAATTCATGGAGTATGACCTTGAAGTTAGAGTTATAAAACTTTTAATGGGTATAGGGTTATGTGAACACCTTGTAGTAGAGGTAAAATAAGATAAATATCAAGCGTTGGTAGTTCACGATAGCCAACAGGTAGCTGTAGACAACACACCTTTCAATCATACACATGATATACTTAGATTTATTGAGTAAAGCCAATGTCCTATGGGACTAGATAAAGCCAATAGAAGTCACTTCAGGTTGTAAAATATACCTTATGTCTTGATAGATGGATTACTTTTCAATAGAGACATAGGAAGCATACTTTTGAGGTGTGTGGAATCATGCCAAATAGACAAGGTGCTTGAGTAGTTTCATGATGGTCCAACTAATGGGAAATTTGTTTCCAAGACCATAGCCTCTAATATCATTAGATTTGGGTACTTTTGGCCCATATTTTTTAGATATGCACACTATTGGGTAAGGCAATGCCCAAAATGTGCAATGTTTATTGGCAAGCAGAAACTGGTTGCCCTTCCCTTGCAACCCATACAAGTAGAACAATCTTTCATATAATGGGGCTTAGATTTCATAGGGATGATACAGCCCCCTTCAAGTAAAGGACATAAATGGATCATTACAACTATATAATACTTTACAAGGTGGGTTGAAGTGACTACCCTCAAGGAAGCTAATGAAGATTTTATTTTGGACTTTATGATAACCTTATGACCAGATTTGATGTGTCTTCTATAATCATTTCTGATAATGCATTGGCAATTAGTAGTAACAAGGTATGTGATTGGGCTCTTTCACATTAAATTTATCTCAAGGCATCCTCTAACTATTACCCACAGGGCAATGGACTAGCAGAGTCCATAAATAAGAACTTATTAAGGATTATCAAGAGAAATATGGAGGATGGTCAGAGGGAGTGGCATACTAGACTTAGGACTACCCTATGATTAGACAAAGTGACACCTAAGAAAGATACAAGGCACTCCACATACTTTATTATCTATGTGAAAGAATCCAAACATCATATATCTCTTGAACTTCCTGCATTAGAGCTTGCACATCAACTTGAGATCCTAGAGGATGATGTTATGCAGATTAGGTTGAATGACTTAAGATAGCTAGAGGAGAAAAGGGACATTAATATGAATATTATGTGGTCCAATTAACACTAAATGAAGAGGTCATTTGACAATAGATCTTCCTTAAATACATTTTAATAAGGTTATATAGTCTTCAAATTGGATGAGGACTGTGCAAAACTAAGAAAGCACTCTAAGTTTGACAATCTTTGAAGTGGGTCTTATATTATCATAGGTTTTAAGGACAAAAATTCATTTGATATTTATAGGTTTAATGGAGAGATACTTATCATCCCTATCAATGGGAGGTATCTTAAATTTTACCACTAGTGTTGTCTCATGATCTTTGTGCATAGGTAGATAGGTTTGTCTTTACCTCCAAGTGTTCTTCCACATTAAATTCGTTATTGTTTTCCTATTGTTTAGGTAGTTATTTGGTGTGTATTTTTTATCTTTTTTTTTTGTGTCTCTTTGATTCAAATTATTTACAAGAGTCAAGAAGAATCATTTTATAAGTAATACTTCATTTGTCTAGTCATCAAGAGCAAGCTTGATCAAATTCTAGGTTCCATGACTAGTAGGCTGGTCAAGCAAGATAAGTCACCAAAAAATTTAGCCAATTTGGCCCACATACCAAGCTTTTACCTGGATAGAGAGGATGAATAGAGTTCTTGATGGAGTAAATGATCAAATGGCTTAGAAGTAGGTATCGAATTGTAAGAGAGAAGATCCACCAATTCTCATGGTGTCTATAAGCATTCAAGGGCATGCAATATATTGGAAAAGTCTTAGAAGTTCATCAGATCCTTGGAAGGTTGAACAAAAGATAAATTTGGTAAATCTAAGTGACCTGACCATCATAGCACATCATGTAGGGATAAATAGGATAATTTGGTTACACATTTGATAAATGCACTTAGGGGTTAACCAGAGCCAAAGGAATACTTGAACATGATTCTTTCCATATCGAGAACATCTTCTACAAATTTTGTATCTTGATGAGTTCTCTATCTCAAGATATAAGCTTCCAAAGTCAAACTTGTAAAGTGGGATGTGTGTGCAAACATCAAATTTAGGCCTCATGAAATGGCTATTTGAATTCAAATGTTTCAAGGATGAAATAGTAGCTGATAAGTGTCAAGATTGTAGGATCTCAAGTCAAGATCTAACGGTGTACAATAACTAACAAAGCCAATGGATCCAGGCAAATCCAATAATGTGTGCTAAATCATGCAATCAAAGATCAATAATGAGATCATAGTCAAAAGGTTAACATATCCTAGGGTTGAACACACGATTGAAAAGTGGCAAGATCTTAGGTTCCCATATGTAGATCAATAGTGAGCAAGATGTCAACTAGTCAATGGATCCTAGGAACAAATGAGAGGCTAACAAGTGTCAAGATCATAGGAGATCAAGTGAATGTCTAACAGTACATAATGACTAACAAAGCTAGTAGGTCTATAATATCTGATAGTGTGTGATGCATCATACCAAGGAAAATTTATGGTGAGCAAGAGGTTAAAGACTCATCATATCTTGAGAACAAATGAAAAGCTACCAAGTGTCCAAATCATAGAAGCCAAGTTAGGATGCAATGACAAGTTGTGACCCAACAAGTTCGTGGGTCCCAAAGATCCAATGGTGCATGTTATATCATGCATTCATACATCAATAGTTGATATTAAAATTTTGAAGCTAAGGGACTTCAATATAGAGAAAATGTGACTTGAGGTCAAATCAGAGCAAATATTTCAAGGGAATGCCACAAAGGCAGACATGTTAGACAAAGGATTTCACCACCCCAAGTAGGTAGAATACATAAATACACAATCAAACATGATATAAATTACTGGGAGTAGACCCTACAAAGCCATCTAGTTCCATTAAATCCTTATAAAACTTTTCGAGAGATTTTAGATATAGTTTTTACATTTCATTTAGATTCAAGAAACCCTAGCCTACATATCTTCATCTTCAATCATGACTATATGAAAGCCAATAGAGTGATTGGTTTTCATCCATAATAGATCTATATTAAAGATTTAAAAGTAATGGTATAATGGTGATTATGCAATGAATGTTATAAATAAAATCAATGAACAAACTCAAGTAACTGCTTGATAGTGTGAAGAACATCAAGCATGATTGAGGAAGATAGTGTTTCAAGGTCCTTGAGGACTTATTTGTGTTTGATGGATTATGACTCAACATCTTCAGATCAATGTTAATTGATCAAAATTGGTTGGGTCAAATTTATTAAGGGTTATATGTTCATTTCCCCTCTCTCTCATCTCATTCTACTATAAATTCAAGCTTTGAGCTCTTGATTTTCATTCCTCAACTTGATATAGAGAAGCTTTGCCAAAATCACTTTGCAAAACTCTTTTGAAGAATAAAAGACATCTCAAATTTTAGTTGAATGCTAAGTGTGCTTTATTAAAGTTTGATTTATAGAGTGTATATTTATTATTCATCATATGTATGTCCTTCATGTACCTCAATTTAAGTCTATTGGTTTCTTGTAGGTTGTGTGAAGTGTTGACTAGTGAGGTTTCCCTTGAAGTGTCATAAGACCTTATTGTTTTGCTTAAACATATCTCTTTCTATCCTTCAATTTGTAAGTGTCTTTTCAACATTCATACAAAATACTCATGTTTGCAACCTTGTCATAGAATCTGATTAGTTCTTATCTTAATTGGATTCGTTAGTAGTTATAAAAGTGTCTAAGCTGAGAGTGGATCATTGAACTTTTGGTGCATCACCATTTAAACTAGGTTTTGTTCTTTTTAGGTTTCTTCCCTTTCCCTTTTCCTTGGTATAAGTATAGGCTTAGGAGAATAAATATATTATCATATCATAGGAGCTAGCCTTATTAAAAACCCTATAGGTTTGACCCAAGATTAGGTGACCCAAAACCTAGCTTCATTCCCATATTGGACAATGTTTGAGCTAGAGGACCTGAATAATGTTTTGCTCAATTAGGGTATAGCCTAAGCCTCCAACACTAGGTACTTAAGTGCCTCATGATCAGTAAATAAGACAAATGGGGTTGCCATAAAATACTATCTAAACTTTTATAGGGTGTAGACTATGGTAAGTACCTCATGTTCAATCATGGTGTAATTTTTTCTTCCTTGGTCAGTTTTCTACTTGTAAAATAAATAGGATGATCCATTTTCCCTTTGCCTGGTTATGTGAGAATGGTATCAATTTTAGTACCAAAGGCATTTATGTGGACATCAAAGGGAGTTGTCCAATTAAGAAATCATAGTATTAGTGCACTTTCCAACTTTAGCTTTAGGGTCTTGAAAGCATCCTTCTATGCCATGCCCCAATAGAATGGGCCATCCTTCTTCAATAGTTCTTCTAGCAATGTTGCAATCCTGACATAATTCCTTATAAACTTCCTATAATATTTATAATATCAAAGAAAGGCAAGGATGTCTTTCTACATTAATGTGTTTGAATTTGAAGGATGATTACAATTTTGGTTGGATCAATGAGAAGACATGTGCCCAAGCAATGTACTGAATGGCATTTCAAAAATACACTTTTTGATATTCAAAGAGATTTATAACTATTGACACCTTTAAAAATTAGGTGCTAATTTTCATAGTGATCTTTTACCAATCCATACACTATCTAATCATCTAAATACAATTATAAGAACTTGTGAAAAAAGTCTTTTAATATGGTGATCACCACCCAAGAGAAAACTATTGGTACATTCTTCATCTCAAAGGGCATCATGTTATATGTGAAACATCCCCACTCGATCACAAAGGTGGTTTTTAATTTGTATTCCTCCTTGATCTAGACTTATGGTAGCATTAAAATCCATCAATAAACATTTATATTTTACAATCTATGATGTCATCCAATAATTCATCAGTGAATGGAGTTGGGAAGGGGTTGATCACACAGGCAACATTAAGCATCATGTAATAAACACAAATCCTAATGCACCCATAATTTTTTATGTTGATGACCATGGGGCTAACCTATTTAGACTCTTACACTAGGTAGATAATTATTAAAGCTATCATGCCATCAATCTCAGTTTTGTCCTTGGCATGAAGATTTGGGTTCATTATATAGGGTCGATTCTTGATTGGTCTCATACCAGTAACTAGTTTGATGCTCATATTCATTAGGGGTGGGTGGACACCTTTAATATCATTATATTTTAATAGGAATAGGTCTTCTAATTATTTTAATAGATCAACAATATGTGTCAATTCTGTGTCAAACCAATAGGCACCTAGACTGGCAAGTTTAGGTTCCCCCTCTGAGCTAATATCTACCTTGGTAGTTTTAATAGCACCCACTAGGATTCATGCTTCTCCTATAGTGATTATATGAGATATATACTACCCTACATTATCTCTACCTAAATATGGGTAATGTCATCTTATTTTGGGGTGTCATCCTCAACTTGGCACACTAACTTATTACCTCCTACTAAACTCTTCTAGTTTCACACTTTTCAAGTGTCATCATCTTCATCACTAGAGTCACTATTAAGAATTAATTTTTTGAATAAGGTTAGGAGTGCCAACCCTTTTTCATTGAATATGTCCCTGAGGCATTCTTCCAATATAGTAGTGTCCTCAAACACTGACCTTCAAACTATATGTAATGGCTCAATTAGTTCATGATTTTATGAAGAAAAGGAGAAGGTATGAACAAACCACTCCTTAAGGACATCCCATTCTAAAATTTCATGGTGCATCACATTTAATACGTACCATGCCTATACCTAAGTCTTTAAGGTTATGTAGAATATGTGCACCCATAGATTTCTTAAGGTGTTTTCACCACAAATAATCCATGTTTTCTTCATAAAGTCATACACGTGTTATGGGGTCAGAGTCATCAGAGTATACTGGAATGTCTAGGTCCTCATTACTTTTTATAAATCTAGTGTAAATGATTGCCTTTGCATCCTACCAATTTGGTAAGCTAGGATTTTGCACTACCCACTAATGAGTAGCAGTGATTTTCAATGTGTATACTAGTGCATCCATTCTATCCACCTCTTTTGGTATGCACAACTCAATATCATGGATATAATATTTTATAAGATTACTTCCTTCATACCTTGGGAGTGTATAAATCTTGCACTTACTAATGCGAAACACTCTTCTTCCCTTTTTCTTGGCGTAAGGGATCCATCTTTTAGGAGTGTGATCAATCTATATCCAGCCTGTCTTTACTAGTTTTGGCACCTATGCTCGCACTAAGCAGAACCATCAAAAAATTATCTCATATGCTTCATCAACCCATCTATTTCAAGTAACATACATGATGTCCAAGGTTGACTATCCATCCTCCTTAGAGAGGATTCCTTGAATTTTTGGACTTAGGGTCTCGATGCCTTATACTATGATGTTATAGCTATGGTTGATTTCATCTTCAATATCCACACTCTTGACATAGGGGTATCTTTGATCATTTGAAAGAGGTATGACTACTCTCTCCCTTCTATTCTCAAAGGTCATATAGTTCATTTTGAAGTGTATATCTACATTGTTCTCATAACACCATGGCCTTCCTAGAAGTATTGAGTAATTATCCTACTATACTAACTCTATGACTTCAAATTTAGCCCAAAATTTGGTGCCCATTATATCTATATCTATGATTTTCAATATCCCAATAGGCTACACCTAGGTCTTATTAACTATTAAGAGCACATGAGGGGAAGGTCTCAAAGCCAAGCTACACATTTTCTCCTAAACAATCTTTATCAAGATGTTAACCTTGATAGTTGTGTCTATGATAACCTCATAGATAGACCAGCCATCAATAGTGGCATCTACCAAAAGTTCTTAGTCATATTTAGCATTCTAAGTGTGTCAAACTTCTCACACCCTCTCCATGCATGGTATGACCACCTCAACTTGCTTTTGGCCTACATGTTCTAAGAGTAAGTTCTTGAATAGGGGAGGCATACCCTTAGTTTGTAGGAGGTGAATGATCTTGGTCAATTATTGTACTTTAGCGTTGTGGCTATCTTGCTCTTTTCAAGCCTGATAGTATTCACTTTTAGGTCCTACACTAATTGGAGCTCTCTTTTTAAGTTTTGAATTATGCTCATAGCCTATTGTAGTACATCTTTTTGGCACATATGGTTTGGATAAGGCTTTATTATTGGTTTTGGTTACATTATACATTTATTTTGACCCTTATCCCCATATTCAAGGCATAACTTAGGTATTGGCACAACTGGCAGCTGAGTGGTGAACCCACTTTGATTAGTTGCTTGTACCTTTACTTCCACTATGCATGTAGGTTGTACCTTTAGGGTCCATGTTTTCATGTTATATTATAATCCGATCATCATTTCACCCTTGTCTATAGTAGGCCTTCCTTAGGTCAACTTTTTTAAATTTTAGGCCATTCTTCAACCTTATGGGGCCCTCAAAAATACCCACAAGTGGGATGTGTAGGGAAATCACATTGATAATGCTCTATTGAGCCATACTTATAATATGAGCATGATGGGAACCTTCCACCACCACTTCCTCTACCTCGCCCTCTAGTACCTCACTACATCCTAATAACTACATTCTATTATCCATATCCATAATTCCCTTGGTTTTATTTCCCTCCCACAACTGTTATATCCTTTTGCATAATCCTTTCCATATTTTTGTGCATTTTATCAATCACCAGTAGTCAATAGTGGTATGGGTGTAGGCATCACATAAATGTTAATAGATGGTTGTGTTGACTTGGATGGTGTGATATAACAAAGGATAGTTTCAAAAATTATGCACTTATTAGTAGACATCGTATCTTAGAATCAAAACATTCATACTCTTTTATGTGTAGTTAGTTCTATTATGGCCTTCTACTTTACAGTCGATGCACCATATTCTACTTCGAGTGTTATGTGTAGAGATAGTAGTAAGCTTTTAGAGTTGGGATGCCATAGATGCAATCTATGCCTCCATAAATAAGTTGATCTTAGTTTTTTCACTTTTGACTACCTTGGCTCTGATCATGACTTTAAGCACTTCTTAAGGGTCTATAAAAATCTTCATGAAAAGCACCCTGTGGAATGGCATGAGCAACCCCCCCTGATGAAACATTGTGCATGTTGAAAAGGGTGTATATCATATGATGGCTTTAATATGAGATTTTTGAACCATGCATCATATAAGTTTACACTCTTTTTGAGTCTTTGGGTAATTTCTTTCATCATGATGATGCTCTATTATTTGAACTCCAAGATGTTAAACTCTTTTAGAATTACATCCTTCAGGGTATCATAGTCAATCATAGCCTAGTTAGGGTTAAAATTTTTTACCAAGTGTGGGCATGATCAATTAAAGTGGTCACAAACTAAGTAACCTTGTGATTTGATTAGGTTATGCCTCACACACACCACTGTAGTTCACACTTCAACACATGTTCTACGACATTTTCCACACCATGATACTTTGAGAGGTGCATAGTTATTTCATATTAGATCTACTATAGGGGTAGTTAGTACTTATGGCACTTTCCCCCTAATGCCTGGCCTCCTAGTGGTAGTCATGTTCCATCAAGGATGTTACTTCCTCCTCTCGATGCATTTTATATAACACCTCCAGCCCTAGGATAGGTGTTAGTCCCATCATTCCTACTAGTGCAATCGATGCCATGGTGATATTCTACTAACATGTGGCATCAAACCACTTCCTATGGTTTGTTACCCACCTTACATTACTAAAATTGGTTGTGTTGGTATGCTTACATTAAATTTATATTGTGGTGTGTTAGTACTCAATGGTCTCGAGATAGTTATGCTCACCTTCTTGTATGGAATAATCTATTTAATAACAAAGTTACAATCTAAATCTGTAAAATGTCTAAGATTTGAGGCATTGGTAGGGTCAATAATCACCTCTATACTATCTTTAAATTGGGGATCCAACGTATAAGCATGTGCCATAGGTTTAAAGTGGGTAGGTGCATCAAACATGTCTACACTCACCAAATTCTATAGGAACTCAATGAATTCCACATGTGTTAAGTGTTGGTCTCAGTCCATCACTTCATTATACCTCTCATCTTTGTACTATTATTTTTTAAGAGATCTTTCTCCATGCCCTTCTTATTCATTATAGGTCCTCTCAGCACTTCTAGGTTCTTGATCCTCCATCAGTCAGCATTGTCTCTTATTATAGGCTTGTTTTTTAAGCTCTCATGTGTGAATTGGCTCATCCCCTTCCATCATGCCTCACTTACACATCCCCTTCATCTCATTTGTGTATCTCATACATAAAAGGATTTTAGCATTCCATCACCAAAGTTTCAAAACCATAATCAACCATTAACCTCTTGATCTGTGTACCAAAATCCTTCATGAGCATGCATCTAGGGTCATGCAAGAACTGGTACTCTGCTTCCTCAGGGCATAAATAAGTTGATACTATGAACTCAAGCATGTAACTATTCAGAGTTCCTTACCACCATTTGTCCACCTCTCTAGTCCAAGTAACATCCAAGGTTCCATGCCTCTCTAGGTGCTCATTTGTCCACTCATAGCACCATCCATAGCTTTTTCTTCTATGGGTTAAATATATAGTGAGCCACTTATACACATGCTTAGGTAACTCATAGAAAAAGACCTCATATAAAACATCATATAGTTTATCCTAAACCCCTTTTCTTGGATTTTGTCCTTTACAAGTTGGATGCTTCTATGCAAAACTATTTTCCACCTAGTGCAGCCAGTGCCCAATGTTCTCAAGAGAAAGTTGGTACATCATCCAGTCGCACCATCATAATAATAAAATTCAACAAGGGTTTTGGTAATGGAACCAAAATATTGTGCAAATTCTAGTAGGGGTTTTTGCAACTAATCACAAACATATGATAACTTATTTTGTGCTCAACATTTAAACACTCAACTATGTCAACATCTATTCACATAAGGCATAGGCCCTATGTGATCACCTGAAGTGCAGATGAGAAGAAATTGGGGCCCATGTTGGGTTAGTTGTGTTGTGGTGTGGGGCTTCAAAAAAGGGGGGGCTCAAGAATTACCACATTAACTTAGTTGAGGGGCAAACCCATAGGTGCAGACCTATTTTGGGGTAAGCCAGGGGTCATATAGGCCCTGAGTGGGTCACAAGACTACTTTGACTCAATTTATTCTCTATACTTAACATATGTAGATTAAATAAGGGTTGGGTTCGTGGGCATAGATATATACTCATTTTACATATAAAATGATGATGACATCATTAAAATGCAAAACTAGTAAAGTACATGAACTTCATATCACATAAATGACCAAGATGAGACATAGCCCAAACACTTTCATCCCATATAAATACTAGAAAACATGCAAACCAAGATAAACATGAGTGTATTTCAGAGCAACACCATAACTAGTTTTTTAAAGTCCAAAATAAGATTTTAATTTCAAAAACATATTATCAACAACCCACAGGCTCACAGACAAGCTTGGGCACATAAATTAGAGCCAGAGTGGCCTCCATTATATATCTAAGCTTTTATCTCTGTTATAACAAACTTTACAGAGCATGGTTCTAACATCATTCTACTAGAGCTTCATTGTAATTCTCCTCTCTTTCATTCTCTAACTTAAGCTCTTTCTATAGGCCTTCAAAAGCATCTTTGCTAAGGTGGAAGCTACATGTTGAGTGTTGAAATAGATTTTCATCATCATAATTGCTAGCTCCATGACCCCATAATTCCCATGCTCCCCTTACCATGTTTCTTCAAATCATCATTGATGTTTTGATTATCTAAAAGATGGTTAGCCATCAACCAGCTAGCACATGTTTTGCACTACATCCTCAAGTTAACTATCAAAACTATTAGGATAACCTCTTGAAAAAATATCAATACATGTTAAGGTGGTTATTAAGTTGGAATAAAAACTCCATTAAACTAGAGTTAAGGTCCCAATAATTCTTGTTCATTCAAGGCAACCAAAGAATCAACAATAAGATGGGAAATCGGGGTGGAATAGAAAACCTCACATCTCAGCTCAGTGTTAATATCAAATTATATGAAAATTATGGGATTGGGTGCTCTAACCTTAGGTATTAAATTGTAATGGATAAGCCCTAGTGTCTCAGTAAGGGTCATCCAAAGGAAACTAGGCAAAAATCCAAGATAGAAGTGTATGAGCTTGTTTAGGCAATGATTTATGGTGTATACTTATTGTGATGTTTGAAGCAAGGATTTGTAGAGGGTACTTGCATGAATGGGCAAGCCTTGGATTGGGATTGGATGCTTACACATGTTGGCATGGATTCTAATGAGATCTAGGTGCTTGCGTGTGTTGGCAAAGCTTCTTGATACTTTTTTATTATTTTTGTTATTTTTGACTTGTTCTTGGGTTTATGGAAATAAATAATTGCTTGCTGAAATTGAAATGTTGCAAGCAAAGAAATAAAAAAATTGAAGTAAATGGAAACAAAACTTCTTTTTACCATTTTTTTATAATTCATAATGCATGCAAAAGAAAGAGAAATAAATCTACACTATTATAAAAGGTTTTATTCCTTAGCTTTATCTAGATACAAACTAGGTGGTGTTGTTTTTGTAGTTTTGTTTTGTTTTGTTTGTGTGGCATGGATTGTGTATGAAAGTTATGTATTCTAAATATGTAATCAAAACAAAAGGAAATATAGTCTAAAACAATAATGTGACAACACTTTCTTTGTCTACAAACAAACTTTTCAAATGATTTGTTATAGAGAGACAAAGAATGCGAATTCTAAATTTCTATTTTCAGAATAGGACAACACTTTTAATCTACCAAAAAAAACCACAATCAGCAATATGATGATTCTATTTGTGTGCCTAAGGTAGTCTAAGTTCATTGATTGACTAGTTGGTTGTTTGGAATTCAAGAAACTTGTTCTGATCTTGGAAATGAAATACTATATTGGCTAGAAATGCTTTGACAATTCATTAAAATATTCTTATGAATGGTTTGTGAAATGTTTTTCTAATGGAGAGAAAGTAAATCTATTTGAATGCAATCATAATAAAACTAACTACTGGTTCTTTTTGGTATCAAATACAATGAAAAAAATCTCTCTCCCTATCAAATTTGCTCTATTCTGAATAATGAATCTAATCTAATGAAACAACTACATTAATTTAATATAAAAAAACAAACAATATTGAAATCAAAAGAGACTCCAACCTAACCAAGATATAGATCAGTTGTAATGCATGTAATATGTTGATAAAATAATCCTTAGTATACCAGCTCATTTTATCCTTGTGTGAATTTTGGGAACTCTCTAATTGTAGGATGAGCAAGCTCACAAACAAATGGGGAAGAAAAGGAGTCATAACTAAAAATATAAAGTAGTTGAACTAAGGTTTACCAATGCTCTAGTTTGAAAAGACTATGTTGTTAAACTAATAACACTTATGCACCTTTGGTAATGTAGTTGACATAAAAACTATAGGGTTTGGACCTTCAAGAAATTGTAGTAGGATTATGGTTGCAAAAGCCTCAAAATAACTTATATGATAATTTTTGGATTTGAAATCAAACCAAATAGCTTTTTTTATATAAAGATTTGGGAGCCTAAATGGGGGAGTTAAATTGATCCCAACTTGGAGTTGAACTTGAAAGGAACTAAAAAATATTTAAAATAGATGAGGGAGTGAGCTAGGCTTTATTAGAGGCAAACTTGGGATGGACTGAACAACAAATGCAAAAAAAATCATGCAAAACATGTCAAAGAATTATTATCATGAGTGAATTTTGGAAGATAATTACAAGGGGGTATAATTGTCACTTTATATAGGGGTGGTTATTCAACTGCCACTCTGGGTGACAGAATCACCACCCTAATTTACAAAACCATCCCTTTATAATAAAAAACTACCTTTTGAGACAAAACCATTGCCTATATTACAAAACCATTATGGCAATTTTGTAATTAGAAGAGTAGTTCTGTAATGGAGAGGCATAGTTTTATCACCTAGAGTAGTGGTTTCATCCTGCATGGGAATTTTTTGAAACAAGTTGACAGGGTCTGTAGAAGTCAAAATAAAGGGGACCAAAGGAGGTCAAGGGAGGAGTAGGGAATTAAAAAGAGGAATAAGATCTAGAGAGTTCCTTGTGGAGCACAAAATAAGAGATCATTGCATTATCATCAAATTTGTATCAAGAGTGTCACACCCTATATAATTTTGGTGCATATAGGTGGATGGAACTTATCAATTCTATTTGTACCCATTCTAGAACATATTGAATGGGATTTTATTTCTAGAATTAGCAAGATATTTAATATAATGATAGGGATCCTGATTATATTAGATAAATCCTATCTTTTCTTATTTATTTTTATTATAGCAAGGTAGACATTACCTAGGATAAGAATGGACCAATTATTGGATATTGGTTAAAATTTTCTTTTACCTATTGCTTTGGGTAATCTATTACTCATAGCTTATTTTCAACTTATTCTATTGTGACCAACTCTCTCTTCTTCTTCGTGAAGAGGTTCTACATTCTACAATACATCAAAATTTGATAGATAAAATCTATTGAGAGAAAGAATTATCTATGATAATGATTATTTAAGGAGATTTACCACATGTTCTCCATGGTGACTAGATTTATGAATTATAGTAAACAAGCAATACAATCTACAAGATACATGGATCAATTTTTTATGGTTACCTTATATCACATGAATTATTTACCTATTATAATTCAAAATCCCTATGTAAATTTGATTATGTCACCAAGATTTTTTCAATTGATACACTTTAAATTTGATAAATGTATTGCTTGTGAAGTATGCATCTATGTATGCCCAATCAATATACATGTTATGGATTAGAAAGTTGAAATAGATATTGGGAAAAACTATTGGAAAGTTATAGTGTTGATTTTGGAATTTATAACTTTTATGGAAATTGTGTCAAATATTTTCCCAGAAATTGTCTGGCAATGGTTGAATAATATGAACTTTTGACCTATGATCATCATGAATTAAATTATGATCATACTGCTTTAGGATGTTTACAAATATCAGTGACTGAAGATTTAAAAATTCACACAAGTCTGAGTTCAACTTATTAATTTAACTTATTATGTCAAAAAAACTATGGACAAATATTCTAAATTGATCACTTATACCAATTATTTAGATCGAATTCGATCAAAAATATTGATAAATAAGATATTATTTTAATGAACTAGGAATGAATAGTCTTACTAACATTGCATTTAGAATGTCACATGTATGATTGATCAGAACCTATTATTAACCAATAAATTTATGAATTAATGTCCATATTGAATGAAATATTCAAAGTACGAATATAATAATATCCGGTATAACAAATAGAAAAATGAGGTCACTTTTTTAGTGAATGGGATGAAATAATATTAGAACTTATCGTACACATAATTAATTAACCTAAACATATAGATGATATTATATTGGCTCCTCTAATGCTAAGTCTCATATTAGGAGGTCTAGGAGTAGTATTACTTACTAATATAATTTATTATATCCTTTCATTGGGGCTAGTTATTATTGTTATATCCCTATTATATATTCTTTTGAATGTAGATTTTGTAATTATTGCACAAATCTTGATCTACATAGGAACTATTAATATTTTAATCATATTCACTGTGATATTGATGAATGACCTAAAATATCCAAATTCTTCCCCTAGACCGTCGGAGATATCATCACTTCAATCATTTGTATGATTATTTTTTGTTCATTAATTACTATTATCCTAAACATATCATGATTCAAAATATCCCTTAATAAAAAACCAGATCAAAATTTGGAATGAGATCTAACAAACAATATTCAACATATTGGTGCTCATTTATCCACTAATTTTTCCTTACATTCAAATTTATTTATATAATTTTTCTAGTTTATCTAATAAGAGCTATTACTATAGTTCATCGAGAAGAAATAGTTATTTTAGATTGTAGAGGAGTCATGTCATTCCTTAGATTATGGAAATTAATATTCTTAATATAACTTTTATTTGTATACGAAGAAGTTAAATTATGAGGAGATCCTCTATTATGCTTGAACATGCACTTATTTTAGGTGTTTGTTTATTATATATCAGTATTTATGGACTAGTATCAAGTAACATGGTTATAGCACTTATGTGTCTTAAGATAATACTGATTTTTAAAGTATTTATTGTTCATTCTTATATAAAATAAACTACTTAAAAACTTAAAGATACAAAGTTTTTAAGACTACATGTGATTGGAAAAGATCGTGCACCATTTATTGTCTTGGAAGGATTACCTGCACATAATAGATAACTAAAAAAATATTGATCAATAGGATATATGAGTGGGTTGCCTACTACTAGACAAGTCCCAAGAAGTGGTACACTTCCTAATAAGATGGCACCCCACTTTCTTAGAACTCAAGCAAATAAATATAATAATAATAATAAAAGAGATTTACAAAATGTTATTTTAAATATGCAAATTATGCTAAAGATAACTTGATAAGATAAATGAATACAAATTATTTAAGATAGATAGATATGGATCAACAAAATAAATAGATATATATATGAATAAAATAAAAAATTATTTACTAATTTACCAAAATTGATATGGGTTCCTATAAGGAAAATGATTTTGATAGTGATTGATGTTGATCTATAGGAATCGATGATAATTTATGAAATCATTGATGATTTTGTGATCGAATCCATTCCTAATAGAATAATGACTGATACAAGGCTTTAATGATGCCTTTTAGAGATGATCAAAATAATAAATATGAAGGATGAAATTTTACTATTGTAGGATTATGATGTTCAATGATATTCAAAATGCATGAAAGACATATAATCTAAATGACAGACATACCTTTTACTATACGGTGATTGATGATGATTCTATCACCATAAGGATGCAAAGAGATGGATTTTTGAAAATAACTTCACATTTTAAACCTTGGAGATAGTGATCAATGATTGTAGGTTATGTATTTGTAGATTCAATATAGCCAAAACTCAGAGCAGTAGGGTGCTGGTGAATAGAAATCTTTCTAGTTCATCTTGAAAGTTTTTGTGCATTCTAACCATTAACCTTGGAATATGTTCGATTGAGTATAAATAATCAATGTTGATTGTACCTGATCAATGCTAATTTTGGGGATCATTACCGATTCTACTTATTTTGGTAAAACATGTTACAAAGAGGTTTTAACCATGGGATAAGTTAGGATTAAAGGATGTTAAGTTGTTGGTAATGGATTTATTTAGAGGGTAAGTTGTTGGGATAGTTATTCTATTGTTTTTTTAGTTGATTTTATATTTTTATGATTTATGGGTGGTTATGATAATTATGATGGTAATTATTAAAATTAATTACCATGGGTGAATCAGGTAGTATATACATAAAATAAATATTTAAGTATGAGTTGACATTTACATATATGTATCTAATTCCTTATAATTTAAGTTATATTTTATGTATATACTTTTAGGATGTTTGAGAGCAATTTTAGACCTCTAGGAGTTATAATGCTAATTATAGGTTTTATAAGATTCTACCATATTTCAAACTTAACCTTTTTTTAGGGTTTCAAGATATCAAAATTAGACATAATTCACATGTCATAAAAGACTTATGATGCATTTCTAGTGTCTATAGTTACCCCTTTTTATTGAGTGGTGTATAGAAACGAGCCATAAGACAAAAACTAGGAGGGTTCTAATGCCCCAAGTTTATGTAAGGAGGTATTCCCCATCAAACCTAGATCTATAAAGGGATGATGAGGTGGTGATTGGTTTGAAATGATGTGGATGGTAGGATAGGATGAGGATCTGTGTGATAAAAGCAAATTTAAATGATGTGGATTTTTGAGCAAGTAATTTATTTACACATACAAGGATAGGGATGCTACATATAGAAATTTCTTGAGGAAAAAATAGATTAACACCATTGTCAACAAGTGGAAAACTAACTGGGATGCCAAGAAAATAAATGATATGGAGGTCTAATTAAAGCAACCACTATGTTAAGATTCAGGGAACCACCGATAGACTATCTCAAGGTAAAACATGCTCTTTGGGATTTTGCTGGGATTTACTCCCAATAGAGGGTGAGCCATGATAGGTTGTGGGACTAGTAGGGGGTTATTATCCACTAACCTAAGGTGCCATGTGTAAAATGTCATAATTTTAACGGTATTAATTTGCTTGGCTTTTGTAAAAGACTCTATTTTGAAGCATGTAAGTAATTACAAAATAAGGGATCGAGGTCAATCAGAGAGGATCAATGTAAATTATTTTTATGGATATAAATATTGTGGTACAAACATCATTTGATTATTGGATAAATATCAATCAAATCTTGTAAATTTGGATGATTTATGCTATATGGATGAATGATCATGATACCTCATCTTTTTGACATGTATAACTAATGACTGGGTAATTGTATGGAAAGGGATTTTGATTACCATATGACATATGATAAAAGGGTAACCAATTTTGAATCAAATCCTTAATTTATTGGGATTATGTTAAGTCATGAGCTTCTTTATGATTTATACAATTTACAAGCCTTTTCTAATGCTAATAAATGTTTCGGTGATCATCAATCAACCAAGCTTAGGCTTTCTAAATATGGGAAATGATACTAATATGGGAAAATATATACATGGAATTAGGATTGTGTTATCTCTTTAGGTCAGAGGATAAGTCTTGGTGTACTGGTGATAATAGGATCAACTTAGGCCAACCCATGTTTACTTTTTACATAGACTGATCAATGTAAGAACTACTAAATTTTGGAAAGTTGATCAATGTGAGAAGATTTATTAGGATATTATTTGACTTTTGATTTTATAGTTTCATGGGCATGCTTGATAAATTTTGGATAAGATAAGAAAGATGATTAATGTAAGAAGCTTTATTTATTTATAATTTTGGATATCCATCCTTCAAGGGAGTGGTTTATATAAATTTTATGAATATTTGTCCTTCAAGGGAGTAGTCTACACTTTTATGCTATTATTAATAGTTATCCTTTAAGGGAATAGTCTATAATTTTTCCTATTACTTTGATATATTTTTTTATCCCAAATTATGTATTTCGATGAAGGTAACCCTGGTTGAGTTGAGTTGGCCTATGTTATGTTCTCGAAGACAAAACTATTATATAAGGTGGTATTGTAGTCTTGGTTATGGATAATAGTGATTTAGGGATCCATCTTATATATAGGTAGAGTGTATCTAGTATAAAAATGCTATGAGAACAGCTAAGGTGCTCACATTTAAGGTCATGATGAAAGTGTTGTTGGATGACCACTTGATTCTATATCACTATAGCCTATATGTGTGGATTTGTATAGATATAAGCAATAAGAATCTTATGTTTATTAGTAGTTAACCAACACTATTAACAATAAATAGAGTGTATATGCAAAATACTAGGAGTCTCTTGACCGGTTTACCTTCAAGGAATGCCAAACAATATTCCCCAAATCCATATGATCCAAGTTAATTAAGAGCAAATTTTCATCAATTTATTTTCTCATACTTATGACATGGTAATTTATGAGGATGATTGATCTAAAATGGGTAAGGAGATGAAAATAATCAAAGGGAGGTAGTCTCTTTGAGGATGGGTGATAAATGGGTTATTGTGTAGGATGACCACATAGTTGAGGAGTCAGAGGCGTATCAAGTGTGGATAATTAATACTCCCCTAGTGAGAGTTGATTAAATCAATGTGGGTTTACTAAGATAGTGCGAGTTTGGCCTTTATATACATATTTGAGGCATCATTACAATGTATAGGCATGAGCCACCATGATGGTCACTTTAGCCTTGGTTAGATTTTGAGGTTTAGGAGCTTGTGCCCATGATAGTGTAGCTATATCGATGGTGTTTATCTATAGGAATGGTTTGCCTATTGAGTTTGGTGAGTGAATTGGGGTTTAATTTGATAACTCTTGTGAATATTTAGGAGTGATATATGTTTCTTATTCAAATATGGGATCAAGGCAAAATTCCTCATTTAAAAGGTCATCATCTTTTAAAATATCCTAGATTATGTCTTTAAATGCATTATGATTTGCAATATCGTGTCCATGAGTCTTATGGAAGGCACACACCTTATCTTCCCTATACCAAAAATGTATTTTAGTGTGTGGAATAAAAGGTTTGATGGGAGTTCATGTAAAGAGAGATGTTTGTAAATTTTGGTTGAGAATGGTAGCGTATGATCCTCTTAATGGATTTTGTTGTAGCTTCTCATTCTTTTGGGGTATGAAATTTTGAGTCAATTTGGCTTTGGTTTTAGTAGGAGGTGTTTCCTTTGTGTCTTTAAGTGAAGTCTTTATGTGTTTAGATGTAGAAAATTTGGTCGAAGGTTTTGGTGTTAGAAGGAAAGGATGATATTTTTGGATAGGCTTTTTAGAGGATGATTCAATGATTGTGATAGACAATTTGGATGAAGGGTGAGGTCTTAAGATGGGTGGTTTGTTTTGGATTAGAGGAGTTATGGATTTTCCCTTTTTAATGTTATTATATGTGTTAGTGATATTGTTTTAACTTGATTTAATTTTTTTGCCTTTGGACGGTGATGGGAACTCTAATCTTATTGGTGGGTGTTGTTCTTTGGGGATTTCAAGACATTAATTTGCATTTACCCTTTTATTTTCTATTTTTGGAGTGGATTTGTGAATATCTTTGGAATATTTATCCTTGGGGAGATCCCATGTAATGAGATAAGGGGGGTCAGAGTGGGTGATGGGGATGGTTTTTATTAGCTCAGGTTGTTTTGCATCCAAGGTATCTCCTATAAGGAGGGATGGTGTTTCAGAGGATAAGTTAGGAGACATAATAACTTCTTGTGGTAGAGGTTGGTCATTGATAGTTTAATCATACGAGTCCCCTATTGTTGGGAATCTTTAGTGTGTGTTTGTATGGATTTTTATGAGGGATGATTAATAAATGGTTTTCTAAGGATATCTAAGGATTGATTCAGGGGAGTGTTGGGTTGTCCAATTTAATTTACCCTATATCGATAAGATTTTGGACTATAATTTTGAATAAGTGGCATTTATTAATGTCATGACCTATTACATAATGGTAACCACAAAATTAATTTTCCTTATACAAATTTGGTTTAGGATAATAATCATCAATAAGCCTAATCAGAGTAAGCTCAATGAGAGATGCCTTTAAAATCTTATCCAGGATGGAAGCATAAGATTCCCCTAAAGGTGTGTACTTTCTATGGAAAATCATGTGGGTGATCTTAGAGGTTATGTCTAGGAATGGGAAGGACTAGACTAGTTGGGTGTCAATGGAGGGGAAATATTTAGAACCATAACATTGGTGGTGCCCTTTGTTTTGGGTTTGTTTAATTCCTTAAAGGGTTTTGATTTGACATTTTGGTTCTACAATATGACCTTACCTTGCTTGAGGGATTGAATTTCTAGTTTTGTGTCCATAATGACAACTTCATCAAAAGTTTTAAAGGATTAGATTTGGATAATATATGAGATATTCCTGGTGCAGGACCTTGAAAATAATTTAATAAGTTCTAGTTAGGGAAGAGAAAAGGACAATTGATTGATAATATTATGCCATTGAATAATAAATTCGGTAATGGATTCATCTTTGAATTATCAAATAGCATATAATTTAATGATGGTTATTTTAATTTTGATGTTTGTCAAAAAGTGTTCTAGGAAAATATGAGCTAATTAACTAAAGGAAAACAAATAGCGTTGGTGAATGGAACTATACCAATCCAAAGCTAGTCCAGCTAATGATATTAGAAAAGTTCTTAAGAGGAGGGAATCATCATGGGATATGAGGTAACATGCATGCTTGAACACCCTAATGTGATATTATGGGTCTTCTTTGCTTTTATTTTTGGTAAATTCATGAATTTAACATTACACTAGATAAGACTGGATGGGGACTATTGGGTGTATAGGCTCATTATAGATTTGTTTGTAAGAGGGTGTACCTTCATTCCATGAGGACGCAAAGGATGTATTATTGAGAATTATGTGGGGGAATTCCAATTAGGATGTTAGGATAGGTGTAATTATGTTGAATATATTATTGAGGAGGTAATGAGATGGGAAGTGATTGAGCTAGGTGATGACCAATGGTCATGGTGTTAATTGATGGAGTTAAGGTAACATAGGGATGATACTTGTGGGGTATGGACTTATGATAGGATGGATTGAAAGATGATATGTATTAATATTGGGGAGTTATTTTTGAGAGGATTGTGGTGGAGGTATTAGATGTTGAGGATTGGTGGTCAAATGTGTCTGGATTAGTGGTAATGTTGTAGGTATGGAAACCACTAGGTTTTATAAGGGGGTTGTAGGTGGTATATGAGACACAGGTTGTGAAGTGATATTTTCATGGGTTTAAATGGTATTTGTGGAAGGATTAGATGTTGTTGTGGATGGTTAGTTTTTTCCAATATAAGTTGTGGAAATAGGAGGACTACTAGTTATCAGTGGTGGTGTTATGTTGGTGTTATCTATTGCATGAGGACTAGTTGGTGGTACTGTTTGAGGTCCCTTATTGAAACCATTATTTTTGAGTGTCTATCGAATCCATCTTGGGGTGTTATATTCCCAAATTTATCAGATTTAGGAAGGGGATAAATAGATATATGTCTTGCTCATGATGTAAGATAGTGGTTAAGGGTTATTGGGTTGTTATCTAGTATGTTAGCAAACTCAAGGTCACCTTGTGGATAGAACTATGGAGGACTATCCCTGATGGATTCAGGAGATGTAGTAGGTCTTGGAAAATGTTCCATTGAAGAGGAGGACAAGTGTTAGGATTTTATTTATTTTAGTGTTTGTTGTCACATTAAAACCATGTAGTGCTAAAGTAATAAAAACAAAGAATAAATGTAAAATACACAATTTATTTTTTTCTTATTATCTTATTTTTAGTGAGGGAAAACACACACTCTATTTGAATGAACGTAAATATTTCCTATTTTTAAAAAACAAACTTTAGAATGTAAAGGGTATCGGTTAACGAAGGTCCTAAGAAATGGCAGTCTAAGGTTGGTTTTAGGTTTTGATTAAGATTGGGAACCTTGATATACACAAAGGTACAGTGAGGCTTGATTCTATGTTGGTGGTAACACGTGTCTTGGTATTGGGTCCTACCCCTCACTTCATGACCCCATAATAATAAGGGTGTCAAGTGCTTAAACTATATACTTCTTGCCAATTATTTATACTCGGCCAGAACATCAAGTTGGCTTTCCCCTTGATGATGAAATCTAAGTGGGTCTACTTAGGTGGGATTTGTTTTGATTGAAATTTTTTATGATTATTGTGGTTTTGGTAGTGTGTGAAAAGAGTGTGACTAAATGATAAATTAATCCACTTACTTATGTTGGATGTGCTTTTAAAATAGGCAAACTAAAAATATATAATTTCTTTAAAAAATAAAAGTAGACTATTTTTTATGCCTTTTGATGAAAAAGAAATTTCACTAAATGAAACAAAACAAACAAGATAAAAACAAAGAATCAAGAATAGTGAGGCCCTTTAATAGGTCCCACTAGGTGTGCTAGAATGTTTAAATTATTTTTTGTTTCATTCTTATATATAATAAATTATTTAAAAATATAAAGTAAGAAACATGGTTTTTAAGACTACCTGTAATTGGAAAAGATTGCACACCATTTATCTAGGAATGTGAGAGCTCTTTTTTGCCTTGGAAGGATTACCTACACATAATAAACAACTAGAAAAAGATTGATCAATAGGATATATGAGTAGGTTGGTTGGTACTAGACCAGTCCCAGGAAGTGGTACACTTCCTAATAAGGATGTTATCCCACTTTCTTAGCATTCAAGCAAATAAAGATAATAATGATAAAAGAGATCTAAAAGATGCAGATTATGAAAAAGATAACTTGATAAGATAAATGAATACAAATTATTTAAGATAGATAGATATGGATCAATGAGATAAATAGAAATGGATGAATAAAATAAACAAGTATTTACTAGTTTACCACACTCGATACGAGTTCCTAGAAGGAATACCTTTCTGACAGTGATCGATGTTAATCCATTAAAATTAATAACGAATTATGAAATCATTGATGATTATATGATCAAAGTCGATCCTGATAGAATAATGACTAATACATAATTTTAATGATGCCTTTCAAAGATGATCAAAATAGTAACTATGAAGGATGGAATTTTACTATTGTAGGATTATGATGTTCAATGATATTCACAATGCATGAAAGACATAATTTAAATTATAAAACATACCTTTTACTATATGGTGATTGATTTTGATTCTATCACCATAAGGATGCAAGGAGATGGATTGCTGAAAATAACTTCACATTTGAAAACTTTGAGATAGTGAACTGTGATTGTGGGTTGTGTATTTGTAGATTTAGTAGAGCCAAAACTCAGAGTAGCAAGGTGTTGGTACATAGAAATGTTTCTAGTTTATCCTAAGAGTTTTCATGCATTGTAACCATTAATCTTGGAAGATAACCGGTTCAGCATAAATAATCAACGTTGATCATACCTGATCGATGCCGATTTTAGGAATCATTACCAATTCTACTTATTCTGGTAAAACATGTTGTAAAGAGGTTTTAACCATGGGATAAGTTAAGATAAAAGTATGTTAAGTTGTTGGTAATTTATTTATTCAAAGGGTGAGTTGTTGGGATAGTTTTTCTATTGATTTTTTAGTTGATTTTAGATTTTTAGGATTTATAGATGGTTATGAGAATTATGATGGTAATTAGTAAAAGTAATTACCATGGGTGAATTAGGTAGTATATACATAAAATAAACATTTAAGTATAAGATAACATTTACATATAGACATCTACTTCATTATAATTTAATCTATATTTTATGTATATACATTCAAGGTGTTTAAGATTGGTTTAAACATCTAGGAGTTACAATACAAATAATAGTTTTGGAGGATTCTACAATATTTTAGATTAACCTATTTCAGGGTTTCAAGATATCAAACTTAGCCATAATGCACATGTCATAAATGACTTATGGTGCATAATTCTAGTGTCTACAACAAAATGTAGTTAATTTAAATATATTAAAATTCTCATATTCTTTTGATAGTAGGTAAGTAAAGGGGGACATCTTCTTGATCTTTATTACTGTTATTGCAACTACTAAAGTAGTTATTGAATTAGCTATTATTCTGGAAATATAATATCATAATAGAAAATCAACTCATATTGTTCAATTTAATTTGTCAAAATGGTAATATCTACATATTATAAATTTGTATATCTATTCCTATTCAAATAGATACTAGGTTTGCCTCTCTCTCTCTCTCTCTCTCTCTCTCTATATATATATATATATATATATATATATATATATCACTCTTTTTTTCATTTTTTAAAGATCAATATAGTATTATGATCAATCAATAACATGATTCATCATTTAAGTCATTATCCAAATCTAACATGAGTAGACCAGATTTGGTGCAATCTGGAGAGATAAAATTTAGAAAAATCTTATTATTCTAATAAAATTCAGATCTATTGATTATATTCCAGATAATACAACTATTGATTTGCTTGATGGTTAGAATATATCATTATTGGCCATACATTATAAATATTATCTAATTGATTATTTTAACTAACTAATGGAGTTCTTAGGTCCAATGGCACATTCAGTGAAAATTTATGATACATGTATATATTGTATTAAGTGTGTACCAGCATGTCCCAAAGATGTATTAGAAATGACACCTTGGGAAGGATATAAAGCTAATAAAGTTAATTTTTATCCAAGAATAAAAGACTGTGTAGGTTGTAAGAGATGCAAATCAACTTGTCTAACATATTTATTAATTGTATGTGTTTATTTATGGCATGAAACAAATCACAATATGGGTCTATCTTACTAACTCCAAAGCACAATAAAAAAAATATTTAGATCCATCCCATACATATTTTTCATTCTTCTTTTTATCTTTCACTGATCAACACCTATACTCAACCCAAGATCTCAAGCATCGGTTTTGATATTGGAAGAAATTTATCTTGGTTAACAATAATTGTTATTTTACCATGCTCAATAGTTTTTCAATGGATTCTCTTGTATTGCCCAGAATGAGTGGTTTTGTGCTGGAATCTATTATATTGATGGGAATAATTACTAGTAAATGTTCTTTGGCATTTCAAATAATGATCACTAAAATAATGGTAATTGGAATGATATTAAATTTTATCTATTTATTATCTATGTTACGTCAAATATTTTATGGATATAAGTTTTTGAATGTCTTGAATCCTTATTTTAAGGACTCAGGACTATAAAATTTTTATCTTGACATGTCTCTATTAGTGTAGGTTTTTATTTTTCCCTATTTATTAATTAGGAAAATTGTATTTCTTGTGCATACATGGAGTTTTCCTACATTTGTGGGATAGGCTAGCTTATGTGGAGGTGTGTGTCATAGATGTGTCATAGGTGTCATAAGAATGTCATAAGTAACTCCCTTGATAGAAGTTACTTCTTTATTCTTAGCACCTTGTCATCACCTTTCATGGAGGAGTTACAGTCTATTCTTGGGGTGCCTTGTCCACCTTTTGTGGAGGAGTTACTTACATACTCTCCTATATGTATTCCTCACTTTGGCCATCTCATGTTAATCAGATTTTGGTTTTCTCCATTTTGTCTTGTGCAATTTATCTTCTTGTGTTATTTTTAAATTGCTTTAGCATCTATGTGGTGTGCACTTGCTTCATCTTGTGTGATCACGTCTCCATTGCACTCGCATTATCTAGATTCTGGCAACAACTCCGATATGGTATCAGATCAAGAATGGTAATCGTGTGTATGGTTATGCTTTTAGTTCATTTTGAAATTAAGAGTGGAGTTCTCTTTTTTTTTTTTTTTTCTAGATCTGATCTAAAACTATATATATATATATATATATATATATATATATATATATATATATATATATATATATATATATAATATCATTTCTGGTATCTTGCATCTTAGAATCCTTGGCCTTTGGGTGTCTTGGTTGTCTTCACTTTAGGGGCTGGTTCAACAGTTTGCTTGGGTGCCATTGTTGCACTTAGCAACAGAGGAAGGAGCAGTTCAAGGAGCAGAGGGAGGAGCAGCAACTCCAAACAGCAAGGTGCCTTCAGCACTCAATGCCTTCTAGTCTGTGCCAACTTCAACAAGCCTTCACTTCTGTCACACCATCAGTTGTATGGCATCTAAAATAGGTCGTACAATGCGCAAGTCTATTGTTATCCTTCTAGATTTTATGCCTAGCTTTTGGCCTTTAATTCTACCATACATCAAGCTGTACGGTTTCAACAGGTCTGCATTTTTTTGTCTTTTCTGAGTTAAAATTTTGGACTGTGCTATTTTGGCACCCCTTCCTTACTTGGCATCCCATGTGGCACCCCTTGGACACATGGCAGTAGTTCAATTCTATCTTTGCTTTAATATTTTAAGTTAAAATTGACTTGTTAAAATAAAAATCAGTCAATTTGACTGAATATTCAGTTTTATAGACAATTTTGTATTTTTGGGGTTTTCATTTAAAAACTTGTATCTTCCCCTGTCGAAGATGAAGGGTGAGGCCCGGGTTGGAGGGAGGCCAATTCTCCCTCACACAAACCTCCTTTGGATTCCTCATTTCGTGCCAAATCCAATGAGTGGTTGGAAGGCCACTTTCTCTCTCAAAATAGGCATTTTTTTAATGTTTTAGTGCTTTTTTTGCAAAAACACTAGTTTATGAAAAAATTAAACCTTTAATATCTTGCAAACGGTAGCTCAGATTTAGGTGCCATTTTTTGAAAAAGTGTTTTTAATTCAATTATCCATAGTGTAGGCTTGTTATTTGTTAAAAATGCACTAGTTTATAAAGTGCTAAAAATTTGGGTCTCTCGGGACGCATTTTCGACTGAGTCCGACGTCCTGTTTGCTTTAGTCTTGCACTGATTACTCTAAGACACATTCTCAGCTGAGTCTGACATATTTTGAGCATGCACTTGCATATTTGGGGGGGGCTCAATATTTTGGGGGGGTGTGATTGCTTTGCACAACTTGCATATCTTTGTTTTCATTCTCCTTTTTGCATAAATTCACAACTTGCAATCAACACAACTTCACTTAAATTCAGCTAAAAATGGATTCTTTTCAACTTAAACCCCTAACACCCTTCAACTATCATGAATGGAAGGTTAAAATGTTAATCATTATTAGAAGCAAAGTGTTGTATAGGATCACCATGGGTACTGAAGTAGAACCCAACACTGATGCTGAAAAGGTCAAGTGGTACAATTATAGTGATGAAGCCTATGGATTACTGAGTTTGTCTATGTCTTCAGAACTTTTATTCCATTTAGAATCCTCCCAGACTCCCAATGACATATGGGACACCTTAGAAAAGTTATTTGGAAAGCTTGATGAGATGAGAGGTCATGAGCTCGAAAATGAACTCATAAGTCTAAGTCCTAGCAAATTTGACACCCTACAAGACTTCTTCACTAAGTTTAAGGCCCTTAGATTGCAATTGAAAGAATGCGGGATAGAGAAGAAAGATGATCAACTCATACTTTCTATTCTCACAAAGTTAGGTCCAAGCTATTCAGTCTTTGTCTCCACTTTCCATGCCACAAAAAGTGCCCTTGGCACTACATGGAAAATGTCTTTTTTGGATTCATTCATTGCTAACTTGACTAGGGAGCAAGATAAGCTAATTCAAATGGGCACTATGAAGTCTACTCAACCCCAAGATTTGATAGCTGGAAATGGTAAGGATAAGACTTCAACAAAGGAGAAGAAGAAAAAGAACAAGGACCAAGAGAAGAAGAAAGAAAACACCATTTTTGCTAAAATTAACACTAAGTCTTCATCCTCCATTGTTAAACCTAAGAAGGAGAAGGTTAAGTGTGCCTATTGTAAAAATACAGGGCATGATGAACACAAATGCATGAAGAAACAAATAGATCACCTAACTCATCTTATAGAAAAGAACAACATAGGTGTTCCTGAGTCCATCAAGTAGAATTCATCTACCCAAGATTCTATCAACGCAAAAGGCAAGGGTAAGGAGAAAGAAATGGGCAAGGCTCTTATAGATATAGCAGCTTCTACATCTTCATGGGTCATTGACTCGGGTGCTTCTCACCATATGGGCTCTTCACTAGTTGAGTTTTCATCTTTAGAGCCTTGTAGCATGACTTCAATTAGTTTGGGTGATGACACATTAGTTTTTGTTGCAGGGAGAGGGTCAGTTGAAATGGAAGGAGGAACATTCAATAATGTTCTAAGTGTTCCTTCTCTTTCAACCAATCTCTTATCAGTGTACCAAATCACTCACATTGTTTGGGGCATGAGAGTTGAGTTTTCACCAGATTCAGTGGCTATCAGGGAATTACATAGTGATACTACAGTGATAGTGGGTAGGGTAGATCACCAAGTCAGGTTATACACCTTCTCACATTTTACATCAGATTCTTCTCCAATAGCATTGCTGACTCATTCAGATAGAGTTAGCAAATTGTGGCATGAGCGGTTTGGCCACCTTAACTACCACTACCTTGAGCAACTTTGCAAAAATGACATGGTCATTGGCTTGCCTCGTGTCTAATTCTCAAAAGGACTTTGTGAGGGGTGCACCCTTGGGAAGCATCCTGAAGCAAAATTTGACAAAGGCAAAGCTTGGAGGGCTTCACAACCTTTGGAGTTAGTCCACAGTGATGTATCAGGACCCTTTCCCAAACCATCTTTCACAATGGCCAAATACATCCTCACTTTCATTGATGATTTCTCTAGGTACACTTGGATATATTTTTTCAAACAAAAGTCTGAAGTGTTTGAAAATTTTTTAGACTTCAAGGCTCTTGTTGAGAAATAGAGTGAGAAATCCATCAAGGTTCTTCGAATTGATAATGGAGGGGAGTGTGTCAGTATCAGGTTTGAGTAGTTTTGCACCACAGAGGGGATTGATTTGTAGCGCACAGTCACTTATAGTCTTTCACAGAATGGGGTTGCAGAATGCAAACATAGGTTCTTGAAAGAGATGGGTAGTTGTATGATTCACTCCAAATCCTTAGCACCACAGTACTGGGTTGAAGCCATCAATTATGCTTGTTACATTCAAAATAGGGTTTCTCATAAAGCTTTGAAAGGGATAACACCCTTTGAAGCTTAGCATAAAAGAAAACCTGATGTTGAGCACCTTAGAGTTTTTGGATCCGTAGCCATGGCCCACATTTCAAAGAAGAAATGCAAAGCTATGGAACGTTAGTCCAAGCCTTGCATCTTTGTAGGATATTCAGATGGTATTAAGGGATATCGCCTTCTAGATCCAGTTACTCATGAGTTGTTCATCAAGAGAAGTGTCCATTTTTAGGAGAGTCTTAGAGACTTAACACTTGACACTTCTTCTCCCTTATCGGATCTACTTCTTCATGATGATTCCTTGTCAGATTCAGATTATCCATAGCAGGTTCTTGAGCCAGGAACATCTTCTTCTTCTTCGAGTTTAAACAGTGAGGATAGTGATGCAGAGTCATCCATCTCTAGTTAGTCAAAAGATGAGGAGTTAGCACCTAACTCACCCACTTCTGGGCCACTTTGGGCCAGACAGACACTTGAGAGTGTTGGCACTTGGGCAGGAGATCTCGTAAATGACAAACATACTAGGGGGGATTTTTAGAGAGATCCACATGCCTTCTTTGCTTCAGTTTCAGATCCATGGACTTTTTGAGAGGCATCAGGGGTACCTGAGTGGGATAGTGCTATAGAGGAAGAATATTCTTCCTTAATCAAAATCACACTTGGGATTTGACTTCACTTCCTAAGGAAAGAAAGATGGTTCAATGTAGGTGGATATATCGGACCAAGTTTGCAGCAAATGGGTCTGTTGATAAGTACAAGGCACGATTGGTCACTAAGGGTTTCTCACAGGTGGTAGGCATTGACTACTCAAAGACCTTTGCACCCATTGCAAAGATGACTTTTATATGACTCACCTTGGCTATTACCACAGGATATGGTTGGGATGTGCATTAGATGGATGTGAAGAGTGCCTTTCTTCACGAAGACCTAGAGGAGGAGATCTACATGGAGCAACCACCAGGATTTGTTTAGGATTCTTCCTTAGTATGCAAACTTAGGAAATCTATCTATGGCCTCAATTAGGCCCCTTAGGCTTGGTATGCCAAGATGGATTCCTTCCTTCTCACAGCAGGTTTCACTAGGTGCCATTCTGATCCCAATATCTACTTCTTGTGGCAAGATGATTCGCTCTTGATTTTAGTTTTATATGTTGATGACCTTTTGATCACCAGGAGTTCTTCATCAGTTATTGCAGCAGTGAAGGCATCTCTTCAGGATAGATTTGACATGACAGACTTGGGTTTGTTGCACTACTTCCTTGGCATTGAGATCTCACAGTCAGATTCAGGGATTTCTCTTACACAGCCTAAGTATGCTCTTGACTTATTAGATCGGTTTCACATGGTTGATTGCAAGCCATCTCTGACTCCCTTTCTATCAAGATTCAAGCTTGAGGCTGATTGTTCTTCACCATTGGTTAATGCCACTCGGTATTGACAATTTGTTGGTAGTCTCATCTACTTGACTCACACTAGGCCCGACATATCATATATAGTGGGACTTGTCTCCAGATTCATGCAAGAACCTCATGAGCTACATTGGAAAGCAGCTAAGAGGATCTTGGATTACATATAGGGTTCACATAGATATGAGATTCATTACAAATTTGGCATAGAGGTTGACTTGGTTGGATATATAGATTCAGACTGGGCTGGCAATTCACAGACTCGTAAGTCCACTTCTAGTTATAGTTTCTCTCTAGGTTTTGGTCCTATCAGTTGGTCTAGCAAGAAGCAAAATGTTATTGCTATATACAGGGGAGCTATTAATGCAGCTACTGAGGCTATTTGGCTTTAAGGGATACTTTTTGAGTTTGGCATTCCTATCAGGCAGCCCACCATCATTTATTGTGACAACCAGAGTACCATTCAGATTTGCAAGAATCTAGTTTAGCACCAGCAGACCAAGCACATAGAGATTCACATGCATTTCATTCGGGAGCTTCTTCATAGTTAGGGCATTGACTTGATATTTTGCTAGTCTTCAGAGCAGGTTGCAGACATCTTCACCAAACCTTTCACTGAGAGCAAGTTCATTCATCTACAAGCTCTTCTTGGGGTGTGGTCCACATCTGTAGTAGCATCATCTTTAGGGGGGCCTTATAGCCTCTTCTTTTTTTTATGTCTCTCTTTTGGGGGGAGTTTCTTCCTATGGGTTTTCTCCTTTTCTCTATCTTATGGGAGATTTCATTTGTACATGGGTACCTCATCAGGCCTAGTTGTCAGGACCCATTTTATATTTCCACACTACCCACCTAAGCTGCACTTATGGGGGGGTATTAGTGTAGGTTTTTATTTTTCCCTATTTATTAATTAGGGAAATTGTATTTCTTGTGCATACATGGAGTTTTCCTACATTTGTGGGATAGGCTAACTTATGTGGAGGTGTGTGTCATAGATGTGTCATAGGTGTCATAAGAATGTCATAAGTAACTCCCTTAATGGGAGTTACTTCTCTATTCTTAGCTCCTTGTCACCACCTTTCATGGAGGAGTTGCAGTCTATTCTTGGGGTGCCTTGTCCACCTTTTGTGGAGGAGTTACGTACTCTCCTATATGTATTCTTCACTTTGGCCATCTCATGTTATTCAAATTTTGGTTTTATCCATTTTGTCTTGTGTAATTTATCTTCTTGTGTTATTTTCAAATTGCTTTAGCATCTATGTGGTGTGCACTTGCTTCATCTTGTGTGATCACGTCTCCATTACACTCGCATTATCTGGATTCTAGTAACAACTTTGATAGTCTCTTTCTACCAATCATAGGTATTGGTATTTACCCCAATCTAGTTCTATTTCTATATAATGAAAAGGTCTAAGTTGTTTTCTATCAATATTTATATGAATCATTAATTTATTACCTTATAGAGATATTTAATAAACTTAATTACTTCTTATCTTTATGAGTTATTTAAATAGATAGAATTGCTATCTAGTTCGATTTATTTCAAGTAGTGATTTTATAATCACCCTTTAAAATAACTTGGATGAAATCCCTATTGATCTTAGTTCTCAATAACATATAATTGTCAGGGATGCGAAACACCGGAAGCATACAATTGATTACCAAACTTCAAGCAACTTAATATGCAGAAATAACCAGAATCAACAAGTAACTAGAATTCAGAATAACACAGCATATGAGAGACAATACACCAATTGTATTAATACTTTATACAGAAAAGAATACAATAAAGAAGATGCCACTTCTTCTCCATCACCTTACAGAGGTTTCCCACACCTCAAGTGAACAGTAATTCTTCTCCCCAAAGCTCTCCCTCTCACAGGTCCCAACACCCAACTCAAATACAGAGTTGGTGTTCACCTCCCGTGCTCCACGCACTCCACATGCACTCCACGTGCTCCACAAGTACTCAATGTACTTCAAGTAGATCTCCCATGAACCTGCAATAACCTGCACTTCAACAGACCATACTTATGGAAGGAACTCCCTTGCCTTCCTCTTAGCTCTATCCGAGTACACACCTGTACTCCAAGTAGATCCTGCCTGATACTGCTCCCTATTGTGTTGCTATCTATATGACCTTGCACACCTGCAAATCAAACAACGGTTCTGCTCACCTGTGAACCTCGACCTTGCACACACATACACCTGCAGATCAACGATCTTACTTACCATGTAGATCTCCTATATAGGCTATGCAACTGTGACCAAGATCCTACACTCCTGAAGAACCCAGCTGGCTCTCTAATCTAGCACCAACACACCTGGTACTGAGGCACTAGGAGGAACGCACCATTGCTCTACCTCACACACAGAAGGAGCTTATAATTATGCTCTCTTACTCCCTAGCACACTTTTTCAATACAACCATGAGTCTATTATATAGATCTCATCAAACAATAATTAGACATCTAATTACAATAATTAGATCCGCAGCTATGAGTCTAAAATTAGCACTCATCATGCAAACACTTGGTTCATTAGCTAACTGCTCGTAATTAGCTCGTAGACGAACCACACAGGCGACCGACGTCGGTCCCTGTCTGCCTGGAGGTGACTGACGTTGGCCGATATATGACCGACGTCGGTTGCTTCCCTTTGCTATCCTGCCGACGTCGGTTGATCAGATCGACCCCAACTTCTCTGCAACTTAGCAACCTTCAGCAACCTCCTCTCCTATTTGCATCAGTGAAGCTTTTAGCTCCACAATCCTAACAATCTCCCACTTGGAGATAAACAGCTGCACTGTACCTATACCTGTACTCTGTCTAATTTGTTTCCTGGTTTGTATCCCTCTTCAAGCTCCCACCTGAAGACAACCCACCACACATCCCATGGTGTACCACCTGTCATCCAAGTACCCTGCCACATCCGATCCTACAACACCTGTAGTGAAGTCCTGACCCTGCATAGCAACACCTGCTACCGGTCCCTCTCAAAAAACTTGAGAACCCACTTCCCCGAATTGGCTCCTAACTCTGACAGCTCCCACTGCATAGGAATACTCAGGTCTATACCAGACCTCATGTGATTTCGAACACTATACCTGTCCAGCCCTTAGTGTGCTCCAGTTCTGCATCCCGAACCTCACCAACACCTGATTCACATCAGCTCCCACTGGAGACAAAATCAACCTGTGATCTCCATGCCTCCCATGTCAAAGAATTTCGTTGCTCCAAACTCCTCATGACATGACATTGAACTAATCTTACCCTTAGCTCAGCAAAACCCTGTATGTACAAACCTGCTATAGCAAAACATACCATCCACATACAGTAACAGAATGATGTCATGACCATCATCCTCCTGGTAAGTCAAACCACAGTAGTTACCCTGACATCGACTGAAGCCATGCTTCGTCCTCCACCTGTCAAACCTGGTACCACTGTCCTGCAGCTCCTCAAGACCATATGCCTGGTCTTCCGTCTCACGTATCCGTTCTCTCTATTCTTCTACTAAGGCATCCATTCATCTCTGTGCTTTCATCCAGCTGGCAAACCTACCAAAACTCCCGTCTGGTTCTGCATTATAATCCTGCCTAGCTCCCACCTGTTTCCTGGATCCTTCCTACTCTACAATCAGCAACAAGTATGAAGAAGAGGAACACGAATTTGAGGGCCTACTTACGCCTTCAGTCCTCTATATGGGTGTTTGAGACTCCTTGACAACATGCTGTCCACCCAAAATTTGTTACAGTGACCGACCTCAGTCACTCCACAGTCTGCATCCAACCGACGTCAGTTCCATGCATCTGTACCTGACTACCAACCTGCCAGCACTGGTGTCCCTGTTGCCGACGTCGGTCCTCCTGACCGACATTGGTCTTACTTACTGCCGACGTCAGTCCCCTTGACTGACGTCGGTCTTACTCTGCCCGACATCACTGGCTTC
Source organism: Torreya grandis (assembly GCA_037957365.1). Taxonomy (NCBI): domain Eukaryota; kingdom Viridiplantae; phylum Streptophyta; class Pinopsida; order Cupressales; family Taxaceae; genus Torreya; species Torreya grandis. Next base: position 2,399,702 of record JARHVA010001816.1, read on the forward strand.
GATCTGCACATGACTGACATCGGCACCTGTCTGTTCGACGCTGGTTCCTCCTGACCGACGTCGGTGTCTGTGTTCGCCTGTGAGTGATGACTTTTTACCCGCGAGCTCCTTTGGATCAAAACACATGTCCAAACTGCTCTGCTCAGATGTATCCAGCCTCATCCACTGAACTCTGTCTGCCATCTCCTCCAAGAACACCAAGGCTTTCCAGTTCTTAAGCCTGTCAAATATATCTGTCTTCCGCTTAAGAACATGCATCTCCTTCCTGCTCATGTGACCAAGCCTACAAAGCCACGTCTCCGCAATAGAAGAAGAATCAGTAATATAAACAAGTAGATAAAGTATACCTATTTTCTTACCACTAGCTAATTCAAGTGCTACCGTTGTGAGAGTTCTTGTGCATCTCTCATCACCCAATCTTTCTAGAGAAATTAGCCATATCTCCAAACCTGGGACCTGCATGAACTTCATCAACACCTGTGTGTTGGCCGCCTGCAATTTCAGCTTCACTTCCCCTTTGCCAATCTTTTGGCAAGGCTCACCAGCTCCTCTACTTGGGGTTGCATGGAAAGAGGCAACCGAATCTTTTATCCAAGATTCAACTTTATCCAAGAAACCTGCAAACACATCCTGTGCAACAACACCTGCTACATCTGTATCTTCAGTTTCTTCATGCTGATCTGTTACCAACCAATAATGTTCTTTTACCTGCTCTTTCTTTCCATCGAATCGTGAGTAACCGTCTGTGCTTTTCAACTCCTCCATTCTTAGCTTACTTTGATCTGCCGTTGCTCTACTCCCACTCAATCAGAAACCCCTGAGAGTGCCCTGTAACCAAAACACAACCTGCTTCCTGCAACCTTAGCTCTGATACCACTTGTCAAGGATGCGAAACACCGGAAGCATATAATTGATTAAAAAACTTCAAGCAACTTAATATGCAGAAATAACCAGAATCAACAAGTAACTAGAATTTAGAATAACACAGCATATGAGAGACAATACACCAATTATATTAATACTTTATACAGAAAAGAATACAATAAAGAAGATGCCACTTCTTCTCCATCACCTTACAGAGGTTTCCCACACCTCAAGTGAACAGTAATTCTTCTCCCCAAAGCTCTCCCTCTCACAGGTCCCAACACCCAACTCAAATACAGAGTTGGTGTTCACCTCTCGTGCTCCACGCACACCACAAGTGCTCCACGCACTCTACAAGCACTCCACGTGCTCCACAAGTACTCAATGTACTTCAAGTAGATCTCCCATGAACCTGCAATAACCTGCACTTCAACAGACCATACTTATGGAAGGAACTCCCTTTCCTTCCTCTTAGCTCTATCCGAGTACACACCTGTACTCCAAGTAGATCCTGCCTGATACTGCTCCCTGTTGTGTTGCTGTTTATATGACCTTGCACACCTGCAAATCAAATAATGGTTCTACTCACCTGTGAACCTCGACCTTGCACACACATACACCTACAGATCAATGATCTTACTTACCATGTAGATCTCCTATATAGGCCATGCAACTATGACCAAGATCCTACACTCCTGAAGAACCCAGCTGGCTCTCCAATCCAGCACCAACACACCTGGTACTGAGGCACTAGGAGGAACGCACCATTGCTCTACCTCACACAGAGAAGGAGCTTATAATTATGCTCTCTTACTCCCTAGCACACTTTTCCAATACAACCATGAGTTTATTATATAGATCTCATCAAACAATAATTAGACATCTAATTACAATAATTAGATCCGCAGCTATGAGTCTAAAATTAGCACTCATCATGTAAACACTTGGTTCGTTAGCTAACTGCCCGTAATTAGCTCGCAGATGAACCACACAGGCAATCGACGTCGGTCCCTGTCTGCCTGGAGGTGACCGACGTCGGCCGATATATGACCGACGTCGATTGCTTCCCTTTGCTATCCTGTCGACGTCGGCTGATCAGACCGACCCCAGCTTCTCTGCAACTCAGCAACCTTCAGCAACCTCCTCTCCTGTTTGCATTAGTGAAGCTTTTAGCTCCACAATCCTAACAATAATGATTGTATTGAATCTATTCTATGTGAACTCATCTCATTTATTGTTCTCTGCTAAATCAACCACCTAGAGATATGTAAATCTATTCCTAATAGATAAACCCCTAGAAATAATACCTATAGTTAAAATGGAAAATCCTAAACCAATAGAATGATAACTCCAATTATCTAATTGGATAATCAATTTCCATTTACGATAATTTCTAAAAGGAAAGCAAAAAGGATATTTCAAATCTTATTTTTCTTAGTAATGTAAATACCAATTTTTATTGGGAAGGAAAGATCATTAAAATGAATCATCTACACTAGAGATAATCTTTTAGTTTATTTAGAATGTAATGATATAAAAATATATTTATGATAGGCATCCACATAAAAGAGTTGTATAGTTGAGCAATATCATACTTACATGCATCATTAGCTAATGAGATTTTGTAAAGTTAGTACTAGCATGGCATATTCTTGCATTTTATCCGGAAGACCTAAAGTAGCAAAACCATGAGTTAACATAAAATTTGGTGTAATGATTGCACATAAACACCAAGTAACTTGGCCCCATACTTCTATAACTATATGAATCATGGAAGAAATCCATGAAAGGAACATGAATGATTCATATAAATTACTTAATGATAAATGTCTCAAATAGAGCGAATGAGTAATTAATACTCCTGTTATACAAATAAATGTAACTATCATGCCCTTTCCTCTTAAACTAATTAGTTCCTCACTTTGATAAACTAAGGTTCCCCAATAAATGAGAGTGACAACAAAAGTAAGAGAAAAAGATACGTGAGCTGATATATGTTTTAGAGTGATGAATATCATAATAAACCCATTTATTATTTTGATTTTGAATAGAAACTATGAGAAAAAATAAAATTGATTGATGTCATTAATCATATCGACACAAATCAAATAGTGGAAATAATTTACTATATAGGTATTCTATAAGTAATCTATGGGGATTCTATAGGTAAGGGATTAAATACATGTTATCTTATTACAAAGAATGTTGCCACTTGGATTTCAACTGAGATGCTCTAGCACTACTTCCTAAGATCAACATGTCTACCAATTTCACCATGATAACTTGGTATCATCTAGTCATTATATTAGACTATTTTTCTAATATTATCAATGGGAATATGTACAAAAGAGTAATTGTTATTAGGAATGTCAGAATGTTAGTTTAGACATTGAATATTAAATGTTATGTTGGTTTTTTAATAGAGCATGGTGTAGTTTGGTAGCATGCCATCTTGGGGTGATGAAAGTTGTAGGTTAAAATCTTGTTGCTCCAAAATGAATGGTAAACAAAATTGTATGGATTTAACAGGTTTTGCCATTGAAAAAATATATAACTAAAAAACTAAAAATGATCTCAATGGAATAAGAACAACTAGGTTTTGAACATGGAAGAATGAGAAAGGAGAAGGGTTTTATATTATAATTTTGTCATTATAATGATTCATTTGGTCTTTAAAAAATAACAATATTGGCATAGATAAAACAATAAATTAGGATGAATTGAATTAAATATATTTCTTATTCTTATTTAATCAATTGTCTATGCAATTGGACCTTAGAGATTGCAATGTGAATAGGGAGGTGTACATCCCATCCCCATATAAGATTGCAAGAATACAAAAATATAGATTATAATTTTAGCTAGGCTACTGGAATAGGGTTTAATCATTTCATTTGATTATAATATGTCCATGTGTTTGTCTAAAATGGTCTTGGCATTACATGATGTATCATAGTAGAGATACAAATATTATAGTTGTGAATCATCTTAGATAATTTTAGCACTCCTTCATATCTAACTATAAAGGAAAGAATGAATGATTTCATACTTAATCATGAAGGATGAATCGGTTGATATGGAACTAAAAACTACAAATAATTTATCATCATTAGAGCATCACTCCAATGATGCATCTATCATGCTAAAATAAACAAGTTCCTATATGATTAACCATAGGTTATGTGGTTACTATGTTTCAATCAAGTTTCTTTTTAGCATAGATAGAATGAAATTTTCATAGAAGATATTTATTAACAACATGTAATGGTGGAGTTGATCTAGGTTTATTAAAAAGAATGGTGCACTTTTATCTTTTTCCAATGGGAAAGGAAAAAAAGATGGAAGAATTGTTGATAAATCCCCCATCTTCAAAATTGGTTGGAGAGAATGGTTGTAGTAGATTTGATTTATGATTGTGTCCCTTTTTCCAGACCACCCTTCCAACCAAGTATCTCTACATCGAAGAGAAAAAAATGTTCCCATTGTTGTTTTCTAGAGTCTTAGAGGGTGTATCTCTACATCGAAGAGAAAAAAATGTTCCCATTGTTGTTTTCCAGAATCTTAGAGGGTGTAGTATATTGTTGGTGTTACACATACTCCAAATTTGTGTTGGATATATATTTTATTTGGATGACCCAGAGGATAAGTCCTCTATTGTGGAAGGAAAACCCTTGGATAATCTAGAAAGTGAAAGCTTAGGAAAATGCTTTAAACCATCATTAACTAAATAAAAATCTTTTTTTATGGCCCAATATGCTTTTCCATTCCAAACATTGTTATGATTTTTTTTAGGTTTAGAGTTAAGATTCTTTAGAAGTGCCATAATGAATAATATTAACTAGTTTTAATTCATTTATCTAGTTTGATGTGAACGACATGTATGTACTTTGGAATATGATAGAGTTTTTTTTTAAGGAAGTAAAATTTAATAAATATCTATTTCCCTCAATTATTTAAAATTAAAATAAGTAATGACTCACATTCTTTAGGTTAATTCGTTCCCACCTTCCCATATTTTGAGAAATGGGTGGAATATATTACAAATCAAATCCAAATTGTATTTATTATTTAATGTACTTGCACCTTGTTGTTCTTACAAAACACATACTATAAATTATCATTTCATCTTTATAATAGTTCAAGTAAGATATAATATCTACCTAACTCTTGTATTTTCTAAGATAAGAGTACCAAATTAGTAGTAGGCGAACCATGATAGCAAATTACTAATACTCAATTATTGAATATAATTTTATTTTTAATTTGACCATCTGATCCTAATTATGGTGCAAAGTGATGGATGTTAAAAAAATAAAATTATTGTTAAGCTCCATTATAAATTTTATATACAGTATAATAAGTTTTATAAATTGTATATTGGTTAATCAAACTAGAATATATGAAATCATTCATAAAATTATGTGTACACAACTATCTTTATATTAGAGTACCTAGATTGAAAAATAGGAACTAGAGTTCCTTATTGCCCATATGATAAATATTTGATTAGTATCAATATTTGATTAGTTCAAATTTGGTATTTGCATAAAATATATGAAAAAAATATCAAAGGAATATGAAATCGATGGGATCCCATACCATATTCTATCATTCTTCCTGGTTTGTGTGTGACCTCTTCTTATTTTTATTCTCTTTAGGATCTAGTGGATTGAAAATGAAGAATGTGGAATGTAATTGTTTCAAATAATGATTTGATCTTCTTATAAAAAATTTATATAAATATGCTAGGATCATGCCTTTCCTTCCACTTTCAACTTCTATACCAATCGGATTAAGATCCTTATATTTATCGAGGACAACTAAGAGTCTTCATCATACATGGTCTCTTATTAGCATTTTTATGCTAAGCGTAACTATGTTTCTTTCTTTCAATCTCTTCTTTCAAAAAATTACTAGCATTTCCATCCATCAATATTTCTAGTCATGGATCATCAATAAGAAGTTTTTGTTAGAATTTAGTTACTTGATTGATCCACTTACTTCTATTATTTTAGTTTTAGTTACAATAGTTGGAACCATGGTTATGATCTACATTGATCATTATATGTCTCATGACAAAACATATGTGAGGTTGTTTGCTTATCTAAATTATTTCAATGCTTCAATGCTAGGACTAGTTATTAGTCCTAACTTAATATAAATATATATATTAGAAATTAGCTGGAATGTGTTCCTATTTATTAATAAGTTTTTGGTTTATGTGACCTAGTGCAGCTAATGCTTGTCAAAAATCATTTATAACTAACCATATAGGGGATTTTGGACTCTTATTAGGAATCTTAAGTTTTTATTAGGTCGCAAGTAGTTTTGAATTTCAATATTTATATGAAAAATTAAATGAATTGATTATCATTGATGGGGTTCATTCATTATTTGTTACTATGTGTGATTTTCTCTTATTTTCAGGTCTAGTAGCCAAATATGCACAGTTCCCACTTCATGTATGGTTACCTAATATTATGGAAGGACATACTCCTATTATAGCTTTTATACATGCCCTTAATATGGTAGAAATAATAATTTTTATTGTATCTTGATTGTTTCCTCTTTTTAGAGTTGTACCTTTAATAAATAATCTTATCTCTTGGATAGGTGGAATAATAGATATATTGGAAGATAATATGGCTCTCACTCAAAATTATATTAAAATAGGCTTAGATTATTCCACTATGTCTCAGTTAGCTTATATGATGTTAGCTCTAGGTATAGATTCCTATCAATCACTTTATTCCTTTTGATTACACATGCTTATTCTAAGTCATAATTATTCCTAGGATGTGAATGCATGATCCATTACACGAAACCCATTGTTGGATATTGTCCTAATAAAAGTTAGAATATGGATCTTATAGTCAGTTTGAGGAAATATAGGAATTACTTTTCTTTTAGGGACACTTTCTCTTTTTGATATTCCACCTTTTGCTTGTTTTTCATACAATTGGTCATAGTAAGTTATATTCCCCCATTTTTAGGTGGATAACTTGGTTAGAGCAGGTTTAACTACCTTTTATATGTTTCATATGTTTTTACTTACTTTTGAATGGGACTTCCATATAAATTTAGTTATTTTATATAACAACCATATTGCATTATATTCAAATTCTATGTGGGGAGAGGAGGAACCTAGGACATTTAGTAGGACAAGAATGGATTGTATGTCAAATATTATTACAAGAAGGAATAAATCCTTTTCCAGAAAAACATTTCAAATTTTGAATAAGAGGAATGATTTTCCAAAAATAACAAGGGGTTGGTTATCACTTATCCTTTCTTCCATAAAGAAAATTTTGCATATATAAAATAATTAAGCAAGGAAACGCTATTACCTTTAGTTTTATTAGGAATATTTAATCTATTTATTGGATTGATAGGAGTTATTGTTTTTTAGGAGAAGTGAGTTATGGTATATTATCTCAATGGTTTACTTCATCAATGAACCATTTCAACAAGAAGCATCCAGAGAATTGGTTTGAATCTTTCACAGATGTAATCCCCTTAGTTTTTATAGAATTATTTGATATAGTCATGGCATATAATCTATATAGAATTATTCACTTCTTATCACATGATGTACATCATACTCAGATGAGGAGTATATCAGACCAATCAATTAATATTATATATAATTGGCCAAATAATCAAGCTTATATAGACCCATATTATGATACAATATTGACTAGAGGTGTACGAGGATTAGCTAAAATAATTCATTCATTTTATCAGTGGGAAATTGATGGGATTCCAAATGAAGTAGGTATTTTAGGTCTTGTTGTAGGAGAGGGGATGAGATGTCTAAGAGAGGGATGTATATCTTCCTCTATATTTGTGTTTTTATTTTATATAGTAATGTTTATATTAATATATTATTATTCATTTTAATAATGAGTATTTACATTTCATCCATATAATAAATTCATTAATCCAGTATCTATTTATCCTCTTGTGTTCATAAGACAATTATATCTTTTTTATGTCATTTAGTTCCCTAGATTCATCGATTCTTTAAGAGAATCAATGTTGTGAATGAATATGATTCATTAATTTTGTCAATTAATTTACCTGGCATAGATATATAGAGACAAAATATAATAAAATTATTTATCTAAATGTTGAAAAAGGAAAGACAAACAGTGAGTTATCTGGCGAAGGGAGCAACTCTAAATTCTATTCATGAATTGCATTGTAGTTCTAAGTGCTACCATGTTTATTCTATTTAACTTAGTAAGGGGTTCATAAAGATGGGTAAAAATGGTTAGTTGATTACCTAGTAGATTTAAATATAAGAGAAAATACTAGGGATAGAGAGGTCTTTATTACCCTTTGGAAGAGTGAGTATCCTTATCTTGGTAGAGTGACATACTCAGCTCACTAGTAAATCTACAACATCATTTTGATTTATTAATATGCATCTCATGGGGGGGTAGTGAAGACTACCACCACCCCTTGTCCTAGAAGTTTTCCATAAGAAATAAATAAAAATGCTATCATGACCTTTTATACCTATAATATAGCCTATAATATATATAGGAAGGTGGATGTGTTCCACGAGTCTCAAATAAATATTTGCAATTAGTTTTCTATCCATTACTTGTCATGGGTCTCAAATAATTAAGTATCAAACATATATGAGATATAAACCTTCATTGTTCCTCGGTAACTCAGTGGTAGAGTGTTAGGATTGTGAAGCTAAAAGCTTCACTGATGCAAACAGGAGAGGAGGTTGCTGAAGGTTGCTGAGTTGCAGAGAAGTTGGGGTCGGTCTGATCAGCCGATGTCGGCAGGATAGCAAAGGGAAGCAACCAACGTTGGTCATATATCGGCCGACGTCGATCACCTCCAGGCAAACAGGGACCGACGTCGGTCGCCTGTGTGGTTCGACTGCGAGCTATTTACGGGCAGTTAGCTAACGAACCAAGTGTTTGCATGAAGAGATCTATTTTTAGACTGAGAGCTGCGGATCTAATTATTGTAATTAGATGTCTAATTATTGTTTGGATGAGATCTATATAATAGACTCATGGTTGTATTGGAAAAGTGGGCTAGTTTGAGTTGAGCAAAGTTTGCTCCTTCTGTGTGTGAGGTGAGCAAGTGGGTTCCTCCTAGTTCCACAGCAGTACCAGGCGTGTTGGTGCTGGATTGGAGAGCTAGCTGGGTTCTTCAAGAGTGTAGGATCTTGGTCACAGTTGCATGGCCTATATAGGAGATCTACATGGTGTGCAAGGTCATATAGACAGCAACACAATAGGGAGCAGTATCAGGCAGGATCTACTTGGAGTACAGGTGTGTACTCGGATAGAGCAAGAGAGGAAGGCAAGGGAGTTCCTTCCATAAGTATGGTCTGTTGAAGTGCAGGTTATTGCAAGTTCATGGGAGATCTACTTGAAGTACCTTGAGTACTTGTGGAGCACGTGGAGTGCTTGTGGAGTGCGTGGAGCACTTGTGGTGTGCGTGGAGCATGGGAGGTGAACACCAACTCTGTATTTGAGTTGGGTGTTGGGACCTGTGAGAGGGAGAGCTTTGGGGAGAAGAATTACTGTTCACTTGAGGTGTGGGAAACCTCTGTAAGGTGGTGGAGAAGAAGTGGCATCTTCTTTATTGTATTCTTTTTTGTATAAAGTGTTAATACAAGTTGTGTATTGTCTCTCATATGCTGTGTTATTCTGAATTCTAGTTACTTGGTGAATCTGGTTTATTTCCGCATATTAAGTTGCTTGGTATTTGGTAATCAATTGTATGCTTCCGGTGTTTCGCATCCTGACAAGTGGTATCAGAGCTAAGGTTGCAGGAAGCAGGTTGTGTTTTGGTTATAGGGCACTCTCAGGGGTTTTTGATTGAGTGGGAGTAGAGCAACGGCAGATCAAAGTAAGCTAAGAATGGAGGAGTTGAAAAGCACAGACGGTTACTCACGGTCTGATGGAAAGAAAGAGCAGGTAAAAGAATATTGTTGGTTGGTAGCAGATCAGCATGAAGAAACTAAAGATACAGATGTAGCAGGTGTTGTTGCATAGGATGTGTTTGCAGGTTTCTTGGATAAAGTTGAATCTTGGTTAAAAGATTCGGTTGCCTCTTTCCATGCAGCCCCAGGTAGAGGAGCTGGTAAGCCTTGCCAAAGAATTGGCAAAGGGGAAGTGAAGCTGAAATTGCAGGCGGCCAACACACAGGTGTTGATGAAGGTCATGCAGGTCCCAGGTTTGGAGATATGGCTAATTTCTTCAGAAAGATTGGGTGATGAGAGATGCACAAGAACTCTCACAGCGGTATCACTTAAATTAGCTGGTGGTAAGAAAACAGGTATACTTTATCTACTTGTTTATATTACTGATTCTTCTTCTATTGTGGAGACGTGGCTTCGTAGGCTTGGTCACATGAGCAGGAAGGAGATGCATGTTCTTAAGCGGAAGACAGATATATTTGACAGGCTTAAGAACTGGAAAGCCTTGGTGTTCTTGGAGGAGATGGTGGATAGAGTTCAGTGGATGAGGCTGGATACTTCTGAGCAGAGTAGTTTGGACATGGGTTTTGATCCAAAGGAGCTCACAGGTAAAAAGTCATCACTCACAGGCGAACATAGATACCGATGTCGGTCAGGAGGAACCGGCATCGAACAGACAGGTGCCGATGTCGGTCATGGGCAGACCGAAGCCGGCAGTGTCGGGCAGGGTAAGACCGACGTCGGTCATGGGACCGACGTCGACAGTAAGTAAGACTGATGTCGGTCAGGAGGACCGATGTCGGCAGCAGGGACACCAGCGCTGGCAGGCTGGTAGTCAGGTATAGATGCATGGAACCGACATCGATCGAATGCAGACTGTGGGGTGACCGAGGTCAGTCACTGTAACAAATTTTGGGTGGACAGCAAGCTGTCAAGGAGTCTCAAACACCCATACAGAGGACTGAAGGCGTAAGTAGGCCCTCAAATTTGTGTTCCTCTTCTTCATACTTGTTGCTGATTGTAGAGCAGGAAGGATCCAGGAAACAGGTGTGAGCTAGGCAGGATTATGATGCAGAACCAGACAGGAGTTTTGGTAGGTTTGCCAGCTGGATGAAAGCACAAAGACGAATGGATTCCTTAGTAGAAGAATAGAGAGAACAGATATGTGAGACGGAAGACCAGGTCATATGGTCTTGAGGAGCTACAGGACAGTGGTACAGGTTTTGACAGGTGGAGGACGAAGCATGGCTTCAGTTAGTGTCAGGTAACTACTGTGGTTTGACTTACCAGGAGGATGATGGTCATGACATCATTCTGTTGCTGTATGTGGATAGTATGCTAGCTAGCAGGGGTGTACATACAGGGTGTTGCTGAGCTAAGGGTAAGATTAGTTCAGTGTCATGTCATGAGGAGTTTGGAGTAGCAAAATTCTTTGACATGGGAGGCATGGAGATCACAGGTTGATTTTGTCTCCAGTGGGAGCTGATGTGAATCAGGTGTTGGCGAGGTTCGGGATGCAGAACCGGAGCACACTAAGGGCTGGACAGGTATAGTGTCCAAAATCACATGAGGTCTGGTATAGACCTGAGTATTCCCATGCAGTGGGAGCTGTCAGAGTTAGGAGCCAATTCGAGGAAGTGGGTTCTCAAGTTTTTTGAGAGGGACCGACAGCAGGTGTTGCTATGCAGGGTCAGGACTTCACTACATGGATTTGTAGGTTCAGATGTGGCAGGGTACTCGGATGACAGGTGGTACACCACGGGATGTGTGGTGGGTTGTCTTCAGGTGGGAGCTTGAAGAGGGATACAAACTAGGAAACAGATTAGACGGAGTACAAGTACAGGTATAGTGTAGCTATTTATCTCCAAGTGGGAGATTGTTAGGATTGTGGAGCTAAAAGCTTCACTGATGCAAACAGGAGAGGAGGTTGCTGAAGGTTGCTGAGTTGCAGAGAAGTTGGGGTCGGTCTGATCAGCTGACGTCGACAGGATAGCAAAGGGAAGCAACCGACGTCGGTCATATATTAGCCGATGTCGGTCACCTCCAGGCAGACAGGGACCGACGTCGGTCGCCTGTGTGGTTCGACTGCGAGCTATTTACGGGCAGTTAGCTAACGAACCAAGTGTTTGCATGAAGAGATCTATTTTTAGACTGAGAGCTACGGATCTAATTATTGTAATTAGATGTCTAATTATTGTTTGGATGAGATCTATATAATAGACTCATGGTTGTATTGGAAAAGTGGGCTAGTTTGAGTTGAGCAAAGTTTGCTCCTTCTGTGTGTGAGGTGAGCAAGTGGGTTCCTCCTAGTTCCACAGCAGTACCAGGCGTGTTGGTGCTGGATTGGAGAGCCAGCTGGGTTCTTCAAGAGTGTAGGATCTTGGTCATAGTTGCATGGCCTATATAGGAGATCTACATGGTGTGCAAGGTCATATAGACAGCAACACAACAGGGAGCAGTATCAGGCAGGATCTACTTGGAGTATAGGTGTGTACTCGGATAGAGCAAGAGAGGAAGGCAAGGGAGTTCCTTCCATAAGTATGGTCTGTTGAAGTGCAGGTTATTGCAAGTTCATGGGAGATCTACTTGAAGTACCTTGAGTACTTGTGGAGCACGTGGAGTGCTTGTGGAGTGCGTGGAGCACTTGTGGTGTGCGTGGAGCACGGGAGGTGAACACCAACTCTGTATTTGAGTTGGGTGTTGGGACCTGTGAGAGGGAGAGCTTTGGGGAGAAGAATTACTGTTCACTTGAGGTGTGGGAAACCTCTGTAAGGTGGTGGAGAAGAAGTGGCATCTTCTTTATTGTATTCTTTTCTGTATAAAGTGTTAATACAAGTTGTGTATTGTCTCTCATATGCTGTGTTATTCTGAATTCTAGTTACTTGGTGAATCTGGTTTATTTCCACATATTAAGTTGCTTGGTATTTGGTAATCAATTGTATGCTTTCGGTGTTTTGCATCCTGACATAGAGTAGTCGGTTATTAATCGATTGGTCATAGGTTCAAATCCTATTTGAGGAGAACCTTTCTTACCAAAGGCTTGTTTTAAACACTTATCTACTCCCCTATATTTTGTCTAATTTAGATAGATGAATTAGACTAAACCTTTATTCACTCTAACACGTCATGTAAAAATTATTAATATTAATTAATTAAATTCAATAGTAATTTGAATCCCAGTAATACTAGGAATATCCCACTATAGATTGGTAATAATATACACTCGAGGGTTATTTGCTTTCAACTATCTCAGTTTATGAGATAAGGTTTTTTATTATACTAGTAGTTTTGTATAGATGCATTCATTCATTCTTTTTAATGATGATAAATCAAACAAACAAACATCTTTACTAATACTTTGTGCAAGCCTAGTAGTGATGAGGAGAAAGAGTTATATAAGGTCACACACATAAATGTGTGTGTTTAATCTTGTTTTGGGAAAACCCATATTATAATAACAATAATAATAAATTCCATGTACTAACTCTTGTTAATGAAAGTTCCAAAGCTTTACGCCTGCTATACTAATTATAATCTCTTATCCCCTAATAGGGTCTAGTTGAGTTAAAGGTATTTGTAACTTTATGATTGATTGAAAAGGATTCAAAGCCACTCTAATGAACTAATAGTGTGACACTTAGTCACACTCTAAGTGTGGGAAAGGAGGGATGCAAACCCCCAATATTGTGTTTCATATCCATGTGTTCTGATCCTCTAAGTTACAAGCCCCATCTCCACTAGATTTATTATGTTCCTAGGAGTCCCTCCAAAAAAAATTCCTTAGGATAAGATAAAAGATAAGAGTAGTTACTGTGTATGAAAAAAGAGAAGCTATTACATTTTATATTGTGGAGTGGGTAATAATATCAGGATTTTGAGAAGATGAACTTTTAATTTTAAAAGGAAAGCTCATTATCATCTTGGCATTGAGTTATTTTTTTTAGGGCTTCCCTTACATTATTGTCACCAAAATAGAGTTTAACCACCAAGTTTGGGATGGGCTAACAGGGTTCCCTTAGGCTTGAAACACCAAAATTTTAAAACATAAATGAAGAAGGGCATAAGAGAAAATCTTTATTGGCTAGTACTTTCCAAACTCTAATCCTAACAAAGGCACAAATAAAGAGGTGTCTCAAGAACTTGAAATGATACTTTTAGTCTATTGAGACTGAATATTTCCCAATAAAAACTCCCTAAACACCCTAGTTTTTTCTAGGAAAAGAGAAATTTTATTTTTTAATTTGTCTTAAACTAATGAATATTTAGTTTAGGACGAATAAGAATCAATCCCATACTTATTTTTATATTTTTTATAGTGTAAAAATTATTACTATAGGAAAATATCTTTTATACTCTGTGTGCCCAATCAGATCCATCAGGTCATGTACAAACAAGGTTCAAATCTTTTAGTTTGTTAGAATGCCTCAAGTACATACATCAATACACTTTCACTTGACACACCATATTATAAATATCTCATCTAATCATGACCTTAAATAGATCACTCATTTTGAGGTGGGATTATTACTTAGAGGCATTCAATAGTTATCCACTCTGCACTTGGCTATGCACCATCTACTATGGGAATGATAATTGGTATACCATAGGTGTTTCCTTACTAATCCTCTCAATGTTCTAATTCCCACACTATATATGGACCAAACTATCTCATGATGTTCTAAACCCAACTCACATACCATTTTAATGGGCAACCAACCCAACCCATAGAACATACTACCACCCTAGGTGGAAAATAATCAGCATCGATGTGTCAAACCTTCCCATCAATGTAAAATCTTTGGGAATATTAGCATGTTAATTCATAGAGAAAATTTTATCCATTGATCAACAACCCTTCCACTCAACACCATTAGATACTAAGGATGAATTTTGTCCATGTTTGATGAGTCAATCTTGCAGTCAAGTTCCCTTATGCCTTTGCACTCAAAGATGATTTCTATTCAGCCCAAGGAAACCTTTACATGCCTATGTTACCTTTTAGTAAGCCTACACCCCATATTAAATGTCCACATGAGACTATCTCTTGGATAGTTAATTATAATGCAAGGTTAGAATTTTGGCTCTTCTAGAGTGGTATCTCACAATTGGATCAAGTCCTCCTAGAAGGGGGGCTTCTTTGCCTTCCACCTTAGTTGTGTAATAATATCCAAAAGTTAATCCCAAGGAACAATAAATCTTCATAGGGTCTTTCTATTCAGGTGCAAGTAGTTCACATCTTCATAGACATGTTTATTTTATCGAGTCTCTCTTCGAAACAGTGTCCAGATCGTTATGCCTTTCATGTAAGTCAAAAACTTACCCAAAAAATATTTTTTCAACCTTATTACCATTATAGTTATGGTTGTTGTTGATTGGGATTTTGTTTTTTGCCTTCCATTTCATCAAGTCACCAACCTCCTTAACCTTATAGTATTGGGCAAGCATCATCCCCCATACATAATCTTAAAACTTTATGGAGATATGTGTTTTTGTGTGAAAGTAAATCTAGAATGCAACTAAGTTAAGGAAAAAAACACATATGAACAAATCATATACTCAATTAGACCTCAATATAGAGTAACAAATAAAAGGAAATAATAACACACACTTATAAAATTGAAGTATCTTGAGCCTCTTCCATTATGATTAAAAGTGACTTCATCTTCAAATTAGGTTTTTGAATCCTTCTCCAATGCAAATGGGAATTGGGAAACATTTTGGTATGCAAATTTACTTTTTATGGCTTAGATTCACTTTAAAATTCTATATCACTTCATTATCATAAGTGAGGATGATGAAATTGACAGATTACATGTCAATTTATAGGCATACAAGAGGTTGATCGAATGATGAAAGATTATTTGAATATTTCCAATTATTCAAATAATCAATGGTGGAGAATTATTCCTCATCCATGATGATGATGACCAATTCCATGGGTTGAGAAGAAATGGGAGTTGGTTTAGGGAGTATATAAGAATGGGTCAAGTTAATTGGTTGAGTCATCAAGGAGGTTGAAATGTTCTAAGGTGACTCACAAGGTGGTTGAGGAAGTTAAGGAGGATGGTTGGATGATTCAACACATGGTTGAGATAAATGTATAGGATATTTGACTGAGGTGAAAAATCAATATTATTAATTATTTTTTGGAGTAAAAGTATGTGCATAATTTATTAACTAAGAATTACTCAATCATTCAAATTTTAGAGGGAAATGATGCTAATTTGAATTTGAATTGAATAAGGGGAAGGGTTAGCATGCCAAAGTAAATTTTGACACTAAATGGTGAAATTTAGGTGTCTACATTTTCCCCTCTTTGAAATGGTGTTACAAATTAGCATAATTTCAAATAATAATAAACAAAGTAGAGGGTTGGTGATTATGGAGAAAACATTTCCCCAGATAAATGAAAATGATTGGGATGATGCCTCCTCGAGTGATCAGGTGGGAAAGTGGATGAATGCTTGAAATGATTAAAATAAGATGATGAAATGTTTATAATTAAATTTGAGAATAAATTGAAGCACTAAAACTAATATCGTACTTGTAAGTTTAAACTATGTAAAAGGATTTTTCCATAGTTGTTAAAACTAGAGAAGATATCAAAAAAAGAATATTTCTCATTTATTAATTGCACACTTAGATGGTGCTTAGGTCTCAGGGGTTACATGAGTGGATGTGAGAATGATATATCCTAATGATGGTAAGCTATGGGTAATAAATAAAAAAATATAGATTTTCCAATGTTTTGATAAAAGTTTAAAAGATTGATAATTTCAAGTAGTGATAAATATTTTATTACCTTAATCAATGGTTGGCTTGAAAAATTAAAGAAAAATGAGTAGAAATTTTGAAAATAATGAGATGGAAGGAAAAATATTTGAATAATGGGATAGATTATAAATAGGGGTAGAGGGAATTTGAAAATCATATGTGTAAATTGATTTTCTTTGTGATTGATTGCTAGATTTATTTTGAGTGAATTTGCTCTGGACCTACAAAAAATAATGGATTGTATTCCCATACACCAGTATCATAGTGAGTGGATAATGAGATATCAAAGGCCAGAGAGAACTGGGCATCTGGTAAGTATGATTTAAACTTTTGCATTAATGTTTTTAAGGCAATTATTATGTAGTAAATTTAGGATGAATGATTTCTCAAATGTCACATTTACAAATTTGACATTGAAATGGTAAATTCTTTAAGTGGTAAAGGGTGAATATCACATTTTTTTACTACAATGGAAAAATCATTCATGTCAGCAGTGAAATCATTGGATGTACTAAAAAATTTGTTAGGGGAGATAGAGATTAGGTGTAGTTAATAAATTGACATGCTTGGGTGGGTAGGGTAGATAATTTTTAAGTGTTTTTAGAATATAGTTGAAGTTAGGATTAACATTGTGTTGATATACATATGTGAAGGAGGTATTACCTATTTTGGCCACACGGGAGTGGAGGTATAGAGCATTGACATAGATCATGAGGTTTAAAGAGTATGAGTTTAGGGTACTAGAGGCTATGAGACTATCTTACGTTGCTAAGATGCCATAGATTTGGGTAAAGAGGTAATTATTGACAACTTTAGTGGAGAGATGGCACAACGAGACTAGTACATTTCACCTTCTAATTTGTAAGATGATTGCTACACTAGAAGATGTATGCAAGATCTTAAGGATCCTAATATAGTGTAGATAGGTTTACTATGGTCAAGAATCATAGGTTGTTACATTAAATAGGATTTTTAGAGAGGATATGATCTTGGTCATCAAAGGAGCGATTGATATAAACACATATACTGATTAGGAGATAGATACATTGATTGTGGTACCCATGGCTATTATCAGTGGCATTATTCTTTTTGATAAGAGTGGGATACTATGCCCTATTATATTCTTAGATGTGATTGGTGATATGATGAATATGGGTGAGATATTTGCATGGGTTCCCTATGTATTAGTTCACATGTATAGATATTTACACCATGTAGTGTCTGTAGATGGGAGAATATTAGACCCTCAACATTATTATAGGTATGGGCATGGGAACACATTGTAATGAATTGTCTTATAGATCATATGATCATGAGATCAAAGGATGATCCTATTACATATGGATGGCATGTTATCATAGGTGTATAGAGACCACATTTTTGGGATTTGTATTGGTATAGGATGGTGATAAATGAGTTAGGAGAAGAGAAGATTACATGGAGACTCTATAAAGAGATTGATTTTTAGTTGGTATAAGATGGGTTGTATATGGATTACATGATGACATAGTGTTATATCATGGGTGTTCATGATTATTTTATTGAGCAATACAAGTTACATAGGGTGTTATGACTGTTTGGTGTCAGATGGCATATTCTGGCAGGACCACATCTGCTTGCAAGTTTTGTGAGAGAGAGATCTCAGTGGGGAGCAGGTATTGATCCTAGGATGGTAGAGTATAATTGGACACATTTTTAGATAGGTACATTTGTAAAGAAGAGGTATGTTATTGATGTAAGGATGGTATATGATTATGATGATTTTTGGGATATAAAGTGGCCTATGAGATTGATAGTACCATATGCTCCTATACAAACATGGAGACAAAGATTGGTAGTAAGTTTGGTAAGGCATCTATAAGGGATAGGATTGAGTGTGATAATTTTGAGGGTTGTGACAACACAAAGAGGAGGTAGGTAGAGATGATTTATGGGCTAGGTAGGTGATAGATAGAGGAAACTTAGGAGGGATACTACACAATTTCATAATGTAGAGATTAGAGAGGAGATTGGAATGGATTTGGGAGAAGATACAAGGAGAAGTTGATGTCAAGGAGAGGCAGATGGGTTTGAGATCAATAGAGATCACATGACTAGAGGGAGAGGTTGAAAAATGTTAGGTTGAGGCACATAAACTATAGGGATAGGGTTTTATTTTATTAGTAGGGTTATATACATAAGATGTAGCCATGCATATTCCTGATGATACAAGTTTGAATCAAAGATACATGAGAGAGAGACACTATATGAATTAATTTGGGTGAGGTCATAGAGCTCTTGGTAGTAACAAGATAGCTAGCAGCCTTGGATAAGGTCATGAGAGCTATAAAATAGGCTACATATTAAAGGAGTTTACATGAGGGAGTAGTTCCACATTCATAGTGAACACCTTTGTTTAGGGAGTACTCTACCAGGAGGTCTTTGTCTAGGAGATTAACGCATCTAGTGGAGTCTTAGAAGTTGATAAGATATGCATCATAGTGTGTCATGGGTCCTCTAAGGAGTACACCACAATGACATGATCTGAGTCCGACTACAATTACCCCATTTGAGGGCCAGGGAGAGACATGAGATTTTTTACTTGATATATTGATGTATATATTTTTGAGATGTATCATTGTATTTATGTACCATGATATACTTGATATATATATATATATATATATATAGCATTATACTTGTATTATAGATATGGGTATGCTTTGGCATTATGGATGTGTTTTAATTGTACATGTATGGTAAATGGCTTAAATGGATAGATATGATTTGGTATGGAAAGTGTTCTTCTAATTTTGATTTATTATATCACATGTTAATCCTTTCAAATTTTATTATGGTATAAAATGAAATGGAAAAATACATGGATGCATGGATCAATATATAGTTATCTTTTGTTTATTTTATTTTTCATTGGAATTCCAACATGAATAACCAAGTAATAATTGAGCAACCTTGTTTTTAATATAACGTAAAATAATATACATCAATGATATGAAATAACTATGATTATTATTGTGTTGGATGCATAAGGACTAGAAGATTAAATTGTGATCAATTTAATGTATCATGAAATAGAAGACCATAATAACATTATTTGTCATACACAATGATTTTGACTCAAAAAATACTAAAATAAAGAAACCATTGAGAAATAAGTGAAATTATTTAAACGCGATAAACATAAAATAAAAAGCTCACAAAAAAGATAAAAGAATCAAGAATGTAAAGTCAATTAAATGACAAGACACACAAAATCAATCAAATGATGACCAAACAAAAGCAAAAATAGAAACAAAATAAAAAACACCTAAATGAAACAAATGAATTTACAAACATCCTAAGATAGGATTGGTTAGCCAATAACCATGACAATATTGATCGATCGATGAGGAAGCCCTAAGATAGCCATATGGGTTTGGACAATGATGTGAAAAAATAAAATCTTGATTTGGGATAATGGGATGATGGGGGTAATGGTGGCCAAGTTGTCCCTAGATACCCTATGTCTCTAAGCATTACCTACATAATATACCATGGACAAAGTATGTGTGGGGATATCAAGCCAGATGTAGTTATCCCAATATAATAATTGATGATAAAATGGGTTGATTGATGAATTATTTTATGTGGATGAATAGATGAACGATTTCCCTCCCAATAAGATGAGTGAATGAATGATGATGTTATTTGGAATTATATAGGTTGGTATATGTGGATGGGTAAAGTGTTTGTGTGTAGATGAATAGTTTAGATAAAGTGTGTGTGGATAAGAATGTGATATTAATGGTCACATATAAGACATTCCTCTAAACATGATCAAGAACACAGTTATGAAAGTATAAGGTTCAAACCTTTAGCTGAGATGTCATGGGTGGATTGCAAGACAAGTAAACAATGTGGGAATATGTAAGTGATGACTGCAATGGGATGCCCCCAAGTAACTAGGGTGGATGTATACAATGAATTAATCATGGTGCTATAAATATGATTTTCCTTATGTTACTTACCCAAAGTGCCAGTAGACTGGTTTTCACTTTTGGATGTACTATATTTTTATCATTTTCTCTTTTCCTTGAATTTTTTTATTTTTTTTATTTTTTGAGACTTAAGGTATATACAATAGCATTATAACAACTTAAGCATAAAATATTTTAAGGTTCATGATGTTCATTATCTCATCAAACTCCTCTCCATCTTTATTAGACAACTTGTAAGCTCTAGATCCATACTTAAAAATTATGACATATGGGCCCAACCAATTTGGTTTAGATTTTCCTTTCTTCTCCCTTTCTACATTTGTATTCCATTCATTTTCCTTGAGAACAAGATCTCCAATTTTGAATTCCCTGGATTTAATCTATTTATTATAGCTATGATGAAGGAGGTTTTGATAAACTTACAGGTGGTTTAAATCATTGAGGTGTTTCTCATTAGAAGGGAATTCACTAAGGCATGAAATACGATAAGACTCATCATCAATAATGTTTTTTAAGGATATGCATAAAGATGCAATTTCAACTTCAATAGGTAAGATAGACTCATTGTTGTAAATAAATGCATAAGGGTTTACCCTCATGGGTGTGTGAATGCTAGTGTGGTATGCCCAAAGGGAAGGATAAAGTTGTGTATGCTAGCCATGACCAACTATGTTGACAACTCATTTAATAATTTTAAGGATACTTTTACTCATTGCTTCCACTTGGTCATTACCTTGTGGGTAGTATGGATTGGACCACTTGTGTTTTATTTGGTAAGTATTGCAAATAGCCTTGACATATTTATTCTTGAAATATTTTCCATTATCAGAGATGATAGCAGAGGTGATTCCAAAATGGCAATCAATATGGGTTAAGATAACTTGGAAATTTGTTTTCTAGTGACATGTGTTAAATACATTTCTTTAACTCACTTGGTAAATTATTATGTGGTGGTAATAATATGCATGTGGCCATCAGATGAATTTGGATTAATTTTTCCAGTGAGGTCTAACCCCCTTGTGTAAAATGGCCAAGGTGTTGTAATGGGTTACAAATCTTGAAAAGAGATATTTATAAGATCACCCTATTTTTGGTAAGGTAAACATTTATTAACATAAGCACAAGAATCAGATTCTATGGTAGGCCAATAATAACCTACACAAGATCTTTTTTGAAAGAATTATACCACTAGAATGAGCACCACAAGTTCCCTCATGAATTTATCTATTAACCAAGGTAAATTATTCAAAATTTAAACACCATAATAGGGTTCTATCATAACCTCTTTGATATATATTTTGACCAAGGATAGTGTAACAAGATGTTCTTTGGATAAATGGTTTACGTTGGTTATGGGTTAAATTAGATGGAATGGTATTATTATGGAGATATTCATAAATGTCAATGTACCAATGAGAAGTGGGACCAACCATCTCACAAACCATCTCAAAATATGGTATATCATATGTCGGTATCATCAAATACTCTACAAGAATTTTTTGTGCTTTTTTGTGAGATCAAGTAATGAACCAATAGTTATCATGGCATCAGCTATTATGTTCTTAACCATTGGCACTTGTTCAAAATGTATACATGTGAAGCACAAATTGAGGATATCCACCATCCTCTTATATGGGATTAATTTATCATCACAAGATTGGAATTCATTGGTGACTTGATTTATGATGAGTTTTGAGTCACCAAATATGAGAAGATTTTGGATACCCCATTGTATTGCAAGTTTAAGACCAACTATGAGGTCTTCATATTTTACCTTGTTGTTTGTAAAAAGAAACTCAATCTAAAATGACTTTGAAATTAATTCCATATTAGGAGTAACTAGTAATATACCTACCCTCAAACCATGATATGTTAAAGAGCCATCAAAATACAATTGTCATACTAGGGTTTCATTAATTAACATTATTTCTTCATCTGGGAAATTTGTAACAATAAGTGTATGATCTTCTAGAGGAGCCTCTTTAAGTGAACCTAATAGTACTTGTCCTTTGATTGATTTTTGATTTACTTGCTCAAGATAAAACTCACTAGGAAGCATGACCCACTTAGCCATTCATCTTGTTAAAGCTATTTTGGATAAGATATTTTTAAGAGGGTCAATTTTTTTAATGATTTTAGTTTAATTATTGAGTATGTAATGGCAAAGTTTTTGTGAAGAAAAAATAACCACAAGGCATGATTTTTCCATTGGAGGCTAATTAAGCTCATATGATACCAAATTTTTGCTTAGGTAATACATTTCTCATTCTTATCCACTATCATCAAGTTATGTCAACAATGCCCCCAATGCATACTATGTAGTTGATATGTATAAAAGGAAAAACTTGCCCACAGTAGGTGGCATTAAAAATAGTGGATTGGAAATATATTTCTTAATATTTTCAAATGTCTTATTATAATCTTCATTCCAAGTTAATAGACTATCTTTCTTAAGTAATAATGTGAAATGATGACAAATGTATGAAAGTTAAGACATGAACCATCAAATTGCTTGAATTTTTCCTTATAAACTGTGAAGTTGCTTGAGATTTTTGTGTGGAGGCATGTTTATGATAGATAAAACTTTGGAAGGATCAACTTATATGCCATGATTTGAAATAATGAATCCCAAAAACTTTCTCAATGTCACCCAAAAAACACATTTTTTTGGGTTCAATCAAAGCTTGTACTCTCTCATTCTATCAAAAATTATATGAAGCACTTCAATATGCTCTGATCTAGATTTATATTTGGAAATAATGTCATCAACATAATCCTCCATGATGTCATGAAGCATATCATGAAAAATAACTATCATTTCTCTCTGATATGTGGCTCCAACATTTTTGAGACCAAAAGGCATTACTCGATAGTAAAAGGTGACCTAAGGTGTTGTAAATGTTATCTTATGTTGGTCCTTAGGAGCTATTTTGATTTGGTTATAACCCAAAAAATTATCCATTAAAGACAACATTTCATGACCAGCAGTAGAGTCCACAATCATTATATGTTTGACAATGGAAAGTCATCTTTGGGACATGTCATGGTGATGCCCCTAAAGTCTTTACAAACCTTGATTCATATTGGTTTCTTTGACAGAAGTACAATATTAGATATCCAATCTAAGTAGTCTATAGGATGGATAAAACTAACCTCTAACTAATTTTTTAGTTCTTCCTTCACTAAGAGTGCAACTTTGGCATTCATTTTTACTAAGTTTTTTTTGTATAGGTTTTGCATATGGATGAACCACAAGATGGTGCACAATAAATGAAGGAATAAGCCCAGGAATTTTTACTTAAGACCATGTAAACACGTCAAAGAATTCTTTAAGTAAAGAGTGAATGTTTCATGTTCTTATTGGGTTATGGATGCAACAAGATTGACTATATTGTGATCTTGCTTTGTCCCAATATTGACCACAATGGTGTCTTCAACTAGGATACTTGATTCTTCTTGATATTTTAAAGGTGGTGGAGGAAGGTTGAGTTCCTTCTCAAGGTATTATTCATGTGATGTTATTTTGGTATTAATTTGATAATGTGATAATAGTTCCCAAAAATATGTAGAATCATCTAACTAGATTGAAAACCCCTTCTTAGGATCACTTGATAGAATATGGTCTCTTATTCTCAATAATTCATAAATTACTTCATCATTTTGAAAATGATCAAATGTAGGTGTTAATTTTTGGTCCCATTGTATTAGATTTGGATATGTGAGGTCAAGTGTTAAAATGACATTTTCATGGAATGGGTTGGTTATAGATAGGTCTTCAAAGTGGTTGTAGATGGAACCCATTTCAATGTCTAAAGAGTCTACCTCAAACTCACTAGAAGAGTCATTTTGAAAAAGTGTGGTGCTTACATTAAGTGGGTTAAATCCTATACCATGGTAAGCTTCATTGGCTACAAGCATGATAAGTTATATTAATCCTTATTCATGAAGTCCAATGCCCTTGTCTTTATAGTTAATTATTTTACACATAACTGATTTGGCTATGGGATATTTTTTCTTAAGGAAATAAGTAGCTAGTTCATTATAATAAAGCCAAGATGGATTCGAATCTTCAAATTTTTCATCAAAAAGAAGACCACCTTTTACAAATGATGTTTTTCCAAATTTGTGAACCACTTGAGTTTCTTATGATAATCAAGCATAAAATGATTATTGAGAGACATGTGGATTGTACTTATGTAATTAGCATCTTGGGTTTCATACTCACTCATGCCTTTATCAATAATTTTGAATTGGGATGGAGGAGATGGTGTGGCTTTGTAAGTGAATAATTGATTGGATGCTTAGCTTATATATGGAATATCCATAGAAGTGGATGTGGGTGGTATATTCAATCAACCACCAAGGGTAGGGACTTGAAACAAAGTATAGGGATGGATTAGTTTTTTAGCATAGGTGATTCCTAAAAAGGAGTAAATGTGTCTTTGGTAATGGGGAGATAATTTGATTTTTGATAATGCCCTTCCAATAATTTAAAGTATTAAAAGGGTTAAGGATCACCCAGGATACTTAATTATATGCCATCATGAGAAAATTTCAACCATTAGTGCAAAGTGGAGGGTATGGCATTCATTGAACGGATCGATGGACATCTAATAAGTAAATTGTAAGGTAAATCTAGGTCAAGTACATGAACTAATGTTTCTTGAATGATAGGCCCCACCATCTAAGGAAGGTATATGATACCCATAGACTCACATTAATTATTGTCATATGCCTTAATCGTAATGATATTTGATTCTAATGCTATTTTAGGGTACCTTAAGTGTTTAATTAATCTTAACGTACATAAATTTAAAGTTGAGCCATTGTCTATAAACACCCTTTTTATTTTATGTCTAGAAATAATGACATATATACAAAGGTAAATTATGGACAAATCACATAGGAGAGACATCAAAATGGTAAAATACACTCTGATTTATAGTGGATAGATTTCCAACTAGTGCTTGAAAACTTGATGAATTGATATCTTGTAGGACTCGTGACTCTTGGAGGGCTTTATACAGGATATCTTCATATACATGAGAGGTTTTGAGAAGCTCTAAAATGGATATATTAGAAGTTGTATTCTCAAGATGGTCTATAATATTATACTTATTCTCAACATTAGATGAATAAGGACCAAGGATGGTAATTTTTGTGTGCCTTGTAATAACAACACAATCTTGGGCTTGTAATGTAATGATGAAAACATGATTATGTGTGTAATTAAAAAAATTTACTATGGATTCAAAAGGGTAATTGGCTTGGTTGAAATTAATTTCTTGGGATAACTCATGTCTTTGCTTACTTTATCCTTGTTTGTGTTTTGGGAATGGGTCTTTGTATATTCCCAACTTTTGGTTATTAGACATGGTTGATGGCTGACTTTCGATAGTTATGTCCCCACAATCTATGAGATATTAGACATAGTGTTTGATCCTCATAAACCTATTGGTTGAGTGTCCCTTAATCTTATGATACTCAAAATATTAATATTATGTATACTATTCAATTTTAGGAACATTGTCTTCAAAGGGTTTAGTGTGGGACTAAATAATCATGTTTGCATGGACCAATTTTCAAAACATTGATTCATAAGATTCTCCAAATTGAGTGAACTTACATTTGTGGTTTTCTTGTCTTTGTTAATATTTAGGGATGCTAATGTTGTTGATGGGTTGTGTGTTAAATTGATATTTTTTAGGTGGGTTTTGTATTTACTTGACATTGGTTATGCCATCACCTACAAAATTCTTGTTCTTGTAAAAAACTTAGGCTTGATAGTTTGGGTCAAAGAATTGTTGTCAGGTTTGAATATTTTGACAACACCTCTAATAATTAAAGTTTAAACCCACTTTTTAATTATTTTTTCAAAATAATTTGGAAAAATAAGTCGCAAGTGATGACCCCATTCTAAGTTAAGATTATTCATAAAAATAGCAATAAGCTCTATTTCAGAAAAAGACAACATAAAATAGCTTACTAATGACCACCATATTTGTAAGAAAGAGGAAAAGGTTTCACCATTACATTTTTTAGTGTTACGTAGGTCAAGTGTGGTCAATTCCATTTGAACATTGTATGAAAAATAATGAATAAACTTTTTGGATAGGTCTTCAAAGGTGAATATTGATCCTTTGGGTATATGTGAGAGCTATTATAGGGCTTGACCCCCTAAACTTCATGTAAAGAGTTTCAATATGTACTCATTACTACAAGAAACATTGACACATGCCATATAGAATTATTTAAGGTGTTCCCTAGGATCGCCCTTACCTTTGTACATGTCAAACTTAAGAGGTTCAAAATGTTTTGGGAAAAGTATTATATTATTTAAATCATATGGATAAGAACAAATTTCCTTGAAATTATATTGTTTTTGCCTTGAAAAACTACCATCCTACAAGCCTTGGACTTTTTCCTTCATATTTTTCCACTCTTGAATCAAGTGTGCCTATAATTGATTATCTTGACTTGAAGAGGTAAACAAGTTAGAATTTGACCCATGAATGGGTTTATGTTAGTGTTAGTTTGTGAAAATGGATGTTGGTTAAGGGGGGATTGTTAAAAAATTAATTGGAAAATACATTAAAGGGTGGGTTAGCATGTTTTGTTTGTGCAAAGGTGTTTGTATTGGTTGGGTTAGTGGATAAGTTAGGGTTCTTTTGGTATGGATTAGTATTAAAACTATAACTTGTTTAGTTGGGATTAATGTTGGAGTTACAATTAGCTTGGTTTGGGTGGATGTTAAAGTTTGTGTTGGTTGGGTTTGGATTGGTGTTTGAATTTGTGAAGTTAAATTAATTATGGTGGCTTGGATAAATTAGATTTGGGGTAGCTTGGTTCAAGTTTTGATTTAAAAAAGGATGTGAACTAATCATGTGATTTGAATGGATGTTTGGGTTTAATGGTTGGTTGGAAACCGAATTAGTGTTAAAAGGATTGCTAGTAGTTAGTGTTTAGTTTGAACATAATGGAAATAACCCTATAAAATAATTTAGATTTGAGAATTGATTTGGTAAACTCCCTAAGGTAAATTTTTTATTTGGATTGATAGGTAAACTTGAATAAGTATTCAAATTCGGATTTGAAATTGATTGGTTGATGGGTGAAATAGAATAAGTATTCAAGTTCAGATTTGGATTTAGATTTATATTTTTAATTGGTGAACAATGAAGGTTTGGATTTGAATTTATTGGATAAATTGAATAAGTATTCAAGTTCAGATTGGATTGATTATAGATTGGTAAACTTGAATGAACATTCAAGTTTGGATTTTTTGGATTTATGATTGGTAAACCTAAATGACTATTCAAACTTGGATTGGGTTGGTTTATGATTGGTAAAATTAAATGAATATTCAATATTGGATTAGCGTGGTATATGTTTGATAAAATTTAATGAGTTTTCAACTATAGTTTAGATTGGCTGATGATTAGCAAACTAGAGTAAGTATTCAAGTTTGGGTTTGATTGGTTAATGATTGGAAAACTTGAATGAGTATTCAAGTTTAGGTTTAATTGGTTGAATAATGAGGGTGAATTTGCATTCACACTCAAATTTGGATTGGATTTGGAACTTGGATCAACAAAATGATTGTTTGTTTAATTTTCTTGGATATTTACAATCTCTTGGTTGATGTGATAAGTATGGGATTCCATAGAAAACCCATGACTTGTGTGGGATGATTCCTCATTAAGGATGACTTTCCATTTGTCTTAGGAAACTTGGGGATTAAGATTGGAAGAACCAATGAGAGCATTACTAGCTTCTAAAGAGCCTTAGGATATGGATTGGCCTTGAATGGGTGACAAAGACTCTTTCATAGCAATTATATATTACAAATTTTGGACATCAAAATCAAGTGGAAATTTATCCCCTAAGCTCGAAGATTGAAGAAAAACTTCATTCTTATTTATCATGATGTTTTGGTTAAATAAATAAGGAGCCAAAATGGCTTTGGGCTACCCTCATCTTGGTATGTTCCTCCCTATTATTCTTCATGGTCATGGATTTCATGTATTTCAACATGATGACTTTGGTTTTTTTGGCTTCCAAATTAGAAGGGTTCATTTCCAAAAGGGTCATCCCTTACCCTAGGATTTTTTTTACATAGCCATGTGACTTGTAATGGGAAACAATACTAAAGAAAAGGCTCAACTCAAAAATTAAAAAAATACTTGACATTAGACTCTAAAAATACTAAAGTGACTAAAATTTGATTGACAATGAGATTCTTTTGAGTTTTGAATTAATTTTTTTATTTTTATTATAAAATCTTTGTACATTATGATTTGTTTCAAGACTCAAAAATACTTTTGTTTTCACCCAAGGATTTTTAGCATGTAAAAAATAAGGGAATAAACAAAGAGGTTCTATTCTAAACACACATGTAATTGCAAAAAAAAGGATAAAATCTAGGTAAATGGACTGGAATAACCCGTAGTCTTTTCATGTCACTTACTTGTCTATTGCTTTAGCTATGACTTAATATTTCAAGGCACTAAATATAGATAATTCTGCCATTACCATGGCCCACTGAGCCCAGTTTCAAGGTTACATGGAAAGTAACTTCTTAGTGTTAACCGCTAACTGATACACTACGAATTAAATGGTAAGAAATGGATTTATTAGACTTAAGGTATGAATAAACTTATCTAGGGGAGTCCTCTATATACCTTTTAGTATAATGAGGCTCAAAAATATGGAAGAAGTTGATTAATTGATGAACACAAATGGGTTTAGTCTCAATGTTCCCAACACAACTGTAATATTTTAGTGTGTTAGCATCAAAAAAATCAAACTTTGAGGTCATTGTGTAAACCTTGGGTATTAGAGCATAGAAGCCCCTCATGTCATGGTGTGTTTAAAACACATAACCACTTAGGCAATAAACATAATGGGTCCTCAATTTGCATACCCCACAAGTACATAGAGTTTGGCCTACCACATGGTGATGAAATACATAGTTGATAGAGCCCCTAAGAAAAGAAAAAATAAAAAGACTAAGACTTGCCTTTGATTATCAGATATCACCACTAATGTGATGCTAAAAGGAGATCATACATACAAGTGGGTCTTGGGTAATAAAAACTTGCAAGTTTTTTTTCTAATATTCAAGTATCACCACCAATGTGACATTAAGAGAATATCACTTGCAAGAAAATCAAGGCACACAAATGCTAAAAATAAAGATTAATTAAATCTGGAAAACAAAACATTTGTTATTACTATAGAAATTAAAAAACTAAAATTTGGAAAAACATCTTAGAAAACTTAAACAAAAAAGTAAAAACATTGAAATCAAACAAAAATTGAACTGTTTAGCTTTTTATGGGTTTTTATTTGACTTATGGCCTGCAAACAAACTATTAAAAGTTTTGTGTATGGCTGAAAATCAAGGCAACCTACAAAAAATTAGTGAAATCCACAAAAAAAAAAAAAAAAAAAAAAGTCTATGGAATGATTTTGCTTCTACACAATCAAATTAAACTGTGAATTCATTAATTAGTCAAAAATTAAGCAAATAGCAATAAAACACAAAACAATAGCTAAAGGAACAATTGTGCTATTACCTATGATGATTTCATTGAAATATTCACTAATTGTGATACTATGTGTAATGATTTCACTGATAAAACCTCTGATTTCATTGGAATTGTCTACAATTTTGCTAAATGTATGCCCAATTTTGTTGTTGTGACAAGACAAAAATAGAGAAAAATAAGAAAAAATGGAGAAATAAATCCAAAACAAAGAGTTATTTACAAAGGGAAACTGACACAAGGGGCTCTAAAAAGGATAAAAATAGGAAAATACTAACAAAATGTACTTAAAAAGTGATTTTGATAATAGATTAGATGATTTTGTTGATAAGTTCTAAATTTTACTACTACCTTGAAAACAAAAAAAAGTCAACACATAAAATAATTTCACTGCTATACTATATGATTTCGTTGACAGTATCCACGATTTCATGATTAAGTAAAAATGAAACAAAAAAAAAAAAATTAGAATAGAGCTAAACTAAGATAGAAAACTATTAGGAGAAATAAAACTACCAAAAATATAAACATAATAACAATTTCATTGTTTTCTATTATGATTTCACTAATTAAATCTTCAATTTCCCTTTTTCTTAGAAAAAAGGCAAAACAAAAAATAGAAAGATGGGATAAAGCTAAACTAAGATAGAAAAATACTAGGAGAAGGAAAATTGACAAAAAGAAGCTAAAATAACAATAAAAGAATGATTTCTCTATTAGTTGTTACAATTTCATTAATGAAGTCTTTGATTTCATTGTTATGTAGGTGTATGTACAATGGGCCTAAAAATGTTAGAAGATGACATACATATATGAAAAAAAACTTCCAATACCAAGATTAAATGAATGTACACAAGGAAAAATACAAAAAATAAATGAATTATGCTCATAAATGGACCTATGATGCCTACAATGTGAAAAGATGAGGGAAGGTCCCACAGGGCATGCCAAAATGAATTTAAACACTAATTGGTGAAATTTAGGTGTCTAAAATTTTGGCAAATAATCACCAGGCCTAATCACTCCAACCTCCTTTATTGAAATGAGGTGCCCCTTCTCCTAAAGTTATATAGCTATTTTGTTGAGTTCTTTAGAGAGAGTTGTCTCACACCCCTAGGTATTCTCTACCTATATACCTGTGTCAGTTTCAGGTATAGGTACCCATTTGTTCTACATCATTTTAACTTTTATTGGGAGTATGACGTGGGTTATTTTAGCATTATCCTAAAACAAGCTTAATGATGTAATTACCCCAAAAGGGGTAACCTTGTGACCTTGAATTGATAACCATCTTTCGGATAACCTAACCTAATTCATCCCTCAAGACTAACAAGTGGTAGTACATGAATAATAACATGTTGTCCATCAACTACACCTTTCAACCTAATCTTAAGCCCTGGCTTATCATCCATGCATGAACCTTGCAGAGGAATGTTTAGGTTTTTGGGGCATTAGATTCTCACCAATTTTTTTATTACTCAAGATGACATTCTCTCCTCTATTGCATCCATAGTTGTTCACAAGGTTGCTTCCCTCTAAGGTGGAACACTCCCATACTGATGTATTTTTACATCTCACAACTTCCATAGATCACTTAGTCATGATCATCTATGGTGCAAGAGTGCACGAGTAATAAGCTATTATGCACTCTTTTAAGGATCATTACTTTTGGGAAAACCTCATGGTTGTCTTTGTACTCCTACCTCCTCCATCACTAGGTGGTCATTTAGGGGCCTTAGCTAGTGATTTGGGTTGTTTCCCTTTCGATGATGAAGCTTATCCCTTATCATCTCACTAGCTGACCCTTACCCCTTTTATTTAAGGGATCTATTTTAACTTTTTAGGACTTAGTAGATGTAAATCCTATGTTGTTAAAGGGTTGGGTATAAAGGGTAAATATAAATAAATATTTCAAATACACATATCGAATTGATGTACTGAAATGCAAATATAATGAAAATATCCACTTATCTAGAGTGAAATAGGAATATATGGATGATTGGAAGGTTGGAACAGGTCTAGGAATTAGTATAAAGTCTTTCATTCTATAGTGAGGGTTGAAAATTATCTTCAAATAGTAGCACAGTTAGAGAGACAATAACATACTATACTAGTGTCCAAGGTATCGTGTTAGTGTCCTCCTATAGAGAGAAACCTGACACTTTTGGGGATGTTGTCAAAGGGTTTTAGGGACTTATAGGTGTGTTCAAGAGTGTTTGATCATCTATCTGTGTCACTATTTTATTGATTCTTCTCCAAAACCCTAATAAATGCTTGCACACATGAAACAACAATGAGATCAAATAAAAAAGGAATGGAAAATATGGGATGTGGGATATTGTGATCGTGCAATATAGAACCCTTGATGTCTTAATCACTACCTACATTAACCCTAATAATAGGGGTCTTAGATTGCATGTAGTTTTCCCATAGGGAATGTGCATAGTCAACATGCACAGTATGCTAAAATGACTTTTATTTAGGCCCTTTTTTTATCAAGCATGCATATTTAGGTGCGATTACTAAGTAATATGCAAAGTGTTGAGCTATATTATTGATTGATTTTATTTAATTATGTGTCAAAATAGTAAGTTATAGATGTAAAATGCCTTGTAAGGCTCTTTATATATAAGGAACTTTATTTTGGATGTGAGACCCTTATTCATTGGCTGACAAAGCACAAGAGAAAGATAAAATCATAATATGTACTCAAGGAAGGGTAAGGACCTGAAACATGTTTAAAAAGTGACGACTAGACACTAGTGTTGAAGTGAAAACAAGCACAATACACTAGTGTCCCATACCACACTAGTGTCTTAAAACCACAAAACTAAGCAAAGACTATGGTAAATAGGCTAGGAGGCCTGTGACTGGAATAAGATGATATAGAACCATCAGGGTGTATAAATTATGGAAAAACAAGTCATAATAAAGATCAAAATACCAAAATGACATGTGAACAAGACTCACATCCATCATTAAGACCTTCCCATGAAAGAGCAATAAAAGACATAGTACTTGTGTTTGATTGACCAAATTAGGGTGTGTACATTTTCCCCCTTTTATTCTAGTAATGCAATGAAATAGAAGTGCTAGATTAAAAGGAAAAATAAAGTGTGTACATGTACTTATCTTTATGATTAATCCATGTGGAGGATGGATGTGTTCTAAGCCTAGCCCACTTCTTGGCTAGAGAAGTGGATAAGAACTAGAATGTTGTTTGTGAAGAAGAAATCCACAATGTGGATGCCCCCTATATTGAATCTTAGTAATAAACTAAATTATGAGGAATAAAACCCAATTTTACCCCATCATGGTATATGAATTTAGTTTGAGGACTATCTATAAATGTGGAGAAATAAACCCTACTTTCCCCCACTCTAGTATGTGAATTGAGTATGAGAAGTATCTATAAATATGGAGAAACAAACCCTATTTTCCCCACTCTAGCATGTGAACTGAGTTTGAGAAATATTTGTAAATGTGGAGAAATAAGCCCTACTTTCCCCCACACTTATATGTGAATTGGGTCTGAGAAGTTACCTGATTAGAGGTCAAAATTATCATTCAGTCTTCATAATTTGGGTCTAGTGACAACTATGGATTAGCCACTATAGACATCCATATGACCCAACTTGGTGAAATCTTAGTGATAATCTAAGTGTAATCTAGTAATATTAACATAGAAAATGGTTTAATTTTCCATTCCATCTATATAACCTATTGAAATCATGTGGGATCGAAGACATGTTCCTTGCATCATGCCCCTAAACTTGATATCTTAGTAATGTAACCATGTATTATGTTCATAAATATATGTCTATATAGGGATGATTTACCATGTACATTCCCCCATAATCATAATCTAAGTCTAATACTATGTCAAAACCCTATGTAAGTATGAGAATCTAAACCAATTATCTGATAAGATCATGGAAACTAGTAAATTTGAGTTGACCTATATGTCTAAACATCTGAGCCAACCTAGGTATCTAAACATCTATGTTAACCTATGTATCTGAATATCTAAGCTAACATATGTATATAAACATCTATGTCAACCTGTGTATCTAAACATTTGTGTCAACCTATGTATTTAAATATCTGAGCCAACTTATGTATCTAAAAATTTGTGTCAACTTATGTATCTAAACATATGTGTCAACTTGTATCTGAATATCTGAGCCAACCTGTGTATCTAAATATCTGAGCTAATTTATGTGTCTAAATTAGGAAATCTGAGTGTAGGTCAAAAAATGTTCTAAGTAATATCAGTGTGAATCGTGTATGTATGCCCCCTTTCAGTGAGAGAGTTGAGACTGTGGTAAGGGTGTTGAACCAAAAATGATGCCAGTAAGCATATTAATGATAGTTTACATGGCTAATGTGATCATAAGATCAATTATTTTGACATTTGTATGAGAATTGTTTGGAAACTGGGACCAATATAGGCTTGTGACCTATAGTGAATTTATTAAGTAAATATAGGTTTTTTCATTTTATGAAGTCAAATTGATTAGGATAGTATTGTAATTGGTATGGTGCAAGGTATGTCATCATCAAGTCCCATACACAATAAATAAATCAAAAATCAGAGTTACAATTCTTGAGACATCACTTTTAGAAGAATTTGGTATTAGTTGCCAAAATTTATGCACAATGTCAACCTTAGGTTGGTGGAATTTTTACAACATGACTTAAATAGATTTCTTGATTGGTTTTAATAATCATTTGAATCAACTGACTTGAGAGAAATTGTTTCTCTGAACCTATGAACATGTCGAGGAGATGAAGAGTGAATGTGACCCACTAAAAAGAGGTTGAAGTGCTCATCTAGGCTGAGGAGGAGGTTACCCTGGTAAGGAACCTATCATTGCCCCTATTTTTGAAAAGATAAATGTGTGTTTTTCTCATTTTTGGCATTATTTATTAGGTTTAAGGCCTTGTTTAAGAGGTTCATGGTAGTGTCCCAAGGATCATGTTAGTTTCTTAGGATACCATGCTACCATCCCAAGGCCACGCTACTATCTATCACTAGTGTTTTAGGTGCAATGCTAGTGTCTAATAGACCAAAAATTATCGATGTTGCTTCTATTTTGTATTTCAATGATTATTTTTGCATGTTTATATGTTGTTTGGAGATGCTAATCTTGGATTTGTTGTATTTTACTAGTAGATGTACACATGAGGGAGTTTTGTAGTGGTTAGATCATGAAGTGATTATGTATACTACCCCTGACAAATGATAAGAGGGTAGTGATTGATAAGGTTGGTGTAGGTTACATGGCATCACTTGCACTGATGCTTTGAGATTGCCATATGATGATTACCTTATGAAAGTAGTGGAATGTCGATACCTGTACATTTTAGATGCTCATCAAGGATATCACTATGACTATAAAGGATGTCTGTAGGATATTGAGAGTAGCCAATACTAATCAATGGGATATATTATAGGAGGTTACTTGAGATAAAGATATAGATCAAGCTTCTAGGTACTTTTCAGGTATACCCATGGGGACTGATCATCGAGGGAGTTGAAATGAAGTGTTATTATTGGTGATCATTATGGCTAATGTTCTATGGTTATGAAAGTTTCTTATAGTTTTACTAGCTTCATTTATTTTTATGGATGGCAGTGGTGTATCTATTTCATACAAGATGCATGGGATTGTGTAGGATATAGAGGAGCATGTGACTATATACTTGTGGGGCCGCACTATGTTATCCCACTTGTATCAATATTTGTACCATTTTACTCAAGAATTATGCATAGGTAGAATTGGGTCTTCGACATTATTGCATTGTTGGGATTATGAGCATATTATATTGCTAGACTAGAGGGGTTTTCATAGATGGATTGGGCCTACCCATAGATGTTTGCATAGATATGGATTGGTATGGCTCACATGCTATTGAGGAGCAAAATGCATTGTTGATAGGTTTTGGATTATCGGATAGCTAAGGAAATTTTTTAGAGACCCTACAGGGGTTAGGGGTGTCCTAAGGATGGTGTCCATCTAAGACAGGTTTGAGTGAGATGTTGGCTACATGACCATTAGATAAATGTGTTTGAGATATTTTAGTATGAGTAGGTGACATGATAGATTAATGTTATCCAAGATGTGCCACTTGCACCATGGGTGTGTTTGAGGAGTTCTTGGGCTCTGGTGAGGCTACGTAGTAGTCCAAGACCATCATTAGGTGAGCTACCTCTAATTCTTTTGACATAATGATATCCAGTGATAGAGATTATTGATGTGGATGATATGGGGCTATTGATGCCTACATAGTATGGTGGAGGCAACATAGATGGCCATCGCTATTTTTAGGATATGGGGATATGATGAAGGATGTATTGGATCTAGATCATACTAAATAAGTTGAGGGTACATTATCATTATGTATTTGTATGTTTTTTTTAGTTTAGTTTTTTACTTATCAATGATATATCTAATGCACTATGTCGGTGTGTGTAGGTTTAGGAGATGGCAAATACTGAGAGACCATTATTGAGGTTACACTCTGAGAGATGACATAATATATCCCTGATGATTTCATGGATGATGGGTTAATGGATAGGGAAAAATGAATTGTAGGTGTTCATTCCCACCTTTTTTATCAAGTATCCATTGACACCATTGCATATAGGTGGGTAGTTGTTTATAGAGATAAGGCACATGTTGAGGTATAGAGGCAATCTATACCCACACTTGATGTTATAGGTGGGGAAGGTGGTAGGATTGTGGATGACTATATTTGTCTATAGTGAGAGCATGAAGAGCTAGTGGCTGAGGTGGTAGTTCTACTAGATAAAAAGTGGAAACATAGGTCTCAATTGAGATATAGAGGGGATGTGAGGGCATTTAGATCTAGTATGGATGTATCTAAGAGTGAAAGTGAAGAGGGTGGTCTTGGTTACCAAACTTAAATTATTGAGTGATTATTTATTATTGTATTAAAACTTGTTTTGAATCATATATATATATATATGGATTTTTTATTACATGGGTATTGTGTTATCTAGCATTTTGATTTGTGGCATTGTTTACTTGATTAAGTGTTTTGGTTGTATTCATTGCTTAAATTTTGATAAAGAGATGTATTTTTTCAAATAGGCAATTGTAATTAATTGCTCCTATGTATAAGGATGTTGGATTAGATATGTATATCAAATTAGGAATGTTGGTTAGTTGTTATAGAAGTGTCATAATATATCTAATTGTGGATCATGTAACTATGGTTTGCAATATCTGAACCAGATGGCATGGTAAAAAAGTGACCATACTAGTCATGTTGTGTAGGTGTATAAGTAGACTCTTGAATTGATATTGCTCATGGTGCACTATTGGTAGTTAGATGTGTAGATTCTATAGTAAATAACTTAATTGATTGTCATACTAAAACTATGTTTTGATCTTTGTGATCTCTGAAAATATCTTAATCAATTATCATGTTGATGTTATGCTCTGATCTTTGTGATCTTGACCAAATATATTAATTGGTTGTTGTGTTGACATTATACTCTAGTCTTTGTGATCTCTACCAAATATCTTAATCAGTTGTCATGCTGACACTATGTTTTGATCTTTCTGATTTCTGCCAAATATCTTAATCGGTAGTCATGTTGACACTGTGCTATGATATTTGTGATCCCTATCAAATATCTTAATCAATTGTTGAACTAAAATTGGTGGGTGAGTTTATTTTCATTTTTTACCATATTTTTATAAGTAGTTTTATCTCTATGAACTAGTTTCCATCATTGTTGAATTAGTGGTGTTGGAGATCTCACATAAATAAGTTTTATAGAAACCTCATGGCTCATACGATGAGTAACCAATGGCTCCTTAAAAGTAACATCCTAGGATAACCCATTCATAAAGGATTGTGATTTTTAAGAGTGTGCGGAAGGAGATATTTATGCCCCCTGTGTGAATGCTATAATACGTGTGAGCACAATAGTGATTATCCCAATGTCCATTGATTATATGATAATTGCAATATGGTTTGTTTCTTATTCTTTATAAATGATGTGTTGGATGATATTGATTAGGAGGAAGAACGATCATCCCTCTATCTAGTAATGTAAATAATATATCATGAGGCCTATCTCTATTTTAAAATTATATGGCCCCATTACTTGTGTCCTATGATCTATTCATTGTGGAAGTTGCTCTATGAAGTGGCTCTTTGACTTTGTCTAGTATCTTGATTGGTGGTTTTTGTTCCTTTTTTTATTGAGGCATCTATGTATTAGATGTTTGTAACATATTAGATAATTTTGCCTGTGAGAGACCTAAATCCAAATCTGGTTCCTCAAAATTTGTCTTTGAATCTAGCTCTACTAATCCCAACTCTTGCTCTAACATGATAGCCTTGTAGTATAAGTGTCAAAATGATTTCAATGTATCATATAGTAATTTCTCCTTAATAGTAAAGATTAGACCTCTAGTAAAGATGTATTATACATCTAAGTTTGTCGGCTAATAGATCAATTGTTGCATACATGATTTGAATCGCAAGATGTAACCACTCATTATTTCTGACTTACCATAGTGTAGTGAAGGTAACCTCTCATTATTTCTGACTTAAATGAAATTGTGATCATTATCATGTGCTAAATTAAAATGTTGACAATTTGTCCATTTATTTGTATAATTATGATAAAATTTTAGGAATTGATCAACGGGCTGAGGGGCAAGAGGTTTCTTGGAAGTCATTTTAAACTTGCCAAAAAAGAGAATGTGTAGAATGAATGATAAGAAAATGTTAGGGATAATATGATCCAACATAAATATATTTGAACTTATGCAAGATATTTAACCTCATATGTAAGAAAACCAAAAAATTACTTGAAACCCTAAAAGCTACTATTTGGATGTATAGGGACCTAGTATGTAGATCTAATTATTTTTTAGGGTTTTCTAAACAAAATTTAAAGTGTATTAAATTAATAAATCCTTATTAGAGAATTGATTTGAAACAATTTTGGTTTTATAAAAATTAGGAAAAAAATAAAATTTTATAAACCCTAATTTAGTACACAAAAATGGAGAATGTAAACCCTAGTTTAGAGTGGAAATAAGGTTGTTAAGCAAAATTCAAAATAAGTTGGGTTCACCAAATGTTTTAAATTTTTAATACTTAGTAGATGTAAATATTATGTCGTTAAAGGCATAGGTACAAAGGGTAAATACAAATAAATATTTCAAATAGACATACCAAATTGATTTAGCCAAAATGTAAATACAATGAAGAAATACACTTATCTGGAGTGAAACAAGAGCTTCTAGATGATAAAAGGATAAAATAGGCCTAGGAATTAGTATAAAGTCCTTCATTCTGGAACTAGGGTTGAAAATTATCTTCAGATAGTAGCACAGTTAGAGGGGCAGTAGTGCACTATGCTAGTGTCTAAGGTATCATGCTAGTATCCTCTCATAAAGAGAAAGCCTAAGACTTTTAGGGATGTTGTTAGAGGGTTTTAGGGACCTGTAAGTGTGTTCAAGAGAGTATGATTGTCTATATATGTCATTATTTTATTAATTATTCTCCAAAACCCTAATGAACACCTACACACATGAAACAACAATGGGATCAAATGCAAAAGGAAGGGAAAAGATAGGTTGTGGGGTGTTACAATTGCATCATACAAAACCCATGTTGTCATGACCACTACCTACATTAACCCCAATGATAGGGGTCTCAGATCACATGTAGTGATACCCTAGAAAACATGCATAATCAATGTGCATGGTATGATAGAATGCCTTTACCTTAGGCCCTTCTTTGATCAAGCATGCAGATTTATGTGTGATTACTAAGTAATATACAAAGTGTTGATCTTACTATTGATTGATTTTATGTAATTATGTGCCAAAATAGTAAGTGATAGATGTAGAATTCCTTGTGAGGATCTTTATATATGAGAAAATTTAATTTGGATATGAGACCCTTATTCATTGCTTGATAAGGTGCAAGAGAAAGATAAAATCATAAGAGGGGACTCAAGGAAGGTTAAGGACACAAAACACATTGAAAAAGGTGACTGTTGAAAATTTTGACCTCACAGGTCAAACTGTCACTTGTATAATTTGAAACTTTGCTTTACATGCTTGTTAAACTTGTTCATATCCCATTACATGCTTTGATAGTCTTCAAGTGGTCTTTGTAAGGTCTTGTTAGCATTGTTTAAGGTAATATCTTTGCCAAGCTTTCCAATGTTTTCAAGGTTAGTCTAGTGGGTCCTAGGGGTATGTCATAATGTTTCAAGAGGGTACATGGTCCGTCACGTCAATTCCTTTCACTTGATCACTTGGTTTAAAGCTTGTTAATCTTATTTGATGAAATTAAGGTAATTTAGTAAAGTTTAAGGGTTTTAGAGAAACCTAGGTTTCAATTATGGCCAAATCAAACCTTCTCAAGGTAAAATCCTTGCATGGAAAATTAGGTTAGATGGTGAATAATTCATTTAAAGTCCTAAAAGGTCTTAGACTGATACAATTTCTTTACATGAGATCATCTCTTCTACACTAGATTGCTTTGCACTTGAAGATGTTTTTAAGGAATTGAAGACCATTTACAAGATGGTCAATATGGAATAAATCTAAAATTACACTTTTAAATTCTTTATAATTAGTTTTAAATTTACTAATGTTAGAAGGAATTTAGAATAATAGTCTACACGTCAAAACAGTTTTACTCCAAAAAAGGCAGTTTTAGGAGTTTGTATGGACTTGGGGTATTCACATGCAATTAAAAATGAATTAAAGGTGTCTATTTATACTATACAAGTCATATACATGATTTTTAAGCTCTCATGGATCTAAAAGTCTAAAAAATTCTTCCTTCTCTCCATCACTCCATTGGCAAGCTTTTGAAGGCAGTTTTCATGTGGATAGTATGGATAAAGGAGAGAGAGTTGAGTAATAAAAATATCACCAAAGGATGGGGTCATTGTAATATTAATATTTTTGTAATACATTTTCATAGCCATCCCATTTCCTTTATGAACAATTGTTAAGACTTCAAGGTACTCCAAAACTACATAGAAACCCCATAGGCTCATTTTTCTTCTTTGAAATGGTAGTTTGAAATAGTTAGAATGCATAAGGTAATTGAGGGAGATTTTCATGGTCTATTAAATCATATCACATGTTTATTAAATACCCATTTAGCATGTGTGGACTCAAAAGGTCAAGAAAACTCCCTTTTTTTGCACTTTTGCAAGTTGATAGTCATTGTTTCTTATTTGTTTCAAGGTATTAAATATTTGAATGCATGGAATAAGGTTTCACATCATGTTAAAACTATTTTAAATTAAATATATCTCCATAATTATCCTCCATGCTCATTCTAATACTATTTTCTACAAGTAAGAACAGTGTTTTCAAGCCTTTTAGACATTGTTCTCGATCTACCAAAGAAAATGGAGTAAGGAGGTCTTATAATGAATTTTTTCAAAGTTTTATGAATTTCATAGACTCGTTAAGGTTTTATGACATGATTTATAATAATTATTTAGGTGTAGATGATCAAACTTACACCAAGTCAATTTAAAAACCATGAGAAATGCAGACCTACAAGTTTGTAGACATGTAGGTCTGCATTTTAGGACAGATTGTGTTTTAATGTGTACCCAATGTGAGTTTTAATTCATAAATATTAATTCAATGCAATGTTAAAATAGTTTTATATAGGTATAAACTAGTGAATAATCTCTGGTCTTATGACCTAATGTCAAGACACCTAAACAAACTTACAAGCAGGGCTAATAACACATATGAATGGTCAAAAAAGGCTAACAGGTTTGTAGAGGGGTTAAATGTAAAAAATCCTCAATGATTTTCTAAGGAGTATCAAGGTTTAAATGATCTATTTTAGGAAGGCAATGATTTTTAAAAAAAACTCGGTATCCAAAAGACTCTTAACCAAGTCAACACATATAGCCAACTAAGTCTCAAGCATGAAGGAGTGTTGAGAGCCTTGTCTAAGAGTATGTTAGTATGGTAAAGTTATAAAATTGTTCACATATTCTCCTATAGTCCCAAGTTATTTGAACATCAAGAGGTATCAATGAAGAATACCTAGACACTCACACACAGACTGGTCTATGAGAACAAGAAGGGAGAAGTTTGTAGCTGCCATGAGAAGATAGTGTAAGGTTTTATGATAGAGTTTGGCTTACAGAAGAGAAAATAAAGGATATATTTATGCCATTAGGGTATTTAAAACCTAAAATAATATTATATCAATTAGTTTTTACAAAATCACTTTTGGCCATATATAAACACACAGTCACTTCAACATTTTATAGGCCTACCTTGTTATTGGAAGTTGTATACTTGTTTTGGTTAGAGAAGAGGTTTATTGGAAGAATAAACCCATGTAAAATAAGTATATAATTATATAATAAACTCAATATGATCTTCATGATATTTGAA
The DNA here is from genome assembly GCA_037957365.1 of Torreya grandis. Classification (NCBI taxonomy): domain Eukaryota; kingdom Viridiplantae; phylum Streptophyta; class Pinopsida; order Cupressales; family Taxaceae; genus Torreya; species Torreya grandis. Next base: position 2,442,264 of record JARHVA010001816.1, read on the forward strand.
GACAAGTTCAAGGTTTAGAAAGGTCTGATTAGACCTAGTAAGCTTGAACATGTACACAGGCCTATGTGTATAGACAAATGTTGAAGAGTTGTGGTTGAGGGTATGAGAGAGAGAGTAAAATTTGATGTTATAGCTCAAGTGAATAATTAGGTAAATATAATAAATATAAATTATATTACCTAAATAATTTTATAGAATGATACAAAGAACTCATCTTAAGCTAACAATCTTATGATGCACCTACAGGTAGAATAGCCAAATTTTGAGTAAATATGAAGTCTTAAGTCATAAATAGAATGTCTAAAAGTATTAATGAGAGATAAAGGGAATAGAGGATGAATTTTAATTTATTCATTGAGTTTCATAACACTCTCAATAAATTTCTAAGCACTTAAAGATAATGACAGACCTAAACAGGTTGATTGGGCTTAATAGGCCTGTATGAATAGTCTCAAATCCATGTATGAATATGTATGAAAATTATATGGGATTTTATTAATTTTAATACATTATAATTTTTAAGTGTCTTAAATAGTTAAATTAATAAATTAATGATCATCCTATATATTACATACTTTTCAATAATGTAAAAAAGGGAGCTCTCAACCATGAAAACCTATAGGCCTAATGAGACCATTTAGGCCTGCTTGTGAAGGGTGAGTTTTTGTGTGTATACTGAGTTAGAAAGTAAGGGTAAAGGTAGAATGTAAAACATATGACTTGAATATATACCTTGATTAACTCCAATGTTAAATTAATTTCAGAGAGAGATGATCAAACAAGACTCATTTATACCCTGCATACACACAACAGATGGACTTAAAAAAGAGAATCTACACACCTACATATGTTAAAATTGGAATAGGTGTGAAATTTTGTTTTAATATTAATATAAATAATATATTAAAGATATTTTTTATCACATAATACATTACTTAGACCTTTATTGAAGAATAAAATCACTAAGAATAAGGTATTCTTGAGTCTAAGTAAGTGAAATGCCTAGAAATAGACCTACAGGCATAAGCATTAATTATGTGAATTCTTGGAAAATTTTGAAGTGAATGAGGGTGAAAATTTTGTTTACATTTTTAATGGACACTAACCTTCATTTATATGAATTTTTAACTTAGAAATATTGAGGTGAAATGACAAAATAGGTCCTTTATAGCTAGAGGAGTCAATTTGCATACAAACCCTCCCTAGGCCTAATGGCGGGCTTATGACCAATTGGGTGGTTAAAACAAAGGGGAGAATCACTTGAATTGATATTTTAAGGTGTCACAAACTTAAAAATGGTCACTTGAAACTCAAACTAGAGGTTAAAATGGCATTTTAAACTCAAGATCACTCCATCGGCCTATACAAACATAGTCTTCCAACCTTAGAGGCACTTTATTTTGCTTGGATTTGTATGAAGAAGCTACATGGGAGACCAATATCATATATTATGTAATGGGGTCCTATCCAATTATTATTTGTGGAATTTTTTTGTTAGTTAAGGCCTTATCCTTTATGAATGATCATTAAGAAACTAAACTACTCACATGCTGCCTAAAAGATCAGTTTTGACCAGTCAAGAGAGATTGATCTCTAAATAGCATGAAATTAATTTTAATGATATTGAAACCACATGAAAATCATGGAAAACTCAAATTATGTCCACACCATGACATTTTATTGTACTTACACCTATTCAAATTCAATAGAAATTATACTTTTATGAGATTTTGAGCCTAAAATAGGGTATATAAGACCATGGATAGTTGAAAACCATTAGGAGAGATAATTTGGGATTTATTTTATCTATTAAATCCTAAAAAATCATACAATCTACCTTGAAATTACACCTACATGTCTAGTTTTTCATGGCAGTCCAAAATAGGCTTGAGGAAGGGCTAGGTTTTTGGCCATTTCTTGATTTGACTACATACATAAGGTTACAAAAGCCCAAAATTGGCATGAAAGATGATATTAGAATTGGGAAATTTAATCAAACACTTCATATAGTTTTCACATGTGTGGGAGTCCATTTGATCAAAAACTTAGTTTATAGGCAAGGAGGTCTAATTAAGCCTAATTAGAGAGAGAAAATGAGCTAAAAAGGACACTTCCACTCAAATTTAGGTACTAAAACTTGGTATGGAGCTATAAGGGGATACTAGGTCCTAAAATATGTGATTATTTTTTCAATATATTTTGTAATTTCTTATAAATGAGGAGGTTTACATATTTTGAGGGTTACAAGGAATAGGGAGAAAAGTAAGCTAAAGAAGCAAAATCACATCTTTTGGATTGTTTGAAGACTCTAAGTGTCTTGTTACAAGTCTAATATGATGTTTAGAATCCATCCATGGAGGAAATTTTTTTTTATTAAAATTAAAACCATGTTTTCTCCTTTCTACACCATGATGAAAGAGAAGGAATTCAAATGATCAAATTACCAAGTCAATGCATAAAAAATCTTTTATAAGATTTTTAAGGTAGCTTCTCACCTTCTACACCACTTGGAGGGATAAAACAAGTCAATAAGTTAGTTTCAAGAAATATTAAAGCTTTTTAAAAGTCATCAACTACCCTAGGAGACCTTCTTTCCCCCCTATGCCAAACAAGGTTGAAAAAGTCAAAGATACATTAAGAGACTACCAACAATACCAACAAGGGGTTGAGACCTCATAAATGGATGAGGATAAGTATTCAATGGATTTGGTTGTAGCCTTGATCAAGACATGAAGACCTATTTTCAAGGAGGAGACATCTTCATCAAGAATATAAGTGTATGCAAGCAAGGATATAAGCACATAAATGGTTAAAACCCCAATAAACATGCCTAAAACTTATTCAATCCCTCTAAACAAGCTCATATCTATTTATTATGCCATTTTACAAGAGAGTAAATAAAGAGACTCAAGCACGTACTATGTTAAGGTTAAAGGAGGACTAGGTGGATGAGTCATCCTTTGTCTCTCTCTGTCTTATTTATCACTTTTTATTTAAGCATGCCTAGTTTGGGAAGTTGTAAGAATCCTTAACCTGAGTTATGGCATAGCCTTGCTAAAAAAAACCTGTACTTGGATCTTTGAAGTGAAAAATATTGAATTTTAGCCTCCTCAATGTTTGTGACTAGTGTATGTTCATGGTTTGTATATGAATGTTAGTGATAGTGAATACTTCTCTAGATTTGTCCTCTCTCTTTTTTATGTATTTGTAGGTGATTAATCATCCTTGAAAGTTGCATAGTGTGTTTGAACATCCTTATATGTATGGCAAGTGTAATCCTTCATTAGTGTCCTTCAAATACCTCATGATCAGCTACCTTAGATCATGCATCAAGCTACTGACCTCTATGTGAAATATTGATATTTGGATACTCTTCATTTGAGAACTACAACCAAGTTCATGTCTTAATTTAGTATTTTTAGTGTATGTTAGGTAAGTGAAGGAAATATTTTGGTGTATCACATCAGTTGGATAGGTTTTCGTTTAGTTTATCTGCCTTTAAATGATTCCAATTGTATACCTTAGCAACCTTACCAAGACTTACAACAGTCATATTCACCTCCTCTTACTCCAACTCCAACTCAAAATCTAGTTTCCCCTATCAAATCTTTGTTGGAATTTAATCTAAACATGATAAAGTTTGAAGGGGTGATGATAATATGGGATAAATAATTAGATGTGATTCCTTTTTAGCTCATAGAGAAGATGAGTAAATTAGTACAAATGTTGATGAATAGGTAGGTAGTAGTTGGAGAGGAAAATTAGTATGTTATGACTTACAAGTTGTGTGAAATGAGAACTATGATCCAATGGTGGGTAGACAAATTAGTGAGGTGAGAGAATCAAGAGATCTAACCCAAACAACTTCAGCCATCTCTTTCTACCCCTAGTCAAACTTTTGGTGTTTCACGTTTGCTTCAAGTTATACCTACCCTTATTCAAGAAAACAAGCTCACTTCATCTTGGAGGCCTTCTTTACCTATGATTCCTGGTTACACCATGCCAACTTTGGAAGATGAATCTCTTTCCATCCCTCTTCAAGAGGCTCCTTATATTCCATATCAATCTTCTTGTGCTCCTTATCATCATGAAGTGATTAATAATATTCAAATAGAGCCTCCAAGAGAGCCAATTAAATATCCAAGAGAACCTACTAGTTTCAAAGTCCCAACTTGGAACCAAAGAGTTAACCAGTGGGAGAAACAAGAGGAAGAGTTCCTAGATAAAAAGGTTGACATCAAAGAAGAAGACCCTACGCCTATAGTTGTCCTCTTATAGAAAATATCTCTATAAAACATCCAAAAGGATGAAGGAGTGATTGTTGAAAAGGCTAAATCTCAAGCTACATCTAAAATTGATAGAATCAATCGTGAGGGTGAGGAAGAAAATCAAGAATCCATAGCCCAACTCAACTTAATCTCTCTCTAAACATTCCTAAAAGAGTCTTCCATCCCCAAATATTCAAATTTAAATAATACTCCTTTCATTACCAAGAAAACTCATGAGCATTTTCATTGCCCTTCCACCATCTCCCTTCTTGAAGAGGAACCTATTCTATGGAGGATATAAGAGGAAGTTGAAGCTGCAAGTGTGTTTCAATAAAAGTGTGGTGAAGATGATTCAAGTGTTTATGAGGAATAAAGTTGCATTGGTACTCCCCTTGGTGAGATAAAAGTCAATTTAACTTTCAAATAAGATGAAGAAGTTTCTAAAGAAGGTAGTGGAGATGTTGACTTGTTTCTAGAGCTCCCATTTGGTATGACTGAAGACCATGAGAAAGAGGTCATAGATGATCAAGAAGAGTTGTTATTCGAACCTCTTGATGAGTTTCAAGAGACTTTTGTTGTGTAACTTCAATTATTTGTCCCTTAATGTACATCAAATGTGAAAAATAAAGTTGGTCTTGATGAAGAAGCACTACTTGATCTAGTGGTAGCTCCATTAGAGGTCCCTGATCTAGTTGTAATTATTTCTTATGATGATGCTAATCAAGACAAGTATATTAAAGAAGTTATAGATATTTATGAGCTTGATGAGTAGACTTGAAGTTGCATCATGATCTTATAGAAGATCTTGAGGTTCTTGACAATCTTTTGGCTCTTAATGAGGAAGGTAAGAAAGTGATTCACATTTTTTCTTCTCACGATGTGAATCAAAAGGATGATGAATACATGTGATAGCATTATGCCAACATTTTTAAGGAATTTGAAGTTATTAAGGGGACCACATCTTCTATATAATAGGTTGAGGATATTGAAGGAGTGGTTCTCTCTCCAAGACATCAAGAAGCAGGCCTCAACAAATTTTTGGCTCCTAAAGAACTAGTTGAAGAGTGACATCACCATTTTGAACTTCCTCAAGACATTGAGTGTCTAAACATGTTTAGTGAGAAATATGATGCAGATAACTTCAATTTGGTTGAGCTTTTTGAAAGGCTAGAATAAATTTAAAGTGATGGCAAGCAATAACATGAGGTAAGTGTAGTTGTGCATGATGAATATGTCTACATAGGTGACTGGTTTGTTATTGTTTACACATATAAAGACATGTTAAGAGAGTTGGAAAGCAAGAATCATGGCCTATAAAGAACTATGTTCAAGAGAAAACTTGTTTCACATCCTTTATCATCACATGAAGAAGATGATCTCAAAATATTTCTTTTTGATCTAGGAGGATCAATCTTAGTAAGTTAGCTTGTATATAGTAGTTTGATTATGTTTGTTGTGTTCCCTAAGTGCTTTCTAGCACAAGTGCGGTGTGTCTTATTGGTGTTTTGTCTTGATGTGTGTGTTGTTCTCATCTTATGTGTGTTGAAAGTCAATTAGTCACCTTATCTTGTTCAATCATCAATATTTGATCATGTTTATTTCAGACTGTGAGAGACATTCCATGAGTCCAAAAGAGATGTAAAGTTATTGGTTCATAAGCATAGCAGGCATGCTTCCCAAAAAAGTCACCAAAATTTTGACAAGTTTGACTTCATAGGTCAAAATTTTAACCCTATAATTTTAAACTTTGCTTGACATGCTTGTTAAACTAGTTCATAGCCCATTACATGCTTTGATAGTCTTCAACTAGTCTTTGTAAGGTCTTGTTAGCATTGTTTAAGGTAATATATTTGACAAACTTTCCAATGTTTTCAAGGTCAGTTTATTGGGTCCTAATGGTATGTCATGATATGTAAATAGGGTACATGATCTGTCAAGTCAAGTCCTTTTACTTGAACACTTGGTGTAAAGCTTGCTAATCTTTTTTGATGAAATTAAGGTAATTTAGCAAAGTTTAAGGTTTTTGGAAAAACATGGTTTTTAATTGTGGCCAAATAAAACCTTATCAAGGAACTATCCTTGCATGTAACATTAGGTTAGATGGTTAAGAATTCATTTGAAGTCCTATAAGGTCTTGGACTAATATAGTTTCTGTACATGAGATCATCTCTTTTACACTAGCTTTTTTTGCACTTGAAGATGTTTTTAAGGGATTTAAGACCATTTCCTAGATGGTAAAGATGGAATGCATGTACCATTAAACTTTTTAAGGCTTTAAAATGAGTTTTCAATGTACTAATGTCAGAAGGAAATCATAATAATAGTCTATATGTCAAAATAGTTTAGTTTTACTCCAAAAAAGGCAATTTTAGGAGTTTGTATAGACTTGGGATATTCACTTATAGGTGAAGGTGTATATTTGTCTTATACAAGTAATATCCATTACTTTAAATCTCTCAAAGATCTTAAAAGTTAAAAAATGCTTCCTTCTCTCCATCGCTCCATTAGTAAGCTTTTGAAGGCAGTTTTCATGTGGATGGTACGAATAAAGGAGAGAGAGTTGAGTCCTAAAAATTTTTGAGGAGGGGGTCCTAGTAAGCATAATATATTTGAAATTTTTTATCAGATCCATACCCTCTCCTTTATGAACAATCATTAAGACTTTAGGGTACTCCAAAACTACTTAGAAACCCCACAGGCTCATTTTTCCTCTTTGAAATGGTAGTTTAAAATAGTTTGAATGCATAAGGGAAATTGAGGGAAATTTTTAGGGTTTTTTAAAACATATCACATGTTTCTTAAATCCCCATTTGGCACATGTGGGCTCAATAGGGCAATAAAAATCCATTTTTTTTGCACTTTTACAAGCTGACAGTCATTATTTCTTATTTGTTTCAAGTTATTAAATAGTTTAAGGCATGAACGAAGGTTTCACATAATGTTTAAAATATTTTCACTACTCTATATCTCTATCATAATACTCCATGCTCATTCAATTATTATTTTCTCCAAGCAAGAATAGTGTTTTCAAGCCTTTTGGACTATGTTCTGGATCTGCCTATAAAAATGGAGTAAGGAGGTCTTATCTTTAATATTTCAAAGGTGTATGAATGTCTTGACCTCATGATGGTGTGATTAGGTGAGGGAGAAGCATTATTGAGGTGTAGATGATCAAGCTTACACCAAGTCAAGTTCAAAACCATGAGGAATGCAGACCTATAGGTTTGTAAAATTGTAGGTTTGCATTTTAGGATAAATGGTGTTTTAATGTGTATGAAATGTGAGTTTTAATTCATAAAAATAAAGGAAATACAATGTTACAATAGGTTTTAGAGGTTAAAACTAGTGAGGAAGGTCTAGTCTTATGACCCAATGTCAAGACATCTAAACAAACCTACAGGTGGGGATAATAGCATATAGGAATGGTCAAAAGATGCTAACAGGTTTGTAGAGGGTTTAAATGTGAAATATCCTCAATGATTTTCTAAGGTATATCAAGGTGTCAATGATATATTTGAGGAAGGCAATGATTTTTAAAAAAACTTGATATCCAAAAGACTCTCAACCAAGTCAACACCTACAGCCAACTAAGTCCCTAGCATGAAGGAGAATTGAGAGCCTTATCTAAGAGTATGTTAGTATGGTAAATTTATAAATTTCTTCTCATATTCTCATAAAATCCCAATATAGGTGAACATCAAGAGAGATAAAGGAAGAAGACCTAGACACTCACACATAGACTTGTCTACAAGAACAAGAAGGAAGAAGTTTGTAGCTACCATGAGAAGATAGTGTAATGTTTTTTAATAGAGTTTGGGTTATAGATAAGAAAATGAATGATATATTGGGGCCAATAGTGTGTTTCTAACCAAAATAATATTAGATTAATTTATTTATACAAAATCACTTTTAGCCTTGTATATACACACAGTCACTTTAACATCTTATAGGCATGCCTTATCATTGGAACTTGCATACTTGTTTTGGTTAGAGAAGAGATTTGTTGGAAAAATAAACCATGTGAAAATGAATCTATAATGATATTATAACTTCCATATGATCTTCAAGATATTTTAAGACAAGGTCAACATTTAGAAAGGTCTGATTAGACCTAGTAAGCTTGAACATGTACACATAGGCTTGTGTGTATAGACAAATCTTGAAGAGTTGTGGTTGAGGGCATGAAATAGAGAGTAGAATTTGATGTTGTAGTTTAGGTGAATAAGTAGGTGAATAAAATAAATATAAACCAAATAGACCTAAATAATTTTAGATAATGTTATACAGATAACTCATCTTAAGCTAATAATCTAGAGTAAATATGGAGTCTTGAGTCATAAAGAGAACATCTGGAAGTGTTCATGAGAGAAGAGTGGAATAGATGATACATTATCATTTAGTATTTGAGTCTCATAACACTCTCATTTAATTACTAATAACTTAAATATAATGATAGACCTAGAAAGGTTTACTAGACTTAAAAGGCATGTTTGAACACTCTCAAATCCATGTATGAATGTGTATGAAAATTGTAGGGGCTTTGCATAATCTGAAGGAAATATGATGCTTAAGGGTATCAAATAGGTAAATTAATAATTTAAAAATTATCCTTTAGGTTTCAAAAATTTTAAAAATGTATAAAAATGGAGCTCTTAGCCATGGAAACCTGCAAGCCTAATGAGACCATTCATGCTTACTTGTGAAGGGTGAGTTTTTGTGCATAGAATAAGTTAGAAACGAAGGGTAAAGGTGTCATGTAAAGCATATGACTTGAATATATACCTTGATTAACTCTAATTTTATATTAATTTTATAGAGAGATGATCAAACAAGACTCATTTATACCTTGCATACACACATTAGATGGACTTAAAAAAGAGAATCTACAGACCTACATACGTTAAAATTAGGAGAGGTGTGCAATTTTGTTTTAATATAGAGATAAATAAGAGATGAAATATATTGGTGAGAAAATAATAAGCTACTTAGACCTTTCTTGAATGAAAAAATCACTAAGAATAAGGCATTCTTAATTCCAAGTAAGTGAAATGTCTAGATAGATACCTACATGCATAAACATTAGATATGTGAATTTTAGGCAGGTTTTGAAGTGAATGAGGGTGAAAATGTTTTTTATATTTGTAATGGAAACTAAAATTAATTTACATAAAGTTTTAACTCATAAGGATTGAGCTGAAATGACCAAAATAGGTCCTTTAGGGATGGAGGAGTCAATTTGCATACAAACCCTACCTAGGCCTAATGGCAAGCTTATGACCAAGTTGGTGGTTAAATAAAATGGGATAATAGATTTAATGGATAATTTAAGGTGTCATAAACTTAAATATGGTCACTTTAAACTCAAACCAGAGGTCAAAATGGCATTTTGAACTCAATATCACTCCCTCAGCCTATACAAACACAGTCTTCCAACCTGAGAGGCAATTTATTTTTCTTGGATTTGTACAAAGAAAATGCATGGGATCCAAATATATTAAGGTATTTTAGTGGTTCTTATACACTTTTTATTTTTTCAATTTTTTTTCTAGTTAAGGTCCTCTCATTTATGAATGATCGTTAAGAAACTAAGCTACTCACAGGCTGCTGAGAAGACTAGTTTTGACTAGTCAAAAGAGATTGATCTATAAAGAGAATTAAATTAAATATAATTACCTTTAAACCAAATTAAAATCATGTATCACTAAAATTAGGTTGACACCATGACATTTTATTGTACTTGCACCTATACAAATTTAATAAAAATTATACTTTTATGAGATTTTGAGCCTAAAATAGGGTATATAAGACCATGGATAGTTTAAAACCATTTGGAGAGATAATTTGGGATTTATTTTACCTATTAAATTATAAAAACCCATATAATCTACCCTAAAAGTACATTTATAGGTCTAATTTTTCATGGCAGTCCAAAACAGGCTTGAGGAAGGGTTTGTTATTGGCCATTTCTTGATTTGCCTAATTACACAAGGTTATATAAGACTAAAATTGGCATGGAGGATTTTTTTATCATGTGGAAAGTTAATTAAACACTTATTATAGGTTTCACATGTGTGGGAAGCCATTTGAGCAAAAACTCAGTTTCTGGGTAACGAGGCCTAATTAGAGAGAGAAAATGAGATAAAAGATACACTTCCACTCAGATTTAGGTCATAAAAATTGGTATGGAGATGTAATGGGATACTGGGTCCTCAAATATGTTATTATTTTTTAAATATCCTTCATAATTTCTTCTACACAAGGAGGTTTACCTATTTTAAGGGTTATAAAGAATACGTAGAAAAGTAAGCTAAAGGAGAAAAATCACATATTTTGGAATATTTGATGGTTCTAAGTGTATTCTTGAAGGTTTTATATGGTTTTTATAATCCATACATGGAGTAAATTTTATTTTTACAAGGCAAAACCATGTTTTCTCCTTTTAACGCCATGATGCAAGAGAAGGAATTCAAATGATCAAATTACCAAATCAATGCATAAAAACTCTTCAATAAGATTTTCAACATATCTTCTCACATTATACACCACTTGGAGGGATATAATAAGTCAATAATTTGGTTACAAGAAACATTCAACCATTTAAAAAGTTGTCAACTACCCTAGGAGACATCCTTTCCTTCCTATGCCAAGCAAGGTTGGAAAAGTCAAAGATGCATTAAGAGACTTCCAATATACCTAAAAAGGTGGAGGGAGAGACATCATAAATTGATGAGAATAAGTATTTAATGGAGTTGGTTGAAGACTTTATCAAGACGTGAAGACCTATTTTCAAGGAGGAGACATGCCTAAGACTTGTTCAAACACTAAGAAACATGCCTAAGACTTGTTCAATCCCTCCAAACAAGCTCATATCTATTTCTTACACCATTTTCCAAGATATTAAAGAAAAATAATCAAGCCTAGGTGGATAAGTCATCACTAGTTTTTAGGCTTCTCTCTCTCTCTCTCTCTCTCTCTCTCTCTCTCTCTCTCTCTCTCTCTCTCTCTCTCTCTCTCTCTCTCTCTCTCTCTCTCTCTCTCTCTCTCTCTCTCTCTCTCTCTCTCTCTCTCTCTCTCTCTCTCTCTCTCTCTCTCTCTCTCTCTAAGTATGCCTAGTTTTGGCATTTGTAATAATCCTTAACTTGAGTTGTGGTAGAACCCTACTTATAAAAAAACACTTTTACTTGGCTCTTTGTAGTGAATAAGACTGAATTTTGGCCTCCTCAATACTTGTGATAAGTGCATATTCATTATCTATAAATGAATGTCAGTGATAGTGAATACTTACTTGCATTTTTCCTCTCCTCTTTACCTATTTGTAGGAGGTTAATCATTCTTGCAAGTTGCATAGTGTGTTTGAACATCCTTATATGTATGGAAAGTGTAATCCTTCATCAGTGTCCTTTAGAGACCTCATGATCAGCTACCTTAGATCATGTATCAAGATAGTGACCTCTATGTGAAATATTTATGTTTGAAGAATATTCATTGATAAGTGTAATTAGGATCATGTCTTAATTTATAATTCTTAGTGCATGCTAGGTAAGTGAAGGAAACATTTTGGTGTATCACCTTAGTTAGATAGGTTTTATTTTAGTTTATCTTCCTTCCTTTTACCTTACAAGCTAATAGTTTAGTGTAGAAATCCTAACTAATACATCAAGGGTAGCTATCCCTTATAGTATAGAGATTCAATCCACTTATTAGGCCACCCACAACCCAAGATTGTCTCCACTCCAAACTATGAAGGATTAAAACAACCTTCACAAGGGTGAAAGCTTGAGTAGATAATAGTTTTTGGCATGCCCAATGGGACTAGGTCCAAAGAAGTGAAAGGATTATTGGTGTTGTTATTCTACATATCATCCTTTAGAGGCATTCAAAACATCAATAGAGTATTCAAGCTCTATCAGTTGGTTTTAGTAGCCAAGGTACTAGTTTGAGTAAGTTGTGTTTTCAATTCACTATCTTAGTGAAGTTTGATGGTTGTGTATCAGTAGAATTCATATTCTATACCTCCTTATCAGTCCTATCATGAACCATACCAGCCTTGTCATGATCCTTATTAACCTTACCATGAGTCTTATTAGTCTTATGATTAGTCTTACCAATAGGATGATGGTTCATATCAATTTTATAGTGTTCCTTTTTAGCCTTTAAATGATTCAAATTGTATACCTCAGCAACCTTATCAAGACTTAAAACAGTCATATTCACCTCCTCCTATTCCAATTCCAACTCAAAATCGTGTTTTCCTTACCATATCTTTATTAGCATTCAATTCAAATATGATAAAGTTTGAAGGGGTGATGAGAATATGCGATAAATAATTAGATGTGATTCATTTTCACCTCATAGATAAGATCAGGATGTCAGTATAGATGTTGATGAATAGGTGGGCAGTAGTTGGAGAGGAAAATCAATATGTTATGACTTAAGAGATGGGTGAAATGAGAACTACGATCCAATGGCAAATTAGTGAGGTGGGAAAATCAATAGATCCAACCCAAACAACCTTAATCATATCCTCCTACCCCTGGTCAAACTTTTTGTGTTCCAATTTTCCTTTAGGCTATACCTACCCTTCCTCAAGAAAACAAGCTCATTTCATATTGTAGTCTTTCTTGGGCCATTATTCCCAGTTAGACCATGCCAACTTTGGAAGATGAATCTCCTTCCATCCCTTTTCAAGAGCCCCCTTGTATCCCATATCAGCCTTCTTTTGCTCTTTATCCTCATGAAATCATTTACCATATTCAAATAGAGCCTCCAAGAGATCCAATTCAATCTCTAATGGAACCTAATAGTTTCAAAGTCCCAACTTGGAACCAAAGAGTTAACCATTGGGATAAACAAGAGCTAGAGTGCCTAGATAAAAAGGTTGAAGTCAAAGAAGAAGACATTATGCCTATAATTTTCCCCTAATGGAAATAAATTCAAGAAAACATCTAAAAGGAGGGAGTGATTGTTGAAGAGGCTAAAGCTCAAGCTACATCTGAAATTGATAGAATGAATCATGAGGGTGAGGAAGAAAATAAAAAATACATAGCCCAACTCAACTTACTCTCTCTCAAAACAATCCTATAAGAGTCTTTCATCCCCAAATCTTCAAATTTCAAGAATACTCCCTTCATTCCCAAACAAACTCATGAGTATATTCATTACCCTCCCACCATCTCCCTTCTTGAAGAGGAGCATATTCTATGGAGGATGTAGGAAGAAGTTACAGTTACAAGTGAGTTTCAAGGAAAGTGTGGTGAAGATGATTCAAGTGTGCATTAGGAAGAAATTTTCATTGGTACTCTCCTTGGCAAGAATAAAGGAAATTTAACTTTTAAAGAAGATGAAGAAGTTATAGCCAAAGGTAGTGGAGATGTTGACTTGTTTCTAGAACTTCCATTTGGTGTGATTGAAGACCATGAAAAAAAGGTCGTAGATGATAAAGAGGAGTTGTTCTTAGAACCTATTGATGAGTTTGAGTAGCTTGTTTTTGTGTAAATTCAGTTAGATTCCCCTCGTGGTACATCAAATATACAAAATAAAGTTGATCTTGATGAAAAATTACTACTTGATCTGGTGGCAGCTCCATTAGAGGTCTCTGATCTAGTTGTAATTGTTTCTCAAAATGATGTTAATCAAGAGGAGTATATTGAATAAGTTGTAGTTATTGATGATCTTAATGAGGCATACTTGTAATTGAATCATGATATTATATAATACCTTGAGGCCTGATAATATTTTGGCTCCTAATGAAGAAGGTAAGAAAGTGATTCACATTTTTTCTTCTCATGATGTGAATCAAGAGGATGATGAAGACATGTGGCAGCAATACGCCAATATTTATAAAAAAAATTGAAGTTCTTAAGGGACCGCATCTTCTATAGAGTAGGTTGAGGACATTGAAGGAGTGGTTCTCTCCAAGACATCAATAAATAGGCCGTAACAAATTTTTATGTCCTAAAGAATTAGTTGAAAAATGACATCACCATTTTAAACATATACTAAATTTATTATGATAAGATACTAAATATAGAAAGTACAACTATGCTAGATATTACAATGGTAATGAAAACAAGATATTTCATTCTGATGATAATCTATATCTAGATCTAGAATAAGTATAAAGTAGACTGGATCTAGATTCTAGAATAGTCACATGATTCTAGAAATTGTACTCTATAGCCATAGACACTTGTGTCAACCTAGGACAATTATGTCAACATTATTATCTGACTCACTTCTATATAATCTTACCTATGGAAATTTTCATCAAATTTTTCAAAATCGTACCATGTCATAGTACCTAAATGAAAGGAGGAGACATGAGTTATGTTGTGAAAGCTTAAATAAGGCTACGATATAGGTGTTTCAACTAGAAATTATGAATATAAGGGATCAACAAAGGATAGAACCACTATTGGAGTTATTGTTGATGAAGTCACAGCTATGGGATCTATTCTTGGAAGTGATTATTGTGTTGGGATTGAATATTGAGTTGCTTTCCATTTATGAATTTCTTCTTATAGCTGACCTAATGGAATAAATTATTATATCTTGATGAGTGAAAAACAAAACTATTGAGATAAGACAAGTATTTTTTACACTATTTCCAATCGAGTAAGGTGTTTCTGACCCTAATCATCATTTTTCATAGTGGAATTTTACAAGCCATGACCTATTTTATATCATCATCCTTAGTTGTCAAAATGGAATATCTTGCACTTAAAATTTTCAATTGGATATCCTATCGCACCTATTCTAGTTGGTTTGTGTGTTTTTGTGTTTAGACCCATGTAAATGTATTTCATAACATTTAATTTTATCAACCCTATAGTTACCCCCTAATAAGATCTCAGGGATTCATTAATGTTTTGAGTGGATATTAAGTTCATTCTTTGTGGCTATTTAGTGTTGCATTTTTGCCTTGGATTTGTCAGCCAAAGAAAACTTTGTGTTTGTATCACCCCACACATTATGCAAATGTTGCTTCCAATCTAGCATATTTTGTGCCAACCATTATGCTTGTAGTATTTTAGTGTTCAAATCTTGTTCATTCTCCTCCAAGAGATCAATCATTATCTCAATCTTTGCCTTAATCTTTTTCCCTTACGAGTTCAACTAGAAGATCTTCTACACAAACTACCACTTCTTAGTCAATTGATTACGAATAAGTGTAATCTACTTCTCCTTAGACATAACTTGGTTACCTAGAACTTGATCAATCAACACAAAGTATTCATCCTCAATTATTTTTTGAATGTTTTTGAAGTGAGCTCAAAGTGTTGGATTTTATTCCTAGAGTTGTGAGGCATCTAATTCCAATAAGGTAGCCTTCTATACAATAGACTCTTGAAACATGGTTATTCCCTTAATTATTTTAGACAAAGGCAACTTAGAAACATCTAAGGAAACTTCTTGTGAAGTTAGAATAGTGGACAATGTGGTAGATGTCATTATTATAAAATATCCTTGGGTTGGTGCCATTGGTAATTAAAATGTCATTCACATCCCAGATGGGGCTGGGACATCCCAAAGCCAAATATCAAAGATCTATTCTACCTATTATGATTGATGCTCTTGGGTGTTTGCTAGTTTTTCACTTGAAACTTTTGTTTTAACCTCCTTTATTATCTTTCATGTAGTTTACTTCACAGCTTGTTCTACAACCTTCACTTTTGTCTCATGCTCTTAATTCTCCAAAGCCTCTTATTTATGTGCTTCTTGTTGGGCTTTTGATTTGGTTTCTTAGCTTATTTTTTATGTGCCTCTTACACTTCTTTCTCTTGTTGCTCCTTTTTTTTCTACACCTTTGTATCTTATTGTGTTTTTTTTGCTTTCTTTATTTCCTAATCATTTATTTTCTATTTCGTAATAGCTTATTCATCCTTTTTCCTTTCTACCTTTACTTCTTTAGCTTGTTGCTTTTGAGCCTCTACTTCCTTGGCCTTCTTTTTCTCTTCTTCAAGCTACTAGATTTTGTGTTCCTCTTCTTGGGATCTTAGCCTCATTTCTTATTTCCTCTACCTTAATTTCTTTCTATGAGCTTGATTTACAGTCACTTTATGTTCTTCCTCCTTGTGTTTCTACTTTGTAACCTATTCCTATGTTGTGACATCTTCCTCTTCAGCTGACCTCTCTGACTCTACCTATTTTATATATGTGATATCATCTTCATCTTGTGAATAAGAATAGTGGGAAGACTTCATGATAATTTTATTTTTCACACTATTATTTTATTAAGTTGAAGTTGTAAGTCCCTTTTTCAACTACTTGAAAAAATTAGTGGTTTCAGGTGGGTACGAAGCTAAATCCTACTACATAAGCTCTACATTGGTGAAGTGAACCATGTGTTCTGACATTATGGAAGACAATATCATTTCCATGTGTATTCTCTTCTTCCTTACTAATGCTTCACTATTATCTTTGGTTTCACTGGGGTTTATTGCATATGCATAGACCCTGCACCTAGGTCTGTTCTAAAATTTTTGGTAGCTTGTCATTTGTGCTCAGCCTCTTGTGTTATAGTATCTACAACTATAGATGTAGGATGGGTGGTTATGTCTACCCATAGATCTTGTAACACTTTATTTTGAACTTGGCATATGCATATTACCTTCTAAGATAAAAATTCTTTTTTGTCTTCTCATCATATACATCTTTTCCCATTTTGTCAACCAAAGATTGGTATACCTATGGTCCACTCCCATATCCATGAAATCATATTGAGCAAAAATTTTAAGTACATATGATTCATCCAACCAAGATTTGGTGATGTGTGTTCTCTTTGTCGATGGTGGTTATGATGTTTTACGCTCATTTACCTTAATTTTTCCTTTTTTTGCCTACAACAGGCTGATAGTTGCTTATGTGTTGCCTAAGGTTGTGCCTATTGTTGAGTTTATGGTTAATGTTGTGTTGGTATGTCCATTATAAGAGGTTTCAATTGTAGAGGTTATACCTATACAAGTTCTAGATATTTATATCATTGTACCTTAAATTATGCTTCCTCTATTAAAATAAAGAATGACATAAGTGTGAAAGGGCCTTTGTAAGCTCAAATATGTGAATCTAAGAAACACTAAGAAGCAATGTCACTTGTGCTTATTTTTACAGATAGTGCATGACATTATTGGGAACTATAGGGTACAACCCAATGAATTGATGCAAATCCAACCACCAAGTATTGAATTTCCCTAGTTGTGCATAGTACTACCATTCCTTAGTCTAAATTAGGTTTATAACTTTTTGTGTGGGCTAGTCTAGATTGATGATGCCTTCTAGAGATTTCCATTGTGTAAAACATAGAAGTATTATCAAAATTTTATATTGGAATGTCTGGGCAAGACCTTTGAAAACCTTCTCAATGTTGGTAAGAAGCTCAAAAACTAAGAAGTTAGGCCAGTTGAGCTCTTCTCAAGGATGAATCCTATGATAGGCAATATCAATGACTCTTTAGATTGATTGTTTGATGTTCTTTGTTCTTTGATAAAACCTCTTGGTAATACATTAGACCAATATTCACACTAGAATGGCCATGATTGAGTTCTACATATCCCCTTGGGTGCCCTAACATAGTTGGCCCTAGTATGCTCATGAATTGGTGGTGCCTTTGATTTGTATGGCAGGAGATATTGGCCAAGTGTTATAAATCTTATCACTCTTACCATTGTAATTATGTTGATGTGTATTATAACACCCTATGATAGGTGAGTAACACCCTTGTTGTATCTACTTAGTAGAAACATGACAACTTTATCAAGCTATCCAAATGTAGGAAAATATATTAACCTTTATGTGTTAGATCCTTGTAAAAATATTTCTTTAGCTACATCTATAAACTCAAAAGAGTCAAGATCATTATACTTGTCTTAATATAGAGTGAGCCTAACACCCATGGCCTCTTTATATGAGTCTAAAAGGTGAATGAGAAGTTGTGGTTGGTCCATAATAGCTAATATGAATACTAGGGATTGTTGGTGATAATCTAAAGAAAGGACTACACACACTTTTCACTGGAACAATTAAAATTTACTAAAATGCATAAGGATCCAACTCGTAGAAGTGTGTAATGGATAAATGTTGAGTGTTCCCCTACATATATAAATTTCCCACTTTATCCAACCTATCCTTGGGCTTTGAATATTGTGAGTTGTTCATGCATTGTTTCATCTTGACATTGAATGCCAATGATTGTTTAAATGATGTGGCATAACTATTTTGTTGTCCAATTTATTCATTTTTGTTTCTAGAATGATTGATGTGACCTATTGTTACTTCTCATATCGAGTGTACTTTATTATCCATCAACTAAATCTAATGTGTTATATTCTTTTAAAAATTGGGCCAAGGTTCAAGTGTGTCATCATTAATGGATTTGAATGACCATTAACTTTCCTTTACTCCTATTTTATTCATCTACGTGTTATTCTTGGACTTAATAGCTTATGTGCTACTGATAATTTTGTGTGATGAGTTCTCCTACCTATGTCTCTTTTTATCTACAACTTTGAACTATTTACTTCTACTCTTCTATAATAAATATCACACACTACTACACAAAACCTATAAACAACCAACAAACATAAACTAAAACACTAAGCTACATGGTGTTACTCAACACCCACTAATTTATTTCTATGAAATTAAATAGATTACTAGCAATATGAATTAAGCCTACATCCATTTATCCACCCCAGAAGAAGGGTTATCTGAAGATCCCTTAGTACAAGATTCATGAATAATATATGGTCCTTTCCACCCAATATGTAACTTTCCAAGAAAAGCCCCAAATTTGCTATCATAAAGCAATATATCTACTCTAGATGAAATTATTTTATGTGCAAGTTGCAATCATGCTAATATTTATAAATTTGTTTGCTTACTTCTTGCATCCACTAAACTATGTGCCTATTTTCCTCCATCTTGTTTAAATTCATTAATCTAGATTTTAGTTGGTCCTGATCTCCCAACCTCATAATCATCCCAGTTTTTAGATTAGAAATAATATATTTCATAGGCATAACTACCTCAAGACCATAAACCAACTGAAAAGGAGTGAAGCATATCACACATTAATAATTTGTCTAGTATGCCTAAATAATCATAAGAATGAGATCCTCCAAATCATCCCCTTGAACATTACATATCTTTGTCGACATCTTGCACAATATTTTGTTTGAAGCCTCAGTTTGCCCATTTGTTTGCAAATGATCAGTTGTGATTTTATGGTATGATATGTTAAATTCTTTATGAAGAGTCTCTATTATGTTCTTGAAGAAGTGATTTCCCCTATTGCTAACCAATTTAATTAGACATCCAAACATTGTAATGATACTTTCATAAAAAAAACTTGGCAGCATCCTTTTCACTACAACTTAGTGTCACAACAACTTCCACCCATTTTATGAACTAATCTATCATAGTAATGATATATCTTGCATGATTGTGTTTAATTAGATGAGTTATATGCCTGAATAAATCAATGCCCCATTATTCAAAATGTTTCTCTACTAGCATTGGAACCAAGGGCATCTCATCTCACTGCTTAGGCTTTCCCATTATTTGACAAACATCATAGTGTTTTGCTACTTATGAGCATCATGAAACAAATTTGGCCACCAAATACTACTTTGTAATATCTTTCTCACAGTGGCTTCTCTGACAAAATAGCCTCCTATAACTCCTTGATGTGTTTCATGAAGGAGCTACAATAGCTCATGGTCTAAGGCTACTATGTGTAATACATCATATTTCATGATCTTATATAATAACCCATTGATGAGACTATAAGGAATTGCTCTCATAACCATTTACTTCTTATCTCTTTCAACATAATGCGTAGGAAAAGTCCTTATTCTAGAAAGCTCACAATGTCTTCCATATTATCAAGGATCATAGAGCCTCTTAACAAGAATGCATATGGGGATCATCATGCATCTCTTCTAGTTCTTCTCCATTTTTTATCCTAGTCAAATGATCACATCCCATATTCTCTCTTCCTAACTTCACATTTATCCTAAACTAGTATTCTTAAAATAGCATCAACCACCTAAAGATCCTTCCATTCAACATAGACTTGTTAACTAGGTAACACAAGGCTTGGTGATCTGTAAAAAGTTCAAATAGTGTGTCTAAAAGGTAATACCTGAATGAAACCTTTAAACATAATTACCACAACCTTGAAAAAATTATTGGAGCATTCTTAAGACCAAATGGCATTACCTTACATGTAAACAAACTCCATTTTGTTGCAAAAGTTGTGTTGACCAAATTTGAACCCAAGTCAAATTTGGGCCAACCCATACTATTTTAAAATTTTTAGAATATTCCCATAGGTCTTATAGGGTGTTATGTTATTCCATTGTCTTACTAATCCCCTCTCTAGTCTTTGTTGAAGTCCACCTCTTATGCACTAGGCTATTCAACTTGAGTCACAGGTTGGTCAACCCTATTCAAAGGTAGTCAAAGAATCAAGTTTTCTTGAAAATGTTCTAATATAGATTTTAACATGTTTTAAGGGGTTTACAAGTCATTAAATTATGTTTCACGTTGTTCCATATGCAGGAAGAGGCCTTTTGGTCATATTTTGACCCATTTAATGACTTGTACAAATTTACATGTAATTAAATTAGACACCTAGAAGAGTTTCAATGTGTATCATGTCAAGTTCATGTTAGGGACTGTTATTTTCTAGGCAAGAAGTAGTTATCTTCAGTGGATGGTAGTTTTCCCTCAAAAATAGGAGCTTTTGGGCACTTGTATGGACTCCACAAGTTCACCATCAACCAAAAACGTGGGAAGAGAAATGCTACATCTTCTCACACTCATTTTCACTTTTGGACTTCAAGGATAATGCATAAAATCTCTTTTGCAACTCATTTTCTCCTCTTGGCATATAAAGAAGGCTCAACTTCAAGTGTTCACCATGAGCCATATAGTTGGATTTGGAGGAAATGATTTTGGGGGTGGATAGGGATCTAAGTATACTCCACATCCATAAAAAGAAGTTGAAATTTGGTGTATCCTCCTCTATGAACAATTGTCAACACCTCAGGCAACTTTTTTGAGAGTTTGCATTGAAGAAGGGGTCTCTTTTAGAATCTATTTCAATTTATATTTCTTTAGATTGATGTATTTGGTTGTTGCAGGATTTTACCCATACTTAACAAGACATTCCCATGGTTCTCTTAGCTTTGGAGAGTTTAGATGTCCAAGAAAGCCTCTTTTAGGCTTGTGAATGCTCCTAAACTAGTCTCTCTACTCTTGTAATTGTCTCAGTCTTCATAGAATGGATTTTCCACATTGGATACAGGCATGAGTTTTGGTTTTAAGAGTTTAGATCCATGGATATGTGTTTAAGGGTGTTTGAACAATTTTATAACTCGTACAATGAATAAATAATGCTCTCAAAACCATACCTTCCATGATTGCCAACTCTCACAAAGTAGCCTGATGACATCATCATACCTGGATAGTAGCTTTTGATAATGGTTTCAATCCTTGGAGATGTCTATAATGAATTTGGTGAAGTTTGTATTGATCCACACTTAATAGGGAGGAGTCAAAAGAGTGTTGAAAGTTTCAAGAGGATGATGACTAAAATTTGTTCTTTAGTCCCCAAATGTAGAAAACAAAGATCCTAAGGATTTTTTAGATAACATGTCATAATAAAAGATGCCTTCACCAATTATCTTGATTGGGTTTTGTATCCCTATCCTCTAAGAATAACTATGCCAAACTTTAAGACAAAATATGGAACAGAGCATTGGTTTTAAGACCTCATAAAATGGCCAAAAATCACTGAATTACATTAGTGATGTCTACAGGAAATGAATTGGAAGTGTCAACTTGCACCATATATTGGGAGTCCTAAGCCTTTTCCAAGGAAGGGAAACATTTAAAAACACTCCAATAAAGAGTCCTAAGCATCTAGATAATGGGGAAGCATGTTTTTGCATGAGATGGTCCTTAGGCCAATCCCCTGTCCTTACAGGCCTGGGAACTCACCTATAGGTAGGGAGTTTAAAGTTTGTGAAATAGGTAAAATCATGGATGAGATGAAGTGAGATTTTAGGTTTTTAATGTAATAAAATACTTACATACCATCAATGGCACCATTATCAAGTCTAATTTGACCTAAGAAATAACCTACAGGCCTAAAATGAATGAGGATTAGCCACCTACAGTTGGGATAGCAGGTGTGGAGTGAGATCAAGTCATTTAGAGGAGTCTTGAGGCACTTTTAGGGATCAATAAGTTATCAATGATAGATCTAATAAATTTAGGAATCTAAATAAGTTTCCAAATCATCCATCAATACCAATCTTATGCCATTCTCAACCTCAAATCACCTACAAGCAGGGTCCTAGGACTGTCTCAATCCGAGTGAATAGTGAGGGAAAAGATTGAGGTTTTGGCCTTGATTTTAATTTTCAAGGTGAGTGAAAGATACAAGTTTGTTTGGTGATTATAAGACCTTAATTGATAGATAATTCATCATCAAACAAGTCTCAAACACTCCCAATCATCTACAGGCCTGGGAAGGAACACATTCAAATAGGGTATGGGTAGTGAGTGAGAAGTGGGGTTCCCTTTGTGCCAAAAAAGATACTGTATGGGTGGATATTTCCATAAAAAATGTAAAATTACCTCAAGGAACATTTTTATCATGTCCAAGTACATATATATCCGTCAACATCTATAACAAGCGCGAAGGACTAAAAAGGTTGTCTCAGTCAAACAACAACTAAGCCTAATATTGTATTTGTAGGAGTCATATAGTAAAACAAAAGCCTCTAAACAAAAAAAACTCAGTCAACACTCATACCCCTGCAGACAGTGTGCATTCCAAGAGTTTACCTTAGAAATTGGGAAAGTAAAGGATCTTTTGCTTGGAATTGGAAGCTAAAATTTGGTATGAATAACCCTTGGGACCCATGGGAAACTCCCCAATTATTTAATTTTATTATCTATCTATGAAAACCCTCTCTATTTTGTCCCAGATCATGATCACTTTTGCCTTACACAAGGGGACAATTTTGAGGAAAAGAGGTCAAATCATGAACCAAAGGAAAATAAAATACCAAGTAATGTTTGGATATTCTAGAGGAAATATATGTAAACCTAATAAACATTTATATGATGCTTTAAAGCAAACAATTCATCCTACACAACAAGGGTTGCAGTCAAACCCCATAGATAGACCTAAGTACAAGAGGCCAAATTGAGGGTCAATATGTGTTTTGGACTAATATATGATTTCCAATTGTTTTATTCATGATTAAAGGGGCATGTTAGATATGTTTAAGCCATAAAGGGGCAAAGGAAACCATGGAAAGGTTAGATAGAATCTCAAGTTATAGACAGACCCCTTGACAAGGTTTAAACCCAGTTGCTAAACAGGGGTCATCCTCAATTATAGATATTGATAAGCCATCCCAATGATGGGAACATGTTTTTAGGATAGTTACATAGGTTTTTAAATCTTAATTAGACAATTTAATTCATCAAGGAGCCATTCTTGTATTAGGAGGTGTTCAGACCCTACCAGAATGTTTGAAAATAGCTTGAATGCCAACTTCAAGAGCTCAAAACTTTCATAAGCCTTTGCATGGGATCTGTAGATGTTTATAGGAGTTAGGGAGGATCCTTAAGAATACCTTAGTGTAATTTATAAATGACTCTAATGTCTATCCTTTATGAATAAATGTTAAGAGTCTAGATCACTAAAAACCCCTTACAAACCCTAATTCCTAACCCGATGGTATAAATCAAGCTAGAAGTGAAATAAAATGGATGAATTGGACAAGGGGTATAAAATAAAAGTTATATATCACATTCTCAAGGTTATATACATGTGTTTTTTTTTGTATGGATCTATAAGGAACAGGGTGAAAAAGAGCTTATTTTCACCACTTTTGATGGTATGCAAATTTTAGGAAAAGTTACAAGGTGAAAAAAAAATTGAGGGGAAGCTCTACACTTGAGATAACTCAGAAAGTTTACTTAAACTCTTGAAAATAACTCTAAGTGTCATAAATATGCCTTCACTTTTGGCCACTCTAGTGAGTTAAATAGTGAACTTTGGGGTAAAGTGGTGAAAAGTGATTAAGGAAACCTTTTAAAGGTTTTTTCTTGAAAATGATGATTTGGGAGTCTTTGACAGGAATAATTACCCATTTTACATGAATTTTTTTGTATATTTAGAAGGTTTGGAGTGCAAAGTGGTAAGGGTGCATGGGAATGAACTCTTTTGAAACTGCCTGAGATAATTTGGCATGTCCATAACAGTAGGAATGATCAGATACTAGACCAATACATGGATGAAGTTTCTTGTAACCCCTCCTATCTTAGACAGCCATTAGACTTCATTTTTTATAGATAAAATAGGAGTTTTGGAAGGCAACCCAAGAAAGTAGTTTCTTATGCAAAATTGGCAATTTTGTGCCACTTTTCACCTTCTTTGTGATCTATTTTGACAATTGTGCCTCTTTACCCAGAATAGCTCACCCCACTTCTCCTCTACATTCAATTTTAACTAATTTTCATTGGTGACACATGTCCCTTATGTTCTATAAATTGGGCTTTTTTTGTCATTGTTTGGGATTCTAACTTATGGTATGGTGAAGCCCTACTAAAATTGTACCTTTATTTGCACTTAAGCTAATGAGAAGTAATCTATTTATACTCTAAATCTATTTTCACTATGTGTTTAAAGTGATCCATCTTGAAGGACAAGTATAGATTAAGTTCATCTTATTTTCATGCAATCCTTGAATGTGCAGTTGTAAATGATTTCTCTCCTAACAAGTTCCATGAAGTGTATGTTGTTATAATAGACCCTTGAAGTGTGTATGAGTTTGGAATTGTCATATCTAACCTTCCTTTTTCTTGCCTTCATTTGTTGAGTAGTTATTTGCCTTCATGAGAAAATACTGGTAGGGAGCTTCATTGATGGTGTGAGGCTAGTTTGAGTCTCTTAGTCCATTATGCAAATATTAGTGTATGAATGGAATCAAATTTTGGTGTATCACCTCTTAGTGTAGGTTTTATTTATCATCTTCTCTCTCTTTTCACCCATAGTAGGCAGTTCTAGTAGCATAAGCACATCAAGTAATATCTAGGGAGCTAGCCCTTTCAATCCTAGAGACTCATCTCTCTTATAATTTCACCCACAACTTGAGAGATGATTCAATGTTGCATCAAATTTTAGGAGCTAAATATAGAGTGTCCTAGGGTGCATAATTTCATGACAACAAGTTGTTTTATCCTAGTCTTCCTCTGTGAAAGGAATTTATGATATCCACTTATTCCATTCATGAAATAATATACCTCGTGTCATGTGACTAATTAAATAACCTCATATGTGAAGGGTATGGTAAATGTATCATTTATTCAAGCATCATTCAATACATAATAATATCCACATACTTAAATCTCATCATCCTTCTTTAGTTGTACTACAATGGGACTAACCCAATCTACCTTTTCTACTAGATAGATGATCCTTGCTTCTTGTATACGATCTAGCTTAGCATTCACTTTCAAATTCATTTTGGGATTCAAACTGTATGGGTGATTTTTAATTAGTTTGGTGCACTATTTTAATTCAAAGTGCATCTTCATCAATGATGGATCTACACCTTTAACTTTTACAAAGTTAGAAAGACACCCTGATAATATCTTAACAGTTGTAATGCCTCTGAAATCTCATTTTGAGTCTAGTAATCTCCCAAAGTCACAAGTTTGGGCACAGACTCTATTATAATATTCTCCTTAATCTTCTTTAATGGTTATTGATATAATCTATCATATCTGCTAGGTAGGGACTCTCATAGATTTTGCTCTCTTTCTTGTTCCAAAATGTTTACATTTCACAATTTTTCTTCCTCTTATTATATGCTCTAAACTTTTATTGATTCTTCTTCTTGCTCTGGTTCAAAGAATCCTTTTAGATCCAGATCCCCATCACTAAATTCTATCAACTCATCTATAATTATATTACAAAGTTTAATAATAAATTGCTCTTGTTTACTATCCTTGTAGTTTTGAATTATTAGATTCAAATAATGAACTACTTCTTGTTACAATGACGAGTATGTCACAATTTCCAAATCTTTTACTCGGCCATAACATAGAAAAGTTTTCAATTTTTGCAATGCATTATGTACTACTAGATTTTCAACTTAAAAAACAAAATTTTGGATTAAATCTTGTTGAACCTATGCCCAATGTTAAGTTTCCCTCATACACTCCTAATGCATATACCACGCAGTTGGAAGTGGTGCTTGAGTGTGGTTGAAAATATGCACCAATATTTTGGCTCAACACCCTATGTAGACCATATGTCTAAACATTTATGAACATGAAACTCTAGACATTAGCCTTCTTGAAAGACTGGACACTTTTTTATAACAGTGTGTGGTATCAAGAACTTCCCATTCTTCATCATCCATGTCTGTGGGCTTCTTTGCAATCCCACCTAACGGTAAGTATAAATCTTTCTGATACAGATAGTCCTCTATCTGCATTCTCCAATGTTGATAATTTTTGCCATTGAACTTCTCCATTCTCAGTTTACTTTCTTCTGCCATTGCTTCTCCCACTCAAACAGAAATCTCTGCAGAAACCCCTGTGAGTAACCTGTAATCAATACACACTACACAGATCTGAGCCACCTGTTAGTGAACCTGAGCTTTGATGCCACTTGTGGATATCAAGCTCTAAACCTACAACCAAGGCTCTGATACCACTTGTTGGGGATCAACCAACAATATGATTACACTTATGAAAGCAATAAACTGCGAAATTAAATCAGATAGATAACTAACTAAAATCAGATAATAGCAAAAACAAGAGATACAAGAAACCACCCTAAAAACTTGTATTAAACTCTTTACAGAAAGAATACAATTGAAGAAACTTCTTTCTTCCACACCTCTCTCAGATGTACAAGATCTCTCTCTAGATCTCTATCCCTCAAGAGCTCTCTCTCTCAATTGCAATCAACTCCAACAACCTGGATTGATTCACCTATACTATTCTGTACTATTCTTTCAACATTCACATAATAATGAACTCCTACAAAAAATAAGCTAAGATCTAATTCTACATATAGAATTAGGAGACTTGAGCATGCACTTACAACCAACAGTTAAGCCTCTTGAACAAGGGCTCTAAAAACAGTCTTACTAATAATAAAGACGCAGACTTAAGACTAAGACTTAAACTCATCATGCAAACACTCGATTCTATCCACAAAAATAGCTCTCTAGACGCACAGGTAACCGACGCCGGTTCCTGCCTGCTTGCCTGTGACTGACGTCGGCCGATCCCCTACCAACGCTGGTATCTCTTTAACTACCCCTGACCAATGTTGGTCGCTTCTGATCGATGTCAGTGACTGTGTAAACCTACAACTTTGGTAATGTGCTCATATGTGAAGCTTTTAGGCTCCACACCTTAACAATCTCCCACTTGGAGATAAACAGCTGCACCAGTACCTATACAGTGGGAGATAAATAGCTGCACCAGTACCTATACAGCAACATCTTCTAGCTCCTCCATCTTCAACTCAATCATGAAGACCAATAGAAGTTGAATGAAGATTCAACTTCTCTTTTGTAATCGGCTTGGTTAACATATCAGTAGGATTCTTGTCTGTATGGATCTTCTCTAGCTTCAACTCACCATCCTCCAATACCTATCGTATGAAATGGTACCTAAGCTATATGTGCTTGGTTCTTGAGTGAAAGGCTAAATTCTTAGCCAAATGGATTACACTTTGACTGTCACTATACAATCTACAACTCTCTTGCTCCCTTCCAAGCTCTTCCATGAACCGTGTCATCCATATCATCTCTTTACTAGCCTCTGTGGCTGTAATATACTCTGCTTCTGTAGTTGACAAGGCAACAATCTTCTGCAACTTTGATATCCAGCTAACCGCCGTTCCACCTATAGTGAAAACATATCTTGTGGTGCTCCTCCTACCATCCAAATCACCTGCCATATGTGAATCTACATAACCATGTAGAGAAGTATCTGAACCTCCATAGCACAAGTGCCTACTGTTGGTTCCTCTCAGATATCTAAGGATCCATTGAACTGCTTTCTAATGTTCCTTACCTGGATTGGCCATATACTTACTTACAACTCCCATTACTTGGGCAATATCCAGTCTATTACACACCATTGCATACATTAAACTCCCTACTGCAGAAGAATATGGAACCTTACTCATGTACTCTACCTCATCATGTGAATTAGGACATTGTTCTTTACTCAACTTAAAATGTCCAGCCAAAGGTGTGCTTACCGGTTTAGCATCCTGCATATTGAACCATTTCAACACCTTGTCCACATAATCCTCTTGAGACAATATCAACCTGTGATTTTTCCTGTCTCTCTTAATGTTCATGCCAAGGATTTTCTTTGCTGCTCCCAAATCCTTCATGGCAAACATTTGAGCTAATTTCACCTTAAGCTCAGAGATATCCTACATGTGTGATCCTGTAACCAGCATATCATCTACATAAAACAATAGAATAATATATCTACCATTATCCAATCTCTTAAAATACACACAATGATCAGATTGACACCTACTGTAGCCATGCTCAGTCATAAACCTGTCAAATTTTAAATACCACTGTCTAGGAGCTTGCTTGAGGCCATACAAGCTTTTCTTCAATCTGCACACTAACTTCTCCTTACCTTTGACCTCAAATCCTTCCGGCTGTTCCATGTATATTTCCTCATCCAAGTCTCCATGAAGAAATGATGTCTTAACATCTAGTTGCTCAATATGCAAATCCTCAATAGCAACCAAAGATAGTACAATCCGTATAGAAGTCATTTTAACAACAGGAGAAAAAATATCACCAAAATCAATACCTGGCTTTTGTGCAAATACTTTCACTACCAATCTGGCCTTATATCTCATCTGTCCATTCTCACCTTCCTTCAATCTGTAGGTCCATCTATTCTTCAGTGTTCTCTTACCAGCTGGCAACTCAACCAAATCCCATGTCTGGTTCTCTCTTAAGGACTCCATCTCCTCAACCATGCCACGCTCCCACTGACTCTTAGACTCCACCTATATTGCTTCTTCAAAACTCTCTGGTTCTCCACCATCAGTTAGCAATAAATAGAATAATGAAGGAGAATATCTAATTGGAGGCTTACTTACTCTTTCTAACCTCCTAATGGGTGTCTGAGACTCATTCACAACACGCTGTCCACCCAAATTCTCTGATAGTGACCGACCTCGGTCACTTTCAGGCCTATTACTGGCCGACGTTAGTTCTGCCTAACCGACATCGGTACCTGTTATGCCGATGTCGGTCTCTGTATGACCGACATCGGTTTCTATTCTGCCAACGCCAATTTTTGACCTGCCAACGTCAATCTCTATGTTTTCTTGCAAGTGATTATTTCTTTTTCCCATGAGCTCATTTTGGACTGTCACCTCATCTAATTCTCCATTGCTCTACCCAGATTGATTTAGCTTCTTCAGCTGATCACTATACATCACTTTTTCATTGAAAAAACATCATGGCTTCTAATTATCTTCTTAGTTCCTAGATTCCAAAATTTGAAACCAAAATCATCTGAGCCATAGCCAATAAATGTGCACCTCATAGACTTAGCATCCAGCTTCTTTCTATTTTCCTTATCAACGTGCACAAAGGCTTCACAACCAAAAACTTTGAGAAAAGAGAGATCTACCTTTTTACCTGTCCATGCCTCTTTTGGAATTCCACCATCTAGAGCTGTAGAGGGTCCTCTGTTAATCAGGTACACTGCAGTGTCAACAGCTTCTGCCCAAAACTCTAAGGGCAAGCCAGCATGCAATCTCATACACCTTGCACACTCCATAATTGTTCTGTTCATCCTTTCAGCAATTCCATTCTGCTGAGGTGTCCTTGGAACCGTCTTTTGCCTGCAGATTCCATGCATATAACAATACTAGTTAAACTTATAGCTGCAGAACTCACCACCATTGTCAGATCTCAGGCACTTCAATCTTCTGCCTATTTCATTCTCAACCATAGCTTTTTAAATCTTAAAAGTCTCAAATACATCAAATTTCTTCTTAATACAATAGATCCATACCTTTCTTGTAGCATCATCTATGAACGAAACATAGTACTGTGATCTTCCAATAGAAGCTACCTGAGCCAGTCCCCACACATCTGTGTGAACAAGTTGCAACTTATGCTTCTTCTTTGTAGACCCACTCTTGAGAAAACTCACCCTCTTCTATTTCCCAAAAACACAGTGCTCACAAAATTCTAGATCCATGCTTTTCAAATCTGAAAGCTTACCTTTAGACTTAAGAATTGACATTCCCTTCTCACTCATGTGGCCAAGCCTTGAGTGCCACAATTTTGCATCCACATCTGAAGTAGATAATACAGAAGGAGAATTGTTAGTAACACAATTACATAAATAGAGAGTACCTACTCTCTTACCTCTGGCCATAACAAGTGCACCCTTGGTCACCTTCCAAGATTCTGCTGTGAGAGTTACTGTACAACCCTCATCCCCTAACTTTCCTGTAGAAATCAAATTCTTCTTCAAGCTAGGAACATGCATAACATCTCTCAACACCCATGTGTTGCCATTCTGCATTTTCAGCTGCACTTTACCTTTGCCAATAATTTTACAAGGCTCATCATCCCCTAGATACACTATTCTGAAATCTCCATGGATATAGTCACTAAAATATTCCCTATTAGGGGTAGCATGAAAAGATGCACCAGAATCTAACACCCAAGATTCTATATTATTATGCAAAGAGAATATTAAAGCATCTTGTGCAATACCTGCAACCTTTGCTTCTTCTTTTCTTTCGTGTTGATTGTCCTCCTTAGGCTTTGACCAGCAATCTCTGCTTATGTGCCCCATCTTTCCACAATTTCAGCATTGTGGCTTCCTGCCATTTCTGGATTTGGATCTACCTCTCCCCTTAGACTTAGATCTTGATCTCCCTTTCTTGCTCTTCTCTTTTTGCCTTCCCCTGCTCTCAAAACTTAAAGCTTTCCCAGATGTCTCTTCTGTGCTTTTCCTGCGAATTTCCTCATTCAAGATAACACTAACAACATCCTCTACTTTTAAAATATTTGAAGCAGATGCAGTATTACTAACTGCCATTACTAAGCTATGCTAGCTTTCAGGCAAAGAACATAATATTAAAAGAGCTTTTATTTCATCATCAAATACAATTTTGACTGAACTTAATTGATTTACAATTCCATGGAAATCATTCAGGTGATTAGATACAGATCCACCTTCCTGCATATGCAAATTAAATAGCTGCTTCATAAGATATACCTTATTAGAAGCTGAGGGTTTTTCGTAAAAATTTGCTAAAGTAGTCATCAACTCTATCGTTGTTTTTTCTTGTGATAAATTAGATATCACAGTAGATGCTAGACTCAGTCTTATAGACCCCAGAGCCTTTCTATCAAGAACTTCCCATTCTTCATCATCCATGTCTGTGGGCTTCTTTGCAATCCCACCTAACGGTAAGTATAAATCTTTCTGATACAGATAGTCCTCTATCTGCATTCTCCAATGTTGATAATTTTTGCCATTAAACTTCTCCATTCTCAGTTTACTTTCTTCTGCCATTGCTTCTCCCACTCAAACAAAAATCCCTGCAGAAACCCCTGTGAGTAACCTGTAATCAATACACACTACACAGATCTGAGCCACTTGTTAGTGAACCTGAGCTTTGATGCCACTTGTGGATATCAAGCTCTAAACCTACAACCAAGGCTCTGATACCACTTGTTGGGGATCAACCAACAATATGATTACACTTATGAAAGCAATAAACTGTGGAATTAAATCAGATAGATAAGTAACTAGAATAGATAATAGCAAAAACAAGAGATACAAGAAACCACCCTGAAAACTTGTATTAAACTCTTTACAGAAGGAATACAATTGAAGAAACTTCTTTCTTCCACACCTCTCTCAGATGTACAAGATCTCTCTCTAGATCTCTATCCCTCAAGATCTCTCTCTCTCTCAAGTACAATCAACTCCAACAACCTAGATTGATTCACCTATACTATTCTGTACTGTTCTTTCAACATTCACATAATAATGAACTACTACAAAAAATAAGCTAAGAAGATCTAATTCTACATAAAGAATTAGGAGACTTGAGCATGCACTTACAACCAACAGTTAAGCCTCTTGAACAAGGGCTCTAAAAATAGTCTTACTAATAATAGAGACGCGGACTTAAGACTAAGACTTAAACTCATCATGCAAACACTCGATTATGTCCATGAAAATAGCTCTTTAGACGCATAGGTAACCGACGTCGCTTCCTGCCTGCTTGCCTGTGACCGACGTCGGCCGACCCCCTATCGACGCCGGCATCTCTTTAACTACACTTGATCGACGTCGGTCACTCCTGACCGACGTCGGTGACTGTGTAAACCTGCAACTTTGGTAATGCGCTCATATGTGAAGCTTTTAGGCTCCACACCTTAACATTTCCCTTCTACAATCCTAATGCATATACCACGTAGTTGGAAGTGGTGCTTGAGTGTGGTTGAAAATATGCACCAATATTTTGGCTCAACACCCTATGTAGACCATATGTCTAAACATTTATGAACATGAAACTCTAGACATTAGCCTTCTTGAAAGAATGGACACTTTTTTATAACAGTGTGTGGTAGCTAAAATCTTTCTTGCATAAATTTGCACACTTCTTCCCATTGTAATTTTGGTTTTCTATGAACAACCCACCATGTCACAGTAATTCCCTTTAAAGCATAACTAAGTGCACTAAATCTCTAATATATATCAATTACATGGTGCTCCAACCTAAACATAAATTTATTATCCTTAGTCAAAATATTATGGCAATTGGCACTCTATCGTGAATACCATTCACAGAGGTTGCACCTCATGATCTCCCTAAACCCAATTCAACATATGCTAGTTTAAGTCACCACTGATAGAAGATGTTGCATCCCAAGGTAGAATGCCTTCCTATGTAGGATCTATGTAATCCATGGTTATCATGCTAATATTATATAATAAATATACCTTATACTTAGTTGGAGATCATACAAATAGAGAGGTACATCCTTTAATTTAAAACTGATGAGTTGGAGACTTTGTTAGTACTAGCTTGTAGACCATCTGATCTATTATCTATGATTGAATGTATTGCTCAAGTTGTGGTTCAAAAATTGATATTCAATAATTCAAAGAGAATTTTACTTTGTATTTATATTGACTTTGAACTTTTTTTTTTATGCATGCATAAGGTGACTCTAGTTCTTTTAGAATGACATGGGACTTGTGCTTTCTTTATTCAGTTGTATAATAATTATCTTATCCCCTTGGTATGCCTCTAATTGATTTTACATTGTATTAATAGTCATTTGTCCATCATAAGCCCATTTCTTACCCATCAAGATAGGACAATGGCTCTCATCTATTTTCATGTCAATGACTCAAAATTTCCTCGTAAACTCAACTCAATAACTTTAATCTCCACATCTTCCAAGAGACAAACTAACTCTACTATCCCATAGTATATATGATTGAGATTAACAACATTATATCTCAATGTTGGTTGACTAATAGCCTCCCAATTAGATCGAGGAATCATGTTGACAATACTTACAAAATCAAATATTGCATTAGAAATTTCAGAATCTGATATCCTGTGATTGCAATGTCCATACATGAGTCAACATCCCAAGTCTTCTTAGTTTTGACATACTAAATGATGTTGTCAGTATGATGATGTCCTCTTTGAGTGTATTCCAATATATTATGAAAGATATTGGTAATGTTCTATGAGATGTCTTCATTATGCAGAGTATTAATCAATTTTAAAAAATTTGTCAAAGTAGTCACAACTCTTTCCTACCTCATTATTCACACAATTTGTCCATACATTTGTGCATCAATAATTGTGGCATCACCTTCTCATGTAGTCTAGAGTTGTATATCATAAATCACCTATGCATCTTGATACATCAATCTCCTTTTTGTATCATGATCAAGTTATTTATCTTCTTGCACCATCTTCATTCCATAATCTTGAAGTATTCTTAATCGAGATAACCTTTGTTATGCATGTTATTGCCTTGTCATAGCTTGCATAAAAAAGTTTTCTTTTGGTTATGAGTTTACCATGTTTATATTTCACACTAGTTTCTCCTTCCTCTATTTTTACAAAATTAAATAGTCTTTAATATGGTGTTAGTTTGAGACTCTACAATATGTACAGCATAGTTGTCTCTATGGATTCAATGGGTAATTCCATTAGAAATGATAATACTCACCACCCAAATAACATTGTATATGCTAAAAAACTTATCTTTCATTATTTGAATGACCTCCTTAATATCCCCCATAATATCCTCCTCTATATCTGCCTTTGATTAATAAAAAACCCCAACTTGGTGTTTTTTGTGACTATTACGCACCAAATCCTTACTGATGTTGTGGGGAACCCCATCCTTGTTGTTGTTGTTGAGAATCATACCACTCATATTATCTTTGAGTAGAATATGGATCCCAACTTTCCTATTGATTTTGGGGAATCATAGTACTCTATGATGGATTGTATTGATACTATGGAGATGAAGGCATCCATCCTACTAGAGGTTATGGTTGTTATTGAGGTGCACTAGTCATTTTAATCTTTGTACATGGAAATATTGGCTGCATTGAAGATATCCATTGCAAAATAACTACAAAAAAAAATTTAGTGATATCCTCCTTGAGTACCTATAGAGCCCTCAACTATTTTCATCATGGTTTAGGGACTTATAAAAATTAGGATACATAGTCTACAATTTCTAGATGTACTATTATAGTAGATGGAATTTAGATGGCACATGCCCTATTACTCTACAAATCTCACATAATCCTATTTTACTTTTTGGTAAATCATTCCTATGATGTCTTCTATACCAAATTTTATGCACCATAAACCAAATTTAGGTATATTCTCCTCATGCATCCGATCCATTTTTCAAGAATGCATCTATTTTTTATTCAATTTTATTAGTACTATCAATAACATCTCAATAATATTTGATCTGCTCCACCTAATTTTTTTTTATTCTAGCATCATCCTTAGTAGCAAATTGATATTCTGCAATAGCAAATCTTATCCTTGATCATAGTCCTTCTACAAACCAAACAACTTTGTCTTTATCTTCCACAATGAAATTTACCTTGTTCATGACATCTGAGAATCTATGATCATACTCCCAAATTGATTCTCTGCTCCTCTACCTTATCTCCTTAAGATCTTTAATGGTTTGACTGGAACATTTCTTCATTTTGAATTCTGCAATTAGTAGGTCCTTAACCTCTTTTAAATATAATTGGTAAATATCCCATTTACACATTAATTCTAAAGCTCGACCCATTAGAACTCCAAGGAGCTCACACTTTTTCACATCTTTTAAGGTCACTCCTTTCACTTGCCACATCATATCATAGGTAAGAAAGTATTATTCAAGGTTAAGGGACCCATAATATGGTGTTAGAATGATAAAAATTCCTCCATTCAATGCCATATTTTGAATCTATGTAGCTAATAAACTGACTACTAAACAACTACTACAAGATATTACTATGAAACTAATGCTAGTAGTTGTTGCACTACTATGACTATTGATTGTTATGGTCCTGTGGATTTTGACTGTGTGATCCTAATTACCATGGTGTGTTGAAATTATCTACAAAAAGGAACCTAGCTTTTTCACAAGACTTCCTCTCTATCATTATCTTAGTCTCTTATCTTAACTTTCTAGATTTTTTATAAATGAATCAAACCAATGTCCTAACTTAAGTCCTACACTTTGCTCTCCTATTTCAACTGATAAATTAGGCACATAGTATGTGTATAATGAAAATGAATGATCCTTCTCTTTACATTTTTTTTCTTGTGAATTTGAACATGTGACATTTCTGTTATTCAACATTATTTCTTTTAAAAATTGATCTTTTTATGGTCCAGACAATATCCTCTTTTATAACTATGTTCTATCACTACCTCCTACCTACTCTACTACTTTACCTTTCTCTTTCTCATCACTCTTTTCCATATCCCATTATCACTCTCCTTCACTCTTGGGCCCTTCTCTCTCTCTCTTCATCATTTCTAACTTACTCCTCTACATCCTCTTCATCTTCTACTCTACTCCTACTCCTACTCATAATTACAACAAGATTGTCCCTTTTGTTCCACCTTATCTATAGTCATTGTTCCCTTTCCAATCCTAGAATCTTCTTCTCACTCTATAAATGTGCATTATCCATATTGTGGTTAAGGTTTAAATTTATCCTCTTATACTCAGCTTTTGGCCATCCACTTCTACATCACACATAACCCCTTTATTTCCTAAGTGACTATTCCATGTTAGTAGGGGTAGGCACCATGGCCTTTATCCACAACCAACATATTGATATGAGTAAGTAGTCATTAAATAAACTTCCCTCTAATGCCTCTCACAAACAAGTCTTACGTAGCTTTAAAATCTAGGTATCTTTGAATAATAAATTCCATAATATAACCATCGATGGGTTTATATCCACTGATCTATCGCATGAGTCCAATTAATATCTAATGTTTGTAGGCTATCTAATTTATCTTTCATCCAAACTATAAGTTATGTCCTTCTTGACTAAAAATAATAGTATTCTAATCTAGACAACCATGCAACTATTAGTTTTAGTAACTTGTAACAAAAAATTTCATATATTTATGTATATATATGCTCTCTAATAATTATTTTATAGTATTCCCTATTCTCTTTGCTTATTATTCTATGAAATTATGGAATATTTCATCTAACCATCTCTCTATATCTCTCTATCTTGGTATCCATCTCAACATGATTCAACAAAAGAGTTCCACAATCACCACACCATAAGAATAATAAGGAAATAAGAATGCATAGTAAATATGTTAACTAGAATGCAACACACAAGGAAATAAGAATCATAAGGTAACCATATCATAATCTCTATTGATCTTTATCATAAGCATAAATCCTTTACAATATATCAACACAATATTTATAACCTGCTTTACATGACTCTATCACTTTACATTCCTCATTTCATTACAAGATAGAACCAGACCATTAACCTTTTACATCCATCAAAATTTACTTTAAGTGCTTGGTACAAGATAAAAGGATATACATTTTAAAAAAAATTGTGCTAAACACACATGTCAACTATAGATATTTTATGATTTTACAAGCCTAAGTTATATCCAACATTCCAGGTATATGCTAGGTGAGAAATGAATGAGGATTAATCTTGTATTTATACCAATCCCTTTGGAGAATATGTCATACTAAATCACTTAGGTCAACCATTAGAATACATTTCATTTGAAAATTAGATGACTTTTGTAGACATTGTTTTATGGATTATATATCACCTCAGTCTTGTACACATGGCAAAACTCAAACCTTGGTTTTTCCTCTCAGTTATGGACCTTTCCACTTCTTTAAGTCTCACATGTGATCTATCTTGTGCCCCTTGGCCTATTTCTTAGTTTTTTAAGTCTTATGTTGATGATATAGACCTTTTATCTTAACCAGAATGCTCAAAACCTGCTTATCTTCAACCTCTATAAGTTCTAAGTCTATACCTACTTTCCTTCACCTTAGACACTAGCGTCCAGGATAAACACTTGTGTCAACATAGGTGTCCTACCCCAACACAAGTGTCCAATGCCCTAAATTCATCCAATTTAAAAATGAAAATTTTCTTAATGTTTGGCCTAAGTGATTTAATGCAAGTTACTTATCCAAAAGGATTGATCTAAATACAAGATCAACCCTCATTCATTCCTCACCTAACACAGACCTAGAAAAGAACTAAGGCAACTTACCAAAGCATTCAATCAAGAACTAGATAAAGTAAAACTTCCCTATTTTCTCATATTTTCATATCAGTCATAGGGACAACACATACACAGGGCTAGAGTACTGAAGTAGTAACCCAAGAGCCTGATGTTATAAGTTACAAGCTAAGTTACTATTGTATTTGCTTCTCACATATTACATGATTCGCACACAATCCAACACATAGGGGAGAATTATATAGGTCTAAGGCCCTCTTCAGATAATTGATTATGTAGGTAACACTCATTTATAGATGGGTCTTTGGGGTCGGCTCGACATTATGTACCCACTAACCCTTTTTTCCCAAGGCATCATTCAAGGGCAAAGAGAAGAAGACCTAGGGTTTTAGTCAATAAAATGAGATAAAAAACATGTGCACAAGATCTAAATACATCAAGCATAATGTGACAAAAAAACTATAAAAACCCAACTAATGAATTCAAAATTGAAGCAATATTGTGGTCTAGAAACTAGTGTTAACATCATGACACTATCACCGATGTAGGTGTCCAACTTGGATGCAAGTGTACAGTGGTTAAACATAGTCAAAACTCAAAATGAATGGAACCCAGCTATCTATTATAGTCTTATGATGATTCTTGATCATTTTCATATATTAGAACATAACATCAAATAAGATATGCTTTCTTTATCCCTTAGTTATTTTGTACTTGTTGTATTTATTGCACATGCTAAATTAGAAAATTTGATATTATTAGTTGTAATTTAGTGTAAATTTGAATATTACAATATTACATTCAAATAGATTTTATTACTTCTTTGTTTCTCTTGTGAAATCCAAAAAACATAAAACATTTGGTGAACCCATCCTCTATTATTGAGCCAAAAACCCTAGTTTTCATGTAGGATTTTCTCCTTAAAAATAATTTCATTTCAGATTTCTATATGCTATTTTCATATTTGATTCTCTCTCCTACTTGAATGGGCATAGTTTAGGAATACTTAATTACATCATTACTTTAGCCCTAGTGGTTGTGTGCTTCATAATTTTATTAAACGTTAAAATCCTTATAGAGTCACTAATAGAAATCCATACATGAGAGCTTCATTATTATGATCATTTCTATAATCCACCTGATGATCAAAGTATTGCATATGAAGATCTTACAGCACACCAAAAATAGGATATAACCTCTTTTTCCTACAACTATGATAATGAAAGAACCAATTATGTAAATGTAAATATAGATGAGCAAGGTAATGACATTTCTTCTTGTGGTTATGAGTGTGATGATATTCCTCTTAGCTATGATGCTTCTCCCATTCCTCTAATTTATGAAGATGAAGGGTTTCAAGAATTACCAAAGTTTTATGATATAATAGAAATGCAAAATGGTAGAATTCATAAAATGGAAAATCAAAACGTTGCATGCATGCATCCTTTAGTTACTTCAAAAAATGAGCATGTTTCTTCCCTTTACAATGATGCAAATGTCCAAAAAGTTGAATGTTCCTCCTCTATCTCTCATGATGAAAGTATTGATGAAATTAAGTGTGTGCCTTCTTATAAAAGTAAAATTCATGTTGAAAATTCTATGTTTTTTTGGATGAGTCAAGTGAAAATAATCAAATTTGTTCTCCCCCTTTAATTTGTGGTGAACAACATGCATGTCCTATGTCTTCCGTAATCTTGATTGAAGGAAAAAATGAGAATTCATATTAAAATCATAATGAAATTGTAGACACCTAAAAAGTGTCTAACCCTTGGTCCTTTCTCCCTCCTAGTCCTCCTTGGTCCCTAACCCACCTAAGTCTTATTAATTGGAAATAAACACCTATTTTTAATTAAATAAGACCCCTTTTTCCCTCTCCTTGCCACCTCGCCACCCTAGGATACCCTCCTTGGATCCCCTTCATTCCCCACATGGCCATTTAATGCCTTAGAATCCCATTCCAACCTCTTCTCTCGCCCATTTAACCCCCCGTCGACCGTTTCATCCTGGCATTCATTTGACCCGGCCGTTGGGAAACGGATGAAAGGCTATTTTTAGCCTTTCTCCGGCCTTTCAGCCGCCGACATCGGTCAGCATTCGGCCAACGTCGGTGATATTGCCGGCGTCGGCACCCCTTCATAACGGTTTCTTCACCGTTTTCTCTGTCTGCTGGTTCTGCTTGGCTCCTCTTCACTCTCTGCGTCTCCCTTTCTCGCATCCTGACTCTTGAATCTTTGGCATCAAACCCTTGTATCAGCAATCTCTCTACCCGTCAATCTGACTCTCTCTCCCTCCGGTACACAGCAATCTTCTGCAGGTGAACAACAGGTATTCTTCATCAGCAACAGGGCTTCAACAAGCGGCAACAACAACACCTTCTTCAACAGGGCACAGGTATGTTCTCTGTTTGTATTCTTTATGCTGTCTAGTTATCATGTTTTAAGCTATGTTCAGCTCTTCTACCCCCTCAGACCTGACTGTCACCCAGACTCGGATTCCTATCTCCCAGATTGGCTTCCTCTATCTCCCTGTCCCTCTCCGTCCTTCTGACTAAAACCCATCCTCAAACCAGGCCCAGAGCAGACTTAGACCTTCGTCCACAAACCCGTCCACTGACCATCTTTAAACAGAGCACAAATCAAGACCCGGACCATCCACAGACCAGACCCTGCCATTGCCCCGACCGACGCCGGTCATTACCCCCACCGACGTCGGCAGACTAACCGACATCGGCAGACCCGACAACCGACGCCGGTAGGACTACCGACGCCGGCGACTGTGACCAGTTTGACAGCTTCTTCCAGGTAAGCCTTTGCTTCCTTTTCTCTTTCAGTTTGCTATCATTTCAGTTTATTTTAGCATTCTGTCTTTTTATCAGTCACTTATCTTTTATCAAAATAGTGGGTTGACCTCCCTCAAGGAAGTTCTCATACTTCTGGGAACAAGCTCTTGCTTGGCAACCCACCGTCTATCTATCTAACATCCTCTTGTCCAAGTTTTCTTCTTTTGCAGGTGTCATTCCTCCACAGCCAAAGAGGAGTGCTCACAAACGTCTGGATTTACGGTGTGCAATCTTTAGTCCAGGTACTTCCAAGCCTTGTCCATTACTTTCTTTTAGTTTCTTTCTTTTTAGTCTGAAAAGCAAATTTGAGGTAGAAACATCTCTGGCACGCCCGGTGGGACACTAGGTTCCTCCTGGGTTCCTTTCTCTTTTTCATTCATTTAGGTGCATTTAGGCTCCTTCTCTCTTGTCTCTTTCTTCTATTCCGAATGACACTATAAGCGGGACTAAAATGAACCTTTCTTCCTTGCATTCTAGACTAGTCTAAATATCATACTCTTGACCCTTTCTCCATCTTGTCTTCATAACAACATCACATTTCAACTTGGGCATTAAAACATATTGCACTTTCATTTCTGCTTGTGCTTGCATTAGTCCACATCTAGTAACTTAGGTGCATATTGAATAAACCGTAGACACTTGATGTTACACTACCGAATCACATGCACAAAACGAACATAAAACTTACCTGAGACAAGGCCCGACTGGGATTTCATCACCCAGCGGATACCTTACCCGTCCCGGTGACCCTACTTGGATTTCATCACCAAGGGGGAAGCCCACTCCGTTCTCTGGCGGAGGATAAACTCTAGGCGAGGTATATCTTGGCTAAGCGAGACCAGCTAACCACTGGAATCGTGAAGTGAGGGGAGCTTGCTCCTTAGCACCAGGCCACGTACCAGACCCTAACACAGATCTTTGAGCACCTAAAACAACACCCGAAACCATCTTTAGACCGCCTTCTTCTAGGACCCATTTTTCAGCCAATCTCCCCCAAACATCTATCTAAGGCATAAGCCACAAGTTTCTAAGGTTAATTCCTAGGATTTATCGCTTAGGCTTGTCTGTCTTTCTCTGTTTTCTTCTTCTCATCTGTTTGTTTGAGTGTGTGAGGACGCTTTCTTCTTTGTTTTTCCAAGAACCTTTTGGCTCTCTGGAAAACACAGTCACCGACATCGGTTCTGCAACCGACGTCGGCTTTCCCTGTCACCGGCATCGGTTCTTCTACCGACGTCGGCTTCATCTCTTATCGGCATCGATTATCTGACTGACGTCGGGCCATCTTTATAACTGACATCGGTTTTTTAACCGACGTCGGTCTCTGTCACTGTCCTTTTTCTTCAAAACCAGCAGCCTAAAACCTATCCCTTCTCTGTCAAAAACTCCATTCTGGTTTTCTGAGACTGCATAAACACAGTTTCTGGAACCAGGACTCTCTTCTTAACCACTTTAGCCAACAGACGCTTCCGTCTATCTTGTCTCTAACCAGTCCTATCATGGAGTTCCACTCGAAGACTGAAAGAACTCCTACAGGACCGACCCCGACCCTGACCCCGACTCAAATTCCCATCATCCCTGAAGGGGACCGAGATTTCGAGAGATTCTTGGACCTCAATACCGCAGCCCTCCAAAACTATCTCGCGAGAAACCCAACGCGAGACCTTTCGGGTGACATGGCGACGACATCCACACCATTCGCCACCCAACCCTTTATGACTCAGCCTTCCGCCTCGACTATTAACCCAATCATGGCCAATACGCAAAGTTTGGCCTCCCCGTCTATTTTTAGACCGACCTCCATTGGGGTTCCATTACCCCCTCAACTACCTGCAATTCAACCAAGTTCTACATCATATCAGAACTTAATTGCCTCGACCCCTCACACTCTTGCGCCCACAAATGTAGGAGTGCCAACCTGTCCCTCTACCAGTGCCGCCATTCAACCACCTTTGGCGGTGCCCAGTCAACCTATGCCTTCAACCTTCGTAACGCAACCACCTTTAGCCTCCACTTCCGCCCCTGCGACTAGTCATCCGTACATTGTACAACCGACTATGTCGCACACCTCCTCTAACCTCTTCCAAGCACCTTACAACTTAGGGGGTGCTCAACCCGTCAATCTGTCAGCAGACATCATCAAAATGCTGATGGATAAAATGTCC
This sequence comes from Torreya grandis, assembly GCA_037957365.1. NCBI lineage: Eukaryota > Viridiplantae > Streptophyta > Pinopsida > Cupressales > Taxaceae > Torreya > Torreya grandis. The sequence continues at coordinate 2,485,410 of JARHVA010001816.1, forward strand.
AATTTCGAAGCCTCCATTTCCAGTTCAAGCAATACTTTGTCATATGAACAAATTTGCAATGAGCCCATCCATCCTTCCGTCCCTATTCGACCATATCCTAGCCATTGGGAGCTTCCTAAATTCACTCGCTTTCAGAGTAAGGAAGACCCACAACAACATCTACAGGCATTTAGACATGCCTGTTATCTTATTTCCCATGACGATGCGTTACTTCTACGCACGTTTTCTATGTCCCTTTCTGGCCCTGCCCTTGACTGGTATAGTTCTCTTGCCAAACACTCTATCTTTTCATTCATCCAACTCGCCCAACTATTTCTTGACCATTTCTCAATCAACATCACCAAACAAGTCTCAATCACAGACCTTTACTCCATCAGGCAATTTGACGACGAACCAATTGTCGATTTTGTCGCTCGTTGGAGAGGCCTTATCAACCAACTCTCCTTTTCTTTGCCTCAACCCGAGCTCATCGAGCTCTTCTCTCGAGCATGTGCCAGACACATCTCTTCTACCTTGCAGATTCAGACATTCTGCACTTTTGACGAAGCTTTCATCATGGCTCGAAAGCTTGAACTCCGTGCCCTTGAAGAAGATAAGGTCAAATTGCGTAATACCAACGCAAAATCTACTGACCATTCTTCTTCCAGACCTTCTTCTGCCAACTCCAAGTCCAAAGGAGTGGCCAACACTGTGGTCGTTAGATCACCATCCTCAACAACGATGAATTATTCCCAACCTTCGACATCTTCCAGCATTACCAAACAATTCCAACAACGGTACATCCAGCGTTCTTACACTCCACTTGGAGAACCATACGCTTCCATTTTGGAAAAACTTCTCAAGCAGGGGGTCCTCAATCTCCCTCCAATCCGACCACCTCAATTTGACCCCTCTAAAGCCCTCCCTACATGGTATAGAGAGGCCGATTTCTGTCCCTTTCATCGCATCCAAGGCCATGACATCGACAACTGCCGAACTTTCAAAAACATCGTCCAAGACATGATCGACAAGGGGGATCTTATTTTAGATAACCCGAACGCCCCACCTAACCAACATATTGACATCTTCAAACAACCATTTCTGAATCATCCGCCTACTCAAGACAACGTCCAGACTTTGACCAATGACCCTCAAGACCATGACATTCACACGATTAGCACTATCTTGCCTCTTGTCCTTGACCAACCTCTTCCATTAAAGGATGAGGAACCTCCTTCTCCTACTAGTCCTCCATCTATCTCTCTTGTATCGGGGGACGCTTTGACCACATCAACGCCATTAAGCCCACCTTCATCCGAAGACCCTACCTTGCCTACTCCTCGAGCACAAGCGGAAGGCATAATCATCCATGCCCTCTGCCCACTTGAGGAGCCAGACTCTCTTATTTCTTCTCCACCAAGAGAAGAACCAGTCTCTCCACCCGTTTCAATCGAGGAAGACCCAATCGCAGTTTCCTCTTGTCCTTTGCCTGAGATTTCTACATCTCACTCACCTTCGTCCACATCCAAACCCAAACCCACATCTAACCTCGCCTCGCACAACGGTGGCCCTCGACCCAAGCACACGAAAGCTACTAGACCACACCGGAGAACTCCTCCCCCACCTTCGTCGTTACCTTCAATCTTGGGCCCGCATCCGTCCACTTTAATAGGAGTGTTTCCCACTCCCATCCTTCACAGAGGCACATCGCCTCCATTACTTCCTCATCCCATCAGACATACATCTCATCCGAAATCTCGACCTATGCCTCTTTCACCTCCCAAACCAACGTCATCAACTCTCACTGCAATAAAGCATCCAGACCCGTTAGCAGGTTCATATGTCTTGCTCTTACGGCACTTGTTGCAGTCATCTCGTATCGACCTCCCGCCTCTTAGACAATATCAATCTCTCGGACCTAAACCACCATGGTTCGACCACACTTGCATTTGTGCGTATCATCGCACGCCTGGACACGACACGGAGCATTGTCATGCCCTCAAGGTCGCCATTCGCCAATGTCTTGGGAACGACACCCTTCTTCTCGACCACGTCATCAACAAACCTTCAACACTGCCTCATTCATCAACTCTCGGATCAAGGCCATCTTGGTTCGACCACTCTAAATTTTGCAACTATCATCACACTCCGGGACATGACACTGAGCATTGTTGTGCTCTCAAAGCTGTCATTCGTCAACAACGGAGAAATCATTCCCTTCTCATCAAGGCCCCTCTTAACCACCTTTTCGACAAAACATCAACCTCGACTCATGCCTCTCCAACCCCATCACCTAAATCGGGATCTCCACGCCAGACTGTGGTCCCTTTGCTGCCTTTGACCCCCTTATTCGACATTAACACCGTCCATCTGACCACTAAACCTCAACTGACCTTAACCAACCTTTTAAACATTCTCCCTACCCGCTGGGGGAATTCATCCTTTATTCAAACCTCGACCAACTGTTCAACCCAGCCTCTACCACATATCAATCACTCATTTTATCTTAAAACCCGACCAAGTATCCACCGACCCAACCCCCGACCAATTATTCGACCAGTCTCAACCAAACTTCAACCAAATATCAATCACCCTGACCTCTCGACCAAGCATTCAACCTTTTTCAACCAACCAACGACAATGTCAACCAACTTCACATCCATCAATCAACACCTAACCAATCTGGAAAGAGGCAAATGGGGCAGGTTTGCTCCCAATTGACTCGGACCTTAACATACTAGCATGGCCCAGGGACTTATCAGACCTTGAGCCCCCCCTTTCTGTTTTGCGTCTTCGACCATTCTTCTGCTAGTCGAGTACTTGTTTACTTGACACGTAACTTGAGCTCGTCCCTTGAGCAATCCTCGTCCTCTTAAACCTCATCCCTTTCAACCCTATTCCCCTTTAACAAGTCCTCTACAACCCTTTCAGGATGCAGTGATGCTTTGTCCTAATAAAAAGGGGCGTCCTTGAGCTTCTACAGTCTTGTCCGTGACTCTCATTCCTATCAATAAATCCAAATCAAGATGTCAAAACATATCCATGGTCACTAAATCAAGTCAAATCAAAAAGACAGACTGCTCCCTCGAAGGACAGCTGTACTATCATTGCTGTATTACTAGACTGATCCCTCGAAGGACAGCTAGGCCAACTTTTCAAACATTATTAAGCAAAAATATAGACCACTCCCTCGAAGGATGGCTATGACTACTCTGGCAATAAACAACACTTTTCTTAGAAGCTTCCCGCATCGATCAGCTTCGCAACATGACCATTACATCAAGTGACATCTCTATGCAGGCTTCCTGCATCGATCAGTCTGTGCAAAAAAAAAAAAAAAAAAACGAGTCACGGACATTGGCTTGTAGTTGTCTCAGGGTCTCCTGTAAAAGGGGCAAGGTTATTCCTGCTCTTAAACTGGGTTACCCTATCCTCTTCCTATCACTGGCTCAAGGGACTTCGAGCTCACTTTAATGTCAAAGTGATTCGATTACCGTTCTAACTCAACACTGGTCAACGACGCAATGCATAAACGGGGCTTTTGTTCTAATAACCCCTATCTATGCTTCCTTTCTGGTCCTTGTCAATGAAAGAGCAATTTGCCTTTCACCTTTTCTCTACACTTTGGTCACGCTTTGGCCACGTCAATTGTCGACTCATCCTTAAACCCAGCCAACTTCAACATTTTTCAAACCAACCTCGACATTTTCAACATGACATCAGGTATCATCCTTGTCCTTTTCGCATAGTTTCTATGGACACCAATACACATGGAAACTACCGACTAGACCTAATTTATGTTAAGCATAAACCAATACTTGCTGAAGCATAAATAGACCTTCTATTCATTTCTAGCATACATCCATCACGACTATGGAAACTTGCTAGGGATGAAAGACTCTCGACCACTTCTACAGAAGACACCATCTGTAGCATCCTTTTATCCTCATCTTTTTATCCTCATCATTTCGACGCTTGACCACATCCAATCATCGACCATTTTGATCCTCGCAGTCCGAACTACATTGGTCTGAGGCCCTATGACTAGGGCTATGTAGGCAGCACTTAGATAACACATCCTCTGAGGTTAGCTCGACCACCCCCGTTTGTTCGTCTCTTTGATGAACAAACCTTCTCTTCTGCGGCCTTGACCCTGACCACGACCAGTCTATCGACAACATTGACCACATCCAATCTCATCATCGACCAATCTTCTCAATTTGTCCGAACTACATTGGTCTGAGGCCCTACGACCAGGGCTATGTAGGCAGCACTCAGATAACACATCTTCTGAGGTTAGCTCGACCACCCCCGTTTGTTCGTCTCTATGATGGACAAACCTTCTCTTCTTTGACTCTTATCACACCCAACTTCGTCAACTTTGACCAAGACCAATCATTTCCTTTGACCAGGACCAATCATCGACTTCGACCAAGACCAATCAATCCCTCCGACCCTCCCTCCCTTTTAGGGAGAACTACATCGGCCTGAGGCCCTGTCACAAGGGCTATGTAGGCAGCACTCAGTTGACATGGGGTCTTCTGGGGTTAGCTCGGCCGCATCCTTTCGTCTATCCATCCTCTTGACCAATGACCATTGGCGATCATCGACCACTTCCAAGCCAATGTTGCCTTGGTTGTTTTTGCGTGTATGCTATTCCACGGCTGGTTAGCAGAATTGTCTGCAGACTTTTTTTGACCCTTCACAAGTATAGGATCGCGAGCCAGTTGATCCCTACTACTTGTGGCTTTTTCGTGTTTTTGGGAGCACTTCCTGAGCCCTAGATACCTGGAACACGATGACCATTTGGAGCTTCAGCTTAGATTGAGTGACTCGATCAGCAGACGACTAAATGCTGGGGCCCGGTTACTTCAATTTTGGCACTCCTTGACCCTTGACCATGCGACAATTTGACCCGACCATCTTGTGCAGTGGTATGCGCGCAATCATGACTTTTACAGCGTTCTCACTCACCTCTCTCTTTCTCATCCACCTTTTGTCAAATCAGCACTCGACATCAGGTTCCTTCCCTCGACTCCTGCTTTGAGGGGGAATACCTCATCCATACTTCGGGGCAATCCACATCATCTCTTACCTGGGGCAACCGCTCCCTGTTTTTGTCTTGCAGTTTGTTTAGAACAACCAACAAGACAAAAAGGGGCAAATGTAGACACCTAAAAAGTGTCTAACCCTTGGTCCTTTCTCCCTCCTAGTCCTCCTTGGTCCCTAACCCACCTAAGTCTTATTAATTGGAAATAAACACCTATTTTTAATTAAATAAGACCCCTTTTTCCCTCTCCTTGCCACCTCGCCACCCTAGGATACCCTCCTTGGATCCCCTTCATTCCCCACATGGCCATTTAATGCCTTAGAATCCCATTCCAACCTCTTCTCTCGCCCATTTAACCCCCCGTCGACCGTTTCATCCTGGCATTCATTTGACCCGGCCGTTGGGAAACGGATGAAAGGCTATTTTTAGCCTTTCTCCAGCCTTTCAGCCGCCGACGTCGGTCAGCATTTGGCCGACGTCGGCGATATTGCCGGCGTCGGCACCCCTTCATAACGGTTTCTTCACCATTTTCTCTGTCTGCTGGTTCCGCTTGGCTCCTCTTCACTCTCTGCGTCTCCCTTTCTCGCATCCTGACTCTTGAATCTTTGGCATCAAACCCTTGTATCAGCAATCTCTCTACCCATCAATCTGACTCTCTCTCCCTCCGGTACACAGCAATCTTCTACAGGTGAACAACAGGTATTCTTCATCAGCAACAGGGCTTCAACAAGTGGCAACAACAACACCTTCTTCAACAGGGCACAGGTATGTTCTCTGTTTGTATTCTTTATGCTGTCTAGTTATCATGTTTTAAGCTATGTTCAGCTCTTCTACCCCCTCAGACCTGACTGTCACCCAGACCCGGATTCCTATCTCCCAGATTGGCTTCCTCTATCTCCCTATCCCTCTCCGTCCTTCTGACTAAAACCCATCCTCAAACCAGGCCCAGAGCAGACTTAGACCTTCGTCCACAAACCCGTCCACTGACCATCTTTAAACAGAGCACAAATCAAGACCCGGACCATCCACAGACCAGACCCTGCCATTGCCCCGACCGACGCCGGTCATTACCCCCACCGACGTCGGCAGACTAACCGACATCGGCAGACCCGACAACCGACGCCGGTAGGACTACCGACGCCGGCGACTGTGACCAGTTTGATAGCTTCTTCCAGGTAAGCCTTTGCTTCCTTTTCTCTTTCAGTTTGCTATCATTTTAGTTTATTTTAGCATTCTGTCTTTTTATCAGTCACTTATCTTTTATCAAAATAGTGGGTTGACCTCCCTCAAGGAAGTTCTCATACTTCTGGGAACAAGCTCTTGCTTGGCAACCCACCGTCTATCTATCTAACATCCTCTTGTCCAAGTTTTCTTCTTTTGCAGGTGTCATTCCTCCACAGCCAAAGAGGAGTGCTCACAAACGTCTGAATTTATGGTGCGCAATCTTTAGTCCAGGTACTTCCAAGCCTTGTCCATTACTTTCTTTTAGTTTCTTTCTTTTTAGTCTGAAAAGCAAATTTGAGGTAGAAACAGAAATGACTACGAAACATTCATTGATTGGGGACACAAGTAAAGTCCCAAGTATATTTCATGTATCATATTCTAAGATCAAGTCATTTAAGTCAAATAAAATCAAAACTAGCATTACATCTTCTCTCCCTCCTTTCAAATGTAAAATCAAAAGTGTAATTTGTATTCTTCCTTCTCATGATGTTTTAAGTAAAATACCAAATTCGTCTTTTCTTCCCTCCTTTACATTTTCTAATACAAAAGAGCAAATGTTTACAAGTGAAGTTTTCTCATCTACTCATGTTGAATGTCACGAGATTTTAAATAACATATCACCTTGTAATGATAATAGTACCAACCTTCATGCTATCCAACATGATATACACACCTCTCTAACCATGGATACCACTTTACAAAATGTTGTAAAACCATGTGATGATCCTCCCCTTGATAGTGAAAAGGATTTAATTATTCCTATGTTATATGTGCATGGCAATTTACAGCCACTAGAAAAATATTCAACCTCCTCTTGTGATATATTATGTATTATTACTACCATGGGATATTTCCAACAATAATTCAACACTCTTAAGCTAAAAATTTCTTCTCATGAGGTTATTTTTTAGGAGAATATATTAATAGAGCAACCTATTGCTAAATATGTATTTGGGCATCCTTACCCTTTGAACTTTATTATGCATAAATTTTCCTCCTTTGATGGTTGAGGGGATCCTATTATTCATTTAAAATAATAAATAGACTCCTTTGAACATTGGGCCCAAAATGGAAGATTGCTCTTAAAGGTTTTTCATCAAGACTTAACCCAAGGGGCTCTTGATTGGTATTATTATCTTCCTATGGTTCCTTATCAACTTTCAAAAAAATTTAAGATGTATTTATATCTCATTTTCATCATTATAACTTACCTAATTTACCATTGGAAAATTTTCAAGTAGTGACACAAATTAAAAATGAGTTTATATAGGATTATATTATTCGATTTAAGGATGTTTAGTATTCCTTAAATTATACACCCTTCGATTTGGAAGTAAAATGTATATTTAGTAGAGGTCTTATTTATCCACTCATAGAAAGAGAATTGCATAATCCCTTTGCTTCATTCGAGACCTTATATTGGGATGTGCATGAATATGCATACGCTCTAATGCAAACTCAAACCAAGTATCCTATATTTTCACTAGAAATAACAAATGATAAGAACTATTTTTCCAAGCCAAATAAACAAGTTAAAAAAGATCATGAACCAATTCAAACACCTTCTAAATAACCAAAAGTATATGTCAAGGAACAAATGATAAAGGTGTTGAACAAAGGAAAGGAAAATGCTTATAGAGTATCTCCCATAGTTAGACCATATACCTATAAAAAATGACAGACTCTTTAGTTTGATTGGTATCGTGATAGACCCCATGACATATTGCACACACTATTAGATAAATAAATGATAACACTTCCTCCTAATTCACATTATTCACCACACCAATTTGAAAAGGCAAAAGGATAACACTTTTGTACTTACCAAGGTATTATTGGACACCAAGATAATGAGTGTTTTGCTCTTAAGCAAAAGCTTACACAATTCTCTAATCAAGGAATTATTCTATATTGAAAAGACATACCTAGACCTATTTCATATACTTATCTTTAAGGTTTGTCTAATAGGGTTTATCCATCCCATGTTGATCCTTATAAGGAACACATGATCCATCAACCTTCATAGAATATGACCACTAGTAGTTCTTCTATTAGTGTACTCTCTACCAGGACTGATCACTCTCACATTGATCCTATTAAAGAATCATTAGTTGATCAGGTCCTAAACATAAAGACATATGGAGGGGATGTACATACATAAAATATATGGGTACCTAAATAGATACATACAAATTCCCAGTATATTTCTATAGATTCTTCAAAATTAGTGACAAAATCAAAACCAATATTTCCATTACCACATGATCATTATAATCAAGCTTTCTTATTTTCATATGCATTTGATTTCATATGGTGATTACTTCATTACCATTAAATTACAAGTTTCATTAAATTAAAATAGTTTATACTACACACCATATTCAGACATCCAAAACAACTAAACATGTTTCTACTATTATTATTCTAAAGAAACCATAAGACACACAAAAATGGACTCCATGAACCCCTATTCCTTATATTACTTCTTTACAACCTTAGAGTCCTATTATATATACATATAACATCATACAAACTACAGTGATAAATATTGCACCTAAACACGCTCCTTAGCAGCAGCACCAATTTATTGTGCCATGTTACTAGAGAGGAGATACCTATGAGCATCCATTAAATTTAATCATATGATAGATCTTTCTTTGCACATATTCCAAAAAATAAAAATATTAAAAAATCTAAAAATATTTTCATCTTTTACATGTTTTATTAGCTCATTGGCGTATACATTGTTGGTAGATAGCATATCAATATTTTCTATATATACATGTGTTTCACACAACTTTTGAGTCTAATACATGCATACACATATACATGATATGTGCACATTTGGATGTTGGGATTTCCATCTAATCATGTCATATGGACATTAGGGGCATCCACCTTTATGATCATGATACTTAAAATTTATATCATTCTATGGTCACTTTACATTATCATGTTTTGAGATCATATATATACTTACACATGCCTTTATCCATGATTATGAGGTACTTGATATGTTATACACTTGATGTTTTTTCTAACACACTTGATCCATGGGTTACTATGATATATTTACATTGGTAGTTTATGATTTCCTTTATGCACTTCCTTCAGTGTCTTTCCTTTTTATTGCCTAACTTGTTCGAGCATTTGAATATGCTCCTTTGTTTGCGGCCCCTATGCCTATATGTGTTTTATTTGACATTTAAATATGTCATTATTTGTTTAGACATTTGAATATGTCATCCTTGTTTTTTTGGACATTTTATCAAGCCATGTCCCTTCAATTGTGTGGCATTTGAACATGCCCTTTGTTTGTGGTCTCCTTGGACCATTGCCTTTAGACTTACTTTTGAGTTCTCTTGTGTGTGTGCTTGATTTGCTTATTGATCTAGTATTATTATTATTTATATGTTACCATGATCTTTATCATGCATCTTATGCCTTCATGTGATCACATTGTCCTATGTGCTTCAATGTTACATTTACCTAGACATGTTCTTATATATGCTACATGGTTCCATTCACATATTATAAAATTGTCTAATTCTTTTGAGGTGAGGTAACTAATGATTTATATTATTCCCTTATCAGTGGGGGCATGTCATAAAGGCATGTTTTCCACATTTGGCATATTTTTTAGATTCAATTGGAGCATGTTCTCCACACTTATTCAATATTTATTACTTATATTAGTTTTTAGATTCAATGGGGCCATGCTTTGGAAGCATGTTATTCACACTTATTAAGTATTCAACATCTCTAGATTATAGTGGGGGCATGTTTTCAAAACATTTCCTCCACATTTTACTTATTTTAGGTTTCAAATTTCTCTATATATAGTGGGGGCATGCTTTATAAGCATGTTCTCCACACTTACATAGATTTTGAATTGGCTAAAGCACACTATTATATGATTCAAATTCATAGTTATGGCATAATTATATACATTGGTACCATTATTAGACACAGTTTTAGCATGAGACATATCTAAGGTGCATTTGATATGCAATGTTCACCTACTATTGAAAAATCTAAATCAGGTTTAGATTTCAAAACACTCTCAAGTACTGTCATCACCCACTAGGATGTACTTTTATTCATTGATACCCAAGATGTACTTTTACAGACTATTTTGAGCTAATCTACTGTGGTAGTTGGTTCACTTTTAGTATGGTTGAGGTGATTAAATCACTCAATCTTGCCAAGTTTATAGGTTGGACTTGATTGTATCATCTAGCCTTACTAATTTGACATTATGAGTTAACTTTTGTTCACTTATGTTCACCACATTATAAGTATGATTAGGTTACATGACTAAGCTAATCATAATTTTTGGGTGGTAACTCACCTTTTCTCAAAGGTTGGGGGTATGTACCTCTCTCTCTCTCTATCTATCTATCTCCTTAGATATATGCACTTTCTACACACACACACACACAGAGTCCTAATATCAGTTTTAGATCATTACAATGATACATCTTTTAAATCAACTTGCCAATAGGTAAGGCAGTTACATCAATATATAAGTGTACTCCTAAACCTTTATTTTTCAATTTCAATTATTTCAAATACTATCGATTGCATATTATATGCATTGATTATGTATTGTAACATGCTTTTGGTTGTAGGTCAGCCACCATAAAAGCACTCAAATTGGACTCAAGTAAAGGCAAGGTGTCTTATACACACCCAGGTATGCATACTTTCCCTTTAAACTAGAAATTTAATTACTAGATAAAATGGGGCAAATGTAGACATTATTTTATGGATTATATATCACCTCAATCTTGTACACTTAGTAAAACTCATACCTTGGTTTTTCCTCTTAGTTCTAGACCTTTCCCATCTTTTGAAGTCTCACATATAGTATATCTTGTGCTCCTTAGCCTATACATTAGTTTGACCAATCTTATGTTGATGACCCAAACCTTTTATCTTGCCTATATTGCTTAAAACCTACTTATCTTCCACCTCTACAAGTCATGAGTTTCTACCTACTTTCATTCTTCTTAGACACTAGCATCAGGGATGGACACTAGTATCAAGGATAGACACTTGCATCAACATAAGTGTCATGGCCTGATGCAAGTGTTCAGTGCCCTAAAGTCATCAAATTTGTAAATAAAATGTATTTTAATGGTTGGCCTAAGTGTTTTAATGCAAGTTACTTCTCCAAAAATATTGATATAAATAAAAATTTCAACCCTCATTCATTGCTCACCTAGCATAGACCTATAAAAGACCTAAGGCAACTTAAAAAACCATTCAATAAAGCACTCAATAAATAAAATATTCCCTATTTTATCTTATTTTTATATCAATCATAAGGGGAGCACATACACAAGTCTGAAGTACTAAAGGAGTAGCCCAAGAGCTTGATTTTCTAACTTACAAGCTAAGTCACTAATTTACTTGCTTTGCACATATTACATGATTAACACACAATCTAACACCTAAGGTAGAACTACATTAGTGTGAGGTCCTATTTGCAACAATGGCTATGTAGGCAATACTCATTAATATAGGGGTATTTGGGGTCAACTCGACATCATGTACCCACTAACACATTTTTTCCTAGGACATCATTCAAGGGCAAAGAAAATTGGACCTAGGTTTTAATCAATGAATTAAGAGTGATAGCTTATACATAATATCTAAATATATCAGGTGGAAGGAGAAAAAAACCTAGAAAAACCCAACTAACAGATTCAAAAAGGGAGATATATTGTGGTTTGGACACTAGCATCAACATCAAGACACTATCATCAAAACAAGTGTCCAACTTGGATGAAAGTGTCCAGTGGTTAAACATAGTTAGAATTCAGAGCAAAGGGAATCTAGATCTTTGTTATAGTCATGTGATGATTTTTTATCATTGTCATATTCTAGAATAAAACATTGAACAAGATATGATCTCTTTTATCCCTTAGTTACTTTGTACTTCTTATATTTATTACACATGTTATATTAGAAAAATATAAATTTGAATATATTAACTAAAATGCAACACACAAGGAACTAAGAATCATGAGGTAACCATATCATAATATCTATTGATCTTTATCATAAGCAGAACTCCTTTATAATGTATCAACATAATTTTTATAACCTTCTTCACATGGCTCTGTTGTTTTGCATTTCTCCTTTCGCTACAACATAAAACAAGACATTTCACCTTCTACATCTATAATAATTATAGCAAGTGCTTGGAACAAGACAAAAAGGATATACATTTTTAAAAACTATGTGTTATACACACATGTCAACTATAGATATTTATGATTTTACAATCCTAAGCTATTGCCAACATTTCAGGTCTGTGCTATGTGAGGAATGAATCAGGATTAATATTAAATTTATACCAATCACTTTGGAGAATATGTCACATTAAAGTCTTAGGTTGACCATTAGAATATGTTTCATTTGAAAATAGGATTAATTTTGTAGACACTCTTTTATGGATTATATAGCACCTCAATCTTGTACACTTGGTAAAACTTAGACCTTGGTTATTCCTCTTAGTTATAAACCTTTCCACTTTTTGAAGTCTCACATATGCTCTATATTATGCCCCTTGGCATATCTCTTAGTCTGATCAATCTTATGTTGATGACCCGAACCTTCTATATTGACCAAAATGCTTAAAACCAGCTTATCTTCTATCTCTGTAAGTTCTAATTTTGTGCCTACTTTCCTACTCCTTAGACACTAGTGTCCAGGATAGACATTTGCATTAACATAGGTGTCCTACCCCAACTCAAATGTCCAATGCCCTAAATTTATCCAATTTACAAATGAAATATTTCCTAATGGTCAGCCTAAGTGATTTAATGCAAGTTACTTATCCAAAGGGATTGATCTAAATACAAGATCAACCCTCATTCATTCCTCACATAGCACAGACCTAGAAAAGAACTAATGCAACTTACCAAAGCATTCAATCAAGAATTTGATAAATAAAAGCTTCCTTATTTTATCCTATTTTCATATCAGTCATAGGGGGAGCACATATAGTTCTAAAGTATTGAAGGAGTATCCAAAGAGCCCAATTTTTCAAGTTACAACCTAAGTTACTATTTTATTTTATTTACACATATTGCATGAATAACACACAAGCTAACACCTAGGGGAGAACTACAATAGTCTGAGTCCCTCTTCAAATAATTGGTTATGTAGGGAGTAGTTATTAACATAGGATTATTTTGGGTCAGCTCGACACCATCTGCCCAATAGCCAATTTTTTCCTAGGGCATCATTTAAGGGAAAAGATAAGTGGACCTAAGTTTTGATTAATAAATTGAGAATGATAGATTATGCATAAGATATAAATGCATTAGGTGGAAGGTGACAAAAAACCTATAAAAACCCAACTAATGGATTCAAAAATGGAGCTATATTATGGTTTGGACACTAGCATCAACATCAAGACACTATCATCGATGCAGGTGTCCAACTTAGATATAAGTATCTAGTGGTTAAACACAGTCAAAATTCAGAGTGAAGGGAACCCAGGTCTCTATTATAGTATGTGATTATTCTTAATCATTATCATATTCTAGAATAGATCATCAAACAAGATATGATCTCTTTTATCACTTAGCTACTTTGTACTAATTATATTTATTACAAATACTAAATTAAAAAAAAATGTATTATTTATTATACTTTAGTGTAAATCTAAATACTAAAATACTACATTCAAAAAACTTTTATTTCTTGTATGTTTATATTGTTAACTCCAGAAATCATAAAACAACTTTAGGGAACTAAACACTTGTGTTAGGACAGGACACTTGCATCAAAGTAGGCATCTGACTGGGTCACAAGTGTCCAAGTAGTTGGAAAATAAGTGCGCGTCTAGAACTTATAGAGATGGAAGATAAGCATATTTATAAGATTATAGGTAAGATAGAAGGTGTGAGTCATCAAAATAACATTAGTCAAACTAAGAGATAAGTAATTAGGCATAAAGAGATAGTGTAGGTGAGCCTTTTGCAATGAGAATGGTTAAGAAGCTAAAGGTACATCCATGGTATGTATTTTCCAAGTGTACAAGACTGAAGTGTTATATAATTCAAAATAGTGTCTACATCCACCCCCTTTAATCTAGTAATGAAATTGCTAATTTAAAGGAAATGAAACACGTACCTGGGTATGTATAACATACCATGTCTTTGATTGAGTCCAACTTGAGTGGTTGTTTGGTGATTGACCTAAAACTAAGAGCATGTTACAGTATGAAATTAGTGCATATAATTTGAAATTGAAACCATTGAAATTGAAATAAATCAAGGTTTAAGAGTACTCGTGTGTATTGATGCAACTGTTTTGCCTTTTGGCAATTTAATTTGAAACATGTATCATTATGAATCACTGAAACTAAGATTAGGATAGATTTGAAATCTAGAAAGTGCATATATCTAAAGAGATAGAGATATTGGATGACACATGATCCCAACCTTAGATAAAAGGCGAGCTTCCATCCAATAATTGAGATTAACTCAATCATGTAATCCAATCATACTTATAACTTGGTGAGTGTGAGTGAACCAAGTCAACTCACATTATAAATTGGGTGAGGTCGGATGATGTAATCAAATCCAACCTATAAACTTGGTAAGATTGAGTGATTTAATCACCTCAACCATATCAAAATTGAACCAACTTCTATAATATATTAGCTCAATACAATCCATAAAAGTCTAACCTGGTGGGTGATGATAGTCCCTGAAAGTGTTTGGAATTTAAAAATGATTTGATTTTGCAATATTTGGAACACATTACATAGAACATGCACCTTAGATATGTTTCATGTTGAAACTAAGTATAAAAATTGTACCAATGTATATAATTTTTCCATAAATGTGTATCTACATCATATAACTATGAATTTGGCCAATTTAAAATCGTATAAGTGTGGAGAACATGTTTCGAAAACATACTCCCAATATAATATAAATCTGAAAACTAGTATAAATGTGGAGAACATGTTTCCAAAACATGCCCCCACTATAATCTAAAATTAAGAATTGGTGTAAGTGTCAATGTGGAGAAATCTAAAAATTAATATAAGTATCAATGTGGAGGACATGTTTCCAAAACATGCCCCCACTATAATTTGGGTATGTTGCATGCTGAATAAGTATGGATAACATGTTTCGAAAACATGCCCCCAATGAATTTGAAATTGTGACAAATGTGGACAATATGTTTTCAAAACATACCACCAATATAGTTTAAACATGTGAAGCAATGTGGAAGTTATACATCTATAGCATGATCCCACTAATATGCCCCCTATTTTAAGCTAAGAGGAAGTAGTAACTGGTAATTACCTTACCTCAAAGGAATAAGGTAGCCATTTAAACTGTGAATGTATCATGTAGAATATAGAGGGAACATGTCTAGGTAGATAAATCATTAAAGCATAAAGAATGTGATCACACCAAGTCCTAAGATGCATGATGTAGATCATGGCAACATCTAGATAGTAATAGTACAAGCTCAAAAAACATTCAAACACACACAGAAGAACACTCAAAAGCAAATAAAAACACAATGGTCCAAGGAGACCTCAAACAAGGGGCATGTTTAAATGTCACACAATAGAAGGGACATGACTTAGTTAATTGTCCACAAAGCAAGAAATGACATAATCAAAATGTCAACATACAAAAAGTAATGGCATATTAAAATACTAAAAAGGCCAACAAAAGGATGGGGGATGCAAACAGTGGAGCATATTCAAATGCTCAAATAAGTAAGATGATAGCCAGGTAAGACACTCAAAGAAGTACATAAATGAAAGTATAAACAACTAGCATAAACATATCATACTAGTCCCTAGATATATGAGTTATAAAAAACATTAAGTACATAGCATATCAAGTACACTAAAAAAGATATAAGCATGGATAAATTCATGTGTACGTACATATATGAGCTCAAATATGATAGTTTCAAGTGATCATAAAATGATATAACCTGGGTGTATCATGATTATAAAGGTGGATACCTCAAATGTCATGGCGATTTGACTAGAAGGAAAACCCCCAACATTCAAAAGTGCATGGATCATGTACTTGTGTATGCCTAAATCACACTCAAAAGATGGATGAAACACGTGTATATATAAAATATTGATATGTCATCTGCCAACATGGAGTTTGCAACATATATGCCAAGGAGATAATAAGACATGTAAATGCTAAAAATTGTTTGGACTTTTGAAGTTTTTTTATTTTTTATTTATTTTTTTAAATATGTGAAGCCTTGTAACCTTAAGTTGGATCTTTTACATTGTTTGAATCATAGTTAAATAATTTTAAATGGGATATAGCATATTCATCCTCATGTTTTACATGTGCAATAGAAGAACCAATGTTGTCATTCGGGATATGAATCCATTTTCCTTCATGAGAAAAAGAAATACCTTGTTGATTCTGGTCAATTTTTGCTTCTATTTAATATAATCAAAGAGTGCCCTATGTGAATGCATATGGAGAGGTTTGTGGCATAACCCAAACCTGTGTTTAAATTACTTGAGGACCACAAATAATTGGTAGTGTTATGTGGCCCAAGGAGTCTTTCCAACTATATTTTATTTGAAGGTTTTTTAGATCAAAACCAAGCTGTTGAAAATGTCTTATATTGCAAGATATTTTATTTATGTAGGATCAATATGTTTATTCCAAAAAGAAGCATTGCCCATGAATAAGGTGGTTGTTAAAACCTGTTGGCATGGATGTTGTTTCATTTTTCTAATTTGAAGTTTTTGTTGTGTATTATATGCCACTTACACTTTTGATTCCTTCTTAGGATAATTATGTAAAGGATCATTAGATATTTTCTATTTTTGGTGATTATTAGGCTGTGAACTTGATTCCTTTGGAGAATCATCAAATTCAACCTTTTGGTCATCAATGAGGTCTTAGATTTTATGCTTCAAGGTAAAAAATCTATTTATAGAATGCTTGAGGCCTTGGTGATAGTCACAATAAGTATTTGAATCTTACCCTTTGGGTAGAGGTCTATTCATATCAACCTCTATAGGATGAGGGAGATATATAAGATGACACTCTACAATCCACAAGAGTAATGAAACATGAGACTCAGGTAAACGTGTAAATTGTCTCCTTGGTGTAATAGTTAAGTTGCTTAAGGTTTTGTAATAGTGTATCATTCGATGTTGTTATTTTTAAGAAGATGGGTTGAGTTATACCCTACTCATGTTTTCCCAACCCTTGTCCTAAGTATCCATATTTTATCAAATACAAAAGATAAAAATCAGGATTATAAGATTGTAGTGTAGGATCATTTATTTGTTGGACCATTGCATGATGTTTTAAGGGATTAGTGTCCATTGAACATGTGTAAATAGGCTGAATTTTAAGAATGAATTCAAATTAAATGGAACTGAATACATTTCACGTATCCAAGGTCATCCTAATAATATATTATAGTTTGAATCATTTGGCATAACATGACACAAAGTAGGTGATGTTCCATAATAATGTTCAATGTTATTTACCCCAATATTTGTCATGAAATATTGTCAAATCCTTTGATGCTCATATTGGAATGTTCCAAATCATTAAGCCAATGTCAAGTAAGGAAAGAAAGGACATGTTGTAAATGTTGATCCCAAAACCATTATCCACAAGGACTCTTTTTAAAATTTTATTACACACTCCAACCTGAATGTATAATGGTAAACAACAATTAATGAGGTCAAAAGGTGGTAGATCCTCCTTTTCAAAGGATATATTGTGTTTAGTCCTTTTGATAAATTTTAGCACAAAAGCCACATATAGAGGCTCCACAATACTTGGTAAAAAGGTCGTGCATAATACATCCAAAATAACATTTGTGCAATGGGAAGAGTAGCGTAGTAAGTCTTAGAGTGAAGTTTTAGCTATAATATCATTGGAAAGTTTGTATCATTGTGGCATTTATATATTGGCTATATTTTATTACAAAAGGAATTATGAATAGATAGTAAGTGTTGTTTTCACTTTAAAACCCTCTCATTATATTGATAGATATACTTATTTCTTTGGATGATACCTTGGATTAGCGTAATACAATAGTAGACTCTTGATATAACTATAAATTATAAAATGAAATGAGTTACACATGCATCCAAATTGAATATATGGATAGAAAAGGAGATCTTGTTATTGAACTTGTAAAATCTTTTTAAATCAAAAATAGAGAAACAAGAAACCTTAGATCAATATCTAGGGTTTTATGGATGAAAGGTCAATTTCACCAAATTTTTAGCCCTTTAATATAGATTGGGGAATCTAGGGTTAACAAGGGAGAAATAGCCTAAGGCACAAGGGTGGTAAACTATCTCTAAAGTAGGCTAATTGTTTGTGAAACTCAAATAAAATATATACTAAACTTATTATACTTAGATGTTAAAGATATAAAGTATAGCTATGTTAGATATTGTAATGATAATGACAAAAAGATACTTAGTTGGTTATGATGTTAATACATATTTAGATATAGAACATGTAAAAATTAGATTGGATATAGAATTTAGAATAGTCAAATGATTTTAGAAATTGTACCTCTATAACCATAAACACTTGCATCAACCTAGGACAGTTACCTCAACACTATTATTTAAATCAGACACAAGTGTCTAGTACATAATATCTACTAAATTTGGATGTAACCACCTGGATGATTTTAGGTTTTGTGTCACCTTCACTCTTGTGCATTCAAATATAGGTCATGGACTATTGTTCCTTGTCAAATGATAAAACCTTAGTTCTTCATCTTCATAGTAGATGTGGGAAAAATGGGTTAGTGGGCACATGGTGTCAAGTTACCATAAATACCCCTCTATTAGTGAGTGTTACCTACATAGCCAATACTTTAAAGAGGGCCTCAGACTTATATAGTTCTCCCCTATGTGTTGGATTATGTGTGAATCATGCAATGTGTGATAAGCAAGTAAAACAGTGACCTAACTTGTAATTTGGAAAATAGAGATCTTGGGCTAGTCCAGTACTTTAGACCTATAGATATGTTGTCCCTATAACTGATATGGAAATAGGAGAAAGTAGGGGAGGTTTTTCTCACTTGAGTGCTTGATAAATTGTTTTTATTAAGATGCCTTATGAGTTGTTATGTGTTTCCAAGTTTGTGCTAGGTGAGGAATGAATGAGGATTGATCTTATATTTATATCAATCCCTGTAGAGAATATCTCACATTAAAGCACCTAGGTTAACCATAAGAATATGTTTTATTTGCAAATTAGATGACTTTAGGGCATTAGACACTTGCATTGGGATATGACACTTGCATCGATGTAGGTGGAAAATAGGTGCAGGTCCAAAACTTGCAAAGATGGAAGATAACCAAGTTTATAACATTTTGAGTAAGATAGAAGGCTTGAGTCATCACAATAACATTGGTCTGACTAAGAGATAAATAATCAAGAACAAAGAGATATGTAGGAAAGTTTTTTGGTAGTGGGAAATGCCTAGAAGCTAAAGGTACATCCATGGTATGCATGTGCCAAGTGTATAACACTAAGGTGTTATATAATTTAGAAATAGTGTATTAAATAAATCCTATATCAAATTGATGAGTCTAATTGCACTCAACATATAATTATTATATATAATTTGGATAGAATAACATCGACAATATGATCAGGAGCTAAATGGAGATAAGTGAACTTGAACCACTAACATCTGCCATAAGATCAACCACTATCTATTGGGCCTCCCTAATATATTTTTAGATTCTATCATGTCAGCCAATAATCAATAATAACTTCCCCCTGAACACAACTAAAAAAATTCATCATATTGTTCTCTCTAAAGAGTAAATTCTCCAAATAGGAGTTGGGTTGGAATCCCCATTCTAAACATTCTTGAAGTTATGGAGTATCAAACTCCATAATAACTAGGAACAAATAGCTCTCCTTTTTTCCACCTAACTCTTTAGTCTCAAGAAAGATTGCACTTCTCTAATCTATATTATCCAACTGACAGGAATAACTAATGTGTTATACTTCATGAATTAGGGTATATGGTTTGTTTGTCACCCTTATATATTTTCATCATCCTTGGGATGATCTCCTAGTTCCTACAAGGTGGAGATGATGGGGTCAACCCATGGCATGGGATTTTCCTTCTACTACATTTTGCTCAAAGGGTTGAAGTGAGATAGTATGTCAAGATGTTTACAAGGGCCAACTTGATCCTCTTCCCCAAGGATCCTATAGGAAAGGATCTTTGGAGAGTAGTTGAATCCAACTATTAGTTGCCATGTATGATCCATACTAGATATAACCAACTACCCACCCACATATTTTCTATGTTATTAAGATGAGAGTTTATCTTTGTCTCAATAGATTTTTTCAATGGCATGTTGAGGTGATTTTACCCATTACTGGAAAAAAGTGAGCTATCAATTTAGGGAAAAAATATTAATTACTATCTAAATAATTAGACATACAAACTTTAATCATAATGACCCAATTTTAAGACTGGAGCACTACCGACTGAGTTATATGCCCATAGCCAAGCCAAATGGAGCAATCTACAAATCAACTTGTTACATAACACATGTAGTGTGGGTTGTCCAGGACTTGAACTGGAGACCTTGTTTGTGAAGTAAATCATCACACCTATGATTTAAAGAGAATTATTTGTCTTTTCATTCATAGATATATTCATCCTTCTTGAATGCGACATACAATTATATGTTTTACTACTTTTCCCAAGTGTGTTTGGTCCCCTTCCTTCTTATTTTCCAAAGGCAAGGTAAGGAAGAAGATGTTTTTTATGAGAATAGAAAATTAGGCATTAAAGAGGTTTTAAAAGATCCTCTTAACCCAATACTAGACACTCCAAGATCCTTTTTTGATCTTGCTACCTACATTCATTTTCTCATTATTTCTTTCACAAAGGAAAGGATAAAAAAGGAAATCCTATTGATTTATTGCATCCTTTGCAAAAAAAAAGGAAAATGCTCGAATGGTATGATCCCTCTATCATCCTATAAAGGGTGATTTCGTAATTCTTGGTCTATGAAGATTTATTGTTAGGTGATTTTTTTGACACATTTAGGCTAAATCTTAACTTCAACCTATGATCGAGAAATAGGCTTCCATGCACTAATAAGATGTGCATGAATTATTGAAAATAAAATAGCTGTGAATACTTTGGCTACCCAAGACCACCCTGATCCCACAAATAAAAAGAAATTTTGATTTACATTATATCTCACCTGAATCACCCCATATATCCTCTTGATAATTAATTTAATTTCAAACTCTGGTTCAAGCAGAAGGAGTACATCTTACTATTATGCCTTAGATGATCCACATATATAGGTCAAACGTTGATGAGTACATTTAACTATCCATGTGGTTAGTAGCCTTCACATCCCAAGCATAATGAGACAATTATCAAGGGTTTGTTCTACCACTAATAGCCCAGTAGGACTCCCCTCCCTACTGGGAGGGGTCCTCCCAAAAGCAAGAGAAACCTCTTGCTCACTTGCCTCTTTTCTACAACATGTTGGCACCCTGGATATTTTTTAGAGGGTGCAACCTCTTTTTGTCTTTGTTAAGACATTAACAAAAAAATTAACTAATTTTAATTTATCTATTTGATTTAAATTTAGTTATTTAATTAGAAACTAAGTCAACTAATTAAGAATTTTACTAAATTAATTAGCTTTGAAAATGCTTTTGAGTTCATTTTTTATTTTTATTGAAATTGTAAATATTTCTTTATTATTGAATGTTCCCCCCTTGGTCATAGGGGGCAAGGCCTTTTAGTTGTTGCCTTATTTCCTTTTTAATGAATGCATTATTATTAATAATGAGTTATTATATATATTCTCATAAACATAATTTATTTTTACATTACTCAAAAGTAACCAAATAATCAACTCTAAACTTTTAATGTTAAAATAACACTTATCTTATTTAAGGCAGTTTTTTATTATAATATAGTTTACTAAGTTTTAATTTATACTAAAAATGAATATATATATATATTCTATTTTATTTATTTTAATAAAAAAGAGTAGTGCAAACTTAAGATTATGTAATTATTTTAATTGCATTATTAAATGCAATAAATAATTTAATATTTATTGCATTTAATAGAAAATAATAGTATTAGAAATTATTTATAATAAGGTAAATATTAAAAATAGGATGCTATCAACTTGTTTTGACCTAAGATAATGAGCTTACTTATGAACTTCATTCTTACTTCATTATCGTAGTAACAAACTTTAGTGCCTAGAAATGATTAAAAATTCTATCTCTTGTCGCTTGCATTTCTAATGATGCAAGATGTATCTTGGCTGATAAAAATAAAATTTCATCATGTCACTCACTCTCTTTCAAGCTTGTAAGTAGTGTATGAACCCAACAAACATTAGCTCTCCCTAAAAGGTAGGTGATCCAATTACACCCTCTAGTATGGCTACCTTGTTATGACTTCACTCTAGTCATTAGTCATGCCTTGGACATCCCATCCTTGAAATTAAGGTGATGAATTCAATCATGGCTCACTTCCCTAATGCAAAAAGAAGTATGTAAAAAGTATGAGAATAAATTCACTATTGTATGGTTGATCGGTGATTACTAGTGATTCCTACTTCATGTAGGTGAGTTAATACCTGTAATCCAAATAGAAGTCAAGTTTTTAAGGTTAGCTTACCCTCACAAGGTTGAAACCCTTTGTCCCATTCATTGTATCATATGTGTCACCTAGGGAATAAGGGGCATGATTACTTGACATCATCCTCACCCTCCTTTAGCTTAACACCGATAGTCTATTCATGATGCCAAACAATTATGGCAACTAAACACAAGGGTTGCACTCATTATGGGACTTAACCCAACACCTTGTGGCATGAATTAATGATATTCATGCACCACCTGTGTCTACTTCCTGAATGCACACCTATCTTTCAAAAGGATTCATGACATGTGAATCCCGAGTAAGGTTCTTCCCTTTGCATCTAATTAAACCACATATTCCACCGCTTGTATGGCCCCCCATCAATTCCTTTTAGTTTCATTTTCATGAACATAATTCCTAAGAAGGATACTTAGTACATTAGATACAACATTATATAGGTTGGTGTGCACAACATTAGTGTCCATAGTTTGAAGATAGGACTATTGGGGTCTTTAATCCCATTTGCTCCCCTAGTTTTCAAGTCTAAGTGTTAATAATGGCAAAATAGAGTGCTTTCACATGTTGGTGTTCTTCCTAATCTTAGTGCATTTCACCACTCCATTATAAATTCTACCTACCTTTAATATACTAAAACTTGGTGGTTTCCACCGCCTATCCAAGGTTGAGCTATAAGATTTAATGGACCTAAAAAGCCACTTATAGACACTTTACACCTAATAATTATAGATAATGTTTGTATCCTCTATTTTACCATGGATACTAACATAGAGTAAGTTGGTGCTTATTCCTCAATACCATCATTTTTCATTTTATAAGAAAAAAAGTTTACAACCCGTGAGACTTCTTATTCCATGCAACATTGCTCCATCAAGCTTTCACCCATTGCATAAAATTCCTCACTGTTGCCTCCTGTAGGAGTTTGGGTCATGTCTCAGTCCCAGTGTGGTTGATCATCCTCTTAGAACAACTACTGATCATAGCCTTGGTAATCCATTATCTCACCAAATATCTAATCAGACATGAGCCCCTCCTTGGGTGGATTCTTCCCTTTTGCTCCTCAATCTACCTCTATGAGGTACTAACTCTATAAGGTATTAACATTTAATTCCAGATGTTGGTCACCTCCTAAGGTAAAATTCTTACACATTACTCACATATTTTCCACTAAAAACACCACTTCTAATTTGACTTGCTTGTGTAAAGCATGCCACTGGCATTCATCCTAAGCCAAGATCAAATTCTCAATGAAATTCAGAGTTACATTACTTATTACTTATAGCTCCCTTCTTTATGGACAAAGCCAATTCATAATCATCTATCATATAAATAATAGATGGTGAGATTTGATCATAATCTCATCTAGAAGATACATTAAGCTTGATAATCATAACATTTATTTAAAAAAAGCAATAACAAACATATCTTATAGTATATGTTTGTTATATAATGTTTTTGACTATCAACTAATTTGATGATCTTATCAAATACTAATGCATTACTCTTAATTTAATTCAGACTAATTAATTCATGCCATGGGAAAAAAATATTACCAAAAGTCTATAGATAAATAACTCCTTACTAGGAATAAGTAAGGATTAGTTTGAGTTAGGACTAAAACTCACTACTAATATCATCCTACATTCTAAGAATTATAGAATCAATTCTAAATTCTCAAATTTGATTCTATACCCTTTTATGTTTTTTTTCCCCTTTGTATTCATTGGAAAATAACCATACCATTTTATTGAAGGTATTAAATGGTATTATTACTAACAAAATTTCTCATTTCCTTAGTGTATCCTTCCTCAATTGCTTATAAATAATGTAATAAAAAATACAGTTGGCATCAAAATCATAACATCTTATGTTTTATATTCATCTTAATAAAACATCATCTTAAACTTATATATTCAAGTTTAATCTTAGATATCATATTAAATAAATATTATATATTAAATATAATATTAATATATACATTATTACTTCATCTATCTTTATCTTCTAGTAGGATGTTAAATACCATTTAATATTATGGCCATCCTTACTAACTTATGTCAACCCCCTAGCCTTATTTTATCACAAAAGAAAAGAGCTAATAGAACTCAAAATATAAATATTCATATTATTTAAGGCATCATCAGGTTTGAACCAATGACTTTCACCATGTTAAGGTGACACTCTACCATGGAGTTATATACATTCCCTACCTTCATCTGGAAGTAAAAAAGCAATATCTTACCAAATAATCAAGAAATTCAACACCACTATCCCATTATTCTCCAGGAGCTAGGTCTTGTTTTCACACACTCTCAAAACCTCAGTTAAAAAAATAAAAAAAGAACAAAACTGGTTGTTAATTTTGATTAAATGAATTAAAATATTAACGAAATAAGATATAATTTGTAACTAAGTTATGCTTTCACCTATACCTAGTAAGCAAAAATTTATCTCTTCTCTGTATACTTTTTAATTTATATAAACATAAAAAATTAAATTACCTCCATGTTGGTTATTGAGTTTAAACAAGTGGAACCCTCTACTCTCTCATGGTACAATATTTTTCCTATTGATTTATAAATTTTCACTCAATCTAAATAAATAAGATGACTAATGCTAGTAATTATTTAAAAGATAAAACTTATCGAGCCAGCTGTAGTGGATCATTAACTAATAACAAATGTTTATTTCTTAGACTTCCCTCGACTATATTAATAATTTATAGACACATCCGATCAGAGAATATATTTTATTGATATTTTTTTGACAAAGGTCATCAAAATGATGATGAGAAATGAAACCAAACCATGCCAACCAAACCAAAGCACGAAAGTCCAAATGTTTCATCAAATTAATTCCTAGTGAAATAATGCATAACTACATAGATAGGCTCATGTTAACCCATTAATTTTGAGTCTAATTTGTGATATAAAGAAATGATATATCGAGACACCAAGAAAAACATGTAATAATATCAAGTCATATAAAAAAAATATATTCAAACCCTCTTTAATGGAGAAAGAAGAATTAATCCCAATGGATTATCTAACATAATTTTTTACAAAAAAATTAGTATTAATATATATTTATTCATGTTTGATTAGAACATCAAAACTAATTAAATTTGTTTTAATTTCCCTTTAGGACATAATGAAACAAGGGAATACTCGAATAATGAAAATAATCAAATCTATCCTAGTTCAAAAGAATTGAATGAGAAGTCATACAAGGTGAAATTCTCATGTACAGTTTTGTATAGTGACATAAAGATAACTTATCTGTCAACTTTTCCATTTTCACCCCTAAAAAACTAAAATTCATCTTATGTAAAGTTGAAAGAGTATGTTTAACCTCTAAATATGAAATCATTGCTTATATACATAGAGTTGACCATAATTTACAAGAATATTCTATAGTGTTAATAAGAGGCAGATGGGTGAAAGATTTACTCGATGTGAATATCATATAATTCAAGGAACCTTAGATGTTGTCCTTGCAAAAAATTGTAAACAAGGGCATTCTAGTGCATTGTATATTCTCATATAAGTTTTTATCATTTTATTATGATGCCATGTTAATTGCTAAAAACATAGAATGTATATGGCTAACCTAACAACAAACATTTTGTAAGGGGACTTGAGCAAGCTAAAATAAACAATATTATTTATTATTTTAGGAAAAATGGAACTAATTATATGTCTAAGGTTAAATATTGAGTTCATTTCATAATACTTCCCTTACTTTGCTTGTGTCAACAAAAATTAAAATGCTTTGACCTTTTTAGAATAGGTTTGAGTCAAATAGTAATGATTTGAAACACATTTTATTTTTAATACATTATTTTTTTAACCTGAGGACTTAATCACATAGATATTTAAAATACAATATTTCTAATCATAGTAAAATAAAGGAAACATATACTCAATTGAGAATGAGTAAACATAATTCTATGCATAAGGAACATATCTCATATATGTAGATAACATCATGTAGAAAGCCATATATGATGAAAGGCATATGTACGGTTTGGAAGGAGATATTTAATAGCCTTAGAGATCCACCCTATGATATGGACTTAAAAATATGAAATAAGTGATTATTGATCTTTATGATCTAAAAATATGTGAACCTTTTTTGCACCCATGTGACAACAAAGTAATGCATAAAAAATTACTAAATTTGATCCGATTTATCATAATTGATTAGTTTATATGCTCATTAATCATATTCTTAAACACGGAAAAAAGCATTGGGTTATCGAATTCTTCATCAATCTCTAAAAAAATCAATAAAAAATAGATAAAAATCTACTAATTATTCTATGACAAGCAATAAATAAATTAACTCCCAAATTGATAGTAAAATCAAGACGTGTAAGTGAATCAATTTATAAGGTTCTCATGGAAATAAGATCTAAAAAAGGAAAACTAATTGCTACTTATTGGTTAATAGGGTCATATCGAAAATGACCTAGTCAAAATATGCATTTCAAATTGAGTTACAAATTAATGGATGTTGCTTGAGAGAAAGGCAATGCTATACGCAATAAGGAAGAGACTCATAGAATGACATAGTCCAAAAAAACTTTTGCACTTTACCGTTAATCTAATATATGGAAATATCCATAGATCTACCTATTCTGATCAGTAAAATAAGCCAACTTTATCAAAATTGATACATATATTTATAAAAGAAGATTGAAAAATAAATATTATAAAAATGAAAAAAGGATATTTTGGATTAATATTAAATCTCATTATGTAGATGATATTTATGGATTATATACACCTCGGTCTTGTACACTTGGTAAACTTAGACCTTGGTTGTTCCTTTTAGTTTTGGACCTTTCCTACTTTCAAAAGTCTCATTTATGTTCTATCTTGTGCCCTTTTCCCTATCTCTTAGTCTGAGTATACTTAATTTTTAACTACTAAGACACAAGCATCAATCCTATACCCCTGCGTCAAGGCTAGTGTCTTACCCTGATGTAGGTGTCCAGTGCCTTGAAGTCATCTAATTTACAAATAAAACATATCCTAATGGTTGACCTAAGTCTTTTAATGTGAGATATTTATCCAAGAGGATTGGTATAAATATAATATCAACCCTCATTCATTCCTCACCTAGAAAATACCCAAAGAGACTAGGACAACTTATCAAAAACATTCTATCAAGTATTTAATAGAGCAAAGCTTCCCTATTTTCTCTTATTTCCATATCAATCACAGGGACAACACGTCTATAGGTATGAAGTACTAAAACAATATCCCAAGAGCTATAGTTTCCAAGTTATAAGCTAGGTCACAGTTGTACTTATTTTCCACATATTTCATGATTCACACACAAGCCAACACGTAGGGGAGAAATACATCAGTCTAAGGCCCTCTTCAGAGTATTGGATATGTAAGTAGCACTCATTAATAGAGGGGTCTTTGGGGTTATCTCAACATCATGTGCCCACTAATCTATTTTTCCCAAGGTCACTATGAAGATGAAGAATTAGGGTTTTAAAATTTCATGAGGAGCGATAGTCCATGACCCAGATCTGAATACACCAAAGCAAATGCAAAGACAAACCCAAAATCCATTTAACCCTAATTTTAGATGTAGATCCTCTTGGGTAGATAGGGTTAAGAATATAAAGATGATAGGGTACAAGGGTGAATATCATATCTATAGTAGACCAATTAAATACTAAACTCATATATGCCATATACTAAATTTATTAAATTAAGATAAGTTATTAATAGAAATTACAACTATGTTATATATAAAAAATGAAATAAAACAAATCTGGATCTAGAAAAGGTTGAAATTAGGTGGGAATATAGTTGTGGAACACTTGTTAGAATATGGATCTGGTGCCTCTGGCTCTCTAAATAGTTGAATTAGCCCTGGATAGTTTTGTTGATGTTATCATCTAGGTTCAATGCTAGTATCATGTATATAATATATATTAAAATATGATGCAACCACCTTGATGTTTTTGGGTTTATCATCACCATTGATATGGTGCATTCAGAGCTGGGTTAGGGATTGTCTCTCTTGGTGAAATGGAAAAAACCCTAGTTTTTCATCTTTAATATGACCTTACGATAAATGGGTTAATGGGCACATGGTGTTGAGTTAACCCCAATGATTTTGCTATCAAATGGTGATTTTTACATAACCAATACTCTAGAAGATGGCCTTGGACTTATGTAGTTATCCCCTACATGTCAGCTTGTGTGTGAATCATGCAATGTGTGTAAAATAAGTACAACAGTGACCTAGCTTGTAACTTAGACAATAAGACCTTATGACTACTCCTTTAGTACTTCAAACTTATAGATGTGTTGTACCTATGATTGGTATGGAAATAAGAAAGATTTTGATCAATTGAATGGTTAATAGAGTGCTTTTCATAAGTGTTTTAGTCTCTTTGGGTTGGTTGCAAGGTGAGGAATGAATGAGGGTTGATATTGTATTTATATCAATCCTATAAAGAGATAAATCACGTTAAATCCCTTAGTCCATCCATTAGAATATGTTTCATTTACAAATTGGATGACTTTAGGGCAGTGGACACTTACATCAAGGGAGGATAGTAATGTCAATGCTACTATTTGTCTTAGACGTTTATGTCAGGAGAGTAGAAAAATAGGTACAATCTTAGAACTTGCAGATGTGTAAGATAAGTACATTTTAAGTATTATGGGTAAGATAAGATATTTGTGTCATAAATATAAGACTATTTAGATTAAGAGATAGGACAAGGGGCACAAGATAGAGAATATGTGAGGCTTTCATAAATAAGGCATCTGTAGAACTAAGAGGAATAACCAAAGTTTGAGTTTGTCAAGTGTACAAAACTAGAGTGCTACATAATCAAAAAATATCATCTACATTTAACCCCTTTAATCTAGTAATGAAATTTATAGTTTAAAAGAAATGAATGATTACTTTGGTGTGTATGCACACCTTGTCTTTGCTCGAGTTGAATTTGAGTTCTTTGTTGGTGACTGACCTATAACCAAAATCATGTTACAGTGTAAAATCAATGCATATAATCTGGGTTAAAAGTACTTGAAATAGATTGATATTGAAAGAGTAAGGTTTATGAGTACACCTATGTGTTGATGTAATTACCTTATCTATTGACAAGTTATTTTGAAAAAGATTGTATCATTATAAGGCTCTGAAACTAAGATTAGGATAAATATAGATAAATCTTTAAAGTGCATATATCCAAGGGGAGAGAGAGGGAGAGATATAAATTGGAAGGCACAAGCCCCCAACCTTGGAGCAAAAGTGAGTTGCCACTTGGTAGTTGAGATTAGCTTAATTTTTCAACCCAATGATACTTATAACCTAGTGAGATTGCATGATATAATTAGATCCAACATGAAAACTTGGCAAGGTTGAGTGATTTGATCACCTCAACCATACCAAAAGGTGAACCAACTATTGTAGTAGATTGGTTCGATAAAGTTCGTAAAAGTCCATAAGGGTATCAATACATGCAATGGATTTGGAATCTAAAATTAATTTATATTTTGTAATATTATGTGCATGTTACACGGCATATGCACCTTAGATATGTCTCGTGCTAAAATTATGTATAACAATGGTACAATTATATAGAATTCTACCACAACTAGGAACTTGAATCATATAACTATGAGATTTGGCCAATTTAGATAACCATGGAAGTGTGAAAGACATGATTCTAAATCATGCCCCCACTATATATAGAGGAATTTGAAATTGATATAAATACTAAGATAGAGGACATGTTTCCAAAACATGCCCACATTATAAACTAGAGATGTTGAATATTGAATAGGTGTGGAGAACATGCTTCCAAAGCATGCCCCCACTCAATCTAAGAACTATGAATGTGTGGAAGCCATGTCCATATGAAATGCCCCCACTAAATATATAAATTGATATAAGTACCAAATAGTGAATGATTATACAAAACATGCCCCCAGTGAATTTAAAAATTATGAATGTGTAGAATCCATGTCCATATGACATGCCCCCACTAATATACCCCCCTTTGAGGTGAGAGAAAAATAGTACCTGGTAGTTATCTCACCTCAAAGGAAGAATAAAACCATATATCTATATATTATGTGACTGAACCATGTAACATGTATAAAAATGTGCATAGGTAAATGTATTATTAAAGAACATAGAACCAATGTGATCACAAGTAGGCTTAAGATGCATGATAAAGATCATGGTAATGTCTAGATAGTAATAGTACAAGCTGAATAAGCAAAAAATAACACACACAAGAGCACCTAAAAGCAACTCAATAAATAAAATTCTTAAGAGACCACAAATAAGGGGCATGGTCAAATGCCACAAAATTGAATAGACATGAATTAATTAAATGTCCACAAAGTAAGGAATGACATGTTTAAATGTCCATACAATAAGCAATGACATATTAAAATGTATAAGAAAGAAAACATAGGCACATGGGGTGCATACAATAGAGTATATTCAAATGCTTGAACAAGCAAAAAAATAGCAAGGTGAAACACTCAAGGAAGTGTATAATGGAAAAGTATAAGCAATTATGCCATGCCAGCTCATGGATCAAATTTGTTATCAAAAACATCAATTGCATAGCATATCAAGTACCATGTGCAATATATAAGCATGGATAAGCCATGTGTAAGTATATAATATCCCAATCGTGATAATGTAATGTGGCCATAAAATGATATAACTTGGAC
The DNA here is from genome assembly GCA_037957365.1 of Torreya grandis. Lineage (NCBI taxonomy): Eukaryota > Viridiplantae > Streptophyta > Pinopsida > Cupressales > Taxaceae > Torreya > Torreya grandis. Next base: position 2,517,084 of record JARHVA010001816.1, read on the forward strand.
ATTCAAGATCATAGAAGATGGATTCCCCCAACATCTTGGCAACGTGAGTAAAGGGAAAGAGCAACACCCATAAGTGCATAGAATCATGTATCTGTGTATGCCTAGAGATTAGTATGTAGAGGTAATTGATATGATATCCCTCAACATAGAACTAACACATAGATGCCAAGTTCCAATAGAACATGTAAGTGCCAAAAACAATTCATATTTTTGAATGTTTTTTTTTTTTTTTTGGTTTTTTTGGTATTTAAGAGTTCTAATCAAGCAAGTCCTCATCATCAAAAGATGTAGGACCATTTATCAAAATTTTCAAGTGTTATTTATAATGATGGATTGCCTCTTCTTCAATATGTTTGTCCAATGGCTTCCCTGAAGCTAATGATGTGGGAAAATAACCATATCCATCATGTGGTATACAAATCTATGTGTCTATATCAATAAAGGTAACATGAATATTTGTAGTACCCCACTTGGCTTGCCATTCAAATAATCAAACTTTTCCAATACTTAATTTCAAATGAAGGTCATGGTCTAGTATCCATAGGGATATGGTCACCACACATGTGCCACAATCAATAGGTAACTAAATGTCTCTATGGATTCTGGCATCAATGGAGAGTATATGAGTTCTATTAGGAGACCCCTTATCCAATGGAAGCACAATTGATTACTTTCTTATAAGCAATTAAACATGAAATTATACCAGAATGATAAAGTAACTAGAAACTTTAGACAGCAAAGAATTTGAGAGACAATACACACTCTTGTATTAAATATTACTAGAAGAAAATACAATAAGGAAGATGCCACTTCTTCCTCCACCTCAAAGGCTTGCCACACCTCAAGACCTTCTTCCCTCTCTCTCTTGCTCAACACAACAACTCTATAGCCTAAGTTATTATCCCTCCTTGAATGCTTCAGCTGATCTCCTTGACCTTACACCTGTAGATCTCCTTGACCTTGCTTGCTTCAATGCTTTTACTTGCCTTCTTGGTCAATTACAATACATGCCTCATGAGTCTTTAAATAGGATCCCATGGTTACAAAAAATAGAAATCTAACTACAATAATTAGACACGTAGCTCGTGACTATAATTAGTCATTTGACATGCAAACACTCGATTCACTTAACTGACTGTTCATCAACAGCAATTCTGGAACACACAGGCGACCGACGCCAGTCCCTGCTTGCCTAGTGCTGTCGACGTCGGCCGACTAGCTACCATCGCCGATTGCCTTCTGCACTGCATCTGACCGATGTCGGTCATGCTACCAACACTGGTTCTTCTGGTTCTTTAGCATCCTCTTCTTCATGTCTGCAAATAGTTGAAGCTTTTAGCTCCACACCCTAACAATCTCCCACTTGGAGATAAATAACTGCTACTGTACCTGTACCTATACCTGTACACCATCTATTTTGTTCCTTTAGCTCTGTATCCCTCTTTAAAGTCACTCTTGAAGACCAACCAGCACGTAAACCTGTGATGCTATACCTGTCACATATGTCGAAAGAATTTTGCTGCTCCCAAATTCTTCATGACATACTTCTGAACCAACTCTACCCTTAGCTCAGAAAACTCCCTGTATATGAAACCCTGCAACAAGTAACACAATACAGTAATAGGATAATGTAGCTAATATTATCCAACCTGGTAAAGATAAAAACAATGGTCAAACCTCCATTATTCTGCAGCCTAATCAAGACCATATACCATAGCCTTCTGTCTCACGTGTCCATCCACTCTCTTCTCTAATATGGGAATCCATCCTTCTATCCAGTGCTTTTTTCCAGCTGACAACTCTACCAACAAATACCTGTTTGGTTCTTTTCCAAGGACTCACAGTCCTCATCCATGCCAAGCTCCCATTGTTTCTGGATTCTACCTGCATTGCTTCTTCCATCTTCCTAGTTCTTGACTATCAATAAGCAATATAAAGAAGGTGAACAATGAATATGAGGTTCACATACCTTTTTTGACCTCCATATGGGTGTTTGAGACTTATTGAAAGCTTGCTGTCCACCCAACATCCGTTCCAGTGACCGATCTCGGCTATCTCCTAGTCTGCTCCCGACCGATGTCGGTTCCCTGCACTGACCCTGACTATCGACGTCATTTCCCTGGTCGACACCAGTGTCCCTCTGCCGACGTCGGCCCTACTGATCGACGTCAGACTTCTCCTGCCTGACCTACCGACCTTGCTGGTCTGCACATGACTGATGTCAATTTCTGTCTGGCTGACGTCGGTGCCATGGGAACACCGGCGTCGGTACTTGTGTTTTTTTGCAAGTGATGAATTTTTCATTCGCGAGCTCATCTTGGGTCAAACCTCTGTCCATGCTACCCTGCTCAGATTTATTCAGCCCCTGTGACTGATCTCTGTCCTTCATCTCCTCCATAAACACCAAGGCTTCTTTGTTCCTATCAAAAGCATCAAATTTCCTTTTTCTGCAATGAACTCTATCTATGCTTTTCGAATCTGAACACATACCTTTTGAATCAAGAACGTCCATTCCCTTTTTATTCATGTGACCAAGCCTATTAAGCCACATCTTCGAATCTACAACTGAAGTAGATAAACCAAAAGTAGAATCAGCAATACAAGTAGACAGATAAAGAGTATCTACTTTCTTACCTCTTGCTAAAACAAGTGCACCCTTGGTAACCTTCCAAGAGTCCATTATGAGGGTTATTATGCATCCCTCGTCACCCAACCTTCCTACAGAAATCAAACTCTGCTTCAGAATTTGAACATGCATGACCTCCTTCAACACCCATGTGTTGTCAATCTGCAATCTCAGCTGCACTTTCCCTTTGCCAACTATCTGACAAGGCATACCATCCCCTAAATAAAGCACTCCAAAGTCTCTCTATTCATACTCATGGAACAAATCTCTGTTTGGGGATGCATGAAAAGATGAACCAGAATCTAAAATCCATGATCCTACCTGACTATCCAAAGAAAGTATGAGAGTGTCCTGTACCACAATATTTGCATCCTTTGCTTCTTCAATACCTGCATGTTGATTCTCTTTATCTCTCAACCAACACTCCTTTGTATGTCCTTTCTTTCCACAAAACTAGCAGGTAACACCTTTGGACTCGAATCTCCTTCCCGACCTTGATTTCCCTTGCTCAATCTTCTCCCTTTGCCTTCCCCTACTTTTTGCACTTAGAGCATTACCTGATGATTCACCTATGCTTCTCCTGCGTATTTCCTCATTCAATATCACACTCACAACATCATCAACTTTAAGATTTTAGAAGCAGATGCAGAATTACTTACTGCCATAACCAAACTGTCCCAACTTTCAGGCAAAGAACATAAAATCAAGAGAGCCTTTACCTCATCATCAAAAACAATATTGACTGAAGCTAACTGGTTTACCAAACCATGGAAATCACTGAGATGAGTATGTACCGATCCACCTTCCTGCATTTGCAAAGTAAATAGTTGCTTCATAAGATATACCTTATTAGAAGCCGAGGGCTTTTCGTATAAATTCGCCAAGGACTTTATCAACTCTTCTGTTGTCTTGCACTGTGATAAGCTAGAAATCACAGACGATGCAAGGCTCAACCTTATGGAACCGAGAGCCTTTCGATCAAGAACACTCCATTCTTCATCCTTCATATCTGTGGGCTTGCATGCAACCCCACCCAACGGTAAGTATAGATCCTTCTGATACAGATAATCCTCAATCTGCATCCTCTAGTGTTGATAATTCTTGTCGTTAAACTTCTCCATTCGTAGCTTACTTTCTTCTGCCATTGTTGAACTCCCACTCAATCAAAAAACCATGTGAATGACCTGTAATAAAAAAACAATAACCTGCTCCCTGCAAACCATTGCTCTGATACCAACTGTTAGGAGACCCCTTATCCAATAGAAGCATAATTGATTACTTTCTTATAAGCAATTAAACACGGAATTATACCAGAATGATAAAGTAACTAGAAACTTGAGACAACGAAGAATTTGAGAGACAATTCACTCTCTTGTATTAAATATTACTAGAAGAAAATACAATAAGGAAGATGCCACTTCTTCCTCCACCTCAAAGGCTTGCCACACCTCAAGACCTTCTTTCCTCTCTCTCTTGCTCAACACAACAACTCTATAGCTTGAGTTATTATCCCTCCTTGAATGCTTCAGCTGATCTCCTTGACCTTACACCTGTAGATCTCCTTGACCTTGCTTGCTTCAATGCTTTTACTTGCCTTCTTGGTCAATTACAATACATGCCTCATGGGTCTCTAAATAGGATCCCATGGTTACAAAAAATATAAATCTAACTACAATAATTAGACACGCAGCTCGTGACTATAATTAGTCATTTGACATGCAAACACTCGCTTCATTTAACTGACTATTCGTCAACAGCAGTTCTGAAACACACAGGCGATCGACGCCAGTCCCTGCTTGCCTAGTGCTACCGACGTCGGCCGACTAGCTGTCATCATCGGTTGCCTTTTGCACTACATCTGACCAATGTTGGTCATGTTGCCGACACCAGTTCTTCTGGTTCTTCAGCATCCTCTTCTTCGTGTCTGCAAATAGTTGAAGCTTTTAGCTCCACACCCTAACAAGTTCATCCGTAGTACATCCTAATTGTTCAAGGAATGTAGTACCACAAATTGTATCCCACTTATTCTTATCAAACTAGAGATGGTGATAATATACCCCATCAATATTAGTAGTAATAGTCAAGTCTTCATTGTTTATTCATTGTGAATTCTCTGGAAAAGATTCCACATTTTTCACAAGGTATATTTGCATTTTACCCTTGTAAAGTTGGCTCAATGTTTTTAACCAAGAGGGATGAATTGAGTAACTGGCATTTACATGCTCATCTGCTATGATTGTGTTTCCCTTATCTGGATTCAGTGTCATATCTTTTACAAGTGGATTTATCTTATATGTACCAATACCTTTGGATTCAAATAAGTTATCTAAAAGGTGATCATGTTGATCAAAATTTAGTACATGAATTTTCTCATATGTAATATCATGAGTGGTATCATCATCACTATCATAGTAATTGGAAACATGCCCATCTTTTTGTTCAATACTGACCAATAAAAGAAGCTCGAATGAAGGAGGTTATTATGGTTTTAATGGATCCTACTCTTGATGTGCAACTATGTGCACCTCAATGTGTGGTACCTTTTTTGTATCTTGATATGGAAGAGCCATTGTACTTGACTCACTTATTTCATAAGTGTGTATATGTTCAAGAGGAATGCATTGTTTAGGTGGTACCACTGTAAGAATACCCTTGGTTTTGGATTGTATCATTTTGAAATTTTTGAAATGTTCATCATCATTGGGCATTGTTTATAAAGTCCCATAATGTATGAATTTTATAATATCTTTTAAGTGTATATGGGATAATTTCCATTGAATGTATCCAAGGCCTACCCAAGAGTACATTATAATGCAAAGATCGAGACATTACCTAAAAATTAGTTGAAACCTTTTTTAGTCCTAATGTCACATCCAATGTAAGTTGACCAATTGGAAGACTATGTGAATTATCAAACCCTTTGATATGCATAATCAACTTTTGAAGTAGATTGGCACTAATGCCAATGGTGGTTAAAAAGTCAATACTACAAATGTTTAGGCTCGATCCATGATTAATGAGCACCTTTTTGATGCCCTCATTTTGTATTGTCACTTGTATGAACAAAGGTAACTCTTGATCAATAATATCTTTGGATGGTAATTCAATTGGATCAAAGGAAATAAGTTGGGCACTGTTCTTGAGATATTTTATGATATCTATAAAATAAGCAGGCTCAATATCATTAGAAACTTGTGTTTCGTGCAATGTCTCATATAGGCTATCATTGTAAAAATTAGATTGCTTTAGGAGCTCAAGTATTGAAATTTTATCATACATATTTCACAATTGGTCAATAAGGTCACATCCCTTAGATTTTATCACAAGTTTAGGCTTAAGAGGTAGTTGATGTATATTAATAGGTGACAGAGTAGGTTGAGTAATCTTACCTCTTCAAGTAGTAACAAAATGGATCATAAAATCCAATATAAGTCGATGAATAATGGTTGTAGGATTGTAATTGTCACTTGAATAAGGATTGGGTAGAACAAATGGTTGAGAGCATGCATGTTGACATCTAGATACTGGCTCTATAGCAATACAAAAGGAATTATGAAGAGATATCAAATGTTGTCTTCATTTTAACACTCTCTCATTATGCACATGAATTTTATTAACAATCTTTACAAGATAAGTAATGTAACAAACCATTATAATTATCACACATTGAAATCTAAAATGGGTGATGGATACATCCATGGTGCACATATTGTATGATGATAAGGGATTAGCAATAGGAAATAAATCAGAATACCCTAGCTGACTTAGGGTTTTGTGTTCAAAGATCAGGTTCACCAAATGTTTAACCCTAATTTTGGATGTGGATCCTATTGGATAGATAAGGTTAAGAATATAGAAATGATAGGGCACAAGGATGAATATCAGATCTACAATAGGCTAATCAAAAGTGAAACTCATATGTACCATATACTAAATTTATTAAACTGAGTTAAGCTATAAATGAAAAGTATAACTATGCTAGATATATAAATGACAAAGAAGTGATATACCTAGTTTGTTTTGATGCTAATGCAGATTTGGATTTGATACATACTTAAAGTAGGTATGAAGATAGTTTTATAACATTTTTCAGATTCTAGATCTCGTACTTTTGACACTTTGGATAGTTGTATCAGCCTAGGATGGTTACATCGATGCTACTTTTAAACACTCTGTTTTGGCCACTTTTGTGTTTAAACTAAATATCAGACCAATTTATAGCAAACAACATAACTTAAGCCTATAAATCACTTGAAAATCCCAAATTTGTCTGCACATTAGATGTAGGTGCCCAAAATCATGTTGAGGATTTCTTATTTGGGGTATTACCCTATACGTAATGATAACCTATCTTGGATTCAACCCCAATCAAATTGTGACCTAGCAAATTGACAAATTGGCCTTTTGATCTATTAATGCAAAACATTAAAACAATTCCTAAATGCCAAAAACCCTAAGCATGATCAATTAAAAAGTAACTTTTATTAGTTGCTTAAATGAAAATTCTAAGTTCAATTAAGGAATTACATTTTCTAAAAGATGAAATTTTCAATGAAAATGAGGTCCAAGTTAAAGGAATTAACAATATCTTTTATAAATGCCTAAAATTCAAAGAAAAAGTGATTTACGCCTCATAAATATCTTCTATGAGTTATCAAGCCTCATAAATATCTGCAATGGGTTGTCAAGCCTTCGTAATTGTTTTGACCCAACCTAGAGTTAATCTAAACACAACCAAGGTTAAAACTAAACCTAATCGTACTTGAGTTAGAGTTAGTTTTAGAAATTATAAATGCAAGTGTCATTACCCTATCTAAATAAGCTCTCAAGACAATGTTAGAATATCATATTGCTTAAGGAGAAGCTTCACTAAGCCAAGCCAAGCCTCAAGTGGTCTTAGAGAAATCCTGCCCAAATGGAAATTGCATTGATGAAGGTCTATATTGCCCATAAACCAGGCATGAACATCCTCTATACTAATGAATGAGCACTAGTTTGACAATGGAGGTGACAAAGTCTTGTGTGTTATCTTCTATCTGTAATTTTGTTCATTACGTTAAGCTCAACCAAGTATTTAGGTAAAAGTAGTGTAGTTTTTATTGTATTGTTTGATTTCACTAATAAGAAACTAATGAAATTTGGCTCTTCAGATTCCTAATGATATATAATGACATGATCGGTGGGACAAATCACCCCACATAGACCAAAGGAGTGACATCAAACCTTCAAAATCCTTAAAATGATAATTCACAACTTCTATTTTTTATTTATATGACTTAATTTTCCATCATTTTATTTATCTTCTAATGGTGACTTAACCCTACTAAATAGTGACTTTACCTATTTTGTCCTTTGTTTTATGATTATTTTTCAAGAAAATAATGACTTTATTCTATTTAGAAAATATCGGCCTCACTTCATTGTGAAATTAATGACATCAACCTGTTAAATCATCCTCTGTGAAATCGATGACTTCAATAAAAGAAAATGGTGACTTTGTTCCTACATTTCAATTATTTTACCAAGTAACTTTTCTCATGAATTTGGTGACTTTACTCTGTTTTAGACATAAATAATGAATTTGACTAACTTAATCAATGACTTCATGCCCGATAAATGGCAACTTCACTAAACACCATTTTTTAGTCTTATTCCATAAGCAAACAACAACTTCACTTTATGTTGAAATCGATGACTTCGCTCTGTGTAAAAATGGGATTTAGGAATTTGACTCAAAAGAGGATGGTTAGTATGGTGATAGTTCCAAAATGAAAACAAAATGAAATAAACACACTAATATCATAACATTTATAGGCCTAGACACTAGGAAGAGCTTAGTTACCAAAAGTAAATGACAAACACAACTAAAAAGAAAGGAATGAAAACACAATAATTACTTCACCTTCCTTAGATGCTCCGAATGCCTTTATAGTAGTGGCTTACTCAGCTTGTGCTCATGAAGTCCTTGGAAATGGAAGATTGGCTACCTCCATCTCTCTTTGGCACCTTTGGCTTATGGCTTGGTTTGGCTTGGAATCAATTTGGCATGGTAACACTAATTACAATGGCTTCTTGAAGATATTTGTGCATTATAACTTTGCACCAAAATAGCTTAGAAATGATGTTGTGAGGCCTCCTATTTATAGATTTTTTAGAATGTCTAGAATCAACTTGAACCATCCATATCAAGATTGAGATGTGTGGTTGAGGATTAATTCAATTTTTGGAATTAAATTTGTAATTATCCTCATCATGACATTGGAAGAAGGGGAAATTAAGAGGCATGGAGGAAATCATGGAAGGCATTGATGAGGCATGGGAGGCATGAATCTTGATATTTGTGGCATTTATGGCCTAGGGATGTCTTCCCAAAAAATGAGGTTGATGATGTAGATATTCAATATTCATTTTTAAAATAAGTTTTCAACAAGTTTCCATGGAATTATTAATTAGGCATTGATTTGGGTTAATTAGCTCTTAAGCATGATTAAGCACTTTGTGCACAAATTACTCAAATTGATCAGAATGCCCTGTTATTGGTCCAAAATTTGATTGGATCAAAATTGGAAGGTGATGTCAAATGTGTTAGAACCATATTCTCATTTAGGATGTTACCAACAAAAAATAACGAAGGCACACATCTTGTGAAAAAAATTTGATAGGAAAGAGCAATCCAGAGCACCTAGATGCAAAATTGGCATTTTAACTCAAAATGATCTGATCAAAGTTAGTTGGCCCATAAATTACATTGCCCCATTTAGGGATACCCTAGCCAAAATTGGCACTTGAATATATTAATTTCAACTCATTTAGCATGTTTAGTGTTTTTAGGCCAAATTGTGCATTATAAGTGGAAATTGGCCAGTTTTAGGTGTCTACAGTTTGCCCTTGTTTGGGAAGATGTTGTAAACTATAGGCAAAGCAATGTCTTCTCAAAGAATGAAAGGTCATGTATACCTACAACTATAATGATGATAAACTAACTGTATGATGCCAAGTAAAGGCTCAAATAAATATTTTAGAGTTGTAAAATGATCTTCTTTATGTGTAGGATGCATCTAGTCCCACCAGGTGTGCCATAATGCAATCTAATAATTTGACTCAAGAGAGGATGGTTAGTATGGTGTTAGTTCTAAAATGAAAACAAAATGAAATAAACACACTAATATCATAACATCTCTAGGCCTATACACTAGGGAGAGCTTAGTTAACAAAAACAAATGACAAACACAACTAAAAGGCAAGGAATGAAAACACAATAATTCCTTCACCTTCCTTGGATGCTCCAAATGCCTTTGTAGTAGTGGCTTGCTCAGCTTGTGCTCATGAAGTCCTTGGCAATGGAAGCTTGGCTACCTCCATCTCTCCTTGGCACCTTTGGCTTGTGGCTTGGTTTGGCTTGGAATCAATTTGGCATGGTAACACTAATTGCAATGGCTTCTTAAAGATATTTTTGCATTATAACTTTGCACCAAAATAGCTTAGAAATGATGTTGTGAGGCCTCCTATTTGTAGATTTTTGAGAATGTCTAGAATCAACCTGAACCATCCATCTCAAGATTGAGATGTGTGGTTGAGGATTAATTCAATTTTTGGAATTAAGTTTGTAATTATCCCCATCATGACATTAGAATAAGGGGAAATTAAGAGTCATGAAAGGCATTGATGAGGCATGGGAGGCATGAATCCTGATATTTATGGCATTTATGGCCTAGGGATGTCTTCTCAAGAAATGAGGTCACTTGATGATGTAGATATTCAATATTCATTTCTAAAAACAAGTTTTCAACAAGTTTCCATATAATTATTAATTAGGCCTTAATTTGGGTTAATTATCTCTCAAGCATGATTAAGCATTTTGTGCACAAATTACTCAAATTGATCAGAATGCCCTGTTATTGGTCCAAAATTTGACTGGATTAGAATTAGAAGGTGATGTCAGATGCATTGGAACCATATTCCCATTTAGGATGTTACCAACAAAAAATAATGAAGGCATGCATCTTATGTAGAAGTTTTGATAGGAAAGAGCAATCCAGAGCACCTAAGTGCAAAATTGGCATTTTGACTCGAAATGATCGGATCAAAGATAGTTGGCCCATAAATTGCATTTCCCCATTTAGGGATACCCTAGCAAAAACTAGCACTTGAATATATCAGTTTCAACTCATTTAACATGTTTTAATGTTTTTAGGCCAAATTATGCATTTTAAGTGGAAATTGGCCAAAACCTAGTTGGAGGTTATCGGTGGCCAGTTTTAGGTGTCTACAAAAAAAAACTCTGAGACCTTGAAAGTAAAAGTTGCTTGTCGGCTGACTCTTTTGCATAAACATAAGTGAACCCCCTAACTTTTTTTTTCTAGAAAACTAAGTGAAGAAAAGGAGGTTGAAACACTTCAAAATCTCATTCACACTTATGTTTTGGTGCTTAAAATTTTTACTTAACTTTGGTTTTTGTCCTTCAAGGTTACAAGTGTAAATAACAAAGCCAAGGGGCCAAATTTCACTTCATGTCTCGTTTGATGCTCTTAAAAGAACAACCACCTTATATTAGTGAACCTAAGAGCTTTTGCCTTTTGTTTGTTCATTCTTGTAAACTAAATTTGTTTATGTTTCTTAGATTAATTTCTTTTTGGTAAAATGAACTTCGCATATATGTTCTCCCCCATCCCCTTTAGAGAACTTGGGTGATCAAAATCACCTTTTTTCTTACTTTGTTTGGTTGAATCTAAAAAGGAATAAAAGTTGTGTATGCTCTCCCCAAACTCCAAATGACTTGGGTGACCTAGAAATGATCCTAAAGTTCTTCCAAATTTTCATTTATTTATTTTTCTACTCTGGCTTATGGGTGAGATTTTAGTTCCTCCTCACAAGTTCTTTAGGGGAGCATTGTCCTAGGATTCATCTCCCAACATCATTACAACCCCACTCCATAGTGGGGTATATAAATTGGGCACATGATACTAGAATTAAATAGTCACTGAGTGGTTAGCCTAACAATTATAATGAAAACCTAGATGAATTCATGTTGAACATCATACTTCACTAAGTAGTACATGGTTGAAGTCATTGTGCCAAGGACTAGACCTTTGCATAAGAAGTTAGAGAGTTTGAATCTAATTGATGTGATGCACCCTTTTATTGTCCACACTTAGGACCATTTATATCATTTCAAAAATTATATATTTTAGTAAACCCCACTTTGCCTCAGAATATCTTGCCAAATGTCAAGCGCTTCATCACTCCAAGTTTCTTGCCACATACTAGTTCATGGGAGAGAGGGGGGCTTAAAAAACCCTACGTACATGAACTCTTTACTTTTTGGATTAACACTTAATCATTTTCAATACTAGCATATTGGTGGAAACTTTGGTGGAACATATGCACACCTTGTCAGTTTTAGGGTGGGACATGTACTTAGGAGTTAATTCTATTTCTTTTATTAGCATGCATTTCTGGGTCTAAAATTGTTTGTGTACCAAAGTCAAAATGAGTCAAAACCTTGAAAACAAGACATGTGTTACACAACACTTTGAACCAAGAGGTGTTACACTGTCGAAATCGCTCAAAGCTTTTTGCTTTGGCTTGAGATTTCAAAAACCACTTTTGTACCACTTGTTCAAAGGAGCCTTGTCATGCTTCTGATTTTATTCTAAAATGCTTGCCTTGTTTTGAACCAAGTTAAAAACACTTTCATACCTTTGTTTCCAAAAATACAAGTTGTATTACTTGTTTGAGTATAGCCTATAAAACTTTAGACAATTAAAGTATTTTATACTAAATTTGAAATTCAATCTTTCAAAGTTCAAATCCTAAAGTAATTAGGTCTACATCAAAGCTTTGTCTAATTTGGCTTAGGTGGTTTACCTTTTACATTTGGATTGTATAACTTGGATTGATTTCTCACTTGGTTTAAATGCCTTTGCCTAGACTTAGGGGTGTTTTGTTGTCACAAGCCTAGTTTAGATTTATTTGTGACGAGTTCAAGAATGTCTTAGTTTCATTTGCCAATATTCATTTGTGTGCCTAGACTAAATTTTCTAATCTAATTACCTCAGATTTAGGTTGATTTTAAGTTCTTGTTTAGATTGTCTTGTTTCTAAGTCTAGTTTTGCGACTTTTGACCCAAGACCTAGCACTATTTTTTGTGCTTTAGACCTAATTTAGAATTATAGCTCTGTGATGTTTGACCAAAGACCTAACACCTTTGTTTTCATTATTAGACCTAAATTAAGATCATTTTACCTTGACCAAACACTTTGCCAAATACCGGTTTCATGTTTTCATTTTACCTTTACTTTAGACCTAGAGTAGACATTTCACCTTCGGATATATTTTAAAGAGCTAATGTTTGCCATAGACCACATTCATTTTCCACATTAAAACCTTTTTCGAGAGACCTAGTCATAAATTTGATCATGCCTCACTATAGACATAGTGGGACCATGTATAATATAGATTATGAGAACATTATCACTAGTGACCCTTTTATTCAAGAACCTTATGGTGATGATGTAACATATGAGATAGATCCATATCCCTCTTATAATACCTAATATACAGAAAAAGGATAGGACCCACTAGCATAATACCTGGTTAGTGCACCTTCTTATCCTGGACAAGAGTAAGAACAAATGGCACAATAACTTACTAATACACACCTATCATTGAACATAGCCAACAATAATAGCCCTACTATATAAACAAAGTTATGACCCATACTTATTTGATTTCCACTTACTAGAAAATAGAGATGAAATTCTAGTTAGGGTGGTAAAAGTAGGAGCAAAATTCTTGATAGACTTCCCACATGAAAGTCTATCTAGCTTGATTAAAACACCTAGCAACATGCATCGTGTCCAATAATTTGAACAAGCTTCAACTAGTTATGATCAAGCTCTAGTTATAATACCTAAACAAGTCCTAAATTCACTTTCAAAAGGAAAAGGTCCAATGGATGACCAATTAGAATTAGGTACAACAAGCATATCAAACATATCTTAACCTAGTTCAAAACTTCAATGCCATGGTCATTTCAAACACAGAACTCATAGAGTTAGCTCCCCTAATAGGGGTACAAGTTGATTCTTCAAGCTATATAAATCAAAACATAAACCCCTTTGCCCAAAACATGTTGGTAGATGACATGTTCAATGTCCCAATTATGATAGAATAAACTCGAGCTCATATAGAAGACCTCACATAAAACATCGCAGGTAGCACACAAGTGTATCCCAATTTGAACCAAGGTGGGTCTAGTATACCACGCAGAAACATAGTAGGCTCCTATTACCAATACCATGATTATATTACAATAATAGGTAGTAGGTATACCTAGTTCCCAAACATAGTAAGCAACTTCCACTCCTCAACTAGTAGCTTCCTCAAACAACCAACAGGGGGCAAGTAGCCAAAAAAAAACCAACATTCCACATCAACAAGTGTTGAACACTAAACCATCTCAACAGGTGGTAATTAATTTTCTACCAACATAAGCACAAACTAATATACCACAACTATCACAAACATTATGTAATCAACAATGTTTTCCAATTGGTCAATAAAGAGTGTCGATTGGTCAACAATAGATACCTAACCTATAGCAAGTGCCCAATTCATAACAAGTGTTTACCCAACAACAAGGCCCTAACTTACAGTAGGTACCTAGTAGGTAATAGTTTCCTTTTACCCAATGGGTACCTCATATACAATAGGGATCTAACTTGTAACACCTTCAATAGTAGGGCTTTAGCCAACAACAAGTACCATTTATATAGCAAGGTTTGACAAGTTGACAATAAGTTCCTACTCAAACGTAGCAAGTACAGTACATTCCACTAAACCAAATGCCTGCAACACAATTGCAGTTTGAAAATCAAATCCATGTTGCAAACCCTAGCCCTTATGTGTATCAACAACAATGTGTGTCATACCAATAGTATAATCCTAATGCACATATATGTATTCTTGGTCGATTGACCAATCAAATGAACATTCCCCAATATGCCATTCTTCCATCATACCCCAGTCAAGGTAATAAACCTTTGACTACACAACCCCAATCGCAATAGGCCAAACCATCTAACTTCCTAGCCCAAGAGCTGTAGCAAATGAAGGATGCAATTTTAGCCATTCAAACTGGGAAGCAAATGAAGAAGTTGAAATTAAAAGAGATATGCTCATATCCATTTAATATGGATTACCTCCAAATACCTTTTCCTCTGGGTTATGAGCCTCCTAAATTTGATAAATATAAGGGTGAAGGCAACCTAAAAGAGAATTTAAAGTAATTATTTGTTGCTTTCCAACCAATGGCCTATAGTATATATATATATATATATATATATATATCCTCTTTCCTAAAAGTAACTACCACAGAATTATGTGCCAGACTTTGATGACCTTTCAAATAAGTTTGTATAATGTTTCTCATATAATCTCAAACATGAGATTACAGTGGTAGATTTGGGTTAGCCAAAAAATAAAATTAATTAAAGCTTTGTTAGTTACTTACAATGGTGGAGGGCACTTGCTAGCAAGTACTCACAATCTACCAGAGAAATAATTGGCTACAATATTTAGCCAAAGTCTACATAATGAGATATCCTATCATCTTGAGCTACAATGTGCTCACATTTTTGAAGAATTCATTGAGAAAGGTAGACAAATTGAAAAGGCCCTTGTCAACAAACAAATTATTAAATTATCTTCTTCCAATTAGATTCAGAGCCAAAACCAACATCAAATCCAACAACAAAACCAAAACCATAATCAAAATTAAAACCCCATCCAAATACCAACTTTAACACTAGCTCAAGGTAATACTTTGGAAAGACCAAAAGCCTATAATCGAACAAGAATGTTGTCGATAATGGGTTTATTGAATCATGACATGTCCAAATGATGCAAACATTGTTTGTTCATTTACCTCTACCCATTAAACAACCACCACCTCTATTTATTCAACCTAGACCTTTGCAAAAACTTTCACAAAATCCTTCACAATTACACACACCTCCTCTAAGGAGAAAACCACCCATATCTAAAGCATTCAGTGACCTTGGAGAACCCATTGATTTTGTATTCCACAAGTTAGTTCAAGCCAATATGATTAGCTAGCTTGTGCCAAAGCCTTTTCCTGAAGGAATTCCTCTTCTTGACTGGTACAAAGAGTATAAGTTTTGTGAGTACCATCATGTTAAGGGACACACCATACGCCATTGCATACATCTAAGACACTTGATTGAGAACATGCTTAATAATAGAGAGATAGAATGAAATAACCAAGCCCCTACATCTAATCATAACTTAGGTATCTATCAAAATTATTTTTCATAACATAATAACCATCAACAACAATAGCAACAAAGAACACCACCACAATAGCAACAATGTCAACAATAATAATAACAAAAAAATGGATAGAACCAAGGAGGGCATCATGTTGTTGCATATACTTATAACAATGTTTTAAAACACATTACAAGTGGACATAATTTTGCCATTACCATG
This sequence comes from Torreya grandis, assembly GCA_037957365.1. Taxonomy (NCBI): domain Eukaryota; kingdom Viridiplantae; phylum Streptophyta; class Pinopsida; order Cupressales; family Taxaceae; genus Torreya; species Torreya grandis. Next base: position 2,533,222 of record JARHVA010001816.1, read on the forward strand.
AACCCTCAACCAAATACCAATCGACCTAGACTAGTGCCTACTAATACCTATCAACCTCCTTATGTAATTAATCTTTATTTGGACCATGTTAGTAGCCAAGCTCAACACCACCCAAAACTTACCATTCCAAACCCTTTTACATCTTCATCTAGTTACAGAGGCCCAGTACCGATCGAGATTACACAATCACAACTCGACGAGCCAAGGTTACTATCCAAAGCCTACAACCTTCTTCTATAAATGAACCCATCCAAACCTCCATACCAATAAAAAATAAGCCAATTGCCAATACCAAAGAGAAAACCTATGATATTTTGAAATAGTTATAAAAAACACCCACACAAATATCCATCATGGATTTTTTGTACACATCTAGCATTCACAAGAGTATATTAATGAATACCTAAGCCAATCACTTGTACCTAATGACATTACACCTGATAAATTTCAAGCTATGTTAGGATATTTGGCCCCTAGCTAATGACTTATCTTTTCTCAAAGTGATATGTCATCCCTGGGCCCATTACATAATAAACCTTTATACATCAAGGTCAGTATAACTAGACATATGATTAAACGTGTCCTTGTCGGCAATGGTTTGAACCTAAACATTGTGTCTCTAAAGTTGGTGAAAATTTTTGGATACACATCGATTGATCTTCAATAATATTCTATTGTCATCAAAATGTATGATAATGAGGAATGAAAATCATAAGGAACCATCAATTTATCAGTGGTCATTGGGCCTTTGACCCATGACACCCTTTTCCATATTCTCAACCTAGAATTGTCATATAACTTGTTCTTGGGCCGACCATGGATTCATGAAATTTGGGCTATACCTTCCACATTGCATCAATTTAATAAGTTTCCCCGTCTCTAGCCTTACCAATTTTGTAAACATCTTTAGGTATAGTATAAGAGTTACAATTATCATTTTGGCCTAAATCATATGCCTAAAATTGACAAAACAAAGATGATAAAGAAAAATCCATTGAATCAAAACCCAAATCCATTCACATTGACCTCGAAATCCTAGAATCAACTTCATTTGCACCTCCACTGGAGATAGCTAACCATTTTTACATATCTGACAAAGGTCTAGGAGAGTGAAATACTCGTGACTCCTTTCATATAGCCAAATTACCTTAGAACCCAAAAGCCTATGGGAGACCCACAGCTAGGCCTATTCACATGGAATGACGTGCTAAGGGATAATTTCATCTCACTCAACACATTATTTTCAAACTAATGTCTGGCCAAGAATAGGATTGGTTGAAGATGATTCCTGGCTCTATAATGATAATCTAACTGATTGCTACCAAAGCGCAAAGTATCTTATCCCTAACCAGATTATGGATAACCAAGATCATGAAGGCAGAGGCCTGAGGGTGAATTCTCAATTAATAATTGAGGAAATTTTCATGACAAAATACAAAGTAACTCATGGTATTAGATTTAAATTGCCCAAGGGTGACCCCACATACCTTTTTCGAGTTTCTACACCAATAACTAGTGAGGATGATGTTGGTAGTAACATAGGGTCTAATTATAGCATCTACAATGACCTTGTTAATACTAATTTATTTAACCCTTATGCTATATGTACCATTAACCCTGTCATTCACCCTTCACCACTTACCCTTTATCATCCTCAACTGATAGACTAGGACCAATAAGAGTTGATAATGCCACTTGACTAGTTTGAGAGTGATGAGGCCATTTGCAACTTTATGGGATTGAGGGATCATATTCCTTTAGGAGACCATAAAAAAGGTTTATTTATCATAGTGGATCCTAAGGCCTATTTCAGAGAGTGGGTGAACTTCCTTGGCCAAAAGTGAAAAGAAAATCAAACATTGAGGTCTAAAAGTTAAAACCTCTTTGAGGCGCTTTTAGACTAAGGAAAAGGTAAAGAAAAAGGCAAGTATCTTGGTGAAAAATTATTTCATGTGCTATTAGATGGGGATGTTCATCCCTCTTCGCATGAAATGCAAAAAACCACTAGTCCAAGGTTTATGTATGGATCTAAAATCAATACTAAAGAGCTCCAAGATTTTGAGTAGATCGTGTAGGAGTGCCTAGAGGTATTTGTTACATGGCCTTTGCCACCCTTTGAAGATTTAGATTCATCTTGAATAAGTGATATCGATAAACCAATCAGGCCAAAAGACTACAACATTGCCAACCAGTTTACCTCTTTGCCAACTCGTTTAGAAGATGGCTCTACACTCCTTATGGAGGACACTTCATAGGTCAACATTGAAAATTTAGAGGACCCAAAATGGATAAAATTAGGTGCATCCCTCACTAAATAAGAATGTGAAGTTTTTACATCCCTCTAAGAGAATTTGTTGATATATTTGCATGGGCATATTTGGATATTCCAGGTTTGGACCCTGACTGGATTGTACACCCTGATTCCAAACTAGTTAAACAAAATCTGAGAAAAGTGCATCCTTGTATTGTTGTATTAGTCAATAAAAAGTTGGATAAACTTCTAGATGTGAGATGCATTTGACTTATTGATTATTCAAAGTAGATTTCCAATATAGTACCGATCAATAAGAAGCCAGAGTGTATCAAATTATGCACTAATTTCTAGGACATTAACAAGGCCTACCCAAAGGATGACTTTCCTCTACAAAACATTAGCATGATTGTTGGCTCGATGATTAGATATGAAATGTTTTCCCTCATGGATGATTTTTTAAGATACAACAAAATTAGGATTTTAGTAGAAGACCAACACAAGATAACATTCACCACTTTATGGGGAATGTTTTGTTATCAGGTGATGCCATTTAGACTTAAAAATGCAAGATCAACATACCAATGAGCCATGATGGTAATTTTCCATGATATGATACATGATATTATCGAGGACTATGTTGATGACATCCTAGGTAAATCTAAGACCCGAACCAAACACCTAACTATACTTTGGAGATTTTTTGAGAGACTTTAAGAGTACAAAGTTAGGCTCAACCCTAAAAAGTGTGTATTTAGTGTAACTTATAAAAAATTTATAGGTTTTATTGTCTCTTATAGAGGCATTCAAGTTGATTCGGCCAAGATTTAGGCCATTACCAAGATGCTACCACTATTTACCTTGAAGTAGCTCTACAATTTGTAGGGCAAAATATAGTCAATTAGATGCTTCATTTCACAGTTAGCCAACAAATACCATCCTTTTACACACTTGCTGAAGAAGGGCACCACTTTCTCATGGAATGAAGATTTCTAGAAAGACTTTGATCATCTTAAAGAATACTTGGCCAATCTGTTTGTTTTATTGCCGCCTACACCAAGAAGGCCGTTTTTGTTTTACGTATCTACCACTAAAAATGCCTTGGGGGCACTTTTGGCACAATAGGATGAATATGGTAAAGAACATGTCATCTACTACCTAAGTCAAATATTGGTCATGTATGAACAAAATTATATGTCAATCAAGAAAACCTATTTATTTATGGTTTTAACAACCCAAAAGTTACATCACCACATCTTGAATAATAAGATTATTTTAATTACTATAGTTTATCCACTCAAGTATCTACTATCTAAAACACATTTACAGGGATGTATGGTGAAGTGGATCATGATCTTGAGTGAATTCAAGATCGAGTATGTCGATTAAAAAAACATTAAGGGATAGACACTTGTAAATCAACTTATAAAAGCTCCTCTTCCTAGTACTCAACCTCTTATATTTGGGTTTCTAAATGAATCCATCATAACTGTAGTAGAAGCACCTCCTAAAATAGAAAATGGACAATGGACTTTGATGGTTCTTTCATAGCACATGGATCAGGCTCCAAAATAATATTTATCATGCTACAATGGGATCTTATTCCTAAGTCCTTTCGCATTGGTTTTCCATGTATTAATAATATGGTTGAGTATGAAGCACTCATTGTGGGGCTTTGCCAAGTAGTACAATGGAATATCCAACATTTGTTGGTTCATAATGATTCACAACTTATAATCAATTAGGTTACAGACCAATACCAAATGAAGGATGAGAATTTGGTACCTTAAAAAGGTATGGTTGGCACTCGTAAGTAAAAAATTGCCAATCTCCAGTTTAAATAAATACCTAGGGCCAGTAACAAAACAATTGATGCCATGGCTACAATTGGATATATGATTTAGATTACAGATAGAGCTAGAGAGTATTAGTTGTTTATGGAACATCTCCTAGCACCAATGCACGAACAAGCAGCTTTTGAGATGGTTTGCGATATTATTGGTCCCACATCTACTTGGAATTCTAAATCATATAATTATTTCCATGATCAAATCATTCCCCTAGACCATTCTCGCAAAAGACAAAAAGCCTTAATTCATAAAGCCTCCTATTATATCTTACTTAGACCTACCCTATATCATAGAAACTATGATAGAACCCTGCTTCGTTGTTTATCTTCAATAAAATATGGATTAACGTTAAGGGAAGTTCATAAAGGAATGTGTGGGTCCCACACCAGTGGGGCCATTCTTTCCAAGAAATTACTGTGTACTAGTTATTATTGGTCGACTATGGAAAGTGACATAGTTTCCTATGTGAAGAAGTGTGTGAAGTGTCAAAAGCATGCTAATTTGATTTATGCTCCAACCAAAACACTTAAACCACTGACAACACCATGACCATTCTCAATGTGGGGACCTGACCTAATAGGCAAGATAAATCCTACATCCTCAAATAGCCAAAAACATGTCCTTACTACCACAAAGTATTTCACTAAGTGGGTGGAAGCCATTCCCCTCACGTATGTGACTGGTAAGCAGATTTCCAAATTCATCTTTAACCATCTCATTTGCCGCTATGGTATCCCCTCTAACATTATATCTGATAATAGAAGTTCATTTAAAAACAAATATGTAAAAATCCTTTATACTCAATACCATATCAAACAACATTTTTTCACCACCTATTACCTGCAAGGCACGGGCCAAACTAAGGCATCTAACAAAACCATTCTGAATATCCTCAAGAAGATTGTTAATGATGCTAGTTGTAATTGGCACTTGTAGTTTGTTTAATGCCATCTGGGCCTACCATACCACTTTTCGTACTCAAACAAGAACTACACCATATTTCCTTGTTTATGGCACTAATGTCATTCTTCCTATTGAAGTGGAGTTACCTTTTTTGTGTATTTCACTATAACACATCATTTATGATGAGGACTACAAAGTAGTTCATTTGTAAGAGCTAGATTTACTAGATGGAAAGTGCATGGCAACCTTGAATAACCTTCAAGCATACTATAATAGATTACATGACCAATATAATCAACATGTAAAGCATAGATAATTCAAGCTTGGTGATCTTGTACTAAAATAAAATCAGAAAAACATCAATGTCGAGACCAAAAAGAAAGGAAAGTTTCAACCTAACTAGTCAGGGCCTTATGTGGCTATTGCTAACTACAGTTCTAGACCATACGGACTAGTCATGCCAGAAGGAGATTAACTTGACAAAGTGATGAACATAATGCACCTCAAACATTTATATGCTTGAGGGACTTTAACTATTGTCTACAAGGATCATTTAATTTGTGTCGTAATATAACCATTCTTTGTACCATACCCATATTTGTTTCCCACCATACCTTTGCCTATTAACCACCAATTCTTTTTACCTATTCCCTATCACTTTTGGCCTTGGTTTTGATTCATTTGTACTTTAGGCATTTTTAGTGGTTAATATTAGATGCAATTTTAATAATTGATTAAAATTTAAACTTTTGAAGGCATTCTTTCAATGGCAGTATGACACTGGTCTTGACAATTGCATCCTTCATTGATGTTGCTTTCTATATCATTTTAACTATGTTGGTATTTTCCTATAGCCTAGGGTAAACATTTCCCATTCTACTTATGTTGTTGTTTCCTATAACATATGAATAACCCCTTTACCAAGCATTACCACATCGTTGTTCCATACATTGCCATTTACCTATTCATGAACTTGTTGTTACTTTGTTAGATGCTTCATTGTAGCGAGAATTACAGTGGCTTGAGCTCCATTTGGACTATGTAGATAGTGTTGAATGTTTGTTGGGGTCATCTTAGCCACCCTTGTTTGAACACTCTCACTATTTTACAAGCAATTTACGTTGAATGCTCTTATTGTTTTATGAGTAATTTATTTGAACACTCTCACCATTTTTTGATAACCCTAAGTTACGCTCTCATCATTTTGTGAGCTATCACCATCCTACATCTCATAATTCTCAGTTGAGTTAAAATGCACATAAACCCCTAAAGATTTGAAAAGACCTAGGAAAATCCTAAAATCACAAAATCATGAAAATTGGCTTAGAATTTCCATGCAAGATATAAGACCTTGAATTTTTTTTTGGGATGGACTATCTTACCTATATAGCTTCATTTTTAGACCACTTTGCCATTTTCCTCCCATTTCTGGGAGAACTACATCGGCCTAAGGTCCACATGGACTATGTAGGTAGCATTTGGATACATAGGGTATATCGAGTTAGCTCGGTCGTCATTTCTTCATCACTTTGTTGCCTTTTGGCACTTCTTTTCATCTCCTTTACCCCAAGGATTATGGGTCTTATAGTTATTTCACAAGTAATCACTTGTCCTTTATTTTCCCCATCCTGATTGTTCTCTTACCAATCTTAGTTGTACGCTCTCACCATTTTATGAGTAACTTTTACAAGTTGTGTGTATCTGAACTTGATGCACTAATGAACACTTGGATGTTATTACGCTCTCACCATTTTATGTACAACCTCAGCTAATGCTCTTGCCATTTTGTGAGCTCATTCTCATTCTAAGCTGTAGATAATGAACACTATGAATTATCAATTTAGTTCATCAATGGATACTCATCTTTAAGTGTCGTTTTAGCCAAAAACCAATTTTTCATAGCTTCACAAGTTTCTTATACCTGATGTTTTCATGATAGTAAGTGTCACCCCCATATTTATATTACACACTCACCATTTTGTGAGATCATTTCTATATTCCTCTATAATCATCCTCTTTTTGTTATCATTAATTTTCTTATATCCCATATCCTGGGAGAACTACATTTGGCCTAAATTTCATGTCCAACCTCATGTCCATGTGACTATGTAGGCAACATCCACTTGCCTAGCACATATAGAGTCAGCTCGGCTACCCCTTATAATTTATTCTATTCCCTCTATTTATTTTTGTGTCATTTTCCCTTATAGCCTAGGAGCAAGATTTGTCATCTTTCCTATGTATTTTCTTCCTATAGCCTGGGGACAACCTTTTACCATCATACCCTTTGCCATTGTTCCCTATAGCCTAGGGGCAACCTTGTGCTATTTGATCTTATGTTGTTTTACCTATGTTGTTGCTACCTATAGCCTAGGGGAAACCTTGTACCCAAATGTAAAACCTATATTACACATGCATAAACAATTTCATTCACTAATTCACTTCTTTCTAGTATTTTGTTTGTTTTAAACATTGTCACTAACTCATTATAAATTGTTGTTGTTTTAGCTTAGTTTGTTTTATTTACCTTTGTGTTTCTTGGAATAGTTTGCTTACTGATTTCTTATTTGCCTTTGTTTTATTTGTTTATTCATTTTGATTAACTTAGGTTGCCTATTAGGAGCGCGGACGCGGGGGAAGGGGAGTACGGACGCGGACGCGGGCCTGAAACCCTCTCCCCTGCGGACGAATCTGCGCTTGTCTATGGCCAGATCTTGACCCTTTGTGGGTGGGATCTTGGGTACAAAGGCACGGCGGTGGAAGCTTCATCTTTATGTGTGGTTCAGTTCCTCTACCTCTGTTTTTCGTCTGTTGGCTGTCGTGCTGACCATTACCCAGATCTGAGCGGGTCACTGTTTCTTTTTGGAGATATCTGGATAGCCAAGGCAGCGTTTCCCTTGGGAGTGGGGGAGATCTTTGCAGATGCTTGGGTGTAAGGGTTGGGCGGCGGTGGCGACGGGTCCGGAGGTAGGGTCTTTGCTGGTGGTGCTGTCTGCTTTGGGCAGTACGTTGGTACGCGGCACTTAATGTAGATCTTTTTTTCTGCGTGTTTTTTCTACTTTGCTTCGTTCTGCCAGTTTGGGTATGGAATTTGGGTGGGTTCTCTTACCCAAGTTGGACGGTCATCCTGTTCTGGTGTGCAAAGTTTTTGTGGTTGCTTGGGGGAAATTCTGTTTCCTCGGAGGTTGGTGTTTACGCCACGGCACCCTGCGTAGGGAAATTGGAGGATCCTTAGCCGTGGAAGAGCCCTGCTCATTATTTTGATGGGTTTGCGGCTCTGCCTTTGCTGTTTTAGTGCTTTCAGGATGTATGCCTGGTTCTTTCTAGGTTTTAGGTCCTTGTAAAACCTAGGAAGCTTTTATTGGTTTATTTGTTGGTTTCAGGTCCAAGTAAAACCTGGTTTAGTTACCATTTTTCGGTGCGTTTGCCTCTTATGGCGTTTTGTAATTTTTATCTTTCTGATTTTGTACAGGGTTTCGGGGCCCCTTCAAAACCTGTTTTTACCTTAATCTAAAACTTAGGTTGCCTATTGCTCTTGTTTGAACTTAATTGTTTATTGCTTGTGTTTTAGTTTATTTATTTATTACCTAGCTTAGATGTACATTTTATATGCCTTAGTTTAGTTTTAAATTTTGTTTTGTTTTCTTTTAGTTGGTTGATTAACTAACTTTGTTTCCTTTAGTTAGTTCATTTGTTTAGTTGGTTTATTTGTTTGTTTATTTTTTGTTAGTTTCTTTGTTTGTTTATTTTTAATTATTTATTGTCTTTTTTCTTTGATTGTGACTTTCTCAGTTGGTGTAGGTCTATTACGTTTTATTTACACTTGAGTCTTAATTAGCCATATCTTGTACTTAGGTTGTGAGTGTTTGTATATAGTTCCACACTTAGTTTATTTGTTTTATATTTACACATCTAAATATGAGAATCAACATGATAATAACATGAGCATCTCATATATCGAAAGAATAATGGTCCATGTACAAAGGCCTCTAAGAACCAAATATGAATGTCAATGTATTTCACAAAATTATGCCATGTACATCACAAATATATACATGTCATAGTGTCAAAATACAAAAATGTGCTAAAGAGATCTAACAATTAGCTATGACTCTGTGAATCCATAGGTCCTATAGTAGGTGGTCCTATAGGAGGTGGTCCTAGTGGTGGAGGTGGTTGTGTTATTGCACCATCTTATAGTCACTATGCAATGAGTCCTGGTCCTTGATGCACTTATTTTCTACCATCTCTCTACACGTCCCATACCTCAAATGTAGCAATCTATTAATCCCTAAGGATTGTGGTCTCATATGCCCTGCTATAGTAGGATGCCTCATCCTTAGCCCAAAGGCTTTCAAGTACCACCTATGAGAATCCTACCTGTGTATTGGCTCTACGAGCCTCATATCACTCATGCAAGATCCTCTATAAATCTATTAAGGCATGATAACTATCTAATATAGCTTAATCTCACTCTGCCTATACTTACACCATTCATGCCACCTCTGCCTTCAACCAGGTAATCTTTGACTGAAGGGCAACCATGTCCTCATGATATCCATCATAGCCTATAGATGACCCACTCTTCTCTCCAAGCCATGGATCTCACCTACCATGGCTGATATCTCCTCCTCTAGAATGACATTATCCCTTACCACTCTAGTTGTACTTGATGACCCTACCTGGCTTGGATCAACATAAGATCCTACTATATTTGTAGTGGTAGGATTCACCATCATAGCCTGGGTGTCATCCCCTTCATCACCTCTATCATCATCATCATCATCATCCCCTCCCCCACTGTTATGCCAGCTACTACCATTATCACTAGCCCCATTGTCAGTCTCTACCTTCACCTAATCCATGTCCATCAACACTTGACCCTATACATGTGCCTATCCACCTACCTATCTAGGAGCTATAAATGGATAAACCTATACCCACTAGTGCATGTACTCTTGTGTCACCCCTACATTTGTTGGACCTCCTCCATAAGCCCATGACACGCATGGAATGCTCCCATACTAACAATAACTATACTTCTTTAAATCACAAGGGTGGTGCAACTAATCTCTCTGGTAGCATGTGCAAACCTCTTAGGACCTATTAGAATATCATGCATCATGTCAAATTGTTAGAGCACTCTATCAGGCCTGTACTCCTCTATCATGTGAGATTGCCTCCTTGTAATGAAGCATCTGGATGTGATGTTTACCAAAAATCCCAAGTCCAGTGTAATTGATATAGAAGATAAGGCTACCAGATGAAGAAATAGGCTATTAGCTCAACAAACATACGTTAGTAAAGTAAATCTCCCCATAATGTCTGTTACATCTTATGCCTGTCTGTGTCCAACCATAAGCCAATGGCTATTACAGATCCATGACTCATCTTTGGCTCACTATGCACTCTATAAATACATGATCCCATCCCAAAACCATGAGTAATATGGAAGCCCCAATGCTTTAGGCTCCTTTCTAGGCCACCATGTGCAAATCCCTATATAGTTGGGTCAATACAGCTAGCCCACATGCAAATATCATAACATCACCCATCATGGTATGGATCAATCCTCCCAGGCCCATGTGAAATAAATAGTCACTCTTTTTAGGTAGTAATACGCTACCAATAATATACATCAAAACAACAACCTCCTTGTCGATCAATGCTAGTGGTGAGGCATCCCCAAGAGCTAGGTTGTCTAGCTGCAAGTCTATTTATGTCTCTAGTAAGTTAATGTCTACCTTACCATGAACCATGTGAATATCTATCCATCACGGTACAAATAACTCCTCCCAACCCATGTGAAAGAAACAAACACTCTTGTTAGGCAATAATATGTTGTTGACAATGGCCATCAATACAACAACCTCCCTATCAATCAATACTGATGGCGAGGGGTCCCCAAGAGCTAAGTCATCTAGCTGCAAGTCTGTGTATGTCTCTAGTAAGTCAATGTGTAACTTCCCATGAACCATGGGAATATCTAAAAAGCTATTCAAGTCATTTAACATTGTCTGCTATTGTGTTGTATCTATCCAGAATAGCCTAGGCCTTACATGGGTAGCTTGAGGATCTGCCAAGTATTCTCAAGTGTAATCATGGCCTTCCCAGTCAACAAATGAAATGTTGAACTCTCAGAGTGCCATCATTCTACCAAGGCACTCAAATATTCTTGATCTATGTGGATCACATACATTTTTATAATATCATGTAAGTCCAAGGCCTGTGAGAATGCAACCATATCCATTGTCCATATTTGTGGCATCCACAAATAATGGGAATGTTGCTCTCATGCCATCAGTATTGCAAGTTGCTCCTGCACCCAAACTAAGATTAAAATTAGACTATGCTCCTATCTAAAATAATTACAAGTGTCTACCCGAAGAAAATTGAGTCACTTCATGCCAGTTTGTCTAACCAATGCCTTAGTCCAAGGTTTTTGTAAAGTTGTCATTTTCCATTTAACCCTAAATAGTGACTTCACCTATTTTAATGAAATCATCGATTAGAATTTTTTAACATTTTTCAACAAATTCGTCGATTAGGTGAAATCCACTGATTTTATGCAAAATTGCCATTTTAGGCAACCCAAAAAAATGATGACATCATGTGTTTTTGCCAAATTACCAAATGGGCAAAATCGATCACTTTAGGGTGAAATTACCAATAATTTTTGACAAAGTCATCATTTACCTTGGTTGAATCCATCATCTTCCCATCCACAAAAATGACAACTTTGCCATTTTCCTACCTAGGGAAAACTTTAAATGAGCAATAAATGCACTAAAAATCAAGTGTAAGGTCACCTATCAGAGGCCCATCATGTGGAGGTTGCTCGTGTTCCCTCACTCGGTCACTAACATGTCTATATCCTCATTCACGTGCCATTTCTTGTTGAGGACTCTTGCTAAAAACCAAAACTCAAGTTTACAAAGGGCTTGGGTGAAAATGAATCATTTTCATCCCATGGGGTGAATATATAGCCTAAAATTTTGAATTTTGCACCCCCTAGTGCCTAAGGTTCCTTTCAATCACTTTGAGAGGTTTATATTTCACCTTCGTGGTTTGTTGTACATACTATTTGATCCTATATTCCTTATTTCTTGGTCATTTTATCACCAAACTATCTTATTAGGCCTCTTTTGAGACCCGTTTAACAACATTGTTTTTTTTACGTATACCACGTGTTAGCTCAAATGTGTATCTTTGCACTCACACTTAGACTAGAATCATGTTGTTATTCTATGACAACTCATCATAGATCCATTTTACAAGTTTTTCCTATATGCTCCCTTTGCCAATTTTCCTAGATGCAGTAAATTCTTTTCCTATTGATCAACGATCTTATTTTGACTTCCCAGGGCAAACTCATTTTCAATCATGCAATGCAAATGTGACCTATTGAGGCAAATAACTATGCAAATTATTAGAACTATCTTTGGATAAATCATTATCTTTTGACCTATTTACACTACTGGGGTAAATCCCTATGTAATTAATTATAACCACCTTTGAGAAAATCATTATTTTTAGACCTATCTCCCCTACAGGGGCAAATACTTGTGCGACTGATTATAATCACCTTTGGGCAAATTCGTGTTTCATCTTACATTGCCACTAGATCATGTCATTTTATTCATTTTGAGGGAATGCTCGATGACTCTACTTGTCATTCTCGATCCCTTGAGGGGGCATCCAAGGCTAATCAATTGCCCTTTAGGGCATGAACCTTTCATCTTAATTGATTTTGCATTCTTTGAAAACACGTTATTGTGCTTATGTCTAATTAACAACTTCCCAAATAGGGGTAACTTGTAGACAGTTTGGTTTGGCCACTTTCATGTCTAAACTAGATATTAGACCAATTTTTAGCAAACGATGTAATTCAAGCCTAGAAATCACCTAAAATACCCAAATTTGTCTGCACATTAGACATGGGTTCCCAAAATCATGTTGAGGCTTCCATATTTGGGGTATTACCCTGTATGCAATAATAACCTATCTTGGATTCAATCCCAATCAAATTGTGACCTAACAAATTGACAAATTGGCTTTTTGATCCATTAATGCAAAACACTAAAATAATTCCTAAATGCCAAAAACCTTAAGCAGGATTAATTAAAAAGTAACTTCAATTAGCTATTTAAGTAAAAATTCCAAGTTCAATTAGAGAATTACATTTTCTATAAAAAAATTCAATAAATATGAGGTCAAAGTCAAAGGAATTATTAATATCTTTTATAAGTGCCTAAAATTCAAAGAAAAGGTGAGTCACACCTCATAAATATCTTCTATGAGTTGTCAAGCCTTCATAATTACTTTGACCCAACCCAGGGTTAATTTAAACACAACCAAGGTTAAAACTAAACCTAACTGCACTTGAGTTATAGTTAATTTTAGAACCAATAAATACAAGTACCATTGCTCTTATCTAAACAAGCTCTCAAGCCAATGTTATAATGTCAAATTGATTAAGGAGAAGCTTCACCAAGCTAAGCCAAGACTCAAGTGGTCTTAGATAAGTGCTACCCAAATGAAAATTGCATTGATGAAGGTCTTTATTGCCCACAAGCTGAGCATGAACATCCTCTACACCAACAAATGAGAACTAGTTTGACAAGGGAGGTAACATAGTTTGTGTTTTATCTTCTATCTGTAATTTTGTTCATTAGGTTAAATTAAACCAAGTACTTAGGTAAGAGTGGTTTAGCTTTTATTGTATTATTTGATTTGAATTCTTTTTTGATTTCACTAACAAGAAACTAACAAAATTTGGCTCTTCGAATCCCTAATGATACACTATTGTCTAAGTCCAACGCTAATGTCATGTATAGAAGATTTGCTAAAAAAGGATGTGACCACCTAGATGCTTTTGGGTTTGGCATCACCTTTATTCTGATACATTCATATTTGGGTCATAGATTATCGATCACGATGAAATGGTAAAATCATAGCTTTCCATCTTCAATGTGACCTTAGGGAAAATTGGATTAATGGGTGCACAATGTCAAGCTGACCCACAATGACCTCATTGTCAAAAGGCACTACCTACATAACCAATACTCTATAAGAGGGCCTTAGACTCATGTAGTCTCCCCTACATGTTGGCTTGTGTGTGAATCATGCAATGTGTGTAAAGCAAGTACAACAATGACCTATCTTATAACTTGGCAAATAAGACCTTATAATTGCTCCTTTAGTACTTCAAACTTGTAGATGTGTTGTACCTATGATTGGTATGGAAATAGGGAAGCTTTTGATCAATTGAGTGCTTGGTTTTTTATAAGTGACTTGGTATCTTTGGTCTAAATGGTATGTGATGAATGAATGAGGGTTGATATTATATTTATACCAATTCTATCGAGAGATAACTCACATTAAAGCACTTAAGTTGGTTGTTGGAATATGTTTCGGTCGTAAATTGGATAACTTTAGGGTATCAGACACTTGCATTGGGGTAAGACAATAATGTCGATGTTACTGTATGTCCAAATGTTAGTGTCTAGAGAGTAGAAAAATAGGTACAAGCTCAAAACTTGTAGAGGTGTAAGATAAGTACATTTTAAGCATTATGGACAAGATAGGATGTTTGTGCCATCAATATAAGATTGGTTAGACTAAGAGATAGGCCAAGGGGCACAATATAGAGTAGATGCAAGGCTTGTAGAAGCAAGGCATGCGTAGAATTAATAAGAGCAACCAAGGTCTAAGTTTCCCAAGTGTATAAAACTGAGGTGCTATGTAATCACAAAATATCATCTACATAAGCATCTAGGTGGTTGCATCCTTTACCAACAAGTATTCCATATATGACACCTACATCGGGTTCAGACAATAGTATTGATGGAACCATCCAAGGCTAATGATAGCATCCACAACTCCAGAGGCACTCAATCCAAAATTTGGTGACTGTTATAGATTCTTCTTCCAATCTGCTTCTTGTTTTTTCTAGATTTAGAACTGTATCAACATTATAACCAAGTACATTATTTCTCTGTCATTTCCATATCTAGCATAGTTATACTTATTATTTTTATCTTAGCTTAGTTTAATAAATTTAGCATATGTTGTGTCTAAGTTTAGCATTTAATTGGCCTATTGTAGAATTGATTATCACCCTTGTGCATTGTCATTTTTATATTCTTAACCCTATCTACCCAACTAAGATCCTTATCTAAATTTAGGGTTAAAAATTTAGTGAACCCAATTCATATGAATGCAAATATTTCTAATTCCTAGGAATTTTAGTCAGTTAGGGTTTTAGATTACTGTATTTTTTCATTTCCTACTTATATTATTTTGCATGCAACCTAGGCGTAACCTTAGATTGGGAGGTGTGCCTATTGAACACATTGAGCTTCCCCACCCACCACCTAAGATGTTTCAAACAAATGAGAGACCTAATTCTATGGATTATGATGATACCAATGTTGAGAATGAAAAACATATTGATAATGTTATCATAGAAGAAGATTATGACAATCAAAACCATGAGTCTAATGATACCAATAAACATGAATAAATAGATCATGAGCAAGCGAAAGTAATTATATTATTTAGTGAGCGTATTCATCAAAACCCTAAAGATCTTGGTGAAATCCTAAAATCTATATTAGAAACTAAGAACACAAAAAAAATATATGACCAAACATGTCCAACTATTGATCATGTTATTAGAACTATGGGTCATCCCCATATACCAACACCCTTTCCCCTGAACACATTACAACCTAATACTTCTAATTGGGGCATGGGTTATGTCTTCCAACCTTTGTTTATGGAAACTACTATTGATACATCTACCATGGGTTTAATAAATGTTTCAACCAAAATATCAGTCTATATGCCTATTAAAACCATAATTACATCCCCTTTGGTGACTACTCAACTTGCTAATATAAATCCCAATGAGTCCATAATTCAAAAACTTCAAGTTATAAAGACCTCGAGGGACAAGCTTATAAACATTGAACAAAACACTTAAAGTCTCCTCATTCTATTGATTCTCAGGATGTGTTGCATAATCTGCTTGCACCCGAGATATCTTTTCACCCTTTGCCAATTGGTTTTATTGCACCTAAGCTCACATTTTATGATGGCAAGGGTTATCTTGAACAACATCTTTGATCCTTTTATTTGGAATGCCTTGACTATGCCTCCAATGATAAAATTTTGACTAAACTATTCCCAATAAGTCTCAAGGACTATGTTTTGATGTGGTTATATGATTTACCTCTCCAATCCATGAAAGCCTTCAAACCTCTTGCTGACCAAATTTTGGCACATTTTTTCATTAATATTTATGAAAAGGTTTTCTATGTTCAAATTGTCAAATTAAACAAGGAACAAATGAACCTATCAATGAATACGTCTTGAAGTACAAGACAATGTTGGCTAAAATGACTAATACTATGTTAGATAAAGAGTTGCAAGACATATTAAAGTAAAGTTTGCTTGCTCCTTTACATGAGTCCATTATTTTAAATAAGTTCACATATTTTGGTGACTTATGCCATGTTGTATAGGACTGTGAAATGAAGCTTATTCATTAAATAAGCTCAAGTATGTAGCAAACACACTAGTTGCATTTACATCTAGTACCAAGTTTACAATTAAACCAAGTTATAAGGTAAAACCTCTTGAGCCAAAAAAGGACGTAACTAACATGGTTAACACAATTTCATAGTAGAATAATCAATTTGTATCATCTAATGCACCAAGGAGATAATTTACACACTTATATGAGTCTCTCACTTCATTACTCCCACAAATAGTAGTGTCATCTCATATCTCTTCCTCATCTTATAAAGGTTGATATGAATAGACCTCTACCCAAAGGATATGATGCAAATTATTATTGTGATTATCACCAGAGACTAGGACATTATATGAATAAATATTTTACCTTGAAGCATAAGATCCAAGACCTTAATGATGATCAAAAGATTAAATTTGATGATCCTCCAATGGAATCCAATTCACAACCTAATGATCATTAGAAACAAAAAATATTTAACAATCCTTTGCAAGACCATTTCAAGAAGGAACCAGAATTGAAAATGGAATATAATGCATATCCTCCTCTGGCACATTACAGGCACCCATTAGATGGGATTATTGGTACTTATACATGACATGTACCTCCTATGGTTCATAAACCTTATATTACTTTTGATGATAGTGAGGTTAAGGATGATAACTCTGATATTCATTATTTATTCAATTGAGCATTCCTTGATCACCAACCTATACACAGTTTTATGATTGATAATGGTGCAAGTGAAAATGTTTGCACCATGACATTACTTGCACATTTGGGTTATACTCATCATGATTTGCATCCTTTTACTAGATCAGTTAGACCATTCAATGGGACCTCCTAGAATGTTCTTGGCAAGATTGACCTACCTTAATAGGTTAGTCCTGCACATGTGGTTACTACCTTTTTAGTTATACCTTCCATGAAAATATTTGATATGATATTGGGAAGACCATGGATCCATAATCTTTGAATGGTACCTTCTACAGTGCATGAGTGTGTTAAATACATCCATGTCAATCAGGTAATTATAGTTTCTGGAGTTCTATATGAGCGTCCTCTTGAACAAAAGAAATTTATACCTAGATAGTTAATTATCAAGCCTACTAAGGCTAATCCACCACAAAAAGGTAAGCAATAGGCAATCCCATTTACTAGACAACCAATAGTTGAGAGACCTTTGTGTCAAAAACACACAGTGGGTTCCACTGAATCCTCATGTTCTATTACACATCATATTCAAACATCCACAACACCTAAACATGTTTCTACTATTAATATTCCAAATAAACCATAAAACACATAGAGATGGGTTCCACGAACCCATATTCCTTATATTTCTACTTCACTACCTCAAAGTCCTCTAATACATATGTAGAGCATCACAAATACTATAGTGATAGATATTGCACCCATACGTGTTCCTTGGGAGTACCCAAAATTTCTTGCACTAGGTTACAAGTGGGGAGATACCTATGACCATTCTTTGGAAGAGATCATAGGATGATCTTTCCTCTTCATAATATTCCAAAAACACCCCAAAAATTAAAAAACTTCAAAAATAGAAAAATATTTATGGAACCTACATAATCTATTGGCTCTTTGGTATCTATGTGTTAGTTCTATGTTGATGGATGGCATATCAATTATTTCTACATACACATGTGTGTCAAGCTTCTACTTGAGTGTGATATAGGCATACACAAATACATTATCTATTCCTAGTTTGGATGTTAGGCCTTCCCTCTACTCATGTCATATAGACATTGGGGGAATCCACCTCTATGATCATGATACTTCTAGATTATATCATTATCTGGTCACTTTACATTATCATGTTTTGAGCTCATACATGTACTTACACATGCCTTTATCCATGATTATATATTATACATAGTATTTGATATGTTATGTGCTTGACATTTTTTGCTAACACATTTAATCCAGGGGCTACTATGATAAGTTTAAGCTAGTCACTTATGTTTTCCTTTATGTATTCAATTGAGTGTCTTGTCTTGCTATTGTCTTGCTTGTTCAAGTATTTGAATATGCTCCTTTGTTTGTGGTTCTCGTGCTTGTGTGTGTGTTTTTTGACATTTGAATATGTCATTATTTGTTGTATAGACATTTGAATATGTAATTCTTGCTCTTATGAACATTTGACTAAGTAATGTCTCTTAAATTGTGTAAATTTGAACATGCCCCTTGTTTGTGGTCTGTAATAAAATTACTTCAACAATAAAGTAGAATAGCAGAAATAGGTCAAAATATGACTGAAATATATCATAATATATGATAATAGACAAGCCATTTCAAGGGGGCAACTTCCAAAAGTTTCAGTAAAAGCAAAATTCACAATATGATGATAAACAATTACCCCCTACCTCCTATATATATAGTCTATCTAGGCCATGGTTACTCCATAGGCCAACCTACTAACCAAATGAATGCATAGAGAAATGTGATATAGCATCAACGAGGGATAAGTAAGCCACAAGTCAGCTATTCCTATACATGCAATAGGTCAGGGGCGTAGCATGGTCTCCTTGGACCATTATATGTTGACTTATTTTTTAGTGCTTTTGTGTGTGTGCTTGTTTTCTTGTTGAGTTTGTCCTATTGCTATCTAGATGTTTCCATGATTTTACCATGAATCTTATGCCTTCCTGTGATCACATTGTTTTATGCCCTTCAATGCTACATTTACCTAGACATGTTCTTCTATATGCTACATGGTTCCATTTACAGATTATACATTTATGTTATCCTTTTGAGGTGAGGTCACTACTAGTTTCTATTCTTCCCTCACCTCAAGTTGGGGGGGGGGGGAGCGAAATCAGGGAGGGCATGTCATAGAAGCATGTTCTCCACATTTGACATATATTTTAGATTCAGTGGGGGCATGCTTTGGAAGCACGTTCTCCACACTTAATCAGTATTTGGCACAATTTTTAGATTTAGTGGGCGTATGTTTTAGAAGCATGTTCTCCACACTTGTTCAGTATTCGACACACCTAGATTCAATAGGGGCATGTTTTGGAAACATGTCCTCCACATTGACACTTATTTCAATTTTCATATTTCTCCATGTATAGTGGGGGTATGCTTTGGAAACATGTTCTCAACATTTACAAATTTTTTGAATTAGCCAAAGCACATAATTATATGATTCAGATTCACAACTATGGAAAAATTATATACATTGGTACCATTGTTATACATAGCTTCAACATGAGACATATCTAAGGTGCATATGTTATGCAATGTGCACTTAATATTACAAAATATAAATTAGTTTTAGATTTCAAAACACTTTCAGGGATTGTCACCACCCACTAGGTTAGACTTTTATGGACTGTATTGAGCCAATCTATTGTAGTAGTTGGTTCACTTTTTGGTGTCATTAAACTGCTTAAATCACTCAATTTTGCCAAGTTTTTAGGTTGGATTTCATTGTATCGTATAACCTCACTAGTTTGATAGTATGATTTGACTTTGTTCACTCATGTTCACTAGGTTATAAGTGTGATTGGGTTGCATGGTTGAGCTAATATCAATTGTTGGATGGAAAATCACTTTTTCTTTAAGTTTAGGAGCATGTGCCTTCCAACCACTCTCTATTTCCTTAGATATATGCACTTTCTAGATTTATATATTTGTCTTAATCTCAGTTTCAGAGCTTTATAACGATATATATTTCAAATAAAGCTGCCAATAAGCAAGGTAGTTGCATCGATACACAACTGTACTCCTAAACCTTGTGATTTTAATTTCAATCATTTCAAATGCTTAAAATTTTAGATTATATGTACTAATCATATACTGTAACATGCTCTTGGTTACATGTCAGTCACCATCAAAGCACTCAAGTTGGACTCATGCAAAGACAAGGTGTGTTATACATACCCAGGTACACATTTCTTCTCCTTTAAACCAACAATTTCATTACTAGATTAAAGGGAGGTAAATGCAAAAGATATTTATGGATTATAAAGCACCATAGTCTTGCACACTTGGAAAACTTAGACTTTGATTATTCCTCTCAGTTTTGGACCTTTCCTACTTTCGAAAGTCTTGCATCTGTTCTATATTATGCTCCTTGGCCTATTTCTTGGTCTGACTAGTCTTATGTTGAGGACCCAGACCTTTTAACTTGCTTAGAATGCTTAAAATATACTTATCTTATGCCCCTACAATTTCTGAGCGTGTACCTATTTTTTAACTACCATGACACAAGAGTCAGTTCCAAACCCCTGCATCAATGCTAGTATCCTACCTTGACATAGGTGTTCAGGGCCCTAAAGCCATCTAATTTACAAATGAAATATATCTTAATGGTCAGCCTAAGTGATTTATTGCGAGATATTTCTCCAAGAAGATTGATATAAATATGAGATCAACCCTCATTCATTTCTCACCTAGAAAAGACCTAAAGAGACCAATGCAACTTAATACAAGCAATTCCATCAAGCATTCAATTGAGAAAAACTTACCTATTTTCTCTTATTTTCATATCATTCATAGGGACAACACATCTACAAGCCTGAAGTACTGAAGGAGCAACCCAAGAGCTATATTTTTTAAGTTACAAGTTAGGTCATTGTTGTAGATGATTTCTACATATTGCATGATTCACACACAAGCCAACACATAGGGGATAACTACATTGGTCTGAGGCCCTCTTCGGAGTATTGGCTATGTAGGCAAGCTCATTGACATAGGGGTGTTTGGGGTCAACTCGACACTGTGAGCCCATTAACCCATTTTTCTCAAAGTCACTATGAAGATGAAGAACTAAGGTTTTGTAATTTCATGAGGAGCGAAAATCCATGACCTAGATTTAAATGCATTAAAATAAAGGTGAAGACAAACCCATAGGCATCTAGGTGGTCACATCCTTTTTTAATAGGTATTTCGTATAAGATACTTGCATCCGGTTTAGATAGTAGTGCCAATATAACTGTCTAAGGTTGACGCTAGTGTCTACGATTCTAGAGGCACTCAATTTAAAATTTGATGACTACTCTAGAATCATCTTCTAATCTACTTCTTACCTATTATAGATCCATAACTGTATTAGCATTAGAACCAACTAAGTACATTGTTTCTTTGTCATTTCCATATATAACATAGTTGTACTTACTATTTTTAGTCTATCTCAGTTTAATAAATTTGAAATATATGTTGTATATGAGTTTAGCATTTAATTGGTCTATTGTAGATTTGATTATCACCCTTGTGCATTGTAATTTCTATATTCTTAACTCTATCTACCCAAGTAGGATATTTATTCAAATTTATGGTTAAACATATTCTTCAAGATCATTTAGATAAATTTAAAATTAAATGAGTATTAATCAAGGATTAATTAAAGTTATTGAATCATGATTTGGCATCTACAATATGAAAATTTCATTTTCAATTATATCTTTAGATCATTTTATATGAAAGAGTTTCATTTGAATTTCTTTCATGGAAGTTCCATTTTCTAGAATGTATCTTGATTTTGAGCCTATTTCTTCTTCTAGTGATTGATTTTATTTCTGATAAAAAAGATACTATTTGGTTCTATTCCATCTCTTTAATGAGTTTAGTACTAAGCATAGTGGTTTTGTTATTTCAATGGAGAGAAGAACCTATGATCATTTTTTTGGGAAATTTCCAAACAAACAATTTAGCAAAATATTTTGATTTCTCATTTTACTATGTTTAACTTTATGTATTCCTCTATCTGTGGAATACATTCAATGTATGTAAAAATGGATGTAGCCTAATTTTTGTTATTCATATTAACAACTACTCTAAGAGGAATGCTTTTATGTGGTGCTAATGATTTAATAACTATCTTCATAGCTTTATAATATTTTAATTTATGTTCTTATCTGTTATTGGGATATATCAAAAGAGATGTACGGTCTAATGAAGCTATTATGAAATATTTACTTATGGGTGGGACAAGTTCTTCTATTCTTGTTTATGGTATTTCTTGGCTATATGTACTATATGGTGGAGAGATTGAACTTCAATAAATAACCAATGGTCTTATAAATACATAAATGTATAACACTCCAGGAATTGGGATTGTGCTTATATCCATAATTGTAAGAATTGGAGTCAAGATTTCTTTAGTTCATTTTCATCAATGGACCCTTGGTGTATATGAAGGAGTGTGATTCATTTTATAAATTAAGAAGAATAAATAAATCTCTTTTTTAGAGATTGTTTTATTTCTAAAAACTCTATGCACACATGGAAGAAAAACCCACTTTGACTAAGACATCACTTTTACCATTTTTCTATTGAATTATGATAAAGCAAGCCCAAAAAACTAAATTATTTGAATAAACAATTCAATTTTTCAAGTTAGTTATTATGGGTAGTTCTTACAAAGGATCAGACTAATGTCGTATATGATATTTTTATTCTCAACATAGATGCCACATAGTCAGTTTTCATCCTTCAAAGACTACGAGTATAAAAAAGGCATATGTCAACACAAAGATTACCCTAAGATGGATATCTTACGGCTATTTGAAACAAAATAAATTAGATGGTTCCATTTTTCATTATTTTTGCATCTTTCAAACCTGAAGTTGAAAAAATCAAAAGAATAAGTGATTTTGATTTACCATAGGAACCGCTGAGGAAAGATTCCACGTAAAGTTAAGGATCAGTGATTTTTTTATCGATTAAATATATTTAGTCTTATACATACACAAGGAAGGTAATTAAAATAAAAATGAAATGATTATGTTATTTTTTTTTATCACTTAGGAGTTGTGCAAGAAGAAAGTCTCACCCATGGTTCTGAATGAGAGAAAGGAGGGACGAATCCCCTTTTTGAATTTAACTCTCCCACTCCAGTCATTGATTTTATTTTTGTTATTTCAAAATTCACTTCTTCAACTTTAGCCACTATAATTTTTGATATTTTTTTCTATTTTTCATTGAACAAATGCCATCTTATTTTGGAAATATTAGTTATTCTTATTATGATATTATGAAATTTAATTGTTATTACTCAAACAAACATAAAACACAAGCTTGCATATTCATCCAAATGTTAAATTGGATATATCCTTATTGGAATAATTGATGGAGACTCAAATAATGGATATGCAAACATGATAACTTATATGCTATTCTATATTTTCATGAATATAGGAACTTTTGTTTTTATTGTATTATTCAATCTATGTATAGGAACAAATAAAATTTGGGATTATACAAGATTGTATACGAAAAATTCTTTTTTAGCTTTGTCTTTAGCTTTGTGTCTGCTATTTCTAAGAGGTATTTCTCCATTAGTAGGCTTTTTTGGAAAGCTTTATCTTTTCTAGTGTGGATGGCACGCAGGTTCTTATTTATTAGTTTTGATGGGAATTTTTATGAGTGTTATTTCAATATAATATTATTTTAAAATAATTAAGTTATTAATGATTGAATGAAACAAAGAAATAACTCCCCACGTGCAAAATTATATATCATCTTCTTCAATCGTGAAAAATTATATCAAATTCAATATGATTGTATGTGTGATAACATCTGCTCTACTGAGAATAGTTATGAATCTAATTATTGCAATTAATGAGGATACATTATTTTAAGATCTATTTATTCAGTAAATCTTTTTCTTACAAACTAAAAGAACCAGTGGATTTATACGCATATCCTTAAAATTGTAGGGAATAGGCTGATATTATAGAATGAGTTTCTAATTTAAAATTCAAGTTGATTTTATAATTTAATTAGCAGTTCATTATATACCATAAGTAAATATTTTCATTATGTCATTCAAACATTTTTAAATAGATTATACATCGTTCGGTTCTAAGAGACATGGTTACATAGGATTAAACTTAACATATTGCTATTTGGGTAACATATATTTATGGTTTTTACTTGACACAATGACCTTCTTATTTTGAATGCATTCATAAAATTGAAATATTGAAGCATCTTTCTTTTGATCTAAACTATTTGAACCCTCATCTTCCATCTCTCATTTTTCCTCATCATGATCCTCTACCTCTCCTTCTACATTATATGTAGTTTCATCCTCATCATTATTGTGTTCTTGTTCTTTTTTATCTTCATCATCTGTATGCACTTTCTCATTACCATTGTCATCAGTATTTTCTTATTTTTTTGTATCTTTTTAATCCTCTTTTTCTTTTATTTCCCATCAATCTAATATGATATGTTCTAGTTCTTTCCATGATAATTTCTTTCGTACTTTGAAAAGCTCACCATACCATATTGACACAACGTCCTTGAGATGAACTTTAAAACTTATTAGCCACCATCTTGTTTGAAAGTAAGTATCCTTGGAGGCACAATTCTTTATCATCATCTTCTTAGAACTTTGGAAACTTCATGATCCACAAAAACTATGATTTCAAAAATACTTGTATTCAAAAGATCTCAAATTTCTACCAAAAATCGAAGAAAAAAACCTGTAGATAAGTAGATATGACTATATCCTTTGACTAAAATTTGACCAAATGGTTTTAGACTCAAAACCAAAGCTTCAAAGAACATAGCCCCAATAGAGTTTTGCAAGCTTTCCAAAAATATAAATAAATCATAAAAATTATTAAAATTGCACTTTGTAGAGAAGTCATTTTTTGGTAATAACTCACATAAAATTGATCACAACACCTCAAATTTTTTATTGTAGCTTCATTGACTGATTGTACAACTTCAATGAGACAATTGTAGAATAATTATTGAAACTGTCATTGATGTGACAAATTTATGAGAAAGTTAAAAATAATGATAACTCACTCCAGTATGATCCTCAAACATTTATTTATTTATTGCAGTGTTCTTGAATGATTCTCCAACTTTAATAAAAAAAAGTAAAAAAAAAAGCAACAGATTGCAAGATATAAGCGATTCTCTAAAATTAAGGTTTTGCTTACACACTTGTCTAAATCAAACCTCTGATACCATTGCTTAAGATCCACACATATAATAATAAAACTATGCATAATATAATATAGATCAACACAATACAAGCGATATTGGTGGGCTAAAATGCCCAAATATGCAGTATATTTAAAAATAAAATAATACCCTTATGGTAAAGAAACAACATACAATACTTCTTAAGAACTTAAATATGCAATATATTCAAAAATAAAACAATACTCTTATGGTAGGACAACAACATTTAATACTCCTTAAGGGCCCAAATATGTGAGATATTTGGAAATAAAACAACACTTTTATGATAGAGCAACACCATACAATACTTTTTAAGGAATGAATAATTCTACAATTCTACTTCGAGGGGGACACCTCTGTAAACACTCAATTTTAATCATTAAGTGATTGACAATGTTTAATCTTGACATTCTTACTTCACTTGACCATTTGCCGCTATGTTAACTTGTTATCTCTACGACACCATTCACTATTTTACAAATTGTCTTTAACTACTCAAAACATCATTCAAACATCCATATTTTTCTTACAAACTCCTTATCAGACTAGTGCCAATAGTCTCTGTCCTTCTAGGACAATATCACAACAGGGCAGACAAAAACGCATTGTAGCCTTGTCCACTACTGCGACGTTGTCCCCTACACTCCAACGGTAACTTTTTAAATTTGAGATGTTGAATTTTACCCCTACACCGTTTCTAACAAGGTTGGTTAACATAAATATTCAAAAGTTTCCTCTATATAAGCACATCAAGGCCTCTCAAAGCATATCTAGCAATCACTAAACAATTTTAATGCACATTGAGAAAAAGAGCACTATTTCTTTCAATTCCAATTCTAAAACATTCTAATAGTCATAGGCAAAGTTTGAATATCTTTTATTGTAGGCCAAGGGGCATTCATTGTTACATTCATATATCAATCATGATTCACAATTCACTTTAGAAAGAAAAATTAATCACCTTGATATCCTTTTAAACTATGTAAATAGCTCTCAAATTACGCAAGATTTTTGAATGCAACTCTACTATTTCTCTAACCATATTGTTAGGTTGTGGAGTTAAAAGCTTCACCAGGTTGCGAACAGTTGTTGAAGTGTCACAGACACCAGCGTTCAGGCCAACCGACGTTTAGACAGGAAGAGCAACCGACGTCGGTCAGGGAATCGGTCATATCCAGGCAGACACCGACGTCGGTCGCTATTCAGAACTGCTATCACGGACATGTTTTAACGAACCTTCATTTAGAAAGAAAGCTGCGGATATTGTAATTACTAATTATTGTATGCCTGATATCCTTTTAAACTATGTAAATAGCTCTCAAATTACGCATCTTGGAGAGTTGCAGATTTTGAATCATAAATGAGGCAAGAACAAGGGTTCTTCAGGGTGTAGAAATATCTACATGGTAAGTAAGGTCTGTTGATTTGCAAGTGGCAGCAAGGAAAGGGAGATCTACTTGGAGTACTATTTGGTGTACTGGGAGCGTTGTTACTGACTGGTGGAGGTGAACAACAATTCTATTGTGTGTTGGGACCGTAAGAGAGAGAGGGAAGAAGTCCTTGAGGTGTCGCAAGCCTTTGAGGTGGAAGAAGAAATCTTCTTTATTGTATTTTCTTCTGAATGATTATTAATACAATATGTTGTTTCATATTTCTAGTTACTTATCATTCTAATTAAATTCCGTGTTTAGTTGCTAATACAAGAAATAATCATATATACTCTTATTGAGGAGTAGGACCCTGACACATATTCCCTATGAAAATAACATATTGTTAATAACAATTTAATACGAACCTATGAATCAATTGATGAGAGGGATAAACCTTCTATGGGTATGATGCAGCCCTTTCTTTGTGTGATGAACGCATCTGCCCAAACGAACCAAATATGCTTCTAATAACAACATTGTTGGAGGCCAATTCCTGCAGAACGGCATCGGAATTATGGCCATACACCCCTGCAAATTTGGTCAACAAGTCGAATCCCAAGTCTGCCAATTGGGAGAACTTACCACTAAATTTGTTTCCAGACAGGGCGCTAAAAAACTGCCCACTCCATCGAATAAGGGCTAGACTCGGAAACCCACCCCTGACAGAATTACAATATGGCAACGAATTAATCACAAAGCGGGCGCCACGTCAATTTGCAGGACGACCCAGAGCGCCACAACGGCGCAAAATATTAGCGAGGGTTTGGCCCCACACATTGAACGCCGGCGCCATTGTGTCATCTGTGGGTGATTTATATGAATTTATACGCACAGGGCCGCTGGTGGAAAAGACAGTGGAGGTGAGCGATGACAACATTGAGGAATGGCGCGAGTGTGGAAGCCGCGTGTGCCGCCTTTTAGGGTTTAATGAGCATCTTCTCTCCCACGCTCAGAAAGTTAGGGTTTATCATTATTATGTACCCGTCTATCTCTGGTGCCACCGCCAATTGTTACAGCACAGGGATGGGTTTCAAGATGATGCTCAATTAGACATTCCTCCCTTTGTTGTATGTACTTTCTACTCATTTACATTTGTTGTTCCCAATTTGATAAATTTTGCTTTCATGGGTAAACCTTCCGCTTTGCTGTCACGATCAGGGGCATTTTTTTGGTTCAATTCAACCGGTCTCATTCTCTCTTTTCTCTTATTTACCACATCAAAGGCCTATTTCTTTTGTATAATTGTCATACACTGGGTATTTCTTTCCTGTCCTCCTAGGTCTCTTTTTGTGGGGTAACTTTGGACTTGTAGGAGAATCTTTAGCTTGCTTTCTTTCCTGTCCTTCTAAGTCTCGCTTCGTGGGGTGACCTTGGCCCTGTTTTTCTTTTGTGGAGTAACCTTTAACTTGCTTCTTCTGATCAAAGGCTATTTTTAGGTCAAGCTGATTTCAAACATTTTATAGTGTGTTAAGTAATTGCAGGCTTTCAAGGTCGTTTAAATAATTTAAAATGATCTCCACGGAGTAGTCATTATTCCCCCATATTTTTTTTCATATTTTTTTAATAATTACAAAGTAAAGGGTCCCACTTAGCACATTTATGAGTAGTAATTTTGGTAATGTTTTATTATTATTATTTTTAGTAGTAATCATAAAGCAAGGATACTGACTTTGCACACAAACACTCTAAGCACATGTTAATAGGGGGAGACTGAGTCAACCTTGTCTCATAATTCTTACTAATATGAAAATATTTTTTCACGTTCAATCCATTCAGTGCTAGTGGTGGAAGCCTTCAATTATTTAACAACAATACATGATTAGTTTACAATTGGAATAATCTAATTAAATTACTTATTAAAGCCTTCAATTACTTTACACAACTATATCATTAAATTGCTTGTGAAAGTGTTCAATTGCTTAACACAAAAATAATTGGGTTAATTTCACATTGGTAAGAATTGTGAGACAAAGGTGACTTATGAGACATTGCTTACTCCAAAAGCTTTTCCAAAAGGGGCAGAGGCTAGAGGGTGAGGAGCCTAAAGCGGTGGAATACATTCATTATTCTCACTTCTCAAATACTTACGGTGTTTGTGTGCTAAGTGAGTCCCTTTACCTAGTTATTATTATTAAAAAAAGATGGGAAAAATGACATCAGGTTAATGACTAATCATGGAGGTTTATCTTGAGATGACTTAAATCACATGAGCAATTTCACAAAAAAATAGTAATCTATTTTATCTTGTGTTAAATAATTGAAAGATCCACGAGATGACTTAACTACGCACTGTACAAATTTCACAAAAATTACTTGAAGGTTTCTGTCTTGTGTTTAGTAACTGAAGGCTTCCATCTTGTGTTGGGTAATTGAAATCTGTTTTATCTTGTGTTAAGTAATTGAACACTTCTCTTGTGTTAAGTAATTGGAGGCTTCCATTTTGTATTAAGCAACTAGAGGCTTCACTTGTGTTAAGTAATAAAAGGCTTCAATGGACAATTTATTATGTTTGTGGTACTTTTATCTAAGTGTATTTAAGTCAACTCGTGGAAGCCTTCAATTGCTTAACATAAGATAAAATAGATTATTAGTTGTTGTTCAATTTTTACATGGGTGTGTTTAAGTCATCTCAAGATGACCTCCACGAGTAATCATTACTCTAATAACATTTTTTTTCATGTATTTCTGATAATAATCATAAGGCGAGGGTTCTCACTTAACACACAAGCAACTTAAAACATTTATTAGTAGAGTGGAGGAAAGGTGAATGTAATCCACCTTCTAAGCTTCGCACCCTCTAGCCACTTTACATGTTGGCAAAACCTTTATAGCATGTAATACCTTATAAACCACTCTTTTCTCACAACTCTTACTAATGTAGGATTAACCCAATTATAATTCCTAGCATGCCCCAAGTCTGCAGTGCCATTTTTTTCATTACATATAACTCGTGGGCTGTGACTGGCACTTCACGTACAAGCAACAACTTCATTCCTTGCCCTTGAACCGATATCAGGAACACCACTCAACTCCCTGGCCCAAGAGCAACTTGAATCGGTTGATCCATCACACTCTTCATGTTTATTCTCCCCCAGGTGCAGTCTAACAGGATGTAATGCCAATTCATAACCGCAACCAAAAAATTACAACACAATCGAAAAACTCTATTTGATTTTTCATTAACATTCCTATGAGTTCACACCCCACATAGAGCTGACACTCTCCTTGGACGGTGCACAAAATGAAAAGATCATGATCAATGGATCTGAGCGAAAAACTTAAATCCAAATTGGGCTACTTCATCTCTATGCAATTCCTTGATTGGAGAACATTCTCTGCTTCAGAAGAATTTATAAGTAGAAGTTATCAAGACTTATGGTTGTAAAGAATTTGGAACTTTATAACATAGTCAACCTCCTCCTGGAAATTGCATTCGACAGAAACATGACATAAATGCACAACAAACCCAAAAGCTAAACAATGTCTCATATGCCCATCCTTTTCCATACAGCGCCATTTCATCTTCAATAGCATAACTGTGTGGGATTTGAGAGCTGAACGTTCACAACAAATTCTCAATGCTTAGCCGAAATGACTGCCATTTCTGTGCTTCCTATCCAGGATTGAGGACAGGTTCCTTTGAGAACTTAAACTGTCCATTGCCACACTTTAGCCCTTGCAATGGATTGCCAAGCGGCCATCCCACAAAATCCTTTGACAATTCCTAAGTTGAATCACACAGATCTGAGCAGATAAACTCCATATGCTCTATGGCACATTGTGCAACATCTTTTGAGAAAGATTTTGACCTCTTTCACAAAGATTTCAACCTCTGCACGCCCAACCTAATGAGCCATCTCTTCTCTATCCTTGCAAAAACTTTGAACATATAAACTTATTAAAAGGGATTATATCTATCCCATAGTATCCGTGAATGGAAGATCTCGAGAAATGATGGATTGAAAGAATTGAAAAAATGCTTTTATTGAAATTTCAATCTAAAAAAGAACTACATATTGGTCTATAACATATATTTTAGAGCAAATCAATTGTAAAAACTATGTTATATCTGAATGCTAGGTAACTCATTTTCTTTTGTACACTTTCTAGATTGGTGTCAGTGCACCTCAGGGGAGTGGGAAGACAACACTTGTCTATACTCTTGATCATCTCTTCAACGTTGCAGGCAGGTATCAAATATTTTGACTAGAACAATATATGGCTGCCTAATTCATGAAGCCAGGGTAACTTTTTGACATCGTACATTCTATGTTTTTCATTGGGTTACAATATATCATGTGTTTCCAGGAAGGCTGCCTCAATATCCATTGATGACTTCTATTTGACAGCAGCTGATCAGGTATGGGCTTCTTGTATTGTCGGATATATTTGATCATATAACTATGCAGTTTTGCCAATGCATGCCGGCACGTGAAAAAGGTGCATACAGTACTCCTGTAACTGCAGTTTCGTCACTTTTGGTCTTATAATTGTTTGAATTCAGGCAAAGGTTGCAGCTGAGAATGCAGGAAACACCCTTTTGGAGGTTTGAACCTAGGATCTTCTTGCTTGTTATATCTTCATGCATCTGACCCATTCTTGTGGAAATCAAATGCTTTCACCCTTAGTTTGAATGGCAGTCTTTGGGATAACCAGATTAATGTAAATATCTAGCTTAACTGATAGTCTTATTTTTTGTTTTTAAATTTTATGGAGGATTAATGAACAGTTCTATAAATCATGTATATTTCCAGCTACGGGGTAATGCGGGAAGCCATGATTTAACATTTGGGACAGATACTCTGAAGAACTTGTGTAGCCTGGTGAAAAAAGGTTCGTCTTTTCCTTGTCCTACCTACTTGTGTTATCTCGACATTTCCTTGTCGTACCTGCTAAGGTATGTCTTTTCATGGTCCTGCCTGCTAAGGTATGTCTTTGCCTTGTCCTACCTGCTAGATGCCATGCCACTTCGTTCAAGTTTTCATTTCTATAAACATGTGAAGAATTTAAAATGAACTTTTGCAAAATTATATGCAATTTGAGAGGGTTTGTTCAAACTTCTCCTCCACCCATAGACAAAGAAAGTGGCCTCAAAATTAAAAAATGCAATTTTTAGGCTTTAAATTTGTTTCACTCCTGACTAAATAGCACTGATTTATGTTTGAAAGTGGCTTACTTTAGGTACAAAGGCTAAGGTACCTCGTTATGATAAGGTAGATCCTGCGACATTGGTATTTTGTACAGCGCGACATGTTTTCACTTTATTTAGTCCTATAAATAGTTTTTGACTGGGTTATATCAAATGCAGTCTTCTTATAATGGGCGGGGTGATAGGGCCGACCCTTCTACATGGCCAGAAATTGAAGGACCTTTGGAGGTGGGGACATAACTTGACAATAATTAAGATTTTGGAACTAGTAAAGACTAATTATTATAATTGGTTTTTTCCAGATTTAAAGTAGAAAGACTTATCATTTCAAGATTTCTTTAGAGATCATATTCTTAGAGCACTATATTTCCACCCCAGTAAATTACAATTGTAAATTTGACACATTTTTGAAAGTTGCTATTCTCAAGTCTTTAGAATATTCCCAAAATAAAATTTGTATAACTACATAACACATAAGTGGAGTATACAAGAGTGCAAATAGACATTAGGCCTGTGTTTATGCAGAATGTAATTTGTGGAATGATTATATGTGATTTTGATGACCAAAGTGTGCTGCGTATAGTTTCTACTATTTTTGAAGTAGATGTCTATCGGATCTTATCTTGGAATGCTGTTTTATTTTGTTTATTTGATTGCATATTGCAATTCTTGTAGGTGATTTTTCTTGAAGGATGGATGCTTGGGTTTAAGCCACTACCAGGTGACTATATAAAAACAATTGACCCACAGGTTAGTATCAAGATTACATCTGAAGTTATTGTGCAAACGCAATGCTTAATTAACTCTGTTTTGGAAAAAGATTTAAATATTTAATACAAAAATGTTGTCATTTATGATTTGAACTATCCCACAACTGTTATCTTTTTGGTGGCCATAAATTGGATTCTCAGAAACAGAAACTACTAATGAAGAGCATCCCAGCATAACATAAAGTCTGTCATCTTGTACATTATTTACTACGTTCAAAATATTTGCTTCTCCACATCAGCGAAATGGCAAGAAGCACTGCCCCTGCACAAATAAAGCACCATGAAGACAACGCTTTGGTGGACAAGGGACATAATTCTGTAGGGAGTTTTTAGCATGGCCATGGAATGAATTAACCTAAGTTACTGGTTCTTTTTGTGTATGAGATTGCGTACAGCAAACTGGGTTTGCCGATACAGCAATTTTTTTACCTGGGAAGGGGCTTGGGTAGAGCTGTACAAAAAAATATAAAAAGTAAAAAATATAAATATTCTAACTTAATAAACAAGAACTAACCACATTATGCCTACAATAAATAAAATAACCGTAAAAACACTACTGATAAATTGATAATGCTAACCAAATGCTAAATGTGATGACAAATATTAATTATTAAATTAAAATTAGTATTTTTTGTCATATTACTTTTCATTGATAGCATCAATGTCAACATCATTATATTAGAACCAAAAGTAGTAACACTTCCACTGGGCCTACTTCTAGCTATGCAATGTAGGTCCTGCAAAGCTGAAGAAGTCTCCATGTCAAGTAATGAAATGTGGAAAATGGCAGCATCCAAGTCAGCATTTTATGGGTCTAAATTCTAATGCTTTGTTGCCCCTTGTACTCTAGCTCCTAGTGCGATAGAGGGTGCAAGTTTGAATGCACGTAGTTTTAGTCCTTGGCCTCTTGTGCTATCAGATTGTTGTTTATCGTTGAGTGTTAATGATGTATGTACTCTGTTGCCACCCAAATGAAGATGAAGTCACAACCTATTGAGGCAAAGCCAATGCAAAATTAAAATTTTCAATTTATAAAAGGAAAAACTCAAACTTAAATTTAAAAGTTAAAACAAAAAGAAAGAGAGTTAAAGAATTTGATTGCAAGAGGCTTTGGGTGCTTGAATCCTTGGTCATGGAGGTACAACTACGTATGAGAGTCCTTGTACTTGTTCTCGGACTTGTACTGGGTATGGAATGGACCGGTACCGAGTGGGAGGGGGGGAATTGATAACTTAGCAATTAACCTATCTACCACATGCCTGGGTGCATACTCATTAATACTGTCTTTGAACAACCCTTGTTTCTTTTTGATGAATCTATGACAATGGAATCTCCTTACTCCTTACCTGCTGTAACTTTGTTTGTTTCCCACTATATGAGTCTTATAAATATTGTCGATGTTTTGGAGTTGAATGGTTGGTCCTAGTGAGTTTTGTAAAAGCTTTGAAATTGAATCATGTGTCCTCAATGAAATCATCCAAAGCATGTACCACATCCTCCACCTTTTTTGTCATTTGAAATTTCCCATGCCAAGATGAAAATATTCGTTCTTCATAGATCTTCTAGGATCTACCTTTCTTTTCTCTTTTACCATCCACTTCCTAACCCTAATGTTGTTTGGGACTAGGGTAAAAACTCCTAATGTACTGGTCTTCCAAATTGAACAAATCGACAGACAGAGCTCTAAAACCAAGCAAAAGTGGAAAATACCTGCTCAGATCAGTCTCTTCATGTTACATGCAACTGCAAAGAAATAAATTTTGGTCCATGCTATCTCGGGTGTTCTATGCATTATTGATGGGAGATGCCATTATGCGAGCTGACTTGCTATCATGTGATCATTTAGGGCATTTGTTGCAGGCATATAAACTAGGAGCTGCTTGTAAGCATTTTCCACTATGGTTATAAGCTATAACATCCAATAAGATTTATTAATATCTAACATGACTATGCAATCTTTCAGTTGTCTTGATTAGTACATTTCCAAGTGAACTAGAAGGACGAATCGAGCTTGGATCCCAACTGGGTATGAATTGGACTAGTAACAAGTGGGAGGGTGGGGAAAGGGGAAATTGGTAACGTAGCAATTAACCTATCTGCCACATAGCTGGATGTATACTCTTTAATATTATCTTTGAACTGAGCATGTTTCTTTTTGATGAATCCGTGACACTGGAATTTTCTTACTCCTTCCCTGTCGCAACTTTGTTTGTTTCCTATTATACGTGTCTATATAATATTATCGATGTCTTAGAGTTGAGTAGTTGGCTCTAATGAGTTTTGTAGAAGCTTTGAAATTGAATCATGTATCCTCCATGAAATCACCCAAAACACGTACCATATCCTCCTTTTTAGTCATTTACCATGCCAAGATGAAGATATTTTTTTCTTTATAGATCTTTTCGGATCCACCTTTCCTCTCTCTTTTACTACCCACTTCCTGACCCTAATGTTGTTTGGTACCAGGTTAAAAATGCCTGATGTACTGGTTTTCCACATTGAACAAATCGACAGATAGAGCTCTAGAATCAAGCAAAACAACCCCTTCATGTTACATGCAACTGCAATGAAATAGATATTGGTCCATGTTATCCCCCCTGTTTGGGGTGGTCTACGCATCATTGATGGGAGACACCATTATGTGAGTTGACTTGCTATCATGTGATCATTTAGGGCATTTGTTGCAATCTTATAAACTAGGAGTTGCTTGTTAGCATTTTTCGCTATGGCTATAACATCCAGTAATATTTATTAATGCACATTGCCTATCCTTTTATCCAACATGAAGGTACAATCTTGCAGTTGTCGTGATTAGTCCATTTTCAAATGAAAGAGAACGAGTGGTTTGGAATGAAACTTAATAATTTCATTGAACACATTATTTTTTTCAACCAACCAACTTAGCCTCATTTAGTTAGTCCATTTTGATACTGTTTGAATATGACAGTCACCCCCTATTCTTGATTTATCTTCCACTTTATTTTGTTTTCTTCGGTCATTGGGGATATAGATTCTTCATTCCACTTCTGTGATCTGCCAATTGTCATTATTTCAAGAGCCCTTTGCAAATGTTGATTGAAAGGCGAGAGTCCTTGCTTAACTGCATCATTTTGTTTGTCATGATTAAACGCAGCCTCAAGTCAGGTGATACGTACACAAACTTTGATAGTTATTAGACCCAATTTCAACACCATCCCTGTAGATATCAAACTATTGGTGCTGTCACCATCAGTAATCGGACTGCAACATTTTTCTGTTGCTTTCTGCTCGTCTTTGAAAATATTCTTCCTTTGCCACAAACCAGCTCAGGATATAATAAAATTCTGCACAACATCAAATTCTCACCTTTCTCTGTTTCAATTGAAGGTACTTTATCCTTCGACGCTTCATATTCTAGACACATGAACTCTTGGCTTCCTCCACTTGCGTTTCTTCTCTACTTCCTGAAACTTGAAGTTTGGATGCCCATGTCAGCACACCTGAAGCAAATTTTGTCAAACCCCCCTCCATGACCTTTGTGTCCATTTTGTCTTCCTTCATGGGAATGGGATTCACATGTCTGACTCTGCTTTTAAGAACTTGTTTTTCCACTATCTTCCTGCTTTTCAGATGCTTTGGCCTTTCTTAACTGTTTGTTTGTCTCTTCGACCTTGGCTTTGTAGTTTCTTTGACAATAATTCCTATGCCTTTTCCACCAAATGCACCCTGTGCAAACTCAATTCAAATCAAACAGAAA
Organism: Torreya grandis; assembly: GCA_037957365.1. Taxonomy (NCBI): domain Eukaryota; kingdom Viridiplantae; phylum Streptophyta; class Pinopsida; order Cupressales; family Taxaceae; genus Torreya; species Torreya grandis. The sequence continues at coordinate 2,569,802 of JARHVA010001816.1, forward strand.
GTCTCAAACCACTCACATAACTTGACACTTTATTCTTTTAACTCTATATAGCCAGCTCTAATGGTCAACTTGTAGACTTCCTCAGCATGTTCCTTCACACTATACTTCTTTTCTTTCAAGGTCTTCTATGTTTTGAACAAATTGTGTTGATAACCCGAGGACAAAAATTATATTTGGGTTTCAAAACCATCCTATCCCTAATCTTCATCTTCTTTTTTCCATTTCTTTTTGTATTTTCGTTTGCAGATCACCCCATCATAGGGCTACACAACTCTTAAGCTTGGTACATGTGAGGTTTGTATACATACAATATTTGTAAACTTTATTAATTATTGATGCTTTCTCTCTTGCAAGAACCTGTCAAGTCTCAACCTCTCTTTGAATGCATGCCTTAAAGGGTGCATCGGGAAAGGGGTGGGCAGGGCTTTGGTGCTTCGCAAGATTGTTTTTCTCGATACCTCCACTTAAAATCAATACAAACCTCTTTTATATGTTTCCCTAAGCTTTGACATCTCCCTCACACTCTTTTTCAAATAATTCACTGCCTCAAATAGCCCTTGTCTAAGCCAAAACCAATTTTTACCATTTATCGAACACAGTCGATTAGATCGGCTTAGTTTTGGGTATTGAGCACTTTACGGGACTAAGTCGGCCCAACCGACTTAGTTCGGGATCTAACTGTTCTATTTTTTAACTAACTAGGTCGACTGCGTCTATTAAAATTTCGAAAAGGTTCAGGGTCAAATCAGGGAATACATACACATCCTTCACCCCATTTCCAATAGAGAGAATAATTCAATTGCGCTTCTTTATTTGCTTATCCACCATTCTACTTGAAGAGTCATTGCTTAGGGTTTCATACTACTTGGAGAAGAATCTTGTCTTGTGGAAATGTTTTGGATGCATAGGAGAAGTCTTGTAGTCTAGAGCTGACCTATCCTTGTGATCCTTATGAACCACAACATCTTGCAAAGCACTATTGGTAAAGGGAGAGATTGAAACTCGACAGATTCGTCTTCAAGGTAAGTATTCTTAACTCTTACTCTCTCTTTTTGTTAGTAGATAGGTTTGCATGTATAATGGCTAATGGATGTATTGTCTGTCCTTGCTTAGGATTACCTTCTACATTGACTTGAGTAGAGTTCTTTTCATGTTTATTATTTATGTTTATCCCCAATTTGTGCCACAAGCTTTCGTGAGATTTATTTTACTTTGTTATTGCATTGAAACATCAAGACCTAGCTAGGGTTATTATGTGGTGTTGCTTGACTAGAGGCTTTGGAATCTTCTCTAGCCATACTATATGATAAGAGACCCATTAGGTAGGTTTAGTGGATCCATATTGGCCATGACCCTGATTATCTATGTATTGCGAGCAATATAGTTAGCTGATTTATCTTCTCCGAGTTATGATTGATTTGTAGATCAATTTCACTTTCGCTTGCATACAAGGTTAACCTGGTCTTCATTCTGCCCATGCTCGAAATAGTTCGTCATTTCTTCAATCAATCAATTCCTTAGAATTAAGCTTTCAGAATACATGAAGGTAATCTATATTTGGCCTACCTCCTTTTTTAGTAATGATGTTGATAATTCTCTCTTTAGATTCAGGTTCTGGGTCTGCTCTGGGTCTGCTCCAATTGGATGGTCTCTTTGTTGTTCCTCACCTCCACTTTTATCACTTTTGAAATTTATCCTCTTTGCTAGGCTAACTCTAGTAGGCCCATCCTTTACTTTTAGATCTCTAAACATCTCTTCATTTTCCTCACCAGTTACTTCGTGTAGTTGGTGGTCCTCTTTCTCTCCCCTTTTAAAGCATTTTGTAATTTTCTTGCTTAAGTAAGTTGCAAATCTGCTTTCATACCATGATGATAGCAAGGTTGAACTTGATGGTTGATTGAATCAACGGGTGCCCGATATGATTACGGATACAATACGACATGGATAAAACTTGGATACTATATCTGGCCGCATCCAAATACGAGCTTGCATATGAGTCATTCCAATTATGACTAGAAATGGTACCTGGTCCATTCAAAGCCATATCCTAGTCAAGATTTAAAAGAAATAAAATAAGTGAATGTTTTTAGACAAAACCCTAAACTATAAAATCCCTTAAAAAACCTAGCAGAAGTTATAAATTTGCAGCTTCTAGCCCCTAAAACCACCAACAAATGTGTTTAGACAACGACAATGGCGTGGAACAATTTTGGACAATAAAGAGGGCCATTTGAGTCACAACAAGGAGCAGTTTGATGTGGATTACAAGGTAGGCTCACTGGTTGTAGATTTTATTTGATTTTTGTTTGTCCTTGTTATTTATGTTCTACTAGATTGCTTGTGATTTCCAGTTGCAAAACTCTTATTCTACTTTCCATTAGATTGCAAATATTTTGTCTTCTCTTTGGTGCTGTCTTTTGCAACTTTTTCCCATTTGCTTTGCTTTCCTTTGGCATTGTCGAATTTCAATTTTCCCCATGTGTTGCTTTTTGTGGAGAAAATACGATATCCTTAAGGTAAATATTGCACTTTTAGTTAATCTATAGCTTTAAAAAAAAAAATCATTAATCAAGAGGAAGGATTAATCATGTTAATGTTTTGGTTAAACTTTGTCTCTTGTTTTTTGTCAAGAGAGTCTCTGTATTGTAAGATCTCTATATGTTTAGCTTGAGCATAACCAAACAATTATGGGTCATCTCATAGTCAAGTGTGGTGAGATCAATGTTGATTGATTCAACCATGTTGTCATTAGGTTAAGAAGTATCTTTGGTGGATTTTTTCTTAATAGATGCTCTCATGGGGATTTCGTTAGTTGGCTTCTTGCGAGATCTAGGTGTCAAGTTGGGATGCAATTGGTCAATAATGCTTTGAGGCAAGTTGAGAGTTTTAATATTAAGGTTGATCTTACCATCCTCATCATCATCAAATTCTAGGAGGTTGGGTGGAATTCTCCAAACTAGCTCATGATGACTACCATAGCCTCTAAGGGAGTCAATGGGATAATTGAGTCTTTGGTATTCAGTGAAAGGCACACAAGGTCATTCTTCTAAGGCGGAGATTTTGTAGATTTTGCAAAGAGTTTGTAGATTCTTCCTTTTTGTTGGAATTTGTTTGAAGTTCCAAGGGCCAATGTCGCCTTGGACCTTATAGGTGGTTCCTAAGTGGGAAACTTTGACACATTAGGGCTTGCAGAAGAAGCTATGGTCATCATTCGTTAAGTCTAAGGGCTGCCAAGCAAGATGTTATAAGAGAGTGGAAAGTTGAATATCATGACTTTCACTCTTAACAGTTCTAGGAGATAACATGATGGGGAGCCAAGAGCATTCCATTGGAGGTTGTTGTCTTCGATCATAACCTTGACAAGTGCTATGGGTAGATTTCAGGTTATTGGTTTGAGTATCCAAGTGATTTAATGAAGTCTAAAGAGCCAACACACGTGCTAGAGTCTTTTTCGATGAGGGGCCACTTGCCAAGGATACCACTTATTTTAATGTTGATAAATAGTGGAGGATCATTGACATGAAATAGGATTTTGTCAGGAATCATGGCTTAGATGGGAAACTTAAGAGCATTTGATCGACTGTTTTGTCAATTTGGATTGATAATTCTTCACATTGTTGTATGATACTCTCTTTGGAACCGTGTAAAGGGGCTTCTTGGCTAATTGTTGGTGGTTGGAGAATGTTCATGTCAAATAGGAGCGCATAATATTATTGCGATGTTTGGGAGATGTTCTCATTAACTAAAGAAATGGGATCTTACTGGGTAAATTGGAGAGCTTTGGGATGGAGTTCCATACATCAAAGCTAGGTTGTTTTGTTTTGGAATATACCTTAGGAGATGTGGTTAGAATTATCACAAATTTAGCTTCGGGGGTCTTCGAGATTTTATTTATTTTCTCTTTTTTGACATCATCGGCCGTGCTGATGACATTGGGTGGTTCTCTGAATGTCATTGACTTGATTTATGATGTTGGCAAAGGTTTTTTTTCTCTATGTCATGGGCTCAATTAATGAAGCCAAAATTTTGTAGATATTTTAGAATTTGGATTTCCTAAGGCATTTCTAGCAATTGTTTGAGATATTTTATTTGTTTGAATATTCCTACAGGTTTTTTGACTGTTTGTAGGAAGAGGTTGGGGTGTGTAACCCAAATCATTACATGCAATGATATGCTTGATACCTTGCTTTTGGACTAATTTTTCTTTGTTGCTGGAAGCATGGGGATTGACAATTATTTTGATTGCATTAGCCACTTGGTTAGGATTGGTAGGATTTTGGTTATTTTGGGGTTGAGGAGCTTGGGTTGAGGGCTTGGAAATGATCCAATAGTTGATTGTTGTGTATGCATAAATGTGCATTAGCTTGGTGTGTGACCTCATGCTTATTTTGAGTGCTGAATATTTGTTTGGCATAAGAAAAGGAATAGAGCAAAGCTTAGATACCAGTTCATCCTCGAGTGTTTAACCACTTTGATACTAGTTGATTTGCACCATAGGGTCCACGACCGAGGTGTGCGGGGGACAACCAAGTTATTGCTGTGCAGAGTGAATGCGCAGCGCAATATTTAGGTAGACTAAACAAAACACATTCAATGGAGTAGAAGTTTTGACTTGCAGGAAATGCAACTTTTATTATTAGTAGAGAATAAGGAAAAAAATATAGGGTACATGTCAATAGTGCATGTATACCAAGTAGTTGCACGGAGCAAGCTATCGATGTTACGATTGTGTAGTGGCATCGATCTAGGTTCCGTGTATCTCTCTATGTATGTTGAACCAGATGCATATATTGCATATATAGCATAAGAATACAAGAGCAGTCATAACTGTGGTTCAATTATCAAGGAGGATATCCATGGTGCATCGATCTTGTTAGAGGTGGTAGTTGGCAACGGTTAGAACAATTAATGTCTAGGATGTCAATCCTTTGAATTTGAATCCAAGATCTCCTTTTGGCGGCAATGGTAGTTGGATCACTTGGAGCACGTGTTCGGGATCGACATATTCATGAGTGGATGCGAGTGAGGTGCAGAGAGCACATAAGTTGTTGATGCATGCGGGACTGTATGGTGTGCGGGTGCAAGACTTGGTGCGGGAGTGCAAGGTGTGTGGGCAATCTGGTGCACTGTAGTCGGTGAACAAGTGTAAGACTTGGCATGGAATTGTGAGCTGCAGTGAGCGTAGGTTGCAATCTGGGGCAATCGGTGCACAAGAGTGCGAATTGGTACGTGACCAATGCGAATGGTTGAGAGCAAGCTTTGTGCAAAGGAGTGTGCACGGTTGGGGGAGAGATGTGACGAGGAGTGAGCTCGACTACACAGGGGCTGTGCACGGATCTTGGACCCATCATATGAAAGGTTGGAGTTATTCCTCCAATGTGCATGGCTACAATTTGGGGGGCTAAGGGCCCATTTTGTTAATTTGTGAGCATTCTGTTTTGAATAGGCGGTTGTGGGATAGGTTTTCCTTTGTCATTCGTTATAATGGGGAGGGAAGGGGCATTGATTTGGTGATTCTGATTGTATTTGTTCAAGACGGTTTAACATTTGCAGAAGTTGAGTTTGTTTTTGCCTCATTTGGTTGGTGCTTGAAGTTGCACTTGGGCCATTTAGTCCAACACTTGCATGAACATTTGTGTATGATCTACTCGGGGATTTTGAGTTGCTTGAGCGCTTATATTGGTTTGAGTTTTGCTAGGAGGCCGGGTGCTAAGTGTGGTACCTGCCATCGTGGTGGAAATTGCAGGTATTGTAGATGTGGTAAATGTGGGGGAAGTTATGCCCTTGGCATGGCTTGCCTTTGAGCTTGAGAAAAAAATAGTTGCCTTATTGGTATGAGTGTTGAAACACGATTATAAGGAGTAGGATCTCTTTGGGAGTTTTTCCCATATGTTGGTGATTATTAGTTACAAATTTTTGCATTTTGGGAGTAACATTGACATAGTTGTCTTGTTTTAACTTGTGGCCATTATCCTCTTGAGGAGGGACTTGCTTTTTATTTGTTTTGGATCTAGTGTTGACCTTTAGATGAGGGATTATGGTTTTCTTGGTTATAAGAGGAAGCCATGTTGCAATCTGCATTGTTGTAAGATTGTGCTTGAGAGAAGGAAGACCATTGTTTTGCCTCTTCTTGGGCATCATGGATATATTCAATTTTGGAAATGGGAGGATCACCTTTAGGGAATTGAAAGAGGGAGAGATTTGGAAAGCAAGAAATGCTTGACAAATCCATCACGAAAGAAAAATGTGAAAAATAAAGGCAGACATGAAGTTAAACTTATCAACAAGGTGGTGTAAGATTCATGTCGGGGTTGCCATAATGTAATGGGCCTAAAATGGGGCTTCTACTAGACAATGATCCTCTAAATAGGTAAAAGGTAGAAGACCATTCTAAATTGAGCACATATAAAATGTCGGTCCATATAGTGTTTTGGGGATATAGGCAAGCACTGTGTACAAAAGATGTTGAAATGGATCTATAAGGGAACCTACACACAATCTTTATAGAGAAAGAGGGGGGGAGGACCTTATTATATTTGGTTGTCATTAGACGTTAAATAAAGAACTATAATGATTATGTAAAAATAACAATAAATTAAATGACAAGAAGCATATATTATACTATCAAATATATGAAACATACAACATTTACAAGTTGACCAAAATTCTAAAAAAAGAAGTTAGGGTTAGGGATACTTGCCTTGGGATGACTTGACACGTTAATCTCTCCCTTGGCTTTTAGCACTTTGTGAGAGATGGTTGTAGGTGAAGTTTAGATGGATAGATGTAGATGAATCCATAAGTAGATCAAAGTTTGGGACTCTAAAGATTTGGTATACCTTGATGGTGTAGCTCCTATTCCTGAAATCTTTAAGGCTTTGATTGCTAACTTATCTTCTTTGAGTGTAAGCTCCATTCATTGTAAATCACCTTCATTTCCCTAAGGGAGGAATTGTGAGCGCGAATAGAGCGAATTGATGTTGTTGCTTTTTGAGAATCGATTGGGAAACCTATAAATTTGGTTTGGATCCCAAAAGTCAAATCTAAGTTTTAGTCTATGGATGACATACAGAGAAATCAATATGTCATTGGTCCAAACAATGACATTGGCCAAAGTAGGAGTTTTGCAAGACTATTATTAATTGGGCTGATGACATCGGCTATGTGCAGGTAATGTGGAAAAAAGGGGTAAAAAGAAGGATAACAGGACTAACGAGGACATATCTGTTGATTTGATGGTGATATGAAGATGGTAGTAAGAAGGATAACGCATGACACATCTCTCACGAAGTGTTACAAGCTGGTTAACCCCAATCTTGTTGTATGTGAAAGCACAATCCCTAGAAAAGAAAAAGTCTCAGTAATGCAAAAATTATGTGTATACAATGGGTGCATTCCAAAGTGGATATATGGAGAAGGGTATATGACTTAGCCACAATAATAAGGGTTTGACGTTGCAGGGGAAAAACATTGTGTAAGTTGGTCAAAGTTTAGTGTTTGAAGTAGAATTGATGAGCCTAATATAACAAAATGATCTTCATTTTACTAGATTTGGATCCAATAATCCCTTTTGATCCAAAGCTATATGTCATGAGTTCAGATCATGATATAGTTATTGTTCATTTGTTATGGGGATGACTTAATCATCACAGGGAATGAGACTAGAAAAATTAATAGGTTAAATTAGATATGTGCTCTACTTTTGACACGACAAATTAATGTCTCCTGCATTATTGCTTAGGAGCAGAGTTTTGGCAAACTAGCTATAGGGAGTTCATTTCACAAATAACGAATGGCAAAATTTTGTTAGAGATTTTGTATTTATAAATGTGAACATGCATCTAATCCTATGGAGGTAGGTTTAAAGAGCTAATAGCGACTTACAAAAGGCCAATATGTAATTTTTTACGGAAGTTGGTGGGCAACTTGTTATATCTAACAACTGACAACCCTGATATCAGTGTTGTTGTGAACTATATTTCCAGGTTTCTGAGCAAATCAAAGATTGATCATTGAAGAGAAGCAAAACAAATTCTAAATATATGCATGGTACAATAGAGTTTGGTATTTGGTATGGTTGGAGTGCTTATTTTCAGCTTGTTGGTTTTGCTAATGCTGATTGGGGCAAGGACAAAAGATGACAAGAAATCTACAACAGGGTATGCTTTTGGCCTAGGAATGTGACTCATTTCATGTGCTAGTAAAAAGATGTAGACAATAACACTTTCCTCTACCGAAACAGGGTATAAAGCTGCTCTCCCTATCGCTTGTGAAGCTATTAGTTGAGTAGATTACTTGCTGATATGCTAATAACTCAAATGGAGCCAAAAATTCTTCATTGTTATAGTTGGACTCCTGAATGCAATTAAATGATAAAGAATCATGTCTTTTATGCACAATCAAATCATTTCGAGGTGCCTATTCATTATATAGACATCTCCATGGAGAGATGAATGTTGCAATATTGTGAAATTCAAGGGCAGATAGCTGTTACCTACGATAAATCACTTGGACTAGATAAGTTTATTAAGTTTAGAGACGAGCTTTATGCTGTACTATGCTTGAACATTAAGGGAAGGGATTATACTATATGCATTGATCATGTTATACATCAATTAACGAGATAGTATTTCCATAGTCCATGAAGTATTTGAAAGATTTCTGGAAAAAAATGTTTAATTTATTTTTAATCTACAAAATTTGAAAAAAAAAAAAAAAAAGATTACACTTTTTTCTCCAGAAATCTTTCCCATGTTATACTTTGTTTATAACAGTTATGCACTTCTTGACAATTGTATGACCATTAAGGGAGCGTATTATAATCTATGCAAATAGTCATATTATACTTGGTTAGAACAATAATGTACTGGCAATTGCCCCAGTGGTGCAAGGAATGCTGAAAGGGATGTAATTGTTTCTTTTTTAGGTGTCAATATGTTGGCAACATGGACAAATGGAAGTAACAAGATAGGCTCTAGAACCTCAATGTCTTGTCGCCACATTAGCAATATTGTATCATGCGAGTGTGGGGTGTTGCACGTGATCAACATTGTTCTGGGGTTGGTTGGGAAGGCGCTGTTGCTGAATCATGGCTTTTACCTCAAGGTCTCTGAGTCCTCACAAGCCATCTATGTGTCGTTGGCAAAGGAGCACCACAATCTCATATTCATAGATACGTTGTAGTTGGGCTAGTTCATCCACATGACCACGCTGGAGTTCGGGTCGTGATTAGGTTTTATATAGTTAAGACAATTAGAACTTTTGTCTATTCAATTTGAGACTTGTCTAACTTGACACATGGTGTATTCTCTGTGTTTTCAAAGGAGTTGTTGGATATTTGACGTTGTTTTCATTGAAATGACATCTCGTTCAATCTTGTATTGGGTAATTGAAATACTTCAGTGGAAGCTATAGGGTGTATTGAAAGATGTTACATGTTATTGAACTTTGTATGTGTATTTTCTCAGTTTTCAACGAGTCAAAGGTTTGAGTATGGTGTTTCAATATGTTCTTAAGCATGATGAAATTGTTTTAGGTGTTAATATATTGGCATCATGGATGAATGCAAGCTATAAGATCGACTTTGGGAGCTCAATTTATTGTCCCAACATCAATGACATTGCATTGTTCATTTGAGTTTTACATGAGACGTGGAGCCCTATCGCAATCAAATCAACTCTTGTGATGTCCTCGTCTACCCTTGACAATAGAAAATGGCCAATCAAAGATGTCACCACCTTGCTTTGATATAACTGACATGTATCATTTTACACCATTGTTAAAATGACGTGCCAATTCAAAATTTAATGTAGTTACATGTGTAGGTGTGAATTATATGGGATAAGTGCTATCCATATGTCACTGCAAAGGAGAATCCTCGTCTTGAAAATGGTAATGTGTCCATCGATGCTAATATTATATTGCATTATTATAGTATATATAATATTATATTATTATATGGGTCCCTTATTGTACGATATCACATAAAATACCTTGTGAATGCCCCTCAACATCACCGTGCAACTCACTATTTGCATGTTCTGTATAGCCTTGCCGTTTCTTTTAAGGGGTCTAAGTATGACGTTTCTATATGTTTTTAAGCCAGATGTAATTGCTATAGGTTTCAATAATATTCACGTGGATGAATTGAAGCTAAAAGATAGACTCTTGGACATTAATGTCTTGTCCCCACATCAATGAGAGTGCAACGTTGATTTGAGCTGCACATCAAATGTGGAGTTGTGTCACAATCAAATAAGCATTGTTGATGTCCTCGCCTACTGTTGATAGTGTAGAATGGCCAATCAAATATGCCATCGCCTTACACGCTGCAAACCCCTTTGTTATGGGTGTAGGTAATGTAAATCCAAGCAACTGTACTAAATGCAGCTTTAGTGTATGATATGGGCCCTTTAGTGTATTATACTAAATATGATATAATATAGGGTGCCTTATATTATGTAGTTTTAATCTCATTTAAATCAACACTTGGTGCTTTAGTGGAAGCTACAGATTGCATAACAGATATGACATGCCACTAAACTTTGAACGTATATCTCCCCTAGCTTCTTTGAGTTCATCCCATGAAATACCTTATCATTGCCCTCACCATCACCATGCAACTCACCTTATATTTTGTATAGCCTTGCCCTTCCCTACCACTTTGCCATTGTTCAAGCTTACCTTGAAACGTGTCCTCTTCACACATCACATTGCTTTGTTGTATGAAGGAACAAACTTCATTTTCTAGCATCACCTCGATGAGAAATATCAGATTAATCATGTTTCAATCATGTATTGGGTCACTGAAATAATTCAGTGGAAGCTATAAATTACATTGACATATGTGACATGTCATTGAACTTTACACCACCTCCACGAGAAATATTAGATTATTGTTGCATACCACATCATGCACAAAAGGTGAGTGCGGTTAGTGGTTATGGGTTTCGAGTGAGGTACACTGTTAACTTACAATCTTTCACTTTATAGAGCCTTGCTTTACCAAAACTAAACTTTATGCCCCTTTTGACGCAACATGCACTTTTTGGGCACTTTATTGTTAAATATAACATGTCTCATAAAACACTAACACTAACAATTTATTACTATATTAAATATTAAATATTATATAAAAATATATAGTATTTAATAAATATTTTATAATTTATTATATATTACAATATTTTAATACATTAAATATTATATTATATTCTATATATAATATAACAATGTTTTATATTGTTCAATATAATCTCTGGTTATGTAGAATATTATAATTACATAATATTATAATATGAATACAAAATTAATAAAGCAAATTCATTTGCATGCAGGGCTAAGCGGAGTGGACACACAATAAATTCAAGACACCTATAGTTTAATTAAGGGATCTTGTAAGCGGGGCGCTAGCTGCATGTATGATTTAAGACTCCTATCATTAAAAAGATGTCTGGCTCGACAAGTAGCTTCCAATCCGCTGGAGAGATTCATTCATGGTGCAATAGAACTTCGTTTTGGACAATGGTGCAGTAGATAAGCATGCACGAACTAGATAATGGATTTAATTGAACGAACTAGATGGGTTTTCAAATTTCCTGCATCTTTGATTCTATTATTGGCTTTCACGATTGCTCAGGTTGCAACCCAGTTTTTCTTAGCCTATGTGTGGAGGCCTTGTTGTATGAGGAGATTTATGCAGAGTCAAGGAGTGAGTGGTCCGGTCCCTGCTTTTATGGTTGGCGATCTCATGGAGATGAACAACGTTTGTGACAAAGAAATTGAAAATGATATGGACTACTTGAAACACGACATTGCTCATACGATCTTGTTGCACTATCTTAAAAATATTGAGACCTATGGTGAGATAACTATTCCCTTGTATCGTTGTTGCCTATGCCTTGGGTTTCTTTATCTCTAAACAACTTACAAACCCAGATTCTAGATTTAACAACATTTAGGGGGCCAAATTTTTTGTTCTTAGGATGTCTTCAAAATAAATCCAACTCTTGAAGTTTATGTTGCAGATTAGATCAACTTCAATTGTTTTTTAGTCTATGTTGCATGATTTCAGTGCTTGCATAGATTTGTTACTCGACACTCTTCATGATAATTGCAACTCACTAAAACCATGGGCTACCTCAACAGGTTTGTACTTTATATTGAGACAAATCTAGACTAGCTCCATAATAGTAAACGCCCCTGGCATAAAAATTAATACAACTAACTATTATATCACTAAAATTATTTAATAAAGGTAAAAGGTTATTGTGTTTATTCAAAACATGCCTTCCGCAAGGGATGAGTTTTGTCTACATCTAGCTCTCTTTCTGGCATCAATATTGCCCTTGTCCATACAGTTTCCATCGATTGCTTCTCCCCTAAGAATCACAAACTTCATCCTAATCTCTTGGAGATGAAGTTCCAACTATTGCCAATAGTTATAGTACTACCTCATTTTCTCTATTCCATGTCTCATGGTAGAATACACTTTCATGCACACGTAGTGTCTTGTACAACATTGTTGCATCCATCTTCGCCCTCTACAGCCCTAGACAATGCCAAGTTTGTGATAAGCTTGAAATGTGAAGGATGGGTTAGATCAATGGCATCCATTGCTATAAAAGAACCAACGATTGCATTTTGCAACTGGTCTTCCTAAAAAAAAAGAACTTGTACAACAACACGCAAGGGAAGGCATTCATTTTGGCGGCATGAGTGCAGTATTCCACTGTGAGCTTCTAGCAATCCATGACACAACAAATCTTCTTTCAGTCCTCCTCTATCACCCAAGGTTGTTCTTGTAAGGCATGCCACATAATTTTCATATTTTTAGTAATCGAATTTGTAAATAAGCTGACACTATTTTCTCATTCAACCCAACATGAATGACATAAAATTAGTATTATAAAGCACAATGTGAACCCTAGAGAAAAACAAAGGCCATTATAAAGATTTAGTAGATTTTAGAATTTAAACAACAATCAGTAGTTTTGAAGCCTATGGACGAAACTAAACTCCAAACTTGAAGTCCTTCATCGGATAAAAGAAGATAATGGAGACAATACCCAAGTAGAATAACCACCTCAGACCAGAAGTAAGGGCTATGGCAACAAAATCCATATTGGAAACCTTCCAAGACCAACAAAAGAATAACAGAAAATGAAAACCCTCAACCAGAGGAATCACCCTAAAAATAAACCATTCCCAAACAACTAAAATTTCAATGCAAAGCCTTACCCAAAACTGTCAAAAGAAGCAAGAAGACACAATTCCACATTAAAACAAGAACCCTACATGAGATCCCAAAATTTTCAAATGTAAATCAATATGTAAGGCACAAAATATCAACTAAGCTCAAATTGTAAAGGACTTTCACATCTTTTAATAATTCAGCTTAGATGTAACATATTGGAAATAAGACAAAGATTTCGATTGTGAAAGCATGTTGAATAGCTTCAATAGGTGTTCCAGGCAGGCAATAATTTGACGCGAAAGCCTTTAATGCCTTCAGATTAGTCCCCATAAATCCTTCTAGGCACGACTAGCAAACACATAAAAACATAGTCAATAACCCTTGGATAGGTGATTCTAAGAGAAAAAGGAAAAAATGACTTATGAATCTAACCCAGATTGATGCGATTATCAAAATTGAATGTGTGTTTTCAATGTCGTCACCTTGCTTTTTGAGAAAATATAGAGGACCCTGGTTATAAAAGGAAAATCCCTGTAAGCAAAGAGATCCACGGATCTATTTCCATCCTTGGGACCACCTACTATACACTAAGCTTTTTGTATCTTTCACTGTAAGCACCAAAACTCAACTCTTACCAAAGGACGAGCAAGAAGATGCAAAGAATAAGAACAAGGGCATGACAACCCACACTTTTTACTAGCATGGAAACACACAGGCATAACATATCATGTCATATTTAGATAGCCATTGTTAATGAAGTGAGGTTGGTGGATAGTTGGAGGGAAGATTTAGGTAATAACAAATAAAAACTGGTTTAATAGTTCCAAGCTTATAGTTACAAAGTTTCTAAATGTATCTTTTCTTATAACTAAAAAACACTGATATAAAATTGAACATAATAACTAAAGTGTGCATTTCGTTGTTTGCTTAATTAGAGACTAAATATACTACCAAATAAAGAAATACATCAATACCATTACATTCCAACATGGTAATATATGTCGCCCATAACCCTAACAATGAAATGTCAATCACAACACAATAAACTATCAGGAAAATGTACACAAACACGACGAAAAACCTAACACTGGGAGGAGAATATTAACTTAGAAGTAAATCTCATCATGGGGATATCATATGCCACTATAGTAAATTTATAGAGTGCGCCCACAAGACAAGACTTCAATACTGAAATGATGTTTAGTTCCAGATCTTGCATCCCAAATACTACTTTCTATGAGTTTAAACAATAATTGGGTTGTGGAATCCAAATATCTAAGACCTATAATGCCAACATAAATTTCCCTGAAGTTATGGCAATGAAAATTAGTACATATTAAGTAATGACTTTGTTATATTTGTAAGATTCTACATCCCTTTCTTCAAAGTTTTAGCTGTTTGCATTAAATAGTGCTCATGCTTCTCCCTTTGCCCGTGGTAGCTCTCTGTATGATCCAGAAAAAAATTCTATCATTTGGGTTCCTACACAAGGCTTCATTTCATGTCCAACATATTTTTGGATGCAAAAATTATTTAACCATATTTTGCATTGAATGTTCAATTTTGTAAATATTGAAGTTCAAAATCTTTACAAAAACATGGTTTATGTTGCTTAGAGTGGATACACACTACCATTAGAGAGCCAGTGATATCCCATGTAAATTTGAACACTTTTGCACGAGGATTGTGATTTAACCTTTTAGGGTTTTACAAGTGCAATTCCTATGTTTGGTTAAAGGGTTGAGATGTCTAAATTAATTAAATAATATGCAATAATTAATTATTGATTTGTTATAGATTTTGACCTTTTTTGATTTTTTAAAATTAGTAATAAATATGCATAAATATAGACTTATCTGAAAAGTGACTGTTGCAGATGATCTGGGTTTTGGATAGTTCTAAGTGTCGTCAACAAAATTTTGGGATTTGTTTGCTCACTGGATAGTAGCGCTCCACCTCGACAATAGCGCCATACTGCTGTAGTGTCCTCAAAGTGACACTAATGTCCTCTTTGAAGGACTGTTCTTATTTTATGGGAGCACTTGCCCCTATGTTTTAAAGTCTTGTTCTCGCGCGCACGAAATTTAGAACTTTGTGTTGTGCTTAGAAACCCTGATTTATTGTGCAAACCCGAATCTTCTTTGCAAGTATGGCATGAGCAATAAATGTGTGTTCGTTAGTACAATAGGCTGGACATCCTCAACCCCTGCTGTGAAGAGAGTTGCCTACATACTAATACTTCAAAGAGGGATCAAGTTCGATGTAGTTCTCCCACCTAATGTTTGGTGTAAATGCAAGTGAATGCTAGAAGGAAAGTGGTCTTGAATGCTTTGAGTATACTATTGCTTTGAAATTTTTGAACTCTGGGTTTAGGGCTGCTGTAGATGGTAGTATGCAAAAGTGGGGCATAATAGGGATCAAATACCTTAATTGTGCTCAACTTGTCTTTTGTTTGAATAGGCTTTTTGTATCTATTTTTCATCTAGTAAATGAAGGTCAAATAGATTTGTATTTATAGAGATATGTAGCTTGTGCGGATAAAAAAATGTGCTTAGACCAACCTTAGGAGGGGTTCATGTTTGAAAAAGTATCTGTTCGAGAGAGTTAGGGCAAAGGATAGTAGCGCTCAGTTGGGGGCACTAGTGCCATGTCTCTGTAGTGTCCTAAATGTGGTGCGAATGTCTATCAGACAAATTGTTGGGCAAATTAGGTTGGGATCTAAGAAAGTTGTCTTAGGCTCGTGTTGTCGTTGACTGTAACTATCTGTGGTCTGCACAATGATTGAAAAAGTGTGGCAAAGGCTCTAGGATAGGTTTAGGGTTAAACTAGGAATATGCTAACTCAAATGACACTCTTAACATACAAATACCACTTTTAGGTGATTACATTTGCCCCCCCTTTATGCTAGAAATACAACAAAGTAAAATGACTAGTATAAACGAAAAAGAAGCGTACCTGGACTTATCTTGAAAGTGAAACCTGTGGAGTTGAGTCTGAGTATGTGAATCTAGGTATGCATATGTGGGACATGATCTAAATCAATGACCTGCAATGAAACATGTTAAAACCAGTCCTTAAGAAATGATCAAAAGCAAAAGATTGCTGAAATAAAGTAACCGAGTAAAACTAATTAAAGAAAGAGGAAATGAACGAATACACCTTGTTAGGTATGTGCACCAATGCATGAACCTGGTGACAACCTGTGTGTGTATGTTTACATAGTGATCATATCATTCAATAGCTTGGACTGAGCTGATGGCCTACTCAATCCTCATATAGGTTGCTCAAGAACTCAATCTGGGTTTGACTCCATCATTGCCCACTTCTGCTCGATGGATCTTGATTTGTGAATAACTTGGATAAGACTGTGTGTCTAACCCTTTTATGTGGGTGGCTTAAGAACTCAAGTAGGCCATGCCTCCATCAATGCCCTCTCGTGTAAAATAGATGCATTTGTAACTAAATTGCGCAAAGTGTTGAAAGTATCTAACTGAGTAAATCTAATTGTATGTTGGTTGTGCGGTCACTCGGGTCTATTAGGTAGTTCTGGACCATTCAGGAATGCCAACCATTGCAGATGGAGTAAGACATGAATTTGGTGATAACCTAGAATGTGATAGCAAGGGTATACAATGCAAAAAATGATATGGAGTTCGCCATTCGATCTGATCACCCTGTGTGTAACTGAGTACATGGAAACTATGTGCTGCATACATGTTCCTAATCTAATATTTGAGTATAGTGATTTTGAGTTGAGTATGTAATAACTGAATTTGTATATTTGAATTGAATGTGGGAGTGATCATGCCATGCATGATGCCTCCGAATCTAAGCAACTAGTATGAATCTGCGTTGAAATGAGTGTATCTGAGCAAAATTTGAAAATAATTGTCAAATTTGTGACTGTGCCTATGAAAATATGTATTGTACTTGGTGTACTAGTCTAAATGATTTGGATTGTCCTGAAGCTGGGACTACTAGACAGTAACACCTTGTAATGGACAATAGCGCTTTGTGGCGCTAGTGTCCCAATTTGGGTGCTAATGTCTATTTGGGGCGAAATCTAGGTGACTGAACTGTTTTTTGAGTCTTTGTTTTTCCCTGTGTTTGATTTTTGAAATTGAGCTTATATGTTGGAAATAATATGTGAATAGTAATGTAGGACTCTGATCTCTGTGACAAACACCTATGAATGCCACATCTTTTGAGGGTAGTTGTGAAACTTGTGTAAGAATTGTCCTCAAAAGAAGTAGCTCTGCAAAATGTGTTAGTCGTAGCATATATATGATAAATGCGTGATTTTTCAATACAATTTGCAAACATAACATCAAAATGTAAAAGTATCTGAGCATAAGTAGGTAATGTAAGATGTATATTGTAATGTAGCATTGTACAAGGGTGTCAAGATAGATGTAATCAATGTGTGTAACATCAAATCTGAATAGCTACCTAGGGGGATGGGACATGATGTCCATCACAACACCCAAGTAGGAATGATAGATGCATAAGGTCCCTCATGGTAGTGAAAACTAGTGTGTGTAATAAACAAATACAAGTGTCATGGTGAAAAAAAATACAAAGAAGCATACATACAAACACATACATGCAAAAGTAGGCCAAGGGGCCACAATACAAGGGACATTTGTACATGTCACTAAATCTAAGAATGAAGACATACAAGGATATGATCAAATGTCTACATACGCAAGCAACAAACAATTAGTCTTAGAGCCACATAAAATGACATGTTCAAATGTTTGCATATAGAAGCAAGAAAGCGCCACACAAGGGACATTGGCACATGTCCAAGGCATACAAACAGAGAAGTGGCGTAGAGCCAAAGAATAATGATATATTCAAATGCCCTCGAAGATGGAAGAAGCATAGGAAACACAATCAAGTCTAATCTAGGAAATTAGAAATGAAAGTATGTATAACTATGTAGTTCCAATCTATGTAAATGTTAGGATGTACATATGCTGAGTCTAATTAGTGATAGTCGGCAACAAATTTGAGCAATGAGTAGTAATGATCAATATCAAGATATATCAATGCGTAAACTGGAATGTATTGTATGTAAGGATAGACCCTGGTAATAGCAATTGTGTAGGAGATTCCCTTGAGTGGGCAGATGTATCAAATGAATAAAATTGGATCGGTATATATGTCCACAGTGGGTATATGATAGCAGGTCTAGATCAGTGTAGTGGATTGGAGTCTTGTATGTAATTTGCAACTACTCGATAAGAACAAGTGAAACATATGTGTATGATAAAATCGACTATACTAAGATAACTAGCAATATGTAATACTTGACAAGTAGTAGAAATGTAAACATAACAATGCATACAATTTGTAAATTTTGTGTGTTTTGAGTAATATTTGAATGTTTTTGTATTTTGACATGTTATATTGTTTTTGTGTTTTTTGAGTATAAGCTATGTACAAGCAAATGAAAATAAACTATATACAAGGAGCGAGAGAGAAGGAAGTATGTACAAGAGTAGGAACCATACTAACCAATGAGTCTCATGGAAGACTCACTATCACTATGCCTTGTGTCGAAAATATGAACAATAATCTCTCGTGTAGTGTGATTGTTATGTTGTAGTTGAATGTTGTTGCAGTGGTGATCTGAGTATTGTTCATCATCGAAATCATAATATTGTTCATCATCGGAATCACAATACCCTGATGTGCTGGTGGGAATTGCCTCATACTATGGAGTTGACCATTTTGAATTGTGTTTTGGCATATTGATTGTGATTTTGGCGTTTGAAATTGTGTTTATTGTAGGCATATGTTGCTGTGGAGGCTCTTGTTAGAAACCCTGTTTTGAGAATGCTTGTGTGTAGCATGATTTTGACTTTGCAACTTAAGATTTTGCTCTTTCGGTAACATGTCTTATGTATCTGGATGTTTGGCCTTGATAAACTGTGTTTGTGAATGATTTGCCTTAGAATGTTGAATAAATCCCAAACCTTGTTGACCAATATTATCAACTGTTAGAATAGAAGTGATGCTTAAGCCCTGTTTACCCAAACTTTGACCATGATAATCAAATTGTTGTAGATATTTGTGATCAAAATTATACCATATTGAATGTTGAGCCTCCTTTTAGAGAGGTAGATTTGCTTGATTTATCTGTGCTTGTATTATTTCTTGCTTTAATTGTGTTTTTTGAACCTTATGGTGTTTTATGTTTTGGTAACCATTTTTGTTCTGTTTCTGAATTGGACTCTTTTTGAATTGATAGATGTGTCGTATGTTGTTTGGATGAAGCGTCATTGTGTGAATTACCTGTATCCGTTATCTTTTTTATTTTCCTTCTCAATGCTAAAACATGAATCGGTGTGGTGTCCATGCATTCTATGATATGCTCAAAAATATCGGGATCTCCTTCTTGGGTGTAGAGAAAGTAGGTTGATCAACTTAACTTTAATCATGTCCCTTAGTATCTCACTTGAACTTTTATTTGACCTTTGAATGTTTTTTGAATCACTGATTGTAGATGTACTTTGTTGTGATTTATGATTTATGATATGTAACATTAATTGCCACAAATTGACTACGTGAAGATGCATATACATGATTTACACTATTGTGACTTGGAGGCCTTTGTCTTGTAAATTATTTTTTCAATGTGGTAATCTTTTCATGTAATACTTAATTCTGATTTTGTAAACCTGCAATTATCTTGCTCATACTAATAATTTGATCACGTAAAGTTTCACAAGTGCAAACTCTAGATGTTTGTGATTGAACATGTAGGCCCACACCTTGTAGGGAAGAGGTGTGAATCGGCCGAGTATGGAGATTGGTGACATTGGTATATAGGTTGCATCATCTCGTAGAGGGGTGATAGCTTGGACTTGGTTAGAGGGAAAATAGCTATCATCCTCATGGAGATGAGGAGATTTTTCCCTGTGCATAAGATATAACATTGAAACTTGAAGCATAGTTGTTAGCTTATATGTTAAATTCTCTGTGTATGGGTTTGCTTGTAAATAGAATTTCACATAGGAGAAAGATAACATGCTATGAGATATGACATATATTGTAATTGACATAAATTATCATCTATACATGTGCTTGTCTTTTCTAAGAACATTTCGAATTAAAGGGAACAAGCATGCAAATGAAAGTATTAAACTTTGCAACAAAAAGTGATTAATTTCTTCTGTCATTATGATCATGATTATATGAAATACAAATAAGAAGATATATGAAAGCAAATCTGAGTATATATAGAAAATGATACAAACCCTAAGTGTGTTTAGGGTTAGGTTTTTTTGAATTTAGGGTTTCTTTGCAACAATTTAAATTATATTTAAATAAATTAAAACCTTGATATGAAATTTATTTAATTAGCTAAGTTGTGTAAAAAATCAGAAAATCAAAAGTATGCAACCCTAATTTATTGCACAAAAATTTGAAAAATGCAAACTAGGGTTGAATTATATTTGAAGTTGTGTTCACTGAATGATTTAACCTTGTAGGGTTTTACACAAATAATTTCTATGTTTGGTTAAAGGGTTGAGATGTCTAAAGCAGTTAAATAATATGCAATAATTAAGTACTGATTTGTTATAGAATTTGACATTCTTTGACTATATAAAAATAGTAATAAATATGCATAAATATAGATTTATTTAGAAAGTGATTGTCACAGATGATTTAGGTTCTGAACAATTCTGAGTGTCGTCAACAGGGTTTTGAGATCTGTTTGCTCACTGGATAGTAGCGCCCCCCCTGAACGGTAATGTCATACTCTGTAGTGTTCTCAAAGTGGCGCTAGTGCCCCGTTTGTAGGGTTATTTTTGGGAGCACATGCGCTTGTGTTTTTAGGCTCTGTCCTTGCACGTACAAAATATGGAATTTTGTATTGTGCTTAAAAAACTTGATTTAGTGTGTCAATCTTAATCTTCCTTGCAAGTATGGCATGAACAATAAATGTGTTTGTTAGTAGGATACGCTGGGCATCCTTAACACTCCGTTGTGAAGAGAGTTGCATACATACCAATATTTCGATGAGAGATCAATCTCGATGTAGTTCTCCCACTTAATGCTTGGTGCAAGTGCAAGTGAATGGTAGAATGAGAGTGGTATTGAATGCTTTGAGTGCTTTTAAGCTTTTAAATCTTTGAAATTTGGGTTTAAAGTTAGTATAGATGGTAGTATGCAGAAGTAGGGCAAAATAGGGATCGAATACCTTAATTTTGTTGAACTTGTCTTTTATTTGAATAGGTTTTTTGCATCTATTTTCTATCTAATGAATGAAGGTCAAATAAACTTGTATTTATAGAGATATGTGGCTTGTGCAGATAAAAAAAATGTGCTTAGGCTGACCTTATGAGGGGTACAAATTTGAAAAAGTATCCGTTGAGGGGAGTTAGGGCAAAGGACAATAATGCTCAATTGGGGACACTAGCGTCATGTCTCTGCAGTGTCTCAAATGTGGCGCCAATGTCCACTTGACAGATTATTGTGCAAACTGGGTTGGGATTTGAGAAAGCTGTTTTGGGACTGTGTTTTGGTTGTTTGTAATTGTTTATGGTTTGCACAATCACTAAAAATTTGTGGCAAAGGCTCTAAAATAGGTCTAGGGCTAAGCTATGAATAGACTAACTCAAGCGACACTCTTAACATATAAATATCACTTTTAGGTGATTACAGATTGATATTAGATTCGACATTGGTTTCCAAATATAATATGTATAGCAGTCAAGTTCCCACCCAATCCAACATGTACACTTGGGAGAAAAGACCTTATTCTTGAAAATTTGTATGCTCCTAACTATAGTAGTGATTCTTCGAATCAAAATTCCAAAAGATCACTATAATAATATGTATCATAAGGATATATATATATTAGTTATATTTATTTAATAATTTGCAAATGATCAAATGAAGTATCAAGTATTAATAATCTACACCTAAGACCTCATGAGCATACAAAGATTAAGATAACAATGCTAAGATTAAATCAATACAATGCAAACTTTTATTAGAAACCCCATCTTAGTGTATGATTTGGCTCGGATGAATCTTCAAGTAGTCTTTGACAATGTTATGATCCCAAAATGAACCATCTCTCCTTGAAGACTTTAAGAAATTGAGTTGAGGAACATGGATTTTGATGCACAAGTTAACGGCATTGATAGGGCTTCGCTATTAGTCTCGAGCATATTGAATTACAAAGAGAAGGCGTCTATTTATTATAATAATTAATTAATGAAGACCCTTCATCTTGATTCAAAGATAGATGGTTCCAAATGCATCTTCAACAAGACACATGGATTGATAACATCACGTCCAAGATGAAGGGTTGGGGAGGACAAGATGAAAGGTTAAGGATGGCTCTTGAAAATATCAAAAGAGGATTAATATGAGCCCTATATCTTGCATGCAAGATGGATGGTGGAGAATTATCTTCAAAATATTTTTATAAGAATCAATGTGGGCCTTTCATTTTGTTTTCAAGATGAAGGGTAGAGAATCATTCATAAGAAAACACATGGATAATTAATATAGGCCCTTCATTTTGTTTTCAAGATGAAAGGTTCAGAATGTTCCTCAAAAATATTTCACAAGATTTATTGTGGGCCCTTCATCTTGTCTCCAAGATAAATGGTGGAAAATAATCTTTCATAGTAATTCATTTAGTAATTAATAAACTCACAAAAGAATATTTCATAGGATTTTAAGATTCTTTCTTGAATGAAGATGCCCTTTAAAAGAGAAGAAAAATAAAGAATTAATAATGAAAAGGAAATTATGATTCCATTTGCATAGATTATAATTAGAAGAATGATTAATTCAATTAATCAAAGATCAATTTAATTAATACAAAATGGGAAATTTGATTTAAAGTTGGAGAATTAATTGCATTAATTGATTAGTGAAGAACAATTAATGAATTGATCAGAGTAGAAGAATTGATTAGAGAAAATGACTAGAATGATAATTGAACAGACTTAATATGGTGAATTATCCCATTTAGGAATGCTCTAAGGTGAATTCAAACTCGTATGTTAAATAAACAAATGAATTCGAACTAGTTTATGTGCAATTACATGAAATCTTTTCATTTTGCAATTTTGAGATGGAAGTGATAAAAATGGAGTGTCTACATTTGCCCCTGTTTGAGAAGGCGTTGTGAGATGTAAACGTAGCAATAATTTTTCAAAGAAGGCAAAAGTCGTGAAAATGATCGTATAAGAAAATGAACAGATGTTAAATCTAATAACTTTGTTAAATGTGCTAGCAAACGGGTTCCAACATGTTCCAAAGCAGCACTTGGTAAGATTTGGATGCCCCCTCGAGGGGAGAGTCGATAAAATTTTGGACAAGTGGACTCGCGAAAGGAAGAAATGAGTATAGAGAGATCCACAAATTTGATTGTTATCTCATGTGATGTTTATTTCATTTGCTTATGTCTCTTTTACTTAGTTTAGACATGATTGATATGACCTTGATTTAGAGATGCTCCTACTGTTATTATTGATGAGATACATGTTGTGCCTAGTTGATGTGATCATGATGTTTGTTAGTCTTGTGATTGGATCAAATAGAGGGAGATATTTGATTGTAACATTGCTTTAGACTTTTGAGACTTGATTTTTAATATTGCGCATGACAATATGCATCATAATTAGAAATGCATCATGATAACATTTGTTTGTCAATATATGTAATGTTGAATGCAGAATGCAAATGAATACAACTTAAAATAATATATAAAAAATCAAGCTTTAAATGTAAACAATAATGCACTTAAACCAATTATAATTCAGAAATAAATGTTTACAACTTAAAATCATGATATGAATAATCAAAACTTAAGGGAAAAACATAATGCACTAAATTAAGGCAACCGAGTAACACAAACCAACATACAAACAAACAACCAAACAAACAACACACGAACACACAAGTGAAAGCAAATAAACATTTCGTTAGCAATTGTGGGTGACAATGAGGCATTACTCTTGAAACCAAGGGTGTGACACAACAATCATGACCAAGTGGGGAATAGAAGAATAGGGAAGGGGTGGTCGAGCTGACAACAAATGCCCCATGCAAGTGGATGTTGAGTACATAGTCTTTGGGCCAAATGTGATGACAAGTTAAAAAACCAGAGTATAGAGGAAAAATAGGAAATGACTCGCAAAATGAGAGCGTATATGCAATATGCTTGACAAAACAACAAGAGATATACTCGCAAAATGATAAGAGCATGGGATAAGGGATGGCCACATTGACCTTAGAAAACTGAGCGCTGCCTACATTAGTCCAATTGGATCTCAAGCCATTGTAGTTCAATAGAAATTGGGCATAAAAAATGATAAGTATGAACAGGGACAAGAAAGAAATGATTGTGATTAGATAGTTAAATTCGCAAAACGGTGAGAGCATGAAAGATGAACTCGCAAAACAATGGTAGCATAGGAATTAACTCGCAAAATGGTGAGAGCGTAGGAAGTAGGTCCCACTTTTTGAGATGTCATACTCACAAGGAGATATAAATCACCTTTGAGGTATTTCAGTATGTGCTAGCTAACTACAAGCGACTGGAAATCCAAGTTGAGTAACGGGATGACAAGTAGTAAATGACATCATATTAGAGATGGGTATAGATTGGGAAACTTGGTGGGATATTGAGTCATGCAACTTCTTAAGGTTTTCTACATAAAAAAATATTTGGATGTTTAGGGATTTTTGGAATAGGATATAAACAAGAGTATTTTGACCAAAGAATATACAAGAAAAAGGGACAAACAACTCCATAAACACTTATCAAAAAGAGGAAGGGCAACCATGGGTGCAGCAACTCAACAACGAATAAGAAACATGAAAGGGTTGTCCATACATGAGCAATTCAGGGAGTACTATTCAACAACAAATTGAAATAGGATACAACACTTGAAATTTATCTAGTGCAATATTGCTATGTACTTGAGATTGGCTCAAAAGTTCATACAAAATATCTTTGTGGAGTTGAGAAGTACACAAAATATCCAAAATAGAAATTTGTGTTGGTGTTTTATTCAATTGATTCACAAGATCATACTACTTCTTGACAGGTGGTGTATACTTGGGTTTGGATTGATCTGGAGCAAGATTAGAATTAGAAGGTGGATTAAGATTAGTTGAAGAAGATACAAGCCCTTGAAAGGTAATTTTAAAGCGTCGAGTTGTAACAACTCAATCTCAAGTGGGAATAAATACACGAGAAGTTGAAGTAGACTAAACAGGTCTTAGGATATAACTCGAGGACGAGGATTATGGGAAGGAGGAATTTGCAGAATACATGGGCCTGATCCTAGAATGGAGGGATTTGCTTGTTGGGAATTGTTGGAATGGGAATAGGGGTTGATTGTCATTGTGGCCATAGGATGTTCCATGATACTTCCCATTACGTTGTAATTGTAGGGGGTAGCATGGCAATCCACATTGATAGCTTGAGAAACCTGATTTTGATTACGATTATTATTCTGTTGATGTTGTTGCTACTCATTCTGATTAGTATGATGTTGAGAAAAAGGGCCTTTATATATCCCCATATTCTGATTAGAATTAGAGGATGATACATTGTTTAACTCAATTTCCCCTCTTTCTAGCATGTCTTGAATGAGATGTCGAAGTTGCACACATCTATGAATTGCATGACCTTTAACTTGATGATATTCACAATATTCATTATCCCAATACCACTCTAGTTTAGGTTGACTTTCATCAAAAGGCTTTGTATTTGGCCAAGTAAGCATATTCGCAATGAGTAGCTTGCGAAAGACATTCTCAATGGGCTCTCACATATTAGCAAATGGTCTTCTATTGAATTGATTCCTTGGAGTAGGTGGCCTTTGCAAAGCGAGTGGTTGTGGTTGTGGTTGAGGTGCCTTCTACACTGGTGGTGGTTGTATCGTACAGACGTCTTGCTTCCGTGACTCCGCTACCTACCACATGCTTGTTGTGATTGAAAGGTTTGGACAACTCTGTTGCATTTGTTGGGTTTGGAGTCTAAGTTTGGTTTTCAGCTTGATCCACATCCCAATTTATGGTTAAACAACCACCTTCCATTCCTGGGAAAAAGAAATGTTTTGGGATATAGGTGGGGGATTGTATGACTGAGATTGAAATTGTGTATTTGTTGGATTTATGTCAACTCTATACTAACCAATTATCTTTAATAATCTTGTTATCAGGATTGGACTGGTTAAGAGGAACTTGGTATTGATTAGGATTTGACTGGTTAGGAGGAACTTGGTATTGATTGGGATTTGAAGATGGAATGTAGACTAGTTGTTGCATAGGAGGAATTAGTTGTCGTTGACTAAGGAATTGTTGTTTAATGACATGAATTCGTCACTGAGTAAAATCAACCTGTTGTCTAGAGGGAACTCTTTGCTATGTACTAGACAAGACTCGACGGGTATTAGAAAGACCTTGATTGACTCTAGAAGGATTGTGTTGGGGAAGATGTGAATTGGAAGGGATATTATGTGTTTCGATAAGGACCTGTTAGGAATGAGTTGAACTTTTTAACTATTGATGTGGGATTTGTTCAAATAAAATTGTAAGTGGGATTAACAGGGACTTGATTAGGGTTAGGGAATGTTTGTTGGGGATTCTCTACAACTGGTTGTGAGGAATCTACAGGGGTATTTTGCTCGGGAGTAGTAGATGGCTCTAGAGTAGGCAATGGATCAACCAATGAATCTTTAACTTGATGCTCAATACGCTGATTAAACTCTAAAAGTGAAGGATCGGAAACTAGATTAATTAATAAGGTGACAAGATTATTCAAAACTTGACTAGTGTGTTGCAATTGAGTTATAAATGCCATGCAGAAGTTGGGGTGTGACTACAAGTAGTTCTTTCCCCTTTCTAGATGTTTCTGGAATTGTCAACGTTTGAACAACTATAGGATCATGGCTAGAAGATGGTATATAATCAAATCCACTCTGTAGTTGTGACAGTGTTTTGTGGTTGTGATTTCTCAACATTATGCAAGGTTTCTAGAGGAGAGTCAAGGGGAATCTTAGCACCCAGTTCTAATAAGTGCAAGAGAGCTTCTACTCTATTCTCAAACAAGTCTTGCTCAAATTGAGCTCTAGCTGTATTGTATTTAAGTGGCACATCTTTGTACTCAGGTTGGTGAACTTCCATATCATGTGAATTCATAGAATCCTGTCGATCATAGGGATAATCTAGGTGATATGCGAATGAGTTTGTTTGATTTTGAGTCCAATCATCACCATAAGCATTATTGTAAGTCATACCACTTCTTGTGTAATGAGGCATGTTGGACACTGTTGTAAACCAAATAATTTGACCCGAACACAAGTAATTAGACCCAAACTTGGAATAGACCTAGATGGAAATGAATATGATTTGGAAACGATGAGAAAATTTTGGACTTGAATAGGTTTGATTTGAATACGAGAAAATGGTATTGAGACTATAATTTGATCCTAGTCTTGAAGTGGTTTTGAACTAGAAATTTGAGAAAATGATTCGAATGTGTCCAAATTCAAACGAACTACATAACGATATGATTTTAGAGAAGAATGTTATGTGTTTACATGATTTTGGACATGAGATGTAAAAGAGAACACTTTTTGAGTAATGCATCTTTGTGAAGGTGTATGTAGATTATGACAAGTTTTGACAACCAACCTATCAATCACTCCATCTTACAACCCTACTTTTGTGACTAAGGCAAGAAAACTCCACATTCATCGAGTCTTTCAATATACTTGCCTTGAGAGAGGATTAAAAGTCAAGAGTTTTTAAATAACTAATGCAATTTTTGGTGGTTTTTTAATCCCATCCTTATTTCAAAAGGTTTGTGCGTAAAAGATATATTCAGATGCAGTTAATTTTGAAACCCTGTGTCGATTAATGTTTTGTGGCCGAAAGGCCATATGTTAAATTTTTCGTGGGCTTTTTATATGGTCCCGATATACTTTGCGGTACGTGGGTACAAAAATATTCATCAATTGGATATCGAGATTTAACGGGTCATTTGTCAAATGGTGGTCCCCTTGCGATCACTACAGTTGTAAGGATTTCAGTGAAGTGCTATCAAAAAAATCAAGTTTCGAGAGATTTTTTAGTTAAGATATTGCTAACGTAACCTCAATTTGTATACCCCATTCGGATAATGGGGTTGGTACGAATGATGGGTAATGATGTCCTAGTCACCGTGCCCTAAGGACTCGCGAAAAGGTAATGACACCCCAATCGCGTAGCCAAAAGAAAAATGAAAGGTATTGTCGTTTTGATTTGCTGAAATCTTCAAAAGACAAGTGAAGAGCATAATAGACAAATCTCTCGAGATAAAAACAAATGATCACCTTCATGTTTCTGAGTCACCTTACCAAAGGGGAGAGCATACATGTGAAAGAATGACACAAACACACAAGCGAACACTTAAACAAAGAATTGAAAAAGACGAATATAAATAAATGTGTTTTATAACACTAAATCGAGAGATGAATTCTTTTTAAAACACTAAATCGAGAGAGGAATTCGTTTTAAAAATACCAAATAAAATGTGAAGTAACATATGTTTGAATGAATCACCACACCTTTTTGGAATTTGCAAGAAACAAAATGAGTAGTTTTGATTGGTGGGTTTTTGACATGCGTAAATTTGCAAACAAAATGTAAAAAAAATTGAAAACAAAAATAGATAAAAACAGTCAGTATTTTAATGATAACTTCTAAAATATAAAGCGGTTTTTTCACGAAATTTTTGGAGGTTTTTGATACGACAAATTTGAACAACCTTACAAAAATTTAGATTAAAATAGAGAACAAATAAAAAATTATGATCATTTTTTCACTCTTTTTTAACAAAAAAAAAATAAAATCAGAAATAAAAGGTGACAGTGAGTAATTTGACAATAATTTCTAAACTATACATTAGTTTTTAATAAAAATTTGAGAGGTTTTTGATAGGTTAAATTTGCACATCTTTGCAAAAATGCAAATTAAAATAGATAACAGATCAAAAGTTATCATCATTTTACTAGTCATTTTTTAGCAAAAATCAGTTTAAAAAAATAAATAGAACACTGATAAAGATACTAGAAGAATTTATGGGGTGCGAGTTGGGTCCCACCAGAGATACTATATGCATCGTTAGAATCTAGATAAATGATCAAATGAAGTATCAAGAATTAATAATCTACACCTTAGACCTCGTGAGCATGCAAATATTAAGATAACAATGTTAGATTAAATCAATATGATGCAAACTTTCATTGGAATCCTCATTTTTGTGTATTATTTGGTTCAGATGTATTTTCAAGTAGTCTTTGACAATGTTATTATCCCAAAATAGACCATCTCTTCTTGAAGACATTAAGAAATTGAGTTGATGAACATGGACTTTGATGCGCAAGTTAGCGTATGAAATTGACAGGGCTTTGCTATGAGTCTCGAGCATGTTGAATTATAAAAGGAAAGGGCCTATTTATAACAATTACGAATTAATGATGACCCTTCATCTTGACTCCAAGATGGATGGTTGCAAATGCATGTTGAACAAGACACATTGATGAACACATGGATTGATATCCAAGATGAAGAAGGCTTGAGGATGGCTCTTGAAAATATCAAAAAGGGATTAATATGAGCCTTTTATCTTGCATGTAAGATGAAAGGTGGAGTTTTTTTTAAAAACATCTTTGTAAAAATCAATTTCCAAGATGAAGGGTGGAGAATCATTCCCAAGAAAACATATAGATAATCGATTTAGGTCTTTCATCTTGTTTCTAAGATGAAGGGTTGAAAATGTTCCTCTAAAATTTATCATAAGATTCATTGTGGGCCCTTCATTTTGTCTCCAAGATGAACGGTGAACAATAATCCTTCATATTAATTCATTTAGTAATTAGTGAGCTTACAAGAGAATATTTCATAAGATTTCAAGATTCTTTCTTGAATGAAAATGCCCTTGAGGAGAAGAAAAATGAAAAATAAGTAATTAAAAGGAAATTATAATTGGATTTGCATAGAATTATAATTAGAAGAATAATTAATTCAATTAATCAATGTTCAATTTAATTAATTCAATGTGAGAAATTTGATTAGAATAATGATTTAAAAAAGGGGGATTAATTACCTTAATTGATCAACGAAGGAAGATTAGTGAATTAATTAGAGTAGAAGAATTGACTAGAGAAAATGCCCATAATGATAATTGAACAAACCTAATATGGTGAATTATCCCACTTAAGTATGCCTCAAGGTGAATTCAAACTCGTATATTAGATGAAAGATGAGTTTGGACCAATTTGTGTGCAATTGTGAGAAGTCATTTTATTTTGCAATTTGACTACAAATACACACTACTATCAGAGAGCCATGAATACTCTATGTAAATTTGAACACTTTTGCACGAGGATTGCTTTTAGATTCAACATTGGTTCCCAAATACAATGTGTATAGCAATCAAGTTCCCACCCAATGCAACAAGTACAGTAGTGATTCTTCGAATCAAAATTCCAAAAGATCACTCTATAAAATAACCTCCACCTGGTGATATTATTCAATCTGCGAGCAAGGATAAACATTGCCACCATCTCCAACTTGTATCAAACATAAACAAGAGTACCACTCATCCCGCCAGAAATTATCTATAAGATGTAGTAGAGATAGCATGTTCAATCTCCTCCAAGGAGTCGCCCTTGGTTTCCACCTCGTTATTCATTGACATAGATGACAACAAGAAGGTGGACATAAGCAATAATAGGATAAGCAAATGAAAATCAAGATAACATTAGTAAAAATTTCTATGGAATGCAAAAGAGGGAAAAAACATGTCTTGGCTCCACCACCTAATATGACATAACAAACCATGTTGAGTTCTGCATGAGGTTTTTCGAATTTAGTCACCTACAATAAAACTGAATGAGTAGTTTGAAGCAGAAAGTTCTTAGTGTCGGAACTCGCTTATAACCCAAAAAAATAAAATAACCACTTACAAAAGCACAATCGCATTGGCCTAGTGATGTGTTCATGTTAGGGAGGGTTTCCTAATTGTCTTCCTCTACATGGTAAACCATTGCTCTACTAAAGCATTTCTCCACTCGTCGAGTCCCCCTGCATTGTAGACGAGCCCTTTCGGGGAAACAAATCAGGGGAAGCGTCTTCTATGAGAAATGCAAACAGGGAAAGTAGATGCCGACAAAACAGATGCCAAAACCAGCTGTGAAAGGAATAATTGCAAATGATGGTGGAAAAAAATATGACAAGACAATATGGGAAAAAATTGACAAGAGAGTCAGTGGGTAAAATCCAATGCATATGACGGTGCCTGAAATGTATATGTCGTAAACGCCGTGGTAGGCAAGTGTTTGTCGCAAAACAACTATCAACAGTTGTAATAAATGAGTTTAATGCAAATATGATAGCAATGCTGCTGTCGTTGTATCAAAAAGACCCGTAGACGAATCTTGGGGACATTCTTCCCAGTACAACGCCTTCAACATAATTTAATTGACAATCAAGAGGTATATTACAGTTGGATAATTCAGTTGGAAAGAACATCACGTGTAACACAGGTCTAAACATAATGTAAAGAACCATTGCTCTTTATCTTCTCTATATATTCCATATTGTGAGTGTTATGTTTTATTCTTGCTCTATAAGTTTCGAATGTTATACTCTAATTGTCACATTCAATGCAAGATTTGCTTTTAAGTATATACACCCAACACCTCCATGTTAAAACTTGAATTCTATTTAAAAAACATATAGTTGTAAAAAGTGATTTTTCCCTTTGCATTCTATTTGAAGTTTTAGAGGGCATGAGGCTTGATATATTTATTTCTTGAAAATGACTTTTATTTTTGGGTTTGTAAAATTTCCGCTGTTCATTTTAGTTTATTTTTTCGGATTGTAGTCACTAAAAAGCAGTTTGTTTAGTTGGAGGCTGTAAACAGAAATCTTAAATCTTATTATGATGCGTGGGAGAAGTTCATTGGCTCTTGGATAGTTATCAACATTGATGATCCACAATGGGTTTACAAATGGCGTCTGCAGGTTTATCTTGATTTTTTTACACAGATTCCCTTGATTAAGTTTGCTTCATATTTTGTTTCAGTGGATTGGTCTGAGGTGTATCTTTGTTATGGCAGGCTGAAATTGCAATGAGGGAAGAAGGAAAGCCCGGAATGTCTGATGAACAGGTTATTTCACCACTTGAAGATTTAGATTCAACATTGAAATCTTACATGAATTTTGATTTGCTATAAATGTAAAAATCTACATGTTTGTCTCCTATAGGTTGCAGATTTTGTCTCGAGATATATGCCAGCGTATAAAGCATATCTACCTGCTCTGTACTCTGATGGGCCATCCGGTTCAAACCCTGGACATACCCTAGAAGTCAAAATTGATGAACATCGAAATCCAATCGGTTGAAGTTGTTTTAAGTTCATGTAAATGGATGCATTATTGAGAGCCATTTTTTAACAATTCATGAAAATAAATGATAACCAGGCTTATTCTCAAACTTGCTAGGGAAATACTTATCAAATATTTGTGTGCATAATGGAAGCAATAATTTGATTTTACTTGTACAAATGGGAATATGTTTCATATAAACATTTCTTTAGATTCTATGTCATGTTAGGCTTTTGCAGTTGCTAGTAACATGATAAATTGTTGTTATAATATTTTAATTTTATTACCATGGAAAGGTTGTTATGCACCTGATTCTAAATAATAGTGCTTTAAGGCGTGTGAAAATTATATCGAAAGCTTGCAAAATTTACAAAACACGTGTGTTCATCCTCAAGAAATGATAGCTATGAAGATTTGATCATATTGGTGTGTTTAATAATCGTAGCACAATGATTAAAATATTAGCATGTAATAACTCTCCAAGGCTAATAAGACAGGAAACTTAAAATTCAACAATCTACCATTTCCATCTAGCTCATTCAACAAAATTCCAACATACCAAAGAAATAAATGGCACCAAATGAGAATTATGAAAAGAAAAATAATAGTACCAAACATATAAAATTGAGAGGAGCAAGATGTCACTTAACAAGCAAGAGGTCCCCAAGCGCTCACATGACAACTCGTGCAATCAAGGATAATGCTGGCTTATTTATCAAAATTCTAAACTCAACAAAAAAATAAATGGTACCAAGTGAGAATTATAAAAACAAAAGAAGTGGTGCTAGATGTAAAATCAAGAGGAGCAAAATTTTATTTAAAAAAAAGAAAAAATGTTCAAGGAATCATACAGAGCATTCATACAATCAATGAGGAAAACTAAAGGATACAAATGCCTCTGTTTCAATAGTGAGATTATATGCAATTCATAAATGTCAAAACAATTGAAAGTATTATGTGTTTATTATAATGATCTAGAATATAATCAAGTAGACCGTTATAACTGCAAATTAAATATTTTGTTGATAAAAATAAAATTTTATTTAAAATATCCCAATCTTGATCCTGGGATTTCTAAGAACTTCGCAAATAAATATTTATATACTTCTTTAATTAATTATCTTGAAATTATTTACAATGTTCAATTACAATGTTATTTTTGCCTTTGAAGTAACACTTTACATAAAAGCACTTCAAAGAAATATTTTGCTTCAAAGGAATATTAGTCAAAGGCAATACCGACTATGAATCACCATTAACTAATACATGAAACTAATACTAAATGCCAACTAGAAGAACAAATTAAAGTCCCATGTACAAAACATGACAAATAGAGAGAAAATCAATGCTAAAATTCGAATGAGGTAGTGCCCTAATAATGAGGTTTAACCCTAGGGTTAATCACTGTCAAACTCAAGATTCAATTAAGAACATGTATTACCATATCCAAATTTTCCAATATGCTTTTCACCAAAGGGGTGTTTGTCGTTGTGACAACATCCTTTGATGCTAATAATTATTTGGGTAAAGGCTTTACTAGAGGCATGTTTTGAAGGTGCAAAATGATGAGCCACTATCTTCAGGGTGGTTTCTATTCTTTCTCGTGTCATTTTTTAATGCACATTGTTACTCCAAACTAACCACCCACCTACCTTGTACTTGAGCCGATCCTAGAGGAGAATTACTTTTTGTTGTTCCTCTTATGCCTACTAAGGTTAAAATCACTACTACCATCGAAGGTTTGAGGGATGGTGGGTTGTGGAGTAGTTAAAGTTTGGGGTATCCTATCCATTGAAAGGTTCTTCATTTAAAGAACTAACCATGACTTTGTTAGCCCTAGTAGTAGACAGCTTGTTGAAAAAATTGTCCATACGAGCACTTAAATTCTTGGACACCAATGGCATATTCTTGCCATTAGAGTCCTTACAACCATAGTCTTGTGAATTATGATCTTTCAAATGCAATGACTGCTGGAGATATTAGTGACCTTGATTCCTAAATTACTACATAACATATTCACAATGAATTGCATTTGATACCATGATGATGTTAGGTTGTACAAGCCAAAGGACATCTTTCAAAAATGTAGAATATAAGCAGAGTTAGGGATGCAAAAGAAGAAATAAAGGTTTCAATCCTTCAAATCCCTCTTGAACATATCCGAGTTTGAAATATCACTTTCCCCAACTCCATGAGCACCTCCTTGTCTATGCCCACAACTTCTCATGCCCACACACCAACGTGCCATTAGAGTAACACCCATAAGAGTATAAGTCTTAACACTAACTATTCGTAGGACCAAAGGTTAGTCTTGAAACTAATTGTATTGTTATGCATCACATCTTTTTTGAATTTCCTTTAATACATAAGCTATCACATCTACAACACCATTAGATTTGTAATTGTATTTAATCGAGATATGCTGACTAATTGGGCATAATGATTTTATAACCCCCTGTAAGCTAAGTGATAAAATTTTCCCCAAAATACTATTTTGTCATATTAGATGAAGAAATGATGTTGAAACCAACTTGAAATAGGCACCCACAAAGTACAAGGTTGAATACCACCAACAAAAAACTTAGAGCAGAAATCCTCCTTTTGAAAAACCCAATTGAAAAGTAAAAAGAGAGAAGACGCTAAAGAGGAAACAAATAAGGAACCACATGGGAAGGGGGTCACTTAGTTGAAGGGCCAACATTTAGTTTACGCTTCCAAGGATAGGTAACTAATGATTTTCATGCAAAAGAACTATGATCCTAAGGGTGACAAATATTATACTTCATGCAACAAGATCAAGAAACATTGACTGCAATATTTTTAAAGGAATCATATGTTGTTGGTCAAGGTATTTGTTTATGATAAATAATGTTGAATTTAATTGTATATTTATTTTATTTTAGTTAAGCCTTGTAAAAGATATAGCTTGATTTATGATTACATTGTTATGATTATATCCTTATGGTAAATATTTTTTTATATTAAAATTGTCTCATGCAAGTCCCTACATAAGCATCACGGGTAACACAGGGGCCACCACGGGGTGACTAACAACAATAACCATAGCCATAGCCACAATAGCAACTACAACCGCCAACAGTGATTGCAGGAGAAGAAGGGGGGATAGGAGTAGGAACAAAGGGAAGATAGGTCCTTGCAAGAGATGAGCCCACAATAGAAGGAGAAGAGGAGGCAGAGATGAGCTACAATGAGGAGTCAAATCTCGACTAGCAGGAGGGGGATCAAAGGGAGTCAATTTTTTATTTTTGAGTTTTTACTACAGTTCATGTTATTCCTGCTTTATTGATTTTGTTTACTGTATTGACTAGATTTGTAAATTATGTTTTTGTGTGCATGTTTTACAGACTCTATGATGAAGTGGAGGAGGCTGATTCGAGATTCTTTGGTGGACTTGTTCCACGTGGCTTCAGGGCTCAATTGGGAGCAAATCCTTACCGACTTCGGTCTTTCTATAAGCGTGGGTTGACACATTAATGTATTTTTCCCTACCCACCTTGGAGTGTAGGATCCCATAGACTATTTTTAGTCTCGTGGACGTTAAAATTTTTATTATTATTATATTTCGTTAGAGGGCAGAGATGACTGGCCTACAAACTAAGGTAGCAGGGCTAGAATCTTAGGTGAAGACTCTCAATGATTTGTTCGTAGTGAGAGGTAGATGGGATTCTACTAGTAGGAATACAATGGGAGGAGAGGCTTCCTTGGCTGGGAGAAGCTGTAGGCGATACATGAGTAGGATTTAGAGCCCTTGCCACTTTACATTCAGACCTTCGCAGAGGAGGAGTAGAAGCCCAGGGCATTCCGCTTTAGGAGGAAGCCAATGGCAATG
Source organism: Torreya grandis (assembly GCA_037957365.1). Taxonomy (NCBI): domain Eukaryota; kingdom Viridiplantae; phylum Streptophyta; class Pinopsida; order Cupressales; family Taxaceae; genus Torreya; species Torreya grandis. The sequence goes on from JARHVA010001816.1 coordinate 2,606,269, forward strand.
ATGACTAGGATCTAGATCTAGGACTATTGTTTTTTTTCGCTATTTTTAATGTTTGAGCCACATTTTTCCCTCTCGGTGTGGAGACGATTGTACTAAAATTTGATATATGAAAAAAAATTGACATATAAAGATACAACACATTTTTGGTTTAAAACATTGTCTAGCATCTCTTTTTTCCTTTTTAATGCATGTTTTTCAATTCATGCACCGTCGATGGATAGGAATGAGATGAAGTGTTATGGATCTTTGTTTGTGGTAAAATGCTATGGATTATGCTTATATTTGAGTGTTATAACAGAATGTATGAAAATGTAGTATGATGAATGTTTACAAAATATGAATGTGCTAACAATTGTCTTGCAAGTAATGATTGGGTTAGTTTATTCAAGTGACAAATGATGCTCAATTTGTAACAGGGAATGAAGGGAAGATGGGATATGTAACATGGTGAAAGAGGAAATATACACAAAAACTTCACAAAGAATAAGAGGTTGACCTAATACTTTTGAGTTGTGGAATAATTATACTTCTTGTAAAGCTTAGGAAACTCTAGTTTTATTAGTTTTGTCTATACTTAAATAGAGAAAGGGATAACAAACAAAAAATTGGTAATGTGGGGAGGTTCCTCTTTTAGCATAGATATTTAAGCAAGTTTATAGCGATTTATTGATTTTGATTCTTTGACATGTTTTGCATTTCATTTTCTCTTGCTTTTGATTTTTCTTGTGCAACCCCCTACACTTAGTCTCATGCGACTAGGAAGATGCATGGGTTCACCACCCAAAACTAAATGTAGGAAAGTAAGGGCATATCCCCCCAATGTTAACTCTACACGCCTAGTAATATGTGAGGGCTCATCACCAAGGATTAGTGAAGGGTGAGATATGTAGAAATGATTTTTGATTTACATAAGTTTGATTTTGTATAGGGTATTTTTTTTGGGAAATCTCTTACACTCACAACCTCAGTACAAGATATGGCTAATCAAAATTCAAGTGTAAATAAAATTTAATAAACCTACGATAACCGAGAAAAATAAAGGCACAATCAAAGAAAAGGGGTCAAACAATTAAAAATAAACAAACAAAGAAACTAACCAAACAAAAAACAAACCAACCAACCAAACAAACACATTAGACAAACAAACAAATTAAAGGAAACAAAGTTAGTTAATCAACCAACTAAAATAAAAGAAAAAAAAATTAACAACTAAACTAAGGTGCATAAAACATACATCTAAGCTAGGTAATAAACAAGTAAAGTAAGTTACAAGTAATAAACAATTAATTTCAGCAAGAGAAATAAACAATCTAAGTTGAGAAAAATGAATAAACAAACGAAACTAAGGCAAATAAGAATTCAATAAGCATACTATTCTAAGACACACAAAGGTAAATAAACAAACCAAACTTAAACAAACAACAATATATAATCTAATTAGTGACAATGTTAGAAAGAAACAGAATACAAGAAAGTAGTGAATTAGTGAATGAAATTGTTCTTGCATGTGTAATAGAGGTGTTATGCTTAGGTACAAGGTTGACCCTATACTATAGGTATCAATGACATAGGTAAAACAATACAAATACAAATGGCAAAAGGTTTCCCCTAGGCTATAGGGAACAACGACAAAGGGTATGACAGTAAAAGGTTGCCCCTAGGCTATAGGGAGTAACGATACAAGCAAGGCAATAAATGTTGCCCCTAGGCTATAGGGGACAACGACACAAAAATAAATAGGGTGAACCGAAGAAATAAGAAGGGGTAGTCGAGCTGACCCCAGATGTGTTAGACAAGTGGACACTGCTTATATAGTCCCATAGACACTAGGTCCAACATGAACTTCAGGGCAAATATAGTTCTCCTAGGATATGGGATAGAAGAAAATTGATGATAAAGAAAAGATGATCATTATAGAGGAATATAGGAATGACCTTGCAACATGGAGAATGTGTAGTGTAAATAGGGCGTGACTCTCACAATCATGAAAATGTCAGGTACAAAAAAATTGCAAAGCTATGAAAGTGTGGGATTTTGCTAAGACCACACTAAAAGATGAAAGACAAGTATCCACTAATGAACTAAATTGGTAATTCATAGTGTTCACTAATCTAAAACTTGGAATGAGAATGAGCTTGAAAAATGGGGAGAGCATTGGTCGAGGTTGCACATAAAATGATGAGAGCATAAGAAAATCTAAGTGTTCATTAGTGCATCAAGTTCAAATGTATAATGCTTGCGAAAGCGACTTGTAAAATGGTGAGAGCATACAACTAAGATTGGTAAGAGATTAATAAGGATAAAGAAACTAAAGGACAAGTGATCACTTGTGAAATAACTATAAGACTCAAAACCCTTAGGGCAAAGGAGATGGAAAGAAGTGTCAAAAGACAACAAAGTGATGAAGAAGTGGTGTTTGAGCTAACTCGAGATACCCCATGTATCTAATTGTTGACCACATAGTCTGTGTGGACCTCAAGTCGATGTAGTTCACCCAAAAATAGGAGGAAAATAAAAAAGTGGTATAAAAATGAAACTGGATAGGTAAAATAGTCCATCCCAAATTTTTTTGAAGGCTTTATATCTTGCATGAAAATTCTAAGATAATTTTCATGATTTTATGATTTATGGGATTTTCATAGTTCTTTTCAAATGTTTAGGGGTTTTGTGTGCATTTCAACTTGATTGAGAATTATGAGATGGAAAATGGTGATAGCTCACAAAGTGATGAGATTGTAACTTAAGGTGCTTGCAAAACAATGAGAGCATTTAGCGTAAATTGATCACAAAATGGTGAGATCATTTTAATTGAAATTACTCATAAAATGGAAAGAGAATTCAAACAAGGGTGGTTGAGCTGACCTCAAAAAACACTAAGCGCTGCCTATATAGTCCAAATAGATCTCAAGCCACTATAATTTCCCCTACATTGAAATGTTTGATTAAGTAACAACAAGTTAATGAACATGCAAATGGTAATGTATAGAACAACGATGTGATAATGCATGGTAAAGGGGTTGTTCCTAGGCTATGGGAAACAATGACATAGGCAGAATGTAAAATGTTACCCCTAGGCTATAGGGAAACAATGACATAGGTAAAGTGATATAGATCATGACACAAATGAAGGATGCAATTTCCAGTTTCACTGTCATACTGCTTTCATATACTGCCATTGAATGAATGCCTTCAAAAGGCTGAATGTAAATCAACTACTAGAACTATATCTGATGTCAACCACTGAAAGTGTCTGAAGTATAAATGAATTGGAACCAAGGCCAAAAATGATAGGGAATAGGTGAAAAAAATTGGTGGTCAATAGGCTAAGGTATGGTGGGAAAGGGATATAGGTATGATATGAAAAGTGGTTATATTATGGTACAACTTAAACGATCCTTGTAGACAATAAATTAAGTCCCTCAAGCATAAAAATGTTTGAGATGAATTATGTTCATCGGTTCATCAAGTTCATCTCCTTCTGGCATGGCTAGTCCGTATGTTCTAAAACCATAGTTAACAATAACCACATAAGGCTCTAACCAGCTAGGTTGAAACTTTCCTTTCTTTTTAGTCTCAGCATTATTATTTTTCTTATTTTCATTTAGTAGAATATCACCAAGCTCAAATTCTCTATGCTTTATGCATCAATTTTATTGGCCACATAATCTATTCTGGTATGCTTGAAGGTTATCCAAGGCGGCCATACACTTTCCATATAGTAAATCTAGTTCTTGGAAATGAGCTACTCTTTAGTCCTCATCATCAATGATGTGTTGTAGTGAAATGTAGAGAGAAGGAAACTTAACCTCGACAAGAAGAATGGCCTTAGTGCCATAAACAAGGGAATATGGTGTAGCTCCCGTTGGAGTACATAAAGTGGTATGGTAGGCCCAGAGGGTGTTAAACAGCTACAAGTTATAATTACGACCAACATCATTAATAATATTTTTGAGGATATTCATAATAGTTTTATTAGATGCATCAACTTGGCCATTGCCTTAAGGGTAACATGCAGTGGAGAAGTGTTGTTTGATATGGTATTGGGCATTAAGGGTTTTTACATCTTTATTTTTAAATGAACCACCATTATTAGATATAATGTCAGAGGGGATATCATAGTGGCAAATGGGATGGTTAAAGATGAATTTGGAAATCTGCTAATTAGTTACGTAAGTGAGGGGAATGGCTTCCACACACTTAGTAAAATAATCTATAGTAGTAAGGATATGTTTGTGGCCATTTGAGGATGTAGGATTTATTTTGACTACAATGTCGAGTCCCCATGTTGAGAATGGCCATGGTATTGTCAGTGGTTTAAGCATTTTGGCTGGAGCATGGATAAAATTAACATGTTTATGATAATTCACACACTTATTCACATAGGTAATTACATCACTTTCCATAGTCGGCCAATAATAACTAGTACATATTAATTTATTGGCAAGGATGGACCCACTAGTGTGGGCCCCACACACTCCATGAACTTCCCTTAACACTAATCCAAATTTTACCTAAGATAAACAATGAAGCAGGGTTCTATCATAACTTCTAAAATATAGGGTAGGTCCAAATAAGGTATAATGGGATGTTTTATGAATAAAGTATTTTAATCTTTTGTGGGAAAGGTTTGGGAGAATGATTTGGTCATGGAGGTAATTATATAATTCAGAATACCAAGTAGATGTGGGACCAAAAATATCTCAAACCATCTCAATAATTGTGTGTTCATGCGTTAGTACTAGGAGATATTCCACAAGAAATAAAGTCTCTGGCTCTATTTGTAATCTGAATCATTGAGCCAATTGTAGCTATGACATCAACTATTTTGTTACTAGCCTTAAGTATCCATTCAAACTGATGATTGGCAATTTGTTGCTTAAGAGTGTCAACCATATCTTTATAAGGTACCAACTTCTCATCCTTTATCTAGAATTGGTATGTAACCTGATTGATTATAAGTTATGAATCACCATGAACCAACAAGTGTTGGATATCCCACTGTACTACTTGGTGAAGCCCTGCAATGAGTGCTTCATACTCAACCATATTCTTAGTACATGAAAAACCAATTGAAAAGGATATAGGAATAAGATCCCCTTGTGGCATGATAAACAATACACTAGCACCTGATCCACGTGTTGTGAAGGAACCATCAAAGTAAATTATCGATTGTTCTACTTCAAGAGGTGCTTCTACTGTGGTCATGTTGGATTCATCTACAAACCCAAATACAAGAGGTTGAGTATTAGGAGGAGGAGCTTCTACAAGCTGATCTTCAAGTACTTAGCCCGTAATGGATTTTTGATTGAGATACTTGATCTCAAATTCAATTAAGAGCATGATCCACTTTGCAATGCAACCTTATAAGTCTATTTCAAATAATAGATATTTGAGCATATCTACTTTGGCAATTACAATAGTCTTATTATTCATCATGTAATGAAGCAACTTTTGTGCTATGAAAACCATAGCTAAACAATATTTCTTGATCAACATATAATTATGTTCATACGTGACTAATGTTTAACTTAGGTAGTAGATGACATGCTCTTTGTCCTATTCATTGTGTCGTGCCAAAAGTGCCTCCAAGGCATTTTCAATGGCATATAGGTAAATTAAAAATGGCCTTCTTGATGTAGGTGACAACAAAACAGAGATATTGGACAAGTATTCTTTGAGATGGTCAAATGTGTTTTGGAAATCTTCATTCCATGAGAAAGTGGTTCACTTATTCAAAAAGTGTTTAAAAGGATGGTATTTGTCAGCCAAATGTGAAATGAAACATCTAATTGACTATATTTTGCCCTAAAAACTATGAAGCTGCTTCAAGGTAGATGGTGGAAGCATCTAGATAATGGCCCAAACCTTGGTAAGATCAACTTAAATGCCTTTACAAAAGACAATAAAGCCTAACAATTTTCCATAAGTTACACCAAATACACACTTTTTAGGGTTGAGCCTACCTTTGTACTCTTAAAGTACTTCAAAAATTATTTATAATATGGCTAGTTGTTTGACTTGGGTCTTATATTTACCCAAGATGTCATCAACATAGTCTTTTATAATGCCAGGCATCATATAATGTAAAACTACCATCATGGCCCATTGTTACGTTGTTCCTGCATTCTTGAGTCTAAATGGAATCATCTGATAACAAAATGTTCCCCATGTAATGGTGAATATGTCTTGTGTTGGTTCTGTAGTGTAATCCTGATTTGGTTGTATCCTAAAAAACCATCCACAAGGGAAAGTGTTAGGGTGTGGAGCTAAAAGCTTCAATTGTTGCAGACATGAAGAAACAGGAGGTTGCTGAAGATCCAAAAGTACCGACGTCGGCAGCATGAACGACGTCGGTCATGACCAGTGCAGAAGGCAACCAATGTCGGCAGGGAGTCGGTCGACGTCTGTCAACACCAGACAGACAGGGACCGATGTCGGTCACCTGTGGCAGTTCCAGAACTGCTGTTGATGAACAGTCAGTTAAGTGAAGCGAGTGTTTGCATGTTTAAGGACTAATTATAGTCACGAGCTGCGTGTTTAATTATTGTAATTAGAGTTCTATTTTTTGTATGCATGGGATTCTATTTAAAGACCCATGAGGCATGTATTTTAAATCAAGCAAGCAAGTAAAGCATTGAAGCAAGGTCAAGGAGATCTACATGTGTAAGGTCAAGGAGATCAGTTGAAGTATTCAAGGAGGGGATAACAACTCAGGTTGTTGAGTTGGTTGTGTTGAGCAAGAGAGAGAGGGAAGAAGGTCTTGAGGTGTGGCAAGCCTTTGAGGTGGAGGAAGAAGTGGCATCTTCCTTATTGTATTTTCTTCTAGTAGTATTTAACACAAGAGTGTGTATTGTCTCTCAAATTCTTTGCTGTCTCAAGTTTCTAGTTACTTAATCATTCTGGTATAATTCCGTGTTTAATTACTTATAAGAAAGTAATCAATTGTGCTTTTGTTGGATAAGGGGTTCCTAATAGAAAACATTTCATATCTAGACATGGAGTCAAAAATCATGTCAATGTTTGGTAAAGGAAAGTCATTCTTTGGGTAGGCCTTGAAATGTCACAAAAATTAGTGCAAAATCTAATACCCTCTAGCTTCTTGCTGACTGGTACTATATTGGAAATCCACTCTAAATAATCAATAGGTTGAATGCATCTCACGTCTAAGAGTTTTTGAAACTCTTTCTTGACTAATACAATAATATGAGGATGCATTTTTCTTAGCTTCTATTTAATTAGTTTGGCATCAAGGTGTGCAACAAGATGGTCTATAGCCAAGGTGGGGTCTAAATTTGGCATATATGAATAAGCCCATGCAATATATCAACAAATCCCAATAGAAGGGATATAAGACTCCACATTCCTTTATAGTGAGGGGTGTGCCTAATTTAATCCATTTTGGGTCCTCTGGAGTTCTAATGTTGACCTCAGAAGTGTCCTCCACAAAGACGATTATAACTCTTATACTTTTCCTCAAGATGTTTACAAAACTAGTAAGGTTGTAGATTAGTTGGGATGGGTACTTTCATCCTTGAATGAGGAAATTTGATATATTGATGTAGCATGAAAGGTATGGCCCGAATTTCATGAATCCATGGTCAACTCAAGAATAAGTTATACGATAACTCTAGGTTGACAACATGGCAAAGGGTGTCATGGGTTAAAGGCCCAATGACTACTTGCAAACTGATGGTTCCTTGTGATTCTCATTCCTCATTATCATACACTTTGATGACAATGGTTTCTGGATAAAGATTAGATACTATGTATTCAAGATGCTTCACCAATTTTAGAGACACAATGTTTAGGCCCAGACCATTGTATACAAGGACACATTTAATTGTATGTCTAGATATATTGACCTCAATATACGAAGGGTTGTTATGCAATGGGCCCATGGATGACATATCACTTTGACCAAAGGTAAGTTATTATCTAGGGGCCAAATGTCCTAATATATCTTGAAATTTATTAGGTGTAATGTCATTTGGTATAAGGGATTGGCTTATGTATTCATTAAGTATAATATTATGAATGTTAGATGTGTGCAACAAATCCATGATGGATATTTACATAGGTGTCTTTTGTAGTTGTTCCACAATGTCATAGGTTTTATCTTTGGTATTGGTGATTGGCTTGTTATTTATCATTATGAAGGTTTGAATGGGTTAATTTGTAGAATAAGGTTCTGGGCCTTGGATAGTAACCTATGCTCATTGAGTTATGATTGTGAAATCTCAATTAGGTATTGGGCCTCTGTAACTAGATGGAGAGGTAAAATGGTTGGAATGGTAATTATTGGGCAGTGTTGATCTTGGCTACTAACATGGTCCAAAGAAGGATTACTAGCATAGGGAAGCTGATAGACATTATTAGGCACTGGTCTAGGTTGATTGGTATTTGGTCGAGGGTTGATGGTAATGGTCACAATATGACCACCTGTGACCTGCCATACAATGTTTTAAGTATATGAAACAACATGATGGCCTCCTTGGTTTTAATAATCAGTTTCACCTTGGTTTTGACAAATTTTTAATTGTTTCTATTGGTGACATTGTTACTATTATGGTGGTGTTCTTTGTCATTGCTATGGTGGTGTTCTTTTCCACTATTATTTCTACTGTTGTTGGTTATTGTGTTACAAAAAGGGTATTGATAAATACCCAAGTTATGATTAGATGTAGGGATGTGGTTATCCCATTCTATCTCTTGATTCTCAAGCATGTACTCAATCAATTATCTTAGCTATATGCAACAATGTATAGTGTCCCTTAATGCGATGATACTCACAAAAGAAATGCTATTTGTACTAGTCAATAAAATGAATTCCTTCAAGAAAAGGCTTTGGCATAGGACAACTAATCATATTGACTTGAACCAACTTGTATAATATGAACTCAATGGTTTATTCGAGGTCACTGAATGCTCTAGCTATGGTTGGTCTTCTCCTTGGATGAGATGTTTGTAATTGTGAAGGATTTTGCAAAATTAATTGCATCAATTGATTAGTGAAGGAGAATTAAAGAATTGATCAGAGAAAATGACTAGACTGATAAGTAAACAGACCTAATATAGTGAATTATCCCACCTAGGAATGCTTCAAGGTGAATTCAAAATTGTATGTTAGATGAACAGATGAATTCAAACCAGTTTATCTGCAATTACATGAAATCTTTTCATTTTGCAATTTTGACATGAAAGTGATAAAAATGGAGTGTCTACATTTGCCCCTATTTGAGAAGGCATTGCGAGATGTAAATGAAGCAATGATTTTTCAAAGAATGAAAAAGTCATTAAAATGATTGTATAAGAAAATTAACGGATGTTAAATCTAACAACTTTGTTAAATGTGCTAGCAAACAAGTTCCAACATGTTCCAAAACAACACTTGGTAAGATTTGGATGCCCCTTTGAGGGGAGAATAGGTAAAATTTTGGATGAGTGGACTAGAAAAAGGAAGAAATGAGTATAGAGAGATTCATGAATTTGATTATTATCTCATGTGATGTTTATTTCATTTGCCTGTGTCTCTTTTACTTAGTTTAGACATGCTTGATATGACCTTGATTTAGAGATGCTACTATTGTTATTATTGATGAGATAGATGTTGTGCCTAATTGATGTGATCATGATGTTTGTCATTCTTGTGATTGGATCAGATAGAGGGAGATATTTGATTGCAACATTGCTTTATACTTTTGAGACTTGATTTTTAATATTGCACATGACAATATGCATCATAATATAGAAATGAATCATGATAGCATTTTTTTTTCAATGTATGTAAATTTTGAATGCAAAATGCAAATGAATACAACTTAAAATAAGATATTAAAAACCAAGATTTGAATGTAAAACATAATGCACTTAAATCAATTATAATTCAGATATAAATGTTTACAACTTACAATCATGATATGAATAATCAAGACTCAAGGAAAAAACATAATGAAGTAAATTAAGGCAACCGAGTAACACAAAATAACATACAAACAAACAACACACAAACACACAAGCAAAAGCAAATAAACATTCCATTAAAAATTATGTGTGACAATGAGGCATTATTCTTGAAAACAAGGGTGTGACACAACAATCATGACCAAGGGGGGAATAGAAGAATAGGGAAGGGGTGGATGAGATGAATCAAAATACTCCATGTATGTGGATTCTTTCTACATCATCTTCATGCCAAATGTAATTCTCCCAAGGTTTGGAAAAGAAGAAAAGTGATGACAAGTTAAGAAAATAGATTATAGAGGAAAAATATGAAAGGAATCGTAAAATGAAAAGAACGTATAAGCAATATGATTTCCCAAATGATAAGAGATATAATCATAAAATGATAAGATCATGGGATAAGGGATGGCTGAGTTCACCTTAGAAAACTAAGCGTTGCTTACATTAATCCAATTGGATCTCAAGCCATTGTAGTTCGATAGAAATTGGGCACAAATGATAAGTATGAATAGGGACAAGAAAGAAATGATAATGATTAGATGGTTAAACTCATAAAATGGTGAGAGCATGAAAGATGAACTCACAAAATGCCGGTAGCATAGGAATTAACTCAAAAAATGGTGAGAGCATAGGAAGTAGGTTCCACTTTTTGAGATGTCATACTCACAAGGAGATAAAAATCACCTATGAGGTATTTCAGTATGTGCCACTTAACTATGAGTGACTGGAAATCCAAGTTGAGTAATAGGATGACAATTAGTCAATGATATCATATTAGAGATGAGTACAAATGGGAAAACTTGGTGGGATATTGAGTCATGCAACTTCTTAAGGTTTTCTACATAAGAAAATATTTAGATGTTTAGGGATTTAAGAGTATTTTGACCAAAGAATATAAAATAAATGGGAACATACAACTCCATAAACACCTATCAAAAAGAGGAAGGGCAACCATGGGTTTGAGAACTCAACAACAAATAAGAAACATGAAAGGGTTGTCCATACACAAGTAATTTAGGGAGTACTATTCAACAACAAATTGGAATAGGATGCAACACCTTCTTGAAACAACGAATTGGGATGCAAAGGAGTTGAATGAGGGAATGAAAATAGGAATTAGATAAGAACTCAAGGGAACAATAAAAGTCATACAAGTAAGAAAATCATGACATTCCATATTTTGACATTTCTTTTACAAAGAGATTCTAACATAAACCATTCTGCATTTCTGATCTACTCCTGTTGAGTGTTTCTATGATTCACCTATTGTACCTAGATAAATATAATATAATCAGATTAGTAATAGGAAAGGGAGGCGAGGAACAATGAAGGGATGTCCCCAAGTAAGGCCAAAAATAATAGGGAAGACATAATGGAATAGAGATGCCCCCAAGTAGAAACACTTATAGACAAGAGAATGGAAATGTAAGCATAAAAATGTTTAAGATGCATACTATTCATTGGCTCATAGAGTTCATAACCCTCTATAATAGCCAACTTATATGCACTAGACCCATAGTTAGCTGTAACAATGGAGGCCCCCTACCAATTAGGTTCAAAATTACCTTTCTTTTCTCACCCAACATTAATATTCTTTTGATTTTATTTTAACACTAGATCACCAAGTTCAAACTCTCAAGAGATAATGCACTTGTTGTAACCCCAACATAGTCGATTATAATAATATTTTAATTGATTAAATGTGGCTAACTGTTTCTCATCTAGAATCTAGCTCCATGAATCTAGCAACTCGATAGTCTTCTTCATCAGGAATGTCTTGCAGTGAAATGCACAAGTAGGGAAACTTGATCTCAATAGGAAGAATTGTTTTAGAACCATAAACTAAAGAATAGGGTGTTACACTAGTTGACCACAAGGATGTGAATATTTTCAAATGCCAATCATGCCCAAATTTATTGAGAATATTTTTGAAGATTTTGACAAAAGTTTTATTGGATGCTTTATCTTGGCCATTACCTTGGGGGTATCAAGGAGTGGAAAACTTATGTTTAATGAGGAAATTTAAACAAAGGGTTGTAGCATCCTTATCTTTAAAGGATGTGCCATTATCTAATATGATAGCAAAAAAGATGTCATAACGATAAATTATGTGGTTCAATTTAGGAATCTACTTACCGGTTATATAATTGAGAGGGATTGTCTCTATCCATTTAGTGAAATATCCAACAGTAATGAGGATATACTTATGACCATCTGAAGAAGTAGGGTTAATCTTTCCTATGAGATCAAGCCTCCATGTAGAAAATGAACAAGGAGTTGTATCTGGTTGAAGCACCTATGATGGAGCATGAATAAGATCACCATGTTATTGACATGTTAGACATTTCTTAACATAAGCACAAACATTTACTTTCATAGTAAGCCAATTTTAACTAGTGAGAGGGAGATTTTTGGCTAGGACCATACCATTAGTGTGGGCCTCATAAATCCCTTTGTGAAATTCATGAAGTGCTAAGTTATATTCTTCCTTATTTGAACAACTAAGTAGAGTTCCATCATAACCTTCTATGATAGAGCATGTTGCCAAGTGTGGTGTAATGGTAGGCAGTTTGGATAAAAGATTTTTTATAATTACAAGATAGATTAGCGAGAAATATTTGATTATGGAGATAAGAATAAATGTTTGTGTACCTAGGGGAATTAGGACCAACAAAAAACACCATCTAGGAATCTGAACAGTCGTAGGCTAGAATATGAAGATTTTTAATTAGAAATTGATACTCTTTGATTGTAGGAGAGAGAGAAATCATGGAGCCAATGATAACCACTATACCAATAGACTTGTTGGCTCGAGGAAAATTTTCAAATTGGATGACTTCAAATTTGATCTTGAGGGCATCTACCATGCCTTTGTAAGGCATAAGCTTTTCATCCTTTGTTTGATGTTGATCAGTTGCTTGATTGATAATTCGTTGTGAATCACCATATACTAGAAAATGTTGAATATTCCATTGAACTACAAGATGAATCCCAATAAATGAATCCTCATAATTGGTGATGTTATTCCAAGGACTTATGCTCAAATTCTTCATGATATTTAGGATGAATTTCTACTTCAAAGGACAAATTTGGACTTGTGGACTCCTAGGCTTCCTGTGAAGGAGAGTGAACTTTACCATCCAGTGGCATTTAAAACTAATTTTTACCAATGGACTTGTCTTTTTCTTTACTATTTTCCTGATCTAAAAGTGCTTCAAAGAGGTTTTCACTTAAGGATCTTGATGTTTCATTTTTATTTTGCCCAAAGAAGTTACCTGATCCCCAATTAGGCCTCAAGATCTAAAGTGTATACAAATCTCTATTTGTGGTCACCTATTAGTAAATTATCTCTTAATACCATGAACTCTGAAATAGCTTCTTCATTTAAAAACTCATCGAGGGTGATATCACAATCTTGCTTATCCAATCAATGAGGTTGAGATAATAAAGGGTAAGGGGAAACATTGGAGCAACATAAATAGTGAGAATATAATGAGTATCGAACAAATTAGTATTGGCAAGCTCATCACAGATGCTATAATAGGACTCTGTGTTATTGTCATGAACATTGTCTTTTAACGTAGAGGTTGAATGACATTTGGGATGTGTAGGGACAACCCTAGGCAATTTGTATCCAAGTCCTTGTTTCTTTGTATGCTTATTAAGAAGAATAAGATCTATCTACCTTGTTCTTTTTCTCCTAAACCTTTACCTTTATAAGGGTGTTGGGCCATATTTCTATTTAGAATGGGGTACTTTTTTTTTGAAAACAAGGAGCAAAATCCTCATTGTATAGCCATGACTCATCTTCTTGCATCATATCTTCTTGACTAAATGATTTTTCTAAGATGAATAGAAGAGACTCTTTGGGATAATATTCCACTTTCTTGTTCTATTCCATGTTGGGCCTACCATGGGATTTGGGTGATCTAAGCAGTTTGGCAACATGAAAGGCATTTTCAATACTGTAAGTACCAATGCCTTTGTCATGAATATAGAAATGAGAGGAATTTAATGGGGAAAGGGTGATTATAAATAAGCGAGAGTACTGAGATCTAGATAATTGGATTTTGGTGGATTAGACATCACTTATTTGTCCTTTTTGATGGCATGGTCAACACTAGGACAATATGTATATTGACGATACTTTACTTCTAGATGTTTATAGTATTGATATGGTTGCAGATCCCCAAGAATGGTGACCTCTATTCTAGAATGAGGAAATTTGATACATTGATAGACCATAGAAGGAATTTCAAACATCTCATGAATCCATGGATGGCCAAGAACGAGGTTATACACCAAGTTAAGGTCAATTACATGACATAAGATATTATGGATGATAGGCCCAATTTGGATGGGAAAGGAAATTATACTCGATGATCGCTACTCAATATTATCATACCTTTTAATAGTGATGGTATCATTCTTTAGATCCATGACAATATATCCTAGACACTGGATTAACTTCAATGGAAGAATATTGAGGCCATAACCATTGTATATAAGTACCCATTTGATTTTATGGTGAGTGATTGTGACTTCAATGTATAGAGAATTGATATGGGAAGATCCAAGGGATGATATATCACTTTGATCAAATATCATCTATGAGCCAGGAGACAATTGTCCTACCAACACTTGAAATTTATCTGGTGCAATATTGCTAGGTACTTGAGACTGGCTCAAAATTTCATACAAAATATCTTTGTGGAGCTAAGAAGTACACAAAAGATCCAAAATAGAAATTTGTAATGATGTCTTATTCAATTGATTCACAAGATCATGCTACTTCTTGATAGAAGGTGTATACTTGGGTTTGGATTGATCTGGAATAGGATTAGAATTAGAAGGTGGATTAAGATTAGTTGAAGAAGATATAGGCCCTTGAAGGGTAATTTTAAAGCGTCAAGTTATAATAACACAATTTTGAGTGGGAATAAAAAGATGGGAATTTAGAACAGAATATATAGGTCCTAGGATATAACATGAGGATGAGGATTATGAGAAGGAAGAATTCTTAGAGATGGTCCTGATCCTAGAATAAAGGGATTTGCATGTTGGGAATTGTTGGATTGGGAATGGGAGTTGATTGTGATCTTAGACATATGATGTTCCATGATACATCCCATTACATTATTATCATAGGGGGTAGCATGACAATCCACATTTTTAGCCTAAGAATCCTAATTTTGATTTTGATTACAATTATTATTCTATTGATGTTGTTACTCATTATGATTAGTATGATGCTGATAAAAAGGGCATTTATATATCACCATAATTTGATTATAATTAGAGGATGATACATTATTTAACTCAATTTCCTCTCTTTATAGCATGTCTTGAATGAGATGTTGAAGTTGCACATATCTATGAATTGCATGACCTTTAACCCAATGATACTCATAATATTCATTATCTAAACACCACTCTGGTTTAGGTTGAATTTCATCAAAAGGACTTGTATTTGGCCAAGTAAGTGTACTCACAATGAGTAGCTTGCAAAAGACATTATCAATGGGCTCTCCCAAATTAGCAAATGGTCTTCTATTGAATTGAACCTTAGAGGAGGTTGCCTATGCAAAGAAAGTGGGTGTGGTTGAGGTGCCTTCTACACTAACAGAGACTGTACTATATAGACATCTTGCTTTTGTGACTCTATTACCAACTACATTCTTATTGTGATTAAAAGGTTTTGACTCCTCTGTCACATTTATTGGGTTTGGAGTCAAAGTTTGGTTTTGAGTTTGATTATGATTATGATGAGTGGATTGATTCTATGAATAAATTTTAATCAATCCCTTCTCTCTATTTGGATACCTTTATTAGTGACATCATCAAAATTATTTGGATATTATATTTTGAGGTTAAGAGCTAGTTCAAAATTCCATTTGGTCATGAATACGTTTTCTAATTCACTATCAAGAAGTGTATGTGGAAATTTTCTAGCTAATGCTCATCATCTTTGAAGATAAGCAACACAAATTTCACCACATCATTGTTTGGTAACACACAAATAAACTAAGGTCATTTCATGTTCAATGTATATTAAAAATGCTTAACAAATTTATCTGACAAATCATCAAAATATGTGATATAATATTTGGGAAGATGTATAAACCACTTTAAAGCTAGCCCACTCAAACTCTGTGAGAATAAGCGAACCAAGAAATTGGTATTATGGCTTACTTCTTGGCAAGCAATAAAAACTAGGCTTAAGTGCTCTTTTGGGTCACCATTTCCTTTATCCTTGTCAAATTTAAGAATATTGAAATGAGATGGAAAAAGGATATGGAATATGATTTCATCAAATGGATATAAACATATGATATCCAAATTATATTTTTGATCTTGAATCTCAACTTGTAATCCTAAAATTGTGTCCTTAACAGTTGTAGATGATATTTATGAATTATATAGTACCTTAGTCTTGTACACTTGGAAAACTCAAACCTTGGTTATTTCTCCCAGTTTTAGATCTTTCCTACATTCATAGGTCTTGTGTCTGCTCTATCTTGTGACCCTTGGCCTATCTTTTGGTTCAGTAAGTCTTTTATTGATGACCTAGACCTTTTATCTTATTCAAAATGTTTAAATATGCTTATCTCATGCTGTTATAAATTCTGAGCTTGTACCTATTTTTTAACTATCATGACACAAGCATCAGTCTTAGACCACTATGTGGATGTTGGTGTCCTACCCTAATGTAGGTGTTTAGTGCTCCAAAGTTATCTAATTTGTAAATGAAATGTATCTTAATGGTTGGCATAAGTGTTTTAGTGCAAGATATGTCCCGATAAGAGTGGTATATATTCAAAATCACTCATTATTCCTCACCTTGAAAAGACCAAAAGAGACCAAGGAAACTTATCAAAAGTATTCTATCAAACATTTAGTTGAGTAAAACATCCCTATTTTCTCCTATTTCCATATCTGTCATAAGGATAACACATCTACAAGTCTAAAGTACTGAAGGAGCAGTCTAAGAGCTTAATTTTCTAGGTTACAAGTTATGTCACTATTGTACTTGCTTTCCACATATTTCACCATTGTGCACACAAACAAGATAACACATTGGGGGAGAACTACATCAGTATGAGCCCTTATTCAAAGTAGTGGCTATGTAGGCAACACCCATTGATAGAGGGGTCTTTGGGATTAGCTCGACACCATGAGTCAACTAACCCATTTTTCTCAAGGTCATTATGATGATGAAGAATTAGGATTTTGTAATTTTATAAGGAGGGATAATTCATGACCTAGATCTGAATGCACAAGAGTGAAGGTGAAGACAAACCCAAAAGTATCCAAGTGGTCATATCTTTTTTTAGCAGGTATTTCATATAAGACACCTGCATATTTATTGAGATAGTAACATCGATGCTAACATCTATTATTGAGGCTATTATCTGTGACTCTAGAGGCACAATCTAAAATTTGGTGATACTCCAAAATTCTGTTAGTTTATTACCTGCCTATTCTAGATCCAGAACTATGTTAGTATCAAAACCAAGTACATTATTTTTTTGTCATTTCCATATCTAGCATAGTTGTACTTATTATTTTTAGTCTATCTTAGTTTAATATATTTAGTATATGTTATATCTATGTTTAGCATTTAATTGGCTTGTTTTAGATTTGATTATCACCCTTGTGAATTTCCATTTATATATTCTTAACCCTATCTACATAAGTAGGATCCACATCCTAATTTATGGTTAAACAACCACCTTTCATTCCCAATAAAAATAAATGTTTTGGGATATAGGCAGGGGATTGTATGACTGAGATTGAAATTATGTATTTGTTATATTTATGACAACTCTGTACTAACCTATTATCTTTAATAATCCTATTATCCAGATTGGACTGGTTAAGAGGAACTTGGTATTGATTAGGATTTGACTGGTTAGGAGGAACTTGGTATTGATTGGGATTTAAAGATGGAATGTAGACTAGTTGCTACATAGGAGGAATTATTTGTCTTTGACTAAGGAATTGTTGTTGAGTGACACGAATTCATCATTGAGTAAAATCAACTTATTATCCATAGGGAACTATTTGCTGTGTACTAGAAAAGACTTGACGGGTATTAGAAAGACCTTAATTGACTCTAAAAGGACCTGTTGGGAATGAGTTGAAATTTTTAACTATTAAGGTGGGATCTGTTTAGATACAATTGTAAGAGTGGGATTAACAGGGACTTGATTAGGGTTAGGGAATGTTTATTGGGGATTCTCTACAATCAGTTACCAATGAATCTTTAACTTGATGCTCAATAGGTTGATTAAACTCTAGAGGTAGAGGATTAAAAACTAGATTAATTAATAAGGCAAAAATATTATTCAAAACATGACCAACGTGTTGCAATTAAGTTGTAATGTTAGGTGAAAGTTGGGGTGTGACTATAAGTAGTTATTTACCATTTATATATGTTTCTAGAATTGTCGACATTTGAAAAACTTTAGGACCATGGATAGAAGAGGGTATATCATCACTCCACACTATAATTATGAAAATGTTTTGTGGTTGTGATTTCTCAACATTATGCAAGGTTTCTAGAAGATAGTCAGGGGAAACCTTAGCACCCAATTCTAATAAATGAAAAAGAGAGCTTCATCTCTATTATCAAATAAGTCTTGATCAAATTGAGCTCTAGCTATATCATATGCAAGTGGCACATCTTCGTACTCAAGTTGGTGAACTTCCATATCATGTGAATTCATAGCATCATGTCGATCATAGAGATAATCAGGATGATATACGAATGAGTTTGTTTGAACTTGAGTCCAATTATCATCATAAGAAACATTATAATTCGTACCACTTATTGTGTAATGAGGCATGTTGAACATTGTTGTAAACTAAATAATTTGACCCAAACACAAATAATTGGACCTAAACTTGGGAATAGACCTAGATGGAAATGAGTATGATTTGGAAATAATGATAAAATATTGGACTTGAACATGTTTGATTTGAATACGAGAAAATGGTATTGAGACTATAATTTGATCCTAGTCTTGAAGTGGTTTTGAACTAGAAACTTGAGAAAATGATTAGAATCTGTCCAAATTCACATGGACAACATAACGGTATGGTTTTAGATCAGAATGGTATATTTTTACATAATTTTGGACATGAGACATAAAAAAGAACAATTTTTGACCTAAAAAGTGGACAGAGTAATGCATCTTTGTGAAGGTGTTCATAGATTATGACAAGTTTTTGATAACAAACCAATCAATCACTCAATATGACAACTCTACTTTTGTGACTGATGCAAGAAAACTCTATATTCATCAAGTATTTTAATATACCTGCCTTGAGAGAGGATTAAAAGTTTAAGATTTTTTAAGTAACTAATGCAGTTAGTGGTGGTTTTTTAATCCCACCCTTCTCTCAAAGGGTTTATGTATAAAAGATATCTTCGGGTGCAATTATTTTTTTAACCTTGTGTCAATTAATGTTTTGTGGCTGAAAGGCCCTATGTTAAAGTTTTTGTGCGCTTTCTATATAGTCCTGATATACTTTGCGGTATGTGGGTATATATATATATATATATATATATATATATTGGATATCAAGATTTAATGGATCATTCATCAAATGGTCGTCCCGTTGCAATCACTTCAACCGTAAGGATTTCAGTGAAGTGCTATAGAAAAAATCAACTTTTGAGGGATTTTTCAGTTAAGATATCAATAATGTAACCTCAATTTGTATACCCATCGGATAATAGGGTTGGTATGAATGATGGGTAATGATGTCCTAGTCATTGTGCCCTAAGGATTTGCCAAAAGGCACTGACACTCCAATCACGTAGCCAAAATAAAAATGAAAGGTATTGTCATTTTGATTCACAAAAATCCCCTAAGGACAAGTGAAGAGCATAATAGACAAATCTCTCAGGATAAAAACAAATGATCACCTCCATATTTTTGAGTCACATTAGTAAAGGGGAGAGCATACATATGAAATAATTGCATGAGCTCACAAACGAACACTTAAACAAATAATTGAAAGAAGACAAATATAAATAAATGTGTTTTAAGGCACCAAATCGAAAGATGAATTCTTTTTAAAACACTAAATCAAGAAATGAATTTGTTTTAAAAACACCAAATAAAATGTGAATAAGTAATATATATTTGAATGAATCACCACACCTTTTTCGAATCTACATGAAACAAAGTGAGTATTTTTGCTTGGTGGGTTTTGACATGCATAAATTTGTAAACAAAATGAAAAAAAAATTGAAAAATAAAATAGATAAAAATAATAGTTAGTATTTTAATGATAAATTCTAAAATATAAAATAGTTTTTCATAAAATTTTTTAAAGGTTTTTGATATGAAAAATATGCACACCCCTACAAAAATTCAGATTAAAACAAAGAACAAATAAAAAATTATGATCATTTTACCACTCATTTTTTAATCAAAAATAAAATACAATAAAAAATAAAAGGTGATAGTTAGTAATTTGATAATAATTTTTAAACTATACATTAGTTTTTAATGAAAATTTGAGAGGTTTTTGATAGGTTAAATGATCACACCTTGCAAAAATTTAGATTAAAATAGATAACAGATCAAAAGTTATGATTATTTTACCAACCATTTCTTAACAAAAATCAGATTTTTTTTTTAAAATAGAAGACCGATAAAGAGACTTGAAAAATTTATGGGGTGCGAGTTGGGTCCCACTAGATGTACTATATGTATCGTTAGAATATAGATATTAGTTATATTTAATCAATAATTGTAAATGATCAAATAAAGTAGCAAGAATTAATAATCTACATCTTAGACCTCATGAGCATCTAAAGATTAAGATAAAAATGTTAAGATTAGATCAATAAAATGCAAACTTTCATTGGAAACCTCATATTTGTCTATGATTTGGTTCAGACGTATTTTCAAGTAGTCTTTGACAATGTTATTATCCCAAAATAGACCATCTCTCCTTGAAGACATTAATAAATTGAGTTGATAAGCATGAACTTTGATGCATAAGTTAGCATCTAAAATTGATAGGGCTTTGCTATGAGTCTCGTGCATGTTGAATTATAAAAGGAAGGGGTCAATTTATAACAATTATGAATTAATGAGGACCCTTTATCTTGACTCCAAGATGGATGGTTGTAAATGCATGTTGAACAAGGCACATTGATGAGCACATAGGTTGATATCCAAGATGAAGGGTTGAGGATGGCTCTTGAAAATATCAAAAGGGGAATAATATTAGCCCTCTATCTTGCATGTAAGATGGAAGGTGGAGAATTATTTTCAAAACATCCTTGTAAGAATCCATGTGGGCCATTCATCTTGTTTTCAAGATGAAGGGTGGAGAATCATTCCCAGGAAACCACATGGGTAATCGATGTAAGCTCTTCATCTTGTTTCCAAGATGAAGGGTTGAGAATGTTCCTATAAAATTTATCATAAGATTCATTATGGCCCTTCATCTTGTCTCCAAGATGAATGGTGAACAATAATTCTTCATATTAATTTATTTAGTAATTAGTGAGCTTACAAGAGAATATTTCATAAGATCTCAAGATTATTTCTTGAATGAAAATGCCCTCGAGGAGAAGAAAAATGAAGAATAAGTAATTAAAAGGAAATTATAATTCTATTTGCATGGAATTATAATTATAATTAATTCAATTAATCAATACTTAATTTAATTAATTCAATGTGAGGAATTTGATTAGAAGAATGATTTAAAGAAGGGGGATTAATTGCATTGATTGATCAATGAAGGAGAATTAGTGAATTAATTAGAGTAGAAGAATTAGCTAGAGAAAATGCCCATAATGATAATTGAATAGATCTAATATGGTGAATTATCCCACCTAAGGATGCCTCAAGGTGAATTCAAACTCGTATATTAGATGAAAGATGAGTTCGAACCAGTTTGTGTGTAATTATGAGAAGTCATTTAATTTTGCAATTTTGACTTGGAATGATAAAAATTGAATGTCTACAGATAGACACTACTATCAGAGAGCTATAAATACCCTATGTAAATTAATTTTTTTTTACATAAGGATTAATTTTAGATTCAACATTGGTTCCCAAATATAATGTGTATAATAGTCAAGTTCCCGCCCAATGCAACAAGTACATCAGTGATTCTTCAAATCAAAATTCCAAAAGATCAATCTATAAAATGACCTCCACCTAGTGATATTATTCAATCTACAAGCAAGGATAAACACTTCCACCATATCCAACTTATATCAAACATAAACAAGAGTACCACTCATCCCACCATAAATTGTCTATAAGATGCAGTAGAGAGAGCATGAAATCTCCTTCAAGGAGTGGCCCCTTGGTTTCCACCTCGTTATTCATGACATAGATGACAACAAGAAGGTGGACATAATCAATAATAGGATGAGCATATGAAAACCAAGATAACATTAGTAAAAATTTCATGGAATGCAAAAGTAAGAGGGAAAAAGCGTGTCTTGGCTCCACCACCTAATATGACATGACAAATTATGTTGAGGTCTGAATTAGGTTTTTCAAATTTAAGAACCTACAATAAAATTGAAGAGTAGTTTGACGTAACAAATTCTTAGTGCTGGAACTCATAACAATTTTTTTTTCTACCACTTATAAAATGATTGTTGCATTGGCCTAGTGATGTGTTCATGTTAGAAAGGGTTTCCTAATTATCTTCCTCTACATGATAAACCATTGCTCTATGTAAAGCATTTTTCCACTCATAAAGTCCACCTGCAATATATACAAGCTCTTTTGGGGAAACAAATCAAGTGAAGAAGCATCTTCTATGAGGAATGCAAGTAGGAAAAGTATATTCTGATAAAACATATGCCCAAACTCACTGTAAAAAGAATAAATGCAAATGATGGTGGAAAAAAATATGACAAGATAGTTTGGGAAAAATGTTATAAGACAGTCGGTGGGAAAATCTAATGCATATGATGATGCCTAAAGAGTATATGTCATAAATGTAGTGATAGTAAAGTGCTTATCAAAAACTAACTATCAATAGTCAGGCATAATAAATGAGTTTAAATCAAATATGACAACAATGCTACCATCATTATATCAAAAAGATCAATAGATTGTTAATCATGGGATATACTGAGAGGGGGGATAAATCAATATATCATATATCTTTTCAATATTTTACTTAATCTAATTTATTTTCTTTAACCACTTAATCATACACTCAAGATATGCAATAAAACTGAAATAATAACATGCACCACACAAGAGAGAGAGACACCAAATTTTTATATGAAAACCCAATGTGGGAAAAACTACAGAGAACAATCTTAAGTATATGAATGAACACCCAATCAAATTAAAAAGTTTGAAAATATCAACTTGTAGGAGCACCAACCCCTTTTCCAAGCATCAACACAACAATTATTTGTGAGTACCAACCCACAGGAGGACCAACATCTCTTATGTAAAACACAACTATCTCTCAATGTTGCTTTCTCAACAAATGACAGAACTCTACTATGTCTATTTCTATTCTCTCTTATTCTCTAATATAAACTAATTATAAACCATGCACACTCTTGCATATATAAAATGGCTTTCCAAGCCTCCTTTTATAGCTTTTCAAATGACCTTTAGCATTCACCCTTTGTGACCATTCAATCCACATGGAAAATGGCACCAAACTTGCATGACCCTTCTAATCCTTTCATTTGAAAAGTCACATGGTTACCCTTCATTAGAAAATGCATCCTTTACCCTTTTGTCTTTACCTCATGACTCTTTGACATCTTCATGGGCCCTCTTTTGACTTTATGCAACAAAAAATATATTCGCTAATATTAAATAAATGTCAACACATTTTAGCAAAAATATGAACATTAAAAACATCTTTAGATAATAAATGCTATGGGGCCTTTGTCACAAATAATGTTAGACCTTTGACATCAATGACAATATTTCCAACAATCTCCCCCTTTATCATTGATGGTAACCTCAAACTGAAACTATCACATCCTGAACCCTGTACTGCACATGGCAATCTACATATACTACCAATTGAAAAATGTACAGTAACTCCCCCTTATTGTAACATCTCATACCTATTTTCTTACTTCTCCTCATTTGATATCAATGGAAAAGGGTCTATCTTGGAGCTAACCCATAGCTCCCCTTCAATTGATGCTGAACCTAAATGACAGGAAGTCAAAGAAATTACTCCTAACTTCTCTTGCAGACACTCAAATGTGTCCTTTGATAGTGCCTTTGTGAAAATATCTGAAATCTATTCTATATTAATGATATATTCTAACTTAACCTGCTAAATTGCAACTTGTTCTCTTAAAAAGTGATATCTGATAGGAATATGTTTTATTCTTGAATGCATCACTAGATTCTTAGAAATATTCATAGCACTTGTGTTGTCACAAAAAATAGAGATAGGTTCATCATATTTTACCTTGATATCTTCTAAATTTTGCATCATCCAAAACACTTGAGTGTAACACAACACTTCTACAATATATTCTACTTTAGTGGTAGAAAGTGATACTACGTTCTGCTTCTTGCTTAACCAAGATATTAAGCTATCATCGAGGAAGAAAGCTCTTTCGCTTATACTCTTTCTATCATCCAAACAACCTGCCCAATCTGAATCTATATAAGCAATCAAAGTGAAATCTCTACCTATGGGATACCATAATCCATAATCCAATGTCTCCTTGACTTATCTAAATATTCTTTTCATCAACTAAACATGACTCTCCTTAAAGGTTGCCTGATATCTCATAACCATGCCTACTATATGCATGATGTTAATGCTATTAAATATAAAAGACTACCAATCATAGATCTATACAAAGATAGATCTATAACAGGGGAATCTTCACCTTACTCACCTTGTTCTCTATATCCATTGGTGTGCCAATTGGTGCACAATCCTCAAAACCAAAAATTTTCAACATTTCCCTGACATATTTACTTTGAGATATGAAAATTCATTTTTTTGACTAAAATATTTTCAACCCTAATAAAAATGACAATTCTCCAAGTATAGACATCTCAAATTTTTTTTGCATATTATAAAAAATTTCTTTTGTCATATTTTCAATGTTTCCTCCAAATATTATATCATCAACATATACTACAACAATCAACTGATGCTCACCTTTTATTTTGATGTAGAGATTACTATCATCAAAACCTCTCTTGAAACCTTGATCCTACAGGTACTTATCAATCCTTACATACCAAGCTCTAAGATCATGTTTCAATCCATACAGTGCTTTCTTTAATTTGCATACATAGCTACTATCATTTGAGAGAAGAAATCCCTTAGGCTGCTCAATGTAGACCTCCTCTCCCTGATTCTCATTTAATAAAGTAGACTTGACATCCATCTGAAACACTTTGAAAATTTTAAACACTGATTATGTAAGAAACATTTTAATATCCTCTAGCCTTTCCAATGGTGCAAAAATTTCTTCAAAATCTATTCTCTCAATCTGAGCATATCCTTTATATACTAACCTTGATTTATTCCTGGTAACTTCACCATCTTCGTTCAACTTATTCTATATACCCATTTTTTTCTTATCATATTTTGATCTTTTGGTCTAGGAACTAATTTCTAAGTATCATTCATTTCTATTTGATTTAATTCTTCATCGATTTCCTTAACCCAATGCTCATCATGTCTAGCTTCTGAAAAGTTCTAGACTAAATTTTAGATAACAAAGAAAAATTAATTTGCTCCAATTCACTTACCATCATTCTTCTGGTATGAACTCCTTCATTTATGTTCTTGATGATGTTACTTTCATTATGATTTCTTTAGACATATTTGGATGGGGTTTTGGTGTCCTTTTGCTTTTTCTTTCATCTTCATCTGATTCTTTAAAATTTTCTTCTTCATTGATTTCAAGGGTGTTTACTGGATCACTGGCTCTTTGTATTACATCTTCATCTATCCTGGCACTTGCACTTTCAACAATCTTCTTGGTTTTTTTTATAACATTTATAAGCTTTACTTTTGCAATAATATCTAATAAATATACCTTCATCTTTTCTAGATTCAAACTTACCCATTTTTTCATTAGTTCTCTTTATGAAGCATCTATTGCTGAAAATTCTAAAATAATCAACTGTAGCTAGTTTGTCTTTTCATAGCTCATAGGGAGTCTTGTCACTGTTGACTCTCAATAATTCTCTATTCTAGATATGCACTCATTTACCTACAATGTCTATCCAATATTTTTTTAGTATCTTGGATTCATTTAGTATTGTCCTCGCCATCTCCTGAATCTGTTTTATTTTTTCACTCAACTACTCTATTTTGCTACGGAGTTATGGCTACTAAATAATGTCTCTTTATCTCATGGTCTTCACAATACTAAATAAACTAATCTAACATGAATTCTTATCCTTGATATGATCTTAGGTACTTAATATTCAAACCAATTTCATTCTCAACTAAAGCCTTGAATGCTTTGAAGTGGCTGAAAGCTTCTAATTTTTTTTCAAAAATATCACCCAAGTCATACGTGTAAAATCATTAATAAGCAACATAAATTATTTCTCATCTTGAGTACTTTAAGTTCTGGTAGGTCCACATAGATCAATGTGAACAAGCTCTAACATCTGAGTGGTTGACTATTCTTTTATCTTGAATCATCTTCTAACTTGTTTTCCATGCTAACATGGTTCACAAAGCATGTTGGAGGGCTTTGTAATCTTTGAAAGATATCTAACTACTTGATTCTTGTTGATGTTGACAATATTATCAAAATTTATGTGTCCCATTCTCATGTATCACAACCAACTTTCTTCAATCTGACTCAAACAACATTTTTGACCTTTGATATCTAATAACATATATAAATTATTGCATGTCCTTTGAGCATCTGCAATCAACACATCCGAATATTTTTTCCTAATTTCATAACCTTTTACATAAAACTTTAATGTGTGTCTCTAATCTCATATTTGACTTACACTCAAAAAATTATGCTTAAGACCTTCTACATACAAAACATTTTCAGTCTTAGTTCTACCATTATCCAAACTTAATGTACCTTTTTCAGCTATTCTGGTAGTGGTATTGTCTCTAAATTTCACTGTGCCACCATTGATATTATTTAGAGTTATGATCTTTCTCTTGTCTCCTGTCATATCCTTGAACATCCACTGTCAATGAACCATATATTTTATATTTTTTTGGCATGCAAAGCTATCTGGACTAACATAGAATTTTTAGGTTGTTTCTTCTACCATGAACATGTCTAAAATTTCTTCTTGATGAATGGATCCTTGAAACTTTGGTCCTTCTTGACTGACTCGAACATGCTTCTACAATCTAGACTATGTATGTAAAATTATTGCACTTGTAACATACTATGGCCTCTTCATCAAAACTTGATAGAGGAGCAAAAGAGTTGTGGCTTCTGCTTGACTCTGCATGAGTTTCTTTCTCCTCATTTCCAAAATTATTAGCTCTTTTCCAATAATCTATTTAATTATGACCATAACCATTACAATAAAAAAATAACCATAAAAATAGAACTTGTTCTAATTTGTGTATCTTTGACTTGGTTGTCTTCTATAGCTTTATTCCTTCCAACCTTCTTTGTTTGAATTGTCCTCTACATTCTTAACTTCTTCCTCTTTTATTTCCTCTTTTGTAAGAGATTCAACATAGCTCTTTTTCTTTTCAAATCTGATACCTGTCTTATCTGATATTGATTTTTGACTTTCTAATATCTTATTCAACATGTTAGTGCTATTTTCAAATTTTGAATCATTGACAACTTTATTATTGACTGTTTTATTTTATTTTTTGATATCTTCTTTTAAAGAGACAATTTCAACAACATATTTTTCACATTATTCACTTACTTTTTGTAATTAAGCTATTAGATATTCTTCAGTATTTTTGGCTTCTTCAATGTGTGCTTGTAGATCTTCAATTATTTTCTTTGACTCCTTTTAATTTTTCTCGATCTAGAACTTCAATCTTCGATTCTTCTTCTCAAGAGATTTTAATTCTTCTAAGGCAAAAATGAGTTTCTTCTAGATTCACCTTAGTTTTATCATGTTCCTCTTCTTGATCATTTGTACTTTTGCTTGTGGAGGAATATTTATGTATAGTCATGAATATAATCTCTTCTTCATTTGAGTTACTAACTCCATTGTCTTTGGTTGAGCTAAGATCTTTAGAATATAAACTCTTCTTATCAAATCCATTCTTGAATTTGTCTTTGAAGTTCTTCTTGTATGTAGAATTTTCTTCTTCATTGTCACCATTATTATTATCTGGGCACTTAGCTACAAAATGTCCAATCTTACCACATTTAAAATATTTAAATGGTGACTTTCCTTGATATTTATCTATGCCTTTTTAGGCTTGTGGATGAATAGAGCTCCATTGTCATCTTCCTCATTGCTAGAGTTGTCACTTGATTTTTGAATCTTAGTATTGTCTTTCTTTGATGTCTTGGAAGTAGCTTCCCTCTTTGAGGGTTTATTTTATTCAGTCCACATCTCATATGCCGTAAGAATACCATGTAGTTCATCCATCTTTATCTTGGATAGGTCCTTCATCTCCTTAATTGTAAAAACTTTTGCATCATATCTCAATGGTCGAGATCTCAAAACCTTTTGTACCACTACCGACTCTTCTAAATTTTCTCCAAGACCTTGAATTTGATTAACTATTTGATCAACCCATAAAATATAACTTGCTATATTTTTTTCCTCTTCCATCTCCAAACTTTCAAACTATCTTCTAAAAGTCTAGAGATTAGCTTTCTGAACCTTTCCATCACCTTTGTAAATATTCTCAAGCTTTATCTAAGTATCATGAGCAAATTTACATTATATAACTTTAACAATTCTGATTCACATAAACTACATAAAATAACATTTAAAGCTGTAGCATTATTTTCACTTGCCTTCTTTTCCGTAAGAGTAGTTACAAGTGTCTGTGGCTCTTTGTATTCCTCCATCACTACTTTCCAAATGTCAAATCCAAGGGCCATCAAGTAAGTCCTCATCCTCATTCTCCAAAAGACATAATTTGTCCCATCAAACAAAGGTGCTTTATTTGTATAAAAACCTTCATGTGATCCAACCATCATGCTTTCCGTGATCTACCTTCAAGATGTTAAACTCTTTCCAAAAGAACCTGCTCTGATACTAATTATTAAACACATAATATACTCAGAGAGAGGTTGAATCAATATATCTTATATCTTTTAAATCTTTTATTTAATATAATTTTTTTTCTTTAACCACTCAATCATACATTCATGATATGCAATAAAATTAAAATAATAACATGCACCACACAAGAGAGAGATGTACCAGATTTTTACATGGAAACCTAATGTGAGAAAAACCAAATAGAACAATCTCAAGTATATGAATGAACACCAAGTCAAATTACAAAGTTTGCAAGCACCATATTTCAGGAACACCAACCCATTTGCTGAGTACCAACATAACAACTATTTGTGAGCACCAACCCCTCTTATGGAAAACACAACTATCTCTCAATGTTGCTTTCTCAACAAATGATATAACTCTACTATATCTCTTTCTATTCTCTCTTCTTCTCTAATATAAAATAATTACAAACTATGCACAATATTGCATATTTAAAATGGCTTTTCAAGCCTCTTTTTGTAGCTTTCCAAATGACCTTTGGCATTCACCCTTTGTGACCCTTCAATCCACATGGAAAATGGTGCTAAACTTGCATGACCCTTCAAATCCTTTCATTTGAAAAGTCACATGGTGACCATGAGAAAATACATCCTTCCCCCTTTTGTCTTTACCTCATGACTCTTTGAATTCTTCATGGGCCCTCTTTTGACTTTATGCAACAAAAAATATATTCATTAATATTAAATAAATATCAACACACTTTAGCCAAAATATGAACAGTAAAAACACCTTTAGACAATAAATGTTATAGGGCCTTTGTCACCAATAATGTCAGACCTTTGACATCAATGAAAATATTTCCAACATAGATGAATCTTGGGGGGCATTCTTACCAGTACAATACCTCCGACATAATTTAGTTGACAATCGAGAGGTATTTTATAGTTGCATAATTCAGTTGGAAAGAACATCACATGTAATACATGCCTAAGCATAATGTGAAGAACTATTGCTCTTATATTCTCTATATATTCCATATTGTGAGTTTTATGTTTGATTATTTCTCTATAAGTTTCAAATGTTATAGTCTAATTGTCACATTCAATGCAAGATTTGATTTTAAGTATATACACCCAACATCTCCATGTTAAAATTTGAATTCTATTTACAAACATTCTATTGCTTAGCTTGATGAATATTTTGCTATGGTTGCACAGGTATTTGAAAAACATTTAGTGGTAAAAAGTGATTTTTCCCTTTCCATTTTATTTGTATTTTTAAGAGGGCAGGAGGCTCGATATGTTTATTTCTTGAAAATGGCATTTTTTTTTGGTTTTAAAAATTTTCAATGTTCATTTTAATTCATTTTTTCAGATTGTAGTCACTAAAAAGTAGTTTATTTAGTTGGAGGCTGCAAAAAAAATTTCTTGAATCTTATTATGATGCATGGGAGAAGTTCATTGGCTCTTGGATAGTTATCAACATTGATGATCCACAATTGGTTTACAAATGGCATCTGTAGGTTTATCTTGATTTTTTTTACACAGATTCCTTTGATTAAGTTTGTTTTATATTTTGATTTAGTAGAATGGTTTAAGGTGCATCTTATGTTATGACATGCTGAAATTACAAATAGGGAAGAAGGAAAACTTGGAATGTCTGATGAACAGGGTATTTCACTACTTGAAGATTTAGATTTAACATTGAAATCTTACATGAATTTTGATTAGTTATACATGTAAAAATTAACATGTTTGTTTCTTATAGGTTGTAGATTTTGTCTTGAGATATATGCCAACTTATAAAGCATATCTAGCTACTCTTTACTCTGATGGGCCAGCTGATTCAAAGCCTAAACATACCCTAGAAGTCAAAATCGGTGAACATCTAAATTTAGTTGGTTGAAGTTGTTTTAAGTTCATGTAAATGGATGTATTATTGAAATCCATTTTTCAACAATTCACAAAAATAAATGATAACCATGTTTATTCTCAAGCTTACCAAGGAAATAGTTATCAAATATTTGTGTGCATATTGGAGGCAATAATTTGATTTTACTCATACAAATGGGAATATGTTTCATATAAACATTTCTTTAGATTCTATGTCATGTTAGGATTTTGTAGTTGCTAGTAATATGATAAATTATTCTTATAATATTTTAATTTTATTACCATGGAAAGGCTGTTATGCCCCTGATTCTAAATAATAGTGCTTCAAGGCATGTGAAAATTATATCGAAAGCTTACAAAATTTACAAAACACATGTATAATGAACAAAAGTAGATCCTCAAGAAATGACAACTATAAAGATCTGATCATATTGATGTGTTTAATAATTAGAGCACAATGATTAAAATATTAGCATGTAATAACTCTCTAGGACTAATAAGATGGGAAACGTAAAATTCAACAATCTACCATTTCCATCTAGATCGTTCAACAAAATTCCAACATATCAAAGAGTTAAATGGCACCAAATGAAAATTATGAAAAGAAAAATAATATCACCAAACATATAAAATTGAGAGGAACAAGATGTCACTTAACAAGAAAAAGGCCCCCAAGCGCTCACATGACCACTCCTGCAATCAAGAATAATGTTGGCCTATTCATCAAAATTCCAAAATCAACAAAAAAATAAATAGTACCAAGTGAGAATTATAGAAAGAAAAAAATAGTGCCAGATGTAAAATCAAGAGGAGCAAAATTTCAATTAAAAAAAACCAGCTCCAAGGAATCATATAGATCATTCATAGAATCAATGAGGAAAAACTAAAGAATACAAGCTGCCTCTATTTCAACTCATTTACCCAATAAATAGTTCTTGAAGCAACCAGATAATGATGGAAATTTTCTAATGTCCACATAGTTGAAATGGGACCTCTTATTATTTTAATCGCAGGATTAAAATTTACTCTCCAAGTCTTTTATGAGACACCTTTTTCCGCAATTTGTTATATATTGAACTTCATTAAACAAATATGGATCTTGTGATTTTAGATGAGAGTGATTTTGTTTGTTATCCTCCAATGCATCTATGTTTTTGAACGATTAGTTTCAATCTGTAAAAAGCTTGTTTAATTCCCAATAAGCATGTATATTTCCCCTTTCATTGATTGTAAATGTCCACAACTAAAATTTGAATAATAGATCTCCATATTTATGAAAACCCTCAAATGTACAATACAAGTCTATATGATAAGACAAAGGGCTTTCACAAAATTTCATTGGCAAGCGTAAGTTTGGGAGTGTGGATATTTGGGGAAATGGAGAGGGGAGGTGCATAGACACCAACACTCTTATTTTTATTGTAATTAAAAAACATCCCCTTATGCAATCACAAATTATTTACCACGATTTTAGGTATTTTAAGATCAAAATCTCTTTAGATTGAAGTTTGTTGTATAGCGTTTTGTAAACACCACTATACCTGAACATTACCATATTGAGGTTCTTTATCATTTTGTCTTCTATCTTTTATATGTTATCTGTCAACTTAATCTCTTCAGGATAATTATTGGTTGGTTGTTAGTTGTTTATAGTGAGATTATATGTGATTCATTATTGTCAAAATAATTGAAAGTATTATGTGTTTATTATAATGATCATAAAATAGAATCAAGTAGACTAATTTAACTACAAATTAAATATTTTGTTGATAAAAATAAATTTTTATTTAAAAAATCCCAATTTTGATCTTGGGTTTTTTAAGAACTTCCCAAATAAAAATTTATATACTTGTTTAATTTTTTTATATTAACTATCTTGAAATTATTTAAAATGTTGAATTATAATATTATTTGTACCTTTGAAGTAGCATTTTACATTAAAGCACTTCAAAGAAATATTTTGCTTCAGAGGAATATTATTCAAGGCAATACCTACTATGAATCACCATTAACTAATACATGAAACTAATACTAAATGCCAATTAGAATAACAATTTAAAGTCCCATGTAAAAAACATGACAAATAGAGAGAAAATCAATGCTAAAATTTGAATGAGGCAGTGCCCTAATAATGAGGTTCAACCATAGGGTAAATGACTGTCAAACTTGAGATTCAACTAAGAACAAGTATTATCATTAATTCAAGTTATTTTAAGTTTATAGTTTTTAATTATAGAAAGCAATTTTAATGAGACAAAGTTATTTTGTATGGACATATCCAACATTAAATAAAGTGTCAGATGGATATATGTTTGCATGTGCTAAGTAATATTTAGTGTTGGGTTTTTGGTTATGGACATAAGTTGCCAATCTAAAATTTTGGAGTCCAATTGTAAATGATAGGTGTAAATTAAAATTTATTTACCATTGCAAGTGCCCTCTTAGCCCTTGAATCATCACAGTGACTTGATAAGGTTAAAGATTGATATGGAGGGCTTTAAAACAATATTAACATTAATATTATGCTCATATGAAGAAAATGATTCTATGGTGAATAAAAAGGATGACTAAAAAACTTTAGTGGTTATTGAAAGTTCTCGGTCAAGTAAATTTTAGATTACTCAGACAAATGTCGATATAAAAGACAAGCATATGTAGGATGAAATTACCTGACAAAAGCCAAGCAATGACCAAGATTATCTTTATTAAAGGAGAAAGCTAATGAATTCTTCATGAAGCTTCTGGTCTTTTCATGTTAATTTTGGATCTCATTTTGAAATTTCTAATTGCAGATTTTATGTAATTTCAACCTTGTAAATGCAGTTTGTGCAAATTCACTATGTTAGTTTTTAAGTCTCAAATTATGTAATTTTGATTTACACATTTCAAGTGGCATAAAAGCACCAAAGGATTTTTTCACTGTTTAAGTGGTGCAATTTTGTAATTTCACTTTTGCATGAAGTGCAATCACACCAATGCATATTTATATCACTTAAGTGGTGTAGTTTTATAATTTCACATTTGCATGCAATGTAATTATACCAACTCGTCATACCACTTAAGAGGTGCATTTTTGTAAACTCACTTTTTCAGCATCTAAAGTGCAGAAAAGGTGGTTAAGTATCGTAACCACCTTCCCACACTATAAATATGAGTGTTAGGCTCATTGTAAGGAGACTTTTTGGTAGTGAGTGATGCAGGAGCATCACTCTAAAAGCTAGTTGATTTATTTTCCCTCCGTTTTGTTTTTGCTTTTTTTTTGAAAACTTATTTTTTCTTAATATTCTTTAAGCCTGTAAAAAAAATAGCCTGTAGGGGGAGTAGTTAGTTGTTTGGAATCTCCTTATCTTAGAAGACTGTTTTTATGTATTTTGGGCAGATTGTTGCGCCCAGCCCAGGTTTAAACAATTTGCTATGTTAGGAACAAAAGCTTTTTTTGTATGCATTTTGGATGTGTATGTGTTAAAAAGAAGAAAAATAGGGGATATGGTTCGAAGAGGAAGAGGGAGAGCAGGGGGCGCAAGAGAAGAGCATTTGCAATTGGTAGATGAACTAAGATGTAAGTCTTTCTATTTTGTTAATAAAAGTGTGTCACAAAAGATATTGTTTTTCCATATATTCTTCTGAACGTTGTTGGCCGTTTCAAATTCCTGCTGGTTCGCATATTTTCTGCTGGGCATTGTTATTATTCTGGAACATTTCAAATGCATTGGTCTTAAATATAATGTTGGGCGTTCTATGTTGGCTGGGCCGCCATATTGTCTATAGTCGTTGTGATGTTCATAGCCTATGCTGGGCGTTCTATATGCTGGGTGTTCTAAATGCTGATTCATTGTGTTAATTCAAATTCTGGGCTGTAGTTTTGTTTTTATCTACATTGTTATAATTTCTGGGCCGCCCCAACAAATTATGGGTAACTTCGGCCATCCCAATGTGATGTTGGACCCTTTAAAATTTGTTAAAACCAATGAAATGCTGCTCTCTCTCCTCCGTTTGTCTTCCTTGTGAATATTTTGAGCTCTATCTTTAGTTTTCTCTACCTAAATGCTGGTTCGTGTATAACTGTGGAGCGTCTCATTGTGTTAATCAATGTTGGGCCATTTAAAAAGTTGGACCGCTTAAAATGTATTGATTTTCATTTTTGTTTTGTTATTGTAATGCTGGAGAGGAAGCCCATGCTGCTATTGTGTTAAGTGTGAAGAAATCCTATGCTGTCAAAACAAAAATTACTCTTCTGCTTACTGGGACATTATGCGCTGAGTTAAGTGTGAAGAATATTTTGGTAATAATAAAAAAAAATATAATGTTTGCAAGACTTCAAACAATATTGTCTAGATTAGAAGTTATATATATATATATATATATATATATATATATATATATATATTTTAAGTTCTGCATGCTAGAGGGTTGGTTTTCATCATTTGGTATCAGAGCCCAAGGGATTGTGATCCAAGCCAAAGAGAAGCAGAACCAGATTTGTGAACAGAAAGCAAGATGGCCATGAGAATCAGGAGCAGAGGTAGAGCTGGAGGAAGGAGACCTGGAGGATAGGTTGCACTGGCAGAGGAGATTAGGAACCTGACAGCTAGGCTGCAAGACTTGGAGATGGCTCAAAGAAGAGGCACTGACATGGGTGAAGTCAGTGATAGAGAAGAGGAGCCACCAGAAGATGAAATGGTGGTGGAAGAAGAAACAACTGAAGAGAGGTTGATCAAAGCCATTATGAAGGTGAACACCAAGCCAACAATGGAGGTTCCAATGTATGAAGGTAATTTGAATGTTGAAGAATTAATTGATTGGATTAATGCATTAGACAAATATTTTGAGTATGAAGGAATTGAAGAAGATGAAAAGAAAGTCAAGTATGCCATGACAAGACTAAAGAAACATGCATCCCTATGGTGGGATGGAGTGCAAGAAGAAAGAAGAAGGAAAGGGAAGCCAAAGATTAGAAGCTGGGACAGAATGGTAGCAAAAATGAAAGGTAAGTTTATGCCTAAAGATTATCAAGCAAATCTTTTTAAGCAATTACAAAATTTGAAGCAAAAAGAATTATCTGTGAAAGAATACACTGAAGAGTTTTATAGGTTGACTATAAGATCATGTCATATTGAGGATGACACAGAGAAGGTAGCCAGATACATCAATGGCTTGAAATTTGCCATTCAAGATGAAATTAGTCTTCTCATTCCTAAGACAGTTGAGGAGGCATATCAATTTGCCTTGAAAGCTGAGGAGAAGATTGCAAGGAAACAAACATCCTTCTCAAGAGGAAGGGGCAGGTTTAGCAGAGGTAGAGGATTTCAAGGAGGTAGAAGACAGCTGCAGACATCTCATGAAGAGGCCAGCAGCTCACAAAGTTCAAGAGGCAGCTATACACCAAGAGGAAGAAGACCATACCAAGGATATCAAAGAGGAAGAGGAAGATTCATGGGCAAATGCTTTAAGTGCAACAAGTATGCAGGACACAGGGCATATGAGTGTCCAGAGAACCCTTCTACCAGCCATGAGAGAGGTGTACACGTGACTGAAGGTGAAAAACAAAATGCAGAAGTTATAGCAGCTTATGAAGATACTCCAGAAGAAGGTGAGTCTCTTTTGATGAAAAGAATTTTATTAAAGCCAAATAAAGAAGTTGTAGAACCACCTCAAAGGAAAACTTTATTTAGAACCACATGTAAGAGTAAGGGGAAATTCTGTAAGGTCATTATTGACAGTGGAAGTACTGACAATCTTGTGTCAATTGAGATGGTGGAGAAATTAGGCTTGAAGAAGGAGGTACATCCTACACCTTATCAAGTCTCTTGGCTACAAAAAGGACACAAACTTCTGGTAAGTGAACAGTGCAAAGTAGATATTCAGATAGGAACATATAAGGATCAGATTTTATGTGATGTCATGCCCATGGATGTATGTCATATCTTGCTTGGAAGGCCTTGGCAATTTGACAGGAAGGCCATACATGATGGAAGGTAGAATACATACATGTTTGAAAAGGATGGGATCAAGCATACACTCACACCATTGAAAGAAGAGGCTGCTGCTGTTGTTGGACAAAATTCTAAAGTTTTGATAGTAAGTGGCAAAGAGTTTCTATATCAAATGAAGAAAGAAGAGGTAAACTTTGCTGTAATTGGTAAGCCAAGGAGTCTAGTCACTAGTACTAAGTTGATTGATTTGCCATTAGAGATTCAAGATATGTTGAATGAATACATTGACATTGTGGTAGATGATTTACCTGATGAGTTACCACCATTGAGAAGTATTAGCCATCACATAGACTTGATTCCAGGAGCAAATCTTCCAAACAAGGCTGCCTACAGGTTGACACCAAAGGAGAATGAAGAGATCAAGCACCAAGTTCAAGAATTGTTAGACAAAGGATTGGTAAGAGAAAATTTAAGTCCTTGTGCTGTCCCTACAGTGTTGAGTCCTAAGAAAGATGGGAGTTGGAGAATGTGTACAGACTCCAGAGCAATCAACAAGATTACTATCAGGTATAGATTTCCATTGCCAAGAATTGATGATTTACTTGATTGTTTAAGTCGAGCTACATATTTATCTAAGATAGATTTGAAAAGTGGTTACCATCAGATTAGGATAAGAGAAGGGGATGAATGGAAAACAACGTTCAAGACTAATGATGGACTCTATGAGTGGTTAGTTATGCCATTTGGACTAACCAATGCACCAAGCACTTTCATGAGGCTGATGAATGAAGTGCTGAAGGAGTTCACTGGTAAGTTTGTGATAGTGTATTTGGATGATATTTTGGTGTTTAGTCAAACTAAAGAAGATCATTTGAAACATTTGAGGATGGTGTTGAGTAAACTACATAAGGAGAAGTTGCTAATCAATGTCAAAAAGTGTAGTTTTCTAAAAATAGAGTTGATATATTTGGGATTTGTGATTTCAAAAGAAGGATTGAAGATGGATAAAGAAAAGATTAAAGCCATACTTGAGTGGCCTACACCCAGGAGCACATATGAGGTAAGAAGCTTTCACGGTTTGGCTAGCTTCTATAAGAAATTCATAAGAAATTTTAGTGGAATTGTTGCTCCAATGATAGATACAATCAAGGGTGATGAAAAAAGTTTTTGTTGGACTGAGGCTGCTGATAAGAGTTTTAGATTGTTGAAAAAGAAGGTAACCGAAGAGCCAATCTTGACCTTGCCTGATTTTAATAAGCTTTTTCAAGTAGAATGTGATGTTAGTGGAACTGCAGTAGGCGCTGTTTTAAGTCAAGATGAGAAGCCTATAGCATACTTTAGTGAGAAGTTAAGTGATGCTAAGAAGAAATATTTAGCTTATGATCAAGAATTCTATGCTCTTGTACAAGCTTTGAAGAAGTGGAGGCATTATCTTTTGCCTAAAGAATTTGTTTTATTCACTGACAATTATGCTTTACAGTGCATTAGCAATCAGAATAAGTTGAATCAAAGCATGTCAAATGGATTGAATTTTTACAAAGTTTCACATTCACTATTAAACACAAGAAAGGACAATCTAACAAGGTTGCAGATGCCTTAAGCAGGAGAAATCTGATCATACAAGAGTCTCAAGTAAGTATTGTGGGATTTGAAGATTTAAAGGAGCTATATAAGGAAGATCCAGACTTCAAGGAACCATATGAAGCTTGCATGAATCCAGTGGGGGTTGAAAGAAGTCCTTGGATAGATTTCATGGTCCAAGAGGGTCTGCTATTCAGAGGCAGCCGGCTTTGAATTCCCAAGAGTTCCATGAGGGAGAATTTGTTGAAGGAAAAACATAGTGGCAGCTTATCGGGACATTTTGGGCAGAACAAGACATTAGCACAATTGAGTGCTCACTACTATTGGCCAGGTATGAGTAATGATGTTAAGAAATTTGTTGAAAGGTGTAAAATATGCCAATACGCTAAGGGAAGCAGTCAAAACATAGGTTTGTACCAGCCACTACCCATTCCAAATAGGCCTTGGGATTCAATAAGCATGGATTTTGTACTTGGTTTGCCAAGAACTCAAAAAGGCCATGATTCCATATTTGTTGTGGTAGATAGGTTTTCAAAGATGGCTCACTTTATTCCATGTTTCAAAACAAGTGATGCTACTCACATAGCTAATCTATTCTTCCAGGATATTGTTAGATTGCATGGATTGCCTAGAAGTATTATTTCTGACAGGGACACCAAATTTGTTGGACATTTTTGGAGAACCTTATGGAAGAAATTGGGAACACAAATAATTTTCAATTCAACCTATCATCCTCAAACGGATGGCCAAACAGAGGTTGTCAATAGGAGCTTGGGCAACATCTTGAGAAGCCTGGTAAATATGCATCCGAAACAATGGGATCTTGCACTTGCACAAGTTGAATTTGCCTATAATGATTCTCCTAACAGAAGTACAGGATTGAGCCCATTTCAAATCATGTATGGAATGCATCCAAGAGGCATGTATGAGTTAAGAAATCTAAGCAGCATGGAGATAAGGAGTGCTGATGCAGAAGAATTTGCCAATGCCATGCAAAATTTGCATGAACAGGTAAAGAAGAAACTTGAAGAAAACACCATCAAGTACAAGCTAAGGGTAGATCAAAAGAGAAGAGAGGTCAGTTTCAGTCTTGGAGACCTTGTTCTTACTCATCTCAGAAAAGAGAGGTTTCCAAAGAAAGAATACAACAAGCTGAAGGTAAAGAAAATAGGACCATGCAAGGTAATAAGAAAGTTTTCAAATAATGCATATGAAATAGAATTTCCAAAGGGGATTGGAATCTCTCCAATTTTTAATGTTGTAGATTTATATCCATACAAGGATGAAGGACAATCAACCAAAGAAACTGAAACAGAGGGAGACGAAGTTATCTAATGGGAGCAACAACTACCAAAGGAAGTGCCAAAGGAAATTGAGAGTATTTTAGAGACGAAAGTAGTTAAAAAGACAAGAAACAAAGAATACTTTCAGTATCTAACTAAGTGGAAGAATTTACCAGCTAAAGATACAACATGGTTGACTGCAGATGATATCCTTAAGCTGGGCACAAGTATAGACGAAGTGATGCAGAAAAACAAGTGAAGAACACTTCTTCTATTGGTTGGAAGAATGATGCAGGAGCATCACTCTAAAAGCTAGTTGATTTATTTTCCCTCCGTTTTGTTTTTGATTTTTTTTTGAAAACTTATTTTTTCTTAATATTCTTTAAGCTTGTAAAAAAAATAGCCTGTAGGGGGAGTAGTTAGTTGTTTGGAATCTCCTTATCTTAGAAGACTGTTTTTATGTATTTTGGGCAGATTGTTGCACCCAGCCCAGGTTTAAACAATTTGCTATGTTAGGAAACAAAACTTTTTTTGTATGCATTTTGGATGTGTATGTGTTAAAAAGAAGAAAAATAGGGGATATGGTTCGAAGAGGAAGAGGGAGAGCAGGGGGCGCAAGAGAAGAGAATTTGCAATTGCCAGATGAACTGAGATGTAAGTCTTTCTATTTTGTTAATAAAAGTGTGTCACAAAAGATATTGTTTTTCCATATATTCTTCTGAACATTGTTGGCCGTTTCAAATTCCTGCTGGTTTGCATATTTTCTGCTGGGCATTGTTATTATTCTGGAACATTTCAAATGCATTGGTCTTAAATATAACGCTGGGCATTCTATGTTGGCTGGGCCGCCATATTGTCTATAGTCATTGTGATGTTCATAGCCTATCCTGGGCATTCTATATGCTGGGCATTCTCAATGCTGATTCATTGTGTTAATTCAAATTTTGGGTCGTAGTTTTGTTTTTATCTACATTGTTATAATTTCTGGGCCGCCCCAACAAATTATGGGTAACTTCGGCCATCCCAATGTGATGCTAGACCCTTTAAAATTTGTTAAAACCAATGAAATGCTGCTCTCTCTCCTCCGTTTGTCTTCCTTGTGAATATTTCGAGCTCTATCTTTAGTTTTCTCTACCTAAATGCTGGTTCGTGTATAACTGTGGAGCGTCTCATTGTGTTAATCAATGCTGGGCCATTTAAAAAGTTGGACCGCTTAAAATGTATTGATTTTCATTTTTGTTTTGTTATTGTAATGCTGGAGAGGAAGCCCACGCTGCTATTGTGTTAAGTGTGAAGAAATCCTATGCTGTCAAAACAAAAATTACTCTGCTGCTTACTGGGACATTATGCGCTGAGTTAAGTGTGAAGAATATTTTGGTAATAAAAAAAAAATATAATGTTTGCAAGACTTCAAACAATACTGTCCAAATTAGAAGTCAGATATATATATATATATATATATATATATATATATATATATATATATATATATATATATATATATTTTAAGTTCTGCATGCTAGAGGGCTGGTTTTCATCAGTGAGACTCTATAGATATTATGTTTGAAGAGCTGAATTTTGTTTTCAACTCAATAAATATTGAGACTAAGAGATTTTACAAACTTTGTATTCAACATTTCTTTGTGATTTGTATCTTTGTATATGATTCACTTGTTTCTATATATTTAATTTTAATTTATCTTCATAATCACTACCAAATTGTCAGAAAATGGGAATTTCACATTGAATATTTATTTTAGAATCTTTTTGTGTTATTTATACAAATGTGACATCTCAGTGGGGTTTAAACAATATTTTGTCTTTTATAGGTAAATATGAGATGGTTGTCTTTGTTCTGCTATCAATATTAGAAAATCATCTCAGTGTATATTTTACACTCTTAAGGGTATAATTATGTCTTTACCACCCATTGAATAAGAGATATTTCAATAAGGACAATGTTTTTCCTTTTTGGGCTATTCTAGTGAATCTCTGTATTTAGTCATTTAGAGTTATCCTTCATCTTTCCTAGGGTTATTTTAGTAGCTTTTATGTTTAACTAGATAGAATCATCCCATTATACCTTTCTCCCTTTTTTTCTCATTTCCATCATTCCTCATTTCCTTTCTATATCATTTCTATGGTTTTTAGTTAAAAGTACAAAACCTCCAATATAAAACATTTTTATCATAAATAGTTGTGAATAGGTTTTCCCCTACTTTTTCCTTTTTGGATTTCCATAAATATAGATTTGACTACTAATAGGAGAGGGACTTTGTCCCTATGTTGCTAACTAATGTCAGGACTCAGTTCCCTGACTCAAACTCACCAATTTGTCACCCTAACAATTTTTGGTGACTTGACTGGGGATCAAGGTGATTTACGTGCACATAATTTTAAAACATTTTAAGGAACCTTCCATGAAATGGAGGTTAAATCCATTGAAAAAAATTACCTAGTGCTTGCACTTTCTTGATTGTAGGAATGACATTGGTCCATCCCAACCCCAATAATCCTCGTGTCTTACGGGAAATTTTTTGGGTCTTTGGATTTTGCCTAATACAATGAGTTCCCATTAGGCTCAAGGATGATATTCCTAAAGTTCTCTGGATAAACTGGTCAAGATACAAATAAACATATCTAGGCCTTCACAATGTCATACATCATTTTGGGAGTTATGTATGAGGATGTTGCTATGAAAATTTTCATTGAAACTTTCATTGGACCTATTTTCAAGTGGTTATGGAACCAAGAAGATGGATGTGTTATAGATTTAAATTCTTTGAATAACATGTTCCTGAATAGATTCAAATCAACTGTAAACATGTGTGCACTTTTGTCAGACTTCTTCTAGATTAAAAAGTGAGATGATGAGAGAGTTCGTAGCATGTTTTAACAAATTGTTGACACTAATCCCTCAGGCAAATAAACCAAGTCTCAACAATAAACTCTATATTTTCATTGGTTCTCTTCACCCATAAATCAAGTTAATCATGATGAGGAATAAGGTAAATGACTTGGTGGCTACACAACAAGATGCCATCGATATTGAAGATGATTTGATGTCTGGAATGTTAAAGATTTTTTTTTTAAAAGGTGATACAATTATTGTAAATGATGATGAATAAATAGTGAAACCTAATACAATCAGGAGTCTAAAATATTCATAAAAGAAATTCCAAATAAAAATTCTAGATCAAACATATCAGAACTCTAACAAAAAAGAAGAAGAAAGTGATCCCTGTCACATATGATCGTTTTAGTTTCACAATTTTGAAAGAAGGTGAACAATTAGAAGAACTAATGATTGATAAAATAACAAACAAATAATTTGGTTTCCCCTTGTTAGAAAAAATAAATATTTTTCTGTTTCATAAGATTGATTGAACTTCACAGTCCTAGGAAACAATAAGCTATTTGAAGAATAACTAGTTGAACCACAAATAGAAAAGCAAAATAATGCAGAATGTGATGTTTTACATTTTGAAGGTGATGATAACATGGAAATAGTTTTTTGTGGAGAAGAAGATTCATCTTGTATCATAATGAAGAATCAGTGATCAAAGGTGAAAATTCCAAAATAATCAAGCCTATGTAGATTGTAAAGCAAAGTCATGTGAAGGTTGATATAAAAAAATATGTAAATACAAAATAAAATGAACG
Organism: Torreya grandis; assembly: GCA_037957365.1. Classification (NCBI taxonomy): domain Eukaryota; kingdom Viridiplantae; phylum Streptophyta; class Pinopsida; order Cupressales; family Taxaceae; genus Torreya; species Torreya grandis. Next base: position 2,649,732 of record JARHVA010001816.1, read on the forward strand.
GTGCCCAATATTCATTACAAGTGAAATGAAAACTATCAAGGCATAAGAGATTGATGAAGGTGATGAAAATGACTCGTTCAATGATGAATTCATTTCCATTGCAAGAAGCAACTTTAAAATGAATATCAACAGTCCATTCATTTCAAAAGACAATCATATTGTGGTTCCAACTCAAAAATAGAGATGCAACACACTTTTTTTTAATTCAGATATTATATCTAGAACATATGCATTTGAATTCACCCAAGAAGACATTAAAAAAGTCTTGTATTACTCAGGAGTGATCACAAAGGATTAAAAAATTCATAATGATTTGATTTCAAAAAATGAAAACATTAATATTTTGTTAATTCATGATCATCTTTGTGTGAATAAAAATTATATGTTTCTCTTCCTGCCTACTTGGTCACTATTGTTAAATGTGTTTGGAGTTCATAATTCAATCCATTATTTCAAAATGATAGGTAATTCTCCTAACTGGTGAATAGTTTTGTAAAGTCTTACATTTTCTTTTGCCCTCTCTAAATAGTTTTACTTTTCCTATTTTGGATTGTTTTCTTTTCCCAATTTATTTTGGTGTGCATGTGTTGCTTTCATTATATACAATAGGTTATCTATTGTCCTTGCTCTCCTTATTTTGGTCCTACTTGCACATGTTCATAATCATGATCTATACCTACATTGAATCCCAATCAATTAGACATATTAGATCCTCATGTGAGTTTTTTAATGTAAAGATTTTTTTAATTCCTAGATGACATGTAAAAATGGGCCATGAAGTATTTTGGTAAAGTGAGTTTTAAAAACATATATTTGACAGTTTATCTAGAAAATAATTATTTTAGCTAGAAAATAATTATTTTAGCTACAAAAATGGTGATATCGATTATTGCATTTCAAGTAATAAAATAAATAGGATTTTCATAGATCTCTTCAACTGAATAAATGGTGAACATGTAAAATTTCAAGAATAGGTGATCTGGCCTAACAACATGTGTTCATTTTTCATATGATTAAGATGGGATAATTGGCTGTCAGTTGGTTGGATCAAGACATGCAAATCTTCAGAGTAGAGGATCTACCTTGGTAATGTGTATTAATTTCTCATATGATTGAGAAGGGTGAGCTGGCAATCAATTGGTCGAATCAAGACATGTAAATGTGAGCTACATATACGTTTTCAAGAATTTGTGGCAATGAGGCACTAGTCATGTAAGATTTTGGAGTTCTCCTGCATTCCCTTTGGAAATGTAGTCCCATAGTCAGATCCAATTGTTATCATAAAATTTTACATTTCATGACAACACCCCTAATTGCATTCATATAAAAAATTAGAGGTGTTTTAAAGACATGGATGGTAAATTTTTTATAGAATGAGATATCAAATCCATAGCCCAATGGACAAGGCTTGGATAGAATAATAAAATCTATCTTTCAAGCTTCTAAAAATGTGTTGAAGATATATCAATAATTTCTCTTTCAATGCAATAAGATTCTTGTCATCATGGAAAACATACTATGATAGAGAGATGAGAGGAGTCAGGAATTCATTTAACCTTATCAGCACCAGAGTGAAAATATAATGTAAAATACAAACTTATCTAAAAGTTCTTATTTTTTGTCCCAATGTAGAGTCTAAATCTGAGAGATGAATTTTGACTATAAACACTTGGTATAAAAACTTCATCTTGAACTTCAAAAATCGAGGTGAAGAATCATAGTTGTTGGTTTCAAGTCATGCAAAAACACTAACACACTTTTCCAAGTCATGTAATTTGCGATTTTTTTTTTTCATTCAGTGCAATTTGTAATTTTTTTTTCACTTGGTGCAATTTATAAATTATTTTTTCCACTTGGTGCAATATGTAAATTCTTTTTCCCACTCATTGCAATTTGCAAATTACTTTTTCCACTTAGTTGAAATTTACAAATTATTTCCACTTGGTGCAATTTGAAAATTCTTTTTCCTGCTTAGTGCAATTTGTAAATTCTATTTCTCACTCGACGTAGTTTGCAATTTTTTGTTCCCACTCAATGTAATTTGTAAATTCTTTTTTCCACTTAGTGTAATCTAAAAATTCTTCTTTCCACTTGGTGCAATTTGCAAATTATTTTTTCCACTTGGTGCAATTGGCAAATTCTTTTTCCACTCAGTGCAATTTGCAAATTAATTTTACATTTTTCCTTCCCATGAAAATTAAATTTTTCTTTTCCGTTGTCGTGCATTTTCAAATTTCATTTTCCTCGACCGTGCAAATTGAAATTACATCTTCTCGAGTTGTGAAATTTTATTTGGTAGGTCCCCAAATTCATGGTAAATTGAGAATGATGGTGGTTTCAAGAATAAATTCATGGTATTTTGAAAATGTAGTGGTTTTATCAATAAAACCCATTGTTTTGAGTGTTTAAAAGGTTATTTTAGTTTCAAAATCCATGGTATTCACTACAAAAGCATGGTATTGGTTAGAAGTTTGTAGTTTCCACTAGTAGAAGGCAATTTTAATGAGACAAAATTATTTTGTATGGGCATCTCCAACATTAATTCAAGTGTCAGATGGATATATGTTTACATGTGCTAAGTAGTGTTTAGTGTTGGGATTCTGGCTGTGGGCATAAGTCACCAATCCAAAATTTTGGAGGCCAAATGTAAATGGCAAGTGTAAATTAAAATTTATTTACCATTTTAAGTGCCCTCTTAGCCTTTGAATCATGTCAGTGACTTAATAAGTTTAAAGATTGATATGGTGGGATTCACAAAAATATTAACATGAATATTATGCTCTTATGAAGAAAATGATTCTATGGTGAACATAAAGGACAACAAGAAAACATAAATGGTTATTGAAAATTCTTGATCAAGTAAGATTGAGATTACTCAAATAGATGCCGATATAAAATACAAGCATATGCAGAATGAAATTCCATGACAAAACAAAAGCAATTATCGAGATTATATTCAACAAAGGAGAAAACAAATGAATTATTCATCAAGCTTCTAGTCTTTTCGTGTTAATGTTGGATCTCATTTTGTAATTTTTAGTTTCAAATTTTTTGTAATGGCAACCTTGTAAGTGAAATTTATGCAAATACACTATGTCAATTTGTAAGTCTTGCATTATGTAATTTTTATTTACACATTTTAAGTGGTGTAAAGGCACCAAAACATTTTTGCACCATTCAAGTGGTGCAATTCTGTAATTTCACTTTTGTATGAAGTGTAATTGCACCAACACATATTTATATCACTTAAGTGGTGAAATGTTGTAATTTCACATTTACATGCAGTGTAATTACACCAACTCACTTTCCCACCACTGAAATGGTGTATTTTTATAACTCACTTTTGCAGTATCTAAAATGCAAAAAAGGTGGTTACACACTATAACCACCTTCCCACACTATAAATATGAGTGTTAGGCTCATTATAAGGATACTTTCTGGCTGTTAGACTCTATATAGATTTTGTCTGAAGAGCTAAATTTTATTTTCAATTCAATAAAGATTGAGACTGAGAAATTTTGAAAGCTTTGTATTTGATGTTTCTTCATGATTTGTATCTTTGTATATGATTCACCTGTATTTATATATTTACTTTCAATTTATCTTCATAGTCACTACCAAATTGTTAGAAAATGGGAATTTCACATTAATTATTTCTTTTAGAGTCTTTTTGTGTTATTTCTACAAATGTGAAATATCGATGGGGTTTAAGAAATATTTTAATTGTCTTTTATGGGTAAATATGAGATGGTTGTATTTGATATACTATCAGTATTAGAAAATAATTTCAATGTATATTTTACACTCCTAAGGGTGTAATTATGTCTTTACCACCCATTGAATGAGAGAGATTTCAATGAGGACAAAGTTTTTCCTTCTTGGGCTATTCTAGTGAATCTCTATGTTTAGTCACTTAGAGTCATCCTTCATCTTCTTTGGGGTTATTTTAGTAACTTTTATGTTTAACTGGATAAAATCATCTTATTATACCTTTCTCTAGTGTAAGGAATCCTTTTCTCCTATTTTCCATCATTCCTCATTTCCTTTCTATATCCTTTATATGCTTTCCAGTTAAAAGTACAAAATCCCAAATAGAAAACATTTTTGTTGTAAATAGATATGAATAGATTTTATCCTTCTTTTTCCTTTTTGGTTTTCAATAAAAGTAGCTCTACCTAATAATAGAAGAGGTACTTTTCCCCTATGCTGTTGACTCATATGAAGACTCAATTTTCACATTGTCGACTCAAAGTCACCAATTTATCCCCTGACAAATTTTTGAGCCAACGCAGGGGACACCCAATGTGAGGTCCCATCATGAGGTTTTATATTATAGTAATATATTTAACCTAATGTTGAGGGTTTTAATTTATGAAAATGATCTTTTCAGTAGTATAGACAAGATTAGTCTCATCCTCTATTGTAGATATGAAAATAGATTTAAGCGTAGAAGATGGGAGAGTCCCATTGTTGGTGGTTCTAGTAATAACATGGATGTTACTAAGCATACCATCCACATACAGTAAATATTATCTACTACATTATAGGTTAAATGTGTCTTAGAGGATTTATGAGGGTTAGTAAAACTCATCATGTTAATATTATTTTGATGCTTGGCTTCATCAAACATGTATTGCATGATGAAATATAAAAATATATAAATTAAGAAGGGATTGATAAAGGAAATTGAGTCAGACACATACTAAAAAGATATAGGATCAACCTTTTCTACTTAGTTTGGATAGATATTAAAAATTAATAAGCTAAAAACCTACTAGGTTGAGTTGGTTAATCTAGTTAGGTAGACATGAAAAGATAAAATCTAGGAAACATACTGGATCAAGTTGATCGATCTAGTTGGCTAGATAAGAAAAGATAAATGTTAAAAAACCTATTGGGTTGAGCTGGTTGACCTAGTTGGATAGACATGAAAACATAAAATTCAAAAAACCTATTGAGTTAAGATAGTTGACCTAGTTAGGTAGACTTAAAAATATAAAAATCTCACAACCTACCAAGTCAAACTGCTCCCTGTCGACTTAGTTTTATAAGCCAAAATATAGTAGACAACCTACTAAATTGAGCTAACCAATTTAGTTATATAGGAAATAAAAATTTGACTGCTTAAAACTGGATGATCTAGTTTAAAAATAGAAGTAAAGTAAACAAAATTTATAAGACTAAGTCACGCTAATCAATGTAGTCTATTCACACACAATAAAATAGTTTGAGATAATCAATCTAGTTGAGGCAAACAACACATAACTATATCAATGCTGGTTGATATAATTTGAAATACAACATAGATTAGAAAACATCAAGCAGAAAAATATAATTTTATAAATATTAATGCTAACTAATATATCTAAAAAGAAGATAAGGAAGTACTAATTTTTTTTGTTTGATAGTGTAGGCTTCTAAATATATTTGCTTATCTGTTTGATAGTGATGATCCAATGTTTTAGAGCACTAACTATGGAGGAAGTGCCATTCTTATAGCCCATTAAACCTGGTTTCAAGAGTAAGTTAGAAGCAATTTCTCGATGCTAACTAATAATTGATACACCACAAAATTAAATAGATGGTTGGATTCCTAAGGTTCAATTCAAAGGGAAATTTTAGGCATTTCTAAAATACCGTGAGGTACGTGGAAACTAAATATCATGTTTAGATCTATACTATGGTTATTAGTATTGGGGAAAGCTCCTCATACCATGATATCTGTAAATGATAGATAATATTTGTAAATAAAATATCACATATCCCTTCATGACAATAGCTACGTAGTTTATAAACTATTGGTACATAATTTCTAGAGAAAACCATACAAAGTGGAAATAGACGAGAAAATTAATTTGTTGAAAACTATGTTATAATTTATAAAAATAAATAAACAACCAACAAAATATTTTGAAAGTAATATTTATTTAATCACTACTAAAAATAGAGGCTAAGTGCCTTTTCTTATAATAAAAATAACACATACAAAATAAGATCAAACAGATTGATCTAGCTGAGAAAATAAAATAAAACATTGTCAATGCTGGTCGACATAGTTTGTTATGAAAATAGGCTTAGAACAAACTAAATTAATTACTATTTTATAATTTTTAAAAACAAATAAACAAGTAACAACTCTTTTTAAATTAATATTTATTTAATTACTATTTAAATTTAAGGCTATGTGCCTTTGATTATACTAAAAATAACACATACAAAAGAAGATTGAGCAGGTCGATCTAGTTGAGAAAATAGAATAAAATATAGTCAACATCGGTCAACATAGTTTGTTATGAAAATACGTCCCAAACAAACTAAATTAATTAGGTTTATTTAGTTTGTTGGTAGAAAACACAAATATAAAACTAAATTGACCAAGTTAATTTAGTTGATTGTGTGCTTACAATTTAACAAAACTAAAAATTGATGAAAACAGTAAGGTAATTTTGATATTTTAACTATTGCAATTAAAAATCAAGAATTAAAAAATTAATTAAAATAGACAGTACTTCAATACTAAATTGTTAAGAATGAACCTAGAAAATTGAACAATATTGACAAAGTCGGTTTAGTTGTATTGTTGAGAGTGTTGAAATTTTATTGCTTGGAGATTTGGTCCTACAATGGAATAAAGTTACAAAACACAATTATTAAATAGAGTTGACCAGGTCGACTTAGTCTGAAGAAAATTGATAAACTAAAAACATGAAATATAACTAAATCAATCAACATGATCTAGTTTATCGAGACTAAAAATGTAGATAGTATAAAAATAAATAAGATTGAACAAATCAAATTAGTTAATTATAAGTAGATTGCAGAAATAAAAAAATGACTGAGTTAATAAGCATGACCTAGTTGGCTAAAATTGAAACCCTATAAATAGAGGACAAAAATAAGTAAAATAAAGTGACCTAGTTGACTAAAAGTTCTAGATATGTAGACATAAAAACTTAAAAGATCAACCAACTTGATCTAATTGACCAAGGAAGAAACCTGCACATAAAAGGTGAAACTAGGTCGGCAAGATCGATATAGTTGGCCAAAATTTTTAGATAGATATATATAGATAAAATTGACTAGATCAAATAGTGTGATCTAGTTTATTAAAGAAAAAACCTATACCTAGAAGGCGAAACTAGATTGACAGGCTCGATCTAGTTGACTGTAACTAAAAAATTAATTGAAAATGCAAGGGTTAAATTTACATCAGGTTTACCAAAATGTATGCAATGAATTAGGATAGATCTATAATTTGTATTAGTGAATTATTAAGCTCGAAGAAGGTCATATCAATAAAACCTAATTTCATAGCTATTTATATCGAGAACATGACCAATATGGATCCTCTAAACTAACTTAAGGGATATCTTATCACACAACACTACAAGAGAGGGTTATAAAGCCTCTAGTCAAGTAGCACTACACACTAACCCTAGCCAGACTTACAATACATGAAATAAAAGAAACTAATCTAGTGCTCACCAAAGCTTGTGGTACAAAGGGGGATTGTTAAACATAATCAAACAAATCAAGAAAAAAAAACTCTACTCAAGCCAATGTCAAGTTAAACTAATTAGGAGTAAATCATTCGACCTATTACTTTGTGTTATATCTAATATACCAATTGGAATAATTAAAAGTTAGAAATACTAACCTTTGGATGATCTTGTCATTTTTCAATCTCTCCCTTGGCTAATGGTGATTTTAAAGAGGTTGTTGTGGCTTTGTAAGGATCACACTATATAAATCAGCTCTAGACTAAAAGACTCCTACTTTTCATCCAAGACTTTCCCATAAGACAAGCTATCTTCCTTCTAAGGAAAAAACTCTAATCAACTCCTCAAGTGTAGAATTAGCAGGATTCTGCAAAAACAAGGCCATTGTCCCGAATCCTTATTCGGACAAAAACAAGGATTCACAGAGAAAGAAGAATGAAATAGTGAAGGGGGAAGAAAAAGTTAAACCCAAATCCTCCAGCTTAAAAAAATAGATTGTAGATGAGGAAACAAAGTGGGAAAGCACTGAAAGTTCTGAGGAGGAGAGTATGGAGGAAGAGGAAGGAACGGAAAGTGGGGAATCCAACTCTAATGAGGAAGGAGAAGATAAAAGTAAGAATGAAAAAAAGGGGATACTAAAGAGGAAAAAACTGAACATAATAACTATGATCTCGAGGAAAATCAGCAAGTGCTAGGGGAAACTGAAAAAGAAATGGATGTTTTATTTGAGGATCCTACTTCAAAAACAGAGAAGGAACATTTAGTTCAGGATTCCAATCAATCAATGGAAACTAGAGAACAAGTAAAGGATGATCTTATCCACAACAAAAGCCCTATTGAAACTAAAGAATAGAAAAGAATGGAAAGGGAGGATCATACTGAAAAGGATGAAGACAATCCAAAAGAGAACACAAAAGATTTAAGTGACGTATGGCAGAAAGACAGGAGGCATCCCTTTATGAATTCAGCCAAATGCAAAGCAGATGCTATCCTTCAAGTTGACTCATGGATGTATAAGGAAATAATGGGCCTCAAGAAGAAAATGGAAATAATGGAATATAATCAAGAAGCTGATCAGAACAAAATCAATAATCTAGAAATACAGATGAGAGATATTCCAATCAAACTTAAAGACTATGAGAACAATCTAAGAAGGCTCATTAAAGAAAGTAGAATGAAGATGGAGGAGGTTACTTCTAGTTTATGTGCAGCTGCTGCAAACATTGAAAAATGAGCAAATGAGAAAATAGAATCTTTAGAGGGGCCTAGTAAGAGGACCAGACAGAGCTCAAGGAAGAAAGCAATGCAAGAGGTTGCCACGTCGGTGGCAATATCTATACAGGACACTGCTATGATTAGAAAGGAATCGGTGAAGATGATCCTGGAATTAGAAGAATAGGATCTTTTTGCTCTTACAGTCCTGGTCCTTTTAGTTGGATGTTATAACTGGTTCCATTTTCTGGTTCTTTGTTTTCTTTTCATACTTGAGTTTCCAGGTCTCTGTAAAACCTGGGGTCTGTCTTTTGATGATCTTGAATTATGATTTCAGGTCCCTGTAAAACTTGTTTTTGATACTACTAAGTAGTAGGTGTTAGGTTTGTTTCACCTGTGGATGTTATAGTTATATCCTTCTTCCTTTGTTTCAGGGTTTTGGGGCCCCTTCAAAACCTGTTTTTACCTTAATCTAAAACAATATGAAAATGACTGTTCATCTCTCTTGGATTTAAGTGAAGGTGGTATTTATATCTAAGTATTGATTCTAAAACCTTCTATAAAACTCAATTTTTTTAGGTGGGAAAGTAGCCATTAGGTCTCAAACTAGGTTGGCCGCGCTAATTTAGTTCTATATTATGCACTTAATCCTTTATAAAAAGATTAAATTGGTCGATGTAGTAAGATAAAATAAGAATGAGGGTGTTTTCATAGTGAGGGGATATTTTAAATAGAGAATTACTTAGGGAAGTGGACAAGTAAGATTTAATTGCTTAGCGAGTTGGATAAAATAGACTTTTAGTAGGTTTAGCTAATGGTATAGGGACCAACAATCTTGCGAAGCACCAAAGGTCTGCACACCCATTTCGTGATGCACCCTTTAAGGCATGCACTCAAAGAGATTGAAACTAGATAGGTTCCTACAAGATATAAAGTATTAGTAAATGATAAATTTTAAAACTATTATGTGTATACAAGACCTAGGTGCATTGTCATTGAGATATGCTAGAGCTGTATATATAGATGTTGATGAGTATACACTTGGGGACATGCCCCTAACATATGATTGATGATTTTATTTGTATAAATTCTATACTTATTTGATATATATGATGATGCTAGTTTGATATATTTTACGTCACATGGATGTATACTTTTAGTTCTTTATTCATTGTGTATCTTTTACTTACACTTATGTTGCATAATTGATATTAGATATGATAAAATTTGTGGTAGTATAAAATAGTTCAATTTAATTCAAGTTATAATTTTAGTGATAATGAATAAATCATTGTATGCAATGAAACCCAGTTGGGAATAATAAAGCTTGACTGTAATGATCATGTGGTATTGAAATTATTGGTTTTGATTCTACCACCATAAATGATGTATCTATAGAAATATCCCATGTATATGCTGGTTTAGGTACCCAAATATATTGTGTATGTCCCATCTACATTTCAATCTATTAGGAACATGATCAATCAATGGTTCCTTAGAAGGAGCAGTGTGAGAAAGATCAATCCTAGTAAAGGGCTCATTAAGAGGACTTCTACTAGTGGTTATCTTCTATAAAGGTTGATAAACCACGTGTTCCTTAAAAAGAGAAGCATGGGATGCCTCAACCCTCTTAGAATAATTTCTATAAGACATGGGGGAAAGGGATATAGATGTATCTTTTTGAAATGCAATAATTTTCTGATATGCCAATTGTGTAAGCTTTTGCTCAAGAGTAAAACAATCATTATCTCAGTGCCCGTTTATACCATGATAAGTGAAAAAATGTTTTTTTTTACCTTCTCAAACCTATGTGGTGGGTGATTTGAGTTAGGATGAATTTTTATAATCTATTTATCCAATAGTGTACATAATATATCATATGGCATATCACGGTACCAATCAAATTGAAGTGGTTGTCTTGTGGTAGAGGTGTATGATTTTACTATAGCAGGTATTCTATAAGTATGTTCCTTTCCTTTGTTCAATAAATTTACCGTTTGTTCTTTGGTATGCACTATTAACTCTGAAAAAGGTTTTTGAAGTGGTTCACTACCCTTCTTAGGTTTCTTATTTATTATTAAAACATTATTTGTACCATGTTTGCCTTGACATGTAGAAATTGGTAATTTTCTTTTGGTATTTGTTAGAGAACATGCATATTTATGCACATCCCAATATAAGGAGTCTAATGAAGCAAAAGGCATGTGCAATGCTCTTTATCTAATTGGAGAAAGAAGACCCATACTAAATATAAATTGCTCTTCCATATTTGAGGGGGTATAGTTTAAGGAATACAATATATTCTTAAATATAATGGCATAATCTTGAATGGATTCATCCTCTTTTTGTGTGAATATTTTCAAATTTTATAATGGTAACTTAGGTAAGGTATATCTATGAAAATTAGATAAGAATACATCTTTGAGTTTTTTTAATGTTGATAAGGAACCATTTGGGAGGCTATAGAACCAATCAAGATTCTCTTGAGATAAAATTTGATGAAAAGCATTTAATATCAAGCATCCATCCTTGGCCCAATTATCAGAGGAGTGTATATATTATTACAAATGAGTAGAAGTAACCCTTTGACCATTTAAGGAAGGGAGCATAGGAATTATAAATTTTGAAGGATAAGGATATTCAAAAATATTTTGAGTAAGAGGTTGTTGCTCTAATATATTCTTATCAAAGATTGCCTCATGAGAGGAAACATGCAAATTAAGGGTGTTTACTCGATGTTGAAGATCTCCCATAGTAGTCATGATAGAGATTATATCACAAGTAGAGATTAGTGAAGAGGTTAGAAATGTACTTAAAGGTTGTAAGCTCCCACTCATATAACACATAGCAAAAATAGGATCTTTGCCACCCTCTAAAATAGGATCATCACATGGTTTCACAACATTTAGTAAAAAAAAGTATATCATTTTGAATAACATGAAAGTTGATATTGTTATCATTGTAAGGTGTTATAATACTTGAAATTTCATTACATAAAATAGTAGGATAAATAATTTCACTTGTAAAAACCTATATTTTTGAGTAGAAAATGTGAAGGAGGGAGGAAACGAATTTTTTTTACCTCTTTTTCAACATTAAGAGAAGGAAAGATGCAATTTTCACTTTCATTAGTAGTTTCCAAATAAGGGAGAGAAAATTCAATGCCACTTTTGATTTTATTTAATTTATGGGACTTGAGTTTGGAAAGAGATGAATCAAATGTACTTGAAGATTTAGCTATATCTCCAAACACTCATCTTTAATAATAAATTTCTTAGGAATTTTGCATGCATTTTCATTTTTACATTCAATAAGATAGGAAAAGAAATAGTGCATGTATTTTGATCATTAAAAGTTAGAGAAAGAGAAGTACTTTCACTACTTTCATTTGAGTGGTCTAAAGAAGGAAAAAGATTTTCAACATTGGCATCATTTTGGAAAGAGGAAACACATCAATATTTTTCAACATTTGCATCATTGGAAATAGGAGAGAAACATTCAATTTTTGATACATCTAGAGGATGTATGCATGAAACATTTTTTATTTTAACATCATAAATGCTAATGTCATGCATATCTAGTGTATCATCCATGTTTGAGTCATTGAATAAATTGATCATTTTAATCTTTTTCAGCCTTTCCTCATTAAAAAAAAACAAATGAGAGAAGTAGGCTCGTCATATTCACATTCAAGAGGAACACACTCACACTCATAACCATATGAAAGAATGCTATGATTATCAACATGTTCACTTATACAAGCATTTTCTTCAAATTAGTTCTCTCATTATCATAGTTATAAGGAAAAGAGGGGGTTTTATCTTGTTTTTGATTGCCATGAGATCTTCATATGCAATACATTGATCATCATAAACATTTAAAAAATTATCCAAAAGATGGGGCTTTCTATGGCGGTTTAAAAGAGAACCCATAAGGGATCCTATTTTAGGTATGATAACAAAGTAATAAAGCACCAGGCTTAAAGTAAATAAATAAATAAGCATTCCTTAAGATATGTTGATGCAAGAAGTCCGATTTGAAAAAAATAAAATAATTTAAAATAAACTTTTGAAGGAGAAAACCCTACATGCAAACTAGGGTTTGGATCAACATCAAAGGACCATTTCACCAGTGTTTTATGTTATTTGGGGTATTTACATAAACACACTAAGAAAATAAGTTTTTTGAATGTTATATGACCATATTTATAATTCAATAATATGCCAAATTATGGGAAATTACCTATTTACACATGCATAATAAATATAGTAAAAACATTGGATAATTAAGGGATAAAGGAAGTGTATCTTATTTCATGTACTATTTTATATTATGATAGTGACCTAGAATTATCTATTGTAGTAAACATGCTCTATGATCTACTTTGTGCTTTGAATATTTTTTCCTCCTAGATGCTTACGTCAGGTTTGTGCCACTAGTGTTGATGTAGATGTCTACAATGGGCAAGTGTCCAATCTAATATATGTACAATAATGAGTCCAAATATTTACCGAAGTTGTTTTATCCCTTGTATATCTATTTGGTCCTTTAGATTATGCTAGAATGTGCATTGAACCTAGTTAATAAGCAAAACCCTATATTTATTACCTTTTGCCTTCTATAACTTTGGTGAAAAAGGGGTTAGCATGTGATTCAAGCTAACCCTAACAACCCTAATTATTTTTAATTATTTCATACATAGCCATATACTCCAAAGAGGGCCTCAGACTCACATATAGTTATCCCTCTTAGGTATGTATGTGGAATAATGATTGTGCAACTATACACTCTTTATCCTATTGTAACCCTTGGTATGAGAAATACAAGTGTATATTGACCTTTTGAATGCCTCAAATTTTTAATTCATTTCTCTAATACAATTTGGTACCTTAGAATGTAAAGTATTTGCTAATTTGAAACTTGATTGATCAAAGTGCTAGGTGGTGTAATTAGACCATAGCCTTTATATATATAGGGGAATATTGATTTTTAATTATAACCCAATGATATGCAAAAAGATAACAATAAAATGAACATATGGGGATAAAGAGAAAAGATAAAAAGATAAGTCTAGACACCTATATCATAGTTGGACACTTATGTCAATGTAAGATTCCAACATAGACGTAGGTGTACATAATATAAAAACATAGATATAACTAAAAACATAGGTGTTGATGCTTCTAAATGAACCATAGGTGCTCTTAGTGTTTAAAAAACACTTCTCATTTTAGAATTTAGAAAATTTAGAGCATAAGTTGCAGGTTTTGACAATCTAGTTGCCTATGGTGAAATAGCAGTAGGTCAAGATAAACCATTCCATAATATTTATATGATTTGGTGGTTGGGAGCCACCTTGGTCCATTCTTTGTGAATTGCAAAAAATCAATATTAATAATTAGTGAATTATATCTAGATTTGAGCTATAGACTAATCTAAATGGGTATTTATAATGAAGTTAAAACTAAAGTGATCCAATAAAAAGGGAAAAGAGAAGGGTAAGGCATAATATAAATGAGTGATTGCCAATTTTAGTCTCAAAAATTATGGCAAAGCATCAATTATAACTGAATATGCATTCAACCAATATATAATGCAACATAGCCTAAGCTCAAATCCCACTATATTTCATGCAAAATTCAAAGGACAATGTAAAGAGTCACAAGTAAGAACCACATCTACTTTAAGGATTTACTACTATAATCAAATAACATTTGCACATCTGAATACAAAGCAAAATGAAATGAAGCAAAACCTAAGATATTCCAACTAATCTAGCATATTTACAAATTAAAAACCTTTTGATTATAAAATTTAGCTTATAATTCAAAGACATCATTCAAATTCAAGACCTTTATTAGAAATTGAGGGAAATGTTATATGAGCAATTGACATATCAAATTTGGACAATCCCTATAGAATTGCTTGATTATATTAATTGCTTCAAGTGTACAAAATTTGCTCAAAATATCTTTTTTTTTGAAAATGGTAATACATGCCTTCATAGAAAGATCAGGTAGCATACCGGTTAGTTACAATATACATGTGTACAAATATAAGGACAACTATCCTTACAAGTTCCAAAATACACATGCTTTTCACAATTATACTGACCTAGAAGCAAATATGCTAACAAACTAGTATATGCCTTTACAATGGAATATTCTATTTTAAAAAAGTTATAAAATTATACAAAATAGAATACTAAATTTTTTGGTGGGGCTTTCGATTGTCATTGCTAGAGGATGCTCATGGATTTAGCATGTTGCTCATCAACTAGTTCAGGAATGATTGGTCCATGAATTTTAAATTCATCACTAAAGAGATTGATTTCATTGGTGGGGTGAGTGAAAGTAAATCTTGGTTTCTTCTTTAGTCTAAAAAGGACCAATGATAGCTCTTCCTTCCTCTTTTATTGGGATGCCACATGGACAAAATCTTTTCCTTTATCTTTTTTGGGCTCTTCTTTCTTTTTTGAGTCATAGGCTTCTGCAAGTTCCTTGAGGGTACCCTCAAGTGTTTCTTCTAACTTCAAGGCTATCATATCAATGTATTAGATTTGGGAAGGTGTATTTTGGGGAAGTGTTGAAGGTGAGGGGCCCTCCCTAGGTCTCTCTTCTAATCTCACTTCTACTTTCTCCTTGCCCTTGACTTGTTCATCCTATTTTTGCATAATTTGTCCCTGAGATTGTGGCTATGGTTGTTCTACTTGGGGTTGTTCTTGGACCATCCTAGATGGACCAGGTAGCAAGTCATACTACAAAGGATGCATTTACCATGTCTCCCCTAAGGGCTTGTTATCCTTGGTTAGCCTATGTTCTAGTTTGATGTTATGGCCTTGGATCCTGACCAATACTTCTTCATAATTCTTAGTCTTAATATATATGGTGTCATGGACACCAAGTTGATGTACATATTTAGGATTTGGTAGACTCTTATCCTTCAAGTGACTGGACACTATACCCTTAATATCCCATATCTTAATTTCATCAAGTTGAAAACCAAATGAATCCCAGTGTCTGGCCATAGTTTTAACCTATTTCCAGTCTTGGAGTATGGTTTTTACAATGATCAGAGGGAAAGGGTGGATAAGTCCTTTCTTCTTTTCTTTACAAGTGCCATCAATGCCATGCAATAATTAGGAAGTAATTTATTATTTAGTCAGCTTTCTAGGAACATATACTGATAACCTGTAAGGTTGGGATGTGATGCCTTTAATCTTGATGATTATGCAGTTAGGTTAGTACCATATATCACCTATCATCTCCACATACTTCTTGATGAAGGGGTGGACCCTAGGCATAGAAACACCTATGATGGCCTAAATTAAGGCTAGATAAACATAGTCACAAATAAAATGCATGTGATTCCTTTACTTAAATATATTTAATTTAGAATAGTGATATGAAATGGTGGTTTTTCCATCTGGGGACCAATTTATAATACCTAGGAATTTATTTTAGGCAAGCAGGGCATTTAATAGGTATGATATAATATAAAACTACTTGGAGGTCTTCCTTTTTATGGTAGTGAATTATTTGGTGAGGATGACACTGATTAAATCTCCAATTGGAAGGGTAAGATTTTGTTCCACCATGAAATGGATAAAGGAGATACATATTTTATTCATATAGGTGGTTGACAGAGCTCTAAAGGCTTGGTTAAATAGGGTCATTATAACCCTATTGCCATCCCTAAATTAGACTACTAAGATTTTTCCTTCAAATTCCTTGAATATATGAGGGCCTTGGTAGAGCTAGGGTGTAAGGACAAAGTCTAGGTCATGGTTTTTTATCCACTCCTTGATCATGGATAAATCCACATGGGGAAGAGGGAGCTTATAATATTTCTCAAATGATTCAAGTGAAATATATGCTACTTCCTTGGAGTTTCCCTCCTTGATGATCCATTCATTATCAATTCTAAAGTCAACAAAGATGGGAGTAAGGATATCTATATAGTGTAGTACCTCAGGTTTTGCTATAGCATAGTGGAGACCGACCATCTAGACAATGACCAAGTCATAGTGCCTCTAGCTTACTATGGTAATTCTTTGGTCCTCTTTTGTGATGGGCTTCAATTATTTGATCATGAAGAAGAGTTTGGACCAGTTCCTAATGCCTAGGATATTTAGGTCTACAAGGTCTAATTTAGTGTCTTTGAAGATCTGACCATTGTTCATTGACAAGTAGAGCTCAACCTCTTCCTTTAATTGTTATTTGCAAGATACCATTGTCTTTGTTCTTATAAATTTCTCACACCAGATTGTAATTGATCTCTATGAAAGCTTTCTCATGATCAAAAGCATAATTAAGTTCACCTTGGATCAAATTGTAAATAGTTGAGTCCGTTTGGGTCACTTTTACGTAGGGTTTTGGGTTCATGAGCTTCAATGGTAGAATATATCCAGGCTTAGGCTTATACATGCCTTGGATTTAATTTGGACCTTTGCCTTTATACCTTTGTGTTTTTGAGCCCATAATATCTTATATTTTTGTCTTTTTTTACTTGTGTGGTGCCTATGTGGCATTGGTATGGGCCTTTCATGACATTTTTCATTAAATACCTTTTGAGAACTAGCCATTGGCATTTAAAAAAGCCTCTTTTATTTCATTCCATTGGATCAAAATACAAGATTACTATGAGCCATTGATTGTAACCCAGGCCCTTCCTTATGATTGGCTCTTTCTATTCCAAGCCCTATGGTAGTGATATTTAGCATCTTTAGGTGCCTTCCCCATGCTTCGAATCCTATGTCAATCCTTTTTTTGAATGAACATTGACCACACAGTGAGATTGTGGGCCTTTCAAAATTCATGAGTGCCTTCATGTTGTTGGATTGAAATCCAATGATAAAGTGTGAACCATCAGATCATCTTATTAGGTTTGCCTTGAATGCACTTTTTACATGTGCTGAGTTTACATATTCTCAAGACCTTATTGAATAGTATTTGGGTGCTTTCACATCATTAGATCAAAACCTAATGACAAAGCATGTGTCATTGATCTACAGAGATGCCTAAACATTAAGTTAGCATATTATTAAGACTATAACTTAGGATTAAACCCCTTAGGCTAAGGTTTGTTTCACTTTATTAGGCACAAAATAAATGTTAGGCTAAGGGATTTATTCCTAAGTTTTCTAATTTATATGCAATGGCCGCATGGCCTAAAAATTCTAGGCCAATGTTTATGATGAGTTTAATAAATAGAATGTAAACATTAGTCTAGAATATTTATGCTAAGGCTTATAAAATATGTTTAAAAGGGTCAACATGACATAATCATCCAATAATGCATAGGATTTTATTATATTGATAAAACACATTAAAGACTTTATCTAGATGCACTTGATCTAATTTTATGCTATAAGGACTCTCTTCTCAAAATAAGGTTTAGTATAAGTCTATAATTTAAAGTTCATGATGTTTGAATAAAATGTCATGGGGACCTCAAAGTATAGACTTAGACTAGGTTTATTTTGCATACTTAGATTATAAAACCATTTCCACATTTTGCAATTTGAAGACTTCTAGTGTTTGAGCACTTCCCTTAGCCTGTAAAGCCATTTTTTAGCCTTATAAGAAGATTTAGAAGTGCATTTTGACCTTGAGCATAATAATTCATTAGCTTAAATTTGATGGTCTCACAGATGTCAAATACATCCTCATGGATGTCAAATGACAGTTGTGGGAATGTCAATTTTAAGTTAATTAAGTTTTTAATTTGAAGGGTTTAAAGTTGATAGTCATATAGACATCAAATACATCCTCATGAACATCAAATGATGGTAGCATAAACATCAATTTTAAGCTCATCAAATTATTATGATCTAATGTGAGAATGTCACTTGGCACATCCACTGGGCTTCCCAGGATCTTGGACTTAATTTACTTTGTTGGATCTTAATCAGTGATGAAGCATTAACTGGAGGATCATAATCTAAGAGTTTGCTTATGATTGGTCACTTTATTGGGGGGGGGGACCCATTTTTTTTGGTCATCAAATTTAAGGGTGTCGTGTGTCAATCCTTTGGGCCCTCTATAGTCTTTTGACTTTTCAATTGTGTCTCATAACATCTGAATGAGTCTTCTTAAGTAAATGAGAAGCATTGATCATGATCCAAGGGCTTGAATGTGATTGATCCCATGGGATATATGTGGGATTCTATCAATTTTCCTTGTGTCCTTCGATCAAAGGACCACAAGAAGCATGAACCATTAGATCATCTGAGATGCATGTTGTTTAATCCAAAGTGTGGGCTTTTCTCACTCCATTAGATCAAAGGCTATGATAAAGCAAAGGCCATTAGATCCTATAAGATGCAAGGAAATTAAGTTAGGGATGCAGAGATATAAAAGACTTAGGATTAAGGTGTTAAGACTAAGGTTTAGCTCGTATTAATAAATACATTGAGGCTTTAGGATTAAAACCTTACGCTAAGTTATAAGTCAAAGGACTGAGCTAACATAAGATTAAACTTGAGGGGGGCATGACTTAGGATAAGATGCTAATATTAAGGGATTGATTGTATTAATAAATATGACAGGGCCTTAGGGTTATAATCTTAGGCTAAGTTAGGACATATTAAAAGGACCTTGCTGAATGAAGGTTAGGTATACAAAGAAATTTTAAAGGAAAAAGTAATAGATATGACCAAAGACTTTAAAGTAAGTCTTAGTTATGTTAATAAACATGATTACACTTAGAACATGAATTTTATGCTTAGGTCCAACATAATTTCAAAAGATTCCCATCTATTTGGTTTTCGCTAACATTTAAATTTATTGAGAGATTTGGCTAGGGTTTTGAAACATGAAATTATCAGGGACAAATGTCATAGAACCTACACCTAGAGTAATAAAGACCATTTATTAGTGATGTTAGTCCAAATCAAAGCTAAAATAAAATGAAGTAAGCCTGCCTTTAACATAGTAGATGATCTTCAAATTCTATAAATGATCCTATCATGCTATATTTTTATGTTCAAACTTTAAGGTTTCTCCAGGGTCGCAATTTTCAAAAATGGGGGTATGTTGGTCCCAAAAAATGGCCACTCAAGGCAAAAACATAGTAATATGTTAGAACTTAGAGACTCTGGTTTAGACAAATAATTAGGTCATCCATTCATTTGATCAATATCATCATCTAGATCATATTATGATTGAAACAAACCTTGTATTTGTATAGTTAGGGCTAGACACCAAGACATAGCCATACTGTGTGTGCGCTTTGATTTCACTTACTATTTGTCATGGGGTTTAAGAAAAAACTTATAGGTTTCATGTCCTTAGTCATTAACACTGACTTAGAGCATGTTAATATGCTCATTAAGAACCATGCTTTTAGCTTAGGGAAGGCTTGGGCATTGCTCTACTACCAACCAGGCATCCATTTCCTCGATAGATATGCCTTTGAATCCACTCAAGGCCTTGTTCCATTGCTATCCAGGCATCCATAGCCCTAATGGAGATTACCAGAATCACCTATGCTTATAAAACTTTTGATTTTACATTGAGTTCTTTTTTTTGTATTTTCTTGAGGATTTTATGCTTTTAGCAAGCTTGGGAACTAGAATAGCAAAGTTTTAAGATTTGGTCAGATGTTTAGTCTTTGAAAAATTATCTATGGCTACAACCTTTATCCTAGTCAAGGATGTTGATTAAGTTCTAATATGACTATACCATGATAGTTTGAATTTTCACCCTATAAGTGTAAGTCTTCTTAAAACCAATTTGAGGCCAGAACAATGCTTAAGTTCCCATAAAACAATTGACTTCTTTCATTAGCCTTTACCAGTTTATGCAAATTAAAACATTGTGCTTTACATTTTAGGACCATGCTCATCATATGCATGGGGTTCATACCTATATTTCTAAAATTTGGTAATTTCCAAGCAAACTTCATAACTTTAAGTTTAAGATTATCCAAGAAGACTTATTGGAATCAAATAATGAAACAACAAAAAATAAACACTCAATATAAAATAGAAAAGAAAGATGACAAAGTAAAAATAAATAAATATATACATGCCTATACATCAACAAGGGATAAGATGGAAATAACTGAAAGGAAACTAGCTAGACTATCCATTATAAATCTAACCATCTTATAGTTTACTCCATGAAGACTTCTAAAAGAGTAGCAGAGAAGTAGTGATTGAGGTATTCCCATTGGTGGGCAATGTAAACTCTGATCCTTGTAGATCTTTGAGCTGTAATCTAGTATGGGCTAATCCATAAGGGTGTGAATTTACCATGTTTTCCTTTAGGCTTAGATGCTTTATCTTAAAGGAGAACCATGCCTCCCTGTCTAAACACCTTTATCTTGGACCTTTTAACAAACCATCTCTTGACTATGGCTTGATGCCTACTAAAATCAACAAATACTTTCTCCCTTGCATCTTCCATCTGAATGATATCCAACAATCTAAAGTTGGCAAGCTCTTGGCTTTTCTTCCATATATTCTTGCATAAATATATATGTAGGCAAATTGAGAGTAATAATAAAGATGGGTTCTTGCCCATACACCAATAGAAATGGTGAAAATCTTAAGGCTTATTTGATTCTTAACCTATCAACCCATAATGCAAACTTAAGGAGCTTATGCCAAGTCCTAGGTTTGTTTGTAATAGACTTCTTGATTACCTTCGTTAGGTTCTTATTCAAAGATTCAAAGACTCCATTCCCTTAGGGATAATGGTTGGATGTAAAATTGAGAGTAATTATTTTATCATAAGCCCATTCAGTCATCTCTATGGACATGAATGCAGATCCATTATCACACACTAGAGAGACTAAAGTTCCAAACCTAGTACAAATGTTTTTCTCTAGGAAGTTGATCACTTCTTCAGTCTTGCATTGTTTAGTGGCTACAACTTCAGTCCACCTTGTACAATAATCCATGATAATAAGAACAAACTTATGATCTTTAAATGAGTTGGGGTTGATTACCCCAAAAAAGTTTAATCCCTATTGAGCAAAGGGTTTATCAATCATGACTGGTTATAGTGGCATTGCTGCCTTTGGCTCCTTGGTGCTAAGAATCTAACATGAGTGACATTCCCTCACATGTTTTTGAGTATCTTTAAAGATAGTTGGCCAATAATAGCTAGCCCTAAGAATTTTATGAGTTGTGGTCCTCTCAAATGGATGTTAACTACCATATTTTCATGAAAGGTGCTCATGATTTGAGTGGCTTCTTGTTGTAAGACACATCTCAAAAATATTCCTTCAAAATTTATCCTATACAAGACCCCATCCTTGATCAAGTAGTGGGTTGCCTTCAACCATAGGGCCATCTTTTACTCCCTAGATAGACCTATATGATAAGTACCATTGATTAACAAATGTATGATAAATCATACCACTCACTAGCTTGAAAGTTTTGTTGATCCACTTACATAATACTTAGCCTAGGGTTAGTATTAGCAATCATTTGGATCAGACCTTGACATCTTACCAATTTTTCTATTTTTATTTCCAAGTCATATTCTCACAAAATTGACATCCATTTACCTTTATGTTCTCCTAATTCATTCTGACTTAACATGATTTTGGTGGTTGGGTCAGGTAAGATAGCATGTACCTTATTTTAGGATGTAATGTCTAAATTTCTTAACCACCTTAACTAATGCATATGCCTACTTATCAATCAATGAGTAATTTAACTCAACATTCTTAAAATTAGTGCTCATCAAAGCAATTGGGTGGTCACACCCCTCAATTTTTTGAGTTAACCGTACAACCATAGTGTGGTCAGATGTAAAGGAATAGAAATAGAAGTCCCTTAAGAAGTCAGGACTTATGAGGACTGGAGCCTGGCTAATGGCCTCCTTGATATCATTGAATGCCTTTTTGAAATCTTCATTCTATGTGACCTTGGCATCTTTATTTAGCATGCCATTTAGGGCTTAATTTTTTTTACAAAACCATAAATAAGATTTTTACAAAATTTATCTTACCAAAGAATGACTTTAGCTCTTTCTTATTATTTGGAAGTTCTATTCTAAATATGGCCTCCACTATTTCAGGATCTATAGAGATCCCATCTTTGGTTATAACATGACCTAATAATTTTCCTTTGGTCACACAAAAGATACTCTTCGTAGGGTTCAAGGAAATGACATACCTTCTGCATCTTTCAAAAATTTGTTGTAAATGCATGAAGTGATCTTCCCTATTTTTTAGAAAAAATTATTAGATCATCCATATAAATAATGGTGCATTTACCTATCAGACCTTAGAAGGCATGGTCCACAACTCTTTGTAAGGTAGATCCTTCATTGATTAGTTTAAAGGACATACTCTTATAGGCAAAGGTCCCCCACTTGGTGGTGAAAGCTATCTTCATTTTGTCCTCTCTATTAACCAACACCTGGTTGTAATTTGAAAATCCATCAAGAAGAAACATCATAGCTGAACTTGAAACAACTTGAATTACTTGGTCTAGGGAAGGAAGAGGATAGTTGTCCTTTCTTGATGTTTTTTTAAAGTTTTTGAAGTCAATACAAAGTCTACTATCACCATTCTTCTTCTTGACTCCATTCTTCTTCTTTACTGGCACCAAATTAGCCACCCAAGGGGAATGTCTAATGGGGAATAATATCCTAACATCTAATAATATTTTGACCTCTTTGAAGATCATAGGTTATAAGATAGGGTTTGTAGACCTATATTTATACCTAAATGGTTTAAAACTCTCCTTAAGGGGTATATTATGAGCAATGACCCTTGGATCAAATATCTTCAAGTCATCATAGGACCAAACTATGACATCCCTATATTGGGTAAGGAGCTCTTTAGATTTTTTGTTTTCAATATTTATACAGGCTTTCCCAACATTTACCAGTTGGGGTTAATCTTGGAGGCCAAGATCAACATCATTATAGTCTTTCCCGCTCACCTTGGGAAGCTTGGAAACCTCAGCCAGTTTGTCTTGATTAAATAGTCTCTCTAAAGTAATCATCCCCTTAGGGATCTTGTCATTCAATTGAATGACTTTACCATCAAACTTGTCCTCTTTAGATGAATTTTCATTGGTATCATCAATACTATGATCATAAAATGATCCAAAATTAGTCATATAATCCAATATATGTTGATCATCATTAAAAACTATAAATGGTTAACATTATCAGGCACTGAAGGACAAAGAATCAACTCAATACTGAAATTAGGAGAATCTTGGTCGGGCATGAGGTTGGTTGTAGTAGAGGCCAACTCATCAATAACTTGGTTTTATCCTCTTGGGATGGAAATAATGCCAAAGGCATCAAAAGATTCAATAAAATCCCAAACTTTGAACTTATACCTTTTCAGGTATGAGATCTTACATTGGTATTTGCTTCTTACATGGTTGACCACTAGTTCTAAATCCCTATAGACTAGTAGTTCTTTAACCTTGTTCTTTCTATCAAATTTTAAGCCTATAATAAGGGCTTCATACTCAGCAAGATTATTATTACAAGGGAGTTAGTGCCTATAAAAGCATGATACTTTCTATTAGTAGGGTCAGTTAAAACAATACCAACATATGATCCAACATTACACCTAACACCATCAAAATGCAACTTTCATAGTCCAAAAACAACATGAGCACCCTTGGGATCACACACATTATTATCTGGGGTGAAAACCCCTAATTCTGAGTCTATTATGTTGACCCTCTCATTCACAACATTGTACTTAGTTATCATATGTTTCATCCTTGGTTCTCTCTCAACCCTAATCTGATTAGGAACTCCCTTCCAAGGTAACCACATATGTGAGCAATCTATAGAGATGTAACCATTCAAAGGCTTGGTCCATTCCCTACTCAATAAGATTCCATAAACATTAGGTATATCAATAACTTGAATATATATGAATTGATACACCCTAGCCTCAGAAGCTAGTTACATGTGAATATTTAAAAGTTCCCCAATTACCCTAACTCTATATTTGTCTAATTGGATAGCAACCCTATCAGAATTAATAGGAGTCAGGCCAAGTTATTTTCATATACCTACAATCATGATATTGGTAGATGTTCCTAAATCTAATAAGTAATTATATGAGTTTTTATTAAACATCTTGATAGTGAGCAAGAAAGGAGTAGACTTAGCTTTGGCCTTGTGCACAATCATGTTGGCATGATAAATCTATGGTAGATTATTGGACTTCTTTAACAAAGATTCCAGCTAAAGGTCCCTTTTATCTATAATTTATGTAAGTTCATGCAAAGTGATATTAGCCTTTATCTTCTTCATGTCCTCAACTATGTTATAACCAATCTTAGAAGAATCAAGAATTTCAAGATTGGGTCTAGAAGTACTCCCTTTAGGTGGATCAAGATTGTTTCTTGAAGAAGTCTCTAGAGGAGTTACAAAATTATTTAGAGGTGTTGAGGTAGTCAAAGGCTACCTCTGTTCTCTATTCCTTAAGGGATAGGTTTTATTTAAGAACTATTGAAAGGCTTGGATCTCCTTAGGGATCTCATCAGGTTCATTTTCCTCTTGAAAGGGGAAATCAAAGGTGTCCATCATGAAGGATTGATTAAATGACTTAGGTCTAGAGGTACATGCACTACTATCCTTATTAGGGACCACTTCAAATGTATCTAACTCATCTTAGAAAGCCTCAAAGGCTTTAAAAAATTCAATACAATCAATTTATCTATGCTTAGTTGTGCAATGTACCCTATAATAATCAAGTAATGCAAATCAATGAGGTTAATGTCTTTTGATGTAGTGGATTACACATGGGGTAGGAGGCCGAGCTCCTGCCTTTCCACATGCAACAATGGAAACTCCCCTCTCACCTGTGGGACTGATGAAACTGGAGGGGAGAGTCTCTAGATAAGGGCTAGGTCCCTCTGATGTATCTTTTAGGCCCTGGTTCCTCCTACTGCTAACAAATAAAATGAAAAAAGTGGGGGGGGGGATGAAAAGGGAGAGAGAGATGATGAAAATAGAACCTAAGCTTAAAAAGGAAAAGGTGATACACTAGAAAATGTGACCCACATAGCATGAATATACACTTTTCACCAAAAACAAACACCCATACACTTCATCTAAAGTGGGAAGCTCTTCTGTAATAGTCAGCTAGGGGTCCATGGAAATACAGGGAGGAACAAACTACCAAAGGTGCTTTGAGACACACTTTGACAACCTATTCACATGCACCTATATTCTTGCTGTAGACACTTCTGACGGACCTACAGAAAGGAGACTTCACAATGCATTGGACATACTGTAATCAATCTGAGAAAAGCATGAAAGACAATGACTTAACACAAGAGAAGAACACAAACATATACTTTAAAGTGCAAATCTAGATGGAGGTAAAAATGCTAAGTCTTGATTCAAGGTAAAAACTGGCAGAGCTCTGCCTTACAAGCCCAAGAGATTTTTTGGGCAAAGTTTTGCCTTAAGGCTGAGAGAATGGATCCTTTCTCAAATGAGAAGCTTTAAAATATATAGAAGAAGAAAGAGACCATTTTGGCACCCTTTTACATGTGACCCATGTGCCTTCTGAGCATTGGGAAGAGGAAGCCACTTGAAGATAATGTTGTGTCAGCCCCTGTCATGATTTGAAATTATGGGCCACATTGTTTGTCTGCTCATCAATGCAAAATGAAGAAAAATGGGTCGTGCCATTCAATATTTGCACCTCTTGATGATTGTATGGTAGGTACTGTGTCAACCACTAGAATAACTCCTTGAATTGACACTTTCTCGCACCACTTAGATCATTTTGTCTATTTCTACGCTTGGCTACTTTTTAGTCTCTCTCTTTTTGGCTTCTTATGGTGGGTTGCTGTGTTCTTTGGGCTCTTCCTACTTGCCTTGGCAACTTTCCATTGATTTTCAAATAAGTGACATGTGGCGCATTTCGCTTGAAATAGGTAAGACACGTGGCAACATCCACTTGACTCATGGAAGTTTTAAGCACCCTTCGAAGGTCCTGTAAAAGAGGACATGTGTCAGCTTCCACTTCCTTTAGCAATTTGTTCAAGGCCCACCACAGTTCTCATGAGCCAAAAGAGAGAGAGTGCGGGTGTTAACACTTGTAAACTTCTGCTGAGCCTTACAGGGGATACGTGGCACGTTCCACTGCTCCTAAAAAAGCATGTCAAAGCCTTCCATGGTTGCCAGTTGGCACCTTCTACGCTCCAAATTTATTGGTGTAAAATTAGATGGCTTCGTAAGGGCTCTTGAACCTAGAACTACCCTCTATAAGGGCACTTGTCTTCCAGATTTAGGATGCTCTCTTGAACTAAGCCATTGAACCAACCAATTGAACCAAAAATGGTTCAACAGTTCAATGGTTCAACAATGTGCACCACTCATCCATTGAGCTGAGCCTTTGAACCTACCATTTGAACCAAGTGCTTGAACCATTCCTTTAAACCAACCGCTTAAACCAAAAAAGGTTCAACGGTTCAATGGTTCACGCCATTTGTTGAACTTTGCCATTTAAAACCAAGCCCCTTTGAACCTTTCGCGATGAACCAAGGTGTTGAACTTGAGCTTTGAACCAAAGCATTGAACTGAAACTATTGAACTTTGCATTGAACTCGAGCGATGAACTTATCGATTGAACCAAGGCATTGAACCAATTCAATGGTTCAATGATGCCAACCTTGTGAATTTCTTCAGACAAGAGCCCAAAGAAGCCTTGTAAAACCCAACACTCTCTGAACTGATTCCTCATCTAAAAGACTACACCTGTAGAGTCTATAGAAACTGCAAAACTCATGTCAAATAAAAAATATTGGCTTAGAATAGCATGAAAAAAGGGGGGACAAATTTTTTGGCCTGTTGGGCAAAAATTGGTCAACAAATTGGTGACTCTTAGGGGAAGCATGCCTGCTATGCTTAGAGACCAATTGCCTTGTGGTCCATTGGGCATGGGGTCAGATGCAGCTTTGAAAGAGTTAGAAACTGCCCCAAAGATCCAAGAATCAAACATGAAGCTTCTTACCCCAGATGCAAGGGAAAACACACACAAGACTAAAAACACTACTTGTGTAAACTACACTTAGGGAAAGTAGGAAAGGAAACTGAAAGCAAACTACTATATACAGCTTACCAAGAATGTTGGCCTTCCTCCTGGATCAAAGGGAAAACTTCTTAAGTCCCCTTCCTGGCAAGAAGACTTATGGTGCCAGACAAGTGGCTAAATGAAAAGGAGATTTGGTGACTAGTTCCTCTTGCCTGTCACCTGGATTGGCTTATATCTAAGTGGATTAGATTTGAACATTGTTCCAACATATATGTACTCTATTTGTTACTATAAGCTTGTTGAATGCTAGTCCTTCATGTTGGTGCATTTCACCAAGAAATCAATGGCTGCTGGCTCATCACCATAAGCCCTTTGATATGTATATCTCCCTTGCAGTACATCATGGTCTGACTCATTTCCTTCTGCTTCATTAAAGACTCTGTTAGACTCATCCTCTGCTTCCTCTTGGCCTTCTTGAGGAAGGGTGACTATGATTATGTCTGAAATGGAATCACAAACTGATTTCTCATCCCATAAAACATCACCTCTCTATTAAAAAAACTCTTCTTCAAAGCTTTCCTCAAGGGAGACCAACCTCTCCTTTTCCTCCTCAAAGATCAGGATCTCTAGATGTTCAAAGATATCCTCCTGATCCTCCTCTAACTCAGGCTCCTCAACGTAGTCATTCTCCTCTTCTAAGCAACATGGAAATTCATCAAACAAAAGAAGAGGGAGCTCACCATGCTTATGTTCCTCCTCATATTGCTGAAACATCCACATGTATGCATGCCCTATGTCTTCTCCATTACTGACGATGTCTTCAAAATAAGCATCGATGAGGATTTCTTCTTCATCATCGCTCATGATAGCCTCTTGGGAAACTATAGATTAGATCTTCTGCTCCTCACTCACCTCCTGCAAAACACATTCCTCCTTGAGAAGGGATGAAGTGGAAAAAACATATGGAAGAGGAGGCAGTCCTTGAGGTAGAATCAAATGATTCTCCTCCTTCCATTCGATCAACACTTCATCTATATCAGGTGTGGCCTGATAGCTCTCTTGGGGATGTGTAGATGGGTTTGTTTAGACATGGAATGTGCCATTGGGTCTGAACCATCCATCACACCTTGGCTGAGGAATCTCTCTTTGGATTCCAACTCTACAATTCTTTTGGATATATCCTCTTGGAAGCACCTTTCTTGGAGGTCACTGACATTATCATGAGTAGGAGCAGCCTCATCTTCTTCAAGGTTTTGAGAAAAACCCTTCTTCTCCTCCTTCTTGCCCCATGACTCTACTATTTTCCTCTAGTTTAGGATCTCAAAGTTGGCATTTTGCTCCTGTGAACAGGTAGTAACTTTGTTTTCTCCAAGGTCTTAGGGATCCTCCACAAGGTCTAAAAGTTATCTCACTTTCATGAAGCAGTCTCATCTTAGCCTCTAAAGCTTCAATTTGCTTGGCTAGATTATCATGAAAGAGTCTTTCTTAGAGGTCACCAACATCATCATGTTGAGTAAGAGTAGTTTTGAGAGAGATGTGCTTGTTTGTAATGCTCCCCCTAAAAGAAGATTCACGATCTAAGGAGTTTAGAAGGTTCATCTCCATGGGAGGTTGTTCCAGTTCCCTTTGATGCTTGAAGGCTAGGCACACATGGTCAAGAGCAGGGTTGATTGATGCATCAGATGAGCTGGAATGAGCAAGTGCTATCTGATAGAAAGGATTTGGTGCACAAGAGGGGGCTTTCTTTAGGATAGGAGGGGGAGTGTAAGGCTGACTGCCTTGCATGAATGGATTCCTCCATTTTGCTACCTCCTCCTCCATGGATTACAAGGCCTGAGCTTGCCTGAACAAACATGCCTCTTTATACATCAGCTCCTATTGATATCCATACTACTCATCTAGTCTGTCCATCTCCATTACATACTTCTCAAACTCTAGTGCCACCTCCCTTATCGTTGAAGGGCAACTAGGAGAGCTGCTTGAGGTGATTGCATGAAAATTATGAGTTTGATCAAAGTCATATGAAGGAATACAAGGTTCATGATTTTGTGCAAAGGAATTATACATACAAAAATGTGATTTTTGATGGCACCAGGATACTTAACTAGTTGATTCAACTTAGAGTTGCCATTGGTGTTAATGCAAAAGCCTCCAAAGGCTGGTTGGTTGAAGACCACACCAAAAATTCTTCAACTCTTTGGACACAACTTGTGCTAGTTGGTCCCATCGAGCGTGCCAAAAAATGTTGACACAGTGGATTACACCCAGGGTAGGAGGTTGAGCTCCTACCTTTCCACACGCAATAATGGAAACTCCCCTCTCACCTGTGGGACCGATGAAGCTGGAGGGGAGAGTCTCTAGATAAGGACTAGCTCCCTCTGATGTATCTTTTAGGCCCTAGTTCCTCCTACTGCTAACAAATAAAATGAAAAAAGGGGGGGATGAAAAGGGAGAGAGAGATGATGAAAATAGAACCTAAGCTTAAAAAGGAAAAGGTGATACACAATGACTTAACACAAAAGAAGAAAACAGACATATACTTTAAAGTGCATGTCTAGATAGAGGTAAAAAAGCTAAGTTCTGATTCAAGGTAAAATCTGGCAGCCTTTGCCTTACAAGCTCAAGAGATTTTTAGGCAAAATTTTGCCTTAAGGCTAAGAGAGTGGCTCCTTTCTCAAATGAGAAGCTTTACAATATATAGAGGAAGAAAGAGGCCATTTTGGCACCCTTTTACAAGTGACCCATGTGCCTTCTGAGCATTGGGAAGAGGAAGATGCTTGAAGATAATGCTGTGTTAGCCCCTATCATGATTCAAAATTATGGGCCACGTCGTTTGTCTGCTCATCAATGTAAAATGAATAAAAATAGGTCGCATCATTCACTATTTGCACCTCTTGATGATCATATGGTAGGTACTATGTCAACCACTGGAATAATTCCTTGAATTGACACTTTCCCACACCACTTAGATCACTTTGTCTATTTTTGCGCTTGGATAATTTTTGGTCTCTCTCTTTTTGGCTTCTTCTGGTAGGTTTCTATGTTCCTTAGGCTCTTCCTGCTTGCCTTGGCCAGTTTCTGCTGATTTTCACATAAGTGACATGTGGCACATTTTGCTTGAAATGGGTAGGACACGTGGCAACATCCACTTGACTCATGGAAGTTTTAATCACCCTTTGAAGGTCCTGTGGAAGAGGACATGTGTTAGCTTCTACTTCCTTTAGCAATTTGTTCATGGCCCACCATAGTTCTTGCAAGACAAAAGAGAGAGATTGCAGGTGCTAACACTTGTCAGCTTCCATCGAGCCTTGCAAGGGATATGTGGCACATTTTGCTGCTCCTAAAAAAACATGTTAAAGCCTTTTGCAATTGCCACTTGGTGCCTTCCATGCTCCAGATTTCCTGGTGTAAAATTTGATGGCTTTGCAAGGGCTCTTAAACCTAGAACTGCCCTCCACAAGGGCACTTGTCTTCTGACTTTAGGATGCTCCCTTGAACCAAGTCGTTGAACCGATCGATTGAACCAAAAATGGTTCAATGGTTCAATGGTTCAACACTGTGTGCCACTCATCTGTTGAATCGAGCCTTTGAACCTACCGCTTGAACCAATTTTTTGAACCAAATGCTTGAACCAAAAAGGTTCAATGGTTCAATGGTTCATGCCATTTGTTTGAACTTTGCCGATTAAAACCAAGCCCCTTTGAACCTTTCGTGATGAACCAAGGCATTGAACTTGAGCTTTGAACCAAAGCATTGAACTAAAACCGTTGAACTCGAGCTGTTGAACTTTGCATTGAACTCAAACGATGAACTTGCCGATTGAACTAAGGTGTTGAACCAAGGCATTGAATTGGTTCAATGGTTCAATGGTTCAATGATGCCAACCTTCCTTGTAAAATTTCTTCAAACAAGAGCCTGATGAAGCCTTGTAAAACCTAGACACTCTCTGAATTGATTCCTCATCTGAAAGAATACCCCTGCAGAGTCTCGTATAAACTACAAAACTTGTGCCAAATCAAAAATACTGGCTTAAAATAGCATGAAAAAAGGGGGGACCAAAGTTTTGGCCTGTTGGGCAAAAATTGGTCAACAATGTCCATGGTCTTATTTTCAGAAGATGGCTCATTATTCCTATTATTATGAAAACTATCATTCTAAAATCCATTGGTTGGCCTATTATACCTTTGAAATGATAATTTCCTACCTAAAATTTAAGTAGTATTACCAACTTGTTTTTACAACAAAAAAATAAGTTCTCAACTTTTGGACCTTTTTTAAGATTGATTCATTCTCATTTTTAGGAGTTTTAAAATTATGCACCTGGTTGTTGTTAGCATATGGTACCAAATTACTTTGATCATTTGGATTGAAGCCATTAGTACGATGATTTAAGAATCCTAAATTTTGATTGGGATCTGCATGACTCAATGGCAATTGAGTTAGATTTGGGAGCTAGTTTAATGTTGGGATATTTTTATTATTTTTTGGGAATAAGTTCATCACATCCATTTGTGGGTTGATGTTTAGCATAGAATATGCCATTTTACTTTGAGGCTATGTTTGATCATTAATGGTTACTACTTCTGCATAGGCTCTAGCTAATGAAGTTATGGCTGGCATGGATCTCTTCAAAAACACATAGGTCATGGGATTTACTACATCTTTGTAAATCTCTAGAGCTAAGACATCATTAGGATTATAAGGGTCAATAGTCCTACTATTTTTTTTATAAAATCTAGCATTGAATGACCTAATAGGCTCACTTGCATCTCTTCTAATGGTGGTGAATTGATGGTAGATAGTGCAAGGACTAACAATCTTACCAAATTGAATTATAAACACATTATTGAAATCATCTAAGCTAGTGATGCAATTATTAGTCAAGTTCAAAAACCATTCATAAGAAATATCCTTAAAGGTGAATGGGAATAACCTAAAAGCTATATCCTCATGCACAACATTTAGCAATCTTAAGGTTGCTTTAAAATATTTTATATGTTCTTCAGTAGTTACTATACCCATTGGAAAAAATGTAGGTAAGTAATTTATAGGGTTGCATGGGAGGTCATGTACCAAACCTAGTATATTGATGGAAGACTCTCCCAACCAAGCCGTATTTGGAGGAAAATTGAAGGCAAAGGTACTTGAAAGAGGTGAAGTTGGTTAAGATCTGGATTTCTTACGTCTACCTTTGTCATGTTTGGCCTTTCTGTGGACCTCAAGCTCAAGCAAAGGATCCATGGTCTCTGAGTGTGATCTTGTTCTAATCTTGGATAATTCTATCTTGAAATTTGAATATCCTACTTGAAATACAGTGTATCAAGTAAACTTTTATAAATAACAAGAGTTAGACGTGCACATTGAGCTTATTCTACAAAGGTGATATGAAAAACTACAAAGGACGTTGATCCTTGATTGAATTAGCTCAAATATGCATTCAACTACATAAATATAGTCTATCTTTATAAGTCTAAGCCTAAAATAACCTATATATATGAAAGATATGCCCATCTTTGATCAAAATGAGCCATCCTTAGATACTATGGATTTTCAAAGTTAAAGCTAAATTTATCAAAAAAAGTATCAATGCCCAAATAACTTCAAAGGAATAACAAAGATGCACTATAAATAGAAAAGATAAATTATCTTTATACTTCCAAGAAAATAATTCATTCAAAAACACAAAGATATATTGATCTTTAGATAAAATAGACTAAAATCATCAAAGATTGAAAGAATTCAGACTATCCTAATGCCAGTGGGATCTTCTCCTGTTGATGCTTCTAAATGAACCATAAGTGCTCTTAGTGTTTAAAGAACACTTCTCATATTATAATTTAGAGAATGAGTTCTAGGTTTTGACAATCAAGTTTCCTATGGTGATATAGTGGTAGGGCAAGATAAACTGTTCCAAAATATTTATATGATTTGGTGGTTGGGAGTCACCTTGGTCCATTCTTCATGAATTTATAAAAATCTATGTTAATACTTAGTGAATTATATCTATATTTAAGATACAGACGAATCTAAATGGGTATTTATAATGAAGCTAAAACAAAAGTGATCCAATAAAAAAGGCCAAAGAGATGGTTAAGGTAGGAAAGAAATGAGCGATTACCAATTTTAGTCTTAGACATTAAGACAAAGCATGAATTGCAACTAAATATGCATTTAACTAATATATAACATAACATAGCCTAAGCTTAAATCACACTATATATTAGGCAAACATCAAAGAATAATGTAAGGAGTCACAAGTAAGAACCAGGTCTACTTTAAGGATTTACTAATATAATCAAATAGTATTTGCACATATGAATATAGAGCAAAATGAAATGAAGTAAAACCTAATATCTTCCAACTAATTTATCATATGCACAAACTAGAAACCTTGTGATGAGAAAATGCATCTTGGAATTCAAAGACACCATTCAAATTCAAGACCTTTACTAGTAATTGAGAGAAAAGAGATATTAGCAATTGACATATCAAATTTGGACAATCTTTATGGAATTCCTTGATTATATTAATTGATTCAAGTGTAAATTTTTTTCTCAAAATCTCTCTTTTTACAAATGATAATACATGCCTTTATAGAAAGATCAGGGAACATACATATTAGTTACAAAATACATGTATAAAAAGATAAGGACAACTGTCCTTATAAGTTCTAAAATACACATGATTTTCACAATCATACTGATCTAGAGGAAAATGTGCTAACAAACTAGCATATGCCTTTACAATAGAATATTATATTTCCAAAATTTATAAAATTATACAAAATAGAATACTGCTTAATTTGTTGGTGGGGCCTTTGATTATGATTACTGGAGGATGCTCATGGCTTTATCATGTTTCTCACCAACTAGTTATAGATCCAAAGTAGGCTTCATGATACACTCCTCCTCTTGATCTACCAAGTCATCAAGTTCCCTATCATTATTACCCATGGCTTATTTAATGCTCTTATCTTCATTTATCCTTTCTTATATGTTGAATATCATGTCTAGGATTTTACTATTATCATCCATGGATTTGCCTTGGCTTTTTTACTTTGATTTCTTGGGTTACCAAAGTAGCCCTATGTTTAAACTATTCATCAATTATGATTCCAAGGATATTGGGTTCTATATGATCTATGAGCATAGTCCCAATAAGTTGCTCAGTTCTATAAATTAACTCCTTATCATCTTCCAAGACTCTTTCTACAACATTGTGCCAAGAACTCAAGCTTTGAACCTTTTCAATCACAATTCCTAGAATTGTGCTCAAGTGTCCCAAACTAATGGTTTTGAAGCCTAGGATATGTTTCCTTGTTTGAATATTAAGAAGTTAGGAAATTTTGTCTTCTGAGGCTTACCATTGGATAACTAGGCTCTGGCCAATGCACATTGTCCCTCTAATGCACTCTGCCTCAGATTCATTATTTTGAGTTCTTCAAACATGTCATAAAATGACTCATCAAGAATTTTGGTCATTTCCTCAGGCGCTAAAATAATTGCTTGTGTCTTCAAGTTTTCCTTTTCTCTTTCCAAATTTAAGATTCTCTACTTCATTCCTCAGAACTCCAGCTCTGACCTATGCTAATTGGCCCTCAATCAAGCTTTCTGCATTCTCTTCATGAATTGTAACTTCACCAAGCTACTGACCTTCCACAAGTTCTAACTTCAAGGCTATCATATCAATGTATTATATTGGGGAAGGTATCCTTTGGGGAAGTTTTGAAGGTGAGGGGCCCTCCCCAGGTCTCTCTTCTAATTTCACATCTCCTACTTTCTCCTTGCCCTTGCCTTGTTCATCCTATTTTTACATAATTTGTTTTTGAGGCTATGGTTATGGTTTTTTTACTTGGGGTTGTTCTTGGGCCATCCTAGATGGAATAGGTAGCAAGTGATACTATAAAGGATGCATTTTCCATGTCTCCCTTGAAGGCTTGTCATCCTTGGTCAGCTTGTATTCTCTCTTGATGTTGTGGCCTTGGATCCTGGCCAATATTTCTTCATAATTCTTAGCCTTAATATATATGATGTCATGGACACCATGTTAATGTACATATTCAAGCTTTGGGAGCTTCTTGTCCTTAAAGTGGCTAGCCACTATACCTTTATGATCCCACATCTTAAGTTCATCAAGTTGAAAACCAAATGAATACTGGTGTCTAGCCATAGTCTTAACCTATTTCCAGTCATGAAGTATGGTTATTCTAATGATCAGAGGGAAGAGGTGGAGAAGTAATTTCTTCTTTTCTTTATAAGTGCCATCAATGCCATGTAGGAATTGGCAAGCAATTTCTTGTTTAATCAGCTTGCTAGGAACATATACTAGTATCTTGCAAGGCTATGACATGATGACCTCAATCTTGATGACTGTGGATTCATGGTAGTACCATATATCACGTATCATCTAAATGTAATTCTTGATGAGGGGGTAGACCCTAGGCATAGAAACACCTATGATGGCCTTAACTATGGCTAGATAAATGTAGTCACAAATAAACTTCATGTGATTCCTATTTTAAAGATATATAATTTAGAATAGTGATGTGAAATGGTGGTTTTGCCATCTAGGGACCAATTTATAGTATTCAAGAAGTTGATTGACGTAAGAAGGTCATCTAACAGGGATTACATCATATAAAACAGCTTGGAGGTCTTCCTTTTTATGGTAGTTAATTACTTGGTGAGGAAGACAATGATTAAATCTTTAATTTGAGGGGTAAGATTTTGTTCCACCATGAAATGGATAAAGGAGACCTATATTTTATTCACATAGGTGGTTGAGGGGGCTCCAAAGGCTCAATTATAGGGTCATTATAACCCTAATGCCCTCCCTAAATTAGACTACTAGGATTTTTCCTTTAAAGTCCTTGAAGATATGAGGGCATTGTTGCTTGTCCACTCCTTGATCTTGGCTAAATCCACATAGGGAAGAGGGAGATTATAATATTTCCCAAATGATACAAGAGAAATATATTATACTTCCTTGGAGTTTCCATCCTTGATGATCTATTCATTATCAATTTTACAGTTAATAAAGATGAGAGCAAGGATATCTATATAGTGTAGTACCTTAGGTTTTGTCATAACGTAGTGGAGGTTGGCCATATGGATAATGACTAGGTCATAATGCCTCTATATTACTGTGACAATTCTTTATTCCTCTTTTGTGATGGGCTTCAATTACATGATCATGAAGAAGAGTTTAGACCAGTTCTAAATGAATGGGATATTTAGGTCTGTAAGGTCTAATTTAGTGTTTTTGAAGATCTAACCTCATTGTCCATTGATAAGTAGAGCTTGGTCTCTTCCTTTAATTATTGTCTACAAGATGCCATTGTCTCTATTCCTACAAATTACTCACACCAAATTGCAAATGATCTCTGTGAAAGCTTTTTCATGCTCAGAAACACAATTAAGTTTTCCTTGGATCAAATTGTAAACAATTGAGTCCATTTGGGTCACTTTTATGCAGGGTTTAATGTTTGCGAGCTTTAATGAAAGAATATATCCAGGCTTAGGTTTATACATGCCTTGGATTTGATTTGGACCTTTGCCTTTATACCTTCACATTTTTGAGCCCATAAGATCTTGTATGTTTTTCCTTTTTTGCTTATGTGGCACCTATGTGGCATGGTCTGGGCCTTTCATGGAATTTTTCATAAATGCATTTTGAGAACTAGCCATTGACATTTAAAAATGTGTATTTTATTTCACTCCATTGTATTAAAATCTAGGATTAATGCGAGTCAATTTATGTAATCTGGGCCCTTCCTTATGATTGGTTCTTTTTGTTCTAAGCCCTATGGTAGTAACACTTGCCATCTTTGGGTGCCTTCCTCATGATTCAAATCCTATGTTAGTCCTTTTTTTAAATGAGCATTGGTGATGTGATGAGATCATAGGCATTTGAAAATTCATGAGTGCCTTCATGCCATTAGATCAAAATCCAGTGACAAAGCATGAACTGTTGGATCATCTTGTTAGCTCTACTTCAAATGCACTTTCACCACATGTCAACTTCAAGGGATATTACGGTCTCATTGAAAAGTATTTAGGTGCCTTCACGTCATTGGATCAAAACCCAATGATAAAGTACATGCTATTGATTTGTAGAAATGTCCAAACATTAAGTTAGCATATTATTAAGACCATGACTTAGGATTAAACCCCTTAGGCTAAGGTTTGTTTCATTTTATTAAGCATGAAATAAACCTTAGGCTAAGGGATTTATGTATAAGTTTTATGATTTATATGCAATGGGACCATGGCCTAAATATTCTAATCTAATGTTTACACTCTATTTAATAAACACAATATAAAAATTAGTCTAGAATATTTATGCCAAGGCTTATAAAATATGTTCAAAAGGGTCAACATGAAACAATGGTCTAATAACGCATAAGAATTTATTGTATTGATAAAACACATTAAAACCTTTATCTAGATGCACTTGATCTATATTTTTGATATAAGGACTCTCTTCTCAAAATAAAGCTTAATATAAGTATATAATTTTAGGTTCATGATGTTTGAATAAAATTTCATGGGGACCTTAAATTATAGACTTAGACTAGGTTTATTTTGCATACTTAGATTATAAGACCACTTCTACATTTTGAAATTTGAAGACTTGTAGTGTTTGAGAATTTTTAGAACACTTCCTTTAGTTTGTAAATCCATTTCCAATCCTTGGAACAAGATTTTGGAGTGCATTTTGATAAGATTTTGGAGTGCTTAAATTTTATGGTCTCATGGACATCAAATACGCCCTCACAGATGTCAAATGATGGTTTAAGCTAATGAAAATTTTAATTTGATGGGATTAAAGTTAATGGTCATACCGATGTCAAATACATCCTTGGGAATGTCAAATGATGATTATGCAAATGTCAATTTTAAGCTCATAAAATTATTATGATTTAATGTGAGAATGCCACTTGGTACATCCACTAGTCTTCCTAGGATCTTGGACTGAATTTACTTCATTGGATCTTAATCGATGACAAAGCATCAACCATAGGATCATAATTCAAGAGTTTTCTTGTGGTTGATTACTTTGTCAGGGGGGACCCATTTATTTTTGGTCATCAAATGCAAGGGTGTTGTGTGTTGATCCTTCAAGCCTTCTATAGTCTTTTAACTTTTCAATCATGCCTCACACCACTTGATCGAGTCTTCATGAGCAAGTGAGAAGTGTTGATCACAATCTAAGGGATTTAATGTGATTGGTCCCATAAGATATATACAAGATTCTATTAGTTTTCCTCATGCTATCTAATTAAAGGGTCATGGGAAGTGCAAACTATTAGATCATTTGAGATGCACGCTATTTAAGCCAAAGTTTGGGATTTTTTTATTTGTTAGATCGAAGGCCATAATAAAGCAAAGGCCATTGGATCCTAAAATATTCAAGTACATTAATTTAGGACCATAGAGATATAAAAGACTTAGGATTAAGGTGTTAAGACTAAGGTCTAGCTCGTATTAATAAATACATCGAGGCTTTAGGATTGAAACCTTAGGCTAAGTTGTAAATCAAAGGACCAAGCTAATATAATATTGAAATAGAGGGGGGGGGGAAGGAATTAGGATAAGGTGTTAAGACTAAGGTCTTGATTATATTATCAAATATGCCAGGGACTTAGGGTTAAAATATTAGGCTAAGTTAGGAGATATTAAAAGGACCCTACAAAATGAAGGTTAGGTATACAAGGAACTTTTAAAGGAAAAAGTAATAGATGGGACCAAATAATTTAAACTAAGTTCTAGTTATGTTAATAAACATGATTAAACTTAGAACATGAATTTTATGCTTAGGTCCAACATAATTTCAAAATATTCTTGTTGGTTTGGTTCTTGCCAACATTCAAATTTACTGAGGGCTTTGGCCAAGGTTTTGAAACATAAAATTCTCAGGGACAAATGCCATGGAACCTGAAACTAGAGAAATAAAGATCATTTATTAGATATTTTAGTCTAAATCAAATCTAAAACAAAACCAAGTAAACTTGCCTTTAATAGAGTGGATGATCTTCAAATTCTATAAATGATCCTATCATCCTAAATTTTCATGTTCAAACTTTAGGGTTTCTCTAGGGTCCCAATTTTCAAAAATGGGGGTATGTTGGTCCCAAAAATAGGTAGGGATATTTGTATCATATTGGATAAAAATTGTCCATGAGAACATATAGACCTCAAGGGGTAGATAAAATAAGTGAAAAAAGATGAAACCAAAGAGGTACATAGGAGACCACGCCATTAGGTTTCCAACTCTCGATCAAGAGGCCTATACATGTAAATGCTATGAAATTATGTTTATACCAAATATAGGTATATACACATGGATCACATAGTCTAAAACAAGTTATGGGAAAATAATAGGAGTGATCTGGTAACTAGTACAACCTTGAAGTCTTGTAAGAGGAAGAACAAAAGGAGTCATGCATTCCCTTTATTATATAATGGTAACAACAGGCATCTCACATTGGATATTACAAGAATAAGATCTGAGGAAGGCTATGGATTGTTCATTAGTATTTTCAACCTTGTTGGTCCATTTATATTTGATTCTTGTTACCCAGTTGCTTACATAATTGATCCAAATAAAATATACTATGTAGAATAAAATGAAAAGACTAACTTCATCTCCTATGCTAACCAACAATGTTGATTCAAAATGATAATGATTAATGTGTATTGTTATAGAATAATAAAAAAAATGGGTCTAAAAATAAAACTCTAAGGCTAAAATCTAAAATCGTAATGAAGATCTAGGGTCGAAGGTGAAAAGATAATTTGTGTATGAAAATTAAAAAATCAGATCAATGAAACCTAGGACAAAAAGTAATAGATATATTTTTATGTGTAAGGAGATTAGAAATGAAATTTGAAACCTAGGACAAAAAAAGAACCTTATAATAATGAAACCTTAAGGGAAACATAGGGTTTTACACCATTTAATGTGTATGGGTTCAACAATATGTTTTATCTTAATTTTTGTTAAGGTGGAATTAATTAATCTAATTAAGATAGAACCTTAAAATGTAATTCAAATATTAATATGTCATTCAAACATACATATGAATGTAAAAGACCGAAGTTTGATTGATTAAATTTGATAAGTGGCATATGCTAAATATAGTAAATCTAACAAAGAGATGAGTACCTAGATTTTTTAGGTGATTATATAACTCTAAATGTATTTTAGAAGTGAAATTTAGGATAAAGCAAGCATGTGGTTTGCTTAATTTTAGAAATAATTATATTATTTGCAAGGTTAGTACTATTAAATCATGTCAATATTACTTCTTGATAATGACCTTCTAGTTGGTATTGACTTGTGTGTAAGGGAACAATGGTTGTATAGTTTCCCGTGCTTGTTTATGTTTTCTATGTATTTGCAATACCAAACCTTGATGATGCACTTAGATCCATAAATTAACCTCTTTTTCTATGAAACCTTAGGTGTGCTTGTGAGGGATAGAGATCTAAAAAAATGAGGAAAGTGTAATGGGTTGAGCTGACTCCAATCACCCTCATTTTATGATTGATATCTAACGTATCCAATTCGAGGATGGAAATCATGCCACATGTATTCCTCCCACCTAGTGTGATTATGTAATTATTCTCATTTTCTATATGCATGTATCTAATGATTAGCTTTGATACTTGAAAATGCTTAATTTGAATTGGCTTTAGTGTGCATTAGACTTGGCTTGTGACTTCTCCTAGTGATAAGTTTGTAATTTGGGAATAACAGGGTAGATTTGCTTAATGTGCAATAGTTTATAGATATATAACAAATAAGTGCAAAGTCCCTCTTGAATTAGACATTGATTTATTTATATATATATATCCAATTGAATAATATATCATGTAATTGACACACTACACTAATGGGATGACCTTAAGGAAATGTTTGACTTTAAAAAAATAATCTCTAGGAGTGAATCGGTTCTGACTTTATCAACCAGTATTGACTACTACTACTGACCAATTTTATAGAATTGACATGTGTATAGGACTAGACTTAGAGTTTGGATATGTTTGGGAAGGATATTTGGTAGGTTTGAAATAAAAAATGAGTTTGTTTTAGGTGTGTAACAACATAATGATAACATAATGGAAGGGTTAACTTATAAGATAACATGTAAGTGTGAGATAATGGTGGATTAGGACCTTGTTTGTTTGCTCAAGTCATGCATGGTAAATGTGTGTTAATATTGTAATTATCAAGTATCGAAGACTAAATTATAGTATCTAGATATGTCAATACTCAATGTAGTGGTCTCCATTTCCAAAGTTGCATGCTCTCTTTTTTGCTTTCTCCTTCCCTTACAAATTATCATTTTGTGACTATCTTACGTTGGATGTGCTTAACACAATGTAAAATTATGCCCTATTTATCATTTATTAGATGGAGGATAGTCTATGAGTTAAATGTTTTACTTTGAATTTAATGCATCACAAATACTCCTTTGAATGTATCATTATGAAACACATCCTCGATTGGCTACAATGAAAGTTTTTAATATAAGGAAATATGCAAAGGCATTTACAGATCTTGTACATATATCTTTAAAAAAATTGATTTTAGTTATTCTAACATAACCTAAAAAAGGTCACTTTTGATGTAAAAAAATAGTCACCTCTAACCTAGTTTTACATCAATCTTGAAACAAATTCAATTTCTACATTTTTTCCCTCAAAAAATTTAAAATTTGGAAAAGAAAATGACTATGACGCAAAAAACTTGACGTAAATTTTGGTGACACATGTTTCATAAATAAAATATACTCATAATATTTACTAAAAAATATGTTTTGTGATATTTTATAATTTAAATTACATCACAAAATAATTTCAATCAAACTACAACAAAAAAGTTATAGGAAGAAAACATCCTACTTTTGACACAAATCCTAAAGTGAAACCATGAAAATCTACTAGTGAATGCTTATTTTTCTTTTTTAGGGAGAAGATCATAATTTTGATTTTATTGATATTAATTTGCATGCCTAAATATTTACAAAATAGTCCTAGGTCTTATGATTGGTCTCTTAAGTATTATGTTGTCTCTACCATTAGAATTAGATCAATGACATTTAGTAGGAGTTTCACCACATATTTGGCCAAGTGGAGCCCTCCACATCCATATTTTTTTAGTCATTCTTATAGCTTGTCTATATATAGCCATAATAAAGTAGAAGACAAATGTAAACCTTTTTTACTCCTATGTCAATCCTAAAGCACTCAGACAACCCTACCTATGTTTTAATTTTGGGCTTGACTTGCTCATATAATATGTGAACTGCTACCTTGTAGTGAGTTGGGACCCCTAGTTATTTTATTTTTCTCCTCAGTATTATGTAAAATTACTTATTGAAATATACTAAAAACATTATAATTCACCTTTTTTTTATCTCAAACATTTTGAATTAAGTGTTTGAGCATGACACAATGATTTTTTGTTGTATGCTTTTGTTTAAAAACTACTTGTCACTTTGATCATTTTCCATTTTCCACAAATGAGTTGATAACCATGTGTTCCAACATACTCCCAAAAATATTCGATAATAGAGGATTGACATGATGGTTAGATAGTTTTTAAGGATTATTACCATATCCAGTCTTAAACAAAGGTATGGTTAGGCCCGTTGTCTACTCTGTCGAGAAGCCATTTTGAATGACCTCATTGAATATTTCTCTTATTTGAGGTGCTAGAATTTTTGATTCCCATTTTAAATGTTGGGTGAATACAAGAAATTGAAGGATCAAAATGGGGGGATTAAGTGGTAATTAAAAACAAAAAACAAAAAATACATACCTCAACTTTGAATGACTTTTTAAGGGGCAAAACATGTCATACTTTTGACACAAATCCTAAAGTAAAACCATGGAAATCTACTAGTGAATGATTATTTTTCATTTTAGGGAGAGGATCATAATTTTGGTTTTGTCAATGCTAACTTGTATCCCTACCTATTTATAAAAAGGTCCTATAATTGATCTCTTAAGTGTTAAGTTATCTCTGCCATTAGAGTTAGATCAATGATATATAATAGGAGTTTCACCACATATTTGGCCAAGTGGACCCTTTCACCTCCATATTTGGTTGGTCATTCTTCTATCTTGTCTATATATAGCCAAAAAAAAAAGTAGAAGACAAAGGTTAACTTTTTTTTTTGAGTTCTATGTCACTCCTAAATCAATTAGACAACCCTGCATATGTTTTGATTTAGGGATTTACGTGCTCATATAATATGTGAATTGCTACCCTGTAGTGAGTTGGGACCCATAATTATTTTATTATTCTCCTAGATACTATGTCAAATGCCTTAAATATATGAAACAACATTATAATTCACCCTTTTAAATATCAAACCTTTTGAACTAAGTGTTTAAGCATGACACAAT
Source organism: Torreya grandis (assembly GCA_037957365.1). Classification (NCBI taxonomy): domain Eukaryota; kingdom Viridiplantae; phylum Streptophyta; class Pinopsida; order Cupressales; family Taxaceae; genus Torreya; species Torreya grandis. Next base: position 2,693,848 of record JARHVA010001816.1, read on the forward strand.
GATCTATTGTTGTATGTTTTTATCTAAAATCTACTTGTCCCTTTGGTTTTCCAAAACCTAGATGATAACCATGTGTTTTAACATACTCCAAAAAATATTAAATAATAAAAGATTGACAATGATGGTTAGATAGTTTTGAAGGATTATTAACATCTCCACTCTTAAACAAAGGTATGGTTAGGCTAGTTGTCCACTTTGTCGAGAAGCCATTTTGAATGATCTCATGGAATATTATTCTTATTTGAAATGATAAATTTTTCACTCCTCATTTTAAATGTTGGGTGAGTGCATGGAATTTAGGGGTTAGAATGGGGAATTAAGTGTCTATAAAATTAAAAAAGAAAAGACATACCTCAAATGACTATTTAAGGGACTGCTAAGAGGAATTTCATCATAATGAAAAAGAGAAGATTTTTTTTTAAATGTAGTTTATGAGACTAAAATTGATTTTTTAATTAAATATAAATATGGTAGATGAATATTTTAAATTTCAATATCACTCCTATAAGTTCATAAAGGGCAAACACATGTCTTTTGAGATTTTTTTTAATCAAATGAATTATTTTTTTCATAATTTTTATTAATACATGGAGGACATGATGAGGGATGTTGTGTAAATTTTAATTTTTTTAAAAAATACCTCTATGTTTTTATTAATTATTTATTTGAGAACTTATAAAAAATGAAAGATCATTTATCTGCTAATCCAACCATGTTAAAAGTTTTTACATGTATATATTGTAGCGAGTGAAGTGTAGAATGTTTATGTACTTTTAATTTTCAAAAATATATAATGAGTTAAAATTCAATAAATTTTTTTAATGTGTGTATCTATATACCTAGATTTGGTACAAGACTTGTTTCAAGATGCCTTTAGGAAAATTTACATGTATGGATCTAAAACTACAAACTAAGTACTTAGTGGCACATTTTTTTAATCTTTAAATTATATTGATGATTCAATTTAGATGTGTGAAACTTATGTCCTATTTTCTTCACATTGATATTTTTATATTACAAATATCTCATGCTCTTTCTTTCATCTTGACATGTTTTTAGGTCTTGGGTCAATTCCACCATTTAAGGTCAATATCAATCATCAATACTAATTAAAGATGATAAAAATGACCTAGGTATATTTTTTTCAAATTATTTTAGGCATATTTCACTTTATGACTATTGTTTGGGCACTTTTGAGTTTTTTTCGATCGATTTTACATGCTAGTAGTTCTTTAGATCAAAGTTAGAGGCTCTTGCATATACATATTCACTATAAGGTATTTTAGGACAAGAAATTTTAATTATCAAGAGCTAGACAAGATTACATATTGCACCTACTAAATTATTAAATCTAAATATAAATTTTACATAAGGTCAATTTATATCTACATGTTTATATGAAGGGAAAGATAGGAGAAAGAACAACTAAGCTTACATCTATCATTACACATATACACATTTGTGGAATAACTAAATTTGAGTTTTATCCCTCTTCATAGTATTATAAATGTAGTTCAACACTTGGTCATTCAAAGGAATTAACCAAGGTTAGTCTAATTCAACCTTTTCACTCATCAATCCCCATTTGACATTGGATTGCTTATGTAGAATTAGGGTTTTGATATTCATGTGTCATACAAATGCATCTTCATGATTTCAAAGGTGATTAAAATAATATAAAATCATTACAAATATAGACACATAATCATAGATTAAAACTTGAGCTCCTTGTGTGTAGGGACAATACTGACCTCTTCAGGTTAGTATCAATGGTTGATATTAACCAACAAGCAACATGCTAGAATAAGTTGCACACACAAAATTTATAAAATATAGAGACACAACATTTAGAGAGTCAAATGATTGGAATAGCATGGAAAACAAGCTAAGAGCCTTCTTACCTCTTGTTTATATATTTATTTCTATATTTAGCTTGTGTATTGTATTATAGTTCCATGCAATTTTCACGAGTATTTATGTATATTGTATATATATGAATTAATCATTATTATAATAATTTCTATCCTATTAGGGTTTATAAAACTAAATTAGGGTAAAACATATTAGTGAACTCGTATATTTCTCAGATTGTGTCAAACCTTAGGTTTATCAAGAGCCCCTTTCTTTTGTCACTATGGCCTCAGATTCAAATTTGATTGCAAATCTAATTTCTGATTTCCCCATCATGCATGGGAGAGTGAGTTGTGAGAACAAGATACACACACACACACACACACACACACTTATTTAGTTAAGGTATCTATTAGAGAGAGAGATTATAGGGAGGAGTTGAGTAATTTTAGGGATTGAGGATGATGTTTGACTCCTTGAATAAAAGAGTTTCTCAATCTATTTATATGTACTTGTGCAATTAATAAATTGTCCCAAATGTATTGAATGTATCAAATGAATTAATATAGAAGATTATTATTAGTAAAATGTGAAGTTGTATTGAAATTGAAATTGTGCAAATCTATCCTAAAATTATCATCTAGTATAAGAGTGGGAAATTTACATGAGAATGTTTGTTAGTCTGTGAAGGGGCAGCTCTTAACTATTTCCCCAAATAATGGCAAGCCCAAATTAAGATAATTTTTTTTAGTTTTCTTAGTCTAAGGTCTACGCTAGAAGGAAGAGAAGTGTTTGACATCATTTATATCATTCTTCATAGAATTTATCTCTTGCACATCACTATAAAGTAATACCTTGCTTGAAATTTTATCTTTAGTCCTATGGGATGTGTCAGTGGATGATATTGTGTGGATAGATCCGTGGATATTTTATTTTTTAAATCTTGAGTGTCATTTCTATTTGACTGGATAAAGAATGATATAGAGAAGAATGTGATAATTATTTATTTGAGCATTATATTTAATTTAAACTTTAGCCAATTTAACATTCGATCCATTCTCCTTTTCTTCTCACCACATCGTAACTCCATGCCTACCTTTGTGTATTAATTCTACATGTTGCCCATTCTATAAATTTGTAATTTTTATTCATTTTATACCCATAATTGAGCTTCAACAACTTCAACATGACATCTCCAACTCATACAACTCTATGCAGACTTGTCAACATTTGTTTGAAACACCTTTTGAAAATGTAGACACATATTATCTCATCCAAAATGCTTATGATCTCTAAGCCATGTATTTTGATGTTTAAAACTGTCAACATCTACCTTCAAAGAATACAATTGAAGCTCACATTGAAGTCTATTAGCTTTGTAAACTTGTAAGTTGGAGTTATTTAGTCTTGTTTTTAAAGTCTAAAGTTTGCTATGGTTTTAGGTTGTCAATATTTTATAGATTAATTTTTTTTTATTTATTCATTTTTTTAGGTGGATATAGTTGATAGTTCGGTTTTTTATTTTTTAATAGTTGTCAAAGTATGTAGTTATTTCATAATCTACTTTTTAGTTTCTCATTTTTACTATATAAAGTCTAGGTAAAATGAAAAAGTAAGAGAAAGCCACAATCTTTTATTTAATTTGATTCATTTTGTTATTAGTCTCTTTTAAGCCATTTTAATAGAGTTTAATTGTTTTGTTAGTTATTGTTTCGAGTTAGTTGTCAAGTATCAAAATTCTCAAAATAAAAATACCCTATAGATGTATTTTTAGGTAACTGATGTCTAAGTTGTAATAGATATATCATTGAGATTCAATTTCAATTTTGCTAAGTAGCCAAAATAAGAGGTTGGACACATTTTAGTCTCCTCTTGTTAGTCACTAGTTATGGGGCTACACATCTAGAATAGTGGCAAATAAATGTGCATAAATGACTATGTTGAGGATGATCACTAGTGGTAGTGGTGATTATCTATGCTATGTGAGATTGAGTGGTAGCAATCATGTACAAAGGCTATAGAAGAGATGATGAGGAATTAATATTCATTTTTAGTTTATTCATGTTTTCTTATTTTGTGTGATATAAAAAGTGAAAAATTCCAAATGTAATCCCTTGATGTAAAAATGTAGTGGACTACTGAATCAAAGAATGTTGTAGTAATCATGATACTTGTAAAGTTTGTTAGAATCAAAGAATGTTGTAGCAAGCATGATACTAGCAAAGTTTGTTAGTTATCCCTTAAAACCATCTATATAGGTTGTTGGTTGTCCTATAAAACCATCTTTGTAGGTTATTGGTTGGAGCATTTGTAAAACCATCTGTGTAGGTTATTAATTTTCCTATAAAACCTTATAAATGTTTGGGTTGTTGGTTGGAGCCTTTGTAAAACCACAAGTGTATAGGTGTGGAGGATGAATAAAAGTCTAGTTCCTTATTCATACCTGGGTGGTTGTTATATCCATCCATGAATCTACTTGTGAGAATGCAATTTTGTATATTTGTTCGATGGCACATGTATCAAGATCATGAATAAGTAGAGGTAACACGTTCTAGAATGAGGTGTTTTATATCATGTTCACACTAAGGAGGGATTATAATGAATTTATTGTTAGTGCTCACATTTTATGATTGTTATGGGTAGATAAATATTATATTTTATTTGGATTGACCAAAATGTTGTGCTATTCACATTTTGAGCTTCAAATTTTCACCATTATGGTGTAATTCCTAACATCCTCAATCCTAGGGTTTTCATTTCCAAAATCCTAGTATATATATGATTGATTACCTATTAAGATTAGGCCTTATCTATATCCCAATAGTTTTTTAATGCCTAATAAATCTAAAATGGAGAACCAATAAGAAACCCCTAGTAGCCCTTATCTTTTGGATTTAATATTATCTAGAAACTTCATAGCTTATGTTTGTGATAATAATTAGACTAATAGCCAAACATGTGTAATTAATAATGATAATTATATACATGAAGAATAAAATAGTGAATGGATTTATTATGATTATGACCATGAATATCAAGAGGATTGGTACAATAGTGAAGAAGAAAATGAAATAACTAATTATGAAGTAAAAGAACCTCCTTCCACTAATTTTTCACATTCTTCTCTGTTAATGTTCCTAGCATATCATATGGGTTAAAATATGAGGAATATTCCCTTAGTACACCCTATTTATCTATAATTTTTTCCACTACACTTAATTCATTAACCATTATAAAATATAAAGGTATAAGTGCTGCATAGAAATGAAAAGAGAATGCAAAATTCCTTCTCTTTAAAATGGAACCATAATGTGAAATTCATTCTCTATAGAAATGGAAAAATAATGTTATCTTACTTCTCTCTAGAAGTGGAAAAATAATGTGAAATTATTTCTGTCTATAGAAATGGTAAAAGAATGTGAAATTCCTTTTCTCTCTAGAAGTGGCAATAGAATGTAAAATCTATTCTCTCTCTTATAAATGGTAATATAATATGAAATCAATTATCTCTTTAGAAATTATAAAAGATATAAATATGTGATGTTTATTTCTTATCTCAGAATATAATTTCAATATATCTCCTCACATGATCCTTTTATTGAAACAAAATTTGATGGACCTCCATGTAATGATAATGCCATTATACAAAATGACACATTTTTAGAATGTGAATCTATGGAAGATATTGTGAAACATGACTATGTTGACTCTTCTCAACCTATGTCTAGTATAGAAAATACAATGCTTTGACCTTATTCACCCATTCATAATAGTGTACCTATGGAAACTTAAAATAATTAGATTCAACCATTAATCAAACCTCTTAAGGATCTTAACATGCCTTCCCAAGACATCATCTCTTTACTGCATGATGTGAGTACATCAAAACATAAAATGGAACATTTAACCTTATAAATTAAAACATATTGTTTCTAACTATTTTTCGCTTTTCACATTCAAAAGAAATAAGAAACTAAGATAATGGTCAGGGGTTTGTACATACACAGATGAAGTGTGCACACCATATCCATACGATTGAAGGGACTCCTCTTTGGCTGTGGAGGATGACACCTGTAAAAGAAAGAGACTCAAACACAGAGATTATTAGATAGAGATAAGGTGGACTGCCAAGCAAAGCTCAGTCCCAGAAGTGCAAAGACTTCTTAGAGGGATGACAATCCACTAGTTGATAAAAGAATATTGCTAGAAAGAGAAATGGTGAAAGACTGAATAAAATAAATAAAGATAATGTGTACCTGTATTCTGTAATCTATCTTCTATAGTCATCGATGTCAATAGTTCTGCCACCATCGATTAGTCAAGTTGTCGATGTCGGTTATGTTGCCAACGTCGGTGAGGGCAATGGTCGATGTCAGTCAGGGCAATGGCCTTGGATGAGTTTTGGACAGGTCTCTAGTCGATAGAGGGGTCTGTGTAGGATGGTAAGACAGTGGATAGAGTCTTAGAAAGGACAAGGTAGGGAGATAGGGTGTCAAAAAAGGGGTAAGAGTATGAAGAAGGCTTTTTAGCCTCTCTGAGAAGAAGGTTAGGTCTGGTTTGGTTGATAGCTGGGTCTCGTTGATAATATTGCTTACAAGTAGTAACTAGAGAACCAATTACTAATACATTCTAAATAATGAAATGAAATAAAAGAGGGATACTTAGCTCTTTGATAGAGAACCAAAAGTGTAGAAGACCTATTGTTGATGCAACTAATGTAGAAGACTTCTTACAATATTTCAATCAGGGGTGGAGTGACTAATGTAGAGTTCCTGTAGCCTGTGATGCTTGGTGTGCGTTTGGGAGAGAGAGAGAGGTCAAATTTTGGGTGCAAGAGAATTCACATTCGGGTCTGTGATTAGTTTTTTGTTCAGCCTGTGAGTTGGTTTTAATCAATTGACGTCGGCGATCCCACCGGCATCGACCGATGGGTAATGATTTTGGTGGCTAGAAGATGGGTAAAAAGACTATTTTTAGCCTTTTGCCCATTCCTCCATCTGTCGAGTTCAGTGGTTATGGTTAAACGGTCAAAAGTGGGTCTAATAGGCATGAGGATTAGTGAGAGGGTTGGAATGATTAGTCATAGGGTGATAAATGAGGGTATCCAAGGGTGAGGAATCCAAGGGTGAGGTGTCAAGGGTGGTGTGTCATGGGTGAGGTGTCAAGGGAGGTGTTATTAATTTAAAATAAGTTATTATTTTAAATTAATAAGTGTGTGGGTTAGGAATGTGTTAGAAGTGGACCAAGGGGACCAAGGGGGAGTTGACTAAGGAGTAGACATAATTTTGGTGTCTACATTTGTCCCTTTTGTCTTGTTGGTTGTTCTGACAAATTGTAAGACAAAAATAGGAGTAAGTTGCCCCAGGTATGGGATGAGGTCTTCCCCCTCAAAGCGAGAGTCGAGGGAAGGTAACTTGATATCGGGTGCCGATTTGATAGATAATGGATGAATATGGTGAAGGTTGAGTGTGAATGCTGCAATAGTTGAGATTACGCATATACCACTTCATGTGATAGGTAGGTCAAATTGTCATAGTCAAGGGTCGAGGAGTGCTAAAATTGAAATAATCAGTCCCCAACATTTAGTCGTAGCTGATTGGGTTAAAAGATAAAAGTTGTAGCTCCAATGGTTGTCATGTTCTAAATATCTCGAGCTCAGGAAGTGCTCCTAAAAAACACAAAAATGTCACAAGTAATGGGGATCAACTTGTTCATGATCCAATACTTGTCAGGGTCGTAATGTGATGTGCACAATTTTGCTAACTATTCATGAGGTAGCATATATGCAATCAAAACAACCAATGCAAAGTTGTCTCGAAAGTGGTCGTGGTCTGAGGAGATAGGCGTGATCTCCATGGTTGTTGGTCGCATTGGGTTGAGATTTAAGTGATCTCAAGTGTGCCTATGAGGAGTCAAAAATGACTTCTACTGTGAGGGTTGGTTGTTTGGTCATGATTTTGGGTTGGTATAGATAGTTGGTCCATTAGATGGATGGATGAAGGAATGGCCGAGCTAACCTCAGAAGACCCCATGTCAACTGAGTGCTACCTACATAGCCCCTATTTGAAGGGCCTCAGGCCAATGTAGTTCTCCCTAAAAGGGAGGAAGAGGGTTGGTTGTGGATGTGGGTTGGACTAGGTTAAGTCATGGTTAAAGGTTGAATGGTTTGTCCATCAAGTAGATGAACAAATGGATGTGGCTGAGCTAACCCCAAAAGACGTCATGTCATCTGAGTGCTACCTACATAGCCCCTGTTTGAAGAGCCTCAGAACAATGTAGTTTAGACTGGTTGATAGGTTGGTTTGGTCAAGTTATAAATGATGAGGGTATGATGATGTTACAGCCTTTTCCATATTATGTGATGGTGTATTTTGTAACATTGGCTATGTGGTTTTTCATCCCTAGCGAGTTTCCATATTGGGTGATGGAGGTATGCTAACAATGAAATGGGTTTATTTATGCTTCAACAAGTAATGGTTTATGCTTGACATAAATTGTGTGGTCGCTAGTTTCCATGTGTATTAGTTTCCATAGAAACTAGTGTGAATAGGCTATGAGAACATTAGTGGTCTGAAAAAGATTTGGTTGGTTTGGTTTGGTTGGAAAATGATTTGGTTGAATGTGACAAAGGTATGGAGGAAGTGAAAGGCATTTTGCCCATTCATTGACAAGGACCATAATGATAGCATAGGTAGGGGGTTTTTAGAAACAAAGGCCCCGTTCATGCATTACGTCATTGACCATTGGTTGTGTTAGAGAAATAGTCGTATCACTTGACATTAAGTGAGCTCAAAATCCCTTGAGTATGTTGGGGTAATAGGTTTGATCATGTGAGGTGGGAGGATAATGTAACCCTTTTTAGCAAGGATAACTTTGCCCCTTTTTTAGGTGACCTTGAGAACAACTATAAGTCAAGTCCATGACACTTTTTTTTTTTTTGGTATACTGATCAATGTGGGAAGTCTACGTAGGGATGTCGTTTTGCTTTGTGGTCATTTGTGAAGCTGATCGATGCGGGAAGCTTCTAAGAGAGTGCTATTTGTAGAAAGATTTTTAGGCATAGCCATCCTTCGAGGGAGTGGTCTATATTTTTGCTTTATATATTTTTGAGGGCTTTGAATAGCTATCGTTCAAGGGAGCAGTCTATTAGCTACAACAATGATGATGTAGCTATCTTTCGAGAGAGCAGTCTGCATTTAGAGTTTTATGACCTTTTGATATTTTGACATCCCAATTTATTTTTGATAGAATTTATAGTCATGGACAAGAATATAGAAGCTTAAGGGCTCCCTTTTATTTAGGACAAAGCATCCATACTTTATAAAAGGGTTACATAGTGTTTTTGGAGGGGAACAGGGTTGAAAGGAATGAGGATTAAAATGACAGGGGTTGTTCAAGGGACGAGCTCAAGTTAAATATCAAGTGAACGAGTACTTGATTAATAGTAGAATGGTCACAGATGCAGGGCATTAAGAGGCTTAGGTTCTGGTCAGCCTTTAAGAGAAGATAGACGATAAGTCCCTGATCCATACTTGTGCGTTATGATGTAAGATCTGAGCCAATTAGGAGTAAACTTGCCTCGTTTACTTCTTTCCATGTTGGTCACGTGTTGGTTCTCTTTGAGGACAAGGTCTCTGATTTTGAAATCTTGTTCTCTTAGATTTTTGTTATAGGCACGTTTAATACAATTTCGATAGATGTGGAGATGGTTAAGGGCAGTATGACGACGTTCGTCAAGTAACTCAAGTTGAGCTAATCAATCTTGACGAAAGTCATCATTAGAAAGAATGTCGTGTAAAGAGATGCGTAAAGAAGGTATCTATACTTCAAGAGGTAGGATAGTTTCTATTCCATGCACTAAAGAGAAAGGTGTAGCACCTGTAGGGGTTCAGATGCTAGTGCGGTAGGCCCACAAAGCAAAGGGAATGTGAATGTGCCAATCCCTTCCAGTGTAGTTGACTACCTTCATTAGAATTTTGGTTAAGATTTTGTTGGAAGCCCTGCCTACCCATTTGCTTGTGGGTAGTAAGGTGAAGAAAAGCTGAGCTTGATGCCAAATGAGTCACAAAAATTTTTGGACAATTTTGTTTTTGAATGATTTGCCGTTATCGGTGATGATCTTGTGAGGTACACCGAATCGACAAATGATGTGGGTGTTGATGAAGTCGACAATTTTGTCAGCCTTTGTGGAGACAAGGGGAATAACTTCCACCCATTTAGTGAAGTACTCGGTTGCAGTGATAATGGACTGATGTTAGAGAGATGAATGAGGGTTAATCTCACTGATTAGATCTAAGCCCCATTGTGAAAAGGGCTATAAATCTTGAGTGACTTATAGAGCGTGACTAGGGATGTGAAGCAAGTTAGTGTGTTGCTGGGATTTGACACAACATCGAACATAGTCGTTGCAGTCTTGGTGAAGAGTGGGCCAATAATAGCCCAGGCAAAAGATGTGCTTAGCGATCGAGTTACCACTGAAGTGTCCACCACAAATCCCATCATGGACTTGTTTGATGGTATGGGATGCTTCAGTGGAGGTTAGACAGCAAAGAAGAAGGCCATCAAAACCTCTTTTATAGAGAAGACCCCCTAGCATGATATATCAAGCAGTACTCTTGATGAATGCCCATTGTGCATTGCTAGAGAGATCAGGAGGGATGATAGAATGAGTTATGTAGTCCATGAGTTGTTTATACCAAACATCTTGTGGACTAGAGCCAATGGTGTTGATGTTAGTGGAAATATATGAAGGCAATGACACATGATGCACCATGACATAAATTCTTGATGAAGATGGAATATGGGAGGTGAGAGAAGCCATGGTATCAACAAACTTATTCGTAGATCGAGGAACAGTTTGTAAGAGGTAATGGTCGAAATATTCTAGCAAGGTGTCAACACGGTGTTTGTACCTTTACAAAATTTTATTTTTACAAAGATAGAAACCGTTGATTTGATTGACAACTAGTTGTGAATCTCCAAAAATGTTGATTGTCTTGATGCTTAAGGAAAGGGTGGTTTGAAGTCCCAAAATTAAGGCTTCATATTCAGCCATGTTGTTGGTACATTCAAATTCAAGTTTGAAAGATAGGGGCATGGACTCACCCTCATGCAGGATGAGAATGACCCCTACACCCCCACCGAGTTGACATTTGGATCTATCAAAGAACATTGTCATTTGATAAAAAATGTCATCAGTAGAAAGTGTGGTGATAGATTCGTCAGGGAATTCACAGTGAGAAGGTTGGTTATCAGGTAGAGGGGCCTCCGCTAGTTGATCAGCGATTGTTTGCCCCTTTATGGATTTTTTTGGGATAAATTCCAAGTCGAACTCAGCGAGAAGCATGAGCCAACAAGCCATACGTTGGTTTTGGTATGGCTTGGAATGCATATATTTGAGGGGGTCAGTGTGGGTGATGACATAGGTTTTGTGATTGAGAAGATAATGACAGAGTTTGGTAGTGACAAAGACTAATGCCAAAAAAAGTTTCTCAGTATGAGTATATTGAGTTTCATAATCAATGAGTGTTCAGCTTATATAGTAAACCGCTTGCTCACGGTGTTGTTCATCTCGGTGCACGATCATGGCACCTAACGAATGGTTTGTTGCTGAGATGTAGAGGTAGAAGGGTTGGTCGTCTTTAGGTGGAATAAGGACTAGTGGAGAGATAAGATAGCATTTAAGGGCTTCAAAGGCCTCTTGGCAATCCTTATCCCAATGAAAGGAGACATCCTTCTTGAGGAGGTGATGAAAGGGTTGACATCGGTTGGAAAGCTGTGAGATGAAGCGACGAATAGATTAAAGCTTCCCTTGCAAGCTGTGAAGTTGCCTTAGATTGGTAGGTGGTGGCATCTTGAGTATAGCCTGAATTTTAGAGGGATCTATCTCAATGCCATGGAGAGAAATGATGAAACCCAGGAGCTTCCCTAAGAGAACCCCAAAGACGCATTTCTTGGGGTTAAGGCAAACATTGTATTGAAGAAGGTGAGTGAAGATTATCTTAAGGATGGTTAAATGGTCATAACGAAGCTTAGATTTGCCTAGTAGGTCATCCACATAGTCCTCCATGATTTTGTGGAGGAGATCGTGGAAGATGTAAGTCATGGCACATTGATATGTGGCACCTATGTTCTTTAGGCCAAAAGGCATGACCCTATAGCAAAAAGTCCCCCACAGAGTGATGAAGCTAGTCTTTTGTTGATCTTCTAGCACAATCAAGATTTGGTTATATCTTGAAAACCTGTCCATGAGCGATAGCATCTCATGACCGGTCGTAAGATCAACAAGTTGGTCGATGTTGGGTAGAGGAAAATCATCTTTTAGACAAGCTAGGTTAAGGTCGTGATAGTCAGTACAGATTTAGATCCCCCCAGTTGCTTTGGTGATAGGGATGATATTAGACACCCATTGTAGATAATCAATGGGTTGGATGAAGGAGATAGAGAGAAGATGCTGAAGCTCCTCTTTGACAAGGAGTGCAACTCGAGGATGCATTTTGTGAAGCTTTTACCTGACAGGCTTAACCTCTAGATTTGTGACAATGTTATGAATGGCAATGTTAGAGATGATGTCGGGCATGTCACTATAGGTCTAAATGAAGGCTTTGCTATGGTTTGAAAGGAATTTGGTGTAGTCAATTTATTCTTGGGCATCCAAAGACTGACCAATCTTTAAGGTGTGAGGAACATCAGAAGATGGAAGGTTAATGTCAATGGTTGATTCATTTAACATAACCTGCATTTTAGAAGGAAGGGAGTGTTGAATGAAAGAGTCATCAGCACCCATGTAGGTGAGAATGGTGTCATTGTCTATGCAGTGGACAGTGTTGATGGTTGTAGATTCATCACCTATCATGTTGGGATAAACGAGAGGGAGAGACCTAGATACCCCACCTAGTCGATAAGTTAGGGGTTCCAAGCGGATGGTGTTTATGCAAAAAAAACTAGGAGGGATGGAAACCACCGATTCCATAGGTGAAGATGGGGGAATAGGTGAGTTTGGCGCTGATTGGTCTATGATAGGTTTGAGGTAAGGGTTTTTAGAAGCTTTAATAGGTTCTTTAAAACCCAGGCCATGTCGCTTCTTGGCATTCTTTATGGCCCCATCATTTGGTGGTTCGATGGGCTAGTGGGAGCCTTGGTCGTAGTGCCCAAAGCCAAAGCCTTTCCATGCACACCTATAAATATAGGTATGAGCAAAGTCTACATTTCCAAGAAAAGAGAAATCAGATGTGAATAGTTGAGGTGAGGAGAGAGGATTCCCATTAGTGGGAGCTCGATCTAGCCCTCCATAGATGAGATTTGTTTGAAGATTGGGAGGACCATAAGGGATGACCATTCTGATTCGATGGTCATAGCTAGGACTATGATGAAGTCATCCATACTCTTAAGGAGTCTATAACATGTCCAAGGTGAGTAAGCGATACTCCCCAAGTGAAATTCATTGGAAGATATCTTCCATAGGGTCTCTTGTTGTCACTTGAGGAGGTGGTGTAGGTGTGACTGCCATTTGCATACTTGTTGAAGCTTCTGCGAGTGGAGGTGGTGTTTGGGTCAGTGTCTTGAAAGGAATGAGAACATCATTGGGTCGATAAGTTGTGTTGCATGTCTTGAAAGGGGAGGGGTCTATGAGAATGACATGGACTTGATCGTCGTGTTCAAATTTGACACAACGATGTAATGTAAAAGGGACACAGGCCATGGCACAGATCCAAGGTCATCCTAATAACATATTGTATTAGAACTCTCCCTTGATGATGTAGAAGAGCTCCAGGACTATTCATGGGCCAACATGAATATTTAGGATGATGATGCCAATGGTAGTGGTGGTGGTGTCATTAAAGGATCAAAGGATTGTGTCAGTTTTTGATATGCAATTATTTGGGAGGGCTAATTGATCATAGGCATGGGTGGAAATGATATTAATGCTGATGCCCCCATCAATCATAACTCGCTTAATGTGAGTTCGATCAACGTAGGCTGTGATGAAAAGGGCAACGTCCTGATCTTCTGAGTTAGAGGTAAGAATTTTAGAATTGCTAAAAGTAATAGAGGTGATAGGGGATAGTGATTGGACTAAGGCAGCTAGTGGTTAAGGGTCCTCGAGTTGGACCTCCACTCCCTGTAAGGCTTTGACTAGAGCTTGACGACGTTGGGGAGAGCTTTAGATGAGATCATATAAGGTCATCTTCATAGGCGTTTGGTGAAGTTGTTTCACCATAGAATCATGAATTGCCTCTGAAGAAGTGGGTTGGGGTGTACCCAAGATAGAGATCTTGGGTTTGGGTGGTTGAGGTGGTTTGACAAATGGGTAGGTCTAAGGAATAGCATCTTTTTCTTTTCCTTTATCCTTTTGTGACCTAGTGGCCACGTGGATTGTGTTAATTTCTAATAGAGGGGGCAAGGGAGGTGAAGGGACCATAGTCTGTTGATGAGATTCTGATGAAGGTGAAGAGGTTTGAGAGACATGAGATGGTGTCAAAGGTTTGTCACCAGTATCTTCAAAAAGAAGGGTGTCTTTTTCCATGTATTGGCAAATGAAAACCTTTAGGGCACAACAATTTTTGGTATCATGTCCCGGTGTGTAATGATATAGGCAAATTTTAGTGTCATCGAACCAAGATGGTTTTGATCTGAGAGGTTGAGATGGTTTAATAGGTGGAAGAGTGATGCTATAAGTTTGTAAAAGTCAGTGCAATATCAAAGTATACGAACCTACTAAGGGGTTCGTGCTTGTTGATGCATTAGGTGTTGATGACTTTTATTTGGGAGTTGTTGAAGGAGATTTCCATACCACCTTTTGGGTTGGTGGTGCGGCCACTCGTGTAGACAACACTTTCTTTGTGAGGGGTGCTAAATTTTTTAGAGGAGGTAGGTTTGTGGTGGGTAAAGGGAGTAATGGAGGTAACTTGTTTTAGTTAGGGGTTGGAGTAGGGAGGACTCCTATTATGGTAAAAGGATGAGGGCCCAAAATGGAGGGCAATGATGATGGTGGAGGAGGAGTTCACCGACGTGGTTTAGTAGCCTTCTTTGGTTTGGTTTGAGGACTACTATTGGGCGAGCCAAGGTTCAAGTCTACCTTCACTTGCAGGTGAGTGAGGTTAGGTATGGGGCGAACACTGAGGGATTTAATCAGTTTTGATATGGTGGATGTCTGTGAGAGTTTAGGTTCGGATGCGAATGGTTGAGCTTTAGAAGTAGAAGTCTGGTCCTTGTTGGAGACTTTTGGAGATTTTGTCACAAGAGGGTCAACAGTACGAGATGAGATAGGATGTGCAAGGTGAGGAGCTTTGAGTCACTCCCATAATGCCTCATGCTCTAATTTCCTCAAATGGAGAAGTCCTAGTTTCTCCTCTAATCGAGAGAATGGCTGGGAAGGTGTTGGATGAGGCTTTGGTTCTTTAGGAGATGTGGGTGGTTGCGAGATTGAAAATGTGTTAGATGTAGAGATCTTGGACCCAAGGCATGGGAGAGTCATAATTGGATCGTCTTTGGTCGAAGAAGGTGAAGAGACAGGTTCTTCTCTTGGTGGAGAAGGAATTGGAGAACGTGACTCCTCAAGAAGATAGAGGGCAGGCATGATGGTGCCTTCTACTTATGGTTGAGTAGGAAGGGTAAGGTCCTCCATTGGTAGTAGGAAGGATGAAGGTGGGGCTAGTGGTGTTGGTATGGTCAGAGCATCCTCTAATATAAGAGAGGTCGATAGAGAACTAATGGGAGTAGAAGGTTTGTCCCCCTGTGATGGACTAATAGGTTGAATAACCTCTTCAAATTGTGAGAGAGGTTGGTTAGGCATAAGAGGAGAGACAATGTTGACTGTGTGTATATTACGCTCTTGGGATTCATCGGCCATGGTCTGCATGTTGTTTTCGCTAGGGGGATGGTTAGGAAAAGGTTGTCTAAAGATGTCTATGTTTTGGTTAGGTGGCACGTTTGGGTTATCCAAAACAAGATCCCCCTTATCTATCATGTCTTGGACAATATTTTTGAAGGTTTTGTAGTTATTTATGTCATGGTCTTTGACACGGTGATTTTTGCAGAAGTCATTCTCCCTATACCATGTAGGGATGGCACGTGAAGGATCAAATTGAGGTGGTGGTCAAATTTGGGGGAGATTAAGGACTCCTTATTTGACAAGTTTATCCAACACGAACGCGTATGATTCTCTTAGTGGAGTATATTGACGCTGTACGTATCGTTGTTGGAATTGTTGTATAATACTTTGGGATGTGTAAGGTTTGAATTGGTTGGTTGTTGTTGAAGATGATGGTCTAACAACTACAACATTTGCTGATCCCTTAGATTTGGGATTGGAAGAAGAAGATTTGGAGGAAGGGTCATTTGACTTTGCGTTGGGGTTTTTACTTCACAATTTGACTTTATTTTCTTTGACAGCATGGAGTTCAAGCTTCCTAGCCATCATGAAAGCTTCATCAAATGTGCAAAATGTTTGGACCCACAAAGTAGAAGAAATATGTTTGGCACATGCTTGTGAAAAGAACTGAATGAGCTTGGGTTGAGGTAAAGAAAAGGAGAGTTGGTTGATTAAGCCTCTCTAACGGGCAACAAAATCAGCTATTGATTCATCGTCAAACTGTCTATTAGAGTAAAGGTCTATGATGGAGACCTTTTTGGTGATGTTGATCGAAAAGTGGTCAAGGAAAAGTTGAGCTAGCTGGGTGAATGTAAAAAGAGAGTGACTGGTAATAGAACTATACCAATCGAGGGCAGCACCAGAAAGCAACATGGAAAATGTGCATAGCAATAACACATCATCATGGCCTATAAGGTAACAAGCGTGTCTAAACGCTCGTAAATGTTGTTGTGGGTCTTTCTTACTCTGGAAATGAGTAAACTTGGGAAGTTCCCATTGATTGGGATATGGTCGAATTGGTACTGAAGGATGAATGGGTTCATTACAAATTTGTTCATATGAGAGAACATTTCTTGAACCCGAAACGGATGTCTCAAGATTAGACATCTTGTCCATCAACATCTTGATTAGATCGGTTGATGGATTTGTAGGTGGGGCACCCCCTAGGTTGTAAGGCACTTGGAAGGTGCTAGGAGGGGCGTATGACATAGTTGGTTGCGCTTATATAGGTGCAACATATTGGTAACTAGTCATAGGGATTGATGTCAAAGCCAAGGGTGGTTGTGTCATGAAGCTAGGGGGCACAACTTGGCTTGATGTCGCCAGAGGTGGTTGGATGGTGGCAACACTAGCCAAAGGACAAGTAGCCACCCTAGTGTTGATAGGTGCAAGAGTAGGTGGGATGGAGACAACTAGGTTTTGGAATGGTGTAGAACTTTGTTGAATAGTTTGCAGTTGATGGGGTACCAAAACCCCAATGGATGTAGGTCCAGAAATAGAAGGAGAAGCCACACTTTGAAGATTGGTCATGGTCAGGTTATTAATTGAGGCAATGGCTTGGGTGTCTATGGGTTGAATTATGGAGGCTGTTGATATGACTGCCGTCTCAACTAAAGAGGTCAGCATCCCATAAATTGGGTTGCCTAAAGGGTCTCACATTTGACTTCTCATGAGATAGTGTTGAAGGGCCTTGACATTGAGGTCAAGGAACCTTTCAAAGTCTTGGTCCCCTTCAAGAACAATAGGGGGTTGAGTTGGGGTTGGTTGGGTACGAGTTCATTCAGTCTCTGAATGATACTCCATTAGAGGACTTGTTATGGAGGGCGAAGGTGGAAGTGGTTGTTGCCTTGTGTGGTCAACAAGAGTTTTGGTTTGACTACATGTCAAAACCATCCAAGGCAAAAGGGGGGTTTAGGTTCTAAAAACTGTATGTTTCAGCCTCAGAAAACCAGAATGTGTTTTTGACAGTCAGAAGGTCAGGTTTTTAGCTTGCTATTTTGAGAAGATTTTTTTTGACAGTGACGACGTTGGCAGAAAAACTGATGCTGGTGAAAAAAGTTTTTGATGTCGGTCAGATAACCGATGTCGGTTACTGTTGTATTTCAGTAAAAACTGATGTCAGTTAAGATTTGAAAGTTTTTGGAAGATTGAAAGAAAGTCTGAGTTGTTCTTGAAGCTCAAAATGTGACCTCACCAGCTCAAAAAACTAGATAGAGATAGAAAAATAGATGAAGACAAGCAGCCCCTAAACGTTAATTCCTAAGAATAAGTTTTAGAGTCTTGTTGGCTTATGCCTTAGAAGAGTATGTTTGGGAAGTTGGCTTTTAGAATGGGTCCTAGAAGAAGCAATCTAAGGTTGGTTTCAGGTTAGTTTTGGTGCTCAAAAGTCTGTATTAGGTTCCGTACGTGGCCTGGTGCTAAGGAGCAAGCTCCCCTCACTTCACGAGCCCAGAGATAAGCTGGGTCGCTTAGCCAGTATATACTTCCCCTAGAGTTTATACTCTGCCAGAGAACAGAGTGGGTTCTCCCCTTGGTAGTGAAGTCCAAGTGGGATTACCAGGAAGGGTAAGGTATCTGCTAGGTGATGAAATCCTAGTCGGGCCTTGTCTCAGGTATGTTTAGATGTTTAGTTGTGAAAGTGGTCTGGTCGTGTAACATAAGTGCACTAAGATTTATTCATAATGCATTTTTAATTACTAGATGTGAGAGCTAAGCATGTATTCAGGCAAAAATGAAATGCAATAGATTTTAAGCCCAAATTGAAATGTGTGTTCGGATGCAAACAAGTTGAGAAAAGGTTAAGAGTATGAATTTCACTACTCTAAGATGCAAGAGGAAAGGTGACAAGAAGAAAAAGAAAGATTCTTTTTAACTTGCTTATGATGTCTTTTTGAAAGAGATAGAAGAAAAGGATGCAAGAAGAGATCTAATGCACCTATATGAAAGTTTGTTTTTAAAAGAAAAATAATGATGAACCCAAGGAAAATTTCCAGGGTCCCACCGGGCATGCCAGAATGTTTCTAACTATTTTTCGCTTTTCACATTCAAAAGAAATAAGAAACTAAGATAATGGTCAGGGGTTTGTATGTACCTGGATGAAGTGTGTGCACCATATCTAGATGATTGAAGGGACTCCTCTTTGGCTATGGAGGATGACACCTGTAAAAGAAAGAGACTCAAACATAGAGATTGTTAGATAGAGATAAGGTGGACTGCCAAGCAAAGCTCGGTCCCAGAAGTGCAAAGACTTTCTGGAGGGATGACAGTCCACTAGTTGATAAAATAATATTGCTAGAAAGAGAAATGGTGAAAGACTAAACAAAATAAATAAAGATAATGTGTACCTATATTCTACAATCTATCTTCCATAGTCGCTGATGTCGGTAGTTTTACCACCGTCGATTGGTCAAGTTGCCGATGTTGGTTATGTTGCCGACGTCGGTGAGGGCAATGGTCGATGTCGGTCAGGGCAATGGCCTTGGATGAGTTTTGGATAGGTCTCTAGTCGACAGAGGGGTCTGAAAGGAGTCTGGGTCTGTGTAGGATGGTAAGACAGTGGACAGAGTCTTAGGAAGGACAAGGTAGGGAGACAGGGTGTCAAAAAAGGGTAAGAGTATGAAGAAGGCTTTTCAGCCTCTCCGAGAAGAAGGTCAGGTTTGGTTTGGTTGATAGCTAGGTCTGGTTGATAATATTGCTTAGAAGTAGTAACTAGAGAACCAATTACTAATACATTCTAAATAATGAAATGAAATAAAAGAGGGATACTTAGCTCTTTGATAGAGAACTAGAAGTGTAGAAGACCTGTTGCTGATGCGGCTGATGTAGAAGACTTCTTGCAATATTTCAATCAGGGGTGGAGTGACTGATGTAGAGTTCCTATAGCCTGTGATGCTTGGCGTGTTCCAGGAGAGAGAGAGAGGTCAAATTCTAGGTGCAAGAGAATTTCGCATTCAGGTCTGTGATTAGTTTTTTGTTTGGCATGTGAGTTGGTTTTAAGCAACCGATGTCGGCGATCCCGTCGGCATCGGCCGATGGGTAACCGATGTCGGCGGCTAGAAGATGGGTAAAAAGGCTATTTTTAGCCTTTTTCCCATTCCTCCATCTGTCGAGTTCAGTGGTCATGGTTAAATGGTCGAAGGTGGGTCTAATAGGCATGAGGATTAGTGAGAGGGTTGGAATGATTAGTCATAGGGTGATAAATGAGGGTATCCAAGGGTGAGGTGTCAAGGGTGGTGTGTCGTGGGTGAGGTGTCAAGGGAGGTGTTATTAATTTAAAATAAGTTATTATTTTAAATTAATAAGTGTGTGGGTTAGGAATGTGTTAGAAGTGGACCAAGGGGACCAAGGGGGAGTCGACTAAGGAGTAGACATAATTTTGGTGTCTACACATATTATGCTTGTCTTAACTCTAATTCTATATATGGAAACCCAATTATACACAATATTATAAATGCATCATTGCCTCACAACTTGATCATGCCAACATTTCATATATTTGATGGAAGTAGTGATCCTTATCTACATCTTAGAGATTTCACAGTTTATATGGAAAAATATGATGTTAGTTGGATTCTACTAAAAGTATTTACAAAAAATTTAATCAAAAATGATTTGGATTGGTTTAATTCTTTTCATACTTGGTCTTTACACTCCTATCACAATTATAAGAGACATTTTTAATGTGATACATTCAAAATAAAGGACCAAAAGTTACATATGAATGTTTACCTTCTCTTCATCAAGGATAATCAGTGCTAATTTATGATTACATTTTATGATTTAGGACTTGTATGCACCAAGTGATATATAAATAAATAAATTTGAACAAAATATATATTTTATAGGGGCCTCATTTATCCTTTCAAAGTAAAGCTAATTTAATTAACTTGTTATTTATTTTAAGCACTTTTAGATAAGAACATTTCACTAGAAGAGGTGCTAGTACTCAATACAAATCCCAAGAAGGCACAAAAAGACATTAATTTATAGCTAGAAGTCTCATACAAGGAATCCATATCTTCTATTCCACTTCCTCAGGCAAATATTTTGATCAAGGAAAAATAATTTAAGATCCTAAATAAAAGGAAAGAATTAGTTTACAAAGAAGCACCTAAAGAAAATAAACTTGCTTTCAATAAGATGCAACCACTCAAGTTTGAAAATTTAAAAGATCAACCACTTGATATGATACATATATTATTAGATAAGAAGTTAATCATTCTACCTCCTGACTATCATCACCCTCCTCATTTTCTTGAGAAAGTAAAAAACAAACCATTTTGCATTTATCATGGTATTAATAGACATTAAGACAATGATTATTATGCATTGTAAAAAAATATTAAATAACTTGTGGATAAATAGGATATTTCATTTGGAAAATTTGACACTTGATTAATAACGTCCTCTTCTCCATATTCTTCTACTACTCATTTAACAAAGACTGAGACATTCTAGGGCATTCCTACAAAGGATCCAATGGCCTATCAGACTTCTAAGGATGATGTTACTAGAATTAGATCATATTATAGTTCACATTCTTCCATGACTGACATATCCTATGACATTCCCATTATATAACTAATGGTCACTTGAGGTCTTATTAGAAGATAACCTAGATAAGGCATAGTTGTGAATAAATCAATTATGGATACCAAAACAACATAATGTAGGCACAATTACATCTCCTCCTAAACAAGTATGGATACAAAAAATGAATCAATTATCTATAAATCAAGGAAAATTACAAGTTAACATTATTTCACAACAAAAATGAGAAAATGATTCTCTCAAACTATTAAACAAAAGGTCCATCGACCAACTTCACATGATTATAGTAAATTCATATTCTCAAATGGGTGGGGAAATAATTTTTGAGCATTAAAGAAAACTAATAGTACCATGGATTAATCTCATATATACATGCATAATGTTTACGATTAGTATTCTCAGTTAGCTAAGGTCCAAACCGTAGATACTGTAGAGCCTTTTCCTTTATCCCAACAACAAAATAATTCTTTTGGTTGACAAAATAGATAATTTTACTGATTGGGAAATGTGGTAAGAATTTGACTCTTACAGTAACATAGGATGAATTGATTGGAGAAAGGGCATGTCTCATAGATACATAACCTTTGAATTATACAAAATCAAGTTAGTATTTATATCACAACATTGTAATGGAGTAGATAATATAGAGAGAATTAAAGTATACTAGTGAAAACTATTAGGAGGTTACAAAACATAGTAACCTTTGCAATAGTTTAATGTCATATAGTGTAAAGAGACATCAAAATTTTGTATTTGATGGCTATTATATATATAAAAATAAAAGAGAAGTAGAGTAGGAATTTTTGTGTACTATCTACTAAATCTTGTGAGTGAGCACATCTAAAAAATACTAACCCTTACATCACATTGGTTCTAATTGAAGTTAACTAAATTAAGGTAAACCATATGTAGCCAACCGATTAAGATTTTATCTCAACATTTGGTGGCACCACCCAAACTTTAGTTAACCCAATGTTTGAGGGAAGGTATCCATTATAATTTTGGAAACTAGTGCTAATAAAAATAAATGAGTGGTGGGAAAAAAAAAACAATTTTTTCCACTCTGAGATCAAATGAATGAGTGAATTTTTATTGGAATTAAATACATCATTATTCCACACTTAAGAAGAGGAATTTTGGGTCATGTTTACATAGCTCTTGTAGCTTCGGATATTGTAGCAAGCTAATCATACAGGAAGTTATAGAGTTAAAATTAATGAACCTATCCATTGGAAAATGGAAAAGCTTAAGACTCTCCAACACCTTGATACACCTATAACTCAAGCTATTGATTACTAGATCAAGACTATTCTCAACTCATTCATCATAGTTTTAGTTATACATTATTTGATAAGCTTCAATGTAAAGAAAGTTAAGTTTGTTGAAGGAACAAGGCAAAATTTCATGAATAAAGTATTTATCTTCATTTTCAAGTTGTTTATGGATCAAAGGCTAGTGAAAGAAGATAAATAGTTCCTTTAAGGGACACACACCTAAGGGATGGCATGTGGAAAGAAGGGGGATCCCCAAAAGATGTGACCACTCAAAATATCTAGTCTAAATAGTTGGGGGAGGTTATAATATGTAGGGAGATAGGAAAGTAAGTACCAAATTAAGAGTAAGATAATTAAGGGTGAAGGAGATATTATTAAGAAGATAAATTAAGATAGATAGGAGGAAATAGTAAATGATGAGATAAACAATAGATGGAGAATGAGAGCACTTATTTGGATAATAAGAAAGAGATATAAAATAAAGAAAGAAAAGAAAGGATATTAAGAAGAAATAAGCTAGTAAATAAAACTAATCTAGCCTTTACTAGTAGAAGTCCTGATATTGAAAATATAGATACCATCCCTTTACCAGAAATAAATAAATTAGTATAAACACTACAAGAAGGTGCATACAAGGCTAGTGGGAGAAGTAGAATAGAAAAATTATTATCTCATACACCATAAAAATTCATGAATGACATGTAGCAGGGGTTATCTAATTCTTCCACACTAATAGGAACACCTAAACTATTCAAAACCTTGGGTGCAAATGACCAACTGGCAGTATAATAGTTTGGCCTATAGTGGATGAGGCCTAGAGAATAATAGAAGAAAAAATGGGGAGAATACTATTAATATAGGAGATGTTAATTATATATTGGATCCAATGAATTTTTTTATCAAGTGAAAGAATCCTGACATGAAGTAATCAAGAATAAAGTTATACAGACAATGTAGAAGAGAAAAGAGATGTGAAAAGGAGTGTTGAACATAGTCAAGAAAATGAGAATTTAGAAATTAGTGTTAGTAGTCATACTAGATATACACAACATAAATATAAGGACAAAGATAAATTAGTATAAGGAATATTAGTCAAAAAAAAAAACATAGAAGAATAAAATAAATTAGAGATAGAAGAAAATGAAGAAGAGACTCAAATTGACACAACTCACCCAAACCCTAGTCGAAAGAGACCTCGAGAGGAAAGGAACCCTTTGAATCAATCACCATCCATTGTGACACTTTAAAATTGATGTGAACATCCATTATACATATACATATATACATATACATATACACACACACACACACACACACACACATATATACATACATACATATATATATATATATATATGTATGTATGTATGTATGTATGTATATATATATATGTGTATATATATATATGTGTGTGTGTGTGTGTGTATATATATATATATATATATATATATATATATATATATATATATATGTACACACACACACACACATTGTCACTCAAATCCCAATTGAAAGAGACCTCGAGAGGAAAGGAACCCTTTGAGTCAATCACCATCGATTGTGCCACTTTACAATTGATGTGAACATCCATTCTTATATACATATACATAGACATAGACATACATACATACATATATGTGTGTGTGTGTGTATATATACATATACATGTATATATATATGTGTGTGTGTGTATATATGTATACACACACACGCACACATATAAATAAGAAGTAGTAGTTAAATGTAAAAATTTTAGTGAAGAGACTGAGAAAAGAATAAAATTTGTAAGGACTCATGCAAAATTATTAGGTACTTTCAAGATGAGTTAAAAATAGATAAGGGACATAATATAAAAATGGTCAAATAGTAGAAAGAAAAACAAAAGGAAAATTTTAATAATACCGCATTGACAAGTACTTCAAACAATTTGATAACTAGTAGTAACATCGATACTAGTGGTACTCACACTTTACGTAAGAAATATAAGATGACTCAAAACAAGATGAATTTTCCACTATTCGGTAAAGACATAAAGGATGTGAAAAAATGTATGTTAGTGTTAGACTCATATTTGAGGAGTCACAATATCATTGATGAGAAAATGATGTTATTGATTTCATGGGAACATTGAGGGAGGATGCCCTCAAATGCTATATGAATACTTATCTCAACCATGTAACTACATGGGATGATATATATAAATAATTTAAAGGATAATTTCACTATCCAAACATTCCAACTTAGAGTGTTAGTAAGATGAGGGAATTGATACATAAGGAAAAAGAGACAATCAAAGATTAAACTCAATAGTGCATAAACTAAAGGAAACACTGAATGAAAAAAAGATTGAATGGTTCATTTCTAGCCCAATCCCATACCTTGGACTAAATATGGATGGAAAAATCTAAAGTACATTTGTGGAAATGATGGAAATGACATCACAACTAGAAGTTTGGTCATGGAGACATGACATGGATACATCATTAAAAGATAATGTAGAAAGACTATAATTGGAGTTAGAGCATCTAAGGATCAAACAAGAAATGCAGATGAAGGGTGATGAGTTTTGATCATCATAGATTAAGAATACCCCACTACAAGCTAGAAGACCCCACTACGGGCTAGAATTTGGTGACCACATGTTGTGCAAAAGGACATTTAAGGATAAATATCCCCATAGTGTTATGGTGAAAATAATAGAAATAATAAGATCAACATAGACACCTATGGGAATGTCTCATCCCATTCAGCAGGTGATATACAAATAAAGGATGTAGTGTGGAATTTGTAAGGTATATGATCAACATCCACATACATTTTACCCAATGTTGAAAGTGGCTCTACCCAAAAATTAATTAATGTATTACACTAACTATGAATATTTTAACCATTATAATCATACTCATCTTACCATAGATGCACTAACAAAATGTGAAAAACACTAATAGGAGAAGAATGATAACATTTCAGTAAATGCCCCCATTATAGTTACCCACAAACAATTCTATTATGTCACACCCTAGTCAATAATATTAAATAACTCCCACAATTCAAGATAACCAACCCTAGTACTATAGTAGCAACCAAGGTACATATAAGGGAGGATTCCATAGAGGCTAAGAAAATTACCAAGGGGAAGAGGGTACAATAAAAAATATAACGAGGATTATAATCAAGAGAGACATCTACCTACATGTGATAAATATGAAAAGGAAGGACATATTTTTAGGAATTATGTTGAATAATTATAGGAGTGTGGATTATATTATGAAAAAAGTACATATGACTCATTCTCATGCCCTAAAGTATTATAAATCATAATAATTATGGAGCAAAGACTAAGGATCTAGCAAAATCTTCCCTATAAAAAGGGGTAAAATATTTAAGGAAGCTACATAAATGGAAAATTAAAATATAATGGTGCAACAAAGTTCACCAAGAAATAAGAGATGATAATATTATGACTACAAGAGAAAATCTATTTGAACATACATCTATGTTTGAGAAAATTAGAGAATGCTAAGAAATATTGAGAGAAGAGAGGGAGAGACCATAAAAGATGTTTCTCAATGTTATTAAGGATGATTCAAAACCTAGGGTGGTGGTAACCACTCACATCAAAATAAAAAATAGGAAAGAAAAGGAGCTAGCAATTAATTATACAAAAGAATAAAAAAATAATAATGAAATACTGAACACCCATGAACATGACCGCATAGTGGAAAAAAACTAGAAAAATAATACAAGAAAAATAAGATAAAGATCAACTCAAAATGAGCCATCTCAATGAAGAGGACATTGAGTATTTAAAAATAATTTTGAAACTAATTAAGAAATAGGATTTGGTGACTAAATTATCACAATTCTATAAATTTCAGAATAAATAACAAAGAGAGCAAAAAGTGTATACAAGAGAAAGTGAAGCTGTTCTATAAATCAATCCTAACTCGAAGAAGATAAATCAAACTAGCCATTCCACATGATGATGCATTTATAAAATCAAGGTCATGACCAATATGGATATGTTAGACTTAACTATGGGGTTTCTTACCATAGAATATCACTAGAGAGTATTCCAAAGCCTCTAGTCAAGTAATGCCACACAATAACCTTGGCTAGGTCCTATGGTTTGTAACAAAGTAAAGTAAATTTAATCTAGTGCTCACCAAATCTTGTGGCAGAAATGGGGGATAGTAAACATAATAAATATATTCAAGTCAATGTAAAGATAATCCTAAGCATGAAGAGATAATACATTCATAAGACATTATACATGCAAATATATCTACTAACAAAATAGGAATAAGAGTTAGGAATATTTACCTTGAAGATGAACCCTTTGATTCTCAATCTTTTGCTTGGCTAATTGTGCTTTGCAAGAGGTTATTATGGTTTTTAAGGATAAAAAAGATAGTTTAGATCTAGGCTACAAGACTTATCCTATGCATCCAAAAGAATTTCCCACAAGATAAGATTCTTTTCCAAATAAGTATGAAACCTTAAGCAATGAATCCTCAAGTAGAATGGTGGATAAGTAGATAAAGAAGTGAAAGTGAATGATTATCTCTATTGAAAATGGGGTGAAAGATGTGTATATATATCCAAGTCTAACCCTCAACCCTTCTATTATTTTAGTCAACATAGTTGGCCTAATTGATCTAATTAGTTAAGAAATAGAGAAATTAAGTCCCGTCCTAAGTCAGCCCAGGAGAAATTAAGTCCCATCCTAAGTCAGCTGGGTTGACTTAATCCTGTAACATGCTTAATTCCTAGAATAGGGTTAACTTATTTGATTATGTTTGGAGGATGATAAAAAAGGGTTTTTCTTAGGTAGGGGATATTTGAGGTCGTGAATTTTTAGAGGAGCATGTAAAAGAGGTGTCAAAACTTAGGGAAATGTATAAAAGGGTTTTGTGTTGGTTTTAAGTGGTGGCATATGGAAAAACAATCTTGAAAATCACTGATGGTCAACCCACCCCTTTTCGATGCACCCGTTAAGGCATGAACTCATAAAGATTGAGACTCAACAGGTTCCTACAAGAGAGAAAGCATTAGTAATTGATAAAGTTTTTAAAATATTATGTGTATACATAAAGTACAATAAATTGAGAAAAACTAGATGAAAAATAGAAATAAAATATTTAGAATGAGTAAGAAATGGAAGAAAAATGCCATTATACTAAATATCAAGATAGATGGCCATGAGGTCAAGAAGACATTGTTGTATCTTGGTATAGACACAAATGTCTTACCATTAAACATATGGGAGACACTTGGTAAACCATAAATACATGCCACAACTTATGATATTATAATGGCTGATGGTACACCATGCTTAGTAATTGGAATGTTGAGAGATGTGGAAGTGAACTTAATGTGAATAAAAAGAGAAGTAGATTTTGAATTGATATATATATATATATATATATATATATATATATATATATATATATATATATATATATATATATATATATATATATATATATATATATATATATATATATATATATATATGCTACCCAACCATGTTTAATTTAGAGTGGTTCATTTAATGTAATGGTTCATTAAATTTTGAAGAGATGAAATTACATTCAAAGGAAATGTCTTGGTTGTCCGCTTTCTACTAGAAATAGGAATGAGAGTTGCATGGTCAAATGAGTTATGGCTAGATGATGAAGAAAGTGATTTTGATGATATTTATGGGGTATATACACCTAAAAAAACCCCTAAAACTAAAGATGACCCTAAACCAAATGATGAGGGTAAAATAATACAAGGAGAAAAAGAGGTAGAAACAACCTTGAAGGATGAAATTAAAGCGTAAATACAAGGAACACCTGAAACAATAGTAAGGAAGGTATGGTATATGATAAAAATACCATGTATAGGTAATAAAATTACCACATTAAAAAATAAATTAATGTAGTGAAGAAGGGCTCACCACATAGAAATGGCTTCCCATAACAAATTAACCAAACTCATTGGCATTAGAAATATTGAGAACTACATAAAACATATGATAATGATATTCCCCTAAGAGGAA
This sequence comes from Torreya grandis, assembly GCA_037957365.1. NCBI lineage: Eukaryota > Viridiplantae > Streptophyta > Pinopsida > Cupressales > Taxaceae > Torreya > Torreya grandis. Next base: position 2,722,442 of record JARHVA010001816.1, read on the forward strand.
ATAAGGTTGAGGGCCACTGATGACACATTAAATATCATTTCCATAAGGTGGTGGAACACAAATCCACCATTTGAAGTTGGAATAACTTTAGGGTTGTACTCAAGACAAGAGTCATTAAGTCAGAAAGTTACTTTTAGAAAATATATAACTATGTAAGAACAAAAAGTCCAAGAAGACACATTGAATAATGTGAGAAGGTATTGACTGAAAAATGTGAAACTTATAGATGCTTATGGGCACAATTATTTTAATGGACATTAAATGCATTTAAAAAAACATGGTACATACATCAAGAGATGTAATAATGAACCAATAGATGGGAGGACCTAAAAATAAATTTTTGTAGAACTTTCAACCTTAGGGATCTAAATGCTAGAGTTTGTCGAGCACTACAGAAAATAAAAATATTTTAATTTATGGAAGAATCTACCACAAAACAATGTTTTTATAGACTAAAAAAATAAAAAACAAAGTTAAGACATATGGATGATTGGGATAAAATTGACACGATTATAAGAGAGTCGCCAAAAATTACAAAACGAAATAAAAAAATAAAAGAGTTTGAGCGTATGGAATACTACTCAAAAAGTACAAAGTAGGAAGAGGATAAGGAAGAAAAATCATATATATATATATATATATATATATATATATATATATATATATATATATATTAAGGAAGGAGAAAGATAACTTATTGACATCATGTAAGATAAAACACAATATTTATACCAACCACTGAAAATAGAGAAGAGAACATAGCTACAAAAGGCAATCCTAAGATGGCCAAAGTAGGAAACTACTGGGCAAAATGATAGGTGAAGTAAATATTAGAGTTACTAAGGGAGTTTGAGGACTTATTCTTAAGAAAATTTATGGATCTCAAAGGAATCAAAGAAGATGTGGGTTCTATGAAAATCCAATTGAAAGAGGATATTAAACCATTGCGAAAAGGATCGTATAGACTGAATCCTAATTATATGGCATAATTAAAAATTGAGTTGGATATGATGCTAGCTAGTTGTATCATAACCCCTGTATAATATATAAAATGGACACATCCCATGGTGATTCAAAAAAATAAAACTAGTGAAATAAGCATATGCTTTGATTACAAAAAAAGAATAAGGCTTATTTACATGACCCCTTTTTAACACCGTTTACAAAAGATATATTAGAAAGTGTTATAGATAGAGAGATTAATTCATTCATTGATGAATTTTGAAGATAACATCAAGTGATAATATCACTAGAAGATCAACCAAAAACTACATTTGATACATAATGGGGATCTTTTATGTATATAGTGATGCCCTTTAGATTGAAAAATATACCAGCTATGTTTAGCCATATAATGGTGAATGCATTAAGGGATTTAAAACACAAGTTTTTTGAAATATATTTTGATGATTGGGTGGTATATGGGTTAATAAAATACCATTTCCAAGCATTTCAGATGATGTTCTAAAGATGTAGACAATTGAACATTTATCTTAATCTCAATAAATGCATCTTTACCACAGTTTTAGTACATTATTGGAACACATAATAGGCAAAGCGGGGTTGATGGTAGATCCACTTAAAACTAAAATCATCATAAACTTACCACCACCTAAAACACATAATAAGATTATAATAATATTGGGCTATATAAAATATCACTACTAGTTCAAAAGAAACTACACAACTATAAGTGCACCTATAGAGGAATTGTTGAACAAGTGACATAATCAACTATTAGATTGGTCAAAATAATGTCAAGAATCATTTTACAGATTGAAAAAGAAAATTTTAGATTCCCCAATACTAGTTTTTCTAGACTGAAAGATCCCATTTGACATTTGTGTTGATGTCTCTATAATTACAATAGGAGCAGTGTTGACACAACATCATAGAAATATTTCTCATCGAATACCATTTTCCAATAGTAAATTAGATAAGGTGGAAAGGAATTATTCAAACATAGAATATGAGGCACTCACTATGGTGTAAAAATTTACACATTACCTATTATAAACTCTATTTATGTTCTTTACAAACCATGAGCCACTTAAATAATTGATAAATAAACCAATAATACAAGGACAAATTTATCACTGTATTATGTTATTTCAAGATTGTGTTCAATCCAAGAAAGCTAAATAATGGACCTGATTACCTATCTTGAATCACTATAGGGGAATATATAGGACTATTTGAGGATGAAATTCCTAAATCTTACCTCTTTCACATGGAATCAGTTCTCAAAGATATGGAGAATATTGCACAATTTTTGTCTAACTTAGATTTCCAAAAGAGTGTAATACATTACAAAATATGATATTGATGAGGTATATAATAAATGGAATAAATGAGGAACTGTAGAGAGAAGTATTACCACAGTAGTAGAACAATATATTAAGAGAATCCCATGGTGGAGTTGTAGGAGGGAATAACTCCAGAGAAGTGACAGGTAAAAAAATATTACTAGTAGGCTTATGGTGGCAATCACTTTTTAAGGATGCACATCAATACATGAAAAATTATGACATATGCCAAAGAGGGTAAACTTAATTCTATAGATGAGATGCCTATTTACATAATTTTGGTGCTAACCCCATTTGAGAAATGGGCAATTGATTTTATAGGTCTCATGAAACCTATGGCAAGGAAGAGCAATGCTAGGTTCATTATTACTAAAACTGAATACTTAACAATATGGGTAGAAGTTGTGCCAACAAAATATTATACTACCAATATTGATACAAAATTCCTATATGAAAATTTAATCACAAGGGTTGGATGCCCTTTAATCATAAAAAGTGATTAGTGTAAGCACTTTGTCAATAATAAAATTATGGAATTACTTAAGCACTTCTTGATCCAACATAACAAGAGAACTATGTACCACCCTCAAGTAAATGGAATTATTGAGGCATTTAATAAGGTATTATATAAAGTATTAACCAAAGTATACAATACAAATATTAGAGATTGGGATACTAAGATACTGATAGTTCTATGGGCTTATCACACTACTTTCAAATTATAAGTACTACCCATTTCAATTAATATATGGCCTATAAGTGGTAATACCAATGGAGTACATATTACCAAGTTTGAGATGTGAGTTAACATATAGAATGAATTAGAAATATGCCATTTAAGAGAGATTCATAGAGCTAGAAAAATTGGATGAAAAAATGTTCTTAATGGCATATAATAAAACCCAAGAGAAAAGATGCCAAAAATAAATAAGGAATGTAGAGGAAGAATTATTTAAATTAAATAAATAACCGTGGAATAAAAATACATATAGTAGTGATGGCATGAGGTTGGAAATACCAAAAAGTAGTTGAGTTTATTTTTGCAGAATGATAAATGGCACATACTAGTTTGGAAATTAAAAATACGAGATAAAAAATTAAATGGGTGGATGGCATAAACTACAAACACATTAAAAAAAATGATAAGAAACCAATGACGTTATGAGGATAAGATCAAAATAAATGAGAAAAATAATGAAATTACAAGTAAAAAAATTCCAAAGCAGATGAGAGGGATGAAACAAAAATAAAACAATTAATGTGTGTTAATGCTTGAGTTAAACAATGTGATTAATGGATAAATCAGACACACTATAAATCAATGGTTTTGCTAAAACAAAATTACATAATCTATTAAATATTGAAACTCTAATTTTTTTTGGAGCAAATTGTTTATACTCTCTTAAAAATAGTTTATGGAGCTTCCTCAGGTTGTCACTATAGAACAAATCAAACAATCTAAGTACAAGAAACACTCACTAAAATCATAAAGTTTGGATCCATTAGGTGATTTATATAAAGTTCCCTCTCATAACACATGCATGATATATTCATAGTTACATTAAATCACACTTAACAAAAATTGATCATAGGGTTTTGTGAGTAGAGAGAAGTAAGATGATGCAAATAAACTGACAAATATAGTAAGTAGATTACAAGTCAGGATTCAACATCATATCAAGGATGAAACTAGACACATGGAGTGATTTTTCATACTTCAGGTTGATAAAAAACTACACACATGATGCTTAGCCATGCTCATGAATACATTTTATACCTAGAACAACCCTACCAAATTACCCTAGATGTAATTCAAATTGGGACTGGATTGATGCATAAGACACACAACACCCATAAGTATGATAAGAATAATGTGAGAAAAAAATAAATAGATCATCTTATAGGAATGAATTTCAATCACTTAGCCTTGTCAATTGAAAATTAATATCAAGGATTTTAAGCCCAGGTTTACAATAAAAGTCATAACTTGGAAGGTCTACTACACAAACATATAAGATTTGACAACTGCAAAAAGTGTGCAAATAACATATGATATGATATCCATAGGCATGAAATATGATTGGGCTACCACTCTCCATGAAAAATACCTTGATAATCTCCAAAAAATTAAGATAGGTAAACATAATCATAACTTTTACTATGGTTCACTTATCCTCATGCTAGTTATATAATTTACACATACTATTCCTAGACATGAGGGGTTAGTAGAATAGAAGTTAGATGCACCCATAGGAGCCTAAATAACAACTATAATAAAAGGTGTCCCTATAGTGCATGATCTGGATAATTTAATTCAATGGGAGAAAATGATTATGAATGTGGTAGAGGGGAGATTCTATATATCCAAAAAAAATGTCCAAAAATACTATATAGATGTCCAATTCATAGTACATACATATAACATTTACATCAAGCCTTTTTATATAAAATTTTCACTCATTCCACCCCTACCTTATGAAATTAGTGATGAACATGTTGATTTTGGTAATTATTGGAGCTCAAAGTTTACTACCAGACCGTAGGGTATTATAATTCTTTAGTGAACTAGCTATGGGTTCTAAGCATAGGGAGCAATAAGATGAGACCCATGGAAGTGAAACACCATTATTATAGGGGGATGTAGACACATCATAGATAAAACCTAGTATCCACATATAATTTATGTTGAAGAAAGGGATCATAGTGCTAGACCCCATTGTTGAAGAGGAAGAAGAGAAGGACACATTTGTGTTTAAAGATTCTACTATTAGAGAGGTGATGGGAGAAGAATAAATAGAAAGTAAGGGTACCCCCTAATATTATTTGAGTTCAAAGAACATGATATCATGGGAGGGGACATCATATAAAATAAAAATAAAAAATTAGATAGTAAAAGAACAAGAGGTGTCCCATACAAAATATTTGGTAATTGGGAAAACTTTACTATAAATGAGTGAACCAAAAAGGAGTTCTCTCCACAACCACTCCAAAAAGGGAAGAAAAAATAAAAAGAGGTGAGAAACGAAGATAAAAATAAGAATTTAGTAATATATTCTGAGATAGACTCCTTAGAAGCAGACCAAGAGGAAATGGAAATAAATGAGAAAAATGATGATACCATAAAGGTGCTTGATATAAATACATCGATGAGAATGTGCCACAAGAAAGAAAGAATATGCACTATTAGGAACTTGTATAGAAATGTAAATATAGAAGGGAGGTAGAAGGTATTCAAATCTATCTTGGACTACATAGATCTAAGTCCATTTGAATTAGATGACATAATAATAGGAATCCCAACCTATTTATAGGAAATAGTCATACAAACAAAGGAGAGGAATAAATAAACTCAATTAACTTTAGCAAAATGTCAAGCAGAAGCATTAAAGAGAACTATAGAATAAGTAGATATGTCTTCATATGACTAGGAAAGGTTGAGATAACTTTGAAAAGTGGAGTTAAGAATAAAATAATCATGAATAACCTTAGAAACATAAGAAAAAAAACAACAGGCAAAAGAACTAGAAGATATAGTCATTCAACAAAGGAAATAACTAGAGAAAGAACTAGCTAAAGAAAATAGAAAAATACAAGAAATTAGAGAATCCACAACCCAATAGGTGAAATAATTGTTGGAATAAGAGAAGGAAAATAAATAAGAAGTGGAGAGAAGGAAGTTATAAAAAGAAACTAAAGAAAAAAGGGAGTTCGAGGAAGAAAATTAATAAAATGGAAGAAGTTGAAAAAAATAAAAAAGAGGAGAAAAGAAAAACATAGGAGAAGAGAAGAGTGGAAGAGGAGAAATAAAACAAATTAATAGAAGAAAAGGAGAACAAAAAGAAAATTGTAGACATAGAGGAGGGAAATAAAAGGGAAAAAGAGGTAGATAAAAGAAAGATGAGTAAAAAGTAAAGACAAAATAAGAAGCAAAGGGGAAGGGTGAAGAGGTGAGTAACCCCTTTATAATTTATGGAGAAATAGGGGGCACCATTCAAATTTCAAAATATAATACTTTAGGAGCAATGGGAATGGCTTAGAATAGTACACTTACTCCTATGGACCATGTGAAGAGTATAAAAGTAGAGTTTGCAAGGCACAAACAAGTCACATCCACCATAATTATGGTAATAGGTTTTATTTAACCTAATAAAAGAGGGAAAAATCAAGTAGCCCTACAAAAACTAACCCCAATAGAAAAATAAATAGTTGGGGAACTCTTATTAAGAGTGTAAGAGGAGATTGGATGGTGCAGTGTGAGAGATTTGAATAAGGCATTAAAACATGTCTCAATGCATTAACTAATGCTCGACCATAATATGAGCCTAATTTAACCCTATAAATTGAGAATCAATTGGAAGACACTATGGAAAATTTTATAAATCATGTGGGAACTATAATTGATAAAAACCTAATAAATCTTGAGGCAAGGGAAGAATATAAGGAAGAGTTGTTAGGGATACTCAAAGGAAAAAATAAAACAAAGAGAATAAAATACAAGTTGCAAGAAGGGAAAATGCGGGATATAATGGAAGATGTAGCTACTTATTTTTATTATTCACTTAGCTGGCCTCTATGAACACAAGATAAAAAGGTGGAACTAGAAGCAATGGAAAAATAGTTGAGTGTTACCTCAACTAGATTTGGGGCCCAACACATCCTATATAAGGTAGATTGAGCCAAGATGATATCTTTGCATGAGAAATATAAGGAAAAACAATTATAATAGATATAAATATATGAGGATATCAAGAAATATGGCACTTGAGCATCCAAATGAAAAATATGGATGTAAAAATCAAAGACCATGACAACTACTTATAAATACTAGAAAAATATCTAGTTCTAAATGATATAGTGATGACAACAAAAGATAACATGGATTTAGAAAGAAAATTTGGGAAAGAAAAGATAATTACTTTAAACTAGGATAATTTTCCCAATGAGATGATGAGAAAATACTAGAAACATTTACCCAAGAGTGGGGAATCCACCTCTTGATTCAAAATTTTTGACAAGTCAATTTTATTACAGTTAGGTGGATTGGGGTTTTTGTGCCTATCAATACCTTATAATTGTCTTGAGGATGAGACAAAGATATAAAATTCAAACAAATTTTAGTAGTATTTTTAGTTAGTTAAGGTCCAAACCATAGATACTTCATGGCCTTTTCCTTTACCGTAATAGCAAAATACTTATATAGGCTAACAAAATAGAAGTTTCTACTCACTGGGCAATGCAGTAATATTTTGACTCTTATAGTAACATAAGATGACATTATTGAAGAAAGGGGATGTCTTACATAGACACGATCATTGAACTTTAAAATATTAAGTCGGTATTTATAATACAACATCATAATATAGTAGATAGTATAGAGAGAATTAAAGTATACTAGTGTACAGTACTAAGCGATTATAGAGCAATATATTGTAAAGAGATATCAAAACATTGTATTCATATATATATATATATATATATATATATATATATATATATATATATATATATATATATAAGAAGTTAGACTAGGAATTACTATTACTGTGTACTAAATCATATGAATGAACACACCTACTTATTTTATTGTATGAATGTATGTATAAAAATAATTATAAAAAATACTAATCTCTATGTCACATTAGTTCTAATTGAATTGAATTTAATAAATATAAACCATCTATAGCCAACCACTTTAGATTTTATGTCAATAATGTTTATTAATTACAAGCTTATTCTACACATGGCATCTATACAAATGTATGAATCATAATAAACAAACCACATTTAGTACAAGATCATTTTTTTACCCTATTTTAGATTTGATAATAGATGTTGTGATGCTAATAGGTCTAAAAATAGATAGAATCATAGTGCTAAATATGTACAATACTCAACAATTCTGATTTTTAAACTTGTTAAATATGGAAAAATACTATTTTTATAAAACACTAAGAAGATAATTACTTAGCTAAAATACATTTTTTTGTCCACTATTTCAGATTTTTAACAATAAAAATTAGAAAAAAATGTGATTGTGGATACTTAGGATCAGGAATAAAATATGAAACTACTTCTAGATAGGACTGTTGTAGGTAGACATGAGTGTAGGTTGCTCATGTTTGTTGACTGTGTACTTCTCCCAGTTGACCATGCTTAATAATTGACATGAAAAGACAAAAACAAATAAAACCCTAATGATGATAGATAAAAATTAGGATTAAAGAGTATTTTTAGATAGGAGCATTGGAACAGGACACAAAGTAGATCGCTCAATTCTATCTATTGTAGACATGTCTCAATTGTTTGTGATGAAAATCTAATTATTGTGCCTTTTGTGCTTGTGTCTATTGAGTGGACTGATATATTGTAATTTAGATCATGTCACATAAAACTCATTGTTTTATTTCTTTTGTCTTTAAAACCCTGAGGGCACATTGAAATCTTGGAAACCTACAAAAATGAGGGGAGTGTAATGGTTTGATCTAACCTCATTCACTCCCTTGATGATTGACTATTACTTATGTGTAAAATACTCCAAGGAGTGAAATCAAGCCCACATAGTTCTCTCACCTAGAGTGATTATGAAATTGTGCTTCTTGACTACGTATATACAATTATAAAAATGGATTTGATACTTGAAAATGATATATCTTGACTTGATTTGAGATCCTTTAGAGTTGGATTATGCTCGATCCTTCTTAATGATATTGAATTTGGAAAGAATAAGGTAGATTTTTTTAATGTGAAATAGTGTGTAATATATCCATCAAGTGATATAAAGTGAGGATAATGAATGACCTTTGATGTGTATTTCTAGGAAAACCTTTTGATAATTTCCTTTATCCAACTTTATGCAACATATGGGAAGACCCAAAAGAATGATTCAACATTAAAAACTAGTCATTATTTGGCATGGGACATGACTGATCTAGGTGGATAGGAGTACAACAACAATCTTTGTCACCTAGCACAGGCCTGTCTCAAAATATTAAGGATAATTATCTTGAGATGGAGACAATATGAGGGTGATATTGAGTAGTTTGAGAATTTAAATTTGAGAATTATGTGTAGTAATGATTGCAAACAAAGGGTCAAACTTGCATATATATATAAATATTAGAGAAATGATGAATAAGATTCATACTATGGGTACAATTCATGTGGTTTAAGATGTGTTAAGAATTTATAAAATGAAATTTATGGAATCATCATGTGCACATAATTTGAAACAATCATCTTAGGCACCATATGTGTGTCGATCCTTAGGGCAGTAGAACTAAAAAAGCTAAAAGTGAAGAAAGAAAATGAGATATAGTGAAGCATACCCATCATAATATCTCATTGTCTTGATTAACTTTCAGCTTCTCTAGTTCTATCACCTTGAGGATGGGCACACATATGGTGCCTAAAACATTGGTTTCAAATTATCTACACATGATAATTCTAAAAAAATTATTGTCTAAACTATAAATCATGGAAATTTAAATAATTTTGTGTTAAGAATTATCATTATCAAGTACCTGTGACCAGATTTATGTGTTGACATTTCCCCATTTTATTCTTGTAATGAAATTTCTAGAGTAAAATAAAAAGATATGAACTAGAATGTATACAACACACGTGGGGATACTTTAATTTTTTAGGACACTCAAATTTAGTAAACCCTACAAAAACACATGAATCAGTCATTTGTCCATATTTAAAATTAGAAAACACTTGACTTTGAAAATTGAAAATTTGAAAATAGATCAAGGAGTACACTTGTATATAGGTGAAACCAAATTAAACTATAACCTATAACTGATGATGGAGAATTATGCCACCTTGTTGAATCACTCATAATTTTAACTAATGGAAAATTTAAGAGTGATCAAGACCCACTTTTAAAATAAATAATCAATCCTTTGAGTTGGAAATATGTATATTTTAACTCTCATGAAAGAGGAGTAGCACATGATGTACTAACACTAAAATGTGGAACCATGATTGGTTCATTAGAATTGATGCCAAGGCCTTTGAGTGTCACTCAACTTGAATGTACATTACTTGTAATAGAAAATGGAATCTCACAATGGGTTCAATAAAAGTAATGCCAACGCTGTTGAGTGTTGTTAGACTCAAACATACATTAACCATAACATATCAAATCACACTGCTATAAATGGATCTAGATTCTATTTTTGCATGATTGAAAGAGAATGAATAACATTCATGCCCCTATGAAGACTATATTTCTTATAGTTTTTAATTGAAATGATTATTTTGACTTTGAACTTGCAATTTAAAATGTATGCATGAACAAGTATCATGTCTTTTTGAACTTTGAAACTTTGAACTTTAAAAATGTGCATGAACAATTATCATACCTTTGAAATTTATATATTTGACACATGTTTATATGAGAATGAACAAACATCATTCCCCTTGAATCTATGCGAAGTGATATACAATGCAATGCATTTATATGCTTAATAAAAAATATATTTGCAACCTATAACTTTGATATTGTAACTATTTTGCATATGCCCATGCATATGCATTCAAGTATGTATGATTTTTTAATTTTGAGTCTTTAAAAAGTGATTGCATATGGACCCATAATTTGTATCAATGTTTCAATATCTATCATGTGTTTGATTTCTAAATTAATTTTATTTTTGAAAACACATAATTTGTTATATAATTTAATTTTTAAATACTTTGGAATCTTTGAAAACTTCTACTCTATTATAGAATCCTATTTTACATTAATTTGAATCTTTGACAACTTGTATTTTGTCTTTAAACCCTAGACTCTATCCTAAATCTATTTTTTTGGTTCATGAAGGCTTGTATATCTGAGACAAGCCCAATATGATGCCCCCTTTTGAGATGAGGGATGTAGCTTGCAAATCACTCATAAAAAAAAGAGTTAAATATATCATGTGATAAAGATATAATCATGTAGCATAATGTAAATATGTAGAGATTATGTTATCATAGAAATGCAATTTTCATTGAAGCATGCATGTAACATATTTAATACGAGACATACAAGTGTCATATCATATAGATAGATTTAATAATGAATGAAGCATACAATAAAGTAACCATATTTGAATTAGAATACACAATAAAAGTACATGATATGGATCATGGCAACATTAATCAACCTCAACAAACACAACAAGCATAACACATAATTTCACACAATAAAAATATTTAACTTGACATGGTAAAAAGGTCATAGATAGATATAACCTATTATAATGTAACATGTAGAATTGGATACCTCTAATATAGGCATGGATACTAAATAAAAGGGAATCCAAGATCTAAGATTCCATGTAGATATGTATGTCTTGCATCAGACTCATATACCATGTATGTGTGTTTGAAAAATAATATGTTATCTACAAAAATATGTGATAAATAACACATGCAAAGAAATAAATTATCATCTTTTGTCATGTTTAAGTTTTGATTTTTTATTTATAAAAATATTTTGAATATTTTTTGAGAAATTTGAATTTTTTTTGGATTTTTGACATTTTTTGTATTTTTAGTCTTTTTGAAAAGAACTAGCCTATGATCGTCTCAATGGGAGGACCATAGTACGTGATTGGATCATATATGATGATAGTGAATTTTTGTGGGTGAAAAGTGATATATGTAAATATATTTAAAATCTAAAAGGCATAAGGTACTATAATTTTATTATTATGATCACTACTCAGTATATTTTACAAGGTGAGTAATTTGATAAGGTGCAAGACTTGGTGGAGTCTTTTATATGGTAGGATAAAGTCTCATTGCCCATGTTTGTTATGGAACATGTTAAAATATCTAAGGTATTGCCTTAGGACGCATTGTAGAGGATTTAGATTTATTTGATCTTTAAGTAACTCTTTGATATAAAGCTTTCTATTTAAGAGGGTTGCACCACTCTCTTTATAAATGAATGTATAAAAATATTATATATAAGTACATCATATAATTGTGTACTATATTTTTATTGTGCTCTTGAATATGTGCCACAACCAACTATGGTGGTGGTGGGGGATGAGGAAGAGTTACTGTTGACTGTATAGGGTACTCGTATTGAATGCCTTAAAATTTAACTACTTGATTACAATATATGTCTTTGAGGAATCTATTTATTATAGATGGTATTGCATTGAGCTTCTATATCTAAGGGCTTCCTAATATAATTTGAAGACCTTTGTGCCTGGTAAGACTATTAATGAGTACCCACTATTTTTAGACCAAATTGAAGAGGTATCACTATACACCCAAGAGTATTTTGTGTATGTTCATCAAATGCTTTGATTATTCTTGATGTATTTTTGCAATCTTGCTTTATGTATCCAAGCCTATGAAGGAGTATCATTGTGTATTCAGTTTCAACCATGACACTATGTATTGGTTAATTGTTTACATAAGCTTTAATAAAGAGAGCATGCCTATTTGAATCATTATCATTGATTTCAATTTCATCTAATTTAATTACCAAACATGGTGCTGATGTTATTATAAATGTAGGGTATTTTTTAGGACAATAATGGTATGAAGAATATGGCAATGTGGTAATTAGATATAATGAGAATAGGGTTGCCCCCAAGTGATAAGGTGAGGTAAGTGGTAGGGTATAAAATAATGGCAAGAGAAAAGGCAAAATGAAAATGGCAATGTAAATGTTTTTGGCTAATTAAAATGGCAAATGGATAGGTATATGTTTTTATCCAAGTGGAAAAGGTATGCTTTTTTGTTTTTTGAAAGGTAAATGTTTCCATTATACTTGCTAATGTGGAGATGCACATCCTGATCAATGTTTTATACAATAAGAAAAATAAATCATGTAAATTGATATCCCACACCTCTTTTGAATAACTATTATGTCACAAACCTGCTATAGATTTGGACTTCAATAATATTATTATGATCTTCATTGGTCATTGATTCTGTTTCCTTCAAACATCGAGACAAGGTATCTTTGTAGCCTCTACAAAAGAAAGTATGACCAAAGATGGCAAATATAGATAAATGTTAGATGATAGGTCTATCGTGGCAATGTAAAGGTGGATGATAATGTAATGCATAATGGTTGGGCGATAAATGAAGATCAAGATTTTAAAGCACACACAATGTTATTGATTCTAAATTTGACATAACTTTGGATGTGGTGGGGCCAAAGACTTCTGAATATGATCTCAATAGGACCACCATATTTTTTTGATGTTTAAGTCTAAGTGTAGTTACCATCTAATTATGCTATAGATTAGAAGTTGTATTGATTTGATATTTGATAATGTCTTCATCAAGTAGCAAAGCAATATTGTGCTCAGCTATTGGTGCCTCAAAGAGGTTTTCAATAATGAAGTTGTCTTGATTATCCCATAGCACCTTTGATAACATTTCACTAAGGAACATTGAATTTTAACTTTGATTATCTTCTAGTGCCTCAAACAAGGTTTCACTAGAAGATGTTGACTTTGGATTTTAATTACCCCCTAGTGCCTCCAAAAATGTTTCACTAGGAGATTGTTCTTATTTTGCATAAATGTGGTCTTGGCCTCCTTGATGTTAGTCAATTAATATGTTACCATGGATGCAATTCAAAAAGGTGTGATTATGTTGGTCCTAATCGATACTTGTTAGAGGTAGAATGTCAATAAAATAGATAGGTTGGTAGGTGGTAATGGCATGTGGAACAATAATAGAATGGGAAGAGGCACCACAATCCTTATAGAAAATACTAGGGGAACTTGTGTCAAAGCTAAATTAATCAGCCTAAAAAACCATGAAAGTATCATAAATATATTCAAATTGATTTATGAGGCATGTGTAACCAATATTATAAAAACCATAAATATATTCTAATTCTAAAGCTGATTCTGACTCAATGGACTTTGAATCCATTGTTAAGATTGACATTGATTATGCTTTTGATGCTAAATTTGATGTCAGTTCAAGAATAAAACCTAAATTCAATGTTGATTCTTCATCTGATGTGGATGTTGTTACAATGATGTTTTGTTTAATATTTGGTATTGGATAAGTAACAGCCTATGATAACATAATAAGCTACACAGAGACTAGTTTGTCAAAGTGAGACTCCTCAACGAGGGGAAAAAGTTCAAGTGATAAATCTAAAGAGATTAGATTATCAAAGGGAGGATCTTTAAAAATAATACAATGGTCATGGGAATTATTTTCCCAAAGGTAGCTATAATCATTAAAAAGTGACTCAGTAAAGACTAGTTTATCAGAGTAAGACTCCTTGACAATAGGCATAGGATCAAAAGGTGATTCATCATAGGTTGACTCATAAAAAATGGTTGGTTTAATAAAAAAATCGTGGATTGGTTGGTTTTCCTAGCCTTGGTTTACAAGTAGTTGTAAAATAAAAATTTTAAATATATCTTGGTCCTCAAATGATTGGCTTGGTTGAAGAGGTACTGATTGGCTCAGTCATGGCTCGAAATAGGTAGGGGTTTTCTAAAGTGGGGAATGGTTGGAAATGAATTAAGAATGGACAATGATTAGATAATGATAATCTTAACAAAGGTTGGTTTATGGCCTAGGATGGTAACTGTGACTTATTGAGTTATGATTGGATAAATTTGTTAGGACAAGTTATCATATAGGGAATGGCCTAGAATGGTAATGGTAGGGCATTGTGAAGCTTGGTTACTTGAACAAGCCAAAGTACAAGGTCCTTGAATAAATTTTTTTGGGCATTCTAGAGCTTGGTTGATTACACAATCCAAAGGATGAGGTCTTGGAATGGTAATGGTAGAGCATTGTGAAGCTTGGTTGCTCACATAAGCTAAATGATTAGGTCTTGGAACAGAAATGGTTGGGCATTGTGGATCTTGGTTTCTTGCACAAGAAAAAGGACAAGGTCCTAGTATAGAAATGGTTGGGTGTTGTGGAGCTTTGTTTCTCACACAAGCCAAAGGATGAGGGTCTAGAATGGAAATGGTAGGGCATTATGGAGCTTGGTTGCTCACACAAGCCAAAGGATAAGGGCCTAGAATAGAAATGGTAAGGTGTTATGTAGTTTAGTTTCTCACACAAGCTAAAGGATGAGGTCTTATAATGGTAATCCTTGGAAATTATAGATCTTGGTGGCTCATGTATTCTGAAAGAGGGTTAACAATATAGGTGTGGGATCAGATGTCTTGATCGATGACATGGTGAACATCGTATGTTAACTGAGTCAAAGAATGTATCATCAAACATGACTCGTGGCTTTATTTCCTAGATTGAGGATTGTAAGGAGGATATGAATCCATCTCAAAAACCACTTCTTTACCATAGGGGTCTCAAACAAAGTCAATTTGTGTAGCCATTCTATCATAACTTGTATCGTACATGACTCTTTCATAAGTGTAGCGAGACATATCCACATCAATGATAAATGTTCCTAAAAAAGGCCTAGAGTTATACAAACTTTGAAAAACAATGTCCAAAATAAAAATGGTTCAAATTGGTCTAACTTGGTATAGGGGAGTAGTATCTCTAAAATGGTCTATACTAAAACTTGGTATAAAATAGTCTAACATCAAATGTCTCACATAAAAGATCAAGCCATTGAAATAAAATTGGAATGTCAAACTCTAGGTACAAAGTGTTTCAAACAAGTCTAATCTAAGAAAATAAAAGTTGCTAGGTCTTTTTGTCAAATGTGGCACAAAAGCTAGGCTCAAAATAGGCATGTGCTAGGACTTTTGGCAAAATAAGCAAAAAAACTAGACTTTAAAATCACAGGTATGATTTAATCTAACAAATTTGAAACACTTTAGCATAGACTAGGAATTCAAATTTAGACATGGACTTGGTCAATTGGTATAAGGCATGAAACAAAATGCATAAATAAGATAGGGTATTTCTCCCAAATAAAAGTACAAAAAAATAGTTCTCCAATTGGGTAAAGAATTAACCTAAGTTACACAAATGAAAAGAGAAAGATCAATGTCTAAGCCCAAATTACACAAGGCATAAAAAAATCAATCATTGTTTGGATTTGAACTTGTCAAGGTTAATTGAAAACTCAACTTAGGAAACTAGGCTTCTTTGAACAAACAACAAGCTAGACAAAATTGAATGACATAACATCACTAGGTAAAAGATCCCAAAGGCACATGCAACTTGGTTCAAATCTTGGAAAATTGGACACAAGGATAAACAAGTCTATAAAATAATTTGAGAAGCATAATGATGTTTATCACGTTATACAAGTATAATCAATGATTTTTTTTAAGACTCCAAGGCACAAAACTTGAAATGGATTGGGTAATGTAACACTACCCTTTCCAATCAAGTGATACACACACACAAAGATTTGTCAAAAGACTAAGTCAAAATTGTGGTATCAAATGGATGGCATAATGCTTCCTAAAACAATGGAGTGATGTGGACACAAAACTCATTTTGACATTGTATAAACAAATAAATGGTTTTAGACTCAAAGACCAAGTAAAGGAAAAATTAAAAAATATAACTAAGTATAATGTCCAAAGTGCATCGTAACATTTAATTCTATCTATATACATGCTTTTGGGAGGATTTTAAGTGTTAGTCCAAAAATAAAAGCACATGAAGTAGTAAGGTTTTTACACCCCCTTCTCCCAAGAGATTGTATGATGACATGGAACTTTGGGCTACTTTCCCTACATCAACAATATGTTTGCGGTAAGTGGGGTTATTCTAAAAACTTAATTTTTGATCATCTAGATGGTCTTAAGTGTGTTTAACACTAAATATGTATCACATCAATTGAGTTCATACTGGCTAACTTACTATGCAAGGGTCTATTATTTTGCATAATGATTCCATTCATTTATTTCTTAGTGGAATCCCTTGGTTAACCATACCTGACTTGGATTTTCATTACGATTAGAAAGGCTAGTTTCTTAGCTCCCTAAAAATTGTAGTATACATGCCCTAATCTATATACCTCATCATGGATCAGGTTTGGTATGATGTTGGGAGACGAAACCCCAGTTCAATACACCCCTAAAGAACTCATAAGGAAGCTATGAACTCCCACTCACAAGCCAAGTTTCATAAAATAAATGACCAAGTGAAAAGACTTTAAAGATTGTGTTTAGATCACCCAAACTATATGAGTTTTGGGGACAGCCTTAACAACATTATTTTCACACCTTAGATAAAGGCACAATTGTAAATAAAGGGTGATTTTGGTCACCCAAGTTCCCTAAAGGGGATGGGGGAGAGTATACACACCTCTTTAATTTTGTGAAAAAGAAACAAGTATAAAATATCTAACATAAAACAAAACACTCTTTAAGATTTGCAATTTAAGTGAATGTTTATTTTATGCACCAAAGTGAAATGTTTGTGAAATTGGTTTGGCCCCTTAGCATTTGTTGAAAACTTGAAAAAAATTCACAAAAACTAAGCATAAAAAATGTTTAGATTCCTTTTAAGCACCAAAATGAAAATTTCAAGACTTAATACTTGAAAATTTATGCCCTCTTTCCCACTTTGGTCCTGCTAATTTTAGAGGGTTTTGGCCTGCCTTGAAGCACTTTCAATGAATTAAAAAATAGGATTTGGAAACAAGCTCTCAGGTTTCTCTATTTTTGTTACATAGAGACTAACATTAATCCATAGAGACTGATGCCAGTTACAAGAGAATCGATATTAGTTGTAACAGAATAGATGTTGATCAACTTAAAACCAATATCAGGTACCTATAAAACTATAGGCAAAATAAAATGATTTGAGAAAAATTTGTTATTCCAAAACAAGCATGAGAATAAAATAAGTCTCTGGATCATGTAAGAAAAGAACCAAATAGATACTTTTCAAGTTCTTAAACCAAGAATGAAAACCTAAAACTTCCAAGGAAATTCAAACATCAAGTTTTTCGACCATATTTTGTCCTACACAGGGACCGATGCTGGTTAGGATAGGACTGATGTTGGTTAGTACAAGACCAATGCCAGTTAGGAAAAATTGATTTTGGTCTCTATGTAATCTGTGTAACACTAAAAAATATAATACATAAAAAACAAAGTAAAAACTCAAATTTTTAAGATGATGAAGCATTCATTTAAAAAATTAAGATCTACACTTTGGTCTCCTTGGTATGTGAGATGCTTTAGGTCCCACTAGGCATGCCATTTTTTGATCATATGAATCCAAGAAGGGAAGTTAGTAACATGTTAGCTCAATCAATAAAAACTTCAATAAACATACTAACACTTACACTCCAAGTCTTAAGGGTGAGCTTAGTTAACAAAAGATAAATGAAAGCACAACTAAAATGCAAAAGACAATGAATCTTTTACCTTCTTTGGGAGATCCAAATACATTATTGAGTGGCTTGCTCGACTTGTGCTTCAAAGAGTCTTTGTCAATGGAGGTTGTGTAGCTCCTTATCTCCTTGGCACCATGGCTTGTGTTGTGGTTTGGCTCAAGATTTTAGCATTATAACACTACTTGCAAGGAAATTTTTGCATTATAACACTACTCTTATCAAAGCTTTAAAGTCATTTTTTGCATAAAAAAATTTCACCAAAATAACTTAAAATTTAATAGTCAAAACATTGTATTTATAGCAAATGGATCTAACTCAACCCAAGGTGAGTCAAGGTGGAATTTAAACATGGAATGGGTTCAAACCTAACCTAGGTGAGTCAAGGTGGAGTTTAAACATGGAATGGATTCAAACTTAACCTAGATGAGTTAAATATAACCCTAGTAGAGTTAATAGTTGTCAATTAATAATGATTTTCAATGAATAGGCATGGGTCTCCAAAATAGATATTTTAGGATATTTTAAAAAGGGCTTAACAACTCACAAAGGTAATCATGAAAAGCTAAGATATTTCATATTTTTGAATTTATTTATTTATTTATTCATTAATTGCTCATGGATGATTAAACTAGGCATTTAATTTGGTTTAGCTTATTAATTAATTCTAATTAGCCATTCAGCTCTTTCAAGATTTAATATTTATTTATGTGCTCCACTTAATAGGTCTATAAGCCAAATTGACTATTGTATGCCGCAAGGTGATTAGGGATGAATCCATGGGAGGTTATTGTTGCATACAATAGAATAGCCTATTAGGGAGGTCTCAATATGATTATGATCTTTTGAAAATAATGTGCAAGCAAATTTGGGGTTTTCAATGATTCCTAGGCTTAATTTACAATGGTTGGTAGGAATCAGTCTAAAATTTGGTCAAAAGCTAGTTGTGGCTAGTTATAGGTGTCTACAGGTATTATCACATTTTATATAAATCAACACAACCAAATAACTATTTTATTAAATATTATTCTCCTCCCACTCAAGTGACATATTTTTCCTTTGGTGGTTTTGTCCCCACTTCCTATTTGAAACGTCTTCCCCAAGATTATCCCAACACTCTTCTAGTGTATTTTGGAATCATGGGTACATATGAAATTATATAAATGAGCCTATCAATCACAATATTTGATGGGTTATCTTACCATGCCCCTTAAAAGTGTTTTACAAAAATTAAATTAATAAGTGAATTAAACGTAATTTAGATAAATGGAATAAAATATAACAAAATGATGTAAATTATATTGCAATAAGTATGATGAAAACATAATGCTAAATAAGACAAAGTTCAATCAAATGAAAGCAAACTAACTATAAATAGAATGAAAAATATATGTATTTCTATTTGAGATTTGACTTTGTGAAGCTGATATGAGGATATAATAGAATGATAAAGACTAATTCCGCAAGTGCACAGAGAATGAAATTGGTAAAGGTCAAGATTGTCCAATTGGGTTAAGATCATCTACCACTATTGAATTGAACTAGTCAATCTTGATCTCTACTAAAACTCATAAAAATTATGTCATGATTGCTTAAAAAATCCTAAATTAGGTATGTATATTGAGATTTTACCTTTGGAAGTGTGCAAAACACTTATAAATGAATTATTCAATATTGAAACCCTAGTAGAGCTTGTGATGACTAAAAATATACAAATAGAGAAAGAGTGGATTGCAATGGGTAGAGGTGACCCTAATCACCCCCATAATGACTAAACATGACCTACGTATCCAATGTTCCACTGAGGGAATTCAAACCCATGTAGTTCTCCCATTTAGAGTGTTTTTTAATTGTGGTTATTTAACTATATGAATCCATATAGAAATGGATTAAATAATTTATTATTCTCTAATTTAGCTTCGATAAAACATGCTTTGAAATTAATTGAGGACTACTTCAAGTGATTAAAATTATAATTTGGAAGAATATAGAAGCTTTCTCAATGTGTAATAGTGTAATCATGCCTTTGTACTAGAATTGGTAAGTGGTAGAATAGGTGACTTAAGTGTGCCTTTATAGCAATCTAGAAGTGGAAATCTCACACTACCTATCCTAAAAATATATATCAATCTATAAGGAAAGGTTAAAAAGTGAAATGTGGTTGTTAGAATGGGGTCAATATCAACTACCACTATGGACCCAATAGGTTGATCTTGTCCTCTAAGGAAACATGTGAATATTGGGATATGGAATGTCTGTATAGATTCTTAGATGGGGTTTTAGTAGATAGAACATTTTAAAATTTGTTAGATATCATTTTTTTTAATATTAGAATAATTGAACAAAGTCTATACATCTCATGGATGCAAATCAAAAAAACTGCCTACTAGGTTGGGGTACACAATCCAAAAAATAGTATTAGAAATGTTATTAAAATATAAAAAGCCACACAAGTGGAAATAAATTAAAAAAATTACCAACAGGTAATAAAAGAGAAGTACCAACAAGGAATACCAATAACTACATATTTAAGTTGGCCCCATCATCAAACTACACACCCCCTTCCTCAGCTATTTAAACACCACTCACCTCATTTCCCAAGTCATAGTCAAATAAAATATGTCCCAAATGAGAGATATATACCAAGAAGGGGAAATGGTCTAATTTACCCAACAGATCTTTTATGTTAGAGGTTTTAATAAAGTTCACTAAATCCTCAACATCTTTAATATTCCCCTCTTGGATATTTTTTTTAGTTTCCAAGAAGTTACATTAGCAAATTTCTCAATGCTATTAATATCCCTCTAATTTAGGTCCTTTCCATCACCCAAATCATCCCTGTCATGACTAGTCTAAAGAGAGGGAGAAACCTCACAACCCATAATAGCCTTATCAACACCAACCATCTTAGTCACCTCACCAGAAGTTTATTCTTCTTCATTCCCATAATCTTGTAGGGCATGCAAGGCATATTTATTCACTTTTAACCAAGTGAATATACCATTATTATTTGAATCTAATGATCTAGCCCAACCTACAATCAGATCATTATCTTGATCAAAATAAGATTCCCAAATTAGACCCTAATCATACTAAAAAATATACGCTCGTGCAACATCACCATAGCAAATCCTTCAATCAAGAGGCTAAGAGAATCTTAGGTATCCTCCATTGTCTAAAATTTAAATAGAAGAAACATTCATCATCCTTATTTTTAATAAAATTTCTAACTCACTTTGTGGCACCTTCATCTACAAAAATATTTGCCAAGAAACACATCTCACGGTAACTTCAAAATTGAAGTTAGTAATAAATCTAGACTTAAACTAAAAAACTTCCAAATTCCTTTGTTTCTAAATGAACCATAGGATTTGAATGGATAATACAAGCCATAATTTATGGAAAAAATTATGAACCTTCTTTTTGGAACACACATACCCAAAAACAACATTGTACTATGAATTCTCACAATCAAATAAAGAGTTCCAACTATTAAGACAACTTTTCCATATAGGACACAAGAAAAAGAGGTGTTTAGTATTTTATAACTCACCACACAACAATAAATGAGGAGTTCCAAAACTAGATTTAGAGATAACTGACCCAACAACCAATTTATCATACAAAAGCAACCATTGAAAATAAGACTTCTTTGGTTCGAGACATGACACCTAGACAACATGAAATCTAAAAAACTAGCTGAAGAAGGGATCATAAACATGCCACACCTAGTTAAGGATAAGGAAGAGAATTTTGGAGAAATCAAGTTTATCATAAAACATTTTAGTGGTGTATTACAAAAGGAGAGGGCCATTTATCCATTTAATATCCTCCCAAAATCCCCCAAATTCATCAAAAATAGGAAAACCTCTAGCAGACTGGAGAGCCTTAGTTAACAAAGTGAAAGTTCTCCTTTGAGATAGAATAATATAAAACCGTTATCTGATTTTTATCCATGAATCCCAATCATCGAAGGAATTTAGATCCTTCAAACATCTTAAACCCTTGGAGAACCATATGAAGGCCAAACACCCTCCAGTTAGGGAAAGGGACCTTTTGTTAACTAAGAGGTTTCAACATATATATTTATACCCATGGCACCTTGACCCCAACCCATTGAAAATAGGAGGCACAATGACAAGATTTTTTACCAGTTCTTAGGCTTTCCAAATTGCCCAAAATAATGGTGAACCTAAAACTTTCACTAAAAATGAACCAACCAATAAATTAATATGTGTATCCCTTTCTAATTTGGTTTAACTTTTAAGAATCCCCTTAAAATATTATGTCTAACCAAAAAAATCCATAGATCATCACCCTCCAAAGCTCTAACTATCCACTTGATAGCCATAGAAATACCTTAGAGCCTAAAGTATTTCAACCCAAGCCCCCCAAATTTACTAGGTACACAACAAATCTTCCATTCCACATCATGGCTTTTTTATTTCCCTTGCCATCTAACCAAAGAAAATATGTAATGATTATATGAAAAAGATTAATATGAGACTTATTAAACATTCAATAAGAGGCATAATATATTCTAAAGGAGGAGAGGACTTTATGACATACTTGAATTCTTCCCAGGAGAGAGAGAAGATGACCATGCCACTTACCAATTTTACTGTAAATTTTTATAAACAAACAATCCCACATCTATTTGAATGAAGGTATCAAGGAAAAATGAATACCCAAGTATCTGAACATCTGAATAGATCCCCTCCATACCCACTCAAACACCACCAGCCACTGGTGGGTCCTCATTCCACCTTATCATTCATGATTTTTGAAGTTCCACCTTATAACAAGAGGCAAAACAATAAATGTCAAGTATTCTAACCACCTATTAAAGTTTATATTTTTCAAGTTTGAAAAACAACATCTCAATCATCTAAAAAAAATCAATCATTTTTGAATCATTGGGTAGAAAAATACCTCTAACCGGAGGACCCACAAATAATTTTCTCAATAAGTAGTGAAGTGCTTCAGTTGTCACAAAAAAAAGAAGGGGGCAAGAGGGAAACCTTGTCTAGTTGACCTCTAAAGCTCAATTAAATCAATTAGCTTACCATTAAATTCAATAAAATATGAGGCATTTTTAAATAATACATTTACTATTCTGCAAAATCTATCTTGAACTCCAAAATAATTTAACATCAAGTCAATGAATAGAAACTCAATCCTATCATAGGCATTTTCAAAGTAAAGTAATCTCATGCTTATGTTCTAACCAGAATCATGAGCCCAATTCATACCTTCTTAGCTATAAATAATATTGTCAAGGATATATTTGCCTTTAACAAATCCAGTTTGAGTAACTGAGGTCAATGAAGGCAAAATGGAGGAAAGCCTCCTTGCTAGAAACTTAGCCAAATTTTTGTAAGAGACATTGAGAAGAGTGATATGTCTCCAATTATTATTCAGGGTAGGTTATCCATATTTTGAGATGATATTAACCACACATCTATTTATTTTAGGCCCCAAGGTTTCCACTTCAAAGGTTTATTTAAAGACCCCAGTCATTCAATTGTAATCCAATCTTTATTAGACTTGTAAAAATCCATAGGAAAGCCTTCAAAATGTAAGGCTTTATCTACCTTCATAGATTCAATGGTTCCATTTATCTCATCTAGAGAGATCTCACTATCAAGCACTATGGCCTATTCCTTAGAGAATTTATTTGGAATATACCTAGTACAAAGATCTTTGTAATGTTCAATTTGTAGGCTTAAGCCATCCAGTAAGAAAAGTTTTGAGTAGAAGGAGAAGAATGTTTTTTTAATCTCAATCACATCACTAGACATAGACCCACCATAATCAATCATAGGAATCTTGATTTTACCATGATTTATTCTTAGGAAATTGGAAAAGAACATAGAGCCTTTATCTCCAAGATTGAGCCAATTTAATCTAGAAAGACCCTGAGACCCCTAGAAAGACCCTGAGACCCCTATCAACAAACATCTAATGGTGTTTGATCTCATGTTTTAGGCTTATCAATTTGTCAAGTAGGAAAGCATTATTTGGATCAAGTTACAATCTAGATTCTGAAAGAATCAACTTCTCATGTGTATTACGAGCAATCTTCCTCCTCAAAATGGCTTGGTGTTTTTTGTAGGTATGTGTAAATTTTTTACATAAGCTCATACAATAATTTCATTTGTCAATAGAGGAGGAAAATACATAGAGAACCTATCAATTTTCTAAGTAGAGCAGATACCTCCTTTACAATCTAAATTATTCAAGTGTGAAACATTTAGTTTATACAAACCTTTCCACTCAAGAACACTCTCCTCCAGATTATCATTTAGTAAAATAGACATTTCAATGGGATGGTGATCCAAGATAGTGAATGGGATCACCTTATCATAATTACACTCCTTATTATATAGTGTCTCAAAGCCATTATTTTAAAAATAGAATCTATCAAGTCTAGAGTAGACTCTCTTATGAAGGCCCTAGTTATTTCACCATGTAAAATATATGCTCTTGCTATCTTTCTTACCTTGGTTAAGAGGATCAAAGAGATGAATCTTTTTGAGTTTAGACCAAAAAATAGTTCATTTCCTTCCCACAAAATTAGATCACCCCCGTGATTGTTTTCTTGTTCCTCAACCATGTTAAAATCCCCACCCAAAATCCATGGAATGTCTTTCAAATTAACAACAAGCCAATTTCAAAAGATAGCCCTTTCTCTATAGTCATTAGAAGCATAGATATTTCAAATACCAAATACATGGTTGTCACATTTGATAGTAACCACACATTTTTTTTGGCATGGGGATGAACCATAGTCAACCATTGAATCCTTTCATTTAGGATTAACTAAGATAGAGGCACCTCCTTTCATTTTTGGATGAGAGGTAGAAAATCACGGAGAATCTAGCCAAATGCAATTTAATATTGAGTCAATTTTGAAGCCAATTACCTTTACTTCCTAAAACAAAAAGAAATAAATTCCCTTTCTTGAAAACCTAAACTACCTTACAATTGGTTTATGATGAAGGGAATCTAGGCCCCTCACATTCCAACCGACAACCTTCATCAAGAGAAGGGGGAGCCTATCTTTCCAAACTAGAGGCTTTAGAGCTTCCTTTGTTTTAGTAAATCCTTAAAAAAAGGAAGGAAACCTGTTTTCCTTGGATTTATTTTTTATTTCCTGGGCACCTCCTAGAAACCCTTTATGAATCTTCCCATACTCACCCCTATGGGATCCTAAGAAAGGTTTTGAATTGGCCTTAATTTTCAATCTTTTACCATTGTTCCTTTGTAGACCAATATAGAGAATTCAAACCAAAATCTTTAAGAGGCAAATCTCTTTAAAAAATAGGCTCAGGTTGAACTTCAACACAAGGGGTGGGAGACACCTCCATGGGAACCCTCTCATCATAACACAAATAAAAATCAACATTTAAGGGGCCAAGGATATGGGCCACTGAGATAGGTGAATTTACTAAAATAACAATGTATTCATTTGAGAGTCTACCTTTGGTAAAAGTGGAAACTTCCATCATACAATCACTTTATTCAAGGCCTAAAATGGGCATATGAGGACTCCCTTGTTCCAAAGGTAAATGAACCATAACCACACCCTCACCAGAAGGCCTAAATCCAAATTCAATGTAGTCCATATCCAACAAGGGATTTTCAAATGTTTGGTTGGAGGTTCAAAAGTTTACAAGCCCTTAGGGGACCTAAGTCCCACAAATTTTTTCTAGAAGGTGCTCGGCTAAAACTAGGGTCTGAAT
This sequence comes from Torreya grandis, assembly GCA_037957365.1. Classification (NCBI taxonomy): domain Eukaryota; kingdom Viridiplantae; phylum Streptophyta; class Pinopsida; order Cupressales; family Taxaceae; genus Torreya; species Torreya grandis. The sequence continues at coordinate 2,748,760 of JARHVA010001816.1, forward strand.
CATAGTAGGGGCTTTCTCTTACCACACCACCTTCTTCAACATATATATATATATATATATATATATATATATATATATATATATATATATATATATATATTTAAATATCCTTTTAAATTGGTAAAGACTTATTCAACACTAGTTTATTCACCCTTCCTGGTCTTCCTAACAAAGGGAAATATTTTCTAAGATGTCCATCCTTTTTACAAAAGAAATACTCATTTAGGCCACCCAACCCTTTGATGGGGAAAGAGAAATATTCTCCCTTAATATTAAATAAAAGTGTTTTAGGGAAGACTTTTAACGATTCCAAAGAAATAAGAATCCTTGCATGCATATGTATAAGAGACCTTCTCAAATCCTTGATCCTATTAACTTATCCTATGGGATTTAGAGCTTGAGGCAAAAAGTTCCATATTTGAAAAGGCACATTTTAAATATCAACCCATCTTAGGGTAGCCTTAATGGTAATTTATTCATAGTCCAATTCAGGGTTATATGGAATAGATTTTAAAAATGACTATCAAACATTCCATATGGTTTTAATAGTAATACACCTCTGCATATTGTATTTTTTGAAAATAATCATGAAAACCCCCCTCTAAAATATTCTACAAAAGGAAATATAAATACCCATCTTTTTCCCTAGATAAATTCAACCACTTGTCAAAATTTTTTATAGAGGGTAAGGAATTCCTATTCAAACATACAAATAAAACCACAACATTCATCAAATGATATTCTTCTAATTACAAATCTCTTTTAATTGATTGATTCAAAAATAGAGACAAGATTTTACCAAGGCCAAATGACTTACCATCTTTGAGTGAGATGCTAATGATGGCTCTATCGTTACCCACTTCTGCAACTTCATAGACAAATTCTACACCTTTAGAGTGTTTTGAGATGTCTTCCTTCCAATGGACTTGTAAAAATAGAGGAGTTTTACTATCACCTTCCTTATTTTTTCCATCCACAACCAAATCCTCAATAGTGTTCTGACTAGGGACATTTTCAACACCCTCCACAAACATGAGTGAACCATTAATATTGCCATCATTCAATATATTCAAACACTCAAAATCATCCATTCTAGACTTTTCCATAACACTTAACTCATAAATGTAAACAAAGCCTGCTTTCTCCCAAAGTATCAAGGCTCACAAAAGATGCAATGATAGGTTAGAGGAACATTATCAAAACACCAATATAATAAAAAAGAGCCAAACAACTCAAAAATAACATATAATGGGAACCAAACACAAACATTAACTAATGGAGATGACCTAAGAATAAATGGGGCAAGGGGACAAAGGAAGCAAAGAGCCAATGAAGAGAGCTTAAAGCATTGACAATGGAAGATGATTTTTCATTTTCCCATTTGCAGAGTTTGAAGCCTCTAAACTTCTTCCTCTTGTTAGATATCAATTTAGAAAATAAGTAGGTCCATATAGATAGTTAGGATAGAGTTAGGTGGTGAGATAGGTCTATATTAAGTTCTCAAGTCATTTAAAGTGAAATAGGAAAAAAATTGACATAATCAAGTATTTGTGACCAGATTTGGGTGAATACATTTTCCCCCTTCATTCTAAAAATAAAATTACTAGAGTAAATGAGAAATAGTAAATGAGTGTGTACAACACACCTTTGCTTTGGGATAAGCTCCAAATCATGTGAGGTGTTCCATGGAAGATCCTAAAATGATGTAAAAGTAGTTAATGCTCATATATGAATTAAAAAATTGAAGTTAACTTTATTTTGAAAATACTAAAAAGAACAAGGAAGAAATAAACTTGTATGAGTGAAATAAATGTTGCTCTTATGACTTTGATTAGATATGATGCTTCCTTGAAGCATTGTATAGTTGGTGTTTCCCATGAAGAACTTGGAGAGTTTGGTTTCTTAGCTGAACCAATAGATGATTTGAGAATTATCAAGCCTCAAATTAATTCAAACTAGCATAGAAAATAAAACCCATTGAGGGATGTATAAACCTCAATTTATTATATTGGTCTTTGTAACCCCAAGTTGTTAAATGAATTGCAATCCATAATGGATTTATAGACATAATGCTATAGGGCATTGAACCTATAAGTTATGCATTATACACTTTAATTGAGTCAACTACTATGCATATGTCTTGTAGATTCAATTGTCACTTTATTCCAAAAATGCATCATCAAAAGAGAATGGAAAACATCTATGATCCTACCATGTCCAATGATATAAAATATTATTGAAAAGCATGACATGAATCTATATCATGCCCCCTGAATTTTAAAAAATAACATAGTATGCATGAGTCTATATAATGCCCCATTTGATAAATGTAGAATCCATAATTGTATGTAAATGAAATTTGTGAATTTTGTTTGAAAATTATGCTTGAACTTGTATCATGAATTCAAAACTATATGAATTTATAATTTGAACTTGTAATACGAGTGAATATGCATTGCCTTTTTCCCCTTAATTTATGTCAATGATTGAATCTTGAACCATTTTGAAACTATAATATGTACCAAAACTATTTTTTTAATTTGAAGATTATTAACTCATGTATGAAAATCTCACTGAAATGCCACCCTAGGTGAGGGAATTGATACTTAAAGTCACTCATCTCAAAATAAAAGTTAAATCTAACATGTGTAGTAAGATGTAATCATTGAATATTTTAGCATATGCAAAAATTATGTCAACATAGTAAGATATGTATCATTTGAATCATGTATGTAACATATGAGACAAGGCCTAAAGGAATTTATTAATGAATATCATAATAATATAATGTAGATTTAGTATCATATGCATTAATTAGTACATGATATGGATCATAACACTCATCAAACTTAATAAGATCAACAAACACACAAACACAACAATTAAAATGTCATATAATAAGGCTAAGGGTTGCATACACATTACATGTTAAAATGTCACATAATTAAAAGTTTTCATATACAAGGATCAAATTCATATTCAAAGGACATGAATGAATTCATAAATAATATATGTTCAAATGTTACACATAATAGAGGGACGTGGGCCACAAGTAATAGACATATTCAAATGTTGTACATACCAAAAAAGATCTCATGGAGATTTTTAACTAATTTTCACATAAAGTACCCGAGCCATACATAATAAAAAATCAATATCTACTCTACCATGTACAAGTAATAACATCAATAGAACATAAACTATAAAATATTTTACATCATGTATATGTAATGTGATTGTGTCTTAGTAAATAGTATATCCATATACACACTTATAAGATAGATATGTTAGCAACACATTTGTAAATGGTATAAAACTCAACAGTATATGAGTCATATCATGCTAACACCTATAAATACTAAAATATATGGATAAGATACCCTAGTTTAGTAATGCTACTGGGTAGAGGTAATTCCAACATCTTAATGCTATACTCTTAACCTATAGTGCATCTAGGGATATGTGTGGCTGACTTATGGCTTACATACCTTCAGATTATCTTATTATATTTATTGATGTTCTTAGTATGGTTAGACTATGAAATAACCATGCATAATTAGAGTATATATAGGAGGTATTGGTTAGTCTTTTATCATCATATTATGAATTCTAATCTTATTGCATTATTTTAAAGGTCTCCCCTTTGAAGTGGCTTAGTTATATTTATCAAGCATTTTTATATTTTATTAATTATTATGTGGATATATTATCTCTACTCTCATTTATACAATAGATTATTATAATGTGAAAAAATATAAGTAAATTCATCATAATTAGTATCAGAGCTTCGATTTGGGAAAGTTTTTATGATGGCATTTTTTGGGATCTAGTGTTGCACATCTCCTATGAGTTAAAGGATTAAAAAACATTACTTGTGATCCATGAATAATTAATTTTTTGTCACTGTAGTATTTAAATTATAAGTTTTTTGGATTCATTTCTGAGAGATTATTACAATGATGTATTTAACTAGTATACTTTTTTGGGTTGAAAATATTCACCCTTGTGCCCATTAATAGTCATTGGATTCATCTCAATGAGGTGATCGTAATGGTCACTAAACTTTTTTGGGGGATAAAACCCTCCAAGCATTTGTGAATGGCTAGTCCTAACAGTCACAGATATAGGAAAGGGAAATAAACTCCTAAAACTCCTCACAAGGATGACATAGAGTCTATAACTTCTAATCTATATATTTCAAAGGTGGTTCAACAACTTCAGTAAGATTTGCATGGCAGGTTGTGAAAATATGATCTCGATGTAATTAAAAGGGACATCACAAGGATGAGAGGGGACCTAAATGGCTTATAGGATTAATTGAAATAAATAACTAGGTAATTTCCTAAATTTTAAGATCAACCATTGTAAAATAACCCTCCAGCACTCTAGTTTGGTTATCCTCTAAAAAATCACAATGTCAATCCTAGTCTAAAGTTGATGTTGCCAAAAGTAAACCTGCACAAGTTTGAAGGTAATGATCGACTCACATAGATCACTCAAATTGAAAATTTATTTAATATACATCAAAATCCATGCTCTTGAAAGGTGTTCATGGCCTCTTTGTATCTAGAACTTGATTAATTCATTTGGTATTGATGGTTTTGTGCTTAAAAAAAAAAGGGGGGTCTCTCAGTTTCTTAGTATGTATTTTATAAAGAGCTACAAATCCACTATTGCAATAATGTCTCAAAAAAATACTTCAAATAGATAGCCAAACTATGATAAATAGGTACTATAAAGAGTTATATTCATCAATTTTAGAATCTCTCCTTATGTGTGGTGAACATCACTAAGAAAATTTTGATTGACCTATTTTTAGGTGGCCTTAAGGATAACATCCAATTGGAGGTTCACATGTTTATTCTTAGTTTAGTATCTAAATCCATCCCAAGGGCATGCATGGTATAGGAAAAAGAGATTATAAAATAAATTCCTTTCACTAATGTCTATGAATGCAATTTTCTAGCACCATCATTTCCTTAACCTACCTGATTGACCCCTCAATAAACTGAGGAGAAGAATGTAAAAGGTTTGTGTTTTGGTTGTGATAGTAAATGGAGCAAAAGACATCATTCTGATAAAGAGGAGTTTTTTTACATGAATGTGCCAATGAGGATGATGAAGATGATAAATCCTCACATGTAGGTTTGGATAAACCTAAGGATAAATTTAAAGATTCTCAACCTACTATTTCTTATCATGCATTTTTTGATGTTAGTGCTTCTTAAACTCTTAAGTTGGTGGGCTTCCTCAAAGAATAGAAGGTGACTTTATTTATTGAAACTAGGAGTATAAAAAAACTTCATCAATACTCATTTGAACTATTTCATCTACCCAACTCCATAATTTTAGGTTATGATTATAGATGTTGGTACCATCAACTATTCTATAAAATTTCATAGTATTAAGCTTACTATGTGAGACTACTTATTAGATTATATTATGTTTTCTATTCCTATGGAAGGGGATGAAATTTTTATATGAGTGTAATGGATCACCACTTTGGAAACTATTGAAATGAATTTCATGAACTATTCATGCACTTCCATTCAGAAGGCACGACATTTGAACTACATGGATTATGGGTTAAATATCCACAACTAGTTAGTTACCATCAGATGAAGAAGATTCTCAGAAAAGGTGTTGAAATATTTTTGTAACATTTTTTTTATATAAAATTTTAACTAACCAAGGATTCAACCCATCTTTATTTACAAATGGTGTTGGATGACCATTATGTAGTTTTTGGTGACACGCCAAAAGGACTTCTACCAAACTGAGTGCATGATCATGACATCAACCTAATTCATAGAAGTACACCACCCAACATTAGAACCTATATGTATCCCTATTCCTATAAGAGTGAAATTTAAAATATGTTATAGGAGATGTTGGAGTAGGAATCATTTGACATAACCAAAGTGAATATTCTTCCCCAATGGTCATGGTGTGGAAGAAGGATGACACTTGGAGGATTGACACATACTAAAAATAACTCAACCAGTACACAATTAAATATATTAAGGTTTTTCAATGATTGGATGAGTGAAAATAAACTTTTTTTCACCCTAATATTGAATTTATGTATTAATAAAATAGTTTCAAAATAACTAGCTGTCAAACTAGATGTGTTGTGAGTGAAATTATTGATCAAAACGTGTATTGAATATGTTCAAATTTTAAAATATGTCTTTTATGGTATAAAATACTATATAAATAAAATAATATCAAATATAAAACATAAAATAAGCTCCTTAATTATATTTAATGCACTACACAACCTTTGTGTGCAATTCTTATTAATAAATAAAGCTAAAATAAGCTTATTAAAAGTTAAGTCTAAAATTATAAAATATATTAAATAAATATTTAAAAACTAATTAAACTCAAAATAGAATAAATAAATTTAATTTAACTCACTATAAATATTTAGACATTATGCAAGAAGCCTTATTTAATAGTAAAGATAAACATGCAACTAGAAAGACATCCTAGTCAATTAACTAAGCTAATTAAAGAAAATTTAATTTAATTTAATTTAAGTCACATAATAAAGAAACCATGTGATTAATTTTTTTAAATGAGTGTGTAATTACTTAGACTCAACTAAGTACTTGAATATTGAACTAGAGTACACCAAAGCGAACTACAGTGAACTAGAAGTTAACTGGCAGTTCCAACTATTTTTTTAAAAATATTTGAAAAGTTTCTCAAAGTAAAATAATAATAATTAAAGTCCTAAATAAATTAGATAATATTAAAAAAAACTTAAAAATTAAAAACAAAATAATTATAAAAGTAGAACTTAAGTTTCCATATCGGCATCATACTCAACATTCCCCCCTTTGATGCAAAGAGGTGAGATTCTTATCATCTCCTTGAGTCTTCCATGGATATTATTTATAAATATCAACCATATTAATTGTGTGTAAGCTAATGTAATGTATATACATTCAGATTCATTATAGTATAATTCAACTATGTCCTATTTCTTTGAAGACTAATAAATCAACCCACTTCCCAATGTGAAGTAATAACTTGATGTTGATTTCTTGTCATCAAGAGATCTTCTCCAATATAAATTTATTTATTTAATGAGACATAAATAAATTTATGGTATAAAATTAACACCATGATTATAATTAAATCTTAAATATCTAAAAATTCTCTTAACTTCTTGTAAATGTTTGAGTGACAAATTGCCTATAAATATAGAAACTAGTGAAACTCCATAACTAATATCGGGTCTAGTCATAGTTAGATACATGAAACCTCTCACCATACTTATACAAGTATTTTCATCAGCTTAAGTAATTCCATCCCCCATCATAAAACTTTATCCACTTGAAATTGGAGTGTCTGTAGTCTTGGAATCTTGAAGATTGTACTTGTTTAACATGTCTTGGGCATACTTGGCTTGATAAATGAATACTTTATCTTTCTTTTGATGAACTTCTATGCCAATAAGGTACTTAATAAGTCTAATATTATTTATTTAAAAATATAATTTTAGATATTCCTTGAATCTATTCAACATTTCTGTAGAGCTACCTATAAATATCAAGTCATCTATATAAAGACAAACATATAAAACATTAGAATTTAATGCTTGTATGTAAAGAGTTGGTTCATTTTGACTTATTACAAACCCTTGATCCAATAAATAGATATAAATTATTGAGTACCAATCTATTTGAGATTTATTTATCCCATAAACATCCTTCTTCAGCTTATATATCCAAAATTATTTACCTTTTACTTCAAAACTTATGACTACCCCGCATATACTTCTTCAATCACTCCATTAAGAAATGCAATTTTAACCTTGGTATTATAGGAACAATTTGTACTAATGACATATTTATTTAGTGTATGTTGAACTTAATTCTATTTAACATTCATCTTAATTTAATCTATCTCTAATTTCATAGCATCAACCCATTATCTCTTTTGGATAGCTTTTACATAACTTCTAGGTTCATTAGTCATTAATGATAATACAAACATAGTATTTTCATCATAAGCATCATAAAATAAGATACTTCCTGATGTTTTATCCTTGTGATCCTCCTCTTATAATTATGATTTAACATTTGATTGACTAGATGAAGATTTAACAAATGCATGTTCTTGTTTGGTGTTGATGTAGATGGATGACTAGTCTCTTGAAAAGAGCTAATATTATTTCTTAATGAACTAGAAACCTATGTAGGACATTGTAATTCCTAAAAATAAAATTAAAGAGGATTCCACGTTTAAATTATCACATATGTATCTACATGATCAGAATCAACATATACCTCATTTTCAAAAAAAATACAATACCTAGAAATAATTGTGGAGCTATTGTTGACCAAATTTGACTTTTAGGTCAAATTAGGACCCCTATAGGTAAAAAACATTAGTTTTAAGTATTTTATGGGGTCTAATATGTTTTAATTGGGTGTATTGTATGTTATTTGATGTCATTTAATGTCATCCTAGCTTTGGTCTTAGTCATATTAGTCAATTTATCATTTTGGGTCATTTAGTGGGCTTTTAAGGGTCATAAATGCAAGTAGAAAATTTAATAAGGTGTTTAGATGTATATTTTTCATTTAAAATGTCAAAAAATCTAGTTTATCTATTAGGGATGTCAGTTACATCAAACTCTTGCAGGTTGCTTAACTAAAATTCAAGAATCTAACTAAAAAAGAGAGCATTTAGTACTTGTATGACTCATGGGGAAGTGTGCCACATGGTAAAATATCATGGAATGAATTTTAATCTTCCTAAAAATCATATAAATTATTTACATGCTATGAAAGTATCATTTTTAAGCAAAAACCATTTTGCTCCATCTTTGCTTTCTTAGACATATATAAGTGACCTTGAGGTTTGTGATTAGTACAGATAGCTCAAGAGGTTTCATGAAAAATGCTTTTTTAAAGTTGTATTAAACTAATATATATTCATTTAAATTATAATATTTTTAATAATGGTATCCTTTATTTCATGAAACATTCTCATGAATTTGATTGTACTTTTTTTAATCTTTTTTATAGACCCTAGAGGTTTTGCTCTATTTTGGTCAAATCCATACAAACTAGTTGGTGATGTTGACTATACAGATGTTGGATACATTTTAATATTGTATCCATTCTTATTTTCATATTTCATAATGTTTTGATGAGCAATTTAGTCCATATTATAGGAAGGCGTCACCACTATGAAGTTTTAGTTAATTCTACCTTGTTCTAGAATGTTGGTCTTCTATAGAGGTTTCATGTGAGTTGAATATGATGATACACAGGTCTCTAGGTCATATGATCACATCTTCCCATGTTTGGTGCCAAAATATCAAGATTTGGGCAAATTCTCATCTTGTCATTCTCCATTGTCAACTCTTTACCCAATTTCACTTACAATTACATGTATAAGTTTATTTACCATATCCATGAAGTTATAATAAGATTGTGTTAATTATACAAGCCATAAATATATGAGGAGAGTCCACTTGGATTCTTGGGAAAAGTACAAGTTTTATCACCTACTCATTCAACATGCCAAACAGTCATGAGATGCCTCTACCTACTTTATTCCATATATTTATAAGTAATTTTCACATTGAAAGGATGTTTTAGAACCTATTTCAAGATGTATTTGGTATAAATAATACATTTAGAAGGTTGAAAATAGGTTTTATCTACCCATGAGGCCTTTTATGAACTTATTATTGCTCCATTCCACACTTACTGCTTATATACAACCAATAATCACCTATAGGAGCTCCTGATGATGTCATGTTAGGGTAAATGGCTTGGTGATGGTTTTAGGGCATTTGAAGCATGAAGAATAAATTTGAGGTTTTGAGATGGAGATACAATATCTAAATAAGTTTAAATCAATACATATTGTGTGTCAGTATCTTAGAGTGCAATTGATTATTTTTGTATAAGCAACTAAACATAGAATTGAAACCAGAAGTAATAAGTAACTAGAAATCAGAAACAACAAATAATAGGAGATACGAGAAACAACCAATCTATATTAAACTCTTCTAGAAAGGAAATACAATGAAGAAATATCTCTCTTCTCACACCTCAAAGATGTACAGTAATTCTCCCTCAAGATTTCTCTCTCTCTCTCAATCAATTACAATCACCTCAATTATTGAATTATCTTCAACAATCATGGAACAAGATTCTTGCAGATCTTCTTGATCTTGCTTATCTTGCTCTTGCTCTTGTTCAATTACAATACTACCCCATGGGCTTCTTAAATAGAATTGAGAGCAAACAATAATTAGAAAAATAGACTCAAGACTAATTTTAGTCTTTACATGCAAACTAACTGTTCTCCTAAAAATAGACAATTCTAATTTTGGAAATGCACAGAAGTCGGTGTCGGTCTGAAGATGACCGATGTCGGCTGACCCCTAACCGATGTTAGTTGGTTCTGACTGATTCCATCGATGCCAGTCGACCCCTAACTGATGTTGGTTGGTTCTGACCAATGTCAGTTACTGAGTAAGCCCAACAACCTCCACATTAGCTCATTAGTGAAGCTTTTAGCTCCACAACTCAACAATCTCCCACTTGGAGATAAACAACTGCACCTGTACCTATACAAAAACATCCTCTAAACATCTCTGGCTTGTTTCTCCCTCTTCAAGTTCAATCTTAAAGACCAACAAAACTTGAATGAAGATTCAACTTCTCCTTTGTTACTGGCTTTGTTAACATATCAATAGGGTTCTTATCTGTATGGATCTTTTCTCAGCTTCAACTGTCCATCCTCCAATACCTGTCTAATGAAGTGGTACCTAAGCTATATATGTTTTGTTCTTGTATGAAAAAATAAATTCTTTGCCAAATGAATTGCACTTTGAATATCACTGTATAATTTGCAACTCTCTTGCTCCTTTCCCAACTCTTCCATGAACTGAGTCATCCAAATCATTTCCTTGCTAGCCTTTGTGACTGCAATATATTCTGCCTCTGTAGTAGACAAGGCAACAACCTTTTGCAACTTTGAAATCTAGCTAACCACCATTCCACCAATAGTGAACACATATCTTGTGGTGCTTCTCCTACCATCCAAGTCACCTACTATATCCGAATCTACATACCCATGTAGAGAAGTGTTTGACCCTCCATAGCATAAATGCCTACTGCTAGTCCCTCTCAAATATCTGAGAATCCACTGAACTGCTTTCTAGTGTTCCTTTCCTAGATTGGCCATAAACTTGCTGACAACTCCCACTGCTTGGATAATATTAGGTCTAGTACATACCATTGCATACATCAAGCTCCCAACTACTGAATCATATGGAACTCTACTCATGTACTCAACCTCATCATGTGATTTAGGACACTATTCTTTGCTTAACTTGAAGTGTCCAGCCATAGGTGTGCTTACTGATTTTGCATCCTACATATTGAACCTCTCCAACACCTTATTCACATAATTCTCTTGAGACAAAATCAAACTGTGATTTTTCCTGTCTCTCTTAATACTCATGCCAAGGATTTTCTTTGCTACTCCTAAATCCTTCATGGCAAATGTGTGAGCTAATTTTACCTTAATCTCAGTAATTTCTTACATGTGTGAACTTGTAACAAGCATATCATCTACATATAGTAATAAGATAATATAACTACCATTATCCAATCTGTTAAAATAAACACAATGGTCAGATTGATATTTACTAAAGCCATGCTCTATCATAAACCTGTCAAACCTCAAATACCATTGTCTTGGAGCTTGCTTAAGACCATATAAGCTTTTCTTCAACCTGGCCTTATGTCTCATTTGTCCATTCTCTCCTTCCTTTAACCTGTATACCCATTTGTTTTTCAATTCTTTCTTTTTGGCTGGCAACTCAACCAAATCTCACGTATGGTTCTCTTTCAAGGAATCAATTTCCTCATTCATGCCATGCTCCCACTATTTCTTAGATTCTACCTGCATTGCCTCATCAAAACTTTCTGGTTCTCCACCATCAGTGAGCAACAAGTAGTATAAAGAAGGGGAATAACGAATTGGAGGTTTACTTACCCTTTTAGACCTCCTTATGGGCGTTTGAGACTCATTTATATCTTGTTGTTCACCCAAATTTTATTTTGACAGTGACCTATCTCAATCATCTCTAATCGATGTCAGTCTGCACTTGATCGATGTTGATTCCACCTGATCGACATCAATTTCCACCTGACCGACGTTGGTCTCTACCTGACCGACATCGGTTTCCAACTGACTGACGTCGGTCTCTGTGTTTTCCTGTGAGTGATTATTTTTACCCACGAGCTCATTTTGGATCATAACCTCTTCCAAATCAAGATTGCCCTACTCAAAATTATTCAACCTCTTGAGCTGATCACTGTACATCACCTTCTCATTCAAAAGCAAAGCTTTCCATTTCTTAATTATGTCAAAAACATTAGATTTCCTCTTTATACAATAAACACATACCTTTCTTGTAGCATCGTCAATGAAAGAAACATAATACTGTGATCCTCTAATAGAAGCTACCTAAGCTGGTCCCCACACGTCTGTGTGAACAAGCTCTAACTTGTGCTTCTTCTTTGTTGACCCAGTTTTGAGAAACCTCACTTTCTTCTGTTTCCCAAAAATACAATGCTCACAGAAATCTAGATCTATGCTTTTCAAATTTGAAAGCTTACCTTTTGACTTAAGAACATTCATTCCCTTCTCACTCATGTGACCAAGCCTATAGTGCCACAACTTTGCATCTACGTCTAAAGTAGATAAAATAGAAGGAGAATAATCAGTAATACAAGTAGATAGATAAAGTGTACTTACTCTCTTATCTTTTGCTAATACAAGTGCACCCTTGGAAACTTTCCAAGATTCAGCTGTGAGAGTTATTGTGCAACCCTCATCACCCAATTTTCCTACAGAAATCAGATTCCTCTTTAGGATGGGTACATGCATGACATCCTTCAACACCCATGTGTTGCCATTCTGCAATTTCAGCTGCACTTTTCCTTTGCCAACAATTTTACAAGGCTCATCATCCCCTAAATAAAATTTTCTAAAATCTCCATGGACATAATCATTGAAAAATTATCTATTTGGGGTTGCATGGAAAGAGGCACCAAAATCTAAAACCCATGATTCTACTTTATTATCTAAAGAAAATATAAGAGCCTCCTGTGCAAGAATACTTGCAACTTTTGCTTCTTTATTAACTTCATGCTGATTTTCTTTGTTATCCTTAAACCAACAATCTTTCTTGGATGCCCTTTCTTTCCACAATTCTAGTAGGTTATTCTTCCATTTCTGGATTTGGATCTACTTCCCATCTTTGAACTTGATTTCCCTTGCTTGCCCTTCTCTCTTTGCCTTCCCCTGCTTTCAACACTTAAAGCATTACCTGATGTTTCCCCTGTGCTTTTCTTGTGAATTTATTCATTCAAGATTAAACTAACAACATCATCAACTTTCAAGATATTTGATGCAGATGTAGTATTACTAACTGCCATTACCAAACTATGCCAACTTTCAGGTAAAGAGCATAAGATTAAGAGAGCCTTAATTTCATCATCAAAAACTATTTTGACTGAATTTAAGTAATTTACTATTACATGGAAATCATTAAGATGACTAGATACAGATCCACCTTCTTGCATTTGCAAATTAAATATTTGCTTCATAAGATATACCTTATTCAAAGCTGAGCATTTTTCATATAAATTTACCAAAGTATCCATTAACTCTACCATTGTCTTTGCCTGTGATAAGTTGGAAAACACAAAAGATGCCAAGCTCAACCTTATAGATCCAAGAGCCTTTCTATCAAGAACATTCCATTCTTCATCTTCCATATCTATGGGCTTCCTTGAAACCCCACCCAATGGTAAATATAGATCTTTTTGATATAGATAATCTTCAATCTGCATCCTCTATAATTGATAATTCTTGCCATTGAATTTCTCCATTCTTAGTTTACTTTATTTTGCCATTGCTTTGCTCCCACTCAATCAAAAACCCCTGTGAGTGAATTCTGTAATCAACAAACACTAACACGCTCTGATACTAGTTGTTAGTGTATACACATAGCTCTGATACCAATTGTTAGTGTATACACATAGCTTTGATACCAGTTGTTAGTGTATACACATATCTTTGATACCACTTGTCAGGATCTTAGAGTGAAATTGATTACTTTTGAATAAGAAACTAAACACAAAATTGAAACTAGAAGTAATAAGTAACTAGAAATTAGAAACAACAAATAATAGGAGATAGAGAAATAACCAATATGTATTAAACTCTTCTAGAAGGAAATACAATGAAGAAATCTCTCTCTCCTCACACCTCGAAGATGTACAGTAATTCTCCCTCAAGATTTCTCTCTCTCTCAATCAATTACAATCACCTCAATTATTGAATTGTCTTCAGCAATCATGCAACAAGATTCTTGCAGATCTTCTTGATCTTGTTTATCTTGCTCTTGTTCAATTACAATATTTCCCCATGGGTTTCTTAAATAGAATTGAGAGCAAAAAATAATTAGAAAAATAGACTCAAGACTAATTTTAGTCTTTACATGCAAACTAACTGTTCTCCTAAAAATAGCAATTCTAATTCTTTAAACGCATAGAAGTTGGTGTTGGTCTGAAGATGACTGATGTCAGTCGACCCCTAACTGATGTAGGTTGGTTCTGACCGATTCCACCGATGTCGGTCGACCCCTAATTGATGTCGGTTGGTTCTAACTGATGTCTGTTACTGAGTAAGACCAGCAACCTCCACATTAGCTCATTAGTGAAGCTTTTAGCTCCACAACTCAACATTGTGCATGTTCTGCCCACTGTTTGTATGCCCTTAAAATCCACACCTACAAGTAGTTTAACAGGGGTTAAGGAACCTTTTTTTTAAAATGCTAGATAGGTGGTAAAACTCATTTTAAACACATAACATATTTAAAGGATCATAATATGAAAGTTTTAAAGTGCTATATGCCTTGACCAAGTTGAAATTACCTTCTAGCAAGGAGGGATTGAGTTTAGGGAAACTTTTCCTAAAATGATAAAATAGAGCTCCAAGGGTTTTTTGTTTACCAATTACAACATGCTTACAAAGTGTTACAAAGCATCTAAAGAGGTGGACCATGTTGCCTCTAGTATAAACAAGAGATATGCCAAGTATGAGAAAAAGAGAGTTAGTGGAAGGAGGCTTTTTGATGCCTTAAAGTTACCCTAAAATGCACTGAAATACTTCATTAGCATTTGCAGGCTTGTAGTTGTGAATGGCGTTTTGACACAAAAGAGCAACAATGAACACATTTTCATGGATAGAAGGTTTAAATGGGTTGATGATGTACATATGGTATGAATATCATCATCATGATATTATAACGTAGAATTTCAATCCTCATAGACATCTACAGGTGTTCTATGGAGAAAATAGGCACCTACAATTGGAAGGTAGTTAGTGACTCAAGCAAGGGGTTTGATGATGTCTTAGCTCATTAAAAATGAATATAAGGTGAATTAAAGGGATAGATTAATTTAATGATTCATTTAAAAATTTAAAAAATCATGACCAATGCAAATCAACACCTATAGGGTTTCATTTGCTTCAACATAGTTGACTGTGTTGATCGAGAAGGGTAGTGAACAAGTTTGAGATCCTAAAGAGATAGTCTAGCCCAAGTATCTAATGAATGAGTTAAGGTCAATGCTAGATCATCATGGAGAGCCTAATGATATTCTCACACATTATTATTAGCGTGAAATAAGTCATGAATACCTATAGGTATGGGTCTTTTCAAATAGGAAACATAGTCAGGAATGGTAAACATTGTCTTGAGAATTCATGTATGAAAGAGGCATGTAAAGAAGATAGAGTGATTTTCAATCTCAAATCACATTATTAATGAATTAAATGGTCTTATATAGATCTCATAATTGATAAATCACATAGATAGGACCCTGATTAAGTACCTACAGTTTACCTTCCCACACAATTTGTCTTGAAGATTAAAGGAATTGGGGGGACTTTTGACCTGATCAGGAGCCCAATTTTGGTGTAGATGGTATCCATCACTTTTATAACCCTATAAAATATTCATATTTCCTAATAAAATAAAGGGAGTTGCATTTATTTTATCTCAGACAGAGGGCACTCCCTTATGAGCACAAATTGATAGATTTGGAGATTGAGGACAAAAGAGTAGAATAAAAGATAAAAGAGAATTATAATAAGGTTTATAAAGTTTTAAAACACATATAAAAATCATGAAAACCAGGCACATTAAGGTTAAAATCAACAGGGTGCTCTATACTCTTAAGGTTATAGTCAAGGCTATGAGGAATGGTGAAGCCTAGTACTAGATGAGGAAGTCATATTCACTTCTAGTCTTTGATATGACTTATAGGATATTGTATCATGATTATGGAATAATGGTAGAAGTTTCCAAACTATTTGGAGGCAATAAAAACCATAAAAGGTCATTTTGAGCTGTAAGGTGCAGTCAAGCTTACTAGGCATGGTGAAGCCTAGATTGTAAATGAGAGGCCATTTACATTTATAACATAAGATATGAATTAGAACTTATTAAAAAAATTTCATGTGGTAAAATAATATGAATTAAATCTATTAATATGCAAGGGAAACTATGAAAAGGTTAATTTGGCTAATAAACTAACTTAAGCATGCAAGAAATAGAGGAAAGAGCTCAATAGGAGAGTTTCAGCTGCTCATATATTTTTTGAAACTACGCATGGATGCCAAAGGAGTTTATAGATGTTATCATGGGTCATAAGTATCATCCTTGTGGAATTGTTTGGCACCTTCAATGTCATTTTTTTTTTAACAAAGCTTAAGAGGTCAAAATAAGCCTAAACCCTCCAAAACCCTTGCTAAAGACAAGTTTGGAGAAATAGAGTTAGAAAGCTACTCTAATGGACTAGTTTGACTAGGATGATGATTTAACCTTTAAAAATACTCACTCAAGCTATCCCATTGCTTTTTGACTATATGAACTTGTATAGACAGGGTGTAAAAAAAGGTATTTTTGACCATTTTATGTGTTTTGTAGGATCTAAGAAGTTTAAAGAGATTAAATCAAGTTTTGTGGAAAGATTAGTACTTTTACCAACTATGATCCGTAAACGCCACTGAAAAACTCTAAGTGAAGTTTTAAACATACAGATTCTAAATTTTCTCAAACTTACAAATTCTCAAAAATACTCAAAAGAACTTGCAAATTTTTTATTCTCGGTTATCGAATTGGATTAGAATTGTCAAAAAGACTGATATTTTCTATTCACCAATAAAACCGGAATTAGCTCATAAAGTCAATTTTTTAAATATTGCATGAGTTCTTGAAATATTAGAATAGCCTAAAACATGCAATCATGACAAATTAACATGAAATTGATAACGGAGTTCAGCATTGATTGCCTACATCTCCGGGTCTGCTAAAGACAAGTGGAGAAACCGTTTCTATTAATTAGCAAACAAATGCTACAAACTTGAAATGCTACACAACTTCCCTCAGGGACTAGTTTGACTCAAGTATGATGATTTAATTCCTTTATAATAATACTACACTCAAGGCTACTCCCATAGATAGCTTTTTGACCTCTTAAAATATAGAATCTGTCTGTAAAAATAACTCCCTTTTATAACATTTCAGCCACTGTGGCTGAAGTGGTCAAGGTGTCAAGAGTTCAAAACCTCTTCCTCCTTTCTAGGCGCTCAGGGTCTTTTCCCTAGGCGCCAAGCATGCAATTTGAATCTTATTTTTGGCGTTTAGACTAATTCATTATCTCACATGGGCTGCGTGGAGGTGGCTGCATGTTTTTAAGAAGCTGAAGTGTGAATGTTAAAGAGATTAAACTCAAGCTTATTTGAACTTAATCATGGAAATATTAGTACTTTTAGCGGCCAACTAACGGTGGTATTTTAATTATAATCGACGAGCTATACAATGTGGTACTATTGAAACTCTGATTTGAAACCTTTTTCAGAACCAAATTTCTGATCAAACTACCTAGTATTTTAATTATAATAAAAGACTCATAAGTGTCCAAACTAGAGCTCTCATCTCAACAAATCAAATTTGGTATAATAGACAAACTAGTGAGAAGGGTGGAGATCTTCAAGTGAGGTGATTTTAAGGTGTCCCTAATGCTTAAAATTACATTGAGGGTATTAAAATGTGTTATAAACTCCATATAATGGATTTCCATGAGAAATTGAAGCCAATTTTGAGGCCAAGTGTGCTAGATGAATGGAGGAAGAGTTTTCTCGACTATAGATGATGATAGCTCCTTTCCATATGATTCTAGATGACTAGGCCTATAACCAGTGTATGGAGAGGAATGAATATAAAAATTATCCTTAATTAAAATCATTTTAACTATTCTTATTTATTTATGAGGCATTCAAGAATCCCAAATCATGAGGGCAGCCTTTTTGAGCTAGTTAAGAGGATTTAATGCCACTTTGCAAGAGTTTGATGACTTAGATGGACACTTGAGATTCCTAACCCTACATAATTAATCAAATATCCTCTTATCATACATAATTAAATAATTATCTTATCTTTACACGTGTCCTTTTGACCCTTTAACTTTTCTTTTCTTTTCTCTCTCTCAAGTTCTATATGAACTAGCCATTTTGGCCATTATAACTTATGCTCCACCTGAGTATGGCAAAGCCCTACTCATTTACATACCATTTGATAAATAATAATAATAATAATTTTTACCTTTTAATGACTATTAATAAGTGTGTTTTACTTGGATAATGAATCTTTCTTAATGAATACTATGGATTCCTTAGCTGTGGTCTCATTCTTTCACCTTATTTGCAGTTAGAAAGATTCTTCTTATAGGGAATGTGAAGTATTATAGAATAGTTAAGGATTGATTGAGTTAATATTTTAATTAGTTCCATTTAAGGCATCTTTTCTAGTCCTCCTAGCTTTTTACAATCATCCATAACCTCATAATGTAACATTGATGTGAGTAGATGCAGATTGGAGAAGTGTATGTTTAGTTTGTCCTTTGAATTCATATGTAACATGATATTGGTTGTACATCATTATATAATATAGTGTAACAACACCCTTAAGATAGTTTTATTTTATTTTTATCTCTCTCTTTTCACCCCCTAAATTTTAGGTGTAGTTGTAATCCAAAGTGGTAAATCAAGGGAGATAGCCCTATCTCGAGATTCACCTCATCCTTAGGCTACCCACAAGCCTAAAGGTGTTTATATTGTGCCACTTGGATGAGGAGAGATTATGAATATCCTCAAAGGGTGAAAATATAAGTGATAATATTTTTTGGCACACTTGGTGGCACTCTTGGTCCAAGAGGTTGGAAGATTTTTGGTGTTATCTTTTAACAATCAGCCTTTGGAGGCATCTAATCAAGCATAAATGGAAACTCTAAAGCTATATCAGATGGTCAATAATCCTAGGTTATCTTTTAAATATTATTTTTAACATTTTCCTTTATGCTATTTCTTTCAATGAGGTTTCATGGCTAATTTTGGTGTTGAGTTTTGTCTTACACAAGTTGGTGAGACATATCAAGCTCATGGCATTTCCTATTAGCCTTGGTGTGACTCTTACCAATATTTACATGACCATTTAAAACCTCAAATTTATCCTTATAATCACTATAAATATCCTTTTCATGATCCTTATCAGTCTTACAATCAGACTTCTCCATATCTTGCTCCTAGTCAACCTATCCACTTCTCAAATCAGTCCATTATAACTTTCAAGAAGACACTCTTGGGATATGAAAAGTATGTGTTGGAGCTTGATACACTAAGGGGATATGGTCAATATGTCCATATAAATTTCATTCACAAGGTGAGAGATGCCTTAGATTTAGTCAAAAGAGAGTGGGCACCTATTGAGAGAGCCAATTGGCAAAGGCTTACAAATAAGATGCTAGATGTGAGTGGCTTGATTGCATCTTTAGAGGATAAGCTAAGAATTCATGGAAGGAAACCTCAAAAATTATGTCAACATTTATATCCAATTACCCAAGTTTTCTATCAGCCATATTATATCCCTACTCATGAGCCCAATCAAAATTACCAAAATCATCATTTTCCAAATCAAGTGGAAGAGAGAATTGAAAAGACTAGCCTTGTGTTTGAAGAGAAACTTGATAGGAAAATTGAGTTGGAGAATAATAAAATGAAAAAATCCATCTTAGTAGGAATTTTTTTTGAATATAAACCCTAATTTTCCTCTCTCATTACATCCCAACTTCAGGAAAAGACCTCTAGATATGCCATTTCAAGTTGGAGATAAGGTGGAGATTCCAAGCCTAAGGAGATTTCAAGTTTCTTGAATACTTCATCCACTCCTCAAATTGCATCATCACCTCAATAAAATAATCCTAATCCCAACATCCTAATATGGATTAAGATAGTGGAATCATGGGGAAAGGAGGAGAAAATCCTAGATAAAGAGTGTGAAGTTAAAGAAAAACTTTATCTTATACAAGCCCCTCCCACCCTTCCTCAAGAGACTTATTGTTCTCCATGTCAGCCCTATTATACTCCTTATAATTATGATGATGCATATGAACTTTAAGATAATTTTTTTCAAGAGAATCTAGCCAAGTAAATTGAAGAGTTAGAGGCAAAGATGAAATTGCTAAGTCAAGGTATGATGGAAGGTTTAGACCCAAAAGAAGATATTATGCCTAAACACACCTCATCCACCCTTCTTCAAGAGAGTCCTCAAGATAAATCAGATGTGAATAAATTAATTTTCAAGTGGAAGGAAGAAAATCAAGTTGTTTTAGCTCAAGGTCTGCTTCCTCTTCCTCAAGAGCTTCTAAAAGAGTCCCCTACATTTCACTCTCAATCTGATTTTGAGTTCTATGTGCCACCTCCACCAACTAGTTCATCTTGTCCTCACTCCATCACCCTTTGATTTGATGTACCTATGGTATGGGAACATAAATAGGAGTAGTTGATTGAAAAAAAATTAGAACTCTTGCTTGAAGAAAGCCTACCTCCTTGGCAACCTCATTAGGCTAGGTCACATGATTTCAAGATGCCTAGTCTTGGAATAACCATGAAGGAGAAGGATATGGAAGATATTGTAGCCCTTGAATAAGAATCTACATATGATCATAAGGGTGTGGAAAATCATCTCATGTATGAAGATCAATGTGATACTATGCATCGAGAATAAATTCAAGTCTTTCCCAAAGAGGTTGCAGCCTTATAAAACTTTCTTGAGACCAATGTGCAAGATGTTATTCTTAAAGATGACCCAATGCCTCAAATTGATCTTAAATCACCATAAAATGAATTGGATATTGAATAACATTATCTTGATGACATCACACATCAAGAAGAGAAGATTTAAGAGATAGTGGTTTTAGATGATAGACAACAAGGATGATTGGCAGCTAAAAATTAAGTTATTTCAAGAGATTGAAGAGCTATGCCAAGTTGAGGGTCAAGTACATGACAATGTGAAAAAAGAATATTCCATGAAGGAAAATTACCAAGATTAGATAGAGTATGCAAATCTACTTGATGAGATAGAAGAGCTTCTAGCTGAGAATAAACCTAATCTTATTGAGATCCCTATAGAAATCAAGAATGAGGTTGCAATTGAAGATCCACATGAGAAGGTTGAGGCTATTTGGATGCAAGAAGAGTTCACTTCTATAGCCAACCTATTTGAAGCTACCTAGTTTTCAATGAACATCATGCAAATTAAGTTGGTAAACATCATGGAAAATATGGAGGCATTAATGTTAAAAGACAAAAGGATACATGTCTCACTAAATTCTTCATTTCATGAAGAAAGAAGAGTTTCAAACTTCCCCTTTAATCTAGGAGGGCTTTCTCATCTCAAGTTAGTTAGTGTTTAAGTTAGTTTGTTTGGTTTGGTGTGTGTGTTCCATAGGTGCTCTTGAAGCACATGTGTGTTTGCTTTTACTTTATATATGTCTTTTGTTTTGTGTGTTTGAGGTAGTCATTGGTATTGTCTTGATCAAAGCCTATACTCAATGGTCAAATATTTGTTTTTTGTCTGAGACTTCATTTGACTCATGAACCTAATGGACTGATAAGGCTACTGGTCTAGTTAGTATAGCAGGCATACTACCCCTATGAGTCACCAATTTGTTGACCAAATTTGACTTTTAAGTCAAATTAGGATGCTTATAGGTTAAAAACATTAGTTTTAGATTTTTTAAGGGGTATAATATATTTTCATGGGGTGTATTGTATGTTATTTGATGTCATCCTAGCCTTGTTCTTAGTCATATTAGTCAATTTATCATTTTGTGTCATTTAATAGGATTTTAAGGGTCATAAATGCAAGTGGCACATTTACCAAGGTGTCTATATGTCAATTTTTCATTTAAAGCATCAAATAGGTCAGTTTACCTATTAGGGATATCAATTACATCATACTCTTGTAGATTTCTTAACTAAAATTCAAGAATCCAACTAAAAAAGAGAACATTTGGCACTTGTAGGCTCAAGGGGAAGTGTGACACATGGGAAAATATAATAGGACTTTTCATCTTCCTCAAAATCATATCAATGATTTACATGCTCTAAAAGTGCCATTTTTAATCCAAAACTGTTCTACTCCATCTTTGTTTTCTTAGATATACAAAAGTGAGCTTCAAGTTTATGCTTAGTACATACATCTCAAAAGGTTTCAAGATAAATTATTTTGAGATATTTTACTACACTCAAAGACCTTAATTTATATTGTACTACACTCATAGACCTCATGAAGTTAACTATACTTTTCTACTAGCTATTTTATACACCCTACAGGTTTTGCTCCATTTTAGTCAAATACGTATGAACCAGTTGGTGATTATGACTTGAGGGGATGCTAGATACCTGATTATATGGTATCCATTCTTAGTTTCATGTTTCATAATTTTTTGTTGAGTAAGTTAATCCATGCTACAAGAAGGTGTCACCATTATGAAATTTTAGTCAATTCTACCTTATTCCAAAATCTTGGTCTTCTAAAAAGGTTTCATGTGAGTTAAATATGATGTTCCATAGTTATTTGGGTAATATGATCACTTCTTCCCATGTTTTTGGCACCATATCATGATTTGGGAAAATTTTCATCTTGTCATTCTTCATTGTCAACTCTTTTCCCAATTTCACTTACAGTTACTTGTATAAATTTGTTTATCCTATCCATGGAGTTGTAATTAGAGTGTGTTAGTTATCTAATCCATAAATAGATGA
This sequence comes from Torreya grandis, assembly GCA_037957365.1. Taxonomy (NCBI): domain Eukaryota; kingdom Viridiplantae; phylum Streptophyta; class Pinopsida; order Cupressales; family Taxaceae; genus Torreya; species Torreya grandis. The sequence goes on from JARHVA010001816.1 coordinate 2,771,992, forward strand.
GTATAGTCCACTTGTTTTATTGGGAAAAGTATAATTTTGATGACGTGCTCATTCAACATGCCAAACAGTCATGAGATACCTATGCTTGATCTATTCCATATATTTACAGGTAATTTTCATGTTGAAAGGATGTTTTAGGACTTGTTTCAAGATTTATTTGGTATAAATAATGAATTTGTAAGGTTTAAAATAGGCTTTATATGCCCATGAGGGATTTTATCAACTGATTGTTTCTCCATTCCACACTTACTGCTTATATACAACCAATAATCACCTACAAGAGCTCTTGATGATGTCATGCTAGGGTAAATATCTTGGTGATGGTTTCAAACCCTTTGAAGCATGAAGAATACATTTGAGGTTTTGAGATGGAGTTGAAATACTTGAATATATCTAAATTAATACATATTTCCCATGTTCTACCCACTATTTGTATGCACTAAATATCTACACCTATAGGTGGTTTAGTAGGGGTTAAGGAACCTTTTTTTTGAAATTCTAGACAAGTGGTAAAACTCATTTTAAACACATAACATATTGAAAGGATCCTAATATACAAGTTTGAAAGTTATAGATTCCTTGACCAAGTTGATATCACCTTCTAGCATGGAGGGATTGAGTTTAGGGAAACTTTCCCTAAAATGATAAAATAGATCTCCAAGGGGTTTTTGTAGACCTATTACAACATGATTACAAAGTGTTCCAAAGAATATAAATAGGTGGACAATGTTACCTATAATATAAAAAAGAGACATTCCAAGGATGATAATAAGAGAGTAAGTGGAAGAAGGTTGTTTGAGGCCTTAAAGTTACCCTAAAACACACTAAAATACTCCATTAACATCTATAGGGTTGTAGTTGTGAATGACCTTTTGACACAAAGGAGCAACAATGAACACATTTTCATGGATAGAAGGTTTTAATGGGTTTAATGATATAAAAATGGTATGAATATGATTAACATGATATTTTAATATATAATTTCAGTCCTCATAGACACCTACAAGTGTCCTTCTATGGAGAAAACACGCACCTACAACTGGAAGGCAATTATTGACTCAAGTAAGGGGTTTGATGATGTCTTAGCTTGTTAAAAGTGAATATAAGGTAAATTAAGGGGATAGATGAATTTCATGATTCATGGAAAACTTTTAAACATCATGACCAATGCAAATGAATACATACAATGTTTCATTGGCCTCAACACAGTTGACTGTGTTGATCAAGAAGGGCAGTGAACAAGTTTGAGATACTAAAGAGATAGTCTAGCCAAAGTATTTAATGAATGAGTTAAGGTCACTAATATATAATCATGGATATCCTACATATATTCTTACAAATTATCATTATAGGCCAATTAGGCATGAATACCTACAGGCAGGGGTCTTTTCAAATAGGAAACACAGTCAGGAATGGTAAACATAGTCTTAAAAATTCATGTATGGAAGAGGAATGTAAGGAAGATGGAGTGATTTTTAAGCTCAAATAAACTTCTTAATTAATTAAATGGTCTCATATAGATATCATAGTGGATATATAACATAGAGAGGACCCTGATCAAGTACCTACAGTCTACTCTCCAACAACCCTGCACAGTCTACCTTCCTACACAGTTTATCTTGAAGAATGAAGGAATTGGGGGCCTTTTGACCTAATTAGGATCCTAATTTGGTGTATATGGTCTCCATAAATTTTTTAACCCTCTAAAATATTTCTCTTTCCTAATAAAATAAAGGGAGTGCCCTTTATTTTATCTCAGATAGAGGGCACTTGCTTATGAGCACAAATTGGTAGATTTGGAGAATGAGGACAAAATAGTAGACAAAAATATAAAATATAATTATAATAAGGTATATAAATTTTTAACACATAAAATTCATGAAAACAAAGCACATTAAGGTTAAACTCAACAAGGTACTCCATACTCTTAAGGTTACAATTAGGGCTATGAAGAATGTGAAGCCTAGAGCTAGATGAGGAAGTCATCTTCACTTTTAGTCATTGATATGACTTATAGAATATTTGAGCATGATTATGGGATCATGGTAGAATTTTCGACACTATTTGGAGTCAATTAAAACTATAAAAGGTCATTTTGAGCTCTAAGGTGCAGTCAAGCTTATTAGGCATCATGAAGCCTAGATTCTAAATGAGAGGCCATTTGCATTTCTAACATGAGATATGCATTCCAACCTATTGAAACATGTTCATGGGGTCAAATAATAATTTTTAAGGCTATTAATATGCAAGGGAAACTATTAAAAGGTCACTTTTGGCTCAGAAACCGACTTAGGCATGCAAGAAATAGAGGAAAGAGCTTGATAGTAGAGTTTTAGCTGCTCATATCTTTCTTGAAACTATTCATGGATGCTAACAAAGTTTAGAGATGTTAATAGGGGTCATAAGGATCATCCTTTTGGAATTGGTTGACAACTTCAATTTTTTTTTTTATGAATGAAGCTTAAGAGATCAAAATAGGCCTAACCCTCTAAAACCCTTGCTAAGGACTAGTTTGGAGAAATGGAGTTATAAATATATTATAATGGACCAATTTTACTACGATGATGATTGGAAATTTTAAAGGAGTCCCTTAAGCTACTCCTAAATATTTTAACTGTACGGACCTATACGGACAAGGTGTAAAACAAGGTATTTTTTACCATTTTATGTGTTTTGTAGGCTATAAAAGGTTTCAAGAGATGAATTAAAGTTTGGGGAAAAGATAAGGAATTTTAATAACTACCTATTTTATTTTAATTCCAATAAAAATTTCTTAAGTGTCCAAACTAGATCTCTCATCTCAACTAGTCAAAAATGGCATAGTGGACAAACTAGTAAGAAGGGTGCAGATCTTCAAGTGAAGTGATTTTAAGGTGTCCTTGATTATTATAAGGATAAGGAGGGTCTTGAAAGGTGTCATACAATCCCTCCCATGGATTTTCATGGTGCACTGAAGCCAATTTTGAGGCCAAGTGTGCAAGGTGCATGGATGAAGAGTTTTCTCGACTACAAATGATGATAGCTCCTTTACAGATGATTACAAAGGACCAAGCCTAAAAAAATGCATGTAGAGGCATGATTTAAACCCTTATTCTTCATTCCAATCATTTTAACTATTCTTAGTTAGTTATGAGGTGGTCAAAAAGATCAAGTCATGAAGGCAGTCTTTTTTAGCCAATTAAGAGGATTTTATGCCACTTTGCAAGAGTTTGATGACTTGGATGGACACTTGAGATCTTTGACCTTGCATGGTTCATCCAATATCCTCTTATCATGCATAAGTAATTTATTCTCTCATCTTGACAAGTGTCCTTGTGACCCTTGGACTTCTCTGCTCTTCTCTCTCTCTTAAGTTCTATAAGAACTAGCCATTTTGGCCATTATAACTTATGCTCTACTCGATTATGGTGAATTCCTACTTATTTTCATACCATTTGATCAATAAGACTACTAATTTTTACCTCTTCATGACTGTTCATAATTTTGTTTTATTTGGATAATGAATCTTGCTTAGTGAAGACTATGGATTCCTTAGCATGTGGTCTCATTCTTTTACCCTATTTATAGTTGGAAAGCTTCTTTTTTCAAGGCATGTGAAGTGTTCTATGAAATTTCAAGGATTGAGTGAGTTATTATTTTCATTAGAGCCATTCAAGACCTCTTTTCTAGTCCTCATAGCTTTGCATATGCATCCATAACCTCATAATGTAACATTGATGTGAGAAGATGTAGACTAGAGAAGTGTATGTTCAGTTTGTCCTTTGATTTCATGTGTAACATGTTGTTGGTTGGAATTCATAATATAATTTGGTGTATCAACTCTCTTAGAATAGTTTTCTTTTAGTTTTGTCTCTCCCTTTTCATCCCCCAAAGTTTAGGTGTAGTTTCAATCCAAAGTGGTACATCAAGGGAGCTAGCCCTATCTAGAGATTCACCTCATCCTTAGGTTGCCCACAAGCCTAAAGGTGTTTCCATTATGCCACTTGTATGATCAGAGATTAGGTATCTCCTCAAAAGGTGAAAATACAAGTGACAACATTTACTAGTAGGGTTATAAAACTTTTATGCCTTACTTTCATCACTATAACTTGTGATATTATGATCGAAACTCATAGGAACAATTATATCACCCTTACCTTTGATTTTGGTGATTTTAATGCTACCATTTCCTTCAACTTGGATGGACTTTACATCTCCTAATTTTGATTAGATTTTTAAGGATCATCTAACTTTCTAAAATCATATTTGTGACATCACTTGATTTGAACAACCTAAATTAAAAAGCAACAACTTATTTTGTTCCTCTATTCTTATTGACCAATTTTGACTCCCAAGGTAAAAATGTCAACTCCCATAGGTGAATTTTTTTTTCATGTCTTGATAACCTAGTTCAAATTCTTTTCATGCTTTATATGTTCTTTAAAAGTCTTCATAAAACCTTATTAGTATTATTTAAGGTAATTTTGGAGAAATTAAGGTAATGTTTTATATTGGTCTTGTAGTGGTCTAGTCTTGTCATGGTGCAATGAAACTTGGTAAAGAGATGTCATAGTTTTAAGAGTTTTATAAAGTCATTTCTTGTCTTAGTCACCTTCTAATAACATTTCATGATGATTTGGAGAGTTTAAGGTTCATTCATGAAATTTAAAGTAGTGTTTTATAAGGAAAAAGATGGTTTTTGTTAACTCCAATGTATGTCAAATTTATCTAAGTCAAAAATACATACAAGAAACTTTCCAAATACCTTGGAGCATATACATAACTTCCACACCTATTATAAATTCAAGAAGATGTCATAATCTTGAATTTAACACCTTAAAGAGGAGTTTTGACACTTATACAAACTTGTGAACTCATCTTCCAAGTGAAAATAGTTTGTGTCCTTTCAAATTATACATGTTATAATTAGGAATGGAAAGAAGTTTCAAGTCTCAAAATTATATAAAACTCTCTCTCTCCTCCATCACTCTCTTCATAAGCTCATAAAGATTATTTTTAGGTGAATGGTACAGGACATATAGATAGAGTTGAAGACTAATATTTTTATCAGAGTTGGGGACCCCTATGTACTTCCAATTAGTGGCATTGGCAATTTGATCAAGCTCCTTAACTTTATGAATAATCACTAAGGATCTAGGGTGATTTTTAAAGGCTAAAATCCTCATGGGACAAGTTTTATGTGATTATAATGCAAGTGTGAACTCATTAACTATATGAAATCAATTGGAAAATATAATAAGAGGTCTAAAGAACCTTATTACACCTTCATCCACTATATTGGCATGTGTGGTAAACCATTTCACAAGGAAGGTTACTCTCTTACATAGTTTGCAAGTTGACTATCATGAACTCTATTTGCTCCAGGGTTTACAATGTTTTAAAGGGTGAAGTGAAGGTATTTATTCATTTTTTAATTCTCTTCAATGCAATTTAAAATCCACAAACCACTTTCCATACTAATCCCAACACCACTCTCTCTAAGCAATTCACAATAAACCTCATTTGATGATTGCGTGTGAATACTACTGCCTAAAGATGTTTATAAAGGTTTTTTATTACATTTTTATAGGAGGAGTGAGAGTCTTAACCTAATTAAATAGGTGATAAATAATTTATAAATGTCTTCAGGAGTTCAAAATATCATGTTTGCACCTTTCTAAAGTCCAAAACATAGGTCTATATTGTAGGTGAATGTTCATGAAGTTTAGGCTTTGTGTTGAGATGTTTAAGCCATGGAAAAATGTGACATATACTTATAAACACCCATATGATCTTAATATACCCCTCACATCCACTATAAAAATACATGATCAAATGAATAGACTCTCACATTCAATACACAAAATCCTGTATGTGGACTGCTAACTTGTTATAGGCCTGCATGTACAAAAGATGGAATTTGAGGTTGTATGGTGTTTGTTTGAAGCCTAATAAATACTAAAACATGTTCCATATAAGAATAAGGGAAGAAATTATTAATCATATACATTGATGTTTTATTGTCATTGATGCCAAAGAGAGCTGTGATACTAGTACAATAATGACAAAGTGATCAGATTGATGGTTTGAATAGTGTTTAACTTAGTGAGGCAATTGATGGATGATATAGATGATATGGTCATGTTGCAAAGAACCTATGAGATGTTATGAGTGATTAGAATGCTTATGGAAGTGAACAATTTTTTTTATAATAATCATTTGAAAGTCTAATCTCAAGTAGTCATCTTGACAGATAAAACCAAGTAAATAGATTTATGACATAATATTTCACATGTGTGAAGGTTTCAGGAATAGTTTGATATATGGATATATCCCTTATGTGAGGATATCATATGGTTCAAGTTTTAGGTCTGAACATGGAGAGTAGTAAAAGTTATTAAGGCACAAAGTTGGATCCTTAGACATAAGTTTATTAAGTTCCCATACTTAGCCAAATTTGAAAGAAGAGATCTATGATGAAATTTAAATCAGATCATAGATCTAATGGAAAGTATTTAATTTGACCATATAAGGATCCAATAGTGAGTGTATGATTGTGCAGAGATCTAATAGTGAGCATCTAATCTAATAGACAAAGATCTAATGATGAGTGTGTGATCATGTAGTTAGAGATCAATGGTGTGTGTTAAGTCAATAAGTCAAAGGGTGCTCAGATTTCATGTAGAATTGCTAAGTGGCACAAGCACATTGATTGAATGGTATAGGGTGTGCAAAAGTCATGCAGAGCTTCCAAGTGGCATAATCATGGGAGCTTAGATTGAAGATCAATGGTGAGCATTGTAGGTTAAATACCAAGATACTCCTAAGGAGATAAATTGAGCACATTTGTTCAAAGTTTTTAGGGAGTAAAAGATGAGTTAAAAGTGTTTGATGTTTAACATTTGCTCAGTGACCATTGGCATTTGAATTAACAAAGGAATAACTAGTATGTAGTATTTGAGCTATATCTTTTGATCCAGCATGAATTTATTGATGAAAAAAAAAAGAAAAATTGTAAAGGACTTAAATAAACATCAAGATAAGTTGATTAGAGTATTGAGTGTTTATACATTCAAATATATTGAGCTCCAAAGTTGAATATATGTTTGACCATGGTCTATAAGTAATTTGAGAAGGATAAATGAGTTGTTCTTGATAATGTTTTGATGTTTCAAGATGAACTAAATATTGGAGAGTGTTTTAGACTCCATGAAGACTAAATGTATGGATTATGGAGGTTTGACCAATCCATTTTTAGTGTGAACAAAGGCTTATAAGTTTATTGTGTTTGTTGATTGCAAATTGAGTGACTACTTTATAGAAGTGTGTTGAAGGTGTTATGAGCAGAGTTAAGGAAGAAAATGAGTATGGATATGTTATATAAGTATCTAAGGATTATGATAAGGCATTGGTTGTCATATTTTTACCCTAATTAGATATGGAGAGTCAAAATAGCTTGACTATATTTTGACTGTGTGACTAATCTGAATGGTCATTTTGTGAGAGTTGATTAAAGTGTTTAGAGCTTGTGTTGAAGTGTCTAAAGTATATAGAGGTGTTGAGGAGGTCCTAAAGGTTTCACCCATGTGATATAACAATATGGATATGTTAAATATTTTAGTGTTTAATTCAAAATTTTGAGACTGTGTTTTCTGTATATGAAGACCTAAAGATCAAGGAGACCTAATTGGTATGTTTGAGTGTTGAGTTGGTGTTATAGGTGGAATGGACCCATATGGGAGTAAGAAAAGGGATATTATAAATAGGTTTTATGTGTTATAATCATTGATAAAGGATGAATGTGATCCAAGTAGTCTCACATGTGAGTATGAAGGCCTAATTATTTTAGGTCTCACCAAGATCTAATGGTGGTTTGGGGTTAATGAGGTAATGGCCGACCTAAGAAGTGTGTGGTTCTCATATGTAACATGTGTATTGAAATATGTTAAGTATGGTTCAAATATGTAAAACATCTTAGCCAATGAAGATGGGTTATAGGAAGAGAGTGGTATAGGTACAAGGTCTTATTGGACTAATTGTTTTAGTTGTGCATGTGTGGATTCAAGCAAAGGAGAGAACCTTTGAAAGATAAGGTATAAGTTAGTTAGGACCATAAAAGTGTGAAAATATTAGACATATTTATTTGATCAAGTTGATATAGGAGGAAACATAGGCCATTGGACCTAATGATCCTAAAAGAGGTAGTTTGAGCAAGTTATCCCTAGAGGTAGCTTGAGAGAGATTGGTGGTGAAGAGTGAAGACAAAGGTGATCATCATTAGTTTAAGAGTAGAAATAGGTGTTCAAGGTGATCTATTCAGGTAGTTAAGTTGGTGCTTGGTTAGCTAGGGGGTTAGTTCCTCCTTACAAGGTAAATATTGCTAAAGGTCTAGTTGTTGTGGGTGCTTATCTAGATAGGTGCAGTAGCTCCTTGTGGGATTGATGTCTCACTAAACTAATGGATGGGTTTTCCTTGATTAGTCAGTGTTTGTCTAAATATTGGATCTTTTTTTATAGGTCTGTAATCCATCTTGTAGGGTTTAGTGGGTTTTATCCATCAAGAGATTTTACCTCATATATGATGTGTTCATGTGATGGATGCTCTTATGTATGCTTTAGATGTATGTGCTTTCATGTTTATGTTGATTGATCAAGTTGATGTATGTTGAATGTTTAAAGAGTTGGGAATTGAATTGGATTATCTTGCACTACTAATTCATCCCTCCTCTTAATGATTGTACCTCTAACAAGTGGTATCAGAGTAGGACCTTCTCTACATGTTTAACCACTTGAAGGTGATCCAAGGTATAATATGGCTAAGAAGTTGAGGGAAAAAAATTGGAGTTAAGATCATTGGTCAATTCTCTTCAATAACAAGCCAAGACATTCATAGAACATAGTGAAATGATAAGTCATCTTCAAACCAAGTTTAAGAGATTAAGTGAAATAGTCAAAGAAAACAAGATGAACATGTAGGATCTTGAGGATCAATTAAGAGTTACAAAGACAAATCTGAGTTTAAAAGAGGAAGAATGAAGACATCTCAAGACTTAGTTAGAAGAGACAAATTCCAAGTTGAGTTCAAGGCAAGGTGAGTATGATGAGTTGAAGTCTAATATTGATTTTGTAAAGATTATTGGAGAGAAAGCATGAAAATTGAAGGATGACATGGCTAAAGAATCTAAGAGGGATAAAGATACTATCTAAGTTCTCAAAATTTAGTTAAAATATGCAAGTTAAAGTATGAGAGATATAGAGGATGAGAGCATTCAATTGAAGACCAATCTAGATTCTTTGAAGGATGAGCATGAGCAATTTGCTTTCAAAGTAAACAAGACTGAGAAAGAGCAAGAGAGGTCAGATCAAGACGAAAAGGATGCAAGCACCAAGATCAATAAGAAAAAATCCATGAAAAACTAAGTTCCATGAGGTGTGAAATATCTTTTAATGGTCATTGTTTTGCTTGTCATAGGATTGGTCATAAGGTAAAAACTATGTAAGAAGAAGCAATCAGTCAAAAAGAGATCATTTCCATATTCAAGAAAAAGGTATGGAAGATATTGTTTGATACAATTGTCATGACATGGGACATATTTCTATATTATGCCCCATAATTCATAAGAAAAGACTAAACTAGGTATGGAGACCTAAGCAAATCAAGCTTGAGCATAATGAACCTAAGAGACAAGATGTTATTATTTCATTTGTCATCAAGTTGGTCATAATTCAAGATATTCTAAAATCAAGATCTCAAGTCATAAGAAGGTCTATGGACATCCTAGTGTGCTCAAGAAAGGTCAATCCTTAGTATGGAATCCTAAGGAAGTGAAGACCAAGAAAACTAATTTAGTTGAGTTGAAAGATCAAGGTGGACTACCTGCTAAAGAAAAAGAGGAATCAAATATGAAGAAGCTTTAGGAATGGCAAGAGAATGTGTCATCTACCCAAATAGAAAAGGAGAATGAAAATTTAGTTCAAGTTGAGCTCAAAAAGAAAACTAAGGTGTCAGATGAGACTAGTTATGTGGTAGGTATGAAATTAAGTTAACATCCTACAATTGTTGAGCATGTTTCATGCAAAGAACATAAGTTGTCAATGCCTAGTGATGAGGTTCTTTCTCCAGATGAAAAGGTATGTCATGAATATTTGTTGTCTTCATGTATTGTCTACTCATTCTTAAAAGAAAAGGAGAATATTGTAGTGGATGAGCATGTTGCTTCTCTTAAGCCTAAGAAGAAAAAATATCAGTATCATATGACCAAGGAGGAGAAGGAATATAAGGAGATATGGGCAACTCCTTATTTCACATTGTTCTCAGATAATGTGGATTAGAGTGTCTCTATCTAAGATTCAAGGAGACACTTCAAAACAAGAGGAAGCATGGTGAATGCTAGTTGAGTTTTGGTTGATGTTACAAGATAAGAATATCATTTGAATATGTGTTTGGATAAGGGGGAGTTAAATCAGTTAGCTTGAGTAGCTTGAAGAAGATGTGCATGATGTAAGGGGGGGAATATGTGAAGATGATTCAGTCATGATAGAAGTGTGAAGGTGTTTGATACAGTTATGAATTAAAGAAGATTGATATGATGACTTGATCAAACCAAGTCATATGATTTGACAAAGTATTAAATATGCATGCATGAGCAAAGGGAGCTTGTGAGTTATATAGGTTGATAGGTTCAAGGATAAAAAAAATCCCAAGTTTAGATTGGTGCATGTAAAAGGGGGAGAAATTGATTCATATGCTTAAATGTATGTAAGTATCCTAAGCATCTTAAATAGTATTTAAATGCATACATGATGTTAATGATTGTTTGTTGGCATGTTGAGAAAGAGACCCTTTGTCATTAATGTCAATAGGGGAAAAAGATCAAAATGAAGAAATTCAAATGAGTAAGAAGTCATTTTGAGGGTGTTTTACCATCAATGATAAAGGGGGAGATTTTTGAGCATAGTCATTGATGTTTGGTTGTCATTGATGTCAAAGAGAGATTATAATACTAGTGCATTAATGACAAGGTGATCAAATTGATGATTTGGAGAGTGTATAACTTAGTGAGGCAACTAATGGATGATATTGATGATATGGTCATGTTTCAGAGACCCTATGGGATGTTATGAGTGCTTAGGATGCTTATGAAAGTGAACAGAATACATAAAAATAGTCATTTGAATGTCTAAGCTCAAGTAGTCATCTTGATAGATAAAGCTGAGTAAACAAATTGATGATGTCATATTTCACACATGTGAATGTTTTATGATTATTTTGATATATGGACATATTCCTCTAGGTGAGGAGATCATATGGTTCAAATTTTAGGTCTAGACATGGATCGTAACAAAAGTTATTAAGGTGTGAATTTGGCTTTTAAGATAGAAGTTTACTAAGTTCCCATACTTATCCAAATTTGCAAGAAGAGATCTATGGTCAGAATTTAATTATATCATAGATCTGATGGTGAGAATTTAATCTAATCGTATAAAGATCCAATGGTGAGTGTATGATCATACAAAGATCTAATGATAAGCATCTAATCTGACAGATAAAGATCCAATGATGGGCATGTGATCATGTAGTTAGAGATGAATGATGCATGTTACATAAATAATTCAAAGGATGCTCAAATTTCATGTAGAAATTCTAAGTGGCACAATCACATTGACTCAATGGTACAAGGTGTGTAAAAGGCATGTAAAGCTACCAAGTGGCACAATCACAGGAGCTCAAATTAATTATCAATGGTGAGCATTACAAGTTAAAAACTAGGCTACTCATAAGGAGATTGATGAATTGAATTTATTCAAAGTTTCTAGGGAGCACGAGATGAGGTCAGAGTGTTTGATGGTTAACATTTACTCAGTGACCATTGGCATTTGAATTAACAAAGGAATAACTAGTTTATAGTATTTGAGCTATATCTCTTGATCTAAGATGAATTTATTAATGTAGTTAAAATAAAATTTGTAAAGTAATTAAAGATGCATCCATATAAGTTGATTATAGGATTTGAATGTTTATATAGTCAAATATATTGAGCTCCAAAGTTGACTTTGTGCTTGACCATGGTCTATAAGTAATCTAATAAGGATAAATGAGTTGTTCTTGATAGTGTATTGATGTTTCAAGATGAAATAACTATTTGATAGTATTGTAGACTCCATGAAGACTATTTGTATGGATTATGGGGGTTTTACCAATCCATATTCAGTGTGAACAAAGGCTTAGAAGTTGACTATGTTTGTTGAATGCACTGGCAGATTAAGTGACTACTTTACAAGAGTGTGTTGAAGGTGTTATGAGTAGAGTTAAGGAATAAAATGAGTATGGATATGTTATAAAAGTCTCTAAGTATTATGAGAATGCATTGGTTTTCATATTTTTCCCTTGGTCAAATATGGAGAGTCAAAATACCTTGACTATATTTTGACTATGTGTGACTAGATTGAGTAGTCATTTTGTGAGAGTTGATTTAAGTTATTAGAGATTGTGTTTAATTGTATAAAGCACATAGAGGTGTTGCATAGGTATTGAAGGTTTCACCCATGTGATCTAATAATATGGCTATGTGAAAAATTTGAGTGTTTAATTTAGAAGTTTAAGACTATATTTTCTATATATGAAGACCTGAAGAGCAAGGAGACCTAATTGGTAGGTTCAAGTATTGATTTTGTGTTCTAGGTGGCATGGACCCATATGGGAGTAAGAAAGAGGATATTGGAAATATGTTTGATGTGTTATAAGTATTGGTAAAGGATGAAGGTGGTCCAATTAGTCTCACATGTAACATGTGATTATGAAGGCCTAATTGTTTTAGGTCTCACCAAGACCTAATGGTGGTTTGGGACAAATGAGGTAATGGATGACCTAAGGATTGTGTGGTTCTCACATGTAAAGTGTGTATGGATCTATGTTAATTATGGTTAAAATATTTAAAGAATCTTGGCTGACCAAGATGGGTTAGAAGAAGAGATTGGTATAAGGTCATATTGGACTAATTATGCTAGTTGTGCATGTGTGGATTCAAGTGAAGGAGAGTACCTTTGAAAGAGAAGGTACATGTTAGTTAGAAACATTAGAGTGAAAAAAATATCAGAAATGTTTATCTAATCAAGTTGATGTAGGAGGACACATAGGTAATTAGACCTAATGAGCCTAGAAGAGGTAGTTTAATCAAGTTATCCCTAGAAGCAACTTGAGAGAGATTAGAGGTAAAGAGTGAAGACAAAGGTGATCATCATTAGTTAAAGAGTATAAATAAGTTTTTAAGGTGATATATTCAGGTAGATGAGTGGGTGCTTGGTTGACTAGGGGGTTGGTTTCTCCTTGCAAGGTAAAGCTTTCTAAAGGTATAATTATTGTGGGTGTTTAACTAGACAGGTGAAGTAACTCCTTATAGGATTGGTGTCTCATTAAACTAAGGGATAGGTCTTCTTTGATAAGTCAGTTTTGGTCAACGTCTAAATGTTGGATCTTGTTTTATAGGACTATAGTCTATTTTATAGGGTTCAGTGGGTTTTATATCGTAAGAGGGTTTCCCACATATATTATGTATTCATGTGATGTATGCTCTTATGTATGCTTTGGATATATGTGCTTTCATGTTTATGTTGCTTGATCAAGTTGATGTATGTTGAATTTTTATAGAGTTGGGAATTGAATTGAATTAGATTATCTTGTATCACTGATTCACCCCCCCTTCTTAGTGATTATACCTCTAACATATACATAATAATTAATACACCTAAACCATTTGAAGTCATATTAAGGTCAATAATAGAGATTTTACAGGCCTTAACACCCATGAAAAGGCTTATGTATGATGCTAGAAGGTAGAGATTTGAAATGTTAAGAAAAGGACAATGGATATTTTAGTGCAATGAGAGGAAACCTCCAATCAATATTGGTCACCTTTAGGTTATCAATGACTTAGTTGAATAAGGTCACATTTCATGTATTTAACACTAATCACCAAAATGGCCACCTATGGTTGTATATGTGTAAATAAGAGAAAGAGGGCATATGCTTGTAGGATGCAAGGTATATGAAATGATATGAAAAGTTCATGAGACATGTAAAAATGAGAAAGAGATTTAAAATAAATTTGGCTAATGTTAAGGTGTCATGATGCCTTGAGAAAGCCAAATTAAAATCACATGATTAGACCCTTTCCCAAATGACCACTTACAACCACTTTGAGAAAGTGAAAAGAAGAGTGTGTGTTAAGTAAGAATGTGATGTTTTAGGTAATTTGAGGAGATTCCAAACTCTCAATAATAGAAAAGGATCATTAAATGTGTTTAAGGATTGGTAATTGAAAACTTTTAAACTTAAATACAATCAAATCTCAATAATTGACATCTACAATCAAGTTTAGAGAGGAATAAGGAAAAGACTATATGCTTGTGGAGTCATAGTGTCCTAAAAGTGCCACGAGGTTTGAAGAAAAGTTAGAGGGAGATAAAATATTGAACTAAAGGTAATTTTAAATAAGAGTGATCAAAATAGACTGGTCAAGGTTCACCAAAACCCTGCATACACAATCATGAACTACATGCATGCTCACCTTGCTAAGAGTTTTATTTGTTTAGAGAGAGGTAAAGGATTGTGAGAAGTTGAATAAAGAGAAAACCATTTAAATATGGTTTCATAGAGACAATAGTAGGGTTGAATAATAAATGTGACAAGATAATCATGTGATCAACTCATTATGGAAGTACCAGACCTATGGATGTCATTGGCAACTCAAAATTAGACTTAAAATAGCACCTACAGACCTCATCTCTCTCTAGACCTCACAAACACATAGTCTATTAGCTGAGGGTCTCTTAAACTTGCTCATATATCCCATAAAAGGATGAATGGTTGCTCAATATATTGGGCATAATAGGACACCCCTATAAAATCATGATTCATGGCATTTGAATGTTCATCCAAAGTGCATCCTTTATGAATTATCCTTAAGAGTGTAAGTCACTCACAGGCTACCCAAACATACCAGTTTCAACCTAATGAGAGAGAAGATGGTTTTTATGCATCCAATTGAATTAAAAAAGCCTTGAAAAACATGAATGATGTCTAAAACTCCCTTGAACACCTCCCCATGCTAATGGTTGGTACTTTCAAGGTAAAGGTGTATGGAAAAGGCCCAAAGAAGGTTGTTTCAAGATTTTTAAGAGGTCCATACAAGATGTCAGATGCTCAAAATTGACATGAAGGATCCTCATGAGGTCATAAAATTGAATCAAAAATTTATTTGATGTTTCACACGTGTGGAAAGCTTGTGGAGCTAAATTTTAGTCTCTCAGTAAGGAGGCCTAATTAAGACCTAGTTAGGAGAGAGAAACAGATGAAAACAACAGTTACACTTACTCTCATGACCTAAAACTTTCCATGGAGATGTAAAGCCATATTGGGTCGTCAAATATGAATTAAAATTTTCATTATCATTCGTACACTATCCTACACAAGGAGTTTTTCATGATTTTAGGGCTACAAGAAATGAGGCCAAATTGGAGATTTTAGCGTAAAATTGTTAGGGATTAGTTTATTACATTGTGTAAGTTTAGATATCTACTGAAAGGTAAATAGTATATTGGTGAGTTTTTTATTATATTTTTATTTGAATATATTATGGTAATAATAGATTCATTTATAGTGGGTTAGTTGGGAGTTTGTTTATGAGAGATATTGGTGGAGATTGTATCTCCCCAATTATAAGATTGGTTTTGTTATTTAAATGTAATATCCTATATGAAGAAATATATAGTGAGAATATTATTATTGTGAAAAATAATTCTATCTATGTGTTCATCTCTATTTTTCATATTTTATTTATGTAAATCTGAACTAGCCCCATCATTTGGTATCAGAGTGAGAGGATCATATGATGGATCAATGATTTGTTTCTAGGGGCAATAAGTGTGTTTGTAATTACCCCATCTAATGTAATTACTCCTTGAATTTCATTCATAGTATAAGTATTATTTTTTTTTTATGAAAAATATTTTCAAAGGAGAATAACATGTTAAATCATCCTTACTAATCTCATATAGTGTGTAGTCAAATTTTAATTATATAGTCTATGTGTTAAGACATTACAAACCTATTGGTTTTTTAATTAGATTTTGTGCAATCATGGTTCATCCAAACAAAGTGATACGGATATTCAAAGTAGATAGCAGTAGATGAGAAAATAAAATCAACATGCAACCAACTATAGTTTTAAAGAGTATATGAATATGTCCATTCACAAGCTTGCCAATCATCTTGATATAGATTAGACAATATCAACAGCTCTAAGACATAGCTTACTACAAATTTCCCATTTGCAATCCTCTTCATTTGGGCTATAGATCTATAGGTTTATGTCCTCATATGACTACGTACCTAAACATTGAGTAAAGCATGACAAATTTATACAGTCTCACACATATTAAAGTTTCATATGAATTTTCCATATTCTGATCTAATTTGACTCCAAAACATTGGATCTCAGTGTCATCACATACCTATTTTCATATACCCAACCCACACATTATGATTTCCCAAAAGCATTTTCAACTTGCTTATTTTCCATGCATCATTCATTAGTTTCTTTGTATATTATGTTGGTCAATGATCATACAACTTTAAAAATACCTACTTAATATCTTTATCCTTGAATGTAGTCATCATCCCAGTTCATGCAAGCTATCTTCCAAATGTGTCATTCCATGGTTTTTAGTCTAAGAATCAAGTGGTTATCTTTATGCATAATTATTTGCTAAACTATTGAGTCTTTGGTGTATATATAAAGTTTAGTTATTTAGTGTCAATCTTTAGTCATTGTATTTCTAAATAATATATTCAATTATCTATTGTTAATGGTATTTATGACATTGTTTAAATGTTATATTGTGTAAATAGTGGATTGTTGTAATAGTTGTTAAAGTCTTGGTTTGATATAATTAATTTTATCAAATGAGTCATATTTTGAGTTTATTAATGAGTCTAAGATTTTTTTTATAAGTCTAGTTTATTCAAAAAGAGAGTCAAGTATTAGTTGTAAGAGTCGGGTTTAAGGTAAAAGAGCCTTGTCAAAAAAGTCAAAGTCATTTAGACTTAGGTGAGTCACTATCAAAAATTGTAAAATATAAAAATATTTATTCTATGGATGCATTTTAACTTATTCACAATGTCCACATTATGGGGGGGATTTATCCTTGACAAAATCATGTACCTAAACTTCATCGAGATATCGACTGAGTAAGCAGTTGATATACTAGAGGAAGGAGGAAATAGAGGTTGGAGGTTCTAGAACCTCTCATTAGTCACCAATGATGGGGCCAAGAATAATTTGGTGACATATATAGTGTGGTGTGTTTTATAATTTCCACTATGTTTACAAAATAAGAATAAAATAATATGTCTATTCAATATATGTAATTTGTGTAAAAAATTCAAACATAATTCCTTGATGTGAAAACATTATGAAAAGCCAAAACACCAATGTAAGTCAGTTCATGGATCTTGAAAAGGTTTGTGGTAGATCTAGAAAACCACCAGAGGTGAATAGTGGATATAAGGAGGTTCCTATTCATGTCAAGGTTTGTGAAAAACCTAATTAAAACCATGGAAGGAGTGAGCCTTTCTTTATATAGAGGTCATGAGCCAAGTAGGGCATGCCACAAGAGGTGAGCATATTGCAGGTGAGAGTGTGTATGTTTTTGCACCATGTAAAAACTAAGGTGGGGGGGAATTTTAGGGATTAGTTTATTACATTGTGTAAGTTTAGATATTTACTCAGAGGTAAATAATGTATTGGTGATTTTTTTATTAGATTATTATTCGAATATATTATGATAACAATATATTCATTTATAGTGGGTTAGTTGGGAGTTTGTTTATGATAGATCTTGATGGAGATTGTATCTCCCAAATTATATGAATGGTTTTACTATATAAATTTAATATCTTGTATGAAGAAATATATAGTGAGAATATTATTATTGTCAAAAAATATTTCTCTATCTTTGTGTTTGTCTCCATTTTTCGTATTTTATTTATATAGATCTAAACCAGCCCCATCATCAAAATGAATTATTGAGGGTAATTTAAGACCTCCAAATGAGTTTTTGTAGGTATTTTATGATGTGAATAGACCATCCATGGAGAGAGAATGAGTTAGAGAAGATG
The DNA here is from genome assembly GCA_037957365.1 of Torreya grandis. NCBI lineage: Eukaryota > Viridiplantae > Streptophyta > Pinopsida > Cupressales > Taxaceae > Torreya > Torreya grandis. The sequence continues at coordinate 2,790,148 of JARHVA010001816.1, forward strand.
AAAGCTAGTTTGGACAATTGTAAGCAAGATTGGCCTAATGAGATTAATAGAATTCTAGATACCTAGCAAGATAATGAAGTGATTTGTCAAATAGAGCCTATAGAGATCAATTAAATGGTATCAAGAGTAGATAAATATGTAACTCAACATGATTTGAACATCTAAAATTCCACTTGTCATTCCACAAGCTAAAGTAAAAGGCAGTTTTGGAGAGCTAGTCAAGGTGTCAAGTAAAGTTTGAAACTTCCACGCCACTTAGAGTAGAAGAGCATCTTTAGAAGACTAACACTTATCTTTGAGGACATGATGGGGTAGTTTCAACTCTTTTATTATTATAACTCCTTTTGTACACCTCTCTCTCTCTCTCTCTCTCTCTCTCTCTCTCTCTCTCTCTTCCCTATGCCTTTCTCTCCTTCTGTCATTTTATCTATATATTGAGCCTTAATGGGATAATATTGTATCCTCCACCTAGGTATGGAAAATACCTACCCATTTTTAGCATTTGATCAATTATAATAATATGTTTTACCTTCTCCATGGACTGATTTGAATATACATGCTTAATTAGTTGATCTTGTTAAGTGATAGTCTTACTTCCTTGGCATGCTTGTAATTATTTAGCATTCATGTTCAGTTTGGAATCCTTTTTTTAGGTCTCTTAAAGTGTTGAAATGTAGTGTTTAGGGTTTTATTGAGTTTTATCTTCATTAGTGTCATGTCATGACCTATTGCCTAGTCCTCCTAGTTCAAGTACTCTTCATAACCTTCATGAGAAATATTGATGTAGAGAAACATATTTAAATTAGTGTTATGTGTAGGTTAGTATCTTATTTAAAGTGAAATTGTAGTTGATTGGTAGTGGTCAAAGCATATTTGGTGCATCACCTCCATTAGATTAGGTTTCTCTCCCTTTTCTTAGCAAGTGTTAGAGTAGTGTTTGAGCCTAACTAATTCATCAAGGGGAGCTAGCCCTTTAACCTAGAAATTCACCTCTCCAATAGGTCACCCATAATATTGAGGTGTTTCCATGTTATATAAAATTTTAAAACCTTGAACTACCTTTCAAACGATGCCAATTTGATTGATAATAGTTTTGGTACACCCAGTGGCATTAAGGTCCAAAGTGGTTGAAGGATTGTTGATGTTGTCCTTCAACATATCATCATATGAAGGCTTCAATAAACATCAATGGTGACTCTGAATGAACTACAACTATCATAAGTAGTCCAAGTACCCAAAAATTAGAACTTGATATGTATTCTCAATTTTCATTTGGTGAAAATGCATATCCCACACTTGAAAATTCTTCATATCAGACCGATCATGTTCATGGCTTCTCCTCAAATAGCCCTTTAGTTGTATACCATCCTTTTCATAGAATTTATTCCCCTCCTCTTCCTATAAATAGTTTCAACCAACCTTAACAAGGTCATTGTCTTCCTAATTAGCCTAAACAAAGTGATATAAATCTTATCCTTGACTTCACGAAGCAAATGGAAGAGAATCATAGAATGAGAGAACACTATAAGTAACAAGAATAAATTGAATATCAAAACTTTGTTTCTAATTAAGAGTTGAAGTTTTAGGAAGAGTATAGAGTTAGGATAATTCAAGATAGAAGAGAGAAAGACAATCAAATGATAATAAAAAACAAAATAATGAAATAGTGATGAGGAAGATGGATAGGAGATTTGAACTTGGTCACCTTATTCCTATCAGCCTCCTTTAAAAGTTAAAATACTCATTACAATTTACAAGAGGAGAGTGGGAATTGTTTGAAAAAGAAAACCAATATGTCCTAACAAGTGAAAGGTTATAGATAAGGGACATAATTTAGTTTATGGATAGTAGGCTAGTGAGATGGGAAAATCAAAAGATCCAACCCAAACAAGCTCAATCATCATTCCCTATTACTAGTCTACATCCTTTTATTCCAAGCCTTCTTTAAGTTACATTCACCATTCCTAAGGAACCCAAGATCACTCCATCTTGGAAGCCTTCATGTACTATGACTCCTGGTTACATCATGCCAACTCTTGTGAATGAGTCTTCTCATATGCCTACCAAAGATCAAGAAAGAGAGAAGATGCTAGAATCCAAGATAATAAAGCTTTTTCCCTCTATCCAAGAACCTTAAAATAATCCTAAATCCAAAACCTAGAGTTGGAAAGATACCTTGTAAAGTTTCAAGCATAATAAAGAGTCATCTTTCCCTCCCACCCTATCCTCTTGCCAACACAAGCCTATGGTTATAAGAGTAGAATATGAGGTTGAAAATGAAAAATGAAATAAAGAAAGAGGTGATGAAGAGGTAAGTCTTTGCTTTAAATTGCCTTTAATCATTGAAGATTATGATCCTATCTCTTGTGTCAAGAAAGAGTTGAAGGAGTTAAGCTTAGTAGAACCATCAAAGAGCAGCCTTCAAGAAAATATTCATGAGTTTGTAGCTCAAATCAATCATGCAGAAGTGATGGTAGTCCTTGACAAGAAAGATGAAGAGAGTTTATGGTAGTAGCTATACCATGACTTCATGGAAGAGCTTGAAGTGTTCACTAGTAATGGATCTCTTGAAGAGCAAGACAAGGAAACTAATAGGATGGAGCATGAAGTACATCTTGAAGTAACTGATGATGATGTGGTGGCTTTGAATGAATTTGCAACTAAGTATGAGGTAGGTTATCATGAAAACACTTTGGTTACTATCCATGTCAAGCATCATGAACAAGTGGCACATATTTAAAAAGTCAAAACTAAATTAGATCATGTCCCAATTAAAGCATTTAATGATCCTATTGTCCTTAAAGAGAATTATAAGAATAGGATCCAAATTGACATCTTTTCAAGTGACCAAGAGGAGGCTTTATTTTGGGAAGAACTTGAAATTTTTTACTTGAGTTTGGATGACCAAATTGTACCTTCAAGTAAATATGTCAAAGAGAAAGTTGATCAAAGTACATATATTGACAAACATGATCCTAAAGAGTCATCAATGGTTAAAGTTTCACTTGTGGTGACATTAGAGAGCTATCCTATCATATAACATCAACATGAGGTAAAGGTTGAAGATTAAGATGAATTTTTATTCATAGGGAACATGTTTGATGTTGATGATTCACTTGAAGAAATGCTAAGAGGATTGTCAACCAAGAAACAGATGAGCTAAACCAAGCAAAAGTATAAGAGGTTGCTTGTCTCACATCCTTACAAATTACATGAAGAAGATTATATCAAAATCGTCCCTTTTGATCTAGGAGGATCAATCTTGGTAGGTTAGTTTGTACATAGTACTTTGCTTTCTTGTGTTTTATGTTCTATAAGTGATTAGCTAACACATGCGTGTTTGATTCCTTTACTTGGTGTGTGTTATCATTGTTTTATGTGTTTAAAGGTCATATAAAATTATCTTTTCATGTTCAAGGCCTTGTCAAGTTTGAATCTAAGTGAAAATGACTCCATTGTCCAATGGAAGGACAAGGCTACAAGTCTATTTAGCATAGTAGGCATGTTAACCCCATGAATCACCAATTTTTTGACCAATTTTAACTCCCAAGGTTGAAATGTCAACCCCTATAGGTGAATTTTTTTTATCATGTCTTGATGGCTTAGTTCAAAGTCTTTTCATGCCTTATATGATCTCTAAAAGTCTTCATAAAACCTTATTAGCATTATTTAAGGTAATTTTGGAGAAATTAAGGTAATGTCTTATATTGGTTTTGTAGTGGTCTAGTCTTGTCATGGTGAAATCAAACTTGGTCAAGTGGTTTAATAGGTTTTTAGGAGTTTTCCAAATTAACTTCATGCCTTAGTCACCTTCTAATAATGTTTCATGATGATTTTGGGAGTTTAAGGTTCATTTATAAAATTAATGTAGTGTTTTATAAGTAAAAAGATGATTTTTTCTAACTCTAATGTATGTCAAAACTCCCTAAGTTAAAAAAATATACAATACACTTTCCAAGGACCTTGGAGTAGTTACATAACTACCACACCTATCAGCAAGTCAAGAATATGTCAAAATATTGAATTTTAATGCCTTAGAGGGGAGTTTTTGCACTTGTACAGACTTGTAAACTCATCTTCAAGGTGAAAATAATTTATTAGTGTTATTTCATCTTTTACAGGTTAGAATTAGGCATGGATAGAAGTTTCAAGTCTCAAAATTGTATATAACTCTCTCTCTCTCTCCTCCATCATTCCCTTCACAAGCTCATACAGGGTATTTTTAGGTTAATGGTACAAATCATATAAGTATATTTAGAGGCTAAGATTTTGAAAAAATTTGGATACCCCTGTGGAATTATAATTAGTGGCATTTTTCATTTGATTGAGACCCTTATATTTATGAATAATCACTAAGTTTCTAGGTGCTTTTTTGAAGCTAAAATCCCCATCCGCCAAGTTTTGTCCAATTCCCATGAAGTGTGAACTCATTGGATACATGAAATCAATTGTAAAATATCCTAAAAGTTGTGAAGAACCTTATTACACATTTATCCACTAGTTTAACATGTGTGGGAAGCCATTTGACAAGGAAGGTTACTCTCTTGCACAATATGTAAGTTGACTATCATGACCTCTATTTGCTCTAGGGTTTGAAACATATGTAAGGGAGAAATGAGGGAATTTATTCATTTTTTTATTCTCTTAAATTAAATTTAAAATTCACAAACCACTCTCCATTCTAATCCTAACACCATTCTCTCTAAGCAATTCACAATAAACCTCATTTGATGACTCTATGTGAATACTGCTACATAAAGATGTATGTAAGGCTTTTGTATTGCATTTAAACTCATGAAATATGTTATAAATAATTTATAAATGTACTAAATATTTAAAAACATCATGTTTTCACCTTTTTAAAGTCTGAAACACAAGTTTACATTGTAGGTGAATGTTCATGAAGTTCAAGATTCATGTTGAGATGTTCAAGCCATGGAAAAATGTGACATATTTTTAAACACCCATATGATCTTAATATAACCCTCACTTACACTATCAAAATATATTATAAAATGAAGATAATCTCACTTTAAATACACAAAATCTTGTATCTGACCACTAACTTGCTACAGGCCTGCATGTACAAATGATGGAATTTGAGGTTGTATGGTGTTTGTTTGAATTATATAGACTATTGAATAATGTTTCATATAATAATAAGTGATGATATAGACTCATTAAGACACCTAAACCATTTTAAGTCATATGAAGGTTAAGAAGAGAGAGTTTGTAGGCCTTAACACCCATACACAGGCCTATGTATGATGACAAAAGGCAAAGCTTTGAAATGCCAAGAAAAAAATAAGGGGGAATGTATTTCAATGAGATGAATCCTATAATGAATATGTGTCTCCTTAAATATGTCAATGACCTAGTTTAATAACCTCAAATTTCATGGATTTAACACTAATCATCAAAATGGCCACCTACAGTTGTATATGTGTAGACAAGAGAAATAAGGCATATGCTTTTTGGATGCAAAGTATATGAAATGATTTGAAAAGGCCATGATACTTTTGGAAAAAATATAATGAGATTCCAAATAAAATTGGCTAATTTTAAGGTGTCATTATGCCTTGAGAAGGCTAAGATCAAAATCACACGATCAAACCCTTTCCCAAATGACCACTTACAACCACTTTGAGAAAGTGCAAAGAAGAGTGTGTGATAATTAAGTGTGTTATGTTTTGGAAAGATTGACGAGATTAATAAATATTAATAAAATAATAGATTCATTAAATGTGTTTAAGGATTGGTAATTGAAAACTTTGAAATTCAAATGCCATCAAATCTCAAGAATTGACATTTATAATCAGGTTTAGAGAGGAATAAGGAAAATACTATATGCTTGTGGAGTCATAGTGTCATAAAAGTGCCATGAGGTATGAATTAAATTCACTATGGGATATAATATTGACCTAAATGTAAGTTAAAATAAGAGTGATCAAAAGATACTGGTCAAGGTTCACCAAAACCCTACATACACAGTCATGAACCTAAAGGCCTAATTAACTTGCTAAGAGTTTTGCTTGTTTAGAGAGAGGTAAATGTCTATGAGAATTTGAATAAAGGGAAAAAAATTGAATATGGTTTCATATAAATAGTATTATCTAATTTTTATCCTTACACCCAATAGCCAAATAATGGAAACCTTGTCTAATCCTGCACAGCCTAACTCACACACATGTTTGCCTACCTTGGTAAATGAGGATTATTGATTAGGATGAAGAGAATTGGTATGAAGGGGAAATGGAATTATTTTGAGATGGTTCATTATGAAAACATACACCCATATAGATCTTAGTTAACATCAATAGTGATGAGAAAGAAATGATCTATGTTCATGCCTAATGGATCTAAATCCAAACAACATAGGTTTGCCTAAGTTCATGACAAGTATTTCATTGTTTGAGAGGTTTAAAGGTATGTGAGAGGTAAAAAATTTGAGGATGTTTTCATGGTTATAATATGGTCCTATGAGATCCTTAGACCTAAAAACAAGGATGGAATGATGTCAAGTCTTCTCTAGGCCTAACAAGCCTATAACTAGATACATATAACTACAAGGGTAGTCATGAGAAAATGGTTATTTGGAGTTGATTTGAAACAATAAGGAATGTAATTATGTATTATTATTATCAAAAAATAATTCCATGAATTCACATATCTTGTAACAGATGAGAAAGTCTCAAATACAGTCAACTAGGGTCACTAGCATTAACATGCTCAAGAACCCTAGAATGAATTAATGAAGCATATAGTAGGGTTTAATAATAAATGTGACAAGATAATAATGTGATAAATTAATGGTGTATGTATAATACCTATTAAGATCATTGGAAACTCAAAACACCACCTATAGACCTCATCTCTCTCTAGACCTCACAAACACACAGTCTATTAGTCGAGGGTCTCTTAAACTTGATCATGTCTCCCATGAAAGGATGCATGGTGGGTCAAGATATTGGGAATAAGAGGACACACATATACACTAATTATTAATTAAGTTTTTATGTTCATACAAATCCTACCTTTTATGAATCATCCTTAAGAATGCAAGGTACTCACAGGCTACCCAAATAAACTAGTTTCAATTTAATGAGATAGAAGATGGTCTTTATGCATCCAGATGAATTAAACAAGACTTAAAACAACATGGATGATGTACAAAACTCCCCTAATCACCTCCCCATGCCATTGATTATTACTTTAAAGTATAAATGTACAAAAAGTACTAAAGAAGGTTGTTTTAATCTGTTTAGAAGGTTTGTACAAGGTGTCATAATCTCAAAATTGATAGGAGAATCCTCAAAAGGTCATAAAAATAAATCACATGTTTTTTGAGGTTTAACACATGTGAGAGTATTTTAGAGTCAAAATTCAATCTCTATGTAGGAAGGCCTAATTGAGACCTAGTTAGGAGAGAGAAATAGAAGAAAATGACACTTCCACTCACTATCAAGACCTATAACTTGGCATGGAGTTGCAAATCCATACTTGATCCTATAATATACCTTCATTTTATTAGTATCAACTATACACTATCCTACATAAGGAGGTTTTCTTGATTTTAGGGTTATAAGGAATGATGCCAAATTAGATCTTTTAGCATAAATCAAACTCTTGAGGGTAATTGGAGACCTCCAAATGAGTTGTTTTAGGTCTTGTACGGTGTGAATAGGCCATCCATGGAGAGAGAATGAGTTGGATAATATTAATGCAAGTTTGAAGACTTGTAAGAAAGATTGGCCTAATGAGATGAAGAGACTTCTAGACACCTAGCAAGAGAATGAAGTGATGTGTTAAAGGGAACCTACAAAGATCAGTTGAAAGGTGTAAAGAGTAGAGAAAAGATGTAAATCAACATGATCTAATCATCAAGAATGCCACTTGTCATTATACAAGCCAAGCCAAAGGGCAATTTTGAAGAGATAGTCAAGATGTCAAATAAATTTTGAAACTTTCATGCCGCTTAGAGTAGAATAACATCTTCATAAGAATAACACTTGTATTTGAAGACCTAATGGGGTAGTTTAAAACCCCTTTCTTGTTGTAACTCCTTTTGGAAACTTGTCTCTCTCTCTCCTATGCCCTTATCTCCTTCTCTCACTTTCTCTATATATGAACCTTAATTGGCTAATATTATATCCTCCACTTGGGTATGATGAAGCCCTACCCATTTACAAACTTTGATCAGTGATAATAATTTCATTTTACCTTCTCCATAGACTAGTTTTAATATGCATGCTTGATTAGTTGATCTTTATAAGTGATAGCCTTGCTTCCTTAGCATGATTATCCTTATTTAATATTCATGTTTAGTTTAGGATCTTTTTTACAAGTCTCTTGAAGTGTTCTAATAGAGTGTGTAGGGGTTTAGTGAGTTGTCTCTTCATTAGTGTCATGTCATGACCTCTTGACTAGTCCTCCTAGCTCAAGTATGCTTCAAAACCTTCATGATAAATATTTATGTAGAGAGGAAAATTTGGATTAGTGTTATGTGTAGGTTAGTCTCTTGTTTGAAGTGCAATTACAATTAGTTGGTATTGGTCAAACCATATTTGGTGCATCACCTTCATTAGATTTGGTTTTTCTCCCTTTTTCTATCAAGTGTTAGAGTAGTGTTTGAGCCTAAGTGATTCATCAAGGGGAGCTAGCCCTTTAACCTAGAGATTAATATATCTAATAGGTCACTCATAACCCTGATGTGTTTTCATGTTACATCAGATTTAGAATGCTTAAACTTTAATCCAAAGGGTGCAAATTTGATTGATACCAATTCCCAAAAAACATCTGAGACAATAATTTGATCCCTCTTAAAACTCACTTTTTTTAACTTAAAAATCCTTCTCTTCCATTTCTTTATTAACTTGATTCTTAACTGCGAGTATCCTATAATCTTTTATCATGTGTCCTAGTTTTTTATAGTAATTACAAGTAAAGTATTTATTTCTCTTACCTGTCAAGTTTGATTTAGATTTTCCATTTAAATTTGAGTTTTATAAATTCACTTCATTCTAATTTTTATTTATCTCTTTGGTATTTGAAACCCTATCCTTGGTTTAAAGTACTTATTCTAGACCATGTTTTAGATCTCCTACATATAATCTCATCTTATCCTCATGAGACAAGAGAGAACCCACTAACTCATCAACACTTATAGTGTTCATGTCTTTACACTCTTATATAATGATCATAATATAAAACCATATCTGACTTAAATATCTCAAAATATTTCTTACTATAAACTATCTTGTATACTATCTTCATAAACCCTTATTATATGAATTAAATCATTTACACTTATGCAATAATCTCCAACACCTTCAGAATCTAACATTCTCATATTCTCAAATTTTATTTTAAGGGTTTGGATTTTTTATTATCTTACATTAATATATCCTTGATATGAAGTCTCCAAGGTATTTTATACCTCATGTTCATTATTGAATCCTTCAATTCTTGGATAAATTCTTGGGTCCATGGCACTTTGAATACAGAAAAAAGCTTGTGCATCTCCATTTTCTTTAACCTTTTTTGTTCTTTTCTAATATTGTGTAAATGTGTTCTAATCTTGAAGTTGTGTGTACCCTTGGAGAACATTATCCCAAAATCTTTTCCACACTATAATCATATTCAATTTACCTCTCTAATACTCAAAGTTATCACCTTTGAAAACATGAACATTCATGGAAGCGAAATTCACTAAACCCATTATATCTTTTGAAAATGGCCTGAAAATCCTTTTGAACCTTGATTGAACTTGGAATGATCCCAAATTAAGATTTTTAATTATTAGATTAGTTAAAATAATATTTTTTTCACTCTAATATTGAATCTATGTATTAATAAAACAATCTTAGGATAACTAGTTGTCAAATTAATTGTGTTGTGAGTGAAATTGTTGATCAAAAAGTGTATTAAATAGCTTCAAAATTAAAAATATATAATTGATGGTATAAAATAATGTATACATGAAATAATATCAAATATAAAACACATAATAAACTCTTTAATTTGAATCAATTCACTACACAGCCTTTGTGTGCAATTCTTATTAATAAAAAAACTAAACTAAGCTTATTATAAGATAACTTGCATTAAAAATTAAGTCTAAAATTAGAAAATATAATAAAAAAATTATTATAACACTAATTTGACTAAATTTCAAATAAAATAATAATAAATAAACTTAATTTAACTCACTATAAATATTTGGACATCATGCAAGAAGCCTCCATTAATAGTAAAGTCAAACATGCAATCAAAAAGACATCCTAGTCAACTAACTAAGCTAATTAAATAAAATTAACTTTAATTTAATTCATATAATCAATAAACCACATGATTTATCTTTGAAAATCATTATATAATTATTTATACTCCACCAAGTACTCAAATATTGAACTAGAGTACACTAAAGTAAACTATAGTGAACTCGTAGTTAACTAACAATTCCAACCATTTTTTAGAAAATCTTTAGAAAGTGTCCCAAAGTGAATAAAAAACTAATTAAGTTAATAAATAAATAAATTAACCTTATAAAACACATTAAAAACAAAAAATAAAATAATTCTAAAAATAGAACTTAAGTGCCCATATTGACATCATACTAAACAAAATAAGTTTCTTATTCTAGTAATTGATTATTTTATAGATTACATGGTACGATTTATTTTAGCAAGTTAGATATTTTATCTGGGTATCATTATATTTTAATCTGATAAGAAGGCATTCCTCAAACAACTTTCATAACTCATGAAGTCCATTATGAGTTTATGGGCATACCTTTTGGCCTCACAAATTCACCATCTAGATTTTAGAGTTTGATGAATACTATTTTTGAGCCATTTTGGATAAGTTTGTGTTTTTATTTTTTTATGGAATCATTATTTACAACAAAAACTTGTAAGACCATTTGAAGCATGTGAAGAAAGTATTCTCCATTTTAGAACAACATCAGCTTTATGGCAAACCTTTCAAATGTGATTTTGGCATCTGAGAGGTAACATAATTGGATCATATTGTTTCACATGAAGGAGTGAAAGTTAATCCTAAAAAATATCTAAGTGATAATGGAGTGGTAGATTCCCAAAACACTCAATAACCTTTGAGGATTTATCGGGATAACTAGTTACTATTACAAATTTGTCAAAAATTATGATAGCATCACAACTCCACTCACATATTTTTTAAAAAAAAGACTCCTTGTGGATTGATACAACTACCAAGGCATTTTAACAGTTAAAAATGGATATGTGCACCACTTTAGTTTTGGCCACTCATTTTTAAAAAAAAAATTGTTGTGGAATGTGATGTATCAGGATATGGCATGGGGGATAAACCCATATAAGATTACAGACCACTTGCATTAAGAGTCACCAACTGAAAGAAAAAATAGGCTCAAGATAATCTATGAAAAAAAATTGATGGTTATTTTGCATTTATTCAAGCAATGGAGACCTTATTTGATGGGTTGTCACTTTCAAGTAAATACTGATCATGATAGACTCAAATATTTTTTGAACAATGATTATCTTTTGAAGAACAAAAAAAGGGTGACTAAAATGTTAGGCTATGATTTTAAAATAATATATAAAAAGGAAAAGAGAATGTAGTGGTAGATGTATTATCTTAGAGGGATGAATCAGTTGAGGCATTATTATGTGCAATCACTATTTGTTAGGTAGATTGGCTAGAGGAAGTAAGATCAAAATGGGAGAATGATAGTGTTACCCATGATTTGATTCAAAATATTTAGCATAGTTCTAGGGGATCTAAAAAATTTACATGTAAGAGGAATGCATTATGGTATAAAGATAGATTATACCTCTGTAAGAATTCTCTCCTCAAACATAAAATCCTTCAGGAACTTCATGCATCTCCATTGGGAGGTCACTCATTATTTTTGAAAACATATCATAGAAGCAAGCAACATTTATTTTAGGAAGGACTCAAAGGGGATGTCCAAAAATATGTGGCTAAATGCAAGGTATCTCAAAAAAATAAAGGTGAAACCAATAAGACCCCAAATCTTTTGAATCCTTTATCCATCCCTAACAAACATTGGGAGGAGGTTTTCAATGATTATATTACTGGTTTACTGTAGTCTGAGGGTAAAAATGTTATCATGGTAGTTGTAGATCGACTAACCAAGTATGCTCATTTTTTTCTTTATTATATCCATTTATTTCCAATATAATAGATTCTTATTTACTCAATACAATTTATAAACTACAAGGTACTCCAAAGATCATTAGAAGATACCGAGATCTTATATTTACTAGTAATTTTTTGGCTGAATTATTTGCATGTTTGGGCATCCCAGTTGGCTTATAGTTCATCCTATCATCCTCAATTTGATGAACAAATAGTAGTCAAAAAATGTCTAGAAGGGTATCTTTTTTTCTTTTTTTTGTTTTTAACAAATAATATAAATAGGTTCATTGACTACCACTTTCCGAATGGTGATGTAACACTTCTTTTCACACTTCTTTCAAAATGTCTCCTTTTATGGCATTGTATGGGTATCAACCCCCATCCATCACTTCAAAATTGATAGTGCATCCTAAGGTTCAAATTATCGAGGAACAGATTTTCCATCAACATGAGGTATTAGTTAGTTTTTGAGAGAATTTAATAATGGCAGAAAATAGAATGAAGTAGTAAGCAGATCAACACTATAGTTAGAATGTTTTTGGCATAAGTGATTAGGTCTTTGTGAATTAGTAGACATATATGTAGATGTCTCTAAAGCATAAAAAAATAACAAATTATCTTTTAAGTATTATGGAACTTATTAGATCTTGTAGAAAATTATTAGTATAGCCTACAATCTAGAATTTACCCCATTTACTCGCATACATATGATATTCCATGTATCTTATCGAAAGATGATAGTTAGACACATATTATCCACTCAGACTAATTACCTAAATTAGATGAAGAAGGTCAATGAATTTTGGAGCCTAAAGAGATCCTTCACATGTGTACTAAGCAACTAAAGACTAGATTGATTAAGGATTAAATGGAAAAAAAAAAACATTTGAAAGATGCAACATGAAAGGATGAAGCATTCCTATAACAACATCCTAATGTGATTCAACATTGAGGGTAATATTGTTCTAAAGTCGATTGGCATGATATTCCCTTAACCTATAGTGTATCTAGGGATATGCATGGCTAACTTATGGCTTATATACCTTCACATTACATTATTACATTTCTTGATGTTCTTAGCATGGTCAGCCTCTGGAATAATCATGGATAAATAGAGTATATATAGGAGGTAGTGGTTAGTATTATATAATCATATTGTGAATTCTACTCTTACTGTATTATTATGGAGGTTGCCCCCTTAAAATTCATTAAACATTTTTCTCTTTTATCAATTATTATATTGATTTATTATCTCTGCTCTCATTTTTATGATATATTATTCTACTATGTGAACATCTATGTAATTTCATTATATTTAATCCTTATGAAATTTGTGTCCTACATAACACTCATGAGCACTAGTGAAATGATTGTGAAATAGAAAATAATTTTGTTATCTTCTAATCATGAGATAAATAAGAAATGAAAATTATGTAGACTAGATGTCTAATCATACTTAGATCATGATTTTGAATTTTTTTAAGAACTTTTTATTTTATTTTTAAAATATTTGATTTTTTGTGTATTTTTTTTAATTTTGAAACTTAGGACAAATTTAAACTAGTGATAATAAAAAGTTCAAATGTAGAAGAAAGGAGAGGGATATGAATAATATACAACATGTTTCAATGTGAATTATGTAATAGAAATGGTAGCATGGCCATTATAATTAGGATTCATCCATTGTATATATGAGTTGTAACTTTGAAAATCTTATAGGAAAGTAAATGAGTATGTAAGGAAAGATTGTATGGAATATGTTTTCATCAAATGTTCACTTATCAAATTATGTAACATGTATGAGAAATAAATCACATGAAAGGAAAGATTGTGCATGTATAATTCCTATTTTACATATTGAATCTAAGTGAAATATTTGAAAATTGGCAACATTAAGGCTCTATGTGTTCAAATTTTTATTTCTGGGTGAAAACTTACATAGGACAAGATCAACCAATTGATGACAGTAATGGTAGTCAATTATTTCCCTTAATGGTTGATATTATCCTTATTATAAAATCTAATTTTATCAATGTAGATGGTGAAAACATTAATGTAAAAGACTGAATATGGAAAAATAGATCAATTTTTAGATTATTCAGATCTATAAGTGAAAAAGAGGAGCCAAAAGGCCAAGATTCAATAATTTCCAAGGGATATAAGGAATGATCAAATCAATTATATGTGAAAGTAGTAGAAGAATAACATGATGCAAAAATTGAGAAGATGTGTATAATAAATTATGTTTCTATAACTAAAATATCTCATCAAGGGGATGTATTTATGTAGGTCATGTGTCACTTGGAATATCTTACCAATATTTTGCATAATCAGAATCATAATCATCAATATAATCCTCATCATTGTAGATAACTAATTTATTAGGTTCTCTTAAAATTGAGATATGTCGTTATGATCATATTTTGCATTTTTATATTAAATTTGTTTTACCATATATCAAAGTTATATTATTTAAATTTGGTTGTTTTTAGTATTTCATCAGTAGTATAAGCTTTTATCTGGTCTTTTTAAGTAGAGAAGGATTATAAATCACTACTTGAATATTAGTTGAAACAATATTTTTCTTTTTTTGATCTTTCTCTAAATATGTTCCATATTTTAAAATGGAAATGAAATTGCATTCATGATTAAATGTAATGTAAAATGTAATGCAATATTTTTTTGATCAGTTGGTGCAAGTATTGATTCTAACCATAATCCTCCAATCACATGATTGTATGCAATCATAGTAGGAATAATTTTGAATGTAAGACAGAAATAATTTGAATAAAAATTTACTAGACACTTAATTTATCCCACATGTTGTAGATGTATTAGTATTATCTATGTGTTAAAGGTGACATCCAAAAGATATAATAAATTATGTGGTAAAAAAATTATTTCCTGGTAGTCCATAACCTTTACATCAATACATTATTTTCCATCTATGTGAGTGGTGATAGTAAAATATTATTGATATGAAGAAGGGTTTATAATTGCCTCCTTTGGAACCACACTCATAGCATTGGTTTTTATAGATATATCTTGCTTTTGAACTTGTTTTGTTAGAAACCCCTTTCAAAGATATTGTTTTGCTTATCTGGAACTTTGTTTTTTAAACTTCTCTTTTTGTAACTTATCTTGATGTGACTTTGTAACATTTATTGTTCTAAGTTTTCTTTTTGAAATCATTCCTTGGCAATTTGTTATTTTAATAACTTGTATTTTTTAATATATTTAGGTTTTTCAAACTACTCATTTTGTATTTTGTATTTTTTTAATATTACTTTTTCATCTTGTTCCTTTTGTAACATTTTATGCCTTAATTTTGTCTTTTGAAACTTTTCTTGCTCTAAATTTTTCATTTTTAGTCTTTTATGTTCTAAATTTTCCTTTTGTTAGTTTTTACACTAGTTCTCTAGAAGATGAAATCATATTTTGAGTACCTTGATTGATTAATTTATCTATAAAAGGATCACCACTATTAATGAAACTTTGTATTTTTTTCTTCAAATCCAAAAAAATATATGTATGATCCCTATATATTCTATCATATGCACAATAGTATATATATCTCATTAGAGGATGCATATGAGGTAAAGTGGTCAACTTGTTTCAAATAATTTATTTTATAATCTCACTTGAAATATTATTAACATTTTATATACTTTTTGAATCACTATTTGTAAATGTATGTTTCTTTCAAACTCATGTTTGAGATGATATATTTGAAGGCATAAAATAGATACATGATTAACATTTTCATACTATGGATTATGTGTGTATGGGATCTTATTTTCAAGTGAAGTGATCCTTGAACTAAAAAAATGACTTATTTTTTAAATATTATATGAAAATTTTCATAGTGACTATTTGATCTCTAAGGGCTTCTTAATCACAAGCCTTAGCTACTTCATATTGGATGTGCATACAAACACCATTAAGAGGATATAGAGGAGATGGAGGGGGTTGAGGAAGGACATGCTAGTTACATTCATTTAGAACTATAGGGTGGGTCTCCTTACCTCTTAAGATAATTACAACATGGACCAGGTTAGAGGGAAATTAGATATAACAATATTGAGGTGGGATAATATAATTTACTTGGGATTCCATAGACTTGATCACAACCCTAATTTTATTATACATTAGTGTTCTCTAATTTATTGCATGATTAAGAAATATATTGATTATTTCTAGCTGACACAATGAAATCATAAATATTATTACTTGAATTAGAAATTATACACCAAGAATAACCCATCTAGCCATTGTATGATGTGCATAATAAATAACTGACCACTATGATAGATCCATTAAGTATTTTTAAAATATAAAAGAGGTTTTTGAATAAAATTAGCAACTAGATGAAAATGATAAATTAATTTGAAAATAGGTACACCATTCTTCTCCAAGGACAAATTTACTAAAAATAATAAATTGTAAAATCCATAAAACTCGTACAATGTTTTAGAAAAAAAAAGGTTTTGTATTTTTTTAATATGATTAATAAAATCCTTTAATAATTCTAAAAATATAATCATTATTTAATATATATGAGCTAAGAAAGTGGAAAGATAAGCCACAAGCCTATGAAAGGAAATCCTACTAGTTATACGAGGGTGAAATCTTAGGGAATACAAAATAAAACTTCTTATTTATGCAAAGGATAAGGGGAAATCAAATATTAGATCAGAAACCCTAAGACAAAATTATGAAATCCTAGAATAAGGTTGGAAACCCCAATGGAAATGTAGGATTTGGTAATGTTTAACTAATACATAGGTTCACCAATATGTTTTACTAGAATTCATATTGATAAGTGAATTAACCTTAATTTAGATAAATGGTATATAATAAATAAAAATGTGGTAAATTAACTTTTGACAAGTTGAATGAAAGCAAAATACTGAATCTGACAAAGTAAACTTGAATGAAAGTAAAATAAATAGGAATAAAATTAAAAACTTAGTTATTTTTATCTAAGATATAACTATTTGAAGATGATAAAAGGTTGGAATAGATTTGTTCTTCAGGTGCATGGAGTCTAAGATAATAAATAGTAAAGATTAGGATCATCCAATTGGGTCGAGATTGACTTCCACAAAAAACTTGAACTAGTCAATCTTGATATCTACTAAAAATTAGGAAAATCAAATCAAAATCACTCGGGAAAAATTAAATTTGGTCTATATATGGAGATTTAACCTTCAAAAGTGTGTGACATATTTAAAAATAACTTCTTTAAAGTTGAAACCCTAATAGGACTTGTAATGACTAAAAACATGCAACTAAAAAAAGAGTAAAATATAATGGGTTGAGCTAACCACAATCACCCATATGATGAATAAACACTACTTATGTATCTAATACTCCAAGGATGGAATTCAATCCCATGTAGTTATCCCACTTAGGGTGCTTTGTAAAATATTGATCTTTTTACTGTTAAAACATATAATTTTTAAGTGGTGTGTTTACTAAACCTTTAACACATTTACATAGGTAAAAATAATAAATATTATATTATTATTATTATTATTATTATTATTATTATTTAACATGGATTAAATCATCGGGTAAATATAATAGTAAAACATATTAATTATTACCATTGTTTAAAAGTTTCTCAGGGAGAGGTTGGATCTGTTGTTTACAATGGTCCACCTCCACACCCTAATATAAAAAGGGTTTTACCCCTTTGGTAAATTACACACATAAAATATTATGACATTTTAACATATTTGCAAGTGGAAAATATCATTACAAAATAGTTCTATAAATAATGGTCTAAGAAGAAGTGAGAGGTTGAAGGTTTTTGTATTGGGTACACTGGGAGTTTCTCAAATATATCAATTTGTGATTTTTTACCTCTTCAAAGTTTTTCACATTAAATTCCCATGTTAAAATTGATCTGTATCTTTGATAATTCATTCTTATATCTATATCCATCCTATGTGATTATATTATATATCCATTTCATGCTAAAATTATCCATATTTGATTACAAGAGGTTATACCTCAATCTTTTGTTGAAACATAATAAACTTCAAAAGTTTTGATAAGACTTAAATGATAAAATTAGTTATTACTAATATGATATTTAATGTTTGGCTAAATGTAGTATTATATTATTAGTAAATTATTATATGTGTATCACATGATAGTTGAGAATTCTCATCTTGTCAATATTAAAGACGTCCAACAATGAATTGCATTCAATAATTTATGTTTTTTCACTAACTTTGTAGTCAAAGCAGTCAACTTGTTTGCCTAGAATATGACTTGATTGTTTTAAATATATTTTATCATAGAAAAATATATGTCATATTTTTATATATGTGGTTATTTTGATGTTAACCATACTATGTTATCATGAATCTATTTTTGAATATGTGTTTAAGTTTTTTATAGGTGCATAACATCAATAATTCATGTGCATTTTATTTGAGAGAAAGTCTTTAATGGTGATATTGATCTATGATTCTATTTTACAAATAATCAAGTGGAAGATATCTTCACATAACCACTTGGTGATACTAAGTTTTGTTAGTTTTATGCAATTTTGGGCTCTCAAAGTTGTTATTGAGGAGGAGTGTGTATGACAATGCCACTTTATAATGGCCTTGTGTTCCTTATTCTTCTCTATACTTATTCTCATTATAAATTAATGTAATCTTCATGTGGAATTTATGTGATTTAAATAAAATTCATGTAACATTTTTACTTTTATACCCAATATATAAAAACATACTTTTTAATGGAGTTCATTATGTAATAAAAAGCTTCAAATATGCTTGGTTGATTATTCATGAGAAATTATGTGATGTAGTCTCACAATCATGCTATCCTAAAACTTACTTTGAGTAGTTTATGGATTACAATTTTTTTTTTTTCAAAAGGTGACTTTGGTATGATGAAGGTTTTTAAATCCTTCAAATTTGTATATAGTATAATTTTTTTATTAAGGTGACTATGGCATGTATTCTCACTTAACATTAAGGGGGAGTGTTAGAACATATAAAGCTTAGGTGATGTCTTAATTGGATCCTTAACATATTTTCATAGGTAAATAATAGATGTTTTATTATTATTATTATTATTATTATTATTATTATTATTATTATTATTATTATTATTATTATTATTATTATTATTTAACATAAAACATCACGTAAATATAATAATAAAACATATTAATTATTATCATTATTTAAAAGTTTCTCGAGGTGAGGTTGGATCCATTGGTTACAACAGTTTACCTCCACACCCCAATATAAAAAGGATTTTACCCCTTTGATAAATTACACACATATAATATTATGACATTGTAAAATATTTATGTGCCAAATATCATTACAAAAGAGTTCTATGAAGAATGGTGTGAATATAAGTGAGAGGTTGAAGGTTTTTGTATTGGGTACACTAGGAGTTTCTCAAATATATGAATATATCAATTTTTAGTTTTTTCTCTCTTTGAGGTTTTTCATGTTAAATTCCCATGTTAACATTGATCTATGTCTTTGCTAATTCATTCTTGTATCTAGATCCATCTTGTGTGATTATATTGTATATGTATTTTAAATTTTATTATTTACCATATAAATGCACTGATAAATGGCTTCAATAATTGATCATAATTTACTTTAGCTTTGAGAAAATAGGGTTTGGAATTGGCTGAGGTCTGATTCAAATGATTAGAATAAAAATTGGTAAGAATAGAAAATATTTTTTCAATGTGCAATAGTGTAAGTATGCCTCTATATTTAAACATCAAGTAGTAGAATAAGTGATTTAAGTGTGACTTTATAAAAATCCAAAAGGGATAAACCTCATGCTATCTATCCTAAAAATATAGATAAATCTGTAAGGAAGGGTTTAAAATTAAAAAGTGACCATTATAATGGGTAAGATTAGGATTGACCCATAGGGGTCAAGGTTGACCCATAGGGGTCAATGTTAACCCATAGGAGTCAATATTGACTACCACTATTGACCCAACTGATTGATCCTATCTTATAAGTAAACATGTGAAATGTTTCTATAGATGCTTAGATGGGTCTTTAGAGGTTATAATATTTTTTTAATTGCTAGATAGTAATTTATAAAATAAATAGGTACATATATCTACTTATGTTAGAGTGAGGTGGAAATTAGATCCAAATTATGTGCTCAAGTCAATTAAAGTGAAATAAGACAAAAAATGACATAATCAAGTATTTATGGTCTGATTTGGGTGACAAAAAAAAATAAATTCTCAAATAAAAATGGGAAGGAGAACTAAATACACATGTCAAGACATATGTTGTATCCATTAGAGATCTACTACCTTTGGATGGAGTAATGGCCATAAGTTTCCCCAAGACTCTTAATGAAATTGCATTAGACTAGTATTATTACCTCCTAGAATCTTCCATCCATTATTTTTGCCAACTTATGGTATAATTTTTAAAATTGTTCAATATGAACAAGTTTTTTCAATCTATCATATAATAATTTGTACACATTAGTAATTACCTAATGAGTTTGTTCCCCACTTTATTTCAAGGTATCAACAAGTAATATATTCATCTAATAGTGCACCACACATGGATCAAGGAGAGTTGTATGATCATTTCCTACACTCTTTTTACAAATAATTATGGAATATGTCCACAAATTCCATAAAATATAATACTAAAAAATGTTATAGAACACACTTAGGATTGACCAAACAACCTTAGATAATAGTCGTAGAACCTACAGATCAAATGAGAGAATTTTTACATCTAATAAAAAAAGAAGGGGTTATTAGAAAAATAAAAAATAAAAACAACCAAGGACCCAAGATCCTAAAATTAAATCATAATGCTACCACAGACAACATGATATACCAACCTAAAAGGACCAATGTCATGAATAAAAAGTCAAAATAAAATGGTAAACAAAACTAACAACAATAACAATGGGGGTGAAATAAATTCAAACCCTCCACTTACAGTTCACGAAGTGGATTTTAAATTTATTACACCTGAAAACAAATATGAAAATTAATACCAAAACCAATATTGAATCCTTATTGAAACCAAAATGCTCAATTTTAAAACCAACATTTCTATTTAAACAATAATCAATAAAGGTTCGGTCAATAAAATTAGAATCAATTACTGAGGGATTAAGATCCCAATATTTATTATATTTTTCATAGGATCATCAATCATGACACTTACCCCTATATGGAGTAAAAAAAATTCATCTAATGACTCCCTGAGGACCGACATAAAATATTTGTAAACATGTTGTTGGGAAGTGCGAATGCAAACCTATAACCTTACCCAATTGATCCCTTTTGATGAATAAAATTGTTACATTAACTAATAATCCTTTTCACCTATTACAAATGTTTAAGAGGAATCATACTAATTTAATATTTTGGTCTAAAAGATTAAAATAGATCTAAAAGATGTGTAAAGAGGTTTTTAAATGATTTAGGATAATAATAAGTATGTCAAATACTCAACAATACTCCATTAATAATTTAGAAATCAAATGTTCTCTTTGAAAAAAAGAAACATATATAATTATGTAATCAATCCTATCCGACAAAGAAAACCTATGAATTAGATAAACTCTTGAACTAAAGATTTATGTTCCTTATGAATATTTATGAATCAATAATTGATATGATATGTTATACTTAATATAAAAGAGATCTAGTGAAAAGAAACAAAAAGATAGAAAAGATACAAACAAAATATTGCAAGGAAAACCAAAGAAAGAAAAATATATAACAACCAACATCCTAAAGAGATCTATAACTAAATCTAAGAAAGATAATGAACTAAAAAGAGAACAACATTAATCTAATTGTATAAAATAAATCTAATAAGAGTAAGTCACAATGAAACTAAAGAAAGAAACTAATAAATCCAATTAAACTAAAAACAAAATAAAGAAAGAAAACTAAGTCGATTTCAAAGACTAAAGTGGATAAGAAAACCAATAAAATAACTTAAATTAGTTAAAGCTAGAAAATCAAAACTAACAATTGAAAATAAAATTATCTAAGTTTAAAAATTATCAAAACAACTAAATAATTAAATCAAACTATTCTTAATTAAACACACTAATTAAACTAAAACTTAAATTAAGAAAATAATCAAAGATTAAATAAAAATTTGTAATTATTTAAAGAAAGAGTCATTTTAATAAGTAAATCAAACTTTATTGAGAAATATTATTTTTGATATAAAATTTTTTAACATAAAAACCAGTACAATATCAATTGATCAAAAACATGTCACACACAACAAAGTGTTTATCAATACTCAGGTAAAAAAATTGGATTATGCTCATATGATTGCAAATTTGTGACCATCGTAAGATATTAAACTTAACATTTCTTAGATAATCAATTTATAAATTGAGTAAAGAAACCTGAATATACCTATGTTTGTTAAGCAAGTTACTTAATCGTCAAAGAAAGTGTCCTTGATCTATTTATAAGAGATGTTTATCTTAGAGATATCACACATAAATAAGTATGAATATGCAATTGAAATGAATCAAAAGTCTTTCAAAAGTACCTATGTAATGTTCCTCCTCTTCTATGTCATTTTGATATTCTTTTATAATTAATTTCATCAAAAATGATTTAGAAATGGGTTATAATTAGCTTTAGTTATTTTTTATGATTTAATTAAGTAAATTAAATTTCAATTGTTATCTAACTCATTTTTTGACTTAAAAAAAAAAATCTTAAGATCAAAATTAAAAATAATAATCAAGGGGACTGACTCTAATTGGGTGGGGTCCCTTAGACATTATCATCACCTAAATAAAATAATTATGTAAAAATATCTAAAATAATATAAGTAATTAAATGAAAAATAGTTCATCTAACATTTATCCATATGAATTAAAAATATAAATTAAAATATCCATATCAAAATATACTTATATGACAATGTTTTAAACTATAAAACCACTATCAAGTAAAAATTAAAACATGTATCTGACAGGTATCAAATAGTAACAAAGTATTTTTGAAAACTTTTTACTCATCCTCTAAATCTGATAACATTTCAATTAATAGATAACCATTATTAGTCATTTACTCACTATAAATAATACTGGTTACCAAAAACTTGATCAACATTACTGCATTCTTGTCTTCTTCATCATCCACCTCCCATTTAAATTTCTTCACCATCCTGGTGATTATTGGTAACACTAAAGGACTGATTTTATTTTTATTTTGATTCAATGGTAATATTATTTCTTCCATTTGATGACGAGGAAAATATGCAAAGTTAGACCTCTAACATGTGACATATGGACTAGTAGGTTCAAGAGATAGAAACTTTTGGTTCAAAGGTACTAATGTATGGTAATGGTGTAACTTAGCAACTTGTTATAGGTTATGTTTGCGTAACTATTCATTTCAATGAGGAGAATGATGAGAAACTAAATTATCTTTCGATTGTAAAGTATTTTGTGTTCTTTGATAACCTCTTGAATTTTCACGTTCATATGGATGCCCTCTCCAATCAGTCCTTCTCCAACCTCGATTTCCTCTAGTATTCACAGGATTAAATGGCAAGGCTTCCAAAACATTCTAGAAAGCAATATCAATAGCATCAAAGTGAATTGACATATGAGTTTCCCTATTTAAAGGTCTGGAGAAACTCCTACCAAACCTCCTACCAACAGAAAAATGACCTCTAAATATAGAACTATGAGAAAATGAGTTTTCCTTATTCTCATATTGATATGTTCTCCATGTATTTTCTTGATTATAGGGGGGTCTACCCTGACATTCTAAAAGATAAAATAAATCAACCAAATCTCTTTTTGAAACCACATATCAAAATCAACAACTTCATTTAAATATTTGAAATATAAATAAATTTCAATAAAGATTGAAAATTGAAAATATTATATTATCAAGATAGACATAATCCATTAAAAATTGAAATTATTACTCACGAACTCCATTCACTGTTACTAAAAAAAATTGATAAACTTATTTTTTTAACCAGAATTGACATTATCAAAATCCTTTAAACTCAACTTTCTAAAATTTCAAATAGTCATAAACATTTAAATAAATTTGTAGTCTCACTTCTCTTAACACACTTTGTATGTTAATAACCAAAAAAAATCAAGAAATTGCTCACGATTTGCCAAATATCTTCTTTAATACCAAAAACCCCCTTCAAATATCTTAAAATTCTAGCACATATGTCAAAAGATCAGAGATATGTATTATTTCAAAACCAAAAAAAACAACACAATAAACTCACTGTACATATTCATATTCACTGTTAACTAGATTAATTATAATCATTTATGACAAAATTACATATTTCTAAAGATATTTTGTTCATACAAAATAATTTGAAATCTAAATACAAATATACCAAGAACTCCATATCAATCAAAACTTTGTATTCAAACCAAAACTATATTATGATGAATTGTGTGTAAATTTTCAAATAATTCTTCACCAAAATTAAATTTTCTAATAAATTCTCAAATATTCTACTCAACCCCATATCAAACAACTTATATCTTCCATATTCACCTCATAATCAACTATTTTAATTAGTTTGTCAAAATTAAATGACATGTAGACACAAATTATCACGTTCATTACACAAAATAACACTTTCATATACTACATGTTCAAAATTATTGTATGATGAATATATTTAATAAAATACATAGTAAGATCTGTATTTTCTTTTATTTAAATAAAAATAAACACTTTGCATGAAAATGTCTAAATAAACCATAAACCATCCTCTATCAAATTGACTGATTTAAAATAGCTTCGATCAAATTCATTGTAACCAATTCTATCTGAGCTTAACACAAATACCTCATATTTATTCTACTCATAAAAAATGAAATGGAAACATACATTGCCTGCAAATTTTCTAACAAACTTTCAATTTTTTCCTTCGGCTCTAGGGCTTCACTTCCACAGTGAACTTGTCAAGAATGACAACTAATGTAAATAAATCTACCTTTATATTTTGTTTAGCTTGAATTAATAAATGACTATGTGTTTAACCAAGATTGGCTAATAAATTTTGTTAGTAATTATCTTTAGCTCCACAAATATTTAAGAAAATTTGACAAAAATAGTGATGACCTTTGTTATCACTAAACCTTCCTCTAAAAATCGCAAATGAATACACTGTACACCAATCTTAAATGCCAACAATTATGGGGAAATAAAACAAATACCAATATATATGGGTCACATCTTGGGTGCATTAATAACCATTACTAGCCACCTAAAGCCACTTAACTCTGCTTTAAACTTAGAACCAACTCAGGTTACATTCCACCACCTTCATGTTTATCAAAATCTGCATAAGTTAATTGATTAAACATAACCACCATCAATGCAATAAATAACTGACTTTATAAAAATAACACCTTTATTCAAAGATTTATAACCTTCAACCCATGTTATGATGCAAATACTTATATCAAAATATTTAAAATAAGACCCTTAGAAATATTTAGGTCACTAAAATAACCCTTATAGATATTTTTAAAAATAAACCATTAATTTCAATAAATAACAATAATAACTTTATGATCCATAAATATAATTCATTCAACAATGATCAAAATCATATTGACGACTTTACATTTAACTCTTAATCACAAAATGCTACCTGCTTGATGATATTTATATATCACAAAGATTCAAAATTTGTTTATTAACTAATATTCATAAAATATGACTTCAATTAATATGGTCATATTTAATGTTTTCATTAAATCTATAAATGATTTCAAAACCACTTATAATGCAGAGTAATAATTTCATCACATACAGAGGCATGATAAATATTTCAACATAAAGTGCATATTCAAATAACATAATGAACTAAGACCCCTAACTAGCAGTTTTAGACATTATGACAATATCATCGATATGGTAGAATCATCACAAAGTACTCATTTTAAAAAGAAAAAGAGTGGTATCAAAAAATAAGCTAAACACTGGTAAACTTGTTAGCTAGTTTCATTAATGAAATAAGGTAGTAAAAATATAAAATTTGCCCATTAAAGATAAAAGACCTGAGAGTGCAATCTAAGATTAATTATTTCTCAGGTAAATGGATGTGAACCCCTTTATTTATGAAATTTGAAGGGATGAAGTGTTCAGTCAATATGACACAAAGAAAAAGAAAAAATAGAAATAAAATGTTGGGTTGAATAAGATATCAATTACAAAAGTTGTAAACACAATTTATAAAAATTAGTAACAATTAGAGACACATTAATAATCATTTTAAAGCATATTTATAAACAAAACTGAGTTATGTCATGTAAAATCATCTTAGAATTATTGAATACTTATAGACATATTATAGTTTCCATCTACTTTCCTTCTTCTTGATGAACTTCATTGAGGTAACTAAACATGTTAGGTTGTGGAGCTAAAAGCTTCAACTATGCAGACGAAAAGGAGGATGCTGAAGTTCCAGAGGTATCGGCATCAGTAGTATGACCGACGTCGGTCAAGATGAATGCAAAAGGCAACCAGCATTGGCAGGGAGTCGGTCGATGTCGGTCAGCACCAGTTAGACAGGGACCGACGTCGGTCGCCTGTGTGTTCTAAAACTGTTCGTTGCACGAACAGTTAGTTAGTTAAACTGAGTGTTTGCATGTAAAAGCTATTTCGAGTCTTGAGCTGCATGGATAATTATAGTAAACTAAGAGTCTAAGTTATTGTTTAAGTCTGGGATCTATTTATAGACCCATTGGCATGTATTGTATTTATGAGCTAGAAAGGAAGGCAAGGCAGATCCTTCCATTGTAAGATCATTGAGTTGTAGGTTATTGCAAGCTCATAGGAGATCTATATGTGTAAGTAAGGTTTGTTGAATTGTAGGTTGCAGGTTCATGGGAGATCTACTTGAAGTACTTTAGAGTGCTTGGTGTACTGGCAGGTGTTAGGATTGTGGAGCTAAAAGCTTCACTGATGCAGATACGGAGGAGGTTGCAGGAGAGTTACTGAGTGCCAGAGACACCGGCGTCGGTCAGGCCAACCAACGTCGACAGGAAAGGGCAGGAAAGACAACCGGCGTCGGTCAGAGATCGGCCGGCGTCGGTGACCCCCAGGCGGACAGGGACCGGCGTCGGTCGCCTGTGTAGTTCGACTGCGAGCTATCTATGGACAGTTAGCTAACGAACCAAGTGTTTGCATGAAGAGATCTAATTTTAGACTGAGATCTGCGGATCTAATTATTGTAATTAGATGTCTAATTATTGTTTGGATGAGATCTATATAATAGACTCATGGTTGTATTGGAAATGTGTACTAGGGAGTAAGAGAGCATAATTATAAGCTCCTTCTGTGTGTGAGGTAGAGCAATGGTGCGTTCCTCCTAGTGCCACAGTACTAGGTGTGTTGGTGCTGGATTGGAGAGCCAGCTGGGTTCTTCAGGAGTGTAGGATCTTGGTCACAGTTGCATGGCCTATATAGGAGATCTACATGGTAAGTAAGATCGTTGATCTGCAGGTGTATGTGTATGCAAGGTCGAGGTTCACAGGTGAATAGAACCATTGTTTGATTTGCAGGTGTGCAAGGTCATACAGACAGCAACACAACAGGGAGCAGTATCAGGCAGGATCTACTTGGAGTACAGGTGTGTACTCGGATAGAGCAAGAGAGGAAGGCAAGGGAGTTCCTTCCATAAGTATGGTCTGTTGAATTGCAGGTTGTTGCAGATTCATGGGAGATCTACTTGAAGTACCTTGAGTACTTGTGGAGCACGTGGAGTGCTTGTGGAGTGCGTGGAGCACTTGTGTTATGCGTGGAGCATGGGAGGTGAACATCAACTCTGTATTTGAGTTGGGTGTTGTGACCTGTGAGAGGGAGAGCTTTGGGGAGAAGAATTACTGTTCACTTGAGGTGTGGGAAACCTCTGTAAGGTGGTGGAGAAGAAGTGGCATCTTCTTTATTGTATTCTTTTCTTTATAAAGTGTTAATACAAGTTGTGTATTGTCTCTCATATGCTGTGTTATTCTGAATTCTAGTTACTTGGTGAATCTGGTTTATTTCCGCATATTAAGTTGCTTGAAGTTTGGTAATCAATTGTATGTTTCTGGTTTTGCATCTTGACAAGTGGGATCAGAGCATGTTTGTTGTTCTAGATTCCTGACAAGTGGTATCAGAGCCTTGGTTGTAGGTTCTTAGCTCGATACCAACAAGTGGTATCAGAGCTAAGGTTGCAGGAAGCAGGTTGTGTTTTGATTACAGGGCACTCTCAGGGGTTTCTGATTGAGTGGGAGTAGAGCAACGGCAGATCAAAGTAAGCTAAGAATGGAGGAGTTGAAAAGCACAGACGGTTACTCACGGTCCGATGGAAAGAAAGAGCAGGTAAAAGAACATTGTTGGTTGGTAACAGATCAGCATGAAGAAACTGAAGATACAGATGTTGCAGGTGTTGTTGCACAGGATGTGTTTGCAGGTTTCTTGGATAAAGTTGAATCTTGGATAAAAGATTCGGTTGCCTCTTTCCATGCAGCCCCAGATAGAGGAGCTGGTAAGCCTTGCCAAAGAATTGGCAAAGGGGAAGTGAAGCTGAAATTGCAGACGGCCAACACACAGGTGTTGATGAAGGTCATGCAGGTCCTAGGTTTGGAGATATGGCTAATTTCTTCAGAAAGATTGGGTGATGAGAGATGCACAAGAACTCTCACAGCGGTAGCACTTGAATTAGCTGGTGGTAAGAAAATAGGTATACTTTATCTACTTGTTTATATTACTGATTCTTCTTCTGTTGCGGAGACGTGGCTTCGTAGGCTTGGTCACATGAGCAGGAAGGAGATGCATGTTCTTAAGCGGAAGACAGATATATTTGACAAGTTTAAGAACTGGAAAGCCTTGGTGTTCTTGGAGAAGATGGCGGACAGAGTTCAGTGGATGAGGCTGGATACATCTGAGCAGGGCAGTTTGGACATGGAGATTGATCCAAAGGAGCTCGCGAGATAAAAAGTCATCACTCACAGGTGAACACAGGTACCGGCGTCGGTCAGGAGGAACTGGCATCGAACAGACAGGTGCCGATGTCGGTCATGTGCAGACCGAAGCTGGCGATGTCGGGCAGGGTAAGACCGACGTCGATCATGCGACCGACGTCGGCAGTATGTAAGACCGATGTCGGTCAGGAGGACCGACATCGGCAGCAGGGACACCAGCGCTGGCAGGTTGGTAGTCAGGTACAGACGCATGGAACCGACGTCGAGTCGGATGCAGACTGTGGGGTGACCGAGGTCGGTCACTGTAATGAATTTTGGGTGGACAGCAAGCTGTCAAGGAGTCTCAAACACCCATACAGAGGACTGAAGGCGTAAGTAGGCCCTCAAATTCGTTGTTCCTCTTCTTCATACTTGTTGCTGATTGTATAGCAGGAAGGATCCAGGAAACAGGTGTGAGCTTGGCAGGGATATGATGCAGAACCAGACGGGTGTCTTGGTAGGTTTGCCAGCTGGATGAAATCACAGAGACGAATGGATGCCTTAGTAGAAGAATAGAGAGAACGGATACATGAGACGGAAGACCAGGCATACGGTCTTGAGGAGCTGCAGGACAGTGGTACCAGGTTTGACAGGTGGAGGACGAAGCATGGCTTTAGTCAGTGTCAGGTAACTACTGTGGTTTGTCTTACCAGGTGGATGATGAGTCATGACATCATTCTGTTGCTATATGTGGATAGTATGCTAGCTAGCAGGGGTGTACATACAGGGTTTTGCTGAGCTAAGGGTAAGATTAGTTCAGTGGCATGTCATGAGGAGTTTGGAGCAGCGGAATTCTTTGACATGGGAGGCATGGAGATCACTGGTTGATTTTGTCTCGAGTGGGAGCTGATGTGAATCAGGTGTTGGCGAGGTTCAGGATACAGAACCGGAGCACACTAAGGGTTGGACAGGTACAGTGTCTGAAATCACATGAGGTCTGGTATAGACCTAAATATTCCCATGCAGTAGGAGCTGTCAGAGTTAGGAGCCAATTCGGGGAAGTGGGTTCTCAGGTTTTCTGAGAGGGACCGGCAGCAGGTGTTGCTATGCAGGGTCAGGACTTCACTACAGGTGTTGTAGGTTCGGATGTGGCAAGGTACTCGGATGACAGGTGGTACATCACAGGTTGTGTGGTGTGTTGTCTTCAGGTGGGAGCTTGAAGAGGGATACAAACCAGGAAACAGATTAGATGGAGTACAGGTACAGGTACAGTGCAGCTATTTATCTCCAAGTGGGAGATTGTTAGGATTGTGGAGCTAAAAGCTTCACTGATGCAGACATGGAGGAGGTTGCAGAATG
This sequence comes from Torreya grandis, assembly GCA_037957365.1. NCBI lineage: Eukaryota > Viridiplantae > Streptophyta > Pinopsida > Cupressales > Taxaceae > Torreya > Torreya grandis. The sequence continues at coordinate 2,820,637 of JARHVA010001816.1, forward strand.
AGTTGCTAAGTGTCAGAAGTGTTTGGCGTTGGTTTGGCCAACCGGCGTCGGCAGGGTAAGACAGGAAGGCAACCGACGTCGGTCATATATCGGCCGGCGTCGGCGACCCCAGGCGGACAGAGACCGGCGTCGGTCGCCTGTGTAGTTCGACTGCGAGCTATCTACGGACAGTTAGCTAACGAACCAAGTGTTTGCATGAAGAGATCTAATTTTAGACTGAGAGCTGCGGATCTAATTATTGTAATTAGATGTCTAATTATTGTTTGGATGAGATCTATATAATAGACTCATGGTTGTATTGGAAATGTGTACTAGGGAGTAAGAGAGCATAATTATAAGCTCCTTCTATGTGTGAGGTAGAGCAATGGTGCGTTCCTCCTAGTGCCACAGTACCAGGCTTGTTGGTGCTGGATTGGAGAGCCAACTGGGTTCTTCAGGAGTGTAGGATCTTGGTCACAGTTGCATGGCCTATATAGGAGATCTACATGGTAAGTAAGATCGTTGATCTGCAGGTGTATGTGTATGCAAGGTCGAGGTTCACAGGTGAATAGAACCATTGTTTGATTTGCAGGTGTGCAAGGTCATACAGACAGCAACACAACAGGGAGCAGTATCAGGCAGGATCTACTTGGAGTACAGGTGTGTACTCGGATAGAGCAAGAGAGGAAGGCAAGGGAGTTCCTTCCATAAGTATGGTCTGTTAAAGTGCAGGTTATTGCAGGTTTATGGGAGATCTACTTGAAGTACCTTGAGTACTTGTGGAGCACGTGGAGTGCTTGTGGAGTGCGTGGAGCACTTGTGTTATGCGTGGAGCATGGGAGGTGAACATCAACTCTGTATTTGAGTTGGGTGTTGTGACCTGTGAGAGGGAGAGCTTTGGGGAGAAGAATTACTGTTCACTTGAGGTGTGGGAAACCTCTGTAAGGTGGTGGAGAAGAAGTGGCATCTTCTTTATTGTATTCTTTTCTGTATAAAGTGTTAATACAAGTTGTGTATTGTCTCTCATATGCTGTGTTATTCTGAATTCTAGTTACTTGGTGAATCTGGTTTATTTCCGCATTTTAAGTTGCTTGAAGTTTGGTAATCAATTGTATGTTTCTGGTTTTGCATCCTAACAAGTGGGATCAGAGCATGTTTGTTGTTCTAGATTCCTGACAGCAGGGTTATTACTAACTGGTTGGAGAGGTGAACACCAATTCTATGTGTGAGTTGTGTGTTGGGACCGTTTTTGGTAGGAGAGTGAACTTTTGAAGAAGAATTACTATACACTTGAGGTGGGAGAAGAAGTGGCATCTTCTTTATTGTATTCTTTTATGTATGAGTATTAATACAAGATTGTGTATTGTCTCTCATATTTTATGCTATTTGTGAATTCTAGTTACTTATACTTCTGGTATAATTTTTGCATGTTTAATTGCTTGTATTTGGTAATCATACTGTGCTCTTTCTAAGAAGCAAGATCCTAACAAGTGGGATCAGAACAGGTGTGTTGTTCTTGGATTCCCTGAAAACTGGTATCAGAGCTTTTAGGTTGGGATACTAACAGATTGGATTAGATCTAGTTAGTGTGTGTTGATTATAGGTTACTCACAGAGGTTTTTGTTTGAGTGGGAGTAGAGCAATGGCAGAAGATAGTAAGCTATGAATGGAGAAGTTTAATGGCAAGAACTATCAATTATGGAGGATGCAAATTGAAGATTATCTATATCAAAAAGATTTATACTTACCGTTGGGTGGGGTTGATTGCAAACCCTGGGATATGAAGGATGAAGAATGGGAGGTTCTTGATCAGAAGGCTCTGGGATCTATAAGGTTGAGTCTTGCATCGTCTGTGATTTCTAACTTATCACATGCAAAGACAACGGTAGAGTTGATGGAATCTTTGGCAAATTTATATGAAAAACCCTTAGCTTCAAATAAGGTATTTCTTATGAAGCAATTATTTAATTTGTAAATGTTAGAAGGTGGATCTGTTCATAGTCATCTTAGTGATTTCCATGGTTTAGTAAACCAGTTAAGTTCAGTCAATATTGATTTTGATGATAAAATTAAGGCTCTCTTAATCTTATGTTCATTACTTGAAAGTTGGGAAAGTTTGGTAATGGCAGTTTCTAATACTGTGTTTGCTTCTAAAATCTTAAAAGTGGATGATATTGTGAGTGTAATCTTGAATGAAGAGATACATAGGAAACGCACAGGTGAATCATCAGGGAATGCTTTGAGTGTTGAAGGCAGAGGAAGGCAAAGAGAGAAGATAGAGCATGGGAGATCAAGGTCAAAGATAGGCAGGAGATCCAAGTCCAGGTATGGTAAAATAACCTACTGGAAATGTGGAAAGCAAGGGCACTTAAAGAGAGATTGCAGGTCAGGTGAAGATCAGCATGAAGGACATGAAGAAGAAGCAGATGTTGCAGATTTTGTTGCATAAGATGCTCTGGTGTGTTCTTTGGATAAAGTAGAATCTTGGGTTTTAGATTCTGGTGCATCTTTTCATGCATCCCTAAATAGGAAATTTTTTCATGAGTATATCTAGGGAGACTTTGGAGAAATTCATTTAGGGGATGGTAAGCCTTGTCAGATGGTTGGCAAAGGGAAAGTGAAGCTGAAATTGCAGACAGGTAACACATGGGTGTTAAAGGAGGTCATGCATGTCCCAGTTCTGGAGTGGAATTTGATTTTTGTAAGAAGTTTAGGTGATGAGGGTTGCACAGTAACTCTCACAGTGGACTCTTGGAAGGTTACCAAGGGTGCACTTGTTGTAGCAAGAGGTAAGAAAGTAGGTACGCTTTATCTATCTACTTGTATTACTGATTCTCTTTTTGGGTTATCTACTTCAGCTGTAGATTTGAAGATGTGGCTTAATAGGCTTGGTCACATGAATAAGAAGGAGATGTATGTTCTTGAGTTAAAGGGTATGCTTTCAGATTTGAAGAGCATAGATCGAGGTTTTTGTATGCAGAAGAAGAAAGTGACATTTCTTGAGGAATCTGATGTTCGTGACAAGAGTAAGAAAGCCTTGGTTTTCAAGGAGAAGGTGATGGACAGAGTTCAGCACAAGGGGTAAAAGAATTTTGAGCAGAGCAAGGGTGATTTGGACAAGGGTTTGATCCAAAAGGAGCTCACGGGTACAAGCCAATTCTCACAAGCAAAACACAGAGACTAACGTCAGCTAGAAAATTGGCGTTGGCATCCAGACAGGGACCGATGTCGGCTATGTGCAGCCTGACATCAGTGACTTAGGGTAGATAAATATCAGCATTGGCAAGGGGGAACCGATGTCGGTAGTGAGGCAGTCACATGGAACTGACGTCGATCGGTTGTAGACTGAGATGTGACCGGCATCGGTCACTGAGACAGATTTTGGGTGGACAGCAAGCTATCAAGGTGTCTCAAGCGCCCATATGGAGGACTTAAAGGGTATGTAAGCCTCAAATTTGTCATTTCCCTTCTTTACACTACTTGTTGCTCACTTATGGTAAAGAACTAGGAAGTTATTAAAGAAGCAGAGCAGGTAGATCCAAGAAACAATGGGAGCTTGGCATGGATGGAGGATGTGATTCCTTAGAGAAGAACCAAACAGGAGTTGTGGGTGGAGTTACCAATTGAAAGTAATCATTGAGAGATGAATGGACGTTCAAGATGAAGAAGAGCAGAAATGGATACGTGAGACAGAAGGCCAGGGTATATGGTCTTGTATAAGCTACAGGGCAATGGAGGTTTGATCATTGTGTTTCTCTTTACCAGGTTGGATAATATTAGCTACATTATCCTATTACTGTATGATGTGCTTATTGCAGGGTTACATATACAGGGAGTTGTTGAACTAAAGGTAAAGCTAGTTCAGAAGTATGTCATAAGGAATCTGAGAGCAGCAAGATTCTTTGGCATGAGTGTGTTCTAGGGACATGGAAGGTCACAGGTTGACTTTGTTTCAGGATGATTGTGTGAGGCCGGTTAGCACGCCGATGATTAGACAGTTCACAAAATAGTGTCTTGATTCACATAATGAGGTTAAGTGCATGGTATGTACTAAACATGAGTTTTCCCAAGCAGTGGGAGTTGTCACAAGTTTGGAGCCAATCCAGGAAAGAAGCATTGGAGGGCAGTTCAATGGATTCTTAAAGGGACCAGTAGCAGGTGCACATCCTATGCAGGTTCAAGTTCTTTTCTACATGGATTTGTAGATGCGGATGTGGCAGGTGATTTGGATGATAGGAGGTGCACCACAGGTTTTGTGGTGGTTGATCTTCAAGGGTGATCTTGAAGAGGGATACAATGCCAGAAAACAAACTAGATGATGTATAGGTATAGGTACAGTTGCAGCTGTTTATCTCTAAGTGGGAGATTGTTAGGTTATGGAGCTAAAAGCTTCAACTATGCAGATGAAAAGGAGGATGCTGAAGTTCTAAAAGTACCAGCGTTGATAGTATGACTGACGTCAGTCAAGATGAATGTAAAAGGCAACTGGCATTGGTAGGGAGTCAGCCGAGGTCGATTAGCACCAGTTAGACAGGGACCGACATCAGTCGCTTGTGTGTTCTAGAACTGTTTGTTGCACGAATAGTTAGTTAGTTAAACTGAGTGTTTGCATGTAAAGGCTATTTCGAGTCTTGACCTGTGTGGATAATTATAGTAAACTAAGAGTCTAAGTTATTGTTTAAGTCTAGGATATATTATAGACCCATTGGCATGTATTATATTTATGAGCTAGAAAGGAAGGCAAGGAAGATCCTTCCATTGTAAGATCATTGAGTTGCAAGTTGTTGCAAGCTCATAGGAGATCTACATGTGTAAGTAAGGTCTGTTGAATTGCAGGTTGCAGGTTCATGGGAGATCTACTTGAAGTATTTTAGAGTGCTTGGTGTACTGGTAGGGTTATTACTGACTGGTTGGAGAGATGAACACCAATTCTATGTGTGAGTTGTGTTGAGACCGTTTTTGGTAGGAGAGTGAACTTTTGAAGAAGAATTACTGTACACTTGAGGTGTGGGAAGCCTTTGAAAGGTGGGAGAAGAAGTGGCATCTTCTTTATTGTATTCTTTTCTGTACGAGTATTAATACAAGATTGTGTATTGTCTCTCATATTTTGTGTTATTTGTGAATTCTAGTTATACTTCTGGTATAATTTCCGCATGTTTAATTGCTTGTATTTGGTAATCATACTGTGCTCTTTCTGAGGAGCAAGATTCTAACAAGTGGGATCAGAACAGGTGTGTTGTTCTTGGATTCCTCGACAAAACATGATTCATTCAAAGAAAAGGAAACAAAAAAATAAAAATAAACAAAAAATAAAATTAGACAGAAAAATAAATAAAACCAAAAATAAACAGAGAAACAAATAAAAAACAAAAGCTATTGAACAAATAGTTTTAAATGATGATCATTGACTGAATAATGCAACCAATTCCCTTCCAAATCTTGCAAATCAAAAATATTTTTACCAAGTATAGCAGTAATTATACATGATCCTAACTAAAGTGAATCAAACTTATGATGTTTACTCAGATCTTCATGAGCTTTATCCCAAAAATATGTCTGACTTTTCTTAAAAAAATATGTAAATGATTAATTTTATCCACAAAATTTGATATAAATTTTCATATGAAATTTATTTTTTCAAAGAATGATCTAAGACCTGATTGATCTTTAGGTGGTAGTAACTCTTTGATTTCTTTAACATGTTTAGGATCAATAAAAATTCCATCCTTAAAAATAACATACCCTAATGATTTACCTTTTGTAATAACAAAAATATATTTTTTAGGATTAAGGGAAATATCATATCTTCTACATCTTCCAAAAATTTTATGTAAATAATTCAAATGCATTTTTATTTTTCTAAAATGAACTATAAGATCATCTAAGTAGACTTGCATAACAATACCAATTAAATCATCAAAAGTTGCATGCATGGCGCGTTGGAATGTTGTACTTGCATTCATAAGATCAAAAGACATCTTATTAAAGTCAAAAATTTTTCTTCATGTTGTAAATGTTGTCTTGTACCTATCATTTAAGTTTATAAATATCTAATTATAACCTAAAAATCCATCAAGCAAAGACATAATTTCAAATCTTGCAACTTTTTGCAGAATTTGATCAATACTTGAAAGAAAAAAATTATCCTTTATGCTAGCTTTATTTAGATCTCTAAAATCTATGCAAAGTATAATATATCCATTCTTTTTTCATATAGGCATTATATTAGTTATCCATTCAGAATATGTTATGATAAAAGTGATACCACCATCAATCATTTTATCAAGCTCTTTGTTGATGGTGTCTTCTAGAAAAGAGCTTATCCTATGTATTTTCTACCTGACAGGTTTAATACCAGATTTAATAATAATATCATGTCTTACATAATTATTATCATATCCTTTTATATATTTAAAAGACCAAGCAAAAATATCAATAAATTCCTTTAAAATTTTAGTAAACCTAGCCTTCTCATCAAGAGTACAGTGTATTCCCAAATAAATAAATTTTGATTCTTCATTAGATCCAAGGTTTATTGGGATAGTCTCTCCAATTATTCTTCTAGAAGGTTCTTCACTCCATGAGAACTTAGGTTGATCATTTGGAGAAAACATGGATTCTAAGTTTACCAAACTAGTAGGTAACTTATTAGTATTCAATTGTAAATAATCTCGACAATTAAGAATATAATCGCCATTATACAAAATAATTTTCTTTGATAAAAACATTAATATGTTCATCACAATAAATAATAGACCAATTTTCATTTAAATCAAGAATTTTAAGCCTGAATATTTTTAGAAAAAAAATCTACAATAGGCTCTATTTCACTTATTATAAGATTTGAATAAAAAATTACAAGCTTATCAGCACGTAAATTGAATTCTCTAAGAATGTGTGTGATATTAAAAGTTTAGAAATGTTCAAATAAAGACCAAACCTTTTGAGCATAGTGATGAAGATGAGTCTAGTTCATCTTATAAATTTTTCTTACTTGTCTAATAACTAGTTTAGAATCACCAAAAACTTCTAAGTGTTTAACATTCAACTCTATAGCCTTTTCTAAACCAAAACATAAAACTTTAAACTCTATTGTATTTTTAGTAGTATCAAAAGACAACTTATAAGCATAATTATATATTTGACCTAAAGGAGAAATAAGACAAATTCTTGCACCATTGATAGCTAGTGAACAAGCACCATCAAAATATAAAGTCCATAAATCATTTTTTAAAATGAAATTAAGTTGTTTTTGTTCAAGTTTATCAAGAGTCATCAACTCATATGTACCAATTCCTATTTCAACATGAGTCATAGTAGGAGGTAATGAATCAATTGGGCTTTTATACCAATCTTCTCTTAGAATAAAGACAATTTCATTTTTAAATGGAATCCAAGTGATATATTTTCCAACAAATGCATTAGTTTTTTTTACCAATCTCTATCTAAAAGCATCGCATAATTACTAGGGATATCCAAAATTTGAACATTAGTCATACACTTAATTCTATCATCTTGTGCAACTTTAATTATAAGATCTCAAAGTTTACCACAACTTTTTGTTTGATGTGAGTCAAAACTAATTAACTTTTTATTATTTGTTTCATAATAAATATCTAACTGATTAGCTATAAATTTGGGCATAATCTTCTTTAATGCACCTGTATCTAAAATGTAGTAATATATAACTTTGTCAACAATTTTGATAGATATATAAAAAAGAGGTATATAATTTGCAAGAGGGTCATAAATTTGAAAAAAAATAACAAATTGAGCATGCTCATCATTTTTAATATCTTTTTGAAATCTTAAAATGTTCTTTAAATTTGGATTTTTAATAGCTTCATTAATTTTCTCTAGTTGTCCTGACAAACTAACAACTTGTAATAATGAAAACCCTACTTTAATGGATGATAAATCATCAATAAGATTATAAGCCCCTACATTTGGATGACGTATATGTGTATAATTTTTAGGCTTAAAAGGATGATATTAAGAATTATTAGAACCTGTTGATAAAGGATCATTATATTTGGGATTTATTGTAGCATTATCTGATGTTGTATTATTCTATATATTTTTATATTTATCTTAGTTTTGAGCAGAGTTTTGATTATTGTTTATTGTATTAGAATAATCTATCTAGTATTAAAAATATAAGTATTTATAGTTTTAGTATCATCTGAAGATTCACCAATCTCAAACATATTTATATTATCAACTAGATTAATTGAGATATTTTTCTTACCTTGGACATATCTTTTAAATTTTTGAATAACTACACACGTATTTGGGTCATGATCTAATTCACAAATGTTACAATAAAAAATTATTTTTTCAATTTAATTTTTTTGAGAAAATGATGATTTACCTAATGAAGATGGTTTATCATTTAATTATCTCTTAACGATGACTAGTTCATTGCTAAGATTATGAATGGCTTTTAGAATTTTTGCATTGTTTCAATTTGCTCCTATCATAGTTTTATCATTAAAACCAACTCTTTTCAACTTATTTCCTTATTCTATACAAAAAGTTACAGTTTCATCATAATCCATAATATCTTTATCTTATAATCCATTTTAGATTTTAGAGGTAAATCATTACAAAAATATAACCTTGACAATTTTTTAGATGTCCTAACATCAGGTGAAATTTTCTCACGTAATCTAGTAAATCTACTTATGAACCCATAAATGGATTCACCATGATCAATTAAAATATTAAATAGTTCATTTATTAGATTTAAATCCTTTTTAGACTTATCAAAGCATAATTCTAATTAGTTTTAAATATCTTTCTAAGTACCGATAACATTTGTTGAAAAATTAATAAATGTTTGGTATGCTTTACCTTCCAAAGTCTATAAGAAAACTTTAAGAGAAACTTTTTTATTAACAATACCAAGAGTAGCATAAACTAATTTGAAAGCATTTAAATGATCCTCCTATGATTCACTAGGGCTTCCTAAAAACTTATGAATGTTAAGTCCCTTTAACGAAGGTAATTTAATTGGACGAGTACCAATATTGATTGGGTCTCCACAAATCCAAGTATTTACTAAGGGCTAAGCAATCTCTTCATCTAAATCATTATCTTCATCAGTTACTTCAGCTCGATCTCTATTATTTTGAAGACCTATAATCAAATCTCAAACCCTCTACTATTTTTCTTATTCATCTTCCATCTGAATTTTTATCTATCTTAATTACTTGAACAATAGAAGTAGTAAAATCTTCAAGATGAAATGAATTAGAAAGAAAAAAATTATAGGTTGAAGATTAACATGCAAAATTGCTTCTCTTTCAAGTCTAATTCTATAATTATTTTCTTGAATATGAATTTGAGTTTCACATATAAGACTTACATGAACATCAATGATTTATGCTTATTTTAATTATTCATCAAGTAATTCAAAAATATGAACTAAATCATAAGGTTTATTATACCAAGCAAAATGAATCAAACTAGAAGCAATGTCAACTTGTTCTTCAGTAATATCAACGAAGGGTTGGATAATTGGGTGTTGACCTTGAATGGTCATGGACAAAAAATAAGAAAATAAAGTTACTAAACTTCTCCAGTAGAGTCCCCAGATTTGTTGATGATTAAAATTATTACGTCAATGAATCATCCCTTTTGCTTATTGTGAAGGTTAAAGTTGAATCATACCAGTTTAATAGTTTTGGTCTAAAAGATAAAAATGAAACTAAAAGATGCGTAAAAATATCTTTAAATGATTTGGGATAATAATAAGTATGCCAAATAGTCAAAATAATCTATTATTAATTTAGAAATTAAATGTTCTCTTTGAAAGAAGGAAACAAATATAATCATGTAATCAATCCTATCTGACAAAGAAAACTTATGAACTAGATAAATTCTTGAATGAAATATTTATGTTCTTTATGAATATTTATGAATCAATAATTGATATGATATGTTATGCTTAACTCAAAAGAGATTCGGTGAAAAGAAATAAAAAGATCAAAAAGATACAAACAAAATATTATAATGAAAAAAAAAATAAAGAACATATATAACAACCAATATCCTTAAGAGATCTATAACTAAATCTAAGAAAGATGATGAATAAAAAAGAAAATAGCATTAATCTAATTATATAAAATAAATATAATAAGAGTAAGTCACAATGAAACTAAAGAAAGAAACTAATAAATCCAATTAAACTAAAAATAAAATAAAGAAATAAAACTAAATCTATTTCAAAGACTAAAGTGGTTAATAAAACAACTAAAATAGCCTAAGTTAATTAAAGCTAGAAAATCAACACTAACAACTGAAAATAAAATTATCTAAGTCTAAAAATTATCAAAACAACTCAATAATTAAATCAAACTATTATTTATTAAACACACTAATTAAACTAAAACCTAAATTAAGATATTAAACCTAACATTCTTTAGATAATCAATTTATAAATTGAAAAAAAAACTTAAAATACTTGTTTCTGTTAAGCAAGTTACTTAACTATTAGAGAAAGTGTCCTTGATCTATCTACAAGAGTTATTTCTCTGAGACATATTGCACAAAAATAAGTATGAAGATGGACATAAAATGAATCAAAAGTCTTTCAAAAATACCTGTGTAATGTTCCTCCTCTTCTATGTCATTTTGATCTTCTTTTATAATCAATTTCTCCAAAGATGATTAAGGAATAGGTTATAACTGACTTTAGTTAGTTATTGGTTATGATTAAATTGAATTTAATTAAGTCAATTAAATTTAAATTATTACCTAGCTCATTTTTGGACTTTTACAAAAAAAAATTAAGATTAAAAATAAAAAATAAAAAATCAAGGGGAGTGACTCTAATCAAGTGGGGGCCCTTAGACATTATCATCACCTAAACAAAATAATTATGCAAAAATATCTAAAAAAATATAAGTAATTAAATGAAAAATATTACATCTAACATTTATTCATATAATTTAAAAATATAAATTAAAATATCTATATCAAAATATATTCATCTAAAAATATTTTAAACTATAAAACCACTGTCAAACAAAAATTAAAATAAGTATCTGATAGGTATCAAATTGTAACAAAGTATTTCTCAAAACATTTTACTTATTCTCTGAATTTCATAACATTTCAATGAGTGGATAACCCTTATTAGTCATGTACTCAGCATAACTCATACGTGATGGCCAAAAACTTGATCAAATTTACTACATTCTCTTTTTCTTCATCATCCACCTCTAATTTAACTTTCTTCACCATCCTGGTGATTGTTGGTGATGTTAAAGGACTGATTTATTTCCTTTTCTTATTCAATGGTAATATTCTTTCCTCCAATTAATGATGAGATAAATCTGTTAGATTAATCCTATAACATGTGGCATATGGACTAACAAGTTCAAGAGATAGAAGCTTTAGTTCAAAGGTACTAATGCATGAGAATGGTGTAACTTATCAACCTTATGTAAGTTATGTCTGAGAAACTGTTCATTTCGGTAAGGAGAATGATGGGAAATTAAATTATCTTCCAATTGTAAATTGGTTTGCATTCTCTAAGAACCCCTTGAATTTCCATGTCCATATGGATGACTTCTCCAATCAATCCTTCTCCAATCTCAATTTTCTCTAGTGTTCACAGGTTTAAATGGCAAGGCTTCTAGAACATTACATAAAGCAGTATCAACAATATCATTGTGAATTGACATATGAGTTCCCCTATTAAAAGGTATGAATAAACTCTTGCCAAATCTCTTATTAGCATAAAAATGACCTCTAAACACAAAACTATGAGAAAATGAGTTTTCCCTATTCTTAGATTGATCTATTTTCCATGGATTTTCTTGCTTATTATTTGAATTAGTGGGGTCCACCCTGACATTCTAAAAGATAAAATAATTCAACCAAATATTTTTTTGAAACCACATATCAAAATCAACAACTTCATTTAAATGTCTAAAATATAAATAAATTTCAATAAATATTGAAATTTGAAAATAGTATATTATCAAGATAGACATAATTTGTTAAAAACTAAAATCATTACTCATGAACTCCATTCACTATTACCAAAAAAATTGATAAATTTAATTTTTTTAAAATGAACTAACTGTTTCAAAATTTTCTAAACCCAACTTTCTCAAAATTCAAATAGTCATAAACATTTCAATAACCTTACAGTCTCAATTCTTTTAACATAGTTTGTATGCCAATAACAAAAAAAATCAAGAAATTACTCAACATTTTCCAAATATCTTCTTTAATACCAAAAACCCCTTTCAAATATCTTAAAATTCCAGCACAGATGTCAAAAGATCAAAATCTATATTATTTCAAAACCAAAGAAAACAACACAGTGAACCCACTGTACATATTCATATTCAATGTCAACCAAATCAATTATAACCATTTATGACAAAATCACATGTTTTAAAATAAATTATGTTCATACAAAAGAGTTCAAAATCCAAATGCAAATATACCAAGAACTCCATATCAATCAAAACCTTGTGTTTAGACCAAAAATGTATTATGATAAACTGCATGTAAATTTCTAAAATATTCTTCACAAAACTAAATGTTTTAATAAATTCTCAAATACTCTACTTAAACCCATATCAAATAAATTATATCTTCTATATTCATCTCATAATCAGTTATTTCTATTAGTTTGTCAAAACCAAACAACATTTAGACACATATTAGCACTTTCCTTTCATAGAATAACACTTTCATATATTGCATGTTCAAAATCATTATGTAATGAATATCTTTAATAAAATGCATAGTAAGGTCTGTATTTTATTTTATTTAAAGAAAAATAAACACTTTGCATGAAAATGACTGAATAAATCATTAACTACTTCTATCAAATTGACTAATTTAAACCAACTTCTATCAAATTCATCGTAACCAATTCTATCTAAGCTTAACACAAATACCTCATACTTTTTTTGCTCATAAAAAATGAAATGGAAACATACTTCACTTACAAATTTATTCAACAAACTTTCATTTTTTTCCTTTGGCTCTAAGGCTTCACTTCCATAGTGAGCTTGTCAAAAATGACAATTAACTGAAATAAATCCACCTTTGTATTCTATTTAGCTCAAAGTACTAAATGAATACGTGTTTAACTAAGATTGGCTAGTAAATTTTTTTAGTACTTATCTTTAGCTCCACCAAAAATTTAAGAAACTTTGACAAAAATAGTGATGACCTTTGTTACCACTAAATCTTTCTCTAAAAATCTCAAATCAATACATTGTACACCAATCTTAAATGCCAACAATTATGGGGGAATACAAAAAATCCCAATATATATGCACCACATCTTATGTGCATTAATAACCATTATTAGCCACCTAAATCCACTTAACCCTTCTTTGAACTTAGAACCAACTCAAGTTAAATTCCACCACCTTCGTGTTTATCAAAAGCGACATAAGTTAATCGATCAAACATAACCACCATAAATGCAATAGATATCTAAATTTATAAAAATATCACTTTTATTCAAAATTTATAACCTTTGACCCATGTCATGATGCAAATACTTATATTAAATTATTTAAAATAATACCCTTAGAAATATTTAGGTCACCAAAATAACCTTGATAGATATTGTTAAAAATAAACCATTAATTTCAACAAATAACTATAATGACTTCATGATCCATAAATATAAATCATTCAACAATGTTCATAATCATCCTGAGCACTTTACATTTAACTCTTAATCATAAAATGCTACCTGCTTGATGATCTTTATATATCACAAAGATTCTAAATTTGTTCATTAACTGATATTCATAAAACATGACTTCTGCTAATATGGATATATCTATTTTTTTCATTAAATCCATAAATGCTTTCAAAACTACTTGTAAATGCAGAGCAATAATTTCACCACAATCAAAATCATGATAAACATTTCAACATAAAATGCATATTCAAATGACATAATTAACTAAGATCCCTAAATAGCAGTTTTAAACATTACAACGATGTCATTGATATGGTGGAATCATCACAAAGTACTTGTTTTGAAAAGAAAAGGAGGGGCATCAAAAAATAGGCTCAACAATCTCATGGAACCTAAAATGATAATTTTCACATTTATCAAAAATCATTCACTAACCACAAAAAATGAACTAGTAAAAACATGCCATAAGATTTAAACAACCCTTGTAGATTAAAACTCATGATGCCAAAGCCTTGACCTATACATTGACAAACCTTGATGTGGTCCTTTGCCTGGGCCATCAGTGAAATACTAGCATGATAAGTGTTATTGAGTTAAAAACTAAAGAGGATGCTAATATCATAACTCACATAAGGGAATATCATTGAGAAACTCCCCATCTCATTAATGCTCTAGAGACTAATATCCAAGGTAACCAAAACACATGGGGAATTACAACCATGTCACCTATCTCATAAATACCTTTTCCCATATTTCATTTATGGATTTTCATAATAAATCTCTCTCCCATCATATCAAATTTCTTGACACCTTAAGCCTTGGTCATTAATAGTGTTACACCACCTCTAGAAGCCTAGATAAACCATGTATATTTGAACATGTATCCTCTTGGGAAAAATTTTAGGGATGTTGGTTTTATATTACCCTAGTCACCTACATCCTAATGCCAACATGGATAGAATATAAGATCTTGAATTATACCTATAGGTTTATATCTAAAATAATTATATTAAAATAGAAATGGTGATGATGGGATTGTAGTCAATATATTCCCTTTCTTAATTCTTCAAAATCTTAGCTATGGAGAAACCAAATGATCCATAACTAATAACACCTTGTGAGGCTATTATAGCCCTAAATCCACTTCAAAAAGGACCATAGTGCTATTTACCACTTTCAGACCCAAAACTATGCTTACTAAATTTTATGTTATACATAAGAACACAAATTATAGCAAGATTTAAGGGAGGCCTTAGATCCACAATATGAAATAAATCCCCTCTACCTTAGTCCAAAAAAATTTATTATTTCATTTTGAAAAGGTTTTCATTGCCTAAGGTGATCCAAAACCATTTAATCCATTAGTAAAACCTCAAAAATAATGACTTCATTTTACTATCACTTACTTAGCAATGGGATAGTGAAGCCTTATCTAATTTCCAACAATAAGGAGTCCATCACAACCATGACATGTGTTCTAAAATTGAGATTTGAAGGTTCTAAAGGATCAACAATTGAAAACCCTAATGAAAAGGGTGTAACAATAATGGATAAAATGGGTGAATAAAAACTTAGATTAATTCCATCTATCTTGATAATTTCAAGGGCTAAAATCATTATTATCCTAGAGAAGGATAAACCCAGTACTCTCATTTTTGACCCATGAATTTTAAAAATATAAAGACCCAAAAACAAAATATGGGGTATCTAAAATACCCAAACTTTTCATGGTTGAGATTTATGAAAACTAAGAGACACTCTCTAAGCATCATGATGGTTCTTCCCTTTCAAATAATCAATGGATGATCCATTACTATGGATAAAACTTTAGTTCGAGCATAAGGGAAAGAGTCATCTTGGTTTCCCTTAGAGGGAGGATCATTAATTTTTGGTTTATAATTGATTTCAAATTCACAAAAAATGGGGGAAAATACGAAGTATTAGTGTTATGAATTCTCATTTTTATGAGATAGGTGTCCAAAACCTCAAGATTCAAAGTGACTCACAATTGGTCACTAATTTGGTTTTTGATATTTACCAAAAAAAAGGTTAACATATTCATCTTTACAATAATGTTGTGTGTGAATTCACAAGGGAGTTTAATTTCATTTTCATATAGGTTGTTTTAAGAGTAACCAAAATGGATACTTCCTCTTCTTAGTTTTTCCCTCATCAAACAATACTATAATCTCAAATTGTGATGTAATAAAATTTGAATTAATTATTTTAAAGATACCAAACAATCAAATTATTTCCAATGTAGAAGAGGAATGCAACCCAATTGTCTTATAATTTGTGAAAAATGATGAGGATATTTAAAAATTCTTACAATTATTATCACCTCCCCTTATCACACCATAAGCAGGGTTTTTCCCTCACATTTTATCTCTCCTCTACACTAAGAATAGATTACAATGATTTGTATTATAAAATTGAGGATTAAAATCCTTATAATCAATAACACAAGGACTTTGAGGTAGATGATGAAGCTTCTGATATTCCTCCTACCCCTTAATAATATAAAGAAGGGAACACCTCCCTCATAGATGATACTATCAATATTAACATTAGGATTGAAGATTATCTAAAAGTCCTTAAGATTATATCTTCACTCTCATCTCAAGAGGTATAAGAAAATAATAATTAAAAACCTAAATATTAAAAATCCTTTGCCTTCTACTATGTGGACATGACATGAATTTAGCCTAAGGTGGTGGTCCACAACCTAGTCTTTATACCTAATGCAAAACCCATTAAAAAAATATCACATCTATTAAACCAAAGGTTACATCAATGGTCAAACAAGAGGTTATAAAATATTAAATTTGGATTTAATTAATTTCATGGACTACACTAAATGGCTATCTAATACCATCCCCATTCTTAAAAAATAATGGTAAAATTAAGATATGCATAGACTTTAGAGACATCGATAAGGCATGTCCAAAATATTATTTTCTCCTACCTTTGATTGACATCATCATGCATTTTATTAACAAATATGAGTTTATATTCATCATGGATGACTTCTTCAAATATAATCAAATCCTTATTTTATAAGAAAAATAAAGAAACACTTCCTTCACCATGTGGTGTGGAAATTTTTGTTATGTTGTCATGTCTTTTAGACTTAAAAATGTTAAGGTAGCTTATCATAGGACCATGACCTACATATTTCATTATCTCATTTATAAATAGGAGGAGGTATATGTTGATGATATTATTTTACAAAATAAGAAAAGAATTAATCACCTTGACATTCTACACACTATCCTTACCCACTTGATCGAATATGATGTCACACTTAATGTTGAGAAGTATATATTCAGAATTACCATTGGAAAAATCTTAGATTTTTTTAATCTCTTAATCTGGGATTGATATATATCCCTTAAAAATAGGTGATATATTAGATATGAACCCCCCCCCCCACAACTGATGAGTCAATAATAAGGTCATTCTTTGGAAAGTTTCAAGAAATTTAAAGATTTATACCTGACCTAACATATGTCATCCATCCTATCAATCATCATTAATAAATTATCCATATCTCATCACATAGCATCTTTGTATTACCCTCAATCCCATGGTTAATCTTAAGCCACAAATAAACTGATATAATCAATAGTGGTAAATAATGTGAAAGATAATAAAACAAATTAGCACATTCATCTTTATCCCACATTTTGGGCTTACAAGACAAGTATTCATACACCTACCAGGTAAATCCCTATTCCCTTATTTTTAGAATAGACAAAAATTTTACTTTAGAGGTAGAAATTCAAAGTTTTTGGGTTTCTCTCCAAAGCCTCCTACATGAAGAGGAATATAAAAACATGTGCCTCACTAAGTTATAAATTTTGGATGAGCATCAGATCATAGCCACAAAAAACCATGTTTCTAACATGGATCATATGTGCCTCCAATAAAATAATAACATTTATGAGCACCCTATCTAAATTGGTTACCTTAGCCTAAGACTTAATAGTATATGTGTTACAAATAAAAGAGAAGTTAAAAATTTTAGATCTAATTGGTAAGGTCCATATCTAGTAACAAAATATTTTCAGAATGGAGATTTTTAATTTATATACCTTGGAGGCAAAGTAGTTTGATGAATCTGTTAAATATTTGTATCTCAAATGTTTCTTCATATAGATATCACATTTCACATTTCCCTCTTTGCATTAATAAATATCTTTATTTTCATTTTTTTATGCATTTTGGTTTTTTTTAAGGATCTCTATTTAGCTATGAGTTCACATGACAAAAAATTTCAATGTAGCATATCATCTCATCTTTTTCCATTACACTTTTTCCTCTTAGAAAAATACTATGAAAATCAAAAATAAAATTTGAGTTTGATCTCAATTCTTATAGGTATTGTACACCTCATTCCCATCCATATTCATTCAATCTTAATACTATAGCCTCAAGAAATTTATCCATGGTAGAATCCTATTTTGGGTTCCCTCTAAGATAAAACACTAGCATACTCTAAATAGGTAATATTATTTACATAATTTTGTCTTTAATGATGAGCCCTTACATCATATCGGTTACATAATTCTAAATTTATGGGGAATAAAGCCTTTCACACACACACACACACACACACACACACACACACACACACACACAAAGAGTATAAAATCAATATTATAAAATCAAGAATAAACTATACATCTCTCACCCTCTACTAATCTTTTATGGGGAGCCCTCACATCATATGGTTTACATGGGGTTATAATTGGGGGGATATTCCCTTACTCTCTTACATGCAGTCTTTTTTAATGAGCACATGTGTCTTCTTAGTCATGTGATACTAAGTATAGGGACTCATAAAAAATAAAATTCAAAATAAAAATAAATAAAAAAGTGTCGAAAATATAGAAATCAATAAAATCTTAATAAGCTTGTGTAGATGTGAATGCTAAAATGAGAATCCTCCCCTTTTAGTAGTTCAACCTATGTTGGCCATATGTTGATCCAAGTTTAGACTAAGCCAATAAAACTAGTGTTTTATAAGCCTAACATGAAGTATAATTATTCCACAACCTATAAGTATTAAGTTATCCTTTTATTTCTTATGAATTTTTTAAGGAGTATATTTTCTCTTTTCATCATTATACATATCCTATCCTGCCATATTTTCCAGTTGCAAACTGAGTGTCACTAGTCATGTGGATCAACTAACTTGATTGTTACCTAAAGAAAAACCATTATCACATTCATATATCATCACATTAAATTTTCATACATTGTGTTACAAATTCAATTATAAGCATGTCCGTAGCATTTTGTGATAAAAGATAGATCCATATAATTTCATATCCATCCACAATACATAAATTTAGAGGCATAAATTACAACAATTAAACAAGATGATAGAAAGACAAATCCCAAAATGGGTCGTATATAAAAATATCATAATGTTTTCTTACATCACTTTTTTTGTAAATCATCTCCCAAATGAGAAGTGTGGCTAAAATCCCAAAAAATTAAAAAACAATATTAGATATAGAAACTAGTAATCCATCTTTAGGAAACTCCTAAATCAGAATACCCATGGATTTTAATCCTCCTCCTCTAATAAACCTTGTACGATGAGTGACTAATACTCCTACTTCTATTACGGTGGCTCCTATAGTTGGTTCTAGCCTAGGAGGGCTCCCATCCCACTAGTTTTCTACTTAAAGATCCATGCCCACTTATTGGTGCCAATAAGATGCTCAGTGTCTTCACCTAAGCCTATGATATTACTACCTTGGCCTGTAGTCCAGTGATCTCATTCCACTTATGAATAAGCTCATACACTCTATGATAGGTAGGGGAAAACACATTGGAGTGTTGACTCATGTTAATAGGTAGAGACAAGTCTATGAGAATCTAATCCTGCTAAGGACAAAAGTAACTTAGAATAAGTGCATGAGTGAATACTAAATTGATATCTAGCACTTTTCCATAAAATATTAAACATAAACACACAAAACATACATTAGAAATCTAGTCATAGATTAAATAAATAAAGTAAAAACTAGTTTTAAAATGTGGTAATAACTAAAATTACATCATGGCCTACTTGGACCCCGCTCATGACAATCATGGTCTGAGTCCTCATAAAAACTCATATTTTACTCCTCATCCTCCTCTAAAACTATCTCATTTGATGTGGGGATTTATCCTCCATGTGTTCCTTATATTACCTACCTTACCTCTCCTATAACTACTAATGGCTACTATGACTATGGCTATGAATATTGATACTATTTATAGTATCTATTCAGTGCTCATTATGCCACTTGAACTACCATTGCAAGGATTTTGCATCCACTTCCCCTCCTAATATTAAATTATAGATAACTACTCATATGTCTCCCACATGTTTTTCTCATTCTCATTTACTCCTACCACCAACTAATATGGTGATAAGACTACTTGGTGTCAAAATATTCCAACCTAGCTTCTAAATATGTGCATCTCTAACCTCTCTGTCTACCCTATAAAAAACAATGGGATGGGAGATTGGATATGTACTATATAACTAACTATTATGGAACATAATATACCAAGTGGGACTTAGCCCACCATTATTTTTTATGGACTTGAAGTGTGCTCTCACAATCCATAAATGCAAAATGGTAGTAAAATAATGTCTCCCCATATCAAATTCCCAAATACATGTGGCACATCCCATAATGGTGCCATCCATGTCCATATAGAATCCTTGATAGCCAACATCTCCAATACCAACACCCATATGATAGGGGTTCATATGCCCAACATAAAATGAGATACAAGAATCTAATAGACAAATATCCTAACCTCTAAATTTGGTAAAAGTCTTTATAGGTGAAATAAACCACATGTTATTCCTAAATAAACATGCGATTATGCACCTAAATTATCCTTACACTCTAGGCCTAGACATACAAGATACTATACATCCCCTTACTTCTTACCAACCATAAATATAATATTCTAATGATATTTTTATGGAGGTTTTGGATTGATTTCCTCTCAATGCCTCCTAATCTCATGCCCTTATTCACACCCATGTCAAGTGTGTCCATATCTCTAAAGTTCTCTTCCCACCCCTAGGATTATGATATATCAGTGGTCTCTCTCAATCTGACTATCCTCCCTATAAATGATAATCCCAAAATATATATACATCAGCCAAGGTAGTGGTATACTCCTTTGGGATTTTAGTAACCAAAAAGTGTTATGTTAGGTGTCTTAGTACATGAAAAAATCACACAATAATCTTCTCATTAGGGAAACTATCCAAAATTTCACATCCCTCCAAATAAATACCCTATCAATAATGTTAGTCTCCTCCACTTATAATAACCTTATTACCCTAGGAAGCCACTCTTGCTCTCTATTCCTACTCCATCTTACATATCACCAATATAATCATGGAAATAGAATCTAGATTAGTCATAATAGCTTCAAAATCACTCTAGCCTCTATCATATCAAAATCACTACTATGTGCATGTGGTAGTTATACAATTATTATGATAGTTAGGTCATGGGTCCAACAAACTAGCGAGTGTATAACCATTATGATAGTTACACAACTACTAGTGTAAAAGTGTGATTATTAGTCTAGAAAGACTGATGGTTTTGCCATATGAGCAATGATTCCACTTGTCATGCACCAAAACTTATAAAAACCTATAATTTTTTTTAAAAAGTATAAATATTAAAAAAATGAAATTTCCCTAGCATCCACACCTGATCAAAACTTAGAATTTCTAGTTGATAAATATCTCAAGAACAAAGAAATAATACAGTAACAATGAATTCTCTAAGAAGAGATGTATTATTACTCAAGATCACAATATAACTATATGCTTATCTCTGGGAAGAGATGTTTGATTTTCCATTTTAGGTTACATCTTTATTTATACCTATTTTGAAAGTAGGGGGAGGATGTGTAAGGTCACCAATATCAAGGGAGATTAAGTGGTTTGACTTCCATGCTTTAAAACAATACATAATTTGAGGAATTACTATTTTTAGAAACTTGCTATTTTTAGACTGCACTACTAAAATTGAAATTTGGGGTACTTACATTGGGTTTTTGGGAGTAAAAATTAATTTAGTGAATCTAAATTCCATCTCATGATGTTCCCCTTATTCTTACTTTCCAACAGTTCAAACGGCGAGTCAATTGGAGCTACGGTGCAAAAGTTATGGCTCCTGAAAGTTTCATCATCAATTGGGGTGGAACTGTCACCCGAATTGTTGCCTAAATTGCTGCCCATATCAACACCAATATAAACACACTAATTATATAAATTTTGAATTATAATAACTCTAAATGTTTTCTCAAGAAAACTCCAAACACTAGGTTTTTGACACAAAAGTCAAGAAAAATCACCAGTGCCTACACCCTAGTTGTTGTTGTTGGTACCCTTTTTGTCATTTCCTTACACTCATCAAATTGATTGTATTTTCATAAAATTTTATCATGATAAATCCAAAGCTTAAGTGTCGCTAGATCACAATGTACAAATGATTTCTAAATTAAGAAAGATTTGTAATTTATAGCTCATTTTTTTAATGTTTTATTTGTTTGAAAAAATCTCTCTTATAAACTCTATTTTTCATACTTATAATAATAAGTCAATTTTATAGGCAAAATTAAAGGAAGATATCTTGACCGCTAAAAATCATTGAATTTTATTTCATGTAGCTTTGTTACAACTTTTTTACTTTCACATTTTACTATTATAGGTTGATACCTCTTCACATGATACTAAGCTTAGTTTTACAATAGGAATTTTTAGATAGTATTTTCATCGATGCAAAAACAATAAGTAATTAATGTCCATTTTTCAATTAAATAGTGAATTTTCTACTTTTATTATAACATTGCACTTTACTTTCATATTTTTGCTTACAAGTCACAAAGCATCTTAGTTTGCTTCATTGTGCCACACAAGTGAGGTAAGTTTCATAACCCTCCTTTTCCTTTTTAGTGCACCACTACTCAGGAAAAACATCCTTTCTAACTCATGGCAAAACACTTCCCAAAGGAAGCAATATGTACACACCCAAAATTTCCATGGTGCAATATTTTGTGATATTCGATGATGATGTCAAGACCTCCATAAATAAAAATATGATCAAACCTAGTTTTCTCCCTCATTTCATTATTTTTCCTCTCTCCAAGCCTTGCATAAGTGCTGAATTTCCAAACTCTAAGCTCAACCCTTCTAAACTCAAGGTTTTTAAGAGGCACAACAAAACTACCATGTTTGTTGCATAACCACTACTTTCATAAAGTGTAGGTTTTACCACCATTACATGTTTTTTGAAAACAACTTTTGAAACACACTTTTTGATGTATTTTTCATGTTTAAACTTATTTTTTTCTTTTATGTTTCTACACTTGATTCCCCAATGTTTAAATTCATTCTAAGTCATATATAAACTAATTTTAACTAATTCCAAGTTTACTTCAATAAACTTTCAACCAACTCTTGTTAACTCCCACATGCAACATCTTCTCTTATCTTACAAATAACTCCTTTTACCTTGAATTTTTTATTTGAAAACTGTATTGAGAATTGAGTTTATATTTTTGAAGAGAGTTATAGTCTACCTTCTATAGTTTACTCTATAAATCAACCCAAATCCCAGAACAACCTTCTAGTCATCATATAAAATTAGAGAAAGAGAACTCACCAAATTAAAACATAACACTAATATTTGTGAAAACCATCCATAGTCCAGTTGCCTCATCTCTTCACTTTGTATTTATGTTTTCATTTCCTTTTGTGTCCCTCTTATTGGAGAATTCTTAGGTAATCATTGAGAGATAACTAAGGAGCTACCTACCCAAAGATCAATCAATTTTAGTTCTAAATGAAATTATTTTTCTCCATGTGCCCTCTACTTTGATCAAGTTAGGGATTTATTATTATTTCTTGTTTATTTATTAGATAAGATTCTTTCATTTAATTAGTTTAGCTTGCATATATAAAAGATAACATAAAATACCAAAAACAATTATTATTCATATTATTTTGGATTTAAAATCATTCAATATTTCATAAAATTACTAGCATACATGAAATATACAAGCACATAGTATTGGATGATACCTTTAGAGCTATATAAACAAAAATATCTTTTATTTATAATAACCAATCCTTTTTAATTTAGTATTTCAACATGTTTTATTAAATTTTGGTAAACTAAATGAATTATTTACCTAGATATATACTAATGTGCAAAATTAGAATGTTATAGATAGGCAATAAATGACACAAATTGATTTAGAACTTACTAAATTTAAAACTATACCAGATATGGAACGTACAAAAGAAAAATATAAACTTAGATATAAAATTTTGGATCTAATATTGTTAGGGAGATTTTGCCAACTAAGTGTGGACCCAAAATAGGAGTTGACAGGGTTATTGGATAATAGCAATGGAATTAGACACTAATGAAGGTGTTATTATCAAAATATGTTGGCCATGTTTGGCACATATTAGAGATCTAAAACTTTTGGGCTATGTTCACATTCACTTTTTTTTTGTAAACTATGTGGGAGCTTCTAATATGATGCAAGGAACACTATGTAGCTTCTATTTATTTGAAACCCTAGCTCAATGACATAGGAAAAAGAATTTAATCATGGAATAGAAAGGATTTAGAAGTTGAATTTGTGTTTGAACTCAACACCCCCTATATTGAGCATTTATTATATACAAATACTATGAAGAGAAATCAAACTCTATGTAGTTCTCCCATGTTACAGTGGTGTATGTGAAACACTAGTGAAAAATGTTAAATGCTGGTGTAATCCTAGTGTGATTAAGTGTTTCAACCATGAATTGTGACCTTGGAGGTATATTTATACTTTAGCTCAGGGCTTCTAGGGTTGTATGTAATCAAAATCAGGAGAAATAACAAATTTGCTCTCAATATGAAATTAGATTCCTAGTGATCTTCAATGTGGAAGCTTTGTTTATGCAAAATTGTTTGAAATGTGGATTTATAGTGGTATTTTTGGAATTAATTTAGATGGGGATTGCTAAAATTTTATGCTAACTCTTTACATGAATTTAAATTTTTGAAAATACCCATTAATTTGTAGGACACTTCTAGCAAAAGTGGACAATAATAAGGAGCACTATTTTTTTGAAGTGGAAAATTTACTAAATTGAAAGTGTGTGTCAATATAAGAATGAGATTAAGTTACTTAGGAATTTGGATAGAGATATTACGGGGTCATAGGTTTTCATATAATAATGGTTCATTCACACAAAAAGTGAAGGAATGAGGTCAAAAGTCCCTAGGATGAGGAATGAGCTAAGTGTGAAAAGAGTGGTCAAAAGTGCACTATTTTAGCTTAAATGTTAATTTATGTGTCTATATTATCCCTCTTTCATTGTAGTAATGCATTAAATTTAAATTACTAGAGTAAAAGGAAACGTGTGTACCTAAACTTACCTATGAAGTGAAGTCCTAAATGTGTGCTATAATGTTGAACTGTGTTTCACATGAAACTATAATTAAACATGTATAAAACTAGTCCCTAATTAAGAGGAATATCAAGAAGTAAATATAATAATTATAGATATAATAACAAGGAGCGAATACACTTAATTAGGTATGCAAACTATTATGTTTTCCTAGTGCAAAAATTGGTGATTGTGTAGGGTAGGACCCTTGAAGATTTCATTTGTGTTGAAGATCTTAAATTGGAATGTGCATGCCCCAAATATCATTAATAAGAGAGTGTCTTTAAGAACTCAAGGTGTGCTTGAATCCATAATTGAATACCAAAATTAGAGAATAAATTTTTAATCCTTATATGAATCCCAATAAATTATTTTGGTGTAAAAACTGGTGCAAAAGGGGGAACTAATCACTATAGATGGAATTAGGCTCATTTATGGTGCAAATTTTTTGTAAAAAGTTAATATAATCTAGGTTTGGTTTATATAACATGGATAATGACAAGAATTATCTTTCTATTTATGAAATTGGTGAAAAACTAAGTAAAGATTAAGTCATATGCCATGCACATGCCCCCATTAAGATATCTGGTGTACATGGTTTTTGAGAGTGAGTAATAGCAACTGATATTTTGAGTAACAACTTATGTGCTAAATTGGAATACATGTCACACATGACATCCCCAAAATGAAAAAATTTGAGAGAAGCCCGAGTGTTTTTTATAAAGTGTAATTGTGTACCTATTGCATGCTTCCATGTACTACTTGAGACTCTGAGAAATTATGAGATTGACTATTATCTAGGTTTTTGGATAATTTAAGGAAATAATATAATAGTGGGGTGCACTACTATCCAAAAAGGGTGTTATTGTCCTGAACTAATATCTATGTTATATTTTAGTATGTTCATGATCCACTATCTGAGGTCTAAGTTTTTTTATTGTGTACCTCTTATATGAGATTAGTCTATAATAAAAACCATTGTGTATGCCCCCTCTTTTGAGGTGAGTTATTGAGACTATGTAATAACTTAACTCAAAATAAAAAATTATGCCATATATATTATGTAAAAGATGTAAATATGAGTAATAATGATAACATGGAGGAGCATGCCATCATCATATATATACTGATCAAAATAGTAATGTGATATGCATGTATAAACAAACACACATAGTGGCATTATCAATATAGATGTTCACAATGAATAACACAGATACATGATCTAAAATGAGTATTGAAAGCTGAAGAGAATTACTTGGGGATGGATGCATTATATCCATCATAACATTTAAAGGAGTGGGAAGATGTATTATTTCCATCATGGAATCAAAAATTGAGCAAAAGAGTACCATGGCCATGATGCACACAAATAAAGAGTACAAACAAAATAGACAAAACATGTAATATAAGGCTAAGGGGCCACATACAAGGGAAATGTTCAAATGTCACTCACACATATAAAATCGTACAATGAATGCTTAGATCCACATACAAGGACATGTAAAAATTTACACAATCCAAATAGATAATACACACAATACATGAAGTAGGAAAGTGAACATAAAAAACATACATGAGTACATGTAATTGATCCACATGAACAACTTGTAGCATTAGTATATTTAGTACCTTAGGTAAACAATAAGATCTTAGTGTGTTATTAAGTGATAAATATTTAAATATGTTATTATATGTAAATAACTAAGTTATGAACAATAAAGGATAGCCAAAGAAGGATGAAATATATGTATAATATGCCCCCAGTGAGCTTGCTAATGTATATAAAAGGTGTAGAAGGCCTTGTGTGGTCTAGATTCTAGAAATGATAATCTATGATCACTAAAAAATAGTGGGGTGATTGTAAAATAGTAGGTTGCACCATTATCTAAATAGGTCATTATTGTATGAATGTATTTCTTGAGTCTGATATAGTGAAATAACTCACAACTAGGATTGGGGATGATAACATATATGCTTTATAGTCAATCATGTACAATTATGAAGCATATATGATATGAAAATTGGATATAAATAAGTATTAAATAGTATTCATAAATTAACTAATGTAAATAAACTAAACATAATCATGCATAGGTCCTAATTTTGATTTTTTTGAAATATCTAATTTTTTGTATGTTTTGCATATATATGAAGAGTATGGTAATTTAGAAATAAAACAACACATCCAAGGCTTGTGGATAATCAAAATGTGTCTCATCAAATATCAAGTGTTAGATACTAAATATTGTCAAAATAGCATAGATCATCATCATTTTGGTCATCATACCATTCATGCTCTATAACTATAGCCTTATCTTTGGCATTAGTTTGAATCCTATACATATGTATGGCATGTTGTTCAACTGTGTAATAAGAATCCTATGCAATTTTTGGATAGACTAAATTTGAACCCTTTTACTCATTTATAAATCTAGGATTATCATTTATACCATCATGGAGAATATATATTGTGTTAACTTAAAATTTGAACCTGAGACATTGTTGTAACCTATCCATTGTAGCTTCTTATGTTCATAACAAATATTAGTGGATCCACCAATTTGGGACCACATTGGTATTGTGATGTAGCCTACAAAATATTATCATTATATAGATTTTTTAGTTCATCTTAATCATGGCCTGTGTGCTAAAGGAATTCAAATGTACATAAATTTGGCTATGTTTCCCATCTATTCCCACATGTTATATTTATGCATTTTCAATGAAAAATTAAATATTTAAAGGATTTATTCTTAAATGTTTATGGTTTATGCATATGTGATTCTAGTGAGGAGCCCTAATAGATTGTAGTGTGGGTTGTATATCTTGAATAGTGCCTTTAACTTTATATTTCTAAAGTTTCTACTGTAATTTTGAACAAGTATCTGTATCATGTCTTATGATTCTATGAAAATGACAAAAGTGCTTGCCCTCTTGATTTGACAAATGACTATTTGATCGATGTCATACTATTAGCAATGAAATTAGTTTCCTATCTATTAACATTTGAAACATTACATGTGGTATATCTTATGCATTTTTTTATTGCATCTTGATAAATAATTGGCTCAATGTCCATAAATTCCACATTATTTACTAAATATGTGAATGGTGACCTATTAGTATTTATGGTGCATTGATCAATGTACCGTGCCTCATGTACTCTAGAAATGATATATGTGATAAATATGCTAGTATATCCAACACCTAATAGAATTATATGCGATGTAGTGTAAATTTGGAAACAAATATCATTTCCTTTGTTTATGTCTGAAGTGATTCCTTTTTTCATATTTATATGTTCTTGTATGATTGCCTTGGAATCATATCTATAATCCCCAAGGCTAATCTATGTAAAATTCAATCCATTTAACTAAATCATCAATGTTCATTGGTTTTTCATTAGTATCATCATCACAAGTAGCATCAGATTCATCATCAACATCCTTTATGGATATGAAATATGGATCTTTTGAATTAACCAATAAAGGTAGTTTTTATATAGGTTTCTCATAGTCTATATATTGAGGTGACACTTGTGATTCTGAGTTATCTATAGATTATGTCTTATGAGTATTTGTATTGGACTTGCCAACCTCATGTGTGTGTGTGTTTATCTATAGGAATAATCTACAGTGGTGGCAGTATAATATGTTTGGGCACCCCCAACTATGATAACTCTTATTAGGAGTATATGTAATCTTATCATATATTAATGGTTGGTTATCATTTGGGCATGTATATAAGTATCCATCATGTATAAATTTAACATTCCTATGTAAATTAGAAGGTATAGCCTTCATGGCATGTATCAATGGCCTACCCAATTGTAAACTATAATGAAAATGATTAAGCATTATTTAGAATTGTGTAGATAGATTTTTGGGTCCCACTATAATATCTAATTTGATAGAACCCCAATATTGGCATGACACATCATCAAATCCTTCAATATTATTATATGTTTCTTGAATGCTATCCATGTTAATGCCCATTTTATGTAAGAATGTAAGATTGCAAATATTTAATTCTAAACGATTATCAATTAGAACCCTTTTGATTATTGTAGTGTTGATTTGAACTTGTATAAATAATGGTACATTCTGATCAATAGTTGACTATGAAGGGAAATCCTCATTTTTAAAAGAAACAAAATCCTTAATATATTTCTAAGTATTGACAAAATATACAAATTAAGAAAGCTTTGTGTTATGAGGCATATATGTATAATTTAATGATTGGTATAGAGTATATTTGAAAATAGTAGCCTTTTGAAGAAATTATATCATAGAAATATTAGCTGGTGTATTCCTTAACTAATCAATAATATCATATCATCTAAATTGATTAATTAGACTCATTGGATTAGATTGGGGATTAAGAGGAATTGTCTAAATTTTTTCCTTTTGTCTTGACTAAGGAGGCATCGACCTCTTCTAATAACAACAGATCGAACCACATGATTTAATATGATCCTATGGAAAATAGTAGAGGTGGGATATGAACTAAAATAGTTGTGAGGTATAGGTATAGGAGGAAAAAATAGAACCATCTAAGACCTTTGATGTCTAGATGTAACAAGTGGAAGCTCAAATAGATCCATGCAACAATAATCACCATAATTGCTCCTTGCAAAAGTCTTGACCAATATAAGATGGGATTTGTGTTTTGACATGATGTATCCATGGGCTGACATACATGTGAGATATTTTACAAGTGATAGGAAAGGAACATGAAAATAGCACCAAATAACCTTAAACTAAGAAATAATATATAGTCTCAAAAAGTATAAGCATGATGAATATGAAGATCAAAGAACTCAGATATCTAAAACCTTAATGGAGGGTTAGAAATAGATGGAAAATCCTAATGGAAAACTAAGGTTTTAGGTAATGTTTGATAATAAGCGGGTTCATGTTGGGTACACCAATATGTTTTATCAAATTTTATAAAATTAAATGAATTATTTACCTAAGTATGATAAACTTATATGAAAAATCAAAATGCTACAGATATGCAATACATAACATAAACCAATTTGGAGCTTGTTAAATTTGGAAATATACTAAATATGGAAATACAAAAGAGAAATACAAAATTAGTTGGAAAAATAATATGTGGTTTGTTTTTAGATTTAAGAATGATAAGGAGATTGTGTTGATTGAGGACCTAAAATAGGAGCTGTTAGGGATCTTGAACAATAATGGTAGAATTAGGCACTAGTGGGGGGCATTATTATCCAAATAGGGTGGCTATGTCCATTAGGCAACAAAGATTCAAAACTTTTAGATTATGTTCACCTTCACTAAGTGTTTTTTAAACTGTGAAGGAGCTTATTATATTATGTGGGGACCACTTTATATCTTATTTTTACTTGAAACCCTAGCTCATTGACATAGGAAGATAAATACAATCATGGAATAAAAAGGGGTTAGTGGTTGAAGTTGTGCTTGACCTCAACACCCCCTGTGTTGAGAGTTGCTTATATACAAACATGTTGAAGACAAATTAAAATTCATGTAGTTAACCCATGATACAGTGATGTGTGTAAAAGACTACTGAAAAATGTTAAATACTAGTGCAATCCTTGTGCAATTAAGTGCTTCAACCTATTTTTGCTTGCATAATATGCCCTTATTCTTCCAAGAATTAGTGAACTTCCTTTTTTGACCTTTTTATCTACTTTCACATATGCTCATAGCTCATTGGTATCATCACTACAATGTGCCTTGGTGGTTCATATTAATTTTCATGTCGAACTGGGACTATAAACCACCATTATTAGAAAGACCATGTCCATGCAAGTTAACTTTGTATTTTACATAGCATAAAAATGGAGTTTGGGCCTCCCAATTTTTGTTTAAATCTTAGATCTTATGTCTCTCTTAATATTCTCAAGAGGCAGGTATGTCATCAAGTGATTATATTAATATCAAGTGATAATTACACCATCGATCAATTGCATTATGGTCATCAATCAATTTCTAAGTCAACAGGTGACTGTTATGTCATTAAATGATCACATTATCATTAGTTGACCTAAACTTTTTAAGTGTTGTATGTCTTATTTTAAATCCATTCTTATAGCACTTTTCAAAAATTAATTTTTTATTTGCTTTGTGTAGGTGGTAAATAGTGAAAATAAGATAGTGGGGGAGAAATATTTTCATTAAGAGCCATCGAGAGACCATATTGCCACCATCAGGTGACTATTTTGAGCATTATCAAGGGTGGCTTGTCATTGTCAAGAGGTAGCTAGTGTATTAAAGGTAGTTGTTGGTGGTTGGAGATCTATATATTAGATAATTTTGCCATTGTTAAGGGTTGGATTTTCTTCTCCAAAAGAGATGAGAGAGCCAATTTTACTTTTTTTTGCATTTTGATATCTTTTTCCCTCCCTCTTATTTTTCATAGGGGGATGTTGTGGAGGTTCATACTTGAATGATCATTGTAATGCTACTATGTTATTAAACAAATGTCTTATTTAATGTATGAGCTCTAGAACTTATTTGGCATATATTTTTGCATGTAATACAATGGTGGTGTCCTCATTATCTTCTAAATCCTTGATCCCCAAAATTTGGCACTAATTCCCATTGTGGTTGTACAAATGTTGGCTAGATGTGAGTTTGGTTTTGTGTACATTTGATTAGACAATTTTTAGATTCAACTATATCCTCCCGAGAATTTTTTCTCTTTTCTCCTTTCTCTTTTTCTCTTTTTAATCGGTTGGTTAGCTTATAATTTGTATACATAATATGCACTTAATGCCATATCTATGATTTCATGCATTATATTACTATTGCTACATTGTTGAATTTAGTTAATGGAATGAATGAATGGTTTCATAAATCAATCGTACACCAACACATGCAAACCCTAAATGTTTATTTTCACATCTTAGGTAAACCCAAAATGAATGTATATTTTATGGTCATGAATCACCTAAATGAGATGGAAAACACACATTTCATTTCACATTATTCAAGTAAAATAAATTGTTAAAACCTAGTTTAAAATATTTTGTAAAACTAATAAAGGCCCCTTAAATGAAATGGTCATAATGAGCCATTAATTGAAGATCATTGTACCTAGACCAAGTATTTTAAAAACCTTAGGGAGATTCCCTAGGATCTCATTTCAAGATATGTGAGTCATGAGGCAAGCCTAGATCATTAGTGCATGACAAACCACATGTCAATAGGTTGGTCTTGTATTTTTACCAATTATTTTGGAGAATATCTCACATTAAATCACTTACATTTACCATAGGAATACATTTCATTTACAAATTGGATGACTTTAGGGCATTGGACATTTGTGTTGAGATAGGAAACTTGTGTAAACATATGCATCCGACTAGGACTTAATTGTCCAAGTAGTTAGAAAATATGTGCAGGTTCAAAACTTGAAGACATGGAAGATAAGTAGGTTTATAACATTCTATGAAAGATAGAAGGTTTGGGTTATTAGATTAACATTGGTCAAACTAAAATATAATCAATGAGACATAGAGAGATAGTGTATGCAAGCCTTTTAGTAGTGAGACAGGTCTAGAATTTGAAGGTACATCCATGATATGTATTTGCCAAGTGTACAAGACTAAAGTAATATATAATTCATAAATAGTGTCTACATTCCCCCCCCCCATTTAATCTAGTAATGAAATTGTTAGTTTAAAGGATAAGAAATGTGTATTAGGTGTGTATAACACACCTTATCTTTGCTTAAGTCCAACTTGAGTGCTTTGCTAGTGATTGACCTGTAACTAAGAGCATGTTAGACTATATAATCAATGCATATAATTTGAAATTTAAAGAATTTAAATAATTTAAATTAAAAGAGAGCAAGTTTTAGGAGTACACATTTGAATTGATGCTGTAGACTCTTAGTTTTGGCCACTTTCATGCCTAAAATAGGATTCATTTTAATTTCTATAAAATGGCACATTTAAAGCCTAGAAATCACTTGAATTACCTAAATTCATTTGCATAAGGGATTTAATTTCCTATAAATGTGATAAGGTTAGTTTATTTGGCATATTACCTTATATGCACCAATAACCTAGTTCAATTTTAACCCTAGTCAAATTATGACCTAGTAATTTGGCACTTTTGGCCTGTCAAACTATTCATTCATAACATTTAAAACAATTATCAAAAGCCAAAAATCACTAAGAAATATTGATTACATTGAAAATATTAATTAAGTTACCTAAACAAAAAATTTAAATCAAATTAGTGAATTAAATTTACAACAAAAAAAGAATTTTTAGCCAAATATGAAGTCAAAAGGTCAAAGAAGCTAATAAAATGATTTATTATTTCTTAAATATTCTAAAATTATGAGTCACAACCTCAAAAATATCAAAATTGAGTTTTCATGCCTCATAAATATCTAAAACTAAGGTGTCAAGATTTCATGATTATTTTTACCCAACCCAAAGTTAGCCTGACTCAACCTACACTAATTTAGACTCAACTAAAGTTAGAATTTAACCTAACCTTCTTAGGGTTATAGTTAGTTCTTAGAGCTATAAATACAAGTACCTACACCATATGCCATTAAGATTTTGGGTAAAGATATTTTGTTTGAATACGTTCTTGAATCCTTTGAGAGTAGTTTTATAATACTCAATTTATAACAAGCTTCATACTAATCCACAAGTGACTATTGGAGAGATGATACCACCATGGAAGAGCATTGTTAGAAGACTCAAATCATCATAGGTTGATCATAAACATCCTTATTCCAATAAATAAGCATCAAATTTAACAAAAGAGGTAAGAAATTTATATTATCTTTATCTCTATTTTGTGATCTTGCTTATTATGTTATGTTCTCCCTAATTCTTAGGCAAGAGTGTTTAGTCCTAGTGTATTATTATGATTGATTTTTGTCATTTGGACTAAAAAGGGACTAATCTACATATTGGTTACTCTTCAAACACCTAAGGTACATAATGACACTTCTGATGAGACCACATATCCTATATGGCCAAAGAAAATGATATGTTAACCCTAGTTTTACTAACAAATGCATTTAATTCTTCAAGTTTAGAGTTTTAGCCTTAAAATTAATATTATTCTATTTTTTAAGTAATAAATAAAATTCCCTATGTAATGGTAGCTTCACTAGTTGTGTGTTTATTTTAAATCTTTATGTGTGCAAAAATGGTAGCTTCAAAACTATCTTCAACCTGTTGAATGGTAGCTTTAACCTACTAAACAACAATTTTGCTATGTAGATTTGGCAGCTTTGACCCTATTAAATAGTGACTTCACCAAGTAACTTTACACTATATTTGCTTAATTTATTTATGTTTTTAGAAACTTCACTTGACCTAACCGATGGATTCAACATATTAAATTATGGATTCACTAAATTTTCTCTCTATGTCTATGTTTGTAAGAAAACAATGGCTTCACCCTGTTAAACAGTAGCTTTGCTCTATGTTTTTCCAAAACCCAAGAACTCAAAATGAATTGTTGTTTACTCATTTATTTTTTGGCTTAAATGCAAGCAAACCCTCTAACATTTTATAGGACCTAAAGTGGAGAGAGAGAGGATTTGTCATTGTTAAAATCTCACATACACTTTTGTTTGGTGCTTAAAATCCACTTAATCACACTTGTATTTTAGTTTTTACAAGTGCAAACAAGGTTAAGGGGCCAAAAATTCAATCACATTTATATTTAGTACTATTAAAAGGAACATAGATTTTAGTTTGAGATCTTAAGATATTTTTCACTTATATTTTTTTTTGTTATTAGCTAAATTTCAAAGTTCATAGTTAGATTTCTTTGTTTATAAAAAATTAGAAACTAGTGCATGTATGTTCTCCCCCTATCCCCTTTAGGGAACTTGGATGATGAAAAGTGCTTAGTTTAAAAGTCATTTCTAGGTCACCCCAGTCACTCATAACTTTAGAAGATCATACGTGACATTCTTTCCAGCAAGATAAAATAAACAAGGCAATAAACTATGTTTCTAATTTATTTATTGTATTTGACTTGTGGGCAGGATCATGTTTCTCCCTTGAAAGTTATTTAGGGGTGTGTTGACATGGTGTTTCATCTCCCAACATATTACCAACCCCACTCTATGGTGGGGTATATAAAATGGGCACATAATACTGGGATTTCTAGGTGGCTGAGTGGCTAGCCTCTTTGATCCTAATGAAAACCTAAGTTAGATCTTGCAAAACATCGAAGTCTATTAAGCATTGGATGGAGTCACTACACAAAGCAATAGATGCTTACATAGTAAGTTAGCAGGTATGAACCTAATTGATGTGAGTGTGCCCTTGTGTTAGCCACATTTGAGACCATTTAGTACATTTGAGATTTATATATTTTTAGTCAACCCCACTTGCCATAAAATTTATTTCCAAATGCCGAGTGCTCCTCACTCTAAGTTTGTACCACATACCAATGCTTGAGAGACAGAGGGGGGTGTAAAAACTCTACCTATATTTGTATTTTAATTTTTGGATTAACACTTAATTACTCATAAGCATTGGTATATTAGTAAAAAAATTTGGTAGAAGTTATGCACACCCATTTTAGTTTTAGATATAAGATGAGCCATTAGTGTTCTATTTTCTTTGATTTCCATGTGTTTTTAAACTAAAACTATTTCTTTTTATTATCATGTCAAAACAAGTCCAAAACATCACATTGTTTTCACACCACTTTATCCTAACATGTGTTACTCTATTTATTTTGTGTCACACTTTTTGCCTTAGATATTTATTCCAAAACCATTTGTGTCACTTATTTAAATAGGATGTCATTACACTACCCATTTTATCTCAGACATTTATCTTGGATTTTTGAGTCCAAAACCATTATCATGACATTTGTTTGAAGGGGCATTGCTACATTTCTTAAATCATTTCAAATATCTTTTTGTGTTTGAAACCAAGTTATAAACCATAGTTATACATCTCTTATTTCAAATGCATGGTTACACTACCCATTTTGGTATATCTCTTTTGCCTTAAAACATTTGAGTTTTTTTGCCTTTAAATATGAAACTCAACCTTCTGAAGTGTAAATCTTAAACTAATCAGGTTCACACCAAAGCCTTGTCTAATTTGGGCTTAGGTTATCTACCTTTTGTGTTTGGATTGTGTTATTCAAGTTAATTTCCTATTTTATCTAAAAGACCCCTCACCTAGACCTAGCAATTATTGTTTATCTTGTACCTTGTTTGAGATTCCATTGATCCAATTTATTTCCACATACTTTGTTTGAAGTTTGTTATGTTGAATTCTAAATGTCCTAGTTCCATTGTTCTAATAGTCTCTTGTGAGTTGACTATCGCATCTTAGTGACCCAAAAGTGTTGTTCAAGCTAATTTCCTTAGTTTATTTTATTTTTGATTTCTTTGTTTATGAGTTTATCCTTATTTTTCACACTAATAATTATATGAAAGGAATATGAGATCGGGGAAACAATTCCTTACACTAACCAAGAGAGGAGAATATGCAAATTAATTTGAACTTGTAATAGAATGATAAGAAAACACATACACCTAAAAGTAATATCATACCATAAAAAGTGATTTGCATGGGGAAAATCATTTCAAGAGAAAAACCCCACACTCTAAAGTATCTCAATGTATTATTCAAATCAACAGATTACACCATACACTTGCAAAGCAACCTTCTTGGAGCATCACTAGTATACTACACCTAGGAGAAGCACTAGTTGCACAGAGCTTCAGTGCCTTTGCACAACTTTGTAGCTTACAAACTTAAAAAGCTTAGGTACTTCATGCATTAATTGCATATTTTAATTACAAAAGAGAATACATCTTATTTATAAGATTAAAATATGGATAAAATTTCATGGGAAAGGAATAAATTTGCCACCCTTTAATGACACCACTATTTATCAATAGTAACATGTTTGTAATCTTGTTCTTTGGTAAAAAATGTATCCTCCACATGTGACACATCATCATCCACTCTCAAAATCCTCCAAAATTATGCCCCACTCTCACATGTGCCTCCAAATAGGAATAGTAACTTGTTTCCCACTATCTCATGTGACTCCACAAGCTTCCAAGAGACTCTCCATAAAATTTTGACTTCTCCTTCCACTCAAGATCATGAGA
This sequence comes from Torreya grandis, assembly GCA_037957365.1. Classification (NCBI taxonomy): domain Eukaryota; kingdom Viridiplantae; phylum Streptophyta; class Pinopsida; order Cupressales; family Taxaceae; genus Torreya; species Torreya grandis. The sequence goes on from JARHVA010001816.1 coordinate 2,857,914, forward strand.
CCATTTAGAAATTTTCCTCATATCTATTATTTTGTCATTTTTTACCTAAGATAAAATCATGTGCATATCAAAAGACAATAATTTATCTCCTTAGTGGATTGGTATGCCCCACTTCCACTCACATGCACTTACATCATGTAGATTCCTTCATGGACCATGCCAACTCATCAAAATCCACATCAACACCTGCATCACCTACCACATCACATGCATATTCATTTCCAACTCACCATTGCTACCTCATCACATGAATAGTGATTGTGAATAGTGATTATGAATAGTGTCCTAACTTGTCAAGGTTGAGACACCTCAAATCCCAAAATTCTCCCACTTGTTAAATACCTTAACAGTCCCAGAGGAACCATACCAACATGAAATTAATAGTTAGGGGCCAAGAGGTCCATAGACTCTGAACACAATCTAAACTTCTCTATGCTCACAGGCTTAGTCAATGAATCTACAACATTCATCAAAGTCTCTACCTTTATCATCTCTACCAAGCCATCCTCAACCATGTCTCTTAAAAAATGATATTGTACATAAACATGTTTGGTCCTGACATGAAAACTCCAATTTTTTGCTAGGCAAATAACACTCTGACTATCACAAAAAACTATCACTGCACCCTATTTCAACCTAATATTTGAACACAATATTTTAATCTGAATGGATTACTTATAGGCATGAGTAGCTACCTTATACTCTATCTCTATAGTGGACAAAGTGACCACATCCTATTGCTTACTCATCCAGCTTATTGCACCACCAAATAATGTAAACACATAAGCACTAGTGGATCTTATACTATCAACATCACTTGCCCAATCTAAATCCACATAACCAATAATGTCAAGAGGATGAGTGTCTCCAACTATGTTACCATGATAACATAAGGAATAATCTGAGGTACCCCACAAATATCTAAAGACCCTTATAACTACATCTCAATGAACTCTACCAGGATTAGACATATAATGAGAAATAACTCCCACTGCTTGGATAATGTTTGGTCTAGTGCAGACCATTACATACATCAAAATTTTGACTACACTCTAGTAAGGCACTCTGCTCATGTCTTCCATCTCTGATGGGTATGTAGGACATTATGAAATAGATAACTTTTTTCCTATTAAAAAAGGAATACACAATGGTCTACAATCTTGCATGTTAAACCTCTGTAAAATAGAGTTCACATACTTACTCTGGCCAAGCCATAGCTTTTTGTTCTATCTGTCTCTGTTAATCTCCATTCCAAGAATGTGTCTTGTAGCACCAAGATATTTCATCTCAAATTTTACTGAGAGTTGATATTTGAGCTCTAAAATCAAAAATTTCCCATTGCCAACAAATAACATATCATCAAAATATAAGGCAATATTAAAAAAATGATTGTAGACACCTAAATCTGGCTACAAATAACCTCCAATTAGGCTTTTGGCCAATTTCCACCCAAAATGCACAATTTGACCTAAAAACACTAAAACACGTAAAATGATGTGAAACTAACATATTCAAGTGCCGATTTTGGCTAGGGTATCCCTAAATGGGGCAATGTAATTTATGGGCCAGCTAACTTTGATCAGATCATTTTGAGTCAAAATGTCAGTTTTACACCTGGGTACTCTGGATTGCTCTTTCTTATCAAATCTCTTGCACAATATGCATGCCTTTATTATTTTTTATTGGTAACATCCTAAATGGGAATATGGTTCCAATACATCTGACATCACCTTCCAATTCCAATCCAATCAAAATTTGGACTAATAATTAGGCATTCTGATCAATTTGAGTAATTTGTGCACAAAGTGCTTAAACATGCTTAAGAGCTAATTAACCCAAATTAAGGCATAATTAATAATTCCATAGAAACTTGTTGAAAACTTATTTTTAGAAATGAATGTTGAATATCTACATCATCAGGTGACCTCATTTCTTGGGAAGACATCCCTAAGCCATAAATGCCACAAATATTAGGATTCATGCCCTCCATGCCTCATCAATGCCTTCCATGATGCCCTCCATGCCTCTTAATTCCCCCTTCTTCCAATTTCATTATGAGGATAATTATAAACTTAATTCCAAAAATTGAATTAATCCTTAACCACATATCTCAATCTCAAGATAGACAGTTTAGGTTGATTCTAGACATTCTCAAAAATTGATAACTAGAGAGGCCATGAACATCATTTCTAAGCTATTTTGGTGCAAAGTTATTATGCTCAAATATCTTTAAAATTATTGATAATGCACAAATGATTCAAAAATCCATTGCAATTAGTGTTACCATGCCAAATTGATTCCAAGCCAAGCCACAAGCCAAAGGTGCCAAAGAGAGATGGAGGTAGCCAAACTTCCATTGCCAAGGACTTCATGAGCACAAGCTAAGCAAGCCACTACAACAAGAATTTTGGAGCATCCAAGGGAGGTAAAATAAGGTTTCTTTTACATTTTAATTGTGTGTTTCATTTATGTTTGTTAACTAAGCTCTCCCTAGTGTCTAGGTCTAGAGATGTTATGTTAGTTAGTGTGTTTCTTTCATTTTGTTTTCATTTTGGAACTAAAACCATACTAACCATCCTCTCTTGAGTCAAATTAATTAATCACAATGATCACCGTCAATTTTATAATAAACACAATGATCAGATTTTAGACTGCTCAAACCCCAAACTCAATACATATGTATCAAAATTTTGGTACCACATCTTAGGACTCTATTTGAGACCATACAAGGATTTCTTCAACTTGTAAACCAAATTTATTTTACCTTTCACCATGTAGTGATCTAGTTGTGTCATATAAATCTCCTCCTCTAAATCACCATGAAAGAAGCTAGTCTTCACACCCATTTGCTCAACAATTAAATCATGAGTTGCTAAAATAGAAATCAAGAATCAAATGGATGTCATTTAAGCAATAGGAGAAAATTCTCAGTATAATCAACACCCTCAACCTAAGAGTATCTTTTTGCAACTAATTGAGCTTTGTACTTCTCAACATTACCATCTGAACCAATCTTTTTTTTTAACACCCATTTGATTCTAATGGGCTTACATCCTTTAGGTAATGGTACAAGATCCCATGTATCATTATTTTTCAAAGCTACCATTTTTTTTTCCATAACAACCTTCCAGGACTCTACATCATTCATACCCAAAACTTTTTCTCTAGATCTCAGTTCATCAATATTAGTACTCAAAGTAAATATACATCTCTAATCACCAGGGGAATACCTTTATGGTGATTGTATACACCTTGTATACCTTAGAACAAGTTGAGGTGGAGGTTTTTCTTCATCTACCTCCTCTTCAAAAGATTCAGACCTCGATGAGCTCTCCTCAACTTCATGTCTCTCTCATGGCCTTGACTCAACTTTGTCAGATGTAGGATGAAGTTGAATCACATCTTTCTTTTCTATTTTCTATGGCTATAGTGTAATAAAAGAAGGCTTAGTCTTAACAAAAATAACACTTCTATAATATATTACCTTCCATGCTACTAGATCCAAAAGATTGTATCCTTTCACACCATAACTATAACCGATGAAGATACATTTCATAGCCTTATTCTCCAACTTTGTATGCTTATCCTTTGGCACATGTGCATATGCCTCACAATCAAAAACTCTAAGATGCCTCAAAGAATGGTTTTGGCCAAAGCACACCTCCATAGGCATTTTATCAACAAGCTTTCATGTAAGATACCTATTAATCAAGTAGTAAGCAGTGGCTACAGCTTCGGCCCAAAACCTTTGTTATAGTCCATCACCACTAAGCATACTCCTAACCTTCTCCATCAATGTCCTATTTATTCCTTCTACAACTCCATTCTATTGAGGTGAATATGGAATTGTCTTTTATCTCTGTATACCACAATCCTTATAAAATCTATCAAAATAATTAGAGTAAAACTCATTGACATTGTTAGTTCTTAAACACTTTATTTCTTTCCAATTTGTAACTCAACCATTGCTTTAAACTCTTTAAAATGATTGAAAACTTCATATTTACTCGTAAGAAAATAAACCCATGTCCTTATATTATAATCATCATTAAAAAAAACATAATATGTGGATTTTGAAATCAGAAGAACATTAACAAGACCAAATACATCATAACGAATAAGATCCAAAACACCACTAGATTTATGAGAACTAGAGTAAAACTGAACATGGTTTTGTATATCATAACATAATGCTCATATAAATCAAATTCAAAATTATAGTCAATCAAACCTTCAACAAGGTTTTTATTCTTCAAGGCGCTAAGACCATTTTCACCAATGTGGTCTTTGGTGCCATAACATAGTCTTCTCTACAGGCAATTTTAACTCCATAGAATGAGCACCCTTAAGTACCTAGAAACCATGACCATTAATAGAAATAGTGTTAACTCTTCATTTAATGGAGTAGTCTCAGATGTAGTCTCACAAAAGTACTATTTCACTCAATCATGCATGTATCAAGATTGTACAAAGTGCTAATCCTAACACCTTTAGCTATCACCATAACACCTCTGACCATCTTACAAGCTACTTCAAAAAAAATAACCTACACACTTGCATCTATTATTTTTAATATAGATAATAAATTTAAAGCTAGCCTTGGGATATGTAACACACCATCAAAATATTTTATCCTTCTATCTTTAAATCTAAATTTAACTCTACCATGGTCAATAATGGTTAGATAAGAATCATCATCTAAGTACAGCTTAACTCCATCAAATTTATCATACTTATAAAACCAATTTCTATTGGAGGTCATATGGTAAGATGCATCATTACCTGTATGGGTTGTCAAGGCTACAATGAAATCATCACTACCTTCCTTCTCAGATTTAGAATCAAAATCATAATTCTTATTTTCCTCTTTGCAATTTGATTGGTAATGACCATGCTTTCCACACTTCTAGCATCTCCTCATAGGATTTCTAGGAGATTTAGATCTCCCCTTGGACTTGGATTTAGACTTTTCATGCTTCTCATTCTTCTTGCCTCTTTGTTTAGATCTTCCTCGAACATGTAGGGCCTCTTTGGCACTGATAGAAACTCTCCTTTTCATTTATTCAAAAAATCAGGAACCTACAACATCCTCAAATTTAAAGGTTGTAGAAGTACTTCATATAGCCATAACAAGAAAATTCCATGAGTCAAGAAAAGAATAAAACAAAATTTGACATCTTTCTTCCTCATCCATTTTAACACCAATTGATATGAATTGATCCATCAACATATTAAATGCTTCTAAATGGTCTAAAATTTGTCTACCTTCATCCATCTTAAAGGATACCATTTATTTCTGAATAAAATTTTATTAACAAGAGACTTAGCTTGGTAGATCTCACCTAGTTTCATCCACAACTTCTTTGATGTAGTCTCTTCATAGACATTAATCAAAATATAAAATCTACCAAGCACAATCTGATGAGACTTCTAGATTTTTAGTCCATTAAGTCATACTTAGTTACTTCATCTGAATCTATAGTTCTCTAAATACTTTCATCAATGGCATCACATAGATCATGATCAATCAAAATATTTTCTATATTTAGCTTCCACATCTCAAAATTATTGCCTATAAATTTCTCAACCTCCAATCTCCCTAATGTACTTGCCATCTTAAAATTCCTACAAAAAAAAACTCCAAATTTCTCTTTGAACAAGCTCCCACTCAAACTGGATTAGTTCAAAAATTCCAACACACCCACAACTAAAACCAAAATTGGCTAGGTTCTGATACCACTTGAAAGGAATACGAGATCACACAAATAATTCCTTACACTAACTAAGAGAGAATAATATGCAAATTAATTTGAATTTGTAATAGAATGATAAGAAACCACATACACTTAAAAGAAATATCATACCATAACAAGTGATTTACGTGGGGAAAACCCTTTTAGAATAAAAAACCCATAGTCCAAAATAGCTCAATGTATTATTCAAATCAATAGATTACACCATACACTTGTATATCAACCTTTTAGGAACATCACCAGTAGACTAAACCTAGGAGAAGAACTGATTACATAGAGCTTCAGTGCCTTTGCACAATTCTCTAGGTTACAAGCTTAAAAAGATTAGCTACTTCATGAATTACTTGCATATTTTAATTATAATGGAGAATACATATTATTTATAAGATTACAATATGGAGAAAACTTCATGTGTAAGGAAGAAATTTTCCACCCTTTAATGGCACCACTATTTAGCAATAGTAACATGCTTCTAGTTTTGTTCTTTGGTCAAAAATGGATCCTCCACTTGTGACAAATCATTCTCCACTTTCACAAGCCTCCAAAATTTCACACCACTCTCACATGTGCCTCTAAACTAGAATAGTAACTTGTTTCCCACTATCCGATATGACCTCACATGCTTTCAAGGGACTCTCCCTTAAATTTTAACTTTTCTTTCCACTCAAGATCGTGAGGCCACTTAAAAATTCACCCCATATCCATTCTTTTGTCATTTTTCACCTAAAGTAAAATCATGTACATCTAAAAATACAATAACTTGTCTCTTTAGTAGAGTGTTATGCCCCACTTCTACTGACATATACTTACAGCATGTAGATTCCTCCATGGGCCATGCCAAATCATCACAAGCCATATCAACACCTACATCACCATCTACATCACCTACCACATTACATATATAGTCATTGCCAACTCACCACTACCACTTCATCACATGAATAGTGATTGTGAATAGTGTAATGACTTGTCAAGGTTGAGACACCTCAAATCCTAACATTATAATCTCCTTTGGTAATTCAATTTTATCCTTTGATCCTAGTTCATAATTTTTATACTTTATTTAGACACTTTAGTCACTAATTACAACCACCTTTGGGAAAATAAATACCTTGGCCATAGACAATCGTTGAGCTTTTGTGTTATTATTTCCACTAATTATAACTACCTTTAGGCAAATTAGTATTGATTGTTAGACCAATTTTGAGTTTTTGTTGTTCTACCTTTGCCTAGTCTAGTTGTTTTATCCTTTATGACTTTTTTACATATCTAAAAGTTCTTTATTTTTAGACCTAGGTTAATTGTTACCTTTGGACCCTTTGTTTTTTACGAGACCTATCTATAGATCCTAACATGCCTAGTTACACATATAGTGGGACCATGAATAATCTAGGCTATGATAACTTTGTGACCAATGACCGTTTTGTTCAAGAGTCATATGATGGTGTAGCTTATGAGATGGATTCCTATCCATCTTATAAAATTATATACATTGAACAAAGGCATTACCTTTTAGTGTAGTATTTGGTGACTGTACCACCTTATCCAAGCCAAGAACCAAAGCACACAGCATAGTACCTTACTTAAATGATGCCTAACATTGAATAAATCTAATTCAAAAGCCCTACTATGTTATGATGCCAACACAGACAAGTTATGATTTGTACTTGTTTGAACATCATTTGTTAGATAACAACGTCAAAGTTCTCATTAGAGATATTGAATTATGATCCAAGTTTTTGCTATACTTCCCACATGAAAGTCTGAGTAGTTTGATTTGAACTCTTATTAATGTACCTTAGATTTAACCATTCGAATAGGCATCAACTAGTTATAGTCAAGCTTTAGTCCAAATTCTATAGTAGGACAAAAGTACACTCACAAAAGGGAAAGGCCCTATGGATGAACAAATGGAATAGGTATAACAAGCATACCAAAACTATCTCAATCGAGATTAAAATCTTAATGTAAGATTTATTTTTAACACATTGATTATTGAGATAGCTCTATCAATAAGATAACAAATAGATGTTTTGGGCTATCTAAGCCAAAACATAGACCCATTTAGCCAAAGCACATTAGTTGTTGACATGTATAATGTCCCTATTTTGATAGAAGAGACTTCCACTCAAACAAAATACCTCACTCAAAATGTTGTGGATAACACACAAGTGCATTCCAATCTAAACCAAAGTGGGTCTAGTTTACCACCAAGAAATAAATAGCAGATTCCTCTAAATAATGTCATGATTGGATTACAATAACAAGGAATAGGTACACCTATTTCCCAAAATAAAAAAATAACCTCTACTCCTTAACCAATTTATTCCTTAAGCATGTAATAGAGGTAATGAATCAACAACAAACCAACTTACCACCCTAACAAGTGCAAAATACTACACCACCTCAAGAGGTGACAATGAATGTTCTGCCACAAAAATCATAGACCAATATACCTCATCAATCATAAATTTTACCTAACTAACAACATGTTTTTACTAGTCAGAAAGTGACAATTGTTCAACAACAACAAATATCAAACCCCCAATAGTTGCCTAACTAACAATAAGTTCCTATTCAATAGCAAGTGTCAATCCAATAACAAGTGTACAACCAACAACAAGGTTTGTATGTACAATAGGTACTAGGATCTAGGCAATAATTATCTTTCATTTAATGGGTATAACATGTGCAAAAAGGATCCAACTATAAACACCTACAACAACAGGGATCTAATCAACAATGGGTTCCCTATATATAACAAGGTTCACCAAATAGGCAGTAAGTTCTCTCCCAAACCCAACAATACCAACACATTTTGTAGATCCAAATTCCATTGCCATGGTCACAATTCACTATCAAATGTTGTGTAGATAATTCAAACTAGAATGTGTTTCAATAATAGTGTACTCTATATCCACAGTATAATCCCAAAGCATGGATACACATACCTAGTTGTCTAGCCAATTCAACCAACATTCCACAATATGCCTACCCTGATCAAGGTAATCCACCTTTAACCATGCAATCTCAACAACAATAGGTCAATCCTAATTTCCTTTCCCAAGATTTTCAATAGATGAAGGATACAATTCAAGCTATACAAATTGGAAAACAAACAAACAAATTTAAACTAGATGAAATATGTTCTTATCCATTTAACATGGAGTATCTACAAATACCATTTATATTAGGTTACAAGCCACCTAAATTTGACAAATACAACGGTAAAGGCAACCCTAAAGAACATTTTGAAATAATTTTTTTTTACCTTCCAACTAGTGGCCTATAGCGACATATACTTGCTTATACTTTTTTTAAGGATTCTAGTTGGACAAGCCTTAGAATTCCTGCTAAAATTACCAAATAATTTTGTATTTGAATTTGATGATATTTTAGATAAGTTACACAACACTTTTCATATAATATCAAACATAATATTACTATTATGGATTTAGGCCAAGCTAAATAGAAGACTAGTGAAAGCTTTGTTACATACTTGCAACATTGCAGAGCACTAGCAAGTTAGTTTACTCACAATCTACCAGATTAATAGTTGGTCATGATATTTACTAGGAGCTTACATAGCAAGATATCGTATCATATCGAGCTATAATGTGTTTATACATACAAAGAGGTTATATAAAAATGAATACATATTGAGAAAGCCCTTGTCAACAAATGGATATTCAAGCTATCCTCTTCTAATCAAAGCCAAATTCAACATCAACGCTAGAATCAACATTAAGGCTAGCATAGCTAGAACTAGAACCAAGGCCAAAACCATAATTATATCCCAATTCAAATATTGAATTTAGTGCCACCTCAATCCAATAATAATGGGAGACTTAAACCCTACAACCACAACAAGAATGTTGTTGGTAACGAGTTTTTGAATCATACCATGTTTAAATAGTGTAAATATAGGATGTCCATTTACCTCCACCCACTTAGTAACCACCTCCTCCACCCATTTAAAGCCAACCACTACAAAATCAAAACCAATTACAAGCCCCTCCTCTGATGAGAAGACTATCCATTGCAAGACAATTTAGTGACTTTAGTGAGCCTATTAAATTTGTGTTTTAAAGATAGGTTCAAGTAAATATGATTAGTTGGCTGATACATAAACCATTTCCTGAAGGGATTATTTTTCTTGTTTGGTACAAGGAACATGAATTTTATGAGTACCATTATGTCAAAGGACATTCCATAAGATGGTGTATCCAACTCAAGTATTTGATTGAGAACATGCTATAAAATGGAACTATTTCCCCAACATAACAATAAAAACAACTAGCAGTACTACCAACAATAATGATGATGACAATAGAGAACTCCACTGTAAAATTAATAGTGAAAAATTCTAGTCATAAAAGCAATATAAAAATGGTCAAAACCAAGGGCAAAATGACCAAACTAACCAAAGAGGCCATCATGTCATTGCATATACCTATAACAATGTTGTAAGGCATCTTTCAAGTGTTTGTCTTACCACTATCACCATTGACCCTAGACCAACTACTAATAGACCTAATTTCTTGACTAATAATGCCTATTTATCAAATAATGCTTACCAACCTCCATATATTGGTGTTCTTTCTATAGACCATGTTAACAATCTAGCTCCATATCATCTTAAGATCATCATTTCAAGCCTCATTACCTACCTATACAACTACCAAATCCATGTTCTAGATCAATATTACATAGTTGCAAATCGATGAGCCAGGGTCACTATTAAAGGACCATAGTCAAATACTATAAATGATCTTAATCATCCTTTCATGCCTATCAAAAATAAACCAATTGAAAAAATTGAGGGGAAACCTATGATATTATGGAATAACTAAAGAATACACTTGCACACATATCCATAATATATTTACTGCATACGTCTACCATCCACAAACACATCTTGAATGAATATTTGAACCAATCCCTCATGTTAAATGACATCACTCTAGACAAATTCCAAGCCATGGTAGGACACTTGACCCTTGGCCAAAATCTCACATTTGACCAAAGTGACTTGTCATTTTTGGGCTCTCTATATAATAACCCACTATACATTAAGGTTGGTATAATGAAACATAGAGTTAAATGTGTTTTTATAGATAATGGTTTGGGTCTTAACATTGTGTCTCTAAAGTTGGTCAAACATCTTGGATATAAAGCAACCAAATTATAGCCACATACCATCAATATCAAGGCATATAATAACCAAGAATGGGAATCTCAAGGTACTATTAGCTTACCAATGGGCATTAGGCTATTGACCCATGATACTATATGCCATGTTTTGGACTTAGAACTATCTTACAATTTGTTGTTTGGCTGATCTTGGATCCATGAAATTAGGGTTATACATTCTACATTAAGTGTATATAATTTCCACATTTAGGAATGGAAATGACTATACCAGCCGATCTTCATCCATATCAGTATTGTAAACACCTTGAGATAGAAGCTATAGATACTAATTTCGCATGAATCATATGCCTAAATTAGATGGAGAAAGATTCAAAAAGGGAAAATATATTGAATCATGCCCAGAAGCTAATTACATTGACCCATATAGCTTACATATACCTCAACCATGCCTCCACTAGACATTTCTAGCCACTTCTATATAACTAATAAAGGTCTCAGAGAATAGAGTACCCATAATGCATTTCATATTTCTAAATTGCCTAAAAATCCAAAAGCTTATGGGAGACCCAAGGCTAAAAATACTCATATGAAGTGGAAAACTAAAGGAAAATGTCAGTTGAATAAGCCCATTATTTTCAAATTGGCCTTTGACCTAGAGTAAGACCCCTTAGTATAAGATGATTCATTGCTCTACACTGATGAGTTAGCTAAATTTTACCAAATTTTAAAGTATCCTATCCCTAATCAAATTATGGAGCACCTAGATTATGAAGTCAAAAAATTGTTACATCAATAAGGCATGATCAAATCAGACTCAATGACCAAGTATAAGGAAACCCATGGTATTGGTTTAAACCACCTAGGAGTGACCCCACATATCTTATTCATGTTCCAACACTAATGATGTTGGTAGTGACATAAGGTCTGATTATAGCATCTATGATGACCTTGCCATTAAAATTTTATTTAACCCCAATGCCATTTGCACCATTAACCCTATTTATCAACCTTCACATTTAACCCTTTATAATCCACATTCGATAGACTGGGACCAACAAGAATCAACAATACCGTTAGATGAGTTTGAAAATGAGGAGGCCATATATGACTTTTTAGGATTGACTAGTCACATTCCTCTTGGAGACCACAAGTAGGGCTTTTCTATCAGATTGGATCTTGTTGCCTATTTCAGAGAGCAGGTGAACTTTCCTAGCCAAAACCAAAAATAAAATCAAACATTGAGGTCTAAAAGTGAAAACCTCTTTAAGGCACTTTTTAACTAGGGAAAAAGCAAAGAGAAAGGCAAGTCTCTTGGTGAAAACTAATTTTTGATGTGATTAGATAGGGATGCTCACCCCTCTTCCTATAAATCATAAGATACCTATAGCCCAAAGCCCATTTATGGATCAGAGATTAGTACTGAGGAGTGGCAAGTTTTTGCACTGATTGTTCAAGAGTGCCCTTAGGTATTTGTTTCATTTTTGATGCCAACATTAGGAGATTTTGATTCATCCTCCTTAGGAGAATTAAATGAGCCAGTGTGTTTGGAGGACTTTACCATTGACAATCAATTTCACTCCTTGACAACTATTTTATATGATGGTTCTACACTTCTTGTGGAAGATACTTTTGAGGTGAGCATTAGGACTCTAAAGGACCCAAAGTGGATCAAACTAGGCACATCCCTCATTAAGGAGGAACATGAAATTTTTATATCCCTTTTGAGGTAATTTGTTGACATATTTACATGGGCCTATTTGAATATGCCAGGTTTAGACCCAACCTTGGTTGTATACCATCTCATTTTACACCCTGATGTCAATCTTGTTAAACAAAAGTTATGTAAGATGCATCCTCATATTATTGTGCTAATCAAAAAAGAGTTGAAAAAATCTTGGACATGAAATGCATCAGGTCAATCAACTATTCACAATGGATTTCAAATATTGTGCCAGTAAATAAGAAACTAGAAGGTATAAAATTTTTACTAATTTTAAAGATATCAATAAAGCCACCCTAAAAGATGACTTTCATGTGCTTAATATTGATATGATAGTTGACTCAATAGTCGGCTATGAAATGCTCTCTAATATATGGCTTTTCAAGTATAATCATATCATAATAGCTCTAGAGGACTTACACAAGAAGTCATTCACCATTCTGTGGGGAATATTTTGTTATTAGGTGATGCCATTCAAACTTTAAAATGTCAGATCCACCTACTAAAGAGCCATGAAAATGATTTTTCATGACATGGTGCACAACATTGTTGAGGACTATGTAAATGATATCCTGGGTAAATCAAAGACCCATGTTGATCAACTATCCATACTACAAAGAATATTTGAGAGACTTCAAAAGTACAACATTAGGCTTAATTCAAAAAAATGTGTATTTGGTATTAATTATGGAAAATTATTAGGCTTTACTGTGTATCATAAGGGCATTGAAATTGACCCATCCAAAGTTTGTACAATTATAGAAGTGCCACCACCATCTACCTCAAAATAGCTCCATAATTTATAGGGTAAATTTCAATCTATCATATGTTTCACCTCATTATTAGCTGACAAATGTCATTCATTTATGCGCTTACTGAATAAAGGTGTTACATCTCCTACAATAAAGAGTGTCAAAAGGCATTCGATCAACTTAAAGAATATCTTGCCAACCCACCTATTTTATTTCCACCAATGCCAAATAAGACATTACTTATTTACTTGTCAATAATTGAGAATGCCTTGGGGCACTTTTGTCACAGCATAACAAACATGAAAAAGAGCATGTCATGTATTATTTGATCAAAACATTGGTCACATATGAACATAACTATACACTGATTGAATATACCTATTTACCAATGGTGTTTTTAGCCTAAAATTTACATCTATATGCTAAACAACAAGACCTTTGTTATTTCCAAAGTAGATGCACTCAAGTATATACTTTCCTAATTATCTCTACAAGACCTATGGAAAATTGGATCATGCTATTGAGTAAATTTGAAATTAAATATTCCAATTAGAAGGCTATTAAGGGGTAAGTACTCATAGATCAACTTGTAAAATCCCCTCTTCAAGATATTTAACCTCTTACATTTAGATTTCCAGATGAGGCCATTATGACCATTGAAAAATTAGATGCACCTCCTGGGATTGAATAGTGGAAGATGTAATTTAATAGATCATTCATGACTCATGGATCAGGGGCTGAATATTATTTGTTACACGACAAGGGGATCTCATTCCCAAGTCCTTTCATATTATATTTCTCTGTACCAATAACATGGCCAAATATAAAGCACTCATTATAGGGATTTGTTAAGTAGTACAGTGGAACATTCAACATTTAATAGTGTATGGTGATTCTTAGTGAATCATTAATCAAGTTATGGACTAGTACTAGACCAATGACGAGAAGTTGGTGCCCTATAAATATATGGTCGATATTCTTAAGCAGCAAATTGCCAACATCTAATTTGAAATAATACCTTGGACCAATAACAAAACAATTGGTGTCATGGCCACTATTGGTTCCATGATTCACAAGGGGTTATCAATTTATTGTTGAACAATTCATAGCATCGGCACATGAAAAATCAACTATCGAGATGGTTTGTGACATTTTTGGTTCCACATATCCCTAGTACTCAGATATATATATATATATATATATATATATATATATATATATATATATATATATATATATATATGTATGTATGTATGTATGTATATATTTATATATATATATATGTATGTATGTATATACATACATACATACATATATATATATATACATACATATACATATATATATATGTATATATATATATATGTATGTATGTATGTATATATACATATACATATATATATATATATTTATATTTATATATATATGTATGTATATATATGTGTGTATATATGTATATATATGCGCGCATATATTCAAGACCAAACTATGCCTCATGATTTATCACATAAAAAATAAAAATCCTTCATCCACAAAGCCTCTCACTATACCCTACTTGGATTAACCTTGTATCATAGAATCTATGATGAAACTCTGCTTCATTTTTTACTTTCGATAGAGTTTAGATTATCTTTGAGGGAAGTCCATGAAGGAGTGTGTGGAGCCCACACCAATAAGGCAATCTTAGCCAAAATATTAGTACATACAAGTTATTATTGGCCAATGATGGAAGTAAATGCAACTGCATATGTGAAGAGGTGTGTCAAGTGTTAGAATCATGCCAATATGATTCATGCAAACACTCAAACGATTAGCAATACCATGGCCATTCTCAATATGGGGACTCAACCTCATCAGGAAGATCAATACTACCTCTTTATATGGCTATAAATATGTCTTCATTGCTACCGAGTATTTCACTAAGTGGGTGAAAGCCATTCCCCTCACTTACATAACTAATAAGTAGATATCTAAGTTCATATTCAACCATCTCATTTTTTTTATGACATCCCCTTTGACATTATATTTGACAATGATGAATCATTCAAGAATAAAGATGTGATAGCACTTTGTTCTTAATACCACATCAAACAACATTTATATACATTTTACTATCCATAAAGTAATGATCAAGTTGAGGCTTCTAATAAAAACATTATCAATATTCTAAAGAATATTTTCAATGACATTGGTTGTAATTAGCACTTGTAGCTATTTAACACCCTCTAGGCATACCGTACAACATTTTTTACTCCAACAAGAGCTTTACCCTATTCACTTGTCTATGGAACTGAATCCATTCTTCCCATTAAGGTTGAGTTTCCTTCTCTCCAAATTTTATTGCATCACATCATTGACGATGAAGACTATAGAATAGCTCACTTGCAAGAGCTAGACCTCCTTGATAGAAAACACTTTATCACCTTGAATAATCTTTTGGCATATCAAAACTGATTCAAAAACCAATATAATATACATGTTAAGCATCATGAATTCAAGCTTGGTGACCTTGTGTTAAAGGAGAATCAAAATAATGTAAATGCTAAAATAAATAAAAAAGTAAAATTTCAACCAAATTGGTTAGGGCCCTATGTAGTTATTTTCAACTTGGTTTTAGATCATATAGGATCACTACACCAGAGGGAGATGAACTTGATGAACCAACGAACATAATGCACCTCAAACATTTTTATGCTTAAGGGACTTAGATTATTCTCTACAAGGATAATTTAAGTTTTGTCACATTATACCTATTCTTTATAATATACCCCTTTATCTTTTTATCATGCCCTTAACCCTTCACCAGCTAGTTCCTTTTACTTAACCCCACCTATCACATTTGGCTTTGGTTTTAATTCAATTTTACTTTAAGCATGTTCAATGGTTGATGAAAGATTCAATTTTGATAATTGTTTTTGAATCAAAAATGTTCGAATGGTATATATGAAAGAAATATTATAATGGTCCTAGCAATTGCATCCTTCATTTGTTGTTATGTTCCCACCTTGTGCTACTAATTATAACTGTCTATGAGTAAATTAGTACCACTAACCCTTTGTTGTTGTTCCTTAATTATAACTACCTATAGGCAAATTAGGAGTAACACGTTTACCATGCATTAATACATCACCTTGTCATTACTATTACCATCTACCTTGTCATTTGCCTTTACCTAAACTTGTTAGTACTTAATCGAACACCTTTTGTGTAGGTGAAACTATAGTGACTTGAGGTCTTGTGAGACTATGTAGGTAATGATTGATTTACGTTGAGGTCAACTTAGTCACCCCTTTGCCACGCTCTCACTTTTTTGTGAATAATTTAAGTTTGAATGCTCCCATCATTTTGTGAGCATGTCTAAGCCACACTCACTACTTTGTAAGCAATTAAAGTTTGAATGCTTTTATCAATTTTTGAGCATGTCTAAGCCATGTTCTCACCATTTTGTGATCAATTTAAGTTTGAATGCTCTCATTGTTTTTCAATCATGATTAATCTATACTCTCACCATTTTACTATCAATTTAAGTTTGAACACTCTCATCATTTTTTGAGCATGTCTAAGCCATGCTCTTGCCATTTTTCAAGTTGAACCATTCTATATCTCATAATTCTTGATTAAGTTGAGATGCCTAGAAATTTCCAAAAACATTTGTAATAGCTTTAAAATCCTTAAACATTCGTAAAAGATTTGGAAAATCATGAAAAATGGCTTAGAATTTCCATGCAAAATATAAAGCCATCAAATTTTTTTGGATGGTCCATCTTGTTTGTTCAGTTTATTTCTAGACCACCCTAGTCTTTTGTCTCCCACTTCTATGAGAACTACATCAACCTGAGGTCTGCACAGACTATGTAGGCAGTATTTATATACATGGGGTATCTCAGGTTAGCTTGACTGCACCTTCCTTTATTTTTTGACCACTTTTTTTCTTAAGGATTCTAGGAGTCCTACTTATTTCATGAATAACCACTTGTAATTTAGTTTCTCCATCCTAATTGGCCTTAGCCGTATATTTTTTCCATTTTACGAGTATATGTTGTGAGCATTGTATATTCAACTTTGATACACTAATGACCACTTGGCTTTTCTTACGTTCTCACCATTTTGTGAGTACTTTTTGTTTGAACACTTTCATCATTTTATGAGTAACCATTGCCTATGCTCTCAACATTTTGAAAGCTCATTCTCATTTCAAGCATGTAGTAGACACTATGAATTACCAATTTAGTTCAATTGTGGATACTCATCTCTTGACCTTTAGTGTGTTTTTAGCCTAAACCATACTCTCATGCTTGTGTAATTTGTTTGTATTAATGTTTTCATAATTTTTAAATGTCATCCCCTCTTTTCTCATGTACTCACCATTTTGTGATATCATTCCTACTTTTCTCTACAAGTTAATCATGTTTTCTTATGATCCTTTTTATTCTATCCCATATCCTGGGAGAATTATATTTGGCTTGAAGTTCATTTGGATCTTGTGTCTATGGAACTATGTAGGCAACATCCACTTGCCTAGTCATTTGGAGTGTATTTAGCTACCTCTTCTTTTTCTTCTATTCCTCCCATTTTGTATGTGTTGTTTTTTTGTCTTTTATGGCCTAGGGAAAAAATTTGTGTCATCTTATTTGTTTCATTATCTCCTATAGCCTAGAGGAAATGTTTTTCATCCTATTTGTATGGTTATTTCCCTATAGCCTAAGGGCAACTATTAGTCTTTTGTTCCTGTGTTGTTTTACCTATGTTGTTGTTACCTAACTTAGGGGTCGCCCTATCACCAAGAGCAACACTTCTATGACACATACATGAACACTTTGTTTTCTACTTGCACTAACATTATGATTAACTATTGTTTGTGTTTTTATTGTTTATTTATTTTTGTGTGTTTAAAGTAGTTTGTTTATTGCACTTTTATTTGCTTTGGATTGTTTATTTGTTTTAATTATTTTATTTACTTTGTATATTGTATTATTTGCTAGTTTTATTTGTTCATGTGTTTATTTTATCTATCTTTGTTTGTTCTTTTTATTTTATCTTGTTTATAATCTTTGATCATATCATGTTTGTTTGTTTGTTTGTTTATGTTTATTGGTGTGTTGTTTGTGTGTTTTGTTATTTTATTTATTTATTGTTGTTTTTTTTTGTGTTTTTTTAGTTGTTTGTTAACATGGTTTTTATTTGTTTGTTAGTATTTTTTTTACTAGTGTTTTGTTGTGTCTATTGGTGTTTTTTTGTTTTGTTTATTAGCGTATTGTTGTTTTATTTATTGGTATTTTTATTGTTAGTTTTCACAGTTTGTTTATTTTATTATTTTTTATTTGTTTAACAATTTTGTTTTTTTATTCATTTTTGTTTGTTTGTATGGTGTTTAGTTTTTTTGTGTTTTATTTGTTTTTATCTTTTTCTTTGTTTTGTTTTTGGATTTTTGGTTCCTTGGGTGCCATAAGATTATTACCTTTTGTTTAAACTTAAATCTTAATTATCCATGTCATATACTTAGGTTGTGAATTTTTTATTTAGTCTTACACTTGATTTAATTGTTATATTTACATTTATGATTTGATTATTCGTATCTTATTCTTAGGTTGTTTATATTTACATTTAAATTAATTTTTTCATGCTTAGGGCATATATTACCATTTTAGTTTCCATAACTATCATGCATAATATCACATGCTAAAGTAAAAATATACACACAAAGCATATTATATCAATTCAATGGTAGTACTTCTCCAATATATCAAAAGCCTAGATAAATACCCAAACACATGTCTAAATCCATGAGTAATAAACAAGGGTAACAAATGATTTATTATGTGTGTATACATATGAGCATCTCTAAATAAGTATACATATGATTCATACAACATAATTAGATGATAACCGATAAAATATCTCATAAACATGTAATAATAAATACATAAACATGGCATACATAAGCATAAACATTAAAAATGTCAAATATCTATAATGTTAATCAATGCTAAATATGAGATAATCAAGATAATAAGTATGGCATCATATATATATATATATATATATATATATATATAGCATGGTAATTTCATATACATGTACATCAGCCCTAAAAGACCCAAAAATGAATTTTAATGTATCTCAAATATCATATATAGAGAGAATATATACATATCATGATGGTGTCTCAAAAATACATAAGTATGTTGATACAATGAGTACAATGCCATATACCAAAACCATGCCAAAATACCAAGGTCCTTGTGATCAACTTTAGCTCTATGTATCCATAAGACTTGTAGTTAGAGGCAGCCCCAGTGGCCCTAATCATCCTAGTGGTGGTGGTCATGGTTGATGAACAAACGGGCCTAAGGTACCTATAATATGAGTCCTAGTCTAAGACCGATTAGATCTGCTCACTATCCTCTATGCATCTTAGATCTTAAATGTAAAAACATGTCGATCTTTGGGCATGGTAGACTTGTAGGCTTGCCTATAATATGATGCCTCATCCTTTGTCTAAAGGTACTCCATAACCATCTAAGAGAACCATGTATGTGTAACGGTTCCTTACACTACATCTCATTCTTGTCTCAGCCTATCCATGGTAGCCAATGCCTGATCCCACTTATTGATAGCATAATATCTCTTAGTAGTGAGCTGGCTTTGAACTTGCACCATCTTTGCCATCTCAACCTTTAGTTGAGTTGTCTTTATTTATATTTGAGTCATATCATCATACCTCATGTCTAGGGTGCTTTATAAATTAACTAACTGATGATGTAGCCCTACAATCTTTCATACCTAAGTAATGATCCCCTAGTCAAACATGTCAATATCCCTCCCTTTCATAGCTATGTCAAAAGGCCCTGCTTGGGCTGGATCCACTTATGTGCCCGAAGGCCTTGCCTAGCCTATCTTGACCTATAACTATCTCCATTATCAAGTGAAGATCAAGTATCATCACATCTAGACCCCCATCTCTATCCCCATCATCTTTATCTCCATCCCCTCCATTGTCTCCTCCATCAAAACCATCATCATCATCATCCTTAGCCTCATCGCCTCTCTCTTGCCAAGTATTACCACTACCACTCGAAGTCTCAACCTCCATCTCATTGATGTCCATGGGCACCTAACCTCCTAATAGAACTATCAGCCTTAAAGGGCATACCTTCACCCACCAACATATGCAAGCTAGAGTGACCCTTACATCTATGGATCCTCTTACATAGGCCTAGGTAACATATGATGCATTGATATAACTCATTATGGCCTTGCTCCTTAAAATCATCGAAGTATCCCAGTTGATCTCTCGCATAACATAAGAAAACCATCTCAGCCCCTCAAGGGCATCTTGTGTAAATCCAAACTACCTGAGTAATTGATTAGGATGGTACTCCTCTATAATGTAGCACTGTCTCCCAATAAGAAAGTATTTGGTGGTCATGAAGCCCATGTACCATCCATCCCTAAACCATTGTAGTTGATAGATAAGGTATAACCTCTAAATGAATAACTATGGTGCAAAGTCATCAAACATCTAATGATAAAAAGGGATGTCCCCTTTGTGACCACACCTGTTAGCTCCTATCTGAGCCCAACCATATGTTATTGGATCCTTAATAACTTGTACTCTATGCATATCAACTAGTCACTCAATACAAATATGCTCCTAGCCCTAGACCATAAGAAGCATGCAACCTCCAATGTTGCATCCACCTTGGTATGCTATCATGTACAAGTTTTTATACAACTTTGAAAAAATAGTTGGTCCCCAAGAAAAACATGTTGAATCCTCTAGCATGCTCCTAACAATGCCACATAGGCCCATATGGAAATACTAATCACTCTTGTTAGGCATCAATATGCCACTAATAATGGCCATAAGAATAAGAACCTATCGATCAATTAGAGTCGGTGGTGATGGTTCCCTAGTAGGTAGATCATTAGATCAAATGTCTGCATAAGTCTTTATGAGGTCTATATCAACATTCCCCTAAAATATGGGGATACCCTAATAGATGCATAAATCATCAAGAACCACCTTTTGTTTGTGTTAGTGGTGTCCAAAATAATCATCACTTGTGCATTGGTAGCTTTAGGATATGTCTGGTATCCTCAAGTGTAATATTAGCCTCTTTAGTCACCAAGTGAAAGGTAGACATCTCACTATGCTAGCATTCATCTAATGCACTTAAATAGGTATAATTGGCCCATATAACTGGCATCCATACTACATCATGTAGTCTAACCTTTGAATAAATATAACCATGTCTTCAGTCTAAATTTGTGGGGTCCTTAGATAGTGTGATCGTCTCTCATGAATAGTAAAAATAGCCAATCACTCCTATAAGTAAAAAGTTAGTGTCAGCCTAACTACATGTAGCTACTTTGAGCCTAAGCCTAGCCTATTCAGTCTAATTGACCCTCTTTCAAAGGTTAGACCCATTTCAAGCTCTCAAAATCAATTATTTTTGGCTTTTAGAGTAAAGCTATTGATTTCTCTAGGTCAAAGCCAACATTTAGGCAATTTTGCACATTTTAAGGTGAAAGTGTCATTTTTTATTTCACAAAAATGATGACTTTGCCTAAAAATGGGAAAAATTTCCATTTCAATGATTTCCACCCTTTGTTGGCATTATTTCCATTTCTAGGAATGGAAACTTTGATCGAAGTTGTCATTTGCCCTACTATACAAATGACAACTTCATCAATTTGCACCCTATAAAACATAATAAATGTTAATTAATGAACATTAAAGACAAATTTGAGGTTACTTATTGGTGCCCCATTATGTGTGGCTACATGTGCTCCCTCACTCACTTCAATATGTGTCACTTAGCTCCTCTGTGGGCCATTTTATTTTGGAAATATGTGCCAAAAACCATAGCTCAAATTCTCCAAAGGATAGGGTGACAATGAATTATTTTTCACCCCTAGGGTGAATATATAGCTAAAATTTTGATTTTTACTCCCTAGGGCCTATAGTTCATTCTGCACGCTCTAGGAAGTGTATTCTTCCCATCCATGGTCAATTTGATCCTATGTGTCTTATTTTTTGATCATTTTGTAACTAGACCACCTTTTTGGGCCTCCCCTAAGACCCATTTAACAACATTATTTTTTCAACCTATATCTCATGTTTATTCAAGCATGCGTCTTTGGACTCACATTTAAGTTAGAAATATGTTTCTATCCTTTGCCATCTCATCATAAATCCATTTTATGGTTTTTTTACATAAGCTACCTTTGCTAATTTGACTTATTATGACAAATTATTTTTGTGATCGATCAATGATATATTCTTCCCTTTTGGGGCAAACATGTTTTCAATCACTTGATTGGAATGAACGAATGATTATAACCACCTTTGGGGTAAATCATTCTATTTTTAACTAATTTAATGTTTATAACTACCCATTGAAAAATCATTATTTGTACATCCCATGTTAATGATTATAATCACCTTAAGGAAATCATTATTTTTACCCACTCCACCCACCGTTATAAGTCAAATGTTTGCGTCCCTAATTATAAATATCATTGGGTAAATCAGTGTTTCCCATTATGTTCTTGATTATAATTGCCTTTGGGAAAATCAATATTTTCCATTTCATTACTGATTTTAACCACCTTTGGGCAAATAATTATTCATTCCACCTCTTACCGAGGGAACTATTTGTGTTACTACTTATAACCACCTTTGGGCAAACTAGTGTCACACCCTTTGTGACTGATTATAACTACTTGTGGACAGATTAGTGACTCTGTAGCCATTACTAATTATAACCACCTTTTAAAAATTTATTATTCCCACCCTCATTACTTCTAGATCATGTTGTTTCTTCATTTTGTGGGAACATTTGACAATTCTATTTTACTATTTGTTCCCTCGAGGGGGCATCAAAAGATTATTGACCACCCTTTGGGGCATGAACTGTTCATATTAATTAATTTTACATTATTTGAAAATACATTACTATGCCTATGTCTTGTAATGCCTTCTCAAATAGGGGTAAACTATAGACACTTAGTTTTGGCCACTTTAATGCCTAAACTGGGATTTAGTTCAATTTATAGCAAATGACATATTTTAAACCTAGAAACACCTAAATTACCCAATTTTTTTCATAAAGGATTTAATTTCCTAGAAATGTGATGAGGCTAGCTTATTTGGTGTATTACCCTGTATACAACAATAACCTAGTTAAGTTTCAACCCTAGTCAAATTACAATCTAGTAATTTGACACTTTTGGCCTATCAAGCTATTAATTCATAACATTTAAAACAATTTTCAAAATAGAAAAATCACTAATCAAGATTAATTACATTGTAAATCTTAATTAACTTTCCTAAACAAAAATTCCAAATCAAATTAGTGAATTAGATTTACCAAAAAATAAATTTTTAGCCAAATATGAAGTCAAAATGTCAAAAGAGCTAATAAAGTGAGTTATTATTTCCTAAATATTCTAAAATTATAAGTCACAACCTCAAAAATATCATTAGTGAGTTGTCATGCCTATCTGAAATTGAGGTGTCAATATTTAATGAGTACTTTGACCCAACCTAAGGTTAGTCTGACTCAATCTAAGTTAATTTAGATTCAACCAAAGTTATAATTTAACCTAACCTCCCTAGGGTTATAGTTAGTTATTAAATATATTTATACAAGTGCCCACACCATATGCCAACAAGCTTTTGTGTGTAAGTTTATTCTGCTAGAATACCTTCTTGAAGCATTTGAGAGTAGTGTTATAATACCCAATTTATGCCAAACTTCACACCAAGCCACAAGTGACTATTAGAGAGATGTTACCACCATGGAAAAGTATTTGTAGAAGACTCAAATCATCATAAGCCAAGCATGAACTTTATTATTCCAATAAGTAAGCATCAAATTTGACAAAGGAGGTAAGAAATTTGTATTGTCTTTATCTCTATTTTGTGATATTACTTATTATGTTATGCTTTCCCTAGTTCTTAGGCAAGAGTGTTTAGTCCTAGTGTATTTTTATGCTTGATTTTTATCTTTTGGATTAACAATGGACTAATCTACATATTTTTTACTCTTTAAACACCTATGGTACAAATGCAACCACCTTTCCTTTTGGCAATTTGATTTGAAAGATGTATCATTATGAATCATTGAATTGAGATTATGATAAATATAAAACCTATAAAATGCATATGTTTAAAGAGATATAGAAATATAAAAGGACACATGCCCCTAACCTTGAATAAAATATAGGTTACCACTCAGTAGTTGAGATTAACTGTACAACCCAATCATACATATAACCTAATGAGTGTGAATGAACCAAGTCAACTCACACTATAAAATTGGTGAGGCTAGTTGATGTAATCAAGTCCAACCTATAAACATGGAAAGATTTATTGATTTAATCACCTCAACCATACCAAAATCAAACCAACTACTATAGTAGATTGGCTAAATATAGTCTATAACAGTCCAACTTGGTGGGTGGTGACACCTTTTGAAAGTGTTTGAAATATGAAACTAATTTGAATTTGTAATATTAGGCACACATTGCATAGCATATGCACCTTAGATATGTCTCATGCTAAAATTGTGTATATTAATGGTACCAATGCATATATTTCTACCATAACTATGTATTTGAATCATATAACTATGCAATTTGGTTAATTTAAAACTATGTAAGTGTGGAGAACATGTTTTTAAAACATGATCCCACTATAATCTAAATTTGAGAACTAGTGTAAGTGTCAATGTGGTGGACATGCTTCCAAAATATGGCACCACTATAATATGGGTATGTTGAATACTGAATAAGTGTGGAGAACATATTTCTAAAACATGCCCCAACTAAATTTGAAATCATGAAAAAAGTGGAGAACATGTTTCCAAAATATGTCCTCACTATAATCTAAATCTGTGAAGCAATGTGGAAGTCATGCCTCTATGCCATGCCCACACTAATATACCCCAATTTTGATGTTAGGGAAAATAGAAACTACTATTAAATCTTACCTCAAAATGATAATATAACCATGTAAACTATGAATGTAGCATGTAGCATATAGAGGGAACATGTCTAGGTAGATAAATCATTGAAACACGAAGAATGTGATCACACCAAGTCCTAAGATGCATGATGTAGATCATGGAAATATTTAGATAGTAATAGTATAAGTTCGAAAATCAATCAATCACACATACAAGGGCACTCAAAAGTAGATCAAAATACAATGGTCTAAGAAGACCTCAAACAAAGGGCATGTTCAAATGTTACACAATCAAAGGCACATGACTTAGTCAAATGTCCACAAAGTAAGAATGACATATTCAAATGTCAACATACAAAAATCAATGACATAATCAAATATAAAAATTATAAACAAAGGCATGGGGGTGCAAACAATGGATCATATTAAAATGCTCAAACAAGTATGACAATATTAAGGTAAGACACTCAAGGAAGTGCATAAATGAAAGTATAAACAACCAACATAAACATATCATACTAGTTCTTGGATATAGGTGTTAGCAAAAAAATTTAAGTACATATCATATCAAGTATACTATGAAAGATATAAGCATGGATAAATGCATGTATAAGTACATATATGATCTCAAACATGATAATGCAAAGTGACCATATAATGATATAATCTATATGTATCATGATCAAAGAAGTGAATATTCACATGAAGAGTAGAGGTAAGGCCCAACATCTAAAAGTGCATAGATCATGTATCTATGTATGTTTATATCACACTCAAAATATATGTGAAACATGTGTATATAGAAATAAATGATATGTTATTCACTAACATGAAAATAACAACATAAATGCTAAGGAGCTAATATAACATGTAAATGCAGGATTATTTTTTTTATATTTTTGAATTTTTGTAATTTTTTTGGTATTTTAGGAATTTGCACAAAGAAATAATCATCTTATGATCTTATCCCAAGGATGCTCATAGGTATATCTCCATTGGAAACCTAGTGCAACAAACTGGTGGTACTGCCAAGGAGCATGTATAGGTGCAATATCTATCACTATATAATTTGTCATGCTCTGTGGTTTCTTTAAAGTAGCATTAATAGGAACATGTTTAGGTGCTCTTGATATCTTCATATGGTGCATAGTATAGTTAGGAATTGTATCATAGTCTATTGGTAAGTTTGTCTTTGGTATCCTTACTTCACATGAAAGTGTACTTTTAAATTTTTATTAATTGTGTATATGTTACTTGGACTTGTTTTGTGTAATTAATATTTGGATATGATAAACTACATGGTAGTATAAAATATTTTAAGTGAATTAAAGCTAAAATTTAGTGATAATGAATTAATCATCATATGCAATGAAACCTAGTTGGAAATAAAAAAGCTCGACTATAATGATCAATTAGTAATGGAACTTCTAGTTTTTCTTTTGTCATTATAGATGATGTATCTATAGAAATATCCCATGAATTTTTATGTGTTGGTTTAGGTATCCACATGTATTATGTATGTATGTTCCCTCCACGTGTCACTTTATTAAAAACTCGATCAACCAATGGGTCCATGGTAGGATCAGTGTGGCAAAGATGTAATGTCCCTTTTTAAAATAAAGGAAGTGCAAAGGATGAAGTCATCCCTCATAAATGGGGTGCCACAATGAAGGAACAACATCCAAATCAAGTCACCCCATGTGAGGTTTCAAGGGATGCCACTCCTTGGGAAGTTGCACCATTTGGTAAAATCCACTTGAAGGGTATTTATTATGGGCAATTCATTGAGAAAGAGCATGATCATATTTTATTCAATAAATATTCATATTTGGGTAGTATATATGATAATGCATTTGAGGATAAAAACCCTTGACACCTATTATGGTGACTTCATTCAAGATTTACACTTATGATTTACACTTAAGATTTACACTTATGATTTACACTTATTGAATGAGATTTACTATTCTTATTCAAAATATTTATATAAGATAGAAATCAAGAATTTAGTATTTGAAATCAAAAATTTGTTATATTTGATTTATTTTTATAAGTTCAAGAAAAATTGTTGAAAATATCAATGATATAGTTTCTATTAAATAGGATTTAGGAAAAAATCCAAATTCAATAATTGTGATCCCATTTGGGGATATTACAATGGTATCAGAGCTTTTGCCATACCATCTTGCGGGGAAAACTTCATGCAAAGTGATGATAAATAGATCCACTATTATTTGAGAAATAGAAGTAAGGGTTTAAATCAACAAAGGGAAGAAATTGAAAAGGGAGAAGAAAGGGAAAATATAGGAGATAAGAACCAAGATGATGAGTGGATTGATAGGCTTATTTAAGGATAGGAATAATTAGCTAATACAATAACTCGACTAGCTCTGGTAATACAATCTATGACAAATCATAGATATCAAACTGATTAAAATAGTTATTCTAATACTAACAATAATTAATACCCTCAAAAAATAACCATGAGTTCTTCAAATAGACCTTTTCAGCCTAGATTTATTTCAAAAGAAGAATCGATTATGGAAGAAGAAACCCAAAATTCATTGGGAGAGGAACTTGTAATTGGTTTTGAAGAAAATTGAACCCTTCTAGGTGAAATACGGAGGGAAATACCACTCACAAATTTCATGTCAATGAAAAGAATTCAAAATGGTACCATGCCAGAGCATAGAACCCAAACTACTCAAAGAGTTTTTTAGCATGCTTTGGGTAAATTGACTTTTTCTACTTTTGATGGCTCTAACAAATGCAAAGCTCGAGCATGGATACAAAAATTGGATACCTACTTATCTCTTCAACCTATGATGGAAGAAGTGATAAAATTTGAAACCCTTCATCTTGAAATAATAGCTCATGAATGGTGTTATCATGGGTGGATTATGCACGGGCATGATCTCATTAAATCATATGATGAATTTACTAGGAGTTTGATTGAAAGATTCAATAGAATTGACCTTGAAATTCATTTTTGGGAATTGGAACTATTAAAATAAATAAATAAATAATTTGGAAGACTATGTGGCTAAATTTCATAGGATCATCATGATGGTTTTAGACATTATTGAAAGGAGGCTTATAGTATTATTTATGGAAGTATTGATTGACCCACTCAAGGGTTTAGTCAAAGCCTTAAATCCTTCTTCCCTCCAAGAAAAAATTAAAAATGCATTAGATTTGGAGACCTTAACACCAAGAAATAGAATTATTCAATTTGTACAACCATAAATAACCAATAGTGGATAGCCATAGACCCCACCTTCTAGATAGCAAGGGATGACACCAAATGGTCAACAAAGAAGGCCATATCAATTAGGAGGATTCTAACTAAGAGAACTACCTAAACTAGGTAAGGACTCATAAAAAATAAATGAGATAAGGAGGAAAAACTCATGCTTCACTTGTAAATATCCTTGGATACTAGGTTATCATTACCTTGGAAAGGGACAAGTCTATTACATATAAGTTGTTTCAGATGGTGAATCTGATGAAGAAAAAGTTGAAGATGAATAAATGATACATGAACCAAAAGGAGTGGAAAATTCATCAAAGGGTATTCTTGCCACTTTATCAAGGGCTCCTAGATACCACCCCTTTAGAGTAAGAGGGAGTCTACAAGGGAAAAAAATCACCATGTTGATAGATAGTAGGGCCACCCACAATTTCATTGATGAAGGACTAGTGATAATAATGGGTTTGAAATCAAAAGAATTTTAAGGATTTAAGGTGATAATTGATTATGGTTTTACCATTCCATGCACTTAAAAACTTCAACAACTCCATATCACATTAGGAAGACATTAAATAAATGATGATTTCTATGTAGTAGACTTTAGTGAAATAGATTTGGTGCGAGGTATTCAATGGCTACATTCTTTGGGGGAATTTACCCAAAACCATCAAACCATGGAACTAAAATTTAAAGTAGATGGAAAATAAGTGGTGCTTCAAGGCATGGCTAATGGATATCCCTAAGTAATTATAGCCAAGAGGATGGAAAGGACATTCAGGAAAGGCCAAGTTTTGTGGGTGGTATATTGTTTGGTGAGCTCTACAAAGATAGAATAACTGATATAGCATTAAGATATTCAACCCATAATTGATAAACATGCTAAGGTTTTTGAGAATATTCTACCCAGCTTGCCACCAGATAGGGGATTTCAACATATCATTGAGTTAGAAACCAGTACCAAGTCGATAATAATTACACCTTATTATCACCCCAAAATCTATAAAGAGGAGATTGAAAAGGATATCAAAGAATTATAGGAAATGGGGCATATTAAGCTACGCTTAAGTCCTTTCAATTATTTATTGGTCTTAGTTAAGAATAAAGATGACACTTTGATAATGTGCATTAACTACCGACAAATGAATAAGAAGACTATTACGAACATATATCTGATACCAAGAATCGATGAATTAATCTATGAACTCCATGGAGCTATTTTCTTTTCCAAAATTAATTCTAAAATAGGATACCATCAAATTTAGGTGCAAGAGGAAGATGTTCATAAGATGACATTCTAATGTCATTATGGACATTTTAAGTTTATAGTTACGCCCTTTGGATTGACCAATCTTCCATCCACCTTTTAGTCTTACATGAATCATATCATTGACAAGCATTTGAGAAAGTTTGTTTTGGTTTTATTTGATGATATATTGACATATAGTAAGACATGGGAGGAAAACTTAAAACATTTATATATAATGTTGTAAACATTGGAGCAACAGTCCCTTTTTGATAAAATGTTTAAATGTGAATTTGTAATGTTGGAGATTCTATACTTGGGGCATGTTATTGATTAAAAAAAAACCAAGCTATATTATATTGGCCCCCTTCTACTACCATGGCCCAATTGAGAGGGTTCTTGGGGTTATGCACTTACTACTAGAGATTCCTTAAAGGGTTTTCTTGACTATTTATCCTTTTGACTAATTTGACAAAAAGGGGAGCCTTTTGCTAGTCTAAAATTGCTCAATCACCATTTGATAAACTTAAACAATAAAGGAGTTCATGTCTAGTTTTGGTTGTATCTAATTTTTCATTACCCTTTGTGTTGGAATGTGATGCATTAGGTGAAGGAATAGGTGTTCTTATAATGTATCAAGGTCTATCAATTACATTTTAAAACAAAAAACTTAAAGAACATGAATGCAAGTACTTTATTCATGACAAGGAAATGTTGGCAATCATGTATGCACTATCCAAGTTTTGAAAATACCTTGTATGTGGTAGATTTAAGGTAAGGATGGATCATAATAGTCTATAATTTTTCTTAATTTAGAAGGATCATAATGATAGACAATAAAAATGGGAGAACAAAGTCCAAGCCTTTGATTTCGATATTGAATATGTGAAAGGAAAAAATAATATTATGGTAGATGCATTATCAAGCAAACCATATTTATGTTCCATGATTATGATTGTTGTTGATTGGAAGGCTTTCATAATAGCTGAGTATGTCAAAAATGAGTTCGTTAATGTTGTCTTAGAGGGTAATATGGGGGATAAACAAAACAAGGTAGTAAAAGGTATCATTCTTTATAAGAATATGATCTTTTTGGTACAAAAATCAAAGATTAAGCAAAAAAAATTGAAGGCCATTCATGATAGCCCATTGGCTAGCCATCCAAACTATTTTAAGACATATAAACAAATAAGAGATAAGTTCTTTTGGAAAGGGATTAAAGGCGAAATTCTCAAGTACATTCAAGAGTGTCCTACTTGCCAACAAAACAAGATAGAAAAAGAATTTCCAACAAGATTGTTGCAACCCTTGCCCATTCTTACTTAAAAATGGGAAGGTATTTTTATGGATTTTGTTATTGGGTTGTCCATAGTTGAAGGAAAGAGTTGCCTCTTTATATTTGTTGTCCATTTGACAAAGTACACTCATTTATTTCTGCTTTCCACTAAGTATCATGCCCCCTTGGTAGCTAGAATATTTCTTAGAGAAATCTTTAAATTGCATGGGTTGCCAAAGAACATTGTTAGTGACAAAGATATGAGATTTATGAGTTCATTTTGTCAAGAACTCTTTCACCTAGTAGACACTAAATTGACCCCAAGTACAAGTTATCATCCTTGAAAGAATGGTCAAATAAAAGTAGTAAATAAGTTGATTGAAGGGTACCTAAGGAATTATGTCTCAAGAAAACAAAATGCATGGATCAAATGGCTATATTTAGGAGAATTTTTTTATAATACCTCTTATCACATGTCAATTGGAATGATACCTTTAAAAGCTTTGTATGGTCACGATGCAAATTCTTTCATGGACTCAGTCATTTTAGATAGTAGAGTTGTTAAAGCTAAGAATTTAATCCAAAAAAATCAAGATATCCTTAGATCTCTCAAGGAAATCTTTAGCATGTGCAAAATTAACAAAAGTTGTATGTAGATCAACATAGATAAAAAGATAATTTGAAGTGGGAGACATGGTATAGCTATACAACCTTATAAGTAGTCCTATATCAAGCAAAGTGGAGATGAAAAATATAAGACACAATTCTATGGCCCATATAAAGTCATGAGGAGAGTGGGGGAGGTTACTTGTAAATTAGAATACCAGGATGTAGCTGAATACATAATTTTTTCCATGTTTTGTGTCTAAAAATGGCACTTGGACAACATATTATTCCTTTTATGGAGTTACACCCAT
Organism: Torreya grandis; assembly: GCA_037957365.1. NCBI lineage: Eukaryota > Viridiplantae > Streptophyta > Pinopsida > Cupressales > Taxaceae > Torreya > Torreya grandis. The sequence continues at coordinate 2,889,953 of JARHVA010001816.1, forward strand.
TAGATGAAGAGGAAAAGTTGATCTTAATACTAGAAGCCATCTTGGAGGTATGTGAGAAGAGGTTAAGAAACATAAGCATCAAAGAATACTTGATCTATTGGAAAGATTTACCTATTGAGGATGTCACCTAGGAAGGAGTGACCATTTTAGAACATCCTAACTTACAATTGCTTGATGACAAGTAATTTTTGGAAGGGAGGACTGTACTTTTCCTTTTTAAAAATAAAGAAAGTACAAAGGATGAAGTTATCCCTCATGAATGGGGTGCCACAATGAAGGAACAACATCTAAAACAAGTCATCCCATGTGAGGTTTCAAGGGATGCCACTCCTTGGGAAATTTCACCTTTTGAAAAAATCCACTTAAAGGGTATTGATGATGGGAAATTCATGGATAAAGAGTACGATCATATTTTATTCAATAAATATTCATATTTGGGCAACAGCTCTAATAACACATTTGAGGACAAAAACTCTCATTTATAATTATAATTAAGGATGAAAACCCTTCACGCTTATTGTGGTAAATTCATTCAGGAGTTACACTTATGCTTCACTTTGATTATTTGACTATTCTTATTTAGAATATTTGTATAAGTTAGAAATCAATAATTCAGTATTTGAAAGCAAAAATTTTATATTTGATTTAATTTTTATAAGTTCATGAAAAATTGGTGAAAACATCAATGATATAGTTTCTAGTAAATAGGATTTATGAAAAAATCCAAATTTAAGTATTTCGATCCCATTTTTGGATATTATAAAAAATTAGTCCTAGTAGAGGGTACATTAGGAGAAGGAATTCTAATAGTGGTTATCTTCTGCAGAGTTTGATGGACCACATGTTCCTTAAAAGAAGTATCATGGGATTTCTCAACCCTCTTAGAATAACCACTAGAAGAAGTAGGGGAAATATATCTAGATGTTTCTTTTTTAAATGTAATAATTTGCTTATCTACCAACTATGTAAGCTTTTTCTCAAGAGTAAAACAATCATTATCACAGTGCTCATTTATACCATGGTAAGTGAAAAAGTGTTGTCTGTTACCTTTTCAAATCTGTGTGGTGGATAATAATAATTTGGAAGAAGTTTTATCATTTTTTTATCCAATTAGTGTACGCAATATATCATGTGGTCTATCTCGATACCAATCAAACTAAAGTGGTTACCTTTTTATAAAGGCATATAGTTTAATTATAGAAGGTATTTTGTAAGTATATTCCTTTCCTTTATTCAATAATTTTACTATTTGCTCTTTGGTATGCACTGTTGGTTCTGAAGAGTGTTTTTGAAGTGGTTCATGACCCTTCTTGGTTTACTTATTTACTTTGGAAGCATTATTTTTACCCTGTTTGCCTTTTGGTGGAGAAATGGGTAAGTTAGTTTTGGTATTCATTAAAGCACATGCATATTTATGCACATCCAAATATAATATTTCAAATGAAGTAAAGGGCTTATGCAATACTCTTTCTCTAAGTGGAGAAAGAATACTCCTACTAGATAGAAATTTCACTTCCAAATCTAAGGAGGTATAGTGTAAGGAATACAATATATCCTTAAATCTGATAGCATAATCTTGAATAAACTCACTCTCATTTTGAGTTAAGACCTGTAAATGTTCCAATGGTAGCTTTGGTATTATGTGCTTATGTACATTATATAAGAATACATCCTTAATTTTTTTTAAAGTTGATAAGGAACCATTTGGGAGTGTATAGAACCAATCAAGAACCTCTTCAGCTAAACTTCTATGAAAATTTTTTAATAACAAGCTTATATCTTTAGCCCAATGTTCAAAGGAGTGTATATATTATTTAAAATGATTTTCATGATCACATTTTGTCTTCAAAGGAAGAAAACATAGGCATGATAAATGTGGAAGGATATGGATAGTCAAAAACATCTCTAGTAAGGGGTTGGTCCTTTAAGATATTATCATTAAAATTAGCCTCATGGGAGGAGATTTTCAACTTAAGAAGAGTCATTTGTTGTTGAATATATCCCATGGTAATCATTAGAGATAGCCTATCACTAGGAGGTGTTGGTAAAGAGGTTGAAAAATTGCTTAAAGGTTGTAATTTTCCATCCATATAGAACATATGAATAATAGGCTCCTTACCACCCTCATTGTATTTTAGGCTAGGATCATCATGTGGTTTGTAAACATTATGTAAAAGGATACCCACATTGCGTGATGATTCAATAGAGATCATTATTTCATAGTGGCTATCACGAAGGTCAATGCAATCATTATTTGAAAGAGCCTAAGTACTTGGATTGTTATTACATGCAAGAGGGATAGAGTATGTCCTTTCATTGTTTTCATCTATAATTAGAACATGATTTCTACCAAAAAAAAGTAAAAGAGGAAGAGAGAGGATTGTTCTCCATTTTAATTAAAATATTATCATAGTAAGGAATGATGCAAGTTTCATTTTCACTTTAGAATTCAAAATGAAAAGGGTTAGAAGATGCAATATCACTTTCTTCTTTAGGTACATCATTGTTATATGAGAAAGGAACATTTTCATATCTATCATTTTCATTATTTCTATTTTTCTTAGGAAAGTTTTTCATTAATAAACCTTTAGAAAATATGTTTTGTTGTATCTTTTAAATTGGAATAAAAGTAGAACACTTGCCTCCACTACTTTGGCTAGTATTATCATTTTCATCTTTACAATATAAAAGAATAAAAATAGAAGTAGTACATGCATTTTTATCATTGAGATCTAGAGAAAGAAAAGTAATTTCACTATTTTCATTTGAGTGATCCAAATAAGGGATGAAATTCTCAATATTAGAACCACTTTGACAAGAAAGCACACACTCAATTTCTTCAACATTTTCATTATTGGAAATATGAGAACTAGGTTCCACATACCCAAGAGGGATAGCATCACACTCATAATCAAATGAAAGAATACTATGATCATTACCATGTTCATATAAACTTGTAATTTGATCATTAGTTCTTTCATTATCATAGTTATAAAAAAAAATGTATTATCTTATTTTTGATATGCCATAAGATCTTCACATGCAATACATTGATCATCATGAGCATTGAACCAACAACCCAAAAAATGGGGTTTCATAGAACTTGTAGTAGAAGTAAACATGTTGAGGAAGGCTATAAATTTGGATGCAACAATAAAAAAGAGAAGAATAATTCTTAGGGAAAAAATATAAGCAAGCATTACTTAAGTTATGCCCATCCAATAAATCAGATTTGGAAAATATAGTAATTTAAAAACAAATTTTTGTAGAAGGAGAGACCCCAAATGCATTTTAGGGTTTGGTTCAAACAATAATAAAGGATAGCTCACCAAATGTATAACCCTAAAATGTAGATATGTGGAGAATCTAAGGTTAAAAGGGTGGAGATATTTGAGGGCACAAAGATGGTAGACTATCTCTAAAGCAGGTCAATTATTTGTGAAATTTAGATAAAACATATACTAAATTTATTATGTTGAGATGCTAAAGATATAAAATATAAATATTCTATATATTGCAATGATTAAAAAAAAGATAGTTTATTCTAATGCTAATACAAATGTAGATCTAGAACATGTAGAAAGTGGATTGGATCTGGATTCTAGAACAATTCCCTGATTCTAGAAATTTGACCTCTATAGTCGTAGACACTTGCATTGACCTGAGACAGTTATGTTGACACTATTGTTTGGCCTATATATAGGTGTCTAGTATAAAATAACTATTAAAACTAGATGCAACTGTTTGGATGCTTTTGGGTTCTATGTCACTTTTGATCTAGTGCATTCAAATCTAGGTAATGGATTATTGTTCCTTGTTAAATAGCAAAACCCTAAATCATATTCATAGTGGTTGTGGGAAAAATGGGTTAGTCGGCATACAATGTCAATCTACCCCAAAGAACCTTCTATCAATGAGCGCTACCTGCATAGTTAATACTCTGAAGAGGGTCTCAAACTTATGTAGTTATCCCCTATATGTTGGCTTGTGTGTGAATCATGAGATTTATGATAAGAAAGTATAACATTAACCTATCTTGTATCTTAAAAAATATAGCTTGTGGGTTACTCTTTTAGTACTTCAAACCTGTAGATATGTTATCATTATGAATGATATAGAAATAAGATAAAGTAGGGAAGCTTTTGCTTATTTAAGTGTTTGATAGAATGCTTTTGGTAAGTTGCTTTGTGAGTTTTTAGGTGTTTCCAGGTCCTTTCTAAGTGAGGAATGAATGAAGGTTGATTTATATTTATACCAATCCCTTCAGAGAATATCCCATATCAAATCACTTAAACCAATCACAAGAAGACATTTCATTTGCAAATTGGATGACTTTAGGGAATTGGACACTCGTGTTGGGATAGGACACTTGCATTGACATATGCATATGATTGAGATGCAAGTGTCTAGATAGTTAGAAAATAGTTGCAGTTCTAAAACTTGCAAAGATGTAAGATAAACAAATTTATAACATTTTGGACAAGAAAGGAGGTTTAGGTCATTAGAATAACATTGGTCTGACTAAGAGATAAACAATGAGGCACATAAAGATAATGTATTGGATCCTTCTAACAAAGAGAAATGTCTAGAAGCTAAAGGTACATCCATGATATGTGTTTTCAAAATTTACAAGACTAAGATGATATATAATTCAAAAATAGAGTCTACACATACTTAAGCTTGTTCAAGGAAATAAGTTTCACTTCAAAATCTCAAACAATATTTCATAAGTCATCAAAAGATTTGAAATTTTTGTAAACAATGGACTCATGTAATGAGGTAAACAAACTTTACTTGAAAATGTATTGAAGCTCTTTATTTGCATTTGATTTGTCATTTTGGATAACATTGTCTTGTACCTCAAGACATTAATTGATAGATTCATTGGTTCTTTGTTTGAGTTTTATAATTTTGGCATATGATATCTTTTCAGTAATGTTGATAGAGAAGTGTGCCAAAACCTAATCTATAAGATGTTTGAATGCTTTTATTGATTGGATTGGTAAATCATAGAACCATCTTAAAGCATAGTCATTGAGGCTCCTTGGAAATAGTTTAGTCAAAATTTTATCATTGGAAGCATAATCAAAGCATGACACATAGAAAGATCAAATGTGTTCTTCAGGGTTACCCTTGCCATCATAAAATATAAACTTAGGTGCAACAAAACCAGTTGGTAAGGGGTGGAAAAATATATCAGGTGTAAGAGGGTTATGTAACACCTATTTTGAATCAATAACTTAATATGTATTCATAGAATTTTTCTCAATCTTAGTAACCTTAGCTTGAACTTTTTTATAGTTTGGACAATATCTTGCAAATTTTGATTCCTAGGATTGGAAGTTTGAGAAGTCACCAAATGAGGTGTGCCCATGGTTTGAGTTGATATAGGCATTAAAATTGGTAACTGGGTTGAAGTGTCAATGTGTCCCATGGAGAATGTAGTAATAATAGGATTCATTTTGGGGAACAATGGTGTAAACACATAACATGTGCCCCATTAGATGTATGAAGCAAGGATGTGCTCAAGGGGAGGATTGCATGAATATGGGGATGTCACATAGCTTTAATAAAATGATTGATAGATGTACCTGATTGTTCATCTATGTTTTTTATTCTTTTTTAGTTTCCAATATAGTTTTTAGGATGTCATCAAGATCTTGAGGGTTTTGTCAGATTCACTCTCAAAATATAGAAAGAGCTTGTACTTGATCTTGATCTATTTATTCATGTTCATTGTTTGCATCAGATTCATTGTTCTCATGATCAAAACCATGTTATATGATAATCTCTTTAATATTTTGTTCAGTTTCATTATTGGCACTTTCATTAGGCATATGATTTGATACTTGATTGCTTTGATCCATCTTAGGTGGGAAGAGAGGAAACTCCAAGTGTTTGATAAAAACACCACCTAAAATATGGATACACCTAGGTTGCATACAAATAATAGAATAAATCTAAAAAAATAAAGCAATGAAAACCTCATGAGGTTGAATACCCTAGGACAAGTTAGGGTTTGCATAAAGAGACAGAGGAAAACTTAGTAAAATTTTTGCATAATAATAATGTAGTAATTTTAGGATATTTGTTGGGTTTCTTAGAAATATGAAATAGGTTTTTTTTTTTGGAAAAACAAGAAATAAGACAAACCCATAAAAATAGGGAAATAAAATTACATTTTATGGCATATAGATCTATATTTACTAAAAATATTAAAATGTAAAATTCATAAAATACATACAAGAGTTTGGCAAAAAAAAAGTTTTTTTGAGTATATCAACATAATTATGAAAAACCTCTAAAGAATTTGTAATTTAATCTGGTATGAATCATAAATTAGCTAAATAATGTGGGATGTTGCACAAGTAAAACCCTAGAATATTCCAAATAAATAATCCACAATTTATATAAGTAATATATTTTTTATATTTGAGAGAGGTTTTTTAATAAAATATGAATTTTGACAAAACCCAAGGTTAATTTGAAAATAGGTACACCATTTGCCTTGTACATCAATATTTATTAAAAATAGTAAATTATAAATTTCAAAAAATCCACATAGAATTGGGATGAACAAAAAGAAGTTTTTGAGTATACCAACCTCAGTATAAAATACCTCTTGGTAATTTTAAAATAAAGTTGTTTTGAATCTTAAATACATCAATCAATAAAAATGAAATTACAAGTGTATGCACACGAAACCCTAGTAACTAGATGAATGTAAAACCCTATGGTAAATTTTCAGATCTAAAAATAAGTCACAAAAAAATGAGACCCTAGGAGCTTGGAAACCCTAGATCAAACTAGGTTTTCAAAGGAAGACTCAGAGGTTGGGTCCACCAAATATTTAACCCTAAATTTAGATATGTATGATTATCTAGGGTGAAGGGGATTAGATTAGCTTTTACATAAGAATGATGAACTAACCTAATGAGTAGGCAAATAAATAGATAACTTAGGAAAATATTATTTTAAATTTATATAATTGAGAGTGCTAAAATAGTAAAGTATAATTATTGATAGATATTGCAATCAATTGAAAATAAATGATACTTAGCTAGTTTATTGTGAGCATGCAAGTTTGATCTAGAACATGCTAGAAGTGAATTGGAAGATGATCCTAGAATAATTGTTATCAGGAATATTATTTTTATGGCCTTGGATGCTTGCAAAGAATCTAGACAATTACATCGTTGTAGTTGTCTAAACATGCCACAGGTGTCCTGTATGGACTCCTAACTAGTTTTATATTATTTTTATTTTTATGTCGTTAGATTGTGTACATAATATGTCACTCTTTGTCCAATGATCAAACCCTAACTCTCTAGCCTTAGAGAGACTGTAAAAAAAATGGGTTGGTGGGCTCATGATGTCGAGCTACCCTAAGGACCTCTATGTCAATAAACACTACCTACATAACCAATACTCTAAAGAGGGCCTCAAAATTATGTATTTATCCCCTACATGTTGGCTTGTGTGTGCACAAGGATGTAATGTGTGATAAGCAAAGACATGTAGTGACCTAGCTTGTAACTTGACAAATCTGGTTCATGAGATGCTTCTTAAATGTTTTAGACTTGTAAAAATATTTATCCTAATGACTAATATGTAAATAGGGAAAAATAGGGTAGGTTTTCTCATTTTAATTTTGATTTAGTGATTCATGTTATATTACCTTGTGATTTGTATGTGATTTTCATGTGTTTCCAAGCTTTTACTAGGTGAAGAATGAATGAGGGTTTATCTTGTATACATAACAATCCATTTTAGAAATATCTCACACTAAAGCACTTAAGCTAAATTTTAGGATGCTTTTTTTACAAATTTGGATGATTTTTTGTCACTAAACACTTTGTAGAAAAGTGAATGCTTACATCGATGCAAGTGTTCAGAGTGATAGAAAATAGGTACATGCCCAAAACTGACAGTGAAAGATAATAATGAGGTTTAAAGTTTTTTTTTATAGGATAAAAATCCTAGTAATCAAAATAACAATGACTGGACTAAGATATAAGTAATTAGACATAAAGAGATAATGAACGTGAGCCTTTCAACAATGGGTGGGTCTAGAATTGAAAGGTATAACCATGATATGTATTTTCCAAGTCTACAACACTGAGGTACTATATAAATTAGATTTTAGAATCTACAGACTCTTCCATCTTACTTTTCCAATTCTAAATATAATAAGTGTAAAATTAACTTACCCTTTTATATTCATATTTTTATGATTACTATCATATTTTACATAATTTGAGTATTCATAGTTTTAGCTTATTAGTCTCGAAGGGATACTTATATGATGAATTTGCTTTAACTTGCCATTGCATTGAGTTATTTCCACCAATCAAATTTCATTTTTTTATGTGCTTTGAAAAATGTAATTTTTTTTCATAGTTAAATTGCAATTTTTTTAACCAATAATATATAAAATATTATTTTTCTATGTAATGATTGGTTTAAAACTTTGTATGTTATTGAAAACTTCACATTGTTCAAGGAAATGAAAACAAATAAAAAATAAAAAAATTGGCATGTTATTCCCATATTGATTTCACGTGTTGTGGATTGTAGCCAAAATCAATCTATTTTAATGCTATGATTGGAATCAGGATGCAGTCACTAATCAACTTTAAAACCAACCATTAATATTTGATAGTTATTGTTTCTTTGTACATTAATCGCTACATGTTGTGATGAATGTTCACCTTTCAGTAACTATCTTAAAATCCCATTGTTGATGTGGCTATACTGCTAGAATTCCCGCATGTTAACATTAATATTTGACAATTTTTGGAATTACCACTTATTAACATTAATATTTCACAGTTGTTATTTTCCTCGAATTAAAGTAAATATAATAACTAAATAAAATATATACATCTCTCGTGTTGGTAGTATATGAATTCATAAATGACGTTAATTTTAATCTTATCATCTTATCTCTTTCATCTTGCTTTTTGCCTCTTGGCTCATAGAAATAAAATGCTTGCCAGATTATAAGTTGGTCATGGCTTCAAGCATCATGAGGGCAACTAAAAATACAAACTATCAACTTAACATAATCAAAGGCTTGGTAACAAAGAATTACTAACATGAAAGATAACAAACATACTAAGAGGTGATACTAAAATTAATTAGCAAGGATAATCAGTATTCATCTTAGCATTCCTTTGCATTCTCTAATTTGTTATGACTAGAAAAGGTGGGTTGCATCACTACAGAAAAGCCAAGAAAATATAATTTTTAAAAGTTCTTAGATGATCTTATCATGATGGTCATTTTGGATCTGTATTTTATCCATTTTCCTCATAATGCTCTAAAATAAAATAATCATTCTTACTTTTGTTTGGTAAAGAGTTTCTTTATTAGAACGTTGGATAAGTTATGTGTTATCATCATTCACAACACCAACTCTTTTGCCAAATCATGAACATTATGACAAGTTCTGGTGCTTCCTCAATTTGATATCACATTCTTCACACTTGTAGTTGCACTTGTTTCTCTAATATCATCTTTCTTGCATCTCTCTTCAATAGAGTCTCTAAGCCACCTATGTTTAGCAGCATCATGAATGCTTTTCTTTAAGGATTTCTTGAAACTTTTCTTCAAGATAGTTTGCACATTGGGAGGGGAAATAGCCATACAGCCCATGCCTTTCCCCTTCTTAATCATAGGTTACCTTTCTACCTTTCTCTTAGGGCTTTTAGCACTACCATTATCAACTGAAACATGGGGCATTTGCATGTCCACCCTCTTCCTTTTCCTAATAAAATATCCATCAATCTTGGTTTTAGCTTGTAGTTTTTAGGTAAGGTGTAGAGGATTTGAGGAAACATGGAAGTAGTTATAACCCTAGAGAAATCAAGGAGTGTGGCTAATGGTAGTGGAAATCAAATAAAGACAAAACAAAGAATTGATTTACTTATTCCCATGCACATTCTCTCCTTTTGTTTGGATGAGTATTTTAGCAATAATGATGTGGCCTACAACCACAACTCACACTTCTCACATAAACATTGTCACATTTCTCATTAACTCTCAATTAATTCATCAACACATAAAGGAGATTCAACAAGCCATCCTTCAAACACATACAACTCAATAATTCATTCATAAAATCAATATATCCTCATTAATTCCCTCACAATTACAATAGCTTTCAAAAAAGCATTACAACCCAAAGGCCATGCCACAAATGCATGCCATTACACACTCTCAATACTTGGCATCCCAAGCCAAGGAGGCACCAAAGTCTTCACATAAGCCTACTTCCCAAACTAGCCTAATTTCAAAGCAAAGGAATACATTTATTTATAGAAATACAAGGATAGAATGAGAGGGAAATAAAGTAAGCCCAAAAATTTGACCTCTTCCACTTGGAAGGAATATTCATCAATAGTAAAGTGTCTTCCACCATATGATCCACTTTAGTTTGGACCCCTCCAACAAGGGGAATCTTTAAAAGGTGTTCCCCACTCCACATGTGCTTCCAAAAACTAGTGGAAGCCCTTTTTAACCAAACTTAAACCATTAACTTTGCTCTCCACATGGAATTCATCCCACTCTCATAATGAAACTCAACATCAACTTTAGCACATGTGAAAGATCCTCCATGGGCCATGCCAATCCACATCACCATCCTACATCATCACCTACTACATCATCGTAAATATTACTCATGAATAATGATAGTGAATAGTGTTGCATGAATAGTGTTTTTCTACTACATCATTCTCCTCTGATTGAAAACAACTCAGCTCCCATGAGTTTCCATGATTGTATCTGTGTCACTTATTCTGAAAAAAATAGAAAAGCACACAACTTTGTTTTTAGTTGATGCAAGATTGCTCGAACCCTGGGATGCTCCTACATCAGACACCCAAGGTAGATAATGTGATATCTTGGTCACATAGAGGGGGTGAGTGGTAGAACCACCCTTTCGGTCACCCATCATAATGACCTCAACATCCCTTTATAATACACCATGTGCACCCAAAGAATTTTCTTTTTCCTTCTCTTCTAGTAGCTACATATTGGTCTCAAAACGACCCTCATAGGACCAAAAACTGTCCTCCTCTAAAAACATAACCATATACCAATGGATATAGATGTGGTCCAAATCCCACCATTATATATCATCCTCCTCCACCAAGATGATCTACAATGAATCTTCTCCATCCATGTGAGCTCAAGCCCACCGTTGTCCATCCACCTCTACCAAAAGCCTATTTGGATTTCTTTTTCCACCATCCAACCACCTATTGGATCATCCACATCATTACATATCACCATCACTTGTAGCTCCTCTCTCATGACTGCAAAAAAATTCAGTTTATCCTCCACATGTGCACTCTCTTGCACAAAAATTTTATCCTCCACACTCTCATCCACTATGTGCACCTACTTGTACAAAAACTGCATCCAATGTTTATTCCAAAGAAACATGAAACTCCTCTCCAATGCTAGCATGCTTTGCATGATCTTCAATGTCATAATGAGCTCTCAAAATATCTATAGCAACCACTTCCAAGGTTGTAATCTCCTCATCTACACATTCACTTTCAGCTCCATCACATGGCTGAGAATCCACCAAAATGTCCTTTTGTGCACTAGCTTGCACAATCTCTTCATTCAATGCTTCCACCATGGAAACATGCAACTCCTCCTGGTTGTTTCCTTTACTCACATGCACCTCTTTAATGTTGCAATATATACTCTCATGCAACTATTCATGATTGCAACATTCTTCACTCTTTCCTCCCTTATCATTGACATGATGTCCTCAACTCTTTCTTGAACAAGAATCACCTCCATATCCTCTTGTATGAGGATTTCTTCTTCTCTTGGAAACTCTTCATAGCTGTAATATTCTCTCTTCTGCAATCTTCCTTGGCTACAATTTTCTTCCATATTCTCTTCACCCTTCACAAGGATGTCTTCACACATGGGTTGTTCAACAACCTCCTTCTCTTTTCTCTTTTTCTCATGAATTTTCCTCTCTTTCATTTTCTCTTCTCTTTTCTCTTCATTCTTATTCCATGTGGCTATCTCCTTCTTCAATGTAGCCATTTTATCCTTTATAGAGTGTATCATCTCCCACATTAAATCTTCTTCTTCATATGTTTCACACTCTTCAATTCTCTCTACCAGTAGTCCCAATAGTCTGCTTCATGTCTTCAACTTCTTCATCCATTCTTTAATTGGTGGAATTCTTCCACTCCTCTTTGCCATATTCATATTCATACCTAGAAAACACATAAACACATTCACTCTTCAACAATATCCTCTCCTTTCATATCATCTACCCAAGGAATCAGAACTTGCTCTGATACCACTTGATGTGGCCTACAACCACAACTCACACTCCTCACATAAACATTCTCACAATTCTCAGTAACTCTTAATTAATTCATCAATGCATAAAAGAGATTCAACAAGTCATCCTTGAAACACATACAACTCAAGAATCCATTCATAAAATCAATATCTCCTCATTAATTCCCTCATAGTTACAATAGCTTTTAATAAAGAATTACAACCCAAAGGCCATGCCAAAAATGCATGCCATTACACACTCTCAATACTTGGCATCCCTAGCCAAGGAAGCACCAGAGGCTTCGCATAAGCCTAGTTCCCAAACTAGCCTAATTACAAAGAAAAGGAATACATTTATTTATAGAAATACAATGATAGAATGAGAGGGAAATAAAGTAAGCCCATAAATTCGACCTCCTCCACTTGGAAGGACTATTCATCAATAGCAAAATGTCTTCCACCATGTGATCCACTTTAGTTTGGATCCCTTCAATAAGGAGAATCTTCAAAAGGTATTCCCCACTCCACATGTGCTTCCAAAAACCAGTGAAAACTCCTTTTAACCAAGTTTAAACCCATTAACTTTTCTCCCTACATGGAATTCATCCCACTCTTATAATAGAGGTCAACATCAACTTTAGCACATGTGAAATATCTTCCATTGGCCATGTTAATCCACATCATCATCCTACATAATCACCTACATCACCTACCACATCATTGTGAATAGTACCCATGAACAGTGATAGTGAATAGTGTTGCATGAATAGTGTTTTTCCATCAAATCATTCTCCTCTAATTAAAAACAACTCAACTCATATGAGTTGCCATGATTGTATCCATGTCACTTATTCTAAAAAAAGGATAAAAGCACACCACTCTATTTTTGGTTGATGCAAGATTGTTCAAACCCTAAGATGCTCCTATATCAGACACCTAAGGTAGATAATGTGATTTCTTGATCACATAGAGGGGGTGAGTGGTAGAACAACCATTTTGGTCACCCAACATAATGACCTTGGCATCCCCTTTTGATACACCATGTGCACCTAGAGAATTTTTTCTTTTCTTTTTTCTCTTCTAGCATCTACGTATTGGTCTCAAAACGGCCCTCATAGGACCAAAAAACATCTTCCTCCTCCAAAAACATATCCATATACTAATGGATATATATGTAGCCCAACTCCTACCATCGTAGACCATCCTCCTCCATTAAGATGCTCTACAATGGATCTTCTCCATCCACGTGAGCTCAAGCCCACCATTGTTGGTCTATCTCCACCAAAAGCCTATCTGGATTTCTTTTTCCACCATCCAAACACCTGTTGGATCATCCACACCATTACATATCACCATCACTTGCAGATCCTCTCTTATGACTATAAAAACATTAATTTTATCCTCCACATGTGCACTCTCCTACACAAAAATTTCATCTTCCACACTCTCATCCACATGTGCACCTACTTGCATAGAAACTGCATCCAATGTTTCTTCCAAAGAAACACGAAACTCCTTTCCAATGCTAGCATGATCCACATGCTTTTCAATGTCACAATGACCCCTCAAAATATCCATATCAACCACTACCAAGGTTTTAATCTCCTCATTCACACATTCACTTTCAGCTCCATCACATGGCTAAAAATCCACCAAAAATGTCCTCTTGTGCACTAGCTTGCACAATCTCTTCATTCAATGCTTCCAACATGAAAACATGCAACTCCTCATGTTTGCTCTCTTCACTCACATGCACCTCTTCAATGCTGCAATATAGACTCTCATGCAACTCTTCATGGCTGCAACATTCTTCACTCTTTCCTCCCTCATCCTTGACATGGATGTCCTCAACTCTTTCTTCAACAAGAATCACCTACATATCCTCTTGCATGAGGATTTCTTCTTCTCTTTGAAACTCTTCATAGCTACAATATTCTCTCTTGTACAACCTTCCTTGGCTACTATTTTCTTCCATATTCTCTTCATCCTTCACAAGGATGTCTTCACACATGGGTTGTCCAACAACCTCCTTCTATTTTTTCTTTTTCTCATGAATTTTCCTCTCTTTCATCTTCTCTTCTCTTTCTTCTTCATTTTTATTCCATGTGGCTATCTCCTTCTTCAATGTAGCCATTTTTGCCTTCAGGGAGTGTATCATCTCTCACATTAAATCTTCTTCTTCATCTATTTCACATTCTTCAATTCTCTTTACTAGCAGCACCAATAGTCTGCTCCATGTCTTCAACCTCTTCACTCATTCTTAAATTGGTGAAATTATTTCACTCCTCTGCCATATTCATCTTCATACCTACAAAAACACATAAACACATTCACTCTTCAACAATATCCTCTCCTCACATATCCTCTACCCAAGGAATCAGAACTTGCTCTGATACCACTTGATGTGGCCTACAACCACAACTCACACTTCTCACATAAACATTGTCACAATTCTCATTAACTCTTAATTAATTCATTATTACATAAAGGAGCTTCAACAAGCCATCCTTCAAACACATACAACTCAATAATCCATTCATAAAATCAATATATCCTCATTAATTCCCTCATAGTTACAATAGCTTTCAACAAAGCATTATAACCCAAAGGCCATGCCACAAATGCATGCCATTACACACTCTTAATAATTACAAAGTAAAGGAATACATTTATGTATAGAAATACAATGATAACATGAGAGGGAAATAAAGTGAGCCCACAAATTCGAGCTTCTCCACTTGGAAGGACTATTCATCAATAGTAAAATGTCTTCCACCATGCGATCCACTTTAGTTTGGACCCTTCCAACAAGGGGAATCTTCAAAAGGTGTTCCCCATTCCACATGTGCTTCCAAAAACTAGTGGACACTCCTTTTGACCAAGTTTAAACCAATTAACTTTGCTCCCCAAATAGAATTCGTCTCACTCTCATAATGGAGATCAACATCAACTTTAGCACATGTGAAAGATCCTCCATGGACCATGCCAATCCACATCACCATCTTGCATCATCACTTGCATCACCTGCCACAACTCCATGAATAGTACATGTGAATAGTACTCATGAATAGCGATAGTGAATAGTGTTGCATAAATAGGTTTTTCCTACCACATCAAATAATTTTCATCTCAAGAAATGTATGTTGAAGGGACTGCAATATTGGTTTGGGTATGGACCTATATGCACTTGTCTGGTGGGTGCATATAAGTCGATGTTCTTACCAGGGTTTAATACCAGTCCATTATCTTTAATTTACTTAGTTCTATATAGAATTTGATCATCATAATTGAATGGAGGATTTCTTATTTTATGTTTTGGTTAATTTATCCCTTGACCTATGTGTTGTTAAAACTTTCTATGGTGGGCTACCGTTCATAGATAATCTATATTTTTTACTACGCTTTGGGGTAACATGCATGATTCATTTTACTGTTGAAATTTCTTCAACTTGAACAGTGGTACATTTATGTTAGGGTAGTTGGTCTTGCGTTTTGTTTGTGTATAACCTTAAATTTTTGGCTAAATATGTTTTCTTATTTTAATTACTAAATGGTATGACTTTAGTTGAGTGAAAGAAATAGTAACTGGAACTGATTTGGTTTACGTGGCTAAAATATGTGAGCCCTTGTGAAATTATGGTTGATCTTGAATGTGTATTAGTTTATTCTTTTTATTGATTGTGATTCTTTTCTTGGCATCACAAATAAATTATCTCAAAACCACGTTACTAATTAAATTGGTCATTTGAAATTATGTTATACATTATTGTAGAAAATAATTAAATTTACCTATATTAACAATTTATTTAATTGTATGGAGAAATTTATTCAGCTAGAGATATTGATAGTTGCTTATAAAAAAATTATTGTGCAAATATAGTTTGATATGTAAGTTGTCTTATTTAATCATTTCATATTATACTCACCATGTTAGTTGAAAGAAGATTTTCACTGGAGTTATGTTACTGGTTGTAGCAACTTTGATAGTTATGTTATTTATAAGAGGGATCTATTTGATTTCATTTCTTGATCTTATGTAGAGGTCTTACAAGGTTGGTAGTACATTCTTTTCCCTTGCATATTGTTAAAATTATCGTACTAGATCTTATTTGTATTTGGTAGTCACATATTGACCATAGAGTATCAGGACCTAAAATTGTTAAATTTACCTTTTTGTTATTAAGATTAGATGGCCAAGAATCTAAGTAAACCTTCTAATTTACTTGATATAGATATAAACTAAGCAGCCAAATCTATATTAGCAGGTTGATTTTGAAGGCCAAGTTTTTTCTAACAGATTTTTAGACACTCCAATATTATTATGCATTTCTATCTTGTTGGTTTACTCTATTGTTAGAATGAGGTAACTATATCTGAGTATGCCTATTTTTCTTGGATTGTATCAATGACTTTTCTTCTTCTATGAAAATTTCTTTGAAATTAGTTAATTTTTATATATTTTATAATTAGACCATTGTAATTGTGCATAATCATTCTTTTCGTTGTAACACTAACTTTCTTCATGATATTATTTGCAATTGATTTGTTGGAAGCAAACAAACAATCAACTATAAACTCAAACCTATCTTCTTTTCTCTAACATCTCAAATTCTTTAACTCTCAAAGAGTTCTTATAAAAAGCAAAGTCAATGACTTGCTCAAGACCCCAAGTTGGTCTTTTCACAATCAAACACGCAGTCAACAAAGAGTTCTTATTTGCAGTTGATTTGTTAGAAGCAAACATGCAATCAAAAAAGAGTTATTATTTGTTGTTGATTTGTTGGAAGCAAACAAACAATCAACTATTTACGCAAACATGTCTTCTTTTCACTTGCATCTCGAATTCTTTAACTGTCAAATAGTTCTTATAAATAGTAAAATCAATGACTTGCTCAAGACCTCAAGTTGGTCTTTTCCTTGTATGTTCAAATTTATTCAAACACGATCAGATTTTATTTGCATCCATTTTCAATTTCGGTCAATTTCATAATGACCAAACCCCCAAAAGGACTTGGCACAAATACCCTTGTTTACATTACATTAATCATAAAATAATCAAAACAATTATAATATTCAAACTATTTATTTTTTTAACTTCATATTTAATTATAAATACTATTTATCTTGCTTATGTTTTATTATTAAGGTTTGAGGTCTTGTTCATCGAAGTTGAGAAAAATATAATGATATCTTTACATTTATTACTTAAAAGGCTTTTGAATGCACCCATCTAAATAAAATATTGTGAAATATTGTAAAGTAATTTGTGAAACCAAATATAATTTTTTTTAGTTTAGTTTTTATATATATATATATATATATATATATATATATATATATATATATATATAATTAAGGTTTGAGGTCTTGTTCATCGAAGTTGAGAAAAATATAATGATATCTTTACGTTTATTACTTAAAAGGCTTTTGAATGCACCCATCTAAATAAAATATTGTGAAATATTGTAAAGTAATTTGTGAAACCAAATATAATTTTTTTTAATTTAGTTTTATATATATATATATATATATATATATATATATATATATATATATATATATATATATATGAGATTGAAAATTGCCTATATATTAATATAAAACAAGATATGGTACAATGCTAATCATACAAATAAATGGGTGGAAAAAGTCACACCCCTCAAGCAAAGTCAAACCGAGGGTTAAAGAAAACCCCTTTAAAAAAGTCATAAAAAGTGATCACAAAATGACCACACCAAAAAAAACTACATCACATCAATTGTCAGCAAAGCAGAGAAACTAAAGTATAAACAACATAAACAAGAACATTTAAGTAACAACAACAAACATGGACATCAGGGGAGGCAAAGGAGATGATGGACCTGGAGGCTTATCACCCCATCCTCCCATGGTCGAATGATCTCCGTCAACAGGGAAGGGCTCCCAACTAGAGTTTTGTTACTCTTCCCAACTCTAGTTTTGAATTCTTTCAGGGGAAATAGCCAATGTCAGGTGTGGGTATTTGCCTTTGGGAGGCAGACCCTAACCTATGTTATCACCATCTTGGACTAGGGGAGGAGATCCCCAACCCCTACCATCACCTTTAGAGTGGGAAGAACCACTGTGACCACCACAATGAGGAGAAGGCAAGTGAGGTGGTAACCGTCGTTGAGAGTAGCCCCTGCATCTGGGTTGGATCGTTGTCACTTTGGCCCATGTCTTCATCCTTCGGGAAGGGGGGGAGGGCGTGAAAGATTCCATGGAGGATCAAGGGGTGCCTAGTTGACCGCACACAGGGCATTTCCCCAGTGATTGAACAAACGTTAGAGGTGGTCGCACTGCAGATGGACCTTGTCTGTTTGGCTTTGAATTTGAATAGTGACATTAGAAAGAACAATAATTTTGTTATAAACAAAAAGATTATGTTCTAGCTCTTCATGATTAAAGCAATCATATTTCTTAGCTTTCCATATTTGAAACATAATGTCAGCGCAAACAATCTATCAAAATAGATTATATTTTGCAGGTAGCATCGCTGAGTCCTCCAAGAGAGTCATCTTCCATGTAAATAATTTGGGGCAAAAATGCTAGAAAAGGGAATGGATCCAGTGCCACGCAGACTGAACATGTGAACAAAACTAAAAAAAAAAATTATTTGTTTTTGGTTCTTGACAGGGCGGGCAAATGAAGTTAGACACACACAGAGGCTTGAATCAATCACCCACAAATAAACTCTAGGAAAGAAAACACCATAAAAAGTAAACTTTTTAAAACTCAATATTTTTAAATATTTGTACGAACATATTAATTGAAATGTGCAAAAAATAATACACCAAAAACTATTGGAAAGTGAATATACTCCTATCGACATTAAAATTAAAATTGATCTAGAGTGAAACCCACATAACCATTTCACCGCCAAATCAAATTCACAAATTTACAAAGAGAGTGCACTATCTAATTTTTTTAAAATGGCCCTTCATGTTGACATTCTACTTACTCCACTTCGTCCCCAAAACCAAAAGGAGTTCAAATGTCAAAATTAATGTTTTTGAGGTTGCATGTATTTGGGATTTTGATAAACTTCTAACTTTTTTCTTTAAACTCTTAAAAGGATAAAGTTGTTTATACTTTGTATTAGGGTTTCAACGACTCATGACCAGGGCGATTCGACCCGATGACCGATGTTCTTAAACCCAGATCTTTAGCGGCGGGACCAGAGCACATAGGCTCCTCAGAAAATGAGAAAGTGGGAAGGTAGGCAAAGCAGGGATTCCAATTGGGCGATTCGTACGATTACAGAATGTCCATTTATTATTTTATTGTTTGAAAGCAAACGCGTCTGAAGCGCGTAGCGTAGAAAGTGCGGAAGAGGACAGCACTATTCACTATTATTATTCCTTTCCTGCCCCACTCAGAGTCATGTCGTGTACTTCATTCCCTCTCAAACCCTAAATAAATACTAAATCATCATCCAACCTCAAGACTCACGAGCGCAGTGGCGTTACCTGAGAGAAAAATGGCGGCAGAACAGCTCACAGACGACCAGATATCCGAATTCAAGGAGGCCTTCAGCTTGTTCGACAAAGATGGAGATGGTCGATACCTCGCCCCAACACGATAACCTTTCTATTTTCTCTTTTCTCTTTTCTCTCCACAAAAATTTCATAATTTAAATTGACTCGAACTGTATGAATTTGAGTTTGCCAGTAAAGTGATAAAGAATCGTGTTTGATAACAGGGTGTATCACAACAAAGGAGCTTGGAACAGTGATGAGGTCTCTGGGGCAAAATCCGACAGAAGCAGAGCTCCAAGACATGATAAACGAAGTGGACGCCGACGGCAACGGCACCATCGACTTCCCTGAGTTTTTGAATCTGATGGCCCGCAAGATGAAGGACACAGACTCCGAGGAAGAGTTGAAGGAGGCCTTCAGGGTTTTCGACAAGGACCAGAACGGCTTCATCTCCGCCGCTGAGCTCCGCCATGTCATGACAAATCTCGGCGAGAAGCTCACCGACGAAGAAGTCGACGAAATGATTCGAGAGGCCGATGTTGACGGCGATGGCCAAATTAATTACGAGGAGTTTGTCACTGTGATGATGGCCAAGTGATACAGTACTGTCTTTTTTCCCTTCTGGATTTGTATGATATCTCAAATGTTTTGGTTTGATTGAGCGAGCATGTACTACCTACTTAGCTTCTTTCTGTGCCCCAAAAAATAAAGTAAAACTTCTTCTCTCAGAAAAGCAATGATTTCAGAATTTTTCTCTTTACTGTATGTAATCATGGCGTCTTTCTTGCGCAGTAAATTTGACGGTTAACCTTACCATTCATGGATTGTTTTCTGGATTATTTATTCAACATTGCCCTACGGTTTTTTAGACTATTATACGGCCATCAAATTTAGTCGGTGGGGCATTCTATCCATCCATCCGGATAATGGGCAAGGTGCCTCCTTTTGGTGTGGACCACAACTCCCATAAATGCGAATTCATTATTTCACAAATTGGGGGAATCTTGTTCGTTGCTTGAATGACGGGCAATATGTATTAAACGATGAGACGAACCCGTCAAATCAGGTGGGATTGTAATCGACAGGGCAATGAATAATTTTTTGGTGATTGAATTGGATCAATCAATTAATTTTCGAATCTCTCTAATAAGGATTGTAATTGATAGCATAATGAATAATCTCTTGGTGAATGAATTGGATCAATCAATTTATGAATTCACCAGATAAATTGGGATTCTAATCAACAGAGCAATGAATAATCCCTTGGTAAATGAATTGGATCCATCAATTAACTTTATAACCCACAAATAAGTTGGGATTGTAATCAACGGGTCAATGAATAATTCCTTGGTGAATGAATTGGATCAATCAACTTGTAAATTAATCACGAAAATTTAAAATGTACTGTAAAATATATCTGATTTGTATTTAGATGTTAATGTTGTTTATGAAATCATGTAGTCTCTATGACCAAAAGTAATAATAAGTGTGTTTTTTTTTAAAAAACAATTATTTGGAATAAAAGGTTTATTATTAGGTTTCTAAAATGTCTTGTTTTTTTGTGTTGGATATTATATTATAAAATTTTAATTGAATAAATTGATGTTTTATCTAGCAGACCTTTTTCAAATAAGGGAGTCAACTCAAATTATTTTTGTATTGATTTTAGCACGCCTTATTCAAATAAGGGAGTCAAATCAAATTATTTTCGTAGTGGATTTGGATATAACTATTAGTTATGCAATATATGATATAGAGTCATTCTTGTCATTCTTTGTCTACCACTTCATTTATACAAAATGTGTATGATCTCTTTTTCCCCTCTTCTTTAATCATTGTTTTCATATTGTAAAAAATTGATGTTTTATTTAGCACACCTTCAAATAAGGGAGTCAAATCAAATTATTTTTGTATTGATTCTAGCACACCTTCAAATAAGGGAGTCAAATCAAATTATTTTCGTATTGATTCTAGCACACCTTCATCAAATAAGGGAGTCAAATCAAATTATTTTCGTTTGGATTCTAGCACACCTGCTTCAAATAAGGGAGTCGAATCAAATTATTTTTGTATTGGATTCAAATATCACTATTAGTTATGCAATATATGATGTACAATCATTCTTTGTATACCACTTCATCAGTACAAAATGTGTATGATCTCTTTTTTCACTCTTTGTTAAGCGTTGTTTTCATATTGGTAAAAAATTGATGTTTTATCTAGCACACCTTCAAATAAGGGAGTCAAATCAAATTATTTTTGTATTGATTCTAGCACACCTTCAAATAAGGTCAAATCAAATTATTTTCGTATTGATCAAGCACACCTTTAAATAAGGGAATCAAATCAAATTATTTTCATATTGGATTAAGATATCACTATTAGTTATGTAATATATGATGTACAGTCATTCTTTGCCTACCACTTCATTCAAACAAAATGTGTATGACCTCTTTTTCCACTCTTTTTTAAGTATTGTTTTCATATCGATTTTACACTTAAGATGATGTGAACTAGCCCTTCACTAAGCCATCATCATTTTCTCCTTCCATTTAACATGGTACTTTTTATGCTACCCAAGTTGTTTTATCAACATGTCTACTCCAAAAAAAATTCTCACATTAACTTTAATTTCTTTATTGGTGTTTGGGAACTCTTGCACATTAATGCCTCATTTGGTCATTCACTTGTTTTGTTTAATCAATATGTTCTTCCTCCATAACTCTTCCTCCATTACCATTTCTAGCAATTGACGAGTTTCCATGTTTTGTGTTTTCTTTAATTAACTTAGCATCATAATCATAGTTGATTCCTCCAACATGAAAGCACTTGTTTCAGCAAATAAAGTGTCATATAGAACCAATATCTTTTACGAGTGTTTATTATTAGGTGTTTTAAAAATCTCTCTATCTGTTTCCATTTCAAATCTACCAC
This sequence comes from Torreya grandis, assembly GCA_037957365.1. Classification (NCBI taxonomy): domain Eukaryota; kingdom Viridiplantae; phylum Streptophyta; class Pinopsida; order Cupressales; family Taxaceae; genus Torreya; species Torreya grandis. The sequence goes on from JARHVA010001816.1 coordinate 2,912,704, forward strand.
ATTGTTGCCGTTAACTTCACATCTGTAAAACACCACCGACATAGCAAGTAACTCAAACAAAGTCCTCTTGATTTTCTAACTCCATAAGTCTATTTTTTTGTATCTATTTTGTAGCAAGTATAAAGCCTTTCACCTCTCTTTTGTTTTTTTTGTCTTGCATGTCTCCTAACTATGCTACTTGTGGAAATAAAGAATAAGGTAATTGTATTCTTCCACCACTTCCAAAGGGAATCTTTTGAAAATGAATTTAATTTACTTATTTTTTTTCATAATGAAAAGATCATGACTTTGATTTTGTTAGTATTCATTTGCATCCAACCCTCTTGGCAAAGAAGCTTTAAGGCCCTCATATGTGCTCTCAAATAATGTGTCATTTTTGTAACTAAGATAAAATCATCCGCATATAATAGTAGTTTTACTACATAGTTAGCTAGATGAACACCCCCTCCACCCACTTTGTTTATCCACTCATATATCTTATCTATGTAAAGCTCAAACAAAGTGGGGGATAGTGGAGAACTTTGTTTGACATTAATGTTGCTTCCAAAACATTCTAACATTCCTTTGTACTAATTCTAATTTTGGCCCGGACTTGATCATAAACCTTGTGTATCATTGCTCTATACTTACTTGGATTTCTAAGTTCCTCCATCCTTCTCCAAAGTTTGCTTTCAACAAAGCAATTAAAAACTCTTTTCCTTGGTCATCCCATAGTTTTTCAACCAAGTGCCTAAGAGTCACATGGTGTTAATAGTGGGGTGCTTCGATTTGAAACCTACTTATCATTTCACTATTTTCCTCTATTTTTCTTCCCAACTACTAAAAATGCACTCTACCATGCTTCCAAATAGTTTTCCAAGAAGAGGGTTAACCATGATAATACGATAGTTTGGGGGATTATTGATATTTTTGTTTTTATAGATGAATAACGACACTCAACATCCAATCTACTGAGAAACCTCCCTGAATGGCACCATTGAATATGTTTTTGATGTGTATATAGACACCTAAATTATTCTTAGTGTTTTATTTCCAATTTACCATGTTTGGTAAACTTGTACATTTTACCCTATTTTCTAGGACAATCTGAACCTCACATAATTCTACATTTTGGTTCATTGAGGCTAAAAAACACCTCAACACCTATCAAAACGGTATATGATAACACATTGGGACTATACTCACATGTTAGCTAGCCCAACATAAAAAATAAGCCCTAATTCATCTTCAAGACAAACCCATGTTACATTCTCCCTAATCTTTAATGAACAATATCCAGTTTGAACAAACTATTGACTATGGATTAGTTAAATTTTGGATAAGTGGAATGGATTATATATATGATCTGCTTTGTTTGTTGTTCGAACTATTGTATTTTCTGTTCTAAATCTCTATTTTTAGTGCATTTATTTATCAAAAAATGTATGACTGCAATTTAATTTTATATATTTTTGCATGGGTAATACAATGGTATTTGTATCATTTGTTGATTAGTGATGTTTTCAGTTATATTGATATAATAGATTAATTATCTTTTTTGTTTGTCTAAGGTTGATGCATGATATTTCACCCTCACTAATCAGATAGAGAGAGGGCGTCATAGGGGAGAGGGCCGTAAATAATGGCAGTGGTGAGCAGGTAGAATAGAACCAAGAACTAACACACTTCTACATCAGTTGCTTGAGAAATGTTTGAGTCATACAGGACTTGGTTATATCTTCATTGATCGTTCATTACTTGTGTTTATTGTATGATGCATTTTTGTCGAGATAACCTATATATTACTATATGATATCTTGGTTATGCTATGTTTTATGCACAAATGATAACTTTGTGCTATTGAGCATTTATTTTATTGAGTGTATTTTGAGTGGCTTACATAACAAGCTTTGGTTTCATAATTCTCCGCATTTGATCTTGCTTGATAGGAGTATGTTGCATTGGTTGAATACCCATTCTTACTTGCAGAATTGTACGTTGTACTACCTACTCAATCATATTAGGAGAAGGTAGGTTTTGTAGTAAGCATGGTGCATTATAAAATGATTAAATTCATTTTGAGGGCAATTTGGATGTTATTCTACAAAAGGATTAGATTCATTTGAATTAATGTCTTAGCTATGAATTAGTGGTGCATTATAAAATGCTTATCTTGTTAAACCTAAAACTTATGATAGTATTAGGGTTTGAGAAGATTCATGGTAAAAAGGCAAAGTGGAAATCATTAGTTATTTTGACTTTGGTAATTTTGGGAGATCAGTTTTGGGTGAAATCTTGCATGGCATAGGGACCGGTTCATTTGGAGAGCTTGAGTTGAACTCATAACCATTATTGCATGTCATTATGGGTCTTGAATCAACTATGAGTGGATGACAAAATCTATGGGAGGAATATAGGCATGCGAGTCGAGTCATGAAGATATTATGGAGAAATAAAAATGAGAAAGGCGATTGAAAAGGGACAATAGAAAAGAGAAAGAACAACATTGGAGAAAGACAGAGGGGATAATGACTGCAAAGGAAAAAATATGCAAAGTAAATACAAGCATGTATTATCTATGTTTCTAGGCAAATATCTAAGTCCATGTAATCTGGGTCTGAACATTGGTGTTTTTCTTTTTTAGGAAGGAATGCTTAATCTTTTGCTTTCATTCTTGTATTTGGCATAAATATAGGAAAATCATAGATGTTTTTCAACTAAAGAGATCATTTGTAAAATACTAGCTGAGATTTCTCTTAAACCTATGTATTGCTTGGAGAATTAAGTGTATGCGTCTAGTAGCAGATTTGAGTTCTTGTTTTATGGTATTAATGAAATAAAAAAATGTAAGGTTACTCATTGGATCCATTATATGTGAAATTTAATGATCGTTGTAGGTTTTCTTGGAACACTTAGATATTGGTATATTTAACCCTATGAATTTGGGGGTGAGAGTTTGCTCTCACCCATAAGTTCATAAAGGAAACTTGGTAATTAAAAATGTGACTATATAGTTTGAAAATGAGCAGGTTAACATTTTGACAAGTCTGTTATAGAAAAATAAATATATATTTAGACCTGTAGGTGGTTACAATAACCACCTATTGAGGTAAATACTAATGGAATGTTGGTAATTAAATGAACCTTGTAATAATAAGTTGGTTTGAAACTTGAGAGTATCGAGTTAATAACATCTTATTTTGTTAGAATATATAAGTGTAGACTTTTAAATGATTTCAATCACCTTAAAAGCCTTCATATTAAATGATTTGACACTGAGTAATTAATGAATAACATACACAGATCTATTGGAATGAATTTGTTAACTATTGGGAAATTCTAGATGCATACTAAATCAGAATTGTAATAGTTCCTTTGTAAGTTATATTAAGATTTAAAAGATGAACTTCATAATATAAAATGATAGGTTATAACTTTTTAATACAATTTTTTATTATTATAATCGAGATGAATGACACTTATATGTGAAAATTGTGATCAAGAGGATATTTACATGATGTCAAAACAAGAAATTAGTAGGGGTTAGATTTATAAGCTTTGATCTTGATTACCTTGATTGTCTAAAAATGTTGTGTAAAGTTAGTAAACATAAAAATACATTTTTATATCAATAGGACTTATGAATAATTAAATAATAGTATTTAGCTTTTGATATGTTGTGTTGACTACATAAATTCAGTTTTACACCTCAATAAGATATAGGTGTTGATGGATTTATGGATTGTGGCATATTTAATTTAAGAACATTAGACACATTCAGGGGGGAAATAAATGAAATAATAATATGTCCTTTCCATCTAGTACTAAAATGTCCATGATACTTGGTAGAAATTGATATGTATGGAGATTGTTTGATTTGTGTGGAACTGCTTTAGTACTGCTAGTATTATAGTAATATATTTCTTATGTTTTTATGTGTTGCCTTGATGCATGATGCCCAATGAACTTTCATACAATATTTGTGTGATGTATTCTTTGATTTCATTAGTCTATAACTTGTATGTGAGTTGTTGTTGATGATTGCCCCTCTCATATTAATACGATTATGCCTATAAAAACTTTGTTTGAAAGACCTATATAGAAGTATGTTATTGTACACACCTTAATTTGGTCAAGCAACCACAAGTACTATGTCTTTCGTTGTTCTTTCACAATAAGGTCTTAGTGATGAATGTGAGTCTTATTCACGTAGTTATTTTAGGTCTTTTGATCTTGTTTATGATCTATTTTCCCTATTTGTTGCACCCCTAGTGGTTCTATGTCATCCCATCCCAGTCATAGGGGCCCTTTGGCCTGTTTTGCATAATCTTCACCTAGTTTGGTATTCTCATGACACTAGCGCAGTCCTGAACACTAGTGCAGAGCACTAGTATCCAGTTCAATGCTAGTGTCCAATAGTCACTTTTTCAGCATGTTTGGGTTCTAACCCTTTCTATCCTTCTCTTGTGATTTTATCTTTTTTTATGTCTTATCGGTTAGCGAATAAGAATCTTACATTCAAATAAAAGTTACATCTATATAAAGAGTCTCACAAGGTATTTTACATCTATCACTTAGTATTTTGTCACATAATTACAAAAAAATAGACAATAGTATAGCTCAGCACAACTCATATTACTTAGCAACAACATAGACTTGCATGATTGATCAAAGAAAGGCCTAAGTGAAAGTCAATCTAGCATACTATGTGTGTTGATTATTCATGTTCCCTAAGGGAGAACTACATGTAATATAAGACCCCAATCATTAGGGTTAATGTAGGCAACAACTAAGATAACAGGGGTTCTATCCTACATGATCGTAACATCCCAAACCTAGTTTTTCTCTTTCTTTTGTATTTGATCTTCTTCTTATTTTATGTGTATAGGTGTTCATTTGGTTTTGGAAAATATTCAAAAAAATAGTGACAGATGAATGATCAGAAGCTCAAACACCTATAGTCCCATGAAACCCTCTTACAACATCCCTATAAATCTCAGGCAGTTTCTCCATAGAAAGACACTAGCGCGGTACCTTGGACATTAACATAGTGTGTTACTGTTCAAAGATAGTTTTCAACCTCAATTCTAGAATGAAGTACTCCTTATTGATCTCCAAGCTTGTTCTAGCCTTTTTGACATCCAACAATAATTGTTTCACTCTAGACAAGTTGATTTTCTCATTTGCACATAATCTCAGATAAATTAGTTCGATATATTATTTATAATATTTGTTTACATTTATCTTTTATACGCATCTCCTTTAACAACATAAGATTTACATGTATAAGTCCTACATAGTTAAAACTTTTGGTGAACCTGACTTACTTCGAATATTACTTAAAACCCTAGTTCCATCCTAGGATTTACCTTCTTCATTTTTTGTAATAAATTAGGGTTTATAAAATTCTAATTTTTTTCTTAAATTTTTGTACAACCTAACTTATCTAAATCAATCCTCTAATAGGGGTTCACTAAATTAATACACTTTAATTTTTTGTCTACAAAACCCTCAAAAACCCTAAATCCACATACTAGGTCCCTATACATTCAAATATTAGCCCTTAAGATTTCAAATACAATTCTATTTTTTTCCATTCATTGGGATAAATATTTAACATATTTTCAAACATACCAATGTTATATTACATTTTACATATTGTGTGCTTGTTGTTCATTGTTCACATTATTTTTTTTGGCAAGTTTAAAATGATGTCCAAGATTCACCCAATTGATGAATTTATAACATTTTCTCATAATTATAAGAATGAATGGACAAATTTTCAGTATTACACAATAACACATGATAATGATTTATTTATAATGATGATGATGATTATTATTATAATAATGGATATGATTATTATTATGAGCATGACAATAAAAGTGTTGATGATGATAGATCAGATGCATCTTCTTCTCTTTCCTCTCTCTCTCATCCTTCTCAAAATCAAACTAAAAATATAATTCCAAAAGAGCCTTTTGTTGGTAGTGATTTTTTCCAATGTCATGCTATATTTTCAACCACTTTTGCTACCTTATTATTCAAATTAAAACAATATAAGTGCAATAAATGAAATCTACTTTTGCATGATTCAAGCAATATAGAAAAGAGCAATGCATCTTCTTTACCCTTCTCAATTCAATTTTAAAAAGCATGTATAAATGATATTTCACCTCTTTTTTATGCACGAACTAAAGTGGATGACAACCTTTCAAAGGCTCCTCATGTCCCCAAAAAGATAACCCATTTTATCACCTTCTTTTATATTTGAAGCTTAACACAATAATTCTATGAAAAATGTAGATAATTTAAAAATATATAACTCTTCTCCTAGATGTCATAATGTGTCAAATGAAAACATGATTACTACTCCTTCTACCATTGACTTTAAGATTGAAAATAACTATCATACATGCATTCCACTTATAGCTAGTGAAGACATGCATTGCATTGCACCTACACATGATGATATATTGCATAGTAGTAAAATATAAAATAATATTCTACTCTCTCTCTTAGTGAACATGCAAATGATAATGATTTTACTTTAACCTCTACAAGTGAATTAAACTCTGATTTTGATGAACCTTAAAATAATGATGATTACTTTGATTTTGGTGAAGATATTGAGTCTAGTCCTTCTAGTTCTCTCCCTAATTCACCCATATCTCATGTTCAAATTGATTAATTATCAAATGTTATTTCAAATGATATTATGCCTTCAGATAAACACAAGAAAACTTAGACTTATGTTCATAATTTGCATAGTTTACATTCACATGATAATAATGTATCTTCTAGTCCATTAGCAGGTGACACTTCTATACAAATTAATAAAATAAGAGATACCAATGAATATCATTCAACCCCTCTTAATATAGTAAATTTTTTTTCTAATCTTGACCTCTATGAGGGAGATATCACTATCTCTCTCACCAAGTCCAAATTATCACCCCTCCAAAGGTTACGATGAGTAAAACCAAAGGTCCCCGATGCAGTGTACCGATACCTAAAATTAATAATAAGATTCAAGAATTAAATGAACCTATTTATGATGTTAATATACCTTCACAAGAGGTAATCTCTTTGATGCATGTTGTGGGTGCTTTACAATAAGTACACCGACACACCCTGGAAAGTAAAACATATTATTGTTGGGTTGATGATTATTCTATTCATGTCAATCCTATCCCATGTATAATTTTCAATATAAAGTTACCAAATAAATTTTATATACTAATATTACCAAAGTTCAATGGATATGGAGACCTATAATTGCACCTTAAAGCTTATAGGAAAGTTATGGCACATGTCACTAGCAATTCGATTCTCCTACAGTTATTTCCATAGACTTTAGAGGGTGAGGCATTGAATTGGTTTCATCATTCACTCTCCAGTGATTCATTACATACATACGATGAGTTAGAAGAATTATTTTTGATGTATTACATATAGAATAATGGACCTCGAGTCACATATGAGAGGTTACCTTCACTACACTAGCGTAGTCAGAAATAGTGAGTGATTACATTCTACGATTCAAATCATTCATGTAAAATTGATCTATCAACCAAAATATTTAGAGGTAAAATACATCTTTGCTAAAGGTCTCATATTCCCTCTTAAGGAGAAATCACTATATGAGACATCCAAATCATTAGGGCATTTGTCTAACATAACTATGGCATTATAAAAGAAGTTAGGACTAGTTGAGATGGATTTAAAAGTAAATTTGGATTTAGATCTCCCACAACCATAGTCATCCAATATGGTACAAACACGTAATCCATTTATGAGTAATAAAAATATGGAACAAAAATAACCAATCAAGATACTCAATAAAGGCAAAGAGCCACTTCACATAGCATTTCCCATACTAAGTAGAATATAAGACAATAAAAGAGGGGCTATATAGTTTTCAGATAGAGATAGGTCTCATGATATTTTAATTACATTATTAGATAGGGATATGATCACACTTCCTCATAATAATCACCATCCAACACATCATTTGTAAAGAATAAGAAACAAATCATATTACAACTATCACAAAGTCAATGGACATTATAACAATAATTATTATGCATCCAAGAATTTATATTGACCAATGTGTTGATAGAGGCATTATAACATTCACACAAGGGACATTGATATCTCCTTCTCAACACTCTCTCAGATCACACTCTTTTACAAGTGATTTATCCTAGGATATTCCTTTTACGAAATCATTAATTACTCATTGTACGCACCCTATGATTTTTAAGACACCTACTTATGTGAGATCCCATCACCATAGATTCAACAGAGATGGCATCCATTTCATAGAGATCAACCTACTTATATCAGCATGGTAAAAATGGAAACCAACCCCACCACAAGTTTTAGTTCATCCACCAATTAAGATATTTATCAATAATCATAGAGACTAGAGCATAGTTTCAGTTTGATTACCGATTAAGATATTTGGAAACAATCACATAAATTAGATTGCAATTTTAGTCAGACCATTGATTAAGATATTTAAAAACAATCATAGATATCATAACACAATTTTAGTTCAATCACCAATTAAGATACTCTACAATAGTCATAGAGATCAGAGCATAATTTTAGTATGACAACTGATTAAGTTATTTACTATAGAGTCTACACATCTAACTACCAACAATACACCACATGTAGTATCAAATACAAAGTCTAATTTTATGCCTACACAACATGATCATTATGGTCACTTATTTAATATACAACCTAGATGTAGATACTACATGTTACAGTTACATGATCCACATTCAGATATACTATGACACTTCTCTAACAACTGAAAACTAAAACTCCTAATCTGATATACATATCTACTCCAATGTCCATATACATATGAGAAATCAATTACAATTCCATATCTAAACAAATACATCTATATATTAAAACATAAGCAATAAATGCAACAAAAATACTTACTCAAGTAAACAATGCCACAAATCAAAATGCTAGATAACATAATACTCATGTAACAAAAATTCCATACATATATATGATTCAAAACAAGTTTTAATAAAATAATACGTAATCACTCAATAATCAGAGTTTGGTCACCAAGACCACCCTCCTAAATCTCACTCTCAGATACATCAACATTATAACTAGATGCCCTCGCATCCCCTCTAGATCTTGATCGAGAGCTGTGTCTCCTCTCTCTATTCCCTAGTACTACCACCCTGGACATCAACTCTATATATACACCCTAAATTGGTAAAAAAACCACACATATCATGTCTTTTGATAGTCCTTTCACAAGAGACTCTAATTGGAGAATATGAGCCTTGTTCACATTTAACCATGTCTTTTATTTTTACTCATCTTGGTCATGTTTCATGCTTGAGTCACCTTTTTGGTTATTCCTGATCATTCGTAGACTTCTAGAACCTCATTCCATCTCAACCAGGTTAAATTTCCCATGCTCATTCCATCCCCCTAGGTCTTGAGTGTATAAGATAGGAGCACTGGGATTGGACTACAACACTAGACCCTAGGGTGTCCATTTCTAGCACTCTTGTCCAAGGTCATTTTGGGATCCAACGATTAGTTTCCCTCGCTTAATGAGTCCCAACCCCTTTCTTAGCTTCATCTTTAATTTTTTCAATGTTGACCAAATGTGAATAAAGATCCCAAATTCAAAATAAATATTCTCTTATATAAAGGACTACATAAGGCATTTTATATCTAGCACTTACTACTTTGGCACATTACATAATTAAAAATTAGTCAAAATATAGCTCAATATTTTGCATCAGACATAGACTTGCATGCTTGATCAAGGAAGAGCTTGCGTGAAAGTTCAATCTTACATCTACCATGTGTGTTTATTATGCACGTTCCCTAAAAGAGAAATACATTTGATTTGAGACCCTAGCATTGAGAGTTAATGTAGGCAATGATCATGACAACAAGGGTTCTAGATCATGTGATCATACTTCCCCTAACCTAGTTTTTCTCCCATATGATTTTAATGTATTTGATGTTTCTTGTGTGTAGATAGATCCCAGGTTTTGAGATTGAAATGAACCTATAGTAAGCTTTGCCAACATTTAGATCCTAAAATTTCATATACAAGTTCACACATAGACAGTAGATAAAACCTAGAAAGCTCAGACCTTCAGGACAACAACGATAGAATTTGACTATAGTGTTGGACCCCAAGGTGTCCATTTTTAGTGCTCATATCCAATCATAAATTGAAGACCATATTCAGGTTCTAGACATCTTTCTAGTCCTATGTAGTAGTTTTTAGCCCCTAGGTCATTTGTCTCAAAGTATTTTTTTAGATAAGTTTATTTCTCTCCCTATGTGAGTGATGTAATTAATTTTTATAAAAAACTATATTTTATTGTGTTTGATTGTATTTTTCCCTTACTCTAAACCCTTTATTGTTTAAGAACTAGACCCTAGTTTTTCCAAAAATAACTAAACAAATGGTGAACTCGACTTACTTTGAACAAATCTAAAACCCTATGTACACTTAGGGTTTTTCCTTTAAATTTTGTGCACAAATTTAAATTCAAATTTCTGATTTTTAAATAAATTTTTATGCATCAATTCTATTCAAATATTATTTTAAAATTTAAATTATTGTCATAATTTTCAAAAATTCTAAAACCCTATATTTTCAAACTAGGTCCTCAAACCGTAAGCCTCCTTCCCTTACAATTTTTAGAAAAATATTTTGGAATTTTTGCAAATAATTTGGAGTGTCAAAGTTATTTTCAAAATTAGTAGTTTTATGTGCAAAAATTCAATTTCAAAATTTTGATTTTTGTATAAATTTTTATGCATTTATCTAATTCAAATTTACTTTAGAATTTAAATTATTACAATAATTTTCAAAAAAAATAAAACCCTAGCCAAAAACCCTAGATTTTTAAACTAGGTCCTCAAACCCTAAGCCTCACTTGTAATTTTTAGAAAAATATTTTGGAATTTTTGCAAATTGATTAGATTGTCAAAAATAATTTCAAAATTTCTATGTTAGTAGTTATATTTGCATTTATTTGCTTAAAATTACTTTTACATATTCTATTTGGTGAAAGAAATAAAATGGCCACTAAGGCACTTCTTCCCTCTCATCCTATAGATCAATTTCTAAATTTTTCTCATAATTATGATAATGAATTGATAAATTTACAAAATTGTACATTAGCTAAAAATGTGGACAATGATATCATTTACAATGAAGATAATTACTATTATTGTAATGAGGAATATGATACATGTGAAAATGATAGTGAAGACAAAGTAGATACATCTTCTTCTCTTAAACCTATCTGTTTTATTCCTTCTTCTAAGAAAATAATTTTGATAAATGGGAAAGATACTTTTCACCTCATTTTCCTATGCACAATACACAAAATAAACAAATTAGTCATGCACTTCCAAGTGAACCTCTTATTGGTGATAATTTTCTTCCATATGAACCTAATATTTCTCTCTCTTTTGCTACTTCTATGTTCAAAATACAACAATATAAATGCAATAAAATCAAATCACCAATGCATAATTCAAAAGATCAATCTCATGTTCCTAACTCTACTCTATAAAAAGAATGTCTATATGAAAACCCTTCTCTTAATTTTCATATTGCAAATAAAAATAATGCATACACTCCATCCATGGATAACATAGATGCACATAATATTCCAATTTCACATGATAGTTCACTACATATTAGAAAAGAATTAAATTATTCTCTTACACCTCTCCCTAGTGATAATGGAAGTGATAATGAGTATGATAGTGAACATGCAAATGAATATGAAAATGAAAGTGACTATGAGAAATATTTAATCTATGATACTACATTGAATGATGATAATTATTATGTACATAATGAAGAAGAAAATGCATCTCATGTTTCTAACTCTTCTCTCACTCCTCCTCTCAAACATAATGCACTAAAAAATGTTGTTTCTCCTTTTATGCATGATTCTATTTCAAATAATGCACATGTTAATGATAACATCACATCCTCTAGTCAAGTATAATGTGATTCACTAAAACATAAAGATACCAATGAATCTCCCAAGCCACCCATCCCTACAGTAGAACCCAATTCTCACTCTTCACCTAAAGAGAATGATATCCCACATCCCTCTAGTAAGGTCCAAGTTACCATTACTCCCAAGGTTCAAGTGAGCACACCCCTTCCCTATGATCCAATTGCTAAATACAACATTCTCATGGCTAAAATTAATGATCAAATTCAATGATTAAATGAACCACTTTAAGATGCTAATAGACTATCCCAAGAGATTATTTATTTGATGCATGTAGTTAGTGATTTAAAAAACTAAGTCCATCATTTTACCCTAGAAAACAAGGCTTACAAGTCTTGGATGGATGCTAATGATTTACATGGTAACCCTCTTCTGAATATATTTGTAGAGATTCATTACCTAAGCATTTCCAGATACCATCATTGCCTCACTTTGATGGAACTGGAGATCTATTTGTACACCTTCAAGCCTTTTGGAAGGCTTTACCATCTCATGCAAGTCCTTTGATTCTACTAAAATTGTTCCAACATACATTAGTGGGGGAAGCACAAAATTGGTTCTTTCATCTACTCCCCATTATCTCCTTGCACACATATGATGACTTAGAGGAGGCATTTCTCAAACATTACATAGCAAACACGAGCCCTTGTGTTACATATGAAAAATTTGCCACATTACATTAGAATACTTCAGGTCCAGTTAGTGATTATATCTTACAATTTAAGATGCACACATCAAGATTAATCTATAAACTAACATATTTAGAGATTCAACATATCTTTATTAATGGGCTTCATCAACCTCTCCTCAAGCATCTAGTATATCAGATAGAGTCCTCTTTCAGGCACTTATGCTTTATAGTTTTAGCCTTAAAAAATAAATTGGTATTGATTGAGGTAGATTTAGTTGATCGAATTACTCTATATTTCATAGCAGTACCTCCATCTACAACTCCTAACACATAGCATCCACCATGTCCTAAAAAAAATAAGAGACCTTAACCATAAAAACAACTAGTTAAGAATAGAGAGCCAGTCTCCAGAGTACAACCTATAGTATCTACTATAGAGAACAACAACAAGGCACCACTATAGTCTGATTCAGAGTAAGATAGCTCATGTGTCATATTATCAACACTACTAGATAGGAGGTTAATCACATCACCTTCTAATCATCGATGAAATCCACATCTCTTACATAGATAACCACATCAACCCTTTTGATACTATAATCATATTTGTGGACACAAAGATAATGATTGTTATAGACTTAAGGATTGCATTAATAGATGTGTTTATAATGGAATCATATCATTTACATAGGGGGAATCAAGATATTATCATGAAACCTTAGATCTCATTCCTCCACGATTGAGTCATCTTAGGGAATTCCTTTACAAAAATCATTAGTCACTCATCATGAGCGTAATGTGGGTTCTAGGATAGAGCCTCATAAGAGATCTCCTATTCCACCTACTCAAAAGGTTTGGAAACCAATACAAAAATATTAGCCTACATACAAAAGTGTAGTCTAAGGAGTACATAATGCAATTCCATATACATATCTAGCATAGTCATAGGCACCATAGCAAAGTACTGCTCCATAGAGATATTCACTACAACCAGATTTTTAGGGTCCTATCTCATGTAGTTACCCATTATGATTAAGATTAAATGAACCCACATTACAGAGTATTGCTCTAAAGATATATTCACTATGGCTATATTTTTAGGGTCCTATCTCACGTAGCAACCCATTAGGATTGAGATTAGATGACCCACCATCACAAGTTTTAGCTCCATCTCGATATATCACTCAGTCATATGCTTCACAAAAAAGGTCATAGGGTATTATTTCATGCAACAATCCACTATGATTATGGATAAATGAGGCTTATTCATAACATATAGCTTCAAGAGCACATCCAATAAAGTTACATTTGGTAGAGTCTTTACGTACAACTACAGTTAGTACACAATAGATAGTATAAGATACAACTTATGTTTTGACATAGTATGAGTAGTATGGGAATTTTTTCAATTGGCCATCAGGGTTCAGATAGTGATATAGCATAGTGTGATATAACACACATTCATACTGATATCAATTCATAGATTCATTTATTAGGGCAATGATGGAGCCAAAATACCAACCTTTGTATTCTTGAGCCACTCTCAAGGAATTAAGCATAGAATGCTCTCTTACATCTCCTTCTACTAACAAATAAAATTCCTAGTTCTAAATAAGCCATCCCTACAAAAACCAAATTATCCAAATCTGGACCTTTACCAATATCCCATTTTTCTAATCTTAAATCAACTTGCTTTATCAAATCAATTTCCAAATTGCAAAACCAACAAATTTCTTACTTACATATGATTGTAAATCAAACCTACCATCACACTTATCAAACATATCATGAACAATAAATTCACATCCTAAAATGCCATATTATCAAATATATAAAATCTCAAAATCAAATACCAAATCAATTGTTTCTAGTCAACCATTTGCAAATCAATATACCAATATAGTCAAAATCCATAATGCAGTACACATGAGTCAAAATCAAAACTAGTATCCATATATATAACAAAGTTTTCAAAACATATACATCATATCAAGGTATAATAAATTATGAATGGGTGTCATACCCTCACTCTCACTTTCACTCTCTCCTCTAGTACTAGTCCCATAATCCACTCTAGAACTTGATGACCCCACACCTCTTCAAGCTCCTTAATGCATCTTACAATGACTCTCACTCTAGCAACTAACCATGCTCCTCATGAAAATGTAAATACCACCTCTAAAGATTCATTTACTCATCCATAATCTATTTAATAACTGATCCATAATCAGGTGGAGGTATCCTATGCTTATCTAGCTAAGCCCTCAGCTCATCTCCCTCTCCCATTGCCCTAACATATGTAGTTGTAGCTATAGTATCCCTATCAAATAAATGAGCATAAAAATTGAATATAACTATCATTCTCTCTATCAAACCCTCCTCCACAACATCATTAGGAACATGCCATGTGAGCTCTCAAAGTGTCAACTCAATGATGGTCTCCCAGAACCCATCATCTCCACTCCCTGCACCAACTTGTGCTTCATCATGAGCACCTCCCACTCCACCTACAGATAAAGTACAAAATTACATTAGATATATAGTTTCAAACAAAATAAAGCACAAAATTGTACATAATTCAAATAAAATCACTACTTACTTCCTATCATCTGGATCATTGTAGGATCCTCATACTCAGGAGCATCCCCTCTATCAATAGGATACAATGGAGCCCATTGATGCCTAGCCCACCATGTGGTATATGAGTATGTACATATAACATCATCTACAATAGGAATATCTATAACTATATCTTGTACATCCAAATGCAATGGTGCTAACTCAGCCTTCATAGGCCTTGCATTATCTCCTACCCTCACTAGTGCCTATGCACTCCTCACCCATACCCATGCTACTAGAGGCGCATCCTATGGTTCCCCAAATTGCCTTTTCACATGCTCATACTGAAATCACTCATACACTCTAACCCAACAGTCATGTAACCATCAACTGACCCTCATATACTACAACTACACTCCATCCTCAACCCACCCAAGAAATCCTTTATAGGGCCTCCATATGATATCATGAGCCACCAATCTATCTAAAACTCATCTATAGTGATCTATCCTAGGAGATCAAATAGATAATTTACTCATCTATTGCTCCCTAAATGATCATAAATGTGCCCACTTTAGCCTTAGTAACCCAATCAGATGCACATCTACAATGTGCTCGTAAGGCCAATAAGATAATAAAATAGTTGCACTCACACCACCATTGAAAGCCTCCTATGTGAACTATTGGAAATTTTCAGCCCACATACCAATGTTTTCCTAATGTGAGAAGGTGTAATTTCAAGAAAAAGTGGCAAGTTCAGACAACTTTAGGTTCCTGGAAATAGAAGTCTTCGGGCTTTTGAAGTCGCAAGACTTCGGGTTTCTAAGGGCACAATGCAAATCAAGTTTCCAGTAGTGCTTGAATTCTAAATGTTTTATAAGTAGAAGTAATTTGGGTTTATGAACATAAATTATTCATGGGTAGTGTATTTTAGGTTCTCCAAGGAGAACTACTTAATTATTTCATAAGTTGTGAGCAGTCATAAACCCAAAATAAGTAATGAGATATCAAAACCTGATTTGGTCTTAGAAGTGCTTCTCGGGTTCTCAAAAAGACAAGTCTTCTCCAAGTGTAAATCCAAGGACCACTAAAATATTTTTGAAGGTCTCAAGCAAAAATTATGAAGGGTATGTTACCCTTTGGGAGGTGCCATTGACAAAGCCCGAAGGGTCTCTTGCCCTTTGGGAAAGTCCTTGTCAAAACTCTTGAAAGGTAATTTTGGAAAGGTTCTAAATGAATTCCTTCGATCTTTTTGTCCAAAGGAAATAAGCAAAGAAAATTTTCTAGGGAAAATAAGCTTGAGAAAGTAAGTTCCAAGGAGTGTGAAGCTTGAATGATTAAAATGGAAAGTTTTGAAAGGAAAATTATGGAAAATAGTTCACAAAAAGCAAACAACATGGAACATTAAGGTCAATGCTCAATAAATCCAAGGGCCAATCAACCAAGGACAAGTGGCACAAGTACATATAGTTTAATTCCATAATATGTGAAGTGGTCAAACAAGGATTAGATGTGTCTAGGTGGAGTAGTGAACATGCAAAGACCAACTAGGATAGTCCAAATTGTAGTAAAGAACATGTCGAGTTTTAAATGCAAGGATAAATCGCTCACACTTGGAAGGAATATGAAGCTACCTTTGGTATAGCTCCATCAGTTCTTGAAGTGATGACTTGAATACAGGATGGGCTTGATGAGATTGAGATGACCTTGAATGACTCATTCCATGGTCAAAGAAGGATCACGGTGGTAGTTATAGGAATTTATGGCTCCTCTCTTTCCATTTTCTCACATAGTCCCTCTTCTTTTTTGTTCCTTATTCTATATATATGGGCTTTCAAGACATTGTAATGGTTCCCATTCTTAGATTTTTTTCATCTTTTTGGGAGACAAACATTCATTGAGATACTGCAAAGTATGCTCTACTTGATTAGGCTTGACCTTGTCTAGCCTATTGTAAGAACTACCTCTTGATGTAATAAGATGATTTCTTTGCCTATCTCTTATCATTGATTAGTTCCCTAGTATGTTTGTGATTGGTGGATTCATGAAGGATATTCTTCCTAGTCTATCATCCTTTTGCTTGTCTCTTTAATGTATTTTCAAGCTCTTGCAGGTATAGATTAGTGTTATGCCTAAACCTCTTCCAGTGTGTTAACTTCATCTCAAGATTGTCTAAGCCATAGTTGTCTTATAACTGATCTAGTGTGGGTTCAAACATAGATGAATGTTCATTTTACTTTGGTGCATTGCCTGGTTAGATTTCTTATGAGCCCTTATCCTCTTTCTAACCCTTTTCCCTATGAATCATTAGTTTAGCTTTTAGTTTAGGTGAGCATCAAAGAAGAACCAGCCTACATCGTAGGTTCAACCTCGCTACAGGATACCCACGGCCTGAGGTTATACCCATGCTTATAGATGAAAGTGAGAGAGCCTAAAAACTCTCCCACAAGGGTGCAATTCCATGTCATAATAGTTTTTGGCATGCTCAACGGGACCAAGGTCCAAAGAAGTAGAAGGATTTTTGGTGTTGTTCTTCTATATATCATCCTTTTGAGGCATTCAACAAATATCAATGGTGAATTTGAGCATTTATCAGCTAGTTTAAATCAGTCCAAGTGCAAAATCATCATTATTTGGTATGTATAATCAATCATATTTTGATCAAAATGCTCATTCTCTACCTCAACATCCTTCATATCAAGTTAGCAATGTTTATGGCTTTGCCTCAAGTGGTTCTCAATATTATTATGGGAAGCCTTCTCAGTCGTGAGATATCCTTAGTTTTGCTCCAAACCAACCCATTTCAAGTTGGAGGTAAATGCTCTTAGGGTATCAAAAGTACATGATAAAACTTAATACACATAGGGGATATGGTCAAGATATCCGTAACCACATAATTCATGACATAAGAGTTTCATTACAGTAAATGAAAGAGAGATGGGATTGAAAGGGAAAATTGGAACAACCTCTTAGATGAGATGTTGAATGTGAGTGGTTACATCCAAAGCATTGAGGATAATCTAAATAGCCTTAAAGAAAAGTAGGTCCAATTCTGTCAACCTTATCTATCTTCATCTACATCACCTCAAACCTCATATATATCACCCATTCTTCCCCAAAATGCCACTCCAAGTGAAACCCCTTATGTTCCAATTTCTTCAAGTGTCTCTCAAACCTTCCCTTCTTGGAATTCAATTCAAGAAAGATTTCCAAGAATGGAGGAAACTGTTGTAGAGTAGCCTGTCATTGAGACCCAAGATCCCACTTATCTTCCTTAATAACCCTCATGTCCATCATATCAGCCCTCTTGTGTTCATTATCTTTATAAGGCCCCTAAAAAACTTAAAGAGAAGCTTTTTAAATAAAATATAGATTGGCAGATTAAAGAGTTGGAATTGAAGATGAAGAAAGAGGAAGAGAGTTGAAATCAAGAAAGGGCAGTTGTTTCCCACACATTCCCCTCATGGAAATTAGTCAAGGAAGGCATAAAAAAAGGGGAGGAGGTATCAGTGATGAAGGTCCAAGAGCCAATTCAAAAAAAGGAGATTTATCCTAATGCTTTTCCTTCATGGGAGTCAGTCCAAAAAGGCTTTCAGAAGGAGGTGTTAGTTGAGACAATCCAAGAAGTAGTTTGTGAAAAGGAGTTGGTTGTGTCAAATCAAGTAACCATAACTCAGCTTAATGATCTTGGTTTACAAGAGTTTTGAGACTCTCTCTCCTTCTCTCAGGAGCCACCAAAAAGACCATTCAAAGTCCCTAGCTGGAAGAATACTTTCCTAAACTAAAACAAGGTGAACTTCTTCACCCTCCCACCATCTCCCTCTTGAAGGAAGAACCTATTCTATAAGGGTTAGAGGATCTTGCAATCAAAGTTGATTTTGAAGAAGATAACACAAGTGTCTATGATGAAGAGATCATGATAGGAATCCTACTTCAGTCATAGGGGGAAGAATCAGTTTTAGACCAATCTTCTTGGCATGGCTTTGATACCAGTAAGTTGGATCTTAAAGAGGACAACCCTCCAAATGATAATGAGACAGACCTTGAATGGACTACTGAAAGTCTATTCTACATAGATAAAGAAGAGGATGATTCATTTCAGGATGAATTGAAGCTAGAAAAGTGGAAATCAGACCTTGAGCAAGACAAAGATGTTTTTTTGGACCTTGAAAGTTCAAATCAACCCTCATTTGCAGTTGAGGAACAAGAAGAAATCTTGAGTGAGGTTAATGAGGAAGACATCTATAGTGCTCAAGAAGTGTAGATTGAAGAACCACCACCTTGTGTGATGAAGGAGAACCTTGAGGCTAAACAAAGTTTTTAATATGAGCATGTCCTTCAAGGAAACTATGATCTAATTATGCCTAATAAGCATGATGATGAAGCAAAAAAGAGCAAGAACGAGGTAAAATATAATTTCTCAATGTTTGTGTTGACAAAGGGATGTCCTATTAGGCACCTTGCTTGGTTGGGAGATGAAAATGAGGAGCCATCACAGGTTGTGCTCAATTTAGAGCACAAATTTGAGCACCGGCAAAAATAAGACCAACTTGCATATCCATTCTAGGATGGTGGAATAATCAATCAATCAGGATGGGTAAGCGAGTCTATTTTTGTTCTTTTCCTTAGAGAAGTGTGTCATCAACTTGTTAAAAATCTAGTACTTCTCCATATATTTTTAGCAACTCTCAAACATGTAAAGTATAATGTATTAGTGAGGAAGGGTAGTTATTTTATACAACCAATCAATGGTTTTGTATATTTTCCTTTCTTTAGGGTTAGATTAGGGT
This sequence comes from Torreya grandis, assembly GCA_037957365.1. Classification (NCBI taxonomy): domain Eukaryota; kingdom Viridiplantae; phylum Streptophyta; class Pinopsida; order Cupressales; family Taxaceae; genus Torreya; species Torreya grandis. The sequence goes on from JARHVA010001816.1 coordinate 2,932,716, forward strand.
AGGATATATTTCCATTCTTTTCTCCAAGGGCCTTGTGCACATTCCCCTTTATATTGTGTATTTCCTTTTAATAAGTGCCTTAGGCACTTTGTTTTGTTTTTCCTTGTTGCTTCAAGAGGAGGTTTCAGAAAGGGTCAACATTGTCGAACTAGAGCAGTGACTCCATGCCCAGTGGACTAGACAAGGCAACATAAGCTAGGTTCTCAAGCATAATAGGCATGCTTCCATGTGAGTCACCAAAAATGTTGGCCATTTTTGGACCACATACCAATTTTTGCCCAAGTGTGAGAAGGTGGACTTTTAAGTAAAAGTGGCAAGTTTAAACAACTTGGGGTTCTTGGAAGTAGAAGTCTTTGGGATTTTGAAGTCACAAGACTTTGGTTTCTAAGGGCACAATGCAAATCAATTTTCCAGTAGCGTTTGACTTCTAAATGTTTTATAGGTAAAAGTAATTCAGGTTTATGAACCCAAATTACTCATGGGTAGTGTCTTTTAGGTTCTCCAAGGGGCACTATTTAATTAATTCATAAGTTGTGAGTAGTCAAAAACCCAAAATAAGTAACGAGACATCAAAATCCCAATTTGGTCTTAGAAGTGCTTCTCAGGTTCTCAAAAAAACAAGTCTTCTCCAAGAGTAAATCCAAGGACCATTGCAGTATTTCTGAAGGTCTCAAGAAAAAAGTCTAAAGGGTATGTTACCCTTTGGGATGTGCCATTGACAAAGCCTGAAGGGTCTCTTTCCCTTCAAGAAAGTCCTTATCAAAAAACTTGAAAGACAATTTTGGAAAGGTTCTGAATGAATTCCTTCAAAAGTGAAGGAAATAAGCAAAGAAAATGTTTCAGGGAAAATAAGCTAGAGAAAGTAAGTTGCAAGGAGTGTGAAGCCCAAATGAGTAAAATGGAAAGTTTCAAAAGGAAAATTATGGAAAATAGTCCATGGAAAGCAAACAGCCATGGAACATTAAGGTTAATGGTCAACAAATCCAAAAGGCCAATCAACCAAGGATAAGTGGTACAAGTACATAAAAATCACTTCCATAACATGAAAAGTGGTCAAATAAGGATTAGACACATCTAGGTGGAGTAATGAACATGAAAAGACTAACTGAGATAGTCCAGATTATATTAAAGAACATGCCAAGTTTTAAATGCAAGGACAAATCACTCACACTTGGTAGGAATATACAACTACCTCCAATATGGCTCTATCAGTTCCCAAAGGGATGACTTGAATGCAAAATGAGCTTAAGGGGATTGGGATGACCTTGAATGACTCATTAAATGGTAAAAGAAGGATGATTTTGGTGGTTACAAGAAGTTATGGCTCCCCTCTTTCCATTTTCTCATGCAGTCCCTCTTCTCTTTTGTCCCTTCTTCTCTATTTATGGGCTTTCAAGCCATTGTAATAGTTCCTAGTTTTTAGAAAATTTTCATCTTTCTAAGAGATGAACATTCATTGAGATACTACAAAGTATGTTCTAGTTGATTAGGCTCAAACCTATCAAGTCTATTGAAAGAGTTACCTTTTGATGTAATAAGATGATTTATTTGCCTATCTCTTGTCATTGATTAGTGCCTTAGTATGTTTGTGCTTGGTGGATTCATCAAGGAGATTCTTCCTAGTCTATTAGCCTTATACTTGCCTCTTTAATGTATTTTCAAGCTCTTTCAAGTCTAGATTAGTGTTCTTCCTTAACCTCTTCCAGTGTGTTAACTTGATCTCAAGATTGTGTAAGCCATAGTTGTCTTATGACTGATCTAGTGTGTGTTCAAGCATAGATGAGTGTTCATTTTATTTTGGTGGATCACCTGGTTAGATTTATTAGGAGCCCTTATCACCTTTCTAACCCTTTTCCCTGTGAATCATTAGTTTATCTTTTATTTTATGTGAGCATCAAAGAAGAACTGGCCTACTCTAGAGGTTCAACCTCACTACAAGATACCCATAGCCTGAGGTTGTTCCCATGCTTGTAGCTGGAAGTGAGAAAGCCTAAAAAACTCTCCCACAAGGGTGCAATTCCATGCTGCAACATGAACCTATAAAGATTCTTGTATAAGTGGGCAAGCATAATCCTACCCCATGAGAACATGGTGCCTTATACCTCCACACTATGAATAACCCTATCCATCCTATATGTAATCGACACTCCACTCCCATCCATAACAATAAATGAGACCAACAACATGTCCAACCACTTCTACAGGTGTGGAACACTAGATTGTACTATAATTGACAATAGCACATCACTATCACTACCTCTCTAATGTTTTCTTGAGGGGACACCAATAATATACAAAGATGCATGATCAATAACATCAACACCCATGTCATCCTGCAATGTGCAAATGCAAAATATGGTGCATATCCTCCAGAGTCATAGTAATCTCCCCTATAGGAAGCTATAAAGTACATGTGTCTACATTACACCTCTCACATAAGGCAATAATCATATATCTTTCCCACTACATAGTGCCAAGATCACACACATGATCCAATCCTACCCTATCCATCACAGCTCTCTCATCAACCAACAAAGGTAGCAACCTCAATGTCTCCATAACCTTAACTCTATAGAACTCCCTCATCCACACCTTGCCCTAAAAAACACTAAAAACAACATATATTTTAATAAAACATGCCAAAGTAAATATCCAAACTATAAAATAGCACGTAACCAAACAACATCTCAAAAAATCTAGCCTCCAGGACAACAATGCTAGGTACAGGATAACAGTGCTAGATAGGAGCACTAAAACCTAGATAGTAGCACTAGAACTTGGATAACAGCATTGGAGGAAGGATATGAGCACTGAAACTAGTCAAAAATTTCTTAGGCTACTTAAAACATCTCAAAAACATCAAAAATAAGGCTCTAAATAGGGAAAAATCAAGCATTAAGTTTACTCACCAGGCTAACATCTCCTCTAGCATCCACCTAGGCTGCCAACTGCTTGAATCAGGTCACGGTAGGTGCTCATCTCCTTGTCATATCTCTCACTCTAGAGCTTTAAATCTCAACCTAGTCAAGACACAACTAAATAAAAAGCCAACTCAATTTTCCTATATCAAACAACTTTTTCATTCAAAGCAACATACCATTTTGATCATAACTAGAACCCCATAACTCTATTTTGCAAACCATTTTGTTCCACAAAATCATAACAATGATACCTTTGACATCACACAAGACTTTCTCTCTTACTACATCATTTGCCTACTATGGCACACACATCTCTACATTTCTATCATACCCAAACATATACCTTGATCATTACCAATCAAAAACTTATTCTAATTTCAAAACAAATTTGTCTAATCAATCAAATAACTTTTCAATCAGTTAAAACAAATACCAACCTCACATATATTCCTATGCTGCTAGTCATCACTTTTGGCTCAAACTCCTTTATCGCAATATCTCATCCCTATCCCCAAAAGCGGGGTATCATTCCAAGTTATTCCTACTCCTACACTTACCCAACATACCCATCCATTCTCATAAGTGGATACACCTTGGTTCTTACACCTCCAATAATAAAATTATCAGATTTAATTTAGATTGGTTAAAATATGTAGTGATTCAGACTATATGGGTCACTCAACATGGTTCTTACACCTCTAGTATTTAGATTATTAGATTTAACTTAGATTGGTTGAAATATATAGTGATTTAGACTACATGGGTCACACAACATGGCTCTTACACCTCTAGTATTCAAATTATCAGATTAAACTTAGATTGGTAAAAATATACAGTGATTCAGATTACATGGGTCACTCAACATTACTCAAGACATTCAGAGAGATATGCCTTTAGTTTATAGATACATATACTATATAGATATAGTGGTTTAGATTATATGGATTCATAGTGACTTTGATATAGATTTAGACTTAGATACAAGATTTGGGGGCATGTATATTACTATACGTCTCACACATATAGATTTATACAACATGACACAGTTATAAGACCAAATAGCATATTATAAGCATAGTGCAGAGCACAATGTTTTGATCTCTAGTTTTGCAGATGGGGCATGACACAATAGGTCATATCACATGTGGTTATATAGATTACCAAATTATACATATGCATCACTCACATACTTGATTTGGGGGCATGACACATATGTTTATGTTCTTCATCATCCAGGATTATAAAGATTATAATGGAAAGACATACCATTCTCTTCTTGCACATTTACTAGAGTTTCAAATTACACCCAACTATACCCAAGTTGTCACTAGGTTAGATCACATCGTCATCTACAGTGGTTGGTACATTATATTACCTAGACCCAGACTACACAAGTTTGTATGAGATAGAGGATAAACATTGGTTTTAGGCCTCTGAGCATTTCTCAATTCTAGTTTAGATATTTAGAGTGGGGGCATGATATATTTCACTCTTCATAGCATATAGATTCTATAAACACATTCCAAATTACATGAGTTTATGTGGGACAAAGGGCAGACATCAGTTTTGGGCCTCTAAGAATTTCTCATTCCATTCAGATTCAGCACATGGGAAAAATATTGCCCTCCTTCTCCATGTTATATGGATTCTACTTCTAGATTTAGTATAAGGGGCATCCATTTTAGGGATTCCTTCTTTCTCCAAGAACTATTCATCTCTCCATCCACTTCCCTAGCTAGGAAGTGAGTTGGACCCCTTTGAAGTACATTTATATCCATGTAGGTAGGTTCATATATGCATTTTCTTTTCTTTCTTTTACTCTAGTACTTCATTTCATTGCATCACTAGATTAAAAGGGGGGAAAATGCATACACCCTAAATTGGTCAAACAACCACACATATCATGTCTTTTCACAATCCTTTCATAGGAGACTCCAACTAGAGAATATGAGCCTTGTTCACATTTATCCATGTCTTTCATTTTACTCATCTTAGTCTTGTTTCATGCTTAATTCACATTTTTGCTTATTATCGATCATTTGTAGACTTCCAGAACCTCATTCCACCTCAGCTAAGTTAGATTTCCTATGCTCATTTCATCCCACAAGGTCCCAAGCTTGTAGGACATGAGTGTTGGTATTGGACTACAACATTGGACCCTAGGGTGTCCATTTTCAATGCTCCTATCCAAGGTCATTTTGGGCTCCAATAGTCAGTTTCCCTCATTTAATGAGTCATATCCCCTTTCTTAGCTTCATCCTTAAGTTTTCCAATCTTGGCCAAATGCAAATAAAGATCCCAAATTTGAAATAAAGATTTTCCTATATAAAGGACTACACAAGGCATTTTATATCTAGCACTTACTACTTTGGCACATTACATAATTAAAAAGTAGTCAATAGTATAGCTCAGCATTATGCATCACACATAGACTTGCATGCTTGATCAAGGAAGGGCCTAGGTGAAAATTCATTCTTGCATCTACCATGCACATTGATTATGCACATTCCCTAAGGGAGAACTACATTTGATCTAAGACCCTAACATTAAGGGTTAATGTAGGTAGCAATTAGGATAATAGGGGTTCTAGATCATATGATCATACTTACCCTAACCCATTTTTTCTCGTTATGATTTTAATGTATTTGTTGTCTCATGTCTGTAGATAGATCTAGGGTTTTGAGATTGAAATGGACCTACGATGAGCTTTACCAACATTCAAACCTTGAAATTTCATATACAGGTTCACACAAAGACAACGAATAGAACCCAAAAAGATTAGACCTTTAGGACAATAGTGGTAAAACATGACTATAGCATCAGACCCTAGGGTGTCCATTTATGGCACTCCTGTCCAATCATAAAATGAAGGCCAGATTCAAGTTCCAGACATCTTCCCAGTCTTATGTAGCAGTTTTCAGCCCCTAGGTCATTCATCTCAGCTTATTTTTATAGATAAGTTTATTTCTCTCCCTATGTGAGTGATGTAATTAATTTTGATTAAAATCTATATTTTATTGTGTTTGATTGTATTTTTCCCTTACTCCAGACCCTTTATTATTTGGGAACTAGACCCTAGTTTTCCCAAAAATAATAAAACATTTTGCATGCTTTCATTGTAGATAGATTTAGTCATTTAGGATCCTATCACATGCCCCACCTAGAATATTGATTGGTGGAATACCTTGCCTCTATAACTTAGTATGTGCCTCATCTCTATTAGTAAATACTCACCTATATTCAGTAGTGGAAATGTCTAATCAATAAAAAAGGTGGTCATGAATGCTTGTAACTCTTGTGGCCCTCTCCACTAGCCCATCATCCAAGACATCATTAGGGAAATTTTGTGTCAGCTATTATAGCGCAACCTTAATAATGGTCTCCTAGTACTCATCATTTCCTAGATGTACACATACCAATGTAGTACATTAGATTTTTTAATCAATAAGTCAAACAATAAACTAAACTAAACATATAAATCCATAATGACAATGTACCCTTAGCTGCCCTAATGGGCTTTAAATCTAATACGTTCTACATGATAGCCCTATCTCATAGAAAAAGTGGTGGCCATCTATGTTGCTTAAACCATACTATGTAGGCATTGGTCACTCCTACATCATCTACATTGGGTATATCTAGTACTGGATCTCACTTAGTCAATAGAATCAAAACCAAATCAATAGTTATGGGTCTCAACCTACTACCTGACCTCACTGATACCTAAGAAATACTCAACCACACCCATGGTGTAGGAAACACATCCTGGATAACACCAAATTATCATGTCACCCATTCATACTAAAATATCTCAAATACATTAACCCAATGGTCATGCAACCAACAACTTACTCAAACCTATTTAAGATAAACACCATACTCAAGCCACCCCTAAAAGCCCTTATAGGGTCTCTAAATAATTTTTATAGCTATCAATCAATCCAATATTGGTGGTGCATCATGTTCCTTATGTCAGGAATCTAGAACAATAAACTGCTCTGATACCAACTATTAGGACCCGAAAGCACAATTGATTACCATGTACAAGCAATTAAATGCATAATTTAACCAGAATCAGAAGTAACTAGAATTCAGAAATAACATAGAATATGAGAGACAATACCCAATTGTATTAATACTTTTCCAAAAAGAAATTACAATGAAGAGATGCCACACTCTTCCACACCTTACAGGCTTCCCACACCAAGTGTACAGTAATTCACCTTCAAGAGTTCACTATCTCAATTACGGTCCCAACAACCAACTCAAACACAGAGTTGGTGTTCACCTCCAACCAGTCAGTATCACTACTACTAGTACCACCAGTCAGTATCAATACTATCAGTACACAAGTACTCCATGTACTCCATGATCGAGTACACACCGTACTCCAAGTAGATATCCCCTGATCTTGCTACCTGTTGTATTGCTAATCACCTTGATCCTATTGCCACCTGCAGATCAACCTGGTTATGCACACCTGCAAACCTAGACCTCGCACACACACACACACACTTGCAGATCAACTGATCTTACTTACACATGTAGATCTCCCATGAACTTGCAACAACCTGCAATTCAAATGATCTTACAATTGGAAGGATCTACCTTGCCTTCCTCTATTGCACTCCTGTGGAACTAGGAGGAGCTACCCTTGCTCTCTTCACACTGAAGGAGCTAACCAAACTCAACTCTAACTAGCACACTTTACAATATAGCCCATGAGTCTATTATATAGATCTCATTCAAACAATAATTAGACATCCAATTACAATAATCAGATACGTAGCTCAAGACTAAAATTAGCCTCTTAACATGCAAACAAATGGTTCATTAACAAATTGTTCGTGAAACTTGCAGTTTGGAACCACATAGGAGACCGACGTCAGTCCCTGTCTAGCTGGAGATGACTGACAGCGGCCGATACCTGACCGATGTTGGTTGCTCTGCTCACTGGATATGACCGACATCAGTTGATCAGATCGACATCAGTTTCTCTGCAACTCAACAACCTCTCAACAACCTCCTCCATGTTTGCATTAGTGAAGCTTTTAGCTCCATAACCTAACAATCTCCTACTTGGAGATAAATAGCTACACTGTACCTATACCTGTACACCATCTAATTTCTTTCTTAGCTTGTATCCCTCTTCAAGCTCAATCTTGAAGACCAACCAACACACATCCTATGGTGCAACACCTGTCATCCAAGTAACCTGCCATATCCGCATCTACAAACTCATGTAGAAAAGAACTTGACCTTGCATAGCATGTTGACCTACTGCTGGTCCCTCTCAGATACCTGAGAACCCACTGAACCACTTCCAGTGCTTCCTTCTCAGATTGGCCACAAACCTGCTGACAACTCCCGCTACTGGGGCAATATCAGGGAGTACACATGTACTCAACCTCATCATGTGATTGGGGACCCTGTTTTGTGAACTATCCGTCCATAGGTGTGCTTGCCATTCTGCATCCTGCACTACCTTCCACAATCATCCTGTGACAACATCAATTTGTGATCTTCCCTATCTCTAGGATTACTCATGCCAAAGAATTTTGCTGCTCTCAAATTCTTCATGACATACCATTGAACTAACTTTAGCTCAGCAAAACCCTGCATGTATGAACTTGCAACAAGCTCATCATTCACATACAACAACAAGATAATGTCGTGACCATCATCTAACCTGGTAAAGAAACCACAATGGTTACAATGATATTGACTAAAGCCGTGCTTTGTCATCCACCTGTCAAAATTGTACCATTGTCTTGCAGCTTGCTCAAGACCATATGACCTGGCCTTCCGTCTCACGTGTCCATTCTCTATATTCTTTAACCAAAGAATCCATTCATCTTTTAGTGCTTTCTTCCGGCTGACAACCCTACCGAATCTCCCATTTGGTTCTGCATCCTAGGAATCAAATTCTTCATTCATGCCATGCTCCCACTATTTCCTAGATCCTTTCTGCTCTGCAGTGAGCAATGAGTATAAAGAAGAGGAATAATGAATTTCAGGCTTACTTACACTTTCAGTCCTCCATATGGGCATTTGAGACTCTTTGACAGCTTGTTGTCCACCCAAAATATGTTCCAGTGACTGACCTCGGTCACCACATAGTCTGCATCTGACCAACGTCGATTCCATGTGACTATCCTAACTACCGACGCCAGTTTCCTGACCAACGTTGGTGTCTACCTGTCATCGATGTCAATTTCCTGACCAACATTAGTCTTACCCTACCTGACACCACCAGCTCTAGTCTACACATGATTGACATCGACACCTGTCTATTCGATGCCGGTTCCTCCTGACCAAAACTGATAATTGTGTTCGCCTGTGAGTGATGACTTTTTACCCACAAGCTCTCTTTGGATCAAAACCCTATCCAAACTACCCTGCTCAAAGATATCCAGTCCCATCCACTGATCTTTATCCATCATCTCCTCCATAAACACCAAGGCTTTCCAGTTCTTAAGTCTGTCAAACACATCTGACTTCCTCTTAAGAACATGCATCTCCTTCTTGTTCATGTGACCAAGCCTACAAAGCCACATCTTCGTAACAGAAAAAAATCAATAATACAAGCAAGTAGATAAAAAGTACCTACTTTCTTACCACATGCTAATTTAAGTGCATCCATTGTGAGATTTTATGTGCATCTCTCATCACCCAACTTTCCTAAAGAAATTAGCCACATCTTCATGACTGGGACCTGCATGACCTCCTTCAACATCCATGTGTTGGCCGTCTGCAATTTCAACCGCACTTCCCCTTTGCCAAAACTTTGACAAGGAACACCAGCCCCTAAATAAATCTTTCCAAAGTCTCCAAAGACCTTAACATGGAAAAATACTCTATTTCGGGCTGCATGGAAAGAGGCAACAGAGTCTATAAAACAAGATTCTACTTTATCCAAGGAAAATACCAGAGCATCCTATGCAACAACACCTGCAACATCTACTTCTTCAATTCTTTCATGCTGATCTAATACCAACCAACAATAATACTTTACCTGCTCTTTCTTTCCATAACACCATAATTGACCATTCTTGCTTTTCAATTCCTCCATTCTTAGTGTACTTTCTTCTGCCATTGCTATACTCCCACTCAATCAGAAACCCCTGAGAGTGACCTGCATTCAAAACACAAACTTGCTTCCTGCAACCTTAGCTGTGATACCACTTGTAAGGAATCTAGAACAATAAACTGCTCTGATACCAACTGTTAGGACCCGAAAGCACAATTGATTACCATGTACAAGCAACTAAATGCAAAATTTAACCAAAATCACAAGTAACTAGAATTCAAAAATAACACAGAATATGAGAGACAATACCCAATTGTATTAATACTCTTCTAGAAAGAAATTACAATGAAGAGACGCCACACTCTTCCACACCTTACAGGCTTCCCACACCAAGTGTACAGTAATTCACCTTCAAGAGTTCACTCTCTCAGTTATGGTCCCAACAACCAACTCAAACATAGAGTTGGTGTTCACCTCCAACTAGTCAGTATCACTACTGCCAGTACCACTAGTCAGTATCACTACTGCCAGTACACAAGTACTCCACATACTCCATGACCGAGTACACATCGTACTCCAAGTAGATCTCCCCTGATTTTGCTACCTGTTGTGTTGCTGATCACCCTGATCCTGCTGCCCCCTGTAGATCAACCTGGTTCTACACACCTACAAACCTAGACCTCACACACACACACACACCTGTAAATCAACCGATCTTACTTACACATGTAGATCTCCCATGAATTTGCAACAACTTGCAATTCAAATGATCTTACAATTGGAAGGATCTACCTTGCCTTCCTCTATTGCACTCTTGTGGAACTAGGAGGAGCTACCCTTGCTCTCTTCACACTAAAGGAGCTAACCAAACTCAACTCTAACTAGCACACTTTACAATACAGCCCATGAGTCTATTATATAGATCCCATGCAAACAATAATTAGACATCCAATTACAATAATTAGATCCACAGCTCAAGACTAACATTAGCCTCTTAACATGCAAACAACCAGTTCGTTAACAAACTATCCATGAAACTCGCAGTTCAGAATCACACAGGAGACCGACGTCAGTCCCTATCTGGATGGAGATGATCGACGTTGGCCGATACCTGACCGATGTCGATTGCTCTGCTCACTGGATATGACTGACGTCGGTTGATCAAACTGACGTTAGTTTCTATGCAACTCAGCAACCTCTCAACAACCTCCTCCATGTCTGCATCAGTGAAGCTTTTTGCTCCACAACCTAACACCTTAGTTACATATAAATTCCACCAGTCCATCTCTCTAAAAATAACTATGGGTGGGCCCAATCCATCAGTGGAAGCCCTTCTGGTCTAGCCACTACAATATTCTCATAATCCCAACAATGCACTAATGATGAATACCCAATGCCACCCATGCACAAATCCTAAGTAAAATGGTATATATATCATGATATAAGTGGGCTAGCATAGTGCAACCTCATGAGTATATGGTCTCATGCTCCTCTATAGCCAACACTATACCATGCATCATGTATGAGATAGATACCCCACTCCCATCCAAAGCAACAAAGGAAGCTAGTAGCACTACCAAAAACATCCACAACAATGGAACATTTACCATAACAATCAAAGATAAAAACACATCACTAAAACTCCTTGACTGATATGTCCTCATAGACATAGTTGTAATGTACCTCATGACCTGATCTATATCTCTATCTTCAATAGCTTTTTGTAACACTATCCATTGAATAGTAACAAGAAATATTAGTATCCTTAGACATCCTCTAATGTCATAGTGATCTCTATAGTGGGAAAACAAAATATATAAATATCAATGTTCCACTTCTCACACAATGTCATCATCATATGGTAGTCCCAAGGCATTAGGGCAAGTGATGCCACATGGCCCAACCAGCTCTATCGATCACTACCCTCTCATCATCTATCAAAAGAAGTCCATGTATGCACTCCATCATCTGACCACTCCAAAACTCCCTCATATTTACATCTGCATGCAAAACACAACCAAATCTAGTAATAGGATCTCTGAATGACAAATAAACATGAATTAATAGTTATTAAACACAAAATATAAGTAAAACTAGCAAAATTGGCTACTATGGACACTAGCATTGCATTCAAGATAGTAGCATTATACCCAAGACGGTATCATGATAGCCCAAGACATTAGCACATTCCTGGGGATACTAGAACGGTCCTAAATAAGGCCCCATACTGATAAATTTTCACTAAAAACAATGAAAAAGGCAATAAACTTTTCAAAAATAGGGAAAATGATAGGTTCCTTACTAGGGTAACCTCATCCCCACCCTAGATGAGTGTCTCCACCTCCTTGTAATGAGTCACATTCACTTCTCATCTCCTCAACATGTTTTTAAGCTCAAAGGGAAAAAAAAATATCAAGTCAAGTGGTTTGAATGATTTTTCAAACTAATCAACCAACCTCTTTAAGCCATGTTTTAAAAATGCTACCTGCCTTAGGTGGATCTTGTGCACAAATTTTGCAAACTAATACCAGATTATTCCAAACATAATATCTCAAGAATCATAGCTCAAATTTTTCATCCATTTCTTGTGCATGGGACTTTATCATGATATCCCCCACACCATTCTAATTACACTTTTATTCCAATCAAATTGAATCCATAAAGTGAAAAAACCTACAATTTCTTAACAAACTCACTATAGACCACAAGTCTATATTGGCCCCAATTTCCAAAAATAATTTTGTTACAAACATCTGTGTTAACATGTATCAATAGATGTTTAGATACACATGTTGACACAGATGTCTAGATATATAAGTTGCCTTAGATTTTTAGATACACAATTTGGATTAGATTCTCAGATACAGGTTGATTCAGATTTACCGAATTCTATGATCTTTTTAGATAGTGGTTCATATTCTTAGAATTTGCATAGGGTTTCGACACAGCTCCAAACTCAGATTATGACTATGGGGGAATGTACAGGGGACACCATCCCTACATAGACATAATTGTATACGCATAGTAAACAATTGCATTACTTAGATATCAAGTTTGGGGCATGATGAAGAGCATGTGTCTTCAATCTAACAGGATTCCACTAGGTTATATAGATGAAATGGCACATTATACCATTATATATGTGTAAATTATTAGATTACACTTAGATTGTCACCAGGATGTCCCTAAAATTTCACCATATTAGGTCATATAATTAACTGTAGTAGTTGATCCATAGATTATTACCAAACCCAGACTATGAAGGTTGAGTGATAATCTTGACCCTTGAGCAGATTATTTCTCATACTCAGTTCACATACCAAAGTGGGGGCAAGTAGGGCTTGTTTCTCCATATTTATAGATATGTCCCTAGAATTTCACCATATTAGGTCATATAGTGAACTGTAGCAGTTGATCCATAGATTATTACCAAACCCAAACTATGAAGGTCGAGCGATAATCTTGACCCTTGAGTAGATTATTTCTCAAAATCAGTTCACATACCAGACTAGGGGCAAGCAGGGCTTGTTTCTCCATATTTATAGATCACTTCTCATATTTAGCTCACATACCAAAGTGGGGGAAATTAGGGATTATTAGTTTATACTTTCATATACCTCTCATGACTTAGTTCACATATCAATATGGGGACAATAGGGTTTTGTTCCTCACAATTTAGTTCATCATTTAAATTTCATATAAGGGTTATCCACATTGTGGATTTCATCTTCATGGATAGCATTCTAGTTCCTATCCACTTCTCTATCCAAGAAGTGGGCCTATCCTATAGCTCATCCATCCTCCACATAGATTGATCACACATGTATAGGTACACATTTTATTTTTCTTTTTACTCTAGCACTTCCATTTCATTACATTACTAGAATAAAATGGGGGTAAATGTTCAAACCCTAATTTCATCAAGAAACCACACATACTATGTCTTTTGTTATTCTTTCACGGGAAGGTCTTAGTGATGAATGTGAGTCTTGTTCACATGGTCATTTTGGGTCTTTTAATCTTGATTATGATCTATTTTCCCTATTTATTGCACCTCTAGTGGTCCTATATCATCCCATCCTAGTCACAGGGGCCCCATGGCTTGTTTTGCAAAGTCTTCCCCTGGTTTGGTGTTCCTATGACACTAGTGCAGTCCTAAACACTAGAGCAATGTGCTAGTGTCTAGTTTAACACTAGTGTCCAATAGTCACTTTTTAAGTGTCTTTTGGGTCATAACCCTTCCTTGATCCTTTTATTATGATTTATCTTTCTTTTACATCTTTTCATCCAATGAATAAGGGTTTTGCATTAAAATCAAAGTTTTTTCTATATAAAGAGCCTCACAAGGAATTTTACATCTATTACTTACTATTTTGGTGCATAGTTACATAAAATTATTTAATAGTATAACTTAACACACTGCATATTAATAAAAAAACACACATATACTTGTATTCTTGATCAAATAATTCCCTAAGTGAAAGTCATTCTAGCATAACATGTGTGTTGATTATGCGCGTTGCCTAAGGGAGAAGTACATGTGATCTAAGACACCTGTCATTGGGGTTAATGTAGGCAATGACCAAGATAACATGAGTTCTATTTTTTGTGATGATAACATCCCATAACCTAATTTTTATCTTCATTTTTCATTTAATATTGTTTTTGTTTCATATGTATAAGTGTTCATTAAGTTTTGGAAAAGATTCAATAAAATAGTGACATATATGAATGATCAAAAACTCAAAACTCACCTACATGTCTCTGAAACCCTCTCACAACATCTTTGGAAGTCTTAGGTAGTTTCACCATAGCAGGACACTAATTTGGTACCTTGGACACTAACACAATGTGTTACTGTCCTTCTAACCACACTACTATCTAAAGATATTTTTTAACATCAATTCTAGAATGAAGGACTCTTGGCTGATCTCTAACCCTGTTCGAGCCTTACTAACATCCAATAATGCATAGTTCACTCTAGATAAATCAATTTTCTCATTATGCATACCTATCAAGTAAATTAATTTGATATATCTATTTGCAATATTTATCTAAATTTATTCTTTATACCCAACCCCTTTAAAAACCTAGAATTTACATGTTTAAGTCCTAAATAATTAAAATAGTTATGGTTATTACATTGTTATGGAAATAAATTTATATGAATGTATGATATTGTGTGGATTACTTATAAGTAATCCTTTGTGTTAAGGGATGATAATTGAGGATTGGTAGGAGACCTTTTCACTAATCACTCATCGTCGATTGACATGTAAGATTAAATGTTTAATAGAGAGTATTTTGTTTTGGACTATGATCCTGATTTAAAGTCTAAAAATTATAATGAAATTTTTTGGCCAAATTAATGTTACAACTATATATGTTGTCTATCCACTATAATTTATATTTTACATTCATGCATGATGTCATATTAGATAGAAAAATATTTCATGGTCTGTATGGTTACTACATGCATTAGTGATTATACCGCACATAGTTATGGTTATATTCTTTATGACCACATCACCCTTATCTGCCCCTTCGAAAAGGGAAGGGCCACTCCTTGTGGGGTGATGTGCACATGATCATCGGTCTATGGTTGGATGTAAAGTGCATAGATGATGCTCTCCCTCTCTATAGTTGGATCAAAACCTTCTTGAGATATACTCACACTATTATGTAGATTTGAAGAGTTGTTATATGAAATCTCTATCATATCATTTGTATTTTTATACTTGACATTATTGTTGTTATTAGTCTGTACAACAATGGCTATAGGTAAACATGTAAAAACACTAATTATTATTATATTCTATAGCAGTGGTTGTACATTGGATGTATAACATAGAATGCTTATTATGAATTTCATTATTGATGAACAATACTTATATTTTTGAGTTGTAATCTATTGCATAATTTTACTATCTCTGCACCATTGTGATCCCGTTTGGGAGTTGAGAACTGAAAGTTTATTATATGTTTGGATCAGTGGATAAATTTAGTTTTTGGTGTTGTTGTAATTAATATAATTTTAGTTATTAAGGGAAAATATATAATGGTATTTAACTTATAAATTTATGTAGTTAAGATAAATTAGTGATTAATGTGGATGATTAATCTCGTTTAGAAAAAAATATCATACTTTTAGTAAAATAACTTAGTAAGGTTCTAAAATGTGTATTATATGGTTCTATCTAGGGATTTTTTTGTGTGATTATCATAGAGCACCATCACATACTATAATTAGATGCATCAGTTTGAGACATAAGATTTAGGACTTGATAGATGATAACATCATTGATGTGAGCACACATATCAAAAGTACAAGGGCACAACCAAGTAAGAGTAGAAAAATGAATATATTCAATGATCCTTTCCCTAAGCATACAAGTCAATAAATAACATACAAATAAAAAGTGCATTACACATATAATGCACACCCTCCACCAATTTCTTAAACTCCTCATATAGAGGCACAACATCCTTTTAATGACACCATTGGTACATATCATGTTTTAATGCCATTTAGACCACATATCACATTCATAGAACATGTGATAGTCGATGATGATTCTGACCTACACTCTTTATTCATTTGATCCCATATTGATCGTCAACATACATAGAGTGCCATGGTTGATAGTGGTTCAAGTCTAAATATATACACTATCAAAATTCTCTCTCATATTGAATACACAGATAAAGATATATTTCCTACTACCGTAGTCATTAAGGGCTTCAATGGTCATTTTTAGAGACCTATTGGTGAGATCATATTACCACTATAGATCGGTCTAGCACATGTGGTCACAGTTTTATAGTCATACCTAGTGTAAGAGTCTTCAATATATTATTGGGACATCCTTAGATAATTTAGCTTTATGCAATTCCTATTACAATACACAGATGTTTGAAATATTTATCACACTTCATAGTATTCTATATGAATACCCCCTAAAACTAAAGTTTATTATTCCTACATAGTAGATTGCAGTTGAACAACTTAAAAAGGTTCAAATTACTCAGAACATTCAGAAACTATTGGATGGTGGAGCCTGATCTTATTTTAATGCCCAGCTTTGAACAGGGGGTTTTCGGGGGGGGGGGAAAATTCCCCCTACTATGGTCACCATGGGTGTTTAGGGGGGGGCAATAACCTATTTTGGAGCCCCCCTAGTGGGGGTTCAGGGGCAGTGCCCCCAAAGCAAAATTTTGAGAAAAATGCATTATAAAATATTATAATTTTGTAGTTAATCTGGATCGTTTATTATTAGGTTTTAGATCTAATGATAGAAATTAAGTTAGTGCATTTTTGCCCTAATTTATAACCCTCCTTTGATATGAGGGCATTGTAATTAGGTGGTAAAAGAGTGAGAGTGAAGAGGATATTGTAATGGATGTATTATAGGTTTTTCCCTTCATTTATCAGACTGAATAATAAAGATTGACAATTTATGTGTGGAAGTAACCCAAATTGGGTGAACTATGTTAAATATGTGTCTCTATTCTGTTGTGTTTTCTAAATTTTAATTCTATTTTTATTTTATTGTTATTGTTCTACACTCTATATTCCTAAAAAAAATGAGTGGTTAACTTTCCAAGGAAACCTATCCTTGAAAAACCACTTAGTTAATATTTTTCACAGATTATGGAATCCACTCTCTACTCAAATTCATCCTAGATTGTTCTTACAAGGTACTAAGTGTTCCATAAAGGATGCCAACACAGAGTTGTTATTACACTCCATGATGGGTTACAAAGAGTCCTAGAGTTCAAAATGCTAAACAACATACACAAGCTACTATAGAGCATTATCATGACAGTGATACTTTTATTTTAGATCTAAATTAGTTTTCAGATTCCAATTTGAGATCAATTAATTCACAATGGCATGATACTTTCCATTTACGAGAGGTCAACCTTCATATACTAGATACATGTATTATTGATTGTGAGGCTATTGAAAGATTCATTGGTTAATATGTTTCTTTTTTTGTTTCATCTATGTAAAAAATACAAAAAAATAAAAAGATTCAGAAATTTTTAAAAACTAGGACCTATGCATGCTATGTCTAGTTCATTTATATTAGTTGATTTGTATATAAGCAATACTTATCTATATCTATTTTTATATAAAACATGCTTCAAACTTTTACTTGAGTGAGTTTCAGATAATACAGGTTGTCATTTCCAGATGCACTTTTAGGTGGTGATATTGTCCAAGATCCATAAAACCTGCACAAATAAAACTTCTCTAATATAAAAAGTAACACGTTGCACTCTTGTCTAGATAAATTTGTCCAAGTGAACACATGCCCTAATTTCTCAGATTAAAACCAGTCAAATGCCTTATACAACTTTATCACATTATAAAAAATTCATTAGAGGAATCCTTTTACATAGGTTTTTATCATTATATGATTATCCCTATTGTTCATACTTTAGTACATTACTTTACGTAATTATTCACTCACTTAATTTCACATTTTTATATTAATAGATATATGAGTTACTAAATATCATGATGTTAAAGTTGCTTATGTATATCAAATTCACTCATTCATACATGTTTTTCATGTTTGCTTTCTTGCTTCATGTTGTCTGTATTCAACCTATTTGGATTGGGGCACTTGAACATGTCCTTGCTTGTGGCTCTAAGCCTTACTATGTGCTTATATGCATGTGAGCGAAATTTGAGCATGTCCTTTGTATGTGGTCCTTGGCCTGATTGCATGTTTTATGTATTTTTTTGTGTACTTTTTGTGTGTATGTGTCATGGCCATGACTCTTGTTTGCCAAATTTTTGATGTCATGATGGACATCATGCATCTTCCTAATTTTTTGATGTCATGATGGACATTATACATCCTCTTTGAATTTTTTTATATTAGTCTAAAATATTTAATATATGATCAATGTTCACTGCATTTCTCATTGCTAACATCTATCTAGACATGACATTATGCATGCTTGGTTCTACATGCATCTTACATTACCATATTTTTCAGTTTATCTATGATGATGACATGCTCTCCAATGTTATCATTATTACTCCATATTTAAAACTTGTATATAACATTATTCACACAACTTTCTTATTTTGAGGTAACTTATTACAGAAGCTTCACAACTCACCTCAAAATAGAGGGCATACACAATGGCTTGTTTTAGAGACAAGGCTGAAACACTGCATTGCAAACATAGGAAAAGACAAATTTTTATGAAAATTTTATATTGCAAACCCAAAATTTACACATAAGTAGTTTTATACAACACTCCATTTAAACAAAGGTGCAAAAAATAACAATTTCTATAATTTCTCAAAATCATAATTGGTTTTGAACCAATTCTCATAGAACGAATGAAAATTCATGTCATTATATATGTTATATAGAACAAATTAAAATCATGATATTTTACATCATTTTATGTTAGTTTTTCATCATAAATAAATTTTATTTCATCTATACTGGTTGATTCATCTTTTTACTTATTTTTTTGCACTAGTTTTGTACCAGTTTTGCACCTAAAAAAAATCTATTATAATTCATAAAAAATTATAAGTATTTCCCCTAATTTGGGTATGCAATGATAGAGTCATGCACACCTTGATTTTTTAACCACACTCTTCTATCAATGAGAATTGAGGCATGCACAATCGAATCTAAGTGTTTTAATGAAATGAAAATCTCCAAGGGTCCTACCCTCTATAGTCACCTATCGTGTACTAGAAGATACAACAATTCATGTACCCAATCAAGGGTATTCATTCCTTTTTATTTTATTTATAAGTTTCTTGTATTTACTTTCATATTTATCTTAAGTACTGATTTATACATGTTTCATTGTAGATTTGTATGAAACATAGTTCAACATTGTGGCCTACATTCAATACTATTATTCATAGGTAAGTTCAGGTATATCTTTCTTCCTTTTATTCTAGTACTTTCACTTTGTTACATTAAAGAAAAATGTAGACACAAATTAACATTTAGTACTAAAACAATACACTTATGACCATTCCTTGTACACACTTAGTTCATGCCCAATTACACGATCCTTGACCACCCTTTCTTCACTTCTAAGTGGAGGACCCTTACCTTTTAAGCAAATTATGATCCTAAATATCCCTATTCACCATTATAAGTAGCCTAAATTCATTATCAAACTGATCCACACTTGCAGTATAGTTGTCTCTACTCCTTAGATAAGGTCACTCCTTCAAGCCTATCCCACTCACTAAGAGTGTCTGAATTTGTCAGCTGCGTCCTCCTACCAAATAATGGTTATTTTATAAAATTAAAATTCACCTAATGGATCATCCCATAATTTTCACAAGTCTCAATCAATTGAAGTATAAAATGATCACTATAAAGCCACATTTTTTAACCATTATTCACTAGAGATTCATATGATTGAAAAAAATAGAATATTTAATTGTATATTGAGAGGATAATACTTTTTCTTCCCAATTTTGAGTACACATAGTCCTAATATCTCTAAGCTAAGTCTACATATATCTCCAAGGTCAAAAGTCATTATCAAAAGCATTTAATCACACCGTGATTGCACTAACATCTAGCATTACACTAGTATTTCATAAACACCACACCGTACTATGGGATAACTACATATAGTTTAATATTTCTTTAGAGTATTGCTATGTAGACAATGCTCAACACAGTGGGTGTTTTCAAACACAACTTTTGCTACTAACCACTTTTTTTCATTTATTATGTTTGTTATTCATGGTCTATTGAGCTAGGGTTTCAAGTGAAGAAGGCATACATTGGATTCCACAACAAATTACATAAATTTAATCATGCAAACATGACCCACAAGCGAAGAAACACAAACTTATTTTTACATTGAGGAAAAAAACTCTATTGAACGTCGTTATTCCCTACAGACACTAATACATGTCGATCTTGTCCAAATAGTGTGGTGTTATCCCAGATAGATGCGAAACCCTATTCCTGATTCACGACGATCTCACTTAGCTTCCCAATTAATCACATAATCTTGCATGATTTGATTTCTATCTAAATTATTTTTCTTCGATACTTTTTTTTTTGATATATTTATAAATATACTAAATTCCAAATCAATTTATATGATTTATTACTATTACATATATTTTGATTTTATACAATAATTTATCTAATCAAAATTAAAACTCTCTCAATCTTAAATTCAATAAAACACTATTTATAAGCTAAAAAACAAAGTAAGAATATTGAAGGATAGAGATGAGATTCTAATTTTAAGATCTTGGCCCAATATGAATGGCAACTTGGAATATTATACCCTGAGGTTTAAAAATATTAAAAGAAAGATGGATGAAATCAACCATGATCATGATAAACTTGAGGAACACAACTATGAAATTAAATTCACTTATTGCATGCCAAATTCCAATAACTAATTCAAGGATATGTTCTCATGGGCATTCTTGTTGATGGACCAACTCTTTGCATCCTAAAACATGAACGCTCCAATTGAGGATCTCAACAAATTTAAAAACAAACTAATCCCAAAGTTTTACTCTGGCCATATCTATTGATAGACCTTGAAAATAAAGATTAACCCAATAACTAAGGCCAAACCTCCCATCCACATAAGCAATGGTAGATGTCACCATAATTTATGCGTAAAAATTGTAACATTGTCTACTATCTTGATATAAAAATTATTTATAATAAATTTATTTATATTTAATATTAATATTATTATTATTTATTTATTATTTTTTAAATAGATACAATTTTAGTGAGATTTTTATTTTTATATGCTTTTGATCGGAGTTTCAATTGGTTTGGGATAGAATCGAAGATTAAATCTCTTTATACATAAGTATCGAGAATATTATTAACGGTCATAATCGATCTAATACCAGCGATCGGTCACACCCAGCTTCCAATACCATATAAGATTTGAACGTGGATGATGTTTGTAACAACCAACTTACTTTACCAACTCACCCACATCTCATCAATATATTTTATTTATTATTTAAATTAATTTATATTACTTATTAATTATAAATATTACTTATTCTAAAATTATAAATCTAAACATTTATGACATATTTATATTTTATTACCGATACATTTATCTCATAATAACAATTATTTTTTTATTACATCCTTCATAAATTATCATAATCTAATTATATCACCTTTATGTTACAATAACAACACTATTTTTTAATTGCATACTTCGTAAATATATCATAATCCAAACTTGAATGTGTCATAAATATGTTTTTCATGTTGTAGAGACAACATATTTATCTCGTAAATTCAACATAAATATAAATCACATGTACAATATATTTAAAATAATAATAAAAGGGAAAAAGCTTAATTAAGTTCTTCGCATTTTTGTATGACTCAAAACATTTATGTATGATTTAAATTTCTTCAATTTTTATTTGAAAATGTCTCCAATAATTAAGTGGTTTGTAGTCCAATAGTGAAGATGATAGTGTGCAAGGTGCTACTTAGCCATCCATCAAAGTACAAATCTGAAGAGATATAAAAAGAGATGAATTTCGCAGAATGAATACCCCTCAATTCTTGACATTAAACTGAAGAAACATTCTGTACACCTAATTTATATAAAAATAAGGTTTCAATATAAAAAAATGTATCCAATAATTTAATTTAAAAAAAAATAAAATAAAATTTAAATAACAAAAAATATTACATAAAAAAAGTGAGGGTTCAAATTTCTAGAACTATCACACTGAAGTAGTGACCATTTTCCTGCTGACTCTTTTTTTAAAAGGATGATGGGATTGGTTTTTTAATTTTATTATTTTTAAAAATCTATTTAAATAGAAGCTTTAAACTTATTTTTAAAATATAAAAGTACGGTTTATCTTTAATAATGGTTTACGATTTTGACTTAAATTTTATCTTTAGTAAAGTTTAAGATTTTCTTCTAAGTTTTATCTTTAATTATGGCTTAAGGTTTCACTTGGAATTTTTTCCATCCTTCATTTTCTATCAGTTTTTTTTAATTTTTTTGTTTCGACTTTAATTAAGGTTTATGGGTTGAATGTAGTGGTTTATATTTTTTTTATAATATATATTTTAAATAACAGACATTAAATTATGATATACATGGGTTTAAGTTAGGGGGATTTGGTTAGGGTTTTATATTTTCAATTTAAAAAAAATAAAAATTTAATTTTTTACTTAAAAAGTTAAAAATTTAGATTTTTAATTTATGATTGATTTATTTGAATTTTGAGATTGGGGATCAAAGATTATAAAAGTGGAATTTTTAAATTTTGAGTTTAAAAAATTAATATAGAGTTTTATCCTTTTTTTCAAATATATGTTAATACCTTTTTAATTTTATTCCCTTTATTTCTTTCTATAAATTATTTTGGTCATTATTAATTGGTTTCATAAATATGACATAAGAAATATTGTTGTTAAAATAAATGGAGATGTAATTGTCAATTGCTATAATCATTACTCGATATTTTTTATATAATTATTTAATTGATTATTTATGTAATAATTATGTTTAAGGAATTGTAGTTAAAATAATAGTGTAATATGATAAGATATTGATTTGATATTTCTTTTTGAATTGAACTCATATCACTTCTCTATATCATGATTTCACATTATTAAAGGTATACTACACCTTCAATGTGTATAGCCACATTTGAGAATAAAGTTTAACTCATTGCATATAACCACATTCAAAAATAGATTGTAATTAGAGAAGATAATATTCATGACACATATTATGATAAAGATGGAAGAGGAGTTTTCAATGTCGAGGGAGTAAAGTTTTCTAATAATCTTATTTATCTGTTTAATTTTTATTGAAACTTAAACAACAATTTTGCGCCATTAGAGATAACAAATAAACTAGATAACTATGCCAACACATCACTCAAAAGAAACTTGAGCACTCACTTCATGTGCAGAGAGAATATCAATGAAATTTGTATTAATTAACAATGATGTAAAAATAATGGCAACCATTAAAATTCATAGAAAGCATTATTTTTTATAAAATTGAGCATAGTATTCACATAAAGCCATCAAATAAACTAACACATATATTATTATTTATTCATAAAACTGCACATACATCACCATGCAATGATTCATTAATACTACAGCTCCAACAATGACAACTTACTCTCAACATTCTATAGAATACAAGATTATCTCACCATCAAATAAGAACTAACAATAAACAACCTATTACAATAAAAAACATGTTTTTATGGAGATAAAATGCACTGACACATCTTATTGTACATTATAACTTATTCGATAAAAAACTTAATAAATTTATAAAAATATTAATACTTGAAATGCAACTACACACTTTCCCGACTACTGATTCTATTCTTGCATTTTATGCATAATGCAATCTAATTTCCAATATTCATATGTTTTGAGCTTTATGCTAACCAACCTTCCTCTTCAAGTATTTTCATGTTCTGTAAATCCTTATCCTTTCACCTTCTAAATACCAATATTCTTGTTTGTCAACACTCCACCATTTGTGCTCTGAGAACATCTAAAGCCTTTTCTTTGGTTTCCTTTTGCATGTTTCCATCATGGGGTGCACCACTAAACTTGGCCAAAATTCCCTTGGTATATTCCTTTAAAATCCTTTTACATACTATTATGTACGCACTCGTCTATCAATATATTATCATGCATGCTACTGACTTGTGTACATACCATTGTGTACTACTGTACTTAGCCAAAAAGTGTCCCCTATGTTGATATTATCTTCCTTGATGCTCATGCACTAGTTTACTTAGCAAAATTTTGGTAAAGGTAAATAATACAAATATTTATTTAAATGATGTCCTTCACCATTATAAAGGTAAATAATACTTTTGTTATGGTTTTTATTTCTTTAGGAAATCAACCATTCATGATGTTAAACCATTATGAGGATGAGGATGACAATGACAAATGTGTATCAATTTTATTATGTTTAAAATTAATGCATGCAATTTAAATATTTTATTAATACATAATGTTCTTTGGAGATAATTATGTAATATTTTATTAATATTTAAATTTGATGTATATCATATTTAAAATTTATTTATATAATTTAAATATTTTATTAATATGTAAGGTTCTTTTGGAGATAATTATGTAATATTTTATTAATGTTTATGTTTGATGTATATTATTTTTGTAATATTTATCTGAATACACTAGCATTTACACTTTGTATGTACTCTTAGAGGAGGAGGATGAGAGTTAGGGATGTCACTTGGGTGATAAGATGTTGAAATATATAATAATGATAATAATCGTGGAGTGTAATTTACCCCGCTTACAACGATTATATATACATACGTACATAATCACTTGTAATACTTTTGATTTTAATGTTAAATTTTAGTTATTATACACTACTAAACTTTATTGTGCTAAAATTATTTATATTTTTATTTATTGTAAATGCCTTTTTATATAATTTTGACACGTTTTTTTTTAAATTTATTTTATATTATCATATATATAGTTATTTTTGTTTTTAGATGTGTCATTGTGATATAATACTTAATTTTTTTAATTGATACAAGAATTCAATCATTTAAATTAATAAATATTAATTAAATTAAAAATAATTTAACTTATGTTATTAATTTAATTACTGTAATTATATTATTATTTTTTCATTAAGTTATTATTTAATGATTGTTATAAATAACAATAACTTAATATTCAGTTGTTGTAATTTATCATTTACTATTATTTTATTAATTGTTATTATTTATTAAATAATTAGATATATAATAAATGGTAAATTTTGTTATTTTTGTATTAATTTCTACTCTAATATATGTTTACTTTAAAACACAAAAATAATTTGATAGTGTGATTACTTTAAAACACCATTCCCACATGTGCAAGAAAGTAGGGAAAAATCATAACAGATAGTTAAGACACTTTTACAATAATTTCATGACAAATTAATGATTTGGAAAAGATAATTTTATAACACATTAAAAATTGAAGAATAGAATTTGTATGATTTTAAAATGAAAAATTAATTTATCGGGTGACATAAATCTATCATAAATATGCCAAAAATGATATTAATAAAAAGACAATGGTTTTATAATGATTTTACAATACCATTATATATATTATAAAACTAACTTAAAACATAAAAAATGTAATATTGAAAGTTGGTGTTGATTCATAATCATTGAAGCCCATAAAATTGATTAATATAAACATATCATGCTTTTCAATATGATCTTAAAAAATCCATTCAAATCAAATCTTATTACTGCAAGACTGAAAACTATAGCTTGTATCAATAGTAGAATCTGATTTCTTCGTAAATAGATAAATTTGAAATAATATTATTGATGTTCAATAAATAATACATTCTTTAAAAAAAATAACAATAAACATGTATAATAGTAATTGATATTTCAAAGACCTTTGATAAGTGGTTATGTAATTTTATTGGAAAACATATACGATTTCAGTCATTTAATTATCTAATAGATTGATAGTTGTATCAAAACCCTATCTTACATAATCATTAGTTAAGGTTAATATTTCAAAAGATTTTGATAGGTGGATATGCAACTTATTGAAAAATACATAATTTTAATCATCTAATTATTCAATAATTGGTAGATGTATCAAAACCCAATCTTACATAATCATTTTTAATGAAAAATTAGGGTAATATTTGTATTCTTCAAAATGATTTTGATAAAGTGATATTTAATATTTGATAGGATAATATTTTTCATTCTAGTTTTTTAATTCTTATAAGAGTTGGTTTAATGATAAAGAACATATGTTCCTGAAAGGAAAGTTCAGAGGTTTAAATCTTATAGAAATAAGGTATGTGCATCTCATATTTGAAACACAATAAAATGCTTCTTATATGTTAAAAGTACGAGGTAATCCCATATACTATAAACTATTTTTTAGACCATAATAAAAACACTACCTAATATCATGAACCTTAAAAATATATAATATTATTATTATCAAAAAATATTTATTTGAAATTCTACGAAAATCTAGAAGAAAAAAAAATTACGAAATCCTTAAGAGGAAGCCTATCATCTAATTTTTAACTAGCAAATCGACAAATAAAAATCTAACATTTGCTATTTAAATGTTCTCTACATTTTTCAACCTTTAAAGAAATCTCGAACATGTTTTGACTTTCCTCTTCATATAAAAATATATAAACATAATTATGGACCAACACCATGGAAAAAATGCAAAGTCAGATATTAGTGTGGAGGAATGATAAAAAGTGATTCTCTAATAATTAAATAAAATAAAAATAATTTCCAATGAAGGGGAACAAAGGATATCTTCAAATAAAGATAAAGATAAATTGTTGAGTAAACCAAAATACATAAGATATACAATAATCACACATACATGATTTGTAAATTATTATTTTTAGAAATATACCAAAAGGGAAAAGTACTAAGAAATGAATAACTTAATTAGAACTTGAGTTTGTGGGATTGTAATAGTGACTATGAAACTGACTGTGAGGTTGTATGGGTTTGTTGTGAATCATGAATAGGGCTCTATATTATCTTGAGACAAGGCAATGTTATTTGGACTCAATCGATATACACTGATATCTATAGGATGTAACTTCATCTTTTATGATTTTTTCCCTCTGTGTAAATTATGATAGGTATGCCTTCACCTATAGGTCATGTGTGTGTATGCAAATATATTCACTTTATTGTGGGAGCCATTATGTGCATTCTTCTTCACTCAAAACCCTATCTCAATGATAAGAAGGAATAAATGATGTAAAGTGGGGGCAATAGGCAAAGGGATGGGGTTTTGCTTGACTTCAACATCCCGTGTGTTAAGCATTACCCACATACCAATACTATAAAGAGGGATCAAAATCCATGTAGTTCTCCCATGCTACAGTGGTGTGTGTATAATACTGGTAAAATGTTATATGTTGGTGCAATATTTGTGTGATTATGTGTTTAAACTAATGACTTGTGATGTTGTTACATTTAGACATGGCTTGGGCCTTTTTAAGCTGTGTAAACTCAGAATTAGGAAGAATAAGTACTTTCTTCTCAATGTGTAGTTATATTATACTAGAGTGTTTTTAATAATGAAAGCCTTTCCTCACAAATGGGTATAACATTTGATTAGATAGTGGACTTTTTGGGATTTACTCAAATTGGACTTTAAAAACATGTAGAATGACCCATTGAGATGAATTTAAATTTGGATAGTTAGTCATTAACTGATAAGAAAAGAAATCAATGGATTCAAACGTGATAGACCTATGGGATTGTATTAAAGGAGCAATTTTTTATAAGGAATAAAGACAACTAAATTATAAGTATGAATCAATCAAGTAATGAGTTCAGGCTACTTGAAATGATAAATAAGAACATTTAGTATTAGATTTGCCTTAAGATAGAGGGTCATCCACATAGAAGTAAATGAATGGAAGTTTAGAACCATTTAATTTGACATAGTTTAAGTGTGCATAAGGGGTGGTCACAAGTGCATTGTTTTAGTATTAAATGTTAATTTTAGTGTCTACATCCCCCGCCCTCCCTCTTTTATTCTAATGATTCAGAAAAAAGAAAGTATTAAGTAAAATGAAGAGTGTTATACCTAAGCTTACCTACAAATAATGGGTTTAAATGTTGATCAAATTTTGAACTATGTTTCATGCAAACTTGGAATGAAACATGTATAAATCAATCCTTACTTAGGATAAAAAATGAAAGTAAATACTAAAAACATATAGATCAAATAAAAAAGAATAAATACACATTTTCATGTATGTCAACCTTTGTGTTTTTTGGTACAAAAATGGTGGCTAGAGATGGTGGAACCCTTGAAGATTGTATTCTTCATTAAAACACTTGGATTGGAATGTATATGCCTCAATCCTTGTTGGTAAGAGAGTGTGCTTAAAAAATAAAGATGCATTTGACTTAATCATTGCACAACTCAAAATGTTAAAGTAACTTGGAATCATTATATGGATCCCAAAAGATCATTTTAGTGCAAAACTGGTGTAAAATGCTAAATCAACCATTGAAAATGGAATAAGATTCATTTTGGTGCAAAACTGGTGAAATACTTGGTGAAAAATTAGCGCAAAAACTAGTGAAATATAATATGAATTAAGTATGGTGTATACAATATAGATAATGAAATTAATTACCATTCCTTATGTATAAATTGGTGCAAAACTAAGCAATAACGTGATCATGTGTCACTCACATGCTCCCAATCTGATATCTGAGCATATTGATTTTGATAATTACGTAATATCAACTGAATCTCTGAGTAAAAACTTGTGTAAAACCCTAGAACACATGTCACATATGATGTGCCAAATATGATAAAAATTTGAAATAATCATGTGTATAAGTTTGAAACTGCTTTTGGGTAACCACTACAAACTATTCCTATAGATTGAGTGATTTTGGGAATTATGGAAAATATAGTTTCTAATTTCTAGGATGAAAGTACACTGTTTTGGATAATCTTAGCCTATGTCACTATTATTAGGGTGTGTTATTATTTAAATATGATTTCTAAGTAAAAATAAAGTATGCACTGTGATCAATTGAGAAAATGTTATTTTCTATCTGTGTAGTGGACTTTTGCAGCTTAGTTTGTAAGATAAGCCACTATGTATGTCCTCTCTTTTGAGGTGAGTTTTGAAGCCTGGACAATAACTTAGCTCAAAATAAAAAGTTATGTAAATTATATTATTAAAGATCGATATCTAGATTAATAATGATAACATTAGAGATCATGGCATCATATTTCTAATCTAGGCAATATATTAATATACGATACATATTAAACCAAGCATAAATAGTGTCATGTCTAGATAGATGTTATAAATTAGGCATAGATTGAATAATAATCATATATTGAATACTCAAAACAAACATAGAACTATTTGGGGAAGATGCAAGATATCTAGCATGGAATTGAAAAACTAGATAAACACATGATATCCATCACAACATAGAAAAACTAAGCAAATAATAACATGCAAGAATTATGGCCATGACCTACACACAAGTAGTACATGCAAGAGAACATAAAGTACACAAAAAATCCAAGGGAGCACATATAAGGGACATTTTAAAAT
The DNA here is from genome assembly GCA_037957365.1 of Torreya grandis. Taxonomy (NCBI): domain Eukaryota; kingdom Viridiplantae; phylum Streptophyta; class Pinopsida; order Cupressales; family Taxaceae; genus Torreya; species Torreya grandis. The sequence goes on from JARHVA010001816.1 coordinate 2,962,830, forward strand.
TTCACTCACATGAATAAAATCACAAATAAGGGTTAGAGTTACAATCAGGAAGCTCAAATGTCCACAATCCAGAGAAATTGAATACACACAAAACATGAAACAAAGAATAAAACATGATAAACATGTATGGATAACTCAAATTGATCTACATGAGTAATATGTAATGTCATTAAATACAAAAACTCAAGTATCCAGTGAGATATCAATGTTAAATTAAGTGAGAAAATAATGAATGATTTGTGCGATTACTATATTTTAGTATGAACAAAAAAGGATGGCCATAAAGTGATAAAACCCGAGGAAAAAATGACCCCAAGTGAAATTGTTGTGATGAAAACAAGATGTAAAAGTCATGTGACTATTTTTAATTTGAGAAATTGGAGCCTATGTTCACCAGGTCAAGTTCATTGGAATGGGACAAGAACATAATGTGCAACTATCTTGAGAAGTGTGGTTTTATCTATGTAAAATTTATAAGGCTAAGAGGTGGTTGACAACGTATATGTTCTCAAGTATACTTGTAAAACATATTTTATATAGAATTGAATATGGGGAAGTATTACATATATTAAAACAAAAATCAACTAATGTAAATGAACTACACATATCATGCATAGGTAATGATTTTTATAAATTTTAAAATATTTTATTTTCTGAATACATATCTAAAAAATAAAATATTAACTAATGACTCTCGCAAGAGCCTCAAGATCAATGGGTCATGTATCTAACATAGGAAGGATGACCTCTCATGAATGGAAAGTATCATGCCACTATGAAGTATCAACTCACAATCTGAAAGTTGGTTTGACTCTTTAACATAAATACCATTATCTTGATGATAATATATAGTATTTTTTGTATATTATTTATTTTTGTTAACTTTAGGACTCTTTAGATCCCATCGTGTAACATAATAATTATGGGTTGACATTCATTTTGGAACAATCTTAATGTCCTGTAATGCCAATTTAAGAAGTGTTGGAGCATAAGGTATCTCTCTAGAACTTGTGACAAATCATTGATTAAATGACATTGCAAGGATAGGTCTCCTTGTAAAGTTAACCACTTTCTTCTGAACTCTTTGAATAGGTTGAACCTTTTTAAGTTGCTCAACTAATATATGCTATGTAAGAATAATAATCTTTGGTTATAGGGGGTATTCATATGGAATACCATGAACTATGATAATCTCAATAGCAAAAATATATTTCAAACATTTGTGTACTATAGACAATACTAAACAAAGTTGTTGAATCCAAAGACATCCCTATAACATATCAAAGACTCTAACACTAGGTAATATTATAAACTTGGTGGCCACATGTTTTGGACCGATTGGTAGTGGTGATGTGATCTCAACAATAGAACTTTGAACATGTATATTTAATCCCTTAATTATTATTGTTGTGGAAATTATATCGTTATTTATGTATCCAAGATGTGAGATAAATGTGATAGTGAAAGTATTCACACTTGAAAAGTTATCAACCATGACACTCTATATAGGTTGATGGTCAATGCAAGTGTAAACATGAAAGTAACATGATAACCAATGCACTTGACTTATCTAGGTTTAGACAAGACAACCAATGTAATGGATATATTGATGGGAGAATCTATGGATTAGGATGATTGAATTGAGGAATAGGGTTTTGAATTATGGGTGGTAAGAGATTCTCATGATAGTACCATAAGAGCTCTACCACATCACAATGTTTGCTGAGGGAATCTAATTGGGAATATATATCTATAAAGTCCCTCTATGTTGGTGATGACAATATAATAAATTTCCTTATCAATGTTAGGAACAACAACATAGGTATGATTAGGTTGAATGACTTGCGGGATTTTGTCAATCATGTCAAGCTGGCTATGTCTAATCAATGGCATACATAAAGTGAATGACAATGTGATGAGGCTAGTACAGAGGAGGAAATAAAAAGAAAGGCTAATTTCTAATATTCGATGACATTATATTGGCGACATCAGTTTTAGGGTGAAATGATTATGGGAGGATCATGAATTTATTCTTTCTTATCAAGAGATTCAAGAGAGTTAACAATGGGGTTTGGAATGGGGTTGGGATGGAATACCTCTAATCTAAGTTTAAAATTAATGTCACTTTTTAAATTACTTATGGGGACAAGAGATTTAACTCTAGGTAAAAGATGATCTAATGAGGTAAGTACTCTCTAGAAGTGTCATGAAAGAGAAAAGCAAAGTTGTGTGTGTAATGAAACATATGAGCTTGTCTAGATAATGTTTTTAGAATGGTATACTTTATTTTATATTTTTAATAATGCTTGTGCTCATTATGACAAGGCTTTTTTAGACATTTGGGATTGCTTTGACAATGTTTTGAAAACAAATTGAATTAATTTACTTGCTCAAAATATAAGGCTGAAAGAAAGAAAGTAACGAATATTGGAAGCAAATGAAAGGATAATACATGTTTTTTCTTGTTCCTTTTCAATGTTTTGAATGAATTCAAGATTAAAACTAAAATTATCAAGGAAATATGCAACTACTAATTTTTCCTATTTTTTCTTAACTTGCAAGATGATTTGGCTAATACAATTTGAATGATCTAACTTTAATTTTGGTTTTTCTTTTCCAAATATTATGAAATAACATTATTCAATTGATGTTTTCTAACATGGAAATATGAAAATTAAGTTTTAGCATCCTAAAAAACACTCTTATTAAGTGTTTAACCCTAATTTGAATAAGGAACCTAATTAGTGGTTAGGGTTAAGGACATAGAAATGATAGGGTACAAGGGTGAATATCATATCTACATCAAGCTAATTAATATGATAAACTCAGATATACCATATACTAAATTTATTAAACTAAGATAGGATATTAATGGAAAGTACATCTATGCTAGATATATAAATGACATAATAAAAAGTACTTAGCTATTTTTGATGGTAATCAATAATGGTTTTGGAACATGCACGAAGTAGGCAAGAATTAGATTCTAGATCAATTATCAGATTCTAGATCTCATGCCTCTAGCTTTATAAACAGTTACGTCAACTTAGGATAGTTATGTCAATACTAGTGTTTGAGTTTGATTCTATTGTCCTATACATAATATGCACTCAAATAGGATGTGGACACCTGGATACTTCTGAGTTTGGCTTCACCTTCACTTTGGTGTATTCAGATGTGGGTCATGGACTTTCACTCCTAGTGAAGTGGAAAAATCTTAGATTTGAATCTTCAATGTGACCTTGGGGGAAAATGGGTTAGTGAGCACAAGATGTTGAGATGACTAGCAATAATGATCCAAGCAACAGTTCAGACGACAATTCGGGCGACAGTTCTACCCCAATTGGTAGCATAACTTCTAAGAGCCATAACTTTTGCACCATAGCTCCATTTGACTCCCCATTTGAACCATTGGAAAGATAAGAATGAGGGGAACACCGTGAGATGGAATGAGCTCCATTTAATGGGTTTTAACACCCAAAAACTAAATATAAGTGCCCCAAATTTCAATTCTAGTAGTGCAATCTAAAAATAGTAAGTTTTTAAAAATAGTAATTCCTCAAATTTTGTATTATTGTAAATCGTAGAAGTCAAACACTTAATATCCCTTGAGATTAGTGACCCTCCACATCCTCCTCTTACATTCAAAATATGTATAAATGAAGATGTAACTCGAAATGGAAATGAGACATCTCTTCTCAGAGATAGACATATGTTTGGATCTGCAAATTTGATCAATAAAACATCTCTTATTAGAGATAGTATTATTACAATTATGTTCTTATTTCTTGAATTATCTTTCAACCAAATTTTTTATGTTTTGGATCAGTAGTATTATAGCAGTTTGTCTTGAGAGTGTATGATCTCGAGAATGAGGTCAAGCTACAAGAAGCATGGGTGGAAAATAATAGAGCTTCCAAACTATCCACCTATTCACTCCAAATGACCTCAAATGGCAGATAACATTGAGACATCTGATCCTTTCAAGGAAATGGTGAATGAAACCCTCTAACAGTAGTGTTGTCCACAAATCGGCCACTGATTTTTGTAGTCAACATGCTAATTATTTTGGTCCTGCAGGACAAAAAATAGTTTCCTTCCTTCTCAAAAATATTCTGAGCACTCAAGTTATCTAATTACCCAAGTCTTTTCAGCAAAAGGAAAGCTCTCCTTTTCAAAGGGTTTTTCAATCGAGAAAATGAACAAAGAACAATTCAAAAGACTTGAAGGCATTTCCTAAAGAATTGCTAAGTATGGTTCAACACCTAAGTTCAATGATATATGGTTCAACGGTGGGGTTCAATGATTTGAAATGAATGTCGCCGAACCATTGAAAATTTAAACCATTGAACTCCACTTCAAAATGGCTCAAAGGTTCAAAAAGGTTCAAGTGGAAGGTTCCAGTGAAAGGTTCAAATAGTTGGTTCAATGATACATTGAATTGAATTCATAAGAAGATTGAGCGAATGTGACTCTTTGCAAAACACAAAATACTGAGCCACCAAACCGTTGAACCATTGAACCGGTAAACTCTAAAAAGATGGTTCAAGGTTCAAAATAGTTCAAGCGATCAGTGATGTCCCCACGGACATCAAATTTAGGATAATGGAATAACTGTTGATGTTCAAATAACATAGATCTGAGGACAAACTCAGTGATCCGTTGAGAAAGGAGCTGAAGAAGCCAGCGGAAGGTGAGAAGATAGCCCCGAGAGCTCAGATCACCAGGAAAAGACAAAATATAGCAAGGAAAGAGAGAATAAAATAGAGAATCTAGAAGCATCGATGGAAGAGTTATTCCAGTAGGTGGAACAGTCCACCAGGTGGATATCAGAGATTGCAAGCATTCAATGGCATGGCCTATTTTTTTCATTTGAGTAAAGACGATTGGACAGCCGTGTAAGTATCATAAAGAGGAGCGGCCTTGCCTTTCAGAGGATCAGGCAACCCATGCTTTGGAGAAGACATTTGATATGAGTTAAACGCTAAAGTCAAGATTATTAACCTACTCCAGCATGGCCCCTGCATAAAACTTCCTCTTTACAATGCATTCAGTGCAACATGGGCCATTTTGTGAAAACAAGTGCTAAAGTCTTTCTTTGGATGCTATATATTATAATCTCTCATTTTAAATGAAGAAGATCTCTCAGTTATTAGAATCAAAACTCTGCCCAAATTGAAAGGCATTTTTGAGACTTTGAGCTCAGATTGTTAATCATATTTTATCAAGTGAATGAGAAAGCAAGTGACCTTTCAAACTTTGTGTTGAAATAACTTGTGTTGTATAAGAAATTGTTCTTATGTCTTTTTCCCAAATACAGTCTTATCCATTTGATCAAATAAGTAGAGCAAATGAAAATAATTTGGAAGATGTCCTGAAGTTGATTATAGAGACTTTGTGCTACCATAATTGTCTTTAGCTTATGTGTTGTGCGTTTCAGCACAAAGGATATTGGAAAGGCTTTGAAATAATTTCATCTTTTGTGATCATATACTCTATTGTATTTTTCGGTGGATACTTTGGACTGCACTTCATTCTACTATGATATGAGTCCTAAATCTATAAGAGAAGCAATGAAAGACTTTGTGCTTTCATGGGTTTCTTGTGGATCTAGTTATTACCCAAAAAAATTTCCTATTGTTTTATGAATATCATTTCTAAAAAAGGAGAAATGGATTCAATTATTACATAGGAGTTGTCATCTATTTTATGAACATCATTTCTAAAAAAAGAGAAATGGATGGTGTGATTCTACCTCCCAGTTAGTATTTAGTATAGGTTTAGATTATAATAGTTTGTAGGGAGCTTCTCCTTGTTGAGAGGAGAGATTTATCTCATCATGTTGTGGCTGATATAACAATTTTGTCTTTAGTTAGTTGATGACAAAATATTCACCCAACAATTTTTTGGTGACTCTGCTGGGGAAGAACACTCAAGTTGAAGCCTCATGCTTCAACTTGAAGCAGTTCCAATTCTTTTCCATTATACACTCTGGTAGATCCACGACATACATGAAGCTAGTCAGCTCAAGGTATTTTTGATCCTATATTTGAGTTAGTGCAACAAAATAGCTTTGATTTATTTCCTCTTTGACCTCATCTTCAGTGAACCAGGAGTTTCTCTCCCACCAACGTCAGATCTCCAATACCAGGTGAAGCTTCTCCTTTCTTTGGTAGCAGAGCTTTGTCTATACGTACTCCACCAAGGTTTATTATCCCTCCTTTCAATCATCATATCATGGAAGCCCAAGGCCCTTGGGGTAACACTTTTGGTCCCTTGAATCTAACCCAACCTTTACATGAACTACCTCGTAGTTTAAGAAAGAATTTTCACAAGTTTTATGGTGATGGGAAGGTTTATCCTTATGAGCATATTGTCGCTTTCTACATAGCTTGTGGTGTGATAGGCATTGAATACAAAGATATATTAGTAAGATTGTTTGTAGAAATATTGTAAGGTGTTATCGTATATTTGTTTTATCATCTTCAAGCTCAGACTGTAACCAACTGCGACACTCTCAGGACCAAGTTTGAGGCTGAGTTCAAACCCATAAAAGATGCACACGCTTTGTTGGCCCAACTTACGCAAATGAATAAGGAACCTCATAAGCCCATGTGAGAATTCATTGCCAAATTCGATAAGCTAAGGAACAAGATTCCTCTAATTTCTCAACCAACACCTGCGAATCTCAAGTGCTTCTTTATCAATTCTCAACTTCCTGAAGTGAGTTTTCTGTTAAGGTAAGCTGGCCATATAGATCTTTCTGTAGCTCAAATTTTGGCTACCGAGGTCGAAGATGATCTTATCCTTGCAGGTAAGATAAGAAGAGATCTTAATAAAAATAAATTTTCTTCACCTGCTAGAAATTTTTCCATAGGCCCCACTGACCCTATGGTACAGAAGCTAGAAAATGAATTACTAGCTTTGAAGAGACAAATATCCCAAGGTATGTCTACTCCTCCTTATAGGAATATACCAAGGAGGACATTTTTTAACCATTCATATCAAGGCAATACTACCAAAAAGTCAAGGACATCCCGATCATCTTCCTCCCACACAGGAGAAGCTAGTCATTGAAGCAGCACTAGCCAACTCAACAGTCGATTACTATGAAGCTTGTTGGTCTCCAAAAATGTGACTCATTTTTGGAACAACATATGAGCTATTTTGGTCCTACAAGACCAAAATTTCTCTCTTCCCTTCTCAAAATTTGTTTTGAGCTTTCAAATTCCTCTTTTTTCAAGATTTTTTAGTAAAGGGATTAGCAGGTTCATAGGCTTCTGTAGGCGAGTTCAATCAAAAGAACCAGTTTCCAATACTTGGCCATCTTCAAGATTGGGTTGGTGCCTTGGTTCAGTAAAAAATGTCCATCAGCAAGCATCTAAGCAAGGATTGAACCATTGAACCGTTGAACCTTGAACCATTTTGGTTCAACAGGTTCAATGGGTTCAGAGGTTCAACGTCATCAGCAAGAGCTAGCCGCACTTTGTAAGAGGTTCAAAGTTCAACCATTTCAAAGTTTCCACGGCTCTGAGCACTTAACTAGTTTCAAAGGTTTGAACCATTGAACCGTTGAACCTTGAGCCATTTTGGTTCATCAGTTCAACAGGTTCAACGACCAATTGGTTCAATGTGCTTGCTTCAAAGGTATCAAAGAGACTTATCCAAATAAAAAGGATGAACCAATGAACCGATTGAACCTTGAACCAAAAGATTTCAAAGCTCAATGGTTCATGGGTTCAAAGGTTTAAAGGTAGCCTCTGTCAAAGAGAGAAGCAACACACAGGTGGTTCAGCAGATGGTTCAACCAAGGAGTGGGAAAGCGATTGAACCAGGAAGCGATGGAACAAAAGAGACAGAATGAACCAATGAACTTTCATAGGTTCATAGGTTCAAGGTTCAACATGGTTCAAGCAGCTGGCGGCCATTGATGGTCTCGTGGATGTCAAATTTAAAGTAAAGGAATATCTATGGAAATTTAAATAAAATGCAGAATTTAAAGGAAGAACCAAGTGACTGACCAAAAAGATAGACCGATAGTTCAGATCATAGCAAGAAGAGACAAAGCTGGAAAAGACAAAAGCATAAAGAGGGAAAAGCTCAAAATATCTATGCAGAAGTAATTTTAGTAGGTGGAATAGTCCACTAAGCAAGTATTTTGGCTTGCAAATTAAGGATGTGGCTTGTTTTTCTTTCCATGAAGTAAAGACAAATGGACAGTTGTGCAGACATCAGAGGGGACAAACCAGATAGTCTATATTGAGAATAGACATATTAGAGGAATGGACACGCCATAGTTATGGTAATACATTGTTCCCAGCATGGTCCCTCTAGACAAAAATTAAAGGTGCATTGAAGACATTGATTACAGTATGGTCCGTCCCATGGAAAAGAATGCCAAGCTTTGTGTGATTGCTATAAGTTTGTAATTTCTCTCATTAGTAAGGGAGACTTTTCATTTTTACAGGAGTGAAACTCTGCCCATTTGAAAGAAGAAGACTGAGACTTTGAGCTCAGATTGTAATTTCTTTTCATTTTATTTGAATGAGAAAGCAAGTTGTTTGTAGAGTTTGTGCTGTTTTGGCTTGTGCTACTTTAGGAAATTGTTCTTATGTCTGTTTCCTAGAAGCATTCTTGTTTATTTAATTTGACAAGCAGAATTAGTGAAGGTAAAAAGGGAGGTGTCATGAAGCCAACTATGAAAAGACTTTGTGCTTTCACAATTGTTTTTAGCGTGTGTTTTTTTTTTCTTTCTGTGTTGAGGATTCTGGAACGACTTTGTGCCCCCATTATCCTTGGTGTTATACCCTTTGGACAGTTGAGGTGGAAAATTTGTGTTCTATTTCATCCTACTGGTTACTGCGACCTTTTGTCACCAGTTACTTTTACTACCTGAAAGAAACTCCTATTGTTTCTTACAAGAACACTTCTGAAAGAAGAGAAGTGCCTTCAGTGTTTCCACCAAGATTTTATCCTTTGTCTGTGAGCATCATCTCTAAAAGAAGAGAGATGGATGGTTTATTCTACTCCCCATGTGTTATTTTCTACTTATTTATATAGTATATAGTGCTGCATATTTAATAGGGAACCTCCCCTTGATGAGAGGAGAGATTTGTCCCCTATTAATGTAGTAAAATTGCACACCTAAATGACCAATCTCCCTATGCTATGGTGATAAGAACTATTTTGCTCACCAGTTAGTTGGTCAACAAAATATTCACCCAATAGTTTTTAGCAACTCTGTTGGGGATGAATGTGAAGTCTGAAGCCTCAAGTTTTAAATTGAAGCAGTTCCTTCCCTTATCTATTATATAGACTCTAGCGACTCCATTCTGTGTCTTACCCATTATCATTATAGCCTTACCATCTTCCTCCATATCTATTATATTATCTGGTCTACAAAACCAGAGCTGCTGAAAAATAGTGCATAGTTTGAAGCCTCAAGTTGAAGTAGGGCCAGTCCTTTTTCATTTTTGATTCATAATCTGGCCACTCCACCGAAATTTGTTATCCCTATTTTACATAATTAAAACATGGCAGTTCAAGGCCCCTGGGGTAACTCTTTTGGCCCACTCAACTTGACTCCACCTCTGCATGAACTTCCATGCAGTTTAAGAAAGAATTTCCCCAAATTCTTTGGTGATGGGATAGTTCACTCTGATGAACACATTATAGCCTTTAGCATAGCCTGCAGTGTGATAGGGGTGGAATTTGAAGATGTGGTAGTCAGGCTTTTTGTGGAGACCCTATAAGGTGCTGTTGCAGATTGGTTCTACCATCTGTAAGCTGGATTAGTGATTAACTGGGATACACTCAAAGCCAAGTTTTAAGCTAGGTTCAAGCCTGTAGAGGATGCACATGCTTTACTAGCCCAACTCACTCAAATGAAGAAGGAACCTCATGAGCCTATGAGGGATTTTATTTTTAGGTTCAACAAGCTGAGGCATAGATTCTCATGGTCACCCAGCTGACACCTCAGAATCTCAAATGCTTCTTCATCAACTCACATCTGCCTGAAGTGAGTTTTCTGTTGAAATGGGCTAGACACATAGACCTTGAGGCTGCTCAAGACTTGGCTACTGAGCTAGAAGATGACCTTATCTTGGCAGGAAAGATAAGGAGAGATCCTAACAGAGGTACACCCACTTCATCTTCTGAATACTCACCCATAGCCACCATTGACCCAATGGTACAAAAGTTGGCAAATGAATTGCTAGCTTTGAAAAGGCAAATGGCACAAGATATGTCTTCTGCTCCTCTATATAAAGATATACCAAGGAGGACATTCCCCAATCAACCATATCAAGGCAACGCTGCTAGAAGTCAAGGGCAACCAAATCATCTTCCTCCCCCACAGAGGAACCTTGCCCTTGAAGCACCTCCAACCAACTCAACAGTTGGATATCTGGAACTAGAACATGTTTCCTATTTTCAACTTGAGTTCGAGCAAGAAAATGGTGCTGATCTCTTTAGGGAGGATCTAAAAGAATCAGATGGCGACTCCCACATTGGTTTCTTGAATTACCAGGATGAACCCAGAAGTGAAGGTGAAGCTATCAAAGAATCATACGCAGTATTTACCTGGTCTGAGAATCAGTCAGCCCAATAAGCTGATAAAGAAAGAATAGAGGAATGAACTCAGCCTATAATTCCAATTGCTAAGCGGGGAACCACTCTGCCTTTTTAGTCAAAGGACCCAGCGATTGCCAAGAAGGTTAGTACATCAAACATCTCTGCACCTTCTACTTCAACTTCATAGATCAGTCTTCGACCTCCCAAAAACCAAAAGGATGAATTCCCATCCTCTCTTCCAAGTCTATCTAAATCATTTGACATGATTGATAATATCAAGAAATCCAAAATTCAAATGACTGAGTTTGAATCCCTGCAAGCCAATCTTGAGTAGTTAAACATTGGTGAAAAGTTAGGTGTGGACTTGTCTGAGGCAAAGATTGTGGTCACCCAAATGTCAGCCCCTGCTGCTCAAATTATGTTTGAACCTTCAAGCAAGGGTAATTACTCCTTGACCACAGAGGATGCTCATGTCTCAGCTGATCAAAGTCCCATGGCTGGCAATCCAAGATTTGATCCAAATCAGGCATCAGAAGAATTGGGAGGGCACAGTACAAATCAAGAATGATCTTCCATCTCCGATGAAGAGAAATCTAATAGAAGATCAACTTTTGATGATTCTTAGATCCTAAAATTTGATGGCAGCAATTCTTCCACTCATGTTGGATGTAGATTTCTGTTGGTCAGATTGAAGACTGCTCAGGATGAAGAGATCAAACTCCTTCACACCAAAGGAGATGCTAAGCTGATGGTTTGTTAGGGGTCTAATGCTGACAATCAAAATATGTGTTGGACTGAACTAGTAGAATAACAAGCTATGGTGGTGGACCATACTGTTGTACTCCAAAATCAGTAAAAAGAGCCCTTCGCCAAGAGAGCAAGGAGTTATGGTTTTGAAATTGAAGACCACGTCCTGCCATGGGGCAAGAAGAAGAAAGAGCTAAGAGGAAGATGCAAAAAATTAGTTTTTTTATGGAGAGCTCTATTCGCTCGTCACCATTTTTGGGGACAGAATGGTTTCCTACTGATTTATCAGGATAGCATCCCTTTTTTTCACTTCACAAGGAGCAGCATCTGAAGTACTTCAATTCTTGAAGTATCATATAAGTTCACCTATACATATGTATATCTATATAGTCTTTAGTTCTATTTTGTTCTTTTTATTTTTATTTTTGGAGCCTTTCTTTTTGGGTAGCACGACTCTGTAGCCCAATGGCACATTTCAAGGCACTGGAAATTCTGGTTTCTACTCCCCTCAACTGTGTTTCAGATTTTTATTTGAAGGAAGTTCCCCAACTGGAGCCAACTGTTGGTCCCCAAAAATGTCACTCATTTTTGGAACAACATATGAGCTATCTTGGTCCTACAGGACCAAAATTTCTCTCTTCCCTTCTCAAAATTTGTTTTGAGCTTTCAAATTCCTCTTTTTTCAAGCTTTTTTAGTAAAGGGATTAGTAGGTTGGCTTGTGTAGGTGAGTTCAATCAAAAGAACTTGTTTCCAATATGTGGCCATCTTTAGGATTGGGTTGGCACCTTGGTTCAATAAAAAATGTTCATCAGTAGCATCTAAGCAAGGATTGAACCATTGAACCATTGAACTGTTGAACCTTGAACCATTTTGGTTCAACGAGTTCAGTGGGTTCAGAGGTTCAACGTCATCAGCAAGAGCTAGCCGCGCTTTGTAAGAGGTTCAAAGTTCAACCATTTCAAAGATTCCATGGATCTGAACACTTAACTAGTTTTAAAGGCTTGAACCATTGAACCATTGAACCTTGAACCATTTTGGTTCATCGGTTCAACGACCAATTGGTTCAATGTGCTTGGTTCAAAGGTATCAAAGAGACTCAACCAAATCAAAAGAATGAACCAATGAACTGATTGAACCTTGAACCAAAAGAGTTCAAAGTTTAATGGTTCATGGGTTTAAAGGTTCAAAGGTAGCCTCTGTCAAAGAGAGAAGCAACACACAGGTGGTTCAACGGATGGTTCAACCAAGGAGTGGGAAAGTGATTGAATCAGGAAGTGATAGAATAAAAAAGACAAAATGAACCAATGAACTTTCATAGGTTCACAGGTTCAAGGTTCAACATGGTTCAAGCAGCTGGTGACCATTGACGGTCTCGCAGACTTCAAATTTAAAGTAAAGGAATATCCGTGGAAATTCAAATAAAATGCAAAATTTAAAAGAACCAAGAGACTGACCAAAAAGATAGCCCGATAGCTCAAATCATAGCAAGAAGAGACAAAGCTGGAAAAGACAAAAGCAAAAAGAGGGAAAAGCTCAAAATATCTGCGTAGAAGTAATTTCAGTAGGTGGAATAGTCCACTAAGTAGGTATTTTGGCTTGCAAATTAAGGACTCAGCCTATTTTTCCTCTCATGAAGTAAAGACAAATGGACAGCTGCACAAACGTCAGAGGGGACATCCCAGACAGTCTATACTGAGAAGAGACATATTAGAGGAATGGACACATCATAGTTATGGCAATACACTGTTCCCATCATGGTCCCTCCAGACAAAAATTGAAGGCGCATTGAAGATGTTGACTGTAGTATGGGTCATTCCATGGAAAAGAATGCCAAGCCTTGCATGATTGCTATAAGTTTGTAATTTCTCTCATTAGTAAGGGAGACTTTTCATTTTTATAGGAGTGAAACTCTGCCCATTTGAAAGAAGACTGAGACTTTGAGCTCAGATTGTATTTTCATTTCATTTTATCTGAATGAGAAAGCAAGTTGTTTGCAAACATTGTGCTGTTTTGGCTTGTGCTACTTTAGAAAATTGTTCTTATGTCTATTTCCTAAAAGCATTTTTATTTATTTAATTTGACAAGAAGAATTAGTGAAGGTCAAAACGGAGGTGTCCTAAAGCCAACTGTGAAAAGACTTTGTGCTTTCACAATTATTTTCAATATGTGTTTTTCTTTTTCTTTGTGTTGAGGATTCTGGGATGACTTTGTGCCCCCATTATCCTTTGTGTTATACTCTTTGAGAAGTTGAAGTAGAAACTTTGTGTTCTATTTCATCCTACTGGTTACTGTGACCTTTTGTCACCAGTTAATTTTACTACCTAAAAGAAACTCCTACTATTTCCTACAAGAACACTTCTAAAAGAAGAGAAGTGCCTTTAGTGTTTCCACCAAGATTTTTTCATTTGTCTGTGTGCATCATCTCTAAAAGAAGAGAGATGGATGGTTTATTCTACCCCCCATGTGTTATTTTCTACTTATTTATATAGTATATAGCATTGCATATTTAATAGGGAACCTCCCTTTGATGAGAGGAGAGATTTGTCCCCTGTTGATGTAGTAAAACTGCACACCTGGATGACCAATCTCCCTATGCTATGGTGATAGAAACTATTTTGCTCACCAGTTAGCTAGTCGAAAAAATATTACCCCAACAAAGCTGATCATGATTTCTCTTTCCACCCTAAGATGGACCAAGAAGAGGATGCTAATCTCTTTATGGAAGAAGAAGAAGAATTAGCTATCGACTCCAACATTAGTTTTCTAAATTACTAAAATGAAGCTAGAAAAAAGGCAAAAGTGTTCAATGTATCATACGCTATTTTTACTAGGTCCCAGAACTAGTCAACTCAACAAGCTGATAAGGAAAAAGCAAGAGAAGAACCTCAGCTAGTAATTTCAATTGCTAAATGGGGGACTTCACTGCCTTTCCAATCAAAAGACCTAGTGATCAATAAGAAAGTAAGTACCTCAAATAACATTGTACCTTCCATTTCTCATACCACTCCCACACCTAATAAAACCCATAATGATGGACTTTCTTTCTCTGTTTCTAGTTCATTTTAGTTATTTGACATAATTGATCATACTAGGAAGACCAAGATCCAAACGTCTGAGTTTGAATACTTACAAGCCAATCCTGAGTAGTTGGATAGGTTGATTGAATGCATCAAAAGCAAAACGATCCCTACAAGACAAGATTTTTCAAAAGTGACTCATGATCCCCTAAAGAACAAAGCCACCTAAAATAATCTTGTCATTACTCCTCTTGTTTCCCTTGGAAAAATAGAACATTTATATGTTTCCCTTTTGATTAATGGTCATAAGTTGAGCAACTGTATAATAGACTCTAGAGCCTCTGACAATGTTATACCTGCCAAGGTAGTAGGCTCTCTCAGTCTTACCTTAACTAAAACTTTTGGGAGATGTTTCTCTATAGAAAACAAGCAAGTGCCACTTTTGGGTCAAATCAAAGATGCCTAATTTGCATTTGTAGCTTTTCTAAATAAGAGGATTAAGATGACAGTCTTAGTGGCTGATGTTCCAGCTTCTTATGGCATTCTGCTCAAACGTAATTTTTGTAAGGATGTAGGTGGAGAGTTGAATATGGACCTGTCTGAAGCAATGATACCTATTAAGGGAATCATGCAAAAGTTTCTTCCTGAGGAGTCAAAATATATTGTCACCCAAATGTCAAACCCTGAAGCTCAAATTTTGTTTGAATCCTTAGGAATGGGTAATTACTTTATGTCCACTGAAGATGTTTCTATTTCATCAGACGAAAGTTTATTGGGTGAAAATTTAAAAAATTTAGATAGAAAATCAGAAGAATTGGTTGAGAAAAGTTTTGGTGAAAAAGGATCTTCCCTCCCTAGCGAACATAAGTCTTTAAGAAGATCATATTTTAATGATGTCTGAATTCTAGAATTTAATGGCAGCTGCTCTTCTACCAGTTCTAGAGCCAGAATTGTTTTGATATATCCACAAGGAGATATTTTTCTCTTTTCATATAAGTTGTAGTTCAATAATACCAACAACACCACCGAGTATGAATCTTTATTATTCAAATTGAAAGTTGTTCATGCTAAAGGTGCTAAGATTCTTCATGTCTGATGAGATGCTGAATTGGTAGTTTGTCAGGTAAGAAATCTATATCAAACCAAAAATGAAAGATTGTGACATTATCACAAATTTTTATGAGATTGTATTGAAAATTTTAATGCTTTCAGTATTTTTGTAGTGCCTAGAGAGTTTAATGATCGTACAGATTCATTTGCTATCTCTGCAACCCTCATAGTTCCTCACAAAGATTTCAAAGGGAACAAGTACACTATTGAGTTGGTCTTTTGACCAAGTGTACCTGATAATGTCAACCATTGATAGGTGTTTAATGGGGACCATCAAATCATGTGCTTGATTAGACTAGAAGATCAATGAACCATGGTAGTGGACCATGTTGCTGTACATCAAAATTAGGTTAAAACACTCTTCGACAAGAGAACAAGGATTCATGGTTTTCAGATTGGAGATCAAGTCTTGTTGTGGGTCAAGAGGAGAGAACCAAGAGGAATGCATAGAAAATTTGAATCCTGGTGGAGAGGTCCATTCACCAATCATCAATTCTAGGGTAAAAATAGTTTTTTACTGATATATCAAGATGGAATGCCATTTTTACTACCTCACAGTGGACAGCATTTGAAGCACTTCAATTCTTGAAGTATCAGATAAGCTTATTTGTACATTTGTATAGTCTTTGTTTGTTTTGTTTTGTGTTGTTCATTTCATTTTTTGGGCATCTTTCTCTTCTTAGTGGCATGACTTCATGGCCCAATGGCATGAAAAAAAGGCACTTGGATTCTAGTTTCTACTCCCTTCAATTATTTCAGAGTACAATCGATGGAAGTTCCCCAAATGGATCATGTTGTTGTCCCCAAAATTGACCACTCATTTTTGTAGTCAACATGTTAACTATTTTGGTCCTGTAGGCCAAAAAATGGTTTCCTTCCTTCTCAAAAATGTTTAGAGCAATCAAGTTATCCAATTACCCAAGTCTTTTCAACAAAAGAAAATCTCTCATTTTCAAAGGGTTTTTCAATCAGGAAAATGAACAAAGAATAATTCAAAAGACTTGAAGGCATTTCCTAAAGAATTACTAAGTATGGTTCAACGCCTAGGTTCAATGATATATGGTTCAACGGCGGGGTTCAATGATTTGAAATGAATGCCACTGACCTATTGAACTGTTGAACCGTTGAACCATTGAACTTTGCTTCAAAACGATTCAAAGGTTCGAGCGGAAGGTTCCAGTGAAAGGTTCAAATAGTTGGTTCAATGATACATTGAATTGAATTCATAAGAAGATTGAGCAAATGTGACTCTATACAAAACATAAAATATTGAGCCACCAAATCGTTGAACCATTGAATCGATGAACTCTAAAAAGATGGTTCAAGGTTCAAAATGGTTTAAGCGATCGGTGACATCCTCGCAGATCTCAATTTTAGGATAATGAAATAACTGTTGATTTTCAAATAACATAGACCTGAGGACAAACTAAGGGATCCACTAAGAAAGGAGCCGAAGAAGGCAAAAAGATAGCCCCAAGAGCACAGATCATCAGGAAGAGACAAAATATAGCAAAGAAAGAGGGAATCAAATAGAGAATCTAGAAGCATCGGTGGAAAAGTTATTCCAGTGGGTGGACCAGTCCACTAGGTGGATATCAGAGAGTGCAAGCATTCAATGGCGTGACTTGTTTTTTTATTTGATTAAAGACAAGTGGACAGTCATGTAAGTATCATAAAGAGGAGCGGCCTTGCCTTTTAGAGGATTAGGCAACCCATGATTTGGAGAAGACATTTGATATGAGTTAAATGCCAAAGTCAAGACTGGTAACCTACTCCAACATGGCCCCTGCATAGAACTTCCTCTTTTCAATGCATTCAATGCAGCATGGGCCATTTTGTGAAAACAAGCACCAAAGTCTTTCTTTGGATGCTATATATTGTAATCTCTCATTTTGAATGAAGAAGATCTCTCAATTATTAGAAGTAAAACTCTACCTAAATTGAAAGGCATTTTTGAGACTTTGAGCTTAGATTGTTAATCATATTTTATTAGGTGAATGAAAAAGCAAGTGACCTTTCAAACTTCGTGTTGAAATAACTTGTGTTATGTAAGAAATTGTTCTTATGTCTTTTTATTAAATACAATCTTATCTATTTGATCAAATAATCAGAGCAAGTGAAAATAATTTGGAGGATGTCTTGAAGTTGATTGTGGAGACTTTGTGCTACCATAATTGTCTTTAGCTTGTGTATTTTGCATTTCAGCACAAAGGATATTGGAAAGGCTTTGAACTAATTTTATCCTTTGTGATCATATACTCTATTGTATTTTTCAGTGGAGACTTTGGGCTGCACTTCATTTTACTTTGATATTAGTCCTAAATCAGTAAGAAAAGCAATGAAAGACTTTGTGATTTTATGGGTTTCTTATGGATCCAATTATTACCCAAGAAATTTTCTTATTATTTTATGAACATCATTTTTGAAAAAAAATAAATGGATTCAGTTATTACACATTAGTTGTCCTCTATTTTATGAAAATCATTTTAAAAAAAAGAGAAATGGATGGTGTGATTCTACCCCCAGTTAGTATTTAGTATAGGTTTAGTTTATAATAGTTTGTAGGGAGCCTCCCCTTGCTGAGAGGAGAGATTTATCTCATCATGATGTAGCCGATATAAAATTTTTGTCTTCAATTAGTTAACTACAAAATATTCACCCAACAAGTAGCAAGCACAGATGTTACAATAATTCACTCAAATTTTCCAACAAATCTTGATGGAAAATTTTGGCTCCTCATCTACACCCCCACATCTTTTCAGTGTCCCAACACCCTTCAAGGTTTAGGTGAATTTTGATATCCCTACATTTAAAGGTAAAATCGATGCTGATGTAGTAGAAAATTAGTTGGATCAATTGTCTTCCTATTTTTTTGTAAATAAATTCATCAATAAAGAGAAGATCACTTTTTCTCTTTTGAAAGCATCATTCCCTGTCAAAAATTGGTGGACAGTGTACAAGAAATGATTTAGTATGGATGCTATTGGCCTTCAGGTAGAATATACCTAGGATGATTTCATAGAAGCTGTAAAGGAAGAATACTACTCCATTGGAGCATATGATAATCTGTATATAGAGTGGCAAAAAATTTGGCAAGGTAAAGAATAGTTTGTTCAAGATCACACTAAGATTTTTATTCTATATCTACAAGATTAGGCATCCAAGAAAGTGAGAAACATAAGGTTCTCAAATATCATGGTGGACTACAATGGTATATATGGGGGGAGATAAAACTCTTCAATCTAGAAACCCTCGGTGAGGCATATAAGTTCATGGTGACGATTGAGCAGAAGCATGGAAGAATGAATTTGAAGAGTTAGCCTACAAAATAGAAAAGTGATAAAGAAGGTCAAACACGAGGCCAAAATTGGGAGTAAAAAGAAAGGAAGACTAAGAAATGGTGTGATTACCATAATTATGGAATGCACTTCAAAGAAGAATATTGAGCTATTAAGTCCCTACTTTTTGAGTCATAATCCTCAACATCTACTACTCTACCTCATACACACCATGTAGTCGAAGAGGATGAAGAAGAGATTGTAGATGCTGAGCCTAACACCATCATTGCTTCATCACAGACCCATGAGGAGAGGTTAGATGATAAGAAAATGTTGTTTCACTCTAAGTTATGGGTGAAAGGTAAGCCTCTACATTTCATTCTTCATAGTGGGAGTCAAAAAAATTTAATCTCTACTAATGTTGTGAAAATATTAAATTTGTTCATGAAGCCTCACCCAAAGCCATACAATATTGGATGGATGAGTCCAAGGAGAAACCTCCGTGTCACCCACCAATGTCTTCTCTCATATGAAATAAAACTTTTTCAAGATGAGGTCTTATGTGATGTGGTCAATCTAGATGTTTGTGATGTACTCTTTGGTTAGCCATTCATGTATGATCGACATGGCATCTATAAATCAAAAACTCAAATGATCACCCTCACTCTTAAAACATGGTGATATAGAGTACTAGAGGTACCACCTTCTACATTTGTCTCCTTGATTAGTGCCAAAATAAAAAAAATCATGGTGGTCAAGCCACAGGAATCCAAAGGGTTGATGTTGCAACCCTGACTAACCAAATAACATAATAAAAAAAGCAAATATATACCGAGCTAAAGAATTTCATGACTTTCCATCCACAGACTAATGGTCAGATAGAAATGGTGAATAATCGGGCTCTACACAGCTCCATAAAGCACAGTCCATTATAAGTATGCATTAGAAATTAAATCAAAATACAACTGCCACACTTGATGACAAATCTTGATGCAATGGAGACCATTGCTTCTCAAAGAGGAAGGAATGATTTGATCAACATTTTAGATGATAATTTGAGTGACGGTTCTACCCCAATTGGTGGCATAACTTTCAAGAGCCATAGCTTTTGCACCATAACTCCATTTGACTCCCCATTTAAACTATTAAAAAGTTAAGAATGAAGGGAACACCGTGAGATGGCACAATCTCCAATCGATGGGTTTTGACCCCAAAAAACTAAATGGAAGTTCTCAAAATTTTAATTTTAGTAAAGTAATCTAAAAATAGTAATTTCTCAAATTTTGTATTATTATAAATCATAGAAATCAAACCACTTAATCTCCCTCGAGATTGGTGACGTTCCACATTCTCCTCCTACCTTCAAAATATGTATGAATGAAGATGTAACCCAAAATAGAAATAAGGCATCTCTTCTCAAATATAGGCATATGTTCAAATCTACAAATTTGATCAATAAAACATCTCTTCTCAGAAATAATATTATTACAATTATGTTGTTCTTATTTTTTGAATTATCTTTCAACTAAAGCTTCTGAGTTTTAGATCAATGGTATCAGAGTGGTTTGTCTTGAGAGTGTATGATCTCAAGGATGAGGGCATGCTACAAGAAGCATGGGTAGAAAATAATAGAGCTTCTAAAATATCCACCTATTCACTCCAAATGACCTCAAATGGTGGACAACACTGAGGCATCCAATCCTTTCAAATAAATGGTGAATGGAGCCCTCCAAAAGTAGCAAGTGTAGATGTTACAATAATTCACCCAAATTCTTCAATAAATTTCGATGAAAATTTTTGGCTCCTCATCTGCATCCCCACATCTTTTTAGTGCCCTAACACCCTTCAAGGTTTAGATGAATTTTGATATCCCTACATTTGAAGGCAAAATCAATGCTGATGCAGTAGAAAATTAGTTGGATCAATTGTCTTCTTATTTTTTTGTAAATAAATTCACGGATAAAGAGAAGATCAATTTTGCTCTTTTGAAAGCATCATTGCCTATCAAAAATTGGTGGTAAGTGTACAAAAAAATATTTAGTATGAATGATATTGGCCTTGAGGTAGAATCTACTTGGGATGATTTCATAGAAGCTATAATGGAAGAATACTACCCCATTGGAGCATAGGATAATCTATATATAGAGTGGAAAGAACTTCACCAAGGTAAGGAACAGTCTACTCAAGATTACACTAGCATTTTTCATTTTTATCTACAAGATTGGGCATCTAAGAAAGTGAAAAATACAAGGTTCTCAAATATCATGGTGGACTACAATGGTATATATGGGGGGAGATGGAACTATTTAATCTATAAACATTCGATGAGGCATACAAGTTCATGATGAAGATTGAGCATAAGCATGGAAGAATGAATATGAAGAGTCATCCTATAAAATATAAAAATGACAAAGAAGGTCAAAGATGAGGCAAAAATTGAAAGCAAAAAGAAATAAAGACTGGAAAATGGTGTGATTACTACAAATATGAAATGCACTCCAAAAAAAAATATCAAACCATCAAGTCTCTACTTTCTGAGTCACAATCCTCAATATCTACTACTCTACCTCATACATGCCCTATAGTCAAAGAAGATGAAGAAGAGATTGTAGATACTGAGCCTGATGTCATCATTACTTCATCATGAACCCACGAAGAGAGGCTAGATGACAAGGAAAGGTTGTTTCACTCTAAGTTATTGGTGAAAGGTAAGCCTCTGCATTTTATTTTTGATAGTGGGAGTCAAAAGAATTTAATCTTTGCTAATGTTATGAAAATATTAAATTTATCTATGAAGCCTCACCCAAAGCCATATAGTATTGGATGGATGAGTCTAGAGAGAAACCTATGTGTCACCCACCAATGTCTTCTCTCATATGCAATAAAACCCTTCCAAGATGAGGTCTTATGTGATGTGGTCAATTTGGATGTCTGTGATGTACTCTTTGGTCAGTCATTCATGTATGATCGACATAACATATATGAATCAAGAACTCAAAGTATCACCCTCACTCTTGGAACATGGTGCTACAGGGTACCAGAGGTACCACCTTCTACATCTATCTCCTTAATTAGTGCCAAGAAATTTGCTCTCATGGTGGTCAAGCCATAGGAATCCAAAAAGGCTGATGTTACAGCTCTAACTACACAAATAACATAATAATAGAAGCAAATATATACCAAAATAAATAATTTCATGGCTTTTCATCTATAGATTGATGGTTAGACAGAAATGGTGAATAATCAGGCCCTGCTCTGCTCTATAAAACATAGCTCCACAAAGCACAGTCCATTCTAAGTATGCATCAGGAATCAAATCAAAATACAACTACCACACTTGATGACAAATCTTGATTTAATGGATACCATTGCTTCTCAAAGAGGGAGAAATTATCTGAGCAATATTTCAGATGACAATTCAGGTGATGGTTCTACCCCAATTGGTGGTAGAACTTCTAAGAGCCATAACTTTTAAACCATAGCTCTGTTTGACTCTTCGTTTAAATCATTAGAAAGATAAGAATGATGGGAACACTATGAGATGGCATGAGATCTACTCGATAGGTTTTAACTCTTAAAAATTAAATGAAATTACCCTAAATTTTAATTTTAGTAGTGCAGTCTAAAAATAATAAGTTTTTAAAAATAGTAATTCTTCAAATTATGTATTATTGTAAATCATAAAAGTCAAACCACTTAATCTCCCTCGAGATTGATGACCTTCCACATCCTCCTCATACCTTCAAAATATGTATAGATAAAGATGTAACGTGAAATGGCAATGAGACATCTCTTTTCAGACATAGGCATACATTTAGATCTATAAATTTGATCAATAAAACATCTCTGCTCAGAGATAACATTATTACAATTATGTTGTTCTTATTTCTTGAATTATCTTTCAACCAAAGCTTTTGAGTTTTGTATCAGTGGTATCAGATCGATTTATCTTGAGAGTGTATGATTTTGAGGATGAGGTCAGGATACAAGACGTATGGCTAGAAAACAACAGAGCTTCTAAATTATCCACTTATTCGCTCTAAATGACTTCAAATGGCAGACAACACCGAGACATTTGATCCTTTCAAGGAAATGGTGAATGAATCCCTCCAAAAACACCAAGTGAAAATGTTATAATAATTCACCCAAATTCTCCAACAAATCTTGATCAAAAATTTTGGCTCCTCATTTACACCCCCATATCCATTCAGTGTCCCAACACCCTTCAAGATTTAGCTAAATTTTGATATCCATATATTTGAAGGCAAAATAAATGCTAATGCAATAGAAAATTAGTTGGATCAATTGTCTTCTTATTTTTTTGTAAATAAATTCATCGATAAAGAGAAGATCACTTTTGCTCTTTTGAAAGCATCATTACTTGTCAAAAATTGGTGAGAAGTGTACAAAAAAAGATTTAGTATGGATGATATTGGCCTTGAGATAGAACCTACCTAGGATGATTTCATAGAAGTTGTAAAAGAAGAATACTACCCCATTGGAGCATATGATAATCTGTATATAGAGTGGTAACAAATTCTCTAAGGTAAGTAACAGTCTGTTCAAGATTAAACTGGCATTTTTCATTCTCTATCTGTGAGATTGGGCATCTAGGAAAGTGAAAAATATAAGGTTTTCAAATATCATGGTGGATTACAATGGTATATATGAGGAGAGATGAAACTCTTCAATCTGAAAACACTCAATGAGACATATAAGTTCATGGTTAAGATTGAGTAGAAGCATGGAAGAATGAATGTGAAGATTCAATCCACAAAATGGAAAAGTGATAAAGAAAGTCAAACACAAAGCCAAAATTGGAAGCAAAACGAAGGGAAGACTGAGATATGGTGTGATTACCATAAATCTAAAATGCACTCCAAAGAAGAATGTTGAGGCATCAAATCCTTGCTTTATGAGTCAACATCTACTACTCTACCTCATACACACCCTATAGTCAAAGAGGATGAAGAAGAGATTGTAGATGTTGAGCCTAATGCCATCATTACTTCATCATAGACTCACAAAGAGAGGCCAAATGACAAGGAAAGGTTATTTCACTCTAAGTCATAGGTGAAAGGTAAGCCTCTATATTTCATTCTTCATAATGGGAGTCAAAAGAATTTAATCTCTACTAATGTTGTGAAAATACTAAATTTTTCCATGAAACCTCATCCAAAGCCATATAGTATTGGATGGATGAGTCCAGGGAGAAATCTCCATGTCATCCATCAATGCCTTCTCTCATGTGCAATAAAAATTTCACAAGATGAGGTCTTATGTGATGTGGTCAATCTAAACGTTTATGATATAATGTTTAGTCAGACATTCATGTATGATCGACATGACATCTATGAATCAAGAACTCAAAATATCACCCTCACTCTTTGAACATGATTTTACAAGGTACCACCTTCTACATCTGTCTCCCTGATTAGTGCCAAGAAATTTGTTTTCCTGGTGGTCAAGCCACAAGAATTTAAAAGGACTGATGTTATAGTTTTGAATACACAAACAACATAATAATAGAATAAAATAGATACCAAGTTAATGAAGTTCACGGACTTTCATCGAGAGACTGATGGTCAGATAATAATGGTAAACAATCGAGCCCTGCACAGCTCCACAAAGCATAGTCCATTCCTAGTATGCATCGGGAATCAAATCAAAACACACATGCCACACTTGATGATAAATCTTGATGCAATGGGGACCATTAATTTTCAAGGAGGAAGGAATGATCTGAGCAACATTTTAGGTGACAATTCAGGTGATGATTCTACCTTAGTTGGTGGTAGAACTTCTGGGAGCTATAACTTTTGCACCATAGCTCCGTTTGACTCCCCGTTTGAATAATTAGAAAGATAAGAATGAAAGGAACACTGTGAAATGGCACAAGATCTACTTAGTTGTTTTTAACCAATAAAAACTAAATGAAATTTCCCCAAATTTTAATTTTAGTAGTGTAGTCTAAAAATAGTAAATTTCTAAAAATAATAATTTTTTGAATTATGTATTGTTATAAATCATAGAAGTCAAACCACTTAATATCCCTCAAGATTGATGACCTTCCATATCCTCTTTCTACCTTTAAAATATATATAAATGAATATGTAACTAGAAATAAAAATGAGACATCTCTTCTCAGAGATAGGCATATGATTGGATCTATAAATTTTGTCAATAAAACTTCTCTTCTCAGAGATGACATTATTACAATTATGTTTTTCTTGTTTTTTGAATTATCTTTCAATCAAAGCTTATGAGTTTTAGATCAGTGGTGTCAGATTGGTTTGTCTTGAGAGTGTATGATCTCGAAGATGAGGGCAGGCTAAAAGAAGCATGCGCAGAAACAACAGAGCTTCCAAACTATCCACCTATTCACTTTAAATGACCTCAAATGATGGACAACACCGAGACATCTTGTCATTTTAAGGAAATGATGAATGAATACCTCCAATAGTATCAAGCATAGATGTTACAATAATTCACCCAAATTCTCCAATAAATCTTGATGAGAAATTTTGGCTCCTCATCTACACCCCCACATCCTTTCATTGCCCCAAAACACTTCAAGGTTCAAGTGAATTTTGATGTCCCTACATTTGAAGGCAAAATCAATGCTAATGCAGTAGAAAATTGGTTAGATCAATTGTCTTCCTATTTTTTTTATAAATAAATTCACTGATAAAGAGAAGATCACTTTTGCTCTTTTGAAAGCATCATTGCCTGTCAAAAATTGGTGAGAAGTGTACAAGAAAAGATTCAGTATGGATGATATTGGCCTTGAGGTAGAACCTACTTGAGATGATTTTATAGAAGTTATAAAGGAAGAATACTACCCCATTGGAGCATATGATAATTTGTATATAGAGTGGCAACAACTTCTCCAAAGTAATAAACAGTCTATTCAAGATTACACTGACATTTTTTATTCTCTATCTAAGAAATTGGGCATCCAAGAAAGTAAAAAATATAAGGTTCTCAAGTATCATGGTGGAATACAATGGTAGATACGGGGGAGATGAAACTCTTCAATCTGAAAACCCTTGTTGAGGCGTATAAGTTTATGATGAAGATTGAGCAGAAGCATGGAAGAATGAATACAAAGAGTCAACCTACAAAATAAAAAAGTGACAAAGAAGGGCAAACATGAGGCCAAAAATAGAAACAAAAGGAAGGGAAAATTAGAAAATAGTGTGATTACCATAAATCTATAATGCACTCAAAATAAGAATGTCGAGTCATCAAGTCCCTACTTTTTGAGTCACAATCCTCAACATCTACTACTCTACCTCATACACACCCTGTAGTCAAAGAAGATAAAAAAGAGATTGTAGATATTGAGCCTAATTCCATCGTTGCTTCATTACGGACCCATGAGGAGAGGCCAAACAATAAGGAAATATTGTTTTACTCTAAGTTATGGATGAAAGGTAAGCCTCTACATTTTATTCTTGATAGTAGGAGTCAAAAGAATTTAATCTCTATTAATATTGTGAAAAGTTTAAATGTGTCTATGAAGCCTCACCCAAAGCTATACAGTATTAGATGGATGATTCCAGAGAGAAACCTCTGTGTCACCCACCAATGTCTTCTCTCATATGCAATAAAATTTTTTCAAGATGAGGTCTTATGTGATGTGGTCAATCTAGATGTTTATGATGTACTCTTTGGTCAACCATTCATGTATGATCGACCTGGCATCTATGAATCAAGAACTTGAAGGATCACCCACTTTTGAAACATGGTGCTATAGGGTACCAAAGGTACCACATTCTACATCTGTCTTTGTGATTAGTGCTAAAAAATTTGTTCTCATGGTGGTCAAGCCACATAAATCTAAAAGGGTCGATGTTGCAGCCTTGACTACACAAATAACATAACAATAAAAGCAAATAGATACCAAGATAAATAAGTTCATGGCATTCCATCGAAATACTGATAGTCAGATAAAAATGGTGAATAATCGGGCCCTACATAGCTCCACAAAGCATAACCCATTCTAAGTATGCATCGAGAATCAATTCAAAAAAAAATACCACAATTGATGAAAAATATTTATGCAATGGGGACCATTTATTCTCAAGGAGGGAGCAATGATCCAAGTAACATTTCAGGTGACAATTCGAGCGATGGTTCTACCCCAATTGGTGGTAGAAATTTTGAGAGCCATAACTTTTACACCATAGCTCCGTTTGACTCCTTGTTTGAACCATTGGAAAGCTAAGAATGAGGGGAACACCATGAGATGACATGAGCTCTACTCATTAAATTTTTACCTCTAAAAACTAAATAAAAGTGTCCCAAATTTTAATTTTAGTAGTGCAATCTAAAAATAGTAAGTTTTTATAAATAGTCATTCTTTGAATTTTGTATTGTTGTAAATCATGGAAGTCAAACCATTTAATCTCCCTTGAGATTGGTGAACTTCCACATCCTCCTCCTACCTTCAAAATATGTATAAAGGAAGATGTAACCCAAAATGGAAATGAGACATCTCTTCTCAGAGATAGGCATATGTTTAGATCTACAAATTGATCAATAAACCATCTCTTTTTAGATATAGAATTATTATAATTATGTTGTTCTTATTTCTTAAATTATCTTTCAATTAAAACTTCTGAGTTTTGGATCAGTGGTATGAGATCGGTTTGTCTTGAGAGTGTATGATCTTGAGGACAAGGTCAGGCTACAAAAAGTGTGGGTGAAAAATAATAGAGCTTCCAAACTATCCACATATTTGCTCCAAATGACCTCAAATGGCAGACAACACTGAGACATCTAATCCTTTCAAGGAAATGGTGAATGAAACCCTCCAACAATAGTAAATGTAGATGTTATAATAATTTATCCAAATTCTCTAAAAAATCTAGTTGAAAAATTTTGGCTCCTCATCTGCACCCTCACATCTTTTTAGTGCCCCAACAGCCTTCAAGGTTCAGGTGAATTTTGATATCCCTACATTTGAAGGCAAAATCAATGCTAATGCAGTAGAAAATTAGTTGGATCAATTGTCTTCCTATTTTTTTGTAAATAAATTTATCGATAAAGAGAAGATCACTTTTGCTCTTTTGAAAGCATTATTGCTTGTCAAAAATTGGTGAAAAGTGTACAAGAAAAGATTCAATATGGATAATTTTGGCCTTAAGGTGGAACCTACCTGAGATGATTTCATAAAAGTTGTAAAGGAAGAATACTACCCCATTGGAGCAAATGATAATCTATAAATAGAGTGGCAACAACTTCTCCAAGGTAAGGAACAATCTTTTCAAGATTATACTAACATTTTCATTCTCTATCTGTGAGATTGAGCATCTGAGAAAGTAAGAAATAAGAGGTTCTCAAATATCATGGTGGACTATAATGGTATATATGGGGGAGATGGAACTCTTCAATTTGGAAACTCTCGGTGAGGCGTACAAGTTCATAGTGAAGATTGAGTAGAAGCATAAAAAAATAAAAATGAAGAGTCAACCTAAAAAATATAAAAGTGACAAAAAAGGTCAAAAATAAAGCCAAAATTAGAAGCAAAAAGAAGGGAAGACTGGGAAATGGTGTGATTACCACAAATATAGAATGCACTCTAAAGAATAATGTTGAGCCATCAAGTCCTTACTTTCTGAGTCACAATCCTCAACATCTAAGTTATGGATGAAAGATAAGCCTCTGCATTTCATTCTTAATAGTAGGAGTCAAAAGAATTTAATCTCTACTAATATTGTGAAAAGCCTAAATTTATCTATGAAGTCTCATCCAAAGCTATATAGTATTGGATGGATGAGTCTAGGGAGAAACCTTCGTGTCACCCACCAATGTCTTCTCTCATATGCAATAAAACCTTTTCAAGATGAGGTCTTATGTGATGTGGTCAATCTAGATGTCTGTGATGTACTCTTTGGTCAGCCATTCATTTATGATTGACATGGCATTTATGAATCAAAAACTTGAAGGATCACCTTTACTCTTGGAACATAGTGTTACAAGGTACCAGAGGTACCGACTTCTACATATGTCTCCCTGATTAGTGTTAAGAAATTTGTTCTCATGGTGGTCAAGCCACATGAATCCAAAAAGGCTGATGTTGCAACCTTGACTACATAAACAACACAACAATAGAAGCAAATAGATACCAAGCTAAAAAAGTTCATGACCTTCCATCCATAGACTGATGGTTACATAGAAATGGTGAACAATCAGGCCCTATACAGCTCTACAAAGCACAGTCCATTCCAAGTATGCATCAGGAATCAAATCAAAACACAATTGCCACACTTGATGACAAATATTAATGCAATGGGGACCGTTGCTTCTCAAGGAGGGAGGAATGATTTGAGCAACATTTCAGGTGATAATTTTGGTGACAGTTCTACCCCAATTAGTGGTAAAACTTCTAGGAGCCATAACTTTTACACCATAGCTCTATTTGACTCCCCTTTTGAACCGTTGGAAAACTAAGAATGAAGGGAACATTGTGAGATAAAATGAACTTTACTCAATAGGTTTTGACCCCTAAAAATTAAATAAAAGTGACCTAAATTTTAATTTTTGTAGTATAGTCTAAAAATAGTAAGTTTCCAAAAATAATAATTTCTTAAATTTTGTATTGTTGTAAATTATAGAAGTCAAACCACTTAATCTCCCTTAAAATTGGTGACCTTTCACATCCTCCTCCTACCTTAAAAATATGTATAAATGAAGATGTAACTCAAAATAAAAATGAGTCTTCTCTTCTCTAAGATAGGCATATGTTTGGATCTACAAATTTGATCAATAAAATATTTCTTCTTAGACATAGCATTATTAAAATTGTGTTGTTCTTGTTTCTTAAATTATCTTTCAACCAAAGCTTCTAATTTTTGGATCAGTGGTATTAGAGCAGTTTGTCTTGAGAGTGTATGATCTTGAGTATGAGGTCAGGCTATAAGAAGCGTGGGTGAAAAACAACAGAGCTTCCAAACTATCCACTTATTCGTTTTAAATGACCTCAAATGGTAGAAAATATTGAGACATCTGATCATTTTAAGAAAATAGTGAATGAAGCCCTCTAATAGAAACAAGCACATATGTTACAATAATTCACTTAAATTATCGAACAAATCTTGATGGAAAATTTTGGCTCTTCATCTGCACCCCCACATCTTTTCAATTACCCAACACCTTTCAAAGTTTAGGTGAATTTTGATATCCCTACATTTAAAGGCAAAATCAATGCTAATGCGGTAAAAAATTAGTTAGATCAATTGTCTTCCTATTTTTTTATAAATAAATTCATCGATAAAGAGAAGATCACTTCTGCTCTTTTGAAAGCATCATTATCTGTCAAAAATTGGTGGGAAGTATACAAGAAAAGATTCAGTATGGATGATATCGGCCTTGAGGTACAACCTACCTAGGATAATTTTATAGAAGCTATAAAGGAAGAATACTACCCCAATGGAGCATATGATAATATGTATATAGAGTGGAAAAAACTTCACCAAGATAAGAAACAATTTGTTTAAGATTACACTGACATTTTTCATTCTCTATTTGTGAAATTGAGCATCCAAGAAAGTGATAAACATAAGATTCTCAAATATCGTGGTGGATTACTATGTTATATATGAGGGAGATAGAACTTTTCAATTTGGAAACCCTCGATGAGGCGTACAATTTTATGGTGAAGATTGTGCAGAAACATAGAAGAATGAATATGAAGAGTCAACCTACAAAATGGAAAAATAATAACGAAGGTGAAATACGAGGCCAAAATTAGAAGGAAAAGGAAGGGAAGACTAGGAAATGGTATGATTACCATAAATCTAGAATGCACTCTAAAGAATAATGTTGATCCATCAAGTCCTTGATTTTTGAGTCACAATCCTTAATATATACTGCTCTACCTCATACACACCCTATATTCAAAGAGGATGAATAAGAGATTGTAGATGTGTATCCCGATGCCATTGTTGCTTCATCATGGACCCACGAGGAGAGGTTAGACAACAAAAAAAGGTTGTTTTACTCTAAGTTATAGGTGAAAGGTAAGCCTCTGCATTTCATTCTTCATAGTGGGAGTCAAAAAAATTTAATCTCTGCTAATGTTGTGAAAATATTAAATTTGTCTATGAAGCCTCACCCAAAGCCATACAGTATTGGATGGATGAGTATAGGGAGAAACCTCTATATCACCCACCAAAGTCTTCTCTCATATACAATAAAACCTTTCCAAGATGAGGTCTTATGTGATGTGGTCAATCTAGATATTTGCGATGTACTCTTTGGTCAACCATTCATGTATGATCGACATGGCATCTATGAATCAAGAACTCAAAGGATTAACCTCACTCTTGGAACATGGTGTTACAGGGTACTATAGGTACCACCTTCTACATATGTCTCCCTGATTAGTGCTAAGAAATTTGTTCTCATAGTGGTCAAGCCACAAGAATTCAAAAAGGTTGATGTTGCAGCCCTAACTACATAAATAACACAACAATAGAAGCAAATCGATACCAAGCTAAATAAATTCATGGCCTTCCATCCACATATTGATGGTCAGAAAGAAATGGTAAAAAATTAGGCCCTGCACAGCTCCACAAAGCACAATCCATTCTAAGTATACATTAGTAATCAAATTAAAACACAACTGCCACACTTGATGACAAATCTTGATGTAATGGGGACCATTGCTTCTCAAGGAGGGAGGAATGATCCAAACAACATTTTAGGTGACAATTTGGATGATGGTTATACCCCAATTGATGGTAGAACTTTTGGAAGCTATAACTTTTGCACCATAGCTCTGTTTGACTCCATGTTTAAATTATTAGAAAGCTAAGAATGAGGGGAATACTATGAGATGGCACAAGCTTTGATCGATGGGTTTTGACCCCTAAAAACTAAATAGAAGTTCCCTAAATTGCAATTTTAGTAATGTAATCTAAAAATAGTAAGTTTTTAAAAATAATAATTATTCAAAATTTGTATTGTTGTAAATCATGGAAGTCAAACCACTTAATCTCTCTCAAGATTGGTGACCTTCTAAATCCTCCTCCTACCTTTAAAATATGCAACCCGAAATGGAAATTAGACATCTCTTCTCAGAGATAGGGATATATTTAGATTTGCAAATTTGATCAATAAAACATCTCTTCTCAGAGATAGCATTATTATAATTATGTTGTTCTTATTTCTTGAATTATCTTTCAACCAAATCTTCTAAGTTTCAGATCATTCGTATCATAGTGATTTGTTTTTAGAGTGTATGATCTCAAGGATGAGGTCAAGGTACAGAAAGTGTGGGTGAAAAATAACAGAGATTCCAAACTATCCACCTATTCCCTTCAAATGACCTCAAATGATAGACAACACTAGGACATATAATCCTTTCAAGGAAATGGTGAATGAAGCCCTTCAATAGTAGTATGTGCATATGTTACAATAATTCACCCAAATTTTCTAACAAATCTCGATGAAATTTTTTGACTCCTCATCTGCACAATCGCATCCTTTCAGTGTCCCAACACCCTTCAAGGTTTAGGTGAATTTTGATGTCTCTACATTTGAAGGAAAAATCAATGTTGATGTAGTAAAAATTTGTTAGATCAATTATCTTTCTATTTTTTTGTAAATAAATTCATCGATAAAGAGAAGATCACTTTTTCTCTTTTGAAAGCATCATTCCCTGTCAAAAATTGGTGGAAAGTGTACAAGAAATGATTTAGTATGGATGATATTGGCCTTGAAGTAGAATCTACCTAGGATGATTTTATAAAAGCTATAAAGGAATAATACTACCCCATTGGAGCATATGATAATCTGTATATAGAGTGGCAAAAAAATTGGCAAGGTAAAGAACAGTTTGTTCAAGATCACACTAACATTTTTTATTCTATATCTACAAGATTAGGCATCCAAGAAAGTGAGAAACATAAGGTTTTCAAATATCGTGGTGGAATACAATGGTATATACGGGGGGAGATTGAACTCTTCAATATGGAAACCCTTGGTGAGGAATACGAGTTCATGGTGAAGATTGAGCAGAAGCATGGAAGAATGAATATGAAGATTCAGCCTAAAAAATGGAAAAATGATAAAAAAAAGTCAAACACGAGTACAAAATTAGAAGTAAAAGGAAAGAAGACTGGAAAATAGTATGATTACCACAAATATGGAATGCACTCTAAAGAACAATGTTGAGCCATCACGTCCCTACTTTTTGAGTCACAATCCTCAACATCTACTACTTTGCCTCATACACACCCTATAATCGAAGAGGATGAAGAAGAGATTATAGATGATGAGTACAATGCCATCGTTACTTCATCATGGACCCATGAGGAGAGGTCAAATGACAAAGAAAAGTTATTTCACTTTAAGTTATAGGTGAAAGGTAAGCCTCTGCATTTCATTCTTGATAGTGGGAATCAAAGAATTTAATCTCTACTAATGTTGTAAAAAGCCTAAATTTGTCCATGAAGCCTCACCTAAATCCATACAATATTGGATGGATGAGTCGAGGGAGAAACCTCCATGTCACCCACCAATGTCTTCTCTCATATGCATTAAAACCTTTCCAAGATGAGGTCTTATGTGATGTGGTCAATCTGGATGTTTGCAATATATTCTTTGGTTAGCCATTCATATATGATCGACATGGCATCTATGAATCAAAAAATTGAAAGATCACCCTCACTTTTAAAACATGGCACTACAGGGTACTAGAGGTACCACCTTCTACATCTATCTCCCTGATTAGTGCCAAGAAATTTGTTCTCATGATGGTCAAGCCATAAAAATATAAAACGGTTGATGTTGTAGCCCTGATGACATAAATAACACAACAACAAAAGTAAATAGATACCAAGATAAATAATTTTATAGCCTTCCATCCATAAACTGATGGTCAGATAAAAATGGTGAACAATTGGGCCCTGCATAGCTCCACAAAGCATAGTTCCACAAAGCACAGTCCATTCCAAGTATGCATCAAAAATCAAATTAAAACATAACTACCACACTTGATGATAAATATTGATGAAATGGGGACCATTACTTCTCAAGAAGTAAGGAATGATCCGAATAACATTTCAGGCAATAATTTGGGTGATGGTTCTACCCCAATTGGTGGTAGAACTTCTAGGAGCCATAATTTTTGCACCATAGCTCCGTTTGACTCCTTGTTTGAACTGTTAGAAAGCTAAGAATGAGGGGAAGTCTCTGAGATGGCATGAGCTTTGATCAGTGGGTTTTGACCCCCAAAAACTAAATGGAATTTCCTTAAATTTCAATTTTTATAGTACAATCTAAAAATAGTAAGTTTTTTAAAATAATAATTCCTCAAATTTTATATTGTTGTAAATCATGGAAGTCAAACCACTTAATCTCCCTCGAGATTGGTGACCTTACACATCCTCCTCCTACCTTCAAAATGTGTATAAATGAATATGTAACCCAAAATGGAAATGAGACATCTCTTCTCAGATATAGATATATGTTTGGATCTACAAATTTGATCAATAAAACATGTCTTTTCAAAGACAGTATTGTTACAATTGAGTTGTTCTTGTTTCTTGAATTATCTTTCAACCAAAGCTTCTGAGTTTTAGATCAAATGACCCCATTATCAAAGGTGTTATCTACATAGTGAATACTCTATAAGAAGGCCTCAAACTCATGTAGTTATCCCCTACATATTGGTTTGTGTGTGAATCATGCAATGTGTAAAGCAAGTACAATAATGACCTAGCTTGTAACTTGGAAAATATAACCTTATGACTACTCCTTTAGTACTTGAAACATATAACAAGGCCATTCATTTGACTACTATTATAATAAGGTAGAATAGGAAATTTTTTGGTAATTTGAGTATTTTTTTAGTATTCTTTTGGTCTAATTTATAGGTGAGAAATGAATGAGGGTTGATATTGTATTTGTACCAATCTTATTAGGAGATAAATCACATAAAGCATTTAGGTCGACTATTATAATATGTTTCATTTTTAAATTAGATGACTTTATGGAATTGGATATTTTCGTAAGGAGATGATAGTAATATTGACGCTACTATCTAACCTAGACATTAATATCTAGGGAGGAGAGCAGACATAGGTTCAAAATTTGCAGAGATATAAAATAAGTACATTTTAAGTATTCTAGGCAAGATGGTATGTCTATGTCATCAATATAAAGTTGGTCAGACTAATAGATAGGCCAAGGGAAAAAATATAGAGCAAATATGAGGCTTGTATAAGTAATACATGTATAGAACTAAGAGGAATAACTAGAGTCATGAGTTTTTCAAGTGTACAAGACTGAGGTGATACATAATCACAAAATATCATCTACATTTCCCCCTTTAATCTAGTGATAAAATTGCTAGTTCAAAGGAAAAGAGTAACTACTTGGGTATGCATACACACCTTGTCTTTACTTGAGTTGAATTTGAGTGCTTTTCTAGACCTAGGTTTGAGTGCTTTGATGGTGACTAACCTACAACCAAGAACATGTTACATTATATAATCAGTGAATATAATCTAGGTCAAAAGTACTTGAAATAGATTGAAATTACAAAAAAAGGTTTGGGAGTACACCTATGTGTCGATATAATTGCCTTGCCTATTGACAAGTTAGTTTTGAAAAACATGTATTATTTTAAGTCTCTAAAACTAAGATTAGCATAAATATAGATAATTATTTAAAGTGCATATATCCAAAGAGATAAATATATAGATAGAGAGATATTGGAAGGCACATGCCCCCAACTTTGGAAAAAATGTGAGTTGTCTTCTAGAAGTTGAGATTAGCTCAACTATGAAATATAATGATACTCATAACCTAGTGATTTTAAATGATCAAGTCCAAACTAAAAACTTGACAAGATTGAGTGATTTATCACCCCAACCATACCAAACAGTGAACCAACTACTGAGTAGATTGGATTGCTAAAGTCCATAGTACCACTAGATATGAATACGTGTAATAGTTTTGAAATCTAAATTTGATTTAGATTTAAAAATATTAGGCACATGTTGCATAGAATATGCTCCTTATATTTGTCTTATGATGAAACTATGTGTAAAAATGGTACCATAGATATCATTATGCCACAAATGTGTATTGAAATCATATAACTATGTGTTTTGGCCAATTTAAAAAACTATAAGTGTGGAGAACATGATTACAAAGCATGCACCGACTATATATAGATAAATATAAAATATATATAAGTACTAATGTGGAGGACATGTTTCCAAAACATTCCCTCACTTTAAACTAGAGATGCTAAAAACTGAGTAGGTGTGGAGAATATGTTTCCAAAGCATGCCCCTATTGAACCTATAAATTATAAGTACCATACTAAATGGTGTAGACACTCAAAAATTGCACACGATATCTTTCGATGTCAAACATCCTTTTGACCCTCGTCTAACCAAATGTCTAGTGGACCACCTAGTCAATGAGACTCATTTACTAACTTGACCCTACTACACCCCTAACTTAACACATTTAATTAAACCATTTAATTCACCCCTTTTTAACTTACTTTAACCCATTTTATTCTACCCCTCGACCGTCGATGGTCAAACTAGTTATCGATGATTGGCCTGACCATCGATGGTTAGGTCTCTAAGCCTACTTTAAAGTTTTAAAGTATTGATAGCTTTGTGTGAGATAATTATCTCCCTAAATGACAACTTATTTTTAAAACTAGCTTTAAAACATCGTGAATTAGCAAATTTATCCCCTATCAAATTGGTAACTTCCTCCATCCCAATTAGTAACTTCATCCTATAAAAGGAGAAGAGGAAGAAGTGAAATTGATCCAAAACTCTAGCATAATCCACAATCTTGCATACAAGTGTCCATCATCCTTTCATCAAGCAAACAACATCACCAGAGACCCAAAATACTATCATAATCACTTTCCAAAGCTGAAGTACTATCACTCTGGCCAAATTACTTCAACCTTTCGCCATCAAGTTTTAGGTATCTTTCACTCTTTTTTTTTAATCTTATTTCTAACCTCCCTGCCCTATTAGACCCATCAACATCTTATTTTCCAACCCTCAACCCCATACCCAATTTGAACCTTCTTTTTTGATCATTTCCATATTTACACAAGTAACCACCAATGGTTAGCACAACTACCGATGGTCACTTCAACCATTGATGGTTACCCAACCATCGATGATCAGCCTAAACCTCTGACGGTTCACCTAACCGTCGATGGTCACTGTGACATAAAAATATAGTAAGATATTTTCAGCCTTGTAACACATTCAAACCTAACTTTCTCTATTTTTGCTTGATTACAATACATTTTCTAATTTTATAGACCAGACCCCAACCATTTTAGCATAAGTCTTGACCTACTTTTCTACTTTTGGTCATTTATCTATTAACTAGCATTCTTCTTTCTTTGTATTGCATTTCGCTTATCTTATGCAAGTAGATCTTTACTTTATCATTTATAACTTAATTTTTATAAAAATAGATTGATGACCTCCTAGTAAGCAATACACTTTTTTAATATAGCTCACATTAGGTAGTCCACTCATCTATTTCCTAACAACCCCCACTTTCTTAGTGTCTTTCTTATCTATAGTTTATTCCTTCCTAGCCAAAGAGGAGTTCCCATCATCATCTGGATTCATGTGCGCACTTTACCAAGTATTATTTTACACACCTTATTACTAATTTCATTATTTACTTTCAAAATTAAGAAATTAGCTGAAACATTTTGGCACCCCTGATGGGACTAGCAGTATCCCTTTTCTTTCCTTTATTGTTTGCTCATTGAACGAAATTTGGAAAAAAAATTGGGCTTAAAATAGACCTCTTGCATACATTGATTGCCTATTTGTCTTATTTCATCTCATAATTTAGGAGGAAAAGTAATTAATCATTTATTTCACACTTGTTATCACACACTTAAGCCAGCCACAAAACAATTAACACATCAAAACATACCTGAGATAAGGCCTAACTAAGATTTCATCACCTAGCGATAACCTTACCCCTTCCTGGCTATCTTACTTAGATTTCACCACTAAGGGGAGAACTAACTCAGCTCTTTGGTTGAGTATAAACTCTAAAATTTGGTATAATTTGGCTAAGCACCTGACACCTATATCGTTACGGTGTGTGAAGTGAGGGGGTAGGCCCCAATACCAAGCCACATACTGAAGTTCAACACAGATTTATCTCTTGACTGCATGAACTCAACACAAAACTAACCTTAGATTTCCTCTTTAGTACCTGATCTACAAGCCAAATTCCCTCTTCACACTTTCTAAGGCATAATCTAAAAGTGTTCTAAAAAGAATCATAAGATTTAACGCACTTTTAGTGTATGCATTATTTTCCTTGAATTCTTTTCTTTTGATTACTCTTTGTTTGAGGTGTGAGTTTTATCATATTATTTCCTATTTTCTCACATGGTCTTTACTAGACAGCAACTGAGAAACCAAACCAATCAACCACCACCTTCTTCTTCCTCCATGGAATATAATTCTAATGATGAGGGTTCACCTTATTTTTCTCCCCCTCCTACCAAAATTTTGATTATTACTGAGGGAAATACAGATTTCATTACCTTCCTTGATAACAACCCCATGGCCCTTCAACATTATCTTAACTTACCTTACCATACCTCTACTGCTTTGGTTCCTACTATAGATCCTTTTTATGTTATGCCTCCCCATCTTATGACGGGTGTTACCTCAACCCAACCCTTACTAACCCAAGCCTATTTTTCTTCCAACATCCCATCTATCACCACTACCCAAACCTAATCCAATGTTCCAACCTCTAACCAAACACTTCCTACCACACCCCACACTTCCTATATATGTTCAAATTTACCTTTAGTTACCTATACTCCGCCTACCATGGGGTTATCTTCTACCCCTATTTCCACCCTTCCCTTTATTACAACCAATCCACCAACTTCTACCCCATTTCAGAACTTGGTGCTTTCTATACCTCAAACACTTCCACCCAATAGCACTAGAGTTACCACTCAACCTCAACCTACTCAACCTCAACCCACTACCTCAACCATACCTTTAAGTCAACCCACATCCATCCCTCAATATGTACCCATGATAACCTATCATTATGTCTGTAACCCACAAGGATATATAGCACCTTCCACCCAACCATTTGTGCCAATCAACCCTTATGTGGTACCATCTCAACCTCTTATGACCACTTACCAATATGTAATTTCTTTAGCACCGTCTACCACCTATCTTTACATAGATACCAACCAACCTCAATAGAATGCACCCCTTATTTATGCATCTTCCCAATCCCAACCAGATTTGATCAAGATGTTAATAGATAAAATGACCAACCTGGAGTCATCTATCTCCAGGTCTCATAACCCTTTATCTTATGATAAAAAATTTAATGAACTCATTCATCCATTTGTTCCCATCCATTCTTATCCTCCTCAATGAGAATTACCTAAGTTTTTCAAATCCTAAGGCAAAGAGGACCCCCAACAACATTTAAGAGCATTTTTTCATTCTTGTTATTTGATTGCATATGACGACATATCTTTATCAGTACCAGCCCTTGATTGGTATAATGTTCTTCCCACGCATTCCTTCTTTAAACCTTCCCCATGTCCTTATCAGTACCAGCCCTTGATTGGTATAATGTTCTTCCCACGCACTCCATCTTTTCTTTCTCCCAACTGGACCAAATCTTTTTAGAGAATTTCTTGATAAATATATCTAAAAAGGTTTATATTACTGACCTCTATTCCATTAAGTAATTTTATGATTAGTCAATTATTGATTTTGTGGCTAGATGGAGAGGTCTCATCAACCAACTTTACTTCTCCCTACCTCAACTTGTGTTGATTGAACTCTTCTCCAAGGGATGTGCCAAACATATTGCCTCCACCCTTCAAGTTCAAACTTTTAGAACATTTGATGAGGCATTCACCATGGCATGTAAACTAGAAAACCAAGCCATTGATGAAGGGAAATTAAAATTACATAACAAAAATTCTAGCTTTAAATCCAATGACCCTTCTTTCACCAAAACCACTAACCAATCCAATACCAAAGCAAAAGCATCTACAAACTCAATTATTTTAAAAACAACTCCACTTCCAATTGTCAACCAACCACCTCGAACCAATTCTTCCAACCCTCCCTATCAACAAAACCAAAACCAAAATTGAGCTCCTCCAAAACAATATCCTCCCATTTGAGAATCTTATGCATTAGTTTTGGATAAATTGCTCAAATCAAACCTCATCCAACTTATACCAATTAAACCACCCCAAATATTTGATGCTTTTCACCTTGTACTAAGTTGGTATCATGAGAAAGACCATTGTGCCTTTCATTGAGTCATAGGACATGACATTAATAGATGCAATACCTTCAAAAGTATTGTCCAAAACTTGATTGATAATGGATAACTTGTGTTTGATAATCCCAATGAACCTCCTAATCATTCCATTGACATCTTCCACCAGCATTTTCCCAATCATGCACCTTCTACCCATCACTATGACAACAAACACAAATCCTCTCATTCTCATGAGGCATACATGATCAATATTATTAATAGTGATCTCATTATTGAGGAGACCATTGCCTCGACCACCTCTTCCTCTATTTTACTTATGGAAGTGGTGGACTCACCTCCTATTCCTTCGAATACCTAAATGGAGGACTCAACCTCTGCTCCCTCTTCATTTGATGAGAACTTAGCTTTATCTACCTCTCCTTTGGTGGAAACACCGAAGGAGACAACCATTGCTTTAACCACACCTTATTCTTCCACTCCACATATTCAAGTGGTATAAATCCCCTCCATTCCTTTGGACACTCAAACAAAGGAAGCAACCATGTCCACTCTTCCACTTGGGGAAAACACACCTACCTCCCCCATCATAAAACCATTCATGCCCTCTTTAAAAACTATCCCCAACCAAGAGAAGGTTACCTCATCTACCCAACCACCAATTTTGGAGCCATCCATTAAAAATAACGATAGATAAACCATTCCCTCTTCTCCACCTAAGGGATTAAGCTTTGAAACCAATGAACAAGGAACTACGTCCATCTACAAGCCCTTTTCTAGGCTAGTCCAAGGTTTAGAGTTAACTTCCCAACCCAAATTTGATAGAGCCACCTTTTGGCATCATCTTGGATTACCTTACCAAAATTAATATGAATCCTCAACTTCACTTAAAGCCACCCTTAATCCCATTATGACCTCTTCACCAAATGCCTCTTCTAAAACCATAAGTGAACCATCCCAACCACCTCCACCTAAAATTTCCAAATCACCTTATGCTTCTCTCACCAAACTAATCGAGAACCTAGGAATTCTTCCCACACCTAGTCACACTCACTCCCCTTTAAATTTGGACTTAACACCATCTAGTCCACCAAATAAACCAATTAAGGAGGTAGAGTTTCCCAAACCTCAACCTTGAACTAGAACCATACCCCCTACTTCCCACTTGCCTTCAATTTTAGGCTATTACAATTACTTATTCTTCCTCTACTAAACCATCCCCCTTTCTCCACCAATGCATGCACCCATCAAACCATCTAGTTCTCCCTCATTCTTAACTAACCTATCTACTTCTACTTTCACACCCATATCCAACCCCTCATCATCCAAATTTTCCACCCTCAAATCATCTACCCTAAAGATAACCATAACTAAGCAATCCCAACTACCTACTAAAACCATTTCAACACCTACAACTTCTAAAGTGAAAATTGCTTCTAAGCAGGCTCCCATCCTTAAAACTATAAACCCATCACCTCCCACACCTTTAAATGAATCCTACTCAACCATCCTAAAAAGTTTTTTGAAAACTCCTTCCATTAGCTTACCCCCTATCAAACCATTCTACCCCTCCAATACCAAACCCTCCTAGTTCAATGATAATTTGATATGTGCATACCATAGGGCATCAGTACATGACACAAAAAACTATAAAGCTCTCTAATCACTTATTCATAGCCTATATGATGAGGATGATCTATTATTTAATGAACCTCTTTTACCTACATTACCAATCCTACCATCAACTCAACCTACCCAACATTTACCTACTCTCTCGCTCCCACCCAAGAGTGAGAAGGAGGAACCAAATCAAGCATCAAACCTAGAAAACCCCCTTATCCATACTATTTATGTGGTTACTCAATCCCAAGCCCAACATAAAGATAAGGGAAAATCCAAAGCATCCATTCCATAGGCTTACCCCTCAACCTTTCAACCAAAACCAAACACCTACACCTTTACCTATGCCACCACCAAAGCCCAAAGTATCTATTTTTGGACCCTCTCCCTCTAACCCTTTTCAATCCATCCAATGTATCATGTTGAAATAACTTCACCAGACACTAGTAAAAATGATCTTGTATAAACTAATCAACACCTCACCCCACCATCGTCATGCACTGATAGAGGCTCTATAAGCTATAAAAGTTCAACCAAATGATCCAAAACCTCTTGCACCCTTTGTTAGAGCCCTCCATCTTTTTGTCCTCATCACCTTTCAAGATTCTAAAATACCTCCTATTCATTCTAAGGATTTTGACCCTCCCCTCTTTATCAATGTGTACATCAATCACACCTGTGTCAAAAGGGTGATGATTGATGGAGGAGCTAGCATTAACATTATCTCCTCCCATGCTTATGACCAATTGTAGCTACCCAAGAACATCATGTCAAAAAGCATAGTGGTTCTTCACTCTTTTAAAGATACCATGGCCACCACCTTGGGGACAATTGTCCTTTAGATCTGCTTGGGACCCACACTATTCTTAAACTATTTTACATTATATAGGGTAAGTTCCAATACAATGTGTTACTCAGATGCCCTTGGATCCATGTTATGAGTTGTGTCTCTTCTACCTTACATCAGTGTGTCAAATTTGAACATAAAGGTCAAGTTATTATCATCAAAGTTGACCCTAGTCCCTTTGCCTCTTATAATATGACATATTGGCCTTATGATGTCCTCCTACCTCCTTCATCTACCTCACAACCAACTTCTAACAAAACCACCCCCACCAACCAAAATTGTCAACACTCCCACCCACAATAATGACGAGGCTTCAACTAGCTCATATATCCCTTCATCCCAAATTCTAGTCAATGACCCCTTGCAATCCATGTTCCAATGTCTCTCTCTTGGAGAATATCATATTTTATCTCCCGATGCTTTCCCCACTCCACAATAATATGGGAACCTCAAATATGACCCTTCCTATGATTCCAACATCAGAACCATCATCCCTTTTGGGCTCCCCAATAATCAAACAAATTTCATTTATAGGGGACTTGATCAGCCACTTATCACTCCCATCACTACCCCATTCATCCAACCATTCATCACTAATTTTTCCTACTTGAACAAACCAGCCATTGCCAAAGCTTACCTTTACTAGTGCACTTGGAAGGGGTTTGGTCTCGGCCTTTATGAATAAGGACCTCATGAGTTACCCATAATCAAAACCCAAAAACCTCATGAGTTATTTGGCCTTATATTCATACCACTAGAATAACCCACCTTACCAAAACCCATCACCACTATTGATGAAGAACTTCCATCCTCACCAACCCTAATCTGAGGACTCCAATATCATTCCATCTAATTTTATTTTTTATCAATACCATTAGTTTAGGCCCCCTAACCTATCAAAAGGATGGCCAAACTAAAACCCTTCCTCTCATCCATCCTAAAATGATTGAACATGATTATCCTACCATCAATACTGTCCAACGTCAAGATCATGATTCTATTCTCACCTAACTTAGTGCAGGGGATTCTTCAATTCATAAATCTCTCCCTCTTGAGAATCAAACTATGTTGAATGAATCTATTATTAATGTCAACTTGGGCACTCAAGATAATCCCCATATCGTCAAAATTGGGCAATCTTTAATTTCTATGGAGCATCAAGAT
Organism: Torreya grandis; assembly: GCA_037957365.1. NCBI lineage: Eukaryota > Viridiplantae > Streptophyta > Pinopsida > Cupressales > Taxaceae > Torreya > Torreya grandis. The sequence continues at coordinate 3,006,501 of JARHVA010001816.1, forward strand.
TGCCCTTCTTTCCTTCGAGACCATAGCATAGCATTTGCTTGGTCCTATCAAGAGATGCCTAGAATTGACCCTTCTATTTCCCTCCACAACATTGTCAGCCATCTTGAGGTTAAACCCATATGGAAAAATCTTCATAGGATGTATACTCGCATAACTCTTCTTATCAAACAAGAACTTTAGTGTCTCTTATCCATAAAATTCATTCAACCCATTGACTATCTATAATGGGTTTCTAACATCATTCCCATCACCAAACCAATAAGGGGACTTCACCTCTGCATCAAATTTTGTGACCTTAATATTGCTTGCCTAAAGGATGACTTTCCATTTCTAAATATTAACAAACTTTTTGATCTTACAAATGGCCATGAAATGTTATCTCTCATGGATGGTTTTTTGGGATATAATTAGATCTTGATTTTTCCCAAAGATCAACATAGAACTACCTTTATCACCCCATGGGGAACCTTCTATTATCATGTCATGCCTTATAAACTGAAGAATATTAGAGAAACCTATTAGTGGGCCATGACCTATATCTTTCATGATCTCATCCATAAAATCATAGAGGACTATGTGGATGATCTCCTTGGGAAATAAAAACACCACAAGGATCACCTAGCTATTCTCACCATCACCTTCGATTGACTAATCCATTATCATATCAGGCTCAACCCTAAGAAATGTATTTTTGAAGTCTTATCATGAAAGCTTCTTGGTTTCATCATCTCTCTCCATGGAATCAAAATATATCCCACCAAAGTTAGAGCAATCTTAGAGATGCCTCCTCATACTAACCTTACACAACTCCATATCCTGTAGGGAAAACTTCAATCCATCTATCGCTTCATCTCCCAGTTATCAGATAGATGTCAAACCTTTCACCATCTCCTAAAGAAAGAAACCTCTTTTAAGTCGACCAAGGAATGTCAACAAGCCTTGGATTCAATCAAGGAATACCTTATCTCTCCACTTATCCTCATCCCTCCTAAAGAGGACCAACTTTTCTACCTATATATATAAGCTATAGACCATTCCCTAGGGGAAACGCTCGCTCATCATGATGAATTTAATAAAGATAAATCCATCTATTACTTTAGTTATACCATTATCGAATATGAAAGTCGATATACCCATCCCAAAAAACTCTACCTCACCTTAGTCTTCATGGCCACCAAACTTTGTCACTACCTTCTTAATCATAAAACATATGTCATCACCAACATTAACCCCCTTAAATATATGCACTCTAAGCCATACCAAAACCAATGTATGGTTAAGTGGCTCATGCTCCAAACTAAGTTTGATCTTGAGTTCCTTCTACAAAAGTCCATTACAGGACAATTCATCGTTGATAAACTAGTTGAATCTCCTCTACCAGACAATCTACCTCTTTTTCTTGCCTTTTCAGATGAGTCTATCGTAACTCTTTCTCAAGAAGAACCCACCTACCAAATGACCATCTTATTCGATGGCTCTAAATGCCAACATAGTGGGGGTGTCAGAATTATTCTCATTCCCCTTAATGGTGAACCTTTTCCCCTTTATTTTAAACTTGACTTCTAATATAATGATAACATAGCCAAATATGAAGCCCTAGTCATAGGTCTCCAAACTGTCCTAGCCTTGGGAGTCAAAACAATTAGTGTTTTTAGCAACTCCCAACTAGTCATCAACTAGGTCAATAGATCTTATCAATGTAAAAATGATGTCCTCCTAATGTATAAACAACTCATGGATGTGCTCTTAGCATCATTTGATCATCACCTTATTCAAGTAGTTTCTCGATCTACTAACAAGTTCACAAACAAGATGGCATCCCTTGCTTCCCAAATCCCATCTCAACCTATCAAATCTAAACTATTTGTCACCATCCATCATTTTATCACACCTTCATATATCCAATCTAACCTTCCTACCATTTTTAGTGTGGAAACATCTCCTTCTGATATTTGGTGTGACCAAACTTTTGACTACCTTAACCTTGGCATTATTCCTCCCAACCTTTTGATGAATGCCCAAAGAGATTTTGTTCAAGGTACCTCTCATTACACCATACTAGGGGTGATCCTTTACAAATATGGATTTGATGTCATCCATATTTGTTGTCTATGTATCCATGAAGCTTCATGCTATCAAGGAAATGCATGACAAAATCTGTGAGGGACACTTTAGTGGCCTAGCTTTGCTAAGTGTATCCTTCACCTTGGCTACTATTAACCCAACCTCAATCAAGACTGTTGAAACTATGTAAATGAGTGTGTCAAATGTCAACAACATGATAACTTACATCATGCACCTCCCCATGGACTTCAAGTATCTACAAACTATTGGCCCTTCTCGTAATGGGGTCTTGACATTATTGGGGAAATCAGTCCCCATTCTTCACAATGACACCAATATGTCATTACCACCACTAAAAATTTCACCTAATGGGTAGAGGCCATCCTTCTTATCTCAACCAAATCTGAAAATATTATCAACTTTATCAATCACCATATCATCTGCCACTTCGGTGTTCCCCATAAGATCATCACTGATAATGACAAATCTTTTGAAAATTGGAAAGTCCAAGGTCTCTATGATGTTTTTGGCATCAAGTTAAGTTTTTCCTCACCTTACCATCCACAAGCCAATGGATAGGTAGAAGCCTTTAACAAAACTCTCATCAAAATGCTCACCAAAGTAGTAAGTGTTTTAGGTCAGGATTGGCACTTGCACATCTCATTCACTTTATGGGCCTATCGCACTAGCATTTGAACCTCTACAGGTGCTACCCCTTTTCTCTCATCTTTAGCATAGAGGTAGTCTTGCCTCTTGAAGTCCAGATTCCATCTCTTTGCATATATTTACATGAAATCCTTTCTAAGAGCGACTATCATAAATAACATCTCATGCATCTTGAACTTCTTAATGAACATCACCTTTTATCACTTAATCATCTTCATGCCTATCAGGAACAAATCAAGCATGCATACAACAAACACCTGAAAGAGAGATATTTCAATATTGGAGACCTAATCCTTAAGGAAAACCAACATGTAACTAATATGGAGAAAATTAAAAAGAGCAAGTTTGATTTTAATTGGCTTAGACCCTATATCATAACCCATAAGTATGGATCAGGAGCTTGTCATTTGTCTTCTCTCAAAGGCAAATCAGTACCTAAGCCTCTCAATGCTTTGCATCTATGTCCTTTTTATTTTTAAAACAAGTATCACACTCCTCCTTTGTGTCTAACTTGATCTTGTCCCTTGTTTTATGATATTTTCTTTCACCTATCCTTATTTCTCTTGGGGACCTTTGATTACAACATAGAACATGTGATTATCCATCACCGTTATAGCCTAATCCTAAGTATGGGTACCATGGCTCTACCAATGGCATGGTTCTCATGGATACTTCTTGTCTCTAATCAGATAGAATCTCATGATTATTTATCTTTCAAACCACCCCCTCATCTATCATTAACCTTTTGTGCTAAGGTTTCACCTCCATAAAGGTAAACCTTTGAATTTAAATAGACTTGTCCATGTCTAACCTAGCATTCAAAATTAAAAAATTGGGATACCAAAATATCACTTGGGTCCATATATCTAGTATTTTAAACTTTTTCCTTGAAGGACAGCTTCCCAACACCTAATTTTTTTTTAAAAATAGATTTCTCCCTTGAAGGACAGCTATAAAATTCAATTTTAAACCACTTCCTTAAAGGATGGCTAAGAAATAATCATATAAAGCTTCCTACATCGATCAAATTCAACAACTTATCAAAATAACAAAAGCAAAAAATAACCCTATGTCAAAATCAAAGTAAGAAAGTTGTAATTGGCTCTTATAAGTGCCATTTGTAGACTTCCCACATCAATCAGTCTACACATTATCCTAGTATACCACAATTGGCTCCTATATATGGCATTGGTAGACTTCCCACATTGATTAGTCTACATATCACATTAAGGCATGGACTTGTCTATTATAGTTTTTTGGTCACCTATAGAAGGGGTAAGCTAACTCGCATCAGGTTACCATTTCACCCATTTCCCATTCAACCATCTACTTATCACCTACTTTCCCTTCACACCTTTTTTCAAATCAAGGGACTATGAGCTTACTTGATGCAAACTGATAAAAACACCCTATTTCTCAATCAAAGCATGCTCTTGCAAAGCATTTGATAGGCTTATGTTTTTTAATTCCTATCCAACTATGGTTTCTTTCTATTAGGTCCTTGCCAACCAAAAAACATCATGCCTTTTTCTTACCCTCTATTCGTTAGTTCATGAGGACATATGTCTCGTGACTCTTTTTTATTTCTACATTTTGGGTGTCCTCCACACCTAATTTATGTGCGTTCATTATACCCATATCATAAGCATTCAACACCACATTTTCATCACAACACTATGAACTATATCCCACATATGCATTCCAACATCCAACATGTCATAAAAAGCTTATCAAAATAAACAATCAACACCATCCTATAATCTCTCATATATACACAAAACATCACCTAATACCATCCACATAAGAAAACCATGTAAGACATATCATCATACCATTTACCATATACATTATAAGCAAACCACATCATAATCATGAAATAACCATTTCATATCTATAAACATTGTCATTATTCCATCAACATCTCTACATCAAATAATCTATCACAAATATGAAGTCACCATCATCATATATACCTAAAAAACCTCTATCTCATATCCATATATCATATCATAAACAAAATCATATATATCCATCTTTGATCATATATATCAATATCCATCCATTACACAAAGCATATACATCCATGAACAAAATCACACATAACATAATTAATCAATCATCTACATATCTAAAATCATACATCCTTAAACTAATGTCATCATTTATAAAACATCACCGTTACAGCATCATGATCATAAATTCATCCATGAAATCCATGATCATAGTAAACCATATCTATCACATGAACAAAAAATGAACAAACAAAAATCAATCTACATACCCTCTCATAAGCAAGATTCCTCATAAAACATCAATACATATGATCAAATGTCATCATAAACATCAATATCATCAAATGTTATCAACACAACCTGTCATCAATATAATCCATACAACCATCATATACATCAATAAGGAAATACATGAAATAATGTATCCATGTATTTCTCACTCATATACATCTCATGTCTTCGATACATAGGCCAGTCTCAAAATCAAAATCGTATATATCATAAAATCTACTCTATCAAGCCCTTCTACCACTACTATTGGTTCTATTTGCACCTACACTAGCACTACCATCTAGAGTTGGTCCCCTTGATATCCCTATCTATCCCACTATCGAGGCCCACTATCCTGGAGTAGATATCAATATACCACCTACTAAACTGGCCCTATACTCTCCTTACTACATCTTTGATGGTAGCTGCACTAACATTATAGCACCATAATATCTTAACTCCTTGACGATGACTAGGTACCATGTCCTCAAAACTATGTCAAGTGGTCCTCCTACTGCTGCTGTGACTGACCCTTCCCTCTATCTTTAAAAATATCTCTCTTGAGTGACTAACCTAAGATATATCCTTGCCTAATCATGCTCTCCAATCAAAGTCACAACTTTCCCCTATAAGGTGATAATTTTTGCTTGTAATGCGGCCACTTGTCCCTATAATCTAATGACTTGGGCCTATGTTGTTACCAATACTACCTATGCCTATCCATCTAGTCCACCACCCTATACTAGTACCCCATCAAGATCCACATTCATGGGCTGCTAACCCCCATCACCCCATCCAAAATTGATTGTTCCATATCAGGCTTGGTACCAAGTAGCATATCCATCTATAATACCTATATCATCAATAGTGGCTCTAGTTGGTAACTCCTCATAGTATAGTACAACATCTTATGGTTATGGCTCTAGGAGTGTGAACTCAACATCTTCTATCTTTTATCAAGGAAAATCTAGTGGGATCCCATGTATCAATCCAAACTATCTCCATACTCAGTCAAAGGGAATAAGCTTCATCTCACCATCCTACCTCCCATAAATCTAGCACTAGTTCTGTAGGGATAATATGTGGTAGTTATATCTTGGTCACCTAGGCTAGCCTACATATGGCCTCCATATTATATCAAATACCACCAAACCCTCCAAGGCATCTCTAAACCATTTAATATCTTGGCCACCACCACCAGTGCCAGTCAAAGCATAGTCACCTCTCCATCTAGTAAAACCCACTAGAAAGGGCTCCTAGTTAAATCCATCTCAGGGTGTTCCCACTAGCCTCAACACCCATATGTGCTCATACACCCAATAATGGAGTATGAACCCAACATTGATCCCATATCACCTACATGCTCTGAATGCCTAGAGCTCTCTATAGATCTGTACTAGTAGTATTAGGGCCCATCCAAACATAGTCCTCCCTAGAAGAATCTCCATCAACACCCATAGTAATAGGTATGAAAAATGGTTTATGCTTGAATCGGTCACCATAAAGCAATACATGACCATCATCATCATCATAAACAAGCATCTATATGTAGGATCCCTCTGGTAAAAGGGTCTATAGCTTAATCCAATGGAGTGAAACTAGGCATGAACTCAATCTGCCCCATAAATCAAATCCATATGATAGTCAATCTCCTCACTCTCTATATGGTATATTAGCTCCCCTAACATGGGTATTCGTATGATATGTTGAATGTCCTTCAAGAGAGTCATCATCTCCCCCATTGATAGAAAAAATGTGTTTATGGTCAGGTCCCATCTCTCAATGAGGGCCACAATCATACCTACATCTCATGGTAAGTGTCAATAATGACTCATCACACCTAATCCTACTCTCTCTATATGTATCCACTCCTCTAGAGTCATCCCATCATGAACCTCAAAAAAAATCTAAGGGACTTGATCCCTCATCTAAATCCACTCATGTGCCTGTATAACAATCATGTTAGCAATGTCTACTTAATTTTCAACAACAACCTAAATATTACCCTACACCTACCTTTCTCAAACCTATTTCATACCTATACCTGTATGCAACACCAACCCCAACACATCATTTTCAACACCTAAAAATTTCTATTAATTACACTCTACTCATTTTACACACCTAACCACTCTATGTTTGACATTTTAGAACAACACCGCTATAATCACACTTTCGACAATGATCTACTTCAATACCTTTCATAACTTCTTCACATGTCAAAACATCCACTCTATCTAACACATTCCAAACATGCTTTATGCTTTGAAACTCTTTAACAATTTTACCAACAACCCTTTAACATTTTTTTATTTCTAATTTCACAAACCTTAAAAAACTTTCTCCTAATTTTTATAACATTCTAGCTATCCCTTCCTCAATTCCTTTAATAGTCAATGGTTCCTTGAATTGTTGATGGTCCCTAGGGACCCTTTTCCTCCCAAGATTGACCATCGATGGTTGAGTTGAATCACTGATGGTCACTGTTTGTGATTATTGGCAATGTAACTCAAACCCTTGACCTCCCACAACCTCTACAAAATCATCTAACCCCCCAATTTCTCTGCCTAAACCTATTCCCATCTAAATTACTATCCCACATGCCCTTCCCCTATCCTAGTCATCTATACCTCAACCTAATTCAACAAAACCTAACACCTAGGGTTTCATCTCTTCTCAACCCCTTTCAAAACCTTCCCCAAATCTTTTCACCGCCAACTATAATGCACCTTCCAAACCAACCAGTTACACTATGCTATCAATTTTAAGACAAATCCTATCTTGTTCCATGATCATTGGCATGGTCTAATCCCTCATCCAGCTACTTGATTATGGCCTCATCCGCCCTCCATCTGGTCAACCCTCAAACATACACACTCCACCACTCACAGCACTCCAAATCAACAAGCTAAACACACAAGTGATAAATCTTATAAAATACCTAGAGAATAAAATTCTAAACAAGTTAAATGGGAATAATGACTTACCATGTTACTTTTATTCTTTCAACCTTTTAAGGGTTTACCTACTCATTGACAGTCAGGGTGATGACCGATGGTCGACCCTGGGGAAACCCCTAACCATCAATGGTCAGGTTCCCCACTTTTTTTCCCCTCTTTCACAAGAACCCCACCTCATTTCCAACCTTTTGAAGAACTACATTTGGCCTAAATTTCTTTTTGGATATTATGTCCATAGAACTATGTAGGCAATGTCCACTTGTCTAGTGCATATGGAGTCAGATTAGCCATCCTATACCGACCCAAACTAACCCATACCCAACCACCCAACAATTACTCCAGATCCACTTTGACATTGGTCATTTTTGACCTAGACCATTAACATGTTTTACGATGACCTTGTATAGTCATTTTTTATCATATCAACCAACCTTGCCATGTTGAGCTTTTAAACTTTGCACCACCTCATACACAACCTGACCAATTGTGTTATTTCATGGGAGTATTTCCTACCTTGGATACTTACAACCAATACTAACTCTATCTAGATGGCTTAATAGGCCTGACTTGATCAACTATGATCAACATTGTAGACTGGTTACTGCTGTCACACATCCCTCTAGAATTGAACTTATTTTTACCAATATTTGCAACTTTAGTCTTTGTGCGATCTTGACTATCCCCTTTAGTCACATTTTATATGTGTGTTTGCATCTCACATGCCCAAGTTTTTTATGTCACCCACCTTATGACTACCTAGCTATCATTTATCAAACCCTAATCTAATTTTGCTTACACTTCATCAACTCCTAGTTTGAGGGGGAACACCTCTTCCCATACTCAGGGAAACCATACCTTGACCATTGATCTATTTTTGTTCTACAGCTTATGAGATCAAAGTTGCATAACAAAAAGAGAAAAAATATAGACACTCAAAAATTGCACATGACAACTTCTGATATCAAAGTACCTTTTGACCCTCATTTGACCTCGCATCTAGTGGACCACCTAGTCAATTAGACTCATTTACTAAATTGACCCTATCAAACCTATAACTTAACACATTTAACTAATCCATTTAATTCACCCCTTTTTAACTTCATTTAACCCATTGTCTTCTAGCCCCTCAATCGTTGATAGTCATCATAACCATCGATGGTTGGCATGATCATCGACAGTTAGGTCTTCAAGACTACTTTAAAGTTTTAAATAATTGATAGCTTTATGCAAGATAAGTATCTCCCTAAACAGTAAATTGATTTTAAAATTAGCTTTATAAAGTTATGAATTGGCAACTTTATCCCCCTATCAAATTAGTAACTTCATCCCAATTAGCAACTTCATCTTATTAAAAGGAGAAGGAAGGAAGTGAAATGGATCCAAAACTATAGAATAATCCATAATATTGCATCCAAGCTCTCTTACATATAAGCGTCCAACATATTTTTAGTAAGCAAGCAACATCCATTGTCAATGGTTACCAAATGACTGATGGTCAGCCTAAACTGTCAATGCTTCACCTGACTATCGATGGTCATTGTGGCATAAAAATATAGCAAGATATTTTCAACCTCATAACCCCAATTAAACCTAACTTTCTCTATTTTTGCCTAATTACAGTACCTTTTTTGATTTTTTGGACCAGACCCTGACCATTTTAGCATAAGTATTGATCGGCTTTACTACTTTTGGTCATTTATATATTAACTAGAATTCTAACTTCTTTGTATTGAATTTCATTTATCTTATGAAATTAGATCTTTACTTTATCATTTCTAACTTAATTATTATAATAATTTATTGATGGCCTCCTAGCATGAAATACACTTATTGGATCTAGCTCACACTAGGCAGTCCACTCATCTATTTGCTAACAACCCCACCTTTTCTAGTGTCTTTTGTATCTGTAGGTTATTCCTTCCTAACCAAAGAGGAGTTCACATCATCATCTAAATTCACATACGTACTTTACCAGGTATTCTTCTACACACCCTATTACTAGTTTCATTATTTATTTTCATAATTAAGAAATTAGCTAAAACAAATGGTTATGTAGAACATGTTTCCCAAGCATGCTTCTAATGAATCTAAAACTATGAATGTGTGGAATTCATGTCATCATGACATGCCCCCACTGAATCTACAAGTTGGTGTAAGTACCATATATTGTGTGAGTGTGGAGAACATGTTTTCAGAACATGCCCCACTATAATCTAAAAACTATGAAAAATATGGAAGCCATGTCACCATTACATGCCCCCACTAATCTTCCCCCCTTTGAGGTGAGGGAAAAGTAGTACCTAATAGTTATCTCATCTCACCTCAAAATTGGAAGACAATTGTATATATATGAATGTAACGATGTAGCATATAGAAGGAAATATGTCTAGGTAGATTAAACATTGAAGCATATAGAACCAATGTGATCACATGTATGCCTATGATGCATGATAAATATCATGGAAATATCTAGATAGTAACAATATAAGATCAATAAGAAAACATGCACACATATAAGAGCAATAAAAAGCAAGTCAAAAGGCAATGGTCCAAGGAGACTGAAAACAAGGGGCATGTTCAAATGCCATGAAATTGAATAGACATGACTTAGTCAAATGCCCAAAAAAGCAAGGAATGATATATTCAAATGTCTAAGAATGCAATGACATATTCAAGTGTCTAAGAAATCAAACATAACCATAGGCGTTACACACAATAGAGCATATTCAAATACTCAAAAAATTATGTTAATAGCAAAGCGAAACACTCAAGTAAGTGTGTAAAGGAAAACATAAGCAACCAACATAAACATGTCATAGTGGCCCATGGATCAAATGTTTTAGCAAAAAACATGTAGTACATAACATATAAAATACCCTGTGTAATGTATAACCTTGGATAATAGGCATGTGTAAGTACATATGTAATCTCAACATGATAGTGTAGAGTGATCATCAAATCATATAACATATGTGTATCAAGATCATAGAAGATGGATTCCCCCAATGTCTTAATGGCATGAGTAGAGGGATTTTCCAAAACCCATAAGTGTATCATATACCTATGTATGCCTATGTATGCATATGTAAGAGTGAATGATATTCTAGTGATCAACATGGTACTAACACATAGATGCCAAGGAGCCAATAGAACATGTAAGTGTCTATTTTTTAATTTTTGAATGTTTTTTTTATTTTTTTGGTATTTTTTGGAAGAGACAAGATCATCCTATGATCTCATCCAAAGGATGATCATAGATATCTCCCCACTTGGAACTTGGTGCAAGAATCTGGTGGTACTTCCAAGGATCATGTATAGGTATAATATCTGTGATACTCAATATATGTATAATGGGACTTTAGAGTCATGAAGTACTAATAGAAGGAATAGGTGTTATTGGAACCTATCTCTATATACTCTATGGTTTATTTGGAATAGAAATATTAGGAACATATTTAGGTACTTTGGATATATGAATATGGTACACCAAAGATGAGGATTTCATAGAACCCACTGTATGTCTCTGATGTAAAGGTCTCTCAAGTACTAGCCACCTAGTTAAGGGGGTTACTTGTTGATTACCCTCTAAAGCTATCTCACATTGGATTTTCCAAATGTTTAACCTTAATTTGGATAAATATCTTATTTAGTGGTTAGGGTTAAGTATATAGAAATGATAGGGCACAAGGGTGAATATTAGATCTACAACAAGCCAATTAATGTGTTAAACTCAAATATACCATATAATAAATTTATTAAACTAAGATAGGCTATTAATGAAAAGTAAAACTATGCTAGATATACAAATGACATAAAAAAAATTATTTAGATGTTTCTAATTCTAATACAATGATGGATCTAAAAAAAGTGAGTAGGTAGGAAGTATATTCTAGATCTGGTGCCTCTATCTTTCTAGATAATTGTATTAGCCTGGGATAGTTGTGTTGACACTAGTGTCTGAGTTTGATGCTAATGTATTACATAAAATATGGACTCAAATAGGAAGCAACCACCTTAATGCTTCTAGGTTTGGATTTGCCTTCATTCTAGTGTATTTATATTTGTATCATGGACTATCAATCTTGGTGAAATGATAAAACCCTATCTTTGCATCTTTAATGTGACCTTGGAGAAAAATGGGTTAGTGGGAACATGGTGTTGAATTTATCCACAATGATTCTATTATCAAAGAGCACTGCCTATATAAATAATACTCTATAAGAGTGCCTCAAAGTCATGTAGTTATCCCCTACATGTTATCTTCTGTGAAAATCATGTAATATGTAAATCAAGTAAAATAGTGACCTATATTGTGACTTATAAAATATAAACTTATGATTACTCTTTTAGTTCTTTAGACATGTAAATGGGTTGTTACGTTGACTGATATAAGAATACAATAAAATAGGAAAACTTTTGGTAACTTGAGTTAATTTTGATTACTCTTTTGGTTCAATTTTTAGGTGAGGAATGAATGAGGGTTGATATTATATTTATATCAATCCTATCAAGATATAACTAACATTAAAGCACTTAGGATAGCCATTGTAATACATTTCATTTTCAAATTAGATGACTTTAGGGCACTAGACGTCGAAGATAGTAACATTGATGTCATTATCTAACCTAGATGTTAGTGTCCATAGATAAGGAGAGTAGGCATAGGCTCAAAACTTGTATAGGTATAATATAAGTACATTTCAAGCATTTTGTGAAAGATGGCATGTTTGTGTCACCAATATAAGGTTGGTAAAACTAAGAGATAGGCCAAGTGCCACAAGATAGAACATATGCAAGGATTGAGGAAGAAAGTCATGTGTATAAATAATAGGAATAGATAGGGTCATGATTTTTATAAGTGTATAAGACTGAGGTGCTATATAATCACAAAATATCATCTACACTAAGAATTTAGAAATTGTCTTCACACATGCAAGCTAGAAACTAGTTTTGATAAGTTTGAATGTTTATTTATGAAATATAATGGTCTATGTATGAAATAATGTCATTATTTTATGAATATAATGATCTAAAATAGTTTTATTTCACAATGTAACAATGAAATTATAGATATAGTATGCTAGGTTTTGACTATCTAGGTTACCTAGATTTTGTGTGTGTGTGTGTGTTTGAGAGTTTGTTTATGTATGAAAGCTTATTTAATACTAAAAATAAAATATTTTAGTTATATGTACCTATTTTTATGGTTTTATTTATTTACCCTATGAGATTTATAAAATGATGTACTTTCAAAAAAATGAATATGTAATTGCAGAAACGAAAAATCTATTATATGTTTTTGTGCAAGAGAGGAAAGAGAGAAGGATTTATTTTGTGTTCTTTTTTAATATGAAACTAATCTACTGGATAAATTAAACTAAGATATTCTAAACTAACAAATGAAAAAAATATTGAAAATAAAATCATCTAATGTAATCAATGGTTATGCCTGAGCAGAGGCAAGAGATTTTTTTTTTGTGAAAAATGTCCTTCATAAGCTAGCTCCTCTACTCAATGTGACCGTAATAAAATCCTTGATAAAGAATGAAATAAAAAAATAGGATAATAAAATGGCACAATCCTAGATAAAAGTGTGATTATACTATAGCTAGTTGATCCACTGAAAACATAGATTATGTTATTGACATAGTGAATTTTCTCTTCCAAAAATTGTGTGGATCTGACATGAAAGTGATCAAATGTGAAGCAAGACCTTTCTAAAAATTTAAATCAAGTGAGCTTGGGTTATGTATATCTTGAAAACACCAATATTCAATGCATAAATTGGATCCAAAATTCATCTAAAACTGAGATACTTTTAGAGGGAGGGAGGTTACAACAATGAGTTTAATTGCTAGTTGACTCAAAGATAAATTTGGGAGGAACAAGGTGTTTAACCCTAAAAATCTAGATTAGTGTTATCTAGGGTTAAAGAGCATAGAGATAACCTAAGTTACAAGGGTGATAAACTATCTCTATAGTAGATCAATTAGATATTAAACTCAGATATAACATATGCTGAGTTCATTAAAATGAGATAGGTTAAAAATAGTAAGTATAACTATGCTAGATATGGAAATGACAAAGAAATAATATACTTAGATAATTTTGATGCTGACATAGTTTTGGATCTATAACACATAGGAAGTAGACTAGAAGGAGATTCTAGAATGGTCTCCAAATTCTAAGTTAAGTGCCTCTAGAGTTATATACACTAGCATCAACATTGGATAGTTATGTTGAAGATATTGTCTTAACCTGATGCATGTATCCTATATGGAATACCTGCTAGAAAAGATGCAACCACCTAGATTCTTCCAATTTTATCTTTACATTTACTCTGGTATATTCAGATCTGGGTCATGGATTGTCACTCCTCATGAAATTGAAAAACCCTAGTTATTCATCTTCATAGTAACCTTGGGGGAAAATGGGTTAGTGGTCATATGGTATCGAGATGACCCCAAAGATCCCTTCATCAGTGAGCACTACCTACATAGCTAATACTCTGAAGAGGGCCTTACATTGATGTAGTTCTCCTCTATGTGTTGGCTTGTGTGTGAATCATATAATATGTGTAGAATAAGTACAACAATGATTGAGTGTGTAACTTATAAAATATAACTCTTGGGTTGCTCCTTCAATACTTTAGACCTATGTGTGTGTTGTCCCTATGGTTGATATGGAAATAAGAGAAAATAGGAAAGCTTTTATCATCTGAGTGTTTGATTGAATACCTTTTGTAAGTTGCCTAGTGAGTAGGTATGAAGTTTATAGATGAGGAATGAATGAGGTTTGATCTTATATTTATATCAATCCCTTTGAATAAATAAATCAATTAAAGCACTTAGCCGACCATTAGGATATGTTTCATTTTAAAATTATATGACTTTAAGGAAATGGACATTGTGTTAGAGCATGACACCTATGTTAACATAAATGCCTATTCAGAATGCTAATGTTCAAAGAAAAAGAAAGTAGGTATAGACTCATAACTTGCAGAGGTGGAAGATAAGTATGTTTTAAGCATTTTGGGCAAGATATAAGGTCTCGATCATTAACATAATACTAGTTAGATAAAGAGATAGGCCAAGGGGCACAATATAGAGTAGATTCAATACTTCTGAAAGTAAGAAAGGTCCATAATTGAAAGGAAAAACCAAGGTTTGAGTTTGCCAAGTGTACTAGACTTGGGTGTTATAAAATCCATCAATATCATCTACACAAGGATGTATAAGAAAGGAGTAGGAGTGAGTTGGGATTTCAAAAAAGAAGTAAAACCAAGGAATAAACATGATAAAAATCAAGTAAAATGTGTGAGGATTGAAGTTTCAAATGTTAAAAAATAAATAGGGGCAAACTGTGATGAAATCATAGTTGTTTGTAGGTGATAGGGACAAAACCACTGCATAATAATACACAACCACCTCATCTCATGATGAAATCTCCCTATAAAATGATGAAGCCAATGTGTATATAACAAAACTACCATGGTGATTTATAATTCCATTATGGCTAAACATATTACAAAGGGGAAATTTCAACACATATATCGATGATTTTTACATGAAGAGTGGTGGTTTTGTCACCAATGAAGCAACTCAAAGACCAAGGTAAAAAATGACTCAAATTTTTTTTCAAAGGTGTAAAAGGAGCAAAGAGGGGATACAAAGAGAGAAATGAGAAATAATGTCAAAGAGAACCATACATGAGTGTATTTATGGATATCATTGTATTATAATCAAAAAATTCACATCATGTAATTTTTGTGCGCATATATATTGCCCCTTGGGGAGGACATCTGGTCATGAATGGATGAGGGCATGGTCCTAATTATTTTCATACTAAAGGAAAAATAAGTTTTAGAAAACTTACCTTACTTTCCTATGTAATGCAATGAAGCAAGCCAAGACTTTGTGCAACTTGTGACCAAAAGACGGGAATCAAGTGCATTTAAACGAAAAAATAGAAAGTGTATTAATTAATCAAAACATGGACATGAATAATTACCATGTATGAAAGGGTGACTATACTGCCATAATATGTCATGTTGGGGGAGTGAATCAAGTGCTAAGTGACATGTACCTTCAAAATAAAATGAGAAACAAACAGGTTACGAGAAACTAAAATCATTAAAATGCATTAGTTTTGAAATAAAATGCATTAGTTGGGAATTATAAACATATCCAAGAGAAAAAACTTGATTTTAGAAAAAAATTGCTAAAAATGGAAAAGTTTGAAAACACAATGACTAGTTAAAAGGGCTATATATTTAAACTTTTTCCAAAAAATAGAAATCATTGTGCAAATTTGCTTTAGATATTTTTGAGCTCTGGATTGATGGTGACATAATTGATGCAAGAATTAATTAAATTAATTATTGCAATGATTAGATGGTGAACATACCAGTGGCAGGAGGAATGACTCAGATCCAGGGTGGTTTTGAGATTTTTTTTTTACCCCAATCTTGAATTTTTGCTTGAAAATCCTTAAAATATGTTATTTGAATTTTTATTGCATGGATGGGTTTGGGATGTGTTGTCCCCAAAAAATATCTCTCATTTTTTGGACAACCTACTAACTATTTTGGCCTTGCACAGACCAAAATTTCTTTCTTCCCTTCTAAAAATTTGTTCTGAGCTTTCAAATTCCTCATTTTCAAGCTTTTTATGTAGAGATTCATAGGTTCAACAGGTTAAAAAGCTTTTGTAGGCGAGTTCAGTCAAAAGAACAAGTTTCTAACACTTAGTCATTTCCAAGATTGGTTCGGCGCCTCAGTTCAATCAAAACAATTCAATCGACAAATGATAAAGAACAAAGGATTGAACCATTGAACTTTGAACCACTTTGGTTCAAAGGTTCAGTGGGTTCAATGACCAAGTTGGTTCGACACGCTTGGTGCAAAAGATCAAAAGACTTAGCCAAATTACGAAGGATGAGCCAATTGAACCATTGAACCGTTGAACCAAAGTTGGTTCAATCAGTTGGTTCAATCGCCAGGTTCAAGGGGCTGCCCCAAAGTGAAAAAGGCAAGTGCCCTTGCGGAGGGTAGGCAACATTGGTTTGAAGGTCAAAGAAAGACATAATTCCTTCAAATTTGTTCAAAGGCCCAAAAGGAACAATTCTTTCAGACATTTTTTCCAATGGAAATGATTAAGTGAAGAAAGCCCGAAGAAATTGGAAGGAACAAACGGCTAAAGAAAAGAAGCTTTCTTTCAGACTTTTTGTCCAAAGGAATTCCTTCAGACTTTTTGTCCGAAGGAAAAGCCCGACAGAAAAAGCCCGAGAGCCAAAAGCCCATCGAAGAAGCAAGAACCCGTCGAGAAAGTTGAAGCCTGAAGTCCGCCGAAAAAATCTTGAAGGGTAGATACCCTTGCGGGAGACACTTGATGTCAGAAAAAGGACCTTTTCCAAGGACCCGAAGGGACACTTTCCCTTCGAGACATTTCAAAGATTGAACAAAGGTGCAGAAAGGAATCTTCAAAGACTTAGACAAAAAGGGACTTCAAAGGATGAATCGAATGAACCAATTGAACAATTGAACCATTGAACCAAAAGGTTCAATGGGTTTAAGGTTCAAAGGTTCAACCAGAGCTTAGAAAAGAAGTAGTGTTTGAATGAGACACAGAATAAACTAATGAACCGATTGAACTTTAAATCGAAAGACTTTAAAGTTTAATGGTTCATAGGATTAAAAGTTCAAAGGCGGCCTTAGTCAAGAGAGAAGCAGCAAACAAGTGGTTCAACGGATGGTTCAACCAAGGATCGAAGAAGCAATTGAACCAAATAGTGACAGAATGAACCAATGAACTTTCAGTGGTTCAACGGGTTCAAGGTTTAACATAAATCAAGCAATTGACTGAAAAGAGAACCTGAAGACTCAAAGATAGAAGATTGATGCAAAGGACCAATATTATCTTCGAAAGAGTTATTTCCAGTAGGTGAAACAATGGAGCAAGTAGACTTCTGAGCGCACCAAACCAAGGACGCAGCCTATTTTTCTTCTATAAAGTAAAGACAAATTAGAGAAGGACCAGACGGTCCATACCAAGGAAGAGACATATTAGATGAAGGGACATGCCATAGTTATGGAAATGTACTGTTCTCAACATGGTCTCTCAAGACAAAATTAGAGATGCATTAAAGACATTGACTGCAGCATGGGCCATCCCATGGAAAAAGGCGCCAATCCTTGCGTAGTAGCTATAAGTTTGTTAATTCTCTCATTTGTAAGGGAGAGACTTTTTATTTTTACAAGAGTGAAACTCTGCCCATTTTGAAAGAAGAAAACTGAGACTTTGAGCTCATATTGTAATTTCGTTTTCATTTTTATCTGAATGAGAAAGCAGGTTATTTACAAACTTTGTGTTGTTTTGGCTTGTATCATTTTAGAAGATCATTCTTACATTTGTCTTCTAAAGATGTTCTTATTCATTTAATTTGGCAAGCAAAATTAGTGAAAGTAATAGGGAAGTGTCCTGAAACCAAATGTGGGAAGACTGTGCTTTCACAATTGTTTTCAGTCTATGTTTTTCTTTTCTTTTTGTGTTGAAGATTTTGGGATGACTTTGTGCCCCCATTATCCTTTGTGATATACTCTTTGGGAAGTTGAGGTGGAAACTTTTCATTCTATTTCATCCTGTTGTTACTACGCCCTTTGGTTATTGGTTACTTTACTATCTGAAAGAAACTCTTGTTGTTTCCTGCAAGAACACTTCTAAAAGAAGAGAAGCATCTTCAGTGTTTACACCAAGATTTTCTCCTTTGTTTGTGTGCATCATCTCTAAAAGAAGAGAGATGGATGGTTTATTCTACCCCAATGTGTTATTTTTTGCTTATTTATTTTGTATCTAGCTCCTACATATCTATAGGGAACCTCCCCTTGATGAGAGGAGAGATTTGTCCCCATTGGATGTGGTAAACCTGCAAATTTGGATGACCCATCTCCCTATGCTATGGTGATAAGAACTATTTTAGTCACCAGTTAGCTGGCCGACAAAATATTCACCCAATAGTTTTTGGTGACTCTATTGGGGACACAGTAATTTTGTGCAATTTAAAACCTCAATTTTTAGATTGAAACATCACCTGTCTTACCCATAGTCTTTATAACCCTTATCCATTACAGACTCTAGTGACTCCATTCTGTCTTACCCATTATCATTATTTTATCTGGTCTACAAAACTAGAGCTACTGGAAAAGAGTGCGCAGTTTGAAGCCTAAAGCCTCAAGTTGAAGCAGGGCCAATTCTTTTCCATTTTTGTTCTGCAATCTGGCCACTCCACCCAGATTTGTTATCCCTATTTTTTATAATTAAATCATAGTAGTTCGAGGCCCATGGGGTAACTCTTTTGGCCCACTCAACTTGACTCCACCTCTACATGAACTTCCACGTAGCTCAAGAAAGAACTTCCCCAAATTCTTTAGAGATGGGAGAGTTCACCCTAATAAACACATTGCAACCTTCAGCATAGCCTGTGGTGTGATAGGGGTGGAATTTGAAGACATAGCTATCAGGCTATTCGTGGAGACACTACAAGGTGCTATTGCAGACTGGTTCTACCATCTACAAGCTGGATTAGTGACTAACTGGGATACACTCAAAGCCAATTTTTAAGCCAGGTTTAAGCCTATAGAGGATGCACATGCTTTGTTGGCCTAGCTCACTCAGATGAAGAAGGAACCCCATGAACCTATGAGGGGCTTCATTACCAGGTTCAACAAGCTGAGGCATAGGATTCCCATGATCACCCAGTCAACACCTTAGAATCTCATGTGTTTCTTCATCAACTCACAGCTGCCTGAAGTGAGTTTTCTGTTGAGACAGGCTAGACACATAGACCTTGAGGCTATTGAGGACTTGGCTACTGAGCTAAAAGATGACCTTATCTTGGCAAGAAAGTTAAGGAGAGATCCTAATAGAGGCAAACCCTCTTCATCTTCTAAATACTCACCCATAGCCACCACTGACCCAAAGGTGCAAAAGCTGGCAAATGAATTGCTAGCCTTGAAAAGACAAGTGGCACAAGGTATGTCTTATGTTCTTTCATACAGAGATGTACCAAGAAGGACATTCCCCAATTATCCATATCAAGGCAACACTACCAGAAGTCAAGGGAAACCAAATCATCTTCCTTCCCCACAGAGGAACCTTGCCCTTGAAGTGCCTCCAACCAACTCAGCAGTGGGATATCTGAAAATAGAACATGTTTCCTATTTCCAACCTGAGTTTGAGCAAGGAAATGATGTTGGTCTCTTCATGGAGGATCAAGAAGAATCAACTGGTGACTCCCAAATTGGTTTCCTAAATTACCAGGATGAACCCAAAAGTGAAGGTGAAGCAGATGAGGAATCATACGCAGTATTCACCTAGTCTGAGAATCAGTCAGCCTAGCAAGCTGATACAGAAAGAACAGAGGAATGAACTCAGCCTGTAATTCCAATTGCTAAGCGAGGAACCACTTTGCCTTTCTAGTCAAAGGACCTAGTGATTTCCAAGAAGGTTAGTACATCAAACATCTCTGCACCTTCTACTTCAACTTCACAGATAAGTCCTCCCCCTACCAAAAACCAAAAGGATGAACTCCCATCCTCTCTTCCAAGTCCATCTCAGTCATTTGACATGATTGATCATGTCAAGAAATTCAAAATTCAAATGACTGAATTTGAAACCTTGCAAGCCAATTCTGAGCAATTAAACATTGGTGAACAGCTAGGTGTGGACCTGTCTGAGGCAAAGATTGTGGTCACCCAAATGTCAGCCCCTACTGCTCAAATTCTATTTGAGCCTTCAGGTAGGGGTAATTACTCCTTGACCATAGAGGATGCTCATGTCTCAGCTGATCAAAGTCCCATGGCTGGCAATCCAGGATTTGATCCAAATTAGGCATCAGAAGAATTGGTAGGGCACAGTACAAATCAAGAAGGATCTTCCATCTCTGATGAAGATAAATATAATAGAAGATCAGCTTCTAATGATGCTTGGATCATGGAATCCGATGGCAGCAATTCTTCCACTCATGCTGGATGTAGATCTCTGTTGCTCAGATTGAAGACTGCTCAGGATGAAGAGATCGAACTCCTTCACACCAAAGGGGATGCTGAGCTGATAGTTTGTCAAGGGTCTAATGCTGACAATCAAAATATGTGTTGGACTAAACTAGAAAAACAACAAGCTATGGTGGTGGACCATACTGTTGTACTCCAAAATCAGCAAAAGGAGCCCTTCACAAGGAGAGTAAGGAGTTATGGTTTTCAGTTTGAAGACCACGTCCTGCCATGGGGAAAGAAGAAGAAAAACAAAGAGGAAGACGCAAAAAATTAGTTTCTTGGTGGAGAGTTCCATTCGCCCGTCACCATTTCTGGGGACAGAATGGTTTTCTGCTAGTTTATTAGGATGGCATCCCCTTTTCTTCACCTCACAAGGAGCAGCATCTGAAGTACTTCAATTCATGAAGTATCAGATAAGTTCACCTATACATATGTATATCTGTATAGTCTTTAGTTCTATTTTTTGCTTTTCATTTTCATTTTTGGTGCCTTTTTTTTGGGTAACATGACTCCATAGCCCAATGGCACACTTCAAGGCACTGGAGATTTTGGTTTCTACTCCCCTTAGCTGTGTTTCAAGTTTTCAACTGAAGGAAGTTTCCCAACTGGAGCCTGTTGTTGTCCCTGAAAAATGTCACTCATTTTTAGGACAACCTATGGAATATTTTGGCCTTGCACAGACCAAAATTTCTCTCTTCCCTTCTCAAAATTTGTTCTAAGCTTTCAAATTCCTCATTTTTAATATTTTTTCGTAAAGGGATTCGCAGGTTCAACAGGTTAAAAAGCTTTTACAGGCGAGTTCAGTCAAAATAACAAGTTTCTAACACTTAGTCATTTCCAAGATTGGTTCGGCGCCTTGGTTCAATCAAAAGAGTTCAATCAACAAATGATAAAGAACACAGGCTTGAACCATTGAACTTTGAACCACTTTGGTTCAAAGGTTCAATGGGTTTAATGACCAAGTTGGTTCAACACGCTTGATGCAAAAGATCAAAAAGACTTAGCCAAATAACAAAGGATTAGCCGATTGAACCATTGAACCGTTGAACCAAAGTTGGTTCAATCGGCAAGTTCAAGGGGTTGCCCCAAAGCAAAAAAGGCAAGTGCCCTTGTGGAGGGTAGGCAACATTGGTTCGAAGGTCAAAGAAAAGATAGAATTCCTTCGGATTTGTTCAAAGGCCCAAAAGGAACAATTCTTTCAGACTTTTTGTTCGATGGAAATGATTCAGTGAAGAAAGCCCGAAGAAATTGGAAGGAATAAATGGCTAAAAAAAAGAAGCTTTCTTTCAAACTTTTTGTCCGAAGGAATTCCTTCAAACTTTTTGTCTGAAGGAAAAGCCTGATGGAAAAAGTTCAAGAGCCAAAAGCTTGTCGAATAAGCAAGAACCTGCTGGGAAAGTTGAAGCCTGAAGTCCGCCCAAAAAATCCCGAAGCGTAGATACCCTTGTGGGAGACACTTGACGTCAAAAAAAGGACCTTTTCCAAGGACCCAAAGGGACACCTTCCCTTCGAGACATTCCAAAGACTAAACAAAGGCGTAGAAAGGAATCTTCAAATACTTGAACAAAAAGGGGCTTCAAAGGATGAATCGAATGAACTGATTGAACCATTGAACCATTGAACCAAAAGGTTCAATAGGTTCAAGGTTCAAAGGTTCAACCAGAGCTTAGAAAGGAAGCAGTGTTTGAGCGAGACACAGAATAAACCAATGAACTGATTGAACTTTGAATTGAAAGAGTTCAAGTTTCAATGGTTCATAGGTTCAAAAGTTCAAAGGCGGCCTCAGTCAAGAGAGAAGCAACAAACAAGTGGTTTAATGGATGGTTCAACCAAAGAGCGAAGAAGCAATTGAACCAAGAAGTGATAGAACAAAAGAGACAGAATGAACTAATGAATCGATGAACTTTTAGTGGTTCAACGGGTTCAAGGTTCAACATGAATCAAGCAATCAACTGAAAAGAGAGCTCAAAGACTCAAAGAGAGAAAATCGATGCAAAGGACAAGAATTATCTTCGAATGATTTATTTCTAGTAGGCAAAATAGTGGAGCGAGTAAACTTTTGAGTGCACCAAACCAAGGATGCGGCCTATTTTTATTCCATGAAGTAAAGACAAATTAGAGAAGGACCAGACGGTCCATACCAAGGAAGAGACATATTAGATGAAGGGACACCTATAGTTATGGCAGTGCACTATTCTCAGCATGGTCTCTCCAAACAAAATTGGAGACGCATTGAAGACATTAACTGTAGCATGGGCCGTCCCATGGAAAAGGTGCCAATCCTTACGTAGTGGCTATAAGTTTGTTAATTCTCTCATTTGTAAGGGAGAGACTTTTCATTTTTACAAGAGCGAAACTTTGCCCATTTTAAAAGAAGAAGACTGAGACTTTGAGCTCAGATTGTAATTTTATTTTCATTTTTATCTCAATGAGAAAGCAGGTTATTTACAAACTTTGTGTTGTTTTGGCTTGTATCATTTTAGAAGATCATTCTTACATTTGTCTTCTGAAGATGTTCTTATTCGTTTAATTTGGCAAGCAAAATTAGTGAAAGTAATAGGGAAGTGTCCTAAAACTAACTGTGGAAAGACTTTGTGCTTTCACAATTGTTTTCAGTCTATGTTTTTATTTTCTTTTTGTGTTGAGGATTTTGGGATGACTTTGTGCCCCCATTATCCTTTGTGATATACTCTTTGGGCAGTTGAGGTGAAAACTTTGCGTTCTATTTCATCTTGCTATTACTATGCCCTTTAGTTATTGGTTACTTTACTATCTGAAAGAAACTCCTGATGTTTCTTGTAAGAACACTTCTGAAAGAAGAGAAGTGCCTTCAGTTTTTACACCAAGATTTTCTCCTTTGTCTGTGTGCATCATCTCTGAAAGAAGAGAGATGGATGTTTTATTCTGCCCCCATGTGTTATTTTCTACTTATTTATTTTGTATATAGCTCCTACGTATCTATAGGGAACCTCCACTTGATGAGAGGAGAGATTTGTCCCCATTAGATGTGGTAAACTTGCAACTTTGGATGACCCATCTCCCTATGTTGTGGCGATAGGAACTATTTTGGTCACCAGTTAGCTAGCCGACAAAATATTCACCCAACAGGATGGATGTTATATTAGTAAAATGTAATATTTTATTAAACTTGGGTGAAAATCAAGATTTTGGGGGGGTCTTTAGGTAGGGTACAACTACATGGTGAAACCGTCAAATTGGGATGAAACTACCCATCCTTATAGACCAATGGTAATGTCTTCATCACAATGGTAAATAACCACCATAATTTATAGGAAAGCTAGTGATAGAACCATCAATTTTAAATGATTGTGAAATCACCAATAACAATGATGAAATTGCCATCGAGATTCATGATAGTTTCATAATTATCACATGTAAAAGGTGAAGATTTCATCACATGTTAAAAAGGAAAGGTTTTTGGTCAATTTTAAAGTCATAAAAGGGCTAGGCACTGATTTAGGGTCTCTTTTATAGTAAGGAGGCTACATACGATGGAGTGGGGAAAGGGATCAAGAGTGGATCTTATAGATTATGGCATTTGGGTGGAGATTGTGCCCCATTGAGAAGGTTGTTATGTGATATCTTCACATACTAGGATGTGTACTAAAACTTTCTAGTTTCCATAGGCTATTGGAGAGTGGACCATCACTCTTGTGGATGTTTATTAGATCACATGATTATTGATGATAGGATAGATGGTGATCTTATAAAAGGACACCAACATAAAAAAGGCTTCTATATAGGTGGAGAATTTTAGGGATGTGGGTACAAATTATAGAGTTAGGCTTTCAAGAGTTGAGGGATTTGTTATCTTGAACCTCTAAAATGGCATTGTTTAGATCATTGTCTCTTAGCTAGTCAAAGACAAGGACATATATATGTTATTTTATATGTGGTCACCCATCATGCACCAAGTTTAGGAGAGGGGTTTATGCTACTTATGGACTCAGGATGTCCTTGCCCAAACATACATAGACCTGTATAGGATCGCATGGTTGGGGGCTCTCTCGATTATCCACCCCATGTTCATCATAAGTTGGATATACGAGAGGATTTTTCCATACCAACGAGGGGTTGTAGTAGGGTATGTTGGGGTTATCATAACCTCGTGATGGATAAATTTCTCACCATTTAGAGTGTTTCCCTAAACCTATGGGACTTTGATAATGGCCAATCTAGTGGCCTTGCCTTAATGGGTAATGGTTGATCACTGGGATGACAAGGAGTATACCTCATGATGGTTACTAGATCAAAAGAGGTTAGAGATAGGTGAATTCAATTTGAGTTACACCCCATCAATAGGGTGTCATAATAGTTTGGGATGTCTTTTGTAGGCAACTTGCCTATGCATCCAACAATGTATAAGGGTATCATAGAGGCTAGATATGGGAGACTTGGAAGATCAAATTGACATCCATTGACACTAGAAGTCCCTATTATGAGGATGGAAAAAATGAGAGGGGCACATGGAGGACAAAAATAGGAACCTACTAGAGGAGGGGGAGGTCTTATACTTGTGTCCTTTCTAGTGGCACTGCAAACAATAAAGAATTGCATGGACACCCCAACAACAACAACAAGGTCCCTTGCATCAACAATAGGAAGTGGGTGAATAGGATCTAAAGTTTTTTTTGAGATAGATGAGGAGGGAGATGAGGAGGATGAGTACAAGTATGAATCAAACCCTAATTTAAATGAGGAAGATCCAGGTAAAATAGCTCATTTGTTCATTTTACCTCTTTATGTATTTATTTTTAACATAGATACTTAGTTGATATATTGTTTTTAGTTTCATATGAGTGGATCTAATGTTTATATGTTTCCTTGTGGTTAATATAAATATGTGAGCTGGATAAATATGATCATGGACACCTTGATCAACCTATTTTAGGGGGGGCCAACATAACTCGTGACCACCTATTGGTAGATCTAAGACTAGATGTCAAGATAGGCAGGAACATAAATGCTTTTCTCTAACCTACTATGCATCTATGAAACTAGACAATATAATGGTAGATGTTAGTGGATTAGAGGTGAAATCCACTATGATAGAGGCTCAGGTGTATGATTTAACTGATGATTTAGCTGGTAGAGGGGGTTAAGCTTCTTCAAGCTAACAGATAAGAGGGGAGGCAACCTTCTAGTGAGGGACTATCAAGAAGTGGCATAGGAGACATAGGCCATGATGTTATTTGACATTAAGACCTTCCCATAGGAGGACAAGATCCTAGAGGCACCTTTTGTACATGTGTGTGTGTGTGTGTGTGTGTGTGTGTGTGTGTGTGTGTGTACATACATACATACATGTATATATATTAGACATTAAGACACACTTTATATGGAGGTGGATTGTACTAGAGACTCGATTGTAAAAACTTGAGATTATTATGATATGTGTGTGTGCATGTGTGTGTTTTTGTGGAGATATTCTTGTATATTTAAGTGATTTACCATTTATGTGTTACATGTTTAATATCCATGTATGCTCTATCAGTTTATGTACTTTAGATGACTAGGCATGTGATGATATGATATGTATCTCTTATGCTTTTTGTAATGCTATGTAAAGATGATTATATATGTGAGATTGTGGGAAAAAAATGTATGCAAATGATATAATGGAAAATGATGGATACTTTTAAAAATATAAATGTGCTAAAAACTATTTTGTAAGTGAAGATCGAGTTATTTTTTTTACTCGACATATGACTTTCAAATTATAACAAAGGAATGAAAGGGGAAGTAGGATATCCATCAGATGGTAAAATAAAAATATATACATCAAAACTTTGCACAAAAAATTAATATTATCTAGTCATTATAAGCAAAGGGGTAAAATATAATTCTTGCTAAACTTAAAAAATACTAACTTTATTGGCTTCATTTAGAGGTAACTAGCCTTGTCAGAATTGGTAAATGGAATAAAGTTACCCTTTTTAGCATATACATGTAAATAAGATTTTTGAAGAACTTTTATCAGACACTTTATTATTTGACATTGATTTTGCTTAGTTTCTTAATTTTTATTCATGACCCCCTACACTTTGTCTCATGTGACAAGGAAGACACATGGACTCATCACCAATGACTAGATGTATGCGAGTAAGGAAATCTCTCCCTAATGTTAATTCCACACAACTATTAATATGAAAGGGCTCAACATGAAATATTAGTAAAGAGTGATAGACGTAATATTTGAATTTTTTTTCATAAGCTTTTGATTTTAATATGAGTGTCTTTCTTTCTATTTATCACATATTGTTTGTAAGGCCCTTAAAGGATACCTACTTTTTTAACATACTAATTTTTCTACTTGGAGGGAACATTAAGAAGAGACTCGGCCATGGACAAGTTTTTAGACTAGGTTTTAGGCTGATAATTTCTAAGCTTTGCAAGAAGGTGTAGAGAAAGAGAGGTATACCATGATCATAATAACTAAGATAAGAAATAATTTAATAATAATTTTGAGGATGTTTTCCATAGGATAGTAGGGTAATATGAAAATTGAAATTATATGGTGACTTGTATTCTAAATTTTTTTGTTATGCACACTAATAACCAAATAATCACCGAATATAAAAACTAATATGTAAACACAAGATGCACACCATGGAAAATGCAGTGAAATTTGGGAAATTTGAAATGCAAATGATTAAATATAAAAGTGTTTATGGTGAAAATATTTCAAACACTCACCGAACGCCTTTCCATCTAAAGTGCATAATTGATAGGATCCATTATTAAAATATTCAGTCACTAAATAAGGACCTAACCAATTG
This sequence comes from Torreya grandis, assembly GCA_037957365.1. Classification (NCBI taxonomy): domain Eukaryota; kingdom Viridiplantae; phylum Streptophyta; class Pinopsida; order Cupressales; family Taxaceae; genus Torreya; species Torreya grandis. The sequence continues at coordinate 3,034,324 of JARHVA010001816.1, forward strand.
GGTCTAAATTTTTGACCTTATCTTTTATTTTAATCTATTCAAATGTTGAGTCTTAGGATAAATTTAATTATATAGGGTTTTCATGAAAATTTATGTTGTATTATCGACACATATGATCTACGTAAGTATTGTGATTTTGTGCATTCATGAGCCAATGTTCATCTAAGGTCTCCAACTTCTCTAATTATGTGTTTTCATACCCTTTGTTATCAATAAGAACTTGAATATAAATGTGGATGTTAAGGATTTATAACTTGAGGGGTAGAATTACTTCAACTTCAAAGATTAGGGAATATGGGGTTTCCCCCATGGGAGACAAATACTTGTTTTATAAGCCCATAATGCAGGGTAGTGCTAAAGATGCCAATCTATTTTGTTGTCTTTGAATATTTTGACCAAGATTGACTTTAGATTTTTATTTGTGGCCTTGGCTTAGCTATTGAATTGTGGTTAGTATAAAGAGGTCATGTGAAATACTATGGAAAATTTATTACACACTTCATAGACCTCAAGGTTATTGAAAGGAAACCTATTATCTATAATTATGACATGGGAATCTGAACTAACAAATGATTTGCCTCATAATAAATTTCATAGTGACTGATCCAGTAAAAATTATTAGAGGCATAGTTTCTGCCCACTTACTGAAATAATCAATGTCTATGATGATGAAGTGATGACCATATGAGAAAGTGGAATAAATATTACCATTCAAATCTAGACCCCAAGTGGAAAATGACCATGGAGTAATGATGGGTTGCAATTCTTTAGTAAGGATGTGAATTTCATGGGAGAAGTGTTGGCACTTCTCACATTTTTTCATGTAATTAATGGCATCATGTTCAAGAGTGGGCTAGAAGTATCCCATCCTGTGGATCTTGAGGGCATTTGTGTGGCCACTAAAATGTCCACCATAAATGTCATTATGGTAAATAAAAATGACCTTTTCTGACTCTTCTTGGTTGACACACATAAATAACATGCCATCAAAGGATTTATGATATAAAAACCTTGTATAAAATGATGTATGTATATGTTATGATATGAAGGCGATGCCTTTGCTATGAGCTATCACCTTTGGGATAAGCATGGTCCAATAAATAATTGTTGATATCAACATACTAGGGAGAGGAAATGACTGTAGGTTTTTCTATACAATAAATAAATTCATTAGGGAAGTTGATATCAATGAGATGTCCAACTTCTATGGGGAAATACACCAATAAATCAGTGATGATTTGTACCTTAATGTAATTTTAATTAACATATGTGAGTTTACATTCGCTCAAAACTGTGATAAAATGTTAGACTTTTCCTAATAGGGTTGGTTGGGTTTGAAATGTTTGTCAGGCCTCAGACCTTACTATAACCCTCATTTCTTTATAAATAATATAATGTCAAAAATATTTAGTTATAAACATAGTGGAAAAGCACTCCTCTACTTGATTATAACGCATCTCGTAGTCAATTAGAGTGTGAATAACGAAATATATGGTGCACTAATTTCCATCACCATCTTCCTAAGATAACATGTAGGTGAGAGACACCTCAGTTCCACTAATATAAAATGAGGGGATTGTTAGGATTGGGTTCCATAAGATTTGGAGGAGACATAATAAAATGTTTTATTGCTTAAATATGTCCTGGAAATCACTTGTCCAAGTCAATACACTTGCCTCATTAGATTATTGATCAGATGGGCTACATAAGTAAGGTCAAGTATATACCTTCAAATGGCCCCCAACTTCCCTAGGAGTGAACTAATTCTTGATTCATTAGTAGGGGGATCATGTCTAAGATTGTACACATTTTAGCTACATTAATATTAATTCCACACTAAGAGATAATATAATCAAGGATTTTTCTATATATGACTCTAAACACACATTTTTTAGGATTGAGGGTTACATCATATTCAATCAAATGTGTGAGGATGATGCCAAATACCTCTAAGTGCCCAATCCTTATTTTTGCTTTCCATAAAAGGATGGTGCAAAATACTTTTAAGTGCTCAATTCTTATTTTTTATTTCCATAAAATATCATCCACATAAACCTCCACTATCTTATGGATGAGATCATGAAAAATATGGGTCATCACTCTCTGATATGTCACCCTAGCGTGTTTGAGGCCAAAAGGCAGGACTATGTAATAAAATGTTAATCATGGTGTGGTAATGGAGGTTTTGATTTGAGGTTTATTTGAAATTCAAATATGATATTATCTAGAGAATCCATCCATAAGGTAAAATAACTCATAACCTATCGTATCATCAAAAATGACATATATGAAAGGGAGAGGAAAATTGTCTTTAGGACATGCCTTATTAATATCATAAAAAATGATGCATATCTTTATTTTTTTATTCTTCTTGAGAATAGGAATGATGTTGGACATCCAAAGAGTTGATAAAATATTGAGATAGAGATATATTACATCCCTAATTGATAATTCCTAGAATAATCCATGGATTTTATAAACCCTACTTTGAGAATATTCATAACCATTTATTTCAACATTAATGAAACTTTGGGATTGATTGGCCTGAGATTTTATTCTATGGGTTTCACATTAGGCATGGTGACTATATTACAGATGACTACTTCAATTTTGATACCTACCGTATTTGTGTCAAAAAATGCAAAAGCCTTGTCAATCTTGATAAGTAACTACTTGTGATATTCCACCTCTTTAGGTGAGAGTGAATATTTGAGTTTGAGGATTTTAGGGTTGTTTCCAGTCCCTATGTTTATGTCAATGGTATATTCAATGAATGAAGCATTCCCTTCTTCAAATTATTTAGGGATAGGAGGAAGATCAGAATATTTTCCTTCTATATTGAAAGAAATCAATTTCCTCATAAGAAGACATATAACCATCAACCTTACAATAAGAATCACAATATCCACATCTGGGGGCAAACATATTTTAACAAGTAAGAGTGAAACCTATATTATGAAGAAAATTTAGGAGGTCATCATAATCTTGTAATATTTATAGAATTTCCCTATCATTCTCAGTTAAATCAAGGACTAATGGGCTATTATTCCTTCCCAATGTGAGTGAGAGTATGGTCTTTGAACACCTTTTTCATGAGGGGTTAGGTCCTAATGCATTCTATGAAATATAATTTGGGTATCACTAGATGAGGATGAAAATGTGAAGAGAAACATCCATAAATTTCATGAGTTGGTTGCTTTCTCTAGGAATGACTTCTATGGGAATGAATTCAAAACCCTTAGTGACTTCGTACATAATAGTTTAATAAAGATGAAGAATTTCACCCTTAGTCTGATAAATATATAAGACTTGGTGAGTCACTAACTATGAGTCACCTTATATTTTTAGGTTTTCGACACCTAAACATATATGAGCATCCCAAGCAATAAGGCTTCGTATTCATTCCCATGATTTGTACACTCAAAGTCAAGTTTAAAACCAAATGGAATAATTCTTCCTTTTGGGAAAATTAGGATAACTTTTAACCCTACACCAAGACAACATTTCCCCCATCATAGTGAAGGGCCATTTATTATGCATGGAGGAAAAATAATAATCATGGCTAGGGAGAGTTTCTTGATCCTCTTATATCTCAACCATGCCAATGTCAAGTATGTTGGCTAACCCTTCCTGAGTTTCCTAGCCTTGAGATTTAGAGAGATTGTAGGTTCTTAATACTCATGGGTTGAATGGAATCACAAGTGCTGTATCCTTATCCAAGATATTAATTATTTTAATCGTAGACATGGCTAAGATGACTGGAATCATTGAAATATATCTACCACTTACTTTTTATGCTATTACAACTTGCTTTTCTTCAAGTTTATCTTTTAAAATGGATTTAAGAATTTTTACCCCTTTCTTTAAGACAACCACTTTGGGCTTCATTCATTATTTAGCATCAAGTAGATGTGGGTATTTTTTACACCATTGGTGGGTAAGTCATAATCAACATGTAACCCTAGTTGTTTATGCATGGTTGATATAAGGTCATCATAAGGCTTGGGATACACATATTTTCCCCAAATGGAAGAATTGAATCTACTAGAATATGGTAGAAGGGATCACCTTTATCTTATGAATCTAGGGCCTACCCAAGATCATGTTGTAATTAGTATCTTTATCAATTATGTAGAATTATGTCAACAGTTTCTTTGGACATGGGGTAATGGGAAGCATGATGGTTCCTATAGAATTGGATAGCCTCGAAGAATGTTGTGGGTTGTTGAACAATTTTTTTCTCAATAACCAATATTTTGGAGGAATGAAAAGGGTACTATGTTAACAACCTCCCTATTATCTACCATTTCTCTATTCACATAGTTGTTATATATCCATACTTGTAGATACAAATCTGGATCTCCCCTCTTATCCATCTCAGAATTTGGAAGGAGACTTCTAATGTTGATTAAATAACCAACATCCCTCAAATCTTTCCCTCATGGAAACATATAAACATCAATATGATTTATTTGGGCCTAAGGTAGAGTAACATTGGCTAGGTGTCTAAACCCTAAGACATCAAGCAATGTTGAATGGTGGGGAGGTAAATCCTTGAGTAAATCAAGAAAAGAGATGTGGGAAAATATTTTTTAAGGTCTGTAACTAAGTCATAATTTATTATAGGTATAAGAACAACATTATCTTCCAAATTATTTGAAAGATAAGGAGTTATGGGTAGATACTCCTTTTTGCAAGTAATAATATTCACCTCTTCTTATTTTTATAACTTCACCACCCCTATGCACCTAGTCTAACCTTTAGGCCCCAATTAGGGATCCACATTACGGGTTGGAGCTAAAGAATTATGAGTGTCAACAAAGGGAGCTTGGTTTTGTTGGTTTGGTTAGTTTTATGGGTTACCTTGTGGTAGGTTTTATGAAACAAACATCTAGTGATTGGAAAAAGGTTTTTGATAAATTTACATATTTTGGTTATGATGTGTCATATGATCATTTTGGAGAGCCTAAGGGTTTGCATTTTCATTCCCTAAGAACATGTCAATAAAAATTTTCCTTTGATCTTTAGGGAGTACAAATAAATTTTTCACACTCCATGAAAGCATGAGTATCATGTATAATTAAACTATGAAAAAGGCAATAAATATTGGGATCATACTCCTTAGGTCTTTGATTTTGTCCTTGTTGACCAAACCTTTATTGGTTATTCCCTTGATAAAAGAGTTGGTTTTAGAATTGTGAGAAGTGATAAACTTGTTGGAATTGGTTTTGATTGGGATTTTCAAATTACATGTTATGCATCAGAAGACCATTGAAATCATCTATATGAAACATAGGGGGAGGGTTTAATTCCTCATTCTTGGATTATTATTTGTGTTATTATTGTTCATGGGTTGTGATTGATTTTTGTTTATAGGGTTCAATTTTTTTATCAACATGCCATTAATGGTGGAATTTTAGTTTTTATTAATAATCTCAAGGCCTTAAATGTTAAAATTATTTTGGCTCACATTTTTAAACCCCCGTTATTTTGGTTAGGGGTGACTACATGCCAGTAGCTCCACAATTTTGTTGACCACTATCAATGGCCACTTGGTTGATTCATAAATCACTCTCAGGTGATTCTTTATAGGATCAATAAGGGAACTTATACATCTTCCCTCATTTCCTTGTTAAGGTAATGAATAAAGAGATCACATAGTTCTCTTTGATCCATGTTTGGTTCATTGGTAGATGAATATAAAACTTTCCTCCACCTCATAATGAAATGGATAATGGATTCATTATTTTCTTGTTTAATGTGTAGGAATTATTGAATGCTAGTATCAAGTAACTTATTCATATCAAAGGCTTTAATGAATTTTACCATGAGTGTCTAAAGAAATGGATTTATAGAAGCCTTAAAGAAGTGATAGCCCCATTTGAGGTAAATTCCTTCTAGTTTTTTTGGAAATATTTTAAAAACAACCCCACCCCAAGGAAAAATTTACCTAACAACAATGGTGAATGTTTTGAAATGTGCATTGGGATCTCCTTCCCTTTTTAAATTTAGGAAATTTAGGTAGGGGACATGGTATAATAACTCATATTTTATGATCGAAGGATATTTGAAATATTTAGTGTAAGTCACCATAGCACCAATGTCTATTAAAGGTACAATCCAATAATTTTGAAAGGATGAGTTTAAATAGGTATTGTTTACATAACTATTAGGAGAAAAGGAGGGTGCTTAGTAAGTTGGTGTAGAATAGGTCATAAATTAATTGTTTGGTTGGGTATACTTGGATAACATGTTATATTAGGGAGGGAGAGTGTTATATGAAGAATGGTTAGGTATTTTTAGAGGAGGAGTGTATGTGAGTGGCATGTAACTCAAAGGAATATACATTGGTGGATTGATTTCCATCATGTTGTTGGGAGGAGTGTATCTAAATAGGCTTTTAATTGGAACTTGGTTTGGAGGTTCATAAGGTGGAGGGATGTTGGAAACATTTGTGTTAGGGACTCCATGAGTAAGAATATACCTTGGGTGTTGATTAGAAACACAGTTAGGAGGAAGTGCATAGGTTTTTTGTTGTGGCAGTTGGTAAACTATTGTTATGATGAGTATGGAAGAGGAATGAACCTAGTTATGAGGGTTGGAGTTCACTCCTTGATTTAGAGAGAGTTGGTTTTTATATAAATTATGAAAGTGACCCACCAAGGTAGAGATTAGTTCATTTAGATTACAAGTGGTATTGGGTCTAGGAACCTCCTTTGTGGGAGGTGTTTTCGGGGAGGTTGATAATTTTAGAGAGATTAATTTATGGTAGAATATTGAACAGGAGTTGTTATATTATTTTTTGGTTGGTTGGAGGTGTTATTATTGTTGTTATGGGGTATACAATTATTTTAATTCTATTTACTTCATCTTCCAAATAACATATTCTCACAATATATTGATCATATCTCGTAGAGCTTTCTACATCTAGGTTTTGAAAACTAACTTAGGGTCTAGTTTCCATATGAGGAGTGTATCCACTCCCATTAGTAAAAGTCATGTTGTTAGAATTAGGATACCAATGGTATTTAATATGTCCCACACTTTATGGATTGGTATCCTAGACCTGGGTTGTGGGTTAGGGTTGGGATAGTCATGAAACTGGTATTTTGTATTATGATAGGATGTGTTATTATTCCAAATAACCAAATAAGTTTTATTAAAGAATATTTAAATTACCCTATATCCTTTTAGGCCAAGGGACCATATTATATCCTTGTAGACACTATGTATGAATTATATAACACCTCAATCTTGTACATTTGGAAAACTCAAAACTTGGATGTTCATCTCACTTTTATACCTTTCCCACTTCCTCAAGTATCGCATCTACTATATCTTGTGATCCTTGGCCTATATCTTATTCCAACTAGTATTATGTTGATGACATAGTACTTTTATATTACCCAAACTGCTTAAAATTTATTTATCTTCCACCTCTACAATTTTTGAGCTTGTACATGTTTTTTTGCTCCCTAGACACTTACATCTTGGATAGACACCTACATCAACGGAGGTGTCCTACTCCAATATAAGTGCACATTGCCCTAATTCATCTAATTTCCAAATGAAACGTATCTTAAAGGTTAGACTAAGTGATATTATGTGAGATATTCTCCAAAGGGATTGATATAAATATAAGATCAACCTTCATTGATTTCTCACCTAGAAAAGACCTAACACAGACCAAGAAAACTTATCAAAATCATTTTATCAATTATTCAATTGATCAAAGATTCCCTATTTTATCTTATTTCAATATTAGTTATAAGGACAACACATACATAGGTTTGAAGACTTAAAGAGCATCCCAAGAGCTTGATTTACTAATTTATAAGTTAGGTCACTATTGTACTTGATTTCCACATATTACATGATTCACACATAGGCCAACACATAGGGATAACTATATTAGTTTGGGGTCCTCTTTAGAGTATTGGATATATAGGAAACACTCATTTACAAAGGGGTATTTGGCATAGCTTGATGTTGTGTGCCCACTAACCTAGTTTTACTATAACTAATATGAATATAAAGAACTCGGGTTTTTTAATTTGACAAGGAGCGATAGTACATGATCCAAATCTGAATGCACTAGAGTAAAGAAAATAAAAAACCTATTTATATCTAGGTGGTCATATCATGTTATAGTAGATATTCTGCATAGGACACCTATGTCCTACCCAGACATGAGTTTCATTATAACCATCCCAGGTTGATGTAAGAACTTGAAGCTATAGAGGCACTTAATCTAGAATTTAGTGACTGCTTAGACTATTATTCCAATTTTATTCATACATGTTCTAGACCTAGATCTTTATTAGAATCAGAACCAGCTAAGTATCTTATTTATTTGTCATTATCACATCTATAATAGTTTTACTTTCCATTTTTAGAATATATCAGTATAATAACTTTAGTATATGTTTTATTTGAGTTTTGTAATTAATTAGTCTGCTATAGATTTTTTTATCACCCTTATGCTTATTCATTTCTATATTCTTAACCCTGTCTACCCATAGTAGGATCCATATCCAATTTAGGGTTAAAATTTTGGTGAACCCTGTTCGTATAAATGGAATTTTGTTTAATTCCTATCATCTTTAGTCGACTAGGGTTTTGGATTGATGTAATTTTTCATTTCTTACTTATATTATTTTGCATGCAAATTAGGAGTATCCCTAGATTGGGAGGTGTGCCTATTGAACACATTGAGCTTCCCCTCCTACCACCTAATATGTCTCAAACCAATGAGAAACCTAGTCCCATGGTCCATGATGGCACCCATGTTCAGAATGAGAAACATGTTGATAAAGTTACCATAGAGGAAGATTCTAAAAATGAAAACCATGAATTTAATAAAACCAATGAACATGAAAAAAATATACCATGAGTAAGTGCAATTTATTGCATCTTTTCGTGAGCATATTCATCAAAATTTTGAAGATCTTAATGAAATCCTAAAAACTATATTATGAATTAATAATAAATAAATAGATGAATAAGAAATTCCATCTATTGATCATGCCATTCAAGTTATGGGTCATCCCCATATCCCAGAAAACCTCCCCTTGATCACATTACCACTTCCTACTTCTAATGGGGGAACAATATATGTCTTTTAACCTTTGTTTTCTGAAATTACTATTGCTACATATACCATGGAATTACCAATTGTTTCAACTCAAATACCAGTTTCAATGGCTATTACTACTCAAACCATGTTCACTTATCCATTGGTGACTACTCAACTTGATAATTTAAACCGTAATGGATCTATAGTTTAAACACTCCTTAAATTTATAAAGACCTTAGAGGACAAGGCTACAATCATTGAACAAAAGTATTTAAAGTCTCCTTATGCTATTGATTACCAAGATGTGTTGCATAACCCTCTTGCACTTGAGATATATTTTCACCCTTTACCAACTAGTTTTTTTACACCTAATTTCCTTTTTATGATGGCAAGGGTGATCCTAAGCAACATCTTTGATCTTTCATTGCAGAATGCATTAATTATGCCTCCAATGATAAAATTTTAACTGGATTATTTCCAAGGAGCCTCAATAACGATGCTTTTAGGTGGTCTATGATTTGCCTCTCCAATCTATGAAATTATTCAAAACTCTTGTAGATAAATTTTTGACACACTTCTCTATTAACATTTTTTTTAAAGTTTCCTATGCCCAATTCACTAAAATCAAACAGGGAACTAATAAACCTATCAATTAATATGTCTTGAGGTACAAGACAATGTTGGATAAAATGACCAATCCTATGGTAGATAAATAACTTCAAGACATATTCAAACAAAGTTTGCTTGATCCTTTACTTGAGTCCATCATAAAAAATAAAATAAAAATCCTTTGATGACTTGTGTCATGTTCTTCAGGACTATGAAATAAAACTTATTTCATTGAATAAACTTTACTATGTATTAAACACACCAACTACATCTACATCTAATGCCAAGTTTACAATCAAATACAATTATAATATAAAATCTCCTCAACCTAAAAAGGAAAAAACCACCACAATTAATGCAGTTTCACAATAGTCTAATCGGTTTGTATTATCAAATGCACCAAGGAAATTAATTACCTAAGTCTCCTGCTTCATTAATCCTATAGCTAGTAGAGTGTCATCTTATATCTTTCCCTCATCCTATAAAGGTTGATATGAGTTGGTTTCTACCCAAAGGATATGATGTGATTATCAAGGCCCAAGGCATTCTAAAAACATATATTTTACCTTGAAGCATAAGATCCAAGACCCTATCAATGACCAAAATATTACATTTGATGATCCTTCAAAGGAATCATGTTCACAACTTGATGATCACAAAAACTAAAAAATATTTAACAATCCTTTATAAGATTATTCTAAAAAAGATGTGAAAGTGAAAATGGCATACAATACACATCCTCATCTATCACATTATGGGTACCCATTAGATGGTATTATTGTTACTTATACACAACATATATCTCCTATGGTTTAGAGACCTTCTATTACCTTCAATGACAATGCGATTAAGGATGATGATTTTGATCTTCATTATTTATTCATTCGAACATACCTTGATAAACAACATATATGCAATGTTATGATTGATAATGGTGCAATCAATAACATTTTTACTATGAAATTACTTATGCACTTGAGTTATACTCATTTTGATTTACATGCTAGAGAATTCGATGGGACCTATAATTTATTCCTAGTGAGATTGAACTACCTTTACATGTGGGTCCTATTGTAGAAAAAAAATTGCACCTTATGAGAGGGTTTTTTAGGATCTCTCACTCCTAGCTACAAAATGGGATCAACCCTATGTTGTGGGTATCCTGTGATAGGGTTAAACCTCTAGAGAAGGCTGGTTCCTCTTGGTAGATTGCCTAAACTACTAGTTTTGACTTGGAAAAGGGGTAAAAGGGATGCAAGGGATAATTTAAATCATACCAAGTGTGATACACCAAACTAAAATACACTCCAAAATTCTTGAAAATAACACTAAGGAAGCTCAAAGACAACCCTCACTCACATAATACCTCAAGCTAGTTATTATTGCATCAATATTTCTAAACTAGGCTTCCTAGACAAGAGATGAATCATGGAGGAGTGTCAAAACTCACACTATACCTTCATTAATGGTCAAAAAATCAAAAACTCTGACCTTCACATACACCTTAAACCACCTAAAAAAAGGTAAGAAAGAGAGGACAATCACTATGGAAGAAGGATCCTTCACAAGGCAATCATGCACAAACTAAATAAAACACAAAGTGTAGGTAAAGAGCTAGGTAAAATGGATAATATTATTGATTTTAAGGTTGTTTCTTACATAAAATTTTAGGGATACACCATACCAAAATTAGGATCATGATTACAATGAAGAAAACAAGTCTCTTATATAGAAGAATGAGGAGAAGAGAGGAGCAAAAAGCATTTAAAAGTAAATAAATGACCTTCAACCACCTCCAAGGATACCATTTTTGGTTTCCAACGTGGGAAAAGGATTTTATCCTTCATTTATTATATTTTATCTCCTTAAGGGCCTTTTTCACTTTCACATTTAACTTAAATGGCTTAAAAAGGCTCCAAAAAGCTCTATTTTTTAGCATATTAAGCACCTTTTGGTCTAAAAGTCTCTTGACTTGGATGATGTCATCATCCACTCAAGGGAAAAAAAAAAAAAATCTTATATAATTCCTCTTAAATTTTATTCCACTTGACTTGAAAATCTCCTCAACTCTCTCCAACTTGCCCACTTGACAAATTCACCATACTTGCCCACTGGCTTGCTAGAAGCTTTCTTTGACCATTAGCGGTTAGTCACTTTAGTATTAGATGTTTATAAGTCCATAAAGTAAATTGAGTCTAATTTCACTTTTACATGAACTCTTTTTCTCCTTGGGACACCATTATAATACTATTAAACCTACACTTTAGCTCTAAACCTGTATCTTCACTATTAGAGGCCTCTTGAGATCCTAGACCACTATGAGAGTCTTCACCTTTAAGCTTGTCAATTCTCCTATAAGCTTTATTATGAAATTTCAAGGTATTTTTCATGCTATATGATGTTTTATTAACCATTTTTTTGTCCTTAACCAAACCAAGTTTTACATGACTCCATTAATGGAGGTCTTCAAGCTTGTTTGGCTTCTTCAGTTTTTTACCATAGGAACTCCTATCAAGCTACCAAGACACCTTAGAAGATATTTTAGAACTTTTATAAGTCTTGTGTACTTTAATATCATGCATATGAGGATGAGGATGAAGTTTTATGCCTCATTCAAGACCTGTAACAATGATGGCAACCTCCATTAGACCTATAAAACTCACAAAATCATTAGAAAACCTGAGTTCTTCACTTCTCCATTCAGAAAAACACCTTATAATCTCTTGGAAAGAAGTATCAGTGATATATAAATTTTATTCAGGGATTATTAAACCTCTTTCATGCTTTGGAATAGCTTGTTCAATTCCTAACCTAGAACTTGCCCCCTTTTTTAGCCATTTTGAGCTGGGAGAACACCCACATGTGCCAAACTTACTTGCAAACTAGGTCATAATTATGATTGAGTAATTCCTTGATAGTTTTTATGTGCTAATAAGACCAATTTATGGGTTTATAATTCATTAAATGAGGTTAAAAACCAAACTAGACTTTTTGAGGGTTTAGGCAAACAAAACCCTGATTTTGGCTTTGATAGTGGTTCTCAAAATTTGGGGGTGAACTAGGGAAAATGAGATAGGTTTATGTAGATAAATCATACCCAAACTATACTATAAATTTCATGTCTTAAATATTATTCTACTGCATGTACCAAGCATTTTAACCTGCAAGTCAATTTGACAAAAAGGCAAAAACAAGGTTTTAGAGTGGCCTGAGCTCTTAATGATTGTTCATAAAATTAGGGGATTTAATGGATTAATAAATGATTGCAAAATATTATCATCAACCCCATCCAATTTATCCTAAAATATCAAATCCCCATGTAACTTTTGTGGCACATACTAAGCAAGTGAAACTCACCTTCAAGCTCCTTATAGGCTTAGTCAAGAAAGGTAAATTTAGTGAAAATGGCTCAAAAAGGTAAAGGGGAAGTCTAAAAAAATTCTGGTGAATTGAACCAAATTTTAAATGCTTCATAAACTTGGTTTCATTACCTGTTCCATCAAATGGGATCGAAAACCTTCTAGCCACCATGAGCTGCACACTAGCCTCCTTGGAGCATGCAACAATTTTATGTTTTTCCATGGTGCTTTGGAACTTGAATGGGCTTATTTTCTACTTGGGACTCTTTAGGTAGGTCCTATCCTTCCTTTTATACCATTCTTAGCCTTTTATTCACTGAAAAATCTTTAAATTAGTTTGGGAAGGTCTATCACCTTCTAGGCTTAGATAGGTCTAGGGGGGTCTCTTTGCTAATTTGAGCCATTTGGAGTATTTCTTGCCTTTTCCAACTCACTAAAAACATTATGGTGGATATTATACAAATTCTTGATCAATTTTCCATACATAAATCCTCATTTTTACCTACGCTAAAGGCTCTTTTAGACTTGGTTTTGAGCACAGACTCCATTAATGGAAATATGAAAACTTGGTTTTCATCTCTCTTGATCCCTCTTTGTCAATATTGGACCATCCCATGGCCAATGTGATGTCTATTAAATATTTTAAGGCATACCAACATTTTAAAAATTCACCATGCACCCAAAACATCCATTTTCTTCTTGAGCTCCATACTAGCTCTCTCATGCTTGCGAGAATCAAGAAAACTAGGAAGTGAGAAAAGGCCATATCTTGAGATTTATAAGGTATCAAGACCTCATTATTTTCTAATTTTAAAATTTAATGGCTAATATTAATTTTAAAATAATTAGTTTTCATCATTGAATTAAATAAAATCTCCAAAATCACCAATTTAGGTCTGTTACACACTCAAAAATTATGAACTGTGAGACATGAGGAGCAAGAAATAGGTGAATTTTGAGATTTATAAGTCTCAAGACCTCATTATTTTTTTATTTAAACCTATAAATACCCATAAAAATAATAAAATAATTATGTTTTATCATTCAATCCTGTAAGTGACTCAAAAAATATTTTTCTAGTTGTCTACATTTGCATGTCAAAACCTTAAATTTGGCCAACTTTCAATTTTTTACCTTTTACCTCTAAAATTTGATGGAGGAAGGTGTAAAAAGGTCAAATATGTTCTGTAATATATCACACCTCTTTTTTCATCAAAAATCTCAAAAAATTCAAAACTTCTCCCAAAACCAAGTGGTGCGGGTTTAAACCTGATTTTAGCTTTGATGATGGTTCTTGAGTTCTTAGAGGGTGAATTAGGGAAAATGAGAGAGTTTTATGGATTAAAATAAATAACCCAATTATATTCCAAATTTTACATCCTAACTCTCAAATAAAGTAAAACTCTTGAGACATGTTTTATTAACCTTTGATAAGATACCATGATGTCCCATTCCAAATTTCAAACCTTTTTTCTCATATGAAAACGTTGAAACAGCTATGGTGCCAAGCTTAGGAAAATGCATGGTTTAGGGGAGTAAAACACAAAATTTCCTCATTGAGGGCTCAGTGGAGTCTCCAATAGAACTATTTCATGATATTAACCATTATTCACCATAAAAATACCCTTTTATATTCCCATTGGTTTCCATTTGACCTGATACAGGCATTTTACTAAGCTTCTCAGGCCTAGAGAGTGCCTCATGGCCTCATCACTGATTAAAACTATCTTTATCACTATGCTTCTTGATTTTCTTACATCTACCACACTCTCCTAAGATGGATAAACCTCATATTCATAAATTTATACACTTAAAACTCTTATACTCCATTAATGGATGTTTTCAAGGTTGACCAAGGAGATAGTTCTTGAGCTAGGAGAGCCAAAACACTGATTTTTGCCTAGAGAGGATCTTCTCATCAAAACCTGATTACAAAGGCCTAAAAGAGGATGGATAAGGAACTTAAGAAGTATGAGAACATTGAGTAGGTTCATTAATCTAGTCTTATCTCTCTCCCATTGGGTCTCCCCACATTCAATAATCCCTCAAATTACCACTGCACCCTCACTGAGATACCTCCTAATATGTATCCCTGCAGATGTAAGTCATGACTTGAAATGAGTGAAGAAATAAATCAAAATGTGTGATGATTGTCTCATTGATATTTCATAATCCATCTAGGCCAAATTTTTTTATGTAGGCTAATTTTGTCCAACATTTATAGCGACCTCCTAGGATTGCATGCCTGACTATGCAAAAGACTAGTAGCCTTAACCCTATCCATTGGGCTTATAGATTCACACAAGTCTTTTTCAACTAATTTTCAATGGAAACAAGGCTGATAACTCTGAAAATACTTATAAAATTTATTACCACCTCCCACTAACAAATAATGAAAGAAAAGTAACCAAACAATGTTCTCAAAGTACTCAGAGGAAAGATAACAATGCAAAATTTCATAAATCACTTAGAGAAAGCAAAAATATATAATATGTACAACTAAAACTCCCATATAATTTCTTCCTAGATCAAATGGGAAGCTCTTGGCATCATGATTTTGTGGTGGATAAGGATAAGAGGCACTCTGCTTTTGTGAGCTCATGTTAGGTGGACTAAGATGCCCAATTACCGAATCCTTCAACTTACTCCTTGATGGATGGAGAGGAGAAAACATGTCTCCAATGATGACATACTCTTCTTCTAATTTAGGACTTGGTTTATGTTGTTCATCACTCTTGACAAAGCCTTATAAAAATACTTCATTCAGCTTCTTGGAAATAATTGTATTTTGTTCACTTGGTGGCTTAAAAAGACCATATTCAACCACCTTATTCTTGTGCAAATTATGAATTATCATGCTTAGAAAAACATGATCATAATTTTTTGGAAGAATGACATGTCTCTTAGACTCCTCAAACTCTTTTCTTGTGGCATTGAACTGTTGCCACAACTCTTTAGGCTCTTCACTGGTATGTTTCTCAAACTGTATCACTCGAGTACTTGATATGTCTCCTTCATCAACCTCACTCAAGATTTCATCTTGTTTTTTAACTACAAATGAGGGTTTATTTGACTAACCAAGGTCCAAAACATCACTCTTATCTTGATCAACATCTTATTTATCTTCCTCTAGCTCCAACATATCAGGGCTATCTTTAATTAATAGCTCATCTTGAAGTGGACCAACCTCTGTTACCTGGTTCTAATCCTCTTTTTCATCTATGTAGAATGTAAATTTAGCATTCCACTCAAGGTTTTCCCCATATTTAGTTTGAGGATTATCCTCTTTAGACTCTAATTCATTAATCTCAAAGTCATGTCAAGAAGGCTCGTTCAAACCTAATTTTTTCTCCTTGAGATGAAGTGGGTTGCCTATTTTTATCTCTTCATCATAGACACTTGTATTGTCCTCTTGTGGCTCACCTATGACTGCAAGCTTCTCCTCTATCCTTGGTAAAATAGATTTTTTCTCCAAGAGGGAGATGGTGGGAGGGTGAAGAGGTTCACCTTGCTTTGAAACTTAAGAGAGTAATACTCCAACTAGGGATTTTAACATGTATATTTTATGGATCTTGAGGGGAGGAGTCTTGGAACTCTTGTAAATCAAGCTCATTGAGATGAGCTATGCATAAACCACTTTATTTTTGAACTAAAACTTCCTCATTCTCCAAGACTAATTATTAGGTCACCACAACTAGCACCTTCTCCATCTCTATGCCTTCCTTGACCTATTTCCATGAGGGAAATATATAGGGTACATCCACCTTGTTGTCTTCTTGTTCTTGAATAGGCCTAGAAAAGAGTGGGCTCACTAGTGAGGTCATGATATAACTAGGATCATTGGCATAAGGAGAGATCCATAGTGGGATGGATTAATTATCTTCAAGGAGATTGTGTGTAGGGGTAGGAGAGGGTAAAATAATTTGTTTTGTTTTGATATGTTCTCATTCCCAATGCTCTAACACCTCTTTAATGGATAGTACCCACTCCATCTCTATATTCTCAACATGTAGATAGTCGTCTTCTTCAATGGATGCCCACACACTCCAAAACTCATGCAAGAATGGGTAATTCTTTTCCAAATCCAACTTCCTTATTGATTTTTATGATTGGTCTCCCTTGGTCTAGTATTTCTTCTTTGATTCTTGACAAGGATGGGCTGTGACAAGGTTAGCTAGGGGGATAATTTGAATCTCTTGGAGGCTAAGCTTGAGGCTCCTAAAGGGGAGAGGACACATAAGACTAATTTAAATGAGCTTACTGATCTTCATAATATATCGACACACTCTCCAAGATTTGGACCATGATTCTCAAAATCACTTTGTTCTCGCTCTCACAAATTGCCCATCGTTCACCCTCACAAACTGACCACCTTTCCTTGACCAAATGAAGATAACTCCTTGCCTCTTGTAGAACATGGATAGGGATGAATGAAAATTTTTATAAACCCCTACCAATCTCCTTTATCAACTCCATATGATCTGATAATTCTTGCTTGAATCCTGGCAAGGATGTAACATGATAAACATTATCTTGACAAGGGGGATTAGAGGACTGATTTGAATGCCAATGATGCTGATTTTGGTCATACACAGGGGTGGGAGGGAGGCAAAGGCCATGATGGGGATAATAGGTTACTTGAGGGCCACTTGGGGGAACACATAAATGTTATTAGTCTAATATGAGTGATGTTGAGGTAGAGAATAATCTTGTTGATCAAAAGAGGTTTGAGTATACATACCAAGGTTTTGATTTTGGGCACTTAGGCTACCTGACCAAATAATTACATAGTGGATTTTCTATTGATGTTTGTAAACATTTCTCGAAAGGCTAATTGCACTGAAGAACAACATTAAGAACCCGTTAGTGAAGTGAAGAACATAGTAGTCCCATTGGGCATGCCAAAAATTGTTATAGCACATAATTTCACTCTATGAGAGGGTTATTCAAGATCTCTCACTCTTAGCTACAAAATGGGATCAACCCCAGGCTATGGGTATACTATGATATGGTTGAACCTCCACAGAAGGTTGGTTCCTCTTGGTAGATCACCTAAACTACTGGTTCTGACTTGGAAAAGGGGTAAAAGGGCTACAATAAATAACTGAAAGCATAAAAAGGGTGATATATCAAACTAAAAGACACTTAAAATTACTTGAAACTAACACTAAGGAAGCTCAAATATAACCCTCACTCACACAATCCCTCAAACTGGTCATTATTTCATCAATACTTCTAAACTAGGCTTCTTAGACAAGAGATGAAGCATGGAGGAGTGTCAAAACTCACACTATACCTTCATTAATGGTCGATAAAGTAAAAACTTAGACCTTCACATACACCTTAAACCACATACAAAAGGGTAAGAAAGAGAGGATAAACACTATGGAAGAAGGATCCTTCACAAGGAAATAATGCACAAACTAACTAAAACACAAAGTGTAGGCAAGAGATAGGTAAATGAATAATATTATTGATTTGAAGAAAATTTATTACATAAATGGGTAGGGATACGCCATACCAAAATGAGGAGCATGTTTACAATAAAGAGAACAAGTCTCTTATATAGAAGAATGACGAAAAGAGAGGAGCAAGAAACATTTAGAAGTCAATAAATGACCTTCAACCACTTCCAAGGCTACCATTTTTCATTTTAAATGTGGTAAAAGGATTTAATCCTTCATTTTTGTTATTTTATCTCCTTTAGGACCTTTCACACTTTCACTTTAAACTTAAATGGCGCAAAAAGGCTCTAAAAAACACTATTTTTTGGCATATTAGGCACCTTTTAGTCTAAAAGTCTCTTGACTTGGATGATTTCATCATCCACTCAAGGGAGAAAATTATTTTTTATTATATAATTCCTCTTATATGTTACTCCACTTTCCTTAAAAATCTCCTCAACTCTCTCTAACTTGCCCACTTGACAAATTTGCCATACTTGACCACTAGCTTGCTAGAAGCTTTCTTTGACCATTAGCGGTTAGTCACTTTAGTATTAGATGTTTATAAGTCCATAAAATAACTTGATTATAGTTTCACTTGGACATGAACTCTTTTTCTCCTTGGGCTAACATTAGAACACTATTAAACTTGCACTTTAGCTCTGAACCTGTATCTTCAATATTAGAGGCCTCTTGAGAGCCTAAGCCACCATGAGAGTCTTCACCCTTAAGATTACGAATGCCCCTATAATATTTCTTATGACCTTCCAAGGTATTTTCCATGCCATATGATTATTTATTAACCATTTTTTGGTCCTTGGCCAGACCTGGTTTTAAATGACTCCATTAATGAGGGTCTTCGAGCTTGCTTGACTTCTTCAATTATTTGCCATAAGAATTGATGTCAAGCTACCAAGACACATTAGAATATCTTTTAGGAACTGTATAAGGATTTTTTACTTAAATATCATGCATGTAAGTATTAGGATGAATTTTTAGGCCACATTCAAAACTTGTAACAATGGTGGCAACTTCTATTAGACCTACAAAACTCACAAAATCATTAGAAACCCTGAGTTCTTCACTTCTCCATTTATAAAAACACCCTATAAGCTCTTAGAAATAAGTCTCGGTTAAATATAAATTTTATTCATGTCTTATTATACCTCTTTCATGATTTGGAGCAGCTTGTTCAAATCCTAACCTATAACTTGACCCCTTTTTAAGCCATTTTCAGCTAGGAGAACACCCACACGTGCTAAAATTGCTTGTAAAATAGGTCATACTTATGCTTGAGGGAGTAATTTATAAATTTTAGGTGATTATAATACCATAATATGGTTTTATAATGCATTATATGAGGTTAGAAACTGAATTAGACTTTTTGAGGGTTTAGGCAAGCAAAACCATGATTGTGGCTTTAATAGTAGTTCGTGAATTTTGGGGGTAAAATAGGGAAAATGAGAGAGGTTTATGGATATAACTTAGGAATACAACCATATTAAAAATATAAGGTCTTAACTCTTCTTCTACTTCATGTACCAAGCATTTAAACCTATAGGTTGATTTGACAAAAAGGCAAAAATAAGGTTTTAAAGTGGCCTGGGCTCTTAATGATTGTTCATAAAACTAAGGGATTTAATGGCTTGATAAATGTTTTAAAAACTTATTATAAACCCCCTCAACCTTATATTATAATAAAATCTCTCCGTGTAACCTCTGTGGCACATACTGAGCAAGTGAAACTCACCTTCGAGCTGCTTTTTATAGGCTTGGTTGAGAAAGACAAATTTAGTGCAAAATGGGTCAAAAATGTAAAGGGGAAGTCTAAAAATTTTATATCACATTTAACCAACTTTTAAATTCTTTATAAACTTTTTTAAATTACCTGTACCATCAAATGGGATCGAAAACCTTCTGGCCACCATGAGCTACCCACTAGCCTCCTTGGAACTTGTAATGGTTTTAGGCCTTTCTATGGTGCTTGGGAGCTTAAATGAGATTTTTTTTATACTAAATACTCTTTTATTGGTTCCTAACCTTCCTTTTATACCATTTTTATCCTTTTATTAACTTTTGAACTCTTTAAATTAGTTTGGGAAGGTCTGCCACCTTTTAGGCTTAGGTTGGTCTAAGGGGTCTCTTTGCTAATTTGAGCCACTTTGAGTCTTTCTTGCCTTTTCCAACTGACTAACAACATTTTTTTGGTTCTTATACAAACTCATGATCACTTTTCCATATATAAATCATCCTTTTCCAACTCACTAACAAAATTTTGGTGGTTTTGAGCATGGACTCGATTAATGGAAATATGAAAACTTGGTTTTTCTCTCTCTTGATCCCTCTCTATCAATATTGGACCATCCCATGGTCATTGTGATGTATATTAACTATTTTAAGGCATAAAAAAACTTTAAAAATGCATAATTCACCTAAAACATCCATTTTCTTCTTGAGTTCCATACTACCTCTCTCATGCTTGCAAGAAACAAAAAAATAGGAAGTGAGAAAAGGCCAGATCTTGAGATTTATAAAGTCTCAATACCTCATTATTTTTTTATTTTGAAATGGAATCACTTTTAAAACTATTTAAATCATTTTTTTTGCATCATTAAATTAAAAAAAATTATGAAAAAACCAATTTAGGCATGTTGCACACTCAAAAATTGTGAACTACGAGACATAAAAAGCAATAAATAGGTGAATCTTGATATTTATAAGGTATAAAGGCCTCATTATTATTTTTTGAACCTATAAATACTCTTAAATATTATCTAATCATTATATTTAATCATTCAAACCTTTAAGTGCCTCAAAAATGTTTTTTTGATTGTCTACATTTGCATGCCAAAACCCTGAATTTGGCCAACTTGCACTTTTTCACTTTTTACCTCTAAATTTGATATATGAAGGTGTATAAATGTCAAATATGTCACATAATATTTCACACCATCATTTTTTTCATTAAAAAATACAAAAAATCTCCCAAAACCAAGTTGTGAGGGTTTAAGAAGGGTTTCAACCTGATTTTGGCTTTGATGATGGTTATTGAGTTTTGGGGATTTAACTATGGAAAATAAGAGATGATTATGGATTAAACTTAATCCCCCAACTATTTTGAAATTTTAATTTTCTAACTCTCAATTTAAGTACTGTTGTCACCCCCTCTCTTCTGGCACTCTAGGCCTCTCTTAGTTCTCTAGGCCTAGAAAACTAAAAAATGGATTTTTTGACATTTACATGTATGAAAACTCTTGATAAATATTTTATTAAAATTGTGGAAGATACCATGATGTCCAATTTAAAATTTTAGACTTTGAAACCTTGTGCTCATATGCAAACCTGAAAATAGCTATGGCATCAAGCTTAGGAAAATGCATGGTTTAAGCAGGCAAAACACAAAACTTCCTCCTTGAGGGCTCAATGGAGTCTCAAATATCATTATTTAAATATATTTATCATTATTACCCATCCAAAAAACCTTTTATCTTTCCATTGGTTTCCATTTGACCTGATACAAGTGTTTTGCTAAGCTTCTCACGCCTAGAGAGTGCCTCATGGCCTCTTCACTAATTAAAACTACCTTTCTCACTATGCTTCTTGATTTTATTATTTTTCCCACACTATCATAATATGTATAAACCTCATATTCATAAATTTATACACATAAAACTCTTATACTCCATTAATGGAGGTTTTCAAGGTTGACGAAAGAAATAGTTCTTGAGCTAGGAGAGCCAAAACACTAATTTTTGTCTGGAGAGAATCTTCTCATAAAAACCTGATTGTAGAGGCCTAAAAGAGTATGGAGAAGTAACTCAATAAGGATGATAACATTGAGTAGGGTCACGAATCTGGTCTTCTCTCTCTCTCATTGGGTCTCCCCACATGCAATAGGCCCTCAAATTTTCACTACACCTCTCACTGAGATACCTCCTAATATGTCCCCCTTCAAATTCAAGTTACGACTTGGAATGAGTGAAGAAAAAAATAAAAATGTGTGATTTATTGTCTCATTTATATGGCCTAATCTATCTAGACTAAAGTTTTGCATGTAGGCCAATTTTGGCCAATAGGTCACGCATATGTGGTTACTACATTTTCCATTATAACTTCCATAATTGTCTTTGATATGTTATTGGGATGCCCTTGGATACATATTCTTTGATTGGTACCTTCTACAATGTATGGGTTTTTTAAATATGTTCAAGTGAATTGAGTAATAATAGTTTCTAGAGTTCCATATGAACATCCTCTTAAACAAGATAAATTTATACCCATACTGTTAATTGTCAAGCCTACTAAGGATAATACATTATAAAAGGAAAAGCAATAGACAATCCATTTTACTAGGCAGCCAATACTAGAGAGACCATTACATCAAAGATCAACAATGGGTTCTATGAAATCCTTATTTACTACACACCACATTTAGATATCCAGAACACCTACACATATTCCTATTACTATTGTTCAAAATAAACCACAATACACTCAACAATGGGTTATAAAAACCCCTACTCCTATTACTCATACTATTTAATTGTGACCATAGAGTCCCATTAAACATACAAAGAGCATCCTAGATACTATAGTAATAGATATTGCACCTATAAATACTCCTCACCAGGGTCACTAGTTTATTACACTAGGTTCACAATAGGGATATATATATGAGCATCCTTCAGATGAAATCATAGGGTAATCTCTTCACATATTATAAAAACACAATAAATAAATAAATAAACATTCAAAAATTCAAAAATATTTTTTACATATACATATTCTATTGGCTCCTTAGCATCTATGTGTTAGTTCCATGTTGATGGATAGAATATTAGTTACTTCTACATACACATGTATTTCACACTTATATTTGAATGTGATATAGGCATACCAAAGGATGTGATCTATTTACTCTTACATCTTGAGATTTCCCTCTACTCATGCCACCAGGACATTAGGGCTATTCACCTCTATGAACATAATACATCTAGGTTATATCATTCTATGGTCACTCTACATTATCATGTTTGAGATCATATATGTATTTACACATGCCTTTATCCATACTTATATATTATACAATGTATTTGATATGTTATGTACTTGATATTTTTAACTAACACATTTGATCCATGGGCTACTATGATATGTTTATTCTAGTTGCTTATGTTTTCATTCATGCACTTCCTTGAGTGTTTTGCCTTGGTATTGTCTTGTTTGTTAAAGATTTGAATACGCTCCATTGTTTGTGGCTCCCATGCCTTTTTTTGTTTATTTGACATATGAATATGTCATTTATTTTTGTATGAACATTTTAATATGTCATTCTTACTTTTGAGGACATTGGACTAAGTCATGTCCATTCAATTATGAGGCATTTGAACATGCCCCTAGTTTGTGGTCTCTTTAGACCATTGTCTTTTTACTTACTTTTGAGTGATATTTTGTGTGTACTTGGTTTCTTGTTGAGCTATTATTTTTAATATATCAGTGTTTCCATAATCCTTATCATGCATCTTAAGCCTTAATGTGATCACATTCTATGTGCTTTAATGATACATTTGCCTATACATGTTCTCCTATATGCTATGTGGTTCATTCATAGTTATATGGTTATCTTATCCTTTTGAGGTGAGGTAACTATCAGTTTATATCTTCCTTCACCTCAAAGGTGGGGGGAATATTAGTAGGATCATGTCATAGAGGCATCACTTTCACACATTCATAGTTTTAGATATATAGTGAGAGCATGTTTTGGAAACATGTTCTCCACACTTATTCAATATTTAGCATACCTAGATTATAGTGGGGACATGTTTTGGAAAACATGTCTTCCAAAATGGTACTTATATCAGTTTTTATATTTCTCCATATATAATGGGGGCATCTTATGGTATTTTATACCACAAATAACACCCACACTTTTTAAATATCCAAATCAGTCAAAGCACACAGTTATATGATTTAGATACACATTTGTGGTAGAATTCTATACATTGGTACCACTTTTACACATAATTTCAACATGAGACATATCTAATGTGCATATATTATGCAATGTGCACCTAATATTGTAAAATTATAATTAGTTTTAGATTCAGAACACTTTTAAGGACTGTCACCACCCACTAAGTTAGAATTTTATGAACTATATTGAGTCAATCTACTGCAGTAGTTGGTTCAAATTTTTGAATGGTTGAGGTGATTAAACCACTCAATATTTCCAAGTATGTAGGTTATAATTTATTGTATCATCTAGTCTCACCAATTTGATTGTGTGATTAGATAGGGTTCACTCACACTCACCAGGTTATATGTATGATTGAGTTGTGTGGTTGAGCTAGTTCCAACTTCTAGGTGGTAATTCACCTTTTCCCCAAGGTTGGAGGCATGGGACCTCTCTCTCTCTCTCTCTCTCTCTCTCTCTCTCTCTCTCCTTAGATATATGAACTTTACATATTTATATTTATCCTAATCTAATTTTTAATGATTCATAATGGTACATCTTTCAAATGAAATTTTCAAAATGCAAGATGGTTGCATCGATAAAAAAGTGTACTCCTAAACCCTCCTCTCTTAAAATTTCAATATTTCAATACTTTAAATTTCATATTATATGCATTGATTATATATTTTAACATGCTCTTAGTTTCAGGTTAGTCACCAACAAAGCACTCAAGTTGGATTTAAGTAAAGACAAGGTGTGTCATGTTGACCATTTTTGACCCCCAAGTCAAAAGGTCAACCCTTATAACAAAAATATTGAATTTTCATGTCTTATCACCTTGTTCATATCCATTTTATTCCCTGTGAGATCTTAAAATGATCTTTTTGAGGTCTTTTTATCAAAATTTAAGGTTAATTTGATAAGTTTAAGGTAAGGACTTATCTTTGTCTTGTGCTAGTCTATCTATGTCATGGTGTGAATAAGGTTGTTCAAATGATGTCAAAGGTATTTAGTTGTCTCTCAAAGTCATATAATACTTTGACCATGTTGCATAAACACTTTATACTTGTTTGGAGAAGTTAAGGTTATTTTGTGAAGTTTAAGGTAAAGTGTCATGCAAGAGAAAGTGAATATAGTTAAGTCCAATGCATGTCAAAGCTATCCAAGATTAAATATAAATATAAAATACTTTTCAAATATTATATAGGAGTTATATAATGTATTAATGTCAGGAAAAATTTAGAGTAATAGTTTCCATGTCAAAACAAGTCAGTATTTACTCTAAAGAAGAGTGACTGAGGGTCCATATTTAGGTGAAAACATCTTAAAAGTGTCTCTTCACCTTATCTAATAATATCCATGGATAAAAATCTTGTACAAGTCAAGATAATTCAAACAACACTCCCTCTCTTCCATCACTCCCTTGGCAAACTCACAAAGGCAAATTTCATGTGCTCATTTCATACAGTCAAGTGAGAGTTGAGACCTAAGATTTTTACCAAAGGAGGGGGTCCTATTGAGATTAAAATCCATGGCCATATTAATTATATTTGTGGACCCTCTTTTATTAACAATCATTAATACCATCAAGTGGTTTTAAACCCTACATAAACCCCACATGCTCATTTTTCTCCTTGGAATGGTAGTTTAAAGCAAGTTGGATGCATGAGATAAATTGGAAAAGATCATGAGGGTTTGTATATCCATTAAAATTGATTCTCTAGACCTCATTTGGCATGTGTGATCCTTATCAAGGGCAAAACCTCTATTCAGGGTGAATTACTGGTTATAGGAGAGATTACAGACAAGTTTTGTGTTAGATGGAGTGTGTATTCACCTTAAGAAGGTTATTATCAATATCAACAAATATTTATTTCATCTTGATAACCTCCTCAGGGCATTCTTAAACATCAAATGAGTTCAAATGGTGAATGATTAAAAGTGTAATCATACATTGAGAGAGGTTATTACAGAAGGTAAATAGTGACAATAAATGAGTATATGGAAAGTTGATAGTGTTATATTTCCATCTCAAAGACCTCACATCATCTTTAATTTCATTAATATCCCTCCAAAATGACTGAGTACCTTCATACTAACCCCTCCAAGAAACAATAATGGTTTTATGCCAAGGACTATGTCATAACCCTGCTTACACAAATGTGACTAAAAAAGCTAACAATATGCATTGATAGTGTGGTTTGAAGTTCAAAACCTCATTAGTTAGGTTATATGTAAAATGGAGGATTATCCTAATGGTCAATATGAATCATGTATGCAAGTTAGAAGGCTTCATGCATTGAGAATGCAGACATATAGATCTGCAGACTTGTAGGTCCCATTTTCATATTAAATGCATGGGTTTTGTATTAGAAGTTGAGGTGTGAAGGCTAAGATAAATGTGGGAAATGTTTGTACACATTTTTAAGGTGTGTGTAGTTCATTATGAGGATAAAATATGTTATTAAAGACATTTTTTGAGCTCTAGTAACCAACATGCACATATAAGCTTGTGTGAGAGCATTGAGAAATGTAATGAAGATAGGCATTAGAGATGAGGATCTAAATTGGTAGGTGGACAGTTAGATGGAAGCTAAAATAACCTCAATAAGTTTGGATGAATCACCAAGTAAACTTAAAACATATACTAAACTTTGTTTCAATCCAAATAATCACCAACAAGTCTATCCTAGGCCTAAGTAAAGAACAAACTAGTAGGATAGTGTTTAAGAGTTTCAAAGGAACAAAGAGTATATTCAAGTTTGTTGACACTTCAATACTTATCAAGAATATCAAAAAGTGTCAATAAATTTTTTGAAACGTTTTCCATTCCAAATGTACAATCTAGACACCTAATGCTCACCTACATCCAAGAGTGTTTTAGTATAAACCTACACACACAATCTTGTGTGTCAAATTGTGAAGGAAAATGCAATGTTTATTGAAACTGACGATTTAGGTGGCAAGTAGAGTGATTGAGGAGCTCATAATCCATGGAGAGTATCTTCAAATTATCTTTATGCTTTTAAATGAAAGGGAAGAGCTAACATAGGATTCTACGGTCAAATTCACCAATTGACCTACAAACCCTCAATGCATGAAGTAATAGGTTGTAGGGCTTATGAATGGAGAATACCCATTGGGGGTTATATAAAAACATGGCATAGAGGTGAGACAGACCTAAATATGTAATTTTCAACTTCAACCAAACTTCAATACACCACCTTTGTCCCAAATCTCTCTCACAACCTCATTCACACAGTCTACCAACTCGAGAGGAAGTTTGAGATACTCACATCTTACATGAAGAGATGCATGGTGACCTAAGTTATTAGGAATAAGAGGCAACCCTTATGCACTAATTATCCATGTAATTTTTATGTTCATCAAGGGATTGATTTCTATGAATAATCCTTAATAGTGCAAGGCACTCACAGGCTATTATTTTAACCTTTTAGGATTTAACTATGTAAATCTTATGTTTAGATTAAATGGATGAGATGTCTAAATTAGTTAAATAAATTGAAATAATTAATTACTTATTTGTAATAGCATTTGAATTTCTAATAATATTAATAAATAGACTTAAATAAAGACTTATCTAAAAAGTGACTATCACTGAATGATCTAAGTTTCAAAAATTGGGTTCTTGATAATTGTGAGTGTCATCAATAAGATTATGGAGTTTATTTATTCACTGGACAGTAGCACCCCATTTAGAAATTAGTGTCATGTTACTTTAGTTTCCTCAAGGTGGTGGTAATGTCCCCTTTGCATGATTGTTCTTATTTTTTGAGAGCACCTGTGTTTGTGTTTTAGGTCATGTTCCTGCATGCACAAAACTTGGAGCTCTGTGTTGTGCCCAAAAAACCTGATTAAGTGTGCAAACCCTAATCCTCCTTTCAAGTATGGAATGATAAATAATTGTGTGTTTGTTATTAGGATAGGTTATACATCCTTAACACCCCGCTATGAAAAGAGTTACCTACATACCAATACTCTGAAAAGGGATCAAGCCCAATGTAGTTCTCCCACCTAGTGCTTGATGCAAGTGTAAGTGAATGTTAGAATGAGAGTGGACTTGGATGCCTTGAATGTGATTGAGATTTGAAATCTTTTAAAATTGGAATTAGGACTGCTATAGATGGTAGTATGCATAATTAGGGCAAAATATAGATCAAATATCTTAATTTTGCTCAACTTGTCTTTGGTTTGAATGTGATTTTGCATCTATTTTACATATACTGAATAGAGATCAATTAGACTTGTATTTATAGAGTTATGTAGCTTATGTAGATAAAAAAATATGCTTAGGAAAAAATTAGGAGGGGCACACATTTAAAAAAGTATCCTTTAGGACTAAGGATAGTAACACCCAGTTGGGGACACTAGCACCATGTAGATGTAGTGTCCCAAATGTGGCATTAATGTCCACTTGGTAGACTATTGAGCAATCTCGATTAGGATTTGAGAAGATAGTTTTAGAAATATGTTTTGGCTGATTGTGGGTGACTATGGTCTGCTCAATGATTGAAAAAGTGTGTTTAAGGCTCTAGGATAGGTTTAGGGCTAGGATAGGAATAGGGTAACTCAAACGACACTATTAACATCCAATTACCACTTTTAGGTGATTGCATTTTTCCCCATTTATGCTAATAATGTAGCAAAGAGAAATGAATAGTATAAAGGAAAAAAGAAACATACATGGACTTGCCTTAGAACTGAAGCCCATGCAATTGAGTTTAAGTATGCAAATTTGGGTTTGCATATGTGAAACATGATCCAAAGCAATGTCCTGAAATGAAACATGCAACAATCAATCCTTAAGAAATAATCAAAAGCAAAATACTATGCTAAAAAAATGTAATTAAGTAAAAGTTGAGTAAAGAAAGAAGAAAGGAATGAATACACCTCATTGGATATGTGAACCAATGCATGAACTTGGTGATAACCTGTGTGTGTGAGTGTGCATAGCGATCATATTGTTGAATAACTTGGATTGTGTTGATGGCTTGCTCAATCCTCATATGGGTGGCTCAAGAACTTAATCCAATTTTGACTCCATCATTTCCCACCCCTGCTCGGTGGATCCTGATCTCTATAAATATCTTGGATAAGATTGTAAGTGTGTCTAACCCTCTTATGTGGGTGGCTCCTAAAATCAAGTAGGCCATGAATATATCATTGCCCACTTATGTGAAGTAGATGCATTAAAACTAAACTATGCAAAATACTAAAAGTATCTAACTAAGTAAATATAACTATGTATGTTGGCTCCATGGTCACTCGAGTATATTAGGCAGCTATGGGCCAATCAAGAATGCCAACCAATGTAGATGGAATAAGTCATGAATTTGGTGACAACCTTAAATGTGATAGAAAGTGTATGTAGAATAGAGAATGATATGGAGTTTGTAATTCTATTTGATCAACCTGTGTGTAGTTGAGTATATAGAAACAATGTGTTATAAACATGCCCCCAATCTGGTATTTGAGTATACCGAATCTGAACTGAGTATGTAATAACTGAATCTTTATAATTGAATTGATTGTGGGAGTGATCATGCTACATATGATGCCCCAAAATATGAGAAAATGGTTTGAAATGAATGTATCTAAGATAAATATGAATATAATTGTAAAACCTGTGATTGTATATGTGCAAATATATATTATACCTAGTGTACTTGTCCAAATGATATAGACTCTCCTAAAGCTGGGACTATTGGACAGTATCACCCTATAGTGGATAGTAGTGCCAAGTGGTGTTAGTGTCCCAATCTAGGTGCTAATGTCTACCTAGTCTGAAATCTAGGTGATCTGAATTGTTGTCTAAGTCTTTATTTTATCTTATGTTTACCTTGTGTCTTATTTTTGAAACTAAGCTTGTGTGCTGATAATTTCTTGTGAATAGTAAAGTAAGAACCTTATCTCTATGATAAACCTATGTGAATGCCCCCTCTTTTTAGGGTAGTTGTGAAATCTATGTAATACTACCCTCTAAATAAGTATCTGTGTAAAATGTGTTAGCTGAGCATGTGCATGATATTCCAATACAATATACAAGAATAACTTCATAATGTGAATGGATTTGAGCATGAATAAGTAATGTAAGATGTATGTTGTAATCTAGCATTTCATAAGGTGTCAATATATATGTAATAAAACTCAGGAATAAATCTCCTACAGTACAAGTAAATTAATGCAAAAAATAAGCTATTAAAACTATAAGACAAAGAGGGAACACGTTACACAGAGATTACATGGAAAACCCTTGCAAAAAAGCAAGAAAAAAAACCATTAATTCAACAATTCATCTCTTACAACATAGCTCCTCCAACAACTCCTTTAGTGATTTCAAACAAAGCACTCAATGCTTCCACTTGAAGCATTCAAATTGTGAACCAAGCATAATCTAGCTTACAAGATCCAACCTCGAAGCATGCAATCCCAAGGCTTGTATGCATCCACTAATTAGATGAATTACAAAGAGAGCTTCATGCTTATTAATAGAATTTACAACAAGAGAGAGGGGGGAGAGAGGATAGATAGTGGCACGAAAAAATTCACCACATTCCATGTGGGGTGAATAATGATCATCAAAAGTTGTCTATCTTCATGTGCTAGGATCAAAAAAGTGGTCCATTCATTATAGACAAGATCCAAGCCACTTTCATGTGGCTTCAAACATTGTCTCCCACTCCACAAGTGAGGACAAATAGGAATAATAATTTTTTATTTATTCTCTATGTGACCATATGAGTCCAAAAGATGCTTGCAATCATCTTTTGACTTCCTCCACACATGGGAATCATGGGGTCTCTTAGAAATTCAACTCACACCAACCCTTTTGTCTTTTTCACCATGTGACACCACCCATGTGATGACCAAGGACAAACCCATGTGCCTTGGTGGAGTGTTATGCCCCACTTCCATCCATTAACCTGATCACTCATGGGATATCTTCCATGGGCCCCTACTATATCACCAATCAGCGACATCACTCATAATTCATACCACTAGCCATCCACATCACCATCAGGCCATATCATCATGAATAGTGACTTCACATCCTAAAATTCTCCCACTTGAATTCAATATACATAGGATTTTACCACACTTGAGTATTCTTCAACCAGCTACTCACCAATGCCCTTTGTTGTCCTAACACAAACCTAATAAAAAAAATTGCACTACTAAAACTTTTCTATCCTGACTGGCTTTGTCAATATCTGCTCCACCATAGCAAATTGCATCTCTGAAGTGACCAATCACTTCTCCACACACCACAGACAGATATTCCAACGGGATTTTGCCATGAACCACTCACAACTCCCACTGCTTCAGAATACCTAGTTTAGTGTTCACCATGACATTACGAGGCTTCCTACTCCTGATGAATCAAATACACAGGACAACATGTCTTCTCCACTTTTATAAGATGTTCTTGAGAAGATAACAATGCAAGAAGTGGGGTACTTCCTTGATTTCCCATCCTTATGCATCTTCATCTTTGATTTGCTACACATACCACCTTCACTACATCCTTATCATCTGAGCCATCATAAAAGTGATCATATTGGGGCCTACATCCAACATGTCATAACACATAGGCTCTCTATGAAGGTACTGAATATCCTATACTCCCTCAGCATATCTACTGGAAACCGTGTACCATGACTTCTTTAAACTACAAACCAGCAACACCTTTACCTCAATACTTTTATTTATCTCTCCATAAGAAAGACCACCATATAGGAAATAACATGTTCTAACTCCTTAAACAACAACTAGTGCACATAGCACTCTTAATAGTAGTGAAGAGAGAAGATGATATAGAAGTCAATACCAGACTTCTCATAGCCTCTAGCTATAATCATGATACAAGTGGACCAATCACAGCTCCATATATGTCATCATTCTACTTGATGTATCGATGCACCTATCAATTTTTTTGAGCTAACATATAAAATGCACCCTGCTCTACTGAATGTTGCCAAACACCAACTCATGTGCCTACAATGTTAGTCCATGCATCTGTTTACCTAGCCAATCACCATAATTGTATATACAACACTCTAGCACCTTGAGTCCTATGGTCAACACTAGCCTTTTCCTTTTAGGATCACCAGGTCTCACTTGTTCATCTACATCTTCATCTTTATCTTCTTTAGCTACTTTAAAATAGGTGCAATTTTAAAATTATATGTACCTCCTTCATTTGCATGGATTTTTCTTCTTTTCTGCATCTTGGCTAACAACATGTGGTCATTAGGATACCACATCAAAACCCCTTATGTTTATTTCCAAGAACCACAAGGTCATGTCTTGTCTCCACCTCCTCCAAAGGAGTCTAGCTTGTTCCTCAAGTTGTAGAGTTGCTCAACCAACAAGAACACTATGTAGGTTGTTGACTTGTCTGGCAAAGCTTTTTAAGCTTTCTACTCAACTC
The DNA here is from genome assembly GCA_037957365.1 of Torreya grandis. Lineage (NCBI taxonomy): Eukaryota > Viridiplantae > Streptophyta > Pinopsida > Cupressales > Taxaceae > Torreya > Torreya grandis. The sequence continues at coordinate 3,067,217 of JARHVA010001816.1, forward strand.
TCCACTTATCTGCAGGCTTCTCCTCATCAACATGAAGAGATCAAGATCTTCACTAATAAATCATCTACCTTGATCCACAGAGAGATACCTACCAAAAATAAAACAAACTTTTTTTTCTTCTTTAATCTCTAAGTCTCTCCTCCTATCATAGTAGCTTCACCTTGCACACAATGAGCCAATAACTATGGCTTTGATACCACATGTTATATCCATGCATTGTTAGCTTCAAAACCAAAGCTATGATACCACATGTTAATAAATTTCCTACAGTGCAAGCAAATTAATGCAAAAAACAAGCTACTAAAAAACATAAGACAAAGAGGGAACACATTGCACAAAGATTGCATGGAAAACCCTTACAAACAAGCAAGAAATCATGGGTAAAATGTCAGCTTCATACTTCATTAATTTATCAATTTGTCTCTTACAACACAACTCCTCCAGCAACTCCTTTAGATATTCCAAACAAATCACTCAATGCTTCCACCTGAAGAATTTAGGCTGTGAACCAAGCATAATCTAGCCTACAAGATCTAACCTCCAAACATGCAAGCCCAAGGCTTGCATGGATCCACTAATTAGATGAATTGTAAATATAGATTCATGATTATTAATAGCATTTAAAACAATAGAGAGAGAGGGGAGAGAGGATGAATAGTGGCACAAACAAATTCACCACATTCTATGTGGGATGAATATTGATCATCAAAAGTTATTTGTATTCATGTGCAAGGGTTAAAAAAGTGGTCCATCCATTATAGACAAGATCCAAGTCACTTTCATGTGGCTCCAAACATTGTCTCCCACCCCACAAGTGGGGACAAACAAGAATAATAAACAACTTGTATTTATTCTCTATGTGATCATATGAGTCCAAAAGATGCTTGCAATCATATTTTGACTTGATCCACACATGGGAATCATCGGGTCCCTTGAAAATTCGACCCACACCAACCCTTTTATCTTTTACACCATGTGACACCTCCCATGTGACTACCAAAGATAAACCTATGTGCCTTGGTGGAGTGTTATGCCCCACTCCCATCACATCAACCTAATCACTCATGGGATACCCTCTATGGGCCCTTGCCACATCACCAATCAGTGACATCACTAACCATCCACATCACCATTAGGCCACATCATCATGAATAATGACCATGAATAGTGGTTGTACCTAGTGATTGTGAATAGTGACTTCACATCCTAATAATCAATGTATAATAGAAATTTTGATTAACTACCTAGGGGATGGGGCATGATATCCATCACAGCTCCCAAGTAAGAAGGGGAGATGCATGAGATCCCTCATGACATCAAAAATGAGTGTATGTGTGTGTAACAAACAAATATAAGTGTTATGGTGTATAAGAATATAAATAAGCATACATACAGGCATATGAGGCACATAAAATATAGGCCAAGAGGCCATAATACAAGGGTCATGGGCACACGTCACTAAATATGAGAATGAAAACATACAATGACATGTTCAAATGTCTACAAATGCAAACAAAAATAAATTTGGCTTAGAGCCACATAGAAAGACATGTTCAAATGTCTGCATATAGAAGTATAAAAATCACACACAAGGGACATGGGCACATGTCCAAGGCATATAAACTTAGAAGTTCCATAGAGCCAAAGGACAATGGCATATTCAAATGCCCTCGAATATGGAAGAAGCATATGAACACAATCAAGTCTGATCTAGGAAAAATAGAAATGAAAGCATGTATAACAGTATAATACAAATCCATGTAGATGTTAGGATGCATTTTTACTAAGTCTAACTAATGATAGTTGGCAAAAAATATGAGCAATGAGGAGTAATGATCAATACCAAGATAAATCAATACATAACTAGAATGTATAGTATGTAAAGATAAGACATGGTAGTAAAAACTATGTATGAGATGCCCCCAAGTGGGTGGATGTATCAAATGCATAAACTTGGATCAATGTAAATGCCCCCAATGGGTAAATGATAACTAGCTTGGATCAGTGTATTGGATCGGAGTCTTGTCTAGAATCAACAGGCATTTGATAAGAACAAGTGAATCATATATGTATGATAAAATTGACTATACTAGGATAGCTAGAAATATGCAATATCTGGAAAGTAGTATAAATATAAACATAGGAATGCATACAATTTGTAAATTTTGCATTTTTAAAATATTTGAATATTTTTGTATTTTGACATATATTATTTTTGTGTTTTCTGAGTATAAGCAATGGATAAGCAAATAAAAATAAACTATGTACAAGGAGCAAAAGAGAGAAGGAATTATGTACAAGGGTAGGAACCATACTAACCAATTAGTTCCATAGAGACTTGCTATCATTTTTGCTTGTGTCAAAAATAGGAATGTAAATCTCTCGTGCAATGTGATTGTTATGTTATAATTGAATGTTGTTGTAGTAGGAATCTAGGTATTGTTCATCATCAAAATCATAATAACTTGGAGTGTTAGAGGGAATTGCCTTATACTATGTAGTTGACCTTTCTGAATTATGTTTCAAAATATTGATTGTGATTTTTCTCCTTGAAATTATGTTTATTGTAGACATACAATTTTGTGGAGGCTCTTTTGCTATAAATCATTATTTGAGAATGCTTATTAGTTGAGCATGATTTTGACTCTACAACTTAAGATCTTGCTCTTTTTGTAACATGTCTTATGTATTTGGATATTTTTCCTCAATAAATTTTATCTGTGACTGATGTTCCTTGGGATGTTCAATAAACCCTAAACCTAGTTGACCAATATTACCAACTACTAGAATAGAAGAAGTGATGTCTTGGGCCTGTTTGCCCAAACCTTGACCATGATAATCATAATTTTATAGATACTTTTGACCAAACTCATACCATATTGAACGTTTAGCCTCAGTTTGAAGAGGTACATTTGCTTGATTTATCTGTGTTTGGTGTATTGTTTCTTGTTGTGATTGTGCTTTTGTAACTTTGTATTGTTTTGAGTTATGTTTTGGTAACCACTTTTTTTCACTATTTCTGAATTACACCCTTTTTGAATTGGTAATGTGCTAGTGTATGTTGTTTGGATGAAGTGTCAATGTGTGAATCATATATATCTATGATCTGTTATGTTTTCTTTTTCAAAGCTAAAAATGAATCAGTGTGGTGCCCATGCATTCTATGATATGCATAAAAATATTTGGATCTCATCATTGGGTATAGAGGAGGTAGGTTAATCAACTTATCTATAATCATTTCCCTTAGTGTCTCACTTGAACTCTTATTTGACCTTTGAATGATTTTTGAATTATTAGTTATAGATGTATTTTTATTGTGATTTCATGTTATGATATGTAATATTATTTGCCACAAATTGACTAGTTGATGTATAAACATGATTTATACTATTGTACATTTGAGGCCTTTATCTTGTAAATTATTTTTCCAATGTTCTAATATATTCATGTAGTAGTTGATTTTGATTTTTTAAAATTATAATTTTCTTGCTTGTACTGATAATTTGATCACACAAAATTTTTATAAGTTCAAACCCTAGCTGTTTTTGTTTGAACATGTAGGCACAAACCCTGTACAAAAGAGGTGTAAATAGGTTGAGCAAGA